>OZ010795.1:541398552-543959552 GCA_963932465.1 Maratus speciosus
GTAGTTCGTGTGTTAGGGCGCCCACATAATTTGTGTCAAATACAGACAAAGAGACACACAGACAGACTCATGGTCAGAGATTTCCAAAAAACAGTAAAATCTTGTTCAGGACCTTCTACAACTTTTAAATCCGTTTAAAACTGGAATTTGAAATATTTCTAGAAACCAATACGTTCTTCTTGTATATAGAAGAAAATGAAAAATGCAGTAAAAGCGACATTTAATAGTTAGCCATCGCTTATATGATGTGAGTTTCACTCATGTAAATGTTTTTGCTTTATGACATAAATTAACCAACAAAGAAGACTTATCAATAGAAAAGTATGTTTGTTTCTAAATTACAAAATTTGAAACTACAAAATGTGTAATAGTTACACTTAAAATTTTCAATGACTTTCGCTCGGTGTTTCAATTCTAACATTATGTAACGTTACGATCTTTCAAATTCATATTTCAAATGAAGATTATTTTTAAAAATATATTTATTATTCGTTTATTGTTCTGTGCAAATCTGTTCAATTCAAGATATTATAGATCAGACATATACATCAGTATGAAACTTTTCTTTGAAATTATTGTTTAAATTCATTTATCTCTCTGCCAAAACTTCTTCGAAAGACATTTTTAAATTCTTCGTGTACGAGGATGATTTCCAATTACCCCAATATACTTTGATAAGAGTCTGAATAAGCAAATATGATTTACGAAATCCACTTTAGGACTAGTAATAAACTAATTTAAAGCTACGAGTATGTTTGAAAAGCTGTTTCAGTACTATAATATTATCACGATATATAATGGAAAAATGGGTTGGAATAATCAAGTTACATGATTACAAATGAAATGTCATTGGCTGTTGAAACAGAATGCGTCGACTCCTATCTTGAACCCTGCAGGTATTCGATTGAATATCCTAAGAGAATGGTACTTCATACCTACAAATTTAAAAGACAATTGTTTGACGGAAATAAATTCGTGCATGCTATATTTACAGTTATCGACATCGATTCGATTAAACATTACTAGCAAAAATTATTAGTTCATATTAAACACTAGTCCGTTTTGGTACCATTTGCTATTCAGATTACTAATTTCAAAATATAGCGCATGCATTATTTTTTAATGCAAATTGAAATTAACATTCTGCTTAGAAGCAAGTAATTATATATAGAGAAGCATTTATTCACTATATGAATTATGTTTTAAGAAATAAATGTATTATGATTGTTATTTTTGCATTGGTGCGAAAATAACAATAACAAATAGTATTTCTTAACAAATAAATTCCCTTTTTCGATCAGAAATATAATTGTTCTCTTTTTAAAATGCCTGAAATAGTACAGCATCATTAAAATACACCACGAGTGATTTTACGGCATAGACAATAATGTAACGGATTTTTTTTTAAGTCTCTGTAAACGAACTATAAATGTTATACACTCCATTTTTATTAGAAATCATGTCGTAGTAAACAGGAATAACAAACATTAATTATATGCAATCCTAGAATATTTAGAGCACGGAAAAACGGTATACAGACAAATGGAAATCCTAAAAACTTTTGAACTACGTTGGGGACTGTTAGAAAAAGAATAAGAAAATATCACAAAACGTTATTTATTTATACATAAAAACTTTTGTATGATTGATTTTCAATTTATGCAAATGAATATAACTTGGAATGGCATATTAAACAATATACACCATAGATGAAACCGCGCCGAGAAACTGGCGATAAAACACAATTAAATAAGCTAACTTTGTTTAAATCAACATAAAAATATAAAAACATACATCGAGCTGGAAACTTTAACCGTCCGTCATCAACCTTCCATCATCAACCGAAGTGAACACTTTTCCGTAAGGGGACAGTACTTCGGCTGATGGTATGTTAATGTTTACAGCTTGAAACGCGTCCTGTATGTTTTTATATTTTTATGAAGATTTATACAAAGTTTCTTATTTAATGTACACAATAGCAAGTTAAAAGCTGTTCTTTGTTATCCTACTAACGTGTTAAAAAAAGGGAAGAAGAGATTGCTTCTAATCGATCTTTTTTTCCTATAAATATTTTATCACTTGAGTGACATCCTATTTAATGAATATTTTAAAGATACTCTATTAGAAAATTTTTTTGTTAAATAAATACTTAGAAAAGAATGAATTTCTTTAAATAAAAGGAGTAATTATAATACGATAAAATGATATTCGGACATCTGCAAATCAATCATCTTGTGTTAACTTAGTAAACCGTTTTCAAACGAACTAAAGGGTTATACTATTGAAAAAAAATAAAAAGTATTACTTCTAGTGATGACACTGGGGTAAATAACTGTAATTAAAGTGTTTTAAATATTGTTAATCTATCTAATTATACGTGCTTCTTAATTTAAGCTTAATCAAATAAGAGAAAATTACACGAACTCTGAAAGAAAATTTTTTCGTCGTTCATCATTTTCGTTTTACAAAACTGTATCAGCTTGTCGCGTGTGACAAAAATTAATGAATGAATGGTAGAATGTAAGATTTCCGGGCTACTGTCCAAAACCTGTTCAAGATATTACTTCACTCGAGGTTTCTACGTAACACTAATCTAATCTAATCGTCCACCCTGGGAAGGTGAAATTTTCATAAATATTTCATATCAATAGTATATAAGATTATGTCTATATTGCAACTATTTGTCCCAGTATAAATCTAATCTTGCGGATATATAACTAAAAATACACTTTTTTTCTTTTTTACTGTGTTTATTGATTAAATTTATTTTTTGCTAAATTTACTTATTTCTGACAGAATTAATATTATACAAATAATATATTTAAAGTGAATTTTTTTCAATTATTGCTCTTGGAACAGTTTGATTTGTAATATATACATATGTATAGATATAGATATAGATATCCTGTGATATTGTAGGAATTTAAAGAAATATTATATGGTGATTTCCTAATAGGAAGCTTTTTAATGCAATATTAATTCCCGATTAGGATTTCATTTACATATTAAACTTGCTAAGCACACCTTAAACAACAACAACAACAAAAAGACACAAATAAATTCAACTGTGAAAATCAGTAAATTATTCAGATAATTTACGCACTGTGCTCAAAAGAATAAATTTCAGTTCAATTTAAAAGTATCACCTGTATTACGAACGATCTCAGAAACGCTTATCTACAAAGCAAAGCAAAAAATCGTCGACATCAACATTTTGCAGAAGAGGATTGGTGAAATGTAATGTGGTTCGACGAATCTAACATTGAAGTCAGCATTTTAACCCCTTTTTATAATGAAAAATGACCATCTTCAGTCAGGGTATATTTTTGTAATAAAAATGAGAATCTTTTAAGATGAATCATGTTTATTTTATTTCCAGGTATTTTGAACGCCCGGCATGACATTCATGAGGTGATGTATAAGCGAACTATATCATCCAGAATGAGTGCGGCCTACTGTAAAACACGTAGACGGCAGCATTATGATCTGGGCCTGCATCGTTTATGGTGGCGTTGGTGAAATATTCGTTTGCGAAGGCCACATGAAGAGACAAAAATACATAAATGTGCTGGAAACTGTTCTGATGCCTTCATTAATGCACATTTTTGGCGACACCAGTTTGCGTGGCATCGAGTTCCAACAAGACAATGCTACTTGTCATAAATCGCACTCTACATCTACAATGCGCTGGTTTAAAGGCCGTAAAATTGTGTAGCTGGACTGGTCAGAGCAGTCCCCAGAACATAATCCAATCGAGCACCTTTCACTCATATTAAAACGTAAAACCATAGAACACAGCATAACATCAAAAACAACTTTGGAAAATGATCTTATTCAGATTGGGATGTCATAAGTGCAGAAACATGTGTAAGCCATGTACGCAGTATGCCACAAAGGATTGCTGGTGTTATTAAAGGAAAGGGTGGAGCTAGTAAATATTTATATTTTTTGTAATTTTACGTTCATGTAATAATTTATAAAACATGAGACTTTTATTTTTTACCTTAAAAACCAAAAATGCAGTAAAAGTGAGGGTGCCTAATACAGGGCTGTATATTCAGCACTTATCCTTATATTTTAAAATCCTTTTAAATGAATTATTTTTTATTAAAATTTTATCATTAAATGATTGTTTATAAAAAGTCAAAGAATCTAGTCTTAGCTAACAAATTGATAAAACGTAATGCATATGCTATTTCACATGCTATGAAAAATATTAGGCTTTCTTTCAAAATGCTAAAATATATTTTATTTTGAAGTTTTAACTAAGGAACTAAAAGAACATTATTACAGTTATAGGTAGAATGGTTTAATATTTAAGGGGGAAAAGTATATTTATACTTATTAGATTTTTATAAATTACAGAAAATATCTTCATCTCTTTATTACATATAAAAAAATGATCACCCTTGCCCATGAAGTTTGTTCTGTCTTTTCTTCAAACATTGTTTACGAGCTTTTCAATTAGTGTTTGCTGATATACTTTTTTACTCCACATGTGATATCCGATTATTCCCGAAGTAAATGCTGATTACAATGTAAATCATAGAATTGTTCTCATACATGGCAGCAATAGTTTCACTGCGGGTAGAAAATCATTATTAAATATGATACACACAAGTATATAAATGGATTCAATAACTTTAAATGTGTGTTTATAGTTAAGAATTTTTGAATATAACTAACATTAAAACAAACAAGAAAAAAAATCATGCGTGAAGCATAGATTATGAAACATTTTCCAACACTTTCAGCAATTCCAATCTACAGTCGGAAAATTATCCAAATTCTTTGAGCACCCTTGTATATGATATAAAAATTTCTGTCTAAAACTGCATGCACGGAAAAAATTATTTCAGTTAGGAAATACAATCATCCGTCAAGCATAAATTATGAAACACTTTCCAACACTTCAGAATAATTTAACAAAACTTCACAGTTTAATAAGTTGAAACAAGATGTCTAATTAAGCCGTTTTGAAACGCATAAGACATTTGAAAACCCAATTTCATCAATTCGAATCTACTGACGGAAAGTTACCCGAATTCTTTGAGCAGCTCTGTATTTCATATATAGATTTCTATCTATAAACTGCATGCATGCAAAAACTTAGTTCAGTTAGGAAATGCATACCTCAGTTGAAAATTCTCCTTCAGCAATTACCGCTAATAAGGAGAATGGTACACAAATTCTTTTGTGCAGCCGTGAATACGAGTTATAGGATTTATACAAAAAAAGAGTAACAAGCATTTTTTTTTTTTAATTTGAAAGTGAATAGCGAAATTCAAAACGCACTTCCAGAAATTATTGCTCAACGACACTACTGTAACCGATTTCTTTTGTGTATCCCTGTAAATGATAATAAATGCTAAGAATGCCCTATTATACAGTAATCACCTTGTAGTGAAATTCAGTGATTTACATCTATTTCCATACATTTGAAATAGCGTAAAATATAGCGTAGCGTTAAACATGATAACTAAACTTTCAGAAATTTCATGAAACTTTAACACAAAACTCGCATGTTCCAGTATGGAAGTATCGTAATGGCTGCATTTTCTTCTGACTAGAGCGAAGTTTTTTAACCATTAAATGCCTGAAGGCTGCTCAAATTTAGTCATACGGTGATATCTTATTTTCCCCGGATTATTCAGTTTTATACTTCTTTCGCCTATTGCACAATAAAACGGTTATCGAACTTCGGTTAATTAGTCAACGTTTTTGATCAATTCACTAGTTTTAAAAAACTTAAAAGTTTAAGTACATATTAAGAACAATTTATTTTATTATTGCCATTGTGGAGCTACTTAATTAAAACAGCACTTGGTTAATAAATCTCAAGAATAACATAAATGTAAACAGACTTTTAAAAATTAAGTTATTTCGTCCTTAATTTTTATCGCTTAGTAAAACTGCATTTCTGAAGATTCATCTGCTCATATGAGACGAAAATTAATGTCTAAAGAATGGAATTCAGACGTACTTGGTTTATGTCCAGAATATTAACACGACCTATATCCATAGTGAGTACCTACATAGGAATGAGTTGCTAAAAAAGTCGCATATTACAGTTGAAGAACTAAGTGGAAGAACATGTTAAGTAACAAAAATTACATTTGAAGAAATTTGAAGTGAAAGTTTTTACTATAAATTTTAATGATTTATTTTCTATTTGATACCAGTGTTTAAAATATTAACAGGTACGGTACTAAACTCTCTCAGAAAAACTTATTCATATTTAATTTTCAAATATTAAAACTTATTAATATTATTGAAATTATTAAATATTAAAATATTAAATATTAATGAATAATGTCTTAAATCTTGAAGACTAAATAGAATCTTAGTATTTTAGCTTCACCATGTCATATGATACCTCATAACGCTTTCATCCGAAAGACTTAAAAAAAAAAAAAAAAAAAAAAAAAAAAAAAGGCAGCATAACATGTTCATCCACTCAGCTCTTCAATTTTAAGTGCGTTAAATTAAATGTCATAGGCATATATATGAGCGTAGAATTATGTCTTATATTATGATCATTTCTATATCTATCATTCTCATACTTTACCTAAATCATTAAAATGTCCCAGTTTTAATATTTTTCGCAATTCGAATTTATTAACGCCAAAATTATTTATTTTTGCCAGCATAAACATTATATAAATCATACCATATTAATTTTCTTTCCATTACTACTCTTATTTCTGAAAAAAGCACAATTTAATCCATCATGAGACATGCTCAAGCTTAATTTTATTATTATGAGGTATTTTTTCAACACATTCCACATCCGGCGATTTGCATTTTAATTATATTTTTTACTTCTCTTGAACTTCTTAAGCATAAATGTTTTTTTCCTTAAGCAAATTCAGCTCAGAATATTCGTAAAATGTTCAGGTAATTTACGCACTCGACGCTAAATAATAGACTTAAGTTCAATCTAATAGCATCACGTGCATTTCTCTCGAAGGAATACACGACTGCAGAGTGAAAGTGGATTTCAATTTATAAAAAAACTGAAGTTTAATTTTTAGCCAAATACTCGCTGCGAATTGTTATTCTTCATTTAGTGTTCCACTGTTTCACTCTCATTTCCACAGACGTTATTTTTTTTTCCTTTCGCTTTATTCCTCTTTTTAAAATTCAAGAGCGTATATTCAAAACATTAATATTAAGAGACGGTGAAATATCGGTGGAATTATTATTATGCAGGAAAGGTCGTTTCTTTTTTATAAGATTGTGGAATATTTTGTGTTAGCAAAATTTAAAGTGTAATTTCAAGACCGATTTGTTCTCGGTAAATTGCTTTTTTCTAAACATCGTGATATTTTCCACAAATAAAACGTCATCTATACTGTAAAGCAAAAACATATCCGTGAGAAACGCTTACGTCAATTTAACGGTGCCAACACTTGACTAATGAATTTCGCTTTTTGTGAGATTTATTATTACTAAATACCACATAATTTCAATTTTTAAAACCACTGAATAGAAAAAAAATATGTACATTTAAAAATATTTGTTTGAAACGTGTATCTTTATTTGTTGATTTTTTTTACAATAATATTCAAGCATGAATATTTTTAAATCAATATTTAATACGTTTACGGGCAATTAACCTGTTTGCACATTAAAAAAATAATAATTCTTCCTTTGTTTGCTGCCATGTAATAGTCCATCACTAAATTGCCAAATTGCTGGACTATTGGCAGCCTGGCTGCGGCCATAGTTTCTAAATTGATTTTAACTTGAATAAGTTTATTTTTGGTTTTTTTAAAGATAGGGGCCTTCCCCTTCTGCCTGGGCTGGGTTTCTGCCTGCAAGACCCTGCGTGTCGGGGAGACGCACGGGTGGAGCGTAAATAAGTCTAAACTGGATCTCTGATCAGGGGATATTGCTCCACCCAGGCCGTCGAAATTAAAACTTCATAAAAAATAAGTAAATAAATAAAGCACGAATTCATGAGTATTGTATTCAATAGCTTTTAAAACTTCCGATAACTGCTTATTAGGCCTTCTGAGGCGGCATCCCTTACGGAAATTTTATTCGGTTGGAACCGCTATTTTTAAACAGTTTCCTTTAGTTATGAAATATCAAACAAATCTCTAATTAAAAAAGACAACTATCAATTATGTTTATTAATAGTGACAAAAATAAGTAACGCATGCACTTTTTGACTGTACATATATGCATCGTTAGTCCCAAAAGAGTTTATTCGGTTTTATTTGGCCGTCTGTCAATTTATCCGTTCTCTAATTCGCTGAAATGTACTCGGATTGCCATGTGATTTATGTATGTTATTGATATTTTTCATGGCATGTTCGGTATTGAAAATGAAGTGTGTTGTAATTACGATTCGTTTGATCATGGTGCACCATGTTCCTAAATTGGCCTAGCATCATTAACTCCCGTACAATCAGTCAGTTCATTTAGATGGCCACTCAAAAGAATACCGCAATATTATTGTCTACAGGAGAAATATCCTTTGAAATACAATTAAATCATGTGACGTTGTGTGAAACATATTGAAATAGATATGCATCCCCAAGGTGCAATACAAGATGTTTATTATAGATACTGAATATGATGTGAATACTATTTGCCGTTCATTTACAAGGACGCACAAAAGAATTCTGTTACAGTACTGTCTATGAGAGATAATTGCTGGAAGTGTGTAGCAATTACAGTTCGTTTGTCCATCGTGCAGTATGTTCCTAAATGGACCTAGCGCGATTAAACCATACATAATCAGCCAGTTCATTTAGATGCTCACTCAAAAGAATACCGCAACATTATGGGCTAAAGAAAAAAATACTTTGCAATGTATTTCAATGATGTGATGTTATGTCAAACATATTGAAATTGATAGGCATCCCCTACATGCATCACAAGATGATTACTACAAATATAGTACTGTCTATGAGAGATAATTCCTGGAAGTGTGGCTTCAATTTTGGTATACATTTTTAAATTTCATTATTATTATTATTTTTTTTTTTTGCATATTATTTGGTTTGTAGAAATTCTATTGATCGTGTACAGGGATCTAAAAAAGAATTCGAATTCCTTTCAGCTTATTGACTTAAATTGTTAATTTGGAATTTTCAACTGTGTTTCGTGTATTACAACTCAATTAAATGTATGCATAATTTATAGCATATATAAAAATCTATATATCATATAAGAATAAAAACAAACAAACAAAAAAAAATCGGATATTTTTTAGACAATGGATGGCAGTTTCTGAAATTGAATTTTCAAATATGTTAAACGTTTTCCAAATTGTTCACTTAGACGTCATATTTCACATTAATAAAATTTGAACTTTCGTTAAAGTTTTCTGAAAATATTCGAAAATGTTTCGCAATTTAAGCTTGACTCATGATTTTTCTTTCTTTTTGTAAATATTTCTATGTTTTGGCTTTTGATCTGAGAAAAACTTTGATTTTTTTTAATTTTGTGCCTCATTATTGTACTTATAATCGATGCGTATTTTTTTTTTTTTTTCGAACGAAGTAAAATTACATTGATAAACAAGATTTTTTTTTCTTGGAAAATTTTAACAGATTTAAGTAATCATACCCTTGAGAATTTAGGAAATAGTCACAAAAAGGTGACGTTGGTTTCTGTTTCAGAGATACCTTTGTTTAAATATATCTCATGATGTTATTTTATTATCTTTTAAAGTGCTTTGTTTCTACAGTCTAATTACCCTGAAAGCGAACAAATATCTGCTACTTATAATACATCTGGGCGACAATAAGTTGTGTTTCGTCCATGTGAAAGATTTAGCACAGCACTGCCACCTGTTGGGCGATTCACTCCAAAACATAATCAGCACAAATTCATATGGAGGACTATTTTAATTTTGTATACTTTTTACAGGGGAAGGAGAAAACAGAAATAGATATACTCAGATAGAATATTGCAAGGTTCGAAAAACCTTTCTTTAAATAAAAATCAAGGACTTTTAAGTGTAATTTCAAGGACCACAATAATAAAAATGTAAGGACCTACATATTAAATAAACTAAAAAATTATAATATGCATTTTTTAATAAAGGCTTTCATTTTTGTAAATATAAGTTTTAAACATTAAAATGGCCAGGGAGCGGGGAGAGGATTTCTGCGTGTGGCAGTAGAAATTTAGAAAATATTAAAATAACAAATACAGCAGACGAAAATAACTAGTCGGATGTGCCAATACCAAAACTTTTCTCTATCTCATAAATGTCAATACTACAAATTTCACTATCAGCGTGCCAACATTAAATGTCAATCTATACCTATCATGATGATTCTAAAGATATGAAATTCCGTGCATTAGTTCTTGAGATATGACTATTGCTAAAATAGTGTAAATCCTTCAAAAAGCAGTATTGCAGCGCCACTTGTTGAGTGATTTATACCAAAACCTAATCAGCAACAACTTGGGTTAACGTCTGACTGAATCTGAAGTTTGATGAAAATCCGTGCGTTAGTTTTTGAGATAGAGCTATTATGAAAATCGGGAAAAATAGGCACGGCAGCACCATCTATTCTGCGATTAACACCAAAACCTTATCAGGAACAACTTCTGCCAACGTCTAACTGAATCTGATGTTTGATGAAAATTCGTACAATTGTTCTTGAGATAGAGCTATTGATGAAATCATGAAAAATTCAGTATAGCAGCGTCACCTGTTTAGCAATTTACACCAAAACATAATCAGCCCTTATATTTATCAAGGTACAACTGAATCTGAAGTTTTGTGGATTTCATTCAAGGACGTTGTGCATAATTGCTTTGGGAATAAAAAAGCTACAAATTACAAGTGTATAGTACAAAATGTGGTAAACAATTTTAAAAAGGTAAATTGTCACGTGTCATTAAAGCTTCATTTCTTGCACTCTCACATTGACTTTTTCTCAGATAATATGGTAGCAATTAGCGACGAGCATGGTGTGCACCAACAAATTTTTGCTATGGAGTCTCGTTATCGATCGCAATTGAATGCAGCAATGCTTACCGATTACAGTTGGTTGATCAAGATAAAATACTGAACATAAATATAAACGCAAAAATAAGTACTAATGTACTCAAATTAATACACTCAAATTGTGTTCAGCTACGTAAAATGTTTGTAAAATATATGGAAAATGTGTATAAACCGTGTTCAAGTATATTAATGGTAAATTTAACATTTATATATTATTATTATGCATTACTGTACCATCTCCTAAATTGTGATATATCGTAATAATCTAAAAATACACATCCTTCGTTTAAAAAAAAAAATAGGAAACAAGCAAAAATATCAAATATAATTTTTATTTACTCAGCAGTGTATATAATTGGAATATTAGTTTTAAATTTAAGAAAAAAATAAAAAGTCAATTTTTGTTTATCAGTGTTATTAGTGTATAAAGAAAAGCACCGGGGTAAATATCGTTATATTGTGTTTCATTTTCTGATTTATTTTGATTGTCATCCATTCACTACGAACAGCTGTTACCAGTTTTATTACAGGAGATTTCTATTTAGTTTTCTGTGTATGGGCATAACAGTGTTATATCTAAAACTCTAACAAGTTATGAAAGAAAATTCGCAGTAAGCTTGTAATGAGGTAGTGAAATACTGTGTATTTTTGTTTGCGACGTTAATTTCCTTTAATATATATACATATACACACATATATATATATGTTTGTATGTATAGAAATATGTATATATATATGTATATATATATATATGTGTGTGTGTGTGTGAGGGTATATGTATCATTGAGCTAAGCTAATACTGATGCACAACGCAAGACTTTATGAGTGCTCTACCAGTGAAAACCTTGTGTCAAGATTATTTCAAAAAGTTCTTTGCTGATTTCATTCTGAATTTCACAGTATGTACCTGTGAGGATAACAACCAGAACCTCCAATTACAAAGAATAAATTTCATCCAATGGGAATTTAACGGAAAACACTTTTGCATATTTCTGATGAGATCTTCAGTAATCTGGCTAGCCTCATTGTAGAGAGTCATAAAAGAGGCTGCAATTTCGCTTGTTTTGCAATTAGCAGTATTGTACACCTCGCCTTCCTACTGGCGCGCGCCGCAGAGAACATTGAATAATTTTGAATCAGCTTTGGATGTCGATGCATGGATTTCGATGTTATATTCCTCATATGAACACTTAGATGTTTTTTAACAAAAGTGTGTTGATAAATTACCAAATGACAATAAATATGCTTTCAATACAATTTTTATTTTTATTGGAATATTCTTACTTTGTACATCTTGATAGTGTGTCTATTTGTCTTAAATTTTTAACAACTCAATTATTTCAATTTACAAATTAAATTTATAAGTGCAACTAATGCCAACGTTTAGCAAACTTCGGAATCTTTTATATTTATAGCTCAACCGTTCAAACACTTCGGGGTCGATAAAATGAGTACCAAGCTTGCTGGGAATTATACGCCGAGAGTATCGAATTGTGTTGACCGCCTGGCCGGGGTACATGCTGCATGGCACGTCGGGCCCTGGTTTAAGTAAACAGAGTTGGGCGAGCACTGTAGGCCCTGATCCTTCATGGATCGTACAGCCACAGGTTTAGTTTTTAGTTTTTTTCATATTTATAGCAATGTATATATATATATTTAATTTGATAATCGTGCAGTTCATAATAATAGAAAAACCATCTACAATATTCCTTTATTTAAGGTATTATATCCCTAAGTTAACATATTCTTTTGTTTCCCTTTATATAGTCTATAAAATTTCAGTAAAAGAAAAGAAAAACTCGTAGAAAGACTATATAAAAATATATTTGTGTAATGTCGACACCCCTGATAACACAAACCACATTTTAGGTAGCTTTCATTACAAAAAGCTACCTATTGCAGCCGTTCGGAGGAAAGCGATTTCGAAAAAATTTTGATATACTTTCATCGGTCATGACCCCCCAACCCCGAAACCACACTCCGTTCAAAAGTTGATATATATATATATATATATATATATATATATATATCCATATATATATATCTGATCTTTGTCCCACTATAACTCTCGTATTTATGAAACAATTTAAATGTAACTTCGTGTATACATCGAGCAAACCAATGCCTTGACCGAGTTCGTTGGCCACCTTCATCCGCCATCTTGTTTCAAAATGGCGGACATTTAATTTTTTTTAATTTAAAATTCGAAATGTGTTACCAAAAAATTGCAAATTGAAAAATATTTTCTTCTTACGTGTTTGACCTTGATATAAAGATTCCGGAGCAGTTTTTGTTTCGTACATATCTTAAAAAGTCCTTCCGGCCAGTGCCGGGAGGAAGAGGTAGCTTTCATATTCCTTATTTTTAAAAAGCAAGCTTATATTATTCAAACACACGAAGCTCAATTTAGTGGAAACCCATTATAGGAGATTCAATACTAATTTTTATCAATACTAAATCATTATGAATGAGAATTTCGCGAAATTAGTCATCTTTATCCAAGCTGCTTTTATTTAAAGTAAGTTATATTTTGTTGCCAAATTCGGCGATATCGTGAAGTTCCTGCCATTTTAAGACAACATGGTGGATGAGGCTAACGAGTGAACTTGGTCGAGGCCTTAGTAATTCCTGTTCAAATGCTCACTCACATCGGAATCGGTTGATATACACAAGTGCTTTCGCAGGCAAGAAATCAGATTTTTCAAAATGTCAACCACATTAGAAATTCAAACTGCTATATCTGAGCCATTTTTTAAGATAAAGACAAAAAAAAAATGCTAAGGAATCCTTATATCATGGTCAAATACTTAAGAAAGAAATCTTTATCAATTTCTAATTTTTTTGCACCTCCCTTTAAGTATATATATTTTTAATTTAATGGCGTCCATTTTGAAACAAGATGACTGATGAAGCTTACCAGCGAACTTGGTCTAGACATTACTATATACTATCCACATGTCATCTTACATCGAAATAGGTTAATAAATACTTGTGTTATCACGTGACAAATATCAGATCGTTTCAAAATGTCAGCCATGCTAGAAGTTCAAAGTGCTATAATTCAAAAAATTTCTAAGATATATACGAAATAAAAACTTATCCGGAATTTTTGTATCAAGATCAAACACACACACACATACCGTCCTACCCGCCCTCGTCAATAACTAAACTTTTTACCGACGTTTGGAATACCCACCGAAATTTTATTAATAGCATTTAAATATTGTTATAGAATGTTAAGATATGCAAAATATACATATGAACACCAAAAAAATTTCATTCGAAGAAAATTTGTATTTTTTAGAACGAAAAGTTTGCGGGACTCGAGTGTTACTCGTTTTGAAATTTTACACACTCAACCCGAGTAACTTAATCTCGAACTAAGATATCCTGGGTGGTTACTCTATTATTCAATGAATTACCTGACAAAGTGTATAATGTTATTGAAGCGTTTGAAGGACAATGACAATTTTTCGAAAGGATGTTTTAAGCAATAGGGATGAAATCGTTATGATTTCGAGATATTCATGCTTAATCACCTGCTATTGTTAATTAAAATAGTACTTAATTGACGCTATTATTAGTTATGGGTAGTAATTAATGATTATTATTGACAAGTAGTAAATAATTGACTTATTGACTGCGGTTAGTTAATGATTGATTAATACGATTTAATTAATGTCGTCTTTAAAAGAAAATGGGCTCTTTTTTTATCAATTTTGTGAACAAATATTAAATTTTGTTTAAAATATTAAAATATATGTCATTGGCTGTAACAAATTCTTTAGGTAAGTCTTTTGAACACGGTTGTTTGTTTAATTCGGTGCAATAATTGTAGAATGGTGTCTTTTTTTATGCGACATGAAAGGATGTTTCATACGGGGTAGGGGGGGGGGGGCTTTGCTGGTTGATGAAAATATATCGAAAATATAATATTTGCAATGGAGACGAAAGTGTTATGATATAAAGATATTCATGCTTAATAATTTACTTACATTTGATTAAAATGGTACTTAATTGACGCTATTGGTACGTAGTAGTAATTGGTGAATATTTTTAATTGACAAATGTTAATCTGTAGTAGTTAACTACTGATTAATATTATTTAAATTATGTTACCTATAAATAAAAAAAAATAAAGTAACTTATGTAAAAAAATATTCTTTCGTTTTTAAATTAGTAAAATATATGTCATTAACTAGAACAGAATTTTAGCCAGATCTTTTGTTTACAGTTGCTTGCTTAATTTGCTTAATTTCATCATGCAAGGATTTTTCGGAAATCGTAAATTTCAATGCGAAAAATCTGATACTATAAAATAGATGTAAGACTTTTTTATTGAGTTTAATTTTATTTAATTCAATAATTTATTCAATTTTTTGGCTTATACTGTGTTTTTTACAGCTAAACAGCTCAGGGGTCCGATGAGGTTGGGAGGGGAGGTGGGACCAATTTTAACTTTGAGCTTTTTAACTTTGAAAGTTGCAATTTAAGAAAAATCCTGACGTGATGGTTTAAAATGAAGGTCATTTTCGTATTCAGCGCTAACAAATACATAAGAATCAATTTTTAAAAGCTAAAAAACATGGCACAACCCAAAATTTGAAAGACAGTGTAATCTAGCGGCATTTAAAAATAAGTATATTTTTTAAGGAATTGAGGCTGTTGTTTTTCGTCCGTTTATTTAACAAAAATTCTATTATTTTTATCCTCTTATATGTTCAGTACGAATTGTATATTTTGCAGTAATATGTCAGAATGATTAAAGATTTCAAATTTATATTGCAATGCTAATTTTACTTTCAACCATTTCTTTAATATATCTGACGAAATTATATTTCTAGTAAATTTATGAATTACCCCTAATTTGCAGCAAAATATATTCTCCAACTTTAAACAGGTATTACTCGGTCAATTTTAATCGTACAATAACCGGACTCTTTTTTATTTACTAGTGAATGTAACAGGAAAATTTTACTAAATATAACTTATAGAACCGGGGGACCGTATAAAATTTTAGATTCTGTAATTCTTCACTAAATTGTTTTTTCGCTTCAAACTTTTTTTATCTTAACTCTGAACCTAATTTTGACCACTTTTGTAATAGGAAGTATGCATCTAGGACCAACGGTTGCAAAAATAAAGGTCGGTTAGGTTATACGTGGACACCCTGTATATATATAACGGCTTCTGTAAAGATTTCTGCTTAAGTTTCACCCATAGGTTTAACATTTTCTTTCGAGTTTCTCTGTGTGACTCGTATAAGCTCTAAAGAAAATTATTGTTAAACTCTTTATTATTTAATTGGGTTTTTTTTCTAGTAAAATTTTATTAAAATAATACATGATTGTATTATATATTCAGATAAATTTCAACTTTAAAAATCAATATTAGAAAATCGACAGTTTTTTCTTGTTCTTGTCGACATGCATCGATTATCTAACGAATGTTTAAATATGTGTAACAGATAAAGCGAAACATTATGATAAAGGAATACGACATTTTAAATTATTATTATTTTTATTAATACAATTAAAGTGTTTATTTATTTTCTTTCAAAAAAAAATGTAAGAATATTTTCAGCTTTATCATATTCTCAGTAAAAAGTTCAGAAATAAAAGGATTATCAGAAATAGAACCGATGCATTAGGAGGCTACTTCAGTCAAGCGAAAAGACCCGCTCGCTAATGCTAATCCTATGAGCGAAATTTATAAAGGTATCTCGTTCGCATTTCAATATTTTTAAATGATTTTTTTTTTCATTGGATAGCACAAATCGATCTGTACAAAGACAGTTTTTCACTTTTTCAATTTTGTTTACAGGTATTTTTAATAAGGACACTTTCACTTTCGGAACCAGTTTTGAAAATGAAAGCATCCTCATAAAAAAAAAGAAAAAGAAAAGTGCCCAGTTAAACTGATGGCATTGAGCTCACAGGCTATTCACACTAATTGTTATTATACTCTTATTTCAAAGAATAATGCCCCTCAAAAAATAAATGAAGAGGGATTAGACCAGTTTCCCCCCTTTATACTTAACCAATGAGCCTCCAAATCAAATGAAGGAAGCGCCATATCGGAATAAACTGGTATATCAAATTTGAAGTAAATTGAATAATTCTGCATGAAAAACCCATTTATCTAAATTAAGGGGTGACTAAGCCTCCGTCCCCTTTTATACTTAATCAATAATCCTCCACATCTAATCAAGGCACCTCCTTAACATAATACACCGGTATACCAACTTTGGAGCAAATCGAATAACTGCATAAAAAACCCATTTATCTAAATAAAGGGGGGGGATCTTGACCCCCTTTTCTCCCTTTATACTTAGCTAATGAACCTCTAAATCTAATCAGGAAAGCTCCTTAATATAATAAACCGGCATACCAAATTTGGAGTAAATCGAACAATTCTACATAAATCCATTTATCTAAATTAAGGGGGGCTACCCCCCTTTTCCCCCTTTATACTTCAGTAATGAACTCCCAAATCTAATCAGGGAAGTTCCTTAACATAATAAATCGGTATACCAAATTTGTAGCAAATCGAATATTTCTGCATGAAAAAGCCATTTATTTAAATTAGGTGGGGGATCAGCCCCCCCCCCCTTTTCCCCCTTTATCCTTAAGCAATGAACCCCCAAATCTAATCAAGGCATCTCCTTAACATAATAAACTGGTACAGCAAATTTGGTGCAAATTGAACAATTCTATATGAAAAACCCATTTATCTAAATCAAGGGGGCTAGGCCCTCCTTTCCCCCTTTATACTTAAGTCCAAATCTAATAAGCGAAGCTCCTCAAAATAATAAACCGATATACCAAATTTGGAGAAAATCGAATATTTCTGCATGAAAAACCCATTTATCTAAATTAAGGGGTGACTAATCCCCCTTTTCCCACTTTGTCCTTAAACAATGAACCCCCAAAACTAATCAGGGAAGCGCCTTATCAAAATGAACTGGTATACCAAATTTGGAGCAAATCGAACAATTCTACATGAAAAACCCATTTATACAAATTAAGAGGGGTTAGCTAACCTACCCCCCTTTATACTTAAGTAATGGATTTCCATATCTAATCAGGGAAGCTCCTTATCAGAATAAACCGGTATACCAAATTTGAAGCAAATCATATATTTCTGCATGAAAAACCCATTTATCTAAATTAAGGGGGGACTAACCCCCCTTTTCCCCTTTATCCTTAAACAATGAACCCCCCAAAACTAATCAGGGAAGCGCCTTATGAAAATGAACCTAGAAAATAAAAGTGAAGCAAATCGGATATTTATATCAAGAGTTATCGCGTTACGTACGTACATACGTACATACAGAACAGGCGGGCACATAAACTCTCAGGCTTTGATAGCCTGTGAGCTAAAAATAAATAAAAAGATAATAAAAAATAAAAAAAGGCCTTTGTACAGATCGATTTCAGCTATTTAATGCAAGAAAAAAAATCATTTAACAAATATTGAAATGCAAACATGATACCTTTATAAATTTCTTCCATTGGATTAGCCGTAGCAAGAGGGTCATTTCGTGTGAATGAAGTAGCCCTCCCACATGTTTATGTGAGTATGAATGAGATCGATTTCATTAAGCATTAATTATCAAAGCTTATTTAAAATGTTTATTTAGATTTCTATAAAGAATAGATATCTTTCTATAAAGAAAGAATAGAAGATATTACCTTTCAGGTTTTTGAAATGCTCAATGCAATACCATCATAGTTAAATCTTAAGGCTGTTCTCAAATCCAAAAGGGCAAGTTTATGACATAAGTTTTAATTTATTTTTGTTCGGAAATGCATGAAACTAGCAATTTTTGTTGATCAGAAACTATATAATCGAACTGTTTTTTCCGTTTTTTTGCAAACGCAATAGATCTTTCAGAAAATAGTGTGAAAGTGGTCGTTTTGAACCGAAGTTCCCGAAGAAAGCAGAAAAACCAGTCAGCGAAGGGAGAAATACGTCTTTGTTACGTGATCAAAATCGCTTATAACTCAATAGGTAATTTATTTATCAAAAAATGGAAAACACAGTTCGTTTCCAAATCGCTTCCATAGTCGGGCCTTCCAATTTTATATCTTTCCGTTAAAAAATGAATTTGTAAATGTGTCAAAACGTTTGCGCTTGTTGAGCAGAGCAGTTGAGAGCCTTAATAAAATAACGACACGACCCTCGTCCAAATGAAAAAATGTAGAACCAAAAAGATAAATTTTTCAACCCCATATAAACATTCCTGACCGATGTTCAATCCGAAATATTTACTTTTTTTTTTTTCTTTCTTTCTTTTTTTTTTTTTTTTTTTTTTTTTTTTTTTTGTCAGTTATTATCATTATGCGCCAATGGTATGTAACAAGCTCTTCCGCCCCGGGCGCCAAATGGAGTTCCTGTGGTGCTGGGAGAGAGACACCCCGTATTTTTGACAAAAGAAAATGTTATTCGACCTTGGCTTCCTATATAAAAAATAGTTTGTTGTGCTGTGGTCTACCATTTCTTAAAGTTTGCCAGATCTTATTTTATTTTTTTTATCACTCTATATTGTTTAATTTTTAAGGCGTTTGTGTCATTATTCATTAATATTATAAAATTACGATCAAAATCTTCTTTCCTAAAATCAAATTTGGAGTTATTTGTATTTCGGAATTTCATATTTTAATATTACCCCATATATGTGTTATTAAAACAAAATGCTAATTAAACTTTTTATTGTTTAATTTTATTTTTCTGGTATTGACTAAATAAACATCGTCGGTTTAATACTGATGCTTTCAAAAGTTTAACATTGAATTTTTTACCAACACAATACGAACTCATATGGCATTTTTAAGATAAGAAATTATATTAGAAGTATTTTTTAATTTGCTATTAAAAATATATTTAAAAGGTTTCGTATTTTTTTTTTTTTTCATTAGAAAAATCGCGTTTTTTAAAGTAAATATTTTATAATGTATATATATATCAGACCTTTATTATGAAACTTTGTCTAATTTTAATTATTTGCTTAAATTTTAATACAGAATGTTATAAAATCAACATTTACAATTGTTATTGGGGCATATTTTTAAAAAAGGAAGCGTATTCTGAAACCAATTATACGTACTGCAATAGAATATGTGCATTCTTAGCGAGAGAAAAATACGTTAATACATAATGTTACAATATAAAGAATGTTATAAAATCAACACTTACAATTGTTTTTGGGGCATATTTTTAAAAAAGGAAGCGTATTCTGAAATCAATTATACGTATTGCAATAGAAGATGTGCATTCTTTGCGAGGGAAAAATACGTTAATACATAACAAAAACATTAATGTATTAACTCATAATACAATACATTACATTGAATGTTACTTTTCCCCTATCTGAAACACGGAACGGAGTAAGATACAACTCTTATCATGGCTATTTATGTTTCCTGCCCATTTCTAGGAAATTTTAAGTCTGGCATTCCAGTTCCAGTGTGAGTGACCACGGCCAGATGTCGTCAAGGTATGGGGTGAAATCCCTTTAGGCAAAAGAGCGGTTAGTTTTAGCCCGAAGACATATTTTTTGAAAAGGGTTTTGGTCAGGAGAAAATAATATTTTGCCTTTTTCTACCTTTACAAAAGATATTCTTCGAAATTCTTTTAAAGAAAGAAAAATAAAATAGGAATCATAACCCTTTATTTTTTATAAAATGCATATAAATTTTACTGTAATTACTCAGATTTTAAAATAATATTAATAATTTTACATAACTTTTTTTTTTTTTTTTTTTTTTTATAGCCTACATCAGCAATTTTGCATATATATGCATTTATCATTTTATTTTTCATTTAAAATCTCGAAATATTTTCAACACAATCATAAAAATTCCATGAATTTTAATTAAGATTCCATACAACTGATGATTTGTTATTAATAATATCTATAACAGTAATTATCTATCATAAAAAACGCGTTACATATCCCTTAAATCAGCTGTTCACACATATATAATCAGATATATATCTAATATATAAACAAGGAGGAAAAATCGATATGAATTAAAGGTTGGTTGGTTGTGTTTATGACGGCCAATTATCAACACGAGGGATATATGCCTTAAGGGGAGGGGTGCCCTTCGTGGGGGTGTCTTTCTAAGGGAACCTAACCCGTATTAATGCTTGGAAATCCAAGGCTCGAAGAAAACCACGAAAACTCCGAACGATTAAGCCGACGGGCGCGATTGGGTTCGAATCCAGCACTTCCCGTCTACCAGCTTCGAGAGCAGAACATCTCGGCCACTAGTGGGGCCCGATATAAATTAAAATACATTAATGTTTTACTATATACCTATTAATACTGAGATTTTCAAGAGCGTGGGCCCAAAAAGCTTTTTCAGATGAAAGAAAATGAAAAAAAAAAAAAAAAAAAAAAAAAAAAAAAATAGGTTTTCGTGAAACACACAATTTTTAGCAATTGTTTTATTTTTATTCTGTTGAAAGTTATCGTGGTAAAAACTTTTTTACACGTGCAGAACAAAGTAAAATTTGCGAAATTATTACATTTTATCAAGGAATTTCGAATCGATCTTAAGCGAAATATAAATTCATTACTATTTTCAAGTAACCGTAATGTAAAAGCAAATTAGTATTAATTTATTATGTCGCACTTTTAATCCTATCAACATAAGGTAGACCAATTAAACTGTGATTTAAGCGTACACAGGGCCAGTATTATGAATCGGCAAACGGGACATTGGTCCATGATCCCATAAGCTTAAAGGGGGGGGGGATGTCAGTTGGCAGAATTGAAAGAAATTAGCTGTTGAGTTCCATTGTTTACATACTTTTATATCGTACAATAAACTGGATTTACCTTCAAATTCTGACAATATTGATCGTAGCTGTGAGGCATTTTTCTAGATTGTGTGTGTGGGGGGGGGGGGGGGGGGATTCTTGATTTTTTATGCGATTCTTAAATATTCGAAAATCAGTAGCAAATGTACTGTATTCATCGAAGAACCATAATTTTTTTGTCTGAGATGCATGGCGGCTACCCAACAAGTGTACAAGAATTAGAAAAGAATCTTTCATTTAAGTCGCTTGTTCATTCCACATAAAATCCATTTTCTCTTACCCCTATACCTAGATTCATGGAATTCGGATTAGAGCAAGAATTGATCTTTCGTAAAAGTTTATTATCAATAAGAATTAAAATATTTTTTCTAATAACTCTTCCCCCCCCCCCCTGAGTCTATAATTAAAAAGGAACTGCATATTAGAGTAAGATTTTAAATAGTTACCTTGTTTTAATGTTAGGAATTTTGAAAAAAATAGGAATCATAATCTTTTATTTATTTTTCAAAATTCATGTAAATTTTACTACAATTACTCAGATAAATAATACCTTATAACGTTTTCTGTTTAATCGCTAATAACAACAACATTGCATATGTATGCATTAATTATTTATAAATAATTCTTAAATTTTCAGTCACAATAACAAAATTTTCAAACACTGATATAAAAATTTCAGATATTTAATTCAGATTCTTTGAGAACGGAGAAATTTTTTTATTATTATTATTTATATATACAAGAATTATCTGTTTTATAAAATACACTATATATCACTTAAATCAGTCGTCAAACGAGCCATAAAAAAGAATATGCTAACCATCAGTTAGCTGTATAATCAAAGATATATCTAATTTATAAACAGGAAAAAAAAACTGAATAAAAATACATGTATTAAAATACTGCAGTTTTCAAAAGTGTCGTCAAATACGTTTTTTTAAGATAATACAAAATGAATAATTAAAAAAAATCCAGAACTATATAGTATTTTTAACAACTGATAAAAATCTTTTAAAATCAGATTCTTAAAACTCTCATGGTGTGGAAAATTTAGTTCAGCAAAATCTTTTTTACAGGTACAAAGTAAAGTTTGCAAAAGTATTACATAAAACGACCAGTTTTCCTGCAGGAATCGGAAAAATAGTTGCCCTTATCGTACCAGAAAAATTTCCGACCCAGCTCGGAATAAAATCCGTAAAATCGGAATAAAGTCCGTAAAATGCTGTTTTATTGACTATTTGCTTTTTTATTTGGATTTTATTCCGAGCTGGGTCGGAAAAGTTTCCGGTACGATAAGGGCAGCTATTTTTCCGATTCCTACAGGAAAACTGGTCTGATTTTTTTTTACAGTGTACTTCACTCACGCGGAACCACACGCTCGCTAATGTTATCCCTATAAGAGAATTTTTTTTAAATATCTCGCTTGCTTTTCAGTATTTGTACATTATTATTATTATTATTATTATTATTATTATTATTTTGCATTGGATAGCTGCATAACTTTGTACAGCACTGGAGAATTTATTTAGAACACATTTACTTTTCAAACTAGTTCCGAAAGTGAAAGTATGCAAACAAAATCGAAAAAGTAAAAAACGGGCTTTCTAGAGATTGACTTCAGTTATTCAATGTAAAAAAAAGAAATCTTTTTAAAATATTGAAATGCAAACGAGATATTAAAAAAAAAATCTCTCATAAGAATAACGTTAGCGAGCTTGTGTTTTCGCTTGAGTGAATAGCCTCGTAACGCTATCAATATAGTTTAGGAAAATTAAACTGATTATAAGTATTCACCGGGAGGGCTAGATTGAGACCTAGGTAATCGGGGCCCTGGTCAAAGTATTCATAAACTTGAGGTCTCTGAAATCTATACACTGTAAGGGAAAAAAAAAAAAAAAAAAAAAAAAAAAATGCGACCAGTTTTTCAGTAGGAATCGGAAAAATAGTTGCCCTTCCTTATCGAACCGGAAAATTTTCCGACCCAGCTCGGAATAAAATCCGTAAAATCCGTAAAATACCGTTTTATTGACTATTTCCTTTTTTTTACGGATTTTATTCCGAGTTAGGTCGGAAAAGTTTCCGGTACGATAAGGGCAGCTATTTTTCCGATTCCTACAGGAAAACTGGTCGGATTTTATTTTTTTTTACAGTGTATGCTTTTACACTATCAAAATAGGCTATTGAACTGGATCTGAATTATCAGGGGTAGAGATTAAGGCATGTCCTATAATCCAACAAGTTAGAAAGAGAGGAATCAATAGACAAAATTTTTAAAAAATTTGTTGATTAGTTTCATTATTTACATAGCTTTATTATATCGTACAATACAAAGACAATTATTCAGTAATTAGCGTTGTTAGGTCTCAAGAACGCATATGCCTATATGTATTTCATAAAAAAAAAAAAAAAAAAAAAAGACAGCTCGACTTACGGTTTAATGCTGGATCATGAAAATTATATCTAAAAGAATACCCTATCATATGTGCATTAAAAGTTATATAAAGGTGTTATCGTGATTTTTCTTCTTTTTTTCTGCAATTGGCAACTCTCATTTTTCTAACAGATAAGGCATTTGTACAATGTTTTAGGTACCAAACAGTGTTTCCCCCCTAATTTGTAATCCTGAGTTAATGCCCTACCAAAAACAACATTTTTGCCACTACGCTGTCTCAAAAATTTTGCCAACTATGAGAACATATTTTTTCGCACATCATTTTACACGCATCATATTCTACTGAAAAAAATTTTGTAGTAAACCTCAGTAATGCATAACAAATTCATCACGTTTGTAATAGTGCAACATAATTTACATACGCTGCGAACAGTATTTCCCCGGAGACCATTATATAATCGGACCCTGTAAATGAATGATAAATGCGTGACCCTGTAAATGAATGATAAATGCTTTGCACTCTATATTCTACAGAAAGCATGTATTTGTGCATTTCATAAATTCATATCAATAAAATGCGTCGCAAACGATTTTTCTTCATAGATCATAATATAACGAAATACTTTACAGCTCTCAGTACACGTACTGTAATTATATAGTAACCATCTTCAAGTGCGCCTTAATAATGTATATAAATTTCATTATGTTTAGCACATTGTAGCACTATTAAAATACACCGCAAATGATTTTTCTCCATGGACCTTAATGTAGCGGAATATTTTTGAGTGCCCCTGTAAATGAACTATGAATGGTACATACTTCATTTTCAATACCGAACATGCCATAATGAGCATCAATAACGTATATCAATTACATGGCAATCCGAGTATATTTACACGCGTTACAGCACTGCCAGAGAGACAAACCCAATTCATAAACACTTTTCAACCATGTGGAAAGTGGTGGAAAGCGTTAAAAAGTAAATCTTTTACAAAAATAAATGTTATAAGACGTTAATTAGAAAAGTTTAAGAATAATTTATTCATTTGTTTAAATTTTAATGCAGAATGATATTAAATCAACATTTAAAACTGCTATTGATGCATATTTAAAATAATAAAGAAAACATATTCTGAAATCATTTATACGTACTGCAATGAAACATGTGTATTTGTTATTAAAGGGAAAAAAAATTATGCCTAACAGAAATTTTAATGCTTTTTACTCATAATAAAATACATTAATGTTATTAAAAAGTTTTTTTTATTTAATCTGTTTTAAAAACTGCATTTTAAACTCAGAGTAAGGATACTACAACAGTGCAGTCATTATAGCTAGTTATCATTTCCACGAAATTTCAAGTCACACCTTTTAGCACATAACTGCTGACCAGATGTACATGTACAAAGGAGGGGGAAATTCGCTAAGAGCGATTAGGGACTGGCACAGATGCTTGTTAAAAAAGTTTCTGGAATGAAGAAAATGATATTGTGCCCCTTTTCGTCTGTGTTTTACCTTTAGAGAAGATATTCTTTTAAAGAAAGTAAAATAAAATAGAATTCATACTCTTGTATATATTTTTTTATAAAATGCATGTAATTTTTTCTATAATTATTCAAATTTTAAAATAATACCGATAAACCCACGTAACGTTTCTTTATTTAATAGTCAACATCAACAATATTGCATGCATATGCATTGAAAATTTAAATTTTAACTTAAAATCACGAAATAATTTATTATAATTATTTATCTGTATCATTAATTATCTATCATAAAAAAGGCACTAAATATTTCTTAAATAAGTTGTCACTATACATAATCAGAAATGCATCGAATACATAAACAAGAGGAAAAATCGATATGAATAAGAATACATTAATATACACTTATGAATAAACATAATGAATACATATTATGTAATCGAAATTTTTTCGACGGATTTATACATTTAAGGGATCAGAGATTCCAAAAACATGTTTATAGAAAATGTCTGTCTGTCCGTGTGCCCGTATGTTCGTGTGTCTGTTGTCATTTTACCATCAAATAGTGTATGAAGTTATGCATAGAATTGAACCAAAAAATTTTTTTAAAGTTTTTGGCTATGACAAGTACGTCCTCCCTTAATTTGAAAAAAACCCTGTTTCTGAAATTCAAAATTTTTTAATGAACAGTAACTGGAGGAAATAACGACACTTTCACTTTCGGAACCCGTTCCGAAAATAGAGGTAACTTTATAAAAAAAAAAAAAAAAAAAAAAAAAAAAAAAGCACCCAGAATAAAATAAAACGGGCGAATGTAAATGCCTAAGCTATTCAATTAAAAAAAAATAATAATAAAGTCGAAATACACACGATATACTTGAAAAGAACCCCTCCCCCCCCCCAGAGCTTTAGCATTAGCTCGTGAGTGTCTTCGTCTGAAGAAACGGAAAACTGAATAACAAATAGAACTTATTTTCTCATTTATATTTTTTATGTGAAATGTAATGGCGGTGCAAAAAGTTCTGGAAGTGAGCGGTAATTCAGTCAGTGACACCGTATGCAATGCGAACTATACTTCCAATTACGGAGCATCTAGTTCAATACTGTTTAAGGGTAGATAAGGGCAACTTCCACAAATTCGCATTTTACATTTACATTTCACACAATGCAAGTCAAATCTGGTGAAAATTGACTGTAATATGGCTCTTTCAGTGATAAACGTTTTGGAAAACTTATGTTCTGTCTGGAATGAGACACCCTGTATTTTTCTCAGAAGAATGTGTTTTTCGATCCTTATTTCATATAAAAAAAAATTGTTTGTTATAGTATGCTATATAATTTCTTAAAGCTCTCAATTTTTTTTTTTTCAATCTCACTCTGTATTGTTTGAATTTATAAAGGCCTTTGTGTCGTTATTCTATGAGAAAATTGTGTATCAAAACTTTCTGTCCTAAAATAAAATTTGAAGTTATATGAATTTCAGAATTTCATTTTTTTAACCACTCATTCATGTATTATTAGAACAAAAATTTTATTATACAATTAATTATTGGTTTTATTTTTATTGTGTACTAGTAAACCTCGATTTAATGCTGGGATGCTTTTAAAAATTTATCGCTGGACTTTTTATCGTTTCAGTATATTTAAGAAAGTCTATCTCAGGTATAAATAATTAATATTAAAATACTCAATATATCAATATATTGAAAAAACAAAACATTAAAATTATTATAAATTAGATAAGAGTTTTTGAACATTTATTTATAACAAACTACAGTTTTTTAAATACAAAAGGCGGCCTTTTTTCGGGAGAATGAAACATCCTTCGCCCCAATACCAAGAGATTAGATGCGAGCAGTTGTATGTCTCAGAATTTTTACAATGACAGTAAGTTGTTTAGCCTTTGTCTGAATCAAAAATTCAATTCTTTTTTCCTATTAATTTTCATTATTAGAGAACTTAATTTTATTGGTTATTTTTGAAGCTATGTTAGCAAAATCGTATATTATGGTACAATACAAGCTCGTATGAAATTTTTCGTTCAAATAAATAATCACATTATGTTCCTTTTTTTTTTTTTTTTTTAATGGGAGGGGAGGGGTAATTAAATACGTATTTATATGTTTTCATATTGTTATTATTTTCATCAAGAAAAATCATATTTTTCTCTGTGTATTCTAAAATATGTAATTTTATTGCAATTAAAATATTACTGTTTTTTAACTGCAATAATTTTTATTATAATTAAAAATTAAATGATTTTTAAAAATGGATGTTCTAAGACGTTTGTTAAAAAAACTTAACTATATTTTTGTATGGTTTCATAAAAATACATTTATATCTTCGTAAAGTTATGTACTATATTAACTTCATAAAATCAAGTTTTCTTCTTGATATTGCCAAAAGACATTAAAGAAATTCACTTAGAAGTGTATAACACAGGAAACGAAATATTATTACGATATATAATAAGGAACTTTTTTAAAAACAAAAACACCTATCAATTTATCAAAATCGGATTTACTAAAATTGTTTTTCATAGTATGAAAAAAAATTTCTTCGTCAATAAGTCTGATCTGAATGGAATCTTATTGAAATTACGGATTTGTTCTCGAAATTGGCATACCAGACACTAGTTTTAATACCTAACTGATCCAAGAACGGAAAAAAGAAAGAATGTATATAGTATTTTGGCAATTGGAAACCTGCTTTCGCCTGCCCTTTTATCTAATATAAGCAGACATAGGGAGAATGTCCCACTGAAAGCCATTAATTAAGCCTCTGACAGGAACAAACATGTACAACGCGGAATGCAAGTGAGTAAAAAGCGCTACAGTATAAACTTTTGAATCGTTTTGCGTTCAAGAAGCTGAAATGATCATAAATGGATTTTCGAATCCAACTAGAATAGAACAGCAAATCAAAATAAGAATTCATATTTTAAAGAAACCTTTTTCAAAATAATACAGGATTTTAGTGTATATTCAGATAAATTTCAACTTAATAAAATGTATATATATTATACAGTATTAGAAAATCGACAGTTTTTTTCTTGCTTCTTTTTTTCTGCATCTTAAAATTTGTGAAAAAAGATGCATCAGTTATCAAACGAATGTTTAAATATGTGTTACAGGTAAAGCAAAACATTATGACAAAGGAACAAAACTCTTTTAAAAAACTATTATTGGTAACAAAATTAATGAGTTCTTGTTATTTTCTTTGAAAAAAAAAAATATTTAATAATATTTCTAGCTTTATAGTACTCTCAGTAAAAATTTTAGAAAGTAAAAGATTATCAGAATAAAACATACGAATTACTGCCACTCTACTTGTTTATGTGAGTATCAACCAGATCAGTTACATTAAGAATTAATTATCAAAGTTTATTTAAACAGTTCATTTAGTTTTCTATACAGAATATTACCTAAGATTTTTGAAATGCTTAAGCTAATATCGGCGGGGTATAGTTAAGCTTTAATAAAATATCTAAACTCTCCCACCCCCTCCCCCATAGGAAGAAAAGTCGAACAAACTAAATTTTTCAACATCCTATAAATATTCTGCTCCGTTGTTTAATCTGAAATTTCTACGTAGTCTTCCCCCCCCCCCCCTTTTTGGGAGGAGGGGGATTGAAATTACTACCTATTTTATGTTGATCTCAAATCAAAACTGTTTAATTTAGGACAAATTCTTGAATTCCATTTTATTTGTAAAAGAGGATATTGGCAAGCATTCTTATACAGAAACTATTAAATAGATTTTTTTACCCTTTTTTATAAAATGGCAGAGAATCTTTCAGAGTTTTACCATGCATTTTGAGCTATATTTCCAGAAGTGACAGTCGCGGATGAAAGTCGCCATGATCAAACAATCGTTTATAACTCAAGGTATAATTCACTTATCGAAAAAAAAAGCTGTTCGATTCCATATCACTTCAATAAATATACCTACCCGGGTCAAGCTTTAATGTTTAAAAATAAATCTGTAAATTTGTCAAATGAGGTGGGGGTGGGGGGATTTTTAGGATACTCTTGCACCGAAAAAACTGAAAGAGTCAGACACACACATGCACAGAAGCAAATAAATAAAATCGTAGAAAAGTGAAAATTGTGAGGTATTTTCTGTTTGTGGTGCAGGCTTTCGGCCTTTTCAAAAATTAATGTAACTTTAGAGAATCTGTAATTGTTTACACAGGAATAAAAATATATAAATAAATAAAATTAAAATCTAACAAATTTGAAAAGTATGAAACTTAAATTAGAATTCTATAAAACAGCAGTTTGTTTCATTGCGTAAAGTTTTTTTTTTTTTTTTTTTTTTTTTTTAATCTTTCTATAGTTTTGACATTACTAACCAGAATTTTCAATTGTTTTATAGTCGTTATCTCTAAAGTCCATTAATAACATTCATTACAAAATAACAAAATACATCGTTAACAAAACAGAATTGGAATTATAATTCGATTTTTTAAAATAGCAAGTCATGCTCAAATACAATTGATTTAAGTGTATTAAATTGGTGATTTTGTTCTTTAAAAAAGGATTTTTTTTTTTTTTTTTTTAAAGGTTTCTATTACAAGTTAAAAAGAGAAAAGCTGCGACGAGCAAGAAAGGTGTCTCTCCGCCTACCGTTTTATCAAATATCTTAAAACCTCTCAATCTTCAAATTTAACATAGCCCTTTTTCTTCAATGGCTGCATTGAAGAGATCCTTTAAGAGGCTACTTCAGTCAGGCGAAAACACCCGTTCGCTAATGTTAATCCAATGGGAGAATTTTTTTAAGTTAAGATCATTTCGTTTACATTTTAATATTTTTAAGTGTTTTTTCAATAGATAATGTCGATCTGTACAAAGGTGGTCGATCTGTACAAAGACCATTTTTTACTTTTTCAATTTTCTTCGCTTTTTTTTTTTTTTTTTTTTTTTTTTTTTTTTGTGGATGCTTTCACTTTCGAAGCCAGTTTCGAAAGTGAAAGGGTCCTAATTAAAAATACATGAAAACAAAAACGAAAAAGTAAAAAACGCCGATGTAGAGAACGAGATATATTAAAAAATATCTCCGATTGGATTAACATAGCTAATGGCTGTTTTGCTTGACTGAAGTAGCCTATTGCAGGGTTTAATTTCCGTCGGAGCCAACCGGAGACCCAGCTCCGGCACTTCTCTGTTTTCAGTAATTATTTAAACATTGGTCGGAATTCACCAGAGATCATAAATACAAGGTTCCTGAGCGCATTTCCCCCCCCCAACCATGATTTGCCATCTCGTAATTCCGAAAAACCGAAACCCTTTCCTTACCTTCCAATCTCGAAGTTTTTTGCATTATTTTTTATCAAAACACTTTTGTGTGACGTTAAGAGATGAAGATAAAACGTACTCAATTTTTAAATCAGTTTTTGGGCTTAGAACTCAATCTGTCTAATATTCGAAATTTTATTTATTCATGTATAGAAAAAAAAAAATTATCCTTCGAAATTACGTATTATATTCTATTTCGAATCATTTTGATCTGAATGAAAGGAAAACAGAAATCGTGTTTTTCTATTCTGGTAATATTTGCAAGTTCATGTCGTCAACGCATTGATACGGCTCCACTCAAGAGAAAGAAAAATGAATTTGCTTTCAGTTCGATTTTCTTTTATGACAGTAGGATAAATTTTAATTGGTTGGGTTTTTTCTTAATTATCATTTATTATTATTATTATTATTATTTAGATATCTAACCTGAAAAGAATATTTTCTGTTTTTACCCAACTAGCATCAGATTTTTGTTTGTTTGAGGTTTTTTGTCTCCTATTACGTACGAGTATAAAAATTACGTTAGTGATTTTTCTATTTACTTTGTATCATAGACGCTGCCCATGCTAGGGCTCTGCTCTGCATATTTTACGAAATCACTTTCATTTGTAAGTAGATATAAATGCCATGCATTGTTATTCTATCAGAAAGCAGTTGAGCAGTGTTTCCCCCTTTTCTATAAAAGCTTCTAATCTTTCCGATAATGGTGTCAATTTGTTAGTTTATTCTGATTTTCAGGAACTCACCACAAAAGATTGTTATGCGGAAGTAATCGATTATAGTTTAAGGAATGCACCTTTTATAGGAAATTGAAAAACATTGTTCCATTCTTCAGCATATAAATATTAATTTCTGTAAAGTTCATTAATTTTTTCATAAAAATGCACAGCTACGAACTATGCCTTTTTTATGTGTTAACACCATTTCCGAATCATAATCCTTACCATATTTAATCGTAGAATTAACAAAAAGTCCCAATTAACATTATAATTCGACAAAGATTGCTATTCGGAAGAACTGATAACTAAAAAGTGGAATAGTGGACAGCTAAAGTATATGCTGACAGGTATATTTAAAATTTTATTTTGTTAAAGAAAAAAAATGCTTTAAATTTTGCAAATAATGTACAAAATATAAATATGCAGATTGGAGTAAAATTTTTATTTTGCTAAAGAAAAAAATGCTTTAAATTTTCTAAATAATGTACCAAATATAAATATGCAGATTGGAGTGAGAGGAGGAGGGGAGGGAGAGGGAACGGTACAGTTGTTATTACCGGCACCGCAAAATATAAGGGCTCCCAGGGCCAAAAGTAAGGGGGGGGCAGAGGGGGCATGTGCCCTGGGCGCCAGATCGAAGGGGTGCCAAATGAAGGATTATATTTTTGGAATGGATTATTTTCTTCTGATGGACTGATGGCTTCTATTATTATGAAATTTTGTTGGTGTTCAGAGGGGAGTCATGACCACCGTGACCTCCCCCTTGGATCCGCCATTGTAGATTACGTAGTTCAGTATTACATATTTTAAATTTAAAAATAAGTCGGCTATTAGAAAATTAGTAAAATTCTCTTTGTAAATGTACTTTGCGGAAGATGGAGGGGGGGGGGGGGGCGCCAAAATCCATGCTTGCCACGGGGCCAAAAAAGGCTAGTTTCGGACCTGAGGGCTCCGATACTTTTTTTGTTAGAAATTAAGCCCTGCTCTTAAGAGGCTACTTCACTCGTGCGAAAACACCCGATCGCTAATGTTAATTCTGTGTAACAATTTTTTTAAAGTATCTCATTTGCATTTCAATATTTTAAAATGTTTCTTGTGTTGTATTGCTGAGGTCGATCTTTACAAAGAACTTTTTTCACTTTTGTATTATGTGTAGAGGTTTTTAAAAAGTATTATTAGGATACTTTCACTTTCGAAACCGGTTCCGTAAATCCAAGTATCCTAATTTAGTTAGATTTTAACAAATAGTAAATTGACTGATTTAAATAAGCACTTCATACTTTAAAAAGTAGAATTTCTGAATGCGTCTTATGCAAATTTCTCTGCATAAAACAACATATAATTTAATCAATCTCAGTGCTATTTTTTATAGGAAAAGAAAAATATTTAGAGTTCAAAATAGATTTAAAAAAAAAAGCGGTCAAGTGCGAGTATTACTCGCGCACAGAGGGTTTCCGTACAATAATTGCCCCACCAGTGGCTGAGAGGTTCTGCTCTCGAATCTGGTAGACGGGAGGTGCTGGGTTCGATCCCAATCGCGCCCGTCGGCCTAATCGTTCGGAGTTTTCGTGGTTTTCTTCGAACCTTGGATTTCCAAGCGTTAATACGGGTTAGGTTCCCTTAGAAAGACCCCCACGAAGGGCACTCCCCCCTGGGCCTATATCCCCCGTGCAGATAATTGGCCGTCATAAATACAACCATACAGCCGTACAATAAATATAACTGGTAATTGTATTAAAAAAAATAACCTTTGCTAAAAGAATACTAAGAATTTGTAAAAAACTATGCAAAGTATGTGTATAACAGAATATACTAGAAAAATGTAAATGGATATACCATGAAAGTTCAGAAAGATGTGAACCAAAGTAATAACAATTATACCTATTCTGTATAACTCATTTTTACTTTCTTCTATCTTTAAAAGAAGAAAGTATTGGATTCGTGAAAATTTTTGAATTCCGGTTTTCGATGGATTTATACGTTTTAGGGGACAGAGATAATGAAAAACATGTTTTTACAAAATTTCTGTCTATCATTCTGTCTGTGTGTGACAAAAATTTTGTGGGTGCTCTATCGTAAGAACTATTGAAGAAAATTTAATAAAATTTTAGATTCAGTTAGTCCCTCATATAAATTGGTGCTGATTACGTTTTGGTGTAAATCGCCCAACAGCTGGCGCTGCGATGCTTCATTAATCATGATTTCCACAATAGCTATATCTGAAGATCTAAAGCACGGATTTTCAGAAAACTTCAGATTCAGTTAGTCTTGATATAATTCAGTGCTGATAACCTTTTGGTGTAAATCGCTCAATAGGTGCTGCTGTTAAGCTGCATTATTCATGATCATCGCAATAGCTCTATCTCAGGAACAATGCACGAATTTTCACCAACCTTCAGATTCAATTAGCCCGACTTAGATATATTAGTGCAGTTTAGTTTTTGGTTTAAATCGTCTAACAGGTGGCGCTACTATGCTGCAATTTTCACGATTTCCGCAATAGCTGTATCTCTAGAACAAATATATGAATTTTCATCAAATTGGCTCTCAAAATTGGAAAAAATGAAAAAAAAAAAAAAGACATTTTCAACATTTAATATATTAAAATGCATATGATTTAAAAACACAATTTTCATTGGGATGAAAGATTTAAGTATTTTCTGTTATTTAATGTATTTTAAAAAAATGCAAGATGCATAATTAGCATTTAAAGAGAGCTCCAAACTGTCAGACATTTGACGAGCAAAAAACTGTTATAACAGTTTAAGCGCAGGATTTCAAAATAAATTGCAATTAGAATGAAATTCTTGGTGCCTTCTTATACTCCAGATTGTAGTAATTATCCTGAACCTAAATAAATTTATATTTAAAGCATTTTTATATTTTTAATACAAAGGTGTATTTAGCTAATACAAAATTTTGAAAATTTCAACAACATAATCACTCAAACAAATTTTTTTTGAACAATAAAAAGGACCTTTTAGGTTCAATTTATACAGATTAACATGGAACGCATGTTTTGAAAATTTCATGAAAATAAATATTCATAAGTTTGAGATATAAGTGTGCGTTTTGCCCAAAAAAGTGATTTGGAGAAAAATGACTTAAAAGTTTCGAAAATGCCACTTCAGCTATTGAGCGGGTATAATTCTAAAAGCCATAACTTATCTTCTAATGAGAATTTGAAGGAAACAATTATATTAAAATGTTCAGAAAAAGTAGAAGGTTAACATCTAAAAAATTTAAAATTAAAAATTTTTTGAAGCTTTAAGAGTCCCGAGACCCCTTGCATTAGTCTGTTTTTTTAACAATTTGACGTTTACGATTGCTTTTATACTGTTAATGGCCATTGCATTACACATATATAACATTAAAAGTTGTTAACTAGGCTTTAAAAGCCGATGGTACATAGGGTACGCCGCCTCTGTCATTATGTATGTCCAAACCGCCCATATCTTTAACGGTTAATATCTCGGCTAATTACTGCCGATTTTTTTCGAAAATAATGACCAACAATGCTTTTATACTTCTGCTACGATAGGTACCTCCAGCGCTACTCAACACTTTTGCTGAATGCCTGTAAATGGAAATTTGTGTATAACGGATGAATGAGATTTTCTCAGAAACTATGTGACCTAGAGTAATCGCTATATTTTCCTGTACGGTTTAAATTAACATCTACTACCTCTAATTTTTTCATAATTTTAGTTTCAGTAGATTCGGAATTAGAATGGGGGGGGGGGGGACATATTTCTGCGCTACATTTTCGACGATATCTTTAAGAATATAATACCTAAAATTAAAAGAAATGTATTTTTGAATTCAACGTTACGAAAGCTTTCAAGCGATATCCCGCATGACATACAAAGAAAATATTTTTTTTTTCAAAATAACATAATTTGCCCCCCACCCCCACATTTTTATTAAATATATTTATAAATGTGTAATAATCTGAAAATATGTGGGTCAGTAGTCTTTATTATTTCTTCCAATTTGAACTTTCCATGTTCCATAGTTTACGAGTAAAATGGCTGTGACAGACAGACACAGGAGTGATCTTATAATGGTTCAGTTTTTACTTTTTAAGTACAGAACCCTAAAAGTGTGCGTAAATATTTCTTTTAAAAAAGTTTCTGATTTAAGCAATGTGTTAAGGCTTTTTCTTTTCTTCTTTGAGTATTTAATTTAGTTTATTTATTGTAATGACATATTTTTTAAGCATTCAAATTTTAAATAAAACTATTCATTTCTCGAAAATTATTCTCTTTATTACTGAGAGAGTGTAAATTAAAGTTTTATCGTAAACAAGTCGAATTCAGGAATTCAAAAAATTTAATTTGATAATGAGAGCGTACATACATAAATTGAGTAATTCAACACAAAATCTACGCACATTTTTTGAATCATAATAATACAAAATTACTTGCAACGCAATTAATTTAAATTTGGAAGTGAGATCAGGATATTATTATTAATAATAATAATAAAAGTCATTTATCGCTTTATTTTCCAAATTTAAAGTACTTTCTTTTTTTTATTGCAAGTCTTGCGAGATAATTATAATGAAATGAAAATGTCATTGGAATAAATTTAAAAGATCATATAAGGAAGAGATGCAACATTGGGATTATTACATACATCATTGACTCTATGAGTTATATCTCTTTTTAAGTATCATTGTAAGTATTTCTTTGAAGGAACCAATATTAAAAAATCTTTATAGTCTTAATTTTTAAAAGAAGAATCCTTTAAAATCTAGGATTCTCTCTATAGAACTTCCCCCAAGTTTCCAATACGCGCATACACTTTCTTTAGTAGAATCCATTCCATTTATAATGATTTACACTTTGCACATGTCTTACCAACCCGCCCCGAAACATAATAGACAACAGATCTCTGCACAAATTCCAAGATAAGCAAACTTGTATCAAAGTTGTATATCCAGTTGATTCAACTGAAAAGGCATGCTGAGTAAAACACCTCATAATATAAGAAAGCATCCGTTATTTTATTATAAGAGCAAAGGTTCCTTTTATTTTGATCTTCACAATTATTATAGGGGAACTACAACAGTGAAATATTTCAAAAGCTAAAATGTAGAAATATAAATAAAAGTAAAAAATAAAGAGTGTTAAATACCCTATTAAATTTTGCGGTTTAAATCTATTAAATCGCGGTTAAACGTTGAGAAAACAATTTAGATGACAAAACAATTAGGGGAGGCAGGGGTAATTAGGATGAATTTTTTTGACGATTTGAACTTTGACAATTAATTGCCAGAGAATGAAGTGGAGTATATACTAATGTTATGTATAAGTTTACTCAGTGCGTACTTGTCTCTTGAAATGTGTAACCTCTCAGCCACTGGTTTTTTTTTTTTTCTTTGATTTAAATTTCAGTTTTCATTATTTCATTTCTAGTTTCTTTCCTTTTCTTTTTTTTAAACTTGTAATCGCAAACTTTATTTAAAAGATGTATCAATTTCAATTATAAAGGGCAATATAGATAAAACGAAACATCATGATAAAGAGACATTTTATATCTATTTTTAGTTACAAAATTAAAGGTTCATATTATTTTCTAGAATAAAATTTTTTTTATGTATGTGAGCACGAATCAGAACGACTCTGTTATAAATTAATTGTCAGAGTTTAGCGAAATAAGTCATCCAGATTTTAGTAAAGAATATTACCTTAAGATTTTTTAAATCTTTAATCTAATACTGGGGCGGGGGGGGGGATTAGAGAACATATCCATTGTTTTTTTCTTTTTCATATGATAAATTTAATGCATATAGAGATTCCGGACCGATAAGAAACATTTTTTAACTCAATACAAAACTTCTGAAACGACATTTATTCATGCATTTCTCGACGGATTTTTATGAGGATTAAAATTACCCTCTATTTAAGGATAACATTAATATCTTTTTATGTATGTTTTAAACATCATAATTGAATAGGTGAAGTTTTTAAAACCTAATTATATATGAGGAAATTATTTTATGTAAATTTTATGCACATGTTTAGTAAATTATTGTTTTATCAAAATGAATGTGATATTCCGCTTTAACCCTTTATTTACTGAATTATGAATCCATGAAAATTTTATCTTCTAAAGCATTTTTCGTGAACTGTTTAAACTACATTAGAAGTTTTACATAATCATTTAATAAATTTTAGAAGGATTTTAGAAGTATTGAAAGATTTAGAAGGATTAATTAAATTTGAATTTAAAGGTGTTTTGTGCAATATTTATAACCCCACTCAAATATTTCATTTTAAATATTTTGTTAGTATTTTGTAGAATTAGGAAATGTAAAAATATAATATTCTTGCAACATACAAATATTTCCGAATTAACCAACCCCTTCCCCTTCCCCCAACGCCAAGAAAGCTCAAAAGATGCAAAGGCAAAAGAAATCCTCCTTTTAAAAATACTTTTGTTTTGTGTAACAAATAATACTTTTGTAACAAGATAAAGTAATGTATCTATAACTCATTCTAAAGTGCATTACAACTAATTGATGTACTATTAAAGGAATTTTAAAACGAGTGACTTTAATGGTACTTATAAGTACCATCAGTAGATAAAGGGATAAACTCTTTTTGAATCTCTCCATTTGATAATATTAATATTCTCAAATAAATCTGGCAGTTTTATGACGCATTCATCAATTCAATTTTTTACGTAAACGCGTGAAATTGGCACGTGCTCTTATTTCGAAGCTGAATAAATATTGTTATCTTCCATTTTCCGGTAAAAAAATGGGATTATTAAGAAAATGCTGTTAAAATTGCCAGTTTGAACAAAAGTTTTTTATAGGACAGCCCTATAAATGTCGTTATGAAACAAAAGTAGTTTAAATCAAAATGTAATTCATTTATCGGAAAATATAAATAATAAATGTTCCTTTCATATCAATATTCCTTAAATTTGTTTAATTAAGAAAATAATCTTTTCTTTCTTAAATACTTTTTAAGCTTGACTGTGGGTAGAACTATGTAATAATTTTTTGGCAAAATTTATCAATCAATTTATAGATTATATATATAGTATTTTGAAATTTTCGGAAGCTTTTTTGTTTTCGAATTTGTCTAGTTTTTCCCTTTTTTATGAAAAATAATCGAGAGAATTGTATGCATAAGTATACTCTGTTATATTGATAGAACAATTATATAAACAAATTGCGCTGTTCTTTCCGATTACAAAAGATTTGCCCATTTACACACGAAACAGTATAAATAGTCTAGCATTTATTTCCGGCTGGTTTTCTATAATAAAGAAACTTTATTAATAAATAATAAAAATTGCATTAATAACATTAATATAACACAAATTTAACAGGTAAGTAGTCTACATAATCGTTAAAACCACTGAAATGTTCAGAATCGAAAAGGCTGCTGTAAGTAGCGAAACCTTTGTCCATTGCTTTGGCTATTAACTTCAGCTATGCCCATAATTATTATTATTATTATTATTATTATTAAAGATATTTGCCTTTATATGAAAGTTGAGTATATCACATGGCAGGACGATTTAATATTTTTATATAATTCCAAATTATTCGCTGAATGTTACTGATAATACCTTTCAACAAAACACAAAATTGAAAACATCAAGTATATTGGGGAGGGGAGGGAGGGGACACACTTCCGAAACATATATAAGTCTTCAGAACAATGCTGCTTCACGAATAATATTTTGTAACTATGTCCAGAAATTTGAACACAGCATTTATATTTAATACATATGAAGAAAAAAATAATAATTGAATATTTTAAATTTTAGTAAGTAGCCGTTAGATTCAAAATATATATAACGCATTGACTGTTATGAAAAAACTTAAAGTTTGTTACTTAATTATGCGTATCCCCAGAGATAAAACGGAAAGTATGTTAAATTTGATAATATATATGCACTATACCAGGCAGTCAAAGAAGTAAAACCTTTTTATGCGATTGAGATATGATAGGGAAAAGAGCAAAAGAACACTGTTTTGAATGCACCTATTTTATGTACTAGTATTTATGGTTTCATTTAACTTTTTAAAAGAGCTTAATTTTATTGTTATTATACATTTTTCCTTAAGAGGGTATTTCCTTTTTTCGGTTTAATTTTTTTTTTTTTTTTCCTATTCTCTATAGTCTTTAGATTACCCTTGTAAAATTATTTGGCCGAATTCGAAGACCTTTCGTAGTTATTGATTGCTTTAGCAGAACGCGCTCGTAGGTTTTTACTGCTTTGGAGCACTAAAAATGCATTTTATGTAAAATAAGTTTTGTCAAACTGGGCGGGATCAGAACGCAAAAAAATTATTAAACCGATCTTGTAATTTATTTTTAATTAAAGGAGACATAATTTATTAAGTTTTGAACCACTTTCAGCCATTTTTATACAAAAAAAAAAAAAAAATCATTTAATTTAAAATTACGCAAAGTGCGAAAAAGGGAGCCAAAAAGAAACTTTTTTTGAAATGACCACCATTTTGTTATTTTCGATTTCTTGACCTCAAAATACTTGAAGTCCCAGACAATCTTATCTACCGGGTGTCCCAAAAAGGAATGACTGATTTTAAAATTCAATAACTTGCTAACGGTGACAGATATTTAAAAAATTCTTGCAGGAGGGTTATGCATAAGGTCAAAAGTTTTTTTACAGTGATTTTCAATTTTAGTTCGAATTACAAACAGTAGATGGCGCTGCGATCAATAGACGCTGAATTCAGGCTCGATTTTTGGTACTTAGTGGCCCGGATAATACATTTCCATCTCCTTTTTCAGCATGGAACAAGAGAAAGGACCAGAAATCGAGCCTGTATTTAGCGACTATTGCTTACAGCGCCATCTATTGTTTGCAATTAGAACTAAAATCGAAAATCACTGTAATAAAACTTTTGACCTTTTGCATAACCCTCCTGCAAGAATTTTTTAAATATCTGTCGCCGTTTGCAAGTTATTGAATTTTAAAATCAGTCAGTCCTTTTTGGGACACCCGGTATTTTCATAATCTTTAACAAAACTCGACTGCAGACGACTACGGTAATCTATCGGATCCCACACAGTTGGAAGTGCACGACGCGCATCACCTACGCAACACAATTCACATAATCAATTTTTGATTTAAAAAAAAATGCAATATCCTTCGAATGATAATAAATAACATTCAAAAATTTCGGAACACAACTTTTCATTCCTATTCTAAAAAAAAAAAAAAAAAAAAAAAAAAAGCTAAAAACAGCCTTTTTTCAGTATCTAGAGGCAAAGCCGGCTGCTTAAGCTATGACCAACTACAATGAAAATATTTAAAATATTATATCGGTTATGTATGTAGTTCATATTTGCTTTATCCTTTAATTTCGATTTAAAACATTAATCGACGTAGGTCTGCAGACCATGCAAAAATTTCACAAAACAATTGACTGAATTCTTGCGAGTCCCACTTCCTCTCACTTTATCTTTTCCCTTTTTAGCTCACAGGCTATCAAAGCCTGAGAGCTAATGTGCCCGCCCGTTCTGTATGTATGTACGTATGTATGTATGCTTGTATGTATGTATGTATGTACGTACATAACGCGATAACTCTTGATAGAAACATCCGATTTGCTTCAAAATTTTTTTCTGGGTTCATTGTGATAAGGCGCTTCCCTGATTAGTTTTGGGAGTTCATTAGTTAAGGAAAAAGGGGGAAAACGGGGTTAGTCCAACCCCTTAATTCAGATAAATGGGTTTTTCATGCAGAATAATTCGATTTGCTCCGAATTTGATATACCGGTTTATTATGTTAAGGAACTTCCCTGAGAAGTTTTGGGGGTTCATTGGTTAAGGATAAAGGGGGGTTAGTCCACCTCCTTAATTCAGATAAATGGGTTTTTCATGCAGAATCATTCGATTTGCTCCGAATTTGGTATACCGGTTTATTATGTTAAGGAACTTCCCTGATTAGATTTGGGGGTTCATTGGTTAAGGATAAAGGGGGAAAAGGGGTGTTAGTCCACCCCCTTAATTCAGATAAATGGGTTTTTCATGCAGAATCATTCGATTTGCCCCGAATTTGGTATACTGGTTTATTATGTTAAGGAGCTTCCCTGATTAGTTTTGGGAATTCATTGGTTAAAAATAAAGGGGGGAAACGGGGTTATTCCACCCCCCCTTAATTCAGATAAATGGGTTTTTCTTGCAGAATCATTCGATTTGCTCCGTATTTGGTATACCGGTCTATTATGTTAAGGAACTTCCCTGATTAGTTTTGGGGGTTCATTGGTTAAGGATAAAGGGGGAAAAGAGGATTTATCCCACCCCTCTTAATTCAGATAAATGGGTTTTTCATGCAGAATTTTCGATTTCTCCGAATTTGGCGTACCATTTTATTATGTTAAGGAGCTTCACTGATTAATTCTGTGGGTTCATTGGTTAAGGATAAAGGGGGAAAAAGGGGGTTAGTTACCCCCCCCCCCCTTAATTCAGATAAATGGGTTTTTCATGCAGAATAATTCGATTTGCTCCGAAATTGGTATACCGGTTTATTATGTTAAGGAACTTCCCTGATTAGTTTTAGGGGTTCATCGGTTAAGGATAAAGGTGGAAAAGGGGGGGTTAGCCCACCCCTCTTAATTTAGATAAATGTGTTTTTCATGCCGAATTATTCGATTTGCTCCGAATTTGGTATACCGGTTTATTATGTTAAGGAACTTCCCTGATTAGTTTTAGGGGTTCATTGGTTAAGAATAAAGGGGAAAGGGGGGCTAGTCCACCCCCCTTAATTCAGATAAATTGGTTTTTCATGCAGAATTATTCGATTTGCTCCGAATTTGGTATACCGGTTTATTATGTTAAGGAAATTCTTGATTAGTTTTGGGGGTTCATTGGTTAAGGATTAACGGGGAAAGGGGGCTAGTCCACCCCCCTTAATTTAGATAAACGGGTTTTTCGTGCAGAGTTATTCGATTTGCTCCAAATTTGGTATACCGGTTTATTATGTTAAGGAGCTTCCCTGATTCGTTTTGGGGATTCATTGGTTAAGGATAAAAGGGGACTAGTCCACCTCCTTAATTTAGATAAATGGGGTTTTTTGCAGGATTATTCGATTTGCTCCAAATTTGGTATACCGGTTTATTATTTTAAGGAGCTTCCCTGATTAGATTTGGAGGTTCATTGGTTAAGTGTAAAGGGGGGTAAACGGGGGCTAATCCCCTTCACTTATTTTTTGGGGGTCATTATTCTTTAAAATAAGAGTATAATATACAATTAGTGTGAATAGCCTGTGAGTTCAATGCCATCAGTTTAGCTGGGCACTTTTCTTTTTTATTATGATATTATCACAGTGCTATTATGACGAGATAAACGACAATATATTCGAGTAACTTTGCTTAATGTGTGAAAAGAAGGGCAGAAGCTAGCATTGTCGAGTAAATGAATAGTTGAGTGTAAGAATTGGTAAAATACCTTATCATGGAGTAACTTAGATGGGTTTATGTTATAGATGGGCAGAAGGTCGCGTTATCGGGTAACTGAGATAGTTGTGTATAGGAATTATAAAAATACGGTACCATCGAATACCTTTTAGATTCTGTGTAAAAATGGGCAGAAGATCGCATTATCAAGTAAATGAGATAGTTGTGTGTAGTAATTTGCAAAGTAACGTATAGTTGAGTAACTTAAATTGCTGTGGTGGTAGAACGGCGTCAGGTAGATAAGGACGGCAGTAGATTGCATTATCGAGTAACTTAGATAGTGTGTGTAGGAATAGAAAAAAAAACGTATCATTGAGTAACTTACTAGATCACTGTGTGTATAAATCGGCAGAAGATCGCATTATCGAGTAACTGAGATAGTTGTGTATAGTAATTGGTAAAATACCGTGTCATCGAGTAATTATATTGCTGTGTAGCACATGGCAGAAGATTCCATCATCGAGTAACTTAAAGAGCTGTGTGTAGGAATTGGTAAAATATTGCATCATCGAGTAACCTCAGCTTACTTGACAGAAAATCATTGCATCTGGTGAAAGATTGGGGATTTATAATACCTACTATATATATAAAATGAAACTGGAAATTTCGTTCCGGCTGTTGATAACGTGAATTCTGCTAAATGGATTTTGATGGACTTGTACTGTTAATTAGGTAATTTTAGGGGAGATTTTAGCATTTTGCATATCATTCTATATCAAATCTACAATAAATGATCAACGATCATTAACAGAAGAAATTTCACTTAACACATTAGATAATATAATAACGCAATGACATTCATATCGTTTACAGCAATACAGAAAGACAAATAACGTTCCATATTACTTTAAAACACATGGTCAAATTCACTGAAATTTTTCATTTGTTTCAAAGTTAGTTTAGCGAAACCGATCAGCGTAACGGGCAAAGCCTTCTAGTAATATATAAATGAAGAATAATCTTTTTTTGGTAAAATGCGTTCTTATGCACATTGCGCTGCATTAAATGTAGGATTTTATTCGATCTCGTCTTTGGCCGATTTTCGTAGACCACAATACAGAAAAGGAAAAGTGTCGTCCAAATACTGCAATCGTTTATAACTAAAGAAGTGATTCATTTATTGAAAAAAAATGTCTATTACAAATTACTGCCATAACTATGTCTGTAAGTAGCATGCTTTTATATTTAAAAGTTAGTCTAAAAATGTGTCAGAAAGTTTCAGACTATTATTGAAATTTTTTTTAAAGAACCGCCTTAAATATAACTTTTTATTTTCTTCTAAATTTTTACTTATAATGAATTTGCATAGCACCCACAGGATATTCAAATAAGAAATTAAAAAAAATGTAGTACTTTTAATACAGAATTTTTGTATAACATTGTCTTAAAGGGGTGTTAAAGAAGGGACGGTAAGGTAAAAAAAGGGGGCGGTATACAAAAAAGGGGACGAAATGGGATAAAAAGGGACGGTAAGGAAAATTACCACCTATTTTTAGGCAAATCATGTTAAGACTAAGTGATAGCCACAATGTTCATTGATTTTTAGAAACAGTCGTTAACATTGAATTAAACATTTTCTTTTATTATTTATCTCGGAAAGTGCAGGAGTAAACCTAGAAAGACAGCTTAAAACATAAAAATCAGCATCAGAGACACGGGACGGTATAGGAGTTTCCTGATATTTAGACCCCCAACGTCGTCCAAAACTTATTTATCTGGTTAATATTATTATGCAATCATGCAATGGGTTGTTCCCCAGTATATGAAATAAAAAAAACACAAGAATATGTACTAAAATAAAAATTATTCAGGGACATAAAAGTCAAAAGATTGTGAGAATGCCCCATATATATATATATTGAGGTGGGAATGCTGAGGCTGTGGAAGTTTGTTGATGAATTTCCTTTCATTTTTAGCTCACAGACTATCAATGCCTGAGAGCTAATATGCTCGCAGGTTCTGTATGTATGTACAGTCGTGGAAAAAATGTAAACACTCCCTACTAACTACTCAACAAATTATCGTAGAAGAAAGTTACTGGTACGAACGATTGGAAATAAAGTCTACTTTTAAATTATGTACATAAAATTTGCTTAGGGGCCATCTACATATTAAAACGAACCCAAACTTCATTTTTTTCAATGGCAATACCCAATTTTAACAAGATATTTCAAATCTTCGGTTCAAACTATGCCTAGACACCAAATTGCAAGTTATTTGAACGATAAGTTTTTGAATTATAAACATTCAAAACTGAGTGCTACTAATGTTAAATTACGTTCGCATATTTTTATTAATATCTCCTGAAATTATAATCTTAATGTGCTAATTTTTTGTGTAGCAATAATACTAAAATACCCAAACATAAATACGTTGAATTCTCAATTTTTATAAGTTTATGATATGAATTATGAATTATTAAATTAATATTCGAAAAAAGTATGAATTGCAACCTACAATTTTTTTGATGATTTAGATTTATTGAGTCCTGCTTTATGAAAATCCAAAATTTCACATTTTTCTTCCAAGTACTTTTCGAATTATGCTTAAAAAACGACAAAATGATAGTTTAAGGGGCCCTCTGTGATAGAAGTGACTAGATATTTTGAAATTTCTTATGCTATCCTGTAATCTAGCAGTCTTGAACTACTGCTTGGGTGGCGCTTAAGGTGCCTTGATCAAGAAGGGGGCTCTATCGGTCAACAATCGAGTACTGAACCTCAGTTTAGATACAGACCCTAAAATACGCTAGCTTTAAAATAATTAATTTTTCTGAAATTTATCGTACGAATTGCATAAAAATTTGTTTTTAGGCTAATTGAAGGGTGTAGGGTTCATTTATGCTGCAAAATTGTGCACTGCTATTGAAAAAAACAAAGTTATGGTTCATTTTAATATGTAGATGGCCCCCAAAGCAAATACTATATATATCATTTAAAAGTAAACTTTATTGCCAATCATGTGGTGCCAGTAACTTTCTTCTACGATAATTTGTTGAGGAGTTAGTAGAGGGTGTTTACTTTTTTTTTCCACGACTGTACGTACGTAAAGTGATAACTCTTGATAGAAATATCCGATTTTCTTCAAATTTTGTAAATATTTTCATTCTGATAAGGCGCTCCCCAGATTAGTTTTGGGAATTCATTCTTTAAGCATAAGGGGGTGGGACGGGGGATAATCCCCTTAATTTAGATGAATGTATTTTTCATGCAGATTTATCCGATTTGTTGCAAATTCTGTAAATAGGTTCATTCTGATAAGGCGCTTCCCTGATTAGTTAGATTAACATTAGAATAAAATAGATTTAAAATATCAGCTTCATTAATGTTGCATACTAAATTTCAGAGCTCCAAAAGTCGGAGACCATAGGGTAACGGTCCAGTTGGGCAGTGCTTTAATCACATCCATTTACTGCGGTATTTTACAACATGTTTTCTGTAAAATGTAGAGTATGTAGTGGTAGTATTTATAAATATTTTACAAGGATACACTAAAAGATGTCAACATTAACTCGTTTAGAGCCTTAGACAGTAATTAGGTTTCATTATTGCTTATGAGCGATACTTACATAACTAAAAGTGCATTTTTATGTATTGTATGTGTTTTTAATATTAGCTACACTCATTTTAATTGCATAGTATTTATAAATTCTGCTGACAATATACGTAGCTTTAGAAAAGTGTTCTTATGAATTATCGTTATGAGCCTGACTAATGCACGATCATGCATAGCCACCTCATTTGAACGAGTTCACCATGGCAGGAATTCGGATGCCATTATGAGTAAAATTGGCCAAAAATTACAAATATTATCTTTCACCAAAAAGACTTTCAAATATAGAGGAAGAGCGTTACCTCTCCTTAGCTCATGCCCCCCCCCCCCCCGAAAAAAAGAATGAGCTACATTCTCAAAAAACTAATGATTAAAATTTTATTCTATAAACATAGTACATAGTTTTCAAGTGAAATTATTGGTGTTTTCCTCTTAACGAGGCAAGTTAAACAATTTATGAGGATCAATGCGGGGGTGGGGTGTTCTTTTAGACATTTTATTACATTCATAAATAAAAAAAATGAAGTTTGCAAACCTTTATCTCATAAACCAATCCATCAATTTTTCTATTAGTTTCCTATTAGTTTTTCTACTAGATATTTTCTTAAAATTGTGACTATCTTTGTTGTGATATCCCATAGGCCTACCCAAGGGAAAGGGCTGATGGGACTACAGCCCCCCCCCGACGAAATTTTCGAAAGTGATATGAAAAAAAAAGATGATTTTTTGCTGCTTCTTTTTTGGAAAACAAATTAACTTTTTTCTGTCATGCAGCGGATTAGTCATTCTCATTAGACCCATATTAGTCCACATGGTCACCAAAAAAGAGAAAGCGGGCTGATGGGGTTATAGGCCCTCTCCTCCCGAAAAAGTCTTAAATTAAATAAAAAAGGGTTTCTTCCTTACTTTTTTAAATAAATATGATTTTTTTTTTCTGTCATACAACGAAATAGCCATTCTCTCGTTAACCCCTATATTACTCCACATTGATATCACAGCATTCCCAAAGATGGGGAGGGGGATGTACGAATTACAGCCCCCTCCTCTCGAAATAGTTGAAAATAAAATGAAAAAAGTGCTGATATTTTTTTCTTTCTATTTGAGATAAATTTGTATTTTTTCCCCGTTCATTTAACAGACTAGTCGCTCTCTTCCCTTTAGTTCCTAATTAGTGCACAGTGACACTACATTATACTCAAAAAGGTGGAAGTGGGGCTAATGGGGTTACAGCCCCCTCACAAAATAGCCGACAATGAAATGAAAGAAATGCTGATTTTTATCTTTTTTTTTTTTTGAGATAGATTTGTAATTTTGTTTTCTGAAATTCTTACTTTTTTAGATAAATCTAAATTTTTTTTCTACTGTATTATATAATCATACAGCGAAATAGCCATTCTCGTTAGCTCCAAGTTAGTCCACATTGACATCGCAGCATACCGAAATGAGGGGAGGGAGCTGATGGGATTACAGCCCCTTCTTCCCTAAATAGTCAAAATGAAATGAAAAAATAGTGCCTTTTTTCTTTCTGTTTGAGATAAATGTGCATTTTCCTCTTTTCATTCAACAAACTAGCACTCTCTTCTCTTTAGTTCCATATTAGTGCAAAATCACATAGCATTATACCAAAGAAGTGAAATGGGCTAATGGAGTAACAGCCTCCTCCCAAAACAGCCGAAAATGATAAAAAAAAAAAAAAAAAAAAAAAAAAAAAAAACGCTGTTTTTTTTTTTGTTTGTTTGAAATAAATTTGTAACTTTGTTTTCTGCAATACAACAAACTAGCCATTCTGATTAGTCCTATATCAGAGCACGGTTACACCACAGTATACCCAACGAGGGGAAGGGGCCTGATTACAAGCCCTCTTTCGAAATAGTGGAAAATGAAGAAAATGTGCTGATTTGTTTTCTTTCTGTTTAAGATGAGAGAAATTTGTAATTTTTTTCTTCCTATAATTCAACGGAACAGCCACTCTCTTCTCTTTAGTCTTATCAGTGCACAGTTGCCCAAAGAGGTTGAAAGGGGCTAATGGGTTACAGCTCTCTTCACGAAATAGCCGAAAATAAAATGAAAAAGGTGCTGATTTTCTTTTTGTTTGTTTGTTTGAGATAAATTTGTAATTTAATTTTCTGTTATACAGAGCATACATGTTATACAGATATACTTTCAACATTAACAATTCTCGTTAGTCCTTATTAGTCCACGTTGGCACTACAGCATATTCAACTAGTTGGATGTGCCAATCCCAAAACTTTCTTCTATCTTATACATCTTAATATTTCGAAACCTAGTTACACATGTTAATACTTCAATATTATTAGTTCAATACTATACCAACTTTGATTTTCATCTTAAATTTCTGCTCAAGTCAATTAAACGGACTAAAAACGAGTTAATCTATATCATGATATTTGTTAAAATTATTAATTTTTCTTTATTCTGTCGTTATCAGCTGTTTGCGAATAGCCGGCATAGCAGGAAGCGAGTTCCCGCCGCTGCATGAGCCGCCGATGCACAATAGAACTACGAAAAATCAAGAAAAGTATACAAAAATCGCTAGCACGGAGCCCCTTTACCGCGCAATATTTCCAAATTCAAGGAGAACCTGTTGGCCAAAGCCAAAAACAAGCACAAACATTTTGGTTCAATTGTATGCATAATTTTATACGCTGTTCGATGGTACAATAATGAAAATGGCACAGAGATCGGAATTATAGCGCCCCCTTCTTTCGGAATTTTTTCAAGTTCAGGGAGGACTTGTTTGCCATAGCCAGAAACATGCACAAAAAATTTGGTTCAATTATATGGATAACTTCATACACTTTTCGATGGTACAATAATGAAAATGGTACAGACATCGCAATTATAGTGCCCCCTTCCGGCAGAATTTTTCCAAATTCAGGGAGGACCTTCGTGACATGACCAAAAATAAACACATAAAATTTGGTTCAATTCTATGCATAACTTCATACACTTTTCGGCGGTACAATATTCAAAATGGCACAAAAATTGTACAAAAATCGCTATTACAGCGCCCTCTACGAGCGATTTTTTTACAAATTAAGGGAGGACCTCCTTGCTATAGCCAAGAACTTAAATTTTTTTTTGGTTTAATTCTATGCATAACTTCATACACTTTTGGACGGTACAATATTCAAAATCGCACAAAAATCGCTATTACAGCGCCCCCTACCGGCGAATTTTTTCCAAATTCAGGGAGGACCTGCTTGCCATAGCCAAAAACTTAAAATAAAAATTTGGTTTAATTCTATGCATAACTTTATACACTTTTCGATGGTACAATATTCAAAATCGCACAAAAAACGCATTTACAGCGCCCCCTACCGGCGAATTTTTTCCAAATTCAGGGAGGACCTGCTTGTCATATCCAAAGACTTAAACTAAAAATTTGGTTCAATTCTATGCATAACTCCATACACTTTTGGATGGTACAATATTCAAAATCGCACAAAAATTGTTATATCAGCGCCCCCTACCGGCGAATTTTTTCCAAATTCCGGGAGGACCTGCTTGCCATAGCCAAAAACTTATAATAAAATTTTGGTTTAATTCTATACATAACTTCATACACTTTTTGATGGTACAATGGCGACAGACAGACGGACAGACGGACGGACGGACAGACGGACACACAGACAGACAGACATTTTCTATAAACATGCTTTTTGGAATCTCTGACCCCTAAAACAGGCAAATCCGTCTAAAACCGGAAGTCGAAAAAAATTTCGATTACAATACTTTCTTCTATTGAAGATAGAAGAAAGTAAAAATGGGGAAGGAGACTGTTGGGGTTACAGGACCCGCCCTTCAAAAAATGTTGAAAATGAAAAAAAAAGTGCTGATTTGTTAACCTTTCTGCTTTAGAGAAATTTGCAATTTTCCCTCCTATCATTCAACTACAACATACTCTTTAGCCCCATATTAGTGCACAGTGGTACTACAGTATAACCATATAGCTGGAATGGGGCTAATGGGGTTACAGCTCCCTCTCGAATTAGTCCCTTATTCATATGAAACATAAGAAATGTTCGGGCTGTTTAAATCTGCGGGTTCTGGGAAAATGCCCCACGTGTCTTCAAATAGAAAGCAAGTGGGTATGTGTGATCGCAGATCGACACAAAGGGTTTCGTTTAATATTCCTTTCAAAACGCCTAGTACATTTATCGCCATGGAACACCTTTTAAATTATGGTAAACCCTCCCTAAACTATCTTAAAGTTTCAAACAGATCGCCTTGTTCTATTTTCTAATTGTGTTTGCGACCCTCTTACCCACACCGAAATGTGACGCGCCATTCTTTTTGATAATTTTTTTACCATGTGCTATAAACTATCTTAAAATATAACACAGATCGCGGTGTTAGGTTTCCTAATTTTCACAGAATCGCGTTCTGTTAGTTCCACATTCCACCACTAGGGAGCGCACTCTATTCTTAACAAAACTGTATCTGAACGAAACTCTGTTTAAACAACCTATCAGTAGGTATACTACTCGAGGGAGGGGGCGGTTTTCGACGGAGCCCTCGTTCACCTCCCCCCCCCCCCCCTCAACAAAAATTCAACTTACGTTAAATTTATAAAGTTCTTATTATGTGTTATAAACTATGTCAAAGTTTAAAAGCGATCGGTTATTCAGTTTTCCTAATTTTAAAAAATTCCCATCAATTGGCTGCGCGAAAAAGCATCTCTTTTATAAGTTTAAAAATCGATTTTTTCATAAATCGGAAAATTGTGGTCCGATTTTTTTTAAATTGAGATTTTATGAATCAGCGCACGAAATAACATTCGGATGCGAAAGAACCAAATTTGTAAAATCAAAAGTTAAAAAAATTTGTACTTCGATTATCAAACCCTAGTGTAAAAATGTATCTCTTTTTCTTTCCGTGTTACGTAGCCTGCCGTGCAAAAAATGCCCTTCTGGAATTAATTACCAAAAAATTCATTTTCGCTTCCAACTCTCGAAATTAAGAAATAAAGACAGATTCTGAAAGAGAATGAAATTTTACGTCGGATGGCATAAAAATCGTCGCTAAAAGAAAAAAAAAATTGGTCTTTTATAAAAATTCTGAGTCCGTTTTTAAACCGCAAGACACACCTGTTTTTTTAGGTGCGTTCGTAATTATATAAATACGTAGCACCTATAGTCGTCGTTCAGTCCGTCTGTCTGTCCGTCCGTCTGTCTGTCCGTCCGCATATAACAGAGCAAAAACTACCCGACCGAATGATCTGAAATTTTTAATATATAATTGCTGCAAAATTTTGTCGAGCCATTTCCAATTTTATGAAAATCGGATGTATAGTTTAATTACAGGGACAGTCAAAAGTTTTTCTTTACATTACGGCCAATGGGAAAAATTATTGCAAGTGAATTTTAATGATGTTACAGACTTCCGAATGATCTGAAATTTTTAATATATAATTGCTGCAAAATTTTGTCGAGCCATTTCCAATTTTATGAAAATCGGACGTATAGTTTAATTACAGGGACACCCAAAAGTTTTCCGTTACATTACGGCCAAAGGGAAAAAATTATAGCAAATGCATTTTAATGATTTTACAGCCTTCCGAATGGTCTGAAATTTTTAATATATAATTGATGCAAAATTTTGTTGAGCCATTTCCAATTTTATGAAAATCGGATGTATAGTTTAATTACAGGGACACCCAAAAGTTTTCCGTTACATTATGGCCAATGGGAAAAAATTATTGCAAATGCATTTTAATGATTTTACAGCCTTCCGAATGGTCTGAAATTTTAAATATATAATTGCTGCAAACTTTTGTCGAGCCATTTCAAATTTTATGAAAATCGAATGTATAGTTTAATTACAGGGACAGTCAAAACTTTTCCGTTACATTACGGGGAATGGGGAAAATATTATTGTAAGTGCATTTTAATGATGTTACACACTATGCACTTATGAAGCGCAAAAAAATATACATTCAGTACAATATGGGGTGCAAAAAATAATTATAAAACTAGTTATAGTACGAACGCACCTCATTTGCCACGTTTGACGAGCAATTTCCAACTTGTTTATATTTTCTCATTCTCTCCGAAAATTCAATGTCATCAGGCATTGACAAAATTGATATTTTTTTCGGGGACCATTTGTCAAAAATCGGGATATATTTAAGTCCGAATTCACGAAACCTCAAGCCATGTCGTTAAATTTTGGAAAATTCGGAACATAATCATCCTTTCCCCCTCTGGCTACGGCCCTATTGCCAAAAATGATTTTTGTTTACAACACAATTCAACGTGTTTTGTAAGATTTAGAACATTAGGGAAATTTAAGTCACCCCCCCCCCCCCCAAATAAAATTCTGTGTACGACGCCACTCAGATATCCCATATACTACAGTGAATACTACATGGTGTAAAATTTATCTATATGTACAAAAGGCATGAAGATTAGTAGTAGTTGCTTAAGCATAATATTTATGAACAATTTCTATGGACAGACAGAAGATTGGTCCTCAAAATGATATTTGACCCGCTGCTCTACAAGGAATTAGTACAATATACAAGTTGTATTTGCTCAGGCGGAAAAGGAAAATATATTTTTTCTCTTTTTTTAAAGTAAATTATATTGGGTGCGTTCATTAATTAAAAAAAAATTCGAAAATTTGTTTGAAAATAACGACCCTTTCAAAATCTAAATGACAAACACTGTGGTAAATGAATAATTGTGTTCAGTTTTTAGAAATACATGCTAAATTTCTAACGATTTCATTAAAATAATTGGGAGTTGTTTACTTTGGTGACAGACATACTAAAATAATTTTATTGTTATTCATTGCATGGTTTGTGTTCGAACCTCATTTGTATCATAATTGTATTATATTTTAGTATCATTATATGTTGCTTAGTATCATCATATAACCTTGCGTTGTCACAAGAACGTCCCCCCCCCCCCCCAAAAAAAAAAAAAAAAAGACTAGAGCGAAATTTGGGGATTTCAATTTGAAAATAATGGTCATTTGAAAATTCGAACAACTTTACAGTTGTAGGAACTATATTTTCAATCCATCAACTCAATATTAGATTATGTTAAAATCATTTGATTTCAATAAAAGTTGCTTATTTTGCTAGACGAGAGATTTAAAAATTTTGATGGCTTTCATTGAATGATTTGTGTTCGGACCTTGTATGAAATAGGAAATATATTATAGCCAGTCTGTATTTTTATTCGTCAATTTCAATAATTGCTTAACAAATTTGCTACAGCTATCTCATATGCATCTAATTGCATTCGGTAAGGAAATTTAAAATTTTGCTTCTAATTAACTTCAACAAAATAATGAATTTAGGAGGAATAACACCAATTTGTTTAATTTTTATTAAATCTGATACATTATATCTTTAAAAGAATAAAAAGGAAAAAGAAGAACAAATAACCTATTGTTCCGACTGGTGCCGGGAGGGGATGTTTAAAATGAATTTAACTGAAATATTGACAATTTACGTTATTAATATTAGGTCTATTTTTTCCATTCACTGAATATTTTAAGTTATTTCAGATCTTTATTTCGTGATAAATTCACGCTCTAAAGCTACGTTTAATAAAATCGTGAATTTTTATCTGATTTTTTCGTTATATTTCAAAAACTATATAGACAGATATTCTTCTATCAAAAATGTAGTTAAATGGAGAGGAAAAACTTACATAGCGAATCTGAATTACCGAAGAAAATAAACACACAAGAGCTGCCATTCTTGGATTATTGCCGCTTTCGTGAGTAACCGCGAAATAGAGAGGAAAATCTTATATAGCAAACCTGTATTACCAATGAAACCAAATACACAAGGGTTGCCATTATTGGACTATTACCGTTTTACCGAGTAATCGTTAGAAAGCTCCCTGGGTTTGAGGCCGCATTTTTACACACCGCCAGATGCGTTATACAGATTTTAGATTTTACATAACACACGGTGTGTATGAATGACTGTGGAATAACGCTTTTCTGAGTAACTTCGGAAAAAGTGGTGCAATGCATAGAAAAATGCCTCAGGAACGTCATGGTATGCTTAAACAAATCGAGTAACCGGCAAAAGTTACTCGAATTGAAATTGGTTACTTCTTACGTTGGTGTTTAAACCACTTTAGGTACTCAAAAGGGAGGGTAGGAGAGTGCACACACACACACACACACACACGAAAAAAAAAATCTTTTTCATTTTTCAATTTTTTGATAACTCATTTTAAATTTAAATTTATTTAAATGGCAGCCCTTTTGAAACAAGATGGCGAATGAAGCTGGCCAACGAACTCGGTCAAGACATTGGTATGTACTATGTACACACCAAGTTACATCTAAATCGGTTCGTAAATACGCCTGTTATCGCGTGACAAAAATCAGGTCGTATCAAAATGTCAGCCACGCTAGAAATTCAAAGTGCTATAACTCAGCCAATTTTTAAGATATAGACGAAACAAAAACTGCTCCGGAATCTTTGTATCAAGGTCAAACATATATAAAAATAATGTTTTCATTTTCCAATTTTTTGTTACCTCATTTCAAATTTTAATTTTTTTTAAAAATTTAAATGGCTGTCATTTTGAAACAAAATGACGGATGAAGCTGGCCAACGAACTCGGTCGAGACATTGGTAAGTATTACGTATACACCAAGGTACATTCAAATCGGGTCATAAATACGCCTGTTATCGCATGACAGAAATCAGGTTGTTTCAAAATGTCAGCCAAGCTAGAAATTCAAAGTGCTATAACTCAGCTATTTTTTAAGATATAGACGAAGCAAAAAATTCTCCGGAATCTTTGTTTCAAGATCAAACACATAAGAAAATAATACTTTTCAATTTTCAATTTTTTGGTACCACATTTCAAATTTAAAATTAAAAAAAAAAATTAAATGGCCGCCATTTTGAAACAAGATATCGGATGAAGCTGGCCAACAAACTCGGTTGAGACATTGGTACGCACTATGTATACACGAAATTTCATCCAAATCGGTTCATAAATACGAGAGTTACAATGTGACAAATATCATATGTATATATATATATATATATATATATATATATACATATATATCAACTTTTGAACGGAGGGTGGTTTCGGGGTCTGGGGGTCATGATCGATGAAAATATACCAAAATATTTTGAAATCGCTTTCCTCCGAACGGCTGCAATAGATAGCTTTTTGTACCAAGCTACCTAAAATTGGTTGAGTTATAGGACTTTGAATTTCTAGCGTGACTGACAATTTGAAACGACCTGATTTTTGTCACGCGATAACAGGCGTATTTATGAATCGATTTGACCGTACCTTGGTGTATAGATAATACGTACCAATGTCTCGACCGAGTTCGCTGTCCAGTTTCATCCTCCATCTTGTTTCAAAATGGCTGCAATTTAATTTTTTTAATATAAATTTGAAATGTGGTACCAAAAAATTAAAAATTTGAAAAATATTTTTTCTTATGTGTTTTGTATTGATACAAAGATTCCGGAGCAGTTTTTGTTTCGTCTATATCTTAAAAAATGGCTGAGTTATAGCACTTTGAATTTCTAGCGTGGCTAACATTTTGAAACGACCTGATTTTTGCCACGCGATAACAGGCGTATTTATGAACCGATTTGGATGTAACTTGGTGTGTATATAGTACATACCAATGTCTCGACCGAGTTCATTGGTCAGCTTCATTTGCCATCTTGTTTCAAAAGAGCTGCCATTTTTAAAAAAATTTAAATTTTAAATTTAAAATGAGTTATCAAAAAATTGAAAAATGAAAAAGATTTTTTTATGTGTTTGACCTTGATACAAAGATTCCGGAACAGTTTTTGTTTGGTATATATCTTAAAAAATGGTTGAATTATAGCACTTTGAATTTCTAGCATTGCTGACATTTTGAAACGATCTGATATTTGTCACGTGATAACACGTATATTTATGAACCTATTTCGATGTAAGAAGGCATGGGGATAGTATATCGTAATGTCTCGACCAAGTTCGCTGGATAGCTTCATCAGCCGTCTTGTTTCAAAATGGAGGCCATTAAATTGAATAAAGAATTATATTTAAAGTGAAGTGCAAAAAATTTAGAAATTGAAAAAGGTTTCTGTCTTAAGTAATTGACCATGATATAAGGATTCCTGAGCATTTTCTTTTTGTCTTTATCTTAAAAAAATAGCTCAGATATAGCAGTTTCAATTTCTAATGTGGGTGGCATTTTGAAAAATCTGATTTTTTGCCTGCGACAGCACTTGTACATATCAACCGATTCCGATGTGAGCGAGTATGTGCACAGCAATTACTAAGGTCTCAACCAAGTTCACTCGTTAGCCTCATCCACCATGTTGTCTTAAAATGACAGGAACTTCAAGATATAGCCGAATTTGGCAACCAAATATAAGTTACTTTAAATAAAAGCAGCTTGGATAAAGCTGACTAATTTCGCTAAATTCTCATTCATAATGATTTATTATTGATAAAAATTAGTATAGAATCTCCTATAATCGGTTTCCACTAAATTGAACTTCGTGTGTTTGAATAATATAAGCTTGCTTTTTAAAAATAAGGAATATGAAATCTACCTCTTCCTCCCGACAATGGCCGGAAGGACTTTTTAAAATTCACTTTCAAATGTCTACATTTCTTTACATTTTTTTTCTTGTTATTTAGTTCGATTTTTGTTTCCTATTATTTTTAGTGCAAGTCCTAAACATTTAGATCTCCTAGATGACCTAAACATTTAGATCTTGTTTTATTTGTTTCTTGTAACTTGATCCTAATTTATTTTTCATTTGAAAGTTTTATGAATTTTCGGACATTAAACCAAAAAACCGGCAGTCGTAAACAACATTTTGATTTTTATTCTTTGTTTTGAAAAAGTTTTCAGGACATTTGCTTCATTTTTTACAACAGCATTTTGTCATTTTTTAAAAAAATCATTTATATTTTGTGATTCCAAGAGCGATGTAGAGATTGTGCGGAAGGTATATTTCGGATGTTAAAGAATGCAAAGTTTTTCAAATCTTTACTTATTGTAGACTATTTATATTTTGTGAATTTTGTTTTATTTTATTTAGTTATTAATTTTAATAACTGACATAAAGTCATTTTAAGAAATGTTTTATAGAAAGGAAATAATGGAAACTGTTAAATTCATGTTTTAACATTGAAGGATAATAATATGTACTTAAAAATTTCATTTTTTGTTACGTTTATTTTTACTGTTGCTTTCCATCTTATCATTTAAGAATACTAAACAATTAGGGTGTTGTGTATCCTGCGAGCTACTTCCGCCAATCCCCGTTCAGACCTTAAAAAAAGTCCTTCCGGCCAGTGCCGGGAGGAAGAGGTAGCTTTCAAATACCTTATTTTAAAAAAGCCAACTTATATTATTCAAACACACGAAGCTCAATTTAGTGGAAACCGAATACAGGAGATTCAATACTAATTTTTATCAATACTAAATCATTTTGAATGAGAATTTCACGAAATTAGTCAGCTTTGTCCAAACTGCTTTTATTTAAAGTAACTTATATTTGGCTGAGATGTTTATGTATACTATCCACATGCTTTCTCACATAGAAATAGACGAATACGTGTGTTATCGCGTGACAAATACAAGATCGTTTCAAAATGTTAGCCATACTAGAAATTCAAAGTGCTATAATTCAACCATTTTTTAAGATATAAAATAAAGAACAAATTTTCAGAAACAAAATCTGCTCCGGAATCTTTGTATCAAGGCCAAACACATAAAAAAATCTTTTTCATTTTCCAATTTTTTAATACCTCATTTTAAATTTTAAATTTAATTTTTTTAAACGGCAACCCTTTTGAAACAAGATGGCAAATAAAGCTGGCCAACGAACTCGGTCGAGACATTGGTATGTACTATGTACAGACCAAGTAACATCCAAATCGGTTCATAAATACGCTTGTTATCGCGTGACAAAAATCAGGTTGTTTCAAAATGTCAGCCACAATAGAAATTCAAAACGCTATAACGGAGCCATTTTTTTAGATATAGACGAAACAAAAACTGTTCCGGGATCTTTGTATTAAGATCAAACACATACAAAAAAAAAAAAAAAAACCTTTTTCATTTTCTAATATTTTGGTATCTCATTTTAAATTTAAAATTTTTTTAAATGGCCGCCATTTTGAAACAAGATGGCGGATGAAGCTGGCCAACGAACTCGGTCGAGATATTTGTATGTACTATGTACACACCAAAAAAGTACATCCAAATCGGTTCATAAATACGCCTGTTATCACGTGACAAATATCAGGACGTTTCAAAATGTCAGCCACGCTAGAAATTCAAAATGCTATAACTCAGCCATTTTTTGAGATATAGACGAAACAAAAACTGCTCCCGAATTTTTGTATCAAGGTCAAATACATAAAAAAAAATATTTTTCCAATTTTCAATTTTTTGGTACCACATTTCAAATTTAAATTTTTCTTAAAAATTTAAATGGCTGCCATTTTTAAACAAGATGGCGGATGAAGCTGGACAACGAACTCGGTCGAGACATTGGTATGTACTATGTACAAACGAAGTTACATCCAAATCGATTCATAAATACGCCTTTTATCGCGTGACAAAGTTCAGAATGTTTCAAAATGTCAGCCACGCTAGAAATTCAAAATGCTATAACTCAGCCATTTTTTAAGATATAGACGAAACAAAAACTGCTCCGAAATCTTTGTATAAAGTCAAATACATAAAAAAAAATATTTTTCCATTTTCAAATCTTTGGTACCACATTTCAAATTTAAAATTTTTAAGAAAATTTTAAATGGCCGCCATTTTGAAACAAAATGGCGGATGAAGCTGGCCAACGAACTCGGTCGAGACATTGGTATGTACTATGTACATACCGAATTACATCCAAATCGGTTCATAAATTCGAGAGTTACAGTATGACAAATGTCAGATATATATATATATATATATGGATATATATATATATATATATATCAACTTTTGAACGGAGGGTGGTTTCGGTTTCTGGGGGTCATTATCGATGAAAATATACCAAAATTTTTTGAAATCGCTTTCCTCCGAACGGCTGCAATAGGTAGCTTTTTGTAATGAAAGCTACCTAACATGGTAATGTGCCTTGTTTCTAAAATATTACCAGGTTATGGAAGTTGAATGATATTACCACGAGCAAAGACTATTTTTTATAATCAGGTTGCCATGCTTTTTCGTTTGAATGCGGCATGTTTCGATTACCTTGGATTCTCCAACCGCGGTCGCGAATGCTGAAATGTCGCTGCTTCTTAGATTTTTAGAACGACACTTGTGCGATATTCTTCTTTTGAAGTTGAAGATGAAAAAAAAAAAAAAAAAAAAAAAAAAAACTCTGACTGCTTGGGAATAATAACATTCATAACCACGAAAATGAACTGTGACTTGAAATTATATGCTTATAGTTTATATTTTGATAGATTTTTAGATATTTTCAGTAAAAGGTTAGCTTTCTTTTCTGTAGTTTGATGCACTATCATGCATATTTTTATTTTACTTTTAAAATGTAATTTTTTTATACAAATTTGTATATAACAAAGTTATATACAAATTTTCTATTATTTATTTAATAGTAATTCGTACAAGATAAATCGAAAATATTTTGCGCAGGTATTCACTTTCATTTATGCCGCATTAAATTTATATGAATACTAGGGGGCTCCGGCCCCTGCAAGCTACGCTCGCCAACCCCCGTTCAGACACTGTAGAATCTAAAAGCAAGCTAATCTGATCGGTTTTAAAAAGATTAGAGAAGATTGAATTATACTGGAAAAACCTGTAGCGATCTCCCTGTAAACGGGTTTCCATTCAATTCCCTTTGATTGCAAAAATTTAAGGTAGAATCAGTTGCTGTTAAGACATTCAATGGTTGTTTTCGTGTTTGGTTATAAAGAAGATCAGTTAAACATTGGAAAATAAGCTAAAATAAAATGAATTAAGTAAACAGAGTCTTTGTCTCTCGGTATTTTTTAACAGCGTTATAAAACGATTGACATAATACACTTACTAAAATTTGCTGCTTTAACCCCTTCAAGGGCGGTGGTTCATTTTTGGACCACTTAATTTTAATTCTTAAATGCCACATTAGCATCAGAATATTGGGATGAAAATTTCCCAAGTTGATCAAGTAAGTGAACAAAAGCATTTTTGTATTTTGAAATTTGTTTGTAAATTCTGTTGCCATTCACTGATTTCAAGATTTTACGAATAGAAGTGCCTTGTCCGTGAAAGGGTTAAACGCATATTAATGTATTTATTATTTTAAAGTTCCCTTTCCCTTTTAATATTCACGTGTAAATACAATTTTCAGAACATAAATTTCAATATTTTCCCGCCTTTAACACGTACTTATTTAATAGTAATTTTAAAGTTTTTTTTTTTTTTTTCTGTTTTTAATAGTCACGCGAAAATAAATTTTTAATCGTTAGGAAATATTATTCTTTGCGCTGTTTTTAAAATTGAAAACAATCTCTATAATAATAACCTAAGTCATGTGACTATCATCAACAGGTCCAGGCGGATCCCTTCGCTTTTTATATTCTAGGCGGCCATTTTGGTACTTTAATGTTAGCCACCCACAGGTGTGATAAGTCGCCGAATATTATTCTATCCCCATTATTTCGTTTATGTTATAATAGTCCAAGTCATGTAACTGCAATAAACAACGGGCTGATTCCTTCGATTTTCATAAGAAATGTTTAGATTTTGATTAAAGAATCAAAATTATTTTTTCGAATAAAACTACATAAAAGTTGCTATGATCACAAAGAATTCCTGGTACTTTTATGTTAGCCGGGTGAAAATCCCGCCAATAGCTTTTTTTAACTCCCCAGTTAGCATTTTTTTTATTTTTCGAATGGTAAATTAAAACGGTACTACTTGGTTATCCCATCGACCAAAAATCTGTCGCCAAACTATAAGATTAAATGTCAATAATGGTTGATCGTAAATGTCACATTCACTTGACTTTAAGGAAGTTACACATGTTCACGCCATCAAGTGATTTTTATTTCGACGTTTTATTTGTATTTTTATTAATGTTATTCTAATTTATTTGTTGTTTTGTTATTTAAACTAAAAAAAATGTCAATTTGTATAATTTGGCTATTTATGTAATTTGGTGAAATTGGTCGACGGGAGAAGTAATAATATTAAAACGTTGCTTTGAAGTGGAAATTAAATCTCATGATTTGTTGCATTGTCACATACATCACATACATCCGGGTTTGGCGTGATTTTTTTTTTTTTTTTTTTTTTTTTTTTTTTTTTTTTTTTTTACGGCAATTTGGCGAAAACCTCGTTTTCAAATACCTGTTACATAGGTATTTTAAAATTATTTTCTGTTATTTTTAAAATAAAATAACAATAAATAAAAAAAATAATTAATAACTACAGAACAAAACAATTTTTAACATTTTTTGTATATAAAAAGAAAATAAATTCAAATAAACATTTATTAATAAACTAGACGAACTTGGCGACCAGTTTGGTCTCCTTTAAATCTATGATAAGCATTGTATCATATTACTTTTATGCATACTTTAATTTACCTGCTCAATCCTTCGCCAAATCGGAAGATTCTGATACAGAAATCATGAACTCAGTATTTTTATGTTAGCCGAGTGCAGGTGATATATCGCCAAACATTGTACCCGTCGTATTTTTTCTTATTTCATTAATTTCATTACTTTCACTCATTTTATTTAAAATACATATGTTTAATTTAAAACTGAAATGATTAAAATTTATGACTCTCAATTTTCTCTTACTTCTTAAAAATAAAAAAAAAGAAAAGAAAAGAAAAGAAAAAAAGCAATAAATAATACTATAAACTATGACATTTAATTTCAAAATCAAAGCTTTGTTTTAATTTACTTCGCGAAAAATTGTTTATGACAGTCGCATGCGATTGACTATTATAATACTGATGACATGATGGCGATGGAACAATATTTGGCGATTTATCACCTGCGCCCGGCTAACATTAAATTACCAAATTGGCTGTTTGGCATACAAAAGGTGAAGCGGTCAACCCGGAACTATTGATGACAGTCACATGACATAGGCTATTATTATAGAGATAAGCAGCAATAGCCGTGTTACCATGTCAGGCAAAATAACGCCATTTTGGCACCAATTAGGTACCCTGTTGCGTATATGACATCTGTGTCTAATATTTTTCTTTTCGTTTCGTTTAAAAGAAAGAATGAAGTAAAAGCCATTTATTTTAAAGGTTTCAATTTTAAATGAAAGTTTTGTATTAAATAAAATGATAATGAAATACCAATTGAATTCTGAATTAAAAAAAACATGAGCCATTTCTTAGCATACATTTAAAGGAGGCCAAACTCGTCGCCAAATTAATTTAAAATAACCTTTTCTAAACTATGAAAAAAAATATATGTTATGATTAAAATTTGAGTTGCCATCATTAGAAAAAAGTGTTTAAAATTAGAAAAAAATTAATATTTCGAAAACTAATTCTAATTTTAAAATTATAATGCCAGTTTTGAGATCTGTGGATCAATACGGATTTTTGGTGTTAATTTCATCGCAAAGTATTCCATATTTTAGGAGAAATCGCCGTGAAACGTAAGCAGTTGTTTAATCAGTCGTTTCATAGAATCGTTACATAAATTCGTTTCAATTCGATTTATTAGGATTTTATATATATAGGGTAGATATGCATATTTATAGAAATGTGCTAGACGCGCTATTTTTACACCATGTGATTCCCCATGTGACGTCAAATGAGTATTGTTCATAAGAAAATCGTTACAAATGTATAGTTTTAATATATGAATGTAATTTTCAATTAAAATTTGTTTCGCGTGTAGTACTTTAATTATTTTAAACCTCTTTTCTCTGTTTGAGATTTACATGTAAATATGTAATTCATTACACGAAAACATAATATAATTCAATTTAATGTTACTGAAATATTAATTTTTTAAAAGTTAGTATTTCTGTAACAGCTGCAACATTTTTTTTTTTTTTCCTGCTGCGAATGAAAGAGAGAAAAAAATAAATTATGTCATTTTTGACTTATTGACGTAATTTTTTTTATTAAAATTGAAAAGAAAAATATGTGTGGAAATTTTATCCTCTTTGCTATATATTAGTTCCAAACATCCGAATGGTTCCAAAGGTCTCATAATAACTCTTAAAATTTCTAAATGTAAAATATTAATGTGATATTATTAAAATATTAATTTGTTTTAAATTTTAATGGCATTTCTCTAGTAGATGCAACATAATTTATTAATGCTGTATTTCAGAACCAGAGAAAAAGGTAAATGAAGTGATTTTTTGCATTATTGATGTCATTTTCTGTTTAAAATTGAACAGAAAATCAAGCAGGAAATGTTATTCTCCTTGCATTCAGTTGGACAATTATTATGTCATATAATCTTTTCACACATCCGAATTAGTGTTTGTAGAAATTCGTATCATTAAGATTTAAAAAAAAAAAAATAGTAGAAAGATATCAATACATAACAATCCCTATTCATTTCTTTTTCCCTTTTCTCAAGCGTTTAGATAAATGACGTCATTTGGATGAATTCAATGAAAATTCCAGCTTATGAATCAAAACAAAAACTAAATTCTCTCTAAACCATTTCGCCACCCTTTTCACCAGACTTTTTGAACTTTACAAACTGAAAAAATCTGCAATGGAATTATTATTCTTATTTTTAAGTCAATGGAGCTAACGTCAACGATAAAAATGATAGAGATTTTTGGTTTTCTAAAATAAACTGATTCCTGAAGATCGAATATAAGAAAATAGTTTTTTATTTCTTCAAATATTCTTCAAAAACATAATTCAATCACAATATTGTCTTTAGCACTGATTGAAATAAAAGCAAATTAGAATTTGAAAATGACGAGGAAAAAAAATAATAATTGTGGTTTTCTCTTTTTATCCCTTTTTCAGCAAAAATGGAGTCATTTGGTTTCCATTATTGTAGAAATATCATTAAAATTAAATAATAATCATTAAAATCGAAAACTAATTCAAATTCTAAAATTCTAATACTATTTCTTATATTCGCCGATCAAAACGGATAATTGGTGCCCATTTTACGTTCCCATATTTTCGGAGAATAGCTGTGAAACACAATTAGACGATTAATCAGTCGTTTCATAAAATAATTTCATAAATTCGTTTCATTAAGGTTTTATATACGTAGAGTAGATAATATTTAATAGCTGACAACACATATATTCAATTTAATCTGGATTTAAATTATTAAAATTTCAAGAAACTCTGCCAAAAATATGCTGCCTATTTTGAGCTAAGAAAACGTATATTTGAATTTAGTAAAATAAGCTTTACAACAGCAGTTTAACTGTTCTGATATTGTATAAACACTGAAAAAATATTGAAAAACATTATTTCGATAAATACTGCAAGTAACATGAATCACAGCATTAGAAGGTGTCATTTAACACCGGAAGAAACATAAAAATATTCTTCTATGAATTCATTAAATTCACTCGTTTACAGATTTAAAAAAAAATAAATGTTTTTCTTTTTTCTTTTTTACAAACTTCTATAACAAAGTAATATTTCATATGAATCTTTCCTTGCGGGCATTCAAAAATATGAACACGGCTTAATACAGCATGCATAGGAAGAAAGTTTTCATTTTACAAACGTGGTAAAAAATAGAATTTCGATCATTGAAATGCGTTTCATATTTCAAAATGTTTTTCATAACATCAGTTTTCCCTTCACAGCTGTGCATCTTACAGAATACGATTTCGTAACTTTTTTTATTTATTTTTACGTTCTTGAATATTGATTTAAGCATTACTTTAAACCAAAATGCATTTTTATCATAAAAATATATTTGAGTGTACCAATATGAAAGGTTTTTATTATATGTTAGAATAGGCTTGACACCTGTCTTAACCCTTAAAGCGCGATGTTTTATTTTAAAACTTACCCTTTAACCCTTTAAGGGGGGTCCGGGACACATTTTCAAAAAATTTTTATTTATTGAGTTAAAATTTTGAATTTTTTTGTGATGGTTAACCATATCATTTGTAAACAAAATCAAATCATAAAACTTCTCATAGCTTTTTTAAAAAAATTTTAAATATAAAATTTATGAAAAAATTGGTATAAATTAAAATCGTTATAACTCGAAATATTATTTGTAGAATTAAAATTGTTTTTCATTTAAATAAACAGAAACATATATTTTTTAATTTAGAGCCAGCATTTAAAAAAATATTAATTAAAAAAAATTTTAAATATTTAACGAAAAAATTACAAAAAAGGGGTGCAACTTTAAAAAAAAAATCATATTTTAAAAAGTAAATATTTTTTTTTAAATATGCTGGCTCAAAAGTAAAGTAAAATAATTTAAAAAGATATGTTCCGAGTTTCAACCCTGTCTCTTTAACGGTTCTCGAGTTATAAGAATTTAAATATGAGAAATGGTGAAAAAAACCTATTATGAAGAAAAACGCAATTTCACAAGAACTCGTTTCCTTGAAAACCATAGCTTGAAAGGCAGATTTTGAAAACAAACCAAAACGAAAAAAATAATATTTCCTGTTCTAATTAAGATAGAAACATGATTTAAAAATCATTTTAAGCAGAAAACGGCAGAGAAATTTTTAATCCCCCCCCCCCCCAAAAAAAAAAAAATCCAAAATTTGAAGAGTTTTGTGTCCCGGACCCCCTTAATTCCCAAAATAGAATATGTTCTAGAAATTACGTAGTTCAGAGAATCTGACTTTACGCCAGAAAGTTTCAATGGTTAATTTTGCTTTATTTAAATACGAAATATCTGTTTTTTAATTAAAGCAAATATTGCTATTTTAATTTTCTGGTATGAATTAAGTATATGCGAATAAAAAAATCTATTAAATTCAAAACAGTGTTGTTTGCATTTATGCAAAGCTGTCCAGTAAAGGGATAAAGTCTCTAAAATTCAAATATACAGGATGTCCATAAAAGCATGTCCCAGTTGCAAATTTTAATAGCATCAATTGCAAGCGTTGTAGAGTGTTGGTTCAAGATCACGAATAAAGAGCAACTCAAACAGTTTTAGACAAGCTCATGCGTGAGTACTGCTTTGTTATTTATTCATTTGCAGTGCCACATATGCAAGATGGCGACTCCTGAGCGTATAGCGTTTTGTGTTCTTTCAAGCAAATTTTCAAGCATAGAATCTGAAATTTCAATTCAACGTGCCTTTCGATTAAAATTTAACGGGTCTCAGGATTCTTAACATTGGAAAAAATGAAAAAGAGACCATTTTCATCATTTAATATCTTAAAATGTATTTGATTTTATGATACAATTTTAATTGGGAATAAAAGATATAAATATGTTCTTTCATTTCATGTATTTAGAAAATTGCAAGATGCAGAAATAGCATTTATAGGGGGCTCCGAACTGTCAGATATTTGACGGGCAAAAATTGGTATAACAGCTTACGCGCAGGATTACAAAATTAATTTTGCAACTCGAATGAAAATTTTAGTGCCTATTTATACTTCAGATTGTACTAATTAGCCTGAACCTAAATAAATTTGTATTTAAAGTATTTTTTATATTTTTAATAGAAAATTGTGTTTAGCTAAAGCAAAATTTAGAAAATTTCAACGGTATAATCACCTAATTTTTTTTTTTTTTTTTTGAACAATAAAACGGAACTTTTAGGTTCAGTTTATACAGACAAACATTGAACCTATGTTTCAAAAATCTCTTGAAAAGAATTCAGATGCTTTTGAGATATCGTGCGCGTTATACCCAAAAATGTCATTTGGAGAAAAATGACTTCGATGTTTGAGAAACGCTGCTCAGTGGAGTATACATCCGATTTAGCCGGACAAAAGTCAATTTTTCGAAACGCAGTTGAGGAGAGAAAAATGTAGCTAATTATGAAGATAAATAGATGGGAATTCACCGTACATTTACAATTTTTTTCTGTTGTGCGAGAAAATTGGTACCAGAGAAGGTCAAATTTCTTTGTAGCAGTAAGTTTTTTATTTGTACTTTAAAGTTCCATTTTGTGCCTGTTTATTTTACTGTGATTTTTTCCCCATAAACTTTTGCTTATACCATATAGTTCTGTATTCTGAAAGCCCATGATGTATATATGTTTACATTTCACATGAATATATTTATATTTGTTGATTTAACAGATATGATAAAACGACATAAAATGTGCCGTATGTTTTTGGAATTTGTGTTGTTAATTTCAATATTCTATAAAACATTTGCTATACATCGGGGTCGATCGGGATGATCTTTTTTAATCTAAATGACAGTTCAAGATATGTAGTTAATAATTTTGAAAACTGTAGCTGAGAAAAACTGCGATTTTAGAAGAATTCCATTCAAACACACAACTGTATGTTCCTGTAAATGACAATTTTTGCATTTCCCTTTCGATTTGAAAAGAATTCTACGATAGATAAACTGAAATTATTGTCAGAATGTGCCGTCTGCGGACATAAAAAAGTACCAATTTACATACCTGATACAAAATTTTTTAAAATATTGTCTGCGCCTGTTTCTGAAATTCTATGTTACTTTTTTATGTTCTAAATTTAAAAATGATATAATGAAAATGTTGCGCTGTTTTAGTTTACATTTTATAAATGCTGCTTCATAAATACATCTAGTATTTAATTATGGCTTGTGAAAGTCCAGAAAAATATATTTATATATTCCATATGAATATGTCTATGTTTATTTATTTACAAGATTTTATAAAGAGGGAAAAAATCTATCGAACATGTTTGAAATTTGTGTTTTTAATTTCAATATTCTATAAAAAATTCGTTACACTTCCCGATGAGTCCAAATGATTTTTTTATACTTTAAATGAGATCTAGATATTTAATTAATAACGTTGAAAACAATATCTACGAATAATCGGTAATTTGGAATACTTTATTTCAAGCACATTGTGTTTCCTTAAAGTATAAATGTTTCATTTTGATTAAAAGAAATTAAAAAAAAAACATTTTAGGAAAGATAAATTGCAAATATTGTCAGAAAGTATCGTCTACGACATAAAATAATTAAAATTTATATTTATGATCAATATTTCGTTCAACTTCGATTTTATGACTCGACAGTTAATATTTACTTGCAGAAATAGTTTGATCTGCCGTTCTTTCAACTTCAATTATGCGACTACATATTTAAGTCAGTTTTTTTGTTTTAAACTCTTACTTATATCAATCTTTTCTACATTTCAAAAGAGCCAAGTAAATATGTTTATATTTCATATCATATGTTTATATATTGTTTTTTTAAACGTAAGATCAAGCATCAAATTTTTATTTTTTAAATTTGTATAGCGTATAAGGAATTTTTTATGCTTTCCGGGGATTCTAGTTGATGTTTTTCAGTTTAAATGCATCAGCTATGCAGTTAATAACTTTAAAAAAACTGTCAGTATCTCAGGATGGATTTTTTTTTTTTTTTTTACACAAACTTATGTGTTTCCATATATGATAATTTTTTAATAAAATTGTAAAGGCTAAATATATTTAAAATTAATGACTCTTATTATTTTCTGTACAAAATTATTTCAGGTCCATCTGAGTTAAAATTATATCAAGACAAGAGCTCTTCAACCTTATGGATAACCATAATTGCCTGATTTCGATAAAAAACAAGAATTTCTCGAGGATTATCTTGTTAACAAAAAAATTTATTCAGAAAACCAAAAGCTACAAATAAAAAATCATTTTAAAAATATATCAAGCCTGAATTTCAGAAAAGATGGCATGAATCAAGTAGGAATAAACATTATTTCTTGAAAAAAAAAATTCCTATTGGTTACAAGGAATATAAAAGGCACAAAAGGTTTAAAGACTTAATAGTTACAGGTATAAAAAAAATCTAAACTTAGTTTAGAAGTTTGATAAACATTGCGCTCTCAGGAATTATTTTTTCTAATAAAACCTTTTAACCCTTTGAGCTCTGGGGGTGAATTCTTTAAAATGTCCAGATGTCACATTGGCACTAGTATTTTGTAAACAAAAGATTCGCTTATAATATACACGAAAAAATGCATTGCCTATTTTCAAATAAATTTGGTTGAATATTCCGGTGCCAATGTGACATTTGGAGATTAAAATTAAGTGGGAAGAAATTCACCCATCAGAGCTCAAAAGGTTAAAAGTGGCCTGGAAAGAACTAAATTTGTTTCATTTTCTTCAAAGAAATTGGTCGCTCATGGAAGGAGTTCAATTGGGGTGTTCTCTGAATGGAGGTAAAAGTAGTATTGAGCCTATAGGAATAAATTTCGTTCCATGAAAAAATGGTCATTTAGGTGGTCGCTTAATAGATGTGGTCGCACAGGGAGGTTTCACTGTATATGAAAAAATACATTTATATTCACGGATAGAATGCAATATATTCACTAATATTCTGTTGCATTAAAGTCATTTTTACCTATTACAATGTTTTCCATATACCCTGTATATATATAAATATATATATATGCATATATATATATATATATATATAATGTATTTTTCAAAGAAAACTACTGAAAATTGATAGTAATAAGATAAACTAATCAATAATAAACTTTAGTCCAATTATTCAGTAAGAAATATTTTTAGCCGGCTAAATCCACCAAATACTGTACTGTGCGCCGCTTCATCTATTGAGCGGATACAATTCTAAAAGCAATATCTTCTGTTCTAAAGGGAATTTAAAGGAAAAAAAATATATCTAAATGTTCAGAAAAGGTAGGAGTTTAATATCTAAAAAAACTAAAATTTCGAAAATTTAAAAATTTTAAGAGTCTTGAGACCCCTTAGTTGTGATTCCCCATGTGGCAAAAACATCCATCGGTTTTAAGAACACGTTTGCATATGTGTCCATATCTGTTGAATTTGGTTTTAGAAAAATTAGACGTTAGGTTGGATGCGTGCCGTATAACTAAAGTTGCACACATTGGACATTCGTAAGAAAAACTAGGTGAGTTTATCTTCAATTTGATTTATGGTTTGTTGTAAACTGTCTAAATTAAACTGTTATAAAATACCATTAAAATTGGGACATTATTTTATGGGCACCCTGTCTTTGGGCCAAATATAATTTTTTTGTCTAAAAATGTGGGATATCCATAATGAATATTTTGATAGTCATACGACATTTTTGTATGTGAAAGATGTAGCAATCTTATCTCACATGATCAGCATAAAGCGAGTTATTAGCTTAGAGTAACTGTCTTGGCCTTTTACTCGACGCTAACGTTCTCGCCTCCTGATCATGAGATCCCTGGTTCAAATCCAATCAGCACCAACTCCCACACTCTCTAAAGTGTTGACCCGAACAAACACGCAAACGACAACCTTCAACAACAAACATCTCTTCTCATAATCAAAACATGGTAGCACCAAATAAAATCAAATTCCAGCAAGGAAAGCCTGTGAAACTCTCTCAGCACATAAGCCTGTCATAGTGCGCATCACACATGCGCATGACAGCATCACTCACGAGTGCATATCGCTCGTCAGATGTCAACAAGATGTCTTTCTCACCGAGGATGAAGTGTGTAGCGATCTCATCTCACATGATCAGTATAAAGCAAGTTACTAGCTTAGAGTAACTAGCTTGTCCTTTTGCTCGACGTTAGCGTTCTTGTCTCCTGATCATGACGTCCCTAGTTCGTATCCCAACGGCGCCAACCCAGCTAGAAAATGTTTGCACTTTTTTTGAAAATAGTATAGATTGTACACAATTTGTGCATAAAAAGTGACTATTTTTGAACACTTCGAAAAGTATGCACCTTTTGTGCAAACTGTCTGTATTTTTTATACATACAAAAAAGTGTATATCCTATGTTGTCAAAAACTGTGCACATTTTTTGCATAAAATAAATTAATATTCCGTGTTCGCGAAAAGTGTGCATTTTTTATGCAAAAAAAAAAAAAAAAAAAAAAAAAAAAAAAAAAAAAAAACTGTAGATTCCAATTTTCCAAAAATTATATATTTTTTATGGATGTAAAAATTAGTACTTTTATTTTAAATAGTATATTAACCCCCCCCCCCCCCCACCCCGAAAAAAAAAAACGAAAATTCTCAATTCCATTTTAATTTTAAGGTAAACGAAATAAATACATTTTACTATGTTTTTCAAAATAAGAAAAAAACAAATTTTAATTATTTAAATTTCAAAATCCAGGAAGAGGCAATGGGGCTCCTCCCCCCCCCTCTTTCTTTAACGGAAATTTCCTGAGTTCCCCCTTTATTTCAAGTCGCTTGAAAAAAATAAATTTTACTATGTTTTTCAAAATAATAAGCAAAAAAGAATTTTAATTAATTAAATTTTAAAATCTGCGGTACGGATAATGGTTCACCTAAACTCTCTAACTTTACAGAAAAATATTTAATTCCTCTTTTATGTTAAGTTACTCGAAAAGAGAAAATTTTACTGTGTTTTTCAAAATCATTGAAAATAAAATTTAAAAATAATTTAGATTAAATCAAATTCGAGGGAGGGGCAATGGCTCTCATATGATCCCTTCTACCCAAGTAAAAGTTCTTAGTTCCTTTTTAATGTACTCGAAATAAATAATTTTGCTGTGCATTTCAAAATTGGTGAAAAAGACATTTTAATTAAATAAGTTTCAAAATCCAGGGAGGGGCAAAATGGACCTCCCCCCCCCCTCCTTAACAGAAAATCCACAGTTCCACTTTTATTTTAAGTTACTTGAAAGAATAAATTTTACTTTTTTTTTCAAAATCGGAGAAAAATAAAATTTAGTTAGTTAAATTTTTAAATCGAGGGAGGGGAAATGGCCCTCCTAAGCCCCCTTCCCCCAAAGGAAAATTCTTAGTTTATCTTTATTTTAAGTTACACGTAAATAATAAATTTGACTCTGTATTTCAAAATAGTAAAAAAATAAATTTTAATTAATGAAATTTTAAAATGCAGAGAGGGCAATGGCCCTCCCATGCCCTATCAGAAAATTCCTTATTTCCTCTTTTATTTTAAATTCTTCGAAAAGAATACATTTTATGAAGTTTTCAAAATTATAAAAAAAAAAAAATTAGCTAGTTAAATTTTAAAATCGAGGGAAGGGTAGTGGACTCCACCCCCCACACACACACACACTCACGCAAACTCTCTTCTTTTTGATGATTACTAAATGCATCTCTTATCATCGATCAAGCATAAATTCCAGTTATTATGAAAATTACTTCTGCTTTCAAAAATCAAATGAAAAACGTTTATTTCTTATTAATTTCTTTCAAATTTCTATTTAAACATTTGGGCAGAGATCCAGATACATTTTTCGATATTAGCCAAACGAGATTGACCAATCAGAAGCCTGCATATTTGCAAACAATGAAAAGGTCGCAAAAATACAGGCTTCTGATTAGTGGATCTCGTTTCGCTAACAGCGAAAATCTATCTCGATCACGGCCTTGATTTTTATTTTCGCATGTGTAGCTGCAATTCAACTCAACACTCCTTTCCTTGTGTTTACATGCATCGAGCTGTGTGGCCGGCGTGGCGGGCGTTATTAGTAGCGATAGCGAAATTTGTAAGAAATAAGAGTAAAAATTTTACTAGAATATATAAAAAAATATCTGTTGCTCAGAATATGAGCTCAACTGGATCGAAACTTCGGACTTCAAAAAAGATAAAGCCTAATACTAGGAAGAAGGGATTGATATCTTCTAAAAATGAAAGTGAAGAAAATGCAATGGATTCAAATGCCCTCACTGAGAATAATGGAGAAATGAACGACAGCAACATGGAGGATGACACCGTAGCAAACGGCGTATCTTCAGTTCAGGAAAACAACGTTTATTATTTGGATATCTCACCAAAGGAAATATTACAAGCAGGGCCCGCTTAACACTTTGAAGTAGGGGAAGCCCGACGTCACACAGGGCCCCCTATTACTCTACAAATTGCTTTTTTATTTACTAAATCCCTTTTTCGTATGCTTAAATAATTTGAAATTTTACAATCAAAGTTTAGAGTAAATAACACTTAATATTAAACTAAAACTAACTACCTATATATATATATACTATGAAAAAGTATTTTATTATATTTTTAATTGTAAATAACCAATTTATTTTGTAAATGACAAATATGGAACTACAGTTGAGGATATTTGAACTTCAAAATATCTTTTGTGATTTACAAATTGCCACATAGTAAGAACAAAAAAATTTCAAAAGAAAAAAAATGCATTTTTTACCCTGATTGAGTTTCTTTTTTCTAATAATTAGTTTTGAAAAGTAAAATTGGGGGCCCTTTCGTATCTCAGTGGGTAAGCACCGGCTTCATGGGCCTATTCCGTAAACAGGGCCTGAATACAAGTGCTGCAGAGTGATATGTACGAGGAAATTAAAATCGGTACTTTTCGGTTAGCCGGGTGCTAGTATTATGTATACATGTATATATACATATGTATAGATATACATATATGTGTATATATGCAATATATGTATATACATACATGTGTATATATATAATATATGTATACATATATTTATGTGTACATAACACTGGCGCCTGGCTAACTGAAAAGTACCCTATAATCTTTTTGGAAGCAAATGGGGCTCTCCCAAGCATACACCCGAGTCGTCTAAAGAACGGAATTCAAGAAATTATTCAGTCATGACCAAATTAATGAGTTGAAACTAACCTGGCGAGGGAAATTCTTAGCAACGACAAGCTCTCTAGAAACAGCGCAACAAATCTTAGACATCCAAGAATTGGAAGAAATACCGGTATCACCTGTTCTCCAACAAGAAAGCATTACCACGTGGTTCCTGCTGCATGGCATCCCCACAGATGAATCGTGTGAAGAAATAACAGCAGACCTGCAAGATTTTGTAATATATAGCTTGGAAACTCATCAATTTACTACGAAGATAGAAGGTCAGATAGTTCCCTCCAAAACTGTGTTGGTGACTAAAATAGGCACCTACTTGCCTAAAGAAATTAACCCTTTGTATCACCGTGTTGCAGATCTGCAACATACCCAAAAAGTCAATGATATTTTGACAGTAAACATCAAAACACGATTTTGTTGAATGTTGTTATTCTACTACACTGCTAGTAGTATAATTATGTCATTAAATCCGCAACAGATAGTGAATATTTATTTTTTTTTTTTCACGCAAAAGTTTCATTTATCGCTTGATCAGCTAAATGTGATTTTTGCTGAATTAAGCTTTGAAATAGTGGAGTTAAAAAAGTCTGCAGACAAGTATATTGTTTACAAAGGTAAGTTTAAATTCTTTATTTAAAGACCATTTTCAAGCTAAGAAATGTATAATATGTATAAAATAAGCGTAAACTTTTGTTTGTTGCAGATCTGCAACAACGTGCCATGTCTTCTCTTGTAATGGTTGTTGATAATGTGCGGAAAAATCTCAAATTTCTTTGATTCATGGAAAAATAGTGAATTTTGTCAATCAGGAACAGGAAAAAAAGGGGAATTTTGTTGAACAGATGTGGGAAAAAAGTGAATTTTGTTGAACGGGTGTAGAAAATCGTGAATTTTGTCGATTAGGAGTGGTAAAATCTCAAATTTCGTTGATTCATGAAAAAATAGTAAACTTCGTTGATCAGGTGCAGAAAAAAAGGAAATTTTGTTGATCATGTGTCGAAAAATAGCGAATTCTGTCAATTGGGTGTGAAAAAATAGCGAATTTCGCTGGTCGGGTATGAAAAGATTGTGAAACTTGTCAATCGGCGTAGAAAAATTGCGAATTTGTTTGATCGGGCATAGAAAAAGTGTGAATTTTGTCGATAATGTGCGGAAAAATCTCAAATTTCGTTGATTCACGGAAAAATAGCGAACTTCGTCGATCAGGCGCGGCAGAAAAGGGGAATATTGTTGAACGGGAGTGGAAAAAAAGGGAATTTTGTTGAAAGGGTGTAGAAAATCGTGAATTTTGTCGATTAGGAATGGAGAAAATGTCAAAATTTCATTGAATCACGAAAAAATAGCAAACTTCATCGAACAGGTGCGGGGAAAATGGAGAGTTTTGTTGATCAGGTGTGAAAAAAAGGGAATTTTGTTGATTGGGTGTCGAAAAATAGTGAATTTTGTCAATAAGGTGTGAAAAAATAGCGAATTTCACTGGTCGGGTATGAAAAGATAGCGAAATTTGTCAATCTGGCGTAGAAAAATCGCGAATTTGTTTGATCGGGCATAGAAAAAGTGCGAGTTTTGTCGATAATGTGCGGAAAAATCTCAAATTTCGTTGTTTCACTGAAAAATAGTGAACTACGTTGATCAGACGCAGGAAAAAGGGGAATTTTGTTGAATGGATATGGAAAAAAAGGAAATTTTGTTGAACAGGTGTAGAAAATTATGAATTTTGTCGATTAGGAGTGGAAAAATCTCAAATTTCGTTGATTCACGGAAAAATAGCGAACTTCGTCGATCAGGCAAGGAAAAAAGGGAATTTTGTGTTTTATCAGGTGTAGAAAAATAGTAAATTTTGTCAGTCGGGTGTGAAAAAATGGCGAATTTTGTCAATTGGGTGCGGAAAAACTGGAATTTTATCGATTGGCTTTGAAAAAATTGTGAATTTGGTCGATCAGGTGTCTAAATATCGCAAAGTTTTTTTTATAGGGCATGGAAATTTACAAAAATTGTCTTCAAAAGGTATACAGTAAATTAAACTTTGAATTGAAGTTAATTAAAAAAAAATTATATGTTCACGACATTGGGTGTCGAAAAATAGCGAATTCTGTCAATTGGGTGTGAAAAAATAGCGAATTTCGCTGGTCGGGTATGAAAAGATTGCTAAACTTGCCAATCCGGCATAGAAAAATCGCGAATTTGTTTGATCGGGCATAGAAAAAGTGTGAATTTTGTCGATAATGTACGGAAAAATCTCAAATTTCGTTGATTTACGAAAAAACAGCAAACTTCTTCAATCAGGTGCGGGAAAAAAGGGGAATTTTGTTGATCATGTGTGTAAAAAAGGGAATTTTGTGGATTGGGTGTCGAAAAATAGTGAATTTTGTCAATTGGGTGTGAAAAAATAGCGAATTTCGCTGGTCGGGTATGAAAAGATTGCGAAACTTGTCAATCCGGCGTAGAAAAATTGCGAATTTGTTTGATCGGGCATAGAAAAAGTGTGAATTTTGTCGATAATGTGCAGAAAAATCTCAAATTTCGTTGATACACGGAAAAATAGCGAACTTCGTCGATCAGGCGTGGCAGAAAAGGGGAATATTGTTGAACGGGTGTGGAAAAAAAGGGAATTTTGTTGAAAGGGTGTAGAAAATCGTGAATTTTGTCGATTAGGAATGGAAAAAAATGTCAAAATTTCATTAAATCATGAAAAAATAGCAAACTTTGTCGATCAGGTGCGGGGAAAATGGAGAGTTTTGTTGATTGGGTATCGAAAAATAGTGAATTTTGTCAATAAGGTGTGAAAAAATAGCGAATTTCACTGGTCGGGTATGAAAAGATAGCGAAATTTGTCAATCTGGCGTAGAAAAATCGCGAATTTGTTTTATCGGGCATAGAAAAAGTGCGAGTTTTGTCGATAATGTGCGGAAAAATCTCAAATTTCATTGTTTCTCTGAAAAATAGTGAACTACGTTGATCAGGCGCTGGAAAAAGGGAAATTTTCTTGAATGGATATGGAAAAAAAGGAAATTTTGTTGAACAGGTGTAGAAAATTATGAATTTTGTCAATTAGGAGTGGAAAAATCTCAAATCTCGTTGATTCACGGAAAAATAGCGAACTTCGTCGATCAGGCGCGGCAGAAAAGGGCAATTTTGTTGAACGGGTGTGGAAAAAAAGGGAATTTTGTTGAAAGGGTGTAGAAAATCATGAATTTTGTCGATTAGGAATGGAAAAAATCTCAAAATTTCATTGAATCACGAAAAAATAGCAAACTTCGTCGAACAGGTGCGGGGAAAATGGAGAGTTTTGTTGATCAGGTGTGAAAAAAAGGGAATTTTGTTGATTGGGTATCGAAAAATAGTGAATTTTGTCAATAAGGTGGGAAAAATAGCGAATTTCACTGGTCGGGTATGAAAAGATAGCGACATTTGTCAATCTGGCGTAGAAAAATCGCGAATTTGTTTGATCGGGCATGGAAAAAGTGTGAATTTTGTCGATAATGTACAGAAAAATCTCAAATTTCGTTGATTCACGAAAAAATAGCAAACTTCTTCAATAATGCGCAGGAAAAAAGGGGAATTTTGTTGATCATGTGTGTAAAAAAGGGAATCTTGTGGATTGGGTGTTGAAAAATAGTGAATTTTGTGAATTGGGTGTGAAAAAATAGCGAATTTCGCTGGTCGGGTATGAAAAGATTGCGAAACTTTTCAATCCGGCGTAGAAAAATTGCGAATTTGTTTGATCGGGCATAGAAAAAGCGTGAATTTTGTCGATAATGTGCGGAAAAATCTCAAATTTCGTTGATACACGGAAAAATAGCGAAATTCGTCAATCAGGCGCGGCAGGAAAGGGTAATTTTTTTGAACGGGTGTGGAAAAAAGGGAATTTTGTTGAAAGGGTGTAGAAAATCGTGAATTTTGTCGATTCGGAATGGAAAAAATCTCAAAATTTCATTGAATCACGAAAAAATAGCAAACTTCGTCGATCAGGTGTGGGGAAAAAGGAGAGTTTTGTTGATCAGGTGTAAAAAAAAGGGAATTTTGTTGATTGGGTGTCGAAAAATAGTGAATTTTGTCAATAAGGTGTGAAAAAATAGCGAATTTCACTGGTCGGGTATGAAAAGATAGCAAAATTTGTCAATCTGGCGTAGAAAAATCGCGAATTTGTTTGATCGGGCATAGAAAAAGTGGTAATTTTGTCGATAATGTGCGGAAAAATCTCAAATTTCGTTGATTCACGGAAAAATAGTGAACTACGTTGATCAGGCGCTGGAAAAAAAGGAAATTTTGTTGAACAGGTGTAGAAAATTATGAATTTTGTCGATTAGGAGTGGAATAATCACAAATTTCGTTGATTCACGGAAAAATAGCGAACTTCGTCGATCAGGCACGGAAAAAAGGGAATTTTGTGTTTTATCGGGTGCAGAAAAATAGTAAATTCTGTCAGTCGGGTGTGAAAAAATAGCGAATTTTTTCAATTGGGTGCGGAAAAATTGGAATTTTATCGATTGGCTTTGGAAAAATTGTGAATTTTGTCGATCAAGTGTCTAAATATCCCAAAGTTTTTTTTATAGGGCATGGAAATTTACAAAAATTATCTTCAAAAGGTATACAGTAAATTAAACTTTGAATTGAAGTTAATTAAAAAAAATATTACATGTTCATGACAGGGTTGCCCTCTTTTAGCCAGGCCAAAAAAAGCCGGCTGGCTTTTTTTGGTTTTAACCACTTAAAAAAAGCCGGCTTTTATTGAAAAAAGCCGGTTTTTATTTTTAAAATTTTGTTTACAGCTAATTTGTTTTAAATTTGGATCAATTAATTTATAATACACTTATAAATATTTTCTACTAAGAAAATTATAAATTTCTATTAAATTTTGTCAAATAACTAAGTCTTTAACTGCTAGAAGGCAACTGTGAAGGCATTATGTCTGAAAAAAAAAATACATATATATATATATAAATATTGAAAAGAATATTAAGTTAGACTCAAAACTGGTGTTTTGAAATTTTATATTACATTATATAGCTCCACATATACTACACATTTTAAAGATCATATTTAATTAAACAATGACAAAATGTAGCACATCAAAATGGAAACATTCTTATGTGTCCATATGGAGAGTTAACTTATAAATGTTAAAAGAAAAATTAGAAAGGATATAATATTTGAGGAGAGTTAGGTACATAAGTGTATAAAAAATAGAGCATTTAAACAAGAAAATAAATAAATAAATAAAATTTCTCTAAATAAATTTTCGACAAGCTTGTTGTTAAGCATATTCATGCATATGCTATTCATAATGTTTTTTTAATAGTGAGAAATGATGTTTTTATTATATGACTATGTATAATTTTAAATGTTTATTAGAAATAAAATAAGACTTGTATATTAATAGCTCTTAAAATTAATTAAGTAATCAGGGACATGTTTAGGAAAATTATAGGTCCTTTAAAGGACACTTCACAAAATATATTATCTTAAAACAGGACCCTTGACAAAATTATATATCCCCAAACAGGACCCTTCACAAAACAATTTTTACCAAAACAGGACCCTTCACAAAATTATTTGTCTCTTAAATAGACCTTTCACAGAATTTTTTCGCTTTCAAATTGAACTTTTCACATTTTTAGTCATTTAAAAATAAAATCTGGCCTGTAAGTAAGAAGTTGAACTCACCAAAGAACATATTACTTAGCTTTTTATACATGAAGGTTAGATCAAGAAGACATCGATAATTTAAAATTCACAAAATTATGATTAGAATTTTCACAAAAATAAGAAAAACTTCACAATTTCACAAAAACAGGACCCTGTGAGAAAAGTCTGGACAGACCCCTGGTAATAAAACATGTAACTAAGTAACTATTGCCCTCTTAATTAAAAACACTTTAAAATATGTAGTTTATAATTACAATGCTTCATTGTAAACCCGATTATGGCCAAAAAAGGCCTATTTTGGTCAAAAAAAGCCGTTTAAAACCAATAAAAGCTGCTGGCGTGGCTTTTTTTAATTTTAGCCGGCTTTTTTGCAACCCTTATTCATGATGAATGTTTATGTGTATTTATAAACACATGCGCACATAGGAGTATTACCCCTAAGCTCACATCATGTGCACATAAGTGCTTTTTTCTTGCACACAATTACTTGGTACTCACAGGAGTACTTGGTGCACTACTCGTAAAAATATTAGGTAGTTTTAGTTTAGCCGGGCGCCAGTGTTATATATACATACATATATATGTATACACACACACATATGTATATACATATATTGTCTATATCACCTATATACATATATATGTAGTATATATATTTATATAAACATGTATATAGTCTTATATATGTATCTATAACATTAGCGCCCGGCTAACCGAAATAAAGTGCCAAATATTACAAGCATTTAACCTTCCTTCAGCTGTAATTAGAAATTATAAAATTGGGAAGAATTCATCATAATGTTTTAAAAATTAAAATATAGCTTCATCGTATGTTATAAGGTTCAATTTTAGGTTATATTTATAGAAACATCTTTTTTTTTAATTTCATACTATTATAAGAATATTGCTCAGCTCTCTGTTGTGCCACTGTTCCATTACAGGTACACCAATAAATTTATGCTTGTTTTTTGGTCTTATTATTGATTTTGCAGTATTGATATTGCAGTGTGAATTATGTATGTGATAGCAATATGTTTAACCCTTAACCGGAAATGTGAAAATCCCGTGCACAAACAGACCACTTAATAATTTATCAAATAGTGAACTTAAACATTTAATCTTTAATAGTAATGCATTAATAGGAGCAATTTTTTAATATAACAGCATAAAAATAAGTTTTGAATGCCGGAGTGCAAAAATATTAAGGGCAGATATATCGACGAAACCATCTCACAGATGGTACGTTTCTGGTTAAGGGAACTGAACTGGGCTTAGATGCCTTATGTTTCCCCAGCCGTTGTTTTGAATTGTTTGGCGATTTTTTGTTGGTGTGTTGGCGGTGTTTAAATTATGGCAACCTCGATATGTGGAACCCCGTGTGACATATGTGTTCTGGCAACCACTGAGAAGTGGTGGATTTTGTGGATGGATTTTGATATTGTGTTGTATCGCTCTGTCTTTTTATTTTTATGTTAAATTTATTGGATGTATTTGACTGACTATATGGTTTCTGTAATCTGTTTAAAAGCTTTTGCTGAAGTAATTAAGAAATATGAGGAAATTTTGAGAAGAAAAGTAGGTTTGTTTATTGTGTCTCAGTGCATATTCATAAGCCTATTTTGGAAAATGATGGTGGTGTTATGAGAAAGATTTCGTACTAGAGCTTTCAAGAAAGCAGATATCTGTTAAGGTATGTTGATAATTTTATGTATATTTTGCTGCTTTAAGAGTTTTTTACATTTTGAGATTGCTAGAAAGCGAGAACTTCGGAATCTTAAGAATGCTACACCGGGAGAACTGCTGAATGCAGTGATGTTTTTTTTTTTCGGTTAATGTGCGCGAAGGGCTCATACATGATTACTGATTGCCACTTTAGCGAGTTTCATTTTTTATGTATATTCTGCTGCCTTAAGAGTTTTTATATTTTGAGATTGCTAGAAAGCGAGAACTGCTGAATTTTGAGAATGCTACACCGGAAGAACTGCTGAATGCAGTGATGGTTTTTTTTCAGTTAATGTGCACGAAGTGCTCATACAAGATTACTGATTGCCACTTTAGCGAATTTTGTTTATTATTTACATTTTAATTTCGTTAAGCGAAACATGCGTATAAACCGGTGCTTGGCGACATTTACTACTTGGCGGAAAAGGGGTTTTCACGCCAAGAAAATTCCAAGATGGCAGCCGTGGGATCTTATGACATCTGTTCCGGGAACTGCAATAATTAAGCCTTTTTGTGGTAAAATTTAGATAGGCAAAAAAAGTGTAAAAAGAAAAGTGCATAAAATCTGAGCGTATTTGGCACCTGTGATTGTGCATAAAAAGTATAAAATTTAGATAGGCAAAAAAAGTGTTAAAAAAAAGTGCACAAAATCTGAGCGTATTTGGCACCACTGATTGTATATAAAAAGTGCACAATTTAGGTATGCAAAAAAAGTGTAAACAAAAAAGTGCACACAATCCGAGCGTATTTGGCACCTCTGATTGTGTATAAAAAGTGAACAATTTAGGTATACACTTTTTGTGCACAATTCAGTGTGCACTCATTATGCATAAGCAGAGGTGCCAAATACGCTCGCTTTTTGTGCACTTTTTTTTTTACACTTTTTTTGCAAACTTTTTCTAGCTATTCACGCCCTCCGCAAATACTTTAATGTATTTTTCTGTTCTTTATATCTCTAACAACATCAAGACTTTAATAAGCTTAAATTTTATTGTTGAAAATTCGTAATCAGCTTTTATGTAGGCACTCTGTTGCTTGGACTAATAAAGGAGATTGCAACTTTGGTTTTTGTTGGCAAAAAATACTTATCAATACGCTAACTATTGCCCATGAAAATGTGTTCCTTTTGTTTTGATACATCCTGTATGCTACGTATACTAAAATTACGTTCATATGGGAAGTTATCTTCTTGGGAGTTATTTAAACCGTAAGAGAAAATATGTCCGTGAGCAACAATGGCATCATATTGACGTTTACAACGACATAACCGTATATTTCACTTTTGCTAAGAATATTTTTTCTTGTAACCATCGTAGTATTTTAATATTTACACCGTCGTATAAAAAATGCAATCGGAAATGCAGTTTCACTGAAATTATAAATTTTTTTAAATTGTGTGTGCAAGCCAATTACGAAAAATTAACATGTTTTCACTTAAATGTAAATAATTTAGCATTAGTTATAGACCGGGGGCCGGCTGCACGGACAAACACATCATCGAGTTCACGGATTAAATTCCAGAATTAGTTAAAACTGGATATGCATATTAAAACGCAATCGGTCTGCCAAGTCATATCTTGGTGGAAAACACCCGAAAACCCGATTTTAGCGGTTGACTCGTACGTTTACTTTTGCATTTTCCTGCTCCCAGTCCTCCATGTTTTCATACTTTTGGGTGCGGGAAAACACGATGGTAAGACTTCGAGTTGACCGCTAAAATCAGGTTTTCAGGTGTTTGCTACCAAGATATGATGTGGCAGACCGATTGCGTTTTAATATGCATATCGTGTTTTAACTAATTCTGGAATTTCAGCTGTGAACTCGATGAGGTGATTGTCTGTGCTACCGGCTCCCGGTCTATTAGTTTCCATGTAATATTCTATAACTAAACTTAAAAAAAAAATGAATGCTGTACAAAAAAAAATAAATAAATAAAACTCAAATTAAACAGACATATAATCGAACAACGTGCTTAAAAAAAATAATCACAATTACAAATATTTCCTATAAATATTGATTCCCGTCACGATTTAACGCTGATTTACGGTTAATACGAAAATTTAAAAAAAATGGGGTAGTTTCTAGGAAATCTAAGAAAATGCATGAAATGCAAAAAAAAATATATATAACATTTCAATTAAAAACCATGTTATTCTGCGTTCTGTATACAAGGACTTCCAGGGTTGGATTTTCTGATCTTTATAAAAACAAAGCTGTATTTTAAGGCAAAATCTTCAACTATACGCATGCGTGAAATTAAATTTTCATCTTCTTCCGTTTAAAAAATAACAATGAACGAAAACCTGATACCCTAAATTACATATTTCAGTTATGGTTCTAGAAATAAAGCGGAGGTTCCAGCACACTTCTGACAAAAGATGACCCTGTTATATTATTCATAGTTAGATATTTAATTCCAATATTATCATATATATTGTTTCCCCAAACAAGTACTCCAAATTAAGAAAAATCGGCTTTCCTTTGTTTCTTGCAATAACTATTAACATAAGGAAAAATCCAATCTTAATTCGGCCTTTCAGAAGAAATTGGTCCCATCATTTTTAAAACATTAGTGTCAGATTCTCTAGGGAGCGCGTTGAAAACTCAACAATGTTTATACGCTGCATTTTTTATTCACTACCACCGGTGAAATCAATTCATTGTTATTATATTTTATTGTTTATAAATAACTGCATTGGTTTTACGCAAATCTAGTAAATAGGATAATATATTTTGTGTAAAGTTTATTCGGTTGATTTACTTCTGAAACATGCACACATCCAAAAACGTCCCACATATATATTTAACTAAAGTAGGAAAAATATTTGTATTAAAACATATTTGTATTAAATGATGGAATTGTTTCAATCCGAATGCTTCATAATTATTATTAAATAAAACTCTCTACTTAATATATTTTTTTAAAGTTTACTGATTTTGTATAAAAATATTTAAATTTAAATATTTGACTTATAATTGTCGATTGCATAAAATTGAATTGATCTACTACAATTATTTACATATTTTTTATCACAATGAGTGACAAGACTTATAGGGTACTTAGAAAAGAAGATGATCATTTTCTGCAAAATTTAAAAATAAAAAGTAAACGAAGATAAAATAGAGAAATCCAAAATTATTATACAAAATCTTTTAAATAAATTTGAATATTTTATTTATTAAAAACAAACTAATAAAACATTGAACTTTTTTCTATTAAATTCTCAGGTTGTTTCAAGTGTTTGTGTCAAGTGCCACCGATTTATAAGTCTTTTTTTTTTTTTTTTTTTAAATCAGTTTTTTATGAAGAAGATCTATACCGAATGTAATATTTCATACGTACGTTTCCTAGAACACATTCAACAGAATGTTGAAAGATTAATACAGTATGCTAGATTAATTTTCACCTGGTCAGGACATTTTTCGCCCAGTTGGAAATTTACATCTAATATAATACAGTATGAATAAGAAAAAAGTTCATTTTATAAATATGGTAAAAAACAGAGTTAAACAACTAGCACATATACAGAATGTGTCAGGAATAATCATTCATATTTGGTGGGGAGTAAAACAAAAATAGCAAATGAAGACAATTTCACTTAGGAAAGTATGGAATCAAACGAACGCATGACTGCGTATGCATGACTGTGTATCCACAATTTCTGCTCACGCACAAAGGTCCCTGACAAGTGCAGTCCGTCGTCATTCGACAATGGGACTTTGCAGAAGTAACATGAGTTATTATATGTTAAATGCATATTTAGATATGCGTCAGATGTACGGTTCGATAGGGAAAAGGGGCCGGAAAGATTCGTAAATGTATGCAGAATCCTACTTCGAATGGCGCAAACGTCAGGATCAAATGTTTGCCCGTCTTCATCAACAACTTGATCGGTTACCAGTACCTGTGATGATAGAAGAGGCTAGTTGTATTGGGTTTTATGGCGCAAAATCCCGTCCGGGACATGCTGCGCCAATATAGAAGGAAGAAAGATAGAAGTGGCAACCTATCGAAACGGGAGTTACAATCGAGGAAGCTATCTTACAGCGTTGTTTTGCATTTGACATTTGCACAACTCTCATACCACTTTCCCCTATTTCACCGTAAATCAGATGTATATATGCATATTCATTTAACATATATTTAACAATCTATAACATATATTTAACAATCTGTTAGTTCCACATTTTGCAACCAGGGGGCGCACTCTATTCTAAACAAACCTCTATCCGAACGAAACTTCGTTTTAAAAATTATCTGTAGGTATATTAGTCTAGGGGACCGGACCCATAGCACCCGAGATAGGTAGATCGCCCCCTGGCGGTAAAAATTGGAACTAAAATATGTTCGGCTATGATGCATAGTGTGAAAGAGTGGTTAAAGGAGGTTGGAAAAATTGCTAAAAATACAGAAATTAGAGCCCGGAGGTATAAATAATATAAGACTTTTTCAAAATTTTATGATATGACTTTTGATGTGAGGTGTTCAGCTATAAGAATCCAAAATTTCAAGTCTTCAACTTAATCAAAGGCTCAGTTAGATTTAAAAAAAAAAACTTAAAATACACAAGTTAGAGATCAGAGGGGATAAATATAAGACTTTTTCAAAATTTTATGATATGAGTTTTGATGTGAGGTGTTCAGCTATAAGAATCCAAAATTTCAAGTCTTCAACTTAATCAAGGGCTCAGTTAGATTAAAAAAAAAAAAAAAACTTAAAATACACAAGTTAGAGATCAGAGGGGATAAATATAAGACTTTTTCAAAATTTTATGATATGAGTTTTGATGTGAGGTGTTCAGGTATAAGAATCCAAAATTTCAAGTCTTCAACTTAATCAAGGGCTCAGTTAGATTTAAAAAAAAAAAAACTTAAAATACACAAGTTAGAGATGAGCCCTTGAGGCTGAGACAAGGCTGAGCCAAGCCTTGGCTCAGCCTTGCTTTTTCTAGCACGCTGTTCCTTTTGCACTGAAGAAGAATCTCGCTAGTAGATTCGAAACAGCTGTTTGCTGCTTTTCATATGTTATTTGTACCTCCTATAGATAGTCCAGAACATAACTGGCAAGGAAAGAAAAGCCCCCCATGAAGCCATTCCATCACAAAAAGATACTCAACAGAGCTATACAGTAACAAAAAATAATAGAAGTTAACTCAAAGGCAAAAATAACAAAAAGTATAGAATTACCGGTAAAAAGCAAAAATCTACAAAAAATAAAGGAATTTTAAAAGGATTCGACCTCCAACTTTCTCAGCCAATCAGGAGAAACAGTGCGGCTAATCAAATTTAAGGTTTCAGAAGAAGTAGAAAATAGCATAAAATGGAATAGTTTAGTGCAAAGAGTGACAGAAGTTTGCTCAAATCTATAGGACAGAAGCGGATTGAAGTGAAAGGTTTATTATACCTAAAATTAAAGAGTTTATTCTTCTTGTTATTCTTAGGTTATACACTGCTCAAAACAATTAAAAGATATTTGAAGTTTTATATAAAATAAAGATATAAACGAAATTTTTTTTTGCCGAAAATAGAAGAAGAGAATCACAAATGCAAATTTTTCTGGTTTTCAAACTGTGGAGTATGCAAATTTTGAGTTCGACGTTAAAAACGTCGCTTCAGCGGCAGCGAATGAAATTTGACTTTCAACTGGATAAAAGAGAATGAAGACAAGGATGATCGGCATTCAGTGATTGCTTTGTTTCGATGAGTACGATGTCTCAGCGAAGTCATTTGACAGATTCGGAAGCTTTGAGAATTGTTGGTAGGTTAGAAGGGGGCCAAACTCAAGCCGAAGTAGCGCAAGCCATTGGAGTGTCACAAAGTGTCATTTCCAGGATCTGGAACCGTTTTTTGGAGAGTGGATGTGCAGGCCGAAGACCAGGGCAAGGTCGTAGACGGGCAACAACGCCCAATGATGATCGGTATTTAGCGTTAACATCTCGGAGACACCGAACCATGAACGCTACTCTTCTCCAACAACACCTTCGCTCGGCTACAGGCACCACGATTTCAACTCAGACTGTCCGAAACCGGCTCCATGCTGTAGGTCTGTATGCTCGCCGACCGATGGTATGTGTTAGATTAACATAAAGGCATCGTCGCGACCGCAGGGAGTGGGCAACCGAGCATGTCAACTGGAGAAGAAATGAATGGAGCAATATTCTGTTTTCTGACGAGTCCCGTTTTTCTGTGCATCCGGATAATAGAAGTATTTTCATCTGGAGGGACCGTGGCAGTAGGAATAATCCTGCGTTCGTGCACGAAAGTATCAGATTTGGCGGTGGAGGAGTGTTGGTGTATGGTGGCATCTCCATTGACGGGCGCACTGACCTCTAGATCATTCGAGATGGAGCTCTGACTGGTCGCCGATATAGGGATGAGATCCTCAGACCTATTGTAGTCCCTTACGCTGCAGCAATCAGAGATAACTTCATTTTAATGGACGATAACTGCAGGCCACATCGTGCAAACCTGGTGGAGGATTTCCTTTTCGAGGAAGGAATCGTTCGAATGGAATGGCCAGCGTGTTCTCCAGACATGAATCCAATCGAGCACGTTTGGGACGCTCTAGGAAGACGTGTTTCTGGCCGCCAACAACCCCCACAAACTCTCCAAGAACTGGAAAGAGCTCTTCTGGAAGAGTGGGGCAGAATACCCCAACTCGTCATTCATAGCCTCATTGAGTCCATGCCTCAAAGGTGTTTAACGTTGCTGGCCGCCCGTGGAAACCATACCCCCTACTGAAAATGATTTTCTTTGAAGAAAACACCTTTTCTTATTCTTTTTTTCTCATATGCACAAATTGTGTTTTTTTCCTTTAGTACACAAATGCGCAATAAAATGCATTTTTTTCTGCCAAACATGTGTAATTTATTCTCATATAACCTACTATGCCTGTCGACCATGTATCAATCAGCTAAACAGTTTACCAGATACAAAATCCACCTAAAACTGCAATATCCTTTAATTGTTTTGAGCAGTGTAATACTTTAATAAATTTTTCCACAAATGATGTTTTTAATTTTATGTGCTTCAATATGTGAATATGTTATTTATATAGAGTGAATATCGCAATAAAAATATATTCAATTCATGTACTTTGTAAATAATAATTTATGTATAGAAAATTTTCTTATTTATCATACTTATATGAATCTCATGTTTTTCAAATGATGATACATAAACATGAATCATAATTTTAAATTATTCTTTTTTTGAGCTTTACTTTTCTTCTATTAGCTCTATTCATTGTTACCCATATGACTGAAAATTTCGAATTCTTACAAGAATAAAATAATTGAAATATATATCTAACTAGAGATATTTTCTTGAAAAATAAAATATGTTCTTCTTAAAATTTAATAAACGAAACTTCTGAATATTTAATTGTTTTACATGTATAAATAGCTATTTCTTTAAAAAGCTAAAATTTGATCGTTCGTGAGTTGGATGAAACTTAATAAATTTATTCTCCTTGGTATGGATGCATCATTTCATTCCATTCAAATTCACAGAAAAACCTTTATGGATTTGATCGAAAAAAATGTTTGCATCTACAGCTGCATGGATACAGATATATGTCATAAAAGTTTACAAAACGTTATGTATAAGTTACACAGCTGAGCTTTTCAAATGAACTGAGATTTGTGATTCTTAAAAATTCTTCTGACATAAATTTTGTTTCTTTTCCACTTTTTTTAATGCAAAACTTTACACCAACTTCAATCTAAGAGTCAAGTTTTCATTTCTAATTCTCATAATTTAGCTGTCGTATTTTGTAAGTGAAAAAGAAAATGGACAATAAGTTGCATATTTCTTAGTATGTGAATTTAAGAAATATTTCATTCACAATCTTTAGAACGCTTTAATACTAAAAGACATGTGTAGAAATTTATGACATGAGTAAAATGTGTTTTACTGCTCCTTGATATGGATGCATGATTTCATTTCATTGAAATTCATAGAAAATTGTTCATGTTTTCGATCGAGAATAATGATTGCATCTACATCTATATGCATAGAAATCTGCGTCATAAAATTTTAGAAATCGTTTCCAATTTTTTGAATGCAGAAAAGCTTACCAATTTCTAAGTTTTTCTTAACGAATTCTGGAATTCCAAAACTTGACTGTCGAATTTTGTAGGTCAAATAGAAAATCGACAAAATAACTTACCTATTTCTTAGCATATCAATTTAAGGAAGATTTTATTCACAAACTGTAAAACGCTTTAATTCTGAAAGACATATGTAGAAATTTATGGCATGTTTAAAATGTGTTTCATGTTGTTCCTTGGTACTTACGCATGATTTCATTTCATTCAAATTCACAGAAAGACTTTTATGGATCCAATTAAAAAAAATGATTGTATCTGCAGCTGCATGGATGCAAATTTATGTCATACAATTTTACAAAACGTTACGTATAAGTTACACAGCTGAGCTTTTCAAACGAACTGAGATTTGTTATTCTTCAAAATTCTTCTGACATAAATTTTGTTTCTTTTCTAATTTCTAATGCAAAAATTTATACCAACTTCAACCTAAGAGTCAAGTTCTCCTTTCTAATTCTCAAAACTTGGCTGTCGTATTTTGTAAGTCAAAAAGAAAATGGACCTGCATATTTCTCAGCATGTGAATTTAATAAGTATTTTATTCACGAACTTTAGAACGCTTTAATACTGAAAGACATTTGTAGAAATTTATAACATGAGAAAAATGTGTTTTATTGTTCCTTGATATAGATGCATGATTTCATTCCATTGAAATTCACAGAAAATCGTTCATGGTTTCGATCGAGAATAATGATTGCATCTACATCTACATGCATCGAAATCTGCGTCATAAAATTATACAAATCGTTTCCAATTTTTTTAATGCAGAAAAGCTTACTAATTTCTAACTAACTGTTTCTTAACGAATTCTGGAATTTCAAAACTTGACTGTCGAATTTTGTAAGTCAAATAGATAATCGAAAAACAACCTTTTTCTTAGCATGTCGATTTAAGGAAGATTTTATACACAATCTTTAGAACACTTTAATACTGAAAGGCATATGTAGAAATTTATGGCATGTTTAAAATGTGCTTCATGTTGTTACTTGGTACTTATACATGATTTCATTTCATTAAAATTCACAGAAAGACGTTTATGGATTGTATCTGCAGCTGCATGGATGCAAATTCAAATTTATATCATACAATTTTACAAAACGTTACGTATCGTTACACAGCTGAGTTTTTCAAACGAACTGAGATTTGTTATTCTTCAAAATTCTTCTGATATAAATTTTGTTTCTTTTCCAATTTTTTAATGCCAAAATTTATACCAACGTCAATCTGAGAGTCAAGTTTTCCTTTCTAATTCTCAAAACTTGGTTGTCGTATTTTCTAAGTCAAAAAGAAAATGGATAATAACCTGCATATTTCTTAGTATGTGAATTTAAGAAATATTTCATTCACAATCTTTAGAAAACTTCAATACTGAAAGACATGTAGAGATTTATGTCATGAGTAAAATGTGTTTTATACTGGTCCTAGGAATGGATGCATGATTTCATTCGATTCAAATTCACAGAAAAACTTTTATGGATTCGATCGAGAAAAATGATTGTATCTACAGCTCCATGGACGCAAATATATGTCATAAAATTTTACAAAACGTTACGTATAGTTACACAGCTGAGCAAAAGAAATGAAATTTCAGATTCTTTAAAATTCTTCTGACGTAAATTTTGTTTATTTCCGAATTTTCCTAATGCAAAAATTTATACAAACTTCTATGTAACAGTCAAGATTTCTTTTCGAATTCTCAAAACATGACTGTTGCATTCTAAATGTAAAAAAAAAAAAAAAAAAAAAAAAAAAAAAACAGCCACAAAATAGTTTGGCTCTTTTTTAGTAAGGCAATTTAACACTAAAAAGACCGGGAATTTTACTCAAGTTTAAAAAAAAAAATATTAGTCACCAGAATTTGTATTCAAAACTGTTTAACTTATTTATCTAACATTTTTCTTCTTATTTGTCGTTTAAACTTATTTTATAAAGAAATTTCTTGTTTGAACAGAAATATATTCATTTGGTAGGGGTCAAACGACACCACACGGTTATTTTAGTGTTAAGAAAGGTTTTTATTTGCAATTTTTAGAACCCTTTAATGCTCAAAAACATATTATGTAGAAATTTATGGCATGAGTAAAATGTGTTTTATGCTGCTCCTTGGTATGTATGAATGATTTCATTTTATTGAAATTCACAGAAAATCTTTCACAGTTTCGATCGAGAAATTGATTGTATCTATAGCTAGATGCATTCTTTAATAAAACGTTGCGTTTAGTTGCACAGCTGAACCTTTCAAAATAAATAAGATTTGAGATTCTTTAAAATTCTTCTAACAAACATTTTGCTTCTTTTAGCCCCCAGTGTGCTATTTCTTTCTCCTTGCTTATTTTGTGTCGTCTTCAAAAGATAACGTTACGTTGTATAAGGCAGACGTAAAACAAAGCACATAAATCATTCTACGATTAAATACTCTATGTCAATTTTTTAAACTTCTAAGCATCGTGCATTTTCAATTTTTATACCGTCGTATTGGGGATAAAAAGTACTTTTAAATGCAATTTGTTTGAAAACTGCATCGCTATTTATTTTTGAGATATTAATTTTTTCTGTAGTTTTTAGCGACATTTGTTTAATTGTGGCAACTCAAGTAGGGGAGGTAGGTAAAGTATGATACACCTTTTTTGACTAATTTTTTACAACCCTTAGAAATCTATTTTTTTAAAAAAATTTCGTGTTTTCTTATAAAGTGATCTTTTATTCATTTATTAAAAATATTGTGAATTTTAAAAATAATCATTCAAAAAATATATCCCAATTATTGTGAATGGTTACTACTGTATCAAATCTCACCATTGCTGGGGAGGATTGATATACTAGCAAGGGAGATTTGATACATTGTTATACAATTTTTTTAAAAAATGCAGACAATTCAATTTATGTGTCATTCAATTTTTTATGTTAAATCTTGAAATATTTGAGTCAAATTTAAAAAGAAATGACATTGATATATTTTTATTTCAGAAATGTTTTTTACAAAAATATTTATACAATTGCTATTATTTAAACAATTCTATTAACACACTTTTTAGAAAATAAATAATGAAAAAAAAAAAAAAAAAAAAAAAAAACTAGAGATCTTGCTGCAAGGAAAAGTAAACATTGCTGATTTGCCAACAATTTAACATAAATTTAGCACATTTAAGATTTCTGTAACCCTTTCAGGGCAAAGCATTTTCAGTGCTAAAGTGTTGAAAAACAGAATGGCACTGGAATTTGCCAACAAATTTAATTGGAAATATGAAAAGGGCTATATTTCACTTTCATATTAAATGGAAAATATTTTACCAAAATGCTGGTGCCAATGTGGCGTTTGGGAATTAAAATTAAGTGGTTTCACAAACATACCACCATCCCTGAAATGGTAGAAAGAAATACTAATAACTCTATCATTTTGGTAAGTAAAATCGGGTGGATTTAATGTCTTTTAAATTTTCCCTTCTTCAATTATAAAAACATCTTCCCTTTCAGGCCATTTAAACTTTTTCCTTCTACATGACGAGCAAAGCGAACTAACCATCTATCATCGCACTGTTTTTCTATGTAACCTACATAATGTCTATGAATATTCTCTTTGTTTTTCCTTACCAATTTCAGTAGCTCTTGCTGTAAAACAATAATGAATATTATAGTGCTATATTAGTTTACAACTTAAAATCTATTAAATTTCAAATATACAAGTGTATCATTTCTCCCCAGAATTAATGTATCATTTCTCCCTATTACGCCTTATTGGACTTTCAATCAATTTGTATAAATGCAGTTGCAAAATGCCAATCTGCTTTCTGGTAAAACTCACCCTAATAATGCGCTTTACAAATAAAAAATAATTTCAAGATATTATCTTCATAATAATAAGAATTATGAAAGAAAATCAGCACTTAAAAAAATGTACATTGACATTTCAAAAGTCTTCAAAATTAAAAGAAAAAAAAAAACGTTGTCAGTTCTTCACAGTTAAATCCAGCTAATGATGGTCTCTGCTAATAAAAGAAGACTTCACATCTGTTACAATAGCTGATAATGCCATTTGTTGAGAAAAATTGTCAATGTATCAACCCTCCCTATGTATCAACCCTCCCTATGTATCAAACCTCCCCTACTTCCTCTACTCCATTTATGTAAAAAATAAAGAAAAATAATTCGGAAATAGCAATTATATCTTTTTGTTGCCGTTTTCCCATAGAAACTGAAAAAAAAATGTCATTAAAATACGTACTATTTTGAAAAAAATATAAATGAATGATTACTGATAAAACAGGGAGCTATTAGAAACGAAATTTAATTTTAAGTATGTATAATATGAAAGTTACAAACACATGAAGGCATATGAATCATTAGATAGCTGTTTTTTTTTTTTTTTTTTTTTTTTGTCGAATTAATTGAATGACGATCTTTCTCTTTTTTTTATTTGTGTATTATTCAGTGATAGCGACGTCGTATGCGTACTTTACTGCAGATGCTGTTTAAGATTGGATCGTAAATAAGGAATTCTTCAGCGGATGCGGATGACGTCGTTTTATATAAAATAAAATCGGGTGTTTTAAGTCTTAAAACTGAACTACAGTAGAGTCCCAATTATCCAAGTCCCAGTTAAACGAGTTTCCGCTTTAACAGAGTTATTTTCTTCTCATGGACTGATGACTTCTACTATTATGAAACAGCCACTATAAATGAAGTGTTAGGTGAAGATGAAAGAGCAGCCGTAAAAAGTTAGAACTCTGATTTTCTGGTTAGAATGGGAAAAAAAGTAGCCATACTTTTTTTCCTAACAATGTTTTTACAAACACTTCATTTACAATGGCTGTTTCATAAAAATTGAAGCCATCAGTTCATCAGAAGAAAATGATCCATTCCAAATATATAAGTTCGGTACTCTACTGTATCTATATTTATATACATGTAATATAAGGATGATATAAGGATAAGGCCTTAGTTAATGAAAAAAGGAGTTTAATGATTCTAGGTTATAGTTTTACATATTAAATAGAAATTATATTTACAAGTACGGGAGGGTAGGGGGTTTTTCTGCAGCATACGCGCCCGCAGAATCGTCGGAGCTCGGCCTCTGCTCTCGTCTAGAGCGAGATATGCCTACCATCGGCCGCGTCAGAATGCAATCTGCTCTCGGTTGTCACTTGTTTCCAAGCGAAGAGAATGCAAACTGCATGTCAGCAAATTCAGTAACATCTGCTGTTCTGCGGTAACAAGTTCTTATGGAAAAGTGCTGAGCATATCTGTTGCTATGAGTAGGGTTTTATGGGAATCTAAAACCACAACTCACACTCGGCCATCTTGTCCGCTTGTCGACCTCGACAGCGCGTTAAATAAGCAACAAGATATGTCAAAAAACAAAAACAAACTATCTAAAAATAATTAAAATCCAAAGGAAAAAAATTGTCATTAAATAATTAAGAAAATTGAGCTAAATAATAAAAAAAAATTCTAAATTTTATGTAAATTAATGCTGAGCTGCCGTGGGATATCTCCAAAAAAACAAACAAAAGAATTAAAAAAAAACTCCGGATAACATCAATTTGCGTCATGAGACCGTCTTTCTCATGAGCCATCATCAGGGATGAAAAATATAATCTGAAAGGCCGTCTGCCCATTATATTATCATCACGAAAACATACTGAAATCTGCCTCATCTTAGGTAGAATTTCGTAAAAAAACATCTTTATCCCAACGTCATTCGGGAATAAAAAATAAAAAAAAAGAGGTTTGCCTCGTCTAAGCAAAAAAAAAAAAAAAAAAAAAAAAAAAAAAAAAAAAAAAAAAGAGGATTTCCCACCAAAAGGTTTTTTTTTTCGACAGCCAGCTCTTACTTCTGTAAAAAAAATACGCGATGGGGGGGGGGGGGACACATACATATATATAGCAATTCAATAAAAAGTGTACACATAAAATACAGTTTTAAAAATATAAATGCAGTTTTAAAAGTATAAATACAACAATATTCTTTTTCTTCTTGTCAAAAGTGAGTGTTCAAAAAAATAAAGTCCTGTGTAGATAGTCATTTTAAATAAAGTTGTTGTTTACGCAACATAAAAAAAGCACGTGTTGCGAAACAGGCAAATGAAAAAAATAATGCACCATTTGCAGTCCGAGAGAAAGATAACTTGCCATGCGCAAAAAAAAAAATCACCGCATGGGTTCAATAAAAAAGTTTTGACGCTCAGAGATTTAAAAAAAAATGTTGAACAGGACTTCGAAAAAAAAAAAGCACATAAATTCTGTTAATATAAGCTGAAAAAATAAAGAATCTGTTGCATATTCCACAAACTGAGAATAATTAAAAAAAACACTGTTGATAAAAATGCTTGGTACGCGATAACTTCTTTAAAAAAAAGCACTTGAAGTTTATCGCACTGAAGAATGGCATGACACACAAAAATACGAAGAAGAAAAAAAACGTTCTGTGTTGAAGATTTTCACCAATAATTGGACTCTTGAAATGGTGAGTTACACTGGTAAACACCTCATTCTAATGTTTCGTCCAGAAAAAAAATGACCGTGGATGCTTGCTGTAATCGTAAAAAAAAAACGAAGATATTGAAATAAAGTTACTAAGAAAGTCACAGATAGTAGCAGTCTATAGTCTGTACGATATAAATGTTCTCAGGAATAAGCAGATATAGGTGTAAAACACAGAATATATAAAAAGACAGTTAAAAAAATAGTAGTAATAATAGAAAACACATTTATGATAAATTCGTTGCTTGCACTAGTCACCTATATACGTGAAGCATATTTCTTTTTGGAAATTTAAGTCTACTTTTTCTCTTTTTCTTTATTGATGTCCCACAGTTTCGGCGTATAAGAAATAAACAAGAAATGATAAGGAAACGCAGAATTTCGGTCCAATTAGTAACGTCACTCGAATCTGGAGATGGTTGGGATGTATGGAACGCCGAATGCTGATAAATGAGTCCGTTGGCAGACGTAAACAGTAATAAATAGATGGGCAATAAGGCGAGCACAGTCATGAACATCTTGTAGGATAAGAAATTTAAATCCTAGGAAAAGCAGTCTGGCGATAATGTTGCGAGATGTTTCTGATATGCTGAGTCAATCACTGGGTCAATTTCTATGTCAGTAGGAATATTTTCCTTCGAAAAGTCTGTATTTACTCTCTGCGGTTTTAGATCTTGGGGGAAAGAATTTGAAACAAATGTTTCCGTAGTGCATCTTGCGTCGGGAAATGCAGGTACATAGGATTTATCTTGAGATTTCGTTGCAGATACATTATCAGACACAGTAATGCAGCTTATAAAAACGCTTGTGGGTGGAGATTTAGTTAAAGTAGCGCCGTTTTTGTCGCATGTGAGAGTACCCTGAAATATGACATCTGTCCCTATGATAAGTGGCATGGGCATCTGAGAAGACTTAACTACGTAAACAGAAGTAGAAAAAGTATTATCGTCTATTTGTATATTGGTAAAAAACGACCCTATAGGTTGAATAACACGGTTACCGATGCCCGACAATTGCACAGTTGCTCCGGTGAGGGGGGGGAGACCCAATTTGTTTATAAATGTCTTCTCTCAGTATCGTCAGTGAGCTTCCAGTGTCCAAGATTGAAGTTATTTGTAAATTAAAACTTTTTACAGGTTTCTGCATGCGCGGATGAGAATGACACATTTCTACTACGTGGATTTGTTCGTCTCGGCTTGGCGACGTCTTGTGTGAAGGGGAGGTGCCTTGAGTCGAACGCTTGCGTTCCGACGTTTGCTCTGTACACTGGCTGGAAACATGACCAAAACGTGCACATTTCATACACTTTTTTCCTTTATTTAAATGCACACAATGGGTAGACAGGTGCCCTGGTGCTAAACAATTCCAGCAAGTTAATTTTGCAGTTTTTTCCGTCTGGTTAATCTTAGGAGTGTTGGGTGTAGTCGGTGACTTTGATTGGTAAACTTTAGAACTCTGTTCACAAATTCGTTCGAAAATTTGGAGCTTGTTTTTAAATTGGGCAAGCGTGGCGCACCCGAATAATATAGCTTTATTATGTGGTGTATCGTTAATCCCATTAATTATATAGTGAATTAATGATATATCATCGATGTTTCCTCTCTGTGCTATTTCTTTCATTTTCAGAAAATATTCCAATAGTTTTTCGTTTGGGCGGCAGCCTCTAGCGGCTAGTAATTGATGTATCTGGGCGGACGAAGCTGATTGTCCAAATTCGCGAAACAATGCTTCTTTGAGCGATGTATATGAAGAAATGTTATTTTCACTACGTACATACAATAATGCTAAACTTTTTAATGCCCGCTCAGCAAACACAATTTTCTGTATGTCGGACAGTTGAAATGAATGGGCCAGAGATTCAAATCTCTGAAACCATGTTTGAACGTTTTCCGTTTTATCACCACTAAACTGTGTAATTAAATGATCAATGTCATGGAAAGAAATTGTCTGTTTGGGCGCGGAGTGTGTACAGTGTACACGCGCCTGGTCTGGCTGTGCTGCCAAAGGCGAAGATAAACCAGTGCTTCCACTACTATTGTGGCTATCATCAAATTCGGTATCCGATTCGGAAACTGCCGTAAACGTGTCTTTAAAAGCCGAAATATCAACTAGTGCACTTAAAATACGTTGCCCTATATCTTGTTTTGATCCATGGATGTCAATGGATAAGATATTAGCAATAGTAATCAATTGTATCTGATCGTAATCGTCTAAAATTACTTTGAGTTTATTTTCATACTCATCGCTTTTGTCAGTAAAAGAAAAACCTTTAAATTTCCTTAAATTCGCTCTATTCTGGCGATTTTTATCGCAACCAAATATAAATTCATGCAATAATTTGATTTTATCTGTTTTAGCCGATTTCAACTGGCTTTTAATAAAGTCAATTTCTTGTAATTCCATATTAAAAGGCAAGAAAGGAAAGAGAAAAAAATAAACTTACTTCAAAAGGAGTTATCCAATTGAAAAATAAATTCTTCACCACGATATATTGAAGTAATCCAATTAATAATCCGTAGAAAAAAAAATATGCAGTCGAAGATTCATTCCTTGTACAGCGATAACTATCTTGCACAAATAAAAATAAACGAACTTCAACCAGATGGCTAAGGGGATGAATCACGAATGTTGATAACGGGACTGAGAAGGAAGTTCTCCAATTCTGATCGGTAATAAAGCCTAGGGGATTTTACTTTTTAAATTCGTTTTGGATTCAAATCGGCCTAGAGCTCCCATGTAATATAAGGATGATATAAGGATAAGGCCTTAGTTAATGAAAAAAGGAGTTTAATGATTCTAGGTTATAGTTTTACATATTAAATAGAAATTATATTTACAAGTACGGGAGGGTAGGGGGTTTTTCTGCAGCATACGCGCCCGCAGAATCGTCGGAGCTCGGCCTCTGCTCTCGTCTAGAGCGAGATATGCCTACCATCGGCCGCGTCAGAATGCAATCTGCTCTCGGTTGTCACTTGTTTCCAAGCGAAGAGAATGCAAACTGCATGTCAGCAAATTCAGTAACATCTGCTGTTCTGCGGTAACAAGTTCTCATGGAAAAGTGCTGAGCATATCTGTTGCTATGAGTAGGGTTTTATGGGAATCTAAAACCACAACTCACATACATATATATATATTTTCACCAGGTGCAACACTAAATTCTGTAAAAGCAGAATTTCTGTTCTCTAGTTATTATTATTATTATTATTATTATTATTATTATTATTATTATTATTATTATTGCTTGTTTAAATTTTTTTAATGCAAAAATTTATACCAATTTCCATCTAAGAGTCAAGTTTTGTTTTCGAAGTCAAAATGAAAATCGTGAAAATAACTTGCCCATTTCTTAGTATGTCAAATTAAGAAAGATTTTATTTACAATCTTTAGAACGCTTTAATACTAAAAGACATGTGTAGAAATTTATGGCATGAGTAGAATGTGTTTTATGCTGTTACTTGGTATGGATGCAGGATTTCATTTCATTGAAATTTGCAGGAAATCTTTCATGGATTCGACTGAGAAAAATGGTTGCATTTAGAGTTGCTTGGACCAAATGTATGTCATAAAAATTTACAAAACTGTACATTTAGTTGCACAGCTGAACTTTTCAAAATAACTGAAATTTGTGATTCTTTAAAATTCTTCTGGCATAAATTTTATTACTTTTCCAATTATTTTAATGCAAAAATGTATACTAATTACCTTCTAAGAGTCAAGTTTTCTTTTCGAATTCTCAAAACTCTGCTGTCGCATTTTGTAAGTCAAAATGATAACCGAGCCATCAAAATAAGTTGTCTATTTCATAGCATGTCAATTTAAAAAAGATTTTATTCGCAATCTTTAGAATGTTTTATTACTGAAAGACATATGTATAAATTTATGGCTTGGGTAAAATATGTTTTATGCTGCTCTTAGGAATGGATGCATGGTTTCATTCGATTCAAATTCAGAGAAAAACTTTTATGGATACGATCGAGAAAAATGACTGTATACACAGCTGCATGGATGCAAATATATGTCATAAAATTTTACAAAACGTTACGTATAGTTACATACTGAGCTTTTTAAAAGAAATGAGATTTGTGATTCTGTAAAATTCTTGTGATGTAAATTTTGTCTCTTTTCCAATTTTTCTAATGCAAAAATTTATGCAAACTTCTATGTAAGAATCGACTTTTCTTTTCAATTTCTCAAAAGTTAACTGCCACATTCTGGTTAAAAAAAAAAAAAAAAAAACTGACAAAATAACTTGTTGTCAATTTAAGAAAGGTTTCATTCATAATTTTTAGAACGTTTTAATACTCAAACATTTATGTAGTTGAAATTTATGGCATGAGTAAAATTTGTTTTATGCTGCTCCTTGGTATGTATGAGTGATTTCATTTTATTGAAATTTGCAGAAAATCTTTCATAGATTCGATAGAGAAAAATGATTGTATCTATAGCAAGATGCATTCAAATCTGTGCGAAAAAAAAAAAAAAAAAGAATGTTATTTTTACTTGCACAGCTGAACTTTTCAAAAGAAATAAGATTTGTGATTCTTTAAAATTCTTCTGACATGCATATTGTTTCTTTTCCAAATTTTTTAAGGCAAAAATGTATAGCAACTTCTATCTGAAAGTCAAGTTTTCTTTTCGAATTCTTAAAACATGACTTCCGAATTTTCTAAGTGAAAAAGAAAATCGAGAAAATAGCTTGCCTATTTCTTAGTATGTCAATTTAAGAAAGATTTTATTTACAATCTTTTGAACGCTTTAATACTAGAAATTTATGGCATGACTAAAATGTGTTTTATACTGCTACTTGGTATGGATGCATGATTTCCTTTCATTGAAATTCACAGAAAATCTTTCATGGATTCGGTCGAGAAAAATGATTGTATCTAGAGCTGCTTGGATCCAAATATATGTCATAAAAGTTTACAAATCTGTACGTTTAGATTGACATTTGTACTGATTAGGAATTTAAAACCTCTTCTGTAACTGATTTTATTATATACTATATTCCTTTTCAGTTTAATTAAATGTCTGATTTTCATTACTCGGTTTGCTGTCTTAATAAAAAAAAATATATATACTTTTTTTTTTAATTTTGCCTTTTTATTTTTTAGATTTTAAGAATAGGAACTAAAATATTCAATGTACAAGTACATAATACCAAAACCATGTCTACATATATTTTATTTTGCGTTATCAATGTGTTGCTCCAAAAAATATCCCCTGAAAATCTTTTTGTATGACAAATTTTTCAAAACATACGAATTGTAGACAAAAGCAGGTAAAACAAAAATTGTTATGTTTAAACAAAGCCCTGGAACAGAATAGCATGCAATATTTCATGATGATATCATTGTTTCAATAATATGTTGAATAGATTTTATTTTAAATGTTTTAGAAATCTCCTGTCTTGAGAACATTTCTTTTTCTTTCAGAATATTAGATTTTATGCTAATTATAATTAGACATTATTATTTAAAAGGATATTCATAATCTTCCAAATATTAAGAAAAATACAAATATATTTCAACAAAAAATATTTTACTATTATTGCTCTTATCAAAATGTATCTGATCCTTTTCACATAAAACCTTATTGTCACAAATAGAATATTTTACTTTCCTTTTTTCAAACGAAACTAATTACCATCATAATTTCGCGATCCGAATGAATTTTTACTACGAAAAATTAAATTACACTTCATCAAAAAAAACTTCCCTCGCCTTAAATGGAAAATTCCACTAAACATATATATAATTTCACTACAAAAGAATAAAATATCATATTCCGATTAAGAATATTTACTTAAAATTAATTTGAATTCTATAGATATCAATGGCTTTTCGGATAAAAATCCTGTTGAATTAACAGAATATGAGACTGTTGAACTGCCTCTAGAAGTTCTATTCATGTTCTATTCAATGTTCATTGTACATTTTCAGCACCGGATAAAACTGACACCTTTATTAACAGGACTGATTTTACCTATATATTTATGTGGTACTACTTGATTATTCCGTCGTCTAATTTTGCCAAGTTATACAAATCGCAAAACTGTTCTCCAAATTATACAAATTAACATAATTTGTATTTCAAATAAAGAAAGTACAAACAAATTTGCAAAACATTAATAACTAGTCGGATGTGTCAATCTTAAAACTTTGTTCTATCTCATACATGCTAATACTTGAAAACACGCAATTACACTAATAAAATTAAGTTACAATTTAGGCTCATTACGAGGATTTAAAAAGTATAGTTTCCTTAACTTGTGTGCAAATAAAAATAAGATGCAAGCATCGCATCTTTCAAACAAATCATTGAATTTCTGCACCCCCCCGCCCTCTCTCTTAGATGTCTGCAACCAAAGTTCCCAACACAAAGAGCATAAAAGCGACACATGTCGCGTTGTATGTACTCGAGCATGATAAGGATCTATTTATGTGAAAGTGTAAAATAATATTAAGTTAGATTAAATTCCGTGCATTAGTTATTTTATTAAGTTAGATTAAATTCCGTGCATTAGTTTTTTAGCTATCGCAAAAATCTTGAAAAATGCAGCATGGCAGCGCCACATGTTCGGAGATTAATAACAAAATCTAATGAGCAACAACTTATGTCAATACGTCTAAGTGAATCTGAAGTTTGGTCAAAGTCCGTGCATTAGTTTTTGAGACAGAGCTATGCGTAATCAGGGAAAACACAGTATAGCAGCACCACCCGTTGGGAGATTAACACCAAAACATAATCAGCACTTACTCATATCAAGGTATACCTTAATCTGAAGTTTGATGAAAATCCGTGCTTTAGTTTTTGAGATATATCTATTGAATAAACCATTAAAAATGCAGCATAGCAGCGCCACCTGCTTGGCAATTTGCACAAAAAACTAATAGCACCAGATTATATCAAGGTCTAACTGAATCCAAAGTTTTGTGAAATTCCGTGCATTAGTTCTTGAGATATAGCGGACAAATTTTTTTGGCTCATAGAGGCAGACAGACATTTTCTAAAAACCATCATATCATGTTCAGGACATTTTAAAACTTATAAATCCATCGAATACCGTAAGTCGAATTTTTTTACGAATCTAAAACTTCCTTCTTGTAAAGACAGAAGAAAGTAAAAATACAAATACAAATTGGAATTAAAAATCATTTGATGACGTAACAAACACGTGTATCGTGTTTAATGTCAAGTGAATGTGACATTTACGATCATCCATTATTTGCATTTAATCTGATAGTTGGTGATAGTTTTTTGCTCGACTGGATAATCAAGTTGTACCATTTAAGTCTATCAGCTATTGTAATCATGGGTTGTTTAAGAAAATCTTTTGTTATTATTCCACTTTATCTTACAATTAGAGTAAATTGCGTGCCTAGGAAAGTTGGTAGAAATCGAAGTTTTTATTTAAAATTTGAAATATCTGATAAAAAGATTCATATGCTATTCATCGACAATATAGAAAATTGTCTGGAAATGTTCAGTTCAGGGCTTAATTAATGCATGGACCTCTGGAGTTTTATCAACAAATTTGTAATCAGATATAAATAAGATAAGAAATTGCAGATTATTTTAATTAGTAAATTGAAACATATATATATTGAATGTAATTTAAGTACAAATAAATTTTATTGAATGTAAAATAGATTTTTTTTTTTTTTTTTTTTTTTTTTTTTTTTTTACGAATTATTTATCGACAATATGGAAACCTCACCTGAAACGTTATTTTCGGAGCCTGATTAATCCATGGACATTTGGAGTTTTAATAACAATTTCTTAATCTTATGTAAATAAGGTGATAGAACAGACGATGTTTTAGATCTTTCTTTATTACTAAATTAAAACAGTTACAGATATAGATATTATTTTAATTTATGTTTTATTATGAAGTCTGTATTTATTTATGGTATATTAGCTAGAAAATTAACGCTGAAATATTTATAATGCTTGAAGTGTGCAAAAGTGTTAATATTCCGTTAACGAGCTGTTTGGTTTAAAAACCACAAAAGTCTGTAAACTGAAATACCATTTTAAACATATTTCATTTAGACCTTGGCGGAGACAACCCAAACCATCACCTCATCAAATTCACGGCTAAAATAACAGGATTAGTTTGAACTCGATTAGCGTATTAAAATGGAATTGGTCTGCTTAGTTATCCCTTTAAGAGCGGGAGTTTTTTTTTTTTTTTTTTGGTAGAAATTGAAAGTTTAGGTGGTTTCCACTTATCGATATTGATTGAGAAAAAAATATTTAAAAAAATACCCGATGTTAGGTTATGCCAAGAGAGGATCCGCACAATTATGCAGCCGTTTTCGGGCTGAATCTACACAATTGTGTAGTTTGGGATTATGTGTGCAAATATCTAAAAATTTAAGCAATTATTTGTTTAAGCAAACAATAGTTATTGTTTATTGAGATAATATTCATCAGCCACAATGAAAATGTTTGAAAAAATTTTTGTTTATGGACAGACTACTACAATTTCATTTTCTGAGACGAGCTCAATGCTCGCACACCTCTTAAGAGCCGTTGACAAATGGTGTGCCCTTCACTCCGTTTGGATTGTGCCTGAACCTTCAAATTTCTTTTTTCGAGTTTTTTCAGCAGCGGTATTTCGTTGAAACTCCGATCGAAGTAAATAAACTAGATCTGAACCAGAGTAAGAAATACAGCAGGTCCTAAGCCCAAATCCTTGTGGATTAAGTCTGTACTTTCCCACTGGTATACTACAACATTTAAAAATAAAAGTTTAAGCAAACAAAAGTTGTTGTTTATTGAGATAATTTTCATCAGCCACCATGAAAATGTTTGAAACAATTTTTGATTTTGGACAGACTACTACAATTTCCTTTTCTGAGACGTACTCAATGCTCGCACCCCTCTTAAGAGCCGTTGACAAATGGTATGCCCTTCATTCCGTTTGGATTGTGTCTGAACCTTCAAATTTCTTTTTTCTAGTTTTTTCAGCAGCGGTATTTCGTTGAAATACCGATCGAAGTAAATAAACTAGGTCTGAACCAGAGTAAGAAACACAGCAGGTCCTAAGACCAGATCCTTGTGGATCAGGTCTGTACTTTCCCACTGGTATATTACAAAATTTAAAACTATCTCAGGTGATACTGTTACAACAGAATGTGATGTATTTTTTATATACTGCTTTACTGAAGAACGTCCTAAAAAAAGGAATCGTCTGCTCATCTATGGAAAAATTTCCCTGATCTCCTGGTAAATTCAAGCAGACACTACACTGTCGAGCATTTGCTGAACTTTCCATAATTTATTATTTATTCCTGGTGGTTTACTTGCTATGTCGACAATATGGAATGAATTTATCAAACTTAAAAATCTATCTCGTGATATGCATGTAACTCATATAACACTTATAAATCATATATGACACCTATAACTCAGAGCAGAAACATACAGTTCGGTACATGTGCATATTATATATCTGATAATATCAATTTTAAATAAAAATCATGAATAGTACAAACCTATTAATTTAAAATTAATTCGGTTTAAAAATGTAATTAATAAAAAATAAATTGCTAAAAACATAAATTAAAAAATAATAACTTAAAAAAAAATAGATATATATATTAGGAATTGCACTCGTTTAGGAAATAGTAATTGTGCGGGTCATATGTTTTTCAACATTTGTAAAGCCTAATTAAATTTATCAAAGACAAAATCAATTAAAATCATGAATAAAGTATATGAAAAGAAAATTTAAATCTAAGCAAACACTAAAAATTATATTTAAAAAAAAATTACGACAGTACATACTTTTTGTCTATTGCTGTCGGATGATATAGTCTTTTTAAAAGCAGAAAATCTACCCTGTATTGTAGTTGGTGCCCCCTAGTTGTATCTTATCAAAACATCTGAAGCCAATTAACCCATATAAATGTGCAGATTTGGTTTTAAATCTCACAAAAACAGGAAATAGTCATTCTCTTTTACTTAAGTATCACCCGCACAATTGTGCGGGTTAGGGATTAAAGGGTTAAATATTGGTGAAAACAACTTACAGACCCAATCTTAGTAGTTGATTGGTAGGTTTTCCATTGAAATTTCTTGCACCCAGTAGGCTCTTAAAGTATCAAAGGGTGGGAGGCTGGGTTCAGGAAAATACAATTGAATACCTATCAATCAACATCTAAAATTAGGTCTGTACGTGGTTTCGACCAAGTCCTTTTTAATATGCTAATCAAATTCCAGCTAATCCTGGAAAATCAGCCGTAACTTGATGAGGTGGTGGTTTCTGCTCCCGCCGTCCGCACTAATTTGAAAATAAATTACATTTTCCTTATGAATTGTTATTTAACGATTTACTATATAATATGAAAAACAAATTACAATTTTTTTAAAATAAGCAATAAAGGTTGCTTTCTTTTCAGTTATGCTTTGTGTAAGTCATTGTTTCTAATTTACACATACATAAAATAAAATCTGCTTTTGGCAAGGAAAATAAATTGTACTTATATGTTAGCCGGTCACACGATATCTGTCTGTATCAGCCGCCTAACATTAATATTCGTTTCATTTGAAATATATGACCCTTAGTATATTTTAAACACAAGTTTAATTTAAAATAGATATAGTACTATATACGTTTAAAATAATTAACTTTCACTGACTTCAGTTAAAATACAGGAAAAGAATAGAAAATTAAAATTAAAATAACACTTTAAACAAACATTTTATTTCATCATCAAAATATTGTTTCTAATTTGGATACACGGAAATTAAAATCTGTTATAAGCAAGCAAAAAATGTAGTTGGATTTGAACTTCCGCTAACATAAAAATACCAAAAAATTTATTGGCAAGAATTGTAATTGGATAACATAAAAGTAGACTTATTTTTGTAAAATTAATTATGTTGATGCACTTAAACATTTTCTAAACATTCTACATACATTTTTAAGAAATATTCTGTAAATATGCAAAAATTTCTTGATAGATAATTCCTGTCATAGTCTTGTTACATTTGAAACCACTACGACGTTGTGGCGAACATCAGTGATATTTTTTGCCAAGCTTGATGACATACCCATTTATGAAACTTTAGCTGAGTAATCTGTAATTCAGTAAGTCTAAAAAGTTATTGGAATATATCAGTATTTTGTTAATGTAGCAATAAAGTGTTACAATCTAAGGAAAAGTATTCTGAGAAATCGTACAAAATTGAAGGGTACATTTAATTACTAATTAAAAAAAAAAAAAAACGAATAATCATTCTCAAACTTTGACCAACGATGAGAAAAAAAGCAAAACCGATCCGCTAACTGGTCAGGGTATAATTAATTGTAAACAAAGATCATGCTGATATCCCGCTGAATCTTGAATCACGATTTGTAACGAACCCAGATATTCTTTCATATATATAACGTATTATTTATTTTTTACCAGAAATTTCCGCAAACGATATCTCATTGTCTGTAAGGACGGACACTTGGAAATTTTGTACTATGACAAAATTCTCCTGTTTCTAACGGCAGTAGGTTCTCTATATTGTTCTGTATAACATTCTTTCACGTTTGTTTTAAATAATCGATTTTAATGTTAAGATGCATTTCAACGCCATTTGTGCTTTTACTGTGAAGATTATTTGAGATGAATGAAAAAGGTAATGCTACCTAAAAATTTCTTAATTTTTCATTGTAACCGTAGCTGCGTGAATTTTATTGCTGTTATTCATCTTGTTCCTGGCCCCATACCTTAAAATTACTTCCTCCCAAATGGCAATCCTTAGAGCTTATGGCCAGTAAGTGTGGTTCACCCAGAATAATTGGGTAACCAATTGTGATTAAAATTGGATATGAAGTTCAATGAAAATAAATATTCAGCACCGGATAGCGGGACGGTTCGGTTCAAATGTCATCCCCCAGGGACTGCACTAAAACTCTAAAGCATTTGCTGGGTTTCCCTGGGTGGCCATCCCGGGCCAGTAAGTGTTCATTAATGAAAAATTTATTTTCACGACCACTGTAACTCGCACCTTTCTTAATTTCTTTTCATATATTTGATAACTTCTATAGAGCATCATCAGGACCTAAAACTGTAAATGTCAGTCACGTGTCCGTTCCTTAGAAATATATTATAATACATTCTAATTAATTGTTATACAATAACTGAAAAATGTTTGAATCTTTGATTTATAAATTTAAAATTCCTTCCTTTATGTCATAGAGTTTCTTTAAAAACTTCATGATTAGTACAAAAATGGCGATATATTATTTTATATCATATCATAAATAATTATTCATTTAATCATAAAAAGTAGCCTAATATATCAAGCTGTATAAGAAAATCTGTGAAAATGCGATCAATAGTTATTTTCTGCATCTGATTTAAATTTTTCATTTCACCCTTGAGCGCCTTAAAAATAGATTTCTTATCAAATAACATTAAGTCAATCTTATTTCCAAATATATTTAGGAATAGAAATGCTGAATTTTATTTTGTATAATCTTTTTAAAACCCCTTACAATATTATTGAATTTCGTACACTTTTCAAAACTAGTTTGTTTTACTTTATTTTCGTATTTACAAATTCGTTCATAAAAACACCATTTTCTTCAATTCTTCTATACGTAATTTAAAAATATTTTTGATTTTATGTTTTTCTATTTTACTCAATGTCGTAGAAACCAGACAATAAGCTTTTCATTTAAGTTTCATGATATATTTCGATTCTTTGCGGTAAAATAAAAGCTAGTTTTATTGTAAATTTAAAAAACCGTAATAATTATATTTTTTAAAACTGAATTTCAAGTAACAAATTATATTTACGATTTATGTTAAAAGTATGAAATAAAAACAAAGTCATTTTGACGAACTTATATAAAAATGATGTCGCTTAGACTAATTTATAAAAAAATATTTCAGATATTGGAATTAAAATATTTGCTGACAAAAATGTCATTTTTTCCCGTTGAATCATTCGCCTAGAGCGATCTTGTGAAAGGCAATGCTATTTCTAAATAACGAGACTTATTCTATATAGGGTAGGGGAGTACACAGTGAGACATTGTACACAGTGAGACAGCAGCCGTTTTGACATATAGTTATAACTTTTTCTCTTAGCTGGAACACACACTGAGCCCCCTCATCTTATGCAACACGTGGATGTAGTTTCGGCACGCCGGTTACTCGTTCAACAAAATAGTAAGTAATTATTTATTTTACAGGGGTTAAAGTTACATAAACGCCCATTTTAGAGTTTATTTCTTTCATTATAGCGTATATTTACTTAACCAAACCTAGTTATATCTAAGGATAGACTAGGTCGACAAAACTACCCAAGCATTCAAACCTGTGAAATTGGCGATGAAACAGATATGGCATTCATTTTGTTACAACGTAACGAAAGTACACAGTGAGACATACGTATAGTTGTGGTACACAGTTAGACGTGTCTCATTGTCTGTAGTGTTGTTCTGATGTAAAAAAAGTTATTTATTAATAAAAGAAGGGGTTTTTTTTATCTCTCTCTCTCTCTGTCTCAGTGTGTGGGGGGACGTTCGATGGCTAGTGAAATCTACTAAACGCAAGAGGCTGAAAATTTGCATGAAATCAGCCCAATGTCTGCTATTGTTCACCCGAGGCTCATATTTAAAAAAAAAATTAATCTAGAAATATTAATTAGAAGTCACAAACTGCAGAAAATTATTGATAGAGTGTAAAAATGTATGATTTATAAAAATATATACATTGTCTCACTGTGTACCACTTGTGGTACACAGTGAGACAATTTTTGAAACTTCGTTATTCTGCTTCTGTGCTTTTATAAATAACTTTTTTAAAACTATTTACATAATGTGTAGTGTATTTGTGTAGCTGAAAAATGTAGCAAAAATTTTTTCAAAAGAATAAAAATCGTTGCCATTCGTTAAGTAATAATAATTTTCGTCTCACTGTGTACTACCCTCCCCTACTCTATTAACTTTACTGAAACGAAATGAAATACGTATATGCTCTATGATCGTTATTATAGAAGATGGGTATGTGTATTGAAGGTTTAAAAAAAAGTATGATTGCTTATATGACATAAGTTGGCATTAATTAGTATATGTTAGAAAGGGAGGCGGCTACTCAAACCATCACCTCTTGGAATTGACTGCTGAAATTGTAGGATTAGTTAAAACTCGATTTGCATATTAAAATGCACCCGATCTTTCAAGCCATATCTTGGTGGAAAACAGCTGCATTTGGTGGTTTACTGGCAGGTTTACTATTGTGTTTTCCTGCTCCCAGTCCTCCATGTTTTCATACCTTTGGGAGTAGGAAAACTTAATGATAAACCTTCTGATCAACCACTAAAATTGGGTTTGCGGGGGTTTCCACCAAGATATGACTTGACAGACCAGTTGCATCTTAATATGCTAATAGAGTTCTGTCCTGGCATTTCAGCCGTCAACTCATTGAGGGGATGGTCTGTGCATCCGCCTCCCTGTTTAAGGATTATTTGTATATTTTTAAGGGGACGGAGGACTTTAAAATCCTTAAAAATAATTTTTTTTTTTTTTTTTTTTTGTAAATTTCAACATAAATACTATTCAAGGATACATTATAACATGCATTTATCCCATGCATTTATTATGTGTTAGAAATCTTCGAAGTGCCCCCTGCGCGTTCCATATCAATGAAAATCCCTAATATTTTTTATAAAAGTTTGATTTATATATAGAAATAAAATAGAACATCAAATTTTATATATTTGAATTTAAAGGCTAAAAAAATTTTTTTTTTGAAAAATTTTGAAATTTTTTCGAAAAAATTTTGAAATTTTGAATTTTTTTTTTTTTTTTTTTTTTTTTTTTTTTTACCTTTAAATTCAAATATATAAAATTCGATGCTCTATTTTATTTATATATATAAACCAAACTTTTATTAAAAATATTAGGGATTTTCATTGATATTGAAGACTCATGGGGCGTTTCGAAGATTTCTAAGGCGACGCGTAAAATTCCATTTTTTTAATAATTTTTTTTTTAATTTTTTTGTGATAAATGCATGCTATAATGTATATAATGTACCCTTGAATAATATTTAAGTTGAAATTTACAAAAAAAAAATATTTTTAAGGATTTTAGCTCCCCCGTCCCCTTAAGCCTCGGTACGGTATGCTATTTCTTTCTCCCAGCTTAATTTGTGTCGTCTGCAAAAAATAACGTTACCTTACAGAAGTTAGCCGTAAAACAAAGCATTACGATTAAATACTCTATAGCAATTTTTTTAACTTCTAAGCATCGCACATTTTCAATTTTTGTACCGTCGTATTGGGGAAAAAAAGTTCTTTTAAATGCACTTTGTTTTAAAAACTGTATCTCCATTTATTTTGAAATATTAATTACTTTGTAGTTTTTAGCGACATTTGTTTCATTTTGACAACTCAAGTACTCCATTTCTGTAGGAAGTAAAGAAAAAATAGTTGAAAAATAGCAATTATATCTTTTTTTTGCCACTTTCTCATAAAAACTGAAAAAAAAAAAGTAATTAAAATACGTGCTATTTTGAAAAATATTAATGGCTTTCTTTTTTCTGCATTTGTGTATTATTCTGAGATAGTGACGTCCTACCCATACTCTATTGTAGATGTTTATGATTGGATCGTAAATGAGGAATTCTTCAGCGAATTCGGGTGACGTCGTTTTATATAAATAAAATCGCGTGTTTTAAGTTTTAAAACTGAGTTACAGTAGATTCCCGATTACCCGAGTTCCGTTTAACCGAATGCCCGATTTAACCGAGTTATTTTCTTCTGATGGACTGATGGCTTCTATTATTATGAAACAGCCACAATAAATGAAGCGTTAGGTGAAGATGAAAGAGCAGCCGTAAAAAGTTAGACCTCTGATTTTATGGTCAGAATGAGGGGGAAAAATGGCCATAATTTTCTTTTATTATAAAAAAAAATAAATTTAAAAAAAAATTTAAAAAAAACTTATTATTAAAAAAAAAAATATGGCCATTTTTTTTTCCCATTCTGACTAGAAAAACAGAGGTCTAACTTTTTACGACTGCTCTTTCATCTTCCCCTAACGCTTCATTTATAATGGCTGTTTCATAACAATAGAAGCCATCAGTCCATCAGAAGAAAATGAAGTAATGAAAATGTCGGGGACGACATTAAATTCTGAAAAAGCAGAATTCCTGTTCTCTAGTATGTATATTTTCTTTTATTAAAAAGCTGTGCAACGCGTCCTTGTCTGAGCAATAACATGAAATTATTCACACCCCTCCAAAAAGCCTAAACACGCCACAACGAGGAGTTAAAAAAATCTTGTTGGGAAACGTTTTCTTTTCATATTTTGATGCGATATCTATATTATAAAGGACAAACATATCTGTGCGTAACGCATACGTCATTTTGCGAATGGCAGCACTTTAAAATTTAAAATAAAATTTTGGTTTTGCAATTTTCTTTACTGCAAATTTTTAAACTTCTAACCGTCGCACATTTTAAAATTTTACACCGTTGTATGAGGAAAAAAATGCTCTTTTAAATGCAATTTGTTTGATCTCAATTTATTTTTGAGATATAAATTTTTTTTTTGTAGTTTTTAATATCATTTTTCTAATGGTGGCAACAAAAGAACCCCATTTCTATTGAAAGTCATTGAAAGTAAACGGAAAATAGTCGAAAATAGGAGATACTGTATATTTTGTTGTCATTTTCCCATAAAACCTGAAAAAAAAATTAAATTAAAATGCTTGCTATGTCAGCGATTTTTTAAATTTCTAAATCTCGCGCATTTTCAATTTTTACGCCGTCAAATAGAGAAAAAAACCTATTTTCAAATGCAATTTGTTTGAAAATTGTATCTTAATTGACTGAGTTATTATGGTTTTTAAAATAACTATTCGCCCGTGGCGACCAGTTTGGTCTCCCTTAAATGTATCCTAGGCATTGTATCATTGTATTGTTACTTTTACTCATAATTTAATTTACTTGCTCGATCCTTCGCCAAAGAGGAAGATTCTGATAGAGAAATCAAGAATCGGTATTTTTATGTTAGTCGGGCACAGGTGATAAATCGCCAAACATTGTACCCGTTTTTCATATTTCATGATTAAAATATAATCCTTTCATTCATTTTATTTAAAATGGATAGCTTTAATTTAAAACTGAAACGTTTAAAGTTCATGACTTTCACTTAAAAAGAAAATCTTAATTAAAAAGAATAAATAATACCATAAACTATTTAATTTCAACATCAAAGCATTGTTTTAATTTACCCCTCGAAAAATAAAAAAATGTGCTGGCGAGTTAAAAAATGCCATTGGCGAGAATTGCGTCCAGCTAACATTAAAGTACAAACTCTTTCTGATCATGGCAACTTTTATGTAGTTTTATGCGAAAAAAATATCTTTATTAAATAGGTTGCCAGAAAGTACGTTGCCAAATTTCTTTCCTCGCCATGGACCTTTTCTCTATTTCGCCAAGTACCTATACTGGAAAAGAACCTTTATTTATATATTTATTTATTGTATTTTAAATGAGATGAAGTCGTATGTTTGTTGTTCGATAAATAAATAAATAAGTAAAAGACAGCACAGATGTCATATATGCACCACGTTGGCGCGATTTTTTTCTGACGCCAATGTCATATACGCACCGGGGTTCTTAACTGGCGCCAAAGTGTCGTTATTTTGCTTGATATGGTAACCCGGATGTTGTTGTTTATTTATTAATAAATTGTTTATTTACTTTTATTTTTTTTATTATATAAATTGTTTTTTCTATAGTTATTAATTAAACATTTTTTTATTTATTGTTATTCCCTTTTGAAGACTATTACACAATAGCCAATGAGATGCGTTTCATTCGGGGGTTGCCATTAAACAATTAACAAATAATTGAGATTTCTGTGCCACGTGCGATAGCGTAATATATATACACTGCTCAAAACAATTAAAGGATATTTGAAGTTTTATATAAAATAAAGATATAAACGAAATTTTTTTTGCCGAAAATAGAAGAAGAGAATCACAAATGCAAATTTTTCTGGTTTTCAAACTGTGGAGTATGCAAATTTTGAGTTCGACGTCAAAAACGTCGCTTCAGCGGCAGCGAATGAAATTTGACTTTCAACTGGATAAAAGAGAATGAAGACAAGGATGATCGGCATTCAGTGATTGCTTTGTTTCGATGAGTACGATGTCTCAGCGAAGTCATTTGACAGATTCAGAAGCTTTGAGAATTGTTGGTAGGTTAGAAGGGGGCCAAACTCAAGCCGAAGTAGCGCAAGCCATTGGAGTGTCACAAAGTGTCATTTCCAGGATCTGGAACCGTTTTTTGGAGAGTGGATGTGCAGGCCGAAGACCAGGGCAAGGTCGTAGATGGGCAACAACGCCCAATTAAGACCGGTTTTTAGCGTTAACAGCTCGGAGACACCGAACCATGAACGCTACTCTTCTCCAACAACACCTTCGCTCGGCTACAGGCACCACGATTTCAACTCAGACTGCCCGAAACCCGCTCCATGCTGTAGGTCTGTATGCTCGCCGACCGATGGTATGTGTTAGATTAACATCAAGGCCTCGTCGCGACCGCAGGGAGTGGGCAACCGAGCATGTCAACTGGAGGAGAAATGAATGGAGCAATATTCTGTTTTCTGACGAGTCCCGTTTTTCTGTGCATCCGGATAATAGGCGTATTTTCATCTGGAGGGACTGTGGCAGTAGGAATAATCCTGCGTTCGTGCACAAAAGTGTCAGATTTGGCGGTGGAGGAGTGTTGGTGTATGGTGGCAGCTCCATTGACGGGCGCACTGACCTCTACATCATTCGAGATGGAGCTCAGACTGGTCGCCGATATAGGGATGAGATCCTCAGACCTATTGTAGTCCCTTACGCTGCAGCAATCGGAGATAACTTCATTTTAATAGACGATAACTGTAGGCCACATCGTGCAAACCTGGTGGAGGATTTCCTTTTCGAGGAAGGAATCGTTCGAATGGAATGGCCAGCGTGTTCTCCAGACATGAATCCAATCGAGCACGTTTGGGACGCTCTAGGAAGACGAGTTTCTGGCCGCCAACAACCTCCACAATCTCTCCAAGAACTGGAAAGAGCTCTTCTGGAAGAGTGGGGCAGAATACCCCAACTCGTCATTAATAGCCTCATTGAGTCCATGCCTCAAAGGTGTTCAACGTTGCTGGCCGCCCGTGGAAACCATACCCCTACTGAAAATGATTTTTTTTGAAGAAAACACCTTTTCTTATTCTTTTCTTCTCATATGCACAAATTGTGTTTTTTTCCTTTAGTACACAAATGCGCAATAAAATGCATTTTTTTTCTGCCAAACATGTGTAATTTATTCTCATATAACCTACTATGTCTGTCGACCATGTATCAATCAGCTAAACAGTTTACCAGATACAAAATCCACCTAAAACTGCAATATCCTTTAATTGTTTTGAGCAGTGTATATATAGAGAGATTTTCAAGCATGAATTATTTTTAAATGTATCTCTATCACGTGTAGCTCGATTATGAAATATTAATCCGCTTGCCTTTAAAACAATGTAAAAATGTCAGCATTTGTTTCCGTCTGATGTCCCATAACAAAATTAAAACTTCATCTATAGAAAAATAAATAAAATAATGTAAATAAGAAACAAATTTAACAAACATGGGATTGAACCACGCGCTTAAAGCACTGAAATCATTGGAAAGACTGCCTTAAGTCTCAAAATCTTGGGCTAAGAACTCCTGGCATGTGAAAGTAACGCTTTTAATAAATTTTAAAACTTTATTTGATTGCATAATTTATATTTTTCATATAAAAATTCTTTTTTGTGTTAGTGGACAATCTAAAATATATATTACATGTAAAAAAATAATAATTAGAGTTAAAAAAAAAAAAAAAAAGAATTGTTTTTACCTATACTCTGTAACCCGAGGAGCTCGGGTTCGATCCCCTAGTAATTATAGAGGATCAAATGCAGTATTGAAGCGGAATCAGGAACTGATTTTTGCTCTTCAAAATAAAGAGAATAAATTTCATAACGTAGCTGTTCAAATGAAAATTTTAACGAATAGTACGAGAAATTCTATAGCTTTTACGGAATGTTTTTAACGCATTTAAAATATACAAAAACTAGAGATAAAGTACACAATTATTCTCTGAATGTGAAATTATAAGAATTACTTAAAAAAAAACTCTTAAACTCCAGAAATAACTTATGGTCAATTTTGGATATATTTAAATGTGTTTTGGAAAATCATTTGACGCGACAATTACTTACACCTTCTAGACATAAATATTTGAATCTTAAACAGAACAAAGGGGGGGGGGATATTAATACTTATACAGCCACTGGTAATTAATTGTGATAACAATAATAATATGTTAAATATCATATTAAGCTATGTTTTTGCCAATGGATTACATGATAAAACAATTCTGGATTAGTTATTTGAGGAACATACAATACATCTAGATAAAACTTTGGAAACAGCATTATCTACGGTGAAATAATTTGATATTTTGGGTACACTGTTAAAAATTTGCAGCATTCTGGCAGGTCATTTGACCGTTTTTTTCCGAAAACGGTTACACAACCGTAATTTTAACACTATTCTGACCATATTATTGGCCATTTTATGGTCAGAATATAGTTAAATTATAGTATGAAACCGTTTTTTCAAAAAACGGTCGAATGACCAGCCAGAATGCTGCAAAATGTTTAACAGTGTAGAGGAACAAATGCAGTTCATGCTAAATAAACATTGGAACCAAATTTCGCTGAAAAGCAACGGAGTTTTTTTTTTCGCACGATGAGTAATTTATTTGATATAAGTTTACTATTTATTAAAGAATTTTTCACACCCAGAAGGTGTGTTAAAAGCGAATGCTTGAGCAGTTAAAAAATACAACAACAACAACAAAAAAAAAAAACCAAGAAACAAGGGTGTAATTGAAAACAAAAATAAGATCCGTTTTTCGAATTAAAGTCCTGTTATTGTTCATTACGTGAGGAAGAACCAAAACAATCTGCTATAATTAAATTTGAAACTTGAAAATTCAAGTAAAATTTTTTTCTATAAATTAGATAATAGAAGAGCTCGAAATAAAATTAATGAAAAACTTACTTAAAAGGTGCAATTAATATAAAATATGTCACAGATACATAAAAGATAATATTACATAATATAGATTTTAAAAACTTTCACAAGTTTCGCGCCGAGCGCTTTCGATCAGAGCTTGATCGTCATCAGGGCAGCTTTGCGTATTCTGAGCTGCGTGCGTCTGTGCGCAAAGTTATCTTGATGACGATCAAGGTCTGATCGAAAGCGCTCGGCGTGAAAATTGTGAAAGTTTTGAAGTTTTTAAAAACTATATTATGTAATATTATCTTTTATATATCTGTGACATCGTTTATATTAATTGCACCTTTTAAGCCAGCTTTTCTTTAATTTTATTTCGATATGGTTCAAGGTGAATGTGACATTTCAAACGATATATGTTTATTCATATATACATTTTGTGAAGAGGAGAGCTGTTACTGTCATGATCATCAGGAATTTTTAAAAATTAAATCAACCTCCTAACATTTAATTTTAAAACTTATAATGGTGCAGCGTTTCTATCTGTGGGGTATTTTAGAGTTAGAATTGGATATAACAAATAAATATTTAATTTGAACTTATAGATTGTTAAATGGAGCTTGGATACAATTTTTGGCCGTGAATGGCTTCATAAAATAAATCTAAACTGGAACGCTAGACCTACAATTTATACGAACTTTTAGAACAATATAAAGACATATTTGAAAGTTTTCGGAGAAATGAATAATTATGAAGTTAAGCTGGGACATAAACCAATTGTTAAACATGCGTTTTGTAATGTTAGAACAGTTCCTTAAAGGTTAAAGTTGAAGATTAAATTGAAAGATTACAAAAATAAGGTATTTTGCAGTGAGTTTAAAACATTGAATATTCATCACCACTAGTACCAATCGTAAAATTGAATGGCAGTATCCAATTATGTGTGGCTTATTCAGTAACCTTAAATCCCAATTTAATTTTACAAAAACACCCCTTGCCAAGATTGAAAGAACTATTCTCTAGTTTACATAGAGGAAAACAATTCTGAAAATTAGACTTCAAATATTCTTATTTTCAAATGAAAGTCCATCTTGAAAGTCTGAAACTTTTCGCAATAAAAACTTAAAAGGGACTGTATATTTGCAAAGAAGACCATGCATAAGTTAAAATCGAGCACCTGCAATTTAGCAGAGATGTGTAGATAGATTGATCACAGAAAGAGAGGGCGTTTAAAATTTATGAATGGTGGTAGAATGACGCACGGCCACACCTTAACAGTTTAGAAAATTTTTTTCAAAAAGTGTAAAGAGCATAATCTAAAACTTATTCTAGTATCTTTTGTGATAGTTGATGCTCACTCTCAGTTGTTAGACATATACCATGACATGAAACAGGACGAAGATGTGACATCTGAGACATACTTCATAGACTCTATTAAGTCTGACTGAAATGGGCTGAAAATATGTATATTCTTAAGAAGCGACATTAAGAAATATCAGTTTATGCAATACGTAAGTATATAAATGTTTCTTCCTATATCGCATACATTGCTTTATGTTCCAGTATTATTTATTTATTTAATGATGTGTAATTAAATAGAGTGCATAGCATCTTTAGCTGAAATACTCACTCAAACACAACAACAGCTTACAAAAATGTCAGTTTTCTTAAACAATGTTTCAGCTTTTATTTCCCCTTTGAAATGTATTAATCGTCATCTTTAAGAAATGATTTTTTGGAATCAGTACTTCTTTAAATGTATTTGTTTTAAACATAAGACAATAAATATCTAGTTAAATGCAGTAACTTGAATGTGTTTTTGTTTAACTTCTTTGGTTGAATTAAAAATTAAGAAAATCAACTGAGTTGTATTTATTTCTAAATGACAATTTGTCGAGAGACGATTTCTTCTATTTTAGAATAAACTAATTTATGAAGATTTAATATGAGACGCTAAGTTTTATTTCTCAGAATTTTCTTGAATAATGTAATTTAATCATTGTTTTTTTTTCTCATATATTATTTAAAGAGAAAAAACATTTATAATTTTAATATAAACTATTCTACACACTGTTATGTACAAAAATGGATTAATTTACAGGATTCGTACGCTTTCAAGGACTTTCAAGCATCTTTTATCAGAATTTTTGAAAAGTAATATTTGCCTTATTTAATGAAAAAAATTCTATCTTCAGATATATCGATCAGTACCCTACAAAATTTCTGGTACTAAAACACTTAAAATCCCCGGAATCCCCTGATGCGTATAACCCTTGATCTAGATATGATCATAAAAAAATGTCATTAAAAATTACAAAATACATTAATATCGCTGAAACTGTGATAGATTGAAAATTTTAAGTATTTGTATGATATCCCCGTATGCATACAAATAACAGACTTTAGTTTTATTGCGAAATTTTAAGTGAAGGAGCAGCTGTGAAATAAAAACACACAGTCAGATTTTAATGAAGCAGATTTTTAAGTTTTCAAAAGTATGTATAATCCAATTTGTAATTAAAATTATTTTTTGAAATTTGAATAAACAAGAGATCGTGTTATTTTTCTTTTCTTGTTTTTTTTTTTTTTTTTTTCAGCAATTTAGAAATATTTTCTCTATAAAACACTATTTTCTTGGGACTGACTATAATTGCAAAAGAAGCCTTATCGGTTATTGATTCTCTTCACCAGTAACTCTTTTGCGGCAAACTGAAAATACATGTACTTCGACATCACTGGGGTATTCAGATAGAAGTGCTTATTCACATTTGAAGCTTCGCCTTTTGTCAGATCTTTTATTTACAATCATTGTTTAGCCATATGTAGCGGGAAAATTTTCCTAATTTTAGAAAAGAGTTTTTCGAGTTGCAGAAAATTGTAACTTTTCTCAGGGTTCCGTACTTAAAAAGTAAAAACGGAACCATTATAAGATCACTCCTGTGTCTGTCTGCCTGTCTGTCTATCACAACCATTTTACTCGTAAAATATGGAACGTAGAAAGTTCAAATTGAAGGAAGTAATAAAGACTATTGACCCACATATTTACAGATTATTAAACCTTCACATATATATTTAGGGAAAATGTAGAGGGGCTAATTAAGTTACTTGAAAAAAAAATATTTCCTTTGTATATCGCGTGGGGAAGCTTTCGTAACGCTAAACTACAAAATTCCTTTCTTTCAATTTTAGGTATTATATTTTCAGAGATATCGTCAAAAATGTAGTGCAAAAATATGCTCCCTCCCATCTATTTCCGAATCTACTGAAACTAAAATTATGAAAAAATTAGAGATAGTAGACGTTAAGTTAAACCTTGCAGGATAATTATAGCTATTACCCTAGGTCACAAAATTTTTGAGAAAAGCGCATTTTTCCGTTACACACAAATTTCGATTTGCGGGCATTCAGCATAGGTGTTAAGGAGCGCTGGAGGTACCTATCGTAGCAGAAGTATAAAAGCATTGTTGATAATGATTTTCGAAAAAAATCGTCAGTAATTAGCCCAGATATTAACCTCTAAAGACACGGACGGTTTGTACATGCATAATGACAGGGGTGGCGTACACTGCGTACCATCGGCTTTTAAAGCCTAGATAACAACTTTTAATGATATATTTGTGTAATGCAATATCCAGTAGAAATATAAAAGCAGATTATTTTTATCAAAGCAATTTTTATCAAAAGCTATTTTTATCTATTTATTATCAAAGCTATTTTTATCAAATTGTTAAAAATAGACTAATTTAATTAGAATTAAACACATAAATACTATGGGATTCGCGACTAGTTTGCATTGAGCGGATCTCTCAATTCGCCTCCCGTGTATTTCAAAGTTAATTAAAACATATCTAGAAAAATGCGTCACGGATCAAAGTGGCGTTGCAACTTTGTGACCTCCTTTCGAAGCGCGCTTAGTACAATGCCAAGTTTAAACTTTGAATAAGGGTTTTGTTTTAGTTACACTGTAAAAAGAAAACATTTTTAGTACGCTGAATTTAGTTTTCTAAAATGCTAAATAACTATTTTTTATAGTCATTATCGAATAAAGTTCGTAAAAAACGGATTAGGATAAGATTAAAAAATGAGTTATAAAGAACAGCAATATTTGAGATATTTAGGGCTTCATATCTCTTAGAACTTTTATGGTATACCGATTCATACTTTTCCAGTATATACAGCTATACTCAACCCTTCGTTGTATAGCTTTATACAATGTCTTATCATTCTTTTAGCAACGGTTTTTTTTAATAATACAGTCAATACTTAATATATTTACTGTACGGAACCCTCTGAGTGCGAGTAATACTCGCACTTGACCGTTTATTTAGGTATATATTTAGCTTTAGCTAAGTAAGAAAAGATTTTATTTTCAGATTAAAAGATTTTCATAAATGAATATGAATTCTAATGCGGTTCTTCATAATTCAAAAATTAAAAGAATAGCAATCTATTTGGATAAAAAAATGAATGTTTACTGCACTTTAACCATTTAAACTCCGGTGAATAAATTTCTTCCCACTCAATCTTAATACCCAAATGTCACATTCGCACCAGTATTTAGGAACAAAATTTTCGCTTCCTTATGTGCCCATCTCTCCCCCCTTCCAAAAAAATACTTATTTTCAAATAAATTTGATAGCAAATTCCGTTCCCTACGTGACATTATTTGATTAAAATTAAATAACAAGAAGTTAACCCATGAGATTTTAAAGTGTTTAGGATCTAATGTGCAATTTTATTTTATTCAGTTGTTTTTAGTGCCTCTTATAAAACATTATGTATATGCAAATCACATGTGTTTTTTTTTATTGGCTGAAATTGTTTTCCATCTTCTGACATCCTCGTTTATTTCTTAATTAAATAAGTGCGTTGACGCCTTGTTTTCTGTACAAAAATTGTTTCACTTGATACTTATTATATCATCTTAACCCTTTATCTACTGACGGTACTTATAAGTACTACCATTAAAATAACTTATTATAAAATTTATTTAATACATCAATTAAATGTAATACAGTTTAGAATGAGTTATAGATACATTTCTTTATCTTGTTCCAAAAGCATTCTTAGTTACACAAAACAAAAACATATTTAAAAGGATGATTTATTTTGCATCTGTGCAGCATTCTTGGAGTAGGGGGGGGGGGATTTTTAAATTCGGAAATATTTTTATATTTCTATTGTAAGAACATTATATAATTTTACAAAATACTAAGAAAAATATTTAAAATAAAAGATTTCAGTGGGGTTATAAATATTGCACAAAAGCTTTATAAATTTAAATTTAGTTAATCCTCCTAAATCCTTCAATCCTTTTAAAATCCTTTAAAATTTATTAAATTATTATGTAAATATTCTAATGTAGTTTAAACAATTCACGAAAAATGCTTTAGAAGATAAAATTTTCATGAATTTATAATTCAATACATAAAAGGTTAAAGGTTATTTAATAAAAACCTGAGAGATATATATTATTTTTTATTTGTAAATTAAAACTTTTTTTAAAGCTTGTAAAAATCGGAAACGAGAAAATTCCTTCAAAAATAATTTATCCTAAAATGTAAAAAAACAAAACGAAGTGATCATAAAATGTTTAAAATTAACTTCATCGCCCTCTTTCAAGTATACTTTTATCTTTCTATTATGTTTTTTTTTTTGTTGTTGTTGTTGTCACTTAAATAAAACTATACATTTTAAATTTGATTTATGAAGAAAAATATTTTTCATAAACGTTTAAAAATGTGATATGATTATTTTTAAAATGAATTATAAAATTTCTCATGTGAAATTATCTCTAAGACAATTGTGTAAAGTCCCTTAAGTCATAAAACGTTCTGCTTATTTTATCTGTTTTGTCTATTTTTGTTTATTTTTTATTTCAAAATTATAATTTCACTATTTCATTACAAAAAGTAATAAAAGGAAAAGTGCCCAATTAAACTGATGGCATTGAGCTCACAGGCTATTCACACTAATTGTATATTATACTCATATTTCAAAGAACAATGCAACTCAAATAATAAATGAAGGGAAATTAGCCCCCGTTTTCTCCCTGTATACTTAAACAATGAACCTCCAAATCTAATCAAAGAAGCTCCTTAAGATAATAAACTGGTATACCAAATTTGAAGCAAATTTGATAATTCAGCATTAAAAAAAAAACATTCCGCTAAATTAAGGGGGTGGGGTATTAGCTCCCCCATTTCTCCCTCTATGTTTAACCAATGAATCTCCAAATATCATCAGGAAAGCTCCAATAAACCGGTATACCAAATTTGGTGCAAATCGAATAACTTTGCATGAAAAACCCATTTATCTAAATTAGGGGGGTCTAGTAACTTCTTTCCCCCCTTTTGTACTTAACTAATGAACCTCCAAATCTAATCGTCAGCGCCTTAACATAATCAACCGGTATACCAAATTTGGAGCAAATCGAATAATTCTGCATTAAAAACCCATTTATGTAAATTAAGGGAGGACTAGCCCCCCTTTTCCCCTTTATCCTTAAACAATGTACCCCCAAAACTAATCAAGGTAAATAATAAGGTAATCCATAATAAACCAGTAAACCAAATTTGGAGGAAATCTGCATGAAAAACCCATTTATCTAAATTAAGGGGGAGGTCTAGCCCCCCCCCCCTTTCCCCTTTTTATACTTAACTAATGAACCTCCAAATCTAATCAAGGCAGCTCTTTAACATAATAAACCGGTATACCAAATTTGGAGCAAATCGAATAATTCTGCATTAAAAACCCATTTATCTAAATTAAGGAAGGGGGACTAGCCCCCCTTTTTCCCCTTTATCCTTAAACAATGAACCCCCAAAATTAATCAGGAAGCACCTTATCAGAATGAATATAGAAAAAAAATGTGAAGCAAATCGGATATTTCTATCAAGAGTTATCGCGTTACGTTTATACGCCCATACGTACATACGTACATACAGAACCGGCGCGGCGGGCACATTATCTCTCAGGCTTTGATAGCCTGTGATTCATATATATATGATTTTTGTCATGCGATAACTTTTGTGTTTATAAACCGATTTTGGGGAAATTAATTGCATGCATAGTACATACCAATATCTCGACGAAGTTCGTTGGCCCGCTTCATCCGCCATCTTGTTTTAAAATGGCGGCCATTTTTTTTAATTAAAAAATTAAAAAGCGCTGCAAATAAATTAAGCAATGAAAAATATATTTTTCTTAATAGTTTGACCTTAATATAAGAATTCCGAAGCATGTTTTGTTTGGTCTTTATCTTAAAAAATGGCTGAGACATAGTAGTTTGAATTTCTAGTATGGCGGGCAGTTTCAAACAATCCGATTTTTTGTTATGCTGTAACTCTCGTGTGATAAAGAGATTTGTATAAGATTAAATATGCACATAGCACATATGAATGTCTTGACGGAGTTTGTTAGCCAGCTTCACCAGCAATCTTGTTTCAAAATGGCGTCCATTTGCACCCGGCACTCCCACGCAATGCTTAAATATTATTAGTATCCTTTAGCTTCAAATTGTCGTTATACTTGGCGACACTTGGCGAAATTTCGCCAAGTTTGACGACCAAAAATAAGTAACCATAAATCATGCCAACTTGGCTATAGCTTACTAATTTGGCGCAATTCTCATTCAAATTCAGTATTGGCGAATATTCTCTTATCGGGTTCGTCGCATTTTAGCTACTTAAAATTTGAGTAAAATTAGTCGAAGCTAATTTAAACTTTCAAAATTTTAAAACCAAGAAATATGAAAACTACATTTTCCTCCCGGCACATGCCGAAAGGACTTTTTTTAATGCACCTCATTTCGTTTGAATGTATTTAAATTCTCAAATTTTCAAAATAAAACTTTAACGCAGCCTAAAGGAAAGTGAAAAACATCTGACTATTTATTATGCGTGTTTATCTGAAGAAATTATGAAGGTTTGTAGATAGAGTGAAATAAGTTTTTATGATTTTAAATTTTGTGTTAAAATGCTTCAGGAATTGCAACCAATAGTCGCAGAAAATGGTAAAAAAATGTGTAATATACATATATATCTTTTAAATTGGGTTAGCAACATTCCGTATATAACGTGCTGGAATAAATGATAGAGACAGAATTGAAATTACTATATTTAAAGTACTACAGTATTTCATATAAATTATTCCCTTTCCACAAAAGGAAAAACAATTAGAAAGTCCTTCGCACATGTACCGTTTGCAAAACATAGCTTCCCTATTGCTTGTTTTTAGAATCCAGCTCATTTTTACTGAAACATACGATGCTAAAATGCATTTAATGTGATTATAGAAGATTACCAGTTATTGTCATTATACAGAATTTGATAGTTTAAGAAATGTGTACTAAATAAACATGTTTTACGACGGCATAATAAAAGAATTTTTATTCGATAATATGTATACATTAAGAAATAAATTTGCTTCTATCACATAAACAGAATATAAATATTAATTGATAATAACAGTAAATACATTTTTAAATGTAAAAATTATAGAACCAGCAAAAACACTTTTACGATATTACATGAAAATGTTTCCTCCTGCACTGTGATATCGAATGCTTTTTGTAATATCAGAAAGAACTAATAAAAAGAATTTTGTAAGTTATGCAAAAGATATATGTTATAGCATATAAGTTTTCTAATTTTTAGGCATAAATACTAGGGTGGGTCGAAAAAACCGAAATATTTATAATCTAAATGTAATAGAGCGGAAAAGTTGCCTTTTGTAATAAAGAATAAATTCGTAAAATATTACACCGATCGGTTAATATCTTTTACCGCTGCAAGGGGGCCAAAGTTTCCAAAAATCGCCAAAAACATGCTTTTTTCAATATTTTTTTTAATTATCCGAACGAACGAATACAATTTGTAATAGGACGCAATAGCTACATGAAGATATAAGAAATGTCCCGGTAAATGTTCATTATAATAAAATGATATCTTTTACTGCCGCAAAGGGACCATATTTAAAAAAAATTGTAAAAATTTCAAATTTTCATTTCTTCTAAATTTTTATAATTTCTATAATATATCTAGAAGTAAATAAATTTACTTCATATCTATTAATATGTCATAAATTGTGTTAACTATTTGTTATATACTGGAAAATATAAACGGTAATCATTCCTTTTTCTTGACAATCGCTTCATCATCTACTGCTGTTTGCTGCATGTCAGCAATTTATATACCAAAAATCACAAAAATGATATAAAATGACTAAAATATTTTTGTATTTTATTAATTAAAATACAGCGATGTTTAACCGAAACGGATTCAATAAACTTAAAACGAAGAAGTATTTAAAGTAATTGAATTTTATTATATGACTTGCTTCCAAATAAAGCCATTGTTCCTCGAGAGGGCAAAATTGATCATAGGTGATCCCCCCTCTGTTCTGGTCCACAAACTGTATCAGCTCTTCAGAGACTAATTTCACGCATCTTTCTTCTTACCGAGTGGGACAAGGACAATTATAATAGCTGGTATCTTTAATCGAACATTGTAGTCAGTCGGTAGACAAACCGTAACAGGTGGTTTTGTTAGTTTACAGTTTTGCCACTCGATGAAATCCATACAATTTTAAGCTTCAACGTTCAAGTCTGGAATGACGAAGTGACGGATGGCACTATTCGTGTCCACAGAACTTCTTGCTTTGGCACTTTTCTTTACGGCTGGGGTCCTGATGTCCTCTCCTCCATATGCCATCATTCCAATGAGGCTATTTTCATGATTTGCGTAACAGGCATTTCGTGAAATTACAGGAACTATAATCTTTCGTAGATGGTATGGGAAATAAAGGGGGTTACTAATTATAGTCCACAGAATCTGGAAAAAATAATGGATTCATTCTAATTGTGAACCAACTGATGCAGTACACTTTCCGTACGTACTCAATGAGTACATTCTGAAAGTGTACTGCATCAGCCGATTGCCAAAATTGAAAATTGTCAAAGTACGAAGTTCTGTGGACGCGAATAGTGCCATCCGTCATTTCGTCATTCCATACTTGAACTTTGAAGCTTAAAATTGCAAGGCTTTAGTCGAAAGGCAAAACTGTAAATTAACGAAACCACCTGTTACGGTTTGTATATCGACTGGTGATCTAACAACGATGCTGAGTTCAGAATGTTCGATTAAAGATACCAGCTATTATAACTTTCCTTGTCCCACTCAATCAGTAGAAATGAAATTAGTCACTGAAGTGCTGGTAGAGTTTGTGGATCAGAACAGAGTGAGGATCACATATCATCAATTTCGGCCTCTCGAGGAACTGACTTTATTTGAAAGCAAGTCAAATTATGAAATTCATTTACTTTAAATACTTCTTCATTTTAAATTTATTTAATTCGTTTAGGTTAAACATCTCTGTATTTTAATTAACAAAATGCTAAACTATTTTCTTCATTTTATAACATTTTTGTGATTTGTGTTATATGAACTGCTGATATGTAGTAAAACAGCAGTAGATGAAGCTATCGTCAAGAACAATGAATGATTACCGTTTTTATCTTCCAGTCTATGATAAATAATTAACAAAATTTATGACATATTAATAGAAATAAAGTAAATTTATTTATTTCTAGACATACTATAAAAATTATAAAAATTTAGAAAAAATGAAAATTTGAAATTTTTACATTTTTTTTTTTTAAATATGGTCCCTTTGCGGCAGTAAAATATATGATTTTATTATAATGAACATTTACCGGGACATTCCTTATATCATCATTTAGATAGTGCGTTCTATTAGAAATTGTATTCGTACGTTTAGAAAATTTTAAAAAAATGTTGAAAAAACCCTGTTTTTTGCGATTTTTTGAAACTTTGGCCCCCTTGCGGCGGTAAAAGATATTAACCGATCGGTGTAATATTTTACGAATTTATTCTTTATTACAAAAGGCAACTTTTCCGCTCTATTACATTTAGATTATAAATATTTCGGTTTTTTCGACCCACCCTAATAAATACTGTTGAATTGAAACCTTGTGTATATGAGATATGATTGAATTTATTTCTAGTAATTGCACTTGGCCCATAAGCTATTATAAGTTTTAGGATTTTTATTCCAGTTTTATTACGATATTTAATATGATACCATGAAGCATTTAAAATTTTACAGAATGAGTAGGTAAATTTCCTACTTTTTGCAAAAATATTTTTATCAAGTGTGTTTTGAACTGATTAATTATATCTTCAGAACTCCAAGTCAATTAGCATCTGATAAAAATATTCAAATTTTCTTCTTTTAAAATTATATTAACTGAAATTTTAAAAGATGTGCACTTCTAAAAAGTTATTTATATTGAATTCTTAAAGTGTTCCTAAAGAGACTGAACAAAAGATTTAAATATATATATATATAAATTTTGAGCATACACAAAATTAATTTAGTACGAAATAATGTTACAGCGAAAAAGTTACAGTAATTCATACAAAAATAACTATTTCCTGAAAAGATAACATAACTGCGAGTGAAATTGGGAGACTTTGAAATTAAAATATAAATAATATAATCGAATAATCAAAATTTAGAAGAACAACGAAGCCAATAATAATAATAATAAAGAAAAGAAAAAGAAAGCACTTTAGAAATACTTTTAGTTCCATGTCAGACTTTTTTTATTTAACATTTATTCCTCTGTGACATTATTTTTCACTACAAAAAAGATAATTGATTAATCCTAGGAGTTGTTCTTTTATTTTTCATTTCCTTTATATTGTATCGTTCTTCTTAATTCAATTTTTATTATGGCAACTGATAAAAAAAAAACACAATCTGTAAAAGAAAAATCCGAAGTAGTTGGGAAAAAAACACAACTAAACTCGATGTCTTTCAAAGTGCAGTAAATTCGTTATCGCTGGCTTTAGAGTTTCCATGAATAGCATTGTGCTTTTTCAGGCATGGGTTTAGGGACATTTCATTTATTGTATCTAGATTTCTTATTTAAATCATTTTATTGTTATCGATAATCCACCAAAAGATTTTTTAAAGACAATAGAAATGCTGAAACTTTTAAGTCGATTCGTTATTTAGTTTCGAATTCATGGACTATTAGAACAAAGAGAGCGAGCAACAATAGCATCCAGTGAAATTGTAAATAATAAGAATTAGTGATTTAGAAATTGATTAAAAGTTGATTTTTATCCTATTATTTTAATTTAAAAATGAATTCAAAAGTATTATATAGGAAATTGTACTTTTGTGAGATAAATGGGTTTTTGTAAACGTGTTTTGATTTAGGGAAAACTTTAAATTAAGAACTCTTTTAAAGAATGTTACTTGATTTCAAAAGCATTGTTGCATGCCTCAGTATTTAAGTTTAATTAACAAAACTCATGTGAGAGTGGTGTGAAATATGAGAAATAAGCCGTTTTTTTCTTATTTTCCGGTATCTTTGTCACTATGTAGTAAAAGAAAATGTCAAAAATTATTTGCTATTTTAATTTTTATTTCATATACTGCTAAACTTATTCAGTATCTTATGTATAGTAAAATAGATAAATATTAATAGAAGATAATATGCACATAAAACACAAAAATATGCAGTATATAAATGTAAACTTTATATACAGTGTGTCCCTAAACTCATGGCACATACGTTAGTGGATGATAGAACACAACTAGACAAATCACCATTTCAATCCATGGTCGGAACGCAAGACGGAAAAAGCTAGATATCGCGAAACATGCTGTGGCACAAAATGAGGAGATAGAAGATAGGCAGCGATGGAATGAAAGTAAACCGATAATATGAAGAAAAACATTTTATTCGACAAAATGAAAGTAAACAACACGAACGTCCCCCATCACAGCAACAGCTCAAAACTGCGGCCGCCAACAGTAACGCAGGATTCACACCATCGATGGAGTGACCACCGTACATTGGCGAAAACACGAAGCATCTCTCGTATGGTGTCAGCAGTTACGGATATCCGGGCAACAAGGTCTTCAACGGTATCTATGGGATCATCATCATAGTTGAAGCTCTTCATGTGATCCCAGAAGAAAAAGTCCAGTCATGACAAATCGGATGAGCGGGCCGGCCAGTTGATTGGTACAATCTTTCGGCTTCCCTTGCATTGCTTTCTGCCGCTCCGTACATGTAATGAATCTCGACCTTCTCCTGATTTGAGTACGCATCCATCTCATCGATGATCCGCTGAACGAAGCTTCTGTGAACAGCCTTTTTATTGCGGTTAGCGATCCTACATTAGAGAGAGATTGGATATTGAAGAAATGTCCGCCATTTTCGTTACAAAGTAGATGGAATGCCGTACAACGCAATGCATTTTCATCAGCGTCTAACACTTTTTATTCTATTAAAATTAAGAAAATTTCATTTTATATGCCTTCAACGAGTCTTTCAGAGCATAAATATGAGCACATTTGCATTTTAATGAGTAAGAATTCCCAGAAAATGCATTTTTTACTCTTATTTTTTTTACTAATTAAAATAGTGGGCAGAGGAAGATTGGGCATGTAAGAACTTTATTTTAATTTCACAATTTTTTAACGATTATCAGATAAAAAATGAACTATAGAATTCAATTTTTTTTAAAACTATCTATAATTTATTACACATTTTAAAACAATAGCAATTATTATAATTTTCACCATCTTCGCATTGATAATTTCAGGAACATTAAAATTTGAACATATCATATACCGCTCCTATTTAAGTATGTATGTGATTCAAAGTTAATTTAATATGTACGCTGAAAATATTTTATGATAAGTTTCTACGCACTGCTACTTCTCTTTGGTATTCCTTTTAAATACAGAAGTCTTGTAAATATATAATATTAGAATGAGTATTGTTATCAAAACATTAAATGAAAGTTTAGAAAAAAAGTTAAATAGAAGCACTGCTGTTAAAAGAAACAAATAAAAAATATGAAAAACAAATTCTACAAATAAATCAAAATCCGATAACTAAGTAAAATCGCACTATTGCGTAGCGTAAAACAGCTGAGTAAAAAAATGAATTTTCTGAGAATTCTTACTCATTAAAATAGAAATGTGCTTATATTTATATTCCGAAAGGTTCTTTGAAGGTATATTAAATGCAATTTTCATAATTTTAATAAAATAAAAAGTGTTACACGCTGATAAAAATGCATTGCGTTGTACGGCGTTCCATCTACTTTGTAACGAAAATGGCGGACATTTCTTCAATGTCCAACGCTGGGGGGCGCCCTCTAGCGCTTTACAGCTTGCGATCAGATCATGGATTGGATGGTGATTTGTGCTTGTCTAGTTGTGTTCTATAACCTCTTAACGTATGCACAGTAGACCGGAGAGAAAAACAAAAAGTTTTGCAAATCGAATCGTAATACTGCGGAAAAGTTGCTACTCGTCAATACAAGCACAGTAAAAAAAATATTTTGAAATCGGAAAATATCTTCCGTTCGCGCATCGCGTTCCAAGTTTACGAATTTGAACCAAAATTGTACAAATATACGAAAAATAGTAAAAAGGTGTAAACTTTTTCCGATCGAGCACAGTTTTTTGTACATACCATGACCTTGAGATGTAGAATGGAGGAAAAAATACCACGCACTCCTCCTTTATACCCTTCCAACCCCCTCAAGGGATCAATATGGCCAATTTTCGTGGAAAAAACCGAAATTACGGGAGATGTAAATATTCATGTATCGGTCTGATTTTTTTTTTTTTTTTTTGCATAAGTCAACCTTGAGGCTAAAAGTCGAAAACAATCCCCCTCCCCCTCGAGAGATCGAAATTGTGCAGCTCTTGGCCCGTCCTTCTAAGGACGACTCAGGACTCACTACGGGAAGGTGGTTGCACTGCGAGTCCCACCCACACCCTACCCAACCAACCAACCAAAATGTGGGCGTGGAGAAGTATGCAGATGAAGATTCAGTTACTTCGAATTCTGATTTAGTGTCAAATTTTATCATGGTAGCACGAGAAGCGAGGGTGGCTCTTATAAAACCATCACGTCGCTCATGCCCAAACACTTTTGAGGAGGCCTGTGTTACCAGCTTGACACTGCGATCTACGGCTTGTGTATGACATGGTATGTCCGCCAGATTCAAAGGAAAAGTTGAGTTTTCCGCCTTGGAAATCAAGTCTGCAATGTCAGCTGAAGAAATGTTTACCAATAGAGGAGGACAGGTAATCTTGGTTTCAGAGCAATTTATAATGTCATAATAATCCTCGGCGTCAAAATTTATGGCCGGAACTTGAAAATTTCTGACGGATTTGCCCTTTCTGGGAGTGTCTTTGGATTTCAGTACCCGCCGAAGTCCCAGCTCTCGAACGTGTTGCCTATCATCCACTACCATTGAAAGAAGAATGTTTTCTGGATGGGAAATGAATGCATTTGTTTGGACGACCTTTGCTACCACTTCTTGGAGTTTTGCAGGTAAGCTTCTACATTTCTTGATGCATTTAAAAATATGTTTAGGTCCATCAACTACTGAAGATCTTGTCTTAATTTCGAACCACAGAGGTACGTATACTGTCATAATGTACGTGACAATGTTCGTGAGGATTTCGGAGGGCGTTTCCAATGAAATATACAGTCTCAGGAACCTGTTTGCTGTCGTTAACCACCGAGAATGAGATATTGGTCCCGGATCTCGATTTGCAAGGTCTGAGGAACAAGACCCAGCAGCAATGGAAATGACTATGTCGTGCAGGTATCTCTGATCTTTACTCAGGATTTCTGGGTCAATGTGTGGGATGTGGCATTTAATTCTCTTAAAAGCAACTACGGGTAAAGACTCACAACCAGCCAGCTGTTTGCCAAGAGGGCCACAAAAAGACTGAGGCCCTGTGGTTTTACCATCAAATGTTTCTACAAGATGCCTCAAAGGTAGCTCATTAAAATGCAGGAGACAGATAACCCACTGTGTTGCATTGACAGTTGCATGTCTTCTTTAAATGCATTTCTGTATGTTTGATTGCTCCACTTTTCCAGCCAGTGTTTATTGCTGTACCATCACACCCGACGACTAGAATTTTCGAAGTATCTATTCTGTTTTCTTCGAAATGGTCTACAATGGAGTTAGCAATATCCTTTCCACTGTTTGAAATTGCTACTAGATGGCAAATATACTTAGAACCCGGTTCCTCAAGAACTGTAATGTGGTCTTCTTTTTGTTCAGACTGATATCTTTTACTTCCTTTGTCAACCAACACTAGAGTGTCATCGGCCCTGCCATCAAAGTACACACACATTGGGCCGTTCATTTGATGTTCCTGCTGCTCCAGATTGGTAAGAATTGCCCTGCATTTTTCTTTTTATCGTCTAATTTTGCTTCTATCAACGATCAGAGATGTATTACTATCAGTAATAAGACCTACGTCTTTTAGCACGCTAGAGGTAATGGCAGTTGTTGCTCTGTCTGACAGACCAAAGCGATTACTTGTCAAAGCAGTAGCTGGAAGCGACATGCGCATTTGTGAAGAGCCTGGGCTCCTTGACAGAGGAGACAAAGAGCGTGTGGGCTGAAAATCTAAATCATCCTCATCCTCATTGACATCAGCATTTGTTTCCTCTCTTTCAGGATCAGTGCTGCAACCAGGCAAGCTTTACATTTGTGTGCTGAGCACATCAAGATGACGAGCCTTTCTTTGCAACCTTGATGTAAGTTTTTGAGTTTCTTTTTTATACACCGTCAATCCTATTTTACCTAATCTAGGGTGTCTTTGTGCGTAAAAAACTTCAGTTCCAATGAAGGTATTTTCCTGTCTTTAGGGCAATCGCAACTGACAACTATAGGATCAGGACAAATACACTTGTCAAAGCTTTTCCCGCAAGTGCTTTTTAGTGTCATCTCGCATTTGCAAGCTGATATGTTAAATAATGTGTTATACGATTGATGAATGAAGTCATTGTACTTCTTCTGTTTCCCAGCCGTGTCTTTGTCTCTTGGATATGATTTACGAAGAGATAATAGCGATCGTGTAGTTATTTCATCTTTTGAACGACTCTTGTGTGACAAACTGTAGGAATCGAAGCCTTCAAATACAGTGACTCAATCTGTTGAGCTACAGTGTTTGCCATTTCTAAAAAGCTCAACTTCCTTCCAGGTTTAAAGTCACCAGACTGCAATAACATGGCGTATTGCACTTCATGCCAACATTTGACAACGTCAGCATTGGTGGGAAGAATTGCCGATGGCAGTGGTTTTGGTGCACCAAAAAATGGGCAGGGAGTATGAACGCTTCGAGTGAGCGCCATAATGAAAATAAAGGAAGCTAAATTTTGATCGATGGGACCGTTATCCAATTCAAGCTACGGGACTCTAAACGAAGCCGACAAGAAAAGTTTTCAGCAAGAGCAGCGCTTCTTTTAAAGGCGAGATGTATTCAATTACAAGCGAGACAAGCAGAAACACGCAGCGACGCTGAGACAAAACTGAGTGACGCACAGCGGTCGTTACCAGGTACGGGTACTGTGCTAGCTCCTCCCCCACTCCGTTTCTCGGAATTCCAGCGGCGCGCATGCGCAGCGAGCATTACAATGCACCGAAGAAGAAAGGGATTGACGAGATGGAGAGCTCGAGTGACCGGGCGGCAAACAAACCAAAACATAATGTATGCCACAAAATGTCGCCCCCTAGACTGGGTTCAAAGGGGATAGAGGTCCTCTCGAGGGGGGGGGGGGGATTGTTTTCTACTTTTATCCTCAAGGTTGCCTTATGTAAAAAAAATCAGCTCGATTCGTCAATATTTGCCTCTAATGTAATTTCGGTTTTCCCACGAAAATTGGCCATTTTCACCCCCTTGAGGGGGATGGAATGGGGGTAAAGGAGGAGTGTGTGGTATTTTTTCCTCCATTCTACATCTCAAGATCATTGTATGTACAAAAAAATGTTTTCGATCGGAAAAAAATTACACCTTTTTACGATTTTTGGTATATTTGTACAATTTTTGTTCAAATTCGAAAGCTTTGAACGCGATGCGCGAACGGAAGATATTCTCCGATTTCAATTTTTTTTTTCACTGTGCTTGTATTTAACGATTAGCAACTTTTCCGCACTATTACGATTCGATTTGCAAAACTTTTTGTTTTTCACTCCGGTCTAATGTACAGTCGTGGGAAAAAAAGTAAACACCCCTACTAACTCCTCAACAAATTAACATAGAGGAAAGTACTGGTACCGAACGATTGGAAATAAAGTCTACTTTTAAATGATGTATATAAAATTTGCTTAGGGGGGGATATACATATTAAAACGAACCATAACTTTGTTTTTTCAATGGCAGTAAACAATTTTGACAGCATAAATGAACTCTACACCCTTTAATTAGCCTAAAAACAATTTTTTATGCAATCCGTACGATAAGTTTCCGAGAAATTAATTATTTTAAAACGATTGCATTTTAGGGGCTGTATCCAAATTGAAGTTTGGTACTCGATTGTTGACCGAGAGAGCCTCCTTCTTGATCAAGGCATGTTAAGCGCTACTCAAGCAATTATTGAAGACTGCTAGATTACAGGATATCAGGAGAAATTTCAAAATATCTAGTCACTTCTATCATAGACGGCCCCTTAATCCATCATTTTGCCGTTTTTTAAGCATAATTTGAAAACTACTTGCGAGAAAAATGTGAAATTGTGGATTTCATAAAGCAGGACTTAATAAATCTAAATCCGTTAAAAAAAATTGTAGGTTGCAATTCATAATTTTTTCGAATATTAATTTCATAATTCATAATTCATATCATAAAATTATAAAAAAATATGTTCGGCGTATTTATGTTCGGGTACCTGTATTGTTCCTACAAAAAAAAAAAAAAAAATAGCACATTAGGAGCAGAATTTCAGGAGATATAAGTAAAAATATGAACATGTAATTTAACATTAGAAGCACTAAATTTTGAATATTTATAATTCAAAAACTTATCATTCAAATGACTTGAAATTTGCTGTCTAGGCATAATTTAAACCAAAAATTTGAAATATTTCGTTAAAATTGGGTATTGCCATTGAAAAAAAATGAAGTTTTTTTTTTAGTTAGTTTTAATATGTAGATGGCCTCTTAAGAAAATTTTATATGCATCATTTGAAAGTAGACTTTATTTCCAATTGTTCGGTACCAGTAACTTTCATCTACGATAATTTATTGAGGAGTTAGTAGGGGGTGTTTACTTTTTTTTTCCACGACTGTACCATGAGTTTAGAGACACACTGTATAGGGTGGAACTCCCAGTCGTTGACATATTAAGGTTTCTTTCTTGTTCAAATAAGTGTTACAACAATAGTTTTGAATCTACTTTATGTTTGGTTACATACTTATCTTTGTTTTTATAGTAGATTTAAAAATTATTTGTCTTAAAATAAGAAAAAATTATACTTTTTTTTTCTAAAAATTCACAAATATGGTCAATAACTCCTGTATCTGACATCATCCCTGTTTTGAAAATCAATAACTGACACATAAGTTAAAAATGTTAAGAGAAATAAGTTACCTCTAGATAATATTAATTAGAAGAATTTTCCAAGAAAATGCTTATTTGAGTTAGATTATTGTTGAAGCTTCAGTTATTGGTTACATGTGAATAACTGGGTGTTTTTACCCGATACATTTTATTATATTTCACACTTAATAGATTTTAAGCTGAAATTTTCAATTGATTAGATTTGGCTGAAAATTGTTTAACCAATTCTGAAATATAAAGATAGTTGCAAACACGTTGCAAGTGTATCTATTACATTTAAATCTGACAGTCTTCTTCCATTTCGCAGCTATTCCTCCTAAAATACTGGAGATGTTGAATTGAACTTAACAGCAGTTATTTGCATTGATCCTGGGATCTGATGAGAATTCTCAGGAACTTAAAATTTCAACTATCTTCCTAAATCTCCCTAAAAAAAATAATTTTTCCTTTGAAAATTTTAGAGGAATTTTTTAACGATAACAACATAATTATTCTTTTTTCCTATTAAAACTGAAAATGAAAAATATTTTAAATTTAAATATCATTTTATGCCAAAATGTTTCGTCTGTTGTCTAAATTCTTGAAGAAATATGTTTGGTTTTCTTTCTTTACATAAATTGGTTATTAAAGTTTTAGTTCACCTGAAGTTTCTCTCAAAAAAAGTTTTTTAAAGAATATTAATCTAACTTACCTTCACATTTACTTACACACACACACACATTACTCACATTTCACATTACTCACATTTACCAAAAGTAATATGTGTGAAATACCAGTTTCCAAATTTTAAGAAATTGTAAATGAATGCTCTGTGATAAAATACGAGAGATAGTTCTCAATATCAATATTATTGATACTAATATGTAAAGTTATGTGAATTATTGACAACGAAATTAATTTTGCAGAGTTTGTAGAATGAAGTCATCGCTTTGTGTACTAATGATGCTATCATGACGCCATTTTTAAGCATTCTAAATGTGGAAGACTTTAGAAGATGCAAATAATGTCATTTTATAAAACAGTGTATATTTTAATCCTTAAAACTATAAAATATTTACATAAGTGCGTGATTTTCCTTTCATTAGCTCGAAAATTATTCACAGAATGAAATGCTTCCGACAAATGACGTCACTAGTTTAAAAAAGAAATGCTATTGAAATTGCACGCTAAAAATATGCAGAAGTCTTACTAAAAGGGTCTAGCCGGATAAGCATAGCGAAATGGCCCCCACGGCCGATGTTTGAAATAACATGTGTGTTAATAAGGCTCACCATGATAATACAAAATAGAGTGTTTTTAGCCTCTAACCTTGAACTGTCCTTGAGATAATCGGGGAAGTATACGCCTGCGCTACTATTTTTCAAATACGTTTTTCTCAAAAGTACTAAAGTTAAAAGAAGGAAAATAATACCAATTATTGAAGAATGTAACAATTCATATTGTATATTTTTTTTCACATTTTTACACGAATTTTAACATAGAAAAATAAACAAAAATATTAAAAAATATTATTAATGTAGTAATTTTATATTTACACCAAGCAAAAAATTACAGAATAATGCTCAAAGTATGTACTTTTAAGAAAAAAAATTTCGTGAAAATCGAAGATGTGCTTTTTGAGTTACAACAAAATTTAATTCTAGCAACTTACTAAACTATTCGTAACTTTCCCTGTTTGCATTTGCAGAAATACGCTACTATCAATGCATTGGTCCATCCCTGACATTTCTACTCGGGCAGGATACGCAGTGCGACAAAATAAGATGATGTTTCCATATATCTCACTTCCTTATAAGTTTGTTTCATATTTGTAAACATTCTATTATTTTGGCGTACTGCCCATCCTTCTCGCGTAATAATATCAAGTCGATGGTCTAGTCGATTGTGCAGATGAAGCTGAACAGAGGCTGTAAATATATAAGGTTATCAACTTTTTGGCAATTTCGGACCCGCAGCGATATTCCCAACCTTCCGATATCATGCGTTATCATTCTTCGAATCTCCCTTACCCTAATAATTTTGTTATCAGTGTCTAAATATACTTTTTATTTTTACAATTTTTTCTTTTTTTTTATACGTTTACAATGATACACAGATACGGTTGAACGTTTTTTATTCGCATATTTTACTGATTTAAATGAAAAGAAATTCATAAAATATCGCTGTTATACAAGAAATGACTTTATATCAAATAACGTTTTAAAGAAATAATTTTCTAAAAAAGCTTTTAATAATAGCTCTTTGTTACATAATGCATTGAACAGTAATATTGTCTTCTTGCACTTCGCCCTTGCATGGGGCTAAACAGAACTTCTTGGAAACACAACAGGTGGACAACAAACTTTCTTCCCCATCTTTTACTAGAAAAAATAACAAGTTTCATTTCATATCTGTTTTCTCTAACAAAGAATTACATACGCATGTGACAGGAGAATTTTAATGGCGAACGTTTGGTTATACGATATTTTGGAATGAAATATTTTATAATCATTCAGTGGTTTTAATAATAATTTTGTATTTTCATAAAAAGAAGAAAACAGACTTAAAATCAAGATAACATATGTAAAGAAAAATATACCAAAAAGCAAATTTTGGTTTGATCAACAATGATAACGCTATCAAATGACAAACCTCCCTCCCCCTACAGGTATCTTCCGATGTCAAATACCCCCCCCCCCCCCAAAGTGATACGTTATATTTGTACTTTGTACACTGTTTAGCCAAATAGCCTTCTTCTGTGTGAAAATCATCGTAGGTAAATGTTACAATTTTGCTTGTCAGTTCTTGATATTATTACGCGAGAAGGATGCGCAGTGCGCCAAAATAACAGAATGTTTGCAAACACGAAACAAGCCTATAAGGGAAATGTTATGTATGGAAATAGTCTCTTATTTTGGCTCACTGGGCATCCTGCCCGAGTGGAAATGTCACGAATCGACGAGTGCATTGATAGCAGCGCATTTCTGCAAGTACAAACAGGGAAAGTTACGAATAGTTTAGTAAGTTGCTAGCAGTATTTCTGTTATAACTCAAAAAGCGCATCTTCGATTTTAACGAAACTTTTTTTCTTAAAAGTACATACTTTGCGCATTATTCTGTAATTTTTTGGTTGGTGTAAATATAAAATTACTACATTAATAATTTTTTTTTTAATATTTTTGTTTATTTTTATATGTTAAAATTCATATAAAAATGTGAAAAAAATATACAACATGAATTGGTACATTCTTCAATAATTGGCATTGGTTTCATTTTTTTTAACTTTAGTACTTTTTGAGAAAAATGTATTTGAAAAAAAAAAGCAGCGCCGGCGCATACTTTCCCGATTACCTCAAGGACAGTTCAAGGTCAGAGGCTAAAAACACTCTATATTGCATTATCATGGTGAGCCTTATTAACACACATGTTATTTCAAACCTCGGTCGGCATTGGGGGCCATTTCGCTATGCTTATCCGGCTAGACCCATTAAAAAGCGGTGACATCTGCTCAAGGCATGGGAAGTTTTTATACAAACCAGAGTGATTGAACAGACCTTCTCAACTTTGCCATAGTCACCAAGCTCAAGATGATGGCAGGTTTCTCAAGATTTTGTTCAAAAAAAATATCAATAAAATTTTATTGTTTATTTGTAGCCACTCTCACACAAAGGCGCTCTACAACAATTTTATCAAAATAGTGTACATTTGTTAAAGAGAAAGTTTTCAATCCGCCCTTCCGAAATCCATTCCTGAATTCAAATCAAAAATCAGCACTGCACTTGGTTTGAAAGATGCGAAAATGCTCACAAACATACGAAAACAATTGCCTATGAGATATTTTCAGAGTACGTTTGGGTAGCTACACCGAACATTTGTATAAAACGTAAACATTGGGTATTTGACTATCTTCTAGCCACGTGGATTCTCCTGCTCGTATGTATACCTATAATAACCCATTCCGTTTGCGGAATTTTATATACATCAATTATTCTTCTTCATTAACACCAACTAAAAATTTAACTTATAAATTAATTCAATCAATACTCCTCGATTTTGATAACTAATAAAAGGATTGGGATCAATAATTTTTTTTATAAATGCAATTATATGTAATTTTAAGGTCTAATAAATATGCATTTTCCCGTTTCATGCACATTTAATTAGGGACGTCGGTTTAACCCTTAAATGCGCTTTTTTTTTTATTTTGTTTCGAAAAAATTATATATGATTCTATGAAAGGTTTAACACAGGAAAAAAGGTGAAAATAAAAAATCAGAGATACATTTTTCATAAATTACAACAACCTTTTCCTCTTACCAAAAAGTTTCAATGGTTAATTGCTCATTATTTAAATGCGCAGTGTCTGTTACTAATTAAAGGAAATATTGCTATTTTAATTTTCTGGTGTGAATTAAGTATATACCAGTAAAAATAATCTATTAAATTCAAAACACTGTTGTTTGCATTTATACAAAGCTGCTCACTAAAGGGTTAAAGACATTATATCATGTTCCCACGTAATCAAAAAGAGGAAAGTATTTATGATTCACGCAATCTACCTGGAATATTTCCAAACCATCTGGACATTTCCTAAATCTTTCAGTAAACATTTCATGTTAAGTGTTTGAATGACATAGTTTTGATTTTAGAAAAATGTCAGATTGTTATTAAATATGATAAATCTATTACTTGTGTCTAACAGATTTCTTTGTTTTACCTTATGTATTTCTGTATTCATTCACATTAAAAAATCGATCGAAAGGCAAACAATAAAAAAAGATAATAGTGCGTTAAAACTATATAAATATAAGAACAATTTTGGGTTGTTTTGTACTTATAGCATTTAAATTCACTTTAGCAGTTAATACCTAAACCATAGTTTTTCATCTGGATAAAATATAAATCTTAATGGTCGTTTATTTTTCAAAATAACCAAAAAAAGTTTGGCCCCACCAGCGGCCGAGAGGTTCTGCTCTCGAAGCCGGTAGACGGGAAGTGCTGGGTTCTAACCCAATCGCGCCCGTCGGCTTAATCGTTCGAGGTTTTCGTGGTTTTCTTCAAACCTTGCATTTCCAAGCGTTAATACGGGTTAGGTTCCCTTAGAAAGACCACCACGAAGGGCACTCCCCCCCCCCTTAGACCCTATATCCCTCGAGTTAATAATTAGCCGCCATGGACACAACCAAAAAAACGGCTCGAAACGGCTTGAAAATTATTATGGTTGCATTTATAAACTGTGTTTGCAAAGATATATAGAGGGTAGTTCATAAAAAGTTTATAAAATGACATGGCGAATCCGGCCTACAACAAGGATAAAAAATCACATAAGAACATGGGGTCGCAAACCACTTATTGAGTCACAAATACAGGATGTTTCATCGTAACTGAATTTGGCCTGACAGTAATAACTTTCAGAAAACTGAAGTATATTGCAATAAAACATTTAACAGACATTCTCACCTTTGTTGTAAATGTGATAACCCCCAAACAAAAGTGGTAGGAGTTTGCATTGATGCGCCAGCAGTATGCACTTTACGCCCCACATTTTGGACTGCGATTATCAATTCATATGGTATCATCGATTGCTTCATCAACATGTTTTTCCAGATCTTTTCGTGATGTTATCCCATTTCACACAAAACAAGGTACATAATGTTGCATTTTGATTAAAATGTTTTTATTTTTATCGAAATTATTAACTTCTATCCGTGTTCAGTGAGGATCAAACACCCTGTATTTGTGACTAAATAAGTGGTTTGCGACCCTATGTTGCTATGTGATTGCTTTATCCTTGTAGAATTCCTGATTTGCCGTGTCATTTTGTAAACGTTTTTTTTTTTTTTTTTTTTTTTTTTTTTTTTTTTTTTTTAATTGCCTTTGATATTTGAACCTTGATTTGTACTTCACCCGTTCTTCTATAGTTTTGAATCGTTATGTTCACATTATAGTCTTATTTTGATCTCTATGATATAAAGGTATATATGCGTTGTAATATTCAAACAATATTTATATAATACTTCAATTTATGACAATTTTTTGCGTTCAGGAATAAATCTAAAAAATGGTTGGAAAATATCTATTTAACATTTACTTATCAGAAGAAATCCTAGGTTAAGGTATCTGCCTAACTGTGGAACACTTTTTTAAAAATGTACAATACTGAATAAACACGCATATGGGTCATTCCACACAAAATGAGCAAAAATTTAAAAAAAGTCATGGCTGCATAGTAACCGATTTTAATAAAATTTGATACACAGATTCAATTCATATTCAAATAGAGCATTGCAAAATATTTCGAAAAAAAAAACATTTGGAAGTTTTGGACATTTAAAAAACTTGTGACATAGAATGGCATGTGTACAATCGTTCAAAGTTGCAAGTTTGAATTCCGTATCTTGAAAACTATTTAACATAAATTAAATCTTTTTATAATATTGTAATCTCTGGAAAATTATCTTCGTATTTATTTAATAATAATAATTTGGTAACGTCATGATTAATCTTAAATTTGTTGTAAAAATTGAAAATTTGTCAATTTTAAGAAAATTAAAAAAGTTATAAAAATTAAAGGAATTCAAAAACATCTGTGAAATTGATGCCTGATGTAGTGTTACATATTAAGATCAAATTGCTAAAGTTTTTAAGTTGCCATGTATTTCCTTCACCTTTAAAAAAATTTAGAAACTTAAAAAAATGACAAAACTGCAATTTGCAAAAAAAAAAAAAAAAAAAAAAAAAAAATGAAGGAAAGGTCAGACATTATAGTTATTTCACAGACATAAAGATCAATAAGTCCATGATATGCTAAAAAAAATTTCAAGATTGCCTTTTGATTCCTAACGTCACAAAATTTGGTTAAAAAAGTAATATTTGTTGTATTCCAAGAGCTTTACTCTTTGAATAAGCGCGGGTTTTTTTTACAATATTGCACGATTTCAAAGGGAAAAAAGATGCAGTGCTGCCATCTATGAATTTAGAGAATAAATATATATATATATTTTTTGTTCAAAGTAATATATATATATATATATATATATATATTTACTGTAGTTTAAAATAAATATATTAATAGCCAAAAATAAACTGAAAGCAAAAATTAAAGTTTCTATATTTAAAATATACACTTTTATCTATAAGATGAAATAATTTAAAAGTTTAATAAAGCTTTTTTTCACTTAAAAAGAAGTGATAGAATTATTGCATTTTACCCTCAACATTTTTTACTGTTTATTTTTTTCTCAAAAAGGAATAAAATGGCAAGAATGAATCTTTCGTTATTTAAAATATATGCATTTAGCTATATCGCCAAAAAAAAGTAAAATTGTCAAAGTTGTCCTTCATGCTTAAATGAGCAGTAGAAATATTGCATTTTTACTTCAAAATTTTTGAAAAGTAATTCTTTTTTTCTCATTACGGAATAAAAATACAATTACTAACTTACGCCAATCTGTTACTTATTCTTCATTCCTACTTATAAATAATTTTTAATATAATCTTTCCATTCCTAAGGCTAATAATCAGAATTGAAATTTTAAGCATGTAGACAATACCTAGATTTGGATTCACTTTTAATGTATATTTTAATACTTAAATAAACAATCCTGAAATCTATTATTTTACATTTACTCATAAATAGATGTGATCTACTTATAGACTGATTTTCATTAAAATCTGTGACATGTCTGCCACAGCTGATTTGCTCATTTTGCATGGAATGACTCATAGGTTTATTTCAAATGTAATGCAGAATGATTAAAAAGCATAAACTCCTAACAATATCTTCATAAAATATTTAAAAATTGTGTCTTTTTGCCATATTTTTAGCCAAATTTTCAAGCTTCACAGACATAATCGCAGACAGCATACACTCAATTCAATTAAATATATTTCAGTTTACCCCCTCCCCCCTCCCGCTTTGTACATTCAACTATTACACTTACCAATGCACTGAACTAGACATTTCTTCAAAATTCACTGAAATTTTTCTAAATAGGTAAAAAAATACACATTCTTTATAAAAAAAAAATACTTTTTTTTTGTTCGAGAACTTTTAAAATAATTACATTATCACATTTATAACATAGCAAGTAATATGACAAACATTCTTACAAAATTTCACTGAAATATGTTTAAAACATTATATGTAATGCAGTTTACGGAACATGGAAAAGGCGAAAAAAATTATCTCCAGAATAGCATTTAAAGATTTTCTATCTATATTGTTTCGTATCTATAAAGTTAATATTGAATTTCAGTTCATTATTTCAGTTTTTAAGTAAAATGTTTAGAAAATTATGCATAGAAACATTACTTGCATTTCTTTTTAAATCTTACTTTTATAAAATTGCGTGAGCAGCGTTCATTTTGTACCTACCCATTATTTTCATATCTACCCTATATATATAAAATCCTAATGAAACGAATTTATGAAACGGATATACGAAACGACTGAAATGTAACGAATTTATGAAACGATTCTATGAAAAGGCTGATTAAACAGCTGATTATGTTTCGCGGCGATTTTTCCTAAAATACAGAATACTTTGCGATGAAATTAACACCAAAAATCGGTATTGATCCGCAGATCTCAAAACTGGTATTAGAATTTTTAAATTCAAAACAGTTTTCGAAATATTATTTTTTTTCTAATTTTAAATACTTTTTCTAATGATGGCAACTCAAATTTTAATCATAACAGATATTTTTTTTTTTCATATTTTAGTAAAGGCTATTGTTTTAAACTAATTTGGCGGCCAGTTTGGCCTCCCTTAAATGTATGCTAAAAACAATGATTTTTTCAATTTCATTATCATTTTATTTAATACAAAACATTTATTTAAAATTGAAAAGTTTAAAATTAATGGCTTTCACTTCTTTCTTTTTTTTTAAACGAAACGAAAAGACCATTAGGCCAAAAGAATATTAGGCGCAGATGTCATATACGCACCGGGATACCTAAATGGCGTTATTTTGCCCGACATGGTAACCCGGCTATTGTTGCTTATTTATTAATATTATAATAAGTTTTATTTACATTTATTTTCTTTTTATTAAAAAAATGTTATAAATTGTTTTGTTCTATAGTTATTAATTAATTTTTTAAATTGTTATTTCATTTTAAAAATAATAGAAAATAATTTAAAAATACATATGTAACTGGTATTCGAAAACGAGGTTTTCGCCAAATTGTCGTAAAAAAAAAAAAAAAAAAAAAAAAAAAAAAATCCCGGCAAACACGATTAAATAATGCAACAAATCCTGACATTTAATTTTAAATTCAAAGCAAAGTTTTAATTGTACTACTTAGTTGCGTCCAATTTCGCTAAATTATATAAATCGCCAAACCACTCACCACATTATACAAATTGACGTTATTTTTATTTTAAATAACGAAAGAACAAATAAATTAGTATAACATTAATAAAAAAAGTCCTTCCGGCCAGTGCCGGGAGGAAGAGGTAGCTTTTATATTCCTTATTTTAAAAAAGCCAACTTATATTATTCAAACACACGAAGCTCAATTAAGTGGAAACCGAATGTAGGAGATTCAATACTAATTTTTATCAATACTAAATCATTATGAATGAGAATTTCACGAAATTAGTCGGCTTTATCCAAGCTGCTTTATTTAAAGTAACATATTTGGCTGCCAAATTCGGCGATTTCTTAAAGTGCCTGCCATTTTAAGACAACATGGTGGATGAGGCTAACCAGTGAACTTGGTCGAGACCTTAGTAATTGCTGTGCACATGCTCACTCACATCGGAATCGGTTGATATATACGAGTGCTGTCGCAGGCAAAAAATCAGATTTTTCAAAATGTCACCCACGTTAGAAATTGAAACTGCTATATCTGAGCCATTTTTTAAGATAAAGACAAACAAAAAATGCTCCTGAATCCTTATATCAAGGTCAAGTACTTAAGAAAGAAACCTTTTTCAATTTCTAATTTTTTTGCACCTCACTTTAAAAATATATATTTTTTAATTTAATGGCCGCCATTTTGAAACAAGATGGCTGATGAAGCTGGCCAGCGAACTTGGTAGAGATATTGATGTATAGTATCCACATGCCTTCTTCCATCGAAATAGGCGAATACGTGTGGTATCGCGAGACAAATACAAGATCGTTTCAAAGTGTTAGCCATGATAGAAATTCAAAGTGCTATAATTCAACCACTTTTTAAGATATAAACAAAAGAACAAATTTTCAGAAACAAAAACTGCTCCAGAATCTTTGTATCAAGGCCAAACACATAAAAAATTTTTTTTTCATTTTCCAATTTTTTAATACCTCATTTTAAATTTTAAATTACATTTATTTTTTTAAAAATGGCAACCCTTTTGAAACAAGATGGCGAATGAAGCTGGCCAACGAACTCGGTCGAGACATTGGTATGTACTATGTACAGACCAAGTTACATTCAAATCGGTTCATAAATACGCCTGTTATCGCGTGACAAAAATCAGGTCGTTTTAAAATGTCAGCCACACTAGAAATTCAAAATGCTATAACTCAGCCATTTTTTAAGATATAGATGAAACAAAAACTGATCCCGAATCTTTTTATCCAGGTCAAACACATAAGAAAAAAATATTTTTTTCAATTTTCAATTTTTTTGTACCACATTTCAAATTTAAATTTTTCTTAAAATTTTAAATGGCCGCCATTTTTAAACAAAATGGCGGATGAAGCTGGCCAACGAACTCGGTTGAGACATTGGTCTGTACTATGTATAAACGAAGTTACATCCAAATCGGTTCATAAATACGCCTTTTATCGCGTGACAAAATTCAGGACGTTTCAAAATGTCAGCTTCGCTAGAAATTCAAAATGCTATAACTCAGCCATTTTTTAAGATATAGACGAAACAAAAACTGCTACGGAGTCTTTGTATAAAGGTCAAATACATAAGAAAAAAATATTTTTCCATTTTCAATTTTTTTGGTACCACATTTCAAATTTTAAATTTTTTAAAATTTTTAAATGGCCGCCATTTTGAAACAAAATGGCGGATGAAGCTGGCCAACGAACTCGGTCGAGACATTGGTATGTACTATGTACACACCGAATTACATCCAAATCGGTTCATAAATACGAGAGTTACAGTGTGACATAGTTCAGATATATATATATATATATATCAATTTTGAACGGAGGGTGGTTTCGGGGTCTGGGGGTCATGTACCAATAATTCTTTGCGATCATGCAAATTTTATGTAGTTTTATTCGAAAAATTAACTTTGATTCTTTCATCGAAATCGAAAACTTTCTTATGAAAAGCGAAGAGTTGTAATTGTTTATGGCACTTATATGACTTGGACTATTATAATATAAGTGAAATGATGGCGATAGAATAATATTTGGCGACTTATCGTCTGTGGCTGGTTAACATTAAAGTAGCAAAATGGCCGCCTGGAATATAAAAAGCGAAGGGATCCTCTCGGAACTGTTCATAATAGTCACATGACTTGGGCTATTATTATAGAGATTGTTTTCAATTCTAAAAACAGCGCAAAGAATAATATGTCCTAACGATTAAAATTTTTTTTACACGTGACTATTAAAAACAGAATAAAAACCCCTTTAAAATTACTATTAAATGAGTAAGTGTTAAAAGCAGGAAAATATTGAAAAGTATGTCTTGAAAATTGTGTTTACACGTGAATATTAAAAGAGAAAGGAAACTTTAAGATAATAAATACATTAATATGCGTTTAACTCTTTCAGGGGAAAGGTACTTCTATTCGTAAAAAGACAAAGACTCTGTTTACTTAATTCATTTTATGTTAGCATCCTTTCAAATGTTTAACTGGTCTTCTTTAATCAAACACGAAAACAACCATTGGATGTCTTAACAGCAACCGATTCGGCCTTAAATTTTCGCAATCAAAGGGAATTGAATGGAAACCCGTTTACAGGGAGATCGCTATAGGTTTTTTCATTATAATACAATATTCTCTAATCTTTTTAATACTGATCAAATTAGCGTGCTTTTAGATTCTGCGGTGTCTAAACGGGGGTTGGAGAGCGTAGGTTGCAGGGGGCAGAGCAATCTAGTATATTTATAATATTCAAGATAAATAAGTATGAAATTGCTTACAGGTTGGTAGCTATGTCTAATTTTCATTCTTCGTGGCTGCACAGAGCTGGAAGGGTGTGATTTATTAATTACATATTTTATTATTGCGTCAGGAGCAGTGGTGTGACGACACAGTATTCAAATCCCAATATGAAACTTCATTTGTCTTGGTTAGCGCTTTAACTAGATGTCAAAGATATTAATTAAATAACATATAAAATTATTCTAGATTATACACTTAAGTTTAAATACACAAATACGAAAACCATTTCATCTTTTATCAGTTGAATCAGAGATTTGCATAGGAGCTATTTTGTTTCCTATAGAATTATTAAAACAGTTACAGAGGTCCACTAGGTTTAAAACCAGCATTAAAACTAAACTGGGTCTTAAAAAGTTCTTTTAGATTTCTACATTATAAAGTTCGTTGGGCAGAAACACAATGGGAAAATGCTGAAATAGCAGATTTCTTATTGTCTCAGATTAATTCAACATTCTCAGTGAAGTTTGTGATCCTGCCACCATTCTACTCATGTTTGAAGTATTTTAATGCCTTATTTCTACAGTTTCAGCATTAGACGTGTGCCGTCATCTGGTGACACATTCCGGAAGCATGCTATAATAAAATTATCATCCCGCCAAACCACAGTGTTACCATTTATATTTCAAAACAATCTTTAAATAATATTTCAACCCATAATCAAATAATATTCATTTTCAAATAATATATGAAATGTTATTTAAAGATTTTTTTGAAAAATAATGCAATTTTGAATAATGATATTTTATGGCAATTTTTTTTTAGGGTACTTTATCTTTGGCAACCGTAATACATTTCTCGATAGAACGTTGCTGTAATCAATAATTGATAATTCCTAAGTAGAACTTCAGAAATATATTATTTATTTATTTTTATTTTTTCTGTGTCCTTTGAGTTGAACGTCATTAGGAATGTTTGATAAAAGAAATAAGATAAACAATGGGACAATAAACGAAGTATCAAGAATTCTCCAAGAAGGTTCGTTTAAGGCTTGACAAAAAGGAATTTTCGTTTTTCCAAGTTTCTGTAAAATCGTTATTTTTATTACACGGAGATTCTTTTAAGCTTTTGTATTTCAGAAATTTGAGGAATTCTGTTGTTTCCTGAAACTTTATACAAAGGTTTTTTTTTTTCTTCTAAAATCTTTCATTATGAAGTCACAGTTAATATAGCAGTTCTTAATACCTAAATGTATCATGTTGTTAGAAATGCTATGTTTTAATTTTAAAAATTCAATAAGCAATATTTCAAAAGAAGTAATTTGTAATAAAAGTTTCTTATTTGTTTTGTTTTAATTGATATAATTATGTATTGCTGTTTTTAATGCATTTGTACAAAACACTTCATTATTGACAGAATAATTTCTTTGAAATAATATCTGTTTTAGTGAAAGAAATCTATTTATATGAATTTGTTTCAGCGAGAAATATATATGGGGCATTCTCACAATGTTTTGACTATCATGCCCCTGAATAATAATTTTTATTTTAAAGCACTTATTTGTGATTTTTTTTATTTCATATACTGGGGAACATCCCATTGCATGATTGTACAACAATATTAACGAGATAAATAAGTTTTGGACAGTGTTGGGAGTCCAAACACCTGGAAAACTCCTATACCGCCACGTGTCCCTGATGCTGATTTTTAAGTTTGGAGCTGGCTGGATAAAATTGTTTCAATAAAAATAATTCGATGTATTTTTTTTTATGATGTATTTTTTTACTAAGCTAAAAATTAACCGGAATATATTTTAAGGGTTGTTATTATTTTTTAAACTCTGTCCCTGGGTTTTAGATTCCTTACCATCCCTCTTCTAAAATTGTACAGAAAATCATTTCAGATGCAGCCACAGATTTTTTTTCAATTTTTTTCTCATGCAGAAGTATGCTAACGAAATAATGTCTAACATTCTTTGGCAGGAAATTTACTGTAGAATTTAAATCAGCATTTAAATATCAATTTCAAGCATTGTGGCTTTATTGGTAGTCTCAACGTCCCCAAGGTTTAGTCCTGCACTTTTCGAGGTAAATAAATAAATAAAAAAAATAATTTAATCCAATGTTAACAACTGTTTCTAAAAATCAATGAACATTGTGCGTATCACATAGTCTTAACATTATTTTCCTAAAAATAGGTGGTAATTTTCCTTACCGTTCCATCCTTACCGTCCCTTTTTTTACCATTTCGTTCCTTTTTTCCAATACATCCCCTTTTTTTTACCTTACCGTCCCTTCCTTAACACCCCTTTAAGACAATGTTCTACAAAAATTCTGTATTAAAAGTACTGCATTGTTATTATTTCCTATTTGCATGTCGTGTGGGTACTATGCAAATACGTTATAAGTAAAAGTTTAGAAGAAAATAAAAAGTTATAGGGGTAAAATTGTACGGAAAATTAAACTCGCAAGTTTAACTTAAACCTCAGTTAAAAAAAAAAAAAAAATTTCGCTGTTGGCCATTTTTTCTTTATTTTGAATCATTAAGGCATTCGTCTATCAGATTAAAATGTTATTTTAGCAAGTTTGATTTTGCCAGATTTTTTTCCCCCCCAAAAGTCAAAAGATTGTGAGAATGCCCCATATACGTGGTGATTCAAAACAGTTTGTAAATAATCGACATGGATGTTCGGAAGACTCATATACGACTCATATACGAACATAGGGTCACACACGCAACCCTGACGTGCCAGAGGACGCTGGAGGCCGAGAGGACAGCTGGGCAGGCAGAAGCGAGGAAAAGCACATTTCGGATGTATGGGCTGAAGAAGACGTACAGTGCGTGTAAAAAAGTTTAAGGACAGCAAAAATTTTGATAAATTGAAAATGCGACAAGTCAAATGATAATTTAATGTTGATCATAAAGTGGAAATACTAATATAAAAGTCAACATAATGTATCTGTGTCCTTTTTATTGCGAAAAAAATCATAATTATGAAAAAAAAAAAAAACCTCCATCTTTGACTGTGTAAAAAATTTAAGGACACCAGTATTTTTTTATAGAACTGCTATATATAATTATTATTAAGGATCGACCGAAACAGGTTTTTAAGGCCGAAACCGAATTCTGGAGATCGTCCTATTCTCCGCCGAAAACGAAAACGAAAATGTCCAAAAACTTTAAGTACTTAAATTGTATGTATTAGAGTAATTAATACATACATAAACATATTATTAATTAACACTACGTATTTATTAAATATGCGTAATAATTAATTAATTATGCGTATTTATAAAATATACTTAATTATTAATTAATTATACGTGTGGCCCAAATTGTCTCTCTGTGCTTTAGATCCAAAACTTTTTTCTCGTATAAAATAAAACGCAATTAATTCATCAACGACACAGAAAGATTTTCTAATTATAGGAATTTCATTTAATAAAAAAATAGTTTAGTTTTACTAGATCTTTTTCAAAGAGTATTCGAAAATCTTCTGCGGTCTAAAACTGAAAATCTTCTGCGGTCTAAAACTGAAAATCTTCTGCGGTCTAAAACTGAAAATCTTCTATTTCTATTATGTCTGCAGTTTTTAATGAGCACGTGAAAAAGTTTAGTTACATATGCATTGCTTCCTTTATAATTTGCATTCACGTCTTGAGTCAGTCATGACTGATAATTACAAACAACGAAATTCGTAGCAATAAATAGTATCATTTGAGCCGGCCGATTAAGCTCAAATCGATGAAAAATGTTTAAAATTTCCGAAGGAAGAAACGAGATTTTTGGAATACTGATAGTCGGCGAAACTCAGATTTTGGACCGAAACTATTACTATTACAAAAATATCGTTTGTTCCTTCAGAAAGTTTTAATATTTCTTATCGATTTGAGCTTTATCGGCCGGCTCAAATGAGACTATTTATTGCTACGAACTTCGTTGCTTGTAATTATCAGTCATGACTGACTCAAGACGTGAATGCAAATTATAAAGGAAGCAATGCATATGTAACTAAACTTTTTCACGTGCTCATTAAAAGCTAGAGACATAAAAGAATAGAAAATTTTCAGTTTGAAACCGCAGAAGAGTATCGAATACTCTTTGAAAATGTTCTAGTATGACAGATGATCTTTTACAGATATCATTATAAAAGATAAATCGAGGTGTGTATACATAAAGCTAAAATATTTTTTTATTAAATGAAATTCGTCTAATTAGAAAATCTTTCTGTGTCGTTGATGGATTAATTACGTTTTATTTTATATGAAAAAAAAGTTTTGGATCTAAGGCACAGAGAGACAATTTTGGCAATACGTATAATTAATTAATAATTATGTATATTTCATAAATACGCATAATTAATTAATTATTATGCATATTTAATAAATACGTATAATTAATTAATAATATATTTATGTATGTATTAATTACTTTAATACATACAATTTAATAACTTAAAAAGATTTTTGGACATATTCGTTTTCGTTTTCGGCCGAAAATAGGAAGATCTCCGAAATTCGGTTTCGGTTTCGGCATTAAAAAGCTATTTCGGTTGATCCTTAATAATAATTATATATAACATTTCTATACAAATATACAGGTGTCTTTAAAGCTTTTACACAGTCAAAAATAGCGTTTTTAGGTGCGTTCGTAATTATATAAATACGTAGCACCTATAGTCGTCGTTCAGTCCGTCCGTCTGTCCGTCTGTCCGCATATAACAGAGCAAAAACTACCCAACCGAATAGTCTGAAATTTCAAATATGTGATTGTTGCAAACTTTTGTCGAGCCATTTCAAATTTTATGAAAATCGGATGTATAGTTTAATTACAGGGACAGTCAAAAGTTTTTCTTTACATTACGGCCAATGGGAAAAATTATTGCAAGTGGATTTTAATGATATTAGAGCCTTCCGAATGATCTGAAATTTTAACGATATAGTTGTTGCAAAATTTTGTCGAGCCATTTCAAATTTTAGGAAAATCGGACGTATAGTTTAATTACAGGGACAGTCAAAAGTTTTTCTTTACATTACGGCCAATGGGAAAAATTATTGCAAGTGGATTTTAATGGTATTAGAGCTTTCCGAATGATCTGAAATTTTAAAGATATAATTGTTGCAAAATTTTGTCGAGCCATTTCAAATTTTAGGAAAATCGGATGTATAGTTTAATTACAGGGACAGCCAAAAGTTTTTCTTTACATTACGGCCAATGGGAAAAATTATTGCAAGTGCATTTTAATGATATTACAGCCTTCCGAATGGTCTGAAATTTTAAAGATATAATTGTTGCAAAATTTTGTTGAGCTATTTCAAATTTTAGGAAAATCGGATGTATAGTTTAATTACAGGGACAGTCAAAAGTGTTCCGAAAAAATTATTGGAAGTGCATTTTAATGATGTATCAGACTATGTACGTTATGAAGTGCAAAAAATTATACATTCAGTACAATATGGGGTGCAAAAAATAATTTTAAAACTAGTTATAGTACGAACGCACCTCATTTGCCACGTTTGACGAGCAATTTCCAACTTGTTTTTTCATAATTATGATTTTTTCGCAATAAAAAGGACACAGATACATTCTGTTCACTTTTATATTAGTATTTCTACTTTATCATCAACATTAAATTACCATTTTATTTATCGCATTTTCAATTTATCAAATTTTTTACAATTTTTTGCTGTCTTTAAAGTTTTTACACGCACTGTATATCCACTCATGCCATATTCGCACGTCTGCATCATCGATTGGGCGAAACGGGGCGTTTCGACACACGAATAATCGATGCTGCCGTTCAGAGAACCACGCGGGCTGGAAGAAGCTATATTGTCTGAAATAGAAAATGACCCAGGGTCGATTACTCGACGTATTGTAGTGCGTGTATGTGTGCGTCACAATCCAGCGTTTGACGTATCTTACATGCGGACGAGTTGCACCCGTACTATGTACAAAGTGTGCCGTCTCTGACCGCCGATGCTTACCAGCAACGTTTCGACTGGGCACATAGTTTACGATAGGAGACGGTAGCCGTCCCCAACTTTGTGGGAATGCGGCGCGTCTACGTTGCATTTGCAACCTTATGATTCTTGCTTGTTATCGTCTTCTTAACATACATGTCGATTATTGACAAAGAGTTCCGAATCACCCTGTATATATTTTCGATGCAGGTTCACCAATAGAATAGATTGATAGAGGGAACTCGATACTTTGAATTTTGGATAAGGCGAGCTTTTACACTCACGTCCTCATATATTACATACACTGTAAAGATAATGTGAATCTACAAAACTAGTTTTTGGAAAGCTAAAAGAATATCGTATGCTCACTTAAATTTTATCTGTGCACTGTAAAAGAAAGAAAAAGATATAAATCTACAAGATTAGTTTTTGTAAAGCTATAGAAATCTGTATGCTTACTAAAATTTTATCGGTAACCCGGGATAATTACATGATTTTTTTTTTTTTTTGTTGCAGGTACATAAAAGGTTCTAGGCATCCCAGTTCCCTAGAAAATCCTTAGTAACCTTATAGATTTTTTTTTCAGTGTGATAATACTTTAATAATCATCTGAACCAAAATAATTAAAATCTTTCTGTATTCACGCCTTAAGGCGAACAGTTGAAAAGTATTCAAAATAGAGTGACCGAGGCAGTAGTTGATCAAATAAGGCCTGTGCTACGGGCTCTTATATTTCCTTCCTTTTAAGTTTTAGAAGTAAACTAACATGATTTCTAGAACACTTAATGAATGTCCTATAGTATGCAAAAATGAAATCTGCTGAAATTAAATAGCAACAATATTAAAAATAAATAGTTTCTTTAATTGCCATTTTCCCAGTAGTTGATCAATCGCAGAAATCAGTCGAAAATTAAAAAATTAATCTTTAAAGTATCATGTTTTGGCTGTGATTAACAATAATTCATATAAAACTATTATTTGAAATAAGCAAGATGGATGTGGATTATTTTAAATTAACGTAATTGTTTCCAACTAATAAAAAACTAAATTTTTACATTTTATAATTAAAAAATATAAAATGGCTTCTTTTGCAGCAGGCAGCTAAAAATAATGTGACAGCATTCAAACAAAGATATTATGTGTAGTACCACGTGTAAAACACATTTCCGCCAGAAATGGAGCAATATTAAAAAAAAAATTATCAACTACTGGAGGGGTATCAACTACTGGCGTGGTCACTCTATCTAGTGTTTTATTTTGAATATAAAATCAAGTTAAATTGAATATCTATTTGCGTGTCACAAATATATAACTTAATTTTTTTTATATAAACATAGTAATTTATCTTAATGAAACTCAGTATATCTCTGAACATAACATTGGTTTAATCAATAACATATAATTCTCTCGGAGAAGATCTAGAATGAGTTTTTTCTCCGTTATTTTATCAATATCCTTTAAGTTGAGTGTCATTAGGAATGTCAAAAAAGAAAATTTAACAACTCAAGGAGGTTCATTTAAGGATTAACAAGAAAAGTCTTCTAACGGTTTAGCAAAATCGTTATTTTTATTACAAGGAGATTCTTTTGAGCTGTTTTATTTTTTTAATTACAGAAGTTCTGTTGTTTCAAGAAACTTTATATAAAGTTTATAATCTATAAGGAAATATTATTTATGATATCATGGTGTATATTATGGTTTCAACTAATTGTTTTTTATGTTTGTTTATATGCTTTATTTTATTTCTAAAATAATTTCATATGGTTATATTGATACTACTTGATTATCCCGTTGACCAAAAAGCTATCGCCAAACTATAAGATTAAATGCCAATAATGGGAGATCGTACATATCAAATTTACTTGACATTAAGCACTTTACATGTGTTTGTTACTTCATCCAGGGATTTTTAATTCGAAGTTTCATTTTTATTTTCATTAATGTATTACTAATTTATTATTTCTTTCGTTATTTAAAATAAAAATTATGTCTTTTGCATAATTTGACTAATAGTTTGACGAATTGTATAATTTGGTGAAATTGGTCGACGGGATAATCAAAAAGTACTGCTATGTTTAATTGGAAATATGTTTTCCTATGCTCTAAGTTTTAAGAAGTAAATTTTGAAATGGAATACTTTATAATAAAAATATCTAATTTAAGTTATTTTATGTTTATTTGCTATTTTCTTATTAGTGATTACTGCCACCCTTATAGGCACAGTTATAATTTTAAGCATTTTATATCGAATGGTGTCAGCTTATTTTTGTGAAACAAAAAATTTCTTAATATTGAGCGTTCCTTAATTCAGTAACAGATAAATCCGCATCAGAAATTCTAGAATCAATGTTTTTTGTTTTATTTGTTCTATGTCCTTTAAGTTGAAATCGTTTAGAAAATCTGATCAAAAAACTAGCTGAAAATAGCTATTTTCTATTGAAAAACATTTTTTTAATTACAAAAATGAAGAATAAATTCATATTGAAAAATATGAATTATCACTTAAATTATTAAATGAAACAAACTACACTCGTCTGAAACATGGGTGCATAAATCTATAGCTCATTTAAACGAATAGATTTCGAGATATAGAGAAATTTTACTTTTTGATGGTCAGATTGCCGTCTTCTGTTATAAAAAGATCCACAGAAGAAAATATCGTAAAAAAATAATTAGAAGCAGTGTTTGGATATTCGTTCATATAAAATAAAACAAGTTTATTGTGCATTTATAAATGCTGTATAATATTACTAGAGACTATATGAGTGTCTTGAGTATTTTCCTTTTAAATTTTTTATTTTATTTTCGGAAATTTATGGACAAACCCTCACAACACATTTACTTCTATAACTCTAAGAAAATATAAGAAAGAGCATATAAACTAAGCTTTGATCCAGACTGAGTTAACCCAAAGAAGTCAAATATGGTGTCAAAAGTGAGTGCTACCATTTAAAAATCAAAGATCTTGTAATTATTCATATGCAGACACTCCCTGAAGGAAAATTTATGCATCGAATTTAATAGTCGATATTATTCCCTGACGATTGGTACTTATATATTTGCTATACAGTTTATTGCAAGAGAATTAATGGGAGTGACCACTTTTTGTACAGCACATTTGTATTAGTGTCCTTTTTTTTGAACAGTAATATTTATAGTTTACTGACAGAAGTCTTTTATGTAGTCTTGCATGCTTCCTGAAAGAGGATGAATTCACATACTTACATTTGTGTTAATGTCCCATTTCTGAAACAGTATAAGCACTTTAAAATAATTTATATCCCACTTAAAGAGGTCAATTCATTTTGTATGAGCTGCCAATTTTATTTATGATTTTTAGAAGTTAATATTATAAATTAAAAGGAAGGTGTTATTAAAGGATATTCTGAAAAAAAAAATGAAGAATCTGGGCACGTATACAATAAAAGAATAATCATTTTCAACGACGGAATCTTCAAAGATTTCTCAGAATAAAATCAGAAGCTAATGATCTGAAACAATTTTTTGAACAATATATTGGCGCAATTTACGCGCACTACAATTGTGAAATACTTGTGAATGTAATGATTTAGATTTAGATTTCGATGCTGCCTTTTAAATGAGTAAATTATGGTTTTCTTTAAATCAAAATGTAATTAATTACATAGTTTATCTAAATATCTATAAGAGCAAGTTAATTTGAATTTCAAGCACTTATCTGTTAGCATAAATTATTAAGACGTTATTTTATTTATTTTTATCTTACAGGAATCCCACTGGTTTGTTTCCTCAAATACCAGTATTTTTAAGTAGCTTTTTCGTGCTAAGTTTTTAGAACATTTCTCCGAAAGTAACCTTCTGTGTAGCTTTCTACATAATTTCTTAGAAAATCTAAAAGGGAGAGTCCTTTTCCCTTAAAAAACAAGGAAATTGAAAAAACGGACAGAGTGGGATGCAGGTTCTCACCAGCGTTCTTATCTATGCATATCGGAATACAATTACATCGGTATACAATTTCATCTGTAAGTTATTTAATGAAAATATAGGAACAACCTGAGGCGGATAAAATTACAGAACAAATCAAATGAACTCCATATTAAAAATAATTAAAACAACTTTAATAATCAAAACCAGTGGCGCCAACTTTTGAAAAATATTGGGTGGGCTCAAACATTTTTCGGGTTATAGGTTTCAACTGATAAATTTTTAAAATATACATTTGTGGTTTCATTAAATTACATTTGTATGAGCAAAGCAGAAATCTTTATTGATACCACATTAAATAGGCACTTCCGGGCTTGATCAAACGCTGAAAATGCTTGATCAAATATGGTAACACGATTTTATGTCCAATGGCACAATTTTCGCCTCAAATGCCCGTAGAGTTCGACGAAAGAAGCAAACATTCAAGGCTGTCTACGGCTAGAAAAATCTATTTTTCGGGCACTTCCGGGTTTGACCAAATACTTTAACCCCTTGTGGATGAGCGACTGGTATACGTGCCACGTAAGATGCTCAGAATCCGTGATTATTCTCAGCAGTAAATTTTTATTACAAATGTTGACTTATATAATCCAAGCATTTGCCCGATTCAATTAAGCAAAAATTTCTGTTTTGAAAAACCGGAGATAAAAGATTAAAAGTTCTGTAAAAGACGCTCATCCCGAAGGGGTTAAATAGTTGATCAAACTCTGGTCTAACGATTTCTGATAAGGATCGCTATTTTTTTTTTTTTTAGACTGTGCATTCTAAAATATCTTAAAAGTTAGCTCCCCCTTGTTATTTTTAACTCATTACATAAAGTTTATCACACGATGAAAATTATTGATCAAAGCTGATTATACGATGATCAAGCGAAATGCATATGTTATATGTAAGTGCATATGCAACTTTTACGAGGTTTGACAACCCACATATATCAGAGGGACGAAAACTCATATCAACAGTGTCCCAATGCAAAATTTTCGCCTTTCTTTTAAAAAACTTCATTTCTGCAGTTCCATTTAGGAAATTAATACGCAAAAGCCTTAAGCGACTTTAAATACTATGTTTAAAGAAACTCCTACCAGACATTGAAATTTAGGCAGGCCTCTGGTGGCATGGCCTAGATGTCTACGGCTACTCTACTGTTATATTTTTTGGCATTTGATTTAATATGAGAACGTATCCTGGATTTTGTTTTCTGATATTTGGTCCCTTTATTTTGAATGAATGTATTTGTATTATATTATATCAAGATGAGGCAGGGAGGAGGGAGCGTTAAAATTTAGTACAAATATTATTATGCAGATAAATCCACTCTTCAGAAAAAGAAAAGTGTCAATAAGTACAATGGAATATTTTGAACAGTCCACGTGTATCCAAAATAAAAACTACCCATCAAGCAAAAACTATCGGTCACCTAAATGCTTTATAAGCGCCACGGCATTGAAATACATTTTCATTGACCTGTATTCCCTGGTATTCAGGAATTTTAACAGAATGCAGGAAATTTCTCTTTTGGTGGAAATTTATTGCACGTACGCTAAAGAGACTTTTCTTGATCTTACCTGTCTGTTACTCTCATCCTTATTGTTTTTCCATTGAACGTCAACAGAAAGAAATTTTGTTTGAGAAAAAGGGGAAAAAAGTAATAAAATAAAATAAATAATGAAATAGAATGAAATAAATTCTGTTGGTTAGGAGAGCAAATTATTGGGTGGGCTCGAGCTCCATGGGCCCATATGAGTTGGCGCCACTGATCAAAACACATTTCCGTATATGTGAATTAGAGAAAGTTTGTGAAGGGTTGGTAATTGAAAAAGGTCTATATATTTCAGTAATTTTTGTTACAAATTTATTAATTTGTATCATATCCCTAGAAAGAAAGCATTGTAATGAATAAACATAATATTTCTGTTCCATCTCATTTTCCTTCTTTGTGATTTGAAATTTTAATTTTCCACTAAAATAAAAGAAAATCCTCTAAAATCCTCTAAATTCCTCTAAAATTATTTTAAATATATTTAAGGAAAACATTTTTTTTTTGGTACAATGTTTTCTTAAATTATATTTCTGTTCTTATTTAAAATTTGATATTACCATTAAACATTGTAAAAGCAATTTTTTAGAAAATCTATTAACAACACAGCGATGTGTTGCATGATAATAAAGATTTTTTTTTTTTTTTTTTGACTAAGGCAGTAAAGAGATTCAGCCTAATTGTATAATTATATATATCGATATGAGAAGTAGCGTAAGTATATTTTTTCTTCAAATTTTTCTATTATGTGTTTTTGGATATCTTTATTATTGTACATTTGTGCTAGCGTCCCATTCTTCGAATATTAATTCTTTTGAAAGAAAAAAATAGCATGCTGACTAGACTATTGATGTGGGCTGATTTATTGATTCTGATCTACTTCATAAATATAGATATTTCAACCAGTGCATAGAAATCGACCCTTTTTAAGTACTTTATGTAAAAGAAAAGTGAATTTCCACATAAAATCCTGAAACATCTGAAGAAAAATGAATAAATGTTAATGTTTTGCAACCTGCCCTTGAAAATGAAATTAATTCTCTAATAGTCATGCTTATGTAGTGAGTGACATTGTAATGGGTTAATTATTATGCTTGTTAACGGCTTAAAATGTTGCTTAAAATTTCTTTTTAATGAGACTATTTCACGTAACATAGAAGTTATAACTATATGTGAAGGCGAACTAATAAGTGTTAGGGTTTTGCAACCTGTCCTTGAAAATAAAATTACTTATCTAATAGTTATGCTTATGTCCCGCATGAATTTATTATTAATACTATTATGCTCGTTAACAGCTTAAAATGTTGCTCAATATTCCTTTTCTAATGAGTGTACGTCACGTAACATGGAAGCTATGACTATGTATGAAGGCTAGGGTGGTCCTTAAAAAATTAAATTTAAAATTTTCTATGGGACACCCTCCTATTTTGTTCTATGTATAAAATAAAGACCTCCACAAAAATTTAAAAATTTTAAAACATTTTTTAGGGGTCGCTACCAAGGTTTGAATTTTTTTTTTAAATTAAAAATTGACATATTTTGTAATCTAATAATATATTATCAATACAAGTCCATAGTCATTGCCAAATGGAATCTTGGTATGATATTAGGCTGTAAAGACTGTCTTTTGTTTCAAGTTTCAATATATTTACACAACATATTATCCGAACACAGTCAGGAGTATTTCATGTCTACACTCTATTTCACCTATTGGCCCCATTGTGAAAGGTAGAGAATCTAACATTCCACCTTCAAAAATAGTTCTCCGTTATTTTTTAATCTTAAATATCTAAACTGCGTAGGAATTTATAAGATAATGTTTATTAATTATAGATTTTGATTTTTTTATATTAGTAAAATATCATACTAAAGGGTCGTATTTGTATCAAAGAGTATCTTATCGAAGAGTATCCTATCATTCGTATCACAGCACCAAAACTTAAAAAAAAAAGTTTTCGGAAAGCTTTCTTTTGAAGGTTCACTGCGATTGCAAAATTTTAGAAGACATTTCAGGATCTGAAACTGTAGACAGATTAACCATTATTGTTTCACGTAAAGGTACTGACCATTTAATAGCTGTTCCACAATTTCAATCAGGAACAAGTGAGGCAATAGCTCCTGTAGTTAACGAAACATTGGAGTTGTGGAGATTATAAGCAAGTAAAATGTGTGACTTTTGATATAACCTTTGTTGATACCTGTTTATCAAGAGCAGCTTGAGCTGTTCTGGATTATAATATGAACAAAGAAATGGTTTGGCTTGCAATCATCACATCCTTTAAATTATGCTTGAGGAAGTTGTTATTAAGCCTCTCGGAGTTTCAAGCGGACCGGACATACCTTTATTCCAACGATTTAAAATTTCGTGGATGTCTATCGATTATGGCATATTTCAGACTTTCATAACTGACAATTTAATCAATGAAAAAAATAACACATAATGCGTCCGAAATTACAGAATTTGCTCAAAATCATCTTAGAGATTTTCAACCAATGGACGATTGCAAGGAACCGATATACCTTGCCATCATTTTCTTAGGAGCAGTACCCGAAAGAGGTGTTTACATTAGAGCTCCAGGTGGGGATTGCATTGGGCTCCATGAATGGTGAAGATGATGTACTTGCTCAAGATTTATTTATTTAGAGATCAGTTTAAAATCTCTAAGTAGAAAAAATCTGGAGTTCGTCAAGTTTTCTCGTTTGTTGTGAAAATCTACATTCACACTGGTATCAGGCCCAATGATTTATTGCTCCCGAAGAACTTGAAAAAAGACGAAAATGTAAATGAAATAATTTCTTTGTGTGCTTTGCAGAAATTCCTAGGACATTTCTGTACTTCACAGAACTAGTTGCTTTTGCATTTTTCGATGACAATGTCTTTTTTGAAAATAAAAGATAAATGGTGCATGCTTTGAAAAATGAAGAAAACTATGAACCTTTGAAACGTACACGGGCTGATCCTGATGTCATTCTTCAAAATAGCTTGCAAGATTTTCTAACAAACAGCACTCTGTTTTTTTTTTAAATTATTATTATGGATTTACCTTTAGACTTTTTTGAAACAGATGCAGCTAATAGGAATAAAAATGAATCCTACAAGACATGTAAGGCACTAGCGACCTCAGTCAAACTTGTTAATGATGTAGCTGAAAGTTTTATAACACTCATGGAGGAATACAATAAACTTCATTCAAACGATAAAGAACAAAAACAGTATTTCAAGGTTATGATGATGGCAATCCAAATCATTTCTTTGTTCATATTCTGCTCCAGAAGAACACAAGCTTTTCTTGATAATCCGGTATTAACAAAAGTTATATCAAAAATCATACATTTTACTTGCTCGGTAGTCCCCACGACTGCAATATTATGTTACCAGAAGAAGCTATTGCCTCTTGAACTATCCTGATTGAAGTTTTGGAACAACAAGCAACTGGTCAATACCTTTACCTGAAACAATAATGGGTAATCTGTCTACAGTTTCAGATCCTGAAATGTCTTCTAAAGTTTTGCAATCCCAGTGAACAGTCAAAAGAACGCTTGCCGAAAACTCTTTTTTTAAGATTTGGCCTCTGCTTGCTCGTCTTCTGATACGAATATGTCCACTAAGTACGACATTTTACGAATATCAAAAAGTCAAATTCTATAATTTGTAAACATTTTCTTATAAATTTTTATGCATTTTAGCTATTTAAGATTAAACAATAACGGAGAACTATTTTTCAAGGCGGAATGTTAGATTCTCTACCTTTCACAATGGGGCGAAGTTCAGGTGAAATAGAGTGTAGACATGAAATACTCCTGACTGTGTTCGGACAATAGGTTGTGTAAATATATTGAAACTTGAAACAAAAGACAGTCTTTATAGCCTAATATCATACCAGGATTCCATTTGGCAATGACTATGGATTAGTATTAATAATATATTATTAGATTATAAAATATGTCAATTTTTAATTTTTTTAAAAAATTCAAAACTTGGTAGCGACCCCTAAAAAATATTTTAAAATTTTGAAATTTTTGTGGAGGTCTTTATTTTATACATAGAACAAAATAGGAGGGTGCCCCATAGAAATTTTAAAAGTTAATTTTTTAAGGACCACCCTAATGAAGGCGAACTAACAAATGTTAGGGTTTTAGGTAGCTTTCTTTACAAAAAGCTACCTATTGCAGCCGTTCGGAGGAAAGCGATTTCAAAAAATTTTGGTATATTTTCATCGATCATGACCCCAGACCCCGAAACCACCCTCCGTTCAAAATTGATATATATATATATATATATATATATATCTGACCTATGTCACACTGTAACTCTCGTATTTTTGAACCGATTTGGATGTAATTCGGTGTGTACATAGTACATACCAATGTCTCTACCGAGTTCGTTGGCCAGCTTCATCCGCCATTTTGTTTCAAAATGGCGCCATTTAAAAATTTAAAAAAAATTTAAAATTTAAAATGTGGTACCAAAAAATTGAAAATGGAAAAATATTTTTTTCTTATGTATTTCACCTTTATACAAAGACTCCGTAGCAGTTTTTGTTTCGTCTATATCTTAAAAAATGGCTGAGTTATAGCATTTTGAATTTCTAGCGAAGCTGACATTTTGAAACGCCCTGATTTTTGTCACGCGATAACAGGCGTATTTATGAACCGATTTGAATGTAACTTGGTTTGTACATAGTACATACCAATGTTTCGACCGAGTTTGTTGGCCAGCTTCATTCGCCATCTTGTTTCAAAAGGGTTGCCATTTTTTAAAAAAAATGTAATTTAAAATTTAAAATGAGGTATTAAAAAATTGGAAAATGAAAAAGATTTTTTTATGTGTTTGGCCTTGATACAAAGATTCTGGAGCAGTTTATGTTTCTGAAAATTTGTTCTTTTGTTTATATCTTAAAAAGTGGTTGAATTATAGCACTTTGAATTTCTGTCATGGCTAATACTTTGAAACGATCTTGTATTTGTCTCGCGATACCACACGTATTCGCCTATTTCGATGGAAGAAGGCATGTGGATAGTATACATCAATATCTGGACCAAGTTCGCTGGCCAGCTTCATCAGCCATCTTGTTTCAAAATGGCGGCCATTAAATTAAAAAAATATATATTTAAAGTGAGGTGCAAAAAAATTAGAAATTGAAAAAGGTTTCTTTCTTAAGTATTTGACCTTGATATAAGGATTCAGGAGCATTTTTTGATTGTCTTTACCTTAAAAAATGGCTCAGATATAGCAGTTTTAATTTCTAACGTGGGTGACATTTTGAAAAATCTGATTTTTTGCCTGCGACAGCACTCGTATGTATCAACCGATTCCGATGTGAGTGAGCATGTGAACAGCAATTACTAAGGTCTCGACCAAGTTCACTGGTTAGCCTCATCCACCATGTTGTCTTAAAATGACAGGCACTTTAAGAAATCGCCGAATTTGGCAGCGAAATATAAGTTACTTTAAATAAAAGCAGCTTGGATAAAGCTGACTAATTTTGCGAAATTCTCATTCAAAGTGATTTAGTATTGATAAAAATTAGTATTGAATCTCCTACATTCGGTTTCCACTTAATTGAGCTTCGTGTGTTTGAATAATATAAGTTGGCTTTTTAAAATAAGGAATATGAAAGCTACCTCTTCCTCCCGGCACTGGCCGGAAGGACTTTTGTAACCTGTGTTTGAAAATAAAAATAATCCTCTAATAGTTGTGCTTAGGTCCTGCACGACTTTATTATTAATACTATGGTGCTCGTTAACAGTTTAAAATGTTGCTCAATATTTCTTTTCTAATGGATGTATGTTACGTAACAGAGAAGCTATAACTAAGACGAACTAATAAATGTTAGGGTTTTGCAACCTGCCCTTGAAAATAAAATTCTCTGATAGTTATGCTTATGTACTGCACGACTTCATTATTAATACTATTATGCCCGTTAACTGCTTAAAATGTTGCTCAATATTCCCTTTCTAATGAGTATATGTCACGTAACAGTGAAGCGATAACTATATCTATGCTTATGTCCCTGATGACTTTATTAATAATGTTATTATGCTCGTTAACGGCTTTAAATGTTGCTTAATATATTTTTCTTAAATGAGAGCATGTCATGTAACTTAGAAAATAAACAAGATTACTAACACAAGTTGAAATACATATGTTCTCTTATATATTCATTGTGTTTGAAAGAGCAATTTATTTTTAAGATTTTCCTACATGAATTTTAAAATTATAATGTTATGAATTATTTATTTACCAATTTGTAATGCATAATTAATAATATAATTGAAATTGTGTATATAAATATCACTAAATCTTATATCCAGCACTGAATAAATACGATATTCGATAGTTATTAATTACAGCGCTGGCATGTTCAAATTCAAAACTATCATTTCAGATGTATCTGGAGATTTATGGAATAATCTGCAAAGCATTATGCTCATAATTTCTTGAACTTCTGATATTTTCTATAATCATAAATCATCTTAAGATGAATGAAGACACTGTTAAACATATTGTATCGTATATTAACTTTGGGTATCATAATTATTAGGATATTACAAATGATATTCTGCTCTAAAATCCTTTCATAAATCTTGATGACCAACTTAATAAATTTTATGCACATTTTGTCGAAATTAAATGAATAATTGTTTCAATTATTAGAATAAATTACTTAGAATAATAGTAGTTTTTCTAAGACTATTGTTTTCTTCTAGTTGAGAGCATCATATGTTTAATATTTTATTTCCCTTTTTATTCTGATAAATGTTAAAGATATTTAATATTTTGTTAGTACTTTTTTATAGTTTAATTCTCGGATAGATAGCCATAGAGGAGAGTTGGCCAATCTAAATATTCAGAAACTATACCATAGATTGCAGCATAAACTTTGTTCGTAAGAAACAGTTCAACGTGTTCATTCATTCCGACGTGCAGCTGTGTTTTTCAATTATAAAAAGAAAGTGTAATTTTAATGTTTATTTAATTAGGTGGTTAATATTTTTTTGAGTTAGGTATCTGAATGTTTTGCAGTGATTATGTTACATTTTTATTTACTATAAGGATCTTTAAGGCACGTATATAATCCAACCTTTGCTTATAAGTCTAAAACAAAAACGTACAATGGCGAAGTGACGCTTTAAATTGGGTGTCAATCTGTCCATCAATTTTAGGAGAGATGGCCTCCTAAAACAATATTTCAAAATTATACGGAGTGAGGATTTCAACTAAATATAATTTTTTATAATTATATTAATTTATATAATTATTTAAATTTTAACTAATAATAAATATTTCAATAGCTCTAATATAATAGGACCTAACGATGTATTTTTATTTCAGAAAATATTGATAATCTTCGGAAACGTTCATTCCAGAAAAGATAAAGTTGATAAATAAACTTAAAACTGTTAAAAATCTAAAATAAACACGGAAAAAAAAAACAAAAATAAAAAAAACATGACACTTCCAGTAGAGAAGAAGATTAAATACATTTGAAATTAGTAGATTCTACAGATTCCGAGGGAATAGAATTCGATGAGGACCACAGTGCTGGTTGTGAAGGAGAATATAATACCATAAACAAAAGAATTACTACATACAATGCGTAAGGTGCCAGAAGTGGTTCCATGAAACGTGTACAAACCAATATCTTTGCCAAAAAGGTGGTAAAGTTATACGAAAAGAGACTGATTGAAATTATATTTAAAATTTTGTGTATTCAAATTTTAGTCACTGGTTTTCCGTGATATAATTCCATATTTACAAATTGCTATGTGTTTTTCATGATTAACTACAGGGAATGTTACAAATGCAAATAAGTGCGAGTAGTAAGTCAAAATTACGTCCACTGCTAACGATATCGCAATATTAAAATGTTTATTTGCTTAAAAGAAGTTATAAAAACATATTAAAAGTAAATTAAAAATATATATTTACATGTTTCAACTCTTTTACTGAGTTGTCATCAGAATGTGTAACAGAAAATTACAAATGCATTTGAAAAATGGAAAAAATCATGGAATATAAAAAAGTAATCATATAAAGCGCCCTACATTTTCGCGATTGCTCGTGTTCCCTCTATGTCGCGACGCCGTAAGTTGTCCAACCATTCGACCCAGAAAATCGGGGAAATTCGAAAAGATAATGTATCGTTACAAACTCCTGAACCTCTCAAATAAAATTCAATGGACTCTACTATAAATAATTGTAAATAAAAATTAGTCCTGTAGATTATTTTACTCTCGTTAAAAAGTATGTTAATGTTATCTATTTGATTTAGCCGGAATAAAGCAGTATTACCTATATTATATTTTATATCCGCTATATGTTCTTTACATCTGGTATTGAATTTTCGTTGGGTTATACATATATAATGATTTTTGATTCCTCCTTCCCTAATAAATGGAATCATATAAAATCCCGAGAGGTCATCTCTATTAATAGGATAAATTTTAGTATTTAAAAGCATCTTTAATTTCGGAGGCGGCTTCGCGATCAAACATCTACCAAAATTTCTTAAATGATTTTTCATATGTTCTAAGATACCCGGGAAATAATTTGCTACAACCCTTTTCATATTAACTTCATTAATAGTTTTATTTTTATTTTTAGAATTAGCAAAGAAGCTCTGAATCAATTTGTTAATTAATTTTACCTGATACCCATTATCACTAGCGATACGTTTAATTTTCTCTAATTCATCCCTCAGATTTATATCGGAAGAAATCCTGAAAGCACGATTAATTAGGAACCTGAAGGTGTATAATTTATAAGGCATTGGGATGCATGCATTAGAAGGTATAATGTTTAAATCCGCGATAGATTTTCGGTAAACTGAACGAATTAATTCATTCCCCTTTCTCTGTAACTCAACATCTAAAGAAACAGGGGAAAATTACCTTTTTTACATGTTGAGTTACAGAGAAAGGGGAATGAATTAATTCGTTCAGTTTACCGAAAACCTATCGCGGATTTAAACGTTATAGAGTTTAAACGTAAAACATTACTATATAAATTTTAAATCTATTTTTATTCTGACATATTAAAGAAAAATATACGATTTGTTTTAAAAGCATCCCTCTATTCTAAAAAAAAAGTAACTAACGCTATCACCGCCTCCGCCGCTTTTGAATTTTTTGTGACCGGAAGTCTTTCTTTGTTAACACTAGAAAGACTGAAACTTAGTATATACCTATATTGCCCAAAAGCAGTCAAAATGACTGCATTGTGAAAGAATAGCTAATGTCTAAAGAAATTTGTTTAAAATTAATTTTTAATATTTTTATATTATTTACAGTTATATAACAAGTTATTAGTAAGTATTAACAATAAAATAATCTATGCATTATTATTTGTACATTTTATGAAAATGAAAGTGGATAGCTTTTTCTGTGTACATCTTCCACAAATTAACTTTTGACATTTTTCACATATATTATTTGTTTTGTCGTTGTGGAAAAGTCGTACTTGACAAATTTTGCATTTGTTAGAATGGGTTGCATTTGATGACGTTGCAGTTGACCTTTGTGGGTCGTCATGTTCTGATTAATTTTTCTGTCTTGCAGCTCTGTATTCGATGGAAAGCTCTTCTGCTAATTGAACAAGAACTCTTTTCGTTGTATTTGTATTCCTGTCATCTCTTTGTAAAGAATCCAGGCAATTATAGCAGCCAAATCTAAAATATTTGAAGGAGCCATCTACGAGAACTGGCTTTTACTGTATATTTTCTGGCCATTTGATCCACCACATCAACTCCAAATTTAGTACTGTTATAAAATTGAATAGATTTCGTTATCATTTTTTATTACTTTTATCAGTATTCACAAATTTATGCTTGGAACTTAGAACAGCTACTCTTTTATTTGGTTTCCTTTTATATATTGTAAGAACACAATCCTCTGATTTATATAGCAGATTGGAAAAACGAGGCATGTTATCCTTCGTTTCTTTGACTGCTTTGGGTAGTTCTCTTTTGTTTCTCCTAATAGTTCCAACTAGAGTTGTTTGTTTGGCCAATAATTTTGTCGCGAGTGATATGCTAGTGAAAAAGTTATCGGTCGTGATATTTCTTCCACAGCTTGTATATGGCTCGACAAGTTTCAGAACAACGTGTTCACTGAGAATTGACGATGGTCGTTGTTCATCTTTCCCAAATAAGGGAAGCCATTCAAAACATATTTGCTACTAACATCTGATGCAAGCCAGAATTTGATGCCAAATTTGTTGGGTTTATTAGGCATATACTGTGTAAACCTGCACCTGGCTTTTGACGGAAATAATTGCCCGTCAACTGTTATATTTTGCCCTGATAGCAAGGTCGACTATTTTCAATGAACTTGTCCCATATTTCCGAAACAAAGGTAAATTTGTTTTTCTGTAGGGGTCTACTTCTTTCGGTTCTTTTGTCAAAACGAATTAACCGTAGGATTTGCTTGAATTTTTCTCTGGTCATAGTTTTTCTAAAAAATTCGGGACCCAACTTTGCTGACCATAAAAAACTCAGTTTTAAATTTTTTGCCTCGTAGGCTTCACGAGCATATAAAATCTCAATAAATACAAGTATTTCCGCTAATTCTGTTATCCAATCGTTCCTCAAAATTCGGCGGCCTTCTTCTTCTGTACACTATTTTATATGTTTGATAATATAGTCATCTATTATCAACAATAATGCACTGATAGGATTATCTGCCATAATGTTCCTTTTTGCGTAGCCTGTTGGCCCTTTCGCACCCTTGAAAATACAAGTAGATTGTAACCATCCAGGAATACCCACCTTTGTCAAATTTTGACCACACAGTACCATCGGCAGCTGTTTCGGTCTCCTAAAAGGTGTTTTCAGTTTCTTCATAAAAGTCTGAACTACTTACCACCTACACCTTTTCCTGGGCATATTAATGACACTTTAATTTTCATCATTGGTGATTGACTCTTCATCGCTATCTTCAGTGTCAGATGTTTCACTTTGAATATAATCCTCTTCATCTTCAGATGATAGTTCAGAATTTGTTGCATCTGGTTCTATATCGGAGCACTCTTCATTTATGTTCGTTAGGTTTTCCAATAACTCACTTCTATTCGACATTTCTTTCGTGAATTTAGGGCGCAAAAGAAAAATCAAACAACTTGTTAGAACAAGTATAACTGCATAAAGACCCGAATATCAAGTACTATTTTACCTTATTGAGCAACTGCGACTTATCAAGTATACGCCCATATCGATAATTTATCATGTGATGGTAACCGTAAAAAATGAAAACTATTACCGTGGTTTAGTCGGTAGAACGTCAGTGCGCTATACTGATGGCCCGGGTTCGAGTCCGGCTTGGAATCTTTTTAACTGTGTTGGCCTTTGCGCCTTTTAAGCAATTACTTCGAAATTTCATTTTCATTTGAAAACTATTATTTCAATACAGAGCCGAACTGGTCATATAAGAAATTTACTCAATTCAAAAATAAGAGTCATTTGATTATTAAAAAATTCCCAAGCAGTCAAAATGACTGCTTTTGGGCAATATAGGTATAACACACATATATATACCGGAAATGAAGGAGGGGGGTAACTACAATTATTAATAAACGCATTTATGGGTCATTCCATGCAAAATGAGCAAATCAGCTGTGGCACACATGTCACAGATTTTAATCAAAATCAGTCTATAAGTAGATCATATCTATTTATGAGTAAATGCAAAATAATAGATTTCTGGATTGTTCATTTAAGTATTAAAATTTACATTAAAAGTGAATGTAAAATCGAGGTATTGTCTACGTGCTTAAAATTTCAATTTCAAATATTAGCCTTAGTAATGGAAAGAATACATTAAAAATTATTTATAATTAGGAATGAATGATAATTAACAGACTGGCGTAAGTTAGTAATTGTATTTTTATTTCGTATCGAGAAAAAAATTATTTTTGAAAATTTTTAAGAGAAAAAAGCAATATTTCTATTAATCCTTTACACACGAAGGACAGCCTTGACAAGCTGCAAATTGCTACACCTTATAGCTAAAAGTATATATTTGAAATATCGGAAGTTTCATTCATGCCTTTTTTATTCCTTAATGAGAAAAAAAATAAATAGTAAAAAATGTTGAGGGTAAAATGCAATATTTCTATTACTTTTTTTTAAGTCAAGGAAAGCTTTATTAAACTTTTAAATTGTTTTATATTACAGATAAATGTGTATACTTTAAATGCAGAAACTTTTGTTCTTGCTTTCAGTTTATTTTTGCCTCAAGAGAATTTTAAATTAGAGTAGAAATCAGACTGAGCTAAACGAAAAGCTATATATCAATTCTAAATTCAAATAAAAAAACTAGATGGCAGCACTAATTTTTTTTTCCCATGCAATCGTGCAATATTTTAAGATACACGGGCGAATTCAAAGGGGTATAGCTAATGGAATGCAGAAAACATTACTATTTTGAACCCATTTTTCTTATGATAGGAATCAAAAGGCAATCTTGAAATTTTTTTAACGTATCATGGACTTATTAATCTTTATGTCTGAGCAATATTGTTAATGTCGGGCCTGTCCTTTATTTATGTTTTGCTTATACAGAAGAGGAAAAATCATGATTTTGTAATTTTTTTAAAAGTTTCTAAGTTTTTTTGAAGATGAAGGAAATAAATGGCCACTTTAAAACTTGGGGAATTCGATCTACATATGACATACTACATCAGGCATTAATTTCACAGAGGTTTTTTAATTCCTTTGATTTTTATAACGTTTCTAATTTTCTCAAAATTCACAAATTTTCAATTTTTGCAACCAATTTATAAATAATCATGGTGTTACTTGATTATTATAACTCAGTCAATAAGAAGATAATTTTTCAGAGTTTACAAAATTATAAAAAAAATTCCTTTCTGTTAAACAGTTTTCAAGATACAGAACTTCAAACTTCCAACTTTGGACGATTGCGCACATGTCATTCTATATCACAAGTTTTTTAAATGTCCAAAACTGCTAAAAAAATTTATTTTTTGTCAAGATATTTTGCAGAGCATTACTTGAATATGAATTGAACCTGAGCATTGAATTTTATTAAAATTGGTTAGTATGTGGCCACAATTTTTTTTTAATTTTTGCTCATTTTACGTGGAATGACCCTTATATGTTGTACAAAAAGTCACAAAATTCTAAGAAATTGTTTCTTTATATACGTAACTGTTTTTGTAATTTAAATTTAAAAGTAGTCAAAATGACTTCCTTGGACAATCTAGTGTTAATATTAAAAAATATATATATATTGCATACAAAAATATGAAAAGCGGTGGTATTATAGAGAAAAGATTGATAAACACGCTGATGCAGACAGTTTTCAAATCGAAGAATTATTTTAAGAGATATTTAATGACGAAGTTGGACAAAATCGTTCCATTAAAAAAGTTTTATAGGAGCAAAAACTGTACATAGGATTTTAATCAATTTTAGATAATTTTATGCGTCAGAATTTTCCGGTGTGTAGATAGCATTTAGTTTTTTAATTTGACTCAATTTTGGGGTTTTTATTTCGATTTTAAATTCAAATTTTCAGCATTTCGAGAGATATTTTTTTAGATATTTTAGAAAATTGCATTAATTTAAACTGTTGCCAACTGTATAAACAGCGTAAACAATGTTTGCTTCAAATTACAAATTTATTTTACACGTGACTATTATAAACAGAAAATATAAAAAGCAGGAACTCATTGAAAATTACGCCATAAAAACTATAATTTCACGTGAATTTTAAAAGAGAAATAATATTGTAAAATAATAAATTCATTAACATGCGTTAGAAGTCTTAAATTTCAGAATTTACGTCACATTTACGTCACATTACACTTATTACGTAAAATGAACAAAATATAATATTGCAAAACAGTTTAAATTTAAAAATTGCGCGAGACATTTATTTGATATTTTAAGATGATCATAATATTTCATTTTAACAAAAGTATTTTTACGTGAATATTAAAAAGAGAAAGAAAAGTTCGGTGAAAATTACGTCAAATTATAATTGTCAGATTCAAATTATAATTCAATCTTCCGAAATCTTTTTAAAGCCGATCAAATTAGCGTGCTGTTAGAGCCTGCGGTGTCTGAACGGGGGTTGACGAGCGTAGCCCGTAGGGGGCAGAGCCCCCTAGTTATTTAAAAATATGTTATGTCATTCAGTTTTTTACGTACATATATATCAAATATAATTTAAGTAGTTAGTAACAATAAACATGTATTATCTATAATTATTATGAAAGTATTACCTGAAATAATTTTACAATCCAAAAACAGCTAATTGCATTTTACATAATGTTTGAGTTATATTTACTGTCTGTAAGTTCATGGTGTGCAAAAAGGTGAGAAAAAACAATTATTAAGGGGATTCAGGGATCTTAAAATTGGAAAAAAAAAAGAAAAAAAAGACCATTTTCAACATTTAATATATTAAAATGTATTTGATTTTAAGACACACCTTCTATTGGACCTGAAATATACTTCAATCTTCCGAAATCTTTTTAAAGCCGATCAAATTAGCCTGCTGTTAGAGTCTGCGGTGTCTGAACGGGCAATAGTTTACGTATGATTATGACTGGTGGACAAAATTTAAGGACAAAGAAGATATGTACACAAAAATGAGAATCTACGTGAGATTGTGGGACCAGTCGTGATCAGTCCAATTGCGATGCATACGGCACCACTGTAAACGCGCGCTACTTTGGTGTCTCAAGAGTGGGACACACACAACAGGTCTTCGGGCGTATAGTCCACCCTTTTTCAAACGTCTTGCAACAGTTTTCCGCAATATTTTAGTTCTTGTGGCAGCACAAAGTAGATCTGATTATTGACCAGCTGTGATGCGTCGGTTCCTTTTTGCTGAAATAACAAACATAGCTAACTTCTTTGGACGTCGTACTGCTAGGACGGCCTCCTCCGGTGCGCCTAGTACATATTATACTCTTTTGGAATGCCGCACATAGCCTAGAAACAATACTGTGCGCAATGTTATATTCACGGGCAACATCTCTCATTTTGCGTACTTTTTCCACTTTCCGATTATTCTACCACGAGTAATATCATCTGAATGATACCACAAAGACATGTTCAAAATTACAATGTTCAAATTTCCCTCCATTTCCTTCAATTTTTTTAACATCTAATGACAACTCACAGCACCCGGCGATTGCCAGAAATCTCTTACCTCTGCTGTCACGTGATCAACAAAAGCGGGAGTAAAACATTTGCATAAGTTTTACAAAACAGAATACACCCCGCATTCATGCAAATTTACACGTTCTGCTACGGATCTATTTCTAACTGTAATCGTTGAAAATAACAGTGGTCCTTAAGTTTTGTCTACCAGTGTATAATTATGTTCTTTCATTTCATGCATTTAAAAAATTGCAAGATGCACAATTAGAATTTACAGGGTGCTCCAAACTATCAAACATTTGTAGAGCAGAAAATTGGCATAACAGATTGCGCGCAGGATAACAAAATAAATTTTGAAACTAGAAGGAAAATTTTCGTGCCTAGTTATACTTCAGATTATAGTAGTTACCCTGAACCTAAATCAATTTATATTTAAAAAAATATATTTTTTTAATAGAAAGTTGTATTTAGCTAATGTTAAATTTAGAAAATTTCAATAGTGTAATCATCTAAAAAAATATTTTTTTGAACAATAAAAAGAAATTTTAGGTTTCAGGTTATTCAGACAAATATGAGACATATTTTTCGAAAATTTCATAAAAAAATATTCAGAAGTTTTTATGATATCGTGCGTGTTATGGCCAAAAGCGTCATTTATAGAAAAATGACTTCAAAGTTTCAGAAATTGCGCTTCAGCTATTGAACGGGCATAATTCTAAAAGTCATAACTTCTGTTCCAATGAGAATTTCATGGAAACAACTATATGAAAGTGTTCAGAAAATATAAGAGTTTAACACTTAAAATAATAATAATAAATATATAAAATTTCGAAAATTTTAAAGGTTTAAGAGTCCCAAGATCTTTTAATTCAATAACCTGATCAAATACAATTGGTTTGTAATCTATTTAAATAAAATGTTAAATAAATTAGGAAAAAGTTTATTTATATGGAAATTGTAATTCAGTTAAGTTGAAAACGCTAACATTTGGATATAAGCAATTAATGAAGAATGCATTGTCAGGCTAATGTCAGACGAACGTCTTTTTGCACACTTTTTTTCCTTACGAATTATTCCTACACAATGCCGCTAGCATTGTGTAGGGATAATACGTAAGAAAAAAAGCGTGCAAAAAGCCGTTCGTCTGACATTAGCCTAAATGTTAGTATAGGGGAGAATCTATATTACTTTAGGCTAGTGCACATTTGTTAATAGTAAAGTTTTCTGATATTTGTAGCTGTAATAATAATGATAATAATCAAATTAACTGCAATATACCTTTTACTTATTTTAAATTATAACTTCTTGAATTTCAAAAACTAATTTATTAGCGGGTAGTAGAGGTCTGCACGGGGCGGAATTTCCAGGCCCGGGTCCGTCCCGGCCCGATGTAAAAATTGGAAGTTCGGCCCGAGCCCAGCCCGATCCCGTTGCATTTTTACAGTTCTCGGCCCGGCCCGGCCCGTACAAAAATCAGTGAAAACAGGCCCGGCCCGACAGAATTTCTACAAAAAGAAAAAAAAAATCCGTTTTTTCTCAACATACAATTACGATTCTTTTAATGAATACTACATACATATTTATGGGAACATTTTGCAGTATATTTTACATTACTATGCTGTTCGCAAAACATAAAACACACAATAGTAAACATTAACGATTACTTACAGTGTTTTAGTCATCGTGTCTACAGACATTTCAAAATGGAAATAAGGATTCATTAAAAGATTAATGTAGTTCATCAGAATAAAGGATTAAAAACATGATAACTTTTGAAGCTGTATAATAAAAAGTAGATTTGTGAAAATATTTCTCTCATTTTTAAGGCTTTTCTCAAATCCAAAGGAGCTACATTTCGACACATTTATGAATTCTTTTCTTTTCGGAAACGCGTAAGATTGGCAGGTATTCTTATTCAGAAGCTATGTAAATGTCGTTTTTTTTCATAGATAAAAGCAATATATCTTTCTGAAAATACTGTCAACGTTAGCGTTTTGAATCGAATTTTCGGAAGCGATGGCACAGGAAAGGAGAAAAACGTACAGTCACGTGACAGGAATCTATGTTATCTCTGTAAGTAATTTATCAAATATGGAAAAAGGTATTCTTTTCCAAATGCCTTCAATAGGCAGGCCTGTCAATTTTATGCCTTTATAGTTAAAATTTTTGTCAGAAAATGTGTCTGAAAGCTTCGCATTGTTGAGCAGTGAATATGAGCTTAAGGTATATTTCCAAAGATACTGTTAAGAGAAGTTCATTATCACTATTAATACTACCAAACACAATGACTGTTCTACACATCCTGAGATCGATTAAGACCAGTTCCGTCCCGGCACGAGTCTGCTAAAAAAAAGTTAAACTCAGACATCTTGCAACTGTACGATGCCGATCTCTACGATGGACATATTACATTTCTGTATTTATGTTGTTAAACTCGCATCGTCTCGTGACGCACATTTATACTTCTCGAGAAAATCATATTCATTGAAAATGGCTCGTATTTTATCTGCTTCGCTTAAATTCTTATATCGGGCCGATAGGCCCGATTAATTTTATTGCCGGCCCGGCCCGTTGTAAAAATTGTCCTAATTCTGCCGGCCCGGCCCGTTTGAAAATTCACCTTCATTCCGCCGGGCCGGGCCGGGTACGGGCCTCGGACCAAGCCCGGACCCGTGCAGACCTCTAGCGGGTAGTATGTTCATAGCGGTTGAAATTGGCTTGATATATGCTGGACAGATAATTACACTTATTTATCTCCTATCTAATTTCCACCATAAACTGTTATTTAATCCAAACCATCCACGTAACCTCATAGTACTTTGTATATAATTCTATATACCTTAAAAAATTAACCCAAATAAACAAGTGATCGTAAATTATATAAATTCTAGTAGAAGAGCAACGCGAATAATTATTATAAAATTAAATTATAATTCGCGTAAAATTGTAATTATCAAAATTAATTAATTATAACTTATAAATTAAAAGTTTGCGTTGTGAAATTTTATGTGATCTCTTCCACCTATGAATTAGGCTCTAAATAAGCTGCAAATAAAATGGCACACATTAATTGTTAGCACTAAAATAATTACAGAGATTTTAACTCCTGATTAAATGTTTTCATTTACATTAAACAAGATTATATACATATACATATTAATTATTCAAAAAAATATATATATATATAGAAGCAAAACATTAGTTTGCTTATCATTGTTACATGAAAATTTAATCTTTACCAAATGATTTTAATTACTTTTATTCTTTTTTTTAAGAGAAATAATTTTCTTTTATTTTAAATACCTTATTTAAATTTAATTATTGGGTTTGTCGGATCTCAGATGACCACTATACCGTAAAATATCATAAAGGGATATTTATAATTCTAGTATAACTTATGTGGTGAAAGAAAGATTAAAGTAGTACCTTGAATTTTGCACGGGTCGGTGGCCTTCCTTCATCGGACTTCAGAACCGGCGCGGTACTCGGGATACTTTTCGATAATCGTACAAATTCATTTCATCACACGGGCGGCAAGATCGGCATGACTGGAAGCATAGCTCCGGGACGCTGTAGGCAGGATCCATTTTATATTTTATATTTGCTTTTAATCAGACTGGATCATGTAGCATACATCCTTGGCCTTTCCATATCATTACCAAGGCTTTTAGGACAGCTTAGGCATTACCAGGGCTAACAGGACCAAGTAAACATCACCAGGGCTTTCGGGTTCGCTCTTGCATCATCAGGGCTGTCAGGCTCGCTTAGGCATTATCAGGGCTATCAGGTCCGCATTTACATCTTCGGAATATTTTTATAGACTGCTTCTTCAAAGTTTTTTCTTGCACACCCTCGCTTGGTAGTGGGCGGAACAGTTTGTTGTAGCCCTACCTTATTGGTTGTGAGAAAACTTAATAGTATGCTTGGCTAGACCTATTAGCTGCCGGACCTCCAAAGCCCCTCACATATACTTTAATTTTATTATATGCCATAAACTTTGGGTGGTCTATAGACATATATCTCCTCCGACATTTTTATTATTTTACGCTTCCCTATTATAAACAACTTTTCTTTTGAGTGTCCTGAAACGACGCCAGAACGACCAGCTATGATTCTGCTATTGTTGTTTTCTGAGATCCAAACTATTCACTCGACCTTATACATTTATTTTAAAATATATCAATTTTTAAAAATATCTATTTAATATTTATAATAAAATTAATAATTTTTGTAGGAACTTACACTCCTATTTTACTCAAACATATAATTATTCCAATTTTAAACTCATATTTTATTTATATTTTATAAAAATATATTTTTACAACAGAAATAACAAATTACGCAACTGTACTTTGACTTCACCGAAATGTTGTGGGAACATATTATTGTTATATGTTTTCCAGCAATATATAAAAATCACAACGCGCTTTTCCCATATGAAAAAGTTTAATAATTTTCTATACGAACAATGGTACTTCTGTGAGTCTTAAACATTAATACCTAGTGCCTGAGTTCTCCTGTTTTTGTGTTAAGCATTGTTTGACATAAGAAATGTTTGCATTAGACCTCTGATTTTGTAATAATCTGCTCAGAATCACATAGATGTGGTTGAATCAGTTAATTAGACTGCTTAACTCATCCTTGAACTTTGCCTTGTATTGCTTTTTTTTCAGAATTGATAGGTTGTTTGCTACTATGTATAGCTTTTGGAGGGAGCTTTTGAGCCTCTTATTTATTCATTAAAGGGGTTAATAAATTTTCAAACTTTTGTCTATGGCAACAGCTAGGTTAATCAGGATAGTTAATCACAATAAAATAAATATCCTTATAACAAAAAAGGGACCCAACAGAAAAGACATGCATCGTTATTCGAGTTTTTTTTTCTTTCTTAACTTTTAGAAAAAGGGGGTTTTTTCTTATAAAACAGCGTTATATGTAAGCAATCAATTTCCTAAAATTTAAGAGAAATATTCTGCTTTTTTTCTGTGTACTATTCCGAATATTTAACTTTTAATTTATAACATTGAAAAGAAACGAAAGATGCACAAATTCTTATTTTCTATATCACAAAGCAAAGTGTCCCATTCTAGGATATAAAATATCGATATATTATTATGCATTTAAAACTTAATAGCTTGAGGAAATAGAAAGTATTATCTGTCGTACTTTTAAACTTTGCAACTTGCATATACATATACTGCGATATGTATATTTATATTTATCTGAACATATATATTTTTTTCAATGTTCTTTTCATTACCTTTTGAATTATTCAGAATATATGGATAAAAGTAGGATTTTTTTAGCACAATAAATATGGGTACATCCATCAAAATTTTAGAATTCATTACAATATAGCTGCTAAATGTATGAAAATATGAAGAAATAAATTATAAATACACGGAGAATGTGAAGTACCATCAATGATGCCAAACTATACCATTTCATTGAGCAAAAGTAGTACAATCCTACTTTCTTTTGTAGTAATTTAGTTTTTACTTAATTGCAGGCATTCCGTCATTATATAAAACTAGTCGTTGGGGGCCACTGTAATACTTACCCATCATGGATATACATAATGTAAAATATGAAAATAAAACATGTTTAAACTATTTATAAAATGCATTGAAATTCGAAAATAAAATTTATACATATATTTAAATATTTTTAATACATAGTAATGCTCTTTTACTGAATTGCGGGTACTACTTGATTAACCTGTCGACAAATTATTGCAATTTCGAGAAATTATATAAAACGCCAAACTACTCACAAAATTATACAAATTTGCATAATTTTTATTTTAAATAACGAACGAACAAATAAATTAGCAAAAGATTAATAAAAATACAAATAAAACGTCGAATTAAAAATCACTTGATGACGCAACAAACACGCGTAACATGTTTAATGTCAAGTGAATGTGCATTTACGATAAGCCATTATTGGCATTGCATCTTATAATTTGGCGATAGTTTTTTTGGTCGACGGGGTAATCAAGTAGTGCCGAATTGCGTAAAAGAAATATCCTTATAACTCCAAAAATGATAATAATATTAGCCAACACTTTCCTGCGTCGGATTAAGCGTCTCATTTCCATTTAAAATATATCTTTGAATTGAAATTGGAATGAAATACAGGTTCATGAAAAATCGAAGAGTGTGGAAAATATGATTACAAATATCTCCGCAACTAGCTATCCGATTGACTTCATTTTTTATGCATTTTTTTTTAATTGTGTTTTAAACTATTGTGTTCCTTAAAATAAACAATGTCGACAATTTTTATATACCTTTTATCAGAACGAAAATTTCGAGAGTCTGAAAAAAAAAATTCCGGATTATGTAGGTTACTGATATTCAATAGGCATCTTCCCATTGTGACATACTAAGTATACACCAAGTTTCAAGTCCCTATCTCAATTTTCCCGCGAGATAGAGCGTTTACAGGCACAAACATACAGACGGACAGCAATTTTTTTTTCAAAAAATATGTTTTTCGGAATTTCCAGTGTCTGAAACATGTAAATCCGTCAGTTTTTTTTTTTTTAAACGATTACAAGACTTACTCTATACTACGTATGATGGGTAAGTAATAATGAAACTGTACATAAATTCAAGTTGGATAACAGTTTTATTTAATACAAAGGAGATTAAGTGGACAAAAATTATTGCTGTCATAAAATATAATTTTATAATGCTCATGTGTTGCTATTCATAGCATTGTATGCATGTCAATAGGCATTGAAAAACAACGGAAATTTATTTAAAATTTCCTACCTTTTCATAAATAAACGTCCTTATTGTAATTTTAGGCAATTGCATTTTTATTTTTATGTTTAATTATAAAACATGGTTTATGATAATACGTGACATAAAAAAGAATGACAGTTTCTAAAATGCAATAGCAAGCAAACTGTCGCAGCAATGAATATTATATTTGCATATGATTAATTCTGTGTGTAATATGTGTAATTAATTCTGTGTTAATAGAATCTGTGTGATTAATTCTGTGTAATTAATATTCTCCAAGTATTTATAACATGTACCACCAACAGATGGAGCTCCAATATCTCCAATTGTATGAATTCTCATAATAACCTCACAATTTCAAAACGCAAGCATCTTTTTTTTTCTTTACTTTTCAATAATGAAACAGAATAAAGTGTAAAAACTGAATGAAGTTGATCAACCATTTCACGTTAGTTTAAAAATTCTTAAAATTTTTGAGAGAGAGAAGTGCCACCTGTCATTTAAACTTAATACTAAAGGTTAGAAGCAATAAATAAATTAGCCAAATTTTACTGAAATAGCTTCTACAACAACACCTTTAATAGCTTCTTATTGCTTTAAAAATTGTCAATATTACAGGACACACTGATGTATAAGATGATAAACAAAATGATTTAAAAAAATAACTCGGATTTGACAGATCAAATAAAATTGATGATCATATAAAGTAAAATAAACTATGCCTTTCTTAATTTCGTTTAGATATTTTGTTACATTACTGAAGCCTTTCCTATCGTAACAGAATACTGATGTATTTCGTATTATAGCAATATGTCTACACTGTTATATTTGTTATTTATCGCTACACTAAAAAATACTTAAATTACAATAATTTAAGTAAAATACTGACTTACCATTGATAAAAGTAAAATATTTTAATAATATGAACTGTTATGCATACAAATGTTTTGGCTTTCTGTTGATTGTAAAACAAACAAATGCTTGCCTCTCCCCTGGTAACACGGCACAAAATTCTGTCGCGGTTATAAATCCGTTTGTAGTTGGGAAAATATCAAAGAAGAATGTCTGCGTCTTTCACAACTCAGATTTTTTTTAGACAGGGAGATAATGGTGAAAAGGATTTTTTTCTTTTCTGAAGAAAGTTTTGATTTGTTAAGCCTCTACTATTTAATAAGATGCAGAATGCCTAGTCATTATATCTGATAACATTGTACATAGTCTTCCATTTTTTGTAAGTATTTTAACTTAAAATTTATTCACTTATGTGCTCCAAAATAATTAAGTTTTGTAGGCTAGCTCGAATTAAACTTCACACAAATTTCACATTATTTCAAAATATCAATTTCTTGGGGCGATAACTTATTAAACATTTTTATTTCTTCATTGTAAGACGGCATATTGTAGATTATTATTAATTATATACATATTATTCATATGCATTATATTTTTCAGCAATCTTTTGATGAAAAACACGTTTTTTCCAATGATCTTTTGACGAAATTCACGTTTTTTTCCACGTGATCGTTTGACGAAATTCACGTTTTTTTCATGCGATCCTTTGACGAAATTCACGTTTTCCCCTGTGATCCTTTGACAGAATTTGCATTTTTCACTGCAATGCTTTGACAAAATTCGGATTTTCCCCATGATGTTTTGATTGAATGGATTTATTTTGTGCCCATTTGTCAAAATTCATGATTTTTTAATGTCTGAATTTTCAGACGGATGGGCAATATTTTAGAACTTTCATAACCGAAGATTTAAATATAATCTACATATATACATATTGGTATATAAACAGAACATCACATAAACACTAATACACAAAAATAATGGCGATACTATAACATTTTTCAGTTAGCACACCTCAAAAACAGAACAGAACTAAGCTAACATCATTTCTTATTTGGCGAAGCTCCCACAAGCCGGTCATGTGAGGCCTGGTAAAATCAATTTTTGGAACGTGTAGCCCGCGTTACAGTTTCACTTATGTAGGACAATTTTGGCGACTTAGTGTTGAACAATGCCTGCGGCTTCTGCTGCATTAAAACGAGAATATTTCTAAATCTTTCTGTCTAAATCATTGATATGTGGTGTATTATGTTTAAGCTATGCTCTACACGTTCAAAAATTGATTTGTACCTGAAATCTCCTGAAATTGATTTCAAAGAAAATAATGGTAAAAATATGTCAACGCCCTATACTAGGTTTCAATTATCAAGATAAAAAGAAAACATTTTATAAAATGAGCCTGATGTTCATGAATAAAAATATAATGAAAAATATGCATGCTTGAGTAGTTGGTAATTGAGTAAAAATTGAGTTTTAAATATTTTCAGACTCATACTTAAAAGCATAATATCACATCCCTGCTCTTCTGATTTATTTTGATCTGATCTGATTGTACTGGTGTTAATTACTTTCTTTCTTTTTATTTCTTTTCTTCTTCTTTATGATTTGACTCTTTTTTTTTTTTTTTTTTTTTTTTTTTTTTTTTAGTGTCAATGAGTGTAATTATAAAAACCATTACTATGGTGTGTATTATAAAAAAAATATTCCAAATCTTTATTAAAGTATTTACTCGCATATTCACAATTTCCCTGTCTCTTAATAATTTCTTATTAATTACTTCTATTTAAACGTCTTTTATTTTTAAACGCGTATTATATTACTAGCCGCCCTTGGCGACCAGTTTGGTCTCCTTTAAATCTATGCTAAGCATTGTACCGGGTGTCCCAAAAGGACTGACTGAAATTTCAATAACTTGCAAACGGTGACAGATATTAAAAAAATTCTTGCAGGAGGGTTATGCATAAGGTCAAAAGTTTTATTACAGTGATTTTCAATTTTAGTTCAATTTACAAACAATAGATGGCGCTGTAAGCAATAGTCGCTAAATACAGGCTCGATTTTTGGTCCTTTATCTTGTTCCATGCAGAAAAAGGAGATGGAAATGTATTATCCGGGCCACGAAGTACCAAAAATCGAGCCTGAATTTAGCGTCTATTGATCGCAGCGCCATCTATTGTTTGTAATTCGAACTAAAATTGAAAATCACTGTAAAAAAACTTTTGACCTTATGCATAACCCTCCTACAATATTTTTTAAAATATCTGTCACCGTTTACAAGTTATTGAATTTTAAAATCAGTCAGTCCTTTTTAGGACACCCGGTATCATGTTACTTTTATTCATAATTGAATTTATTTGGTCAATCCTTCGCCAAATCGGAAGATTCTGATACAGAAATCATGAACTCGGTATTTTTATGATAGCCTAGTGCAAGTGATAAATCGCCAAACATTGTACCCGTCGAATTTTTTTCTTATTTCATTTAAAATATAATACTTTCACTCATTTTATTTAAAATAAATAACTTTAAAACTGAAATAACTTAAAACTGAAATAATACTTAAAATTTATTACTCTCAATTTTCTCTTATTTCTTAAAAAAAAAAATATATATATATATAATAATAATAAGTAGTACTATAAACCATGACATTTAATTTCAACATCAAAGCTTTGCTTTAATTTACCTCCCGTAAAATTGTTTATGACAGTCGCATGAGATGGACTATTATAATACTGATGATATGATGGCGATGGAACAATATTTGGCAATTTATCACCTGCGCCCGGCTAAAATTAAATTACCAAATTGGCTGTTTGGCATATAAAAAGTGAAGCGGTCGACCCGGAACTGTTGATGACAGTCACATGACTTAGGCTATTATTATAGATTCTTATTCCAATTTCTAATCTAAAAAGCATTTTCCCTTCATAAAAATCTTTCTTAAAGCTATTACGTTTCCTAATGCTAAAACGGAAACGCCAAAGCAATTCGAATGTTTTTACTTTATCATTTTCTTTTTAATTCTTATTTTATTCGAAACTTCTCCTTTGCACGCCTTTCAGCCGAGCAACATATCACTACGAAATTGTTGCGCTTCCAATATTAATTCCGGACGTTCTGATTGGATTATTTGGCTGGCGCCGATTCCTGATTCGTCCATACCTACTGAGGTTCGGAGTTCACTTTTTTCATATTCTTGATTGCTAAATAAGTTCCAGCTGTTAGGGGTAAAGTCAGCATAGTGTATTGAATGGATCCCATTTTAACATCGATTTTATTTCCACCGTTGTAATACCTTCTGAAAAAGAGTTGTGGAAGGTGGTTTCATGACATGAAGTATAAACAATAAGACCAATGTCAGACGGGCGTCTTTTTTGCTTCTTTTTTGCTTAGGTATTACCCATTCACAATGCTATAGCATTGTGAATGGATAATACCTAAGTAAAAAGCATTGTGAATGGATAATACCTAAGCAAAAAAGCAGCAAAAAAGACGCCCGTCTGACATTGGTCTAAACGTTCTTCTTTTCTAAATGAGTGTCCTTTCATTGGGAAAATCTCCTGTGGATTTCTTTTTATTATGCCTCCTATCGCTGCGCGCCGTTCGACTGTGAACATGTCTCCAACCATCGTAAATAGTGAGAACCTGTAAAAAAGCTGACCAAATTTCTTAACCCTTAAATGCCGATTGTTGCCTTTCGGCAGCATACCCAATTTAGGCTCTAAAATACTATTAGAAAAATATTTAAGTTATGATGCCTAACGTTGCCAATAAAATACATTCTGAAAATATTATTAAATTGATTTTTAGAATGTAGATGGCAATACTTGTGTTGTTTAAAAATAAAGATAAATTTATTTTTTCAATTTTTGCTACGTATTCTTTTTGTTTTGTTTGGAAGCTTGCGAAATACCCTATTTTGTTCTGCAGTAAGCATGTAAAATTTATTTCTTATCATAGTTCTTAAAATTCTTGTGTGTTTAATATTATAGAATTTTATCAAGTAAAAGTAATTTTTCAATTAAAGACCAGTATTGCAGATTAGTAACAATAAGTTTTCTTGCCGTAAACCACACTTAAAATAAAATATGATTTTTTAAAGTATTTTTGCCATGATTTATTTAAAAAATGGAAGCCGAAAAACATACTTAAAATGAATTTTGAAAAATCAGGCATTTAAGGGTTAAAAGCCGATAAAATCACCACACACACACACATACATATATATATAATGACCCTTTACTTTATATGAAAGTCTGATCTTACATTATTTTTAATATTTATTGAATGTCTTTAAAGCATTAAATGTGAGTGACGATTTTAAGATCCGGTAATTCTCATATGTTAGACAGAAAAACGTCGCAGTTATTGCAGTTGTATACTGAATCGAAATAACTATACGGTACATTCGATATTATTATTTCTTAGAAAATGAATTAAGTTATTGCTATTATTGCAAATTATTATTATTCTAAATTATCATTATGCATTTATCAATAATTACAATCATTATCCTTAAAATAGTAATTGTAAATTTTGAGTATCCATCTTCACATGTTAAATATTTTTACAGCCGCTTATACCCTACTATCTTTAAACTGATGAAATAAACTGAAAATCTGATTCCATTCACAGTGAACAAAAGCATTTTGTTTTATAGAAACATTGTCATCTATGGAAAGAAAAAAAAACACAGAATAGGAAATTTTTACGACTAATCATTCAAAACGAAAAAAACTTATTAAAAACCTCAAAACAGGTGATTTTTCTGAGGCACAGAGTATATTCAGAGACATAAATTATGTTTTAGTATCAACCTAGTACGTTAATATTTTACAAACGGGAAAAAAAGGAAATTAGAAATTCTTCAAATGTTACGTTTATTTAAAATATATATATATATATATTTACCTGAAATAAGAAATAAATCTATGTTTTATTCAAAAATAAAAATTTTTAACACAATTAGAATAATTTATTTTAAAAGAAAATGAGGTGCAATTTTCTTCTAAAGTATATTTAACATTTTCTACATTAAGGTATTTGTTGTTCTGAGGATGAAATTATCTAAAACATTTCCTATGAGAAACAGAACAGTTTATTCGTTTTAAAAAATTTTCAACATTTTCTTTGAAATAAAGAATATTTTCTTTATTTTTTGCTTGTGTTTCTGTTGTTATCTTTTAATTAAATATTAATTTGCTTCTAGACACATAAGATGGGAAATTTAGCAAAACGAGTAACAATAAGTTAAAAAAATGTTTACCAATTTCTGTAAAACTTAAAATACTAAAAAAAGTAGATTGTTTATACAAGAGAAATTGTTGCTAAATTAAATTAAACCGAAAATTTTCTGATAACAATTTTATTTTTTCATGTTAAATATCTTATTCAATTTCAGAACTATTCATATATTTATATTTAAAAGATTTCCCTTTATAATACATAATTGCTTCAAACATATCTATAATTGAATTAAAACCTTACGCATTCGTACTTTTTATTTTTGTTTAACGTTTGGCGTATACATATGTCGAAGCGTTGATAATTCAATTAATTTCTTCAACAAAAGTGTTTTCCATCGCAGCATTGTATATGTTTTTTGTGTTATTATTAACGATGTATAAAATTATACACTGTAAAAAAAAAAAAAAAAAGTCAATATACACATTTTTTTCGTAAAATTTTAAAGAATACTTCCATTTTGCTATGAAAACAGTACAATTTTCCCAACTGGCATTTTCAGATTACAAATCCATATAATTTCAGTAAGTTTTTTCGTAAATTTCCAGAATATTTCTGTATTTCTATCATAACCGTACAAGTTCCGTAATTGATGTTTCGAAAAAGTTGCTGTGTTTGGAAAATGAAGTAATTATTTGTTGTATATACTTGTCTTACAGTGGAATTATTTAAAATGAAAGACTAATATTGCACAAATATTGAATTTACACTGGAAATATTTCGAACTGATTGTCGATACTATCAAATACAAAAATATTGGATTTACATTCCATTCCTAATATTTTTAAAAGTGGAAGTTACACAAATATTGACTTTAAATTGAACATATTTCAAAAGAAAAATCTAATATTTGCTAAATGTGGTTCTATATTGAAAAGGTATGCAATGATTCCCATATATTGGCTAAATGTTGGTTTTATATTGATTTTCGAGTAAAACCGATACAATTTAGCGCGTCATCTATTGTATGTACATTAGGGTGGACCGAAAAAAAATTTTTTTTTTAAATTAAAAACGGGTAGGTACCAAAAGTTGCCTTTATACTAGTACATCATCTGTGTGCAATATTACCGTCGAAAAAAAATGGCTTGAGTCTGTGCTTTTGGTCCAAAAGTCGAAATTTTGGGTAAAATTTGACATTTTTTCAAAAATTAAAAAAAAATTCTATAGAGATGGTTATTATTTAAAAGTGTTATTTAGCTCTTTATTATTAATGACTTAACATATTTAAACGAAAAAACTATATCTTTGTTCTGTATAACTGGAACAAAACTGACAACATTTGGTGAAAAAAGGCGTTTCCACTCTGTTGTGTCACACAACTAATTGTTGTTTGGAATACAGCTCTTACCTAGCTGCTTTCAAAACTACCCAGGAGGTACCACGTGGAGGTGGCTGCATTTCATGTCACAACAGTGCATAGCTCGACCACCCTACCATCTGAACCCAATTTTTTATTTATACATTGAATTGTGATATTTTATCAAAGACTGGCATAAGTTTTCTATGTATCAACCTGGTACATCTCTTCTTTGGATCCACAGACTTTGAATGCTGCTGCTGTGATCTCATTTACGTATTTTTATACTGTTTGTGTAAGAGAAGACAAACAGTGTAATGCAGTGCGGATGATATTAATGTAATCTATTCAGCCTTCTATTATCTTCACCAAGATTGCACACGATAAATGCATATTGATTAGAGGTTCTGTTACCACAACACTTTTCCAATGAGTTAGATTTATATAATTATCCGCTTCAAAGTTGATTGTCGATATTTCCGATTTGCGTATGCCATCATTTACTCTCATCTTTCGCCTATTGTGTGCTGAGCAGCTACCTGTATAATGTGATGGAAATCGTCAGAGAGCATTGAAATAAGAATTTCCTCTGTGTATGCAAAGCAACCATTGTCCTAAATAACCTTTTTTTCAGTATTTTTTTTATTCCGTTTTGTGTGTTGTTTAGTATCCAAGTTGTTTTTGTGTAGCCAATTTCCCATGAGTTTTTAGATCTCTTCTTTAGCTGTGGATTACATTTAATTGTAAACTATGCTGGAGCCAAACTTGGATAACATAGTACTTTTTGAGTGAACGTAGAGACTCTGATGGGCAGTGAGTGCTCATTTGAAGGCGGATAATTCTGTTAGTCGTTGTCATCCATTCTGCGAGGGGCATGTTTAGAATGAACCATTATAATTGATCATATGTCTCCTCCAAGTCCAGTTAATTTCCTCTGCATCATTTATTAGATAAAATCGTTAGCAAAAATTATATTCTAACCCACAGGGATGCGCCAGACCAATAGGAAAATCTTTGTCCACTTGCTTATTCCTTCTTATTTCACTTTTTGAAGCCATAGAGAGTATTTTCTAAACATTATTTCCTGAAATCAAGAAAAGGGTACCCAGCACATACCAGAAATACCTGATAGATATCTGCGAAGTTATTTCATCAAGATATTGCTCAGAAGAGCTAGCAAATAGGAACCCAAGAAACTTGTTCTACGCAAGATGGCCCACAACGGCGCATAAAATTATTCACCTTTATATAAGCACTGAACTGATTGACCATCAGAGTCTGGTTCACTCACAAAGTATGTAATCCAAGTTTATGCCACATGATGGCTTACACCAAATAAAATTCACATCTAAAAAATTGATCTAAAAACTTATGGGAAATTACTCGACTACAAAACATCACAGAAATCGGCAAAAAAAAAAAAAAAAAAAAAAACTAAAAAAATTTATTTAGGACAATGGTAGCTTTTCACATCGAGAGCAAATTCTTATTGCAATTTTGATGACGATCGCCATCACATTAAACAACAAGCTTATCAGCATATAAAAAATTCAAGAGGTAGAGTAAATGATGGCATACTCAAAGATGAAATACCTAAATGTTGTAAAATGTTGTAGGAACGTAACTCCCAATCACTATCCAGTAACTGGATGTAATTTTGGTGAAGATACTAGAGGGCTGAATAGATTCCATTAATTCCACTGCATTAATCTGCTTGCCTTGTCATACACAAGCAGTAGAAATATATGTTAAGAAGTGTCACACCAGCACCCAACGTCTGTGGATACAAAGAAGAGATGGATTAGGTTGATACATAGGAATCTTATGTCAGTCTTTGATAAAAAATCACAATTCAGTATATAAATAAAACATTGTGCTCAGATGGAAGGGTGGTCAATCTATGCACTGTTGGGTCATGAAATGCAGCCACTCCCACTTGATACCCCCTTGGTAGATTTCAAAGCAACTTCGTAAGAGCTGTATTCCAAATAACAATTAGTTGTATGACACAACAGAGTGGAAACGCCTTTTTTTTACCAAAAGTTGTCAGTTTTGTTCCAGTTATACAGAACAAAGATATAGTTCTATCGTTTAAATATGTTAAGTCATTAATAATAACGGTTTAAATAACACTTTTAAATAATAACCATCTTTATAGAATTTTTTTTAAAGTTTTGAAAAAATGTCAAATTTTACCCAAAATTTCGACTTTTGGACCAAAAGCGCAGACTCAAGCCATTTTTTTTCAGCGGTAATATTGCACGCAGATGATGTACTAGTATAAAGGCAACTTTTGGCACCTACCCGTTTTTGATTTTCAAAAAATAATTTTTTTCGCTCCACCCTAAAGTACATTTAATCATCTCGCTAGAATATTTCTCTTTTCTTTTGTTGAATATACAGCTTACAAATTTTTACGAAAAGAAAAAAAAATGAAGTCTTATACCTTCTTTCTAAGTTTAAGACAGATGAAAAGGAAATGTTACAGGTTATTTTAAATTATAATTTTGAAATATTGCTTGACATATTTACCGTAAGCTAGTACTCTTTTTTTTAAGTCTCTGAAGAATGTCTTAAAATGAAAAACCTATTTTAAATGGTAATATTTTTAATCTATTCTCGTTAAGAAATACGCACACAAAACTTTCAGCATATCTCAAATACAATAATGAAATTATTATGAAATTGATGTTTATCTAAGTTATGATAAGCAATAAAGGAAATTTATTTCAATAGCATGTACTAATTATCTTTATTTGTGTTTAGAGTAGATCATCACATAAATAAATAAAAAGATTCGAATAAATAATTAAATTTAAATAATCAAAAAACCCGGCTGCGTAAAAAGCGAAGTAATTAATTTTTTCTAATCAATGTGAAACTATTTTTTTTTTCAATTCCTACTATTACCTCCCACTCTCGCTATATGTATCTTGTTCAAATTTTCAATCGTTAATGAAATACTTATTATTCATTCAATCAAGCTCAAATATATATTTTTTAACTTGTAGTGGTTGACACTTGATGTTAATCCAGTTTTTTCAAATATTAATTCATTAATTAAATTAATTTAATTAATTTTCAATAATCGGGAGAGCCCTCTTCTTGATCAAGGCATTTTAAGCGCCACTCAAAAGGAAAGAAGAATAGGAGAAAAAATTCTGTTATTGACCTAAGTAGGAATTGACTTAAAAAATATTTTCTTTTATATTAGTTGTTTATATTACTTACCTATTTTTTTATTTACTTGTATTGATGACTTTTAAGTTGTGTTTAATTGTTAGTTCATATCTATAAACACTGTTTTGATGAGGTCTATAGATGTCTATGATGGTTAGAGTTGCAATAAAGCTAGAGATCCACAATACATATACAACTTCAAGGTTTTATAATATTTTAACGGAGCTTCTGACTGTAAAATAGTCAATGAAACATCGTCTTCATTTTGAAAGACCTATCCAATGACATGCCACTTAATAGGGTGCGTAATTTTTTTTTCGTCTCTACCGCCATCTTGTATCTTACGGCCGTCATTTTGAATTTATAAAAAAAACCCAGCCTATAACCATCGGGCCGTTAAGACAAATTGATAGAGATCTCATTCATTAAAATCCATCCAGCCGTTGGGATGTTTCGAGGGTATAAAAAATCCACATACACAGATACGCGTGAAACACATAACCCTTCTTTTCAGTCGGGTAAAAAAGTGCACGTTTGAAAAAATAGGTTGTTATGCTTGCAAAATAAATATATAAATAAATAAAAATAATATTACAATACAAGTTTAAAAATCTTACAAAAAACAAGAAATTATTATCCTTCATACGTACTTTCATGCCTGTAATATATTAAAGGCTGAAATTTGTCTTTTATAAAGCATAAAATTAAAAAACCAAATATTCAAAATTATGGGAAGAAAATGTGAAAAGAAGAATTGTAGTCAGTTGAAAAAAAATTATCTCTGCGAAAATACGTTCCTTTTTTTAACACCTTGCCCGTGCTTCTTGAAAGACATCTGAAGTAGGTAACGATATTTGAAAACGAACCTTGTGTAACTGTGGCTTAATGGTCAATGTAATTTCCTGGAAGAGGACAGTTTCCTAGTTTGCCTCCCGTGCAGGGGAAGTATTGTTTAATTTAAGGGGTCTTGTACCTTTTAAACGCGTCGAAAATTAACGAAAAACTTCAAAGTTTGAATTAGTTCTATCTTCAAAGCCTTTTTATGTATAAACATGAAAATTTGGATATTGATTAAAGAGATTGTGCTTTGTAATATGCTACCATTAGAAATTTATTAACCCTTTACAGAATTTGCGTATTGTTGAAATCAAAATAGCTCTTTTTTTACCCCATAAGTCATTGCGCGCATGATATATTGAGAAAATATGTATGGATTGGCATGAAATTCGCTGAACATACTAAACATATATGAGTGTCTAAAATGATCTACTCTTAGGCTAAAAATTATTTCATTAACTATATAAAAAAATATTTTCGTAAAAAAAAAATTAAAATTTTGTATTTTTAATCAATAAAAATAGTCATAACTAAAAATATTACCATTTTAAATACTTAAAAGTAGATCATTTTAAACACATATATTCGTTTAGTGTATTTACGAAATTTCATGACAATCCATACATACTTTCTCAAGATATGCGCGCAATGACTTATGGGGTAAAAAAAAGAGATATTTTGATTTCAACAATACACAAATTCTGTAAAGGGTTAATAAATTTCTGTTAGTAGCATATTACAAAGCACAATATCCTTAATCAATATCCAAAATTTCATATTTATACATAAAAAGGTTTTGAAGATAGACTAATTCAAACTTCGAAGATTTTCGTTAATTTTCGACGCGTTTAAAAGGTACAAGACCCCTTAAATCTTGAAATTCTGGGCTTGGTGTAAAAGAGTCCTGTAAAAGTGCAGATTCAAATTCAAAAAGGAAACTTGAAGGGAAAACAAAAATTTGATTTCCATGTTACTGATATATACAGGGTGCAAAGGAAAGTCCCTTTAACATGAAAATACTTGCGAACAGAGTGAACTACAGCTATGCAAGTGACGTAACGGTATAGTAAAGCGAACACGCCCGATCCAATGCAAATGACATCAGCGACCGTAGTGGCGAAATTTGGAAGATAGCCATTGCAAGTTGAAAATGAAAAGAGATAGAGCAAAATTTCCAAATAGAAAGTTTTAGAGTATCAATTAATTAGCACGAAACGACATATGGTTTGCATGGATAAGATAAACCGTTGCTTGTGTACCCAAAAATGTCCGAAATCGATGCACTCTATTTTGTGAAAACGTTTAAATAGTATAGCCAGAAGTATGAAGAAATACGCCCAATTTATTGTATAAATACGTACTTATCTCAATAAATTTTGATAACATTAGACAAAAATCAAAAAAGACAAACTGTTTCACAGTGATGAAAAGTTAATATTCAGTATGTTCGAAAAGTTCGCCATTGCTTACGATAAACATTTGTATTCGTGAGAGTAAATCTGCATGCATATTTTTCAGCATGGAAAGTCTATTGCGAGCCTCTTCAATACGACGACATAGATTTAATCCTTTCAAGGCTGGCTAGACGGTCTAGCCACCTAATTTTAATTTCAAAACTGACAAATGGTACCAAGTATATTTTAATAAAATTTTGCTTTTGTAATGAAAGTGCAAATTAGCGGGGTTTTTATTTTCTATGAAATTTGTTTGACTATTCTGGTGTCAGTCAATTATTTCATCACTTTTCGAGCAGAATTGTTCTGCCCCTGAAAGAGTTAATCTGAAATTTTAAATGCATTGGAAATTAAATTTTTACAGACATTATAACACACTACAACGTCACTATCTGCAATTGTGAACTGCTGCATTTCCGGAATGTGAATATGCAAAGTAGAATCGTTGCTCATCGATTTCGGACATTTTTGGGTATACAGGTCACAATTTATCTTATCCATGTGAACCAAATGTCGTTTCGTACTAATTAATTGATGCTCTAAAAGTTAACTGGAAATTTTGCTCTATCTCTTTTCGTTTTCGATTTCCAATGGCTATCTTCCAAATTTCGCCTCTAGGGGCGCTGCTGTCGGTTGCATTAGGTCGGACGTAGTCGCTTTACTATACCGTTACCTCACTTGCATAGCTGTAACTCTCTTCGTTTGCAAGTATTTTCAGGTTAAAGGTTCTTTCCTTTGCACCTTGTATATTAATATACAATATACATTGTTATATCATATCTCTTAGCTCCATAATCTCATTTATTTTGAATTGAAATCTTGCAATATAAATGTTGTAATCCAAATGTATCTGATAAAAAACATGTGTAGGACATGTATATGTTCTTATTAATACGAATTTTCCAAGATTAAAAATAATCTTTTTTGTTTTAAAATATTCTGAATTATTCCAAAATTCAAAAACCACCCTAGTACGTTCACGATGTATTGAAAATTGAAAATTTGCTTTTCATTCTATATTTTGAATCTGTTTGGTATAATTTTTTGCGCATTGAAAACATATTGCCTCATCATCAGAGTGTTTACATTTTGCGTACATATTTTAAGAACGTTTAAAAATAAAATACGATGAGAGAAATTCAATATTACTTTACAATCAAATTCGTTTATTTTTTTCTCAAATATTTTAAATTTAGATGTTTTGACAACAATTGCTATTATAACATCAAATTATATTTATATTTAACAGAAAGATATTTTGCTTAAAAATTCTCAGGTTAAAAGTGCTTGGAAGTGAAATAAAATTATTGTGGAAAGTTATTTAATAAAATAAAAATTCTTGTAATTATATTTGTATATAAATATTATTTGTCAAAGAGCTCACGAGTGAAATTAATCACACAAAGATTTATAAGCACTGTAATTAAAATAGGGGGTATACTATTACAACAATAAAATAAATATATAAGGGAAAATTGTCTGAAAACGTTTTAAAGAATATTGTTAGATCATACAACATATCTTCTTCTAAAAATATCACCCACGACAAAACAAACCTAGAAACAATATAAAATTGTGGCAATGCGCCTTATATCATGGCTAAATATTTGGGCTTTTGCCAATTATTGCCTGGAAAAAATATCGCTGAATCATTGGGGTGTTTACACTTTGCCTACATATTTTAAGAACGTTTATAAGAAAATACGATGAAAGAAATTAAATATTAATTGACCTCAAATTCTTTTTTATATATTTTGAAATTAGATGCTACTGAAAACTATTATTATAGCATCCAACATTAGAAAGCATCGCATAACATTAGAGGAAATCATTACAATAACATTTTTTTTAGTGTAACTTATGGCACATTAATACCACTTTGTTTCCAAAAAAGCAGTTAATTTTCATTTATTTTGTTTTTTATAAATAAAAGTTTATTATTTCGCAGAATCATTTTAGAAATTTGAAATAATATTACTTTCAAATACATAAATTTCAAATATAACATTTGACGTAATATTCCAGTTGCAAATAGTTCTGTGTCCAGTCTATTCAATTCAGCTAATATATAATGAAGATATTTTAATTTCAAAAATAGAGGCTAAATATATTTAAATAAGCAAAGCTTTGAATGTATTGACAACTACTGTGTAAGAAGGATATAATTTAAACTGCTTTTCAATTCCGAATTAATTACTAACCTTTCATAATTTATAGAGACAACGCAGTAAAGATATATCCATCAGTTTGATAAACAATAACCTAACTTAAACGCAAAGTAGGTTCACCTGTAATCTTTTAATCATATTATCGCTCCACCGCCCATATGAAGTTCATCTGTAACATCATTATCATGCATAAAATTAAATCAGCGTGACATCAGTATATTTCACAGCATGACTTCCGAGATGCGTACGATAGCACATAACTGATTTTCTGCTATTTGTGATTGACGTATAAATTGTTTAGTTTAATAGTCAGATTCATTTTGACGTAATTTAATTGCATTGATGAAAACTATCAATTATCCTGTTTCGATGTTTCAAATATACAAGAATTTAAATGTCTGAATACTGAAATATCACTTACGTTTGTTATAGCAATAATTTATAAATATGTTTATAGAAAAATGCATACATTTATAACTATCAGCAGCATTATTCTTTTATTAGTAGAGTGAAACGTGTTTGAATAAAATGTAATATATTGTAAAATCTAGCAATAAAACAGAGTAAAATATTGTCACAAAAATTAAGATCGTATATTTTAAAGAATACAATGGGGGATGACTGTATTGATTATTTATAAATTAATAAATAAATTTCTAAAAGACTAATATTCTTCCTAAATAATTCCATGTTCGTTTGTATAAGTTCAAAACTCGACACTCATCCTGTTTTGAAAATATCATGTCATGCATAAAGAATTTTTTTTAAATGCCCATGCGTATTTCCACATGAGAATATTTACAGAAATATATTACACTATTTTCAGACTTCTGAAATTTCACGGACACATTTACAAATTCAGTATAAAATCAAGTAATTGTCGGACAGGAATGCGACTTGGACTAAAATGCTTCTCACGATGAAAAGATTTCTTCATGGAAATGAAAACAATTAGTTCTAAATTTAGATCCTAGAGGGCGTCTCATGGCTGTATGCATATTTGGTATCAAACAGGCGTTTTTTCTGATTATGAGATTAATTTTGACGCTGCGACACAGAAATGATGACTCCCAGCGCTGGAAGTCGTCATTTCTGTGTCACAGAGTCAAAATTAATCTGCAAATAATAATAAAAAAAAAACACATGTTTGGCAGCAAACATACATAAGGCCAAGTGACGCTATCTATGATCAAAATTTAGAGCTACTTACTTTTATTCGCTTAAAGAAAACTTATCATCCTGAGAAGCATTTTAGTCCAAGTGGCACACATGTAGCACAATTACTGGATTTTATATTGCATTTTAACATGTGTCCAGGAATTTCTGGACACCCTATATTATATAAATCTTAAATCTTAAGTAAAAAATTTCGATAAATTCATGACTTTTGTTTTCGTATATGCCCGCTTTTTTCCCTCTGTATATTTTACTTTAAAAATTGATGTGTGTACGAATACGAATGTATATACACGAATGTATCGGACTTAACTGGAGTTTAAGATGGACATTTTTTTTTTTTTTTTTTTTTTTTTTTTTTTTTACTGCGGGAACTTGGCAATTGGGCCAATCGCCACAACAAGGCCAGAAGATCGCTATTTGTTTAGGAGCGACCGAAAGGCGGCCATCGCTAATCCAGTTGATCTTGAGTTATTTTAGAACCTTGATCAGGTGAAGAATGGTCACCTGACTAGTCACCTCCAGAGGTATAATTCATGGGGAATTTTGAGAAATTCGTTCCCACGACGGATTTTACATGCACCAGACGGCATTTGCACACGTAGCGGAATATTCGATGGCGGCGAGCGTCGAATCGCGACTTTTTGGCTAGGAGTCCGATATTCTGCCAAGTCGGCCACCGCTGCCCCGAACATTAATTGGTCACTAAAATTTCATTCAACTACAATTTTGTATTAAGATTTACCAATAAATGAAGATTTACCAATAATACATTGTTAATATTATGGAATAAACTGTAAGATTTTTATACAATAAAATAACTTAGAAATGCTTTTCACCAATATTTTTTTCAGAATTGTTTTCAGCAAATGATGCGTTTAATATCGTGGTGCGCGTGTTACGTGAGGACGCAGCTCAGACGATTAAATACAGTATTTCACTGTACTTTATATGAAAGAAAAATCCTTCTATATATATAAAAAAAAGTTTTGATTTGAAAATGGACCAATGAAAATCTGCGCAGATATTCCCGGCAGATCGGCATCCAATTTGAATGCTTAAGCATGGCCTTTCTTCGTTCATATAAAAAAAAACTGTTGCATACAAAAATATGAAAATCGGTTGTATTATAGAAAAATGTTTGATAAATACGCTGGTGTAGACAGTTTTCAAATCGAAGAATTATTTTAAGAGAAATTTAATACCAAATTTGGACAAAATCGTTCCATTAAAAAAGTTTTATTGGAGCAAAAATGTACATAGGAATTTAATCATTTTTAGATTATTTTATGCGTCAGAATTTCCCGGTGTGGAGACTTCATTTAGTTTTTTAATTTGAATCATTTTTTGAGGTTTTATTTCTATTTTAAATTCAAATTTTCAGCATTTCGAGAGATATTTTTTACGTATTTTAGAAACTTGTATTAATTTAAACTGTTGCCAAATGTATAAACAGCTCAAACAATAATGTTTGCTTCAAATTAAAAAAATATTTTACACATGATTATTATAAACCAAAAATATAAAAAGCAGTAACTCATTGAAAATTACGTCATAAAAAATATATTTACACGTGAATTTTATAGAGAATAAATATTGTAAAATAATAAACTCATTAACGTGCGTTAGAAGTCTTAAATAGGAGAATTTACGTCACATTACACTTATTACGTAAAATGAACAAAAAATAATATTGCAAAACAGTTTAAATTTAAAAATTGCGCGAGACATTTATTTGATATTTTAAGATGATCACAATATTTCATTTCTAACAAAAGTATTTTTTCGTGAATATTAAAAAGAGAAAGAAAAGTTTGGTGAAAATTACGTCAGATTATAATTGTCAGATTCAAATTATAATTCAGCGTAGCTCGTAGGGGGCAGAGCCCCCTAGTCCAATTAAATTATACACATTTTAATATCATAATTCCAAAAGCTAACAATGAGATTATTTTATTTGTTATGAAATATTAGTCAGATCCTAAAAAATAATTGACAAGATCTCTTTCACTGATAATTGTACCGTTATGTAAATCATTAAAGTAATTCAAAAGTTTAGAGATATTTATGCAGTTTGGAGATAATAAAAATTCTGCTTCAACAAATAGCCTTTAATTTTAAATTTACTTTAAAAATATGTTATTTTATAAGTAAATATCCTTGCACACATAGAAAATTTCCTTCCACTTTTTATTACTCATGCACTGCAACCATATTTCTTACGTGTAAAAAGGATGCTCCAATGTAAAAAGAAAAAAAAATAAAATTACTGAATATCTGTAAAGTAATTAAAAATACGTAAGGACAATAAAACAAAATCTTGTTAGGCTTGATAATATTTTCAGCGCAGACACCTTTATTTATAACTAGCGAACTTGCCCGGCGTTGCCCGGGTACGTCAAAAAACAGCAGGAATTACGAAAAAGCTCTGAAAATCATAATAAGATATCGCGAAAAAATTTTAAATCGCGAAAAAATTTTGAAAAGAGAAATATATATATATATATATATTGTGTTCGAAGATTGCAAGTTGATTCCTTTCACTAATGTGGAAAAAATAGTAGCAAATTGCTAAAATACACTAAAAATCACATACAAAATTCCCGAAAATTCGAAATTGCTATACGAAATCCGAATAAACTTTATTGAAATGAGGGCAGAATGTACTTTAGGTCAAATATGGAATGTCAAAAAATTGCAGCAGATCGCGAAGAAACGTAAAAATCCCATTAAAAATCCCATAAAGTTAAAAAAATCACGAAAGTCAAAATTTACTATAATTGGATAAAAGTTTCAAATCCAATACTTTTGACCTGTGGGCCCTCTTAAAATTTATGTTTTGGAAATCATGCTCAGCATTAGATCATGTTACTTTTATTCGTAATTAATTTACTTGGACTTCTTTAAATATAATTAATATAATCCCTTAAGGTAATATTAGTTTTTGTTACATTAAAATATCTTAATTTGTTGATTTTCTGTAAGCAAGTAAACCTTATTGTTTTACAGTGGAAGTCTATCGGAATTTGGCGATATATCGCCAAATTGGCGTCAAAATTGCCGTTATTTGGCGACAGAACTGGATTCCCCCCTACGGTAACCCCCCTTATAGGTATGGACATGCATTACATGCTGTTCAATAATCGCATAAAAAATTCGCTAAAAATTCAAAAATCGCTGCACGAATTCCGAATAAACATTTTGAAAAGAGAACAAAATTTACTATATTGGGTTAAAAGAAAGAAATCACACTCTTTTTCATAATGTGGAAAAATCGAATTAATATAATCCCTTAAGTTAATATTAGTTTTTGTTGCATTAAAACACCTCAATTTTTGATTTTCTGTAAGAAAGTAATCCATATTGGTTTACAATGGAAGTCTATGGGAATTTGGCAAATATTAGAGATATCGCCAAGTTGGCGTCACTTTTGGCAACTCATTTTGGTCGCCAAATTTGGCGATATACCGCCAAGTTGGCGACAAACTTGGCTGCATTTGGCGACAGAACTATGTACCTCTACGGTAACCTACTTATAAGTATGGAAATGTGTTAAATGCTGTTCAATAATTGCATAAAAAAATTCGCTAAAAATTCAAAAATCGCTGCACGAATTCCGAATAAACTTTTTTGAAAAGAGAGTAAAATTTACTATATTGGGTTAAAAGAAAGAAACCATATTTTTGTCACTTATATGGAAAAATTGCCTCGAAACATAAAAAATCGCTAAAAATCGCATAATAATTTCATAATAAAATCGCATAAATTAAATAAAAAAAATCTAATCAAAAAATCGAAAATCGGGCTTCGAGGTGCAAAACTTCATATATAGACGTACCTTTTACCCAAATTTTGTAGCTCTACATGCAGTGGTCTCTTCAGAACACCGTCGACACACTCACTCACTCACTCACTCACTCACACACAAACTTCTTTCTTTATTATTATAGATAGATAAAAAAAACAAATATAGAAATAAATCTAAAAATATCTCTAAAAAACCTTTTTAGGGATAGCGAAAGTGGATTGTAATAATTCTAATTCTAAAAATTTATATCTAAAAACTTTCTTAAAAATTGGTAAGGACTACAGACACATGTAGATAGTTTTTAAATGTTTCTAACACTTTTCAAAATATATTAAATTATAAACAGAAGTTTTCTTATACGTCCCTTAAAAATATTTCAAAAATATATATTCTAAAAACACACTCAAAATATATATTAAACATTTAATTGCGAAAAAGGACATCAAATGTTAATAAAATACATTAAAAAATCTTAATAATTTGACATGTTTCGATTGAATTTACTCAATCATCATCAGAAAACAAATAAACACTAAGATGGAAAATGACAATAAACTATTACAAATGAAATTTAAAAATAAATAAATAAAAATCACGAGCGTAATATTTTAACATGTTTCACGTTGCCCTATTTTATTTTCAAATTATCTAACAATTCAATCCAAATATTTGGGATTTGAATTGACAAGGAATCATTGCAGACCATTGAGTTTCTGACGTAAATTTCAATAGATTCTCTAATAAAAAGTTGCAAATAAAAATCTGACCTATAAATTAATCTACTTTCATTAAACAAAATATTTATGTTTTCTATTTTGTTTAGCCTAGATAATGCGGTTTTACCTCTATTAAATTTTATGTCTGCAATATGTTCTTTACATCTCACTTTGAATTTTCTCTGAGTCATGCCAATATAATAATTTCTATAACCACCTTCTTTAAGAAAAGGAATGATATAAACACCGGAAAGGTCAAATTTATCAATAGGGTCAATTCTAGTGGTTAAAATTGATTTTAATTTTGGAGGGAGTCTAGCAATTAAGTTTAAATCAAACTTTTTTAGTTGAGTTTTGGCGGATTCGAAGAAATTTGGATAATAATTTATAACTACCCTTTTCATGTTATTTTCTCTGTCGGTTTTATTCTCAAAAACTGCATCGTACATTTTGTTAATAAAGTTTTTAATTAATTTATTAACTATTTTAACTTGATATCCGTTGTTAATAGCTAATGTTTTAATTTTATCTAATTCATCATTTAAATTTTCAGGGGAACAAATTCTAAAAGCTCTGTTAATAAGGAATCTGAAGGTAGATAATTTATAAGAATATGGAGTGCAAGCATCAAAAGGTATAACATTTAAGTTAGTTATTGGCTTACGATATATTGACGATCTAGTTTATTATTTTCTATTTTTAATTCAACATCTAAAAAATGTAATTTATTTTTGAGATATTATTATTATTATTATTATTATTATTATTATTATTTTGTAGTTTTTAGCGCCATTTGTTTGATTTTGGCAACTCATGTACTCCATTTCTGTAGAAAGCAAAAAAATAAAAATAATAAATGGAAAATAGCAGTTATATCTTTTTGTTGCAATTTACTCATAATAACTGAAAAAAAAAATGTAATTAAAATACGTGCTATTTTGAAAAAAATATAAATGAACGATTTCTGATAAAAAATGAAGCTATTATAAACTATATTTAATTTTAATTATCTTTATTAATATTACAAACAAATCAAGGCACATGAATCATGAGGTAGCCTATTTTTGTTGCCGAGTTTCTTGAATGACGAAATCTATCATAGCAAACGCGGCAGCGTTAAGCTATAATATGATTAAGAAATGGAAAATGCAAACGACTTTCTTAAATTTCTGGCTAACCAGTTGACATACGACAATGATTTTTCTTTTGAAAGATAGAACTCGACGAGACGAATAAACTGATAGCATTAAAAAAAATACTGTAGCTTTCAGTAGTTTTTTATTTAACCTTAAACGAAAAAATGAAGACACAAAATTCAACAAAGTGTAGCTAACGTTCCAGTGGATGGATTAGTTTCGTTTTTGTTTTATTTTGATCCTCCGGTTCAAACTTAAAATAGATTTTTTTTTCGTCTTGGTATGTTTGACGGTCGCTGAGAAAATCGAATTTGTCTTTTATATTGTCTCCACAAAATTATAGCAATCTCTCCTTTTCATTTTCTAATTCAATAATTTCTTTCGTGTTGCCATTCCCTAAAAAGCAGTACAATAATTTAAAAAAAGGGATAACACGTGTACTTTTGTTTTTATAAGTCAATAAAAATTGAAATTCAACTGATAGATTTTTGTATTTTTGAAACCGACGTCAACCTAAGCAGATAATGCATAATTTTCATAAATATATATATAAACTTTCTTGATTAACATTTTGAACTGGGGTAATAGTCACAATGGAGCACAAACGAGTTGAGGCACAGATGTCATATTCGCCTCATATTGGCGCGATTTTTTTCTGACGCCAATGTCATATACGCAACGGGTACTTAACTTGCGCCAAAGTGTCGTTATTTTGCTTGATGTGGTAACCCGGATTATGTTGTTTATGCTGTTGATGTTTTCGCCAAATTGGCAACCAAAAAAAAAAAAAAAATCGCGGCAATATGGGGCGAATATGACATCTGTGCCCGAGTTCATAGGCAAAAAAACAGGGTAAATCCCAAGCTTCTTCTTAGGAGTTAAATGTAAGTTTGGCACAGATGTCATATTGGCGCGATTATTTTTCCAACGCCAATTTGGCGAAAACATCAACAGCATAAACAACAACATCCGGGTTACCATATCAAGCAAACTAACGACACTTTGGCGCCAGTTAAGTACCCGTTGCGTATATGACATTGGCGTCAGAAAAAAAACGCGCCAATATAGGGCGTATATGACATCTGTGCCGTAAGTTTTAATTATCATCATAACATCCTGACTTAGACAAGCGATTGGTATGCAGTAATATAAATACTTCACATACTAAGCATACCTTAAAAAATAGCATTCCACCTATTTTAAATAAGGAAGAGATGTCATATACGCACCAGAGTACATAACTGGGCGATAATGGAGTTATTTTGCCTGATACGGTAACTGAGCTATCCTTGTTTATTTATTAATTATTTTTTTTATTTACTTTTATTTTATTTTTTTAAATTATATAAGTTGTTTGGTTCTATAGTTATTAATTAAACTTTTCATTATTTATTGTTATTTCCTTTTTAAAATAATAGAAAGTAATTTAAAAATATATATGTAACTGCTATTCGAAAGCGAGGTTTTCGTCAAATTGGCGTCAGAAAAAAACCCGCGCCAATCCCGTTGTGTATCTGTCATCTGTGCCTTAAATAATTAGGGTTTCGTTTAACTTTAGGTACTTTTGCTTGGGATATTGTCGAAAATGTACAGCAAAAATATACGGTACTACCTGGTTATCCCGTCGACCAATTTCGCCAAACTATTCGCCAAATGATACAAACTGACTGAATAAATAAATTAGTAAAACATTAATAAAAATACTAATAAAAACTTGGGGACAGATGTCGTATACGCTCCATATTGGCGCGCTTTTTTCCGACGCCAATTTGGCGAAAACCTCGGGGCACAGATGTCATATACGCCCCATGTTGGCGCGATTTTTTTCTGACGCCAATTTGCGAAAACATCAACAGCATAAACAACAATATCCGGGTTACCATATCAAGCAAAATAACGACACTTTGGCGTCAGTTAAGTACCTGTTGCGTATATGACATTGGCGTCAGAAACAAATTGCACCAATATGGGGCGTATATGACAGCTGTGCCAATCTCGTTAATATATCATCTATATCCGGGTTACCATATCAAGCAAAATAACGACACTTTGGCGCCAGTTAAGTAACCGGTGCGTATATTACATTGGCGTCAAAAAAATCGCGCCAATATGGGGCGTACATGACACCTGTGCCAAAACTTGAATTAAAAATCCCTTGATGACGTAACAAACACGTGTATCGTGTTTAATGTCAAATGAATGTAACATTTACTATCATCTATTATTGTCATTTAATCTTATAGTTTGGCGATAATTTTTTGGTCCACAGGATAATCAAGTTGCACCAAGTATGGTACAGATGTGATATACGCACCACGTTGGCACGATATTTTTTCTGACGCCAATTTGGCGAAAACCTCGTTTTTGAATACCAGTTACATATATATTTTTAAAAAGGGATTAACAATAAATTAAAAAAAAATTAATTAATAACAATAGAACAAAACAATTTATATAATTTTAAAAAAGAAAATAAAAGTAAATAAATAATTTATTAATAAATAAACAACAATATCCGGGTTACCATATCAAGCAAAATAACAAAACTTTGGCGCCAGTTGAGTACCCCGGTGCTTATATGACATAGGCGTCAGAAAAAAATCGCGTCAACGTGATGCGTATGACATCTGATGACATCTGTGGCGGTTCAAGTACACTTCGGAACGTTACTTTGAAATCGGTGAGTTTCATCGCCAAAATCGGCAAGATCCTTAATGATTATCGCCATTGAATACATAAATAATGCCATATTTGCAAACTTATAGGTCAAAATATAAGTGGAACCTCGGTTCACGACCGCTTCTGTTTATGACCACGGCCAGCTCGGTTTATGTCCAACTTTGGTGATCAAAATTTGACTCGGTTGGCGTGCAATATCTCGGTTCACGATCAAAGCATCCGAATAGTTCAGTTGGCAACCCTCACATAACTCTTGTTATTAGTCAAGTTTGGATGAAGGTGTGCATATCAGAGTGCTTTGTGTACCTTTATTACTATAAAAAAATTAACTTTTTGTTTTACTTTTACTCAGGTTTGCGCTAATTTTAGCTCTCATTATGGCTTCTAAGAATGGCAAAGTGCTTAGTGATAGCAGTAGTAAGAAGCTTAATCGAATTACTGTTCAATAAAAGAAATTGTAGCAAAACATGAGAACAATGTTAGTATAACCGGTCTAGCTAAACAATACGATGTGGCCTAAACCTTCGATTTCCACGATAATCTATATATGTATATATTACGCTATCTTATGTGTCACAGAAATCGCGATTATTTGTTAATTGTTTAATGGCAACGCTCGAAGGAAACGCATCTCATTGGTTATGATTACCCCCCCCCCCTATAAGGGGGGGGTAATCATAGGCGGGACTGTGTTCTGGCGCCAAATACCGCCAAGTGAGTCACCAACTTGGCGATATATCGCCAAATTCCTATAGACTTCCATTGTAAACCAACAGGGTTTACTTGTTTAGAGAGAATCAACAAAGTGAGATATTTTAATGCAACAAAAACTAATACCAGTTTAAGGAATTATATTAATTATATTTAAGGGAGCCCAAGTTGTGCGAAATAAGAAAAAATATTGGGAATATTTAAAAGCAACTCAGGTTTATTTATATTCAATATATAATTATCAAAAAATTTAAATGACTAGTATTAAAACATGCTTTGGCGAGCAGCAAAAAAGGCTAATATGTTTTTAAGTATGAAAAAGAGTTTGACAAGTGCTTCTAATTGAGCATGAAAAAGGACAAGGCGTCCCTTCTTGGCTGCAGCTCACTGTCAATGCCAACTTTGAAAATATCATATTTGCGCTTTTTTTATATAAAAAAAAATCAGCCACGGTTACGATAAAAATGTGTAGTATAAAGACACAGCCAGTAAAGACGCAGCCTGATTAAACATGAATGTAAGGCGACATAGTAACAAAAACCTTAGTTCCTGCAGCGTATCACACTCATGCAGGACCACCAAGCACACCCGCAGTTTAGAACTGTACAGAAAACTGATTTGTAATGCAGTGCAGCCTGTTACAGCACTCTGTACCGGAACAATTCCACATGTGCACGCATAACAGTATAATGCATTCATTGATTGTTGAAATTATATGCAAGTGGCTGTGGCTGTACAATGTACTATGCAGTACAGCAATGCATGTAAATTATAAAGGAACATTAGACGCGTACACCTTTAATACGGAAGTACAAAAGTACAGTGCGAGTGTGCGCTGAGGTTCAAAAATCAAAAGCATAATAGGAATGTACAGTACAGTGTAGTATAATTTATAGAGAAATAATGGTACACAGTGCACTGTACAAAGTTGCATTGCAGACGCATGCGCAGTACAACACTGCAAAAGTGCAGTTAACATGTAAAGCACGACGGAAAGTTTTACTAAAGTACCGCGAATTTCTTTTATATGGAAAAAGCGCAAATATTATTTTTTCAAAGTTGGCATTGACAAGCTGCAGCCAAGAAGGGACGCCTTGTCCTTTTTCATGCTCAATTAGAAGCACTTGTCAAACTCTTTTTCATACTTAAAAACATATTAGCCTTTTTTGCTGCTCGCCAGAGCATTTTTTAATACTAGTATTTATATACATATATATTTTTTGTCATTGGGGGCGACACTAAATTCTGAAAAACTAAAATCCCTGTAGTCCAGTTTTTTTTTTTTTTTTTTTCGTGTGTGTGTGTGGAAAAAAAATCATTCTGTTACAAATAATATTTACCTGTAACATTTCATATGATAACTGGTTGGAGCCAAATTCACCTCTGTAAAAATAATAGTTGATTCTTATAGATTTCACTCTAGTAAATAACTAGTATGTTGTGGCCATCACAAAACTTTCTTCTATATAAATCACGTCAATTAAATCGTTTAAATAGTACCAATTCATATCACAATATATCTGAATTTGAAGTTTGGTGAAAATTCGTGCATTAGTTCTTGTATAGAGCTATAGCGGAAATTCTGAAAAATGTAGTATAGCAGCGCCACCTGTTGAGCGATTTACACCAAAACATAAAGAGCACTAATTGATATCAAGGTATACCTGAATCTGAAGTTTGATGAAAATTCATGCATTAGTTATTGAGATACAGCTGTGGCGGAAATTCTGAAAAATGCAGCATAGCAGCGCCACCTGTTGCGCGATTTACACCAAAACATAAACAGCACTAATTCATATCATGGTATACCTGAATCTGAAGTTTGTTGAAAATCCAAGCATTAGTTCTTGAGATAGAGCTATTGCGGAAATTGCAAAAAATGCCCAATAGCAGCGCCACCTGTTGAGCGAGATACACCAAAATATATAAAATGTCTATTCATGTCAAGGACTAACTGAATCTGAAGTTTCATGAAAATCCGTGCATTAGTTCTTGAGATAGAGCCATTGCGGAAATCGCAAAAAATCCAGCATAGCAGCGCCACCTGTTGAGCGATTTACACCAACACGTAATCAGCATCAAGTCATATCAAGGACTAACTGACTCTGAAGTTTCATGAAAATCCGTGCATTAGTTCTTGAGATAGAGCCATTTCGGAAATCGTAAAAAAGGCAGCATAGCAGCGCCACCTGTTGAGCGACTTGCACCAAAATATATAAAATGTCTATTCATGTCAAGGACTAACTGAATATGATGTTTCATGAAAATCCGTGCATTAGTTCTTGAGATAGAGCCATTGCGGAAATCGTACAAAATCCAGCATAGCAGCGCCACCTGTTGAGCGATTTACACCAACACGTAATCAGCATCAAGCCATATCAAGGACTAACTGACTCTGAAGTTTCATGAAAATCCGTGCATTAGTTCTTGAGATAGAGCCATTTCGGAAATCGTAAAAAAGGCAGCATAGCAGCGCCACCTGTTGAGCGATTTGCACCAAAATATATAAAATGTCTATTCATGTCAAGGACTAACTGAATATGAAGTTTCATGAAAATCCGTGCATTAGTTCTTGAGATAGAGCCATTGCGGAAATCGTAAAAAATCCAGCATAGCAGCGCCACCTGTTGAGCGATTTACACCAACACGTAATCAGCATCACGTCATATCAAGGACTAACTGACTCTGAAGTTTCATGAAAATCCGTGCATTAGTTCTTGAGATAGAGCCATTTCGGAAATCGTAAAAAAGGCAGCATAGCAGCGCCACCTGTTGAGAGATTTGCACCAACATCTCTAAATTGTCTATTCATGTCAAGGACTAACTGAATCTGAAGTTTCATGAAAATCCGTGCATTAGTTCTTGAGATAGAGCCATTGCGGAAATCGTAAAAAAGGCAGCATAGCAGCGCCACCTGTTGAGCGATTTGCACCAAAAACTAATCAGCATCAATTTGTATTAGGGACTAACTGAATATGAATTTTTGTTAAATTCCGTGCATTAGTTCTTGAGATAGAGCGCCCACAAAATTTGTGTCACATACACACAGACAGACAGACAGACAGACAGACAGACTCACAGAGTCACAGACAGACATTTTGTAAAAACATGTTTTTTGGAATCTCTGACCCCTAAAACGTGTAAATCCGTCGAAAACTGGAATTCGAAAATTTTCATGAATCCAGTACTTTCTTCTTGTAAAGATAGAAGAAAGTAAAAATATGGTAATGAAATTACTGTATCAAGTACCATTCTTTTGGTAGAAGGGTTTGCTTTTAAAATTAAGGTTTTTTTTATTTTGCTAAAACATAAAAGGTAATTTTGTGAACCATAAAAAGTAGATAATAATGTAAATTACATGTAAATATATGTATAAATATGATTCCCCAAGTTACAGCAGCATAAGTAAGAATCTATATTAGTGGATAGCAAATAGTAAATTCGGACGCGGAAAGGGGATGGGCCGAAATAAGCCAAAAAAAATTTTTTTTTCGAAATTGATTTTGGCATAGTACACAAAAGTTGTGTAATAGGACAGTTAGAACTGACAATTTTTTTTTTTTTCAATATTGCTCAACATTTAGCCGCGCCCCTTTGACCTTGAAAAATAGAAAAAAAGGAGAAAAGTCGTTTTTTGTGAAAAAGTATACTTAAAAAACTATTCCTAAATTTTTACCCGCATACAGTGAAAATGTTACACAATGGGTCAGTTATAACCCACAAAAAAATATATTAATTTCTCTCAATATTTACCCCCGCCCCTTTGACATCAAAAATTGGAAAAAAATAAAAATATATCTGATTTTCTATAAAGCTGTACTAAAAAAATTACTTTTCGAAATTAGTATTGACATTAATTTATTAATTAAATAGTACTATAAATAATAATAATAATTACATAATTATTGCGTAATTTAAGTTTTTATTCTTTTTTTTTTACGAAATTAATACTAGCATTTTTTTCTAATAACACGCAGACAGAATACAGATTCAAACAAAAATCTACAAATTTGAAATGTATTTAATAATACCTGATGCAAATTGTATATTAGGTGTTAGAATAATATTGTCCCTTGTTGTCGAATTTTGGAAGCTCTTTCCTTGCTTGAATCTTGGCTCAAATATATCCATCTCTTGCAGTCTAACCACAAACATTCATTGCAGCTTCAGATATTAGTTTAACACACCTTTCAACAGATTGCGTGCGATATGGAAATTCCTCAAATGTTAGTACTGGAAACTGTTTTAGGTAGCTTTCATTACAAAAAGCTACCTATTGCAGCCGTTCGGAGGAAAGCGATTTCAAAAAATTTTGGTATATTTTCATCGATCATGACCCCCAGACCCCGAAACCACCCTCCGTTCAAAATTGATATATATATATATATATATATATATATATATATATATATCCATATATATATATATATATATATCTGACCTATATCACACTGTAACTCTCGTATTTATGAACCGATTTGGATGTAATTCGGTGTGTACATAGTACATACCAATGTCTCGACCGAGTTCGTTGGCCAGCTTCATCCGCCATTTTGTTTCAAAATGGCGGCCATTTAAAATTTTTAAAGAAATTTAAAATTTGAAATATGGTACCAAGAAATTGAAAATGGAAAAATATTTTTTTCTTATGTATTTGACCTTTATACAAAGACTCCGGAGCATTTTCTGTTTCGTCTATATCTTAAAAAATGGCTGAGTTATAGCATTTTGAATTTCTAGCGTGGCTGACATTTTGAAACGTCCTGAATTTTGTCACACGATAAAAGGCGTATTTATGAACCGATTTGGATGTAACTTCGTTTATACATAGTACATACCAATGTCTGGACCGAGTTCGTTGGCCAGCTTCAGCCGCCATCTTGTTTCAAAATGGCGGCCATTTAAATTTTTAAGAAAAATTTAAATTTGAAATTTGGTACAAAAAAATTAAAATTTGAAAAAATAATTTTTTCTTATGTGTTTGACCTTGATAAAAAGATTCGGAAGCAGTTTTTGTTTCGTCTATATCTTAAAAAATGGCTGAGTTATAGCATTTTGAATTTCTAGCGTGGCTGACATTTTGAAACGTCCTGAATTTTGTCACGTGATAACAGACGTATTTATGAACCGATTTGGATGTACCTTGGTGTGTACATAGTACATACAAATATCTAGATCGAGTTCGTTGGCCAGCTTCATCCGCCATCTTGTTTCCTAATGGCGGCCATTTAAAAAATTTTTAAAAATTTAAAATTTAAAATGAGATACCAAAAAATTGGAAAATGAAAAAGATTTTTTTGTATGTGTTTAATCTTAATACAAAGATTCCGGAACAGGTTTTGTTTTGTCTATATCTAAAAAAATGGCTGAGTTATAGCATTTTGAATTTCTATTGTCGCTGACATTAAAAAACGACCTGATTTTTGTCATGTGATAACAGACGTATTTATGAACCGATTTGGATGTAATTTGGTCTGTACATAGTACATACCAATGTCTCGACCGAGTTCGTTGGCCAGCTTCATTCGCCATCTTGTTTCAAAAGGGTTCCCATTTAAAAAAATGTAATTTAAAATTTAAAATGAAGTATTAAAAAATTGGAAAATGAAAAAGATTTTTTTATGTGTTTGGCCTTGATACAAAGATTCTGGAGCAGTTTTTGTTTCTGAAAATTTGTTCTTTTGTTTATATCTTAAAAAATGGTTGAATTATAGCACTTTGAATTTCTATCATGGCTAACACTTTGAAACGATCTTGTATTTGTCACGCGATAATACACGTATTCGCCTATTTCGATGGAAGAAGGCATGTGGATAGTATAAGCAATACCTCGACCAAGTTCGCTGGCCAGCTTCATCAGCCATCTTGTTTCAAAATGGCGGCCATTAAATTAAAAATATATATATTTAAAGTGAGGTGCAAAAAAATTAGAAATTGAAAAAGATTTCTTTCTTAAGTATTTGATCTTGATATAAGGATTCAGGAGCATTTTTTGTTTGTCTTTATCTTAAAAAATGGCTCAGATATGGCAATTTCAATTTCTAATGTGGGTGACATTTTGAAAAATCTGATATTTTGCCTGCGACAGCACTCGTTTGTATCAACCGTTTCCGATGTGTGTGAGCATGTGCACAGCAATTACTAAAGTCTCGACCAAGTTCACTGGTTAGCCTCATCCACCATGTTGTCTTAAAATGGCAGGCACTTTAAGAAATCGCCGAATTTGGCAGTCAAATATAAGCTACTTTAAATAAAAGCAGCTTAGATAAAGCTGACTAATTTCGCGAAATTCTCATTCATAATGATTTAGTATTCATAAAAATTAGTATTGAATCTCCTATATTCGGTTTCCACTAAATTGAGCTTCGTGTGTTTGAGTAATATAAGTTGACTTTTTAAAAATAAGGAATATGAAAGCTACCTCTTCCTCCCGGCACTGGCCGGAAGGACTTTTTCTTTGCACATTTCTTTTAAGTCCTTTCTTTTAAGTCCATTCTTTATATGCATTGTAAGAGGTGGCTCTGTTACAGCAGTGTTTGACCAATGAATTAAATGAATATAATCAGCTGATTCAAAATTGAGTTTGGGAAGCTTAAAAAAACTCAATCCACCCAAGTTCTTCGTCTTCGTATCTCGGGCACTGAGAATACGCCTAACTGCTAATTCCCGAGTGTGGTTTCTAGAATCATGTAATATTGCTAATAATTTTTGTTCAGGATGCGCCAAATATGCATTGTTTGATATTACTTTGTAAATAACTTGCTTAACATTATCTGGAAGCTACCTTGCAAGGGAAATCATTTTTCAGAAATGTTGGGCACCATACAAGAAATTCGATTTGATTTTTATCTCAAACCACATTGGAGCAAACATACTTCAGTACCTACTTCACGAGTATTATAAGATTTTGTGACGGTCTTGGAGTGCTAATGTATAACCGTAACAAACGGTTTGCAGTCTTCAACCATCGTGATTGAGTTTACCTGGATTATTGTCAATTACTTTAGAAGGATAAGTACCATCTTTTACCATCTTGTTAATTTCGTCAAATTTGGCAAGACAGATGCGATACAAATATTGTTGGTCAGTACTTAGCTTTTGGATATCTTTCAGATCCATAGTCTGAAGAGTACAGTGAATTTGATCAAATTTGAAAACTGAATTTTTTTCGCAACCTTTTAGAAGCAATCCAACAGGTCCAGAATATGAGTACGGTCCTTTTGTGCAACCGCCCATTTCCAGAATAAGGTGCCTTAGTGGCAACTCATTAGTATGTAACATACATATATTCCATTGTAATGGTCTTCCAATGTATGTCTCAAGGAGCATTACTCGGCCTTTCCATCCCATATTCTCATTTGCTCCGACCCATCCGATAACCGATAGGTTCTTCAAACTCAAATTATACGTTTGTGTAAATGTGATAATAATTTGGGCTATTTATTTTGAACTTTCACCAGCAGTTAACGATATATGATCTGTATAATTGCTACCTGGTTCCTGTATTAATGCTACATGCTCTTCTGATGTTAATTTTCGATGGCCAGATATTTGTTAAAAGATATCATCTTTGCGTTCATCAAAATGCAAACTCTTAAGAGGTGTCATTTCAAAGGCCTTTAAATCATTCCCCCTCAGTTATTTCCTTTTTTTCTCTAGATCCCTTCCCTTATCACTTTGTTTTTATCAACTATATGAGTATGTTTCTCGGGTGAATCGAAATCGAAATCAGCCAGTACTGCTGTAGTAATTTTGGCCACTGCTCTACTTGAGGTACGATATTATTAAATACCCTTCAAATTTATAAATTTCGTTCTGATCTGTATTCCGTCTGTGTGCAATTCAAAAAAAATATGCTTAATTAAAATTAATATGAAAAATATTAATGTCAATACCAATTTTGAAAAATAATTTTCATAGTATAGTTTTTTAGAAAATCCAACATTTTTTTTTTTTTCATTTTTCTCCAATTTTTGATGTCAGAGGGGCGCGATTAAATATTGATAGAAATTGATAAAATTTTTTGTAGGTTCTAACTGCCCCATTATGTAACATTTTCACTTTATTCTAATAAAAATTTTGGAAAATTTTTCAAAATATATTTTTTTCACAACAAATGATTTTTCTCTTTTTTTCTGTTTTTCAAAGTTAGAGGGGCGCGGTTAAAAATTGAGCAATATTGATGAAAATTTTTGTGAGTTCTAACTGACCCATTACACAACTTTTGCGCACTATGCCAAAATAAATTTCTAAAAAAAGTTTTTTCGGCCCACCCTAGTGGTGGTGGGGGGAGGGGGGGGTGACATAAAAAGAACAATTCGCGCTACAAGTATCACCAAACAAGATTTTCATGCTATCTTTTATCAATTTGATATCTAAAACAGTGAAAGCACTTTTTTCATTGTTTCCATTTTACCTAGCACTTCAAATGAATATAATAATTCTTCGCTGTTTGATATTATTAGGAAACTATTTCGCGTAAAAATGGTACGTGCTGCAGCAATATGCATAGCATATTTAAAATTAGGAATATTGATCTGTAAACTTTGCATATTTTGTTTGCAGGGAGCAAAATTTTTATTTTATTTATTTATTTATTTATTTATTTATTTATTTTTTGCCGACAAATGTAATATATTAGTATAATGTAATTATTATTCAGATGCATGAAAAATAAATGTGAGCAATACCTATAAAACATTTGTATTATATTGCGAAATTTTTACAGATGCTATATGTTACAAATTAAATATCTGAAAGATACGTTTAACTCGTGTGTTAAATCAGAATTGAAGTTATCATTATATTAATCTAGTCGTGTACAGGTAATTTAGAAATTATAGGCAAGATCCTATTAAAGATATCGTTTATGCTTACGACATCGTAAATTCAATGCATTTATTTGCAAGATATTTGAAATAACTTGTATGTGCTGCAAACTACTTGGACCGTATCTAATTGGCATTCGAAGTACCTGAACCATGCTAACAAATCGAAATAGTAGATTTCATAAGTGAGAAACACTCGTGAATAAATAATTTAGTATGAAGGATTCAAATTAAAGTAAAATATTTGATAATCTTACAACGTCCTTATGCAATTCCACAATTATAGTGTTATAAATTCCTGTCACTTGCTAATACTATGGCAATATACTAATAATATACTAATACCTAATTACTAAAAATAGTTTAATATATTTCAGATTAAAATAAATTTGTAGGACGCATGAACATCTAACAAAGTCCCTTACCGTATTTAAATCTGCATCAGCTCTCGTAAACCATCGCTTTGTCAGAAATTTAATATATAGATTTGATGAATATAATTTATTTGTAAAATATTATGAAATGTCTTTTATTTAGGTATTTCGATTAAATATATTTACTATTTTAAAAGCAAAAATTTGTTTATTGCAGCTCGCAATGTACAATGTTTAAAAAAAGACAAATATTTATCCAAGAATAAATAATATAACCTTGAACGAAAATGCACAACGACCTCTTCCAAGTTATCCATTATTCCGAAAATCCTTATTTACTAGCCGCTCTTGGCGACCAGTTTAGTCTCCCTCAAAATATATGTTTGGGAAAGTTTGCTAAGCATTGTATCGCGTTACTTTTATTCATAATTTAATTTACTTGTACTCCCTTAAATATAATTAATACCCAGCAAACACATACCTTTCGGCACACGATCGAACCGCAGCCGGCAGTGTCGGTTAAGTGTCGGCATCGGCACAGTGGTTTCAGTGAAGTTTCGGCAGCATATCGGCAACTGAAACTTAAGAATCTGCTTTTTCGACCGCCGGTTACCGTAATTGGTCCTCTTATCGTTACATATCGGCAAGCGACTTCTACCGGCAAGTGACGCAGGACCGATATGTGATATCTGATAGTAGTACGATTAGATGAATACCAACATCGGTCCGAATTCGGAATTTTTAGTCTTAGCCGACATTTTTTCTTTTACTTAATTTCGTGTGAGTTTGAGTTTTGATAAGAGTTATATATTTCACATAAAATTCTAATAGTGATAAACATGAAAATTGTCAAAAAAGCCTATATTTATTTATTTTTAAAAAAAAGGTTTGAATTCATCTTTAAAAGGATTTACAATTTTTTTGAATGATCAAAAGATTTTTTTTTTTAATCGCTCCTTAAAATTATTATTCATTATAAACTTAATCGTAGAAAGTTGAGTAGATTTAGTTAAGTTGATTTTTGACGGCCGATTATCTACTCGGGAGATATAGGCCCTAGGGGGAGTGCCATCCGTGGGGGTCTTTTTTAATCGTAGAAACACTGTAAACTGAAATGTCTGAAATTCAGACACTTAAGTGTCTGAAACGTAGTGTTCAATTTTCAGACGTTTTAAAATGTCTGAAAATTTTCAGACACTTCTTGCCTCTGAATTTCAAACACATAAGTGACTGAAACTGGAGTGTTCGATTTTCAGACGTTTTAAAGTGTCTTAAAATTTTTAGACACTTCTTGCGTCTGAATTTCAGGCATTTCAAGTGTCTTAATTGCGGCCATCTTTGAGCCCCTTTTTTTTTTGCCAATATGAAGCCATCTTTGACCACTTTTCTTTCTAAGTCATATACGCAGCCATATTTGACCACATTGAATCATTTTTTATAAATGAGAATAATTTATTACTATAAAGCAGAGCTAATTGCAGCGTGGTAAAACTAGGATGCTTCTCTGCCCCCTGATTTTAGGGTACCCCAAAATTGGGTACAAAATTTTTATAAAGCTGATATTTTATATCAGTTTTGACTTTATTATGATCGTAATCAGTATTTTGTAGTTTTAGAATAGGATAATATATATAAATATATTCACCTAAATATGTATTTATGCGATTTCATATATGCCATACGGCATCAAAAATGTTTATTAAATTAATTCCAGTCCAAAGACCTAGTATATATCCCCCCCCACACCACCACCCCCACCGCCGCCTTCATATATTGCTACAAAAAAAAAAAAAATTAAGACTGCTCGATGCCATCAAATACATATTTGGATAAATATATCCTTCTCTTTAACCTAATCATATTCTAAAAGTACAAAATATTTATTAAAATAAGCATAAGATCAAAACAAATTTAAAATATCAGCTTTATGGAAATTTCATACCAAATTTGTGGGCCCGTAAAGCTAACGTCCCATAGAAAAAGCCCAGTTTGTCCATGCTGCAATCAGCTCTGCTTTATGGTAACAAATTAGTCCCATTTATAAAAAATGATTCACTTCTTCGGAAAGAATTCCATCCCTGCTTTGTTGTACAATTTTTTTCTATTTAAATTAGATATTCTCAGTCAATTAGTTTAAGCATTTTTTGGATTTTTATTTCTGTGTTAAATAAAATCTAGCACTAGATTTCACAAAATTATCAGCATATGAGATCCGAACATTAAAAAAAAATTGAGCACGAAACACTTACTTTTCTTTATCCCCCTTCGTTTTTATTATTATACTAGTTATCATTACCAAGAAATGCTTAAACATTTGACAACCGCACATCGGCGCCTGAGACGAGCATTAGTTATAAGATTCTGGATGGACTTTGTTTATTTGGCTCTTTTCAAACGATAAATAATATAGTAAATATCAATGGACACAGAAATCCTTCATTATGATTTGAGTTCCCTCCATTTCTGCTCCTCATGTTGCTTGCGATCACACAAGCAGTATCAGTCACAAAAGCGATTTCTTATCCACATGATTGGAACAGTCGTCGAAAAAAAAATAAACACCGCCTACTAACTCTGCAACTAGAAGACAACAATAATAGAAGAAAGTTACTGGTACCAATCGTCTGGAAATAAAGTCTACTTTTAAATGATGTATTTAAAATTTGCATAGGGGCCATCTACAAATCAAAATTAGACCAAACTTTGTTTTTTTTTTTTTTTTCAATGGATGCACCCAATTTTGGCACTATATTTTAAATCTTCGGTTCAAACTATGCCTAGAAACGAAATTTCTAGTCATTTGAATGATACGTTTTTGAATTATAAGCATTCAAAATTTAGAGCTTCTAATGTTAAATTGCATTTTCATATTTTTATTAATATCTCCTGAAATTATAATCCTAATATGATAATTTTGTATGTGGTTATAATACTAAAAAACCTAAACATATATAAAAACATTGAATTCGTAAAATTGCATACCAAATTTGGGGCCACAAAAATCGATGGGATGGTGAGGGGGCAGAGCCGCGGATCAGTTTCCATGTTTTAATCAGGTCCTGCTTCTAGAAGAAACACTACTCCGCTTTATATTTTTCTAAATAGAGATGTCCGCTATTCGGGAGTGACCGGTTATAGAAGTTTTACTGTATGCTTCAGTAATAACGGACATTCTCGAATAGCAGACACCTATATAGCGATCACTTTTTTCAATCCACAACATTTGTGGATTGAAAAGCAGATTAATAATATATTGAAGCATATTTTGTGTAATTTGTACTCGGTATGCTGGGTATTTGTACACTCTGGACTTTTTTTACATATGAAAATAAAACCTCTAAATAGCGGGCAAATTCTACGGTCCTAGGGTGTCTGCTATTGAGAGGTTTTATTTAATATATACAGTTATAAATATATTCTAAAAAAGTTAGAAAATGTTTTTTTTTTTGACAGTATAGGAAATGTGGTTCTAATAAGTTCCAGTACCAGCGGCTTACATTCATTAACCCCCCCCCCCCTCCCTTCCCCCTACTACATATACAGCAAGAAAAATTTAAACACACTGATGGCTTAATATATATATATATATATGAACATGTAAATATATGTTTGGATAAATATATCCTTTGTCATTAACTTCATCCTAATCTAAAAGTATGCAATATGATATATAATAAGTACAATAAATTGCTTTGCGCAAATGGATGCATTCTCCGATGATAATAAAAAATAATCCTATAAAAAATCAGAAAAAGTTTGACGTTGAAAGTTGTCAGAAAATTTCTGTGTCTTAAAATTTAAATATGTTATACAGATGAAACACATGAAATACATATAAATGTAGTTATTTTACTTTGAACAAGTTTCCATAGTCTAAAAAAAATTCTTTCATCGTGCAATTAAATACTGTAGAAATTTCGAACTTTTTAATAAAGCGTTACAAAGGAACAATTTAAAATGTATTTATAAAACATTAAAATTTTCACGATAACTCCAATTCTGATGCTTTTATAATTATTTTTCAAGTTTTATGCCCACCACTTGAAGCAAAAATGTTCATAGCATTTCCTATACATAAATTTAATTTTGCTACATGAAAACATTAATTTCGAAAATGTAAAAGAATTAAATGATCTGTCATTAAACATAAAAATTCATATACGAAATCATGTTAATATTATCTGTAACTAGAAATTACAACGGAAGGGTTTATTAATAACAATATCAGTTAATAACTTGATCTTTTTAATTATATTTTGCCATGTAGGCAATTCCTTTTACATATAGCATATGGTAATCACCAGAGCTACTAAGCTATCTTTAAAAAGTTAAACATATATATATTTTTAATAACAAGCAAGAGAAATAACATCTAATTTCAAAACTTATTTTGCATTAAAAACACATATTTAATTGTTATTGCTGTATCTTTTATAAAAATGAACAAACGTTGAAAAAAAATCCCCCCAATTTTATGTGAAAAATGCAGTAAAATTTGAAAATAAAGTCTTTTTTCCGTTCTAAATCTGTAATTTCTTTTTAACAATCAATAAATCAATATTAATAAATTTTTCAATATCTGAAGTTGTACAAAACTTAAATATAATTTTAAGCAATTAAACAAAGTAAATAATGATTTATTTCCTTACTTATTTTATTGTAAATCATTATATAGCTATTATAGAAAAAAAAATTTAATAAAATTAACTATTAAAAAAATGGCATTATATTAAATAGCTAATATTTACTGACATTTTTATACTCAGATTAATAGCTTGTATCCACAACAAAAACTATATAGTGCTGCAACTGCTTTTTTTTTTTTTGGACAAAAATATAATACTAAAAATGTTGACAAATTTGGGTGTCAATGTACACAAGCAATAACTTTTAATGCTTAAGCAATGATTTAAGCAATGATGATATTATTTTATATGAAAAACATTTATTTATAAATCGAATGCTTTAAGAATTATCAAGCAAGTTAGTTAATTAATCCTGAAAATGAAATAAATTTAGTCGAAAATAATAAAAAACACTGTAATACGGAAAAATATTTATTCTATATAGAAAGATACAAATATGATAAACACATGTATTCTTTAAAAAGTGATTTAAATAATTAATATTACATAATTAATATTGTTCAAGGAAAATTTCTATTTCCAAATAAAAATTATGTTTTTGGAAATAATCACATTATTACCTTTTTAGTATTTCCTTAAATGTAATAAAGTAAATCCATGTAATATAAACGGTCACAGAAAAATATAGACACTTTCTTCTTACATATTTCACTAAATATTCAGATGAATGCTGATAATTGAAAAACATATAACGAAGACTTTTTTTTTCATTATTCAACATATTTTTTTCATAATGATATAATTTAATATAATGCAGAATTTAATTCAATTCGCTTTTTCGAATCACATTTCACACGCACTTTCTTAATCTCCAATCTCTCAAGAACAATTATTGAAATTCCAAAAATGCACTTTATAAGCTGTGCATTAGTAAGCTGCATATACATCTATGTCACATTACTCAACGTATCATTTTTATAATAATCGCATATATTATTGCATAAATGAATTATTCCAAAAACTGTTCCAGCCATGCATATGACACAGTCACAGAATATAAATAATGTTACGCATAAAAAAATTGCGGGCAACTTTGTTAAACAGGGAACTGCCTCATTGAAAGAACCGTTTTAACGCGCCAGTTGCCAACGGACGTATTCGAACAAAGAGAAATAGGCGAAATCAGCATTTTTATTACCACTTCAGTCGCTGATCTCGGCCTACTGTTTATAAACCGTTATAAAGGGCTTGATGAGCTCACTTGAACTTTTTATCAGCGAGAAATAAATCATTGAATAAGAAGAAATAAGAAAAGTTTTATTTTCTTTATTAGGTATTTTTCTTAATGTGTTACATTTATTTGAGTATAGTTTTTGCAGTTTTTTTTATTTTTAGACATACAGAAAACATACTTTAAATAAAGATTTTATTGTAAAACTAGAAAATAACATATCGAATTTTCGGTGGTCATGAAGAGAGCAATTGTCCATCCCTGAAATTTAATTAATTATATTTTCTATACGTTTGATTATTTAAAAAATACTTTTTTCTCTTTCAAATAGCAATATATTAATTAAACGCTAAAAAAAAATGCTGCTAAGAATTTTTCTCCAGAGGAGCCCCTCCCCCCCCCCCCCCCTTAACTTCTCGTAGAAGACGATTTTAATTCTGTTCTTCTGTTAGTGTTCATATATATCAAATTTATCTTAAATGAGGAGGGGCAGTTAAAAAAAAAAAAAAAAAAAAAAAGACAGAGAGAAAGAAAAAGAAATCAGTTCTCCATTGTGAAAAATATCGTTAGAAACTTATTTTTAAACGATTAATATTTCTTAATTTTTAAATTTCTTAAAAATTGTCTTACACAAGGAGTTCTGGTATAAATTCTTAGTTTAGCTTACTTCATGTTTATATTCTGCATTTTACAAAAGCGGACTGAGCTGTGGACCCTAGGCATATACAGTGAAATCTCTCTGTGCGACCACCTCCATTATGCGACCACCTCTCTGAACGACCATTTTTTTCATGGAACGAAATTTATTCCCACAGGCTCAATCTATTTTTTTCGGGTGTTTTAAGTATCATATTGTATGAATTTTAATTTTATTTTTTAATCTTCCATTGCCTTAACTAATTTGTTACAAAAATTTAACATTAAATGTAGAACTAATTGAATGAAATAACTTAATATCTGTCCCTTCTCGGGCTTAAACATTGTAGGAAATAAATTTTGTTTTTTTAATTTCTTCTTCAAATTATGTTTTTGTTTAATATGTCAAAATTTTTAATAACTACTGCACTCAGACGAATGCATTTCAAAATTAATAGAGAGTATCATCATCAGGCTTTGATGTATGCGGTATTGCATCACAATGTGGGATGCAGTTTACCAATGTGTAATTCAAAATGTTTCACCACTGTAGTAATGCAGGTTGCGGTAGTTTGGACAAAAACTTCTAATCTGAACGTAAAAAATCTATAATCACAACATAAAATATTAACTTCACTTAAATTTAGATACCCTATTTCCCACTCAGGAACGCTATGAATGTAAATGTAAATTGTGTTGAATCCTTACTACTAATATTTAACAATATTATAGCTGTCATACAGTAAAAAATAAAAAATAAAAGTTTTACTTAAATTTTTAAACCTTATTCTCCCCCAAGGGGTGATGTAAACGTTAATAACGTTATAACGTTAATAACGTAATGTAAACGTTAATAACGTTAAAACTGAAAATTATTACACAAGTTCAACTTGGGGTATAAATAGTCTCATCTCGGAAAAAAAAATACATTTTAAAATTTAAGTTATTTAATTCCCCAGTAAGTTCGCTACCTGCGTAAAAATAGCTATTCATTAGAAACTTTTTACTAAAATATAAACTTGACCAAAGCAAAAACTTATTCTGGAAATATCTATTTTATTTCCACTATGACGCCATATTCACCTTTTTAATTTTTGAAAAAAAAAAAAAAATTAGCTCAATTTAATATTTCACGTGAAAATCTTTCATCTAAAGAGAAATAAATAAATAAGTATTGCGCTGCCGCGCAATAATTAAATTAATTATGGTGTTACTTAGTTATTCCGTCGACCAATTTCGCCAAATTATATAAATCGCCAAACCACTCGCCAAATTATACAAATTGACATAATTTTTATTTTAAATAACGAAAGAACAAATAAATTAGTGTAACATTAATAAATAGACAAATGAAACATCGAAATAAAAATCACTTGATGACGTAAACACGTGTAACTTGCTTAAAGTCAAGTGAATGTGACATTTACGATCAACCGCTATTGGTATTTAATCTTATAGTTTGGCGATAGATTTTTGGTCGACGGGATAACTAAGTAGTACCTTAATTATTTATTTAGGTACTTTTCCACTATAGGGCACTTTGCATTTTTAAAAAAAGCTTGGTGCAATTCGGGCATCAGAAAGTGATATATGTTGTCAAAATATATAAACAGCTATGAAAACAAATCTAATGAACTTTTATTTTTGTTTATATGTGTATTTATATACATAAAAAAATAATTTCCAAATATATATAATATTTTTATATATATATATATACAAATTAAGGCACAGATGTCATATATGCATCGGGGTTCCTAACTGGCGCCAAAATGGTGTTATTTTGCCTGATATGGTAACCTTGTTTTTGTTTTTTATTTACTAATAAATTGTTTATTAGCCCCCGGGACCGTATGCTATTTCTTTCTCCCAGCTTATTTTGTCTCCAAAAAAAAAACGTTAGCTTACAGAAGGCAGCAATAAACAAAGCAGATGTATCATTGTGCGATTAAATGCTCTATAGCAATTTTTTTAATTTCTAAGCATCGCACATTTTAAATTTTTATACCGTCGTATTGGAAAAAAAAGTACTTTTAAATGCAATTTGTTTGAAAACTGTATCTCTAATTATTTTTTTAAGATTATTATTATTTTTTTTTTAGTTTTTAGCACCATTTGTTTAATTTTGGCAACTCAAGTACTCCATTTATGTAGAAAGTAAAATAGTTGAAAAATAGCAATTGTATCTTTTTGTTGCCATTTTCTCATAACAACCGAAAGAAAATGTAATTAAAGTACGTGCTATTTTGGAAAGATATAAACGAATAATTTCGTTAAAACATGGAGCTATTATAAATTATATTTAATTTTAAGTATCTGTAGACAATTTCAGTGTGACCTCAGTCATGACATTTTGGTTGGAAACTGACTCCAAACAAACGGTTGCTATGCGTCATTTCTTTTTAAATATAAATTATGGAAAATGTTACGAGTACAAATCAACTAGTAAAAAAACACTTAGATGTGAGATATAGATATAAGATATAGCTGCAACACACAAACAAAATAGAATATACAGCATACAACCATTTGTTTGGAGTCAGTTTCCAACCAAAACGTCATGACTGTCGCCACAACTGAAATCGTCTATACAAACAAATGAATGCCTATGAATCATTAGATAGCCTTTTTTTGTCGAGTTTCTTTAATGACGGCATCTTTTTGCTGCATTTGTGTATTATTTTGCGATAGTGACATCCTTATGTATGCTTTATTGTAGATGTATAAGAGCGGATCGTAAATGTGGAATTCTTAAGCGGATGCGAATGACGTCATTTTAGATAAAATAAAAGTGTGCTTTAAGTCTTAAAATTGAAATAGGTTTTGTACTATTTATATATACATATTTTTTTTTCATCGGGGACGACACTAAATTCTGAAAAAGCAGAATTCCTGTTTTCTAGTTTACTTTTTTTTAATTCCGATTTTTTCTATGTTATTTTCCCCCGCTTAAACGAAATATATTTTACGAACGTTCCCGCTTAATCGAATAAAAACTGTGTGATCGATGTTTGAAGATAGGCGCGGAAAGCACGTTTCAGCTTTAATTTCCTTTTGTCATTTTCGGGTCCTTTACCCTGAAAACAAATTTTCAGTTCTTCTTGCAACGATTTCGGCCGGCAGGTGTATAATGGACAGGTCAAATGATTTCCCCACCTTGATCTCCCCACCATCACTTTTTGCTGTTAACCAGGCTTTAATGGCACTTCGAGACTCGAAATGGTAGTTATGATATTTTGCACTCATTCGAAAAATAACTCGATATTTACTCCTTTAAAATTCCACTTAAACAAACCACTTTAAAAGATTTTTTTAAGGCAGTATAAGTACCCTAAATTAGAAGTAGCAAAGTTTTAACCAAATTCAAACGAACTGCATTAAGTGTGATATAATCCATTTAAATATATTTACTGAAATTAAATTAATATGTTATTATTATTACATTATTTTATATTAGCATTTGTATTTATTTCATTTTATGTTATTCTATTACCGATTTATTATGCTGTTAATTTAATATACCGTAGATGGTTATTTTGCCTTTGAATACCCGGTTAATCAAATAACCCGCTTAATCGAATATTATTTCTGGAATCGTCAATATTCGTTTAAACGGAAAGACTGTACTATGCATAAAATTAATGTCATCCAAATCGGTTAACAAATACGAGAGTTATCGCATGATAAAAATCATCTATATATATACATTGTGTCCACGTATAACCTGGCCGACTTTTATTTTCGCAGCCGTTGATCGACGGATGCATACTTCCAATTACAAAAATAGTTTAAATAAGGTAAAGAATTATTTTTAAAGGGATTTGAGTCAAGGAAAATATTTATTAAAAAAATACGAAATAAAATTTTTTTACGGTTCCCCGGTCCTATAAGTGATGTTCAGTAAAAATTTATGTGACACTAACAAGTAAGACAGAAAAAGGCCCATTATCTAACATTAAAATTAACCGAGTTATGAAACTTTGAAATGCATGACTTATGCCTCTTTTTTGCATATCAAAACACATGATTTCGACATGCTTTCAGGGATCGTATATAAAGTACTTAAACTTATTTCAAGGTATCTGCGGTTTGAAAGAAATCGTACAACTATTACGATTGAATTAACTTTATTAGTTAAATTTCAGACTAGTTAAAATAATTGTATTTTAACATATTTTGTATTTTGTAAGGATTTGAGGCTATGACTTCTTTTAACAAAAATTGTGTTATTTTCATAAGGTTTTATTTAACTTGCAACGATCGTCTTTCTAGTTTAAAATTTGTACTCGAACTTTAATTCAAGTTCAAATGTCAGATCAAAGTTAAAATTTTACATACTGACTTAAATCCGATTACAGTGTAATATTATTATGATTTTCGACGCTTACCATCTTATACATACTTATATTAGAGGATAACACAAAAAAATTCGGATAGATTACCGTCAACATGTTTAAGAAATGGTTTTAGATTAGATAACATAAACCTGCGATGGTTGTGGTTTTTGAATTTTATAATTACGTTTGATGTATTTTTTAACGCTGAATCAAAAAATTGCCTTCACTTTTAACCATCATGTATGGATTTTTCGCAAATTTCAAGGTTAAAAAATAGCGAAAAATCTGATATAATAAAATAGATTTAAGACTTTTTTATTCAGTTTAGTTTTATTTAATTCAATAATTTATTAAATTTTATGGCTTATACTGGTTCTCTTACAGCTAAACAGCTCAGGGGTCCGATGAGGTTGGAAGGGGAGAGGGGATCAATTTTAGCTTTGAGCTTTTCAACTTTGAAATTCGCGATTTGAGAAAAATCCTGACGCAGCATAAAATGAAGGTCATTTTCGGTTTCAGCGCTAAAAATACACAAGAATTAATTTTCAAAAGCTAAAAAACATGGCACAACCCAAAATTTGAAAGACAGTGTAATCTAACAGCATTTTAAAATATGTAATATATTTTTTAAAGAATTGAGGCTGTTGTTTTTCAACCTTTTATTTAACAAAAATTCTGTTATTTTTATCCTCTTTATAAGAGGATAAAAATAACAGAATTTTTGAACAAAAAAATTGTTCAGTACAAATTGTATATTTTGCAGTAATATGTCAGAATGATTAAAGATTTCAAATTTATATTGCAGTGCTAATTTTACTCTCAACCATTTCTTTAATAAATCTGACGAAATTATATTTCTACTAAATTTGTGAATGACTCCTGATTTGCAGCAAAAAATATGCTCCAACTTTAAACAGCTATTACTAGGTCAATTTTAATCGCAGAATAACGGGACTTTTTTTGCTTTACTTGTCAGTGTAACAGGAAAATTTTACCAAACATAACTTATAGGACCGGGGGACCGTATAAAAATTTAGATTCTGTAATTCTCCGCTAAATTGCTTTTTCGCTTCAAACTTTTTTCTTATCTTAACTCTGCACCTAATTTTGACCACTTATGCAATTGGAAGTATGCACCTAGAACCAACGGTTGCGAAAATAAAGGTCGGTCAGGTTATACGTGGACACCCTATATATATATATAAATGTCACATTTGAACGGAGGGTGGTTTTGGTACCTGCGGGTCATAATCGGTGAAAATAAACCAAAATTTTCCGGAAGTGCTTTCCCCCGGACGGCTTCAATAGGTAGGTTTTAACTTTTTTGTAATGCAAGCTACCTAAAAGTAAAAACATTGCCGCTAAAATTAATCGGTTAAAAGGTAACAACCAATGAGGAATATTACAAATAAAACATATTGGCTACTCATCTATTGCCGCATACAGAGCATTGTATCCAAAGCAGCATATCAAAAGAAGTGGATAGTTTAGCAAGGTTCTGAATCATCGCAATGATCCAAAAGCAACACAGGCTTGACTCCATGTCAGTTGTCTAAAGGGTTATCATGCAAAAAGAGGGTCCATCTACACTGTAAAAAAAATAATGCCAGTTTTCCGGTAGGAATTGGAAAAATAGTTGGCCTTATCGTACCGGAATAATTTCCGTCACTTCTCGGAATAAAATCAGTAAAATCGGAATAAAATCCGTAAAATACCGTTTTACTGACGATTTCCTTATTTTTACGGATTTTATTCCGAGCTGGGTCGGAAATTATTTCGGTACGATAAGGGCAACTATTTTTCCGATTCCTACCGGAAAACTGTCAGTATTTTTTTTTTACAGTGTACATCAACGAACCTAACTCCTTTAGATTGTTGGATCTGTGGGTTTTTATATTTTTAGACGCTAACCTAAAAGCTACGGGACTGTTTCAAATCTTTCATATTTGGTGAATGAGACAGAATAGCCCTTAACCCTTTATTTACTGACGGTATTTATAAGTACCGTTAAAAGAACTTGTTATAAAATTCATTTAATACATCAATTAGTTGTAATACAGTTTTGAATAGTTATAGATATATTACTTTATTTTGTTCCAAAACCACTATTGGTTACACAAAACAAAAATATTTTTTAAAGGGTGATTTATTTTGACTCTGCCTCTTCTCAGCTTTCTTGACGTTGAGGGGGGGAGGGCGAATTTTTCATTTCGGAAATATTTCTACATTTCTATTGTGAGAACATTATACTTGTACATTTCCTAATTCTACAAAATACTATGAATTTTTTTTTAAATAAAAGATTTGAGTGGAGTTATAAATATTACACAAAATACCTATAAATTCAAATTTAATTTTTCCTTCTAAATACTTCAATCCTTCTAGAATTTATTAAATGACTAGCAAACCTCGCGGATTTGCTCGCGTAATAGTTGAAATATGCCAAGTGATATTTATTTGTCTAATTTTTCTTAAAAGGTACTAACTAAATTTTTATTTTATTAAAAAGTAATATTTTATTTTATTAAAAGGTTTTTTTTATTGAAAGGTACTTATTACTTTTAGGAATAATTCAAAAATTACTATTTAAAACACAGTTTGATTAAACATCATTATTACACTGCATTAGGCAGAAATGAGGCTTAAATTTATAAAACGAAATAAAACAAAATAAATGATAATTTAGAAAATATTTTGAAACTTTTATGCTCAATTAATACACTCATTTCAGTATTCCTTTGAAGTTTTGAATTTTTTAGAAACCATCTTCATGCATCTTAACATTAACCATCATGTCAAATTCCAAGTCCTACCACCTCTCTCAACATAAAGGGCTATGTTGAAATAGGAACTGTCACCATTAATTTTGAAATTGGTTTGCTATTTCCTAATATTCCACAGAAACGTTATTTAGAAAGCTTTTAAAGGCCTTTTTTAGAACGTTTGCTGTTCCTGTGAGCCCCAGGTGATAAAATAAAGACATAAAATATAGCCTGTGTAGGATCAGAGACTTATATCATTGATTCGCTACTATTACTTTTATAATCGGTTTATATTTCCTGAAATTGCATAGAAATCGTAATTTAGGACTTTTTTTAGAATGCTTCTCCCTCCTCCCCTTCGCTTCATCCCTTTTTAATCCGAATTTACTTTTGACAGTCCTTCGAGGGCATTTATATTTTATAAATAACTACCATGCCATATTTAAAGATTCTAGCCTTTCCAGTATCACAGAAATCGCAATTTAGAACGTTTTTAGCTCCTGCAACCCTCTGGTGGTAGTGGCACAGACATAAAATATAGCTTATGTTTTAGCAGGTTCTATCACCAGCAATTTGTCAGCATTATTTTTTAATCGGTTTGGTATTTGATAAGTTTGCATAAAAATTCTAATTTATAACGCTTTTCGCTCATTTCATCTTTTTAAATTTGGAATTTTCTTTCGACTGTTCTTAGAAAGTAGTTGCATCTTGTAAATAAATACCATACAATACTTCAAAGTGTAAGACCCCTCAGTTGTGCAAAAAACGCAAATTAGAACATGTTTTGCTTTTGCAACCCTCAGATTGTAGTGACAGCAACATAAAATATAACCTATGTTGAAGCAGGGACTGTCACCATTGATTTGCAATCATTACTTTTGAAATAGCTTTGATATTTCCTGAGATTGAGTAGAAATCGCAATTTAGAACGCTTTTCGCGCATTTTCACCCCTTTTTAAATTTCTAATTTTTTCGAAACTGTTCTTGAAGATCATTTATATCATTATCATTTATATAAATATGTACCTTGACTAATTTTAAGTTGCTAACCCCTACCGATCACAAAAATCGAAATTTAGAACGCTTTTTTGCTCCTTAACGTCTAGGTGATAGTGATACCGACATAAAATAGCATCTATGTTAGAGCAGAGGCTGTCAGCATCAATTTCCTACCATTACTTTTGAAATCAGTTTGATTCTTCCTGAGCTATTACTGACAAATCGGCATTTAGAACGTTTTTAGAACGCTTTTTACGCATTTTGCTCCTGCATCTCCTCTGGGTTATTGGAAACAGATATAAAATATAGCCTATCTTGGAGCAAGATCTGTCACCATCATTTTTACGCCATTATATTTGAAATCGGTTCAGTACTTCCTTAGATTGCATAGAAATCGCAATTTAGAACGTTTTTTACAACGCTTTTTCCTCATTATGACCCATTTTAAATTTTGATTTTTTTAGGAAATGTCCTTAGATATCTAATAACATTGATATCTGTTACTAACTACCTAAGATCTAACTACCTAATCTGATACTAACTACCATTCCAAATTTCACGATTCTAGGCCCTTCCGTAACGCTAAAACCGCAATTTAGAACGTTTTTTTTTTCTCCTGAACCCCCCTTTGGGGTAGTGGTACCGACATAAAACATAGCCTATGTTTGAGCAAGGGTTGTCACCATCATTTTGACGCCTTTATTTTTTTAAATCGGTTTGGTATTTCCTGAGATTTTGTGGAAACCACCATGTAGAATGTTTTTAGAACGCTTTTCGCACATTTTCACCCCTTTTAAATTTCGAATTGTTTAAGAACTGTTCTTAGAAATCCTTTATATCTAATAAGTAGCTAATATTTCAAATTTCATATTTCTAGGACTCCAGTAACGCAAAAATCGCATTTTTAGAACGTTTTTTGCTCATGCACCCCCTTTGGGGTAGTGGCACCGACGTAAAATATAGCCTATGTTCTAAGTTGGACTAACACCATCATTTTGATACCATTACTTTTGAAATCGGTTCGGTAGCTTCAGAGAGTACCTCTAACAAACAAACAAACTTTACTTCTTTATAATATTAGTATAGATTATGTAAATCTTCTAATGTAGCTTCAGAAATTCACGAATAATGCTTTAGAAGATAAATTTTTCATGAATTTATAATTCAGCACATAAAGGGTAAAATGATTCGTGCAACCGGCGTAAGAGGTTAGTTTTGGTAATAGATAAAGATGGCGGTTTAATAAAATATATATATTTCAATGTAAACTTTCATTTCTGATTTTCATCATATTTGTATATTTATAATTTTGTATGTTATCCTTCTATATATAAAAAAAAGTTTTGATTTGGAAATGGACCAATGAACATCTGCGTAGATATTCCGGGTTGATCCGCATCCAATTTGAATGCTTAATCATGGCCTTTCATCGTTAATATTAAGAAAACTTTTGCATACAAAAAGATGAAAATCGGTGGTATTATAGGAAAATGTTTGATAAACACGCTGATGCAGACAGTTTTCAAATCGAAGAATTATTTTAAGAGATATTTGATGCTAAAGTTGGACAAAGTCGTTCCATTAAAAAAGTTTTATTTGAGCAAAAACCACGCATGAGAATTTAATCATTTTTAGATCATTTTATACGTTATAAGTTCCCAATGCGCAGATTGCATTTATTTTTCTTATTTGACGCATTTTTTGAGGTTTTATTTCTATTTTTAATTCAAATTTTCAGCATTTCGAGAGATGTTTTTTACAAATTTTAGAAAATATCATTAATTTAAACTGTTGCCAATTGTATAGACAGCGAAACAAATTATCATATCAAATATTTCTTCAAATTAAAAATTTATTTACACGTGACTATTACAAAACAGAAAAAAAAAAACTTTAAAATTAGAATTAAATGATTACATGTTAAAAGCAGGAAAATTACGTCATAAGAACCATATTTACACTTGAATTTTACGTCATATTTAAAATGCCCCAAAAATATGGTAAAACAATTTAAATTGAAAAATATATTTGCGCGAGATATTTTGAGATAATCTTTTCAACTATTATCGTGAATTCGAAGACAGCGCAAATAATATTTCCTTCTAACAACAAAAGTATTTTTACGTGAATATTAATAAGAGAAATAAAAGTTTGGTGTAAATTACGTCAGATTTGAAACGATACATTTAAAATGAATTATTTAAAAGAACTATCTTATAGCGCTGCTAAAAAGTACCGGGAGACAATGACACTGTTTACTTAATTCATTTTACATTAGCTTATTTCCAAATAACTAATGTGTTTAATTAAATACGAAAACAGCCATTGTATCTCTTAACAGCAACAGATTTGGTCTTAAAAATCCCCAATCCAAGAAAAACGGATGGAAACCCGTTTACAGAGAGATCGCTACTGTTTTTTTTTGTTTTTTTTTTTTTTTTTTTTTTTTTATTCAATATATTTAAAGCCGATCAAATGCGTGCAATTAGCGTGCTTTTTGGATTTTGGTGTGCCTGAACGGAGGTTGGCGAGCGTAGCTCGTAGGGGGCAGAGCCCCCTAGTAAATTAAAAAAAAATATTTTATGCTTTAAAATTGTTTTTACAACCATAGAAAATCAATAAACTGAGATGCACTTTGCAAACAAATTCCATTTGAAATTTTTTCCTTATTTGGTGATCTAAAAGTTTAAATTATACTATTACAAATGTGTTAGATTTGTGTTTCTTTAGTATTATTCTTTTATTTGGTTATGAAGGAAGCATTAATTTCGTTATACAAAAATAGACAGAAACAAATGCTGAACAGTACTTGCTGCTTTATGTGCAAAATGTTTATTATTATTATGCATTGAACCTGGCACGTAATAAGATAAATTTAAAAATATCATGCTTAAAAATCTCTCTATTCTAAAAAAAAGTAACTACCGCTGTCACCGCCGCCGCCGGTTTTGAATTTTTTGTGACTGGAGGTCTTTCTTCGTTAATATTAAGAAAAACAATGCATACAAAAATATGAAAATCGGTGGTTTTATACAGAAATGTTTGATAAACACGCTGAAGCTGACAGTTTTCAAATCGAAGAATTATTTTAAGAGATATTTAATGCTAAAGTTGGACAAAATCGTTCCACTAAAAAAGTTTTAAAGCAGCAAAAACTATACATGGCAGTGTAATCAATTTTAGATAATTTTATGCGTTAGAATTTGCCAGAGTGCAGATTTCAATAATTTTGTTATTTTGACTCATTTTTTGAGGTTTTATTTCTATTTTAAATTCAAATTTTCAGCATTTCTAGAGATATTTTTTACAGATTTTAGAAAGTGATATTAATTTAAACTGTTGCCAACTGTATAAACAGGGGAAGTAATAACGTTTGCTTAAAAAAAAAAAAAAAAAAAATATTTATACGAGTAAATAAATTAAAAATTTATTTACACGTGACTATTATAAACAGAAAAAAAAAAAAAAAAAAAAAAAAAAAAAAAAGAAAAACATTTGGAATTAGAATTAAAATATTATGTACAAAAAGCAGGAACTTATTAAAAATTACGTCATAAAAACTATAATTACACGTGAATTTTAAGAGTGAAAGGAATTTGTAAAATAATAAATTTATTAACATGCGTCAGAAGTCTTAAATAGGAGAAATTACGTCATATTTACGTCACATTACAGTAATCTCTCTATTCTAAAAAAAAGTAACTCCCGCTGTCACCGCCGCCGCCGCCGCCGCCGCCGCCGGTTTTGATTTTTTGGTGACCGGAGGCCTTTCTTCGTTAATATTAATAAAAATAATGCATACAAAAATATGAAAATCGGTGGTTTTATACAGAAATGTCTGATAAACACGCTGATGCAGACAGTTTTCAAATCGAAGAATTATTTTAAGAGTTATTTAATGCTAAAGTTGGACAAAATCGTTCCACTAAAAAAGTTTTATAGCAGCAAAAACTGTACATGGCAGTGTAATCATTTTTAGATCATTTTATGCGTTAGAAGTTGCCGGAGTGCAGATTGCATTAATTTTTTTTATTTTGACTCATTTTTTCAGGTTTTATTTCTATTTTAAATTCGAATTTTCAGCATTTCTAGAGATATTTTCTACAGATTTCAGAAAATTGTACTAATTTAAACTGTTGCCATCTGTATAAAAAGCGCAAGCAATAATGTTTGCTTCAAATTAAAAAGTCCTTCCGGCCAGTGCCGGGAGGAAGAGGTAGCTTTCATATTCCTTATTTTTAAAAAGCCAACTTATATTATTCAAACACACGAAGCTCAATTAAGTGGAAACCGAATGTAGGAGATTCAATACTAATTTTTATCAATACTAAATCATTACGAATGAGAATTTCGCGAAATTAGTCAGCTTTATCCAAGCTGATTTATTTAAAGTAACTTATATTTGGCTGCCAAATTCGGCGATTTCTTAAAGTGCCTGCCATTTTATAACAACATGGTGGATGAGGCTAACCAGTGAACTTGGTCGAGACCTTAGTAATTGCTGTGCACATGATCACTCACATCGGAATCGGTTGATATATACGAGTGCTGTCGCAGGCAAAAAATCAGATTTTTCAAAATGTCACCCACGTTAGAAATTGAAACTGCTATATCTGAGTCATTTTTTAAGGTAAAGGCAAACAAAAAGTGCTCCTGAATCTTTATATCAAGGTCAAATACTTAAGAAAGAAACCTTTTTCAATTTCTAATTTTTTTGCACCTCACTTTAAATGTATATATTTTTTAATTTAATGGCCGCCATTTTGAAACAAGATGGCTGATGAAGCTGGCCAGCGAACTTGGTCGAGATATTGATGTATACTATTCACATGCCTTCTTCCAACGAAATAGGCGAATACGTGTGGTATCGCGAGACAAATACAAGATCGTTTCAAAGTGTTAGCCATGATAGAAATTCAAAGTGCTATAATTCAACCACTTTTTAAGATATAAACAAAAGAACAAATTTTCAGAAACAAAAATTGCTCCAGAATCTTTGTATCAAGGCCAAACACATAAAAAAAATCTTTTTCATTTTCCAATTTTTTAATACCTCATTTTAAATTTTAAATTACATTTTTTTTTAAAAATGGCAACCCTTTTGAAACAAGATGGCGAATGAAGCTGGCCAACGAACTCGGTCGAGACATTGGTATGTACTATGTACAGACCAAGTTACATTCAAATCGGTTCATAAATACACCTGTTATCGCCTGACAAAAATCAGGTCGTTTTAAAATGTCAGCCAAAATAGAAATTCAAAATGTTATAACTCAGCCATTTTTTTAGATATAGACGAAACAAAACCTGTTCCGGAATCTTTGTATTAAGGTCAAACACATACAAAAAACTCTTTTTCATTTTTCAATTTTTTGGTATCTCATTTTAAATTTAACTTTTTTTTAATTTTTTTAAATGGCCGCCATTTTGAAACAAGATGGCGGAGGAAGCTGGACAACGAACTCGGTTGAGTTATTTGTATGTACTATGTACACACCAAGGTACACCCAAATCGGTTCATAAATATGTCTGTTATCACTTGGCAAAAATCAGGGCGTTTCAAAATGTCAGCCACACTAGAAATTCAAAATGCTATAACTCAGCCATTTTTTAAGATATAGACGAAACAAAAACTGCTCCCGAATCTTTTTATCGAGGTCAAACACATAAGAAAAAAATATTTTTTCAATTTTCAATTTTTTGGTACCACATTTCAAATTTAAATTTTTCTTAAAATTTTAAATGGCCGCCAATTTTAAACAAAATGGCGGATGAAGCTGGCCAGCGAACTCGGTCGAGACATTGGTCTGTACTATGTATAAACGAAGTTACATCCAAATCGGTTCATAAATACGCCTTTTATCGCGTGACAAAATTAAGGACGTTTCAAAATGTCAGCTTCGCTAGAAATTCAAAATGCTATAACTCAGCCATTTTTTAAGATATAGACGAAACAAAAACTGCTACGGAATCTTTGTATAAAGGTCAAATACATAAGACAAAAATATTTTTCCATTTTCAATTTTTTGGTGACACATTTCAAATTTTAAATTTTTTTTAAATTTTTAAATGGCCGCCATTTTGAAACAAAATGGCGGATGAAGCTGGCCAACGAACTCGGTCGAGACATTGGTATGTACTATGTACACACCGAATTTCATCCAAATCGGTTCATAAATACGAGAGTTACAGTGTGACATAGGTCAGATATATATATATATATATATATATATATATATATATATTGATATATATATATATATATATATATATCAATTTTGAACGGAGGGTGGTTTCGGGGTCTGGGGGTCATGATCGATGAAAATATACCAAAATTTCTTGAAATCGCTTTCCTCCGAACGGCTGCAATAGGTAGCTTTTTGTAAAGAAAGCTACCTAAAATTTATTTACACGTGACTATTATAAACAGGAAAAAAATTTCAAATTAGTATTAAATAATTACGTATAAAAAGCAGGAACTTATTAAAAATTACGTCATAAAAAGTATACACGTGAATTTTAAAGGAGAAAGGATATTGTAAAATAATAAATTCATTAACATGCGTTAGAAGTCTTAGGAGAAATTACGTCATATTTACGTCACATTATAGTTATTACATAAAATGAACACACAAAATAATATTGCAAAAAAGTTTAAATTTAGAAATTGCGCTAGACATTTATTTGATATTTTGAAAATTAATTTAAAATGTCTCATTTAAAAGAACTTTCTTTTCGCTTTGTTAAAAAATACCAGGAGACAAAGACTCTCTTTACTTAATTCCTTTTATATTAGCTTATTTTGAAAGGTTGTTACACGTGTATACGTCATCAAGTTATTTTTATTTCGACGTTTTATTTGTGTTTTTATTAATGTTGTACGAATTTATTTGTTCTTTCGTTATTTAAAATAAAAATTATATCAATTTGTATAATTTGGCGAGTGGTTTGGCGATTTATATAATTTGGCGAAATTGGTCGACAGGATAATCAAGTAGTACCGCAGCGGATTTGGCGTTAAAATTCCCCAATCAAAGAGAAATGAATAGAAATTCGTTTATAGGGAGATCGCCACTATTTTTTAAATTATAATTCAATCTTTCGAAATCTTTTTAAAGCCGATCAAATTAGCGTGCATTTAGAGTCTGCGGTGTCTGGACGGGGGTTGGCGAGCGTAGCTCGTAGGGGGCCGAGCCCCCTAGTATCTGTAAAATAGAATGACTAAATATTTGTAATAGTATTAAGGTGCCATCCTGTATTTTTTAAATTAATGCTCTACAGTAATCAATTAAATAAAATGAGTTTAAAATAATACTTAAAATTTAAAAGAAAATTGGAATATGCATTTATATATTTTCTTTCTTTAATTTACCGTCTGAAATAAAACAAGTGATAGAAATAGGCAAAATATCAGAATATATGATATCATGACTGAAGAGATACACATTTATTGCATTCCATTTTTTCTGGTTTCGTATACATTATAACACTTTTAATTTATTTAATCAAAATAGTTTGCAATTTGTCAAATTTATTATCAATTAGATAATTATTTTGAAAGTAAAGTTATTAAATTTCCAAAAGAGAAATCCTTCATTTGCAATAAGGTAAATCCGCTGATAATTCATTTTGATAGCATGACGAGGTACCGAAAACTGTCATGCAACCATTCATTCAATTTCTCAGAATAGATGTTATAAGGATAGAACGACAGCTGTAGAATGTGTAGAAATTTTAACATTTAATCGTTCAGTTAAGTGTCAGCTGTGCTTATTGGTAAATATTTCGAAATATTCATATTTCGAAATTGAGTTTGCAAGAATGTTGGATTTTATCTTTAAATTCATATTGAAAGTGCATGCCATTGCATTATTCATTTCCCTGAACAATCTGAATTATTTTGATTAATCCATGATATTGCCATTTAATTTGTGTTATATATTATTTAAAAAATTATTTAGTAATTTAATTTAGTTTATAATAAATTAAAATAGAATCTATTTAAAATATAGTTTAATGGGATATTGAAAATTTGAAAACTCTCCTAAAAGCAGTTTTTTTTTTCCCCTTTCTTCATAGCAGTTAAATCAGAAAGCACATACATTTGTTGCATTCAATAGATATATTTATATAGCAATGTATACATACATACATACATACATACATACATATATATATATATATATATATATATATATATATATATATATATATATATAACCATTAATTAAACATTACCAACCATAATCAAAAACTGCAATATTGTGAATGATTGACTACACGCCATAAACCAACATTATAGAACTGTATGTGTAAAATAAAGTACCGTATACCTAATTACAAGAATTAACATGGAAGAAAAATTAGAAGAATATGGATTCCGAAAAAATTGAAAAACTTATATATTGAATTACGTTTTCAAGAGTACAGAATTCAATGATATAAGCAAATCGGTTGTTTGATATATACATATATATATATATATATATATATATGTGTGTGTGTGTGTGTGTGTGAGTGTGTGTGTATGTATTAACACTTATGTATATATATTATATTATTAATTCTTCCTTCGCGATATTCCCTTTTTCATGCTAAATTACCAGCATATTAACTAATTTCAAATTCATTAATAAAACCGATTAGTAATCTTATTAAAGTCTCCTTAAATAATTATTATCTTTCTCGATTTAGTTAAATATGAAGCTTTTAGTTTACTCCTAAGTTGTATCAGGATTTCTGATCATTTCTATTATTTTATGTGAATTCGAATGTTTCTAAAAGAGCCATTTTTTTTTTTTTTTTAATTCCGAGATTACTTTCGCACGCTGGGGTAATTTTTACTATAAAATGCGTCTCCTTCAATTTGTCAGGATTCTTTGCTTTATCATTCCCATTGGTCATTACCAGTGTTGGAAACGCTCACAAAAAAAAAAAAAAAAAAAAAAAAAAAACCCGAACTAATTCAAACTTAGGTTCAATTTCTCAAAAGTGAGTAAAGTTCATATTCAAATTCAAAAATTTTGAAACGAACTCGCTCAACTCAAACTCATCTATGAAAGTTAATGAAGTTCACTAACTTATATATATATATATATATATTAGAACTTAATTTTGTGAACTAATCTTTTGGTTATTCAATGCAAGATTCTTCATAGGCCCGGTCCAATTTTCCTTCTTGGTCCGAGCTTGGTTTAGGGATTACTTATTTAGAGATTTGGACCCAGATGGGCTGGCACTAGATTTATTTTCCGGCCCCCATCGCAGGTAATGGATTACCTGCGATATCCTTCCATTACCTGCGATTTATTCTGTTGAGCTGAACCAGATTTCAGTCCAGATGCTATAATCAATAAGGTTACATGGGTGAAAAAGTTCCACCAGATTCGTCCGGGATAGCTCAGATGGTAGAGCACTGGCGGCTTCAGTCAAGAAATTCCTGGTTTGAATCCTGGTCCGGACATTTTTCGCCCAGTTGAAAATTTACATCTGATATGATTTATTTACCAATTAGAATAATTGTATTAAAAGTAAAGTAGTGTTAATGATCTACATCGATTTTATTTTCAGGCTTTGCACAGTCAACTTCGAAAAGGATTAGATCGACTAAAATATCAACATTTTTATAAGAAAATACTTGCACACGTGCAAAAACGCAGAATAAATTCAATACAAAAAAACATGTTTTCAATTTTGGATTATAGTATTTAAAAGAAATCTATTGTGCGCCAATGTAAATGAAGGATAATGTTACGCACTCCGTAGAATCTCTAGAAAGCATATGGTGGTACACATCACTGATCCTTTTAAATTTTATTATGTCTGAAATAACGTAACATCATTAAAATGTACGCTGAACGATTTTTCGCCATAGATCGTAATGTAAGTGAATACTTTCGAGAGATCCTATAAGCGAACTATAAATGATATACATTTTAAAAGCAACGTTAAAAACGCCAGAATAAACAAATACTTTGCAGACTAGTTTCGGTAGCGTTTAGCGTACCGTCCTAAGGCACTAAAGACGGTACGCTAAACGTTACCGAAACTAGTCTGCAAAATGTTAGTTTATTCTGGCGTTTTTAACGTTGCTTTTAAAATGTATATCATTCTGCGCCATGTAGCATCTTAATAATTATAAATGTTACTTATTGCAGACTCCTTAGAAAGCACGTTGTAGTCCACGTGAATGATGGCTTATCAATTGCACCACGGTTGAAAAATCATAATACCAACAAAATACACTTCAAATATTTTTATTTGTTGTTACACGAACCATAATGTAAAGGAAATATTTTGTACGAATCATATTTGCTACACACTTCATTTTCGAGACCCAACATTTTAAAGTAAATCTTAATAAGATGTGAAACTTGCATGTCAATCCGACTATAATGACGAGAGTTAGCACTTGGACAAACGGACAGAAAAACAGACAAACTGAATGCTTAAAGACTTTCAACTAACAAGGAGAGGGCCAACATTGTTAATCACAGATTTTGATTATTTTAATATATGTTGCAGGGTAGAGACCCCTTAGTGTCAGGTTCAAAGGATTTTATCCAACGCTCCTTAGTTATTGAGAAACCGGGGGGTCTAATAATAGTACACAACTTAAATACTTACATTGCGACCGCAATGGTATGTTGGTCGTAGCTCAGTTGGCACGGCGTTCGCTGGCTGATCTGCAGGCCCGGGTTCGTACCCCACCGCGCTACATTCGCTTTTCTCATTTTTTGTTTTATAAATATACTTGTAATTATAATTTAATAATTTCAATTACAAATTTTAATATCATACATTAATTATAATGTTAACAATCTTAAATTTATCAATTTATATTTTTGAACTATTATTTCTCATCGTTTAAAGAGGTTTAAAAAGAAATTGGATCTATTATTGAATGATAAAAATTCCAAAATCGTGACAAAATCTGATGTGGTGCCATCTAGTTATGATAAAATAAAAGAATATTCAAATAAAATAAAAATAAAAGCAGAAAGAAGATAAAGGTGAAAGCAAAATAATTGAAAGCGCAAGCATGCGTATTACATATATAAAAATCTTTACTATGCAAAAAATTGGTTGTAATTTAATTCTGATGCTAATTTTTAATATAATTATGCTTGTTACTTTAAAAACAGAATAATAGTATTATCGCATTGACTTTCTTTTTTTAAAGCAATGCGTATATGATGTTTCTTTAAAATCACGAATTGACACAATTGCTCAATATCATTGAATCGATAAAAAATATATGAAAAACCTTTTAAAAGTGATTTTAAAAAAATTAATAGTTTTATGATGTTTTATACAACTATTTAGTTAAAAGTAAAAAATTAAATAGGTTAAAATTGTAACTGATATACAATATTATAAATTTTCATTGACAATGAGATTATTAATTATACTTACAAGTATATTTATAAACAAAAATGAGAAAAGCAAATGTAGCATATTCAGGTATCGAACTCGGGCCCGCGAACCAGCCGGTAAACTCCATACCAACTGAGCCACGACCAACCTATCATAGCGGTTGCAAAGTAAGTATTTAAGTTATGTACTATTATTAGACCCCCCCGGTTTCTCAAAAACTAAGGTGCGTTGGATAAAATCCATGGAACCTGACACTAAGGGGTTTCTACCCTACAACATATATTAAAATAATCAAAATCTGTGATTAACAAGGTTGGCCCTCTCCTTGTAAGATGAAAAGTGTTAAAAATTCATTCCCCTTGCAGTAAAGATAATCTTGGATTAACGATTAGAATTTCATTCCCATTTGTGAAAGAGTGTTATTCATATGAAATCTCTAACTTAATTCACAAAGAAGAAAACTGTCAAAATATAAGAAAAATACTTTCTTTCAATATTTATTGAAATCAATTCATTTAATTCTTTTAACCCTTTATCTACTGACGGTACATATGAGTACCATTAAAATATCTGGTTGCAAAATACATTTAATACATCGATTAGTTGTAATACAGTTTAGAATGCGCTATAGATGAATTACTTTATCTTGTTCCAAAAGCATTATTGGTTACACAAAACAAAAATATTTTTAAAAGGATGATTTTTTTTGCCTTTGCATCTTTTCAGCTTTCTTTTCATTGGGGAGGGAGGGGGGGGGGGTTCAATTCGGAAGTATTTCTATATTTCTTTTGTAAGAACTTATAATTGTACATTTCCTAATCCTACAAAACACTAAGGAAAATATTTAAAATGAAAGATTTGAGTGGGGTTATAAATATTGCACAAAATCCCTAAAAATTCAAATTTAATTAATCCTTCTAAATCCTTCAACCCTTCTGAAATCCTTCTAAAATTCATTAAATGATTATGTAAGTCTTCTAACGTACTTTCGAAAATTCACGGAAAATGCTTTAGAAGTTAAAATTTTCATGAATTCATAATTCTATACATAAAGGGTTAAAAGACAAAAAAGTAATAACTAGTAGTTTCTACGGTTAAGAACATAAAGTTTCTTTGTTGCAACACCCCATTCATTACTTGGTTTTTACAAGAAAATTTTCGTTAAATCTTTAATTAGAAAATAAAATGCAAAGCTGTTCTCTTTCAAGATAGACTTCTTGGATTTCTACACTGCATTGAATTATCTGAAAAGATCTATTTAATTAGATATTGACACAAGACTTTACTTTCTACAATCTATAATAGAAAAAAGTATTTAAATCGAAATTTATTTCGACTTCCAGTTTTCGACAAATTAACACGGTTTAGGGGTCAGAGATACCGAAAAAGATGCTTTTACAAAATCTCAGTCTATCCGTGTGTCGTCTTTGTAACACCAAAAAAGATAGGAAATGATGCATAGAATTGAACCAAACGTCATCTATATGTTTTAGGCTACGACCAGTAGTCCGTAGTTTAAATTTGGGATATTCCCACGGAAATGGTCAAAGTACTAACGGTGTGAAATCTTCTCGATTTTTCGTAGATATTCTGTACAACGTACTGAAAAAAATTGCAATTTAACAAATTACAACGACCATTTGGAAAATGATTTTTTCAAAGACTAAAATTTAAGATTTAAAAAATTGCACGGAGTTGATCATACATTACGTACGCCATGGATTACATTTTTCGGTACTGTAAATTTTTAAACTTCTACGGAGCTGGTCATTCATTACGTACGCCATGGATTGACCATTAATATTCCTGGACCAATTTCAAATGAAATTTCATTCATAAACTTCTAAACATCCCAAAATATTACTTTTTACAACGTCGTATATAGAAAAAAAATGTACTTTTCAATGCAATTTGTTTGAAAGCTGTATCTCAATTTCTTTCTGATTTATTATTTTTTTTTTTGTAGTTTTTATTACTTTTTTGTCATAGTGGCAACAGAAGTATCCATCTCTGTTGAAAGTAAAGGGAAAATGCAGATTACTGTATAGACCAATCAAAAGACAAACAAAATGCGGATTCAACCAATAAAACGCTTCAGATATGTTTTTGTTTTCCTACCCTGACAGAGGACATTAACCATTTTTCCAAATGGTTAAAAAAAGGAAACATCGCCTAGTAACTCTGCAACTAATTATAGTAGAAGAAAGTTACTGGTACAAATCGATTGGAAATAAAGTCTACTTTTAAATGAAATATATAAAATTAGCTTAAGCTGCCATCTACAAATAAAAACTAGACCAAATTTTGTTTTTTTCAAAGGCAACACCCAATTTTTACAACATATTTTATACATTCGGTTCAAATTATGCCTAGAAATGAAAATTCAAGCCATTTGAATAATAAGATTTTGAATTAGAAAAATTCAAAATTTAGAGCTTCTAATGTTAAATTACATTTTTATATTTTTATTAATATCTCCTGAAATTATAATCCAAATGCGATAATTTTGTGTGTGGTTATAATACTAAAAAACCCAAACATAAATACATTGAATTTGTAATTTAAAATTTTTTATAATATGAATTATGAAATTAATATTTGAAAAAAAAAATATGAATCGCAACCTGCAATTTTTTTGATATATTTATGCTTCTTATGTCCTGCTTTATGAGAATTCTCAATTTAAAATTTTTCTTTCAAGTAGATTTCTAATTATCATAAAAAAACGGCAAAATTATGATTTGTGATGTGCAGAAAAGCATAATTTGAAAAAAAGTATATTTTTCTTTTTTTATTGAAATATTTGGGCTGTCAATAGTCGAAGCATATTGAGCGAAATGGTTATATTCGCAAGAAATAATGCATTCCTTGAAGGGTTGGTTGGTTGGTTAGTTGTATGTCGGCCAATTATCAGCACGTGGGATATAGGCCCTAAGGGGGTGGGAGTGCCTTCCGTGGAGGTCTTTCTAAGGGAACCTAACCCGTATTAACGCTTGGAGAACCAAGGTTCGAAGAAAACCACGAAAACTCCGAACGATTAGGCCGACGGGCGCGATTGGGATCGAACCCAGCACCTCCCGTCTACCAGCTTCGAGAGCAGAACCTCTCGGCCACTGGTGGGGCCATTCATTGAAGGGACGTAGTCATTCTGTAGCATTTCAACTATCGAGTACCGAACTTCAATTTGGATACAACCCATAAAATATGCTCATTTTAAAATAATTAATTTATCGTAAACTAATCGCACGAATTTCATGTAAATTTGGATTTAGGCTAATAGAAGCGTATAGAATTTATTTATGATGTCAAGCTTGGGTATTACTATTGGAAAAAACAAAGTTTGGGTTTGTTTAGATATGTAGTTGGCCCCCTAAGCAAATTTTGTATACCTCATTTAAAAGAAGACTTTATTTGCAATAGTTCGGTACCTGTAAGTTTCTTCTACGATAATTTGTTGCAGAATTAGCAGGGGGGTGTTTACTTTTTTTTTTTTTTTTTTTCCCACGACTGGTCATCGGGTGCTAGTGCGACGAAGGTTAGTTCGCATCAGGGTAACTCGGAGATTCGTGAGCAGCTGACGTACAACTAACTGCATGAAGAAAAATACCGAGGTTATTTTTTTTTTTTTTTTTTTTTTTTTTTTACTAATGTACATTCTTTTATTATACAGACATATTAATAAAGGTAATACTTACAAAAATTGATTTTAATAAGATAAAAAAAAGTTGTTGGTAAAAATTGGGAATTTTTATTTTAAATTTAAATTTAAATAATTTAAAGTTTGCTGTTTTTTTATACATTGCTGCTTTTAAAACACTAAAATAATCTACAAATATTTGTCAAATCACTCCATTATTTTTTTTTGTATGCTCAATATAGTACACTAAGTAAAATTAGGGATGGATTTTACAATATAATGAAAATAATAATAATAATAATCGAAACGTTGAAGAAATAATTTTTTTTTTTGCTGTGTTTTTGCCTATGTTTGTATATTTTATATATTTTTCTCATAATTTAATTCATTAATTGTGAAATCAGTGCCTAATATTATTACATACACTATATTTAGGATAGAAAGAATTATGGAGTGATTTGACAAATATTTGTAGAATTTATAGTGTTTTAAACACCCCCAAAACAGCAAACTTTAAAATTCTTTAAATTAAAAGAAACCGACAAATTTTTTTAGAAATATTAAATTATCACTGACTTTACGTTTCGTGTAGGGAAGACCGGGGCAAGATGACCATGTTAACCATTTTAGTTGTTTATTAATTTATTTTTATGTATAGTAAAATTATTTTTACATGAACTGTTAGAGTATTCCTTTGTAGTATTAAATATATTACCATTTAATTTTTCCAATAAAAAAAAAGGATAATTTTATTTTTTCATAACATTAACAAATCGTTATCTTACCCCAGTACTGGGGCAAGATGACAACTCTGAAAAAGGTTGAACATATTTTATCTTTTGAACATATTTTATCTTTTTGTTACATGGTTTAACAAATGATAACTGTGTTTTTACATCTTACAAAATATCAAACTAAGCATAATGCATTGTAACGTAATGTTGAAGTGTAGTTGTGCAGCTAATAATAGTCACAAATAAAAATGCCATTTTCATAATTGGAACATTCCTCATGCAACCACTCTTGTCATTTACAGCACTGGATCCATTCTTCTGTTGCTATGTCACAATATTCATCGTCACAAGCAGGGCACCATCCTTTGAAATCGATGCAACTGAGCTGTTTGGCCTGGATTTAATAGACTTAGGCCTACAGGAACTTAGTGTGAGTTTTTTTACTCCCTTTATAGTTTCACAAGCTTCTTTTCTTTTTTTTTATTTTTTTTTTTAACGTCCCTGTTCTTCCTTCTGCTTTTCCCTTTGTAACATTTTTTTAATGGGTGTGCTTCCCCTGGTCGTCCCCTTTCGAACGACCCCCCCCCCCCTGATCCGATGCTCCCCTTAGCCCCTGAGGAGATTGAAACGCGGTCAAACACACAGACTAACAACGGTTTACAGAATTTAAATAAAATGGACAACATAGTTTAATAAATTCCGACTCGTCGTCTTGCCCCGGACTGCCTATTTAAAAATATTCGTTTGCATTGCCATGAAGGAAGACGATTAATTGACATGTATTCATGGTAATAGGTAGTATTTAAACTAAGTTACTCATAAATATTATATAGAAACGATATATCTTACCTGTATCTGTAGCAGAACTTATTTACACATGCATAAAAGTTATAACGTGGCAGCGATAAACAATCAAAGCTTCCCAACTAACACAAAAATGACGATTTCAGCGTTGCTATACTATTGTTTAACGAACGGACGATAGGAGAGCCGGTAGTGCCCGGTTGATGCTACCACCTAGTGGAAAACGGAAAAATTAAGACATTCGTCATCTTGTCCCGCTTTTCATCTTGCCCCGGTCTCTCCTATCTCATGTATTTTAACGCATGGACTCCGTATTACGTTACCGCACTACACTACCCATGCATTTCACGTGTTTTGCGATTTGGGATACCTTAACATTAACTGCGTAAAACTTTGTTGGTAATATACTGATAATGAAATATGACACGTGTTCCCTATATAAAATTTAATGAGGGCTTAAAATGTGATATTTATTTTTATAATAAGTAATTATTTTAATGTAAAATGCAAATTAATGAGAGCATGTTTTCAAAAGACGTCAAAATTTGAAATTTAGGTCAGTGTGGAATTCTAGTGTTAATGATGTGAACGAAACGAGGTAGAAATACATATCGAAACACATTACTCTATTTGACAGTAATGCACTATATATTTCTCAATTAGGGTGAAATATTACTTTAACATTTGTAAAAAAAAAAAAAAAAAAAAAAAAAAAAAAAATATTATGCAGCAAAAAATTGAAAAAAAAGAGTATAATCATATTAGTGATTTCCACATCATAAAAATAACCTCAAATTAACAAATACAAATTTATTCATTTTCAAAAGAATCTTCCTGACGGGCATCTTTAACTTAATTACACAGAGAAAAACAATCGAATACTGAAAGCAATGAACAGTACTAAGAGATAAGATATCGGTGACTTTGTAAACACAAATGCATTTCATTCTGCTTGAAAACAAAGAATAAAAACAAAAGAAAAACAGTTATTCCATTAAGTCTATAAATTGAAATATTTTAATTCACCTGCTTCATTACCTTGCATATGAGAAAAAAAAATTTGATAAATTTTTAATTAAATCACAAATTTAAAACAGTTTATTATCACGATAGACTGGTTGACTTTTTTCTTTTCAATGCATTATCAGAAAAGTCAGTTTTAATTAAAAACTGATAAGTGTTTTCTGTCGACTGCCGATTATATTCTAACTGCTTTAAATTGAGTTAAATGTACAATTAATTTTTTAATGCATCTAAGGATTAATTATCACATTCATTTTTATTTCCATTTTTCTATTTGTAAAAACCTTTAAAAGCTTTTTTTTCTGGGAAAATTTTTAGTACTTCATCTGAAATATGCTTCGGAAATTTTTATGTATATTGTTTTACCTATAAGACTAATGATATTTTTTAATTAAATTAAACTTTGTTTTATTTTACATGCCTTTAATCACTGCAAAAAACATAATTTATAAAAAAAGATTCATGTTAACTTAAATAAACAAATATTATTCGGTAACATTTTGAATCTGTACACTGACTTTTAATTTCTTAAACTTCTAAAATGTAATAAAACAACGTGCATAAATATACATTAACTTCTTCGGAGTTACTCACGATTCCGAATAGCTTTCCTTATATTTAGAATTCCCAGAAACCAACATATTTAAGAGATTTAAATAAGCATGCATAGACATTTTATTTTTTTACCAATGATTTTCGGAAGCATTTGCGTGTTGCTTTACGGTGTATCTAAATTTATACATGTGACAATAACAAATTAGTATTAATTTAAGATTAATATTAATTTTGTTAATTTATCATGTATATCTGTTAAACATGTTTGTCGAATATGAAAATGTTTACTTGAGAACTGAAAGCCCCCTAAATACCTATATTCCAGGTTGTTAAATCTGATTAATCTATCTCTTTATGTATAAAGACAGGCTTTTCTCCATGAACACCTACTGCCACCCACACGTGGTTGTTGTGGTTAGATAGCCCTTGGTCTCTTGATGTTACTAAGGCAGTAGTCGCAGTGGGTGGAAGTGGGGGATTACAGGGACACTCAAAAGAATTCCATTATAATTCGACATATGAGGAAAAATCGTTTGAGGTAGTTTTTAACCTTTATGTCTATATATAAAAGTCCCAGCCCAAACTACTGAATCTAGAAGCCTGAACATTGGGGGGAAGAGCACTAAGGACGGATTTTTGAAAATTCCTCCCTAAAAAGATTAAAAGAGGGGGGGTGGGGTCGAACATTTTAGGGGATATGGTCATATCTCAGCAGCCGTTTTAGTTAGGACCGTGAAATCCCAGAAAATAAATCTACTAAAAAATAATTAAGCACCTATTTTAGCGATTTTACAAATTTCCACTCCAAAGGGGTTAAAAAAGGGGGAGGTCGAAAATTTTAGAACATTTGCCATATCTCACAAGCCGTTTGAGTTAGGAGGGTGAAATTTCAGAAAATAAATCTACTAAAAAAATAATTAAATATGTGTTTCAACGTTTTTAGAAATTCACCCTTAACCGGATTAAAAGGGGGGGGGGGTGTGAAACTTTTAGAACATTTAACATATCTCAGCAGCCATTTTAGGTAGAAGCGTGAAATTCAAGATAACCAGCATACTAAAAAAATAGCTAAACACATTTCATCTTTTCTAGATATATTTCGTTTGATTCAAGGTTCTTTTAAAAAAACCGATTAGCGGAGCGGGCGAAGTCCGCTAGTACACTATAAAACTACCCGGAAACGATTCGCAAAATTAGTTCCAGCAAAATAAATTTTTTATAACTTCTTTTTTTAAATATCGAAAATATATTATTTTTTCAAGGTTCTAAAGATAAATAACACATATAAGAAGCGTGGGTTACTCGGTAGGAGTTCTTGTATACTTTACTTTGAGGTTTTATTGTAGTTTCATACATTAAGAAACATTTGTCGATTTTTAGAGTGTGTTTAGAAAATATTTATATTGAATGAAATAAATGTTTTAATTAATGATAAAAGAAACATTCCCTTAAGAGATGAGTAAAATACCTCATTAAATATCTCTATATAACATTATAAAAAAAAAAATCAATGCTACATGTATGTATTAACATAATGCATTTTCATACATACATAAAATTAACAATTCACATTTAACAATATAATTAACATACATAAAATTAATGATAAAATATACAGTGTCATCGTAAAAGGTCTCCCTGATTTAAAAAATAAATTGCACGAGAAATATGTAATCAATCGGCACGAAACCAGCGTCAGAAATTATAAGTCACTTATTTAATACTATAACAAAAATTAACGAAATTATAACAATAAGTCAGAAATTGTAGAACATCTGAAGCAGTTTTTTGGTAGTGGTGATTGCGTTGACCTTTATGTGACTGTACGCATGCGCCGACGCCATTTCATGACGCATTGCTATTTCGATTTCATTCATCAGTCAGATCACAGCATTCATGGTGAGTGTGCAGCAAAAAGCGTAGTACGTGTTGTGGTATTACAAGTCTAAATGTGTTATTGTGGTACAACGTCGTTTTTGCTGTACGTATGGAGAAGATCCACTGACAAACAAAACCATTGTTCGTTGGTTTAATCATTTTAAATCGCACAAGGAAGGTCATCGACTACCGCTTAGATGTTTTCCGAGCAACAAGGGGAGCTCATATTGAAGTTTTCTAAGTAATGTAAACCAAAACTCACAGATTTTCACCAATTTAATAAAGTAAAAATAAATGAGAACTAAAAGATCTTCTTAAAATACCATAAAAAACCTTTAAATGAGCTAGGCCTTTAAAAAAATCTGAGTCTTTCTTCGTCAGGCGCAAAGAAGACATGCTTCTACTATGCTTCTAGCAGCAGCAAGACTGAAATCAGAGATAAGGAGAAGAAGGAAGCTGAAGAAATAGCCAATAGGAAAGTAGAAATCAACAGCTGAAACGAAGGCAGAAGACAACAGCTAATCACAAAGGAGGACGAAAGAACACAGAGTAGAAGGGGGATAAGGAAGCAAATTGGAAAAAAAATACATAAGAAAAATTAAATTAAATTAAATTAAAAATAAATTATATTAAAATGAAACCACAGACATATCTTAAGTATGAGAAAACAAGAAATTAAATATATAAATAAATAAATAAAATATAAAAAACAGACTAATATTAATTAATACAAAAAATAAATTATATAGTAGTACTTAAAAGGTTTTTCCAAGCTGCAGAGAGCATTGGGGAATTAGATTTATCATTAACAATAACTTCACTAATCGGATAAATAGCTAAATTTTTAAATAAGTCCAATTCAGAGATACTATTGGCATTAAAGATAACTAGCATTTGGAAAATTAAAACTGTGGTCGGAATCCGGAATGAGTGCCCAATAGAAAATTTAGAAATTTCTTGATTAATTACATAACGAAAGTGTTTTTTTTTTTAAGCGGATTTCGAGATTTCTTTTATTTTGACAAATATAAGATAAATCACATCCGTTAAAAGGAACATTATAAATTCCCCATTTACGAAGATTAGGAACAGGAGATTTAGGGGGGGGGGGGGAGATTTGAATTTATTGACAGATTTAAAGATAATGTTAAAATTGAAACGTCTTAAAACTTTAACTAATTTGAAACATAAATGAGGATAAAAGGGGAGGACAACCAAATTATCAGGTTTACTTTTGACTGATTTGGAAAGAGTAGAATTATTAGACGGTCTATTGAAATTATTGCTTCCTTATCACCCTTCTACTCAGTGTTCTTTAGTTCTCTTCTGTGACTGGCTGTGGTCTTCTGCCTTCCTATTGGCGTTGATTTCTACTTTCCTATTAGCGGTTGATTTCTACTTTCTTATTGGCTGTTGATTTCTACTTTCCTAGCTGTATCTTCAGCTTGTTTCCTTTCCCTTATCTCAAATTTCAGTCTTGCTGCTGCTTTCATAGTAGAAGTACATCTTCTTTGCGCCTGACGAAGTAAGACTCAGATCTTTCGAAAGGCCTAGCGCATTTAAAAGTTTTTGATGGGGTTTTAAGACGATCTTTTAGTTTTTATTGATTCACACCTGTTTCAACCTAATTTATTTAAAAATAAATGTTTTTTCTTTATTAAGGCCTTAGTTTTTTTTTTTTTTTTTTCAAAATTAGAGGCACATTTTTCTATGACTCCATATATAATTTTCTTTTTATACGTTAACATAATCCTATTGGAATTTATTTCTAGAACAGCGAAAAGAATCAAAGAATCTCATGTAATAAAAATAAAAAGCTATTTGCATATTAGAAAAAATAATATCAATTTAAATAATGCAAATTTGTTCTCATTTGTAAAACGGCATTCCCAACTGAACGTGTTTAACATTATCCAACATTTAAACTAAAATTATCGTAAAAAAAGAACATTAGTAAAATATAAGAAGAATATTTATTTGAATACGCATTGAAAACCGACGCAATTAATTCTACCGAAAAAGAGAAAATAAAAAGTAACACTTGGTGTATTACGAATTTCAACCTCGCGGTTTTGCTCGCGTAATTGTTGAAATCTGCCAAATGATATTTGTATGTCTAATTTTTATTAGAAAAAATTATACTTTTAGGAATAATTCAAAAATAACTAATTAAACCACAGGTTGACTGAACTTCATTATTACACTATATAAGTCAGAAACGAGACTTTAATTAATGAGAAAAACTAACACTAATTCTAAATAAATGATAATTTAGGAAGTATTTTCAAGCTTTTATGTTCATTTCTGTACTCATTTGAAGTTTTGAATTTTTTAGGAACCATCTTCTTAGTACACATTTACATAATAAAATTAACCATCCTGTTAAATTCCTAGTTTCTTGTCTAATGGTCTACCACCTCTCTGGTGGTAGTGGCACCAACATAAAATGCCTATGTTGAAACAGGGACTGCCGCCATTAATTTGCTAACATTAATTTTGAAATCTGTTTGGTATTTCCTGATATTCCATCGAAAACGTAATTTAGAAAGTTTTTAAAGGCTTTTTAAGAACGTTTGTTGTTCCTTCCAGTCCGAGGTGGTAGTGTCATGAGCATAAAATATAACCTGTGTAGGATCAGAAACTGTCACCATCTATGCGGAACCATAACTTTTGGAATGGGTTAATTATTTTTTGAGACTGCATAGAAATCGTAATTTAGGACTTTTTTAGAACGCTTTTCATTCCTCCTCTTTTCTTCGCCTCTTTTAAATTTCGAATTGTTTTCGACTGTTGCTAGCCACTGCAGTATCACAAAGCTCACAATTTAGAACGTTTTTACTCATGCAACTCCCAAGTGGTAGTAACCCCGACAATAAATATAGCCTTATGTTAGTGGAAGAACTGTCCCTATCAATGTCCGAAATTTACTTTGAAATTAGTTTGGCACTTCCTGAGATTGCGTAGAAATCGCAATTTAAAACCTTTTCAGAAATCTTTTTGCCCATTTTCACCCCTTTTTGATTTGGAATTATTTAGAAAATATTCTTAGAGATCATTTATATCTTATAAGTAACTACCACGTCTAATTACAAGTAGCTAGCTCCTGCAGTATCAGAAAAATTGCAATTTAGAATGTTTTTGCTCATGCCACCCCACGTGTTAGTAACACCGACATGAAATACAGCATATGTTCGTGCAAGAACTGTCCCTATCAATGCACAGCCATTACTTTCGAAATTAGTTTGGTACTTCCTGAAATCGCAATTTAAAATCTTTTTAGAAAGCTTTTCGCCCATTTTCACTCCTTTTTTATTTCGAATTTTTTAGAAAATATTCTTAGAGGTCGTTTATATTTTATAAGTAACTACCATGCCTAATTTCAAGTAGCTAGCCCCTACAGTATCACAACAAACGCAATTTAGAGCTTTTTTGCTCATGCAACCACAACGTGGTAGTAACCCCGACATGAAAGACAGCCTATGGCTGTACATGTACAAGTACTGACCCTATCAATGTCCAACCATTACTTTTGAAATTAGTTTAGTACTTTATGAGATTGCTTAAAAATCGCAATTTAGAACTTTTTTTAGAATGTTTTTCGTGCATTTTAACACCTTTAAATTTCGAATTATTTAGGAAATGTTCTTAGAGATCATTTATATCTTATAAGTAACTACCATGCCTAGTTCCAAGTTGCTAGCCCTGCAGTATGACAAAAAACGCAATTTAGATCGCTTTTTGATCCTTCATCCCCTTCGGGGTAGTGGCACCGACATGAAATGCAGAGTATGTTGGAGCGAGTGCTATCACCTTCGTTTTTATACCATTATTTTTTAAAGAGGTTCGGTACTTCCTGAGATTGCGTCGAAATCGCAATTTAAAGCCTTTTTAGAAAGCTTTTCGCCCATTTACGCCCCTTTTTAATTTCGAATTCTTTAGGAAATATTCTTAGAATTCATTTATATTTTATAAGTAACTACCATGCCTAATTTCAAATAGCTAGCCCCCGCTGTATCACAAAAAACGCAATTTAGAACTTTTTTGCTGATGAACCCCTACGTGGTAGAAACCCCGACATGAAAGACAGCCTATGGCTGTACATGTACAAGTACTGACTCTATCAATGTCCAACCATTACTTTTGAAATTAGTTTGGTACTTCCTGAGATTGCGTAGAAATTGCAATTTAAAAACTTTTTAGAAAACTTTTTGCCTATTTTCGCCCCTTTTTAATTTCTAATTCTTTAAGAAATATTCTTAGAGATCATTTATATTTTATAAGTAACTACCATGCCTAATTTCAAGTTGCTAGCCCCTGCAGTATCATAAAAACGCAATTTAGAACTTTTTTGCTCATGCAACCCCTACGTGGTAGTAACCTCGACATGAAAGACAGCCTATGGCTGTACATGTACAAGTACTGACCCTATCAATGTTCAACCATTACTTTTGAAATTAGTTTGGTACTTCCTGAGATTGCGTAGAAATCGCAATTTAAAACCCTTTTGAAATATTTTCGCCCATTTTCGCCCATTTTTAATTTCAAATTCTTTAGGAAATATTCTTCGAGATCATTTATATTTTATAAGTAACTACCATGCCTAATTTCAAGTTGCTATCCCCTGCAGTATCTCAAAAAACGCAATTTAGAACTTTTCTGCTCATGCAACCTTACGTGGTAGTACCCCGACATGAAAGACAGCCTTTGGCTGTACGAAGACCGGGGCTAGTTGGCTACAGGGGTAAGTAAGCGCAGTCCTCATAAATCGGCTGTTTGTAGATAGATTGCGCAACCAGTCACAAAGTACCTTTCTTCTTGCTTTTTACAATTCTCATTGTAGTTTTGCAGCGTTACCTACGTGCAGTGGACATTTATTACGATTTTTCTGTTTTTTGCACTCATGAGTAATTTTCTTTTGCTTCGAACTTTTTCTAATTTCTAATACTTATTTTAATAACTGCGATTTAACTTGTGTAGTTTTTCTTAGTGTACGATTCACTGTACCTACCCCATATGGAATTTACTTGGATTATTTATGCTTAGATGGTTACGTGTCCTTTTGTGAAGAAATTTATTATGGGGCTAGTAGGCGCATTGAACATGGTACAAGTTGGCTCGGTGTTTAGTGTGTGCTGGTAGCTTGAAAAACAGCAAAAACCGAGAAAAGTGGTTGCAATGCAATATTTTGGGCACACGAGGCCTGCCCAAACGGAAAACGCGATTTTTTATTTGTGACAACTGCAAATCTGATGATGATATCGAGTAGGATAGAAGTTACTCAATGTTAATATTCTATTCAATATTTTTATGTCTGTATAATTTATAATTTACATTGTACGGCGATAACGTCTTTGTTTAAACTTACTGGTAATAATGAAATTGATTTCTCTTAACTGCGTGTCTTATTTGAGTTTCATTTAAATTTTTGTAAAGCGTGTCCAACTTACTCCATAAGTATAGACAACTTGCCCCGTGACGGGGTAGGTTAACGCACAATTTACCTTTTACTTTAGGCTTCTGCTAAACATTAACTACAAAAGCTATAAACTCAAAACTCAGAGTATTTATAGCCCAATGCCTGTTCTTTAAAAGTACAGTTAAAGATTCATAAAAAACTTAAACACAAAATTAATAAAAATCCACAACTAAAAACAGCGCCTACTAGCCCAGGTCTCCACTACATGTGCAAGTACTGATCCTATCAATGTCCAACCATTACTTTTGAAATTAGTTTGGTACTTCCTGAGATTGCGTAGAAATCGCAATTTAAAACCTTTTTAGAAAGCTTTTCGCCCATTTTCGCCCCTTTTTAATTGCGAATTCTTTAGGAAATATTCTTAGAGATCATTTATATTTTATAAGTAACTACCATGCCTAATTTCAAGTTGCTAGCCCCTGCAGCATCATAAAAATCGGAATTTGGAAATTTTTTTCTTCCTGTATTCCCCCGGGTGCTAGTGACACCGATAATAAACAGTTCCTACGTCAGAGAAATTGCTATCAGCATCAATTTCCAACCATTACTTTAGAAATCGGTTTGATACTTCCTGCGATTGCTTACAAATCGGCATTTAGAACGTTTTTAGAAAGTTTTTCGCGCATTCTCACAATTTTAAATTTCGAATTTTTTTAGAAATGTTCTGAGAAATCATTTTTATTTTATAAGTAACTACCATGCCAAATTTAATATTTGTAGGCTCTTCAGTAACACAAAAATTGCATTTTTAGAGCGTTTTTTCCTTCTACACACCCTTTGGGTTAGTGGCATCGACTTAAGGCCTATGTTGAAACAGGTTCTAAGACCATCATTTTGAGTCAATTCCTGTTGCAATGGCTTCGGTAGTTTCAGAGATTACCCCCTACAAATAAATTTTACATCTTTATAATATTGTTAGGGGCTGTGCCTCCTACGTGCTACGCTCGTCAACCCCCGTTTAGACACCGCAGACTCTAAAACACGCTAATTTGATCGGCTTTAAAAAGATTTCGGAAGACTGAATTATAATTTAAAAAAACAGTGGCGATCTCCCTATAAACGGATTTCTATTCATTTCTCTTTGATTGGGGAATTTTAAGGCAGGCCAAATCATCTGTTGTTAAAAGATACAATGGCTGTTTTCATCTTTGACTAAATAAAACCAGTTAAACATTTCAAAATAAGCTAATGTAAAATGAATTAAGTAAACAAAGTCTTTATCTCCCGGTATTTTGTAACAAAGCGAAAAGAAAATTCTTTTAAATAAGACATTTTAATTGCATTGTTTTTAATCTGACGTAATTTTCACCAAACTTTTCTTTCTCTTTTTAATATTCACGTGAAATTACTTTTGTTAGAAATAAAATATTATTTGCGCTGTCTTAACAAAAATACTTGAAAAGATCATCTCAAAATGTTAAATAAATCTCTCGCACAATTTTAAAATTTAAACTGTTTTGCAATATTATTTTTTGTTCATTTTAAATAATAAATGTAAAGTGACGTAAATGTGACGTAATTGCTCCTATTTAAGACTTCTAACGCATGTTAATGAATTTATTATTTTACAATGTCCTTTCTCTTTTAAATTCACATGTAAATATAGTTTTATGACGTAATTTTCAATAAGTTCCTGCTTTTTATATATAATTATTTATTTCTAATTTGAAGTTGGGTTTTCTGTTTATAATAATCACGTGTAAAGAAATTTTTTATTTGAAGCAAATATTATTGTTTGCGGTGTTTATACAGTTGGCAACAGTTTAAATTAATACCACTTTCTAAAACATGTAAAAAATATCTCTCAAAATGCTGAAAATTTGAATTTAAAATAGCAATAAAACCTCAAATAAAATGATTCAAATTAAAAAAATAAATGCAGTCTGCACACCTGGAACTTCAAACGTATAAAATGGTCTAAAAATGATTAAATCACCATGCATAGTTTTTGCTCCTATAAAACTTTTTTAATGGAACGTTTTTGTCCAAATTTAGCATTAAATATCTCTTAAAATAATTCTTCGATTTGAAAACTGCCTGCATCAGCGTGTTTATCAAACATTTCTCTATAATTCCACCGATTTTCACATTTTTGTATGCAATATTTTTCTTAATATTAATAAAGAAATTCCTCCGTTCACAAAAAATTCAAAACCGGCGGCGACGGCGAAATTACTTTTTTTTAGAACAGAGAGATTATAGATAGGCAAATTTAGTTAGATATATGTAACAGAAATTGTATTTTAAAGATTTATTTTTCCTATTCAGATGTGAAAACACCTGAAGTGTGGGATGTTTATAAGTTTTTAAAAATGCTGTAAAAGCGAAATTTATTCTTTGAGGGTTGCACCGTCAGTATGATGTCAACGTTTCTCACAAACATGTTTTGATTTATAAAAGACATAAATGTAATGCACTAGAACAATTTAATGAGAAAACTACGCTTTAGAACAACTTTTGTAAAAAAAAAAAAAAAAAAAAAAAAAAAAAAAAAAAAAAAAAAAAAGAGGACATTAGGAAAGGAAGGATTTTGCACTTTTTACCCGACTGCTAAGAAGCGTTATGTGTTTGCCGCGTATCTGGGTATGAGGATTTCTTTATACCCTCGAATTGGCATATCCTTAGATAGGTCTTTCAAAATGAAGACCATGTTTCATTAACTATTTTACAGTCAGAAGCTTCGTTTAAATATTACACAAGCTGGAAGTTGTGTAGGTAGGATCTCTAGCTTTACTGCATCTTCAACCTTCACAGACGTTCATATAGTAAGAAGGTATACAATAGTCTGAAGATAACGGTTCACATATTCTATAGGCGTAACAACCCTGCTAACACCTCCCCCCACCCCCACCCCCCCCCAAAAAAAATAAATAAATAAAACAACAACAACTAAATTTAACTTTAAAATAAATTTTTCTCGTTTTTAATCAAATTCGTTACTAATTTAACGGATAAATTCAGACTACTTCAAAAAGATTTGTTTTATTATCTGTCTTTTAAAGACACAATTTTTTAATCGAGAAAAAAAAAAAAAACTTAAAAAATAGTTTTTTTTTTTTTTTTTTTTTTTTTTTTTTTTTTTTTTAACGTAACTAGTTTTAGATTTATTTAGTTCCAGATAGAGTTAGTTATATGTACGTTATATTACATGTAAATTTCCAACTCGGCGAAAAATGTCCGACCAGGATTCGAACTAGGGATCTCCTGGCTGAAGCCGCCAGTGTTCTACCATCTGAGATATCCCGGAAGAATCTGGTGGAACTTTCTCACCCAGCAAACCTAAATGATTATAGTATCTGGTCTGAAACCTGGTTCAGCTCAACAGAATAGAATTCGAATACTGGATTCGAATCCTGGAATCTAATATGGCTTATTTACCAATTAAAATACTTGTGTTAAAATTAAACTAGTGTAATTACGTATCCAGCGTATCCAGCCTCATCAAAACAGTGTTTTTAGATAGGAACTAACAATTAAACATAACTTAAAAGTCATCAATACAAGTAAATAAAAAAATAGGTAAGTAATATAAAAAATAGTTTCACATTGATGAGAAATAATTAATTAGATCGCTTTTTACGCAGTCGGGTTTTTTAATTTTTTAAATTTAATTTTTACTTGTCTATTCATAGAGTCTAAATGTAATTTTAAAGAAACAGAGATAGAAATAAGTCACTTAAAAAAAAATAAAATAAAATAAAAAAAAATAAAAAATTCACGATTTCAGTTGCATATGATCGTCAAATATTTTTCTCATTTTATAATCGCCGGAAGCAAGAGGAATAGTCAGGTTTGTTTTCAATTTTGCAGAAATTCATTTTATGAGCTCTCGAGATATTTGTATCAATAAGATTGTTTGTAATAGCTCCTACAGTTTTAAATTAAAATTTTAATTCAGAATGAATGTTTTTTACTTTATATTTAAAGTTGACAATATAGTTCAGATTAATTATATCTGAAAATGCACTATTAAAATAAAAATATTTTTTTAAATATTCTTTTCTTCGGAGTACATTTAAAATAAATTGAGATGATTGTATTTTTTTTTTCATTGTAGCATATTAGTGTATGTATAATATGCAAAACTGGCATGAGAGGCGGATGTTTAATGATGAAATTAAGTTGAAGTTCTGCTAAATCCTCAGGGACATGAAGCACCAAAATATGCCAAAGAAGCCTGAACGTATGTCAAATTGCATATCAAAAGATCACAGTATAACATACAACAAAGTCTATTGTTTATGTATTTAGTTTTTCAAACGCCTATTAGCCCCCGATATGCTATTTCTTTCGGCCAGCAATTAAGGTGTCGTCTCTAAAAAAAAGGTTCCGTTGTATAAGCCAGCCGCAAAACAAAGCAGATGTATCATTGTATGACATAATCTCTACTACAATTTTTTTAACTTCTGAGCATCGGACATTTTCAATTTTTATACAGTCGTATAGGAAACAAAAAGTACTTTTAAGTGTCTGAAAACTGCATCTCAATTTATTTTAGAGATATTAACTTTTTGTAGTTTTTAACGATTTTTTTTTTTTTTTTATGCTGGCGTACTCCGTTTGTGTAGAAAGTAAAGAAAAAATTGTTGGAAAATAATAGACCATTATTTCTTTTTGTTGCCATTTTCCCATAATAACTGAAAAAATGTAATTAAAATACATACTATTTTGAAAAAATATATATGAATGATTTCTGATAAAACATGGAGCTATTATAAATTACATTTATGTTAGGTATCTATATTAATGTAACAAGCAAATGAAGGCATATGAATCTTTAGATAACCGATATTTTTTGGTCGACTTTCTTGAATGATGACATCGATTTTTGCTGGAATTGTGTGTTATTCCGTGATAGTGACTTCATATGTATACTTTTCTGTAGATGATGTCTAAGACTGGATGGTAAATGTGAAATTCTTCAGAGGATGCGAATGACATCACCATTTTATATAAAATAAAAGTGTGTGTTTTAAGTCTTAAAACTGAAATATGTTTTGTACTATATATATATATATATATATATATATATTATTCATCGGAGGCAACACTAAATTCTGAACAAGTGGAATTCCTGTTTTTTAGTTATATATACTTTCCGACAAACCGGCATTTATTCTTATACGACCTTTGCAAATGTCAATGTTAATCGCTACGTGTATTCAATTTATCGATATATCGTGCAGCATATTTTCTAAGGATAAGTTGCATCTCATGCATATTGAAGAAAATTTTACATCTGAATTTTAATGCATTTGAGAACTTTTTGTTAAAACTGCATCGTTGACACAGAGACTAAGTTTTATTGCATTTCAAAAGATTCATTACCCCTTTATCCAAATTAAAAACATTGTTTTAAATTTCTACAACATCTGGAAGAGAAATATAGTAAAACGAATTTTTATACAGTAATACTGACTATATCTTAACAATAAAAATCAAATATTTGAAATTATTCTCTCCTCTGATTTCACATGTTTAATGTAGAATCAATGTTCTTTTCGCAACATTACATTTTAACTAAATATTTGAATGTTGTTTCAGTTTATTGAAAAAGTAACAGAAGTGAGTCATTTTCTGTTACCTTTTCTTTTAACATAAAAGAACTAACTTAAAAACACTAACATAAAAGATAAAAACTTTATACATTATACAGAAATTCTCTTTAACACATTTGTAGTCATTAAAAATTTTACCACTCCAGTTTGTTGCAAAAGTCAGTACTGACGCGAAAATCCTTCAATATGTTGAAACGGATCCTTCGAAAATGCCAGATAAGAAAGAAGCCATAAGACAGAAATTAGGAATAAAACTATTCAAATAGATATCGATCGATCAAATGGATATTAAAGGATATGGAAAGTACAGCAGGGCAGTTAACAATGATCATATTATAAGATCAGGCGGAAAAATAATGGCAGGTGGAATTTAACGCTAAGAAATTCTCTAAATTCTAACTCTAACTCCAACCAAGATGGCTGCAGTATTCCAGAACCTCAATTTTAAGAAACCAAATTAATTCAAAAACACTTTTTTAAACAAAGAAATTTACCTCAGTTCCTTAAGAAAATTTCACACGTGATTTTGGAATAGCACTGTACAACATTTTAAAATACGCCAATGTCTCTAATTGAAGATAACCTCGTGAATACCAATGTACGTTTTTTGAAGTATTAAAGTCAACACTTCATCAAGTAGCCAAACACTCAGGTGAAGAATCCTATTGCAAACTCACTCAAACGGAACGTGACTGGCTATCAGCACGTGGAAGGATCAATGAAAACGCAAACGAAGTTCCGAATTTGTAAAAGGGATGAGATCCGACGAAATTCGATTAATCAAACTTCTAGGATAGTATTTATACCACGTAGACGACATCAGAAATATAATATGCATATAATTACTCGTAAACTATGTAAATTAAATTTCTGTTCAGCTAAGAAAATAATGATTAGATAGAAATTAAGAGTAAAACTATTTATTAACAAGTAAGAAAAATCATGCGTACAGCATAGATTATGAAACACTTTCCAACACTCCCTGAAAGCGTTAACGAAACTTCGTTATTTAGGGAAATAAGGTAAATAAGATAACTAAGCAAACATTTAATAGCCTGATTTCAGTAGATACCGCCCATAGCCAAAATTCTTTTGTACAGCCCTGTATTCGATCGGTATGTTGATATATATACTATATAAAGGGAAAATTTAGTTTAGCAAGAAAATGCATAACAGGTTGAAATTCATCTTTCAGCAATTTATACTAATAGATGTAAATATACTTGAATACTTTTTTACAGCCCTGTAGTTTACCTAGTACCTTTATTACATGTCACTATTTAGTTAAAAATTAATTCCAACTAAAACACGCTTAAAACTACTGAAATTACATTTCCAGAAATTATCACCCATAGACTGCCATGTATCCAACTCTTTGCGTGGCCCTGTATATTATTTTATCTATATTCTACAAATATTTCTTAGTACACTAAATTCAGTTCAGCGTAAAAATGCATAACTCCTTTAAAACCCATCTTTAAGCAATTTATGCTCATACTCAGTAACCTTTACGAATTCATTTCTGTAGCTCTGTATATTAACTATATCATTTATACGTATTTTATAGTATGCATAAATATAGTGAGCAAGTAGGTAAGTGTGATCACAGATTGCACAGAGGGTTTCGTTTAATATTCCCTTCAAAACAATTTAAGCTTTTGAAAATTCTGATGGTTCCAAATTTCGCAACCATGGGCGCACTCTATTCTAAACAAATCTGTATCCGAACAAAACTCCGTTTTATATACTATCCGTAGATATATTAGTCGAGGGGATTGGGCCGATAGCACCCGATATAAGTAGGCGCCCCTGGCGATAAAAAGTTGAACTAAAATATGTAAGGCTATGGTGCATAATATGAAAGAATGGTCAAAGAGGCGTCAGCAAAAGTTGGAAAAGTGCTCCCCGGGTGAAAAGGACGGAGGTTAGAAAAATTGCTTAAAATACACAAGTTAGAGCCCGGAGCAGTAAATAATATAAGACTTTTAGGAAATTTTATTATTTGCCGTGTGGTTTGAGGTATTCAGATATACATATGCAAAAATTCCTGTCTCCAACTTAATTAGGGGCTTTCATAGAAATAATTGCTTAAAATACATATGTGGCAGCTCAAAGGGTTAAACGTAAGACTTTTTCAAGATTTTATGATTTGTCGCCTGGCCTCAGGTGTTCTGCTATAAGTATGCAAAATTTCAAATCTCCAATTTAATAAAGGGCTCAGTTAGAAAGAATTGCATAAAATACGCATGTGGGAGCCCAAAGGGTTGAATGTACGGCTTTAATTTTATGATTTGTCGTATGATATGTGGTGTTCAGCTATAAGTATGCAAAATTTCACGCCTCCAACCTAAATATGAACTCACTTAGAAAGAATTGTTTAAAATACACATGTGGGAACTCAAAGGGTTAAATGTACGGCTTTTTCAAAATTTTATGATTTTTCGTTTGATGAGAGGTGTTCAGCTATAAGTATGCAAAATTCCACGCCTCCAACCTAAATAGGGACTCACTTAGAAAGAATTGTTTAAAATACACATGTGGGAGCCCAAAGAGTTAAATGTACGATTTTTTCTAAATTTTACGATTTTTCGTTTGATGTGATGGTTCAGCTATACGTATGCCAAATTTCACGTCTCCAACCTACTTAGGGACTCACTTGGAAAGAATTGTTTAAAATACACATGTGGGAGCCCAAAGGGTTAAATATATCACTTTTTCAAAATTTTATGATTTTTCGCTTGATGTGAGGTGTTCAGCTATAAGTATGTAAAATTTCATGCCTCCAACCTAATTAGGGACTCACTTAGAAAGAATTGTTTAAAATAAACATATGGTAGCCCAAAGGGTTAAATGTACGACTTTTTCAAAATTTTATGATTTTTCGTATGACGTGTGGTATTCAGCTATAAGTATGCAAAATTTCAAGCTTCCAATATGTATAGTTTCTGAGAACGGGCTCTGTGACAGACGGACAGACAGACAGACAGAGGAGCGAGACGAATACGGTTTCATCAGATGAACGAAACCCTAAAAAAGTGCATATCATAATTAAAAATGCATTTCGAGCAATCATTACTAATATACAGTAATTCGGATACCATATAGTATCTGAAATCTTTTCAAATACACCGCAAACAATTTTTCCTATACCATTATGAACGGAATTCTTTTGTGTGGCCCTGTAAATGAACAATAACTATTCTTTGCACCGCATATTCAACAGAATGCATATTTTAGTGGGCTTCATAAATGAATATAAATTTTACTATGTTTGAAAGAGTGTAACACCAAAAGCATTAAAAAGCATTTCAAACGATTTTTTCCCATTGGCCGCAACGTAACGAAAAAATTTTCTGTCCCTGTAAATGAATTAAACATACTACAAACTTCATTTGAAATAGTGAACTTGCTATGGTAGAGGTCACTATCATCCAAAAATTTGAGAACGATCCGAGCATATTTACGAGAGTTAGAGCGCGGACTGACGGCCAGACAAACCGAAGTCATAAACACTTTTCAACTTTGTTGGAAAGTGTTAAAAATGGATAGTATGGGGCTTTGGCAGCAGAGCAGAGTAGTTAAATTAACAATGATGAAAATTGTAAGCTATAAACATAAGTAACTGTGAATACCAGATGTCTGCGGTTCCAGATACACCTTGCTAATGAAAAAGAAATAATAGAGCAGGTCGCCCGCTGATGCACAAATGTTAGAATTTGGAAAGCACATTCACACACAGTAGAAACTAGGCGCTTAGCTGCAATTCATTGTCATCGGCAAATAACTTGTATTCGAAATATGAGAATAATCGATTTGTTAGATATATGATTTCAATCAAACAAGCGCCCTGATGAAACATGAATATGACATTTTAACAACAGTGAATTCATGTCCTAATTTTGATCAAAATCGGTTTGGGTTACGAAATCTTCATCAAAACCATAAAAAATACTTTTGAACTTTCAGTTTGACGTAATAATATCAGACACTGCAGGACCCTGACATTGCATAAATATTGATTGTCATCATCAAGGAACTTGTCTAAAAATTTGGAAATGAATCTATTCTATATGTACGTGATTTCAATGAAAAATGTAAAAGAAAACATTTGCCTGGCCTCTTCTCAGGGACGGCTACATTGCTAATAGAATAATGTATTTTCATTGACTTTGAATATGTGTGCAATATTTGAGAAAACTTTGTTAAGCGAAAAATGGGTCAAAACTTGATTTCAAACTTGACGCACTGTGATAGACGAACAATGAAATGAAATTAAATAAAAGCGTGTCATAACGACGAATAAATTTACAGCAGGTAATCATCTACTTTCAACATTTTTTACATGCATTATTTGCCATAAAAATTGTCACGTTTCACTAAATATAAGGTTTCATAAATCTTTACTATTATTTAGGTTATATATGTTACATACAATTTTTACCTACAACCTTCATTTAAAATGCTCTAAATTTCCGGCGTATTCATTATTTCCCTATTTCTTAATGCTCTCTATTATTTATTTCTAGTTAAATTCCTATAAAATTAAACACGTTTCTTAATAATTATCTTATTCGAAACCTTAATCTAAACTTTACATCTCTTCATTAAATTTTATCAGTTATCAAAACAGTAATATTCTGAGTGCAGCTCCTTTTATTTTTCGGAATGTTTATAAAAGCCATTTTTGCTATTTTTATTTTATTCCATATCAACTTCCAGCCAACCTGTCTAGCGACAGCTGTATTATATCGCAATCCCTCCGTGAGCCGATTCGGTATTAGTTTTCTATTGCGCCCCTCGTTCTCTCTCCGTTGGTTGAGTGAAGGATCGCATTTCATTCCATGTCTAGTTTTCTGAATCTGTTTGGTTCGTCGGAAGTTTGTATTTCAATCTGTATTCCTGCGCGAATCTTGACAAAGCTGTCGAACATGCGGTCAGAGAGAGATTTTTTTTGTGCTGTTCGATTGTCTTGAAAGCTATTACCAGGTGTCTTATCGTCTCGTAGAATGTCATTGACATCTTTTTAAATGGAATAATTCATTCGTGCTCTAGTTTGAGGGCTCTGATAAATTCTCGCAATGTATGAATTGTTGACGTTTATATGTGTGGTTAAATAAACAGTCTCAAGCGAATTTAGCCTCTGTTTTATTGGGAAACCTACCAGATATCTTAATCCATTACTTACCACTCATGCGGTCTGACCTGCATTTGACTGCATCATGAATCGATGTTGTTTCGATTGAACTGACCCAATCTCATTGCTATAAACTAGTGCTCTCTATTAAACGTTTATACGAGTATACTTATAGTACGTATTATACGGGGATACCAATTCAGATACGTGTAATATGGCTACGGCGGTTATACGTATTATTCAAAACAGCATATACGGTACATCGTGTATACGGATCTTAACCAAGCGGTTAAACGTATAAACATCTAAACGTTTTTCGTTCAAGGCATGAAAATAGATGCTTATCTGCGGATTTTAGATATTGAGAAATATCCTCTAGAGTCCTGCATTCTCACGGTTTATCAGGGTCTTCGCGATTCTTTGTTGAAAGAACCACGATGGCCTGGGTTTACCTACCTTCTAGTTGCTGTGTATAGGTACTTAAAAAAAGTGGATACTTTTATCAGTTTTGATTTTGGCTGTTTTCCCTAAAAACTATGCTATTAATTATGAAATGTTTTACTATTAAATGTGGGTAGCTGCACAGATAACCTTTCGCAGATCTATAGCACAGTACCTAGCTTCTTTTGATTTGTGGCATTGACCTTCGCGCGAAACTTTATTACTTTCTTCTATCTTCAATAGAAGAAAGTATTGCAATCGAAATTTTTTTCGACTTCCGGTTTTCGACGGATTTGCATGTTTTAGGGGTCAGAGATTCCAAAAAAACATGTTTATAGAAAATGTCTGTCTGTCTGTCTGTGTGTCCGTCTGTCCGTCTGTCCGTCTGTCTGTCGCCATTGTACCATCAAAAAGGGTATGAAGTTATGTATAGAATTAAACCAAAATTTTATTATAAGTTTTTGGCTATGGCAAGCAGGACCTCCCGGAATTTGGAAAATATTCGCCGGTAGGGGGCGCTGATATAACAATTTTTGTGCGATTTTGAATATTGTACCATCCAAAAGTGTATGGAGTTATGCATAGAATTGAACCAAATTTTTAGTTTAAGTTTTTGGATATGACAAGCATGTCCTCCCTAAATTTGGAAGAAATTCGCCGGTAGGGGGCGCTGTAAATGCATTTTTTGTGCGATTTTGAATATTGTACCGTCCAGAAGTGTATGAAGTTATGCATAGAATTAAACCAAATTTTTATTTTAAGTTTTTGGATATGGCAAGCAGGTCCTCCATGAATTTGCAAAAAATTCGCCGTTAGGGTGCGCTGTAATAGCGATTTTTGTGCGATTTTGAATATTGCACCATCGAAAAGTGTATGAAGTTATGTATAGAATTAAACCAAAATTTTATTATAAGTTTTTGGCTATGGCAAGCAGGTCCTCCCGGAATTTGGGGCATAGAATTGAACCAAAAAAATTTTTAAGTTCTTAGCTATGGCAAGGAGGTCCTCCCTTAATTTGTAAAAAAATCGATTGTAGAGGGCGCTGTAATAGCGATTTTTGTACAATTTTTGTGCCATTTTGAATATTGTACCGCCGAAAAGTGTATGAAGTTATGCATAGAATTGAACCAAATTTTATGTGTTTATTTTTGGTCATGTCACGAAGGTCCTCCCTGAATTTGGAAAAATTCTGCCGGAAGGGGGCACTATAATTGCAATGTCTGTACCATTTTCATTATTGTACCATCGAAAAGTGTATGAAGTTATCCATATAATTGAACCAAATTTTTTGTGCATGTTTCTGTCTATGGCAAACAAGTCCTCCCTGAACTTGAAAAAATTCCGAAAGAAGGGGGCGCTATAATTCCGATCTCTGTGCCATTTTCATTATTGCACCATCGAACAGCGTATAAAATTATGCATACAATTGAACCAAAATGTTTGTGCTTGTTTTTGGCTTTGGCCAACAGGTTCTCTTTGAATTTGGAAATATTGCGCGGTAAAGAGGCTCCGTGCTAGCGATTTTTATATACTTTTCTTGATTTTTCGTAGTTCTATTGTGCATCGGCTGCTCATGCAGCAGCGGGAACTCTCTTCCTGCTATGCCGGCTATTCGCAAACAGCTGATAACGACAGAATAAGGAAAAATTAATAATTTTAACAAATATCTTGATATAGGTTAACTCGTTTTTAGTCCGTTTAATTGACTGAAGCAGAAATTTAAGATGAAAATAAAGTTGGTATAGTATTGAACTAATAATATTGAAGTCGTGTGTAACATGTGTAACTAGGTTTTGAAATATTAAGATGTATAAGATAGAAGAAAGTTTTGGGATTGGCACATACAACTAGTTTTTCCTGCGACCACAGAAAAGACTTAAATTTACTTTATATTACTTTCTTCTGTCTTCAATAGAAGAAAGTATTGTAATCGAAATTTTAGGTAGCTTTCATTACAAAAGTCCTTCCGGCCAGTGCCGGGAGGAAGAGGTAGCTTTCATAATCCTTATTTAAAAAAAGCCAAATTATATCATTCAAACACACGAAGCTCAATTTAGTGGAAACCGAATATAGGAGATTCAATACTAATTTGAATCAATATAATGAATGAGAATTTCGCGAATTTAGTCAGCTTTATCCAAGCTGCTTTTCTTTAAAGTAACATATATTTGGCTGCCAAATTCGGCAATTTCTTAAAGTGCCTGTCATTTTAAGACAACGTGGTAGATGAGGCTAAGCAGTGAACTTGGTCGAGACCTTAGTAATTGCTGTGCACATGCACACTCACATCGGAATGGGTTAATATATAGGAGTGCTGTCGCATGCAAAAAATCAGATTTTTCAAAATGCCACCCACAATAGAAATTGAAACTGCTATATCTGAGCCATTTTTTAAGGTAAAGACAAACAAAAAATGCTCCTGAATCCTTATATCAAGGTCAAATACTTAAGAAAGAAACCTTTTTCAATTTCTAATTTTTTTGCACCTCACTTTAAATATATACATATTTTTTAATTTAATGGTCGCCATTTTGAAACAAGATGGCTGATGAATCTGGCCAGCGAACTTGGTCGAGGTGTTGATGTATACTATCCACATGCCTTTTTACATCGAAATAGGCGAATACGTGTGTTATCGCGTGACAAATACAAGATCGTTTCAAAATGTTAGCCATGCTAGAAATTCAAAGTGCTATATAAATCAACCATTTTTTAAGATATAAACAAAAGAACAAATTTTCAGAAACAAAAACTGCTCCGGAATCTTTGTATCAAGGCCAAACACATAAAAAAATCTTTTTCATTTTCCAATTGCTTAATATCTCATTTTGAATTTTAAATTTAATTTTTTTTTAATGGCAACCCTTTGAAACAAGATGGCGAATGAAGCTGGCCAACGAACTCGGTCGAGACATTGGTATGTACTATGTACAGACCAAGTTACATCCAAATAGGTTCATAATTACGCCTGTTATCGCGTGACAAAAATCAGGTCGTTTTAAAATGTCAGCCACAAGAGAAATTCAAAATGCTATTACTCAGCCATTTTTAGGTAGCTTTCTTTACAAAAAAGCTACCTATTGCAGCCGTTCGGAGGAAAGCGATTTCAAAAAATTTTGGTATATTTTCATCGATCATGACCCCGAGACCCCGAAACCACCCTCCGTTCAAAATTGATATATATATATATCTATATATATCCGACCTATGTCACACTGTAACTCCCGTAATTATGAACCGATTTCGATGTAATTCGGTGTCTACATAGTACATACCAATGTCTCGACCGAGTTCGTTGGCCAGCTTCATCCGCCATTTTGTTTCAAAATGGCGGCCATTTAAAGATTTTTAAAAATTTTTAAACTTGAAATCTGGTACCAAAAAATTAAAAATGGAAAAATATTTTTTTCTTATGTTTTTGACCTTTATACAAAGATTCCGGAGCAGTTTTTGTTTCGTCTATATCTTAAAAAATGGCTGAGTTATAGCATTTTGAATTTCTAGCGTGGCTGACATTTTGAAACCTCCTGAATTTTGTCACGCGATAAAAGGCGTATTTATGAACCGATTTGGATGTAATTCAGTGTGTACATAGTATATACCAATCTCTCGACCGAGTTCGTTGGCCAGCGTCATCCGCCATTTTGTTTCAAAATGGCGGCCATTTAAAAGTTTTTTAAAAATTTAAAATTTGAAATGTGGTACCAAAAAATTGAAAATGGAAAAATATTTTTTATTATGTATTTGACCTTTATACAAAAATTTCGGAGCAGTTTTTGTTTCGTCTATATCTTTAAAAATGGCTGAGTTATAGCATTTTGAATTTCTAGCGTGGCTGACATTTTGAAACGTCCTGAATTTTGTCACGCGATAAAAGGCATATTTATGAACCGATTTGGATGTAACTTCGTTTATACATAGTACATACCAATGTCACGACCGGGTTCGTTCGCCAGCTTCATCCGCCATCTTGTTTAAAAATGGTGGCCATTTAAATTTTAAGAAAAATTTAAATTTGAAATGTGGTACCAAAAAATTAAAAATTGAAAAAATATTTTCTTCTTATGTGTTTGACCTTGATAAAAAGATTCGGGAGCAGTTTTTGTTTCGCCTATATCTTAAGAAATGGCTGAGTTATAGCATTTTGAATTTCTAGCGTGGCTGACATTTTGAAACGTCCTGATTTTTCTCACGTAATAACAGGCGTATTTATGAACCGACTTGGATGTACCTTGGTGTGTACATAGTACATACAAATATCTCGACCGAGTTCGTTGGCCGGCTTCATCCGCCATCTTGTTTCAAAATGGCGGCCATTTAAAAAAATAAAAAAATAAAAAAATTTAAATGAGATACCAAAAAATTGGAAAGTGAAAAAGATTTTTTTTTGTATGTGTTTGACCTGAATACAAAGATTCCGGAACAGTTTTTCTTTCGTCTATATCTAAAAAAAATGGCTGAGTAATAGCATTTTGAATTTCTCTTGTGGCTGACAATCATAAAACGACCTGATTTTTGTCACGCGATAACAGGCGTAATTATGAACATATTTGGATGTAACTTGGTCTGTTCATAGTACATACCAATGTCTCGACCGAGTTCGTTGGCCAGCTTCATTCGCCATCTTGTTTCAAAAGTGTTGCATTTAAAAAAAAAATTAAATTTAAAATTCAAAATGAGGTATTAAACAATTGGAAAATGAAAAAGATTTTTTTATGTGTTTGGCCTTTATACAAAGATTCCGGAGCAGTTTTTCTTTCTGAAAATTTGTTCTTTTGTTTATATCTTAAAAAAATGGTTGATTTATAGCACTTTGAATTTCTAGCATGGCTAACATTTTGAAACGATCATGTATTTGTCACGAGATAACACACGTATTCGCCTATTTCGATGTAAGAAGGCATGTGGATAGTATACATCAACACCTCGACCAAGTTCGCTGGCCAGATTCGTCAGCCATCTAGTTTCGAAATGGCGACCATTAAATTAAAATATATATATATATTTAAAGTGAGGTGCAAAAAAATTAGAAATTGAAAAAGGTTTCTTTCTTAAGTATTTGACCTTGATATAAGGATTCAGGAGCATTTTTTGTTTGTCTTTACCTTAAAAAATGGCTCAGATATAGCAGTTTCAATTTCTATTGGGGTGACATTTTGAAAAATCTGATTTTTTGCATGCGAGAGCACTCCTATATATTAACCGATTCCGATGTGAGTGAGCATGTGCACAGCAATTACTAAGTTCTCGACCAAGTTCACTGCTTAGCCTCATCCACCATGTTGTCTTAAAATGACAGGCACTTTAAGAAATTGCCGAATTTGGCAGCCAAATATATGTTACTTTAAAGAAAAGCAGCTTGGATACAGCTGACTAATTTCGCGAAATTCTCATTCATTATATTGATAAAAATTAGTATTGAATCTCCTATATTCGGTTTCCACTAAACTGAGCTTCGTGTGTTTGAATGATATAATTTGGTTTTTTTTAAATAAGGATTATGAAAGCTACCTCTTCCTCCCGGCACTGGCCGGAAGGACTTTTTTTAGATATAGACGAAAGAAAAACTGTTCCGGGATCTTTGTATTAAGGTCAAACACATACAAAAAAAATCTTTTTCACTTTCCAATTTTTTGGTATCTTATTTAAATTTTGTTATTTTTTAATTTTTTTAAATGGCCGCCATTTTGAAACAAGATGGCGGATGAAGCCGGCCAAAGAACTCGGTCGAGATATTTGTATGTACTATGTACACACCAAGGTACATCCAAGTCGGTTCATAAATACGCCTGTTATTACGTGCGAATCACGACGTTTCAAAATGTCAGCCACGCTAGAAATTCAAAATGCTATAACTCAGCCATTTCTTAAGATATAGACGAAACAAAAACTGCTCCCGAATCTTTTTATCAAGGTCAAACACATAAGAAGAAAATATTTTTTCAATTTTTAATTTTTTGGTACCACATTTCAAATTTAAATTTTTTCTTAAAAATTTAAATGGCCACCATTTTTAAACAAGAGGGCGGATGAAGCTGACCAACGATCCCGGTCCAGCCATTGGTATGTACTATGTATAAACGAAGTTACATCCAAATCGGTTCATAAATACGCCTTTTATCGCGTGACAAAATTCAGGACGTTTCAAAATGTCAGCCACGCTAGAAATTCAAAATACTATAACTCAGCCATTGTTTAAGATATAGACGAAACAAAAACTGCTCCGAAATCTTTGTATAAAGGTCAAATACATAAGAAAAAATATTTTTCCATTTTCAATTTTTTGGTACCACATTTCAAATTTTAAATTTTTAAAAAACATTTAAATGGCCGCCATTTTGAAACAAAATGGCGGATAAAGATGACCAACGAACCCGGTCGAGACATTGGTATGTACTATGTATAAACGAAGTTACATCCAAATCGGTTCATAAATACGCCTTTTATCGCGTGACAAAATTCAGGACGTTTCAAAATGTCAGCCACGCTAGAAATTCAAAATGCTATAACTCAGCCATTTTTTAAGATATAGACGAAAGAAAAACTACTCCGAAATCTTTGTATAAAGGTCAAATACATAAGAAAAAATATTTTTCCATTTTCAATTTTTTGGTACCACATTTCAAATTTTAAATTTTTAAAAAACTTTTAAATGGCCGCCATTTTGAAACAAAATGGCGGATGAAGCTGGCCAACGAACTCGGTCGAGAGATAGGTATGTACTATGTACACACTGAATTACATCCAAATTGGTTCATAAATACGCCTTTTATCGTGTGACAAAATTCAGGACGTTTCAAAATGTCAGTCACACTAGAAATTTAAAATGCTATAACTCAGCCATTTTTTAAGATATAGACGAAACAAAAACTGCTCCGGAATCTTTGTATAAAGTTCAAATACATAAGAAAAAAATATTTTTCCATTTTTAATTTTTTGGTACCACATTTCAAGTTTTAATATTTTTAAAAAATTTTAAATGGCCGCCATCTTGAAACAAAACGGCGGATGAAGCTGGCCAACGAACTCGGTCGAGACATTGGTATGTACTATGTACACACCGAATTACATCGAAATCGGTTCATAATTACGGGAGTTACAGTGTGACATAGGTCAGATATATATATATATATATATATATATATATATATATATATATATATCAATTTTGAACGGAGGGTGGTTTCGGGGTCTGGGGGTCATGATCGATGAAAATATACCAAAATTTTTTGAAATTTCTTTCCTCCGAACGGCTGCAATAGGTAGCTTTTTAGGTAGCTTTCTTTACAAAAAAGCTACCTATTGCAGCCGTTCTGAGGAAAGCGATTTCAAAAAATTTTGGTATATTTTCATCGATCATGACCCCGAGACCCCGAAACCACCCTCCGTTCAAAATTGATATATATATATATCTATATATATCTGACCTATCTCACACTGTAACTCCCGTAATTATGAACCGATTTCGATGTAATTCGGTGTGTACATAGTACATACGAATGTCTCGACCGAGTTCGTTGGCCAGCTTCATCTGCCGTTTTGTTTCAAAATGGCGGCCATTTAAAATTTTTAAAAAAATTTAAAACTTGAAATGTGGTACCAAAAAATTAAAAATGGAAAAATATTTTTTTCTTATGTATTTGACCTTTATACAAAGATTCCGGAGCAGTTTTTCTTTCGTCTATATCTTAAAAAATGGCTGAGTTATAGCATTTTGAATTTCTAGCGTGGCTGACATTTTGAAACGTCCTGAATTTTGTCACGCGATAAAAGGCATATTTATGAACCGATTTGGATGTAACTTCGTTTATACATAGTACATACCAATGTCTCGACCGGGTTCGTTGGCCAGCTTCACCCGCCATCTTGTTTAAAAATGGCGGCCATTTTAATTTTTAAGAAAAATTTAAATTTGAAATGTGGTACCAAAAATTGAAAATTGAAAAAATATTTTCTTCTTATGTGTTTGACCTTGACAAAAAGATTCGGGAGCAGTTTCTGTTTCGTCTATATCTTAAGAAATGGCTGAGTTATAGCATTTTGAATTTCTAGCGTGGCTGACATTTTGAAACGTCCTGATTTTTCTCACGTAATAACAGGCGTATTTATGAACCGAGTTGGATGTACCTTGGTGTGTACATAGTACATACAAATATCTCGACCGAGTTCGTTGGCCAGCTCCATCCGCCATCTTGTTTCAAAATGGCGGCCATTTAAAAAAATTTAAAAATAAAAAAATTTAAATGAGATACCAAAAAATTGGAAAATGAAAAAGATTTTTTTTGTATGTGTTTGACACATACAAAGATTCCGGAACAGTTTTCCTTTCGTCTATATCTATAAAAAAATGGCTGAGTAATAGCATTTTGAATTTCTCTTGTGACTGACATTTTAAAACGACCTGATTTTTGTCACGCGATAACAGGCGTATTTATGAACCTATTTGGATGTAACTTGGTCTGTACATAGTACATACCAATGTCTCGACCGAGTTCGTTGGCCAGCTTCATTCGCCATCTTGTTCAAAAGGGTTGCCATTTAAAAAAATTAAATTTAAAATTCAAAATGAGGTATTAAAAAATTGGAAAATGAAAAAGATTTTTTTTATGTGTTTGGCCCTGATACAAAGATTCCGGAGCAGTTTTTGTTTCTGAAAATTTGTTCTTTTGTTGCTATCTTAAAAAATGGTTGATTTATAGCACTTTGACTTTCTAGCATGGCTAACATTTTGAAACGATCTTGTATTTGTCACGCGATAACACACGCATTCGCCTATTTCGATGTAAGAAGTGTATGTGGATAGTATACATCAACACCTCGACCAAGTTCGCTGGGCAGATTCATCAGCCATCTTGTTTCAGAATGGCGGCCTTTAAATTAAAAAAAATATATATATTTAAAGTAAGGTGCAAAAAAATTAGAAATTGGAAAAGGTTTCTTTCTTAAGTATTTGATCTTGATATAAGGATTCAGGAGCATTTTTTGTTTGTCTTTACCTTAAAAAATGGCTCAGATATAGAAGTTTCAATTTCTATTGTGGGTGACAGTTTGAAAAATCTGATTTTTTGCATGCGACAGCACTCCTATATATTAACCGATTCCGATGTGAGTGAGCATGTGCACAGCAATTACTAAGGTCTCGACCAAGTTCACTGCTTAACCTCATCCACCATGTTGTCTTAAATTACAGGGACTTTAAGAAATTGCCGAATTTGGCAGCCAAATATAAGTTACTTTAAAGAAAAGCAGCTTGGGTAAAGCTGACTAATTTCGCGAAATTCTCATTTATTATATTGATAAAAATTAGTATTGAATCTCCTATATTCGGTTTCCACTAAATTGAGCTTCGTGTGTTTGCATGATATAAGTTGGCTTTTTTAAAATAAGGATTATGAAAGCTACCTCTTCCTCCCGGCACTGACCGGAAGGACTTTTTGTAAAGAAAGCTACCTAAAAAGCTACCTATTGCAGCCGTTCGGAGGAAAGCGATTTCAAAAAATTTTGGTATATTTTCATCGATCATGACCCCCAGACCCCGAAACCACCCTCCGTTCAAAATTGATATATATATATATATATATAACCAATAATTAAACATAACCTACCACCATCAAAAACCGTAATATTATGAATTAAAGCTGTAAGTATATATAAAAAAATAAAAAAATAAAAGATTAAATTATTTATAAGAATTATTATGGAAGAAAAATAAGAAAGTGGACACCGACAAATAATGAAAATGCTTATATATTGAATATATATATATATATATATATATATATATATATATATATATATATATATATATATCTGACCTATGTCACACTGTAACTCTCGTATTTATGAACCGATTTGGATGTAATTCGGTATGTACATAGTACATACCAATGTCTCGACCGAGTTCGTTGGCCAGCTTCATCCGCCATTTTGTTTCAAAATGTCGGCCATTTAAAATTTTTTTAAAAATTTAAAATTTGAAAAGTGGTACCAAAAAATTGAAAACGGAAAAATATTTTTTTCTTATGTATTTGACCTTTAAACAAAGATTTCGGAGCAGTTTTTGTTTCGTCTATATCTTAAAAAATGGCTCAGTTATAGCATTTTGAATTTCTAGCGTGGCTGACATTTTAAAACGTCCTGAATTTTGTCACGCGATAAAAGGCGTATTTATGAACCAATTTGGATGCAACTTCGTTTATACATAGTACATACCAATGTCTCGACCGAGTTCGTTGGCCAGCTTCATCCGCCATCTTGTTTAAAAATGGCGGCCATTTAATTTTTAAGAAAAATTTAAATTTGAAATGTGGTACCAAAAAAATGAAAATTGAAAAAATATTTTTTTCTTATGTGTTTGACCTTGATAAAAAGATTCGGGAACAGTTTTTGTTTCGTCTATATCTTATAAAGTGGCTGAGTTATAGCATTTTGAATTTCTAGCGTGGCTGACATTTTGAAACGTCCGGAAATTTGTCACTTGATAACAGGCGTATTTATGAACCGATTTGGATGTACCTTGGTGTGTACATAGTACATACAAATATCTCGACCGAGTTCGTTGGCCAGCTTCATCTGCCATCTTGTTTCAAAATGGCGGCCATTTAAAAAAATTAAAAAATTTAAAATTTAAAATGAGATACCAAAAAATTAAAAAATGAGAAATATTTATTTTTGTATGTGTTTGACCTTAATACAAAGATTCCGGAACAGTTTTTGTTTCGTCTATATCTAAAAAAATGGCTGAGTTATAGCATTTCGAATTTCTATCGTGGCTGACATTTTAAAACGACCTGTTTTTTGTCACGCGATAACAGGCGTATTTATGAACCGATTTGGATGTAACTTAGTCTGTACATAGTACAAACAAATGTCTCGTCCGAGTTCGATGGCCAGCTTCATTCGCCATCTTGTTTCAAAAGGGTTGCCAATAAAAAAAATTAAATTTAAAATTTAAAATTTGGTATTAAAAAACTGGAAAATGAAAAAGACATTTTTATGTGTTTGGCCTTGATACAAAGATTCCGGAGCAGTTTTTGTTTCTGAAAATTTTTTCTTTTGTTTATTTCTTAAAAATGATGGTTGAATTATAGCACTTTGAATTTCTAGCATGGCTAACATTTTGAAACGATCTTTTATTTGTCACGCGATAACACACGTATTCGCCTATTTCGATGTAAGAAGGCATGTGGATAGTATATATCAATATCGTTCAATAAGTTCGCTGGTCAGCTTCATCAGCCATCTTGTTTCAAAATGGCGGTCATTAAATTAAAAAAAAAATTATATTTAAAGTGAGGTGCAAAAAAAAATTAGAAATTGAAAAGGGTTTCTTTCTTAAGTATTTGACCTTGATATAAGGATTCAGGAGCATTTTTTGTTTGTCTTTATCTTAAAAAATGGCTCAGATATAGCAGTTTCAATTTCTAATGTGGGTGACATTTTGAAAAAACAGATTTTTTGCCTGCGACAGCACTTGTATATATCAACCGATTCCGATGTAAGTGAGCATGTGCACAGCAATTACTAAGGTCTCGACCAACTTCACTGGTTAGCCTTATCCACCATGTTGTCTTAAAATGGCAGGCACTTTAAGAAATCGCCGAATTTGGCAGCGAAATATAAGTTACTTTAAATAAAAGCAGCTTGGATAAAGCTGACAAATTTCGTGACATTCTCATTCATAATGATTTAGTATTGATAAAATTTAGTATTGAATCTCCTATATTCGGTTTCCACTTAATTGAGCTTCGTGTGTTTGAATAATATAAGTTGGTTTTTTTAAAATAAGGAATATGAAAGCTACCTCTTCCTCCCGGCACTGGCCGGAAGGACTTTTTTCGACTTCCGGTTTTCGACGGATTTACATGTTTTAGGGGTCAGAGATCCCCAAAAACATGTTTATAGAAAATGTCTGTCTGTCCGTGTGTCTGACGCCATTGTACCATCAAAAAGGGTATGAAGTTATGCATAGAATTGAACCAAACTTTTATGTTAAGTTTTTGGCTATGGCAAGCAGATCCTCCCCGAATTTGGAAAAAATTCGCCGGTAGGGGGCGCTGTAATAGCGGTTTTTGTGCGATTTTGAATATTGTACCACCCAAAAGTATATGACGTTATGCATAGAACTGAACCAAATTTTTATTTTAAGTTTTTGGATATGGCAGGTAGGTACTCCCTGAATTTGGAAAAAATTCGCCGATAGGGGGCGCTGTAACAGCGATTTTAAATATTGTACCATCCAAAATTATATGAAGTGATCCATAGAATTGAACCAAATTTTTACTTTCTTCTATCTTCAATAGAAGAAAGTATTGTAATCGAAATTTTTTTCGACTTCCGGTTTTCGACGGATTTACATGTTTTAGGGGTCAGAGATCCCAAAAAACATGTTTATAGAAAATATCTGTCTGTCCGTGTGTCCGTCTGTCCGTGTGTCTGTCGCCATTGTACCATCAAAAAGTGTATGAAGTTATGCATAGAATTGAACCAAATTTTTATGTTAAGTTTTTGGCAATGGCAAGCAGATCCTCCTTGAATTTGGAAAAAATTCGCCTGTAGGGGGCGCTGAAATAGCGATTTTTGTGCGATTTTGAATATTGTACCACCCAAAAGTATGTGACGTTATGCATAGAACTGAACCAAATTTTTATTTTAAGTTTTTGGATATGGCAGGTAGGTACTCCCTGAATTTGGAAAAAATTCGCTGGTAGAGGGCGCTGTAACAGCGATTTTTGTGCGGTTTTGAATATTTTACCATCAAAAAGTGTATGAAGTTATGCATAGAATTGAACCAATTTTTTATTTTAAGTTTATGGCTATGACAAGCAGCACCTCTCTGATTTTGGAAAAAATTTGCCACTAGGGGGCGCTGTAATAGCGATTTTGCATATTGTACCATCGAAAAGTGTATGAAATTATGCATAGAATTGAACCAAATTTTTATCTTAAGTTCTTGGCTATGGCAAGCAGGTCCTTCCTTAATTTGGAAAAAAAATGCGGGTAGGGGGTGCTGTAATAGCGATTTTTGCGCCATTTTGAATATTATACCATCGAAAAGTGTATGAAGTTATGCAGAGAATTGAGCCAAATTTTTTGCGTTTCTTTTTCTTCATGGCATGAAGCTTCTTCCTGAATTTGGAAAAATTCCGTTGGAAGGGTGCGCTATAATTACGATGTCTGTACCATTTTCTTTATTGTACAATCGAAAATTGTATAAAATTATGCATACAAATGGAACCAAATTTTTTGTGCATGTTTTTGGCTTTGGTCAACAGGTCCTCCTTGAATTTGGAAATATCGCGCGGTAATGGGGCTCTGTGATGGCGATTTTTGTATACTTTTCTAGATTTTTCGTAGTTCTATTGTCCATCGGCGGCTCGTGCAAAAGCGGGAACTCACTTCCTGCTAAGCCGGCTATTCACAAACATCTGATAACACCAGAATAAGGAAAAACTATTAATTTTAACATATATCATGATATAGATTAACTCGTTATTAGTTTATTTAATTGACTGAAGCAGAAATTTAAGATGAAAATCAAAGTTGGTATAGTAATGAACTAATAATATTGAAGTATTAACATGTGTAACTAGTTTTTGAAATATTAAGATGTATAAGATTGAAGAAAGTTTTGGGATTGGCACATCCAACTAGTTATTTTAAGTTTTTGGATATGGCAGGTAGGTCCTCAATGAATTTGGAAAAAATGCGCCGGTAGGGGACGCTGTAACAGCGATTTTTGTGCGATTTTGAATATTTTACCATCCAAAAGTATATGAAGTTATGCATAGAATTGAACCAAATTTTTATTTTAAGTTTTTGGATATGGTAGGTAGGTCCTCCCTGAATTTGAAAAAAATTTGCCGGTAGGGGGCGCTGTAATACCGATTTTTGTGCGATTTTGAATATTTTACCATCCAAAAGTATATGAAGTTATGCATAGAATTGAAAAAAAAAATTATTTTAAGTTTTTGGATATGGCAAGCAGGTCCTCCTTGAATTTGGAAAAAAATTCGCCGGTAGGGGGCGCTGTCACAGTGATTTTTGTGCGATTTTGAATATTGTACTATCCAAAAGTATATGAAGTTATGCATAGAATTGAACCAAATTTTTATTTTAAGTTTTTGGATATGGCAGGTAGGTCCTCCCTGAATTTGAAAAAAATTTGCCGGTAGGGGGCGCTGTAATACCGATTTTTGTGCGATTTTGAATATTTTACCATCCAAAAGTATATGAAGTTATGCATAGAATTGAAAAAAAAAATTATTTTAAGTTTTTGGATATGGCAGGCAGGTCCTCCCTGAATTTGGAAAAAAATTCGCCGGTAGGGGGCGCTGTCACAGTGATTTTTGTGCGATTTTGAATATTGTACTATCCAAAAGTGTATGAAGTTATGCATAGAATTGAACCAAATTTTTATTTTAAGTTTTTGACTTTGGCAGGCAGATCCTCCCTGAATTTGGAAAACATTCGCCGGTAGGGGGCGCCTTAACAGCGATTTTGAATATTGTACCATCCAAAAGTGTATGAAATTATGCATAGAATTGAACCAAATTTTTATTTTAAGTTTATGGATATGACAAGCAGCACCTCCCTGAATTTGGAAAAAAATTGCCACTAGGGGGCGCTGTAATAGTGATTTTGCATATTGTACCATCGAAAAGTGTATGAAGTTATGCATATAATTGAACCAAATTTTTATTTTAAGTTCTTAGCTATGGCAAGCAGGTCCTTCCTTAATTTGGAAACAAATTGCGGGTAGGGGGCGCTGTAATAGCGATTTTTGTGCCATTTTGAATATTATACCATCGGAAAGTGTATGAAGTTATGCAGAGAATTGAGCCAAATTTTTTGTTTTTCTTTTTGTTCATGGCTTGAAGGTCCTCCCTGAATTTGGAAAAATTCCGCTGGAAGGGTGCGCTATAATTACGATGTCTGCACCATTTTCTTTACTGTACAATCGAAAATTGTATAAAATTATGCATACAATTGAACCAAATTTTTTGTGCATGTTTTTGGCTTTGGCCAACAGGTCCCCCTTGAATTTGGAAATATCGCGCGGTAATGGGACTCTGTGATGGCGATTTTTGTATACTTTTCTTTATTTTTCGTAGTTCTATTGTCCATCGGTGGCTCGTGCAAAGGCGGGAACTCACTTCCTGCTCAGCCGGCTAGTCAAAAACATCTGATAAGAACAGAATAAGGGAAAACTATTAATTTTAACAAATATCAAGATATAGATTAACTCGTTTTTAGTTCATTTAATTGACTGAAGCAGAAATTTAAGATGAAAATCAAAGTTGGTACAGTAATGAACTAATAATATTGAAGTATTAACATGTGCACTGTAAACTGAAATGTCTGAAATTCAGTCACTTAAGTGTCTGAAACGTAGTGTTCAATTTTCAGACGTTTTAAAATGTCTGAAAATTTTAAGACACTTCTTGCGTCTGAATTTCAGACACTTAAGTGTCTGAAACAGGAGTGTTCGATTTTCAGACGTTTTAAAACGTCTTAAAATTTTTAGACACTTCTTGTGTCTGAATTTCAGACATTTCAAATGTCTTAATTGCGGCCATCTTTGAGCCTTTTTTTTTCAACAATGGGAAGCCATCTTTGACCACTTTTCATTCTAAGCCATATACGCAGCCATATTTGACCACATTGAATCAATTTTTATAAATGGGAATAATCTGTTACCATAAGGCTAATGTCAAACGGACGTCTTTTTGCACGCTTTTTCCCTTGCGTATTATCCCTACACAATCCCGCTAGCATTGTGTAGGGATAATACGTAAGGATAAAAGCGTGTAAAAAGACGTCCGTCTGACATTAGCCTAAAGCAGAGCTGATTGCAGCGTGGTAAAACTGGGATGCTTCGGTACGAAGTTTTCATAAAGCTGATATTTCAAATCATTTTTGACCTTATGATGATTGTAATCAGTATTTTGTAGTTTTAGAATAGACTAATATCTATATATTTTCACCTAAATATGTATCTATGTGATATCATATATGCCTTACGGCATCCAAAATGTTTATTACTTTTAGTGCGAACTTTCAAAGACCTAATATTCATTCGCGCCCGTCCCCACAGCTTTGATATACTGTTACAAAAAAAAAAAAAAAAAAAAAAAAAAGAAAAAAAAAAAAAAAAAAAAAATTAAGCCTACTCGATGCTATCAATACATATTTGGATAAATATATCTTTTTCTTTAACCTAATCATGCTCTAAAAATACAAAATATTTATTAAAATAAGTATAAGATCAAAACAAATTTAAAATGTCAGATTTATGGATATTGCATACCAAATTTGGGGGCCCGTAAAGCTAAAGGCCCATAGAAACAGCCCAGTTTGCCCATGCTGCAATCTGCTCTGCTTTATGGTAACAAATTATTCCCATTTATAAAAAATGATTCATTTCTTCAGAAAGAATCCCATCCCTGCTTTGTTGTACAATTTTTTCCCATTGAAATTAGATATTCCCAGTGAATTATTTTAAGCAGTTTTTGCATTTTTATTTCAAAATTGAGTATGAAACTCTTACTTTTTTTTTCTTCCTTCATTTTTATTATTATACTATTTACAGGGCTCGCAGTGTTCCTAAAATTTTCATCCTTGCTACCACTATTTTAAAAAGATAATCTTTATCGTATATTTCTATTATAAATGTTAAAGGAATGTAACACGAAGAAGTTTTACTTTAAATACTGGTAGCAAAATGCGAAAATTTTAGGAACACTGCGAGCCATGTATTTATCATTACCAAGAAATACTGAAAAATTTGACAATCACACATCGGCGGCTGAGATGAACAGTAGTTATAGGATTCTGGATGGACAGCATGTCTATTTGACACTTTTTAAACGATAAATAATATAGTAAATATAACTGGAAACAGAAATCCTTTATAATAAATATCTTTCATTTCTGCTCCCCACGAAATTTGTAATCACACAAGCAATGGCAGTCACTAAAGCCATTTCTTATCCACATGATTGGTATATTGTTAACTACATTGAGAAAGAAACCAAATTAAAATTGATATAAAGTAAATATCTTGTACTATTCTGTTCATTTCTTAGTAGAAAGTACAAGTTTCTTTCCTTGAAGTGTGCTTTGAAATATTTTAACGTTTAAATATAATAATTCAAAAATAATACTATTAATGATAAATTAGAGGTTTTGCTTTCTCTGAATATTTTAAATTTGTCATACAAATATTAATATCTCAAAAAAAAAAAAAAAAAAAAACAGGCTGGTGTTATGAACTCCCTTTTTTTAAATGAGAAAAAGAAAAAAAAGAAAAAGAAAGAATTTTGGGAAAATGTCCAAATATATTAAAATTTGCTAAGCAGTCTATGTATATATTGTACAGCATTTTTAAGCAGTCTAGTGTAAAAAGAAAAACAATGAAGAAAAAAATCATAGAACCAGTTAATTCTACTCTATATATAGCGGATACCAGCAAATAGCGGATTAATTACGTGCTCCCGAATTGTCCGCTATTCAGAGGTTTTGCTATTATATTCATTTATAGGCGCATTCTAATTAAATAAAAAGTTTTTTTGTTACAGTGTAGGAATAATGCTCTAAATAAATTCTAGGTCCAGCGGTTGACATTAATCAATAATATTCGCAAAGTTACTTTAAAGTTTAAATCATATGAATCTAAATATCCATTCATGCAAACCAACCAATTAATTACTTGATAAGTTACTCTATTTAATTTGTAGCATTACAATGTGCATTTATACTTTTTTTTTTTTTTAATCATATAAAAACAAAATTGAAATGCAACAAAGATAACTTGCGTTGAGATGCTACATTATCAAACACAAACATAAAAAATAGACTTAAAATCCTATTTCATTTTTTTTTTTTTTTTTTGAAAATTAGTTTCTTTTTATTCTTAATTTTCATGATTTTTTTTTTTTTTTTTTTTTTTACATTCAGATAAAAAAAAAAATCTTTGAGGTGAAAAGAAACTTCTAAAAATATTTTCCCCTATAAACATCGTAATAAAAATACCGTATATACTCGCGTGTAAGTCGACCCCCTAACTTTCGAATGCAAATTCTGTAAAAAATCAAAAACGCGCGTATAAGTCGACCCCCTAACTTTTTACTTCAATTTTGCACAAAATCAAACCATAGATTTCACTTGCCAATGAGAAGGTAGTAAGTAAATAAAAACAAATCATTGAATTTATTTAAATGATAAATTATTATCATTTATATATTTTATATAGTACTTTATTTTTTATTCTTACACATAAAAAGAACATAATTTTGCAGTATTCGATGTTTATGTTTTTGCTTTTTTAACTGACTCGCGTATAAGTCGACCCCCCAAATTTGCTTACCGAAAATTGTCAGAAATTTCTCGACTTATACGTGAGTATATACGGTAATTTATTTAGGCATAAATTAAAAAATTGAATAATATGAAAAAATATATACGTACACGGAGCAAACATAATCAAAAGAATAATCTTCAAAGCACATTCTTTCACAGAATCTTAAATATCAGCGAAGTTACATAACTCACCAATCAGATGGTAAACAATTAGAAAAGTATCTTCCCCTGTCATGGGCGAATGGGTCTTACTTATAACCATATAATTTTTTTTCTCATATTTTTTTTCATTTCTGTGTATGATACTCAACTTGATTTTTTAAATATTTTTTTAGCGCATATTGGATTAATTACACAGATTTTATTATTTGCTTAAAGCATCTTTTAAATATGGCTCCATTTTAAAATTTAACCCAGGAGGACGGGCGCATGCCCAGGGTGTGAATAGTTTTTGTCACCAATAAATACAAATAATAATCGTCACTTTATTTAGTCGCAGACAATTGTTACAAATTCTGCGATAAAATAATTAGAAGATTATTTAACAAAAAATAATGGTAACAATTGTAAAAACCATACGCACTCTGGGTCTGTCAGGCCTGGTGTTAATCTTTCCAGGTTAAATATGTTATGTAACACAGTAAATATACATAAATAATTTTCTATTTTTAAACAAGTTTTCATAAAGATAATTAAAAATAAATAAATAAAAATAGTCGTTCAGTTGAATACTATAGGAGAGATTTATTTCACATTGGAAAATTGAAACTTATAAACTATTCTGAAATTCATAAAAACTTTCATTCTTATGCTTTTGTGATTTCTTTTCATGCTCTTGTATCCACTGTATGAAGCGAAAAAAAAGATTGATAACATTTCTCAATATGAATTTCTAAATTTATCAATATGAAAAAAAAAAAATATTTCAATGATAGGAGTACTGGTCCCAAGGGCCAGTAAGAATGAGAGTTCACTGGTCAACAGTCATCATCACTGGCCCGCTACATAAAATTCAACTAAGTACCTTTAACACTTTGAGTGACAACCACTCCCCCCCACCCCTCCTGTTAGACTATAAACAAACTTTCCTTTGCAGTTACCCAAAATTTGGCTTAGGGGGAGGGGGATGAAAAAGGTCTTAAGGCTACAAAAACTTAGAGAAATGCTGTTTCGTAAAAGAAATTCTGTTCTTTACTATATAATAATAATAATAATAATAAAAGAAAATTAATTTTAACACATGACAACATATATCCTTCCTCCCCGCCCCCGGCCAATACTCACATTCTGCGAGATAACAAGGACCATTATCGCCATATAAAAAACATATATTAATCGATATAGGATTAAAATCTTATGGAAAAGTTGAAGGAGTACATGAACTTCAAACACAAAATTCACTTAAAATTTAACACACGAAGCATGTTTATAGAAAAAAGTTTAATTCTTATTAAACGCGTGACTGAACGGGAATAAACAAGTATAAAAATAATCATTTGTTAATACACATTATTTACACTTAATTACTAATGCGAAAATTCTCACTAATAATCAAGATATAGGTATATACTACTTATTTGCAATCATAAAAAAAAAATTATCATTTAAGCAACACATAGGTAATTATAAAAAAAAGTAAAATTGACACACTAAACATACAATTGTAAAATTTTAAAAGATTTTATTAATTCTCAAGAGATTTTTTAAGAAGAGACAGCGTCAGCAATTTAAACAAATTAGCATGATAAACTTTAATATTAAGAGTGCAATATATTATTTTAATATACCTATTAAATAATTACGTTCATTCTAAAATAGAAAAATAAAAAACCAGTAAGGAGTTACCTGTAAATACAATAATCCAATAGAAGAATTTTTAACGCATATTTTTATGCATTATCATGTTTTATTTAAATTAAAACATTATTAATAAACACTGTGAATCTTTGATATTGATACCACAATATTAAATAATCAGGTAGAATAATGCCAAGCACAGTTAGTAATATTGTGGCGGTAGGGATCTTTACTTTATTATTGTATAGGAAAATGCTTGTCTTCAAAAACATTTACGCCTCACTACAAGTTTTAAATTATGAATCCACCGTAATAAAGTTGCATGAGAGAATGATTAATATTACTGTTTCTGGAGATTGATATTTAATTAAGAAATCGTTGATTTAGGCTACTAGGTCCGATTTGAGAACTGATGATGGTTCCATTGAGGTTTTCGATAAAAATGTTATATCCTTAATACAGTAGGTTTTTTCATGCTTAAGAATCTCGGAATTAATGCAGCCGGATGTGAACTTGATTCGACGGCCATGCTTGTAAAGCTGGGCACATGGTAGGCTTAGCGGTTTTAAAACGTTCGAAATTAGAAGAAATGAACAGTGCGAGACCACGCAACAACCACGAAAAACACTGACAGGATGCAGAAAGGGTACAACTCCACGATTAAAATGCGGGGAATAATTATTCCAACAGAAAAATGAATAAAAAACAAAGTGCTAAGACTTGTAAATACTCAAAGAATTCTCGCTTCAACACCATGCAGTTACATTCGACACTGTCTCAGTTACGCATGCGCGGCTAATTCTACGCTTCTTCTTCTTTTTTTTTTTACCTATCTCTGTTTCTGCAATATGGAAAGATTTGCCATTTAGGAAAATTGTCGAATGTTCCACAATAGAAATTAGTAATAATAAAATTTGGGGTTTTTGTTTTTATGCGAAACACTTTTTTACGAACAATATTATTAATAAACCTTTTCATTTTTTTTCTATTTTACTATTTTAAGCAGGTACATCTGTATCAAAAACTTTATTTTTCTACAAGCTTTTGAGTAGTAATGTAGGTCCATGAGTGTGTGTGTGTGTGTGGGGGGGGGAGGGGGGATTACGAAGGGAGATTTTGAAATTTAATGAAATTTTCTTTATATTTGATTATTAAGAAAATATTAAAATGCATTCGTCCCAGTGCCTTAGAGAATAATCAAACACCCCTAAAACCCACATAGAAGAGAAAATTTAACTCTGCTCGCCTTTTAACGTTCACGTGTTTCTATTTAAAACAGAGGTTTTCTATTTGTGGTGCTATATTTCAAGGATCAGGAAGACAGAACCCCCACCTCCCTTCCCCTCCAAATAAAAACTGCTTCAGTTCTTGATTTTGAAAAATGTTGTTACAAATTTATTTCCGAATATCTAATATTTCTTAATTGTAAATTTGTTCTATTGCTTTTATGTTTAAAAATTGTCTTGCATGGGGAGTTGTGACAAAATATTCTTAGTTTAGCTTATTTTATATTTGTGTTCTGCATTTTAAAAAGCGAATTAGGTAGTAGACTACAGGCATATCTGTTCCTCAGTCTTGCTCCTCCCTACATTTCTTGCCCCACCAGTGGCCGAGATGTTCTGCTCTCGAAACTGGTAGACGGGAGGTGCTGGGTTCAAAACCCATCACTCCTGTCGACGTAATCGTTTGGAGTTTTCCGTGGTTTTCTTCGAACCTTGGATTTCCTTGTGTAAATACGTGTTAGGTTTCCTTAGAAAGACCCCCACGGGGCACTCCCCCCCCCCTTAGGGCCTATATCCCTCGTGTTGATATTTGGCCGTCATAAACGCAACCAACCAACCAACCCTATATTTTTTTTCTGCTCGCGTTCAAATCTTAGTATTTCAATTTTCAAGCTATATATATATTACTCTTTTAGTGGTAGTTTTCCGCATTCTCCGGCGTAGACCCATGAGTGTAAGTAATTTTTGAAAAACTTTATAATTTTGTGAAAAGTAATAATTTAATAACTTAATACATCATAAAATTAACTTAGTCCCAAAACTTGATAAATGGATTTGTACAATACTGACACACGTTCTATGTTCTAATCAAATTTTTTCTTTTATAAAGTAATACCAAATTTTGTGTGCAGAACTGTATTTTAAACATTTTTCATTTATCCAAAATATTCTCTGGTGCTGCTGAAAAATATAATGACACAATCGTCATAGTTATGATGCTATTATATCATATCCAGACACTTAAATGTCTGAATTTCTAAATGTCTTAATTTCAGACATATAATCACAATTAAGACATATTTTCCTGTTCATTTACATCATGATCATAGTAAGACACTTATGTGTCTTAAAGTAAGACATTTATTATGTCTGAATTTTCAGATTCAGACACTTAAGTGTCTGAAATTCTTTTTCAGTCACATATGTGTCTGAATTTAAGACGTCTCTATTTGCAGTGTGTAACTAGTTTTTGAAATATTAAGATGTATAAGATAGAAGAAAGTTTTGGGATTGGCACATCCAACTAGTTTTATAGTTACATTGATCAACACGACTCCTAGGAAGTTTTGTAATCATACTTTTATTGTATTTAAGAATATTGTTTTCCAAATTTAAATATTTTGAAAATATGTTTTATTCTCAAAAGAAAAGAGAAGGCAAGTCATTTTAAGCATGTGTAATTGCGTTCAAAAACTGCAAGTAGATTATTTGCCGGTTTATAAGTAATCGAAATGTATTACTTTATACAAAAAATGATATTTGTCAATATTAACAAATCTTAAACGTAATGCCCTAACATTTTGTATAAAAAATACCACGAGTGACACAATTTAAAAAATCGATTTTCATTATACATTAACAGGGTAGAAAACATTAGCTCCATGGAAAGAATAACATTTGCGCCCGGATGAAATTTTGAGTGTAACACAGACGAGTAAAGGATTTTTAACAGATTAAAAAGGAAAAAAAAACATACTTAACAAGGATTCACAATAAATCTGAAACATTTATACTTACTCAAAAAGTGTTTAATTTTGGTAGTTTCTTACAACGGATACTATTTGTATACATTATATACACCAAATATAAAAGTAACGGGGTGTCTGATATGAATACCATGAAATGAATAAAAAATCTAAGTGAATTCAAAGTAAAAATTTGCGAAGTACTTTTTGAAATTCACTAACATATTATAAACATATAATAAAAACACTAACATATTTCCAGCTTATTCTCCATTCAGTTGCGTAAGATTGATGAGGTCCATTGTTATTAAAAGTGAATACGATGCTTGAAATATACGTATACTTGAAATGTACGTATACTTAAATATACGTTTCACCGATGTACCCTTATACGTATCCGGATACGTTTAAACGTATATTTTAAGGCATTCGTATTTTATAGAAACGTTTTATACGTATATACGTATATCGTTTAAACGTATAACTGAAATACGTATCCCATCGAGAGCACTACTAAAAACTAATCGATAGAGTAATTAAATTCGTCAACTGAGAAGTGTTATGCCTATTCACAGCTGCAAATATCCCACCATATTGATACTTCCAGCAGCAATGTTTTCACTAAGTGGTTCGTAATTTATGCAGCCTCACCGATTCCTGACTAGATTTTAGTAATAACCCAGCAGGATGTAATATATATATATATATATATATATATATATAAACAGAATATTTCATTAAATTTAAACTTGGAACAAAAGGGCTTTTTAAACACTTCAAATTTTAAAAGATATATAAATAATTTCACTTAAATAAATAGCCAATTATAATGGGAGAAGTTTACTATATGCAAACATTTATTCAATGTTCGATTTTTCAAACGAATAGAACATGGATTAAAAAAATTTATATATGTAAACATCGCATGACACATGGTATTTTTTTATTTGTAGAATTAAGCTAAATTTAAATATATAAGAATAATGATATCGAACTTTTCGTGTACAAGAAAGAACAAATATTTGAACTAAAATATTTTTTGAAATCTAAAACTATACAATTTATTTTGCTTTTCTCTTGAATAATTTGTAAAGAAAATAATTGGATTATTATGTTCAGAAATATTTTTTTTGAAATATCAAATATAATTTGTAAAAATGGGAAAATAAATTTAAATTAATGTTTATTTATCGATGAAGATCTTATTTTTAAATAGCAATTACTCTACTAATGATAAAGTAAACAATAAATTAATTTAAAAAATAATTAAAACTAGTATGCTATTTATGAAACAGCACCAAAAAACTGGATATAAATCTCAATTCGAAAAATAAAATTTTGTGAAAATCTATACTAGAAAACAGGAATTCTGCTTTTTTAGAATTTATTGTTCCCCGGATGAAAAGAAAAAAATATATCTCTATAATAATAGCCTAAGTCATGTGACTGTCATCAATAGTTCCGGGCTGACCGCTTCGCTTTTTATATGCCAGGTCACCATTTTTTACATTTTTTATTTTTCGCGTGGTAAATTAAAACAATGCTTTGATATTGAAATTAAAAGTCACGGTTTTTGGTATTACTTATTATTTTTTTTCTTTTTCTTAAAAAAGGGAAAGAAAAAGTGAAAGTCGTGAATTTCAAATTAAAATTATGTATTTTAAATAAAATGAATGAAATTATTATATTTTAGATGAATTTAATGAAATATGAAAAAATGCGATTGGAAAGACAATGTTTGATGATTTATCACTTGTGCCTGGCTAGCATAAAAAGGTACTACTAGTTATACCGTCGACCCATTTCGCCAAATTATATAAATCGCCAAACCACTCGCCAAATTATACAAATTGACATAATTTTTATTTTAAATAGCGAAAGAACAAATAAATTAGTATAACATTAATAAAAATACAAATAAAACGTCGAAATAAAAATAACTTGATGACGTAAACACGTGTAACTTGCTTAAAAACAAGCAAATATGACATTTATGATTAACCATTATTGATATTTAATCTTATAGCTTGGCGATATATTTTTGGTCGACGGGATAACCAAGTAGTACTCATAAAAATATGGAGTTCTTGATTTCTCTACTAGAAACTTCAGATTTGGCGAAGTATTGATAAAGTAAATTAAATTTTGGATAAAAGCAACATGGTACAATGCTTAGCACACATCTAACGGAGACCAAACTGGTCGCCAAGGGCGGCTAGTATATATATAAATATAGATTACGCATCCGCTAAAGAATAAAACATTTATGATCCAGTCTTAAACAACATCTACAGAAAAGTATGCATAGGGCGTCAATATCGCAGAATAATACACAAACCCAGTAAAAAATCAATTTTCAAGAAACTTGACGAAAAAAGGGGATCTTATGATTCATATGTTTGTAACATTAATATGTATACATAAAATTAAATATAGTTTATAATAGCTGCATGTGTTATGAGAAATCATACATTTATATTTTTTCAACATAGCACGCATTTTAATTACAATTATTTCATTTTTTATAGGAAAATGGCAATCAAAAGATACAATAATCTACTATTTTCCAGACGATTTAAATTTTGTAAAGTGAACTATTCCAAGGCTTTTTGAAATTATGAGGAATACCCTTTTTAAATATGATGTAAAATTAATCTCAGTTCTTCCCCTCAAAGTTAAAAGATCTGTCAAATACCAAATTGATCAGGTCCAAGCTATCAATAAATCAGGGGTACATAGTGGAAGGTAGCCATATTTGGGCTGCTGCTTTAAATGGACAGCTGCAAATCTGCCGTTAAAATTCTGATCATCGGAATGACGTCATTTATGATTAGAAGAAGCACCGTAAGGCTACTAAATAGGTGAGCTGGGTCGTCAGGCATTTTCAACCCTGACGGACTGCTTCGCGTAATGTACCTCAATAGCGTTGAATTAGTTTCTGTCTATTTTTAGCTTTAAAAGCTTACTTATCGGTAGTTTTTCTGATATTAATTGTTGAAATCATTCAATAAAGTATTGCTGCATGCTTCGATTTCCCTATAAACATAAAAAATGACCAAATTTTAATATTAATTGTAGATTATATTCTTCGTGAATTTTTTTCTTCGCCAATTTTGGCGAAAAGGACATATTTTAAAAGTACAGCGCCATCTTGTTCATTTTCGGGAAAACAATTGATTTTGATGCGATTTGCGATTTTTTATATTATCGGACGAAAATAGAGTGAAATTATATGGGAAACTACTTTAATTTTTTTGGATAATTAATAACGATACCTCAAAATATTAACATGTGATGGAATTTATGAGATTTTGGAAAAAAAAAATAACTAAAGAACTAATGTGAAATAGAATTTTTCAGGGAAATTTTACAATATATATATATTTTTTAATATTCATTTTCACCAAAAAATGGATTCTATTTTAAGTTTTTGAAAAAAATTCTCCAAATTTGCTTAAGATGATTTTATTGTTAATATTTCATCATAAGACAGTAATATTTAAAAATATATAAATAAATATTTTTAACAATTTTCGTAAGTCAGTATTACCAAGAAATAAAGGTATCTTTACTGCATAGATGCCAACTTGTACGGATTTTTGCTACCACTAAAATTTAATAGAAAATTTTGCCTCATTCAATCGCCGAATTGCAGTGAATTTTGATAATTAACTAAGGCAGAAATTTCTGTTAAATTTTAGTGGTAGCAAAAATCCGTACAAGTTGGCAGCTATGTTACTGTAACTTTCAGATATAAAATTGTTTTAAAAAATATCAAAGGATACTTCCATACTATGAAATCTCAGAGGTCGATGCAGGTTTATTTCCTGGTGCCCATTTTGTGAAAAGTAAAAGTTTTTTTTTTGTGAATTTTATTATAATTTTGTGAAAAATAATATTTTGTAATGAAAGTTGAAATCGAGTTACTCAAATTCGAACTATGCATTTATTAACAAAAACTTCTTTAAACCATTTTGCTAAAATTTTTGTTTCTGGTGAACTGGTTTTATTTACAAATCACAGATTTTAAAACCTAACAAAATAAAAATTATAAATAGAAGTAAGTTTTTATGGAAAGGGATTTTGTCAAAGGGCCTATTTTATTAAAAAAGAATTTTGTGAAGGGACCTGTTTCATTAAAAGGAGTTTTGTGAAGGGGCCCTATTTTATTAAATTTATTTTTATAAAGGGGTCCATTTTGTTAAATTCATCTTTGTAAGGGGACCTGTTTTATTAAATAGATTTTTGTGAAGAGACCTGTTTTATTAAATAGATTTTTGTGAAGGGACCTGTTTTATTAAATAGATTTTTGTGAAAGGACCGTAAATATGCCTCAAAGTTTGCTGGTTCGACCCCTGAGTCTTATTACATTTTCCTCTTCGAAAAGAACAGTTTCATATTATTAAAGTAATGAAAACTTGCTACCCATGAAAACTTTTTTTAAACAATTTTACTTTATAGAAGTTTTTAAAAACTATAACAAAGTAAAAAAAAAAAAAAAAAAAAAAAAAAAAAAAGAAAAGAAAAAAAGAAAAAAAAAAAGAAAAAGAAAAAAAAGAAAATATTTTTTTAATAGTATTTTTTGTTCAGTTAATTTCATTTTGTTCATTGTTAGCATCAGAAATTAATTATAATATTTATTTTATTACATTGCCAACTTCTTAAGGACAATCAAAAGTGCACACTTTTGATTTTTTATGTGGCGCTACATAAATACAAAAAGGAAAAAAAAAAAAAAAAAAAAAAAAAAACATAATCTTCATCATTTTAACTCTCCAACATATGGAAAAATAAAATAATACATTTTAAAATACATGCGAATATAGTTAGAAAAGTTCTACTGAACGGATTTAGATGGAAGTTGCCTTAGTAGTTAAATAAATTATGAAGAAAAAGAAAAAAAAATATATGTAAAGTTCTCATTTTGAACTGCAAAACTTTCACTCTGTATGAGCTAAGCCGTGGTCAAAAGTCAGGTATTAATGATAAAAAATGGTTCTATTGAAAAATAATAATAATTTCTCTCTCCCTACCCTCTTTAAGAAATAAACTTAGTTTCGATTATTTTTTCGGGAGGGATTTCTGAAGCTTTGCGGCCTCTGAAATTTCGAGGAGGGGTGCCCTTCTAGACTATAATTAAAGATCAAATTCATAATCTTCCAGCGGGTTGGGGTAGGGATGTCAGCCTGTAAATTCAGTACTGGATCCACTAGCAAAATGAATATTAATAAATAATAATTTTAATAAATGAAATATTAATTAAAGATGTAAGGTAATTTTTCTTTGAGTACGTAGAAAAAAAAGGAAGGGGTTCAATTCCTCCGCATTCAGTTATTATTATTATTATTATTATTTATTATTATTATTATTATTTATTATTATTATTATTATTTATTATTATTATTATTATTTATTATTATTATTATTATTTATTATTATTATTATTATTTATTATTATTATTTTAACGGTACATGAGCTATTCAAAAGAATTCGGATTCGGTTAGATGTTTAGTAACCACTGATGCAGTTTCCTTTTTCTGCTACTTTTTTTTATATCAAATTATCAAATACTCCCTTACACCCCTCCCCCACCCTCTGTTTCGATTTAACAATCGTAATTTTCTGGAAATTACTATTGAAAACCTTATATATACAATCTTACATATTCCGAATATATATATCTATATATATATATATATATTGATTTTATGACTTGATTAATAAATAGTTAAAGCAATTATTTTTGATAGACATTTTATTATTTATTGATAATCCTTAAATATAAATTTAATTGAAATTGAGTTCTTTAGTCCCCCCCCCCCTCGCCATACACACATCCTTTTCAACAAAGTACTTACAAACATCAGATTTCATTTATGTATTCTCTAAAAGTAAATTATTACTAATTTTAAAATTTGAAATTTATTCGAAGCTTTCATTCAATAGCGTACTATTTGATAAATTCAGGGAAGCAACGATGACAGCGATAAATGTGCCAAATAGGTCAATCTGGCGCCAACATGTTCCCACCTGGGAATGCTATGGCAAACGGACGAGCCAGCCTGTGTATTTAGAAGCTCTAAAGCACCGGCCATAGACTTCTCATAAACCCCCTAAAATTTGCTGTTTTAATCTTATTGTTTTCCTACTAAACTTAAGGTAATAATTTAAAACTAAGGTAAGTTTTCATATTTACATATACATATCTAAATTCATTTGTTTATTGCGCATATGTTTTACCCGGATTTATTTGAGTCGTTTTTGTTTTTAATCATAAGACCTATTTGTTTGAAAAAATCGCTCAGTTGCCTTATTTGGACCAATTTGAGTTCCTTAAATTGAACCAGATATATGATCAGATATTTGATAAGTGTGTATTAAATTTCGAGGGCTGTACGCTTTGGACACTATTTTTTTTAATTTTTTAATATTTTATAATGGATGACTGTCTCCATGCAAGTATTTGAATATATATATATTTTGTTTATCTGGATTAAATTCATTAAACAGTTGAAGCATATATAAACATAAAAAAGCCTTTTACATATTTTTGCAATAAATTTTGTTTGTAATTTATTTTACTTGTATGTATTTATATATATTTTTTAATTCTTTGTTCCTACATAGTATATGACTTACAGTGCAGAGAATAGCAGAAATGATTCAGTGCTCAGATTGCCGAATATGATTCCATATTGTGTGCGCTGGAATAAAAAAGAATCAAAAGAAATTCATGTGTAAGCCTTGCATAACTTCTTACATGATATTCAAGTAACTGGCAATTAGTTCCATAATTTCTATTCCCAATTACTTATAACTTTGGTTTATATTTTGAGTACATTTTGATTTAAAACAATTACTCTTACTTTCAGACATTTGATTTCATTACATTTCTTTGCTGTTGTTTTGCTTGATTGTTTAATTAATCGTAAACGTTGTTTTTAATAAAATTAGTTATATTCCCTGCTCATTAAAAGAGCTTAATATTGTTTAGTTCAATTTAGGAGACTGGGGGTCCAACTTAGTTGACCAGTTGCTGAATTTGGACCACTTTTGACAAGTTATTCAAATTAAAACAAAACTTATGATTTTCAAAAAGAAATTGTTCTAAAGATTTATTTAGTTAGTAGATAAATAGAATGATCTCGTGTAGTGATGTTTTGCAGATATTCCAAAAATGAAGTTTGTTACACCTGGAAATATATGAAGTGGTCCAAGTTCGGCTACTCTCCCCTATTGTACCTTTCAAAAAGATAATAAAGATTTTCCTTATATAGGTATGACAATGAGGAAATTTCGACATAGAATAAAAGAACATGAAGCAGAGCTCAGATTAAACAGACCCCATACTGCATTATTAACATTACACCAAATTCAACATATAAATGTATATTTCAATAAATCCAAAATTGTGCTTCTCATAAGTAATTACCAGGATGCCATTATAGGTGAATCCCTTGAAATAATTTCCAATAAAGATATCGTATGCAACCATACTTTTTCATATGACACTCATGGAGTCTAGAAAAAATTGCTACATATTAGATAAAAACTTGTTTTGTTAAAAATTTGAATACTTTTTCCTCTCAACTTATCTTCCGTACCAAAGTCCACGCCCTCTTCTAAAGGTTTGCCTCTATTTTTCTGTTTCCTTAAAACAACTTAAATCGGTTGTAGACGAAAATAATTTTAACTGAATTGTATTTTAAGATGTTTCTCAAATAAAGGGGCATAAAATGTATATTTCCTTTCTTTCTAACCGATGGCCAGGCCCCCTACCTTCCGGGAATCCCCAGGTAAACGGGTTTGATACCTGGTATCGGTGCGGGGGATCGCCTAATCGCCGGGTGGCGGCAATAAGCCTATCGAGTCCCTAGATCGTATCGGAAGTGCCTATTGCTTAGTTCTGAACGGTGTTATGTCGGTTGCTTAACATTTATATATTGTTGTTTAGAACCTTGCTACTCAAGTTGATCTCGTAATTTGGAACCTTGGTCAGGTAACGAGACCTTCACCTGGCAAGGCACCTCCAGGTGTATAATTCACAGGTAACTTGGAGGACTTTGCACCCACGACGGATTTTACATGCACCAGGCGCCATTAGCGTACATGGCGAATTTTAGCCAGCAGTAAGACTCGATCCCTCGGCCTTCAGCTGCGGTTTTGATGCTCTGCCAACTGGGACACCACTGTCCGATCTACTTCTGATTTACCTGGAGTTTTGAAGTCGAATTGTTGGTGCAGACTTGTTGTATGAAAATGGATTTTGGAGGGGAAATGCAACATATGGGGTGCTGCAGAGAGACAAGTTGCACCATAAGTTAATTTTGAGCCGAAATGCTAACACACAGAGGGATGCAGGGGGGATAAGACTCGGCTTTTCTACCGTACGCAACCGCGTAAAAACTGGCTCGGTTGACTTCCCACTGGAGCGTATATTAGAAACAAACAGGAAAAGAAAATTTAAATTGCTATTAGCATATAATATAAGCGTTTTTATCAAAATGCAGTAAAGCCCTCAAAACGTTCATAGGGTAAATTTCAATGGTTTCTAAGTGAGGAATAAGGACAAAGTAAATTAGCAACATTTAAATAAACACTGACGATTGCTGTGTGAATTTGGCCGAAAACATTTTGGGATTTTAGTTTGATTTTTAATATAATTTTAAAATATTTTAATGTATTTTAAGGAATTTTATACTACATATATGCACCTAAAATCAGGTTTAGTACGTTTTATTTGTGCTTTATGCGAAATTTAATTAATTGCTCAAGGTGAATTTTCCACTAGAATTTTAACATACCTTTGAAAAATAAAATATACAATATATTTCTTCTTTGATTTGAAGTATCATATCTCTCTAAGATTCGTTAGTAGAAAAATGAAAATTTTATTGTTGTCAGAGCGCGAAGAAATTCTTCTTAATTTTACTCATTGGGGAACCATATAAAAATTTGAAGTGTAACTTTTAGAGAAAGAAAGCCAGGACTTTTTCATTCACATAATCATATATTTTACCTATTTCGAACACTTTTGCAATTTACATTGCATACGTACTTCCAAATGTAAGAAACTAAAGTAATTTCAATCTTTTTAGAATGCCTTGTATGTTATTCTTAGTAGTTAATAAAAGGAAATTTTGAAGGTCTTAAAAATTTATTCTTTTATAATAATTTCTGTTATGTGCGACAGCAAATAAAGGATTTTAGTTTGATAGCTATCGTCTAGTTATTTAAAACTAGCTGTTCCCCGTGTCGTCGTTCACATAGCATTAAAAGTAAAATAAATGCATTAATTAAGCAAATCCGTTAAATTAAAATATATGTAATTAACGTAATGTTAAAACATATGTAATATAATGTAATTAACCAAGTCTTTATCACATTTTTTTAGGAGACAGTACGGTATTTCTTATTTATAGTTGGCCTTTACATAACTCAGTCACACATTTGCGCTAAATAATAAAAACAACCACGAAAATGAAACTGCAATCAATGAAAAAATGAAGGCCTAGAAAATTGTAGAATTCGACGAATCTCTCTTCCTAAAACGAACACGTTGGAAATTGTACCTCAAATGTGGCAAATGAGGTGCGTTGGTACAATAACTAGTTTATTATTATTATTATTATTATTATGATCTTGGTGCAAAAGCTGTTGCATTATTATGAAAAAATGCATGAATACAAAATTTATTACGATTGTATGTATTAAATTCAGTAACACTGAAATAAAATGACTCCATCTAAAATAGGACGTAATCACCATGCCAACACAGAATCATTGCCTATCACGAGATATCACGGAATTAATTATGTATGATAGAATTTAATAGAATGAAGGAAAATTTTATTAATATCTTTTTATTTTTTGATTCGATTTCCATAAAATTTGAAACGACTCAATAAAATTCTGTATCAATTACATATATTAAATTAAAAACCAGTTAGTTTGGTAATTTTTGTGCTGTTATATGCGGACAGACGGACGTACCAGACGACGACAATAGGTCCTACGTATTTATATAATTAAGAACGCACCTAAAAAAGATTAAGAAAAGCTATTTTAAAAAATGACAACGCATTTTTACTCATTTAAAACTAAAAGAAATTTGGAATTAAAATCCGTTTGCGAAACCACGATTTACGATGATAATTGATTTGTTAAATACGCTTAAAATTTAACTACATAAGTAATTCTTTTCGAAATGTTTCTGTAAAAATTTGTATTATTTTTTTGTGTTTCTAATTTTTATACGCACATCTTGTAAAAGTGTTAAATAGTAACAATAATTTATCATGCTTTTCTCTCGGCATGCCATAGAATTGGAGAAGATCCAAAAAATACCTTTTTATTAAACCTAAAATGTGTGCTTTATATTAAAAAATAAATCATGTAGCCATTTTGTATTCATGTATTTTTTTAAATGTCAAGTTTTTGAAATATAGGTGCATGTTTTTATTCATGTTAAAATGAAAGTGCGTTTTATTATTTTTGAAAATACGAGGAAAATTTTAAGTTCACTGAAAATTCCTGTAAGATTTCTATGCATTGTTTCATACAAAGATTTAAAAAAATTACTAACTCATAAAATAATAATAAAATAACAAAAAATTTCAAGTGTACATATAATCTAAAAATTAATCCTAAAAAAAAAATGATCCAATTATGAATTTAAAAAATAACAAAATAGGAATTACAACAGAATATTTTATCTAACTTGTATCTTAATATTATTTCACAGCGGTCATATATGAGTATACAGGGTGTTTCAGCACAGCGGTTACAAAGTTTAAGGACAGGTTGAGTACACATAGATGATAGGAAATTAAATTACAATGCATGCTTGAAACGCTTTTCTAACGCTTTAGTGACGACACAAAGCAAAAGAAAGAAAGGACACGAACAAGGCGAGAAATCATGTTTATTATTCTTACAAGGGAACCACTTTTGGTGCTTCTCGCACCTAACATTGAGGCCTGGTGCATTTTAAAGACCTATATCACGAAGTTTCAGAATCGATAAAATTTTTCTCTTAAAATAATATTTCTTGATTTTCAGCAGCATAACTTTCTGAAAATGCAATTTTCGAGACCACTTATCGGAGTATTAACGTTGAATTTTTTTAAAAAAAAAGCATTTAAAAATAAAAATTAGTTAATAATAAGTATAAATATTTAAAAAAGTTTAAAAATCGATTAAAAAACCCACGAATTTGATTTTGAAAAATTGCAATATAATATTCACATTTTTGGCGGGGATAAAGTTGGCCGGTTTTATTCGAAAGTAGAGCTTTCCGGCAACCCTAAACCAAATGTCACAGTTGTTTGTCTTGCGTGAGGACTGGTTTCGACTTCGGTAGAAATTGTAATGTCCGAAATAATTAGCCACAGTAATTTTTCTAAATTGTGCAGAAATATTATTTTACTTCATGATTATTTTTACCAAAGGACCATTTAATTCAGCAACATTTTATTTCAAACATTCGAAACTTTATTCCACTCGATTCCAAAAGATAATTGTTTGCTTATTTTGTATTCACTAAGAAATAGTTTTCAATGATCTTGAAAGCTTTTATAGAAATATATTTACTATTTATATATTTGTCGTCTGCATAGAAAAAAGAAAAAACCTGATTCTTGTTTCTTATGCTATCAATTATCAAACAAATTGCAATCTGATATAATTCTAATATGCCCATTTTCTCAGAGGATAAAACGGGCGGAAAAATTGTAGCGCCATATTTGGCGACTTAACTGACTGTTGGCGTGAAATAAATAAATAAAAATGTAATAGTAAAAAAATAAAAGTCTAAAAAAGTATATAAAATACAATTTTAACAGAGAAATTTTATCGGTTTTCTAACATTTGTGTATAGGGATACAAAATGCACTAGGTCTCCATGCTAGGTGCAAGCAGAACCAAAAGTGGTTCCCTTGTTAGTACAGCAAGCAACTAAGAAATAAGAACAAAAAGAGAGACAACGTTCGTCATGAAAGATGGTGTTCGAAATTACGACCCCAGGCCGTGATGCAGGACTCACATGTCAGGAGCATGGAAGATCAAATGTTCTTGAGAATACAAGGCGTGTCCCGGGCTGCCCCAATAGCTGCCACGATGCGTGCAATAAGTTCCTCAGCAATTTCCAGCATTGTATCTGCATTTTTGCAGTACTAAGAATAATAAACATATTTTCTGACTTTGTTCGTGTCCTTCCTTTCTTCTGTTTTGTGTCCCCACTACCATGCCAAGAAAAACGTTTCCGACGATGCATTGCAGTGTGATTTCCCATCATCTAGTTGTACTCTGTCTCTCCAGAAACTTTGTAACCGCTGTGTTGAAACACCCTGTATATATATATATAATAAATATATATCGGGTGTTCTAAAATGAACTGATATATTTTTTTTAATTCAATAACTTACAAATGGTGGCAGCTATCGAAAAATACTTACAGGAGGGTTATTTAAGATGTCAGGAGTATCTTTTATACTGCGATTCTCGGTTTTAGTTTTAATAGCAGCGACGAGGCTAACGAAAGACAGGCTACCGCGGTGGGTCCGATTCTTCTTTTTTTACAGACCGCTGGAGTCACGTGATGCTCTTTTCGTACATTTACATTGGTGCATTCGAGCATCACGTGACTCCAGCAGTCTGTAAAAAAAGAAGAATCGGACTCACCGCGGTAGCCTGCCATTTTCGTTAGCCTCGTAGCAGCAATATATGTCGTTATAAGATATAGTCGCTCAATCGAGTTTCAAAACCTAAATTACTCAACACTGATGCGAGTGAAGGAGGTTAAACATATGGACTGGGTCTCATTCGCTTATACACTCTTGTACTTAGGGCTCTAACTCAGGGTGGAGGGAAACATAACATTTTTTTTTTAAGTCGATCAGGTGGGACATCGTTTATTATGAAATTGCTCCATTCTGAATCGAATGGCACAATCCGGAAGTCGATACGACCGTTTGTTATAAAGTTACGGCAGATTATCAGAATAAAAAGTCTAAAATTATATTTTAGTACAGTAAAATAGCGTTTTACAGCATCAATAGGTGGTCATTCACGAAAATTTGGGAAGAACTACGTTTTGGCACTAGAAATAAAGATCCGATGAGTATAATAAAATAAAATTAAAGTATCTTAAAATAAAGTTGTTTTACTATGGTTTCGAGGTGCAAAAGGGGCCTTTTTAAGCAAGTGGAAATTAATTTTTTTTAAATAGGTCATGTGGAATTTTGATTACCATGTATTTTAAAATTCTGAATCGAATGAAATCATTCACAAGACGATATAAATACTTGTTACAATGTTACGACAGGTTTTAAGAATAAAAAGTCCAAACCTATACCTTATGAGAGATCACAACTTTATTACACGTATTTTACGTTCAAAACATATTCTTTATATTATATTGAATAATCTTAAACTTATTAAATGTCCTCAAAATAGCAATAATGAAAATCAGGGTCACCTTCTTGAGGGTCACCTTCGGGCCATTTTCAAAGTCATCTAAGTTGTGTACGTAAAATAAATGTAATGAAGTTGTGCTCTCTCATAAAGTATAATTTAGGGATTTTTATTTATAAAACCTATTGTAACTTCGAAAAAAGTATCGTATCGACTTGCGGATGGGGTCATTCGATTCAAAATTAAAAAATGCATGATGCCCCATTTGACCTGAAAAAAATTTGACTTGAAAAAAGTTGAGTTTCCTTCATCCTGAATTAAAATCCCCCCCCCACCCCCCCCCCCCCAAAAAAAAAAAAAAAAAAAAAAAAAAAAAGTAAAACCAATTTATGTTTTGGGGGTTCATCGGATCTTCATATCTATCACCAAAACGAAGTTCTTCCTAAATTATATTAGGCCATTAGATGTCTAATAAAAACACGATTTTACATGTATTTATTGGCGTAAGTATCAATTCATGAGATTCTTTTGTGGAAATGCTTGTTATATTGTTATCTACTAAATATATACCGGGTGAGCCAAACGTTCGTTACAACTTTAAAAACTCGTAAATAAGGAAGCAATTATGATAATGGAGTGTTGTTTTTAAGAAAGGGCTCTCAAGGTAGTCGGATGTTTTTAGGAGCAAAAATTGAAATTAGTTAAAAATATCACTGGTAGAGGGCGCTTATGACCGGAACCACAATGTACAGGACAACAGTTGTGTCGTAGAATATTCTGGAGGTCATGTTGAACATTTGCCCAAATTTTGTCTGACGCATTAGAAAATATAATAGCTCGATGGCGTCCAGTAATGCGGAAGAGCATCTCAATAACCTCTTGAGAGGCGGTGGGATAAAATATACCCCACATAATTTAAACAAGACTCTCACCAGAAAATTTTAACTAAATTTTATAGTTTTAACTTTGGAGGAATATCGTTGAAAAATTGCTTTTCCTTATTTAAAAATAATTTTTTTCGATTATCCGGTGAGAATTCAATATTTAGAGACATTTTTGCTTGCCCCTCAAGGGGTTAAAGGTCCATTTTGCTTTAAACACAAAGTGAAATTCACCGATATATTTCGTTTAGTTCAAGGTTCGTATGAAGAAAGTGTCCAGCGTAGCAGGTGAAGCAATCTAATATAAGATAATATTCTTATACGCTTTCACTTTAAATCACATTGTTAACAGCACAGCTCACGTTTTATGCATAGCATATATTAACATTTTGGGTAATGCCCTATAAAAATAAGTTAGTTTATACGCTGACTATATTTAAAAAGTAATGTAGGATTATGTACTTTAACAACAAATTCAAATTTCACAGCGAATAAACTAGCAAATATACTAGCAGAATAAATATACAGACAAAACTATAGAGACACAGGGAAAGGATACCATTATCTGATCATGATGATATCTACACAGGGCAACTACCTAAACGTGCCTTTTCTAACAAAAATAATCCAAATCGGAGCATCTGTTCATAACTTATGCATGTTTATATTAAAAAAAAAAGTCAAGAAAAACTAGTCGGATATACCAATCCTAAAACTTTTTTCTATGTCATATATATCAATACCTCAAAATTCGTTATCACTGGGCTAAAATTAAATGGCAATCTATGATCATCATGAGGATTCTAAAAAGATAAAATTCCGTGCATTAGTTCCTGAGATATGACTATTGCTGAAATCGTATAAATCCAGCAAAATGCAGCATAGCAGTGTCACATATAGGGTGATTTACGCTAGAATCTAATCATCATCAACATATGTGAACGTCTAAATGAATATAAAGTTTGGGGGAAAATTCTAAATCTGAAGTTTTATAAAAATCCGTGCATTAGTTCTTGAGATAGAGATATTAGGAAATCCTACAAAATGCAACATAGCAGCACCACCTATTGGACCATTTACACCAAAATCTAATCAATATCAATTTTTTATATCAGGGATTTCCTGAATATAAATTTTTATTAAATTCCGCGCATTCTGTCTTGAGATAGATCGCCCACAAAATTTGTGTCACATACAGACAGACAGACTCACAGACTCACAGACAGACATTTTGTAAAAACATGTTTTTCTGACCCCTAAAACGCGTAAATCGTCGAAAACCGGAAGTCGAAAATTTTCACGAATCCAATATTTTCTTCTTGTAAAGATAGAAGGAAGTAATAAAGAAAAAAAGAAATGAAGAAAGGGTACTAAAACCTGTTTTGTCTGATGTCTGTTAAAAATCAGTTAGCCGATTCTTAAATACACATGTAAAATTAGTAGTTACTGTTTTCTAAAATAAAATGCAAATAGAAACAGCGTTTCAAAAAGAAATCAATTTTCTTAGTACATAGTATTTTATTAATGTAAGATATAAAATACTTTGCATGACAACATATTTTAGAAAGTTTGGTTTCGCTATATAGATTTTTTCTTTTCATGATGCATTTTTAAGCATTTTTGTATTGATTTTCTTTATCAGTTGTTTGGTTCATGTCAAAATTTTTAAAGCATGAGATGTTTTTCATCCTAGAATCGGTGATGTCTTGAACAAAACTGTCAATAAAAGGTAACGTAGATTTATATTAGCTCAAAATGTGTGGTTTTTGATACTATGCAAAAAATCTTTAAACTCTAGCGCATCAATATTTTCACTATATGAGAAACTTTTTTTTTTTTTTTTAAATGGAGAAATTTCCAAATCTAATAGATGAAAATAGATATAAAACACTGCAATAAAGCAATATTACAGGGCAAAACAACTTGAAAAAATAATGTTTACGGAAAAATAAAAATAAATAAATAAATATTATATGTACATAATTAATAAGTGAAGTTAATGACATCGTTCACTGTAAGAAAATACAAATGTTTCCGAAAGTATTACGAATTTTAAATAGTTTAAAAAAATATATGACTTGTTTACCATAAATCAAAAAATGTTCATTTTTTCTCCAAAATTTCAGAAACCAATATATTTTGTGGGGTTTAAAGAAGCAGTTCATAAACAAAAGATTCTTTTGCTGCCCATAAATTTTAGAAACGAGATAATAAGTCGAAAAAAATGCCTTTACTTACTCATCATAAATAGTATAGGTAGCCTTGGAATCGTTTTAAAAATCGAAAAAAAAAAAAAAATGACGGGTTTACACGATTCAGAAACTGGAGATTCTGAAAAACTTATTTTTAGAAAAAAAAATTGCCGTCCGTCTGTCTGTGTGTTTGTGTGTGTGTCTGTGTGCCTGTAAACGCTCTATCTTCCGAACACATTGAGATAGATACTTGAAGTTTGGTGTGTACAATGGAAATGTGTATGTAACAATGGAAAAAAGTGTATTGAATATCAGTAACATAGATTATCCGGAACTATTTTTTGCGGACTCTCAAAATACTCGTTCTGATAAAAGTTATATAAAAATTTTCGAAATTGTTTATTTTAAGTAGTGGATATAAAAGCAATAAAAAAGCATAAATTTTGCATAAAGAATGATGTCGTTCAGACTAGTATTGTAATCTTATTTTTCACACTCTTCGATTTTTTATGACCCTGTATTTCATTCACATTTCAATTCAAAAATGTATTTTAATTTGGACATAAGACGCTTAATCCGACGCAGTAAACTGTTAGTTAATGTGATTATCATTTTTGGAGTTATAAAGAAGTTTCTTTTAGCAATTCGGTAGTACTCCATTATTCCGTCGACCAAAAAGCTATCCCTAAACTATAAGATTAAATGCCAAAAATGGCCTATCGTAAATGTCACATTCACTTGAAATTAAACATGTTACACGTGTTTTTTGCGTCATCAAGTGATTTTTAATGCGAAATTTTATTTGTATTTTTATTAATCTTTTACTAATTTATTTGTTCTTTCGTTATTTAAAATACAAATTATGCCAATTTGTATAATTTAGCGAGTAGTTTGGTGATGTATATAATTTGTCGAAATTGGTCGACGGGATATTCAAGTAGTATACAAAATTCAGTAGTAGAGCATTACTATGAATTAAAAATATTTAAATATAGGTTTAAATTTTATTTTGGAACTGTAATGCATTTTATAAATAGTTTACACATGTTTTATTTTCCTATTTTGTATTATGCATATCTATTATGGGTAAGCATTATGGTGTCCCCCAATGACTTGTTTATTGATGATTTTATAATTATTTTGTACGAGTTTTTATATGATTGTATTTTTTTTTATAAACGTTAGTGATGATAATAGTAAATGATTTGTAAAGTTGTTAATTTTCATCTATTTTTCAAATGAATAAAAGAAAAAAATAAGATTAAAATTTGAGAGGTAAAGCTGCCATAAAACTCTTGTAAAATTCTTTTTAATAGATAAGAAAGAAAGTATGCATATTTTTGAAAAAGTTCGTTTATTTATATCACTTATTATCTCTCATAAAAATTCGATATTTTCCATGAAATTTTTCAAATATTTTCTTCTCTGATGGTTTTTAATTTAAAATTCAATATAATCAATAAAATAATAAAATATTTTCTGCTCGCATTTCATGAAATTTCGATATAAACCCAGGAATGTTTATCTCCTTGTTACATGATGAGTAGTAAAATATCCGAAGTAGTACGTAAATAATTTCCTGTGTTTGGAAGCGGGAATTTATAATCACTAAAGTGTTGTGTATCGACTAATTTTCAGTGCATGGCATAAAACTTTCAAGTTATGCAAAATTGTTGAAGCGAATATTTTTAGACGAATGATTTATTGAGAATTTTCAAAGAATTGGAATTTAAAATATGATATTTAAAAATTTTATTTCACATGCGATACTGCTTATGTATAGATTTATGTACTTATATTTCATCGCGATTTACTGACAAATAAGCGAAGTATGCAGGTAAGGGAATGCGCAATTCGCTATATTTTTATCTTAATTTTTATAGCAGAAGAGTAAAAATTTAAAAATCGATTAACAATTTTATAAATTTAAATCTCTTAGTTAAGTGATTATGTTTGAAATGTTATGTATGTAAGCACAGGTAAATGGAAATGTGGTGTAATGTTTTAAATAAAATTCATTGTTGTCAAACTAATAAATTTTTATATGTCCAAAAATAGAGTAATTCCGGGATTTATGCCGCATATTTTTTTTTATTTTTTGTATACAGCCCCATGGTGGACATAAAATTACAAAAACCCATGTTGTGATATTTAATGTTAAATATACAACGCGTATACTGCGACAAAAAAATTCAAAACAAATAATTAATATTTTATAACAATTTCTTTCTAAAACATTACACTGCGGCGCGTCACCCGTACATTCAGGATGAGACGCCGCACTTGTGCGGTAGTTATGCCTTGCTTGTAATAAGAACAGAATGAAATTATAAATAAAAATATTTAAAAAATATTCATATCTGGACTATAATTAACGATGTAATAAAAAAATGAAACTAAATTAGTACAATGAAACGTATTAGTAGATTCAAAATATTAATTGTTTGCCTACTTTCACTATTAAAATTATCGACTTATTTTTTTAAATGAAATTTTAATTGTTATTTCAGTAACAGCGTAACATCAATGTATTAGAGAGTAAAAAGTAAAATTGTGTTTGCATAATTTATTTGTTAACCCTTTCGAGACCAGCGGCTTTTACAGAAATTTTATTTGGTTGGCACCACTTTTTTAAAAGAAGTTACTTTTACTTACATAATCATGAAAATGCTCTAATTAAAGAAAGGAAATACTACATTTTTTTTTTTTTACTGGTGCCAGAAACAAATTTTGTATGCTGTTTATGATGGTGCTTATATACACCTATGGTCCCGAATGGGTTAATAGACTTGATTTTTTTACTACAATCTACACAAAAAGTGTCGATAAAGTACAGTCTTTATCTAACTACATTTGGCACATGATGCAACGAAGCCAATTACACTTCCTATTTTTTGGAGTAGTTTTCTAAACATTCCTTGCAAAGAACGTCTGAGTTACGCATAATCCAATATTTCATTATTATCATCTTGACTTGCATCTTTCTTGACTTCTTACTTTTTATTTTTCCCTTTTTCTCCTTTGGTTTTAGTAAACTTGATAACATGCCTAACATGGTTAGACTGTGCAAAAAGAAAAGGAAAAGTTAGTAACACTTAAATCATCCCGTACAAAGGATACTGCGGCATGTATACTGGAATTGCAGTGCGGCATGTATCGCATTTTGCAAAGTGCAGATGTCAGCCATCACAGTTACCTGCCATCGCTAAGGTCTAGCGTAACCATACACACAGTACTCTACACAAACGCTACTCTTAGTTTTGACTTCGAAATCCTGCATGCATTTAGTAACTAGCACTTCCCTCAGAGGGATTAGTCTGAGCGATATTGCAAAGAAAATAGATTTAATAATAATGTATGGAAGCAAAGAAAATGAGATGTTATCTTTAATTGTCCATTTACTGCGATAAATTGAAATGATGACAATAAACGAATCGTAGAATTACAAAATCTTGTATTAAATTTGTATACACTGTTTAAAAAAGTGGGAAAGCAAACCATGCAAGACAGCCATGCATGGATATAAAATTGTAAGTACGCAATATATTAAAAGTAAAATTGAAAATGAAACACTAAATTATCTTATATCGGAATTTTAACTGTAAAAAATGCTGTCAAGAACATAATCAGACGCTTCGCACCAATTTGAGTAACTTTAAATGACAAATATATGAAGTTTGAAAAGAATGGACTATACTTTATATGGTGTGTGCTCCCCCGGCATAGTTATTAGTTAATATTGTACAATATCTGTTTTCCACGTATACAATGAGGTTGTCGATAAGAATTAAGCAATTCTCTCTTCAAAATCTGATACAGTATCAAAGTACCGAACACATCAACATTGGCATGCGATACGTCGATGGAGTATGTTTTAGATATTCTCGATTGGATTTAAATGATGTGTGTATCCTGTCCACTACATAAGATGTATTGTTTTGTTTTCAAACATATTCTGCACAAGTTGAGCTGTATTTAGCACGTATTAAATAAAAGAAATCGGCAATGATTGCAGCATAAAGTATGAAACAAGATCTGAATATATCGTCTGCATAACCTTTGAGCTGCCAAAGTGTCATTTGAAGAAATTTACAAATCCATACATATTTTTTCAGCAAATCATGCAAGCTAAAATACGCCAATATGAATCCGATTATGAAAATTTACCAGAATAAGTTAATATATAAAAAATCTACTAATAACAATTGAGAATATGACCTTATGATAAAATGCCTAAAAAATGAATCAGAAAAAAAAATTCATATCAAATATAAAACGGCACTTTGCTCTGTTAGTGTCCTTGGCGAGAGAGAAAAGCCTAGAAAAGGAACACTTTAACAAGTACTTTCGGGCAACCTATTCACTGTTTCGTACAGGCCTTTATTCAATATTTACACAATTTATTTAAAGCCAGGTGGGTATCTATCAGTTTTATTGCATTTAAATTGCGTGTTTTGTGGAGGAAATGCAGCATTATGAAATAATTAAAGTTGCTATACATAATAATTCCAAATTAATGGCAATTCAGATCGCTTTCCTTTCATTTCATCTTTTTAAATTTTAAATTTTTTAGAAACCATTCATAGAGACAATTTTATATTTTAAAACTAACCCGAAGCAAAATTTCAAGTTTTTGGGTCAGCAGTAACACAGAAATGGAAAAATTTCGAAAGTGTTTTGTTTCTGCAGTGTTTTATACAGCGACATTTTTAGAAATTGTTCTATTGCGAGAATTTACGTCATGATAAATACAGCCATGCCAATTTTCATGTTTATATTCCTAACAATTCCATGTACTTCGTTACTTAGATCATCTTTAGATCTTTTTCCGTTTTGTTTAGTCTTTCAATTTTTCAGATTTCGTTCTACAACGAGCATTTACATTTTAGAAATTACTGTCTTGCCAAAGTTCTAGTTTCTAATCCCAACAGTATCCCAGAATTTTCCGTATTCCAAATAAGTCATAATTTATAACCATTCTACAAATTTTTATGTTTATCTGTCAAATTTAATTTTCGAACCTTTTCACAACGAGTATTTACATCTTAAAAGTAACCACCACACCGAATTTAAATTTCTAACCCCAATCAATATCACAGAAATCGCAATTTTAGAACTTTTTTGCTCCTGCAGTGATGTAGATTGTTGCACTGACATAAAATATAGCCTTTTTTCGGAGCAGATATGGCCACGAACATTTTTTTAAGTTGACTATGTAGTTTGAGAGATAACACCTCATAAACGCACAAACATTAATAATATTATACATTTTATAGTATCATAACGCTTTATATTATTAGCATAGATGTACAGATACAGAAGCCATTTATCTGTTACAAACTAAAATGCCCGACGTTGTCTAGAATTTGAAGAATGTTTGTTCTGAAAAGTCAATTTTAAAATTTAATATACAACATAAAACAAACATAAAAAAGCAGTCGAAGTGTTCTACACATGAAACAATTGGAAACGCAATATAAAAATGTATAAATGTATATGACAGAAGCAAAATAATACAGCTATAAATGAACTTATTTCAATATATAATTGGAGCAATAATGTTAAAATACGCCAATATTTCCATAATCGGTTTTTATCATGCTTCAATACGTTTTTCACACTCATATGACGTTATACTGTATCCACCACGTCCTTTATATTTCCAATACGACGTAATATTTTCCTTTTTCACGTGGAAACCTTGAAATAGAAAAGTTCGAAGTTATATTCACTTTCATTTAAATTCGTCAAGCTATTTATTTCATTTTCATTTTTCACACGAATATCTAGCAATAGAAAAGTTATGACGTTAATATTCACCCTTTTTTTAATTCGGCAAACTATTTATTTCATTTTTATTTTCCACCTGGAAATCTTGCAGTAGAAAATTAATTGTTGTAGTAAGAATTTTATTGTGTATTTTAATTGTTGGCAACTGCTATAACGAAAAATGTTTAAATTTGATAAGAAATTGCTGTTAAAATGATGGTTTTTTATTAATTAAAAATCAACTAACAATTATTTCGATTCCGGATTACTTTAGTTGCCACGGCCGTGTTTTAATACACATGTACGTTTCTTTTCACAATTCTGGCTTCCAAACTGTGGATTTGTATAGAAGTTCAAACAGACAGATAGAAAAATTTTCATTTTTATATATTAGATTATATACAAACATAAATAACTTATCTAATACGTGTTAGCAGATGCATTTTTAAATATATATATATATATAAACCAGTATAATACTTATTCTTTTTTAATTCATACTCATTTATATGATTTGACAAAAAATCTCACTTTCTTAACACCGAATGTCGTGCTTTTTTACAAAAATGCCAAAGTCCATATAACAGCAAAGTACCATGAAAAGCATTAAATGCATGGTAATAAGGTATTTAGAATGCAACATTTACTATCAGCCATTATTGGCATTCAATCTTATAGTTTGGAGATAGATTTTTGGTGAACGGGATAACTATGTAGTGCCAAATACTGCACTGCAATTTAACTTAATCGTCTCTATTCTACTATTTTAAGATTTTTAAATCTAAACATCGCACCTTTTCAATTTTTATACCGTCGTATTGGGGAGAAAAGATACTTTTAAATGAAATTTGATTGAAAACTGCATCTCAATATATTTTTGAAACATTAATTTTTGTAGTTTTTAGCGCCATTTGTTTAATTTTAGCAACTCAAGTACTCCATTTCTGTACAAAGTAAGGCGAAAATAGTTGGAAAATAGTAATTATACCTTTTGGTTGCATTTTTCCCTTAACAACTTTAAAAATATATAATTAAAATACGTGCTATTTTGAAAAAAATATAAATAAATGATATCTGATAAAATGTGGAGCTATTATAGACGACATATCTTTTTTTGGATTTGTGTATTATTCAGCGATATCCTCAGCGATAGACCTATGCGTACTTTACTGTAGAAGTTCTTTAAGATTGGATCGTAAATAAAGAATACTTCACCCGATACTGATGACGTCATTCTGTACAAAATAAAAGCGTGTGTTTTAAGTCTTAAACCTGAAATATGTTTTGTACTATCTATATTTATATATTTTGTTTGTCTTCGGATGTGACACTAAATTCTGAATAAACAGACTTTCCGTTTTCTAGTTTTTTTCAATTTTTGCGCAATTTCGTCCTCAAAAAGTGAGATTTGTTGAAAAAAGATATAAATAGCTACACTGTAAAAAAAATTCCGCAACGTTCCTGGGAAAAAATGGGCAGCTGAGTTGCCCATTATTTCCAAGAAACATTTCTTGAAAATGACTGGTACTTTACTGTATATGTTAAAAACTTTCTACAGAAATGCCAGTAAGTTTCCTGCGAAATACCAGGAATATTTCTGTTGACAGCAAAACATTACTGACATATTCAAGGCTGGAGTAGCACAAGAGCGAAAAATGCCCAGACCAGGGATCGAACCTGGATACTTGGCCTGCCGTGACAATGCCTTACCTGTTAGGCTATCCGGACCGATACCTTGCTGACATAATTCACTCTGGATGTTTGTTCCCTTCATTATGACATTACTGACATTTCACAGCAAGCGGGATCCGCAGACGATTTTTACATTTCCAGTTGACAATTTTGGCTTTATTATCATTATTTGTTAGAATGAAAAAATATTTTGAAATTGACATCAAAATTATTATTTATAATTTACACGAAAAAATAAATTTTCAGTTAAAATTTAATAAAGTAAATATATATGTGATATATTGTTTCTGAACTTTGCTTAAAATATAAAAATATATAAATGTAAATAATAATTAGAAAAAAAATCTAGACATAAAATATTTTGGATTTTCGTCAGTAATTATGTTAGTTTACAAGTTAGATAAAATACATATAAATTTTCATGAAAAAAAAAAAAAAAAACCTAAACGTAATTGTATATTTTTTCCGAAAATAAAAAAAAATTCAAATTTGCAGCAATTCAAAGTGTCAAATATATGTCAAATTTAAATCAAATTGTAATAAAGTATTAAAATATAAAATTAATTAAAAAAGAAAAAAAAAGTCAAGAGGTAGCATCGAACTCGGGCCGTACGGGTGGCGTGCGAGCTCCCTGCGTCCACACCACGAAAGACACGTTGAGAGCTGCAAACTAATGGGTATTTGAAACGTATGCTAAAACTCGGCATCTAATTTCTGAAAATCTAAGGCCCATTTGAAAAAATCCTTTCACAAGAATAATTAGAGATAAGAACTCTAAAACATACTTTAAATTAATCAAAATAGGTGAGAATCATATTTGATTGTCCCCTGGTTAATGCAGATCCAAATAATAGGTGTATTTTTTTACACAGTCTGCTCGTTAAAGATTTCACAGACAAGTACGAGAGATAATCTCTTAGTGATGTCACAGAGGTATTGTATTTTCATCTGAATTATCTTGACAATAGAGACGTAAAGGATTATGTCGTCTATTGATTTATTTGCATTCCATATTGATTTTTTTACATTCATTTAAGGAATTCGTTTTCGACACTCGCGCGCGAGCAACGGATTATAGGAAAAAAAAAAAAATGGCGGCCGCAGCGTTTTGCTGTTTCCAACTTTTGTTCAGGAACGTTTCGGATAAGAAAACCAGAATTTCACAGGAAAGAGCTAAATTATTCTGAAAACCTGATAAAAGGCGAAACGTTCCTGGATTTTACATGGAACGTTACCATTTTTTTTTACAGTGTATGAAAACAAACTTCATGAACGTTTATGCTTATTTTTACAAGTAAATATGGCACAGATGTCATAAACGCTCAGAGGTACCTAATTGGCGTCAAAGTGGTGTTACTTTGCCTTGACATGGTAACCAGTGGCGGCTCGTAACTGTCATATTTTGGGGCATTAAATGCATGGCGGGCTGTATTATTCTTTTCTTACCATTATTTTTTAAAAAGAAATCATTACCTTGTTTAATGGTCGAATATTCCGAGGACAAATATGGCAAAGATTTCTTTTAAAGCTATAGTGGTAAGAGAAGAATAAATTTGGCAGCTATGGATTTAGTGCCCCCCAAAATGCCAGTCACGAGCCACCACTGATGTAACCATATATAACATTATTATATTTTTTTTCTGTATTATATCATTTATTGATTGTTATTTCCTTCTAAAAATAATAGAAAATGTCTTGTTTATCACTATATTTTGTTTTCATATTGAAATAAAAAATAACGTGCAATTATAACACGTTATATGTAGCTGGTATTCGAAAACGACGTTTTCGCCAAACTGGCATAAAAAATCACGCCAAACCCGGTGTGTATATGGCATCTGTGACGTGAATATAAACATTTTATTTATATATATAATATCATTGCTTTTTATATACAATTTTCTTTTGTCTGTATATAAAAATAGTTAAGTGGCTTGTTTACACAAATTTTTTTTATAAATCTTTAAAAAATTGCTTGAGTATATGAAACAATGAATAAGTTGCACAAAAATACGCATAAAAAGCTTATTTGACTCGCCAAACCCATTTTCTCTACCTCGCAAAGGCCCTTATACAGGAAAAGTACCAGTTTCATTTTTAAAGACTAAAAAGAAATTAATATAAATGGAAATTGTTTTTTTTAATCATACTTTCATTGAAATTCACAAAAATTTAGAAAATATATATGTTTTTAAATGCACTAAACAGTAGAAAAGTCTTGAAAAAAAAAACCCTTAAATGCACGGAGTTTAAATTTAATTCGGTAAGTTCAATTATGGAAGATAAAAGGATTTAAATGGGGATTTTGCCAAATTAGCCAGTTATCTCCAAGTTGGATTCATATATAAAAACTTTCTTGTTTCCAAATTTTGCGATATTTCACCACGTTGGCCAAAGTTTGGCGATATTTTTCAACAAATACGCATTGTTGAAGCTAATGCTGATTTCTCTATAGAAAATCAAACGTAACCATTAATTCACACCCCCCCCCCCTAACGTTGTCCCCTTAGGGATCGAATTTTTAAAAAATCAATGTTTAATTCATGTATTGCCCTCAGGAATGCACAGATATTCCAAATTTCAAAACTCTATGTCAACAGAAAGTGGGTGAAATATGAATCACAAAATTTGAGTACCACAGACAAATATAATTGTGAGTTAAAAGAAAGCATGTAAAAAACAAGTGAATAAGTGTGATCACAGATCGCACAGAGGGTTTCGTTTAATGTTCCTTTCAAAGCACATTATCCTTTTGAAAAATCTGTTAGTTCCACATTTTGCAATCAGGGACGCACTCTATTCTAAATAAACCTCTATCCGAACGAAACTCCGTTTTATATACTATCCATAGATATATTAGTCGAGGGGATTGGGCCGATAGCACCCGAGATAAGTAGACGCCCCTTGCGGTAAAAAGTGGAACTAAAATATGTAAGACTATGATTTATAATATGAAAGAATTGTCAAATGGGTGTCGACAAAAGTTTGAAAAGGGAGAAGGTTAGAAAAATTGCTTAAAATACACAATTTAGAGCCCGGAGGAGTAAATAATATAAGACTTTTTGAAAATTTTATGATTTGCAGTGTGATTTGAGCTATTCAGCTATACGTATACAAAATTTCATATCTCCAACTAAATCAGGGGATCTCTTAGAAAGAATTGCTTAAAATATATATGTGGTATCTCAAAGGGTTAAACGTAAGACTTTTTCAGGATTTTATGATTTCTCGCCTGGCCTCATGTGTTCTCTTATAAGTATGCAAAATTTCAAATCTCCAATTTAATAAGGGTCTCAGTTAGAAAGAATTGCTTAAAATACGCATGTGGGAGCCCAAAAGGTTAAATGAACGATTTTTAAAAAATTCTATGATTTGTCGTATGATGTTTGGTGTTCAGCTATAAGTATGCAAAACTTCACGCCTCCAACCTAATTAGGGGCTCAATTAGAAAGAATTGTATAAAATACACATGTGGGAGCCCAAAGGGTTAAATGAACAACTTTATCAAAATTTTATAGTTTGTCATTTGATGTGAGGTGTTCAGCTATAAGTATGACAAATTTCACGCTTCCAACCTACATAGGGACTCACTTAGAAAGAATTGTTTAAAATACACATGTGGGAGACCAAAGTGTTAAATGAACGACTTATTAAAAATTTTATAGTTTGACATTTGATGTGAGGTGTTCAGCTATAAGTATGCAAAATTTCACGCCTCCAACTTACTTAGGGACTCACTTAGAAAGAATTGTTTAAAATACACATGTGGGAGAAAAAGGGTTAAATCAAGGACTTTATTAAGATTTTATAGTTTGTCATTTGATGTGAGGTGTTCAGCTATAAGTATGCAAAATTTCACGCCTCCAACCTAATTAGGGCTCAATTAGAAAGAATTGATTAAAATACACATGTGGGAGCCCAAAGGGTTAAATGAAGGACTTTAATCAAAATTTTATAGTTTGTCATTTGATGTGAGGTGTTCAGCTATAAGTATGCAAAATTTCACCCCTCCAACCTAATTAGGGCTCAATTAGTAAGAATTGTTAAAAATATACATGTGGGAGCCCAAAGGGTTAAATGAACAACTTTATCAAAATTTTATAATTTGTAATTTGATGTGAGGTGTTCAGCTATAAGTATGCAAAATTTCACCCCTCCAACCTAATTAGGGCTCAATTAGAAAGAATTGTTTAAAATATACATGTGGGAGCCCAAAGGGTTAAATGAAGGACTTTATCAAAATTTTATAGTTTGTCATTTGATGTGAGGTGTTCAGCTATAAGTATGCAAAATTTCACCCCTCCAACCTAATTAGGGCTCAATTAGAAAGAATTGTTTAAAATATACATGTGGGAGCCCAAAGGGTTAAATGAAGGACTTTATCAAAATTTTATACTTTGTCATTTGATGTGAGGTGTTCAGCTATAAGTATGCAAAATTTCACGCCTCCAACCTACTTAGGGATTCACTTAGAAAGAATTGTTTAAAATACACATGTGGGAGCCCAAAGGGTTAAGTGAACGACTTTTCAAAAATTTTATAGATTGGCATTTGATGTGAGGTGTTCAGCTATATGTTTGCAAAATTTCACCCCTCCAACCTAATTAGGGCTCACTTAGAAAGTATTTTTTAAATTACACATGTAGGAGACCAAAGGGTTAAATTAACGACTTTATCAAAATTTTATAGTTTGTCGTTTGATGTGAGGTGTTCAGCTATATGTGTGCAAAATTTCACGCCTCCAACCTAATTAGGGCTCACTTAGAAATAATTGTTTAAAATACACATGTGGGAGCCAAAAGGGTTAAATGCAGGACTTTATCAAAATTTTATAGTTTGTCATTTGATGTGAGGTTTTCAGCTATAAGTATGCAAAATTTCACCCCTCCAACCTAATTAGGGCTCACTTAGAAAGAATAGTTTAAAATACACATGTGGGAGCCCAAAGGGTTAAATGAAGGACTTTATCAAAATTTTATAGTCTGTCATTTGATGTGAGGTGTTCAGCTATAAGTATGCAAAATTTCACCCCTCCAACCTAATTAGGGCTCAATTAGAAAGAATTGTATAAAATACACATGTGGGAGCCCAAAGGGTTAAATGAAGAACTTTATCAAAATTTTATAGTTTGTCATTTGATGTGAGGTGTTCAGCTATAAGTATGCAAAATTTCACGCCTCCAACCTAATTAGGACTGAATTGGAAAGAATTGTTTAAAATACACATGTGGAGCCCAAAGGGTTAAATGTACGACTTTTTCATCATTTTATGATTTGTCGTATGATATGTGGTGTTCAGCTATAAGTATGCAAAATTACAAGTCTCCAACATGTATATTTTCTGAGAACGGGCTCTGTGACAGACGGGCAGACAGACAGAGGAGCGAGACGAATAGGGTTTCGTCAGATGACCGAAACCCTAAAAAATAAAGAAAATAAGAAGAAATGATGCTATAAATCAAAATATTTTATTTAACATCATATAATTTTTTCTAATTTTCACACGCGAAATATAAAATATGCTTTTGGCGATTGAAAAATGCTATTGATTAAATTTCGCAAAATCTCAAATCAAAGTTTTTATTCCTTTTTAGGTGCTTTCGTAATTATATAAATACGTAGCACCTATAGTCGTCGTTCAGTCCGTCCGTCTGTCCGTCTGTCCGTCCGTCTGTCCGCATGTAACAGAGCAAAAACTACCCAACCGAATAGTCTGAAATTTCAAATATGTGATTGTTGCAAAATTTTGTCGAGCCATTTCAAATTTTATGAAAATCGGATGTATAGTTTAATTACAGGGACAGTCAAAAGTTTTTCTTTACATTACGGCCAATGGGAAAAATTATTGCAAGTGGATTTTAATGATATTAGAGCCTTCCGAATGATCTTATATTTTAAAGATATAATTGTTGCAAAATTTTGTCGAGCCATTTCACATTTTAGGAAAATCGGACGTATAGTTTAATTACAGGGACAGTCAAAATTTTTTCTTTACATTACGGCCAATGGGAAAAATTATTGCAAGTGGATTTTAATGGTATTAGAGCCTTCCGAATGATCTGAAATTTTAAAGATATAATTGTTGCAAAATTTTGTCGAGCCATTTCAAATTTTAGGAAAATCGGATGTATAGTTTAATTACAGGGACAGCCAAAAGTTTTTCTTTACATTACGGCCAATGGGAAAAAATATTGCAAGTGCATTTTAATGATATTACAGCCTTCCGAATGGTCTGAAATTTTAAAGATATAATTGTTGCAAAATTTTGTTGAGCTATTTCAAATTTTAGGAAAATCGGATGTATAGTTTAATTACAGGGACAGTCAAAAGTGTTCCGAAAAAATTATTGGAAGTGCATTTTAATGATGTATCAGACTATGCACGTTATGAAGTGCAAAAAATTATACATTCAGTACAATATGGGGTGCAAAAAATAATTTTAAAACTAGTTATAGTACGAACGCACCTCATTTGCCACGTTTGACGAGCAATTTCCAACTTGTTTATTGTTTGTTTTATGTTGTTGTTAAATTTTGAAATTGATTTTTCAGAGCAAACATTCTTCAAATTCCGGGCAACGCCGGGCGCTGGAGCTAGTACTGTTATAAATACAAGATATTTTATAATATTAATGAAACAGGTAAGTTAGAAAATCCTATAAATATATCAGAAGATAAAATTAATTTTAATAATCTTGAATAACACAAGCCTGCGATGGTTGCATTTTTTAACTTTTGATATTTAATTAGCCCCCGGTACGGTATGTTATTTCTTTCTCCCATCTTATTTTGTGTTTTCAAAAAAATAACGTTACCTTACAGAAGCCTGCTATAAACAAAGCAGATGTTTCTTTGTACGATTAAATGCTCTATAGCAATTTTTTAAATTTCTAAGCATCGCACATAATTTTTGTTACCGTCGTATTGGGAAAAAAATGTACTTTTAAATGCAATTTGTTTGAAAACTTTATCTCCATTTATTTTTGAAAGATTAATTTTTTTTTTTGTAGTTTTTAGCACCATTTGTTTAATTTTGACAACTCAAGTACTCCATTTCTGTAGAAAGTAAAGGTTGGTTGGTTGGTTGTATTTATGTCGGCCAATTATCTGCACGTGGGATATGGGCCCAAGGGGGGGGGTGCCTTCCGTGGAGGTCTTTCTAAGGGAACCTAATCCGTATTAACGCTTGGAGAACCAAGGCTCGAAGAAAACCACGAAAACTCCGAACGATTAGGCCGACGGGCGCGATTGGGATCGAACCCAGCACTTCCCGTCTACCAGCTTCGAGAGCAGAACCTCTCGGCCACTGGTGGTAGAAAGTAAAGGAAAAATAGTTGAAAAACACGAAAAATAGCAACTATATCTTTTTGTTGCCATTTTCTCATAACAACGGAAAGAAAATGTATTTAAAATACGTTATATTTTGAAAAGATATAAACAAATAATTTCTGTTAAAACATGGAGCTGTTATAAACTATATTTACAAACAAATGAAGGATTATGAATCATTAGACAGCCGTTTTGTTTCTCGAGTTGCTTTAATAACGGCATCTTTTTGCAGCATTTGTGTATTATTTTGTGATAGTGACGTCCTATGCATGCTTTACTGTAGATCAGTGATTCCCAACGTGGGGCGCACGCCCCACTGGGGGGACATTTGATTCTTTAGGGGGGCAATTTCAAATTTGTAACTCACCCATTCGCTCTCCTTTTTTAGGTGCGTTCGTAATTATATAAATACGTAGCACCTATAGTCGTCGTTCAGTCCGTCCGTTCGTCTGTCCGTCCGTCTGTCCGTCCGTCTGTCCGTCCGTCTGTCCGCATGTAATAGAGCAAAAACTACCAAACCGAATTGTCTGAAATTTCAAATATATGATTGTTGCAAAATTTTGTCGAGCCATTTCAAATTTTATGAAAATCGGATGTATAGTTTAATTACAGGGACAGTCAAAATTTTTTCTTTACATTACGGCCAATGGGAAAAATTATTGCAAGTGGATTTTAATGATATTAGAGCCTTCCGAATGATCTGAAATTTTAAAGATATAATTGTTACAAAATTTTGTCGAGCCATTTCAAATTTTAGGAAAATCGGATGTATAGTTTAATTACAGGGACAGTCAAAAGTTTTTCTTTACATTACGGCCAATGGGAAAAATTATTGCAAATGCATTTTAATGATATTACAGCCTTCCGAATGGTCTGAAATTTTAAAGATATAATTGTTGCAAAATTTTGTTGAGCTATTTCAAATTTTAGGAAAATCGGATGTATAGTTTAATTACAGGGACGGTCAAAAGTGTTCCGTTACATTACGGGGAATGGGAAAAAGTTATTGGAAGTGCATTTTAATGATGTATCAGACTATGCACTTTATGAAGGGCAAAAAATTATACATTCAGTACAATATGGGGTGCAAAAAATAATTATAAAACTAGTTATAGTACGAACGCACCTCATTTGCCACGTTTGACGAGCAATTTCCAACTTTTTTCTTTTAAATGGAAAAACAAACAGATTTCTTTTCCTGTCTGATTAAATTTAAATATGTTTTATGGCACTTCATTATTACTGCGTGCGTTTTTTTTTATTATTTGCTCCATGTGTTCAAACCAGTTGTTTACGAAAACATCTACCGGTGAAAGTGACGCACACCAAATATCTGTGACGTATGCAGATATAATGTGCTTTTTTATCAGTTTTTTTAATATAATTTTTAAACGATTTGGAACTAATTTTTCATAGTAGGTGCATTCAGTAGGTGACTCTTATAGTACCTTTTTTCACTCTTATAGTACCCTTATTATACCTTTTGGTGCAATCAGAAACGAAATCCGACAAATATTTTTTGAGTTATGCTTGACGAAAGGTTTTTATTAGGCTTTTTTTTTAGTAGGACATGGCGTTAATATCCATCGTAGCTGTTATGTGACCAGACAGTGATATTGCGCTGAGTATCAGCCTTCGCTTCGCTCAGACAATTAGTGTATGAAAAGTATTTAAGCATAACGTGTTTAAAAGTTTGGACAGTGAAATCATGCACTTACGTCAAAATAAGGATTGTACTTCTACAAGTAAACATAGACATGGGATTCGCGCTATACACTGGTAACCATAGTCTCATTGCGTACCTATACTGCGCGATTGACGACCATCTATCGATAATTACAAGAAATACAAGGGGTGCGACATCTATCCCGGATGCGGTGACTTTCCCGGAGTTACCCTATATTATTTATATTGGCAAGTATTTATCGTTAAAAGTTTAATTAAATTTCTACATTATACATTATACTTTTTCATTTTCATACATGTAATGGGTGTTCATCTTTTTCAAAACACACATTTGTTATCATATGTTAAAATCGAAACTACTTTTCCTCGTTAATCTTCTCTTATTCTTATACATTTAAGAAGTAATCCCTAAAAGATTTGGAATCTCATTACATTAAAACATTTTTACATGGCACTCGAAACAACTACGTAAAACAATAAGGGGAATATAATAACATCCATATAAACCATATACAATAATCACCAAATCACCACATGTTGAAAATGCAAGGGCTATAAAGACAAATTATGAACACAGTGCAGAAAGTAATAGATTTCTGTGTAGCATTTTGTTATGTTAATTGTAAAAGTACAACTAGTGGCACACGAAAAGTACAATTTCTAAAGAGATGTTTATATTTCTGACCATTCGTAATACTTGATATAACACTACATTGTTAATCGGATAATTTAAAAAGGTAATGAGGTTTTGGTGATAATAGCGACACTATGGTGATTCTTACGATCAGGCTTTTGCCATGAAGGAAGAATACTTTGAAAGAACGCCACACAAATAAACTTATGTGCCAATCTTAGATAAAACATATGAGTGTACAGTTTATGTGAAGTACATATTAGTCCATGTCCAACTGCTTGCCTACAACACTCCATTTACCTGATTTTATCTACTCTTTCCAAAGTAAGTATGGTTTATATCGATGTTACTTAAACACCTGTGCCCCGACCCTTCAACGTTTAACCTTTTCAGATAGAAAGTACTTATTTTGCTAGAATGTTAAAATAATTGAATGTCAATACAATCTATGAATCAATTTATTTGAAAACGAACAGGCGGCCCAAAATGCACGTGTGGGAGTATCAGGTCATGAGGAGCAAGAATTACATAGGAACTGGGGGTCGGAAACGTGATCGTGACGCAAAGAAAATATAGCAAATGGTGCAAAAATGCCTTCATTTTACAAAAAACTTAATCGATGTAAGAAATACAAATGAAAAATTTTACAACTCATAACAAGTGCTCAAAATGTGCCCCATTAACCGCCATGCATACTTCACATATGTGCCACATGGAATCGCGAACACGTTCCAATTGGCCAAGAGTCTCTTGGACACGTGCCGCCACTTCAGCGATCCGTGCCATGAGGCCCATGGCCGATGGAACGCCTTTCTCGTACACCAAAGACTTAAGATATCCCCACAGGTAGAAATCCAAGGGAATTAGGTCCGGGGATCGCGGTGGCCGCGGTTCCGGGCTGTTTGGAACAAGTTCGCGATTCCATGTGGCGTCGATGTGAAGCATGCATCACGGCTATTAGGGCACATTTTGAGCACTTGTTATGAGCTGTAACATTTTTCACTTGTATTTTGCACTTTGATTTTTTATTTTTAAATACATGTCTGTTTGCGCTGTTTCTTTTCTTTTCTTTGCGTCACGGTCACGATGCAATTGCACCGTCACGATCGCATTTCCGACCCCCAGTTCCTATGTAATTCTTGCTCCTCGTGACCTAATACACCCACACATGCCGTTTGAACATGACCGTTTGAACCATCCTGTATAAGAGCTTTTCTTTGCGAGCGTTATAAAAGCACAATTTTATTCCAAAGATCTAGGACAATTCTGGTATGTGAATAAATATTAAAACATTAAAACATATAAATATATACAACCACCCTTCAAATTTGTTGACCTGGAGTTGTGAGGCATTTTGGTGAGGCATTTGTGAGGCGTTTGGTGGGGCATTCATTGACTAAAATATGTGAATTTTTGTAATGGGTACATCAAATTGTACATCATTGTTCATTGTAAAAATATTGTGATTTTTGTACATCAAAATTATCCTTAGGATGGCTGTAACGTGTAACATGAGCTGTAAATGTAAAGATTAAAAAAATCCCCTTTATTTCGTTTGAACTATTAAAATGTGGTTGCTTTTTTATTGTCTTTACGAATGATATATATAGATATTAAAGCATTTGCGAACTTTTATTTTTCAAACGGTATCACCAACTTTTAACATATTATTTGAGTTTCTTAGAAAAAAATTTCTTAATAAGAACTGAACTCACAGCAATCCTTTTTTTTTTCCCGGTAGTCTATATTAATTCAATTACTAGAAATAAAGCAGCATCAAGTAAATGTATTTTAATTTCTGTTTAAATTCCTATTGACTTTAAAAATTTTAATTATATTCTTTTACAAAATGGTGGATTTTGAATTAGGACGTTGTTTTGTTGCAATATAACTAATGCTTGACATAACACTACATTTTTTGTGTGATAGTTTTAAAATATACTTGGGTTTAGCTGCTATTAGCAGCACTATGGTGGTTCTTACGACCAAATTTTTTTGCCATAAACCTATATGTGAATAATACATAAATGTTATGAATCTAATGTAGAGAACATGTGAAGTGCACATCAGGCGATGTGTCACTGCTAGCCTACAGCGCTTATGACATGATCATGACTTCATCGTCATTAAAGTAATTAAAAAATATAAGAAACGTGTGTGTTTCAAAACTTTAAACTTATATGTGAATAATACACAAATCATATGAATGGAATATAGAGAACATGTGAAGTGCACACCAGGCGACGACCCACTGCTAGCTTACAGCGCTTATGACATGATCATGGTTTCATCAGTATTAAAGTAATTAAATAATATAAGAAGAATGTGTGTTTCAAAACTTTAAACTTAGTAATTAGGACATTTTTATGTTTTCAACGAATATCACACATTATAAGCTAAATATTTTACATACTTATTTCTGACACGGCTTATGCAGATGTGATTCTTCTAAAGACAGAAGTTTCATGAAGAAAAAGAAGATCAAAAGTATAATTGCTAATTGCTAATATTTTTTATACGGTGTCATTTGAAATCAAAATTTCAAGAAACAAAGATAAATATTTATATTTATGTAACCGTCGGTAATAAAACAAGAATGAAGGGGGGGGGGGGATTTACAGCAAGTATTGTGTTTAGAAAATTAAAACTTTAGTTTAGTTTTCTTTTTTTTTTTTCTGGACAAAACAGATGTAAATGATATTTCTTTAAATTCATTTTCAAATGCCCGCAGGTAATAAATATAGAATAACGGGAATTCTCCATATTTGTAAATGTAATTTTCATAATATTTTTTTAAAATTTAAGCTTTCTTGAATTAAAATTGAAAGTAATGGGATAACATATATTTCTGTTTTTATTAATAATTTTTTTAATCTAAAGATTGTGCTCTAGAAATTGGCCATTTCTCATAATACTTTATTTTACACTTTTACTTTACGTGCCAAGCTGAAAGGTTTTCATGTAAATACACAACTCTGTTTACGTAACGATATAAATGAAGGATTGGATATGTTAACAATTCTTAGGTTATGTCTTTTCGGTAATTAAAAAATAGAGACAATTCCATTTTATATATTCTTTGAAAAGTAAACAAAAACCCCAAATACGATATTGAGCAAAATGCATATGTTATTTTAAATATATATTTTGGTTTAAAGATTTTTTTAATGTACATCTTGAAAAATAATTGTATAACTATACAAATTATGGGTGTTTTGATATTTTCTATAATTACATAAATATTTTCTATAAAATATATAATTGTCATGTTTTCTTATAAATATATGTAAACTAGAAAGGTAGCCCGTCAAAAAATGACGGAAATTTAGATATAAAGATATATACAACTCATTTGCAAGAATATGAGTTTGCTCGCTTGTTCCGCAGTGATAGATGAAAATAACACATTTTAAGAACGAAACACATTTATGAAAAACTGTGTACAGTAGAAGACCACTAATCTGCACAGTTTGGTTCCAAGTATTATGCAGATTTGAGGCTTTTTGTGGTCATGTCTATTCAATCTTTGTTTACATTTTTTTTAATTCATATATTGGACAATTTAGATTGTTGAGCCATAAAAATAAATAAATAACACACTTGAAGTAAGGTTAAAAACTATTAAATCACATCAGAAACTATCATATTTTTGTGATTGCCAGTCGCATTTTATAAAAGCAAATTTTATTTTGCTTCCACTGATTTTATTAAAAGTTTCCAAGCAGTTTTTATAGCGTATTCATTAGTTTTTTTTTTGTACCCAAACTATAGGTTTTTTTGGATGGTATGAAGTAAATATTTTGATGATCAACAACCATGTCTTGCATACAAACGTGATAAATTAACCCCGGGGTTAATTTATCACATAATGTTATCCCAATGGGATAAAATATATCCCACCTAATTTAAACAAAATTCTCACCAGAAAATTTTAACTAAATTTTATATTTCTAACTTTGGAGGAAAATCATTGAAAAATTGCTTTTCCTTATTTAAAAATAAAATTTTTCGATTATTCCGGTGAGACTTGAATATTTAGAGGCATTTTTGCCTGCTCCTCAAGGGGTTAACAAAATTAACATTAACGTTAAAATTTATATTAAGGAGAGATCCGGTAGTATCGGACGGAGGGCTGTACCCGGCAATTAGTGTTTCAAGTCGGAATGGAGTAGAAGAATAAAGGGCTGCGGACGAAGAGGGCATACGATTTCATGAAATCGATTTCATACGTATACGATTTCATGATGTGGTATTATATGTGTGTTCTTCACGATCTTGGTTACGACGTTGGCGAAATTGGCTGCAACTTGTCATAATCCGAATAGTGTGGGCCGCTATAACAAAAAAATTAACCAGTTTTTAGTAAAATTTCTGATATAAAGTAGCTTTCAAAAACTTGTATAAAATTGCAGGCCGTTCTCGTGTTATGTCAGTCCTAGGAATAATATTTCTAACACTGAAGATTTTCCACGTATATATGGAATTTAGAAAAGCTTCTCCAAAAGAAAGGTCATGAAATGACATTGTAATTCCTCTAACTTCAAAGTTTAATCGGGCCCTGATGTTGAGTACTGAAATCTAATAAATACAGTTATTTTTAATATTACATCAGAATTAAACAGTTAAACTTATTTAACTTAAACCCGCTGTTACTTCCCGATGTTATTTTTTAGTATTAATAAAGAAAATTATTTAAAATTTTCAAATCATGCATTCATGATTTTTTCCCGTCTTTAATAAATAAATAATGAAAAAATACGCTTTTGTTCTGAGCTCATAAATATGACAATAAAATAATGTAACTAAGAAGACACTGCGAAATTAAATCTTTGTGATTGCAAACCATAAACAAACGATACCGCCACTATTTTACCTATTATGACGTCATTACAATATTGCCCATTGATTGTTGGAGAACTTACTTTGTGAATGATTACCTCGATGATTTAATATTTTTGACGTTTCACGATGAATGAATCACTTGTGTTTGTTTAGGTTTATGGAATGAGATATTAAGCTGTGAAACTAATTTCAATCGAAGTTATCCAAGGATATATGTATTTTTAATCGAAATTAAAAACAATGCTTTGATCTCGAAATAAAAAGTTTTAGTTTGTATAATTTGTTATTTCTGTTAATTATTTATTTAAGTACTTTTCCAGGCACAGATGTCATATTCGCCTCATATTGGCGCGATTTTTTTTCGGTTGCCAATTTGGCGAAAACATCAACAGCATAAACAACATAATCCGGGTTACCACATCAAGCAAAATAACGAAACTTTGGCGAAAGTTAAGTACCCTTTGCCTATATGTTCTGGCGTCAGAAAAAAATCGCGCCAATATGGGGCGAATATGACATCTGTACCCTTTTCCATTATAGCGCATTTTGAAAAAAAGCTTGGCGCGATTCGAGCATCAGAAAGTGAGATATGTTGCGAAAATATATAAACAGCTATGAAAACAAATCTAATGAACTTTTATCTTAGTTTATATATGCACTTATATGCATAAAAAATCGTTTCTAAATATATATAATTATTTATATATACAAATTACGGCACAAATTTCAGATATGAACCGGGATACCTAACTGGCGACAAAATGGTGTTATTTTGCCTGCTATTGTAACCCGGCTATTGTTTTTTATTTATTAATAAATTGTTAATTGTTGTTTTTAAATTATGTGAAAATATTTTCTATCGTTGAATGATTTTGAAAATGTTGCCGTTTGTGCAACGAAACGATCGTCAATCTTAATAAAGATTTTCTATCACTTTTTATAGCATTTTTTAACTTTATCTGTTTATAAGTGATTATTATACATGTGTTTATATTAATAAATTGTTTATTTACTTTTATTTTCTGTTTTTTATTTATATAAACTGCTTTGTTCTATAGTTATTATTCAAACTTTTATTTATTTATAGTTATTTCCTTTTCAAAATTATAGCAAATAATTGAAAAATATATAAGTAACTGGTATTCGAAAGCGAGATTTCTGCCAAATTGGCGTCATAGAAAAATCACGTCAACCCCCATGTGTAGTATATGACATCTGTGCAAAAATTACTTCTGTTTCTTTATAAAAATGGGTAAATAGCTTTTTTTATATTAAATTATCGGCACAGATGTCATATAAGCCTATATTGGCGCGATTTTTTTTTTTTTTTTTTTTTTTTTTTTTTTTTTTTTGTGCCGATGTCATACGCACCGGGTACTTAACTGACGCCAAAGTGTCGTTATTTACCTTGTAATGGTAACCCGAATGTTGTTTATGCTGTTTATGTTTTCGCCAAATTGGCGTCGGAAAAAAATCGCGCCAATATCGGGGCGTATATGACATCTGTACAAAATTGTATACATATGGAAAAAATTGATTGTGAGTATGAAGCAGTAAATAGGTTGCCAAAAAATACGTTGGCAAACTTCTTTCTCGCCAAGAAACTTTTATCCGAAGTATTGTACATAAGCAATGATTGCTAGAAATGCATTTTTAATTACGATATGAGCTTTTATACTTCACTACATTTATGCATACTATACTGTGTGTATAAATGCTACAGCTCATATGCAGAGCTACACAAAAGAATTCGTAAGGGTTACTGAGTATGAGAGTAAATTGCTTAAAGGTGGTTTTTAAAGGAGTTATGCATTTTTACGCTGAACTGCATTTAGTTTTCTAAGAAATGTTTGTAGAATATAGATAAAATGATATACATGGTCACGCAAAGAATTGGATACATAACCGTCTATGGATGATAATATCTGGAAATGTGATTTCAGTAGTTTTAAGAGTAGTTTAAATTAAATTTTAGCTATGTAGTGGCATGTAATAACGGTACTATTGGCTATGGACGGTAAGTGCTGAAATCAATTTTTAAATTTTTTTATGCGTTTTCTAAAATGTTTACTTAGTTATCTTGGTACTTCTTAGTTATCCCGTCGACCAAATTACTGTCGCCAAATTGTAAGATTAATTGCCAATAATGATTGCCATTAATTAATTAATTAAATGCCAATAATGGCCAATAAAACCATTAATTCGACGTTTTGTTTGTATTTTTATTAATGTTTCACTATTGATTTGGCGATTTATATAATTTGGCGAAATGGGTCGACGGGATATCTAAGAAGTAAAGTTAACTTATTTACCTTATTTCCCTAAATAAGGAAGTTTTGTTAAAGCATTCAGGATGTGTTGGAAAGTAATTCATATTCTATGCTTAACGCATGATTTTTCTTTCTTCTTTAGTCATATTTTGCATTTATTTTATTCTTAACTTTTTAGTCTTATACTGCTTTATAGAAACTTTGGCACAGTTGTCATATACGTTATCATATATTGGCGCGATTTTTTTCCGACGCCAATTTGGCGAAAACATCAACAGCATAAACAGCAACATCCGGATTACCATATCAAGCAAAATTACGACACTTTGGCGCCAGTTAAGTACCCGTTGTATATATGACATTGGCGTCAGAAAAAAATCGCGCCAATATGGGGCGTATATTGACATCTGTGCCGAAACTTTAATATTTAATGTTTAAACTCTTCGCTCCACTCCCCTTGCATATAGTACAAACTATAACACGGATAGCGCAAAATAATAGACAGTTTGGTACGTTTCCACTGTAGGGGCTTTGGCATTTTTTAAAAAAAAGCTTGGTGTAATTTGAGCATCAGAAAGTGAGATTTGGGTACTTTCCCGTTATGCGGACACCATTGTCACCAAGTATAATAGTTGGCGCAAAATCGTGAATTGAAGCATTTGAAAAATAAAAGAAAAACCATTGTCGATACTAAAGTGAGCATTTAAAAAATATAACATTTGAAAATTCCAGACTTTTATGAACTATTTCATCAAATCACAAATATATACTTAAAATAAGTGAACAAATAACTGCTATAAAATAAAGCCATAAAATAAAACTCATATTAAACTGCTGGCATAAAATTACAAATATCTTTTAGCATTTTGAAATAATTGGCGCATTAGCATACATTTTGGCATGGTGTACGTATAACGGAAAAATATCGAGATTTGTTGTCAAATCATATAAAAAGCTGTGAAAATAAATTTGATTTGCGTTTTTGTTTGTTTTATATGTATATTATTGATGTTTTTATGTACAAATTACATTTGTTTCTGTATAAAATTAGAGAAACGGCTTTTTTTATGTTAAATAAATTGTATAAATATCGAAAAAAATGCGTGTGCATATAAAATGAAACACTGAATAGGTTCCCGGAAAATATGTTACCAAATTTCCAAGGCACCTATACTGGAAAAGTACCTAAAGCACATCAAAATCGCGCAGTTAGGAGCACACACAGTACACCGTTGACTATTGGCGGTTATTTTATTAGTAGCATCGGGAGGAGGATGTAAAGATGTACTTTAAATTCTCACCCATAGATTTCGAAAAAATATCTTAAAAGAGTGGAGTTTAAATTAAATTTCGGTGACCTCCATTATGAAAGATTAATGGTTTTAAATGGGAATTTCGCCAAATTAGCCAGCTATCGCCAAGTTGGCTAACATTTGGCGATACTGTGGTAACCGTGCATTAATATTTTTCAACAATTACTCATTTCAATGAGGCGGTTCTACCGGAATAGTGAGGGACACACAGAGACTTGGATTTTATATAAATAGATAGTAAATTAGATTTTTCTAAATGAAATTAAAGAAAAAGACTCTAGAATGACCCCAGTCACCTTTTCGAACACTTGTGTATTTCTCGAGTAAGTCAAACAAATAATATTAACGTTAAATATTATACATATATATATTAATGTTATATAAAAATTTTACTTCTCGATATTCCTTTAAATTATTCTAATTTTCCGGCATATTCACTATCTCTCTATTTCTTAATAATATCTATTTTTTATTCCTATTTAATTTACCTTTAATTTTAAAACGTCTATATTAATAATTATCTTATCCAAAATCTTAATATAAAGCTTCTAGTCTCTTCATAGATTTTATCTCAGCTATCCAATCTATAACATTCTGAGAGAAGCTAGTTTTTATTTTCGAATGTTTTAAAAAGCCATTTTGTAATTTTTATTTCCAATCTTTATTCCACGAATCTAATTTCCCTTCGCCTTTTCGACGCTAGGCTTTTTACTTCAAAAACAATACTCTACTAGGTAAGGGTTTCTTTCGCCTTTCACCTCCCCTCTCGCGTCATTAGCTTAGCTACTCATCTCCAGGCGTGCGCTTTTCACTGATTCGTTCGTTTCCGTGCTACGTCAGTATTTGTTTTCCTCCGCTAGTTTAACAAAAAACCGAATCACTGAGCTCGGTGGAGATTCTGCTTTGTTTCAATTGCTCAAGAAAATGTTGTCACTGTTGTCAATTAATCTCGTAGTATCCTAAATTACTCCTTAAGATCTTACAGCATGACATAGACACTCATGCCCGAAGCCTGAAAGCTTTACGGAATTTTCATTACAAAGCTAGATTTCTTTAATTTTTTATGTGTGATGAATAAACGCCTTTGAACGACAAATTGACTTCGTTTTCTTTTATGGAGAAATCACCGGATTCCTGAATCCGTTGCCTTGTTACACTTACGCCATGACCGTATGAATTAACAATACGACTGCAAACAGTCACCATGTTTTCTCACTTGTATCTATTCTTTAAAACATCGAAATATTCTTTGCATCGATCTAATAAGTTAGCATACTAAGCCACGAAATCACAACTAAACTGCTCCACTTGATGTTAGCTGTTACCAACAAACTTCACACACATATATATGAAATTTATAACTGATTAAACAATTCGAAAGAAGGTGTATAAAAAAATTCCATAACAATTAACTATGAACAATGAAAACATTAAAATATTAAAACTACAGAGGCTATAAGACTATCTATATCTCCTCAGTGGACGGACAGACAGAACTACCTATTTGTCCCTACTATAAAAACTTGTATGCTTCAAAACACGAGCTAGCCTTACAATAAAACATAATTTAAAAATTTTAATTTACTTTATTAGAAAACAAATTTAAAACATATTTTAAACTGCGAAAATTAAAATGTAATTTAAACCAAACGAACTTGAACGAAACAAAAAAACTTGATGCAATATACTTAAAAATAGTAGCTATGTTATTCAAATTAAACAAAGCTAAATAAATTAAACAAACTTAATTAAATATGAATGCTAGACAGCTGGTCTCCGTCCATACCTACAAGAAAAAATGAAATGGACAAAGATACTGTCAAAGTAATTTCAACTGAAGTTCCTCACCTGGTAGAAACGAAAAGAAATAAAAAAATCAATTCCATGTCCCGAATTCTTAATTTCATAAGCTAAGTCAGCCTCTACCTCCAACTCGATCGTCCGAGTAGATCCGTTCTTCATTGAAGATTTTAAGGACGACATAATAATCCAGAATGTTCCAGAAACAGGCATCGAGATGTGGTCATTCGGCCAAACCATAATGTTGCCATTTATTTTTTAGTAGTCGATATTGTAAAATAAATTTTCTAAAAATTGTAATATTTCATGTATAAATATAAGAGGGCGAACTATCAAAAAGGTGTCAGCTTGAATCCGGAGAATGTTGATAATTGTTAAAGTCCTATGCACAGAGAGACTAATTATAAAAAAATTAACTTATTAATTTTACGAAAACTTACATTTACTTGTACCTTCATTGCATTAAACAAACATGTATAGACGCTTTTTGTTTGTCCACACACTTCAACTAAAGAAAATTATTACCTACCTATAGTTTAAAAAAAACGTAACAAGAAAAAAAGGCTCTATAACTCTTAGGAAATGGAAGAATTATTTGCTAAAGCTATGCTTTGTTTACACCTACCCTTATACTATAATTTGCTTTAACTTAATAAGCAAATAAAATTTAAAATATTATTCTTGCAATTAATCCAATATGTATAAATATTTTTATCAAACGTTAGCAAATTCTTTAACAAAATTATCAGTGTGCGTACATTTTACCAAATTGAAATATTTACAAAATCTTTGATCAACTTTTTTTACTGTATTTACCTTCTTATGTTTTTTACCTTCATGAATTTTGTTAAATAAATGTATGTTCTTTTTTATCAAGCGTACATTTTTAACAAATTCAGATATTTTCTTCTTGAACAGAATTTTATACATTACATATAATTTACCAAATTAAAATATTGGCATTTTTTATTTTGTGATAACACATAACCAATGCTTATATTTTAGGAGGGTAAAGAGATGAAAAAGAACTAGAGAACAGGAATTCTGTTTTATCAGAATTTAGTGTCGCCTCCGGCATTTCCATTACTTCATTTTCTTCTGATGGACTGATGCTTCTATTATTATGAAACAGCCATTATAAATGAAGTGTTAGGTGAAGATGAAACAGCAGCCTTAAAAAGTTAGAACTCTGATTTTCTGGTCAGAATGAGGGAAAGAAATGACCATAATTGTTTTTTACGGCTGCTCTTTCATCTTCACCTAACACTTCATTTATAATGGCTGTTTCATAATAATAGAAGCCACCAGTCCATCAGAAGAAAATAACTCGGTTAAGCGGGACTCTACTGCAGTACAAAACATATTTAAATTTTAAGACTTGAAGCACACGTTTTATTTTATGTAAAATGACGTCATTCGCATCCGCTTAAGAGTTTCACAAACCGACACTAAAGCATGCATAGTACATCACTATCGCGAAATAATGTACAAATGCAGCAAAAAGATATCGTCATTCAAGAAAATCGAAAAAAAAAACGGCTATCTAATGATTTATAGATACTTACAATTAAATATAGTATATAATAGTTCCATTGTTTTAACAGAAATTATTCGTTTATATTTTTTTCAAAATAGCACGTATTTTAATTACATTTTCTTTCGGTGGTTATGAGAAAATGGCAACAAAAATATATAATTACTATTTTAAAACTATTTTTCCTTTGCTTTCTACAGAAATGGATAAAATGCCGTTGCCAATATTAAGCAAATGGCTCCAAAAACTACAAAAAAATTAATATTTCAAAAAGAAATAGAGATACGGTTTTCAAACAAAGTGCATTTAAAAGAACTTTTTTTTCCAAATACGACGGTATAAGAACTGAAAGTGTGCGATGCTTAGAAGTTAAAAAAATTGCTAAAGAGTATTTAATCGTAATGATTTCTTTTACAGCTAGCCTTGGTAAGCTAACGTTATTTTTTGGACACAAAATAAGCTGGGATAAAGAAATAGCATACCGGACCGGAGGCTTAAAAAAAAAAAAAAAAATGAATAGAAATAAGCTTAAACTTACACTATGTGCAAACTACTTAAAAGATGAGATAATATTTAAAAACGATGTAAAATTACTTTAATATCCTTAGTAATTTCAACTATAAAAACATAGACTTCGTCAGAGAAATACAAGGAATACTACTGTTATTAACGTCTTATTTTCAAAATTCACGTAGACGGTGTCGAAAGGAGTGGAAGTGGAAGTCAATTTTTAGATCCGGAAAACATTGGGAAAATAAAATATCTACGTGAATTTTGTAAATAAGACGTTAATAACAGTAGTATTTCTTGTATTTCTCTGACGAAGGCTATGTTTTTATAGTTGAAAGTACTAAGGATATTAAAGTAATTTAACATAATTTTTAAATATCATCTCATCTTTTAAGTAATTTGCACATAGCGTAAGTTTAACTTTAACTTTTTAAAAATGAACTAACCATTTCTATTTATTTATTTACTGATGAATAAAAATAATACTGTGAAAGTTCTATAAAGGGTGTTTTCTTAGAGGTATACAAATTTAAAACGAAATAAACACATAAAAATAATATTAATGGCCATGATATCGGTTTTATTAAATAAATAATTTTAAGCTATTAATGTTTAAAAATTATTTCTAGCATATAGATGCCACGCTGCCTCGAATGAAGCGCAATCTGGAAGTCAAATTTAGATTACTTTATCTATCAGTTCGGGCCGTATATCTTTAATAACCCGGCGAATGTTAATTTCCAAGAGATCCAACTTCCATGGTTTACCGATGTAGACTAGTGACTTCACATGTTCCCGCAGAAAATAATCTGTTGGTGTTACATCAAAGGAACGTGGTGGCCAGTTCACAAGTCCGTTACGCAAAATTACACGCTAGTCGAATGTCTTCCGCAGTAAACTGATGGTGTTTTGCTTGAATTGAAAGAATTGTTCTGGCGTAAGTCTATTCATGGTGAAATGTCAAAACATACTGAGCACAAATCATCCCTCAACTGTGAATTGACTATGACTAGAAAGAGTGTTTCCGATTTCAAAACCACACCTCTAAATAAAACACTCTTTATATTTCTGACAAAATGGGATCAGCTAGATTCATATTATAATCCACCCGTTTTGAATCTGGAAATGCTATCTCTGTGTTACTAATGCTTGATTGTATCGTCGAATTATTTATCGCATATAATCTGTGATATTTCCTTGGAGATTTTTTTCTATACAGTAAATCACAAAATGATTTGAAAATGATATAAAAAGGGATTAAATAGGCATACATTCAACCGACGATTTTTATAAAACTCTATACAGTTCTTGCGACAGTGGTCTACAACTTTTTCGAAAAATGATAGCTGAATCCTGAGTTTGGGTGTTGTAGTATTTACTCACTCATCTCACGCACGTACAACTCATGATTACGACGCTTTCATTACAATATGTGTTCGGAAAATAAATAAATATAAATGTAAAAAAATATATCTATAAACATACTTTCATTAAAATTCCCTAAAATGTATAATATATATGTATATGTTTTTAATGCACTACCAAATTTAGTGATATTTCGTTAAGTTGATCCAAATTTGGCGCTATTGTGGTAACCCTACCATTAGTACTTTTCCAAAAAAACTCATCGATGAAGCTGATTCTGATTTCTCAATAGGAAATCAAAGTATAATTGAGTAATCATTAAGTTTAAGTAGCGTTAACCTAAGTACTGTCAGTTTAACCATAAGTAGTGTTTTTGCGGTTTCTTTCGAAAACGGAGAGCACTGAGGGGCAGGGACCCCATTTGCTCCACTTAGGGGTCTAATTTTGAAAACTCCGAGAGTCTTGTTTACTAATTTTAGTTATACTATAGGCATATCATGTTTCAGGACTGTATTTCCACTGGTTTATGGGATATGGTGATTTTTAAATTTTTAAATCCCCCCCCCCCCCCTTACGGATCTAATTTTAAAACATCAATTCTAATTCATATCTTGCCCTCAGGAATATCAATAACAAAATAGAAATTTCAATTTTTACTGAGTTGATAAAAAAGTTTACGTTAAAAAAAAAAAAAATGTAATTATAAATGCAATCGTGTGATTCTAGCTATTAAAACCTGATAATTAAGACATATATATTTGCATAATATGTGTTAAATACATACTATAAAATCTTATGACCCGACATTATTTCGATCTTTCAGAGGCAAAGTACTCCTGTTGCTAATATATTGAAATGACTGAACGACACACGTGTTTACAAATAAATTTATTTGAAAGTAAGTAAAAGCTTTTATTTATGTTCATTATAAAAGAAAAAAAAAATATTTAAAAATTCTGTTGCTACTTTGACATTTCGGAAAAATGAAGTGGATTAATTATTATGTATTATTCTCATATATATAATTAATTATAATACTTATATACATAATAGAACTAAGTTATATAATAATTGCATGTATAATTAATTAAAATACCATTGAAGTGGGATATACAATATCGCACTTCGCTTCAAGAGGTTAAAGTTTTAATAACCTTGCAAAAATTCTACCATTTTTATACAAGCGACAAATTTTTCAAAGTGACAATTTTAATATACCTCAAAATATAATACCTATTTTAAATGAAATTCTGCTTGAATTGCGTGCAATACGTGACTAAATTTGCAGGCGTTTTAGTCACCATATATATACACTACACCTATCATAACAACTTCAAATAAATTTCAACCTGTTTTCGTATACAAAGAACAATATTGCGTTTTTACAAAATATTTAAAATTAATGAGGACAATAATTAATTATTTATCATTGTTTTACACACATATATTTTAAATATGTTTATATGTTTTAGATAAAAGCATATTTTCTAAAAAGTAATACAAATATTTAATATTTATGCTGCCATTGGCGATTATGAAAAAGTAACGAGAAATATTTTTGCTCAATGATTTATTGAAATCAGCATTTTTTATTCCCCTTTTTTTATCTTTCCAAATACAACTCTGTCATATTTGTTTCCATTCATTTTTAATTGCCCGTGGGTGAAAATAATATAAAGTAGATTCTCTATATTTTGTCTGTTTTCATTTTTTATATTCAGTTTTCATATTAAATTGTTATTTAGGCAATCATAAAATTGAATTCGAAGAAATGCAAAACCAAGTAGTTGAATACATAAAAATAAATATAATTTAACGCACATTTTTTTTTTTCATTTAGTTTAAGTGCATGTTTCCAAAAGGTTTGAAATAACCTCATGCTATTTTATTTTATTTTTTCCATGTTGATGTGTTTTTAGTCAAGCAGAAAGAATTGGTAATAAATTTCTATTTACATAGATACAGCGTCAAAAATCAAGAAACTAAAAGAATTATTTTAAAATGCTTTTATATACACACAAAAGTAAACAGGGTGTACCATAAATTCTTTAATACTTTAAAAATTCATAAATAGTTGAAAAATTGGTTTATTTGTATGCAGTTTGAGGGAAAATTATTCTCATGAGGGGGAATATTTTTTTAGTAAAGAGAAAAAAAATAGTGAAAAATTTTTTCAATGGATGGCGCTTTACGCATTTAAATTGCAAGAAATACGCAAATTAGATTCCTATAACATGACGAGTGCACGTTTAACAGCTCGATACTAACCTAGACGATCGAAATAATGCAGAGTATTTCCATACGATGTTGACTTTGATGAATAAGTGCCTTGTTGATGAAGTTGTTTTATTTTTGTCTCGTAGCGGCGCACCACATTTATCAAATGCGCGTACCTCTGCTGTAGCTTCGCAAATGGACACTTTAAGCAAGCAATCCACGAGTGGGGTAAGTAGCGCAAGAGAAAAACAGAGAATAAATGGCATACCAAAGACATCAGTATTCCATATCCTTTCATAATAACCGTAATTTCCATTTGGGGATTTGGATGTTAAAGCGCCCTCTATTGACAAACAGTTTCACTAGGTGTGATTCTTTTATATAAAACTTTTTTCTGTCTCTAACTCCTCTCATACCAGGGATGTAGTGGAGGGTATACGAGGGTATACGCCGTGTACCTTCTGGATTATTTTAAGAAGTTCCGTAAACCCACTGTTTGTCAAATAAAGCATTAGCGTATACCCTATCTATGAACATTCATGACGTCAGAATATATCCTCTGCCTATACCGTATACTCTCTGCTTTTTTTACAACTACAACACTGTCTCATACTCTATCAAATCAACCAGTCAACCAGAAAATCTGTGTATTTTACACTTATCCCACCACGCCCTCAATAATTTTCCCGATTCCGCTTCCCTAAACGATAATTACTTATACTCAAAACCTGTTGCTGCCAAAAGAGGTTTAAAGCCTTCTTTTATGGATTATGCTGTCAATAATTTAAATAGACGCTCTAGTAAATTTACACTTTCTGTATCTGTCAAAACCAAACCTGACAATTTAATTGATCTACATTTTTATCCTCCTTTGTGTTTTAAATTAGCTAAATTTTAGAAACGTTTCAACTTTAAAACTATCTTTAAGCCTGGTTATAAATTTAAGGACCGCTCCACTAAGTCTCTAATCATTAATATTTATGAATGGGGAATCTATAATGTTCTTGCCGATAGTTCTCATAACCTGATATAGGTCAAACTAAAAGAAATCTAGAAATCCGATTTATAGAATACTTCCATTATATCTCTATCCAAGAAATTTCTGAATCTTCCCTTGCCAAGCATTCTTGGGAGTCATAATATAGTTTTAATTTTCAAAATGCTAACATTATATTTAGTGATGATAGTCCATCCGAAATGGACTTCTAGAAAATTTAACTATTTATCTTAATCATGATAATCATCAGTTAATGAAAATTGCAATTTCACCGTGCTTTCAGCAGCTTGAAAAATATTGTTGATTTCAATCATATAATTTTTTTTAAATAAATTATTATTAATATTTTGGCACTTAATTTGTATATTTGTGTGTATTATTAATCTCTAATCTTTAATCTATATTTTGTCTATATATAAGTGTCTGTCCGTGAGTCTGTGTGTAACTTTGTGTGTCTGTCTGTATGTGTCATAATATTTTGGGCGTTATATCTCAAGATCTAATGCACAGAATTTCGTCAAACTTCATGTTTTGTTAGAGCTTGACTTGCATAGATGCTGATCAGGTTTTGATGAAAACCCCCTCCAAGGCGGAGTGCTATGGTGCATTTTTCATGATTTTCGCGATAGCAATATCTTAAGATTTAATTCACGGAATTTCATGAAAGTTCATAATCTGATGGACTTTGACATACACAAACGCTGATATGGTTTGTCTGTAAAACGACCCCAAGGAGCTATTTTAATGCTGTGTTTATCCTAATTTCCGGGATAGCTATACCTCAAGAACATATAGATTGTCATTTAATTTTGGTTTCAGATAATTTAATTTGTAAGAAGAAAGTTTTATAATTGCTATGACGTATTAGTTTAATTTCATGTGAATCATATTTGATTTCATTTATTAAGTAATCTTTTTGGTTGAAAATATGTTTGGTTTTGTTCCAATTAAAAGACTTTTTAAAAAAATAAATAATAGATAGATTCGTAAGTATACACTAATAAAAAAAATATTTAAGAAGGGAAGTACGAAGTTTAAACTTATAAACTATTTCTTTTAACTATAACAAATACAAAATATATTTGATATCTCTAAAATAATTTTTTTAAGTATAACAACTTATGCTGGCAATTACATCTTATGAAATTTTGGAAGTTTAGGTACAATATCTCCAATAATTTCTGCATACGGAATTTTAAATTGAAATTGAAATATAATCAATAAAATGCTGAAAGATTGTCATCTCGTATCTCATAAAATTTCGATATAAAACTGTAGATGTTTACTTCCTTGCCATTTGATGTATCGGAAGTATGTGAATAATTTTCTGTCTACGGAAGAGGAATTTATAATCACTAAAGGGTTGTATATCGACTAATATTGAATAAACGTTATAAAATATGCACAGTATTGAAAATAGTTGAAGCAAAATATTTTAAGATAACTGATTTATCGATATGCTGCAAAATATTGAAATTTTAGATATTTTTTCTCTGGAATTTTAAGTTAGTTACATAAAATATTTTAAAGATGAGAATAAACGCGGTGAAGTAAAGTAAGAAACAGAAAATTTTCTTTCAATGTATATGAAGAAAAAAAAAACATTAATATTTCTGAAATAGTTTTAGTATTTATCCAAACAAATCATGGCGATTTTATATCTTATAAAAAATTTAACTTTTTTATTAAAAGTTAAAACTATTTTTTGCTATAATGAATTACAAAATTTAAATTTAAATTTTAAGTCTAACCAGTATATATTGAAACGCTTCATACCTATGTAAATAAGTGCGAGTAATAAGCCAAAATTACGTCCACTACTAACCATATCACAATATTAAAATATTTATTTACTTAAAAGACGTTATAAAAATATATTAAACGTAAATTAAAAATCTATATTTACGTGTTTCAATTCTTTTACTGAGTCGTCATCAGAATGTATAACATAAAATTAAATATACAATGCATATGATTACGCGCAATCGCGAAAATGTAGGGCACGTTATATGATTACTTGTTTATATTCGATGATTTTTTCCATTTTTCATATGCATTGTATTTGTAATTTTCTGTTATACATTCTGATGACGACTCAGTAAATGAGTTGAAACATGTACATATAGATTTTTAATTTACTTTTAATATGTTTTTATAACGTCTTTTAAGCAAATAAATATTTTAATATTGTGATATGTTTCATATCCCTTTTTAATAAAATTTCAATGTAAACCCAGCTATTAACTTCTTTCTTAAGTGATCAACATGGAAATATCGGAAGCAATTGAATAATGTTAAGTGTGCCGATAAGGAATTTAACATCACTAAATTGTCTCATATCGACTCATATTAAATGTTTAAATATTACTTATAAGATATTTAAAATAGCCAAAGGGAAATATTTATAAAATTATTATTTTTTTTTTATTATTTGACTGACGCAGATATCGCAAATAGCGTTTTTTTTCCCTTGCCGATAGCAGTTTTTATTTTTGGCATATGTAATTTAGAAACAAAGCTTTGATTTTCAAATATAAAAGTTTGGTTTATGGTATTTTTTTTCATTTATGGATTTGTGGATTTATTTATTTCTATATTTTAGATAAACTGCATCCTTATTAAATTAAAGTTGTGTATTTTTAACGTGAGATTAGCTAAAGTTTTATATTTTATAAAGAAATGAATGGTATAAGAATAATTGAAAGGGGGATGCTATTTGCTGTTTTATCACTTTTGTCCAGTTAAAATAAAAGTAACCGATAAAATTTATCGAACCGTTACAAGAAAGTTTAAAACAAAATTAGTATGTATCTTTATTTTCACATATCTTGTTTAATTCTATAAAAGACAGGTGCAACCTACATATACATATACGGTGCATACATATTTACAAAAATTTTTAAGAATGCTATCATTTGGTCATAAGAAAAAATAAAAAAGTGAACTTTACATTTTCAGTAAAGTAAAAGAGTATACGAAACTTCAAAAAAAGATGCAATTAAAATTTGTTCTTGAATTTACGGATTTCTACACATTTTTAAAATCAGGATTGTAAAATCGATTTATAAGAAGATAATTTCTTGACTTTTGGAAACTATGTTTGGGGGTCAAGGAAAAGTCAAAACATGTAAATTTGAAATGCTCTTTGATTATCATAAATTAAAGAAAATGATTTTTGATACGCATGCTTATCTTCTATAAATTTCAGGTATTTACTATCATCAGAATTGTCAGAATAATTCTTCAATTCCATGTCTTCTACAGCATCTTATGCCATACTGCTGCATTTCAAAGTTTTTAATTTTGATAGTGAATAAACATTTAAAAATAAATACACGTATTTTTAATAAATGAAGCTTTTTTGTTGTTGTTATTTTAAAAAGATTCGGGAAAACATCCTATATACAGTTTTGTATTACTGGTTGTAAAGTATTTTCCAAATCAGTTTGTAATGTGCTTTTACCTGTTTCAGATCGGTCGCAGACGATTAGCCCAAAACCAAATAGCCGACAAGACATTTAGCAGACAGCACTTAGACGACAGGACGTTTAGCCGACAAGTACATTTAGTCGACACGTATATTTAGCAGACAGGACATGTAGCCGACAAGTACATTTAGCCGACAGGACAAATAGCCGAAACGTACGTATAGCATACAGGACAATTAGCCGAAAAGGACATTTAGCAGACAGACAATTGGACGACAGGCAATTGGCCGAACGTGACAATTAGCCGACAGGACATTTAGCAGACAGGACAATTAGCCGACAGGACAATAAGTCGACAAGACAATTAGCCGACAAGACAATTAGCCGACAGGACATTTGGCCGACAAGACAATTAGCCGACAAGTCAATTAGCCGACAGGACATTTAGCCGACAAGACAGTTAGCCGACAGGACATTTAGCCGACAGGGCATTTAGCCGACAAGACAATTAGCCGACAGGACATTTAGCCGACAGGACGATTGGCCGACAGGACGATTAGCCGACAAGAAAAATTAGACGACAGGATATTTAGTTGAGAGGACGATTAGCCTAGTTAGGTTATGGTTAGGATACTTTTAGGTTACGGATAGATTATAATTAGTTTACGGTTACGTTAAACTTAGGTTACAGTTACGTTACGGTTGGGTTACAGTTAGATTACGGTTACGTCACAGTTATGTTAATTTTAGGTAACAATTAGGTTACGATTAAGTTACAGATAGGTTAAGGTTATGTTACGGATAGGTTACAGTTAGATTACGGTTAAGTTACGGATAGGTTACAGTTAGATTACGGTTAAGTTACGGAGAGGTTACAGTTAGATTACGTTTCTGCTACGATTAGGTTACGGATAGGTTACAGTTACGTTACAGTTTGGTTACAAATAGGATTACGGATAGTTTACAGTTAGATTACGGTTAGGTTCCGGATAGGTTACAGTAGGTTACGGATAGATTACAATTAGGTTACGATTAGGTTACCGCCAGGCTACAGTTAGGTTGCGGTTAGGTTACAGTTAGGTTATAGTTACATCACAGTTAGGATACGGTTAGGTTATAATTAGGTTACGGTTAGCGTACCATCATGTTACGTTTATTTTACAGATAGATTACTGTTAGGTTGCAGTTATTTTACAGTTAGGTTATGGTTAGGTTATAAGTAGGTTACGGTTACGGTACGGTTCGGTTACAGTTAGATTACGGTTAAGTTACGGATAGATTACAGTTAGATTACGTTTCTGCTACGATTAGGTTACGGATAGGATACAGTTACGTTACAGTTTGGTTACAAATAGGATTACGGATAGGTTACAATTAGATTACGGTTAGGTTCCGGATAGGTTACAGTAGGTTACAGATAGATTACAATTAGATCACGGATAGGTTACCGCCAGGCTACAGTTAGGTTACGGTTAGGTTACATTTAGGTTACAGTTAGGTTATAGTTACATCACAGTTAGGATACTGTTAGTTAATAATTAGGTTACGGTTAGCGTACCGTCATGTTACGTTTATTTTACAGATAGATTACTGTTAGGTTACAGTTATGTTACAGTTAGGTTATGGTTAGGTTATAAGTAGGTTACGGTTAGGTTACAATTAGGTTATGGTTAGGTTACGGTTATGTTCCATTTCCGTTACAGATAGGTTACGGTTAGATTATGGATAAGTTACAGTTACGTTACGGGGATCTATGTAATTTAGCCGAAAACTAAATAGTCGATAAGACATTTAGCAGACACAAATTAGCCGACAGGGCGTTTAGCCGACAAGTACATTTAGCCGAAACGTACATTTACCCAACAGGACATTTAGCCAACAGGTCAAATAGCCGACAGGACGTTTAGCCGACAAGACATTTAGCCTACAGGACAATTAGCCGACATGATATTTAGCCGACAAGACATTTAGTCGACATGACAATTAGCCGACAAGTCAAATAGCCGACATGACAAATAGCCGACATGACAATTAACCGACAGTTCAAATATTCGACAAGTCAGATAACCGACAGGGCATTTAGCCGACAGGTCAAATAGCCGACCTGACAATTAGCAGACGGGTCAAATAGCCGACAGGACAACTAGCAGACATGACAATTAGCCGACATGATATTTATCAGAAACATACATTTTGCCGAAAGAATTTAGAAGACACATTGATATGGGTCGGTGATATACCAACAATGTCAACCTCAATAACTCGTCACCATCATAATTCAACTTTTTAGCTCAGAGGCTATCAAAGTCAGAGAGCTGATGTGCCCGCCGTTCTGTATGTATGTAAGTATGTACGTACGTATTCACGTAACGAGGTAACTCTTGATAGAAACATCCGATTTGCTTCAATTTTTTTTCTACGTTCATTCTTGGAAGGTGCTTCCCTGATTAGTTTTGGAGTTTCATTGGTTAAAGATAAAGGGGGAAAAGGGGGCTAGTCCCTCCCCTTAATTTAGATAAATGGGTTTTTCATGCAGAATGATTCGATTTGCTCGAAATCTGATATACCGGTTTATTATGTTAAGGAGCTTCCCTGATTAGATTTGGAAGTTCATTAGTTAAGTATGAAGGGAAAGAAAGCTTCCCCCCCCCTTAATTTAGATACATGTTTTTTTCATTCAAAATTATTTGATTTGCTCCAAATTCGGTATACGGGTTTATTATGTTAAGGAGCTTCCCTGATTAGATTTGTAGGTTCATTAGTTAAGAATAAAGGGGGGATAGGGGAGCTACCCCCCCCCCCCCTTAATTTAGATAAATGGGTTTTCATGCAGACTTATTCGATTTGCTCCAAATTTGATATACCGGTTTACTATGTTAAGAAGCTGCCTTGATTAGATTTGGAGGTTCATTAGTTAAGAATAAAGGGGGATAGGGGAGCTAGTCCCCCCACCCCTTAATTTAGATAAATGGGTTTTTCATGCAGAGTTATTCGATTTGCTCCAAATTTGCTATATCGATTTATCATGTTAAGGAGTTGCATTGATTAGATTTGGTGGTTCATTAGTTAAGAATAAAGAGGGGAAAGGGGGCTACCCCTATTAATTTAGATAAATGGGTTTTTCATGCAGAATTATTCGATTTGCTCCAAATTTGGTATACCGGTTTACTATGTTAAGGAGCTGCCTTGATTAGATTTGGAGGTTCATTAGTTAAGAATAAAGGGGGATAGGGGAGCTAGTCCCCCCACCCCTTAATTTAGATAAATGGGTTTTTCATGCAGAATTATTCAATTTGCTCCAAATTTGTTATACCGGTTTACTATGTTAAGGAGCTGCCTTGACTAGATTTGGAGGTTCCTTAGTTAAGAATAAAGGGGGATAGGGGAGCTAGCCCCCCAACCCCTTAATTCAGATAAATTGGTTTTTGATGCAGAGTTATTCGATTTGTTCCAAATTTGCTATATCAGTTTATCATGTTAAGGAGCTGCATTGATTAGATTTGGTGGTTCATTAGTTAAGAATAAAGGGGGGAAAGAGGGCTATCCCCACTTAATTTAGATAAATGGGTTTTTCATGCAGAATTATTCGATTTGCTCCAAATTTGGTATACCGGTTTAATATGTTAAAGAGCTGCCTTGATTAGATTTGGAGGCTTATTGGTTAAGCATGAAGGGGGGACGGAGGTTAGTCTCCCCCATTAATTTAGATAAATGGGTTTTTCATGCAGAATTATTCGATTTGCTTCAAATTTGATATACCGGCTTATTCGGGTCTATGTCATTTAGCAGACAACCAAATAGCCGACAAGACATTTAGCAGACAGCAATTAGCCGACAGGACGTTTAGCCGACAAGTACATTTAGCTGACACGTACATTAGTACCAGTAGTACCAGTTGACAAGACAATTAGCCGACAGAGACCATTAGCCGACAGGACAATTAACCGACAGTATGTTTAGCCGATAGGATATTTAGCCGACACTTAGGTTAAGTTAGGTCACAGATTACGTTTAGGTAACAATTAGGTTACTTTTAGGTTACAATTACGTTACAATTAAGTTATGGTTATGTTACGGTTACATTACGGATAGGTTACAGTTACGTTATTGTTAGGTTAGGGTAGGTTATAATTAGGTTACTATTACGGTTAGGCTATAATTAGTTATAACAAACAAATTTTTAAAAAAGTAACATTTTCTACAATAAATATTGTTTGAAATGGGGTTTTTTGACGGATAACTCCGAAAAATATTATTTTTTAAATATAAGAATTTAAAAGAGGGGATGCATGAATTAAGAGTGTATTCAGGTGGCGAAAGAGTGGACCCACAGGGGGCAATTTTCAAACTTTTTTCGGACCAGTTATGTGGTATATCACCGGAAAGACCACTTTTTCATGTTATAATTATTTCTTCTCCTCTCCCCTCAATTTAGCTCCCCAGGGGGCACTTTTCAAACTTTTTGAAATTGTAGCGTTTTATCATTTTAGATTAGATTTTTTTACGGAGCCCTCCTATAAATATTATTTATAATATATAAAAATCCAAAGATTGGGGGGTTATTGCAGAGGGGCGTGAGAGTTGGTGCACCGGTGGCGCTTTTCCAACTTTTGCAGACACCCCTCATGTGATATATCATTGAAAAACACTATAGCCACTATTTCATATTATACACCTCCCATGTTCCACACCCCCCCCCCACACACACTGCTTTGCCACCCCAAGGGGGAGGGATTTTTGAAATTTTTTGAAATCGTAGCGTTTTCATCATTTTAGATCGGAATTTTTTTACGTAACCCTCTGATAGATAATGTTTATAATATATAAAAAATTCAAAGAAAGGGAGGGTCTATTCTGAGGGGCGCTTTTCTAACTTTTGCCGACACCCCACATGTGATATATCAATGTGATAAAGCACTGTGGTCACTTTTTCATATTATACACTTCCCATGTCCTTTAACCATCCATAAACTTCATTGATAATAAATATTAAGAAGTTCTTAAAAAAAACGCTCAACTTTCCAAAACTTTCTAAAATATTCATGGAGACATTTTTATGCATAAAAACATCAAAATAAAATCCTTTATATCTAACTTCCTTTTATCAATAATTTATTTATTTTGTTATTTATTTTTGACTAGATAATCGTAAATTTAAGAGCTGTTTATTTTTATTCCACCCTAACATTATTTATTCCAGACAGTGTTGCGCCAACATATGCGTATTTGGCGGAAGCATGATGCAACAGTTGAAAGGAGAAATCAATCATCATGTTTGGTCATTTCTTTATTCATTTCATTTTCTTCGGTTACTAACGAAAAAGAGCTATTATTTGATACCAATTTAGACGTGCAAATAAGTCTATTTTATACAAATAAAGCATATTATGGCATTAAACTGGATTATTCCTAATTTTCTCTTATTGATCAAGTTGAATTTAGACACTTTACTCCGTGAAGGATTGGATTTCTGTAGCTCCGGGGTGGGGGTGGGGGTGGAATTTGCACTTTTTGACTATTGAAAACACAAAATCTAAAATCATGCATGAGGACATTTATTCTCTGGGGAGAATGTCTCCCTCGGGTCACTCCATGAATTCAACACTGTTAAGGATTTTTAAAAAAATTAGGACTCTTTCTCTTTCTGATTTAATTAAGAAATTTAAACATTTAAACACGGAATGTAAAAAATTATTTTGGAGAATCTATTATTTGTATAATGAATGCCATTGCTGGATCATATACACCTACGTTTACAAATGAACTGAAAATTTAATAGAATAATATTAAACTAGAGAACAGGAAAACTGCTTTTTGAGAATTTAGTGTCGTCCCCGGCATTTCCATTACTTCATTTTCTTCTGATGGACTGATGGCTTCTATTATTATGAAACAGCCATTATAAATGAAGTGTTAGGTGACGATGAAAGAGCAGCCGTAAAAAGTTTGAGCTCTGATTTTCTGTCGGAATGGGTGAAAAAATGGCTATAATTTTTTTTTTTTTTTTTTTTTATGAGGACTGCTTTTTCATCTTCCCCCAACACCTCATTTATAATGGCTGTTTCATAATAATAGAAGCCACCAATCCATCAGAAGAAAATAACTCGGTTAAGCGGGACTCTACTGCAGTACAAAACATATTTCAATTTTAAGACTTAAAGCACACGTTTTATTTTATGTAAAATGACGTCATTGCATCCGCTTAAGAATTCCACATTTACGATCTACTTTTAAACATCTACAGTAAAGCATGCATAGCACATCACTATCGCGAAATAATGCACAAATGCAAAAAAAATTCCGTCATTCAAGGGAAAAAAAAAAAAAAACGGCGATCTAATGATTCATAGATACTTACAATTAAATATAGTATATAATAGCTCCATTGTTTTAACAAAAATCATTCGTTTATATATATTTTTTTCAAAATAGCACGTATTTTAATTACATTTTCTTTCGGTTGTTCCGAAAAAATGGCAACAAAAATATATAATTGCTATTTTAAAACTATTCTTCCTTTACTTTCTACAGAAATCGAGTTCTTCCGTTGCCAATATTAAGCAAATGGTGAATTAAAAACTCCAAAAAAATTAATATTTCAAAAATAAATAGAGATACAGTTTTCAAACAAAACGTATTTAAAAGAACTTTTTTTCTCCAATACGACGGTATAAAAATTGAAAATGTGCGATGCATAGAAGTTTAAAAAATTGCTAAACAGTATTTAAGAACAAACAGTCTTCTTGAAACACCATCAAAAATTTGTAAATGCGCTAGGCCTTTCGAAAGATCTGAGTCTTTCTTCGTCAGGCGCAAAAAAGACGTCCTTCTACTATGAAAGCAGAGGCAAGACTCTTTTTTTGTCTTGCCTCATGGGAATCAAAGGGTTAAAGGTTAAGTTTTATAAAATAAATAATTATATAAAATAAAGTATTTGGAGACATAAGTATTAAAATATTTACTGATTTGCAATATTTTAGCGTAAAACAGCCACGCAACAGTAGTTATTATTTGTATTGCAGATGCGCAACAGAAGAAAAGAGTTCCGTATTATATGAAAAATGTATCTCTGATTTTTTTTTCATTATTTTTCCTGAGTAATAAACCTTTCAGAGAATCATATATAATTTTTTCGAAGCAAAATAAAAAATCGCGCATTTAAGGGTTAACGTAACGCGATTTTTATTTTTAATTTACGGATGTAGTGAGTAAACGTAAGCTGTTGCCAAAAAAGGAGATTAATATTCGAAAAAGGTGGTAGCTTGGGTATAAAGAAGGACCGGGCCCAGGGGGCAGGATATTAACTGGAATGTAGTTGGGTAAAGGAAAAATTTTTAATAGTTTTAAAGTAGCTGTAGGACGCAAGAACTATGAAGTAGAAAATTGTAACAGAGTAAGATCGTTTTTAAAGAAGCTACAACAAAGGCCCCAAGAAGGAGATTAATATTCAAAATTGGTGGTAGCTGAAGTGAGAAATTTTTTTGTCGTTCATGGAGTTGCTAGAAGACTTAAGAAGTTGTTAGAAAAAAAAGCTAATGAATCGGGTCATTTTTAAGGGAGCTACAATAAAGGGCCCAAAAGAGGCCAACTGATAGTTAAGAGCAGGGCCCTAACATGAAAATATGTTAAAAGATCTTAGATCTTCAATTATTCAAAATTAGCCATAGAGTTATGAATTATTCCTTAGAATAATAATTTAAAGAAATGCGCCAAAAATTGGGCAAATGCTTAAATGATTGTCCTAGGGCCCAAATAAAATATGAGAGTGTTGGTCCTGGGAGAAGTGTCCAATACTCAGTTTTAAAATTATGCACTGAGAAGGTGAGAAAATTAGAGGGTGAAAAATGCATGGCGCACAAAAAATTCAAGGGACCTACGGGACCCTAGGGGGGAGAATGGGGCAAGGGTCTTAACTAGGGTGTAGAAATGGGAGAATAACTAAATGAAAAAAGGATACCAAAAATGAAGATCGGATTAAAAGGAAGCAATTTATTAACAATTTAGGGCGCAAAAACTTTAAGGGGTGCTGTACCGGGTCCCAGGCTGCCAGGGTCTTAACTGGAATGTAGAAATGAGGGAATAACTAAATAGGGAATTGGCCCCAAGAACGAAGAAGATCGGATATAAAGGGAGTAAGTTATTAACAATTTAGAGCATAAAAACTTAGAGGCACAGGGGCCCCGACCTTAAAAAAAGAAAAATCTGATTGTCAGGTGCATCAGGACATGTCTTGGACTGTTCTCATCTAAATGTTCAGACTTCTACGTGCGGTAGATTTTGCTAGTCATCAAACGCAGACACACAGACACTCACACACTCACATACACACAGACAGAGCGAAACTTTCTTTTATTGGTATACGTTTTATTCAATTTTCCTCACTAAAAACTGGGTTGTCGTTAAATCCGATCTCGCTGAAAACTTATTCTACAGTTAAATACAAACACACTCTTAGTAGCTGACGAGTTATTGAGGTTTTAATGCATATGTATAAAATATTAATGATGATAAGCACTGATTTATGAAATTGATGAGCTATCGATATTATAGTGCCCCCATATCAGTAACAAATAAATATTACTTCTTTCAACAAAAACAAAGGTTTATAAGTCTGGCGAATCACTGATCTTTTAATATATAAATTAAATAAATTCGATGCGCAAAAAGACAAATTTCTGAGAATGTCGTTATCAAGATTGGATATATATAATTCATTAATGACATTCGACTTAATAAAATCACAGATGATTAAGGATGACGACTTTTCGAGGTTTTTTGGAAATTATACAGAATTTATATCAAACTGATTGAAATATAAATTTAAAGAGATGGCGAAGTAACTAGGTTTTTCGTTTAGAGAGATCGTTTGGGTTAACTTGTTATTTTGATTTTATTGCGGATGTTAAGAAAATTAATTAGATTCTATTGCATAGAAGCACTGCTTTATGAGGATATAGAGTTATCAAGGTTTTAACCACAATGACCAATGATAATTGTTTAAATAAAAACATAGATTTATAAGCTTGAGGATTCATCAAGGTTTAACCGTATAACTTGTATTCGATATATAATAAAACAGATTAATGAATCTTCAAGTTATCCAGTTTTTAGAGCAAATGTATAAATAGTAATATTAACTAAATACACTTATTTATGAGGATGTCGAGTTATCGAGGCTTTAACATATAAGCGTGATAATAATAATATTTTATTAAACTAGCTGGCTTCGCCCTCTAGCGTGCTCATAATTACATCGGGGCCTCTAATTTATGCTAACATCGAATAAAACGAATGTCGAATTCATATGAAAATTTTCGTTAGGTGCAGTAGCGTAGCTAAGTTGTTTGCCGCCCAGGATCCCATCCGTTTATTAAATAATATTGCGTTAATTTTAAAAGTAGTCCGTGGAATTTACAGAGAGGGGGGGTGGGGGTGCAACCTTCCACCGCTTAGGGGTGTATTCTTTCCTCGGGTTCTAGGGGCCCGATTTCAACGGGGATAGGTTCATTTAAGTTAGATTACAATTCAGCTACTTTCTGTAGTATGAAACTTTATCTTAGACTTCAGTTACCAACATTTTCGAACATTAATGATGCATTCATTTTTCGGGTTCTACGGGCTTGATTACAACGAAGTTTGGCTCACTCGACTTGGTTTTCGATTATCTGCGGTACGTGCGGAGCACTTCCGGTACATACCGCTTTAGGTAGCGGAGACCCAGATCACAGGTTCGTTCGGAAAGAGATATGATGGGAACACACGAGAGGCTGTGGAAGGTAATGGGACTTCCGAAACTAGGTCCATTTAAAAGATTTTCAAAAGATATAAAATCATACAAACTTGAGTTTTATTTAAGGTTATTATGATGGGCCTGGACAACGCCGGGTGGGTCAGCTAGTGTGATATAAAATTACACTGTATAAAATTCGGTTGTAACCAGGGCTTAATTTGCGACGGAGCGCACCAGAGCCCGGCTCCGGTACTTCTCTGTTTTTAGTAAATATTTAAATATTGTTCGGAATTCACCGGAGCTCATAAATACAGGGCTCCGGAGCCCAGTGCAATAGCGTTTCCGAAAAACCGAAGCTTAAATTACCCTTTCCTTTCTTTCCCATCTCCAAGCTTTTGCATTCTTTTTACCAAAACACTTATATGTGACCTAATGTGTCACACGCGTAGGGGATGGAGATGAAACGTACTCAATTTTTATATCAGTTTTTAGGCTTAGACTGACTCGAGCTCAATCTGTATTACATTTAAAATTTTATTTATTCATGTATTGAAAAAAAATCTTCTTTTAAAATTACGAATTATATTCCACTTCAAATCATTTTAATGCTAATTTGATCAGAATGAAGGGGAAACAGAAATCGTGTTTTTCTATTTCAAATTTATATCGGCGACGTGTTGATACGGCGCCACTCAAGAGAGTGAACAATAAATTTGCTTTCAGTTCGATTTTCTTTTGTGACAGTAGGATAATTTTTTATTGGCTGTGTTTTCTTTTTTTATTTCGATATCTAACCTGAAAAGAATATTTTGTGTTTTATCCAACAAGCATCAGCTTGACGTTTTGTCTGTTCGAGGTTTTTTGTCTTCTATTGCGTACGAGTATAAAAATCACGTTAGTGATTTTTCTATTTATTTTGTATCATGAACGGTACCCGCGCTAAGGCTCTGTGCACCTATACGAAGTCACTTTCCTTTGTAAGTAGAATAATTACCATGTATTGTTATTCTGATAGAAAGCAATCGAGCAGTGTTTCCCCTTTTTCTATAAAAGCATAGATTCTTTCCGATAACGTTGTCAAATTTTTAATTTTATCTGATTTTCAGGGACCCACCGCAAAACATTGTTATGCGGAAGGAAATGATTATAGCTTAAGATATGCACATTTACAGGAAATTGTAAAACATTGTTCCATTCTTCAGCATATAAATATTCATTTCTGTAAATTTCATTCATTTTTTCTTAAAAATGCATAGCTGCGAACTATATGTTTTTTGTGTTAACACCATTTTCTAATCATAATCGTTACCCTATTTAATCGCAGAATTCTGCAATTAATTAACATAAAAAATAGGCACTGATTTTTACTATTCAGAAGAAGTGATAACTAAAAAGTAGAATAGTTGACAGCTAAATGCTGATAGATATATTTAATTTTTTTATTTTGCTAAAGAAAAAAAATGTTTTAAATTTTGCAATTAATGTACGAAATATAAATATGCAGATTACAGGGGCAGGGGGGAGGGGGTGGAACGGTACAGTTGTTGTACCGGTAGCGCAGAATATTAGGGCTCCGGAACTTTTTTTGTTAGAATTTAAGCCCTGCTTCAACCTAACTATAAACAAATTATCACCTAACCGTAACCCAACTGTAACCTAATTGCAACCTAACCTTAATCTAATTATAACATAACCGTAACCTAACTGTAACGTAGCTATAAACTATCGGTAACTTAACCGTAACGTAAACTAATTTTAAGCTAAATGTAACGTGACTGTAACCTACCTGTAACCTATCCATAATCCAACCGTAAACTATCTGTAACGGAAATGGAACATAACCGTAACCTATCTGTAACGGAAATGGAGCATAACCGTAACCTAATTATAACCTAACCGTAACGTAACCGTAACCTACTTTTAACCTAACCCTAACCTAACTGTAACATAACATTAACCTAACGTAATCTATCTGTAAAATAAACGTATCATGACGGTACGCTAACCGTAAACTAATTATAACCTAACCGTATTCTAACTGTGATGTAACTATAACCTAACTGTAACCTAACCGTAACCTAACTGTAGCCTGGCGGTAACCTAACCGTAACCTAATTGTAATCTATCCGTAACCTACTGTAACCTATCCGGAACTTAACCGTAATCTAACTGTAACCTATCCGTAATCCTATTTGTAACCAAACTGTAACGTAACTGTAACCTATCCATAACCTAATCTTAGCAGAAACGTAATCTAACTGTAACCTATCCGTAACCTAACCGTAATCTAACTGTAACCTATCCGTAATCTTAATTGTAACCAAACTGTAACGTAACTGTATCCTATCTGTAACCTAATCGTAGCATAAATGTATTCTAACTGTAACCTATCCTTAACCTAACTGTAACCTATCCGTAACTTAACCCTAATCTAACTGTAACCTTTCCGTAACCTAACCTTAACCTATTTGTAACTTACACGTAACCTAATTGTTACCTAAATTTAATCTAACTGTGACGTAAACGTAATCTAACTGTAACCTATCCGTAACCTAACTGTAGCCTGGCGGTAACCTAACCGTAACCTAATTGGAACCTATCCGTAACGTACTGTAACTTATCCGTAACCTAACCGTAATCTAACCGTAACCTATCCGTAATCTTAATTGTAACCAAACTGTAACGTAACTGTATCCTATCTGTAACCTAATCGTAGCATAAACGTAATCTAACGTAACCTATCCGTTACCTAACTGTAACCTATCCGTAACTTAACCCTAATCTAACTGTAACCTATCCGTAACCTAACCTTAACCTATTTGTAACTTAAACGTAACCTAATTGTTACCTAAATTTAATCTAACTGTGACGTAACCGTAATCTAACTGTAACCTAACAGTAACCTAACTGTAGCCTGGCGGTAACCTAACCGTAACCTAATTGGAACCTATCCGTAACGTACTGTAACCTATCCGTAACCTAACCGTAATCTAACTGTAACCTATCCGTAACTAACCTTAACCTACTTGTAACTTAAATGTAACCTAATTGTTACCTAAATTTAATATAACTGTGACGTAACCGTAATCTAACTGTAACCTAACCGTAACCTAACTGTAACCTAAGTTTAACGTAACCGTAAACTAATTATAACCTAACTGTATTCTAACTGTAACCTATCCGAAACCTAACAGTATCCAAACCAAAACCTAACTAGGCTAATCGTCCTGTCGGCTAATTGTCCTGTCGGCTAAATGTCCTGTCGGCTAAATGTCTTGTCGGCTAATTGTCCTGTCGGCTAAATGTCCTGTTGGTTAAATGTCTTGTCGGCTAATTGTCTTGTCGGCTAATTGTCCTGTCGGCTAAATGTCTTGTCGGCTAATTGTCCTGTCGGCTAATTGTCCTGTCGGCTAATTGTCTTGTCGGCTAATCATCCTGTCTGCTAAACGTCTTGTCGGCTAATTGTCCATGTCGACTAACTGTCCTATCGACTAATTGTCCTGTCGGCTAATTGTCTCTGTCGGCTATCTGTCTTGTCGGCTAACTGTCGCTGTCGGCTAATTGTCCTGTCGACTAAATGTACGTGTCGACTAAATGTACTTGTCGGCTAAACGTCCTGTCGTCTAATTGCTGTCTGCTAAATGTCTTGTCGGCTATTTGGTTGTCTGCTAAATGACATAGACCCTATTTTAAACTGTAAAAAAATTCAAGATTTTCGTAAATAAAAAAAAAGTATATATAATTTTAATTAATTTTTCAATTAATTTTCAACAGAGTTCAGTTTGAGCCATATTTTTTTTTTTAAATGTATGTTCGGTTCCACTGCCAAAAAGCTCCGAAAGTACCAAATCTCGATATTAAAGGGGTCTGTAAAAAAATTCAAGATTTTCGTAAATAAAAAAAAAGTATATATAATTTTAATTAATTTTTCAATTAATTTTCAACAGAGTTCAGTTTGAGCCATATTTTTTTTTTTAAATGTATGTTCGGTTCCACTGCCAAAAAGCTCCGAAAGTACCAAATCTCGATATTAAAGTACTATATTTTAGTGATTTGGGTGATAGAAGATTTAATATATATAGAACTATAAATACACTGTAAAAAAAATTCCGCAACGTTCCTGGGAAAAAATGGGCAGCTGAGTTGCCCATTATTTCCAAGAAACATTTCTTGAAAATGACTGGTACTTTACTGTATATGTTAAAAACTTTCTACAGAAATGCCAGTAAGTTTCCTGCGAAATACCAGGAGTATTTCTGTTGACAGCAAAACATTACTGACATATTCAAGGCTGGAGTAGCACAAGAGCGAAAAATGTCCAGACCAGGGATCGAACCTGGATACTTGGCGTGCCGTGCCAATGCCTTACCTGTTAGGCTATCCGGACCGATACCTGGCTGACATAATTCACTCTGGATGTTCGTTCCCTTCATTATGACATTACTGACATTTCACAGCATGCGGGATCCGCAGACGATTTTTACATTTCCAGTTGACAATTTTCGCTTTATTATCATTATTTGTTAGAATGAAAAAATATTTTGAAATAGACATCAAAATTATTATTTATAATTTACACGAAAAAATAAATTTTCAGTTAAAATTCAATAAAGTAAATATATATGTGATATATTGTTTCTGAACTTTGCTTAAAATATAAAAATATATAAATGTAAATAATAATTAGAAAAAAAAATCTAGACATAAAATATTTTGGATTTTCGTCCGTGATTATGTTAGTTTACAAGTTAGATAAAATACATATAAATTTTCATGAAAAAAAAACCTAAACGTAATTGTATATTTTTTCCGAAAAAAAAAAAAATTCAAATTTGCAGCAATTCAAAGTGTCAAATATATGTCAAACTTAAATCAAATTGTAATAAAGTGTTAAAATATAAAATTAATTAAAAAAGAAGAAAAGAAGTTAAGAGGTAGCATCGAACCCGGGCCGTACGGGTGGCGTGCAAGCTTTCTGCGTCCACACCACGAAAGACACGTTGAGAGCTGCAAACTAATGGGTATTTGAAACGTATGCTAAAACTCGGCATCTAATTTCTGAAAATCTAAGGCCCATTTGAAGAAATCCTTTCACAAGAATAATTAGAGATAAGAACTCTAAAACATACTTTAAATTAATCAAAATAGGTGAGAATCATATTTGATTGTCCCCTGGTTAATGCAGATCCACATAATAGGTGTATTTTTTTTTTTACACAGTCTGCTCGTTAAAGATTTCACAGACAAGTACGAGAGATAATCTCTTAGTGATGTCACAGAGGTATTGTATTTTCATCTGAATTATCTTGACAATAGAGACGTAAAGGATTATGTCGTCTATTGATTTATTTGCATTCCATATTGATTTTTTTACATTCATTTAAGGAATTCGTTTTCGACACTCGCGCGCGAGCAACGGATTATAGGGGAAAAAAAAATAATAAATGGCGGCCGCAGCGTTTTGCTGTTTCCAACTTTTGTTCAGGAACGTTTCAGATAAGAAAACCAGAATTTCACAGGAAAGAGCTAAATTATTCTGAAAACCTGATAAAAGGCGAAACGTTCCTGGATTTTACATGGAAAGTTACCATTTTTTTTTACAGTGTAGATTATTAGATGCTAATAGCTATAAAGATCGACATACACCTGATCGTCCACGCTCAGTTCGCACAAAGGAGTGCATGGAAAGAATTCGTGAAAAGATACGAAGAAATCAAAAACGTTCTGCAAATATAATGGCTGCAGAAGAGAATGTGAGTTGGAGAACTATGCAAGTTATTATAAAAGACGACTTGGGTTTTCGCACTTATCGCAAAAGGAAAGTTCAAGGTTTAAGAATAAAAATAATACAAAAATGCAAGAGATTGCTGAAGCGGTATAGTAGGAAAGGTGTTGACAGAATAATATTTTTTGATGAGAATTTATTTTGCACTGAACAGTGTTATAATGCCAAAATCGATGTTGTATTTTCATCAACCTCCGAGGATATACCTGAAAACCTTCGAACTGTTAAAAGCTTTCAGAACAAGTATTCTGTTATGGTTTGGGCTGCAGTGTCAAACAATGGAAAATTGCGTTTGACATTCATCGATAAAGGGATAAAAATCAATACGGAATATTACAAACAGGGCATATAGGCTACACATTTATTGCTACATGCTGACAGGTTGTACCCCAAAAAGAATTGTATATTTCAGGGAGATTCTGCACCGTCGCACAGAGCTAAATCAACAGAGATTTCGCTCCATAACCTTTGTTCGAACTTTATCATGCAAGGCGATAGGCCACCATCTTCACTGTATCTAAATCCTACAGATTATTGCGTTTGGTAGATTTTTTAGGCTGAAATAAATAGCAAACAGCACACAAGTTTGGACTCTCTCGAAGCTTCCATATTGCATGAATTGGGCCGATTACCACTTAAAATGATTCGTCCCGCAGTCAGACAATGACATAAGAGTTTATCTTTGGTAATCGAAAGATGGAGGTCTAGTGCACTAAAATTATATCCCGGTAAACTTTCATATCCGATGTTCATCATATTAATGTATTTATCATTTTATATTTTATATTTTTAAAATAAAATGACTGAATATCTGTAACAGTATTTAGTATTCACCCTGTATAATGAGAGTATATTTCTAAAAAAATAAACGATGTAATGTTTGCATGTATCTCTGAGCTAAACAAACTAACCCTTTATGTACTGAATTATGAATTCATGAAAATGTTATCTTCTAAAGCATTTTTCGTGAATTTTTTAAACTATATTGGAAGATTTAGATAATCATTTAATAAATTTTAGAAACTTTTTAGTAGGACTGAAGGATTTAGAAGGTTGAATTAATTTTGAATTTATAGGTATTTTTGCAGTATTTATAACCCCATTTAAATCATTTATTTTAAATATTTTTCTTAGTATTTTGTAGAATTAGGAAATGTACAAATATAATGTTCTTACAATAGAAATATTTCCGAAATAAAAAATTCCACCCCCCACCCCCACCCCCACAACGCCAAGAAAGGTGAATATATGTAAAGGTAAAAGAAATCGTCCTTTTAAAAATAATTTTGTTTTGTGTAACCAATAATGTTTTTGGAAATTAGATAAATTAATGTATCTATAACTCATTCTAAACTGTATTACTATTAATCCATGTATTAAATGAATTTTATAACAAGTTATTTTAATAGTACTTATAAGTACAATCTGTAGATAAAGTTTTAACGCGTTTTACTTATACTCTCGGAAAAATATATGCTAATGACTTTCATGTTTATTTCTTTTAAATTTAATATTATGTTTCCATTAAATATTGTAATTTCATGAAGAAAACAAATATGATATATTTTTCGCAACATTTTTAAAACTGTGCCTGATGAAAGCATATTTTCAGAAGGAAAGATAAATATTTGTGTCTATGCCGCCTCTGGCGATAATGAAAAAACGTAGAGAAATATTTTCATGCTGCAACTTATTGAAATCAGCAATTTTCCTTTCACTTCTTTTTCATTCCAAAAAACAAATATCCCTTATACTTATTTCCATTTATTTTCAATCGACCTTAGGCAACGAAAATAAAAGAAAAGCCGTTTCCCTATATTTTATATGATTTGTCTCTTTTCGTTTTTCATATACAATTTTCATAATACGTTTTTTCTATCATTTTGAAAGTAATAAAACTGAATTGAAAGAAATGTAAAGGCAAATAATAGCATATTTAATAAATGAAATATTCTTTAATTACATATTCACAAAGAGATAAAATTTTATTGTATTTTTTTTCTATACTTAATTGTTTGTTGACATGTTTTTAACTATGGAGAATATTTTCCCTTGTGAATTCATATTTAATTATACTCAGATATTTCCACAAGGATATAAAACTAAGGTAATGAAAATAGAAAAAATTCTTTTGATAGAATAACAAAAATAAATGAAAATGAGATCATGTTAAAAATAGAATTTTGATCTTGAGTATTAAATTTCGCAAAGTGATTGAAAACATGTGTAGGCGAGGAAAACAAAGGAATCGTAAATTGAACGTCAAACGTGGCAAAATGGGGGTTCGTACTATAATTTGTTTTATAAACATTCAAATCTTGGTGCAATACCTGTTGCACTCTTATGCAAAAATGCATAAATAAAAAAATTATTATTAATATATATATTAAATTCAGTAATACGAAAATAATAGGACTCCATCTTAAATAGGACGTATTCACCATGGGAATCTAGAATCATGGCTTATCATGGGATATCATTGAATTAATTACGTATGATAAAATTTAATAGAATGAAGAACACTTTTATTTAATATCTTTTGAAGTTTTGATTAGATTTTCAGAAAATTTGAAATGACACGTCAAAATTCTGCAACGATTATATATATTAAACTTCAAACCATTCGGTTGGATAGTTTTTGATCTGTTATATGCGGACAGAAGGACATACAAACGAACGGATAGGACGATGACTACAGGTGCTACGTATTTTAATTACGAAAGTACTTAAAAATAGTAGAATGAACCAAGATAAGCAGTACCAATGAAGATCTTTTGAAGAAGTTAAAGGAAGCACTTACCGGCCATTCGCATATCGTATTGATAGTCAAAAGTTAGTAGGGTTCCAGTTAGCCCAGTTCATGACTACTATTTAAACGGTAGACCTTGAGCATCTAAAAGTGTACTTAAATAAGTATGAAAAACGCCTTATAACATTTTTTGCTGTCAAAGTACCTGTATAAATAAATAAATATATATATATTCCAGATGGTAGGGTAAAGTGCCCATATTTCGTCCCCCTTAACTTCTCCGCTTCTGAGAAAGTGGCGCCACTTATGACGCAAGGCACAGGGGACGGGAGGTAAAAGGGGTCATTGTTGAAACATTTGTTCGCCAAGACGCATACATAAATTAAAGACGGCGAATTTCCTATTTTTAGAAGACACGAGTTCTTATTGCTTTGTTTGTAGAACGTTATTAACTGTACTGTAAGTATTTATTTCTTATTCATTGCATGCATTTTACGTTGGTAAGATGCTGACAGTAGCATACAGTGAGTTTTAGGACGCTCAGTTGATCGTACGGGAACTGAAGCTCCGTCATATTGGGAAGTAGCGTGGCCCCAATTTCTTCCCCCTAGCAGTTCTTATTTTCGTCCAGGGGACGAAATTAGGAATGCTTTTTCTTGACATTTGTTTCAATATTTTCCTCATCTTTCGATGGCTAATGTTTCGTTATGTTATTCTTCCACTGATAATTAGTACATTACTTTGTGCCTTACTTTAATATAAATTAAATTACTCGTTTAGAAATAAATTTTGATTTAGTTATATGTTAAGCTTCGGCGTATTGGATTTTTGGAGAGGACGAAATTGGGACCATTTTTTTTCTTTTGCATTTTTTAGATGCTTTTAAAAAAACCATTTTTCGTTCTGTTAAAAATTTTTGTACGACATTTGCCTATGTTTCTATTTGCGTGGGTAGTTAGTCTATGTAAAATCCAAATTGGGTACTTCCAAGGGCCTAAAAGTGACTGGGGGGCGATAATAGGGTACCTTACCCTACAATAAGTAACATATGAAAGTCATATGGAAGTAAGAGCTGCAAGTCTCGAATAGCAGTAAGAAAAGAGAATTTACCCATACAAAATTTTGCTAGAATAAGTGTTAAATGAATGGTTTTTAAAGATAAGTAAAGTATCTATAGGGCAACTCTAGGATAGATGGCCATAGTTTTTAAAGATTTAAATAAAAATTCTCAGAATGCAAATGCAAGAAATATTTATGCATATTTGAAATTCTTATACATATACTCATAATATTTTGGACAAAAGATAAATAAATATCGAGAACAAAAAGCGGGAAACAAAATTGAAATTAAAATGTCAGATGGCAATCTCTGCTTCAAGCCGAGGAGAGATGACCATACGATTCAAGAAAGAAAAAATAAATTAAAAAATAAATAAATAAATATATATTCCAGATGGTAGGGTAAAGTGCCCATATTTCGTCCCCCTTAACTTCTCCGCTTCTGAGAAAGTGGCGCCACTTATGACGCAAGGCACAGGGGACGGGAGGTAAAAGGAGTCACTGTTGAAAAATTTGTTCGCCAAGACGCATACATAAATTAAAGACGGCGAATTTCCTATTTTTAGAAGACACGAGTTCTTATTACTTTGTTTGTAGAACGTTATTAACTGTACTGTAAGTATTTATTTCTTATTCATTGCATGCCTTTTACGTTGGTAAGATGCTGACAGTAGCATACAGTAATTAAACATAACAGTACTTATTATAACAGTACAGTAATTAAAATAATTATATCAATTAATATTATTATAAACATAAAAATTATATAATTATTTAAAAAATATTCATATTTAGTTAAAATCTTCACTCCGTATAATTTTGAAATATTGATTATAGGTGGCCATCTCTCCTCGATTTGATGTGGCCATCTCTCCTAAAATTGATTGACAGATTGCCATCCAATTTAAAGCGTCACTCCGCCATTGTACGTCTTTGTTTTTGACTTAAATGCAAAGATTGGGTTATATACGTGCCTTAAAAGCCCTTACAGTAAGAAAAATTGTAACATAGGTACTGCAAAACATTCAGATACCTAACTCAACAAAAATATCTAACTACTAAATTAAATAAACATTAAAATTACACTTTCTTTTTATAATTGCAAAACACAGCTGCAGGTTGCAATGAATGAACACGTTGAATTATTTCTTATGAACAAAGTTTATCCTGCAATTTATCGTATAGTTTTTGAAATATTTAGAGTGGCCATCTCTCCGCTATGGCTATCTATCCTAGAATTACTCTCAATCACACCAATTAAATCATTTAAATAGTACAAGAAATTACATCATTTTAGCACCAATTCATATCAAAGTACATCTGAATTTGAAGTTTGATGAATTAGTTCTTGAGATATAGCTATAGAAGAAATTCTGAAAAATGTAGCAAAGCAGTGCCATCTGTTGAGCGATTTACACCAAAACATAAACAGCACTAATTCATATCAAGGTATATCTGAATCTGAAGTCTGTTGAAAATCCAAGCATTTGTTCTTGAGATAGAGCTATTGAGGAAATCGAAAAAAAAAACAGCATAGCAGCGCCACCTGTTGAGCGATTTACAGCAAAATGTATAAAATGTCAATTCATGTCAAGAACTAACTGATTCTGAATTTTGATGACACTTCGTGCATTAATTCTTGAGATACACCTATAGTTACACCAAAATGTATAAAATGCCAGTTCATGTGAAGGACTAACTGATTATGAAGATTGATGAAAATTCGTGCATTAGTTTTTGAGATACAGCTATAGTGGTAATTATGAAGAATGCGGCATAGCAGCGCCACCTGTTGAGCGATTTACACCAAAACTTAAACAACACTAACTCATATTAAGGTATACCTGAATCTGAAATTTGTTGAAAATCCAAGCATTAGTTATTGAGGTAGAGCTATTGCCGAAATAGTAAAAAATGCAGTATAGCAGCGCCACCTGTTGAGCGATTTATACCAAAATGTATAAAACTTCAATTCATCTCAAAGACTAACTGAATATGAAGTTTGATGAAAATCCGTGCATTGGTTCTGGAGATTGAGCTATTGCGGTAATCGTGAAAAATACAGCATAGTTGCGACACCTGTTGAGCGATTTACACCAAAAACTAATCAGCACCAATTTATATCAGGAACTAATAAATATAATTTTTTATTAAATTCCGCGCATTACTTCTTGAGATAGAGCGCCCAAAATATTTGTATCACATACATACAGACAGACAGACTCACAGACTCACAGACAGACATTTGTAAAAACAAGTTTTTCGGAATCTCTGACCCCCAAAACGTGTAAATCCGTCAAAAACCGAAAGTCGAAAATTTCACGAATCCAATATTTTCTTCTTGTAAAGATAGAAGAAAGTAAAAATAAGATATAAGATGCAAAGTGTAAAGAGTGATCTGCCTGTTCAATCAGAAAAATTCAAGGTTGACTATTGGATACTGTTTTGAAAGATACTTCATGGTAGAGAACTACCTAACATTTTTTTAACATACAATTAAAACATATTATTGTGCTACATAATCATAAAGTTTAAAAAAGAATTAATAAATTTTGTTTTTCCTTCATAATCTTGCATATTATGGATTACAGTTCATTCAATGAAAATAATTTCACACCAGCATGACACCTACGTATACACTTAATACAACCGCAAAAAATTAATGGTTATTATTACACGATAGTTATAGGTAAAAGAACAAGCACAATTTAATATTTTTAAGGTATGCGTCTACCCTCAAATCGCCGTTTTTGCGAAATTTTTCTTTTTTGTGTTTATAATTTTAAATTAAAGTTCAAACATTTAGGATTCCAAAAATACCTTACGCTTTCTTTGTTCAGTGATAATTAGAAGCAAAGTTATAGCCCAAAATATAAACCTTTATATATAAGTGTCTGTGCTATATTCAAATCTTAACTTCTGTTTTTCATTGTTTACGTTTATAAAAAACCTCATTTCTTAAAATTTTTAAGATATTCAAATAAAATTTGGTCACAAGATTCGGCATATCTATTCGTATGTTATGAAGCAAAACACAGCTTTTAAGTATTTATATATTAATTTAAGAGCTGTTTTTATTGAAAAATACGCATAAAAAAAAGAAAATCATGTTTTGTATACAAAATTGGGTACATATTAGTAAATTTAAGAGGTATTGCAAATCTTTTGCTTCAAAACACAGGTTTGCTAATATATTGTTGAAAAAAAAAAGATATATATTGAATAGATTTCGTTATAGAAGGTTTGGCATAAACGCAATTCTTTGCTAAAATTTGACTATCTATTGCTTAAATTTGAAAAATTAATTAAAATTCCATTAAAAAATTATTTGAATTCATAGTTTTATTCCCTGTTTTAATTAATAGCACATGTGTTTAATAAAAATTTCATATTTTTCAAAAAAAGTGCTCCGAAGGTCGGCACAGACCTTAAAAGTATTGATGAACATTTAAGTAACGTCACATATTATATCTTAAATGTTTCTTAATGTGACATGGATATAATTGCCAAATATTTGAGATTAACCCTTCACTGCACCATGTGCCATATCTTGCACATACCATAAAACATTATAAATGTCATTATGTGCCATAAATTTCGCTAATATGTTCACTGTAACTGATCAAGGGCTATCCAAAGAATGGAGTAACACTTATTTTGTCCTTGTCAGATGGCTGCATTATACAAAAAAAAAAAAAAAAAAAAAAGTTCTTCGGAAACAAAAAAAAATTCGATAAAGCTATTAAGGTAAGATTAACTTTCATTATTTTTACTGAATACTTAAAAATATTAATATAATAAAAGTTGCAGAGTGTTAAGCAGATAAAATTAATTAATTCAAGCTCATTTTGTAGCAAAATATAGGAATAAAATATTTTAAAACCCTAAATGTGTACATATGGCAAGCACAGTAAAATATTAAATTTTACCTGAAATTTTAAAAATAAAAATTTTTTTACTACTTTTCCCATTATTAGACCGATACATAGATTAATAAAAAAATTCATAAAAATAGAAAAATTCGTGCAGTGAAGGTTTAATAATTACTAATGTATGAGAAAAATCATAAGCTAAAAAGTTAAATATTTTCTCTCTTTTATTATCTGTGGTAAAATAAATAAAATACTTCTGTAAATATTTCCGTAAATTTTTAGGGAAATTTTCGAAATATGTTATGCATAATCCTTTAAATTTAAATTGTTTATTAAAGCAAACAAAAGCTAGTTTAAAATAAACATAAGCAACTTGGAAGTAAATATAAACTAATCTAGATCAACGTATTTTCTAAAGTGAGCGTATAAAAATAGAAGAAACGTCACTCCATCAACTATGCTATTGTTTGTTGCTGTTAGTTTACATAGAATATAAATTTTAGCATATTTTAAATCTTGTTTTTAGCAATAACAAAGTTTTTTTTTCTTTTTTCGTTCAGAGAATGATTATATTAAGAATGAAAGATTTATTCTGCTAAGTAAATAAAATATTTAAACTGGATTTAAGTTTAGTTGTTACTGTGTGATACTTTAGTAGCAATATTTAGTTTACTTCAAATTTAAACAATGAATTGTGAAATTTACTAAAGTTATAATTTATGTTTTATAAAATATTTCTCGGAAAAATTTCTCTATTTTTAAATAGCATTTAAAATTTGTGAGAATTAAACTGAAAGATTTATCAGTACTATAATATATTTTTATTTTTATTTTTATTTTTTCTTTTATTTTTATTTTTATTTTTATTTTTATTTTTATTTTAAAATGCTATTGTAAATTTCAATGATTGTGAAAAGGGCAAGATGTGCGAAGAAAAAAAGAAAGGGTAGCATTATAAAATATGTGACATATTTGCAACAAAAAAAGTCATATTTATTGTTAAAATATCTTCTGTCAGGTTATACAGGTATGAAAAGTTCACACTAATTCGTCTAAATTTCAAAGAAGGAACCAAAAGAAAAGAAGATGCCTTTGCCAGTGTTGTATGGGAAATGAGAATACAGTGGACCACCTATTCAAATTGTGTTTATTTTATATTTTTGGAGCACAAGCGACAAGCGAAAGTGTGCTACATTTCTAAAGTTTCATTCAATGCCGGGGTTTTCAATAACAGGAATGTAGGTCAGTAGTATAGAAAAGGGTTTTCGATTCGGAGGGTGGGTTTGTGGATGGAAGGTAGGAGGGAAAATCATACTATATTAGGATAGGATTTGAGAGAGATGTGTGTTAGGTTCTTATCAGGCGGAAATGAGATAAGAAATGATAATCTGATAAGATCATGTTATAGAGAAATAAGGATAAAGTGTGGAAGCTGATTGTCGAATATAGAGATTAAGACAGTTTTCGAATGAAAGGATTCTATTATCTTTGTAGATCATACTATAGTATGATTTGGATGGAGGGGGCTAAATTTTTAGACGGGGCTCAATGTTTCGTATCATCTTATGGTTTGAATGAATGACCATATAAGGTGATGTTATACTATAGCATAAGAGGTTAAGTCTTTTTAGAAGGAAGTATGAGGAAGCTTTTTTTTTTTGGAATCATCTTAGAGTTTGAACATGAAACGGAACTTTAAAATGCTAGGTGCGCCCTCTATCGGCAGTAAAAGGAATGATAAGTAGTGCAGTTAGGTTTTTCGTGAAAATTTCACTTGGAATCGAACCTATGACAAAATAGTCTCTTGACTTGATAATTTGAAGTAGGTTTAACTGATCAAGTCAAGAAACTATACCTGTGAGTAGAGATTTTAGATGTAACAAGACAAAAATTGTGTTCCTCTCATTTATATGCAAAGAGAGGTTGGTTTGTCGGTTACATAAGATAAGCCAGCAGTAACTATTTTAACTACTACTACACTCTGAGAATTACTTTAATATATACTATTTTATCGTTTTTGCATTCGGGAGTATGACCATTTTACCAAGCCATAGTTTCGAGATCTTGAATTTCGTATCAAATTTTATTTCTTGTAACTGACGTACTATCCACTGTTTGAGAATTACTTTAATGTGTGATATTTTTATTTTTAGTTTAACTTATTTTATCGATTCTGCGTACAAGAGTAGAATCATTTTACCAAACCTTTGTTTCGAACCTGCGAGCTATGATTGAAATTTCATTTTTTGTGACTGATACGCCTTCCACTGGGCAGACCGCGCCCCAACGTTTACTACCATACATTTGAACACTATCTTTCCTAAATACTTATCCCTTTATCATGCTCTCGTTTAACATTAATTTAGCTTAACAGGAGTTATAATTGCATCACAACATTTAACATCCTGGTAGCTTTTATTTATTTTTCTGTTTTAATGCATTTATTAGGATGGAAATTAGGATAGCGCATATGGCTGTTAACCATGGAGTTACTAGTTCGAGTCCGGTCAAGGGCGAACTATAATTTTTTCTTAATAAATTTAGAGATTTCAAGAAATCATTTATTTACATTTTGAGGGAAAGTTATACATTTAGCAATTATTATAAGTTAAATCAGCTTATAGTTCATTATTGCAATAGATAATTATTTAATTATTCTACATTAGCTCTAATGAATTTTAAAACTACTGCTACACTTCAACTCATTCTTTTTTAGAGTTTAATAAGATTTAGTACGAGTTTAACCATTGGCTTAACATATAATTCACTGAAATAATAAAATTAATTTGTAAAACCTTAGATCGATGAATTCAAAGTAGTAACATGATTAATCATATACTTTTTAGGCATTTCACAAGTACCCTTTAATATTCGATTTATCCACTTCCCATGAACTTTATACACATACAAGCTTTTTTTAAAAAAATTTATGTCACGTGTTTTTCTTAAATTTAACATATATTTCACTGAAATAAATTAACAGAACCTTAGAATAATGAATTCAAACTCGTAATTCGGTTAATCATATACCCCACAGACTTTACAAAAGTACCATTTGATATTTGATTGATTCCCTTCCCGTGAACTTTATACTTTATGTCACGTGTTATTCTTAAATTTATGCACCAATCATTAAAAATTTTTAACATGCGGTCCCTATGATTACATAAAATTGAATGGAATGGGACTTTTTTTTTCATTTCTGTTTGCTTTTCTTTGAAGGTGTGAAGACGTTTTTACACTTAAGATAATATGGCTAGTTTTCAAGATGGATATTCTACTATGATAAGTGATGATGTATAAATATTAAATGATCAAGACATGAGATTAATAATACAACCTAAATTAGAACCCGTTTCAGACAATGAAGTGGAATCCCCCGTATCAGAACTGAAGTCACCTTATACAGTGTGTCCACGTATAACCTGACCGACCTTTATTTTCGCAACCGTTGGTCCTAGGTGCATACTTCCAATTACAAAAATGGTTTAAATAAGGTAAAGAATTATTTTTAAAACTATTTGGGTCAAGAAAAACATTTATTAAAAAATTACGAAATTTAATTTTTTATACGGTCCCCTGGTCCTATAAGTGATATTTACTAAAAATTTACTGTTACACTAACAAGTAAGACAAAAAAAAGTCTCATTCATCTAACATTAAAATTGACCGAGTTATGAAACTTTGAAGTGCATGACTTATACCACTTTTTTGCATATCAAAACAGATGATTTCGACCATACTTTCAGGGGTCGTGTATAAAGTACTTAAACTTATTTCAAGGTATCTGCGCTTTGAAAGAAATCGTACAAATATTACGATTAACTTTTATTAGTTAAGTTTCAGATTAGTTAAAATAATTAAATTTTAACAAATGTTTTATTTTGTAAGGATTTGAGGCTATGATTTCTTTTAACTAAAATTATGTTATTTTCATAAGGGTTTATTTAACTTACAATGATCATCTTTCCAGTTTAAAATTTGTACTCGAACTTTAACTTACTTTCAAATGTCCGATCGAAGTTACATTTTATATACTGACTTAAATCCGATGACAATGCAATATTATTATGATTTTCGACTCTTACCATCTTATACATACTTATATTAGAGGATAACACAAAAAAATTCGGATAGATTACCGTCAAGAAGGTTAAGAAAGAGTTTTAGATTAGATAACATAAACCTGTGATGGTTGTGTTTTTTAACTTTTATAATTACATTTTATGTATTTTTTTTTTTTTTTTTTTTTTTTTTTTTTTTTTTTTTTTTTAATGCTGAATCAAAAAATTACCTACACTTTTAAACATCATGTCAAGATTTTTCGCAAATCGTGAATTTCAAGGTTAAAAAATAGCGAAAAATCTGATACTATAAAATAGATGTAAGACTTTTTTATTCTGTTTAACCTTATTTAATTCAATAATTTATTAGATTTTTTGTCTTAGACTGGATTTCTTACAGCTAAACAGCTCGGGGGTTAGCTCGGGGGTTAAGATGAGGTTGGGAGGGGAGGGAGGGGGTATCAATTTTAACTTTACCTTTTTAACTTTGAAATTTGCGATTTGAGAAAATTCCTGATGTGATGGTTTAAAATGAAGGTCATTTTCGGATTCAGCGGTAAAAAATACATAAGAATCAATTTTTAAAAGCTAAAATCATACCAGAACCCAAAATTTGAAAGACAGTGTAATCTAACAGCATTTTAAAATATGTATCACTTTGTAAAGAATTGAGGCTGTTGTTTTTCATCCTTTTATTTAACAAAAAATCTGTTACCTTTTATCCTGTTATAATGTTCAGTATAAATTGTACATTTTGTTGTAATATATCAGAATGATTAAAGATTTCAAATTTATATTGCAATTGCAATTTTACTCTCAACCATTTCTTTAATATATCTGTCGAAATTATATTTCGACTAAATTTGTGAATGACCCCTAATATGCAGCAAAAAATATACTCCAACTTTAAACAGCTATTACTCTGTCAATTTTAATCTTAGAATAACGGGGCTTTTTTTTTGCCTTATTTGCCAGTGTAATAGGAAAATTTTACTAAATACAACTTATAGGACCGGGGACCGTATAAAAATTTATATTCTGTAATTCTTCACTGAATTGTTTTTTCGCTTCAAACTTTTTTTTATCTTAACACTGCACCTAATTTTGACCATTTTTGTAATTGGAATTATGCATCTAGGACCAACGGTTGCAAAAATAAAAGTCGATCAGGTTATACGTGGACTCACTGTATATGCACTATTTGCAGCAAGTCTTTTTTTTACGAAAAGGCAATTTAAAACAACATTTGATAATTCATTCATATAAAGGATTTGTATGTGGCATCTGCCAAAAAGCATTCTCTAGAAAAACTGTTCCGAGTCATCATAAATTATCTCATTTAAAGATACCTTCGCAACATAAATGCGATTCATATGGTGAAACATTCTCCAGAAAGTCTGACGTATTAAAACACAAGAAGATCCACAAGTCCTCCAAGCAGGATTAATGTATTGAAACGAAACCAACTTTATACGATCAAGAGACACGTGTTTCGGATGTTGAAATACCCTATTTGAAGAAAAAGTCCTTTGAATGTGAAATTTGTCATAAAACATTCATGCAAAAAACTGATTTAAAACGACATAGTATAAATTATTCCAAGACAACCACTACATATAAATCTGATCAATGTGGAAAAGACTATTTCAGCAAGTTTTGTTGTTAAAAATTCATGCGTTAATCACACATCAAACACCCATTTTGAATTAGAACTGATTAGAACTGAGTGCTGCGCTGCTGTCAGCCCGTTTGGTAAAAACTGTTCTAGACTGATTGTGCTTGGACATCTCTAAAATTAACTGTTGGACAAATTTGAAATTTATTCATTTAGTGACACTTCCTTAATGGAATATGGTGCAGTTGTTTATTTAAGATCCTTATCAAATGATTCGACTGTATCAGTGCAAAAACAAGAGTTTCACTATTAAAAACAACATATTTGCCTAAATTAGAACTGAATGCTGCGCTGCTGTCTGCCCGTTTGGTAAAAACTGTTCTAGATTAATTGTGCTTGGACCTCTCTAAAATTAACTGTTGGGCAGATTCAACAATAATTCTTTCTTGGACAGAATCAAGAAGATGGCAAATATTTGTTGCGAATCATGTCGCGGAAATACAACAACTTGTTCCGTCAGAGTGCTGGTATCATGAAAAAGGAAAAGAGAATCAAGCAGATTGTGCATAAAAAGGTCTATGACCCTCAGAATTATCAATGCATGATATGTGGTGGAATGGTCGGAGTTGGCTTAGTGATCCATCTTTCATCTCTCCAGAACCGCAATTTGGGAGTGTTCCGTGTGACGAAGCCATATTGGAGCAAAGAAAAAAATTATTTTTGTGCTACAGCTCAGTTAAGGCAGGAAATACCTATTCTCTCAAATATATCGTCATTTACTAAGCTAAAACGTGTAATTGCTTGGTGTTTGAGATTTCTTACGAATTCTCGTTTACCTGTTTCAAAAAGAAACTTTCTTACAAATACAGAAATTCAGAGTGCCTTAAAAGTGATAATCAAACAAGTGAAAAAGTCATCATTTCCCGACGACATTAAATGTATGACTTCCGGTAAGTGTTTACCTCGCAATAGCAAACTGATCAATCTTTCTCCAATCGTTGATGGAGAAGGAATACTCAGAGTGGGAGGACGTCTTCGTCATTCAAATCTCACACAACATCAAATTCATCCATTATTGCTACCAAAGAATCATTTAGTGACTTTGTTGATTATCAGATACTTGCACTTATCTCACTTTCATACTGCTCCTCAGCTATTATTGTAAGTTATCAGACAGAGATATTGGATCATAATAGATGTAAATTTCCAACTGGGCGAAAAATGTCCGGACCAGGATTCGAACCCGGGATCTCCTGGCTGAAACCACCAGTGCTCTGCCATCTGAGCTATCCCGGACGATTCTGGTTGAACTTTTTCACCCAGCTAACCTTGAGGACTTTGAGGAACTTTCCTCAAGGTTAGCTGGGTGAAAAAGTTCAACCAGAATCGTCCGGGATAGCTCAGATGGCAGAGCACTGGCGGCTTCAGCCAGGAGATCCCGGGTTCGAATCCTGGTCCGGACATTTTTCGCCCAGTTGGAAATTTACATCTATTATGATTTGTTTACCAATTAGAATAATTGTGTTAATATTAATCTAGAGATATTGGATTTTAAGTGGAAGAAGTGTTGTAATAAAATTTGTAAAGAATTGTGTAATTTGTGCTCGTGTTTCTACTTCTATGTCTAAACAAATCATGGCTGATTTACCTTCTATTACATTACAACCTACCCGTCCGTTCCTTGTTACAGGAACTGACTATGCAGGACCTATATTATGTAAATTTAGAATAAATAGAGGTGCAAAATCTTTTAAGTGTTATACTTCATTATTTATATGTTTTTCTACCCATGCAATTCACATTGAATTAGTGACTTATTTATCTAGTCAGGCCTTTTTATTTTGTCTCAAGCGATTTATATCCAGACGAGGCAAACCAAAAGAAATTGTAAGTGATTGTGCCAAAAATTTTGTTGGTGCGAGCAAGGAGTTGGAAGAGTTGTATAAATTTGCAACTTCTTCTCAGCATAATGAAGAAGTGGCAAAGTAATTATGTTCAGAAGAAATAAATTGGCATTTCAATCCACCCTCAGCCCCTCACTTTGGGAGACTTTGGGAAGCTGGTGTTAAATCGATGAAATTTCATTTAAAACGAACCGTTGGCAATTCAGTTTTAACATTCGAAGAACGTTCAACTCTTTCAGCTCAAATTGAAGCTTGTTTAAATTCTAGACCCCTTTGACCTTTAAGTTCCGATCCAAATGATTTACAGGCCTTAACGCCTGGTCATTTTTTAATTGGTGCTCCTCTTACTTCAATATCGTAAGTTGATATTTCAGAGGAACCTGCATCAAGATTGACCATCCTGGACCTGATAAAAAGGTTCGTGTAGCTACCTGAGAACTGAAAATAGTGAATTGAAAAGGCCAATTACTAAGTTATGTAAATTACCTTTAGAGTTAATTTTTGAAACCCTTTCGGCTTTCAAGGCCGGTAGAATGTTTAGTTTTAAATCGCATATATTTCAGTTGTGCTAAAGTGAAGCTGAATATTCCAGTCCTTTTCCCTCTGCGTAGGGATAAATGAAAACACGTACTCTGTTTTTCCCTCTGAATAGGGAATTTGTTGTTGATTTTCTTTTTCTTTACGAGTTGAGCTTGTGGATCTCGACGATTGTGTATGGTGTTCCCCAAGCGGAAAATTTGTTTGTGAATATTGTGAAATAATTCAATTAAATAGTGTCAAAAAGTAGTATTTACATTCTGTTGCTTCATTCAAAAAACCTTTAGGGTGCATCAAAAAACAAAAGCAAAAATTTCAAAAACATTTCTCATATACTCGTTTCATAGTTTGAATTAATTTCAGTAACTATAGTACAAACATTTTCTGTACATTTGTGTTTTAAGCTATTTTTATTAAATTCATACTTTGAGAATAAAAACAAGATATGTTAAAATATTATTACAATATTTTTAAATAGAAATATATAATTTTTATGTTTCCAAGTTTAACATACGTAAAGGATACGAAATATTATCAGTTTAATAATTAATTGATAAATTTTTAATACTTATAATGAACATCAGCTTTTTTAAGCAGCGTGAAAGCAAATAATTAAACATGAACAACTTGATATTTTGTTTTCGGTAAAGTCACTTAGTATTTCAAAAGTGTCTTGACAAACAGATCAAAATCTGATTCAACCTAAGATTTTAAAAATAAAAATAATCCCGAAAATTTTCTTTTAAAAAAGGTAGAACATAACAGAAAAATCCCTGCCGGCTCGGCTTACAGGCGGAGGAAAATTTCGAAGTTAAGTACTAATTTCACCAACAAAATCTAAATCAAGATTGGAGATAAGCTCAGTTCTGGTCGCTTTTCACGATTTTTTAATTTCATTTTTCTGTAAGAGCTGGTTTTATCAGAATCATGTTAATACGATAATTATTTTCTTCAACCTCTATTTTTTTTTCTGTAAGAGTTGGTCCTATCAAAAACATTTATGTATAAAAGTTATAGATAATGTTAAGGAGATTTATAATAAATTTAAGCGGATTTGATATCTTGTGAACTGACAAAATTATGAATGTTTTTCTTCTCCCTTCCCCTCTTTTTTTTGTTTTTAATTTGTTTATGTGGTAATTGTTGGTCCTATCAAAAACTTGTCAATATAAAAGTTGTAGATACTATTAAGAAGATATACAATAAGTTTAAGTGAATTTGATATCTTGAGAATTGACGGAGTTATGAATTTTTTTCTCTCTAAAACCCTATTTTTTTCGCTCCTTGAGCTCCTTTTTAAATTTATCAGAAGTCTGTGATACATAAATTTTTGTCCCTTTTCCTAGAAATAATGATAACTTTAAACTAATTTGATATGTATTATTATTAAGAAGTTATGTTTTTTCGGTTTTCATAAAACCTCTCCCTACGTCCAGCTTCTTGGGCCCGTTAACGAACTTGACCGTTATTTTCTGCCCCTTGATTTTATATATAAGTTCGGGAGAGATTTGTGCAGAATTATGGAAGTTATCGTATCATAAAAAAGTGATATATATATATATATATATACACATATAGATAGATAGATAGATAGATAGATAAAGTTTTGGACTGGGGTTGGTTTTCGGTTCTTGGGGTCATGATCGGCTTAGATCTGTAAAAATTTTTCAGAAATCCTAACATAGGGGAGAATGTAATAGGTAGTATTTCTTACAAAATCTACCTAAAAATTGTATCTTATTTACTATTAACTAAATATATTTTATGACTATGAATGACTCATAAAAATGCTATAAAATGTACCTTATTTTGCTTTGCGTGAGAATGTGAGTGTACTTTATGCTGTATATTTTTATTTTATGGACAGTTAACAGAGTAAAAAATAAGAGTATAAACGTAAAAATAGTTCTTTTTTTAAATACACGCTTTTATAAGCATTTGATGTTTATCTTGGAAATCTCGCCTAATTTCATATCAGCATTTAATTTCGGTCACAATGCATTAATTATAATTTTTGCTCTGCTTCTTTTTAAGATCGAGAAACAGGAAAAGAAACATGATTTAAATTATTTTTCTAACGTTTTAAAATTGATTTTTCAACGCATAACCATACTTTAATTAATATGAAACAATTAATTAATTAACATCGTCTATATTTAAAAAATATATTATAATACAATAATAAAAAATATAAAAAATATAAAAAATACATATACAAATATAAAAAATATATTATACTATATTTAAAAAATTTATTTTTATTTTTATTTTCTACTTTATGGTGTTTGAAATGTTTTGTTTCTGCAGCTTGACAACCAGTTGACCTTTTTTGGTAAGCATGCTATACAGTATCACTAATTCCATTGAAATTGTAAGTCATATACTGTTATAGCCATAATGAATGTATAGCGAATAGTCATGGTAGGCTTAAGGCTTACGATATGGTGATATAATGAAAATATATTATTAATTTATAATTAAAATCTAAAGATATTAAGGTGTTGCTTTGTCATCTGAAACACATTTCTGCATAATTTTTATAATTCTAGCACATGAGAAAGTGGGTGAAAAATTAATTTCAAAAGTCTGCCTTTACCTACAAACTCCAAGTTCAGTAAAATGAAAGTCAGTAAAAAATACGCTGTCATAAGAATTCAATGTTTATGTTATAAATTACGCCTAATTTCAGGTCCGTAATTTATTTTATCCTAGACCATTTTCTTTGTAATGCATGGATTTATTGTGTTTTTTGATAATTGATGCTCACTGTGTTTATTTATGCTTGGCACAAACAAGTGAGTTTTAAAAGAAATTTAATTATTTGCTAAGTTTCTTTTGAAGATATGGTGTCAGAAAAAAACCGTATTTAAACAATCGAATTCTAATTTGTTTTCTCAACGTATTGTAATCATAATTTATTGTTATTAATCTATTAATTGATAATGAAGTTTGAAAATATTAACAACCTCAATAGAAACCATATGAAAACATATAACTCACTTTTTCTATAATATTTTATAAATTATTAAAATTGTCTCTTATAAATATCACTGAAGTGTTAAAAAAAAAACAACATGTATATATATATTTAAATAATATACAATACTTTTAACATGTTTAATTTTCACTCAAAATTTCAAGTTTGTTTTGAAACAAATATAAAAACTTGATATGTTTATAACTTATTAATAAAAAAAAAACTAAGATGTTTATTTTAAGTACGGAAGAACACGTCAAAGTAACCTTCTTTTTCATTTAACATATTATTTAAAATAATAATAATCGTAATGTATATTTTTTATTATACATATATTAGTTAATCAATGTGTATTATATATTTCATCTTACATGTGATATACGAAACACTATCGATAATATTATCCGTGGATAAAAACTAACAATTGTACAAAATGCAATATTTCAAACTCTGTAAAAGCTGATTATTTAAATATGTAGAATATCAACATTTTCCTAAGGCGAATATAGAAATGCCACTAAATATTTTAAGAACCACTTGGAAATAAGATGAAAATTTGATTCAAACAAGATTTTATAACAAAACTTTTTTTCAAAAATGTTTCTTTATAATACAGAAAAACACAAATAGAAATGCATATTACCCTTTTTTTTTCTTCAACTAAATGCATTTATAATCTGCTGAATTCCTTCTCAGGAGACCATATGAGTGTTAGAGACTGCAATACTTTAGTATTGCAGTCTCTAACACTCAAACACTCAAACAACTCTCACACTCTAGCACTCATGTTTGCTTCCGTTAAACATTGAATGTACGATATAAAATGCTCTAAAGTATGTTAGGGGAATCGAAATTTTTTTGTAAATGAATTTCATGAATGTATATATTTTTATGGGCTCTTTATATTTATTTTTCAAAGAAATGTTTAATATGTACATAAATTGTAAAATGAATTTTACAAAAGTTCTAAAAACCTTTGACGTTTTTTCATTGCCTAAAAACTTTAAATATGTAAAGTTTATGTTCTTATATACATACACATTGGATACATACAGAAAAGTAAAATTTTTAAATTTTGCAAAATATTCATATTGAATAAAAATTTCATTATACACTGTAATTGAGTTTTAAGATATTGTTGATTAGGTCAAAACACATACGATTTTTCTTCTGTCTTAATTTAGACACTAGACGTGTTACCTGAAACCTCTGATTAACGAATAAATTTTATGACTTTTTCTCCCATGTATGGACATCTAATCTTTGTCACTTAAAAAAATGTGAGTGACTGTTCTGATACATCCTCTTGAAAGGTATAATTTTTTTCTCTTATATTGACGTTGAAGAAATTGGATTCTTCTTAGTACAGGGTTCGTACGGGTACCGTTATTTTCAAGGCCAACTATCAGTATTTTTATTTATTTATTTATTCTTTTTTGGAGAAAAATAAATCTAGTTTAAACGCACGAAATTTCGCCTTATTTAAGAAGAGGTTTTCTGTAAGAAAATACCGGTAACGAAGAATTTCTTAGTTTAAAAATTCAAGGACACGTACGAACCCTGTTGTATTTGCAAACTGACATAACGTAGTTATACACGTGGTTATTCGCAATAAAATATGAAGTCTCTGCGGTTTCACAAAGGTTTTTGGAACGGCACCATTCCTTTTATCGGCAAAAAACATTCCATTATACGCCGACAGATTTTCGCGTGTATCCTTTCCTGCGTGTAATCTAGTACATTGGAATGTTCTTAGTAAATTGAAAATTTATGTTGATTAGTTATACACGTGGATATTTGCCATAGAATTTGACGCCCATGTAGTTTAAATGAGTCTTTTGGTAACGGGACCATTCCAATTATAGCCAAAAAATCCCTGTCTGCTCGGCGTACAGTCCCAGGTAGATTTAGAAGTTAAGTGTTAATTTCAACAATAAAAAATAAATAATGATTAGAGATAAACCCACTTTAACAATTTTATCTGACCGCTTTTGACGAGCTTTTATTTCATTTTTATATATAAGAACTGGTTTTAGCAGGATCCTGTTAAGGCGGTATTCAAAAAAATATTTTTCCATGCTCAACAACTCGAAATTTTCTGGCATGCTTTAAGATTCATTTTTAAAAGAAAAAATATGAAACTTTCAGACGTAATTTTTAAAGAGATTTATAAGCGACCTGTCTTTTATTTTTCGATCAATTAATTAAAACTTTATTTCTAAACAATCATTTTCTCAGTCGGACAATATTTTTCGTTTCCAACAAAATCGCTTCGGTAAATTCGGTTAAAAATGCCAACTTTGACATCATTTTTTGAAACATATTCTGCCTGTATCAAAAAGTTGACCATTACGGTGCATTATATAGTTTTTGAATAAGAAAACCTACCAATTGGATGCGTTTGAGAGCTCAAATGAATTTAAAAATGAGTAAGAAAATAAGCAGTTTGGATTTGAATACAACCGTAATACGATGATTTTTTTCTTCAACTGCTATGTATTTTTAATTTCGTTTTGCTGTAAGAATTGGTCCTATCAAAAACTCGCCAATATAAATGTTGTAGATAATATTAAGAAGATATATGAGAAATGCAGACGGATTTTATATCTTGTGAATTAACGAAGTTATGGATTTTTTTCCTCTTTAACCCCCCTTTTTGTTTTCGTTTTTAATTTTTTTTTGCGGTACGAATTGGTTCTATCAAAAACTTGTCAATATAAAAGTTGTAAATAATATTAAGAACATTTATAATAAATTTAATTGGATTTGATATCTGGAGAACTGACGAAGTTATGAATTTTTTTTCTCCTTAAAACACTGTTTTATGCGCCTCTCGAGCCCATTTTCAGTTTTATCAAAAATCTGTCATCCATAATTTTTTGGCCCTATTTGTAGAAGTAATAAAAACTTTAAACTGATTTGATATGTACCAAAATTAAAAAGTTATGGGGGTTTTTCGGTTTTCACCAAACCCCTCCCTATTTCCACCCCCTTGGTCCGATTTGCCCATTAACGAGCTTGACCGAGATTTTATACCCCTTGATTTTATTTATCAGTTTGGAAGAGATTTGTGCAGAATTATGGAAGTTATCGTGTCCATAAAAACATGATATATATATATATAGAAAGTTCTTTGCTGAGGGCGGTTTTGAGTTCTAGGGATCATGCTTGGTGCAGATCTGCAAAAAGTTTTCAGAAATTCCAACATAGGAGTGATCGCAATAGGTAGTATTTCATACGAAATCTACCTAACAAATAGCACTAATAAACGGGTGGGAATCCTTTCCGGAGTGTAAGCTGTAGATTATCATAACTGCTGCGATTAAGCTATTCAAGCATGATATTACAGGATATGAAAAAGCATTGGGTGAAGCTCTCCAGTGCTAAACTTTGAAGGTTATTTTGTTTATAGAGATATTTTTTTCCCTTTTAAAGTTCACGGAATTGTGATATTAAAATTGTATATGAGTAGTAATTACTATAAGCATAATGGAATTAAAATGTTTTCGGTTTATCGAGTTAAGACAAATCACCACTGATGTTACAAACGTTAATGTGCTTCGATATTTATATTTTAAGCTTTTCTGAAATACAATAGAAAAGCCCTCTTGTTTAACTTTATTTTAAGGTATTTCTTCAGCAATCGTACCTGACAGACTCTTATGTACCATTGTATACTCTATTAAATTTACCCCTTAAACTCGGCAGGAATTTTTAATTAAAACATTATATTTATTTTAATGATACATTACCATTTTAACATATCTTATGTAGTTTAATTTGCATAAGATATATGAAATAATGTCGAATGAATAATTCATAGATAAATAATAAGGAAATTCGAAACCAATTTGTTTTACAATGAAATAATTAGTGTTTTAAGCATGAACAATTTGAGAATTATTCTTCAGAAATTATTAAAGTTCCACGAATGTTCATGAAAAACATGCAAAATCTGATTATTTGTGATTTCAGTAAGGTTTAATAAAAGAAATATTTTTAAATTACTTGTGTGTATCAGACTCGGCAAAAATATTTCAGTTGTTTGAACGTTCAAGCAGAGATCATAAATGCCAATGGTGGGATGAATATATTTCACTCAGTTGGATTTAAAATATAATCTCGTACATTACATATTTCCTATCAATAAGTGAAGTGAGTGTAGTGAAATATTCAAACCTTAGAAACGGATAATTTTTCTTTTAACACCTATTACATTTAAATTTATTTTTGAATAATTACATCAAAATGTTTTGATTCTGAATATTCGCATTATTTTTATTGTCAGTAGCTTAAATTCAACTGATTCATTGCCGTAGAATGCAATCTCAGGATAGCTGAATTATAGAGGATATTTCTCACTAACCCTATACTTTACTGTTCCCTATTAACAATAAGTATTTGTAAATCTGCGAATTTTCCTGCCAAGAAGTCAGTATGGATATATGAACATTCAAACGCATTTGTCTCCGTTCAACTTGAAAACTCTAAATTCTAAAATGCGTACTAGTGAATGAGAAATTCTTTGAAAAAAGGGTAGCTGTATTTTAAGACTGTATATCTTTATTTTATAGGCTAGTTTTTTTTTTTTAATTTTTTCAAATGTTTTTATATAATGGTAGCAGCCTTCCCCCGCTACGCTGGTCGGTATATAAACCTTGAATCAAACGAAATATATCTGCGATTTTGATCATGCGTTTTAAAGAAATGTGGAAATTTACCTGGAATGTCTACCTGAAATGTTTACCGAATTACGGAAAACAATATGAACGTCATTACGTTATTATATCTTTTATTGACTCGTGCAAAATTTAGGCTCTTAAGGACCAACTTCTTTAGTTGATCATTTAGTGTAGGGTTCGGAAAAAAAACGGTAGAGCAATGTGTAATATAGTAAAAGCGTTCATGAAAAATTATCATTGCAAGTCTCATCAGAATCCGTTAATTGGACTTATCGTTCGTAATTGGGTTCGCCTGATTTTAAACCTTTCAGTCATAATTCTACAATCGAGTAACCTGACGACCAAATAACACAAAACAAATGATATGTGTTTTATACTAAAACATTCACTGAAAAATTAACTAATCGACTATGTTCCATCGAAATCCACTTAGCAGAATCTTTGAAACTGGAAACTGTACCGAAAGGTTCTCTAAAAACGATCTAATTAACAGTTTAAATCTCAAATTTGCCTCCCCCACGGGGCATGAATGGTGTACTCAAAATTTCGAATAATGCACCCCCCACCCCGGATGACAAATTGGGGGGAGGGGCTTAGGATGTGCATAACATGAATAAGTGGTTGCAGGCTTTTCGAACAATATGTCACATGTGTGGTCGTTAAAAGTTAGAAAAATGTGCCCATTTGTGTCCTGTATGGCGGCTCCTAGTATATCCTCTCCCCTCTTTTTGAAATACCGTTTGCAGAAATGTGTTACTGTGCCCGGTGACGATACGAAAAGGACTCATACAATGCAGCACTTCCATAAATTCTACACAATTATTTCTATGTGAAGGCAAAAACTTATTGATACCCCACAGTATTCTTAGAAATTATCACTTGAAAATTCGAGGTTTTGGCGCCAGAGACATCGCAGAATTAGAAAAATATGAAATATCTCATGAACTATTAGACTTAAAAGTATTTGATTAGTATCATTCGATTCAGCATACAAACATACACTAAAATATATTATCAGTTGAAAAATAACTATAAAATCAGATTTTTAAGGATTTTTTAAAAGTTTGTTCCCTTTTTCAACTCCCTCAGGGGTGGAATTTTAGAAAATCCTTTCTTAGAGGCACTCTATATCATAAGCAGTATTTTTACCCTTTTTCCAAGATTTAAGGTTCAAGAGTATGGACTGTGCGTTGATTAATCCTCAATCCAGACTTTCTTTTATATTTAGAGATTAAATATAACATGAAGTAAAAAAAGACTAAATTTTTTTCTTATTCTTGAACTTCCTAACCGTTTTTAGAATCATTAAATATATTAGGTACATTTACTTGTACGTATATGTACAAACAAACATAAGAAATTTGCGCAAACTTACATCATACACATACGTCAGTGTGTATGTGTTCTGTGTCGTGAAAACACAAAACAGGGATAGTAACTAAATTTTTCATGACTGCTACTGTCTTCGTGTTTCGAAAATTATCATCAGTTTATTTATTTTTTATTGTAACTATTCTGCAAAATCTAATAAAAGATAAAGATTATTTACAGATAGCATTAATTTACAGAAAATAAACGACATTATAATGCAAAGATAAAACATAAAGATTTATTGAAGGAAAAATATATATTTCTTTTATTTAAGTGAAACGTCTTGTCCTAAACTTAAACCATTTAAATTTTCCCCTACGGTAAATACCAAAATTTCAAATACTTAAAATTGAGAATATAAAAATTATTTAATAAAGATTTAATAAAGAATTTTTTCCAGTCGGTTTCTTTTGTGCTCGAAAAGAACGCAAATATAAAAATATTTTTTCACAAAATTCCGTATACATTTTTTAATCTGCTTGTTTCTTTTTCAGGAGATAGTATGAAAAGAAGAAGATCGGAGTTCTAGAACGTTTGTCTGCAATAAACCTTTAACGTCTCATAAAAAATGCTGTAAAATGTATTTCAAAAATACTTTAAGCAAGTGCGTGAATATATTTTATAACTGTAAATGTATTTTTATGTGTTTTTTATATTTCAGCTTTTCAAAACGTACTGTTATAGCATATATAAATTATAAAGAAAGCGTCATTTAAATCAAAAATCTTTAATACCACAATTCCATTTTATTCTTCATTTTTATTTGAATTTAAAGATTTTAGCGATATTGTCTTACAAACACATGAGTAATTGAGAAAACGTAGTTTGTACTTCTTCTTTCAAAATATACAGTATGCCTTCTAAAGTCCCTTGCTACCCTCTTAATTTCGGAATGGCTGCTGCTATATACATAAAAGTGGTTTCAATGTATAGTAAAGTAATCATGCGCTACTGAATAAAACCGCCTACGGCGCCACCTGGTTAACAGCTGCGGAGTTAGCGTTCCTATCCCGAAAATGTAAAGAGATAGGGAAAAAAGGTTATTTACAAAGTTGTAGAGCATCATCGATTTAGTACGAAAAGACAAATTGTGGACATTAATGCGAAGAATGGAACGGTTAAAACGAGCATTTGTTTTTTGTTTTGTTTGTAGGGGGTTTCATTCAGTAGCGCGTGGTTACTTTACTATACCTAGACACCAATTTTTATGAATATAGCAGCAACTATTCCGAAGTTATGAGGGGGTGCAAGAGACTTTAGTGGGCATAATGTATATTTTGAAATAAGAAGTACAAACTATATTTTCTCACTCATACACGTGTGTGTAAGACAATATCGCTAAAATCTTTAAAGTTAAATAAAAAGGAAGGATAAAATGAAATAGTAGTATTAAAGATTTTTTATTTATATGACACTTTTTTTATAATTTATATACGCAATTACAATAAGTTTTGAATAATTACAATAAGTTTGAAAAGTTGAAATATAAAAAACACATAAAATATATATTTACACTTATAAATTATATTCACACTCTTGCATACAGTATTTTTGAAATACATTTTACAGCAATTTTTATGAGACAATAAAGGTTTATTGCAGACAAACATTCTAGAACTCCGATCTTCTTCTTTTCATACTGAGTTTTTACGTAGAATAATCTTGATGTTGAATCCGGTAAGAGTAGGGGTCGGCAAGAAATTGTAAGTGGGGTCCAAACAGTTTTGAAAATTTTATCGAGGTCCAGAGAAAAAAAAAACACACGTGTAATATAAGTACTTATTACTTTTAAATTCTTAGTTTTACATACAGATACATGTAATAGAAAAAGAAAAGTCAAGTTTACGTTCTGAAAATTTTTACATATACATAATAAAATAGAAAAGGAAGGTATTCCTTGCAAAATTAATTCGAAAAATTACACTTGCAGTCTGAGTTTTTTATAGTTTGGTTCACGTGGTGAACAGCTAATGGGAAGTGTGTCTTCAAGGTGAGAGTCCGTTAATCTCGAACGATATTTGCTCTTCAAAAAATTCATTTTGTACAAATAGTCCAGGCAATAGAGACCGTATAGGAGCTCTACCTAGCAAAATTAATGGTAGTTCTGGAAATCGGTTTACTTTATGTTTTTTGGGTCGCTGAATCCGAATTTTTAACTTCCCACCAAAATTTCCCCCGGCAACCCCCCCCCCCCCCAAGTTTTGGTAAAAAGCCCCCCGAAACAGGTTTTTATTTAAAAAAAAAATCATTTTTTTATTGTTTTAGGGGAAAAGTATGCAGAAATTCAGAAAGTAGAAAAAATTTGCAACAAATTAGATATATGAAATTATGACTTAGGATGAAGGGGAAGGAGGGATCTGCCTCGAAACATGCGCGCGGTGCTGCGTAAACTAAGTTGCGCAATTCCACTTAACCACTCACACGTTTACATTCGCCCTCCCATCTCCCCTCCGAGCTTTACTAAGGCGATAAGGTTTACTTTAAGTTTTTTGGGTTGCTGAATCCGAATTTTTAAATTCCCCCAAAATTTCCCCCCCCCCGAACCCCCCCCCCAAATAGTTGTTTTTAACCTAAATTTATTATTGTTTTAGGGGAAAAGCATACGAAATTCAGAAACTAGACAAAATTTGCAGCAAATAGGATATATGACATTATGACGTAGGAGGAACGGGGAGGGGGAGGGCTACCTCTGAACATGCACTGCGGCGCTACGTGCACTGAGTTATGAAATGCAGGCTATCGGGGATTTTCCTGGAAAAATTAATACTAGTTCTGGATTTCGACTCACTTTATGTTTTATGGGTCGCTGAATCCAAATTTGTAACTTCCCACCAAAATTTCACCCGGCAACCCCCCAAAAATTGATATTTTGAAAAAATTTGGTTTTTGAGAAAAGCGCGCGGGGAATGTTCCGAAGCAGCCCCCTCTCTCGCAGTTGGAGTCGCAAGAAGTGCCCATGAAAAGCTGTGGAATCAATTCCAAGACACATGGAATGGTAGTCACCGACGAGTGCAAGGTCGAAAATGTGCTAACACAGAAACTGATGACCGATATATCCTGTTAACAGCTCGTCGAGACGGGACGGGCAATGCTACTCAGCTGCAAACAGGGTTGTTCTTGGCCAAAGGACGAAAGGTGTCCAGCCAAACAGTCCGAAATAGATTTCAGGGTGGTCTCTATGCACGTAACCCAATGGTCTGTATTCCGTTGACCCCAAGCCAATGTGCGGCCCAAAGAAAAAGGGACGACGCATCACACGACGCATTGCTGCGAGACCGAGGCCTCCTTTTACTCTCCGGGACTTGGAGATTGCAATTCTAGAGCAGTGGAACAATACTCCCCAAAGTCTTATCGATAACCTCATCGCATCCATTGAAACAGGAGTGCAGCAGTCTTAGCTGTTCGAGGAGACCACACGCCATATAAAAAATCCTGCATTATTTCTAAACAATACATTTTTTATCATTTACATGAAAACAAATTGTTTCCCTGTGCCATCTTTTCATGTTCTTTCCATCTTTTCAGATAATAAAAGATCCCTTAGAAATTTGTGAGTCTTTTTTTCTGTATTGCGCATTGATACACGTGTACTATCTATTTTATGCCCATACATGGCTGTCTTACACTATTCTCTTCACTTTTTTGCTTGCTCCCCTAATTTATTTGAGCAGTGTATTATGTATAATTCTGAGCAACTGCATATAGATCTAGACTATCTAAACATTTATACATTTTCATCTACACATAACTATTCGAAAATGTAAAACATGCTTTAAGCTAAAACAATACAGCGTATGAAATGACCAGCATGCTCTCCAGACCTAAATCCGATTGAGCATGTTTGGGACATACTCAGGGGAAGCATTGCTGTGATGCCAAGACCTCCTTTTACTGTCCGCGACTTAGAGATTGCAATTCTTGAGCAGTGGAACAGTATTTCCCAAAGTCTTATCGATAACCTCATCGCACCCATGGAAAACAGGTGTGCAGCAGACTTAGCTGTTCGAATAGCCCACACGCCATATTAAAAATCTTGCATCATTTCTAAACAATACTATTTTTTATCATTTACATGAAACCAAACTGTTGCCCTAAACCATCTTTTCATGTTCTTTTCATCTTTTCAAAGAATAAAAGCTCCAATTACATTTTTTTGTGTTTTTTTTATGTATTGCGCATTGATACACGTGTACTATCCATTTTATGCCCATACATGGCTGTCTTGCACTGTTCTCTTCACTTTTTTGCTTGCTCTCATGATTTTTTTGAGCAGTGTACATATATACATTATTACGTGGTGGAACCCGTCGAATTCCGAAGAAAGAAAATGTTTAAGAAGGAACTGCTTTATTAATTTATAATAAATTGTTTGAAAGCTGTATCTCAATTTGTTTCCGAGTTATTAATTTGTTTTTGTAGTTTTTATTACTTTTTTGTCATAGTGGCAACAGAAGGTATCCATCGTTGTTGAATGTAAAGGGAAATACAGATTACTGTATAGACCAATCAGAACACGAATAAAATGCGGATTAAACCAATAAAAACCTTCAGATATGCTTTTGATTTCCTACCCTGACAGAGAACAATAACCATTTTTCCAAATGGTTAAAAAAAATGCAGTTAAATGTAATTTCTTCCCTATACGAAGGTATGAAAATTGAAAATGTCCCATGCTTAGAAGTTTAAAAAATGGCAGTAGATATTATCAGTGTTTAACCGTACAATGATAGTACGTGGGAGGTTCAATAATTATTGTCCCTAATGTATATAAAATATTTGTACTGCGATGGTTGATGTGGAATATCGAAGCCTAATCTCTTAAAAGCCTATATGGTCAATGTCAGAACCGTAGCTGCTATATTAACATATTTATGGAGGGAGGAGTGAAGTTTTTAAGACCTAGTTTTGAGGGAGTTTTCAAGGAGGAGGGGGAGTGGGTGAGGGTAAAATACTGATTTGGAACTTATAAGGCTACATTTGTTACAGTGGATGAAATCTGGCTACATCACTATGATCCCGAGTCCAAAGACAGTAGTTACGTCTCATCCACTCTCACAAATCTAGTCCCATATGTTAAAAATCTGCCTTTTACCCCCATTCCCCCCTTTCACTCCTCCCTCCAAAACTATGTCAATATAGCAGCTACGGCTCTGAAATTGAGCATTTAGGCATCTAAGACATTATGCTTCGATATTCCACAACAACCATCGCAGTACAAACATTTTATATACACTAGGGACAATAAATATTACATTCAACCTTATTTTCTTACACTTGCATGCATGAATTATGTTACGTAACTGAAACTATTAAGTGAGAATTGACAGGATAAAGAAAAAAAAAACAGTGATTGTGTCGATAACGAGTTGAGAAGACTGATTTGATAAAATATAAATCCTACTCGTAAACGTTTCCGAAAGGAAAAGAGACTTTTTTTCCCCAAATTTTTCTTTAAATCTCGGGCATCTACTGGTCTTTGTGGTGCTGGAAATTAAATTTGTTGAAATTTGCTATTAAAAAATACTGGTAATATAGAATTGCAGAGTACATTTATATATAATAAATACTAGCAGAACTACCCGGCTTCGCCCGTGTCAATAATAAGGGTCCTTCCGGGTAAAATACATTAAAATGAAATAATACGGCATTGATACGGAAATTAACTGAGATTAGTGCATTCCCGTCCAGGAATCATTAAAAAGACCAATAAGTAATATAAATATAAATAAAATAGTCTTCATTACGTCTACTACTAACGATACCATAATAATATATATTCCAAATAAATGTCAAAACATATATTAAAATACAATTATTTGCTTAAAAGACGTCATTTACGACCAACCCATAAATTGTGCCTTTATTGAAATTTTTCTTAACTTCTGAATATCATACAATTTCGTTTTACACACTGTCGAACAGGTAAAAGTTCTTTCAAATGAAATTTATTTGAAAATTGTATCTCAATTATCTTATTTGAATGTATTTTAAAGTAATTTTCAATCATGGATATTTTATAAATTTGTATGCAGCCCAATTACGAAAGATATACCTGTTTGCTGTTAATGCAATATTATAAAGAAAAGACATTGATATGAGTAACTCTAGCATCATATTGTTGGCGGCAAAAAACCTGACCCAACCATAAATTTAACTTTTACTGCAATTTGACCTTAAGCATCGCACATTTGATTCTTCCAACGTCTAATAGAATACAAAAAGTACTTTTAGTAATATTTGTTTGGAAAGCTTTTCTCAATTTACAGATTGTTTATCCACTTTAAATTAATTTCCAATCACGGAAATTTTTTTAAAATATACCTGCAAGCCAATTAAGAAAGATATATCCGTTTGCTATTAATGCAATATTATGAAGAAAAAACAAAGAGTAACGACTAGCATCATATTGTTGGTGGCAACAACCTAACCGTACCATAAATTACTCTTTTACTGCAATTCGATCTCTAAACAGCTTACATCCGATTATTTCAACGTCTAACAGAAAATAAAAAGTACTTTCGGTAATTTGTTTGAAAAGTTTATCTCAGTTTACAGATATTTTATGTTTTTTTAAAGTAATTTAAAACCTTGAATCTCTTAAAATATGCCTGCAACCCTGTTACAAAAGATTAACTTAATTGCTCAAAAACATTGTAAATAATTCAGTATTTGTTTTCGTGTGGGAATCTCATTCCTGCTGCTTATAACTTTAGTTCTTCAGGAATAATTTTAATTTACCTTGCACTATTAGTTTTTCAGTTAAGGTTTTGGTGCGTAACATTGTTATACGCCATATTATTAGTCATAGAATTATAGGGGAAAATTCTATAAACATGTGGAACCCGATTATGAAAGATGTCTTTTAAAAAATTCCGAATGGATTTAATTGGAACTTGTATTGTTTGTTAGATAATTTTACACGGATGGTTTTAAAATATTGCATATAGTTTTGCGTCGCTTTGTCATAAAATTATGGAAGAAAGTTCAGTAGTCAGGTGAACCCGATTATAAAAGATTAGCCTTTTTCAAAAGCTCTACTGGACAGATTTTGATGAAATTTGCACTGTTAATTTGCACCAAAATTTCTGGAACAGTTTTAGTACATAAGATTTTGTTGTACATGCTTTGTTATAGAATTAGCTGAAGTGTTCTATAATCAGGTGAAACCAATTCTGAATGATTAGCCTTTTAAAAAAGTTGGATAATTTTTGAGGAATACTTTTAGTATATTGCTTATCCGTTCTATTATTCTTAGACCAAATCCTACTGTAAATGATCAACTAAAAATTAGGCCCAAAACAGCCGAAATTTTGTCTTACACATTAGAAAATATAATAGCGCAGTTGATGATCGTATCATTTTGAGCTATACGGAAGGACATTTGAGATAAAGATACATATTACTTTAAAATGGAAGATCAAATTCACCCATATATTTCCTTTAATTAAAGATTGGTTCGGAGAATTTGTCTGCAGCGGGAGAAATGCGCTACTCAGATAAATATGTGATCTCCAAAACGAAAATACCAAAAATACGTTTCCCTGTAGTTGTTGAGAAATCTAACAAATATACTAAGGGTTAAAAATATATTCGTGTTTCAAATTAAAAACGATTTATATTTATGTACAATTTACGGGCGATATATCAGGCATCTTTAACACATGTATATATAGATTCATTGCCGATAATGTTTAAATAGAAACTCATATTTTCATTCATAAAATCCAAATCTGCAGCCGTTGTCAATCGTAATGTCAGTCATGAAATTTTGTTTAAAAAAGAAAAAAGCTTACCCTAAAAAATAGTAGCTATAATTTCTATTTAATATAAATCGTAGAAAAATCGTATTTTATATAACCTTATTCGATATAAATCGTAGAATGTTATCACTGCATTTCAGGTATTAAAACATTTATCTAAATTATATAATTAAAGATACGTCATTACAAATAAATAGGAAATAAATTGTAACAGCCGGTTTTTAGAACCACTTTGAAATTATATTGACGAAATTGACGACATATCTAGCAAACGATTTTTTTTTTTTTTTTTTTTTTTTATTATTATTATCATTTTCCTTAATTGATTTCTTGATATTGAAACGACTTCATTAAAATAGATTTTTTAATTTCAGAAATATTCAAGTAAGGTACTACATCATTATAAAACATGCTTAGTTAAAGTTTTTACATATATAAAAAATGTACATTTACTTCTTTGAATGACGTCAATTTCAAAAACAACAAAAATTTAGTGAGACAATCCGAATTCTTATTGGCTTATAAAGCAAAGTACTCGAGTTATCATTTTTTTTTAATTATTGAGCATATTTTTAGATATGTGGCAACAGGAAAGAATCTATTCAATTTGAAAATTTAAAAAGAGATATTTCTATAATGTTAAATTATGAAAGGTGATAGAAAAAAGGGATAAATATTGGTCTGATGATTTTTTAAAAGTAGACAGTGATCTTTTCCACGTTCTAAAACGTATGTACATGAAGTTTCGTGCAAATCGGTCTAAAATTGAAGATTTGTATACCGGACATACACACAGAGAACGGCTTTTACATATATAGATGTATGCATGTATGATGTATGCATGTATGATTTCCTAGCATTAAGTTTCCTATTATTGCTATTTATTTTTTTTTTTTTAAAGAAAAATGCATTAGTAGAAATATATTTTAAGAAATGCTAATATTTTAAATTAAATATTTAGGAAAATTAAGAATTTTAGTACAATTAAATAATATAGGCCATTTGAGAGTTTCGTTTTTATTACTTTATCCCTCATGACAAGCGTTGTTAAATAAACATTTATATCGTTTTGATATAGAGTTTATTCTTCTTGCTTTGTACATTCGACTCAAATCCTACACATTATTTATAGATTTACAAAATAATACTCTTTTTCAGCAGTTCTTCTAAAAGTACTTTTCAACACGCTGATTTAATATTATATATCAAGCTGTTCCTTCTATTACTTTATCCGTCATGACAAGCGTTGTTAAATAAACATTTATATCGTTTTGATATAGAATATATTTTTCTTGCTTTGTACATTCGACTCAAATCCTACACATTATTTAATGATTTACAAAATAATACATTTTTCAGCAGTTCTTCTAATAGTACTTTTCAATACGCTGATTTATTCCATATCAAGCTCTTCCTTCGATCCCGTCACAAAGTGAGGATGAAAATCAAGACTAATTACCCATAAAAATCCAATAGAAATAAACAAATTATTTGAAAACAAATAAAAATAAGGTTGTATCTTCTTGCATGCGTTTAATTTGCTATGTTTACCATACCTTTGACAAAGTATAAAATAATCGCAAGTTTTTTTTTTTGTCTTTTCAAAAAATGCCGTACTTCTCTATAAATTTTAGAAATTTTTGTCTTGTGTACTGCATGAAGCTATTTCCTTATTCAACAATATTATGCTTTCAACAATAGCATTCAACAATATTATGCTTTGATATTTATTTATGACTGTTTATTATTATTATTATTTAATTTATAATTTGCCGTTTAATAATTCCAGTGATGGTATTACTGAATTTTTATATATCAAACAGGAAAGACATCTTCTTTTTGTTTTTTTAAAACCACTTTAAATAGATTTTTCTTATGATGTTTTCTGAAAATATATACGAACCATCCTTCACGTGGCAGAAAAAAAAAACAAACAAAAAAAACATAGTAAGTCTGTGTTTAGCAATATTTACTATTTTCAGTAAAAGAAATTTTAATTAAATGTTTATTTATAAATAAAAAAAGAACAGAGAAATGCTATATTTTAAAGACGACAATAGATGACGCATCTATACTATTAAAATCTGTGACGTATGTTTGTAACCACAAAAACTAGGAAACCAAATGGCGCAGGACTACGAAATTTTGCACACGGGTTGCTGGTAGGAGGCCCATGAACGATTGGGGCAAAAATTAGAAAATTTTAAATAGATTTCTTTCTATTTTATTTTATATTTTTGACGAATTTTTGCCTTTTTTTTGTTCAATCCGTAATCGCGTGAGTTCAAACCAGTTCTAAATGTTTACTGCAATGTTCTATATACATATTACGTAGGACACTCTGCAATAGTAAGAAGATGTAGCGGGTATTACGATAATTCTTTTACCTCGCATGCAAATAATTAGAGATTATTTAATTGCGCTTAATTATTACCTTATTTAAAAAATAAAGAAAACGTTTTATAACGAACATCAACAAAAATTTTTATTCTATTTATTCCCTGATTCCAAAGAATATAACGTCTGCTGACATAGCAACATAATAATTTAAATTTCATTAAAAAATGCGTAGTAGTAGAAAAATATTTTTCGAGATATACTTATTACGTACGCCACGCTTAAATGAACGATATATTTCGGCACCAGAAGCAATATAGCCACTTCTTGAAAAGCCCATGCAGGACAAGTTCCATGTTATTATTAGATTGCCGTTGCATGTACAAAACATGCAGTCTGTATATTTTAGGGAAGCGGACAAACGTGAAGCTTTTGAAGGAGCAAGAAATAAAGACACCATGCTCACTGCTTGGTTTCTACTTGACAGGTCTGATCCTTCAGCAAACATCTATCTCTATCCAGAAATTCCAAAGCACTTTGTATAGAAAGGCAATGTGTGGCAAAGGTGTGTTACATTAGGTGACTTCATAGTGTCAGGATGTATTCTGTAAGCCCAAAGGATATTGAGCGATTCCATCTTCGTATGCTGCTTTGTCATGTTCCCGGTGCCATGTTTTTGGAGGAGTTAAGGACGTATGAGAATACTGTCCATGAAACATTCAAGGATGCATGCCGTGATAGAAATTTATTAGAAGATGATGATGAATGGCAACATTGTTTAACTGAAGCATGTGCATTTGAAATTTTACCTAAACTGAGACAACTTTTTTCGTTCATATGTGTCTTTGGCAATCCAAATTTACCGATTCAATTATGGGAACAGTTTAAGTCAGAACTCTCAGAAGATTTTGCTCGCCATCTGCCGCTACAGGAGAGTAGAGACAGAGCCCTTCGAGACAGAGGCAATCATCTACGCAAACACAACGTAACACTTCAAAACCTTGAATTATCTGAACCCTCAAACCTGGAGAACTCTCTGGAATACGATGTTTATGATTTACAAGAAGAGAGAACAGAGGGAAAACGATTGTTAAACATGATAAATCCGTAACAGCGTATAATTTTTGATGCTGTTATTGGAAGTATTCAAAATGATTATGTTACTGTCGCTAAGGTTTTCTTTGTCAATGCTTTTGCGGGATCAGGAAAAACGTTCCTATTCAATACTTTGCTGCATTACGTCAGAGGAATGGGACATACTGCTATTCCTGTTGCATGGACAGGCATCGCATTGATATTGTTGCATGCTGGAAGAACTGCACATTCTCAGTTTAAAATACCAGTCCCCATATTGGATAATTCAGCTTCAAAAATTCGGCAAAATACATCTGAAGGAAGATTACTGAAAATGGCTAAGTTCATTATATGGGATGAATGTACGATGGCACCTATTCATGCTTTGAATGCTGTTGATAGACTTCTGTGAGATTTGGATGAGAATGATTTCCCATATTTGGGTAAAGTGTTTAATCTCGGAGGTGACTGGAGTCAGATTTTACTTGTGGTTATACATGCAAACAAAACACTCATTTTTGAAGGTTGTATCAAGAATTCTTCTCTCTGGCAACATTTTGACAGTTCAATCTAGTTACAAATATGCGAATGGAGCCGGAGGAACTTGATTTCGTTAAATGGCTCAATTGCTTGGGGGATGATCGGTTGACTGATGATTATGAACTCGGAGAAGATATTATTGAAATACCTCCAGAATGTATAGTGCAGTATTCTATAGTGGACGATAATTTTGGTTCGTCTGAAACTGATCTGGATCATCTTTCTGAAATAGACATTTTGTGTTCGAAGAATGAGGATCCTTTGAGATTGAATGAGGATTCTTTGAGATTGAATGAGGAGGTTTTACGAAAAGTACCTGACGAAGACAAAACTTATTTTAGTGCTGATACAATACTTTGTGATGATGAAGGAGAACAAAACAATTTGCAAATGGGTTTCATCAATAGTTTAACACCTTTTGGAATGCCAACACATCAGTTAAATCTTAATGTTGGCGTTATTGTTATGTTGCTTAGAAACATGAATCCGTCCAGTGGTCTCTGTACTGGAACACGTTTAATAGTCAGAAGGGTGTCTCAAAATGCTATAGCTGCAGAAGTTTTGACAGGACATAGGAGATGCACCCGTGTTTTCATACCGAGGATCCTCCTTACACCGTCGGATACCAGTTTACCTTTCCAGTTACGCGCCGTCAGTTTCCACTTAGGGTCGCCTTTGCTGTGACTATCAATAAACTCAGGGTCAAACCTTGAAAAAAGTTTGAATCTATTTGCCCCATTCATATTTATTTCATGGGATGTTGTATGTAGCCTTTTAAAGAGCAACTTCTGGAGGATGTGTACATGTTTGGGTCAAGGACGGACCAAAACAAGGAAAACTTTTTTCACAGACTGATAAGGCATTTATACAAAACATTCTCTTCCGTGAAGTTTTATCTTAAGTCGCAACTACACTGGCGGAAAAAAAATCCCAACATTAAGAAAGACTTGTGTTAGATAAACAAAATTTGGTAGGCGTGTTTATACATATGAATGATGACATCGATTGAAATTTCGCGCTTCGCGCATAAGTGTGGCGCTAGTAGCGCCACTCAGAACTTGCAGATCAGGTTTACTTTAAATGCGTGCTGTAAAGTTCGTAGGCGTTATTTAGCTTCGAAATGTGGCGTATTGAGTTGATGTTAGCCAAGAATGTCTTTAACGAGACGAAGAAGCCACTGTCAATAGCTCATCGAGTTGGAACGAAGTCGCCTATTCGGGCTACGAGAAGCTGGATTTTCTTTCCGCGATATTGCAGAAAGACTTTGCTGGAATTTATCCACTGTGCATGATTGTTGGAAGTAGTGGTCAAGGGATGGTACTACCTCAAAAAGACCAGGTTCCAGGCGGCCACGTGGCAATCCTGAGAGGGAAGATCGCCGTATTCGGCGTTCGACTGTGACGCATCGTACTGCGTCTGCGGCAGAAATTCGAGCTGCAGTTGGTACCACAGTGACACAACGAACTGTTAGAAATCGGTTACTTCAAGGACAGCTCCGAGCCAGGCGCCCTGTAGCGTGCATTCTACTGACTCCAAGCCATTGCTGTTTGCGACGCCCTTGGTGTCAGACCAGAGATCATTGGAGGACGGAGTGGAGATCTGTTGTGTTTTCTGATAAAACAGATCTCCACTCCGCCCACCAATGAGCTCTGGCTTGACACGAATGGCGTCGCAACCGGCAATGGTTTCGAGTCAGTAGAATGATCGCTACAGGGCGCCTGGCTCTGAGCTGTCCTTGAAGTAATCGATTTCTAGCAGTTCGTTGTGTCACTGTGGTACCAACTGCAGCTCGAATTTCTGCCGCAGACGCAGTACGATGCGCCACAGTCGTACGCCGAATACGGCGATCTTCCCTCTCAGGAGTGCCACGTGGCCGCCTGGAACCTGGTCTTCTTGATGTAGTGCCATCCCTTGACCAATGCTTCCAACAATCATGCACAGTGGATAAATTCCAGCCAAGTCTTTCTGCAATATCGCGGAAAGAAAATACAGCTTCTCGTAGCCCGAATAGGCGACCTCGTTCCAACTCGGTGAGCTGTTGACAGTGACTTCTTCGTCTCGTTAAAGACATTCTTGGCTAACATCAACTCAATACGCCACATTTCGAAGCTAAATAACGCCTACGAACTTTACAGCACGCATTTAAAGTAAACTTGATCTGCAAGTTCTGAGTGGCGCTGCTAGCGCCACACTTAAGCGCGAAGCGCGAAATTTCAATCGATGTCATCTTTCATATGTATAAACACGCCTACCAAATTTCGTTTATCTAACACAAGTCTTTCTTGGTGTTGGGATTTTTTTTTCCGCCAGTGTATTTTACTGTATTGTAAAAAACAAACAAAAAAACGAAAACTACTGCACTTTATCTCATGGATGAAGTGGAAAACAATGCAAAGATTTTTTTAATTTTAAAAGACATCTTTTCAATTTTTTCAGGTTTTTTTGCAATGATTATGTACATTTCAGTCTTTGTTACAAAATTTTGTTTGGTTGTGTAAATATCGACTTTATAACCGATTTCCTAAATTTTAAATTGGTTGTGTAAATACTCACTAAAAAAACGAGTCTACCGCAATTTACCTCATTAGTGACGTGGAAAACAGTTGTTAGCAAGGGTCATGTGTTTTTAAATCTCACATTTAACGAAAGTAATTTTTTCCTCCTGCCCGTTATTTTGCTAACGAGAGCATTTTTCTCTTCGCGCGCTTTTAGGGTTAATGTAATAATATGACGTAAGAGGGCAGAAGTATTTTATTATTCAGACAGACATGCAGTTTCTGAGCTAGTGAAGAGTGATACTAGGTTTTTGCTGCGAAAATGCGGAGTTTTAAGAAAGTAAAAAGGGTTCGGTTCGGATTTTTAAGGTTTTGACCGATAACACTTAAAATTGTTTGTTGCGTTAATCACCCTTGAAATATTTGCTGCGAATAAGAGTATAAAAAGGCACGTAGGGCATAAGTTATATTGTGTGCGTGTGTTAAATATTTATGTTCTAAAAGTTTTACCGATGAGATCCTCTACCCACAGGATAAAACCTAAATTAAAATCGAAGGAATTAAACTGCGCCACCCTTTTGAAAGTGAGTCCTCTTTTGCGTTTTATAGTAGATTGAGTTCTTTGCGATTTTGTAGTATGATTATTTCTAAAAATGTTATTTCTATGTAAATAGTGTATGATAAGTATGTGTTTGTTCTAAATTTAATTGTGTAAATATTCTATATTCTAAATTTAAGCGCATTGCGCATAGTCAAAATGTTAAGCAGTGTGTTATGTTTTTATGTTTAAGAATTGTATATACAAATGTTTCATTAAAGTTAAGATTTATTAAAAAAAAAAAAAAATACACATTAAACTTCAAATTTAAACCAAAACAAATTAATGAATCATAACTTTAATGAAACATTTATATATACAATTCTTAAACATAAAAACATAACACACTGCTTAACATTTTGACTATGCGCAATGCGCTTAAATTTAGAATATAGAATATTTACACAATTAAATTTAGAACAAACACATAATTACCATACACTATTTACATAGAAATAACATTTTCAGAAATAATCATACTACAAAATCGCAAAGAACTCAATCTACTATAAAACGCAAAAGAGGACTCACTTTCAAAAGGGTGGCGCAGTTTAATTCCTTCGATTTTAATTTAGGTTTTATCCTGTGGGCAGAGGATCTCATCGGTAAAACTTTTAGAACATAAATATTTAACACACGCACACAATATAACTTATGCCCTACGTGCCTTTTTATACTCTTATTCGCAGCAAATATTTCAAGGGTGATTAACGCAACAAACAATTTTAAGTGTTATCGAAGTGTTATCAAAACCTTAAAAATCCGAACCGAACCCTTTTTCCTTTCTTAAAACTCCGCATTTTCGCAGCAAAAACCTAGTATCACTCTTCACTAGCTCAGAAACTGCATGTCTGTCTGAATAATAAAATACCTCTGCCCTCTTACGTCATATTATTACATTAACCCTAAAAGCGCGCGAAGAGAAAAATGCTCTCGTTAGCAAAATAACGGGCAGGAGTAAAAAATTACTTTCGTTAAATGTGAGATTTAAAAACACATGGCCCTTGCTAACATCCTCCCACCTTGATTTTCTTAAAATCAACTATTTTATAATTCACAAAAATTCTTTATATTAGAAATTAAAGTTAAACTGAGCATTACTAGATTAAATAAAATGACATAAAAAACAAAATAATAACTAATTATACACAATTAAATTTAGAACAAACACATAATTATCATACACTATATACATAGAAATAACATTTTCAGAAATAATCATACTATAAATCGCAAATAACTCATTTTACGATAAACTCAAAAAGGACTCAATTTTGTCAAACAATGACACCAGGGGTAATTTATCTTTACCTTGTGAACGTACGTTTTGGATAATTAATTTTAATAATTCTCTCACATATATCTCAGTTAAAATTTCTTTATTACCAAAACGCTCCTCAAACGCAGAAATGACTTTCGGATAATTGTCCGAAGTCAAGGGATAACTCTCAATTAACTCATAAGCTCGAGTCCCCGGTAACATTGATTGAGCTAAATAATGAAATTTGTCAACATCATCCAGACTCTTATCCTCGTGGATTTTTTTAAATTGGCCCCAGAACGAAAGATAACTTAACAGTTGACCATCAAATTTTTTAATGTGAATTTTCGGCAATTTGTACCGTTTTTCATTACATGTATTTACACTATTCTCAACATTAGAGCTCATATTAATTTTAAAGTCTGAATTATCCGTTTTTTCTTTTATTCGGCGGCTGAGCGTTATAAATTCATCGGAATATTCCTCGCAACTTATAACTTCCGTTTCTAAATGTGCAAAGATTTTTCCTTCTATATATAAAAAAAAAGTAACGATTTAGAAATGGACCAATAAAATTCGGCGTAGATCTTCCCGGTACTCTTTTAGATCAGCATCCATTCTTCTTGTGACTAGGGGCGTTTCTTCGTTAATATTAAGAAAACTTTTTCATACAAAAATATGAAAATTCCCGGTGTGCAGACTACATTTAATTTTTTTAATTTGACTCATATTTTGAGGAGTTATCTCCATTTTAAATTCAAATTTTCAGTATTTCGAGAGATATTTTTTACATATTTTTAGAAAAGGCCACTATTTTAAACTGTTGCCAATTTTAAAAACACCGCAATGAATGATATTCCCTTCAAATTAAAAATTTATTTACGCGTGGCTATTATAATCAGAAAAAACTTTCAAATGCGAATTAAGTTACTACGTGTTAAAAAATAGGAAAATATTGAAAATTACGACATAAAAACTATAGTTACACTTGAATTTTAAAAGAGAGAGAACATTTTTAAATAACAAATTCATTACTATGCATGAAATTTCGCGAATGAAGGAAATTTACGTCATATTTAAAAAGGCCAAATAATTGACAGTTGTCAAAGCAGTTTAAATTAAAAAAATATATTTGAGCGCGATATTTATTTCATATTTTGAGATAATCTTTTCATCAATTATCGTGAATTCTAAGACAGCACAAAAAATATTTCCCTGGGAATGTTAAAAAGAGAAAGAAAACTTTGGTGAAAATTACGTCATATATAACACGATACATTTCAAATGTGTTATTTAAAAGAACTTTCTAATAGAGCTATTAAAAAACCGAGAGATAAAGACTTTGTTTACTTAATTCATTTTACATTTGCTTATTTTCAAATTTTTAACTTTTTTTTTTTTATAATCAAAGAAGAAAACAGCCATTGTATCTATTAACAAACGCTGATTTCGCCTTAAAAATCTCCAATCAAAGAAATATGAATGAAAACCCGTTTACATGAAGATCGATACTGATTTTTTAAATTATAATTCAATCTTTTTAAAGCCTATGAAATTAGCCTGCTTTTAGAATCAGGTGTGTCGGAACCGGTTTGGCGAGCGTAGCTCGTAGAGGGCAAAGATCTCTAGTCATTTTAAAATAATTTTTTCCATATTTTTACAGTCACGATGTAAGTTTCATTTTTTCGTACAAATGGTTGTTTGGTTGTGTAAATATTGACTTTATAACTGATTTTTATATTACCAACTTTAATTTGTTTGTATAAATACTTACTTTTATTGATTTTTTAATACATACCTGATTTTTTGTGTACATACATATTCCATATTGGTTGTGTAATTACTGATTTTTAACAGATATAACATATTTTTATATTCATAAACTTAAATTTGTTTGTACCGATTTTTATTTTTTATTTTGGTTTTAGAATAAAATCCATGAACACCCGTCGGTAGAACGGGTGAAACAGCTAGTATCTATGACAAAGGAAATATATATTTTGAGATATTTTTTAGGGTTAGCAGAAAAGCATATCGAAAAATTCTCTTTCGTTTTTCATTGGACAAATGCTTTTTGCATGAATATTTCGAATAGAATATTTCCCATACAGATTAAAAAAAAAAAAAAAAAAAAAAAAAAAAAAACTCTTACAAAATTCCCCTTGGGCAATTGTAAAATCTGAATTGCTTGCAAAATCAGGGATATTTTATGACCTTACAGAAAAAGACATTTTTTTATGGTGTAAAATATTATTATTCATCGTTTAATATAAAATAATATTCCTAATATATTCGTTAATATCTTATTTTTTTCAACCCTGTACAAACAGGGGATATTTGTCTTTCTGATGCTTTCAATTCTTAAATAAAAATTTCTTCTGCAGCATCCAACAATAGTATGCTATGATATTTATTTATGACTGTTCTTTTTAGCCCCCGGTACGGTATGCTATTTCTTTCTCCCAGCTTATTTTGTGACATCTCCAAAAAATAACGTTACCTTACAGAAGCCAGCCGTTAAACAAAGATGTACGATTAATTACTCTAAAGCAATTTTTTTAACTTCTAAGCATCGCACATTTTCAATTTTCATGCCGTCGTATTCGGAAAAAAAATGTATTTTTTTAATGCAATTTGTTTGAATACTGCATCCCCATTCATTTTTGAGATATTAATTTTATTTTTGTAGTTTTTAGAGCCATTTGCTTAGTATTGGCAACGGAAGAACTCCATTTCTGTAGAAAGTGAAAGAAAAATAGTTCTAAAATAGTAATTATGTATTTTTGTTGCCATTTTCCCATAAAAACTGAAGAACAAATAATTAAAATACATGCTATTTTGAAAAAATATAAATGAAGGATTTCTGATAAAACAGGGAGCTATTATAAACTAAATTTAATTTTAAATATTAATAATACAAACAAATGAAGCCCTGTGAATCTTTAGATAGCCTATTTTTTTGTCGAGTTTTTTGAATAACGAAATCTATTTTTTTTTGTATTTGTGTATTATTCAGTGATAGCGACGTCCTAAGCGTACTTTACTGTAGATGTTGTTTAACACTGGATCGCAAATGATGAATTCTTCAGCAGATGTGTATGACGTCACTTTATGTAAATTAAAATCGCGTGTTATAAGTCTTAAAACTAAACTACAGCAGAATCCCGATTATCAGAGTTTCCGCTTACATCGAATTATTTTCTTCTGATGGACTGATGGCTTCCATTATGATGAAACAGTAATTACAAATGAAGTGTTTAGGTGAAGATCAAAGAGCAGCTGTAAAAAGAACTCTGATTTTCTGGTCAGAATGGGGGGGGAAATGGCCATATTTTTTTTTTTAATTATTGCCATTTTTTTTTTGTCATTGGGGGTGGGGGGGGGGACACCAAATTCAGGTTTCGTTCATCTCACGAAACGCTTTTAGTCTCGCTTCTCTGTCTTTCCGTTCGTCTGTTCGTCACAAACTCGTACTCGGAAGCTATTTAAGATATAGAACGGGTGGAGACAGCACTGACAATCACCTCATCGAGCTCACAGCTGAAATTTCAGATTGAGTTAAAACTCGATACGGATATTAAAATGCAATCGCTCTGCCAAGTCATATGTTGGTAAAAAACTCCTGAAATCCCGATTTTAGCGGTTGACTCGTAGGTTTAACATAGCGTTTTCTTGCACCCAAAGGGATGAAAACATGGAGGACTGGGAGCAGGAAAACACAATGATAAATCTACGAGTCAACCGCTAATATCGGATTTTCAGGTGTTTTCCACCAAGGTAGGACATGGCAGACCGATTGAATTTTAATATGCAAATCGAGTTTTAACTCATTCTAGAAATTCATCCGTCAACTCGGTGAGGTGATTGTCTGTGCTGCCGTTTCCCGGTCTAATACAAACAAGATTTTTTTTTTTTTTTTTTTTTTTTTTTTTTTTTTTTTACATGAGTTGAATATACCCAGTCACATCCAAATTCATAAAATTTTGTCTTTATTACAGTTTTTATGAATTTAACTATTTCTGTGACATTACATAATCTTAATTTCAGCTAATTCATTTGTAGAAGATATATCGCAGTTGGTAAGGGCAATAGGTTTGTATCTAGAAGGTAGTGAGTTCAAGTTCCGCCAATTTAAGTTGAAACTTTTCAAACTTAAATTTGTAATTTTTTGTGGAATTTTTTTAAAAAGTAAATTTGCAAAGTATTATTTGTTCACTCCCCCCCCCCCCCCAAAAAAAAAATAATAATAATAATAATAATAAACATTTTAAAAAGGAATTGCGCTGAAAATTTTTTAACTTAAGTTTGTTATTCTTTTAGCGGAATTTCTTTTTTAAGAAATTGCGAAGGACTGTGTGTGGTCCCTCCCCCCCCCCCCCCCCAAAAAAAAAAAAAAAATTAAGAAGGAGAAACAATAAAAAATAGATAAACATAAAAAAACTGATTAAGGTCAGAGGAATAAATATTGAATTCCCCTGATTTTTCTTTGGTGCTGCTATCTATTGGCAATTTTTCGAAATAATAGTGTCCTATAGACAATTTTTCTCAAGTTATCAACAAGACTGTTGAGGAATTGAAATGCATTTTTTTTCTTTTTTATTTCGAATTTTAATGTTTGTTTTTAATATAACTTTCTTTTTTTTTTGGTGCCATCTAGAGAGTTTTTGAAAAGGGAAAGAACTAATATAGATTTTTTCTGGATTGTTTCAGCATTTTAAACATGTTTTAAACATCTTTTTGCTTTTAAAAATATTATTTTTTTATTTATACCTCCGCTAAATTTTTTAAATTGATAAATTTAAATTTTTTTTAATTTTACTTAAATAATTTGACTTGAATATTTTTTATTTGTTTAAAATATATTTTTTTAATTATTTTAAAATTAAATGTAATGGTACTGCAATTTAGGTAGGAGTTTAATAATTATAAATTAACTATTTTGATTTATTAATTATAGGATAAAGTGTTTTAAAAGACAAATTAAACGAAACCCTTTGTGCGATCTGCGAACACACTTACCCACTTGTTTATTATTATATTTATAATTTGCCGTTTAATAATTCCAATATTGGTGGTACCGAAATTATCTATTACCAAGAAGAAATAAAGCTTTTTTGTCAAAACCGCATTAAATAGATTTTTCTTTTTATTTTTCCTGAAATAAGCATGGAAAAATACATACGAATCACCTTTCACTTAGCAAGGAAAAAATGTATAGTAGAACTGTGGTAGTGTTTAGCAATATTTACTATTTTCAGTAAAAGAAATTTTAATTATAATTTTTGTTATAGCTTATAAAGAAAAAAGAACGAAGAGACGCTATATTTTAAAGACTATAATACATGATAAAAGAAATATATATATTGAAATATTTTTCTTAGGTTTAGCAGAAAAACATATCGAAAAAATATCTTTTGTGTTTCATTGAATAAATGCTTTTAGCATGACTATTTCTGATGGCATGCACATAAAAATACTTTTTACAAAATTTCCGTCGGGCAATTGTAAAATCAGAATTTCCTTGCAAATTCAGGGATATTTTATGTTCTTACAGAAAAAGAAATCTTTCAATGTATAAAAAATATTATTTTTCATCGTTTAATATAAAACAATGTTTCTAATATATTCGCTAAAAAACTTTATATACGAAATAATTTGTATTTATTGCAGTTCCTATAAATAATTATATTCTAAATAATTGATCAATTTACATGATCTTGTAAAAACGGTATAATAATATTATAGAATTTTTATTAATGAGAAAAATATATTAGCCTGTTATTGATACATGTGAATTTTAAAGGGGTTTCCATCTACCACTTGATCTAATTCTGGTAATGCAGTTACTTGGCGACAGTTTATTTTAAAGAAATTTTCGTCTAGCATTTCATTATCCACTACTGCAAACTTTGCTGCATTATACTTAAACTATCAGTCTAGCACACGAATTTAAGGTATCCACAGAAAATATATTTCAAACGCTTCAATGCAGAGAAAATTAGTTTGTCTAGTTAAACTCATAGCATTGAGCTCAAAGGCTATTCACACTTGTTGTATATTATACTCTTATTTGAAAGAAGAATGCCTCTCGAAAAATAAAGAAATCGACAAAAAACACATTTAGCTAATATAAGGGGGGATGTTAGCTCCCTGATTCCCCCTATATACATAACCAATGAACATCCAAATTTAATCAGGGCGGCACCTTATCAGAATAAACAGGTTTACCAAATGTGAAGCAAATTGGATAATTCTGCATGGAAAAACCATTTATCTAAATTAAGAGAGGAGTAGCTCTCTGCCCCCTTTATACTTAACTAATGAACCAAAAAAACTAATTAGGGAAGTGCCTTATCAGAATGAACCTGTATACCAAATTTGAAGCAAATCTGATAATTCTATGAAGGGTTATCGCGTTACGTACATACAATACAGAACCTGCAGGCACATTAGCTCTCAGGCTTTGCCTGTGAAATGAAAATATATGCTCAGTAGCAAAGTCCTTAATGTAGGAAGTATTAAGGATAATATGGTGAGTATGCGGTAGCAATTACAATATTCCTTAAGGTAACTGTATAATAGAGACCTAATGAATTACGTATTGCTGGCAGTTTGTGAAGAATTGCAGAAAGTAAGGAATTCTATAGTACACAGACTGTGACAGAAATCGAAAAGAGCTTCAGGGCCATAGTGTAGAACGTGTCAGATTTAGTATAAAACGATACACAAATACAAAAATAGAGGAAATTAGATAACTTTTTAAAGCGCTTTTTGTGTGTACCCCAGTATATCAAGCCAATATACAGGGTTAGCTTAAATGATTCATCGGTTTTCAAATCACTGTGTATTGATTGGTATACGAACTACAAAGACGGGTGATACTTGACAAGATATAGTCGTGGGAAAAAAAAGTAAAAACCCCTTACTAACTTTGCAAAAAAATATCAAAGAAAAAATTTACTGGCACCACACAATTGGTAATAAATTCTATTTTTAAAGGATGTATATAAAATTTTCTTAGGTGGTCAGCTATATATTAAAACGCACCATAACTTTGTTTTTTTTCAATAGCAGTACACAATTCTGTCAGCATAAATGCTACACCCTTCAATTAGCCTAAAAACAAATTTTTATACGATCGTACAATTCGTAGGATAAGTTGCGGAAAAATTAATTATTTTAAAACCACCGTATTTTAGGCGATGCATCCAAATTGAAGTTCAGTAATCGATTGTTGACCGAGAGAGCTCCCTTTAGGATCAAGGCATCTTATGCGCCACTCAAACAGTCATTGAAGACTGCTAGATTACAAGATAGCAGCAGACATTTCAAAATATTGAATTACTTCTATCATATACGGGACCTTAAACCATCATTTTGCCCTTCTTTAAGCATAATTTGAAAACTACTTGAAAAAAAAAAAAAAAGATGTGAAATTTTGGATTTCCATAAAGCAGGACTTAGTAAATCTAAATCCATCAAAAAAATTGCAGGTTGCAATTCATAATTTTTTTTCGAATATTAATTTCATAATTCATATGATAAAATTATTTAAAAAAATGCAAATTCAACATATGTATGTTCGGGTATATTAGTATTATTGCTACACGAAAGATTAGGAGATACATTAGGAGGTACATATAATTTCAGGAGATAAAAAAAAAAAAAATATGAAAATGTAATTGAACATTAGAAGCACTAACTTTTGAATGTTTATAATTCAAAAACTTATCATTCAAATGACTTGAAATTAGGTGTTTAGACATAGTTTGAACCGAAGATTTAAAATATCTTGTTAAAATTGGATATTGCCATTGAAAAAAAATAAGTTTGGGTTCGTTTTGATACTTAGATGCCCCCCTAAGCAAATTTTATATGCACCATTTAAAAGTAGTCTTTAATTCCAGTACCAGTAATTCGGTACCAGTAAATTTCTTCTACGATATTTTGTTGAGGAGTTAGTAGGGGGTGTTTACTTTTTTTCCACGACTGTACGTACGCTAAATAAGTTTGAAAGCCTATTTCGTGGCTTACTGACAGGAAAGCATTACTTCTACGCTGACAGGCATTGTCAGAAATATGTTATTGAACGTATGGACGAAACTGGATTACCGTTGGGATGTGTTCCGGGTGACTAAGTGTGCACACATTCAACAGTTGTAGCATGTACCAAAATGTCGGTGAGTGTATGTTTTTTTCATGCATCACTCGTCTTTGTACGTCGTATACTTGAAAATAAACAGTTTTTTGAAACACGATGAATCATTGAGGCTAACCCTGCATTTCTGCGCCCATTGTTCACAGCTTTAATTGTTGAATATTTGGTAACATTTGGCAGTAATAAATGATCGTTATGCCTATTAATTGAAATATATACCCAAAGATTCCAATATTCATCGTGAAGTTCCTAGTGAACTCAAAAGTTTCGATAGACTCTTGTAAAATACCAGTCTCAAATGTGCCAAAATATATAAATTTGCACAACCCAGTATCAGTGAGTATGATTCCTTTTTATAACCATTTTCGGCCTATGGTGAAAAATCAAGGCGATGCACCGTGCATTCTACGGATGGGGATCATGCTAAATGAATAAATAAATAAACAAAGAAGACAGTTGCGAGTATTACTCGCACCCGAATGGTTCCGTACTGTTAGGTTATTACCGTAAAGATTAATAAGTACCTATTTCTTTACAAATATACAATAATAAGTGCTGCCTACTTATACCTAGATGTTTATCGTAATTGTTATATCGGATTTTTTCTTCAATATGTGTTATAATACCATCTGTCGTACCAAATTAAAATATTCTAGGTTAACGGGAAGTACCCTATAAGTTTTGAGAGTGAATTTCTAAAAATTCTTTAAATGAGAAATTCGATTTTTTGCAAAACAATGGGACCAAGCTCCTTATTATTTGATATTAAACGCAGGTTGACACCTAAAGTTGTTCCTTAAATAAAACCCGGTCTTGACAGATAGAAGGTCAGACAAGTTTTTCACGTACTAAATTGATATAGAAATATAAATTAATGGAAACAAATAAATATAAATGCTTAATTCATCTTTAAAAAGTTAAACTTAAACTTACGCTATGTGCAAAACTACTTAAAAGAAGACAGAATACTAAAAATATGCTAAATTATTTTAATACCTTAGTACTTTCAACTATAGAAAACATAGTCTTGGTCAGAGGAAAATAAGAAATACAATTGTTATTGACGTCTAATTTTCAAAATTTCAATCCTTTCGTCACCATCTACGTGAATTTTGAAAATTAGACGTCAATAACAATTGTATTTCTTATTTTCCTCTGACCAAGACTATGTTTTCTATAGTTGAAAGTACTAAGGTATTAAAACAATTTAATATCTTTTTAGTATTCTGTCATCTTTTAAGTAGTTTTGCACATAGTATAAAATAATGTTTTTTAGTTTTTTTTTTTTTTTTTTTTTTTTTTTTACAATATATAAAAGACTTTCTTCCTTACCAAATTTCAAGATTCTCTGTCAAAGGAAAGTACCTTATTTGTTTTGAGATTAAGTTTGTGTGAAAAACATTGTTTGTACGGCTTAACATTTTATTGTGGTACATTAAAAGCTAAAAATGTTTACAAAAACATTCTCCATGGACCTTATTATTTCATATTATTTTTTACTTGATACTTTCAACTGTTCCTGAAAAATTACGGTGTTCATTGACAGACGGAGAACAAAGGGATCCTCTGGGACAGGGGTTCCCAAACGTTTAGACTAGCTTACCACCAAACAGAGGTTCATACTTCCCCGTACCATCACTTTACTTACTGGTGCATTTTTACTTCTATGTAAATATCAAATATGGGAAACTATTTTTCAGGACATTGTTTGAAAATAGAACAAACGGAAACAAAATGAAAGATTTCGGAAAAGCTTACGTAGGAATAATTTACTTTTTATAATAATTTACTGTGTATTTATCAATGTAAAGTATATCATTTTTGGGTGAACATAAATGCTGCATAGTTTTTTAAACTTGGGCAAAATACACTTATGAAGCCGCCTTGTTCCTCAATTTTTGGTATATGAATACTATATTTATACACTGGTAGAAATTGATTTATGAAAACACGGTTTTTTAACAAAAACTTCTATAATATTCAGTGAAAATGAATGCAATTTCATTGGATATACATAGTATGTATAAAAAATGAGTTACAGAAATAAAATTTTACTCATAATACGAAACCTAAACAAAAAGTCAATAAACTTTTTTACCAAAAATAAAACCGACTTCAAAAACTACTACAAAGTAAAAAATAATTTTTTTTTTTACATAATATAGTTAATAAGAAATTAAATTAAGAGCATTGTATTTACCATGCGTATTATTATATTTATGTGCCTTAATTTGATTTTTTGGAGTCGGTGCCAGCCAAACGAAGTTAAGTGTAATTATCCAACAGGCACATATCCAAATATTTACGAGTTTTTTTACGATTTGTTATTTAGTTAAAAAATTTGAATTTTACCATTTTTGAAACATTTCATCTGATTTTGTAAAGGTGTATTTTCAAGTGATATTACAGTTGTAATTATGTGTGCTAAATTAAGGATTATTGTAAAATTAATGCGTTTATACAGGCTATTATGTAAAAAAATCGTAGCCAAACAGATTTTAAAATGCAGGATGGTGTCAGAGTTGATTGAGAATGGAATTTTTTTCCTAAACTGTTTTGTTGAATATTGTTACGATTTGTATTGGATAAGCAATTTTAATTTTGAACTTTGCTTGGCTGGCACCGACTCCAAAAAATCAAATTAAGGCACATAAATATAATAATACGCATGGTAAATACAATGCTCTTAATTTAATTTCTTATTAACTATCTATATTATAAAGGACAAACATATCTGTGCGTAACGCATACGTCATTTTGCGAATGGCAACACTTTGAAATTTGAAATGAAATTTCGGTTTTGCAATTTTCGGTACTGCAAATTTTTAAACTTCTAAATATCGCGCAGTTTCAATTTTTACACCGTCGTATAGGGATAAAAATGTACTTTTAAATGCAATTTGTTTGAAAGCTCTATCTCAATTTATTTTTGAGATATTATTTTTTTTATAGTTTTTAGTACCAATTTTGTAATTGTGGCAACTGAAGTACTCCATTTCTATTAAAAGTAAAGGGAAAATGGTCATGGTTTATTTATTTTTATTGATTATATCCTTATTGATGCCATTTTCACACTACAAATAAAAGTAACTTTTTTCTAATTTTTGAACAGAAAATGTCGCCAGCGATTAACAAAAATACGCATTCTTCTTCATGAATCAAAAGATTGAAGAAGATATTTCAATATTTTTACATTGCGCTGATACTGAGTTTCAGGCGCTAGGCAATATGATTCAGTGAGTAAAAAATTATATCATATTTAAAACAAAACGATCATTTTCTTTGATAAAACTAAATATTTGACCAATACTAAATGGTCAATATTATAGCAACTAAAGGCAAATTTCTGAATGGTAAATTTTCGAGTAATGATTAGACAGTTTAAATTTTATGCGAATGTTTACATGAAAAGTTGTATCGGACAAACGTGACGTTAAGATTGGAAATACATTCATTTTAATAATGTATTGCGTGTTAAAATACTTTTAAATTGTGAATTTGAGTGAAGCGTATGTAAATTTTCAGAATAAGAAAATAACATACAATTTGGATTTTATGGGGGAAATTTTTTTGATGTGACAAAACGAAATCCCTTTTACTGATTTTTCATTCCGTAAAAACAAACGTAAGAGCCTCACTCGATAACTTAAACACAATTACTCATCTTGATTACGTATTCTAATACAGTTTAATTTTTCAATAATTTAAGCAGCTGAAATTTTTTGGAAATAATATTTTGGTAATTTTAGGTTAAAAACATTAATTATTTTAAGAGTTAGATAACCAATGCAAGATGAATTTTTTATTGTAATTATATTTGTAGATTTATTATAAATTCGATCTAACAGCTCCATTCTAAACATTTTAATTCGTCGAATTTCGACGGGTTCCAACTCGTATTATGTAAAAAACAAATTATTTTTTACTTTGTAGTAGTTTTTGAAGTCGGTTTTATTTTTGGTAAAAAAGTTTATTTTTCACTTTTTAGTTTTTTTTTTTTTTTTTTGAGTTACAATTTTTGCATAATTCTTTTGAAGGAAATTACGGACTTTTAAAGAAACTTTTAAAGATGTTATTTTCTTAAGTAAATACTTTTGTCCAGATTTGTGTATACATTAATAATACAGGTTTTTTGTGAAAATTCTTTATATATATACTAGCAAACCCCGCGGCTTTGCTCGCGTAATATTTGAAATATGCCAAGTGAAAATAATCTAATGTCTAATTAGATTGGAATGTCTAATTGGAATGTCTAATAGGAATGTCTAATTTTTATTAAAAGGTATTAACTAAATTTTTATTTTATTAAAAGGTAATATTTCATTTTATTAAAATGCTTTTTTAATTAAAATGTACTTATTACTTTTAGGAATAATTCAAAAATTACTATTTAAAACACAGTTTGATTAAACATCATTATTACACTGCATTAGTCAGAAATGAGACTTAAATTAATAAAATGAAATAAAACTAAATAAATGATAATTTAGAAAATATTTTGAAACTTTTATGCTCAATTAATACGCTCATTTCAGTATTCATTTGAAGTTTTGAATTTTTTAGAAACCATCTTCTTACATCTTAAAATTAACCATCATGTCAAATTGTAAGTCCTACCACCTCTCCCAACATAAAGGGCTATGTTGAAACAGGAACTGTCACCATTAATATGCCAAAATTTATTTTGAAATCGGTTTGCATTTTCCTAATATTCCACAGAAACGTAATTTAGAAAGCTTTTAAAGCCCTTTTTTAGAACGTTTGTTGTTCCTGTGAACCCCAGGTGGTAGAATCACTGGCATAAAATATAGCCTGTGTAGGATCAGAGACAGTTACCATTGATTCGCAACTATTACTTTTATAATCGGTTTATATTCCCTGAAATTGCATAGAATCGTAATTTAGAACTTTTTTAGAATGCTTTTCGCACCTCCACTTCGCTTCACCCCTTTTTAATTCGAATTTATTTTCGACGTTCCTTCGAGGGCATTTATATTTTATAATTAACTACCATGTCATATTTAAAGTTTCTAGCCTTTTCAGTATCACAGAAATCGCAATTTAGAAAGTTGTTAGTTCCTGCAACCCTCAGGTGGTAGTGGAACAGACATAAAATATAGCTTATGTTTGAGCAGGTTCTATCACCAAAATTTGTCATCATTATTTTTTTAATCGGTTTGGTAATTTATAAGTTTGCTTAAAAATTGTAAATTATAGCGCTTTTCACTGAATTCAATTTTTTTAATTTGGAATTTTCTTTCGACTGTTCTTAGAAAGCAGTTGCATCTTGTAAGCAAATACCATGCCATACTTCAAAGTGTTAGACCCCTCAGTTGAGCAAAAAACGCAAATTAGAACATGTTTTACTTTTGCAACCCTCAAATGGTAGTGACAGCAACATAAAATACAACCTATGTTATAGCAGGGACTGTCACCATTAATTTGCAACCATTACTTTTGAAACAGCTTTGGTATTTCCTTAGATTGAGTAGAAATCGCAATTTAGAACGTTTTTAGGACGCTTTTCGCGCGCTTTCACCCCTTTTTAAATTTCCAATTTTTTCGAAACTGTTCTTAAAGATCATTTATATCTAATAAATATGTACGTTGCCTTATTTTAAGTTGCTAGCCCCTACCGATCACAAAAATCGAAATTTAGAAAGCTTTTTTGTTCCTGCAACGTCTTGGTGATAGTGATACCGACATAAAATAGCGTCTATGTTAGAGCAGAAGCTGTCAGCATCAATTTCCTACCATTACGTTTGAAATCAGATTCACTCTTCCTGAGATATTGCCGACAAATCGGCATTTAGAGCATTTTTAGAACGCTTTTCGCTCATTTTGCTCCTGCATCTCCTCTGGGGTAGTGGAAATAGATATAAAATATAGCCTATCTTGTAGCAAGATCTGTCACCATCATTTTTACACTATTATATTTGAAATCGTTTCAGTACTTCCTGAGATTGCATAGAAATCGCAATTTAGAAAGTTTTTTACAATGCTTTTTGCGCATTTTGACCCCTTTTAAATTTCGATTTTTTTAGGAAATGTCCTTACAGATCATTGATATCTTAAAACTAACTACTATTCCAAATTTCACGATTCTAGGCCCTTCCGTAACGCAAAAGCCGCAATTTAGAACATTTTTCTCTTGCACCCCCTTTGGGGTAGTTTCACCGACATAAAACATCGCCTATGTTGGAGCAAGGGTTGTCACCATCATTTTGACGCCATTATTTTTTAGATTGGTTTGGTATTTCCTGAGATTGTGTAAAAACCACCATTAGTATGTTTTTTAGATTGCTTTTCGCGCATTTTCACCCCTTTTAAATTTCGAATTGTTTAAGAACTGTACTTAGAAATCCTTTATATCTAATAAGTAGCTAATATTTCAAATTTCATATTTCTAGGCCCTTCGGTAACGCAAAAATCGCAGTTTTAGAACGTTTTTTGCTCCTGCGCCCCCTTTCGGGTAGTTGCACCGACATAAAACATAGCCTATGTTGGAGCAAGGGTTGTCACCGTCATTTTGACACCCTTACTTTGACACCATTATTTTTTAGATCGGTTTGGTATTTCCTGAGATTGTGTAGAAACCACCATTTAGAACGTTTTTTAGAACGATTTTCGCGCATTTTCACCCCTTTCAAATTTCGAATTGTTTAAGAACTGTTCTTCGAAATCCTTTATATCTAATAAGTAACTAATATTTCAAATTTCATATTTCTAGGCCCTTCAGTAACACATAAATCGCATTTTTAGAAAGTTTTTTGCTCCTGCACCCCCTTTGGGGTAGTGACACCGACATAAAACATAGCCTATCTTGGAGCAAGCGTTGTCACCATCATTTTGACACCATTATTTTTTAGATCGGTTTGGTATTTCCTGAGATTGCATAGAAATCGCAATTTAGAAAGTTTTTTACATCGCTTTTTGCGCATTTTGACCCCTTTTAAATTTCGATTTTTTTAGGAAATGTCCTTACAGATCATTGATATCTTAAAACTAACTACCATTCCAAATTTCACGATTCTAGGCCCTTCCGTAACGCAAAAGCCGCAATTTAGAACATTTTTCTCTTGCACCCCCTTTGGGGTAGTGGCACCGACATAAAACATCGCCTATGTTGGAGCAAGGGTTGTAACCATCATTTTGACACCAAATTTTTTTAAATCGGTTTGGTATTTCCTGAGATTGTGTAGAAACTACTATTTAGAACGTTTTTTAGAACGCTTTTTGTGCATTTTCATCCCTTTTAAACTTCGAATTGTTTAAGAACTGTTCTTAGACATCATTTATATATTATAAGTGACTAATATTCAAAATTTTATATTTCTAGGCCCTTCAGTAACGCTAAAATCGTATTTTTAGAACGTTTTTTGCTCCTACACCCCCTTTGGGGTAGTGTCACCGACATAAAACATAGCCTATCTTGGAGCAAGCGTTGTCACCATCATTTTGACACCATTATTTTTTAAATCGGTTTGGTATTTCCTGAGATTGCATAGAAATCGCAATTTAGAAAGTTTTTTACAACGCTTTTTGCGCATTTTGACCCCTTTTAAATTTCGATTTTTTTAGGAAATGTCCTTACAGATCATTGATATCTTAAAACTAAATACCATTCCAAATTTCACGATTCTAGGCCCTTCCGTAACGCAAAAGCCGCAATTTAGAACATTTTTCTCTTGCACCCCCTTTGGGGTAGTGGCACCGACATAAAACATCGCCTATGTTGGAGCAAGGGTTGTAACCATCATTTTGACACCAAATTTTTTTAAATCGGTTTGGTATTTCCTGAGATTGTGTAGAAACTACTATTTAGAACGTTTTTTAGAACGCTTTTTGTGCATCTTCACCCCTTTTAAACTTCGAATTGTTTAAGAACTGTTCTTAGACATAATTTATATCTTATAAGTAACTAATATTCAAAATTTCATATTTCTAGGCCCTTCAGTAACGCTAAAATCGTATTTTTAGAACGTTTTTTGCTCCTACACCCCCTTTGGGGTAGTGTCACCGACATAAAACATAGCCTATCTTGGAGCAAGCGTTGCCACCATCATTTTGACACCAAAATTTTTTAAATCGGTTTGGTATTTCTTGAGATTGTGTAGAAACTACCATTTAGAACGTTTTTTAGAACGCTTTTTGTGCATTTTCATCCCTTTTAAATTTCGAATTGTTTAAGAACTGTTCTTAGACATTATTTATATCTTATAAGTAACTAATATTCAAAATTTCATATTTCTAGGCCCTTCAGTAACGCTAAAATCGCATTTTTAGAACGTTTTTTGCTCCTACACCCCCTTTGGGGTACTGGCACCGACATAAGATATAGCCTATCTTGGAGCAAGCGTTGCCACCATCATTTTGACACCAAAATTTTTTAAATCGGTTTGGTATTTCTTGAGATTGTGTAGAAACTACCATTTAGAACGTTTTTTAGAACGCTTTTTGTGCATTTTCATCCCTTTTAAATTTCGAATTGTTTAAGAACTGTTCTTAGACATTATTTATATCTTATAAGTAACTAATATTCAAAATTTCATATTTCTAGGCCCTTCAGTAACGCTAAAATCGCATTTTTAGAACGTTTTTTGCTCCTACACCCCCTTTCGGGTAGTTGCACCGACATAAAACATAGCCTATGTTGGAGCAAGGGTTGTCACCGTCATTTTGACACCCTTACTTTGACACCATTATTTTTTAGATCGGTTTGGTATTTCCTGAGATTGTGTAGAAACCACCATTTAGAACGTTTTTTAGAACGATTTTCGCGCATTTTCACCCCTTTCAAATTTCGAATTGTTTAAGAACTGTTCTTCGAAATCCTTTATATCTAATAAGTAACTAATATTTCAAATTTCATATTTCTAGGCCCTTCAGTAACACATAAATCGCATTTTTAGAAAGTTTTTTGCTCCTGCACCCCCTTTGGGGTAGTGACACCGACATAAAACATAGCCTATCTTGGAGCAAGCGTTGTCACCATCATTTTGACACCATTATTTTTTAGATCGGTTTGGTATTTCCTGAGATTGCATAGAAATCGCAATTTAGAAAGTTTTTTACATCGCTTTTTGCGCATTTTGACCCCTTTTAAATTTCGATTTTTTTAGGAAATGTCCTTACAGATCATTGATATCTTAAAACTAACTACCATTCCAAATTTCACGATTCTAGGCCCTTCCGTAACGCAAAAGCCGCAATTTAGAACATTTTTCTCTTGCACCCCCTTTGGGGTAGTGGCACCGACATAAAACATCGCCTATGTTGGAGCAAGGGTTGTAACCATCATTTTGACACCAAATTTTTTTAAATCGGTTTGGTATTTCCTGAGATTGTGTAGAAACTACTATTTAGAACGTTTTTTAGAACGCTTTTTGTGCATTTTCATCCCTTTTAAACTTCGAATTGTTTAAGAACTGTTCTTAGACATCATTTATATATTATAAGTGACTAATATTCAAAATTTTATATTTCTAGGCCCTTCAGTAACGCTAAAATCGTATTTTTAGAACGTTTTTTGCTCCTACACCCCCTTTGGGGTAGTGTCACCGACATAAAACATAGCCTATCTTGGAGCAAGCGTTGTCACCATCATTTTGACACCATTATTTTTTAAATCGGTTTGGTATTTCCTGAGATTGCATAGAAATCGCAATTTAGAAAGTTTTTTACAACGCTTTTTGCGCATTTTGACCCCTTTTAAATTTCGATTTTTTTAGGAAATGTCCTTACAGATCATTGATATCTTAAAACTAAATACCATTCCAAATTTCACGATTCTAGGCCCTTCCGTAACGCAAAAGCCGCAATTTAGAACATTTTTCTCTTGCACCCCCTTTGGGGTAGTGGCACCGACATAAAACATCGCCTATGTTGGAGCAAGGGTTGTAACCATCATTTTGACACCAAAATTTTTTAAATCGGTTTGGTATTTCTTGAGATTGTGTAGAAACTACCATTTAGAACGTTTTTTAGAACGCTTTTTGTGCATTTTCATCCCTTTTAAATTTCGAATTGTTTAAGAACTGTTCTTAGACATTATTTATATCTTATAAGTAACTAATATTCAAAATTTCATATTTCTAGGCCCTTCAGTAACGCTAAAATCGCATTTTTAGAACGTTTTTTGCTCCTACACCCCCTTTGGGGTAGTGTCACCGATATAAAACATAGCCTATCTTGGAGCAAGCGTTGCCACCATCATTTTGACACCAAAATTTTTTAAATCGGTTTGGTATTTCTTGAGATTGTGTAGAAACTACCATTTAGAACGTTTTTTAGAACGCTTTTTGTGCATTTTCATCCCTTTTAAATTTCGAATTGTTTAAGAACTGTTCTTAGACATTATTTATATCTTATAAGTAACTAATATTCAAAATTTCATATTTCTAGGCCCTTCAGTAACGCTAAAATCGCATTTTTAGAACGTTTTTTGCTCCTACACCCCCTTTGGGGTACTGGCACCGACATAAGATATAGCCTATGTTCTAAGTTGGACTAACACCATCATTTTGATACCATTACTTTTGGAATCGGTTCGGTAGTTCCAGAGCTTACCTCCTACAAATAAACAATTTTTTCCTCTTTATAATAGGAGTATAGATATAGATATAGATTACATTTATTCTTCTTCAGATTTAATAGCTTCATTTTCTAATTAAATATTTTTGTTTCTCTATTTGGACATGGGTAGAACGACAAGAGGTGCTGCTCGCATGAAAAAATATCAAACTTTGGAAACTGACGTTCATATAACGTTCATAATTTAAATTATTTGCTTAATCTTTCGCCAAATCTAAAGATTCTGATAGAGAAATTGAGAACTCATTGCATCATGACAGCATTTTGTTTACTTTTGTTTGTAATCTCTCTTGACAAAATCAGCTTAACTCACTTAGGCATTTATGCTTCTTATTGTATCATCATTTGCAATACGTTGGGCAGTGGAGATTTTAAAACTATTAAGTAATCTACCGTTATTGCGTCCACTGCCAATTGTTGTTTCTGAGCTAATATGATTTGGTGCATTGAAGCGTTTTGCGAATTAAATATTTTATGATACCCACATTTACATTAATCCAATTGCTGCTGCTATTTTTTTTTCACGCTAGCCTTAACTGTGGGCTCGATTACGGAAGATTAGAAATTCATCGTCATGCTCATTTAATAGTCTTGGTCAAAGTGTCATTGCTCTGCATAGTTAACTGACGTATTTTAGTGAGTATAGTACTACAAAACATATAGAACATATAGAACTTTCGGAAGCAACTTATGATATTCGCATTTCCTTTAAACTATGTTTGCTGTTAGTATCGCACACTTTTTGCTTTTATCGGGCAATCTGATTCAAATTTACTTGCTCTCATTTCTTGATACAATTCAAATGTTTTCATGACTGCGTAACTCAATGACTTGCTTTCGCCATTATGCTTATGCCTACTGATGTTTAAGTTCTGTGCCATGTAAATACACCGCACCATAACAATGCTGCCTGTAATACTAATTAGAGTAACTACTTTTATTTCTTTCTAAGTTGTTTATCTTGTACTTTAACAGCATAGGGATCTTGGCTCAACTTTTGTTTGTATATAAAAGTAGATAAATGGTTGTTTACAATAAATTAATTTATAAATATTGAAAAACTTGCTTGTGTACATGAGACAGGGGTACTACTTAGTTATCCCGTCGACCAAAAATCTATCGCCAAACTATAAGATTAAATGCCAATAATGGTTGATCGTAAATGTTACATTCACTTGACTTTAAGCAAGATACATGTGTTTACGTCATCAAGTGATTTTTATTTCGACGTTTTATTAGTATTTTTATTAATGTTATACTAATTTATTTGTTCTTTCGTTATTTAAAATAAAAATTATGTCAATTTGTACAATTTGGCGAGTGGTTTGGCGATTTATATAATCTGGCGAAATTTGTCGACGGGATAACTAAGTAGTACCGAGACAGTTAATAGGTTGTCAGAAAATATGAGTGAAATTTTCATTTTCTCTCCAAGGCCCCTATACAGGAAAGTTATCATTAATGTTGTTTAGTGGAAATATTACAGGCAATCAAAAAGCATTCATACATATAACTGTTTAATATAATATAATATAGGTATGTATATAATATTATGGTACTTCTTAGTTATCCCGTCGACCAATTTCGCCAAATTATACAAATCGCCAAACCACTCGCCAAATTATACAAATTGACATAATTTTTAATTTAAATAACGAGAAAACAAATAAATTAGTAAAACATTAATAAAAATACAAATAAAACGTCGAATTAATGGTTTTATTGGCCATTATTGGCATTTAATCTTACAATTAATTAATTAATGGCAAACCATTATTGGCATTTAATCTTACAATATGGCGACAGTAATTTGGTCGACGGGATAACTAAGAAGTACCTATTATATATATATATATATTATGTGCCGCCAGTCTGATGTTATGTGTTTAATTAAACTAAACTATTGTATACTAAATTATTGTTTTGTATTAAGTTAGTTTGCTTCTGTATTATTTAGCATTTGAAATAATGGTGCATCTTTAATTAATGTATATTAAATTACTATTTTGATTGCGATTGCCAATTGAGAATTTTAAATATGACTGTCGATTAGAAAATGCGAAGAAACAGATTGGGGAAGATCCATTACTGAATTTGAATGGGAATATCGCCAAATTAGTCAGTTACAGCCAAGTTGGCTTCATTTATGGCGACTTATTTTGGTCGCCAAATTTGGCGATAATTCACGTACCTGCGCCCAGTTTTGCAACAACTTGGCGCTAACGTATATGAATACATAGTTTTATGCTTATGATTGAGAAACCGGTTACAACAATGAAAGATAATTTGGGTGAAATCCTTCATTTTATTGGTTTTTGTTGAATTACTAAAAAACTACTCAACCAATTTCAATTAAACGGAAGTGGTACCAATTCGAGAGTATCCTCTTTCAATTAAAACAAAAATCACATAAATCGGACAAAAAGTTCCGGAGCAATCGGTGAACATACATAAAAAAAAAAAACATACATACGCGTCGAATTGATAACCTCCTCCTTTTTGAAGTCGGTAAAAATTAGATTTTCGTAATATGCAAACATGGAAATTGATTTATGGAATATCACATTTTATTGGCTTTTCCGAAGTAATGTGACAAAAATTTGCATAACACAAGGTAACGTGATATGCACAGTATAGATAAAAAGCGTTGTATATTGGAAGCAATATGTTTCCGGCATACTTTTCACGATAGGTAAACGAAAGATGTTGCCTGAGGAAGAAAGAGCTAAAATAAATGCATGTCTAGAAAGTGGAAAGTTTGTTTCGGAAATTAGTAAATTAATTAAAAGATCATTCGGTGTGATATATAACTATAGAAAAGATCCAGCAAATTGTGGCAAAACTTTTATCAAAAAAGGTAATCCACGTTTAAGTAAAAGAGAGAAAAGGGGATTCTTCAACTTGCATTGAAAGCCACTAACAGTTATAAGTAGATTTGTGCAGATCTATCCCTTCCTGTTACTTCTAGAAGTGTTAGGCAAATTTTACATTCTTCACGGAGCTTGAGATGATCGAAAATGAAGTCTGGTCCAAAGTTACTGTTGCGTCACAAGCAGATGCGTTCGCAGTATTGCGAGAAGTACGTAGCAATGGGTGACAATTGGAAGAAAGTCATTTTCTCTGACGAAAGAAAGATTTAATTTGGTTGGCTCGGATGGCTTGAAGTATTATTGGAGGGATCTCCGGAAAGAACCAAAATCTACATTCAGCAGAAATTTCGGTGGCGGCAGTTTGATAATTTTGGCAGTGATCGCTTATGATGGCAAAATTAAAGTTGTATTTTTAAACGGATGCCAGAATTATCTTGATTACTGTTTAGTTTTAGAAAATTCAATTCTTCCATTTCCATGATAATATTTTGGTTTAGATTACATCTTGATGAAAGACGATGCAAGTATTCACATTTCAAATGCAATAAGAGATTGGTTTGACGAACAGAATATTTTTTTTTTAGATGATCCACCTATTAGTCCTAATCTGAAACCCAAATGTTTGGGGACAGCTTGTCCGAATGGTTTATGCAAATTGGATGCAGTACACATCACTTGTAGAATTGAAAGCTTCAATCTGTCAAAACTGGAAATTAAATGTTCCGAAATACATTCAAAATCTTGTTTTATCAATGTCATCTAGAATAAAAGAAAATCTGATGAATAAAAACGGCTTTACTAACTATTAATTTCAATTAAATGTGATATTTCATAAATAAATTTCCATGTTTTTATGTTACTAAAATCTAAATTTTGACCTCATGTTTTAGTTTATTAAGTCTGAAATTTTATTTTTCTAAATTATTTGTTGCACCGAGCATGTATAATGTTTGATATTTCATTCATTTTTAATGAATATTATAGAAGTTTTTGTTAAAAATCCATGTTTTCATAAATAAATTTCCACCAGTGTATCAATAGTAAAAGAAGTTAAGAAAATTTAATAAGTGAATAACTTACATAAGAAATCCACATCCATTCTGAAAATAAATTGCTTATTAATGCGATATCGAAACTCGTTGAAATAAGTAATATTAAACACATACAATATAGTAATAAAAGAATTTTTCTTTGTTTTTTTTCAGTGGGGGGGGGGGGGGGTGAAAGGTTAACTGAACATCTACCGAAGCATTAGTTCCATTTTTCTAAAAATTCTAATTGAAATTATGTTAAAATAAGAGAAAACAAAACACTGTCAAAGCATTAACTTTTTGAACTCCACTGACACCTGCACGGTGAAATACTAAGTTTAACCCTCGCAGTACTAAGATCTGGTCAATTTGGCACCAACTGGACACGTTGCAGTATTTTTTCTCATTTACAATATGTATGATAAAATTATGTTCTTGGAATTATCCTATAAAAGTCTCTATCATGATTTTATCTACTTGGTAATTTTCGCACAGATAATTTCTTTTGATTATTTGTTGAAATTGCGAATGGGGTCACATGGATCCCATCTTATGCAATCAGGGAATAATGGAAAGCTTTCTATCATATATCACATTTCAAGAGATAGATATATAATTTTTGGCATCCTACCGAATATAGTGCGCTGTGGATACAGCATTACCATGCAAGCAAGTGTAGGCCCCTTCCTTATTTCTTTATTTCTTTGTTCTTGTGTTCGGTAGCGTGTAAATTTCGCTATTGGATGAAATGAATATCCGCATCGTATGAACATTATAATTACTAGGAAGGGGGCTAAATTACCTATATTGTCAGCACTTTTTTAAATCTTTGTCTTTTAAGCAATATTTCGATCTTAGTACTGTGAGGGTTAACCACATATCCACTGACATCCCTATGGTGACATACTAAGTTTAACTACAAATCCACTGACACCATACGGTTAACAACAAATGAACATACAAAAAATAAACATACTTTTAGTTAGTTTCCCACATATTACTTCAAATATGTAACATTGGCATGACGTTGCTGGTAGGCGATTGAAATACTGTTGTAGAGTGCAAAATGTTAATAACAGAGAGCAGACAGCAGGGAGGCGATGAACTGAAAAATGAAGAACGAGGAGGAGGGGGGATTTAGCTGTTTTTTGATTTCGTGTGCTGTATTTTTTATTTTATTTCATATACCAGTATCGGACTTTTGCGTACCACTAAACAGAGCTTCACGTACCAGTACTGGTACGCGTATCATAGTTTGTGAATCTCTGCTCTAGGGATCCGCTTTTTTTACGTTTTGTGGTATGGAACACTAAGCTTGCGGAGACCTCAAATAATCTTGTCATTTGTTAAATAAAAAAAATTCTTACGTAATCCATCTTAAAATGGACGCTGTGACATTCGAATTATTATTCCAAGGCTCTGTATGACAATTCACAGCACACTACAACAAAAATGCTAAGTATGTCTACCTTCGTTTTCAAAAACACGTTCTGAATGCATAGATATATCTGTATTGTCAAGTCTTGTGATTAGTGCTAAATATTAAAACTTAGTACCACAGTCCTTCTTCTATAAGGAGTAGTAGATACATATAATTTTCATACTTCAGTAGAAAAGATTTATTAAAGATATTTCTAGCACATAGATTGGATTTCTCTATTTTAAATTGGTTTGATTCAGGCTGCAGAATCCACTTCAGAACGCTCTAGATTACACTGCTGCTGATTCAACAGAGTATCACTATTTTAAAATTTAATTGTTCGGATATTAAAGACAGAATTTATTGTTATTTGCAAGTTTTGGCACATAAAACCGGAAGACCTGACATTATAGAACAGGATAACTTGTTTTTATAACTCTGTACAAAAAGTACTTCTATAAATACCCATAAATACAGATCGGAACAGAACGTAGATTGGAATTAGGACACCTGTATGATTATTTATGCTATGCCGCTAATAATACTATTGTTATCAATTAAACAATTTTATATCCAGCAGGAAAATATGCTAAAATAACAGCAGAAAATAAATATTTTATTGGAACTCTTCATGTATAAATTCTGTTATTTAAAAATAAATCTTATTTGATGATTGGTATTATCCTTAAATCTTTTGTTTTTAAGCTGGATTCAGGAACAGCATTAATACGCTGAAGAAACTACATCGTAAGGTTTCCGATATTTACGGGTCTCAAAAGAGACTTTTGTTTCAGAAATGTTTCTATAAATTTTGAAAAATTATTTCTTTAGTTTCTGTAAATTTGCGATTTTCAGAATAGTCAGTAAAATGAAAGATGTTATATTGTTGACCATTTTCTAGCTAGATCAAAAAATATTTCACTTCTTTAATAGTGTGCTGTCATTTTTATGGACATTTTGTTTCCAGGAAATGAGTTTTGTCGGTATTATACAGTTAAATGATTAAATTTGACTCAAAATATGAGCTTATTTGGAAAAAATTAAGTTTCTATGTGGACCCGACGGTCAAACTTAAACATACACTTCTGCAATAAATTTTAGTTACAATTTTTATAGAAAATAAAATTATTGAGAACTCTTCGTATAACTGCGGTCTTAACAATTTAAGCATCGGTAGGATCTTAGAAAGAAGCCAAATTTCTGCCCAAAACAGCATCAGAATTAGAACTTCAAGTGTTCTTGGAAGAATGTTCTAGACACGCATAATCTATAACAGTAGGCTAACATCAACAGAATCATCTCAATTCCCACTGAGGCTACATTTTAATTCATGGTAGTTCATCATAGCCTACCCCCTATAATTTCGAGTCCTCTACTATACATTTGCCGCCACTTCTTAACAATTAATCTTGAAAACTCTGTATTGTGAGTGAAGGTAGGGCTTTAAAACCTCCTTAGTGCCTATCTGTTGGCCTGTATCTGTAAAGTTTGACCCTGATATAAATTTACATGCCATAAATCGCCCTAAACAATTCTTCATGTGTCGCCTTGGTTGAAAGAATTTTTTTTTTTTTTTGTTTCCCACTTTGTTTCAATAAGAACATGGAAAGTACCAAAATCATAGTTATTGTTAATCAAATTGAATAACAATTAAATATCATACGCAATCAATTGTGTATATTGGTACTATGAAAATTTCATATTTATACACAAATCCATTTCTGAGATAGTAGTGTTCGAATAGTTTATTTTGCTAAATTTTCAGTTGGTGTGAAACGATCCAGAGCAGGAAATTTCTGGTATTTTTTTACATACCAGCAATGATAACCTCACAGAAGGGAGGCAATCATAAACAATATATAATAGGAAGGAAATTTTCTGTACAATTCCTAGCTTTCTACACTCAGTAACTAATTTTGTTTTTAATAATTTTCACGCCAAATTGCATGCTTATGTACTGCGCAAATCTTTCTTTTAATAAATATATAACATAAATCGTTATATTTTTTATTGAAAAATATGTTTTAAAAAATGATTTAATGCAGTTCCATAAAAAAATACTCAAACATTTTCGTAAATATTTCTTTTTCAAAGAAGACTATTCTAGCATATTTTTATTTAACCTACATTTTTGTGAATATTCAAAAATGTATGCAGAAGTTTAATACAGCATGAATGGATAAGAATTTCAATTTTTTGAATGGATGAAAAGATCGAATTGAACTCCTGCCATTCGTTTCATATATCAGAGTTTTTCAAAATATGTTTTTTTTTTCCTTCGGTGCTGCATCACTAAATAAATATGATTTTGCAACTTTCACTGATTTTTCTTCAAAATTTAATATTGCAAAATTTTTTGCATAACTATTTATTTAAAAATTTCTTTCGATTGAAAAGTAAAAAAAAAATAAGCTAGAAAATTAAAGAGAAAAGAAAAGTAGAACAAGCTTTAAGGAGGTTTCATATTTTTTATTAAAGTTGTAAATAGAATTCATGTTTATTTACAAATGTCCGTCATTAAAAGTCTGATATTAAAATACATATCTAACAGATTTTATATAGAAATTTGTAATTTTATTTCGAATGAATGTAAGCTAATTTAATTGTTACTAAAATACTCTTTCTCTAGATATTGAAGTTAATAAAAGTAATTCTCTGGAATACATGCAATGACGTGTAAATTTCTAAGAATTTTAGTAAGCAATAAATTAAGCTACAGTTGTTAAAATCATTTCGAGCAAATGCATTTTATGTAAATGCAATTTTTTATAAATTTTATTAACAACATTTATATTAAAAAAATCTTTGAATAAAAAGTTCTAAATACAATGTCCCTTTAAACATGGCATTTTCTTTAAATATATAAAGTGATGGCCAAAATTGTATGTAAAATTAGGAAGCTTTCATTACAAAAAGTAAAAAGCTAACTTTTGCAGCCGTCCGAAAGAAAACACTACGGAAAATTTTGCTATATTTTCGCCGATCATGACCCCCAGATACCAAAATCACCCTTCGTTGAAATGCTGACTGATTGGTTGTATATAAATTCCGTCCCACCACCACCACCCCATCCGTAAAGAAACAATTTAAAATCTATAAAATTAAATTTATTTAGAGCTTAATAGAATCATACTTTTATATTATTATATTTAAAATTTATTTAAAATTATCATTAATTTACTTAATTTTAACTGAAATATAATTAAAAATAATTATAAACATTACATTAAAGATGATAAATGATTATTATCGATATTCTGTTGAGCTGATTTAGAATTATAATTGTTGTGTTGTTTTAATGTGAATTAATGTGGATCTAATACATGCAATATGCAATTTTTCTACATAGCTATTTTTGGTAATCTCCGATAGATGATAGCATTACTAATTATTTATACTTCTATTCGTAGAGATTGTGAAAACGGATGGACATTGTTAATTTTTTGAAGTTTCGGTCGATGGCAGCATTAAATAATTATTTATTCAGTTCTATAATAATTATGTTGCCATAATATATTATATTATTTATCTTATTTACTACCTGTTTATTTTAAACATCTACTTCTTTTTGTCCTTTTTACTAATAATTTACTCCAGAAAACTTTAGTTAGCATATAATTTTTTTTTAATATTTAGACTATTTACGTTAATTATAATTTTTATATTTATAATAGTACTAATATTATATGCAAGGTTTGATGATTTGAAACCGTATGGATTCGCTTTTAACTGTGACCATTTAATTAGGAGGGATTTACGCTGTATTAAAAGGGATACATGTATGCGATTTTGATATGGTCAGAGAAATTCTCTTACTGTGTAAGTTTTTAATTTACATGTTTCAATTTGGTTCATGTTGTTCATTATTACGGATCTTGCATTGATTAATTATTTATAACATTCAATTTATATGGCATGGTAAATTTATACTTTTTGCATTATAGTCGATTGGGTACATAAAAGAATTCAATTTTTAGCTTACAGCTGGATTCCTTTACAGAAATCGACTATGTATTGCTTATATTTGTATTTCATGTACCCCTGATGAAGTGAAATGCAATATGAGCTTCTTGATACATCCATTCAATTGATCTTTTATTTGTTTATTATACGTCTTTTAATGGTTCAACATTATTTCGCTTTTTATTTGTATCTTTTGTCTTTAATTAGTTATTGCATCAAATTTGATGGTTTTTCCTATGTTTTAAATGGATTAATCGTCCGCAATATGCTAGTGAATTAGTGGTATTGTACTTGATTTTGTGTTACAAGTTATAGATTCCATTTTTAACTTGCATAATGTCAGTGTAATGTATTGGAAGGTAAATTTATTTATTTATTTATTTCTGAATTTTGTCATGCTGTAACTCTCAAATTGTTGAGCCAATGTAGATGAAATTTTTCATGTGCATAGTACACACTAATGTCTCGACCGCGTTTGTTGGCCAGCTTTATAGTGCATCTTGTTTCAAAATGGCAGCTATTTGAATTTTTGAATTTTTATTATGTTTTCTAACATTGTAGACTTATTGAAAATGTTACGTTTCACAAAATGCAAACTCTTATGCATCATTTTAAACAGAATGTTAGAAACATTAAAAGATATTTTAAAGAGTCACACAGTGTAAGTTAACAACATACGTCATTTTAAAGAGAAAGTTAGGAAACCTAAAATTTCCAAAAGTGTCCACAAAATTGAAATGGCCGCCATTTTGAAACAAGATGGCAGATGAAGCTGGCCAACGAACTCGGTCGAGACATTAGTATGTACTATGCATATGAAAAATTTCATCCAAATCGATTAAAAAATTCCAGAGTTACAGCATGCCAAAATTCAGATATAAATATATATATACAGGATTGTTATAATTAAAGTTCGCCTATTCAGAAGGCTCTAGAGCCGGTTCTATAGCTCCAAACGAAACAAAATTTCACTAGTACGTAGTTGAAGAGATGCGCTCTGCGAAAATCGAAAAAAATAGTTAAAATTTTTGTCAATTGGTGGCGCTGCGCCAATATTTAAGCCGATATTTGCAGATTCCTTTATTTTGTAAAAAACAAAATGCAGGAAATTGTATTTCACAGTTGGTAAAAGTAAACTTTTTCAGATTCGTTATATCAATTTCGGTCAATCCAGATGAAACACACAAACTTTCACCCAACGCTTTAAAAAGATCACATTTTATTCAAATTTTCGACGAACGACGTCAAAGTGACGTCGCATCTTCGAAAACTTGAAATACTCTTGTAACCACCTGACGATTTAAAACTTGCTGATAAAGTGTGTCTGTGATTTCTTTGACACTGGAACAGTTGATTGTTTCTGAAAATCATTTGAATCTACGCTTTCTGGAGAATGGTAACATTGAAAGAAAAGGCACTTCTTGTAAAGTTTTTTTATCAAAATAACAGCAACACAGCTGCAGCTCTCCGAGAATTCCGGAAACTAAAAGATGTTAGACGTGGACCAATGCCGGATCGTGGAGTTCACAAAATGATTAAAAAGTTCGAGGAAACAGGAACACTCGACATTCTTCCTGGCAGAGGACGAAAAAAGGTAGGCATTTCAAGCATTGAAGATATTGCTACTGCTGCCGTGGATTTAGCAAGCCAGTCATCATTTGGTAATGCAAGTGTGCCAGCTATTGCGAATGAAGTGGATATGCCGATTTCCACTGTGAGAAAAGTGATGCGTCAAACTTAGCGCTACTATCCATACAAGATCCAGAGAGTGCAACAACTAATATAGGGTGATACGGAAAGTCGGCTATCATTTTCACTACAGTTTTTTGCACGAATGAATGTGGACAATTCTTGGCCGTGGAATATTCTATGGGCTGATGAAGCGCATTTTTATTTAAAGGGACAATTGAACACACACAACTGTCGAATTTGGCGAAAGAGAATCCGAATGTTGTCCAAGAAGTTCCATTGCATGCAGCTAAAGTGACGGTGTGGTGAAGTTTCACAGCTACGTTTATGATAGGGCGCTTTTTTTTAGGAACTAACATCCACAGGACCCATTACATGTTCCGTAAATGGGAGAAGGTATCTCAATATGTTGTCGAATTTTCTGATTCCCGAGATGCAACAGCGAGGCTGCCTTCAAAATATCGTGCATATGCAAAACGGTGCACCACCACACATTACTAGAGCAGTTCGAGCTTTCTTAACAAGCCATTTTACAGAAGACCGCATCATAAGTCGTTATTTTCAAAAAGTTTGGCCACCACGATCGCCTGATCTAACACCATGCGATTTTTGGTTGTGGGGATTTTTGAAAGATTCTGTATCTAAAGACAGATGTCAGACATTCTCTGATCTGAAAGACAGTATTAGACTTCATATTCGCTCAATCTCACAGGACAGTTTACGTAATGCTGTAGAAAGCACAATTCTGAGAATGGAATGCGTTATTGAAAATCGTGGAGGATTCATTCAGCATGCGTAATGTTATTCTTCGTTATTTCCTTGTTGCCGAGCGACGTGTTTTTGTTGATGCAGATTAGGTCACATGAAATTATATTCGTTTTTCTGTATTGTTTGGAATCATAGGTCAGGCTATAGAACTGTCTGATTAGGTGAACTTTAATTATAACAATTCTCAGTTCCTTGAAATTTGTTGAAACTTTAAATTTGTGTACTTCGTCTGGAGTGACTGAAATTGATATAATGAATCTGCAAACATCGCCTTAAATATTAGCGCAACGCCACCTACTGGCGAAAAATGTAACTGATTTTTTTTTTTTCGATTTTCTCGGAGCGCGTCTCTTCAACTACGTACTAGTGAAATTTTGTTTCGTTTGGAACCATAGAACCGGCTCTAGAGCCTTCTGAATAGGCGAACTTTAATTATAACAACCCTGTATATATACATATATCACATTATGTATTAAATGCATTCGTCAAACCCTGAATCTTGCACCATAATTAAACTTAGAATAACCAAAAAACATCTAAGAAATTTTAACAGCTATAACCTCAACAAGAAAAAACCAACCAAAAAGCTGTGGCCTCGTCAGCAGTGGGCATTTTTAAAAAGCACAGCAATGTTTCAGACAAATTACATTTCACAACAAACTATTATTCAGTAGTGGCGGTGGGTTTCGGCCAGAGTATCGCAAAGCATAAATCAAATGCATAAAAACAATTGAATATCGCGAACACTCTCCCACCGGACCCGACGCCATAATAAACAGTGCATCTCGAAGATACAACCGATTCAAAACGTATGTGTAATATATACTGAAACAACAATGAAATTATTTTACCCAAACCCGAGCCACACAGCCACAAAAAACAATAACCAACTTCCAGTGATTTTGTGGCTATGTGGCTCGGATTTGGGTAAAATAATTTTATTGTTGTTTCATTATACAGGGTGCAATATGTTATCTATCGCCGACCTTTAATTTCTCAACCGTTGGTCGTAGACATATAGTTCCAATTATAAAAGCGTTTCAAATGAGATAAATATTCATGTGGTGGCATTATTTAAAGTAAAAAACCAATTTGATAGAAATTACGAAAAGTACTTTTTATACGGTCCTCCAGTCCGTATATTTATATTTAGTAAAAGTTTACACATATCATAACTGATATAACACAACAAATTTGACATCTGTGCTACAAAAATTAACACAGTTATTAAATTTCAAAGTTTGAGGTTTTTGCACATGATTTTGTCTTTCATTGTGGGATCAGTTGAAAGATGAATTAAAATAATTCGAGATCAAAATCAGGGTGCAATTTCCTTTTTACGGCGAAACCTTTAGAGCCGCTATCGCAAAATGGGAATCACCAAATAGGGTTATTTCATCTAAAAATGTGAGCTAACTTTTATGGGTTGAACAACATTTAAACGTACCGACGATACCGGCTAAAGGTGGTTTCACCGTAAAAAGGACATTGCACCCTGATTATGATCTCGAATTACTTTAATTCATCTTTTAACTGATCCCTCAATGAAAGACAGAATCATGTGCAAAAATCTCGAACTTTGAAATTTAATAGCTGTGTCAATTTTTGTAGTACAGATGTCAAACTTTTTGTGTTACATCTAATATGATATGTGTAAACTTTTACTAAATATAACTATAGGGACTGGGGGACCGTATAAAAAGTTACTTTTCGTAATTTTTATAAAATTGATTTTTTACTTTAAATAATGTCACAACATGAATATTTACCTCATTTGAAACGTTATTGTAATTGGAACGATATGTCTAGGACCAACGGTTGAGAAATTAAAGGTCGGTGATAGATAACATATTGCACCCTGTATATTGCACATATGTTTTGAATCAGTTGGATCTTTGAGATATACTGTTTATTGTAGCGTCGGGTCCGGTGGGGGAGTGTTCGCGATATGCTTTCAATTGTTATTATGCATTTGATTTATGCTTTGCGACACTCTGGCCGAAACCCACAGCCACTACTGAATAATAGTTTGATGTGAATTGTGCTACGCACAAAGCACAGTGCAAAAGCAAAGTGCTTTTTTTAAATGCCCACTGCTGACGAGGCCACAGCTTTTTGGTTGGTTTTTTCTTGTTGAGGTTATAGCTGTTAAAATTTCTTAGATGTTTTTTGGTTATTCTTAGTTTAATTACGGTGCAAGATTCTGGGTCTGCCGAATGCATTTAATACATAATGTGCTATATGTAATCTGTGTGGTTATTTGCAGCTGTAGCGCTTATCGCATGGATTTTTTTTTTTTTTTGTAGTTTTTTTTTTTTTTTTTTTTTAACCTTTTTGAGCTTATATATCCATATATATATGGATATATTATGTATATATATATATATTATATATAATATAAAGCATTTCAACGGAGGGTAGTTTTGGTATCTGGTGTCATGATCGGCGAAAATATAGCAAAATTTCCCGAAGTATTTTTCTTCGGACGGCTGTAATAGGTAATTTTTCCTTTTTGTATTGAAAGCTACCTAAAAGTGTCCACAATTCTGGCCACTACTGCATGTGTATGCATGCATATGTATATAATGTGTTTCTTAAAAAATGGAAAAAACTTTAAGAGGTGACAGTACACATCCAATCAAACAGCTTTTATCAAAGAATGCATGGTCGAAAATAAAACGCAAAGCTGTTGGCGCCATTGGAAACTTGGTCCATGAAAATTAAAGCTCCATTCGGTATTTTTTAAATATAAATTATTACTGTATATTTTCTCAAACAAAAAAAAAGGCATATAAATTTCTTCTATCACTACCCATGGGTACTAGATATTGCTACTGGGTATTTTCTTAATGTAAATTATTTGAGTATTTTTTCTGAAACAGAAGATAACTAAAACATATTTTTTTTCAATGCATGAATTTAATAATATTATACTCAGAAATAAGAGAGCGTATCAGTAAATTTTTGCCGTCACATGCAAATAATTTAGTAAAAATTATGAAATTGCTACATTATATTAGTCCGTTTCTATATAGTCACCTAGCACCGTAACACATTTCTGCAAACAGTTTTTCAAAGATAGGTGGGAGGATGTATTCCTGGAGGCTGATTGTAGGCCCCCTTTGGGCCCACAATCAGCCTTCTGGAATACATCTTGCCCCTCTCTTTGAAATATTGTTTGCAGAAATGCGTTGCTGTCCACGGTGACTAAAAGGGAAATGACTAATACAATGCAGCAATTTCAAAATTTTCACTCAATTATTTCTATGTGAGGGCAAAATCTTATTGATACATCCTCGCATATTGTTCTTTCAACTATCACTACCTCTGGATATTATATTGTGCATATTGCTGTGAATATTGTGCTTCTATCGTATTATGCTGTGAATATTGAATATTGTGCAAATTGTGCTGTGTGTATTTTTTAAATATAAGTTAGAGTATATTTTCTCAGGCAAACAAAATGAATATAAATCATAATGTTTTCAACCTATGAATATGATAATGTTACACTCAGAAATTATTGCTGTTTCTTCTATGGCTATCCCTGTTTACTGTATGATACTACTGGGTATTTTTATAAATATAAATTATATGACAATATCTTCTCAAATAAATAGCAGAGATATAAATAATATTTTTTCAATCATAATGTAAATCATAATGTTTTCAAAGTATGAATTTGATAATTTTACATTCAGAAGCTATTGCTCTTTCTTCTGTTACTATCCCTTGATACTACATTGTACTACTGGATATTTTTTATAAATATAAATTATATGAAAATATTTTCTCAAATAAACAGAAGAGATATAAATAATATTTTTTTCAATCTTTGAATTTAATAATATTACAATCAGAAATATATTGCTCTTTTATCTATCACTACATCGTGACGTACTACGTACTATATAGTGAAACTGGGTATTTTTTTATGTAAAATATTTGAGAATATTTTCACAGACAAACAAAATAAATATAAATAATAATGTTTTCAAAGTATGAATTTGATAATTTTACATTCAGAAGCTATTGCTCTTTCTTCTGTTACTATCCCTTGATACTACATGGTACTACTGGGTATTTTTATAAATATAAATTATATGAAAATATTTTCTCAAATAAACAGAAGAGATATAAATAATATTTTTTCAATCTTTTAATTTAATAATATTACAATCAGAAATATATTGCTCTTTTATCTATCACTACATCTAGGTACTATATAGTGGAACTGGGTATTTTTTTTAATGTAAAATATTTGAGAATATTTTCACAGACAAACAAAATAAATATAAATAATAATGTATTCAAAGAATGAATTTGATAATTTTACATTCAGAAACTATTGCTCTTTCTTCTGTTACTATCCCTTGATACTACATGGTACTACTGGATATTTTTATAAATATAAATTATATGAAAATATTTTCTCAAATAAACAGAAGAGATATAAATAATATTTTTTTCAATCTTTGAATTTAATAATATTACAATCAGAAATATATTGCTCTTTTATCTATCACTACATCTAGGTACTATATAGTGGAACTGGGTATTTTTTTTAATGTAAAATATTTGAGAATATTTTCACAGACAAACAAAATAAATATAAATCATAAAGTTTTCAATGTATGAATTTGATAATTTTACATTCAGAAGCTATTGCTCTTTCTTCTGTTACTATCCCTTGATACTACATGGTACTACTGGGTATTTTTATAAATATAAATTATATGAAAATATTTTCTCAAATAAACAGAAGAGATGTAAATAATATTTTTTTCAATCTTTGAATTTCATAATATTAGAATCAGAAATATATTGCTCTTTTATCTATCACTACATCTAGGTACTATATAGTGGAACTGGGTATTTTTTTATGTAAAATATTTGAGAATATTTTCACAGACAAACAAAATAAATATAAATCATAATGTTTTCAAAGTATGAATTTGATAATTTTACATTCAGAAGCTATTGCTCTTTCTTCTGTTACTATCCCTTGATACTACATGGTACTACTGGGTATTTTTATAAATATAAATTATATGAAAATATTTTCTCAAATAAACAGAAGAGATATAAATAATATTTTTTCAATCTTTGAATTTAATAATATTACAATCAGAAATATATTGCTCTTTTATCTATCACTACATCTAGGTACTATATAGTGGAACTGGGTATTTTTTTATGTAAAATATTTGAGAATATTTTCACAGACAAACAAAATAAATATAAATCATAATGTTTTCAAAGTATGAATTTGATAATTTTACATTCAGAAGCTATTGCTCTTTCTTCTGTTACTATCCCTTGATACTACATGGTACTGCTGGGTATTTTTATAAATATAAATTATATGAAAATATTTTCTCAAATAAACAGAAGAGATATAAATATTTTTTTTTTTCAATCTTTGAATTTCATAATATTACAATCAGAAATATATTGCTCTTTTATCTATCACTACATCTAGGTACTATATAGTGGAACTGGGTATTTTTTTTATGTAAAATATTTGAGAATATTTTCACAGACAAACAAAATAAATATAAATCATAATGTTTTCAAAGTATGAATTTGATAATTTTACATTCAGAAGCTATTGCTCTTTCTTCTGTTACTATCCCTTGATACTACATGGTACTACTGGGTATTTTTATAAATATAAATTATGTGAAAATATTTTCTCAATTAAACAGAAGAGATATAAATAATATTTTTTTCAATCTTTGAATTTCATAATATTACAATCAGAAATATATTGCTCTTTTATCTATCGCTACATCTGGGTACTATGTAGTGCTACTGGGTATTTTTTTAAATGTTAAATATTTGAGTATATTTTCACAGACAAACATAACGAAAATAAATCGTAATTTTTTCAATGTCTGAATTTAATAATATTACACTCAAATATATATTTTGTACCATCGTCCACGATCTTTCATCTATCATGTCAGAATTTAATAATACACTCAGAAATATATTACTCTTTCTTGTGTCACTACTTCTTGGTCCTATATAGTGCTACTGTGTATTTTTTAAAATATAAAATATTTGAGTGTATTTTCTCAGGCAAATAAAAATATTATAAATCGTAATTTTTTCAATGTATGAATTTAATAATATTACACTCAGAAATATATTGTGTATTATTGCCAATAGTCTTTCATGTATCATCACCCCCGGGTACTAGATGGTACGACTGGGTATTTTTTTATATAAATTATTTGATTATATTTTCTCAAACAAACAAAGAGGGATATAGATCATAATCTTTTAATGTATGAATCTAATAATACAGTCAGAAATATATTGATCTTTCATCTGTCACTACCTCTGTGTACTATATAGTGCTACTGGGTATTTTTTTAAATATAAAATATTTGAGTGCATTTTCTCAAACAAACATAAATAATATAAATCATAATTATTTCAATGTATGAATTTAATAATATTACACTCAAAAATATATTGTGTAACATTTTCAACATACTTTCATCTATGACCATCCCTGGGTACGATATGGGACAACTGTTTTTTTTTTTTTTTTTTTCAATAAATAAATTATTTGATTATATTTACAAATAAAGAAAATGGATACAAATCATAAATTTTTCAATGTACGGATTTAATAATACAGGGTGTTACAAAAGCCCCTGACACATTTTAAAAATCAATGTAAAATCAATTAATTGCCGTACAAGAGTGCGGGCTTGAGTAAAATGTTTCTCATGATGAAAAGTTTTCTTCAAGAGGATGAAAATATTTATTTCTAATCTTCGTCATAGATGGCGTCCCTTGCCCGTCTGTTTGGTTTCAAACATGGTTTTTTTCTGATTTTCAGATGGGTTTTGATGCTGTGACATAGAAATGACAACTTCCAGCGAAAAAGCCACTTTCGTATGTTGATACTTCGAATTAGTCTGACACTAGTCGAAACTAGTCTGACAATCAGAAAAAATACATGTTTGAAACCTAACAAAATGGCAAGAGCCATCTATGATCAAAGTTTGGAACTATTTTTTTTTTTTTATTCGTTTGAAGAAAACTTTTGATCGTCAGAAGCATTTTAGTCCAAAACGCACACTTGATTTTATATTGAATTTTAATATGTATCGGGGACTTTGGGGGCACCCTGTATTAGACTCAGAAATATATTGATCTTTCATTCATTACTACCACTGTATACTATAGTTTATTAGTAACACAACGTTTTATACATAAGGTTGCCTTGTCCGAAGGAATTCCCTTTTCTCCTTTTCATAAAATGTAACGGATTTTAAATTACGATTATAATTTATACGTTAGAAAATATTGAAAATAAAATACTGTCTTAAAATTTTGCATTTGTTTTAATAAAAGCGAAAATGTTATAAGTTTGACTAATTGATCTCTTTAGTTTAAATATCCAGCTTGCATTATTATTTTTGTGATATGTCGAAATTCCAAATTCATGTGTTTTGCTCCTTCTTAAATCGGTCACATAAATATAATATGTCTAAAAAGCTCTTATCTACCCTATATATATAAAATCCCAATGAATCGAATTGAAACGAATTTATGTAACGATTCCATGAAACGACTGATTAAACAACTGATTACGTTTCACGGTGATTTCGCCTAAAATATGGAATACTTTGCGATGAAAATAACACCAAAAATCCGTATTGATCCACAGATCTCAAAACTGGTATTAGAATTTTAAAATTAGAATTAGTTTTCGAAATATTAATTTTTTTCTAATTTTAAATACTTTTTTCCTAATGATGGCAACTTAAATTTTAATCATAACAGATATTTTTTTCATATTTTAGAAAGGGTTATTTTAAATTATTTGGCGACGAGTTTGGCCTCCCTTAAATGTATGCTAAGAAATGCATCATGTTACTTTTATTCAGAATTCAATTTGAATTTCATTATCATTTTATTTAATACAAAACTTTCATTTAAAATTGAAACCTTTAAAATAAATGGCTTTTACTTTATTCTTTTTTTTTTAAACGAAACGAAAAGAAAAATATTAGACACAGATGTCATATACGCAACGGGGTACCTAATTGGCGCCAAAATGGCGTTATTTTGCCTGTCATGGTAACCCGGCTATTGTTGCTTATTTATTAATAAATGTTTATTTGAATTTATTTTCTTTTTATTTACAAGAAATGTTATAAATTGTTTTGCTCTATAGTTATTAATTAATTTTTTTTTATTTATTGTTATTTCATTTTAAAAATAGCAGAAAATAATTTAAAAATACATATGTAACAGGTATTTGAAAACGAGGTTTTCGCCAAATTGTCGTAAAAAAAAAAAAATCACGCCAAACCTGGTGCGTATGTGACAATGCAACAAATCATGAGATTTAATTTCCACTTCAAAGCAACGTTTTCATGTTATTACCTCTCCCGTCGACCAATTTCGCCAAATTATATAAATAGCCAAATCATAAAAATTGACATATTTTTTATTTTAAATAACAAACGAACAAATAAATTAGTATAACGTTAATAAACATACAAATAAAACGTCGAAATAAAAATCAATTGATGGCGTGAACATGTGGAACTTCCTTAAAGTCAAGTGAATGTGACATTTACGATCAGCCATTATTGGCATATAATCTTTTAGTTTGGCGACAGATTTTTGGTCGATGGGATAACCAAATAGCACCGTTTTAATTTACCACTCGAAAAATAAAAAAAAAAATGCTAACTGGCGAGTTAAAAAAAAGCTATTGGCGAGATTTTCACTCGGCTAACATAAAAGTACCAGGAATTCTTTGTGATCATGGCAACTTTTATGTAGTTTTATTCGAAAAAATAATTTTGATTCTATAATCAAAATGGAAACCTTTCTTTTGAAAAGCGAAGGAATCAGCCAGTTGTTTATGGCAGTTACAAGACTTGGACTATTATAATATAAACGAAATAATGGGGATAGAATAATATTTGGCGACTTATCACACCTGTGGCTGGCTAACATTAAAGTACCAAAATGGCCGCCTGGTATATAAAAAGCGAAGGGATCCGCCTGGAGCTGTTGATGATAGTCACATGACTTAGGCTATTATTATACAGATTGTTTTCAATTTTAAAAACAGCGCAAAGAATAATATTTCCTAACGATAAAAATTTATTTTCACGTAACTATTAAAAACAGAAGAAAAAACTTTAAAATTACTATTAAATGAGTACGTGTTAAAGGCAGGAAAATATTGAAAATTGTGTCCTGAAAATTGTATTTACACGTTAATATTAAAAGGGAAAGGAAACTTTAAAATAATAAATACATTAATATGCGTTTAACCCTTTCACGGACAAGACACTTCTATTCGTAAAATCTTGAAATCAGTGAATGGCACCAGAATTTACAAACAAATTTCGAAATAAAAAAATGCTTTTGTTCACTTACTTAATAAAAGGAAAATTTTCATCCCCATATTCTGATGCTCATGTGGCATTTAAGAATAAAAATTAAGTGGTCCAAAAATGAACTACCACCCTTGAAGGGATTAAAGCAGCAAATTTTAGTAATTGTATTATGTCAATCGTTTTATAACGCTGTTAAAAAATACCGAGAGACAAAGACTCTGTTTACTTAATTCCTTTTACTTTAGCTTCTTTTCAAATGTTTAACTGATCTTCTTTAACCAAGCACGAAAACAACCATTGGATGTCTTAACAGCAACTGATTCTACCTTAAATTTTTGCAATAAAAGGGAATTGAATGGAAACCCGTTTACAGGGAGATCGCTACAGGTTTTTTCAGTATAATTCAATCTTCTCTAATCTTTTTAAAACCGATCAGATTAGCTTGCTTTTAGATTCTACAGTGTCTGAACGGGGGTTGGCGAGCGTAGCTTGCAGGGGGCAGAGCCCCCTAGTATAGATATAAAATTGCATTAACTTAATCATTATTGTCTTTTAAAACTTTTTATCGTCTGTTACCTCAATTAAAACGAAGATGTATTCTTTGCGTGGAAGAAAGATGGCTTTATCTTTGCTGAAGATCTCTTTTTTAATCTTATTCTATGGTAGATTTTCTACAATTAATTGCTCTGTGTGATTTAGGGAGTGATATTAACTGCCTTCAATAAATTAAACTAAACACAATTTTATTACTTTTATGCTCAAGAATTAAGTTTATTACACAGAGATTTGCTAAATGAGAGAGATATTTTAAATCTGTAGATTTGGAAGAAGCTGATATGCTTATGCATGACAAGCTTAAATGATGAAATATATTTTGAGTTGATTATTTTATCAATTAACATGCCGTCTGGAATAATATTGAACTCGTTTTAAACCATTAAACATGTTTTCACGACCCAAGTTTAAAGGTTATATGAGTAGACATTTCTTTTATAAATGATATATTAAGTTAGATCTATTTTTTTTTAAATAATGAAAATAAAAAGATTAAATAACAACTATTTGATCACTGCCTATACGTTAATTTTTATTTAAACACTAGCAGAACTACCCGGCTTCGCCCGTGTCAATTACAAGAAGCCTTCCAGGTAAGATAAATTAAAACGTAATAATACGGCAATCACAATAACTGAAATTTGTGCATTCCCATCCACAAATCGTTATAAAGACAATCAAAAAACATGGCGTTATAGTCTTGCAACTATAGTAAAATTCCTGAGCTTTAATAACAGAATGCACTTTTTCTTTGGCGGGTATAAGAGAAAAATATGTGATTTTTCTGACAATACGAAAAAAAGAAATTCCTCCAAATCGCGCAGCACTTAGTGAAATTTTCGTTTGTATGGTATAATCTACATTATAAAGTAAAAACACTATGTCAGGGCCCATAAATTGTGCCCCATAAATTGTAACCCATAAAGAGTGCCTTTACTGCAATTTTTCGAACTTTTAAACATCACACAATTTCATTTTTTACAATGTCGAATAGAAAAAAGTTCTCTCAAATGAAATTTGTTTGAAAATTGTACCTCAGTTTTCTGATTTTAATGGATTTTAAAGTAATTTTTAAGCATGGATATTTTTAAAGTTGAGTGCAACCCGATTACGAAAGATGAACCTGTTTACACTTAATGCAATAGTATAAAGAAAAGACATGTCTATGAGTAACGCTGGTATCATATTTTCGGTGGCAACAACCTAACACAACAAATTTCCCTTTTATTGCAGTTTAACGTCTAAACACTGTACATTCGATTGTTCCAATGTATTATAGAAAACAAAAGTACTTTCAGTGATATTTGTTGGTAATGTTTATCTCAATTTACGAATTTTTTATGGGTTTTAAAATAATTTTTAAGCATGCATATTTTTTAAATATGCTTGCAACCCAAATACAAAAGATTAACTCAATTGTTCAAAAACATTGTAAATAATTCAGAATTTGTTTGCTTTCGCGTAATATTCAATAACTAAATTGGCAAACGAAATTAAAACACCAAAAATAAAATAAAATAAAACACGAACTTAACAGATATCAAATCAAACTACTCAAAAAAACCTGATAAGTATATAAAATTCAAATGGGAATTTCGTTCCGGGTGCTTATAACTTGAATTCTTCAGAACTGATTTCCATGCGACTTGACGTATTAGTTTTTTAGGGAAGATTTTAGTGCGTAACATATTGTTTTCCGTTGCTTAGTCACAGAATTATAGGGGAAAGTTATATAATCATGTGAACCCAATTATGAAAGATTAGTCTTATTAGCTGAATGAAAAATGCAGAACTATTTTTAGCTCTAAGTATACTGACGGGTTTATCTTCAGTAATGGGACTGTGGTATTCTTAATTTAATGAGTGTGCCTGACACCTATTATGGCATGCACCTTTGTTTAAAACAACATAGAATGACTTATGTTTTAGGCGACTACCTGGCATGCAACTTGATTACAAAATACTAACCTGCAAATGCTTAAGGCGTTTCTCCAGTTCCCTGCTCAACAACGCGAAACTTTCTGACACATTTTCTGACTCATTAAACGTAAAGGCTTAAAATTTGTAGGCCTGAGTATTAAAGCGATTTGGAATTGAAATGAGTTTTTCCTTTTTCATAAATAAATTACTTATCGAGTTATGAGCAATTGTGGTTGCGTGACGGCCGATTTTTATCCTTTATTGCACTGTTTTGTCCGAAATTCACTTCAAAAAATCAACTGAAAGATCTTATACCTTTACCAACAAATGGAAACTATCTTTCGATTACATAGTTTCTAAATAAGAACTCCTGTCAATTCAATGCGTTTCCGAGCAAAAATTTTATGAAGAGCCTTAACTTGACGTTTATGAAAAAACTCACATTTTTAGTTTTAATTTTAGAACTCGCGAAATTTAAATTCAGAAAAGGGATGTTCTTTTGACACATTGTGGTAATTTTTTTAACTTTTAAAATTAAAATACTTGTTTTCTTTGGCGCGCGTAACAGAAGTATACAATATCTTCACAGTACGCGGGGAAATGCAAAAAAAAATACATCCAAATGAGGTAGTAGTTACTAAAATTTTATTTGGAAAATTTGAAATTTTATTGAAATTAAATCTACAATGCCTAGATGAAATGATGTCATTTTCCATAAATTTTAAATCATGACATCTGTCAAGATTTTTTTTTTTTTGAAAATGTATATAACCGCTCTCTTTTTGCTATAAATCACAGAAAATATTAGCACTGAATCTAAACCAATACAACACTTAGCGAAAACGTATAGCTATAAGATATGGCTGTAGTATACAATCGAAGTAGTAAGCAAAATATAGGAGCCATATGTTTACAATGAGTTTGATTACGCGTTGAAAAGATTTGATAGAATGTGACGTCATATCTAGCCTTTTTTTTTCCTTTTTCTTAAAATGTATTCATGAAATTTGACTTTTTGAATTAAAATAGATGTTTTAATTTTAAAAAAAACATTCAAATTGAGGTGCTACGTTATTTTCCCGCTCTTATAGTTAAAGTTTTTATTTTATATACAAAAAAAATGTAAATTTTCTGTTTAGAATGACGTCAGTATCAAACACGCAAAAATATAGCAAGAAAATCTGAATTTTTATTGGCAATCAGAAACAAAATACACGCGTCATCCTTATTTTTTTTCACATTATTGTGTCATTTTTTAGGGTTTGGCAACAGGAAAGAAACGTTTGAATTAAAAAAGATTTAAAAAGAGATATTTCTATAATGTTAAATTATGGAAGTGGTAGAAAAAAGGGATAAATAGTGATCTGATAATTTTTTAAAGTAGACAGGGATCTTTTCCACGTTCTAAAACGTATGTACATCGAGTTTCGTGCAAATCGGTCGAAAATTAAAGATTTGTATAAAGGACATACACACAGAGAACGGCTTTTATATATACGAGGTGGAACCCGTCGAATTTCGACGAAAGAAAATGTTTACTAAGGAACTGTTGCATCAAATTTATAATACATCGACAACAATAATTACAATAAAAAATCCATCTTACACTTGTTAATTTAACTCTCCAAAGACATATTTTAATCTAAGATTAACAAAATACTTTTTTCATGAACTTCAACTGTTAAAATTATTGAAAAATTAAACTTTATTCATATACGTAATCAGTAACATATAATCAAGGTAAGTAATTTTGATTAAGTTACCAATTGAGGCTTGGTATTACGGAATGAAAAAATCAGCAAAAAGGATTTCACCTTGACATAATCATAGAATCCCCCCCCCCTTTAAATCTAAACAAATCAAGTCATTTCAACGTTTCACATCAATATAAACCTTTTAAAAACATTTTAAGGTGCAATAGGTTATTGATAAATATATTTTCAAGCTTTAAGTCACGTTTGTCAACTATTACAACTTGCCATGTTAAAATTCCCACTCGTGATTTGAGGTCTTATAACAATCTCTGTACCTGCGCGTAAAAATTCCAGAAATTTATAACTTTTAGACGTATTCATGGGGAAATATCTCGGTTTATCAAATAAAATTATCGGTTTCTTTTAAATATGACGTCATTTTCAGTCGCTGAAATATTTTGCCTATTGTCTCAAACTCAAAGTCAGCGAAATGAAAAAATAGTGAAATTTAACAGCATCATCAGGGAAATTGTGTCTTTTTTAAAGCGTAACGTCATTTTCTGTTCAAATTTTTTAAAAATATATTTTTAATTGTAATGAGAAAATGGCATCAGTAAGAATATAATCAATAAAGATAACTAAACCACTTTTAATAGAAATGAAGTACTTCTGTTGCCACGATTAGAAAATTGATATTAAAAACTATAAAAAAATTAATATCTCAAAAATAAATTGAGGTACAGCTTTCAAACAAATTGCATTTAAAAGTGCATTTGTTTCTGCATACGACGGTGTAAACATTTAAAACGTGGTATGTTTAGAAGTTTAAAATTTTGCAGTAGCGAAAATTGCAAAACCCAATTTTTATTTCAAATTTCAAAGTGTTGCCATTCGCAGAATGAGGTATGCGTTACGCACAGATATGTTTGTCCTTTATAATATAGATAGGTGTGTTTAAATATAAAGAAGCATTTATTTTATTTATTTATTTATTTATTTTGTTTTTTTATACACACTTTTATTTTAAAAATTATAAATAAGATCTACTTATTTAAATAATCCAAAATTAAAGCTTAACCCATACGCATTTGATCTCTTCATATACGTTTATTTTTGTTTAAAAATTTATTTAAATACTAGGGAACTCTGCCCCATGCAAGTTCAGACACCGCAGAATCTAAAAGCGCTCTAATCTGATCGGTTTTAAAAAGATTAGAGAAGATTGAATTATAATTGAAAAATCTTTAAGCGATCTCCCTGTAAACGGGTTTCCATTCAATTCCCTTTCATTGCGAAAATTTAAGGCCGCATCAGTTGCTGTTAAGACATCCAATGGTTGTTTTCGTGTTTTATTATAAGAGATCTCTTAAACATTTGAAAAGAAGCTAAAATAAAATGAATTAAGAAAACATATTCTTTGACTCCAATTTTTTTTAACACCGTTATAAAACAATTGAAATAATACAATTTACTAAAATTACTACAATTTACTGCTTTAACCCCTTTGCAGTTGTTCATTTTTGGACCACTTAATTTTAATTCTTAAATGCCATATTCGCACCAGAATATTGGAATGAAAATTTTCCTTTTGTAAGTAAGGGAACAAAAGCATTTTCGTATTTCGAAATTTGCTTGTGAATTCTAGTGCCATGCACTGATTTCAATATTTTACGAATAGAAGTACCTTGCCCCTGAAAGCGTTAAACGCATATTAATGTATGTATTATTTTAAAGATTCTTTTCTCTTTTAATATTCACGTGCAAATACAATTTTCAAGACATAATTTTCAATATTTTCCTGCTTTTAACAAGTACTCATTTAATAGTAGATTTAAAGTTTTTTTTCTGTTTTTTATAGTCACGTGTAAATAAATTTTTAATCGTAAGGAAATATTATTCTTTGCGCTGTTTTTAGAATTGAAAACAATCTCTATATTAATAGTCATGTGACTATTATCAACAGTCCCTTCGCTTTTTATATTCCAGGTGGCCATTTTGGTACTGTAATGTTAGTCAACCGCATGTAATAACTCGCCAAATATTATTCAGTCGTCATCATTTCACCTATATTACAATAGTCCAAGTCATGTAACTATCATAAACAATTACGTGCTGATCCCTTCGCTTTTCATAAGAAAGGTTTTAAATTTTTATTAAAGAATCAAAATTATTTTTTTTTAATAAAACTACATAAAAGTTGCCATGATCGCAAAGAATTCTTGTTAATTTTATGTTAGCCGGGTGCAAATCACGCCAATAGCTTTTTTTAAACTCGATTCTTAGCATTTTATTATTTTACGTGTGGTAAATTAAAACGGTTCTACTGGGTTATCCCATCGACAAAAATGTATCGCCAAAGTATAAGATTAATTGCCAATAATGGTTGATCGTAAATGTCACATTCACTTGACTTTAAGGAAGTTCCACATGTTCACGCCATCAAGTGGTTTTTATTTCGACTTTTTATTTGTATTTTTATTAATGTTATACTAATTTATTTGTTCTTTGGTTATTTAAAATAAAAATTATGTCAATTTGTATAATTTGGCGAGTGGTTTAGCGATTTATATAATTTGGCGAAATTGGTCGACGGGATAACTAAGTAGTAGCATTAAAACATTGCTTTGAAGTTGAAATTAAATGGCATGACTTGTTACATTATTTAACATTTAGCACAGATGTCATATGTTTGGCGTGGATTTTTTGTTTTCGCGTGATTATGACAATTTGGCGAAAACATCCTTTTCGAATACCAGTTACATATGTGTTTTTAAATTATTTTCTATTATTTTTAAAATGAAATTACAATAAATAAAAAAAGTTTAATTAATAACTATAGAACAAAACAATTTCTAACATTTTTTTTAAATAAATAAAAAAAAATGTAAATAAACATTTATTAATAAATAGGCAATTACAGCCGGGATGCCATGTCAGACAAAATAACGCCAATTTGGCGCCAATTATGTACCCCGGTGCGTATATGACACCTGTGCCTAATATTTTTCTTTTCGTTTTTTTTTTTTAACAAAAAGAAAGGAGTGAAAGCTATTTTGTATTAAATAAAATGATAATGAAATACAAAAGAAAAAAAAGGCGTCAAATTGAATTATGAATAAAGTAACCAGGTACATTTCTTAGCATACATTTATGGGACGCCAAATTAGTTTAAAATAATAACCTTTTCTAAAATAAGAAAGTAAATAATTATTATCATTAAAATTTGACTTACCATCATTGAAGAAAAGTATTTAAAATTAGAAAAAAATTAATTTTTCGAATACTAATTCGAATTTAAAAATTCTAATACAAGTTTTGAGATTTGCGGATCAATGCTGATTTTTAGTGTTAATTGCATCGCAAAATAAAATCGTTTCATAAATTCGTTTCATTAGGATTATATATATATAATAGGGGGCCCTGCCCCCTGCAAGCTACGCTCGCCAACCCCCGTTCAGACACCGCAGAATCTAAAACACGCTAATCTGATCGGTTTTAAAAATATTATAGAAGATTGATTTATACTGAAAAAAGATGTGCAGATCTCCCTGTAAACGGGTTTCCATTCAAATTCCTTTGATTTCAAAAATTTAAGGCCGAATCAGTTGCTGTAAAAACACCCAGTGGTTGTTTTCGTGTTTGATTAAAGAGGATCAATTAAATATTTGAAAAGAAGCTAAAAAAATGAATTAAGTGCACAGAGTCTTTGTCTCCCGGTATTTTAAAACAATTTCTATAACAATAGCCTAAGTCATGTGACTATCATTAACAGTTCCGGACGAACCACTTCGCTTTTTATATTCCTAGTGCCATTATGGTACTTTAATGTTAGCCAGATACAGGTGATAAGTCGCCAAATATTACTCTATCGCCATCATTTCATCTATATTATAATAGTCCAAGTCATGTAACTGTCATAAATAAATACACTCTGATCTTTTCGCTTTTCATATGAAAGTTTGGCCCAGATATCATATACGGGCCCAGATATCATATACGGCCCCATATTGGCACGATTTTTTCCGACGCTAATTTGAGGAAAACATCAACAGCATAAACAACAACATCCGGGTTACCAAATCAAGCAAAATAGCGATACTATGGCGCCAGTTAAGTACTCGTTGCGTATAGGACATTGGCGTCAGAAAAAAATCGCGCCAATATCGGTCCGTATATGACATCTGTGCCGAAAGTTTTCCCTTTTGATTAAAAAATCAAATTTATTTTTCGAATAACTACCTAAAAGTTTCAATGGTCGCAAAGAATTCTTGGTACTGTTACGCTAGCCGGGTGCAAATCTCGCCAATAGCTATTTTTCAAATTGCCAGTTAGCAGTTTTTTTTTTTTTTTTTTTTTTTTTTTTTTTTTTTTTTTTTTTTTTTTTTTGAGTGTTAAATTAAAACATTGCTTTGAAGTTGAAATTAAATGTCATCGTTTGTTACATCATTTAATATTTGGCCAGATGTGATAAACGCACCGGATTTGACGTGATTTTTTTTAACGAAAATTTGGCGAAAACCTCGTTTACGAATACCAGTTACGTATGTATTTTTGGTACTACTTAGTTACCCCGTCGACCAAAAATCTATCACCAAACTATAAGATTAAATGCCAATAATGGTTGATCGTAAATGTCACATTCACTTGACTTAAGCAAGTTACACGTATTTACGTCATCAAGTGATTTTTATTTCGACGTTTCATTTGTATATTTATTAATGTTATACTATTTTCTTTGTTCTTTCGTTATATAAAATAAAAACTAGTAAATCTGCAGATCAAGAGCCTCAACGTCATCTCTGCAACTTATTGTTTTTTAGCATATTTTGCTTAATATTAATCTTTCTACAAAAACAAAATTTAAACTTTTAAATTACACAAACATTTATAGAAGGAGAAAAAAATATTTCGATGGTTTCAGACATTAGAAGCGATAAATTAAACACGTTGTTATGTAATGATATTCTGAAATTCTCGCGAGCTACTTATTCTAGTAATTTTTATATAATAAAGCAAATTTCTTCAGGGGGTGCCCCCCCCCTGAACCCCCCGTTGTGTAATTTATTTTGCATTTGTAATTTTCTATTGATTGAGTTAATGATTATCCTATATCTTGGATTCATTTTTACACTGCGATTTATAAGGATAAGCAACAATTTGGTCAAGCATTTTACGTTATCCTAATATCCATACAGAAGTATTTACTTGCCTGCTAACCACAAACATCTGTATCTAATGGATAAAGAACTTTTGGAAATGTAAACTGAGACATCTAATTTAGAAATCTAATAATAATTTTGATTACCATTCTGCAATATTTATATCTAAGGTCTAATCTAAATATCTAAAAATGTACTCGATAGCATTAACTTACTAAAATCACCCTAAAGTAGGGGGAGTTCTAAACCTAACGGTTAATAATTCATCATCGTGTCCACTTCCAATTGACTAAATAGATAAACGTGATATGGCGCCGTTAAGTATTTTTTGTGATAGCCTTTTAATAGTATGTATTCATAATATGTATTTATTTAATTCAAAATCGTGATGTTAGAAACACCGTTGAAATTTGATGCACACCTGTGTTCAGGTCAAATTACGGAAGGTTAACTAACCTTTTATTTCCCTTAGCCGGGCATTTTGTTTCATTTTTCGTAATAGGGATTATTTTAATAATTTATTTTACACTCTACAAGCTGTTACACGGGACGTTGTTCACGTAGCATTAAAATAGAGATAAATGCATTAAATAAAACATTTCACTCACCACCAGACATGGCAAGTCTCAGGCTTTTTGCACAACACTATTAACTTACAGAAAATGTTGTTCTTTTAAATCGCGCAAATGTTTCAATTAAATAAAGTAACATTTTTTGTATTAAAATACTGGTATCCAGAAAGCCGGAGGCTTGGCAGCCCTGCTCCTCTTAATAGAAACATATATATTTAACCAACACTTTATCACATTTTATAGGAAACAATACGTAATTTCTTATTTGTATGGCCTTACATATACCTCAGTCATAAAAATGTAAAATTTTGTGCCAATTAATATACAACAATTGCGAAAATGAAATCGCAACCAATGAGAAAAGGAAGGCCAAGTAAAATCGTGTAAATCGAGGAATCTTTCTTCGTAGTGTGGGAAAATACCACTACAAAAATTAATTTAGGTGGTATTTGGTGTGAAATGTTTATATGTATTCATTCCTGTCCTATTTATCTTTTTTATTATTTGTAATTTGCTGCATTTTCCCTTTGCACGTGAAAATCTTACAAATTAAAATGAACTCTTTGGGAGAAATTGTTATTCCCCCCCCCCCTTTTTTTTTTTTTCTTTTTTGGCAACAATAAAGTTTATAAAGTTTAATAGAATAATGTCAGTTTATTCTGTATGAAAATAAGGAACTTTTTCCTTTATAATCAAAATAGTTGAATACATAAATAAAGATATTATTCTATATAGTATATAAATACTATTTTCATTTCTGCGTTTAAATCAATCTATATGCAAATATCTATACAAATGCATTCATTAATTCTTTCCTTTTAACTTTGATTTGACTTTAAAAACCATACATACTTTCACATTTATGATATTTTTAGATGAGATATAGTTGCTACGCAACGGTTAAAAGAAAAAAAAAATGAAATATAAGTAAATTCATAAAATAAAATGTTTTATATTATTCGAACACATGTATAAAATTCCATCATAAGTTATACACCTAATTTAAAAGCTCTGACAAACGTTTTGACAAAATTGCAAACTAATAGGAATAATTTACTACTCTTATTTAAAAATTTCAGCATCAAAAATTTACCATTTAAATCCATTTTTTATATGAGCCATTTCTTTCAACAAATGAAAATTTGAAAATCGTCTGACTTGCCATTGAAAAGCATTACAGAGCAAAATAAAATGTTCTATATTTCCGGAACGAATGAACCAAATTTAACCAAAAACCATACAGCTAAGTCCGAGTACCTCATCAACATGCCACATTAATTTCAAGCCGATCGGATGCTTTTTGCGGCAGTTATCGCGGAACAGACGGACAGACAGACAGACAGACAGACAGACAGACAGACAAACGGAAATCAAAACTTTTCGTGTCTCCACAGTAAGCCTTCACTGACGTTTCGGCAATTATGTCAATTTGTGTAATTTGGCGAGTAGTTTGGCGATTTATATAATTTGGCGAAATGGGTCGACTGAATAACCAAGTATTTTTAAATTATTTTATATTATTTTTAAAGGAAAATAACCAAAAAAATAATTAACTATAGACAGTGGTGGAAAATTGGCGCAGAGGAGGAGCCTATTGACACCACTAAATTTGAGTAGTATTTTTCGGTATATTTGATGACAGAATTTTTGAGTTTTTATTAAGGTGAAGCATACTATAAAATATTAGTGGTTTCAATAGGCTCCTCCTCTGCGCCAATTTTCCACCACTGCTATAGAACAAAACAATTTATGTAATTTAAAAAAAGAAAATAGAGTAAATAAACATTTATTATTAAATAAACAACAATAGCCGGGTTACCATGTTAACCAAAATAATGCCATTTTGGTGCCAATTAGGTACCCAGGTACGTATATGACATCTGTGCCTATTATTTTTCTTTTCATTTCGTTTAAAAAAAATAAATAAATAAAGAAATGAAAGCCATTTATTTTAAATGTATATATTATATGTGTATATGTTTGTATTAAATAAAATGATAATGAAATACAAAATGAATTATGAAGAAAAGTAACATGATACATTTCTTAGCATACATTTAAGGGAGGCCAAACTTCTCGCCAAACTAGTTTAAAATAGTAACCTTTTCTAAAATCTGAAAACAAAATATCTGTTATGATTAAAATTTGAGTTGCCATCATTAGAAAAATGTATATAAAATTAGAAAAAAATTAATATTTCGAAAACTAATTCGAATTTAAAAATTCTAATACCAGTTTTGAGATCTGCGGATTAATATTGATTTTTGGTGTTAATTTCATTGCAAAGTATTCCATATTTTAGGAGAAATCGCCGTTAAACATAATCAGTTGTTTAGTCAGTAAATTCATACTTCCGTTTCATAAATTCGTTTCATTAGGATTTTATATATATAGGGTAAATGTATAGGGTAGATAAAGAAGCAGTTCTTTGTTTGTTTATTTGGCAAATTGAAGTTTGTAGCCTGGTTAATAATCTCAACAGGAAAATTATTTTTTTCGATATCTAAAACATGTACGGAAGATTTTATTATAATATTTTCAAATAGAAATTTTATGCAATAAAAACCGCATAAAAATAAAATAAAATAAATTTTTAATAATTGCACATCCAAACAGCTTACACATACACTAAAAATAAGGCTTCAATATTAGAAAATTAAACGCTACAATTATTTTAAACTTAAAAATATCTACTATGATAATTATATAAGAATATAAGTACACAACATAGTTCGATAAACAAATATTTATTTTTTATAATACAGTAATGATCATAAATTTAAACATGTTTCTTCTTAACTGACATGGAAATGGCAGTTTTATTCACATAAAAGGTAAGTCATCTTTCTGATGATGATCTTTACCTGAAAAAAATATTAATATCTTATTTAGTTTTAAATATGCTAAATGTGAAAATAAAAGTTCTTAAAACATTGTTAAAATTGTCGATAGGTTTTGATACCAACCAGTATCATTTTCAAAGTATCAATTATATACAGCCTAAGTGTAGGAAAGTGTAGGTAACGGTGTCATCAATACACTTAAAGGCAAGTCAGTCATCTGCCCTGAGCTTTCTACCGAACCGATTTTTCTAATCTATTTATTTAAAAAATTAGGCTGGGTTTTTTAGTCATCAGCCCTGAGCTTTCAACTGAACCAATTTTGGTAATTCACTTTTTAAATGGAAACTCTTCATTTGCAGTTGTGCCCGTACTAGCCCGTATTAGGTGGCATTCATTACAAATCGCTACCCATTGCGGCCGTTCGGCAGAAAGCGATTCCGAAAAATTTTGGTATATATTCACCGATCATGAACCCCAGACCCCCAAACCACCCTCCGTTCAAATGTTGATATATCTATATTATAAAGGACAAACATATCTGTGCGTAACGCATACGTCATTTTGCGAATGGCAACACTCTGAAATTAGAAATAAAATTTTGATTTTGCAATTTTCTCTACTGCAAATTTTTAAACTTCTAAACATCGCACATTAAAATTTTTACACTGTCGTATAAGAAAAAAAATGCTCTTTTAAATGCAATTTGTTTGAAAGCTGTATCTCAATTAATTTTTGAGATATTAATTTTTTTGTAGTTTTTAATACCATTTTTCTTATTGTGGCAACAAAAGTACTTCATTTCTATTGAAAGTCATTGAAAGTAAACTGAAAATAGTCAAAAATAGGAGATACTGTATCTTTTTGTTGCCATTTTTTCATAAAACCTGAAAAAAGTTGAAATTAAAATACGGACTATGTCAAGAATATTGTCTGTTATTCCGTGAAAATGACAATATTCTTGACAATAATTGCACACTTTTCTATAGACAAACTTTAAGATTGGATTATAAAAGTGGATTGCTTTAGCGGATGCAAATGACGTCATTTTATAAAAAAACGTGTATTTTAATTCTTAAACGTGAATTACGTTTTGTAGAAGTGCGTCATTTTCACAGCCCAGCTGCTTTTAAATTCTTCATAGGTAAAAATCCTTCACTTTTAAAAATAATGTAATCGAAATCACATACTGATAAAACGCAATGATTTACAAAAATTTAGAGTGTCTTTATAAAAGAGAGGTGACATGCAAATAATTCGATTTATATTACAGAAATTGATGATTTTCACCTGGATGGATTTGCTTCGCCGAGTTAGACTAGCAAACAAATAATTCGTGTTTTAAAATAATATCGTGTTCCTGAAGTTTTTGTCGAAAATTATCTCGAATAATAAAATTTTAATGCTATTCTTTAGGATAGGGATGCACAACCTGTGGCCCGCGGGCCAAAAGTGGCCCATGATGGGGTAACGTCTGGCCCGCGAACTTCGTCAATTTATAACTGGAAAAAATTGCAATTTTTGTCCAAAAGTCGAAGAAAAAAATCGTGAATTTCGTCAATTTGCCGCAGGAAATTTTGAAAATTTTGTTGGTCAAATAAGAATCGCGAATTTCGTTGATCGGGTGCGGAAAAATAGAAAATTTTGTCAATGATACGCGGAAAAATCGCAAATTTCTTTGATCGGGCTCGGAAAAATCGCGATTTTTGTCGCTCGGGTACGGTAAAATCGCGAATTTCATTGGTCGGTCACGGAAAATTCGCGAATTTCATTGGTCGGTCACGGAAAAATCACGAATTTCGTTTGTCGGGCACGGAAAAATCACGAATTTTGTCGATCAGGCTCGGGAAAATCGCAAATTTCGTTGGTCGGGGACGAAAAAATCAAATTTTGTTGATGATGCGAGGAAAAATTGCAAATTTTCTTGATCGACTGCCGAAAGCTCGTGAGTTTCGTCAGTCGCGAGAAAATATCCCGAATTTCGTAAATTTGTCGCGGGAAAAAATTGCCAATTTCGTCAGTGAGCTAAGATTTGGGAATTTCGTAGAACGGGCGCGGAAAAATCGCGAATTTCATTGATCGGGTGCGGAAGAATAGCGAATTTTGTCGATAAGGCTCAGAAAAATCGCGAATTTCATTGATCGGACACGGAAAAATCGCGAATTTTGTCGGTCAGGAGCAGAAAAATAACAAATTTCTTGATCGGTCACCGAAAAATTGCGAATTTTGTAGTTGAAACGTGAAAAAATCGCAAATTTTGCCGATCGGGCACGGAAAAGTCGGGTTAGGAAAAATCGCGAGTTTGGGCGAATGGGCTCGGAAAAATCGCGAATTTTGTCGATCAAGCGCAGGAAAATCGCAAATTTCGTTGATCGGGCACGAAAAAAATCTTCAGTTTTGTTGATGAAGCGCGAAAAAATTGCGATTTTTCTTGATGGAGTGCGGAAAAATCATGAGTTTCGTAAGTTACGTGAAAAAATCGCGAATTTCGTCAATTTGCCGCGGGAAAGAATTGCAAATTTCGTCAGTCAGTTAGGAATCGTGAATTTCGTCTATCGGGTTTGGAAAAATCGCGAATTTTGTCAATTAGGTGCGAAAAAATTGCGTGTTTCGTCTGTTTAGCGGGAATTTCGTCAATTTACCGCGGGAAAAAATTGCCAGTTTCGTCAGTGAGTTAAGATTTGGGAATTTCATAGATCGGGAGCGGAAAAAGCGTGAATTCCGTTTATCAGGTGCGGAAGAATAGCGAATTTTGTCGATAAGGCTCAGAAAATCGCGAATTTCATTGATCGGACACGGAAAAATCGCTAATTTTGTCGGTCAAGAGCAGAAAAATCTCAAATTTCTTGATCGGTCACCGAAAAATCGCGAATTTTGTAGTTGAAGCGTCGAAAAAAATCGCAAATTTCGCCGATCGGGCACGGAAAATTCGGATTAGGAAAATGCGCGAGTTTTGGCGAAAGGGCTCGGAAAAATCGCGAATTTCATTGGTCGGGCACGGAAAAATCGCGAATTTTGTCGATGAAGCGCGGGAAAATCGCAAATTTCGTTGATAGGGCACGAAAAAATCTTCAATTTTGTTGATGATGCGTGAAAAATTCTTGATGGACTGCGGAAAAATCGTGAGTTTCGTAAGTTACATGAAAAAAATCGCGAATTTCGTCAATTTGCCGCGGGAAAGAATTGCAAATTTCGTCAGTCAGTTAGGAATCGTGAATTTCGTCTATCGGGTTTGGAAAAATCGCGAATTTTGTCAATTAGGTGCGGAAAAATTGAGTGCTTCGCCTGTTTATCGGAAATTTCGTCAATTTACTGCGGAAAAAATTGCAAATTTCGTCAGTCAGTTAAGAATCGCGAATATCGTTGATCGGACTCGGAAAAATAGCAAATTTCGTTGTCAGGCACAAAAAAATCACGGCTTTTCTCGATGATGCGCGGAAAATTTGAAAATTTCGTTGATTGGCTGCGGGAAAATCGACTTTCGTCAGATTATCGAAAGAACGAATCGCAAATTTCGTCAATTTACCGTTTGAAAAAATCGCGAATCTCGTCGGTCGGGGGTGGAAAAATCGGAAACTTCGTCGTTTTGCACGAAAAAATCGCCAGTTTTCGTCGATCGGGATCCGAAAAATCGCGAATTTCGTTGGTCGGGCACGAAAAAAAGCGCACATTTTGTCGATCAGGCGCGGAAAAATCGCAAATATCGTTGATCGGGTGCAGAAAAATAGGAATTTCTTCGACCAGGTGCGGTAAAATAGCGAATTTCATCGATCCTGTGCTAAAAAATCGCTAATTTTGTGGATCAGGCGCGGAAAAATCGCTAATTTGGTCGATCAGGCGCGGGAAAATCTCAAATTTCGTTGATCGGGGACGGAAAAAATCACAAATTTCGTTGATCAGGCGCGTAAAAATCTCAAATCTTGTTGATCGGCTCTTCCTGCCCTCTTCGTTCATAAAGTTCGCATTTTTTTTCGGCACCAGCCATTTTCATGCCTATGTTTGTTTTGTAGCACTTTTAATAAAACAAAAATTACTCCCCCGAATAAAATCCAGGAATGTTATCACTCTTTCAAATTAATCCTTGTTATATAAACAAACGTCAACTGTTGATATATCCTTGAAACTGAATTGGATATGTTGACAGGGTAGGGGAACCTAGAGGGGTAACCCCCCCCCCACACACACACCTCCCCGAAATAGAATTCTCTTCGTGTGACTGATGTGAACCCTCGACAACCCAGAAATTTTTGAAAGTGGCCCTTCCCTTAAAAAGGTTGTGCACCCCTACTTTAGGACATTCTACTATAATTTTATCAAAATAACATAATTTGCTTAATTTAATTTTTCCTAATTTTTTATAATCTATGTATTTAAAACACAAATTTGCTTTTAAGTCATCTGCCGTGATCTTTCTGCTGAACCAATTTTACTAATATATATATAATTTAACTGAAAGGTCTTCCTTTGTAGATGTGATCGCACTAGCTTTTTTTTTTTTTTTTTTTTTTTTTTTTTTTTTTTGGGGGGGGGGGGTGTTATAATCCCCACTTTTATGTTTTAATTTTAAAAGCATCTTATGAAATTTCTTCAAAAATATGAAAATTAGATAGCTTTCATTATTGCAGAAAAGAGAGAAATAATGAGGTACTTTTAACTTTATTCCAGCTATTTTCTGATAAAAATTCAAAATTGTTGATAAAAATTGTTGTATAGTGTTTAGTGGCGCAAAATCCCATTAGGAGCAGAATATTATATTAGGGGCATAATAACGGAAAATGACATACTACTTTTGAAAACACGCATTTTTCCTCATAAATTTTCTATATTGTTTTTCCTTCTGCACGTGTACTGATACTAAGTTTCAGACACTAGGCGAAATGCTTATTTAAGTGAAAATGAAGTCATATTATAATAAAACGATCACTTTCTTAGGTAAGACTAAACATTTTAACTCAAATGCATCAAAAAAATATAAATTGCGGAAATTTTTACACTCCGGAATTGAGATTAGAATCTCGAGTTAAGAGTGCGTCTGTTCACATAAAAGATGTTGCTGAAAATCGTGACTTCAAGTTTTGAGTTAAAAAGATTTTTAAATGATCAAACAAAATACAAATTAAAACTAGTATGTTGTGGCCATCACAAAACTTTCTTCTATATAAATCACGTCAATTAAATCATTTAAATAGTACAAGAAATTACATGAATTTAGCACCAATTCATATCAAAGTATATCTGAATTTGAAGTTTGATGAAAATCCGTGCATTAGTTCTTGAGATAGAGAGGGAATTCTGAAAAATGTAGCATAGCAGCGCCACCTGTTGAGCGATTTACACTAAAAATAAACAGTACTAAATGATATCAAGGTATACCTGAATCTGAAGTTTGTTGAAAATCTAAGCGTTAGTTCTTGAGATAAAGCTATTGCGGAAATCGCAAAAAATACAGCATAGCAGCGCCACCTGTTGAGCGATTTACACCAAAAATTAAACAGCACTAATTTACACGTCAGTTCATGTCAAGGACTAACTAAATCTGAAGTTTGATGAAAATCCGTGCAATAGTTCTTGAGATACAGCTCTTGCGAAAATCGTGAAAATGCAGCACAGCAGCGCCACCTGTTGGGCGGTTTACACCAAAAATTAAACAGCACTAATTTATATCAAGGACTAACGAAATCTGAAGTTTGATGAAAATTCGTGCATTTTTTCTTGAGTTAGAGCTATTGCGATAATCATGAATAATGCAGCATAGCAGCGCCACCTGTTGGGCGATTTTCACAAAAAAGTAATCAGCACCAAAATATATCTTGGACTAACTGAATCGGAAGTTTTATGAAAATCCGTGCAGTAGTTCTTGAGATATAGCTATTGCAGAAATCGTGAAAAATGCCGCATAGCAGCGCCACCTGTTGGGCGATTTTCACCAAAAACTAATCAGGTCTAGTTTATATCAAGGTATAACTAAATAATAAGTTTTGTGAAATTCTGTGCATTAGTTCTTGAGATAGAGCGCCCACAAAATTTTTGTTACATACAGACTCACAGACAGAGTGACAGAGTGACGGACAGACTCACAGACAGACATTTTCTAAAAACCATCAAATCGTGTTCCGGGCATTCTAAAACGTGTAAATCCGTCAAAAACCGGAAGTCGAAAATTTTCACGAATCCAATACTTTCTTCTTGTAAAGATAGAAGAAAGTAAAAAAAATCATGAATATGGATATGAGAAGTGCGCATGCAAATTTTGAGATGGTGAAAATTGCTGTTTTCATTCCGGAAATCCAAGCATAAGAGCCTCAATTGATAACCATACCCTAATAACTGATCTTTATTATATTTTACTGATTAAGTATCTATATTATAAAGAACAAACGTATCTGTGCGTAACGCTGACGTCATTTTACGAATGGCAACACTCTGAAATTAGAAATAAAATTTTGATTTTGCAATTTTCTCTACTGCAAATTTTTAAACTTCTAAACATCGCACATTAAAAATTTTTACACTGTCGTATAAGAAAAAAAATGCTCTTTTAAATGCAATTTGTTTGAAAGCTGTATCTCAATTAATTTTTGAGATATTAATTTTTTTGTAGTTTTTAATACCATTTTTCTTATTGTGGCAACAAAAGTACTTCATTTCTATTGAAAGTCATTGAAAGTAAACTGAAAATAGTCAAAAATAGGAGATACTGTATCTTTTTGTTGCCATTTTTTCATAAAACCTGAAAAAAGTTGAAATTAAAATACGGACTATATCAAGAATATTGTCTGTTATTCCGTGATAATGACAATATTCTTGACAATAATTGCACACTTTTCTATAGACAAAGTTTAAGATTGGATTATAAAAGTGGATTGCTTTAGCGGATGCAAATGACGTCATTTTATAAAAAAACGTGTATTTTAATTCTTAAACGTGAATTACGTTTTGTAGAAGTGCGTCATTTTCACAGCCCAGCTGCTTTTAAATTCTTCACAGGTAAAAATCCTTCACTTTTAAAAATAATGTAATCGAAATCACATACTGATAAAACGCAATGATTTACAAAAATTTAGAGTGTCTTTATAAAAGAGAGGTGACATGCAAATAATGCGATTTATATTACAGAAATTGATGATTTTCACCTGGATGGATTTGCTTCGCCGAGTTAGACTAGCAAACAAATAATTCGTGGTTTAAAATAATATCGTGTTCCTGAAGTTTTTGTCGAAAATTATCTCGAATAATAAAATTTTAATGCTATTCTTTAGGACATTCTACTATAATTTTATCAAAATAACATAATTTGCTTAATTTAATTTTTCCTAATTTTTTATAATCTATGTATTTAAAACACAAATTTGCTTTTAAGTCATCTGCCGTGATCTTTCTGCTGAACCAATTTTACTAATATATATATATATTTAACTGAATGCTCTTCCTTTGTAGATGTTTTTTTTTTTTTTTTTTTTTTTTTTTTTGGGGGGGGGGGGGTGTTATAATCCCCACTTTTATGTTTTAATTTTAAAAGCATCTTATGAAATTTCTTCAAAAATATGAAAATTAGATAGCTTTCATTATTGCAGAAAAGAGAGAAATAATGAGGTACTTTTAACTTTATTCCAGCTATTTTCTGATAAAAATTCAAAATTGTTGATAAAAATTGTTGTATAGTGTTTAGTGGCGCAAAATCCCATTAGGAGCAGAATATTATATTAGGGGCATAATAACGGAAAATGACATACTACTTTTGAAAACACGCATTTTTCCTCATAAATTTTCTATATTGTTTTTCCTTCTGCACGTGTACTGATACTAAGTTTCAGACACTAAACTAAATGCTTATTTAAGTGAAAATGAAGTCATATTTAAAATAAAACGATCACTCTCTTAGATAAAACTAAACATTTTAACTCAAATGCATCAAAAAAATATAAATTACGGAAATTTTTACACTCCGGAATTGAGATTAGAATCTCGAGTTAAGAGTGCGTCTGTTCACGTAAAAGATGTTGCTGAAAATCGTGACTTCAAGTTTTGAGTTAAAAAGATTTTTAAATGATCAAACAAAATACAAATTTAAAAAAAAATGATGAATATGGATATGAGAAGTGCGCATGCAAATTTTGAGATGGTGAAAATTGCTGTTTTCATTCCGGAAATCCAAGCATAAGAGCCTTAATTGATAACCACACCCTAATAACTGATCTTTATTATATTTTACTGATTAAGTATCTATATTATAAAGAACAAACGTATCTGTGCGTAACGCTGACGTCATTTTACGAATGGCAACACTTCACGATCAAATTTCGGTCTTGAAATTTTCGCTACTGCAATCTTTTAATCTTCTGACCATCGTACATTTTCAATTTTCGTCGCATAGGGAAAAAAAATTACTTTCAAATGCAATTTGTTTAAAAACTGTATTCATTGACAGATGTATTATATTTTCTAAAATAATTTTTAAGTATGATTTTTTTTAAAGTTTATCTCATCACGTGCCGGTTTCAATACGTAATAATAATAAACATTTTACACATAAAGCAACACACATTTTTCAGCATTTGTTTCTGACTCTTTTTGCATAACGAAATTAGTACTTCCTTTATAAACAAATAAAAGAATAATATAAAAAAAAAAAAACACCAATCTAAAATATTTGTGAAAGACAAATTAACGAAATTAATACTTCTTTTATAAACAAATAAAAGAATAATATTATAAAAACACAAATCTAACATATTTGTAATCGTACAATTTAAATTTTTAGATCACCAAATAGGATTTTTTTTTCAAATAGAATTTGTTTGCAAAGTTCATCTTAGTTTACGGATTGTCTGTGGTTTTAAAAACAATTTTAAAACATGAAATATTTTTTTTTTTTAATTTATCTATATCGCGCAGAGCTCGATTACGAAAGATTAATCCGTTTGTCCTTAAAACAAAATAGAGTTCATTATTTTCTTACGGCTAATATCCATTAAGAAAAACTTCGCTATGAATAAATAAATAAAATAATATAAATAAAACACATATTAAATAGACATGTATAAGCTCTGAAATTATCAGAATATAAAAGGATGCCATAAGCAGCAAAATCTTGGTGAAATAACTCTTAGCATGCGTCTAATAAGAAAATATCGCTTTTGATAAATTTCAAAAATTTATTTGATTGTATAATTCGTATTTTCCATATGAAAACTGCTTTTTTAATGTAAGGGGGCTATCTAAAATATGTATTGCATATAAAAAAAAAATTATTAGTTTTCAAAAAAAAAAAAAAATGTTTTCACCTATATTTTTTAACCCGGGAAGCCCGGGTACGATCCCCTAGTATATATAATGGATACTTGTCATGCTGTAACTCTCGTATTTATGAACCGAATAGGGTAAAACTTGCTGTGTACATAGTACATATCAATGTCTCAACCGAGTTCGTTGGCCAGCATTATCCGCCATCTTGTTTCAAAATTGCGGTCAGTTAACATTTAAAAAAAATAATTTAAAATTAAGCAAAAAAAATTAGAAATTGAAAAATATTTTTTTTTTCTTATGTGTATAACCATGATACCAAGATTCCCGAGCATTTTTTTTTGTCTATATCTTAAAAAATGGCCCAGTTATAGCACATTGAATTTCTAATGTGGCTGACATTTTGAAACGATCTGATTTTCGTCACGCGACAGCACGCGTATTTATGAACCCATTTGCATGTAAATTTGTGTGTACATAGTACATACCCGCGTCATACCCATGTCTCGACCGCGGTCGTTGGCCAGCTACATTTGCCGCCTTGTTGTTGCTAAAATTTTAAATGGCCGCCATTTGGGGCCATTTAAAATTAAAAAAATAATCAAATTAAAAATGAGGTAGAAAAATTTAGAAATTGAAAAACAGTTGCTTTCGTAAATGTCTGATATTGATACAACGATTCCGGAGCATTTTTGGTTTTCTCTTTATCTTAAAAAATGGGCTGAGATATAACAGTTTGAATTTTTAACGTGGTTGACATTTTGAAAAATCTGATTTTTTGCCTGCGGCAGCAGTCGTATATATAAACCGATTTCAATGTGAATGAGCATGTGCACAGAAATCACTGAGGTCTCAACCAAGTTCATTGTTTAATTCATCCATTATGTTGTTTTAAACTGGCGGTATTAAAAAAAGATATCCGAATTGGGAGACCAAATATAAATCACATTAAATAATACCCGCTTGGATAAAGTTGACTAATTTCATGAAATTCTGATTTATATTCAGTATTGATAAAAACTAATATTGAATCCTCTATAATCGGGTTCCACTAATTTGAGCACTATATTTTGGAATAATATAAGATGGCATAAAAATATGAAAGCTACTTCTTCCTCCCGACTCAGGCCGTAAGGCCATTTTTACTTTCTTCTATCTTTACAAGAAGAAAGTATTGGATTCATGAAAATTTTCGAATTCCGGTTTTCGACGGATTTACACGTTTTAGGGGTCAGAGATTCCAAAAAACATGTTTTTACAAAATGTCTGTCTGTGACTCTGTGAGTCTGTCTGTCTGTCTGTGTGTATGTGACACAAATTTTGTGGGCGCTCTATCTCAAGAACTAATGCACAGAATTTAATAAAAATTGATATTCTGTTAGTCCCTAATACAAATTGATGCTGATTGGGTTTTGGTGTAAATCGCTAGACAGGTGGCGCTCTTATGCTGCATTTTTCACGATTTTCGCAATAGCTGTATCTCACGAACTAATGAACGGATTTTGTTCAAACATCAGATTTAGTTAGTCCTTGATATGAATTGATGCTGATTACGTTTTGGTGCAAATCGCCCAAGAGGTGGCGATGTTATCATGAATTTTGCAGGATTTACATGATTTCCCCCAATAGCTCTATCTTAAGAACTAACGCACGGATTTTCATCAAACTTCAGATTCAGTTAGTCCTTGATATGACTTGCTACTGATTTTGTGTTGGCGTAAATCGCCCAACAGGTGGTGCTTCTGTGCTGCCTTTTTCACGATTGCCTCAATAGCTCTATCTATTGAACTAATGGACGAATTTTCATCTAACTTCAGATTTAGTTGTATGTTGACATAAGTTGCTGTTAATTAGGTTTTGGTGTTAATCACCCAATAGGTGGCGCTGCTATGCAGGAATTTTCTCTATTTTCGCTATAGCTCTATCTCAAAAACTAATGCACGGATTTTCTCCAAACTTCAGATTCAGTCAGACGTTGACATAAATTGTTGCTGATTAGGATTTGGTATAAATCACCCAATAGGTGGCGCTGCTAGGCAGCATTTTGCTGGATTTAGACGATTTCACCGATAGTCATATCTCAAGAACTAATGCACGGAATTTCATATCTTTAGAATCCTCATGAGATACATAAATTGCCATTTATTTTTGGCAGTGTGGTAGCGAATTTTGAAGTATTAACATGTATGAGATAGAAGAAAGTTTTGGGATTGGTACATCCGACTAGTTTTATTTATTTCAATTTTTACATTTATTACTTTCTTCTATCTTTACAAGAAGAAAGTATTGGATTCATGAAAATTTTCGAATTCCGGTTTTCGACGGATTTACACGTTTTAGGGGTCAGAGATTCCAAAAAACATGTTTTTACAAAATGTCTGTCTATGACTCTGTGAGTCTGTCTGTCTGTCTGTCTGTCTGTGTGTATGTGACACAAATTTTGTGGGCGCTCTATGTCAAGAACTAATGCACGGAATTTAATAAAAATTGATATTCAGTTAGTGCCTGATACAAATTGATGCTGATTAGTTTTTGGTGTAAATCGCTCAACAGGTGGCGCTGCAATGCTGCATTTTTCACGATTTTCGCAATAGCTCTATCTCAAGAACTAATTGACGGATTTTGATCAAACTTCAGATTTAGTTAGTCCTTGATATGAATTGATGATGATTTACGTTTTGGTGTAAATTGCCCAACAGGTGGCGCTGTTATGATGAATTTTGCAGGATTTACACGATTTCCCCAATAGCTCTATCTTAAGAACTAACGCACGGATTTTCATGAAACTTCAGATTAAGTTAGTCCTTGATATGTTTTGCTACTGATTAGGTGTTGGTGTAAATCACCCAACAGGTGGCGCTTCTCTGCTGCATTTTCCACGATTGCCTCAATAGCTCTATCAATAGAACTAATGGATCAATTTTCATCTAACTTCAGATTTAGTTGTATGTTGACACAAGTTGTTGTTAATTAGGTTTTGGTGTTAATCACCCAATAGGTGGCGCTGGTATGCAGAAATTTTCACGATTTTCACTATTGCTCTATCTCAAAAACTAATGTACGGATTTTCTCCAAACTTCAGATTCAGTCAGACGTTGACATAAATTGTTGCTGATTAGGATTTGGTATAAAACACCCAATAGGTGGCGCTGCTAGGCAGCATTTTGCTGAATTTAGACGATTTCAGCGATAGTCATATCTCAAGAACTAATGCACGGAATTTCATATCGTTAGAATCCTCATGAGATGCATAGATTGCCATTTAATTTTGTCAGTGTGATAGCGAATTTTGAAGTATTAACATGTATGAGATAGAAGAAAGTTTTGGGATTGGTACATCCGACTAGTTTCCATTTTATTTATTTCCATTGGTTTAGTTTTAATTTTATTTTTTTTTTATTTCTTTCCAATTATGGCAGTCGGATAATTGCCATTATTGCGGAAAAAATCATGTTATATTTATTGATTATATCCTTATTGATGCCATTTATTCATAATAATAAAAAAATTTAACAATTAATACTTTTAAGAAATAGATAAAACTTTAAACAATTTGAACAAAATATGACATTATGCTTTTAAAAACGCGCATTTACCTCATAAAACTGTTTCATTCCAATATTTACACTATTTATGAATTTATTAGTTTTTTCCATTACAATTAAAATGACAAAATATTTTATTTGAATGTATTATGGTAACGCATAAAATTACGTGTATAAAGTATGTTAAAAAGTTTGCTAAAGTGATTTTATGCTTAGCTTGAAATATAGTTTCACATTTGAAAAAAAAGCAAGTAGAAAAATTTATATGATTGTGTGAACATGCACTGTAAAAAAAAATGGTAACGTTCCATGTAAAATCCAGGAACGTTTCGCCTTTTATCAGGTTTTCAGAATAATTTAGCTCTTTCCTGTGAAATTCTGGTTTTCTTATCTGAAACGTTCCTGAACAAAAGTTGAAAACAGCAAAACGCTGCGGCCGCCATTTATTTATTTTTTTTCCTATAATCCGTTGCTCGCGCGCGAGTGTCGAAAACGAATTCCTTAAATGAATGTAAAAAAATCAATATGGAATGCAAATAAATCAATAGACGACATAATCCTTTACGTCTCTATTGTCAAGATAATTCAGATGAAAATACAATACCTCTGTGACATCACTAAGAGATTATCTCTCGTACTTGTCTGTGAAATCTTTAACGAGCAGACTGTGCAAAAAAATATACACCTATTATTTGGATCTGCATTAACCAGGGGACAATCAAATATGATTCTCACCTATTTTGATTAATTTAAAATATGTTTTAGAGTTCTTATCTCTAATTATTCTTGTGAAAGGATTTCTTCAAATGGGCCTTAGATTTTCAGAAATTAGAGGCCGAGTTTTAGCATACGTTTCAAATACCCATTAGTTTGCAGCTCTCAACGTGTCTTTCGTGGTGTGGACGCAGAAAGCTCGCACGCCACACGTACGGCCCGAGTTCGATGCTACCTCTTGAGTTTTTTTTTTCTTTTTTAATTAATTTTATATTTTAACACTTTATTACAATTTGATTTAAATTTGACATATATTTGACACTTTGAATTGCTGCAAATTTGAATTTTTTTTTATTTTCGGAAAAAATATACAATTACGTTTAGGTTTTTTTTTTTTTTTTTTCATGAAAATTTATATGTATTTTATCTAACTTGTAAACTAACATAATTACTGACGAAAATCCAAAATATTTTATGTCTAGATTTTTTTTCTAATTATTATTTACATTTATATATTTTTTTATTTTAAGCAAAGTTCAGAAACAATATATCACATATATATTTACTTTATTGAATTTTAACTGAAAATTTATTTTTTCGTGTAAATTATAAATAATAATTTTGATGTCAATTTCAAAATATTTTTTCATTCTAACAAATAATGATAATAAAGCGAAAATTGTCAACTGGAAATGTAAAAATCGTCTGCGGATCCCGCATGCTGTGAAATGTCAGTAATTTCATAATGAAGGGAACGAACATCCAGAGTGACTTATGTCAGCCAGGTATCGGTCCGGATAGCCTAACAGGTAAGGCATTGGCACGGCACGCCAAGTATACAGGTTCGATCCCTGGTCTGGACATTTTTCGCTCTTGTGCTACTCCAGCCTTGAATATGTCAGTAATGTTTTGCTGTCAACAGAAATATTCCTGGTATTTCGCAGGAAACTTACTGGCATTTCTATAGAAAGTTTTTAACATATACAGTAAAGTACCAGTCATTTTCAAGAAATGTTTCTTGGAAATAATGGGCAACTCAGCTGCCCATTTTTTCCCAGGAACGTTGCGGAATTTTTTTTACAGTGTGACGTAATTTTTGCGGAATCGGAGTCTTTATTGATCGTTGAACTATTTCAGAGATTGAATATTAAAAAAAAAAAAAAAAAAAAAAAAAAAAAAAAAACCTAGAAAACAGGAATTCTGCTTTTTAAGAATTTAGTGTCGCCCCCGATGACAAAAAAAAAAAAAAAAAAAAAAAAAAAAAAAAAAAAAGTATATAAATATAGATACAGTAGAGTCCCGATTATCCCAATTAATCGAATTTATACATTTGGAATAGATCATTTTCTTCTCATGGACTGATGGCTTCCATTAATATGAAACAGTCATTACAAATGAAGTGTTAGGTGAAGATGAAATAGCAGTCGTAAACAGTTAGAACTCTGATTTTCTGGTCAGAATAGGGGGAAAAAATGGCCATATATATATATATATATATATATATATATATATATATATATATATATATTTTAAATCAGAGTTCTAACTTTTTACGGCTGCTCTTTCATCTTCACCTAACACTTAATTTATAATCACTGCTACATATTAATGGAAGCCATCAGTCCACCAGAAGAAAATAACTCTGTGAAAGCGGAAACTCTGATAATTGGGACTCTACTGTAGTTCAGTTTTAAGACTTATAACACGCGATTTTATTTTACAAAAAGTGACGTCATCCACATCCGCTGAAGAATTTATCATTTACGATCCAGTGTTAAACAACATCTACAGTAAAGTACGCTTAGGATGTCACTATCGCTGAATAATACACAAATAAAAAAAAACATGATTTCGTCATTCAAAAAACTCGACAAAAAAATCGGCTATCTAAAGATTCACAGGCCTTCCTTTGTTTGTATTATTAATATAGATATTTAAAATTAAATTTAGTTTCTAATAGCTCCATGTTTTATCAGAAATCTTTCGTTTATATTTTTTTTTCAAAAATAGCATGTATTTTATTTATTTTTTTTTCAGTTTTTATGGGAAAATGGCAACAAAAAGATATAATTGCTATTTTTCTTTCACTTTCTAGAGAAATGGAATACCTCCGTTGCCAATATTAAGCAAATGGCTCTAAAAACTTTAAAAAAAAAATTAATATCTCAAAAATAAACGGAGATGCAGTTTTCAAACAAATTGCATTAAAAAGTACTTTTTCTCCGAATACGACGGTATAAAAATCGAAAGTGTGCGATGCTTAGAAGTATAAAAAATTCCTATAGAGTATTTAATCGTACTGCTTTGTTTTACGGCTGGCTTCTGTAAGGTAACGGTACTTTTTGGAAACTACACAAAATAAGCTGGGAGAAAGAAATAGCATACCGTACCGGGGGCTAAAAAATCATCCTGCAAAAATATCAATATTTAAAAAAAGTAGTAGGGATTTTAAAAACTTCAAATTTATATATATATATAAATGTTATTTAAATATGCAGTTTAAAAAAATTCTTTGAAAATGTACTTTTAGTTGAACATTGAAATGCAGTGAGTTCAACAGTTGAACCATATAAAAAAAAATGTTGAAAAGGGAAACTGTCCCTTTAAGATTCAGAAGTGCTAAGCTGGAGTCCTCCAGGTCACTCAGTGGTAAGAGCATTGTCGTGTAATGCCAAATACCCTAAAATTAAGCAAACAAAATTGCGGGCATTAATTCAGTTATTTCGTCTATTTCTTTCTTATTTAATATTTTGCAGATTATTTCACGATAAAATGAGAATGGGTTTTGTAATTGAAAAAATAGAAGTTTCATATTTTTCAACGTGCAGTTCAATATATGATTGAATGCTCAATTCATGCTTATACTCAATGCACGATTTATCTAATTTATTCCTATAAAATTGTCTCTGGAATTCATTTAAAATATGTCTCTAAAAACAAAAGAGTATCCTTCTGTTTTTAGTAATATAGTTATGTATAATATAATAACAACAATATTGTAAAAAAAAAAAAAAAACATCAATTTTGTGTAATATAAGTGAATCTAAGATAATTCGGGGAAAGTCGCCATATCATGGGATGTATGGCTTAGTACAGCCGAAATTGAAATATAAGATAATGAAAAAAATACGTCATGCTCTTCAATATTTAATTTGTTATGTATACTTATTAATTCATTTCCCAGTATGTGCAGTCGTGGAAAAAAAAAGTATACACCCCCTACTAACTCGTCAACAAATTACCTTAGAAGAAAGTTACTGGTACCGAATGATTGGAAATAAAGTCTACTTTTATATGATGTATATAAAAGTTGATTAGGGGGCCATCTGCATATTAAAACGAACCATAACTTAGTTTTTTTCAATAACAGTACACAATTCTGACAGCATAAATGAACTCTACACCCTTCAATTAGTATAAAAAACAAATTGTTATGCAATTCGTACCATAAGTTTCCGAGAAATTAACTATTTTAAAACGAGCATAATATAAAGGTCTGTATCCAAATGAAGTTCGGTACTCGATTACTAACCCAGAGAGCTCCCTTCTTGATCAAGACACTTTAAGCAGTCAATGAAGCCTGCTAGATTACAGGATAGCATAAGAAATTTCAAAATATTTAGTCACTTCTATCATAGACGGCCCCTTAAACCATCATTTTGCCATTTTTTAAGCATAATTTGAAAACTACTTCGAAGAAAAATGTGAAATTTTGGATTACCATAAAGCAGGACTTAAGAAATCTGAATCCATCAAAAAAATTGTAGGTTGCAATTCATAATTTTTTACAACATTAATTTCATGCTTCATAATTCATATCAGAAAATTATAAAAATTGCAAATTCAACGTATTTATGTTTAGGTATATTAGTAATATTGCTACACAAAAAAAATAAAACATAAGGATCATAATTTCAGAAGTTATAAATAAAAATATGAAAATGTAATTTAACATTAGAAGCACTAAATTTTGAATGTTTATAATTCAAAAACTTATCATTCAAATGACTTGAAATTTGGTGACTAGGCATAGTTTGAACCAAAGATTTGAAATATCTCGTTAATATTGGGTATTGCCATTGAAAAAAAAATGAAGTTTGTATTCGTTTTAATATGTAGATGCCCCCCTAAGCAAATTTTATATAGGTCATTTAAAGTAGACTTTATTTCCAATCATTCGGTACCAGTAACTTTCGTCTACGATAATTTGTTGAGGAGTTAGTAGGGGGTGTTTACTTTTTTTTTTCCACGACTGTACATAATTGGCAAATTTAATGTTAAATAAATTACTGTAATTGTTGCATGTTCCAACATATATACAAAGAACTGATGGGGATATGCCACGAGTTATGGGGTAAGAGGCAACACCACAGTAAATAAGAAATATAAGAAAAACAGTGGCACATTACCTGTGAATTAACAATAACCATGGAAAAACAAACAAATCTGTAAACTTAATTAATTTTTTTAAAAATTACCTTTCTAAAACTAATAAGGTTACTAACCTGCCAAACATAGCATTCAGTGCAAATGATCACCATCGCAATCTTCGTGCAACCGTTTCTTGCATTTGATGCACTGAATTCAATCACACTTTAGACTTTTTTAGCGTAAAAAGTATCATTTATATACAGCGCAATAATCATCATCAGTATCAAAATAGTCGCCACTAGTATACAGGGAAATTTCTTCACTTGAGGAAGGCGAGATTACGCGTCTCTTTTTCTTCCGTTTTTTCGAAGTTTTTTTTTTTTTTTTTTCCCTTTCCTTCCTTTTCCAGATTTTCTCTGCCCTTTTACCTCATAGTTTTTCTTTTCTTCTCTATATAGTTAAATCTCTACTGTTTGTTTCTTACGCAGAGATGGTTCAGGTTTTCTAACGTGGGTAATAGGGCTGATTGCTGCTAGACCGGAAATCCCGTTTTCTGTGCTGGTGGAAGAAACTGCTGGTGATAATCCACTACCACTAAATCTGCTGGTATAAGCACAACATGATCTGTTGGTGGACGCAACTGCTGGTATAGGAGTATTGTCACATGCACCGCTTTTGGAAGCAACATCTGTGTCATTGCTGGAACTACCAGAGATAGCAAACGCATGCGCTGTGTTTGCTTGTGAGTTATAGGGATAAATCCCTATAGCTGTAAATCTAGCAGTGTTATTTCCTACTGCGTTTGCCTTGCTCCAAGCTGCATTCAGAATAGATTCAAAGTGAAGTCTTGAAAGTATATGATCTGGATTGCTGTGGATCCAGGTGTTCAGGGCTTGCCGCCAATATGCATTCAATTATTTGATAAATGAGCGATCAAGTGGCTGTGCTCTAAGTATTGGGTGATGTGACTTGGAAGATAGAAAATAATTTCTTTATTTTCTGTCTTCATTTTAATTTATTTCTGAACCATGTTGCGTCTTCTCCCAAGCGTAGGAGGAAGATGACACACGTGCTTATTTCCGTATTGCTGCAAGGTTATGGCTGCTTCTGCTTGTCTTGTGTGTGTCACAGAATGCGGAACTCACTTGTATTGCCAATATCTTATTTAAAATAAAACATCCGTTTATGAACCTCAAATGTGAGCAACGGCATATTATAAGGGATTTACTCACCAGGTTAAATGTTCACGAAATCCAAAAATAATGGCGATTGAAGGCGACATATTAAGATAAATTGAGAAACCATGTGCGCACTGGGACAAGACTCATCATACAAGTGAGTCAGAATTGCCATGGGTTGATACATAAAAGCGCTAGGAACAAAACATGCGTCTTCCCCCGAATTACCTTATACATGTAGAGTAAAACTGCGAATAATTCAAGAAATACAACTCTCGAGAAGTAAGGCAAACATAAAAATCTAAAAAGTGAAAAAGTATAAATATGAACGGAATTTTTACCTTTCAAACATGTCTCTTACATCCTTATAAGCGTCTTTAGTGAGATTGTAATCACCATAACGGGTTTCTAAAGATTATTATTATTAGTAGCAAAGAAAAAAAGCATTTTCTAACAACTTTAGATATTTTGTTATTGATGTTTTTAAGGGTATCTATAGAAAAATTCTTGCTACTTACTTATTATCTGGACCAGGTCAGATAGACCTGCACCAAAGATGGTGACAATTATACTACCTACAGTAACACGTAATTTTTGGCAACTACATAGTTTATTTATTATAGTTTATAGTTTATATTTTTTACTATATTTTAAGTTTTTTTGCTCTTGTACATATATTATATTTTACTAGGGGGCTCTGACCCCTGCAAGCTACGCTCGCCAACCCCTTTCAGACACCGCAGAATCTAAAATCACGCTAATTTGATCGGTTTTTAAAAGATTAGAGAAGATTGAATTATAAGGAAAAAACATATAGCGATCTCCCTCTAAACGGGTTTCCATTCAATTCCCTTTGATTGTAAAAATTTAAGGCCGAATCAGTTGCTGTTAAGACATCCAATGGTTGTTTTCGTGTTTGATTAAAGAAGATGAGTTAAACATTTGAAATGAAGCTAAAATAAAATAAATTAAGTAAACAGAGTCTTTGCCGAACAATATTTTTTAACAGCGTTATAAAACGATTGACATAACACAATTTACTACAATTACTACAATTTACTGCTTTAACCCCTTCAAGGACGATTGTTCATTTTTGGAAAACTTAATTTTAATTCTTAAATGCCACATTGGCACCAGAATATTAGAATGAAAAATTTCTTTTTATTAAGTAAGTGAACAAAAGCATTTTGGTATTTCGAAATTTGTTTGTAAATTCCGGTGCCATTCACTGATTTCAACATGTTACGAATAGAAATACCTTGCCCTGAAAGGGTTAAACGCATATTAATGTATTTATTATTTTAAAGTTTCCTTTCTATTTTATTATTCAAGTGTAAATACAATTTTCAAGGCATAATTTTCAATATTTTCCTGCTTTAGTAATTTTAAAGGTTTTTTTTTTTTTTTTTTTTTTTTTTTTTTTTTCTTTTAATAGCCATGTGTACATAAATTTGTGATCTTTAGGAAATATTATTCTTTGCACTATTTTTAGAATTGAAAACAATCTTTATATTAATAGCCTAAGTCAAGTGACTATCATCAACAGTTCCTTCGCTTTCCATAAGAAAGGTTTCCATTTTGATTAAAGAATCTTTCTTTAATAAGTCTTTTTTTTCGAATAAAACCACATAAAACTTGTCATGATCGCAAAGAATTCTTGGTACTTTTATTTTAGTCGGGTTCAAATCTCGCCAATAGCTTTTTTTTTAACTCTCCAGTTAGCATTTTTTTATTTTTCGAGAAGAAAATTAGAACGGTACTACTTGGTAATCCCATTGACCAAAAACCTATCGCCAGACTGTAAGATTAAATGCCAATAATGGTTGATCGGAAATGTCACATTCACTTGACTCTAAGGAAGTTACACGTGTTTAAGCCATAAAGTGATTTTTATTTCGACGTTTTATTTGTATATGTATTTGTATACTAATTTATTTGTTCTTTCGTTATTTAAAATAAAAATTACGTCAACTTGTATAATTTGGCGAGTGGTTTGGCGATATTGGTCATTTGCTTTGAATTTGAAATTAAATGTCATGATTTGCTGCATCATTTAATATTTAACACAGATGTCATATAAGCACCGGGTTTGGCGTGATTTTTTTTTTTACGACAATTTGGCGAAAACCTCGTTTTCGAATACCATTTTCATATGTATTTTTAGATTATTTTATATTATTTTTAAAATGAACTAACAATAAATAAAAAAAATAATTAATAACTGTAGTACAAAGCAATTTATAACATTTTTTTTTTTAAATAAAAAGAAAATAAATGTAAATAAACATTTATTAATGAATAAGCAACAATAGCCGGGTTACCATGTCAGGAAAAGTAACGCCATTTGGGCGGCAATTAGGTACCCCGGTGCGTATAGAACATCTGAGCCTAATATTTTTCTTTTCGTTTCGTTTGAAAAAAAGAAAGAAGTGAAAGCCATCATCTTTAAATGAAAGTTTTGTATTAAATAAAATGATAACCAAATACAAAAAAAAAAAGTATTTTTATTAGCACACATGTAAGGGAGGCCAAACTGGTCGCCAAATTAGTTTAAAATGATAACCTTTTCTGAAATATGAAAAACAGTATCTGTTATGATTAAAATTTGAGTTGCCATCATGAGAACAAATTATTTAAAATTAGAAAAAAAATTAATATTTCGAAATCATATTCGAATTTAAAAATTCTAATACCAGTTTTAAAATCTATGGATCGATGTAGCTTTTTGGTGTTAATTTCATCGCAAAGTATTCCATATTTTAGGAGAAATTACCGTAAAACATAATCAGTTGTTTAATTAGTTGTTTCATAGAATCGTTACTTAAATTCGTTTCAATTCAGTCGTTTCATAATATCCGTTTCATAAATTCGTTTTATTAGGATTTTATATATATAATGTAGATTTATTTATTTATTTTATTTTAATTGCCATTTTTAACAATGTTATGTATTTAACTAGGTGAACCTCCCGGCGTTGCTTGGAGCCCGTTATAATAACTTAAACAACAAAAAAAAAAATTGCTAAAATCTCCAACTTATACAGAATGCAGTAAGTTTGGCCTTTAAATTTAGACTTAATAATATGCAAGTACCATGTTTATACGGGAAAATATGGATACTTATTTCAACCTAAGTTATATAATGAAAACATTTAACACAATTTCAGTAAAATCTGCCTAAGGCGGAATCGATTGGTACCGAGAAAATTTTCCGCCGTAGACAATATTCCGCTTTTTGCAAATCAGTAAAAAAAAAAAAAAAAAAAAAAAAAAAAAAAAACAAAAAAAAAAACTGTTGCGTATTTTTTACGTTTGTAATCTTCAGAACCGTTCTTAACGTGAAAAATTATTTAGTATAAATATTTTTGGAGTTCGAATCTCAGCAAAACTATTGCTTCCCAACAAACAAATGATCTATTATTTTCACACCATAATAATGCATACATATATTTATTTATTTATTTTTTTTTTTTTTTTATTATTTATTTTTTTTTGAGACAAATAATAATAAAAAAAAAAAACATGATTTTGCTCATGTATTTATTTATTTAATTTTTTATATATATAGAGAGAGTTTTATGTATGAGATTTTGCATTTTATGAATTTAATGAAAAGTACAAAAGTAAAAAATGTACAGATTTTTATTTGTTCAATCGGCATTTTCTTTCTATTTACAATTGTTTACAGTTTTTCACACAAATAAACTCCTATTTTTCTCAGCGAAATGGATTAAAATACGGTATATAAAATTAAACTATACTATTCTAAATTATATATTTTTTTTCAACTATCCTAATAATTTGAAAAAAATAATCGTTTTTAAAACTTTGTTTTTTAAATTTTAAATGTATGACTTTTTTTAAATCTCGTAGTTTTGTATTTACAGTTAGAATATAGGTCTGTAATTTTTTTTTTTTAATTTTTATTATAAGGGTAATAAAAAATAAAAATAAAAACGCATATTTTAAATGTAACACTGTAAAAAAAAAAAAAAAAAAAAAAAAAAAAAAAAAAAAAAAAAAACATAAATCTGTGTTAAAAATTGTAAATAAAAAGAAAATGCTGTCGGCTAAACAAATGGAAACTGCATTCTTTTGCTTTTTATTAAATCCGCAAAAATGCAAAATTTCACAAAATTTCTTTCGCTGTAAAAAAATTAATGAGCAAAAATCTGTTTTTATTAATATTTGTATTTTATATGTATTTATTTATATGTATTTGATCTATTAATCAGTTTTAAATTTTCGTTTACTGAATGTTTTTTTATTTTAAAAAAATTACCGCGGGACCTTAAAATCCTTTCCGTTTCCGCGTTAGGCAGATTCCGGCTTATGGAGCACGTATTAGTGTTATTTTCTATGGATTCGCCGGGACTTCAAAATATTTCCGCAGTAGACAGATTTCCGGCTTACACATAGTTCGCCTTAGACAGATTTTACTGTATTCATTTTTTTAATACATACGAAGCAAAGAAATCAATTTAAAACTTTTAGTTAATGACTCTTTAATGAAAGACAGTAAAGGTAAAACGGATACTTATTTCACTAACAAGGAAGGTCTCCTTATTGGGCATACTCTGAATATTTAGAAAAAAATACCAATTAAACTACTTATGTATGTAATAAAGGATCAGTCAAATTTAGCGGCGGAATTGCAGCAGAAAGACTGTAAAAAATTAAAATACTTTCGAGTATTTGGCGCGAAAAGACGAAAACGTCACACGATTTGGCGAGCAGTACTTTTCCTCGCCAAAAGCAAACGATTTTAATGCATCTTAAAATTGCTTCTTAATGGATTTTTAGAATGTGTGTAAAAAGTATTTAATGAATTTAAGCATGAGAGAGTTTAATAAATACATTTTATCGTATTACATATTTATGTTGATTGTTATTTAATTTTATTACTTTAAACATTTTTCATATATAAAAAAATACTTTCATATATTTAAGCGTATTCCAAAATAAAGGCAAAATTCATTTACAAGTTATTCATTTCAAAAGCAAAGAATTCGTCGTTCCCATAGCAACAAAATGGAATCAACAGTGCTCAATTGGACTTAATTTTGAGCTCTTGAAACAATTTTAATTTATTTTAATTTTGTTTTAATTCATAAAATTTTATATTTAACTTTCATTATAAATATATATATATGTATGACAAAACTATAATTAAATCAAACTAAAGATTTTTACATTAAATTTATTTAAACAAGTTCAATATGAAACATTTTTATCTTAAAGAGTATTCGACATAAAAAAGTATTTTTCGAAATTTGATTTCCTCGCCTACCGATGATAAATCGCCAAATAAACGAAATGTTCATTATTTTTTTACGAATGTTCTATCGAGTTTCCGCCAATTTTTTTTTTATAAACATGTATATCCACATGAGAAGAACACGCTGTAATTTTTTCAGATTTTTCTGAATATGCCCGTATGGAGACCTTCCTTGTAAGTTATGTTTTTTTAATAGGGTTTAACATTTATTACTTACAATTTTTTTGTTAGTTACATGTTTTCTAGCTATATTTTTTAATAACGTGAATTTATATTATTCATAACTAAACGGAAGTCGCATCTAATATTTGTGCAGAATTAAATAAAAATCATGAACTCGTGACATCAAAGTTCACTTTTATACTTTAACAGGCTACTATAGCTTATGACGTATGCTATAGCCAGAATACGCGTCAGGACACATTGCCGTTATTATTATATTTTTACGCGTGAAGGTTTCGCTATGGTACTCCATTGAAAAATTTGGTAATTTTTGAAATTCAATATTTCAAAAACGACATAATCATTAGATTAGAAATTTATACCAAGAAAATACAATCTTTTACCTTTCTAACGCAGTTTGTCTAACAATTTTCTGACAACTACTTTTTGAGTTATTAATTTTTTCAATAACTTCAAATGTTTTATTTTCCGAGATTAATCTATGACAACGATTAGCGAAAAGGCCAGTCGTCAGTAACGCGTTGCATTTTATTAAGGAGGATAATGTTAATGTACGGTTTTTAACGTGATTGATAACGATAATGAAGATTGGTAATTGGATATCATTTTTAGCGAATTATCACCTCGCCCGGAAAATACCTAAGCACCAAATTCATAGAGTCTGCTAAAAGACTTTAAGGTATTTTATAGGCAACACTTGTTTGTTTCATATTTATTTAGGAAAATAAGATGCATGTTTACACACTCATGATTTTTGCCCTTAGCGTAGAGTGATGTGGAATCATTTTGTGAATCCCTGTAAACGAACAATAAATACTGCTATTCTCTATTATAAATCAGTTTTTCATATCAATCTTATTTCGTTTGAAATACCCTAACATCAATAAAATTCACGGCAAACGATTTTTTCCCATAGAATATAAATAAGCGAGATTCTTTTGAGTGTTCCGGTAAAAGAACTATAAATACTAGATCCTTCATCTTCAACACAAAATATTCTTTAGTAAATATCAAAACATATAAAATTTTCACGTAATCTGAATGTATTTACGCGAGTTTGAGCACGGACAGACTGCAGACAGCCAGACAAACCAAATCCATAAACACTTTTCAACTACGTTTTCAAGTGTTAAAAAGAATTGAGTATGTATTTATAAATGAATTAGATAATTAGAAACAACAAAATAAATATTTTTCGCTAGCTCTATCCATACGCTATCTCTGCCCTAGAAAAAAAAATTGTTTTAGAAAAAGTAGAATTTTAAAAGTTTGTTTTGCCTGAAGTAAAGGCTTTAAGGTAGTTGTGCGTGACATCGATAAGAAAAAATGAAAGTGTATCAGTTAGTTCGAGAACATCTATATATATATATATATATATCTTATGTAGCGCGAAAAAAAGGCTGTATGTGTAGCTTGCTATTTGGCAACAGCCACAGCGTCTATTCTCAGTAGTTAAGTTATGGTCAGATGTCTCAACCAACTCAGCAAATCAAAATCCAGATAGAATCTCTCTTTTAACACAAACCGTTTGGGCGATGCATAAATGACAATTGCTATTGGTCCATTTTACGGTGGCGTGAGTATTTCAGCAAATCAGCTTTTTGATCCAAGATTGTATTTAGACACAGGTGAAACCGTTTTGTTTACAGTTCGTTAATGTGATACGTAGAATGATTTTCAATACTATAGACAAAATGAAAGTAGAAGGACCCCCATCTGACACTAACAGGCCATTTAAATTTAAACTGCGTCACTTTCCAGTTCGCTTAGCTTTCTCAATGATTATCAACAAGTCACAGGGCCAAACTTTTGATAAATGCATTTTTATTTACATTTTCAACAAAATTTTCTATTTTTTTATGAATTATTTTTCATTTAAAAAATTTGTATATGTCATCATGTTAAAATGTTTTATACTCATTGTCAGTACCACCTAAATGCATTTTTATTTACATTTTCGACAAAGTTTTGCATGAATTTTTATACGTTAAAAATATTTGTAAATTTCATATGCTCCTTGCTCGGATCGCATAGCGGCCCAACTAAAACTATTTTTTATTGTGTTTTCACTAAGGGTTTAAATTAATTCTTTTCCAAGGTTTTTTAATACATTTTTATTTATATTTTCAAAAAAGTTTTTCATTACTTTTTAATACATTAAAAACATTTGTAAATGTAATACATTATAATGATTTATGATAGCACTCATTCTGGCTAGAGTTGACACAAATAGTGGCGAGCGAGCGAAGCGAGCTGGTATCACGTAGCGATTCCAATGCGAACTGCGTAGCAATTTACGGAGGTTGGCGAGCGTTAGCGAGCAGGGGGCAGATCCCCCTAGTTATTTTAGGTTTGAATACGTTTTAATATCTATTTTATACAGACATAATTTTCATGATGCATTTATATATAAAATACGCTTTCAGCATAAAAGCGATTTAAATAAGATCTTTAAGCAAAACAAGTTTTCCTTTTCGACATTTTAAAAATATCTATATGCTATGACAGAAACGTGTTACCAATCAACATAATAAAAAAAATCCCTGCCGGCTCTGGCCTACAGGCGGAGGTATATTTCGATGTTAAGTACTAAATTCACCAACAAAATTTAAATCAAGATTAGAGATAAACCCAGTTCCTTCACTAAGAATGATCTCTAGGGAGCTAAACATTTTGTGAAAATTCTAATATACACGAATACACGCACGCATGTATGTGGGATAGGTTTAAAAATGGCTAAAACAAATTCAGAGAACCTCAAAGTGTTACAACATGTTAATATTTCCATAGTCGAGTTTTTATCATCTTTTAATACGTTTCTTCAATCTCACATGACGTTACATATTCACCTGCTGAGGTCCCTTATATATCTAATATGACGCAATATATATATATATATATATTTTAATTCGTCAAACTATTTATTTCATTTTGAGTTTCCATGCTGAAATCTTGCTCTAGAAAACTTATGACGTAATATTCAATTTGTTTTCAATTCGTCAAACTATTTATTTAATTTATTTTTTCACTTGAAATTCTTCCAATAGAAAAGCAATTGTTGTGATAAAAATTTTATTGTTTTTTTTTTTTTTTTTTTTTTGGCAACTGCTATAACGAAAAATATTTATTTTTTCCTGTCATTGTTGTGTAAGGCTGGTTTTAACAGAATCTTGTTAAGACGGTATTCAAAATTTTTACCCCCCCCCCCCAGCATTTTATTCCCTTGGGCCGATTTTGCCCATTTTCAATCCCCGCCGAGATATTAGCTATCTCAAAGTTGTTGGCGAGTTTGAAAACGATCCGTGCATAATTGCGACTTTTATCGTGCGGACAAAATTTAGTACATATATACATATATATATTTAAGTATTGCGCTGCAGCGCAATACTTATTTATTTCCAGTGTCACTTCTCAATGTTAATTTAACATGGAAAAGCCTATGGAGATGATAACTTTTTCATTTTTTCTTCCCACCTTTTTGTCCCTAATGCCACTCATTTTTTATTCTTTACTAATTCTAATTATATTATAAATTGAAAGTGCAAAAACGTTTGCCTGACGTCAGGGTCAAAACGAATGGTAAAATGCCTTTGGATATGGGTGAATTATAACCCAAAGTGAAACATGGGCCGATTTTTGTTTACATTATTCAAATATTTTTCTTAATAATTCCAATTTTCGCTTTTTTTCATTGAAAATCAACGGACATTTTTTCATAGAAAATGTAACATTTTTACTTCATTGTTGCAAAAATTTCAAAAGCCGTAATAAGAATTTATTTCTTTTTAGGTGAAAGATTTTCACGTGAAATATTAAATTAAGCTAGTTTTTTTTTTTTTTTTTTTTTTTTTTAATTAAAAAGGTGAATATGGCGTCATAGCGGAAATAAAAAGGATATTTTCAGAATCAGTTTTTGCTTTGGCCAAGTTTATATTTTAGTAAAAAGTTTCTAATAAATAGCTATTTTTACGCAGGTAGCGAACTTAGTGGGTAACTTAAATTTTATAACTTAAATTTTAAAATGTATTTTTTTTCCGAGATGAGAACTATTTATACCCCAAGTTAAACTTGGGTAATAATTTTCTAATGTGTTTACATCACCCCTTGGGAGAGATTAAGGTTTAAAAATTTAAGTAAAACTTTTATTTTTTATTTTTTACTGTATCACAGCTATAATATTGTTAAATATTAGCAGTAAGGATCCAACACAATTTACATTTATATTCATAGCGTTCCTGAGTGGGAAATAGGGTATCTAAATTTAAGTGAAGTTAATTTTTTATGATTTGATTATAGATTTTTTATGTTCAGATTGCAAGTTTTTACCCAAACTACCGCCACCTGCTTTCCTACAGTTGTGAAACATTTTGAATTACACATTGGTAAACTGCATCCACATTGTGATGCAATACCACATACATCAAAGCCTGTTGATGATACTCTCTATTAATTTTGAAATGCGTTCATCTGAGTGCAATAGTTATTGAAAAACTTGACCATATTAAACAAAAACATAATTTGAAGAACAAATTAAAAAAACAAAATTTATTTCCTACATTGTTTAAGCCGGAGAAGGGACAGATATTAACTTATTTCATTCAATTAGTTCTACATTTAATGTTAAGTTTTTGTAACAAATTAGATAAGCCAATTGAAGATTAAAAAATAAAATTAAAATTCATACAATATGATACTTAAAACACCTTAAAACTAGTATGTTGTGGCCATCACAAAACTTTCTTCTATATAAATCACGTCAATTAAGTCATTTAAATAGTACAAGAAATAACAACGATTTAGCACCAATTCATATCAAAGTATATCTGAATTTGAAGTTGGATGAAAATTCGCGCATTAGTTCTTGAGATAGAGCTATAGCGGAAATTCTGAAAAAATGTAGCATAGCAGCGCCACCTGTTGAGCGATTTACACCAAAAGTAAACAGCACTAAACGATATCAAGGTATACCTGAATCTGAAGTTTGTTGAAAATCCAAGCATTAGTTCTTGAGATAAAGCTATTGCGGAAATCGCAAAAAATACAGCATAGCAGCGCCACCTGTTGAGCGATTTACACCAAAAATCAAACAGCACTAATTTATACATGAATTCATGTCAAGGACTAACTAAATCTGAAGTTTGATGAAAATCCGTGCAATAGTTCTTGAGGTACAGCTCTTGTGGAAATCGTGACAAATGCAGCACAGAAGCGCCACCTGTTGAGCGATTTACACTAAAAATTAAACAGCACTAATTTATACATCAATTCATGTCAAGGACTAACTAAATCTGAAGTTTGATGAAAATCCGTGCAATAGTTCTTGAGATACACCTCTTGTGGAAATCGTGAAAAATGCAGCACAGCAGCGCCACCTGTTGGGCGATTTGCACCAAAAATTAAGCAACACTAATTTATATCAGGGACTAAATGAATCTGAAGTTTGATGAAAATTCGTGCATTTTTTCTTGAGTTAGAGCTATTGCGATAATCATGAACAATGCAGCATACCAGCGCCACCTGTTGGGCGATTTTAACAAAAAAGTAATCAGCACCAAACTATATCCTGTACTAACGGAATCTGAAGTTTTATGAAAATCCGTGCAGTAGTTCTTGAGATACAGCTATTGCAGAAATTGTTAAAAAAGCCGCATAGCAGCGCCACCTGTTGGGCGATTTTCACCAAAAACTAATCAGTTCTAGTTTATAACAAGGTCTAACTAAATATGAAGTTTTGTGAAATTTCGTCCATTAGTTCTTGAGATAGAGCGCCCACAAAATTTGTGTCACATACAGACAGACAGACAGACAGACAGACTCACAGACAGACATTTTGTAAAAACATGTTTTTTGGAATCTCTGACTCATAAAACGTGTAAATCCGTCGAAAACTGGAATTCGAAAATTTTCATGAAACCAATACTTTCTTCTTGTAAAGATAGAAGAAAGTAAAAATAGATTCCGTTCAAATGAAATCGAAATAAATCTTAGACTTCTTCCATTTTTAATTGAAAATATTTGTATTGCAGATTTTGTATTATGCTTATGACAATTGTGCATAAAATGATAAGATGCATGCAAAATACAAAACTTAAAAAAAGTCTAAGATTTATTTCTATTTCATTTAAACGGAATCTATTTTTTAGGGTGTTTTAAGTATCATATTGTATGAATTTTATTTTTATTTTTTAATCTTCAATTGGCTTAACTAATTTGTTACAAAAATTTAACATTAAATGTAGAACTAATTGAATGAAATAAGTTAATATCTGTCCCTTTTCGGGCTTAAACAATGTAGGAAATAAATTTTGTTTTTTTTAATTTGTTCTTCAAATTATGTTTTTGTTTAATATATATATATGTATAAACTTTTAGGTATAGGGGGTATAGGGGTTGGTTTTGGGTTCCTAGGGTCATATAATGAAAAGTTATGAAGGAATTTTTCAAAAGTCGCACCATGGTAACGACTGCAATAGGTAGTATTTCTTGCGAAACTACCTAAAAGAAAAGTTCCCAGTTAAACTGATGGCATTGAGCTCACAGGCTATTCACACTAATTGTATATACTATTATTTCAAAGACAAATGCCCCTCGAAAAAAAATTAACTGTGTGGGATTAACCCCCACACCGTTTAACCTCTCTATAGTTAACCAATGAGCCTCCAAATTTCATCAGGAAAGCGCCTTATAGAAATAAACCGGTACACCAAATTGGATATAAAAAACCATTTATCTAAATTAAGGGGATTATTGGTCTCCATTCCCTCCTTTATATTTAACCAATAAACTTCCAAATCTAATAAGGGAAGCGCCTTAACAGAATAAACCGGTATACAAAATTTGAAGCAAATCGGATAGAAAAACCTATTTATCTAAATTAAGGGGTATTAGACTTAAACACTGAACCTTCAAATCTAATCAGGGAAGCACTTTATCAGAATTAACCGGTATATCAAACTTGAAGAATATCTGATAATTATGTATGAAAACCCATTTATCTAAGTTAAGAGGGCCGATTAGTCCCCCGTTCCCCCTTTATACTTGATGAACCCCCAAAACTAAACAGGGAAGCACTTTATCAGAATGAACCTAGAAAAAAAATTGAAACACATCGGATATTCCTGTCAAGAGTTATCGCGTTACGTAGATACGTACGTACATTAGGGTGAAACTAAAAAACGAAGTTTCGAATTTTACATTCTAATAGTGATTATTTTTTTTCCTTTTTAACTCCATAAAAAGAAAATATTTTTCTTTTAATTTTAAAATGATATTTTCCGGTTCCTCAAAGCACCTGATTTTCCATAAAAAACGAAAAAAAAGCCAATAATTGCATGGAAAGTTTTTTAAGCTAATTGTTAAATTTATATTTTGCAAAAATAAATTAATTAAGTGTTAATGTCATGTAATAAAGAGAATAATTTAGTTTGAGTGCCTTAGAAAAGTTAGCCCCACTTTATTTGACTTTTGTAGAAGCCAGCGACGTGGGCGTCGGCTTTCATTTTCTCTGATTTATTTGCCTGCGACACATAACAAGTTAGTCCGATTTAACGGATGTTAACAGTTTCTTTAATTATTTTTCGATAAACATTCGGTGTCTAAAGTGACAAAGTCTGTTACCGTACCTAAATCTAGATAATTGTTGAAGTGTCCTGTATTTCGTGATCCAAAACAATTAACATTAGACTGTCATCTTTGGCGAACGTATGAAGAAGTTATGAAACATTATTTTTGGGTTCAATTTAACTTAAAATCTGACAGCTGGAATCTGTTACACACTATTTCTAAAATATCTAAAGCTGTTGTTGATTAAAAGTGTATTGCTGAGACCTTCAATTCCAATGGTTTCTGATACACAAATCATAAAAAATTATTAGAGACTAGTGCAAGAAATGTCAAAATTTGAAGAAAAATATTAAGATTAGAAAGAATAATCCCACATCCAATATAAAATTGCAAAATGTTAGGTAATCCTGTAAAAAACATTTCTTTGTGTAAAAGCACTAAATATTATTGTGTATCAGAACAAGAACGTCACTTTCTCAAAGACCAAAGAGAGATGGGGTGATGACAATAGGATCAATAGATATAAAAACTACAAAAAATGTGTAGCAAGACTGGAAATGGAAATATCAAGGAAAAAAGTTATTTTAAAACAAAAAAATGATGTTTTGATTGAATGATCGTCAAGTGTAAAAAACAGTTCGGAAGGAAATAGTTCAATCGGTTGTTTTTCTAAACCTGACTTTGATAATCAACACGGTGAAAGAACCGGAGTATTAGACAGAACTGCAAATATTATTGCAAATGGCACCTTAGAAGATATGGGTATTTCTGATGATAATAAAGAAAAGGTAACTGAAAGAAGGACTTGAAGATGACAAAGAGAAAAGAAAAGTAAGAATTTGAAAGAACAGGAAAGACGAAATGAGTTAATTTTAGAAGGTTAGTATTTTTATGGCAGAAAGGATAACGTTATGATAACTGAAGCAGAGGGAAAAAAAGTATAAAGAATCATTAAAGACAAACATCTGGTCACAGTTCAAAAACCAGGATAAAAATATATTGGTCATATTTCATTGATATCTTCTTCTTATATTAATATAGCCACTGCAATTTTGGTGTATTTTCAAAATAATAATACAGACATTTCAAGTTTGAGAGTTATTAGTTGAAACAGAAACACCTTTAATGCAGGATGTAAATCAGGAGTTGTTAAAACATCGGAAGCAATACCCTAAAAACTTTATAATGGATAATTTGATTATTACATGCAAATGAACTTTTTTCTTAGATACTTGTTTCAACATCTTGCTGAAAAACTACGGGTACAAAAGGATTTTCTGGACCAGTAGGAAAGCGACTTGAAAAAATGCGAACATATTGAAATTATAGACTATAAAGACATTGATCCTATCTTGACGGTCTGATCGGATGAAGAACTTAAAAAAAGTACAAACAGGGCATACACCTGAATTTTAGATTTTTCTTGTCATACTCAAACAGTGGAAACGTGTGTCAAAATTGTCCCGCGAGCTGCGTCAGCCGTCTTTAAATATTAAGCAAAAGACGGCTTAATCTTGGGAAAGTTGAATTCCCCCAATGTAATGACAAAGTTTGCCTAAAAAGACAGTAGGTTGAAAATCCAATTTAATTAATTCATAATAAAGAGAGGTAAGGAGGGTGGAAGTCGATATTTAACCACCTCCTCGTGGTGACTTCTGGATAGTATCTCTCTATTCTAAAATAACAGTCCATTGCTTTATCACTGCTCGACATATGGTCCTAGCCGACCGGAGCACAGCAAATAATGATAAAACAAGTTGGAAATTGCTCATCAAACGTGGCAAATGAGGTGCGTTCGTACTATAACAAATTTTATAATTATTTTTTGCACCCCATATTGTACGGAATGTATAATTTTTTGCACTTCATAAAGTGCATAGTCTTTAACATCATTAAAATGCACTCCCAATATTTTTTTTCCCATTCCCCGAACACTTTTGACTGTCCCTGTAATTAAACTATACATCCGATTTTCCTAAAATTTGAAATGGCTCGACAAAATTTTGTAACAATTATTTAATATATTTAAAATTTCAGATCATTTGGAAGGCTGTAACATCATTAAAATGCACTTGCAATAATTTTTCTCATTGGCCGTAATGTAAAGAAAAACTTTTGACTGTCCCTGTAATTAAACTATACATCTGATTTTCCTAAAATTTGAAATGGCTCGAAAAAATTTTGCAACAATTATGTCTTTAAAATTTCAGACCATTCGGAAGGCTGTAACATCATTAAAATGCACTTGCAATAATTTTTCCCATTGACCGTAATGTAAAGAAAAACTTTTGACTGTCCCTGTAATTAAACTATACATCCGATTTTCAAAAAATTTGAAATGGCTCGACAAAATTTTGCAACAATCTTATATTTCAAATTTCAGACCATTCGGTTGGGTAGTTTTTGCTCTGTTATATGCGGACAGACGGACGGACAGACGGACAGACGGACGGACTGAACGACGACTATAGGTGCTACGTATTTATATAATTACGAACGCACCTAAAAAGTAACTACCGCTGTCACCGCCGCCGCCGCCGGTTTTGAATTTTTCGTGACCGGAGGTCTTTCTTCGTTAATATTAAGATAAATAATGCATACAAAAATATGAAAATCGGTAGTGTTATACAGAAATGTTTGATAAACACGCTGATGCAGACAGTTTTCAAATCGAAGAATTATTTTAAGAGATATTTAATGCTAAAGTTGGACAAAATCGTTCCACTAAAAAAGTTTTATAGTAGCAAAAACTATACATCGGAATTTAATAATTTTTAGTTCATTTTATACGTTATAATTTCCCGGTGTGCAGAATTGATTTATTTTTTTAATTTGACTCATTTTTCGAGGTTTTATATCTATTTTAAATTCAAATTTTCAGCATTTCGAGAGATATTTTTTACAGATTTTAGAAAGTGTTATTAATTTAAACTGTTGCCAACTGTATAAACAGCGGAAACAATAATGTTTGCTTAAAAAAAAAAAAAATAAATAAATATTTATACGTGTAATAAATTAAAAATTTATTTACACGTGACTATTATAAACAGAAAAAAACATTTGGAATTAGAATTAAATAATTATGTACAAAAAGCAGGAACTTATTAAAAATTACGTCATAAAAACTATAATTACGCGTGAATTTTAAGAGAGAACGGAATTTGTAAAATAATAAATTTATTAACATGCGTTAGAAGTCTTAAATAGGAGAAATTACGTCATATTTACGTCACATTACAGTTATTGCATAAAATGAACACAAAATAATATTGCAAAACGGTTTAAATTTACAAATTGCGCTAGACATTTATTTGATATTTTGAGAGGATACATTTCAACTATTTTTCTTAGGAAAGCGCAAATAATATTTTATTTCTAACACAAGTATTTTCATGTGAATATTAAAAAGAGAAAGAATAGTTTGGTCAAAATTACGTCAGATTAAAAACGATTAATTTAAAATGTCTTATTTAAAAGAACTTTCTTTTCGCTTTGTTAAAAAATACCGGGAGACAAAGATTCTGTTTACTTAATTCCTTTTATATTAGCTTATTTTGAAGTGTTGTTACACGTGTCTACGTCATCAAGTTATTTTTATTTCGACGTTTTATTTGTATTTTTATTAATGTTGTACTAATTTATTTGTTCTTTCGTTATTTAAAATAAAAATTATGTCAATTTTTATAATTTGGCGAGTGGTTTGCCGATTTATATAATTTGGCGAAATTAGTCGACGGGACAATCAAGTTGTACCGCAGCGGATTTGGCGTTAAAATTTCCCCAATCAAAGAGAAATGAATAGAAATCCGTTTATAGGGAGATCGCCACTGTTTTTTAAATTATAATTCAATTTTTCGAAATCTTTTTAAAGCCGATCACATTAGCGTACATTTAGAGTCTGCGGTGTCTGGACGGGGGTTGGCGAGCGTAGCTCGTAGGGGGCCGAGCCCCCTAGTTTGGTAAATAAAAGTAGATATGAGCTAACAGCTACGTTGTTTACTTTCAGTTACTTTATACTGAAATTTCAAAACTTTGACCTCCTAGAGGAACCGGAAAACAACTTAATTTAAAAAAACCTTTTCCGCCAAAAGTTTAGACATCCAAAAAGGAAAAAAGTTTTCACTATTACACATTAAAATAAAAAAGTTTTTTTTTTTTTTTTTTTTTTTTTTTTTTTTTTTTTTTTACCCTATACTTAAGTTTCACCCTAACGTACATACATACATACAGAACCGGCGGGCAGATTAGCTTTCAGACTTTGATAGCCTATGAGCTAAAAAAGAAAAATTCCCAGTTAAACTGATGGCATTGAGCAGGCAGGCTATTCACACTAATTGTACATTATACTCTTATTTCAAATAATAATTCTTCTTGCAAAATAAAAAAATCGAAAAAACACCCATTTAGCTAAATTAAGGTGGGCTTAGCTCCCCCATTTCCTCCCTTTGTAATTAACTAATGAACCTTCAAACCTAAGCAGGGAAGTGCCTTACCAGAACTGGTATACCAAATGAGAAGCAAATCGGATAATTCTGCTTGAAAAACCCATTTATCTAAATGAAGGGGAAATAAACCCTGTCCACCTCTCTGTATTTAACTAATGAACCTCCAAATCTATTTAGGGAAGCGCCTTATCAGAATAAGCCGGTGTAACAAGTATGAAGCAAATCGGTAATTCTGCCAGAAAACCCATTTATCTAAATTAAAAAGGGGGAATTAGCCCCAGTCCCTTTTTTATACATAACCAATGAACCTCCAAATGTAATCCGGGTAGCGCCTTATCAGAATAAGCCGTATGCAAAATTTGAAGCAAATCAGATAATTCTGCTTGAAAGACCCGTTTATCTAAGGTAAGGAGGGGGTTAGTACCCTGTTTCCCCCTTTATTCTTAACTAAGAAACCCATAAAACTAATCAGGGAAGGGTCTTATTAGAATGAACCCATATCCAAAATTTGAAGCAAATCAGATATTTCTATCAAGAGTTATCGCGTTACGTACAGCTCTTGGATAAAAAAGTAAACACCCCCTATTAATTCTGCAACAAATTATTGTAGAAGAAAGTTACTGGACTGGTATCAAAGGATTAGAAATAAAGTCTACTTTTATAATGTACATAAAATTTGTTTAGGATGCCATATACATATGAAAAAGAACCCAAACTTTGTTTTTTCTATAGCAATACCCAAGTTTAACACCATAAATAGATTCTGCACCCTTCAATTAACATACATCCAAATTTTCCTGAAATTCGTATGATTAGTTTCCGAAAAATTAATTATTTTAAAATGAGTCTATTTTAAGGGTTGTATCCAACTTGAAGTCCGTTACTCGATTGTTGAAATGCTACATAATAACCATGTTACTTCTGTTAATGTATTATTTCTTGACAATGTGAGAGTTTCACTCGCTTAATGTGTTTCGACTACTGCCAGCTCAAATGTTTCAATAAAATTAGTGATATTTTAAAATTATGCTTTTCTAGACATGACAGAGACGGCAACTTAAACCATCATTTTGACGTTTTTAACTCAAAATTCGAAAACTACTTGGAAGAAAAATTTGAAATTGAGAAATCGCATCAAGCAGGACATACTAAATATAAATCTATCAAAAACTTTTTGGTTGCAAATTATATTTTTTTCGAATATTAATTTTGTAATTCATAATTCATATTATAAAATTTTCAAAATTACAAATTTAATGTATTTATGTTTGCGTTTTTATTATTATAACCAAATAGAAAAAATACCACATTAGGATCATAATTTCAGGAGGTATTAATAAAAATATGGCAATATAATTTAACATCAGAAGCTCTAAATTTTGAATGTTTATAATTCAAAAACATATCATCCCAATTTACTTGAAATTTTGTTTCTAGGCACACTTTGAGCAGAAGATTTAAATTATATTTTCAAAATAGGGTGTTATCTTTGAAAAAAAAAACAAAGTTTGGTCTGGTTTTGATTTGTAGATTGCCCCCTAAGTAAATTTTATATACATCATTTAAAACTAAACTTCTTTTCCAATAGTTTACTTACTTACTTACTTACACAATGGTGCTACAATCCATGTAGGATTTTGACCTCCTTCAATGTACTTCTCCAGACCTTCCGATCTCTGGCCTTTACTTTATAATTTATAATTCGGTTTTCTGCAAGATCTTTCTCTATCTCTTTTATCCAACTCTTCCTGGGTCTACCAATACTTCTTTTTCCCAATTAAATTACTGGTAGACGGGAGGTGCTGGGTTCGAACCCAATTGCGCCCGTCGGCCTAATCGTTCGGAGTTTTCGTGGTTTTCTTCGAGCCATGGATTTCCATGCGTAAATACGGGTTAGGTTCCCTTAGAAAGACCCCCACGTAGGGCACTCCCCCCCCCATCCTGAACCTATATCCCTCGAGCAGATAATTGGCCGTCAAAAATCAACCACCACCCAATTAAATTACCACTATAAATCTTCTTTGTGCTTCGCTCATCCCTCATTCGGATTAGATGGCCTAACCATTGCATTCTTCTTATTTTTATAGTATTTATTATATCTTTTTCATTATATAACTGTTCTAACTCCATATTTGTCCTTATACGCCATGTATTGTGTTCTTTAATAGGTCCAAAAATTTGCCATAGGATCTTCCTTTCCCGAGTGATAAGTAGCTTTTCATCTTTTTGTGTAGTGGTCCAGGTAATAGTTTAGTGCCAGTAAATCTATTCTATTTTGATTTGTTGCAGAGTTAGTAGGGGTTGTTTACTTTTTTTTCCACGACTGTACATTAGGGTGGTCACAATAAATCAATTTTCGAATTTTTTTGGGGGGACCCCCCAAAAAGTTGCCAATTGACTAGAAAATGAGATTGGCTAAGTTTCAGCTCATTTGGATAATATTAACCCGTGCCTCATTGAGGTTTAAGTTTGAAAAAAACGTGATTTTTCGCAAAAAAATGCTGTTTTTCCTTCATGAAATGAATACAATTGAACCTAGAAACATAATGCAGGTCTCATTTTATAAAAAAAAGTTTTGCTTTGAAGAACCACACACCATTTTTTTCTAAATATGTATAGATTTCAAAATATGCGCATTTTTCAGGACCAGACTTCACCTGAATCCTAAAAATTGACTTTTTATGAAAAAGCGAAAAAAAAAAAATTGTAACATTCCATTTCATCTGCTTTCCACCTTTTGTTTTTCTTTTCTTCGTTTTGTGAAGTCCAATAAAGTGTTTGATTTAAAAAAATTCCAAAGAAAATGAAAAAAATCGAATTTTAAACTGAAAGAATTTTTTAAAAAAGGGAGGCCAAAGGAAGTATAGAAATGAGAGCAAATAATGCTCAATTGCATTTTATTATTAAAGTTGTGTTACAAGAAATGAGGTATAGCAAAGAAAATAAATTATTTTCCCTTACACCTGTCACGTTAACCCTTTCCGGCACAGAAAAATTCTGTTCGTAAAAGGATGAAATGATTGTCTACCCCGGAATTTACAAACGACATTTTTAGAAATTAAAATCACATTACTTTAATCTTTCATTGTAAAAGCAAAATTTTATTAAAATATTCTTCGTGCCGTTTGTAAGTTTGGAATTAAAATTAGGTGGTCCCGGCGTGGGACACTGCGCTGGAAAGGATTGAAGTGGTAATGGTTTAGATAAGGTGGCTTATGTTGACTTTTTTTACCAAAGTATTATCTAAAAATGAAAATGCAACTTGATCCGAGTTAAGATACAAAAGGCGGTTTGTCATTTTAGCAAGTGCTTTGTCTGTAACCTATTTATCAAATTTTCTGTAGTGAACAAGTGATTTTATTATTTGCAGGTCTTGAATTGGGGGCTAAAGTGGCAGTGGAAGTACTGAAGCACGCTTTTGCATAAATATTGGTTAAAAATAAGAAAAGATCTCTGATACCTTCTTTTTCTAAATTTGTTATTGAAAGATGATCCCTGAAACAATATATTTTGAGAGAATGAATGGCCTGTGCCTCCATCCATCTGACATGATTAAAAGTACCAGGTGCTTTGAAAAAAGTCTTTTGCAGAAGGAGTTCTATAAAAATTACACAAAGTTGGAGAAACTCTTTATAATCATCTCTGAGCTGTTAATTTTTAAGGGTTCCTGTAAGAAAATTTGAAATTACTTCTGAATTAACTATTTATACCTAGTATTTCGTCTTCAATAACATTTGTATACTTACTCTGGTTTAATTTAGACCACCCAATCGGAATTGGTTTTTTTTAATATCTGGCTGAGGGGCAGTGATTATGCCCATTTTACAATCAAGAACAGCTTTTAGGAAAATTTCTAAATTATGCTGGCGGCATGGTAAATACAGAAGACTTTTCCTTTAACAATTGCTATAGAAAAATGAAGGTTAACTCTGAGGCGACCTGTGTTTACTGCAGTTGTATCAAAAAATATTGCCTGGATTTTACCAACTTCCTCCCACTCTTCAACTGCTGAAAATACAGCTTTCGCCTGAATTATTCTGATACTATTTTCAAGTTGAGGAACTCGTAGTAATTGTTCTTCATCCCACAACTAATTAAAACTTTTATCCACTCTACATTTCCTTTATTCAAAAAATGGTGAAGCAGTTTTGCACCCCCGTGAACAACAGTTCTCTCTAAACGGAAATTTTAAAATCTGTTTTTGATGAGCTCAGTTTTTTGTTTACGAAACAGTTATTTGCAGAGTCGATGTCTGTGGTTAGCTAGTGGATGTATTCTAAGTCTAGCAGCTTCTCTGGCGTTCAGTTCATTTTGCGAATATTATAAAATAAAATACATAAAACTTGACAATTACTTGGCTGCTTACTGTCGATGATTTGATGAGACATGTGGCCAATTTAAAAAATCTTACATTTCTGCCATTATATCAAGAGGGGGAAGGGTTTTTACCGAATGTTTCGTCAATTTTAAAAATAGATAACCATAGATAACAAAAACAGCCTTGTAATAAAAAGAGAAATTCAGAGGTTCAACTGCAACACAAATCGAGAAGCACTTTCTTACTGGACACAGAACTAGATAACTAATAATCAATTATAATTCGTGAATTTTTTTTAAAGTTACAAAAATTGTTCACTTATTTTTGCCTATTAATAAAAATAATACAAAAAAATTATCAAAAGTAATAAAATTTTTAATTTGTCATTTTTTACCTATGTTTCAAAAATGCAGAGTTTGAGGGTATAGTTCACTAGATGTCCTGAAAAATACTAAATGTTCATTAAATATAAGTTTTCATGAGAGTAAAAGTTCAAGGCAACAACAGTTTCTATGAAATAAAACAAGAATCAGGTTTCTAAGACAAATATTTTTCACGCAAGGAAAGAAAAACGACAATGTTTTGCCAAAAATTGCAAATTTTCAAGAATTCAACCTCGATGAGGCACGGGTTAATATTATTTATTTGAGCTGAAATGTTTGCCAGTCTCATTTTCTAACTAATTGGCAACTTTTAGGAGGGTCCCCCCAAAGAAAACGTTAAAAAAATTTTTCCCCATGTTGCTTGTGACCACCTTACTGTACATTAGGGTGGGTCGAAAAAACCGAAATATTTACAATCGAAATGTAATAGAGCGGAAAAGTTGCCTTTTGTAATAAAGAATATATTCTTAAAATATTAAACCGATCGGTTAATATCTTTTACCGCCGCAAGTGGGCCAAAGTTTCAAAAAATCGCAAAAAACATGCTTTTTTCAATATTTTTTTTTAATTATCCAAACGTACGAATACAATTTCTAATAGGACGCAATAGCTACAGGAAGATATAAGAAATGTCCCGGTAAATGTTCATTATAATAAAATAATATATTTTACTGTCGCAAAGGGACCATATTTAAAAAACAAATTGTAAAAATTTCAATTTTTAATTTTTTCTACATTTTTATAGTTTCTATAATATGTCTAGAAGTAAATAAATGTACTTTATATCTATTAATATGTCATAAATTTTGTTAACTATTTGTCATAGACTGGAAAATAAAAAAGGTAATCATTCATTGTTCTTTAAGATAGTTTCATCTACTGCAGTTTTACTGCATAAAAGCAGTTCATATACCACAAATCACAAAAATGATATAAAATGAACAAAATCTTTTAGTATTTTATTAATTAAAATACAGAAATGTTTAACCGAAACGGATTAAATAAACTTAAAATAAATAAGTATTTAAAGTAAATGAATTTATAATATGACTTGCTTTCAAATAAAGCCATTCTTGCTCGAGAGACCGAAATTGATCGTATGTGATCCTCACTCTGTCCTGGTCCACAAACTTTACCAGCACTTCGGTGACTAATTTCACGCATCTTTCTACTGATTGAGTGGGACAAGGAAAGTTATAATAGCTGGTATCTTTAATCGAACATTCTAAACTCACCAGGGTTGTTAGATCGTCAGTCGATAGACAACCCTTAACAGGTGGTTTTGTTAGTTTACAGTTTTGCATTTCGACTAAAGCCATACAATTTTAAGCTTCAAAGTTCAAGTCTGGAATGATGAAATGACGGATGGCACTATTCGTCTCCACAAGAACTTCGTGCTTTGGCAATTTTCAATTTTGGCAATATGCTGATCAGGATGTACTCAATGAGTACATCCTGAAAGTGTACTGCATCAGTTGGTTCAAATTAAAATGAATGCATCATGTTTTTTTCAGATTCTGCGGACTATAATTAGTAATCCTCGTTACTTGCCATATCATACACGAAAGATTATAGTTCCTGTCATTTCACGAAATGCCTGTTTCGCAAATCATGAAAATGGCCTAATTGGAATGGTAGAATATGAAGGAGAGGACATCAGGACCCCAGCCATAAAGAAAATTGCCAAATCACGAAGTTCTGTGGACACGAATAGTGCGATTCGTCACTTCGTCATTCCAGACTTGAACTTTGAAGCTTCAAATTGTATGGATTTAGTCGAGTGGCAAAACTGTAAACTAACAAAACAGAAGGAAGATCACATATGATCAATTTCGGCCTCTCGAAGAACAATGGATTTATTGGAAGCAAGTCATGTTATAAAATTTAATTACTTTAAATACTTATTAATTAATATTACTTACTTAATACTTAAATAATTAATTAAATACTAAAATATTTTGTTCATTTTATATCATTTTTGTGATTTTTGGTATATGAACTGCTGATATGCAGTAAAACAGCAGTAGATGAAGCGGTCGTCAAGAATAATGAATGATTACCGTTTTTTTTCCAGTCTATAACAAATAGTTAACAAAATTTAGGACATATTAATAGATATGAAGTAAATTTATTTACTTCATGACACATTATAAAAATTATAAAAATTAAAAAAATAAATAAAAATTTGAAATTTTTACAACTTTTTTCTAAAATATGGTCCCTTTGCGGCAGTAAAAGATATTACTTTATCATAATGAATATTTACCGGGACATTTCTTATATCTTCCTGTAGCTATTGCGTCCTATTAGAAATTGTATTTGTACGTTTGGATAATTTAAAAAAAATACTGAAAAAAACATGTTTTTTGCGATTTTTGGAAACTTTGGCCCCCTTGCGGCGGTAAAAGATATTAACCGATCGGTGTCACATTTTACTAATTTATTCTTTATTACAAAAGGCAACTTTTCCACTCTATTACATTTCGATTATAAATATTTCGGTTTTTTCGACCCACCCTACTGTACATACATACGTACGTGCATACAGAACTTGCGGGCACATTACCTCTCAGGCCTTGTTAGCCTGTGAGCTAAAACCATTTAAATAACAATTTAAAACTGTTTCACTTGGGTAGTCCAAATACCAATAAAAAAGAAAAGTGCCCAGTTAAACTGATATTATTGAGCTCACATGCTATTCACACTAATTGTATATTATACTCTTATTCTGAATGGAATATCCCTTTAGCTAAATTAATGGTGGATTACAGCTCCCCGTTTACCACCTTTATACTTATCTAATGAACCTCCAAATCTAATCACGGAAGATCCTTATCAGAATAAGGCTGCATACCATATTTGATGCAAAACGGATAATTCTGCATGAAATACCCATTTATCAAAATTAAAGGGGGTGGGGTAGCCTCCGCTCCCCCTCTTTATATTTAACCAATGAATCCCCAATAAGTAATAAGGGAAGAGCCTTATCAGTATGAACCTATTTCTAAAATTTTAAGCAAATCGGATATTTCTATCAAGAGTTATCGCGTTATGTACTACATACGATATATACGTACATACATGCATACATACCGAACCTGCGGGCACATTAGCTCTTAGGCTTTGATACCCTGCGAACTGTTAAGAGGGCTGGTTACTCAGCTTCCGATTTCCCCTCACTAATGTAGTCTGTGGGCATTTGATACATTTGTATATTTAAAATATCTCCTCGGGAAATTAATATTTTTAACATCATTTTTTTGTGTGCTCTTCTTAAAGAATGTCTCTTTTTTTCTTGGTTTTCAAAATATTTCTAAAGTATAGACTTAATTTTATATTAAGTGTTAAAATCTTACTCACAGTTCGCCGCTTTTAAAACATAAATTATTAAATTAAGCATAGATTTTAGAAATATCTTGAAAACTAAGGAAAAAATAGTCATCCTTTAAGAAGAGTACACAGAAAAAAGATGTTAAAATATGAATTTTCCGAGAAGATATTTTAAGTATACAAATGCATCAAAAGTCCACAGACTTAACATTACGGAGGAGAATTCCGAAGCTGAGTGACCAGCCCCCTTAAATGTGGGAAACTGAGTATTAGGTGATATATTACAGTTTTATATAAGGAAGAGTTCATCTTTATAAAATTCTATTCCCATTTATAGAATTTCTAGAAGTATTTTTCCTAAAGCGAATTTCAGAAGAAGAATTAAGATTCCAATAATATAAGTAATACGTGGAATATAGGGATTAAAAAAGACAAAGATTTTAGAATACATCATCGAAAGTAAGATTTTACAAAATGCTTTAAAATTCGAGTTTAGCTTTAGATATTAACTCTAATAAGTTTATTCACACTTACTTTCAAGCGGGTTTTCCGCTGATTCCTCTGATGATTCTGCTTAAAAAGAGATAAATACAGTTTTTTAAACATTTGAATATAAAGCATTAATACAATTAATAATAAAGAAAAGTGCCCAATTAAACTGATGGCATGGAGCTCACAGGCTATATGTGTAGCTTGTATGTTATACTCTTATTCAAAGAACAATGCCCATCGAAAAACAAATAAAGGTGTGGATTAGCCCCCTTTTTCAGTTTCCCCTATTTATACTTAACCAATGACCCTCCAGCTGTCATCAGGGAAGCGCCTTATCGAAATAAACCGGTATACCAAATTTGAAGCAATTCGGACAGAAAAACACATTTATCTAAATCAAGGGGGTACTAGCCCCCGGTTCCCCCTTTATAATTAACCAATAAACTTCCAAATATGATCACGGAAGCACCTTATCAGAATAAACCTGTATACCAAATTTGAAGCAAATTGGATAGAAAAACCCATTTATCTAAATCAAGGGAGTATTAGCTCCCCGTTTCCACCTTTAGACTTCAACAATGAACCTTCAAATCTAATCAAGAAAGTGCCTTATCAGAATTAACCGGTACATCAGATTTGAAAAAAATCTGATAATTCTGCATGAAAAACACATTTATCTAAGTTAAGGTGGGTCTTAGCCCCCTTTCCCACTTTATACTTAACCAATGAACTCCCAAAACTAATCAGGGAAACGCCTTATCAGAATTAACCTAGAAAAATTTTTTGAAGCAAATCGGATGCTTCTATCAAGAGTTATCAAATTACGTACATACGTACATACAGACAGACAGACAGAACCGGTGGGCACACTAGCTGCCAGGCTTTAATAGCCTGTGAGCTAAAAACTATTCGGATGTGCCAATTTCAAAACTTTCTCATCTCATACATGTTGATAATTCAAAATTCGCTATCACAGTGCCAATATTGAGAATCTATATCTATCATGAGGATTCTAAATGTATATAGGTTCATTGAATTGGATGCATTTAACAAGCAGATATAAGTATCGCATTGTTTCAAACAAATCATCGAATTTCGGAACCTACCCTCTTAGATGTCCGCAACAAAAATTTCCAAGCCAACGAGTATAAAATCAACAACTGTTATTCAATATTCACCCAAGTCTAATAAGAAACTATTTACGTGAAAATGTAACAGAATATAAGGTTTGATTAAATTGCCTGCATTCGTTTTTAAGATGTAGATTTTGCGAAAATCGTGAGGAATTCAGCATCGCAGCGCCACCTGTTGTGGGATTTACACCAAAGCCTAATCACTGCAAGCTTACCTCATCGGCTAACTGAATCTGAAGTTTGATGAATATCAGTGCATCAAATCTTGAGAAATTGCGGAAATCGTACAAAATTTTTGGTTACAATTCATATTTTTTTTTTCGAATATAATTTCGTAATTCATAATTCGTATTATAAAAAATTCAAAATTACAAATTTAATGTATTTATGATAGCTTTTTTTTTTTAGTATTATAACCAAGACTGCGGAGTCGGTGGGAAAATGGACGACTCCGACGCCGGGAGTTTTTACAGATCCGACTCCGACTCTTTCGCTCAAAAATAGGCCTGACCCCGACTCCGACTCCACGACTGCGACTCCGAATTCGCAGCCCTGATTATAACCAAATAAAAAAATGTAACACATTAAGATCATAATTTCAGGCGGTATTAATAAAAATATGAAAATGTAATTTAACATCAGTATCTCTAAATTTTGAATGTTTATAATTCAATAAAAAAGAAAAGTGCCCAGCTAAACTGATGGCATTGAGCTCACAGGCAATTCACACTAATTGTATATCATACTCTTATTTTAAAGAATAATGCCCCTCAAAATAATAAGTGAAGGAGAATTAGTCCCCGTTTCCCCCTTTATACTTAACCAGTGAACCTCCAAATCTAATCAGGGAAACTCCTTATCATAATAAACCGGTATACCAAATTTAGAGCAAATAGAATAATCCTGCAAAAAAAACATTTATCTAAATTAAGGGGGTGGACTAGCCCCCCCCCCCCCTTTATCCTTAACCAATGAATTCCCAAAACGAATCAGGGAAGCTCCTTAACATAATATACCGGTATACAAAATTTGGAGCAAATCGAATCATTCTGCATGAAAAACCCATTTATCTGAATTAAAAGGGGTGGACTAACCCCCTTTTCCCCCTTTATCCTTAACCAATGAACACCCAAAACTAATCAGGGAAGTTCCTTAACATAATAAACCGGTATACCAAATTCGGAGCAAATCGAATCATTCTGCATGAAAAACCCATTTATCTAATTTAAGAGGAGTGGGCTAACCTCCCTTTTCCCCCTTTATCCTTAACCAATGAACCCCCAAAACTAATCAGGGAAGTTCCTTAACATAATAAACCGGTATACCAAATTCGGAGCAAATCGAATCATTCTGCATGAAAAACCCATTTATCTGAATTAAAATGGGTGGACTAACCCCTTTTCCCCCTTTATCCTTAACCAATGAACCCTCAAAACTAATGAGGTAAGTTCCTTAACATAATAAACCAGTATATCAAATTCGGAGCAAATCGAATGATTCTGCATGAAAAACCCATTTATCTGAATTAAGGGGGTGGACTAACCACCCTTCCCCCCCCCCTTTATCCTTAACCAATGAACCCCAAAACTAATCAGGGAAGTTCCTTAACATAATAAACCGGTATACCAAATACGGAGCAAATCGAATGATTCTGCATGAAAAACCCATTTATCTGAATTAAGGGGGGTGAACTAACCCCGTTTTCCCCCCTTTTCCTTAACCAATGAACTCCCAAAACTAATCAGGGAAGTTCCTTAACATAATAAACCGGTATACCAAATTCGGAGCAAATCGAATCATTCTGCATGAAAAACCCATTTATCTGAATTAAAAGGGGTGGACTAACCCCCTTTTCCCCCTTTATCCTTAACCAATGAACACCCAAAACTAATCAGGGAAGTTCCTTAACATAATAAACCGGTATACCAAATTCGGAGCAAATCGAATCATTCTGCATGAAAAACCCATTTATCTAATTTAAGAGGAGTGGGCTAACCTCCCTTTTCCCCCTTTATCCTTAACCAATGAACCCCCAAAACTAATCAGGGAAGTTCCTTAACATAATAAACCGGTATACCAAATTCGGAGCAAATCGAATCATTCTGCATGAAAAACCCATTTATCTGAATTAAAATGGGTGGACTAACCCCTTTTCCCCCTTTATCCTTAACCAATGAACCCTCAAAACTAATGAGGTAAGTTCCTTAACATAATAAACTAGTATATCAAATTCGGAGCAAATCGAATGATTCTGCATGAAAAACCCATTTATCTGAATTAAGGGGGTGGACTAACCACCCTCCCCCCGCTTTATCCTTAACCAATGAACTCCCAAAACTAATCAGGGAAGCGCCTTATCACAATGAACCTAGAAAAATTTTTTGAAGCAAATCGGATGTTTCTATCAAGAGTTATCGCGTTACGTACATACATACATACGTACGTACGTACATACATACAGAACGGGCGGGCACATTAGCTCTCAAGCTTTGATAGCCTGTGAGCTAAAAACGTATCATCCTAATTACTTGAAATTTCGTTTCTAGGCATAGCTTGAGCTGAAGATTTAAAATATTTTGTCAACATTGGGTATTGCTATTGAAATAAACAAAGTTTGGTCTGGTTTTGATTTGTAGATGCTCCTCTAAGTAAATTTTATAGATATCATATAAAACTAGACTTTATTTCTAATAGTTTCGTGCCAGTAAATTTATACTATTTTGATTAGTTACAGAGTTAGTAAGGAATGTTTATTTTTTTTTCTGCGACTATACATATAAGGGGCAGTCAGATGAAAATGAGACAGACTAAACAACGACTATGGCACGAAAGTTAGTAACGTAGTTAGGTGTGTCTATAGTAGTGCCCTCTATAGAGAATCAGGAAGGAACAGTGAGAGTTGTCACCGCTGTGCCATTTGTCTTTTAGACGAGCTCAAAAGGAGGTGGGCCGGTCGTGTATGCGTCTCACATAACTATGGAGGACAGGAAAGAGGAACAGTGAAGAGTATTGTATTTTTCTGACTGGGGCAGCATCCACCGCAGCAATGACAGAAGAGGTAATGACATGGTGAGCTTGTCCTGGTCGACCGCTGTCTTTCAATGACACTCGACTTTCTCAAAGTCGTTTATTCCACTCAAACACACGCGTACGTGACATACTGTTTCCGCCATACACAACAGAAATTCGGGCATGAATTTCACTTCCTGATACTGCATCCGGAGTGAAAAATGAACTACCCCTCGCTGTTCTTATTTCCTGGCCTCCATAATTATATCAGAAGCACATACGACTCGCTCACTCCACTTCGAGCGCGTCTAACAGACAAATGGCTCAGCGGTGACGGCTCGCACTGCTCTTTCCTGTTTCCCTATAGAGGGCACTACTATAGTCACACCTACCTACGTCACCGATTTCCGCTTCATGGTCGTTATACAGCCTGTCTCGTTTCTATTTGCCTGTTCCTTATACATACAGAACTTGCGAGCACATTAATAGCCATTGAGCTAAAACCATTTAAATAACAGTTTAAGACTGTTTCACTTCGGTAGTCCAAATACTAATAAAAAAGAAAAGTGCTCAGTTAAACTGATGGCATTGAGCTCAAAGGCTATTCACACTAATTGTATATTATACTCTTATTCTGAATGGAATATCCTTTAGCTAAATTGAGGGGGACTACCCCCCGTTTACCCCCTTCCTTCTTAACCAATGAACCCCCAAATCTAATCATGTAAGCGCCTTATCAGTAAAAACTTGTATACCAAATTTGAAGCAAATCGGATAATTCTGCATGAAAAACCGATTTAGCTAAATTAATGGGGATGGGATTGCCCATTCCCCACCCCCTTTATACTTAACCAATGAACCTCCAAACCTAATCAGAGAAGACCTTATCAAAATAAACCGGCATATCAAATTTGAAGAAAATTGGATAATTCTGCATGAAAAATTCATTTATGTAAATCAAATGGAGGGATGGGGGGTTATCCCCCCGCTCTCTTCATTATACTTAACCAATGAACCCCAAAAACTAGTCAAGGAAGCGCCTTATCAGAATTAACCTATTTCCAAAATTTGAATCAAATCGGATATTTCTATCAAGAGTCACCGCGTTACGTACATAGATACTTACATACATAACTTTATACGTAGAGAACCTGCGGGTACATTAGCTATCTGGTTTTGTTAGCCTGTGAGCTAAAAACGAATGTTAAATGTGAGACACTGAGTTTTAGGTGATATATTATAGTTTTATATAAGGAAGTGTTGATGTTCATAAAATTCTATTCCCTTTTATAAAATTTCTCAAAGTAGTTTTCCTAAAGCGAATTTCAGAAGAAGAACTAAGATTCCAATATTTTTTTAAGTAATGCATGGGATATAGTAATTAAAAAAGATAAAGAATTTAGAACACATCACGGAAAGTAAGCTTTTAGAAAATGCTTTAAAATTTGAGTTTAGTTTTAAATATTACCTCTAATAGGTTTATTCACACTTACCTAAAAGCGGGTTTATCTCTGTGTCTTCATGTGATTCTGCTTAAAGAGAGATAAATATAGTTTTATAAACATTTAGATATAAAGCATTAATACAATTAAAAACTAGTCGGAAGTGGCAATCTCAAATCATTCTCATCTGATACATGTTGATAATTCAAAATTCGCTATCACTGTTCCAGTATTAAATGAGAATCTATGCCCTCCATGTAAATTCTAAAGGTATATAGTTTCGTTGAATTGGATGCATTTAAAAAGTAGATATAAGTATCGCATTGATTAAAACAAATCATCGAATTTCGGAACCTACCCTCTTAGATGTCCGCAATCAAATTTTCCAACCCATGCGTATAAAATCAACACATGTTGTTCAATATACTCCCAAGTCTAATAAGGATCTATTTACGTTAAAATGTAACTGAACATAAGGTTTAATTAAATTGCCTGCATTAGGTTTTAAGATATAGTTTTTGCGAAAATCGTGAGGAATTAAGCATAGCAGCGCCCCCTGTTGTGGGATTTACAGTAAAACCTAATCACTACCAGCTTACATCATCGGCTAACAGAATCTCAAGTTTGATGGAAGTAAGTGCATTAGTTCTTGAGATATAGCTCTTGCGGAAATCATACAAAATCCAGCACAGCAGCGCCACCATTAGGGCGATATATACAAAAAAATAATCAGCACATGTTTATATATATAGGTTTAACTTAATCTAAAGTTTTATTAAATACCGTAGATGAGTTTTTGTGATAGATTGATTGTCGAAATCGTGAAAATTACAGCATACCAGCGCCACCCTTTGTGCATTTTACACAAAAACCTAATAAGCAACAACTTCAGTCAACTTGCAACTGAATCAGAAGTTTCATGAAAATCCGTGCTTTAGTTCTTGAGATGTAGCTATTGCAAAAATTGAGTAAAATCCAGAATACCAGCGACACATGTTGTGCGATTTACGCCAAAACCTATTACGCAACCACGTGAGTGAATTTGTGACTGAATCTGAAGTTTGATAAAAAGCCGTGCGTTAATTCTTGAGCTAGAGCTATATCGAAAATAGAGAAAAATGTACCACAGAAATGCCACCTTTTGTGCGACATAGACAAAAAACATATCATCACTAAGTTATGTCAAGATCTAAATTAATCTAAAGTTTTGTGAAATTCCGTGCATTAGTTCTTGAAATGGACCGCTCATAAAATTCTTGTGGGATACAGACGGACTAACCCATGGAGAGACCTTTTCTAAAAATCATCTAATCGTGATTAGGACATTCTAAAACGTTTAAACCCATCGAAACTGGAAATCGAAATTTTTCACGAATCCACACTTTCTTCTAGTAAAGATAAAAAAAGTAACAAAGGAGTGTAAACATTTAGCAATAGATACCATAACAATGATTTAAATATTCTTATTGCATAGATAAGATTATAAGTATTGAAAAAGTTTAAACTATTTATAGTTGTCTGCAAAAAGTTTTAAGAGTTTGTTTTGCCTGAAATGAAAGTCTTTAGAGAGATGTATAACATCGATGACATTAAAAAATGAAATTGGAACAGTAAGGTTGAAGGTTTTAGTTTAGATTTATACACATTTTATTTATCGATTTATACAGACAGAATGTACATCGACTTCACATATAAAAGAAATTCTCGCCATATAAAGATTTAAAAAACAATTTTAAACAGAACACATTCTGCCTTCTACATATTAAACAAGTTGGAAATTGCTCGTCAAACGTGGCAAATGAGCTGCGTTCGTACTATAACTAGTTTTATAAATATTTTTTGACCGCATATTTTACTGAATGTATATTTCAGTGCACGTGAATAAGTGCACATCCATTTTATTCTGTTTCGAAAGGCTGTAACATCCTTAAAATGCACTTGGAATATTTTTTTTTCCACATTGGCTGTCGTGTAACGGAAAAATTTTGACTGTCCCTGTCACTAAACTATACATCCTATTTTGATAAAATTTGAAATTACTCGACAAAATTTTGCAACAATTATATATTTAAAATTTCAGACCATTCGGAAGGCTGTAACATCATTAAAATGCACTTGCAATAATTTATTCCTATTGCTCGTAATGTAACGGAAAAATTTGACTGTCCCTGTAACTAAACTATACATCCGATTTTGATAAAATTTGAAATGACTTGACAAAATTTTGCAACAATTATATATTTAATATTTCAGACCATTCGGAAGGCTGTAACATCATTAAAATGCACTTTCAATAATTTATTCCCATTGGCTGTAATTTAACGGAAAACTTTTGACTGCCCCTGTAATTAAACTATACATCCGATTTTCATAAAATTTGAAATGACTCGACAAAATTTTACAAAAATTATATATTTAAAGTTTCAGACTATTCAGTCGGGTAGTTTTTGCTCTGTTATATGCGGACAGACGGACAGACGGATAGACAGACGGACAGACAGACGGACTGAACGACGACTATAGGTGCTACGTATTTATATAATTACGAACGCACCTAAAAACGACAACATTTCATAAAAGAAAACAGTTAAGGTTAGTTGGGGTAACTGCACCCACGAGTTAACTTGGCCATAGGCTATTTTATGAAAGACTGTTGATGTTTTTTAAGTTTTAGCTTTTGTGAAGAATGCACCTTAATCTCTACTTCCTAAAACAACGTGTGTCAACTCAATCGTAACTCTCACTTTGCTGTGATAGGTTGTCAAAAATATGCGTTCCTTTTATTTAAAACAACGTCAATATGGTTGAACGTCCTAGGCTTTTTATTAAAATACTGTAAGTACTTATATTAAACAATCTTTTTTTTTTAAGATTAGGCATAAAACTACATTAATATTATTAGGTATCTATACATATTTATTCATGTTTCAAATTTAATCCCGGTGTTCCAGTTACCCCGTAAATTTTCCAAGAATGGGGTAGCTGGGACTTGCATCCGGGGTAATTGGAACATGCTGGATCCAGTTACACCAATAGTTATAAATTATTGTTTTGAGTTCAATTCATTGAAGTAAATTTTCCAATGTTTTTTGCACACAATAAAGATAATTGTAAAATACCTTATTAAAATTACGGAATAAAATTTAAAAAAAAAAAAGCATATTGGGTATTATCAAACAAAATTTCTTGGCCCCTTGAGAGGCGGTGATGTCGTTATGGCATCACATAATTTTAATTCCTTATTGCAACATTGGCATCGATATTTTATAATGAAACTTTCACATTTATTAAGTACGCAAAAATATACTTTTACTTGTTTTCAAATAGATTCTCTTGTAAATACTGGTGTCAATAAAATTATTTCAACATTTTACGAATGCAAGTACCTTGCCCCTGAAACCGAGCTAGCCAAACCTTGAAATTGTACGATACACAGGGGTCGCGTTCCATATTGAAACTTTTATTGTTCTTACCACTATTTTAAAAATAATATCTTCATCGCACCTTTCTTTAGAATACGTTAAACAAAATTATCATGAAAGTAACTCATTAAGGGTTCTGCTAAGAACAACAATATTTTCCCTATATAATGCGACACTTGGATACAGATAAAGTACTTAAGTACTTACGTGGCCGTTTGTTCATAGATTTACCTTCCTATTTTTTTCCTTAAAATACCCATGTGACTTTTATACTTATTACCTATACTGAAGTACATAAGTACTTACTTAATTTTTATGTTTTTGATATAAATAAATCTAATATTTTCACTTTTAGTGTTTTTTTTTTTAGACACATTGACAACAAAGGTTTCCCTTACAACGCTCTTTATTGACATACTAGCAAACCCCGCGGCTTTGCTCGCGAAATTATTGCGAAAATAACTGAAATATGCCAAGTGATGTATGCTTGACTATTTTTTATTAGAGAACACTTTTTGAAATAATTCCACAGTTTAACTAAACTTCATTATAAAATTGAAATAGACTGAAATGAGATTTTAATTTATAAGAAGAACTAAAACTAATTCCAATTAAATGATAATTTAAAAAGTATATTGAGACTTTTATGCTCATTTCATACGCTCATTTCAGTATTCATTTGAAGTTTTGAATTTTTTAGAAACCATCTTAACACATTTGCATCTTAAAATTAAGCATCATGTCAAATTCCAAGCTTCTTGTTTAACAGTCTGCTACCTCTCTGGTGTTAGTGGCAGCAACATAAAATGCAGAAACAGAGTTGAAATAGAATGTCTCGAAAAATGTTGAAACAGAGACTGTCACCATTAATGGGTCATTCCGTGAAAAGTGAAACCAAAGTACTATTTTTTTTTAATTTATAAAACAAATAATATTTAATTTATAAAGTCATGTAATATATTTTTTTATAGCTTAGAGTGTGAATTTTCTGAAAACATGCAGTTTAATAATAAAAAGTAAATTAAATAAAAGTACAAGCATTAAAAAGATGAGAATGATGAGATTGAGACCATTTCACTTAAATTATGGTAAAGTTTAAGAAGTTATTGTCATTTCAAAAATTATTTGTAGAAGTTGGTATTAGGCTAGTTTTTGTATTTGAATATTCTATTTTTTAAATTTATAAAAGAAATTAGGGAATATATTATAAATGAATTAGAATTCATAAATAAATTGTGATGTATTGAATTGTTAGGTCCGTAACAGGCAAATGTTACGTCTGTAACAATTTAATTATCCCACCTATTAATTAATAATTATTTTAATGTTTTCACAATTAAAGTTTCAAACAGCTGATACCCTAATAATGAATTATTGAAGAAAAAGTAAATGTTCTTCCTTAAATTTCACAGGATTATGACAATAACTGCAACTATATGCAATTTTGACTGTTATTTCTTCTATTATATTCAGGTTATTGATTTTGTAGTAATCCGGAAAATCAAACGTACTTTCCTTCAACATTAAATTATCCTTATTTATTTTCATTTATTGAATTATTAAATTTATTTTTCCCATTTTTGTCTGGTATGCCATGAATTCATTTTGGATTTTCGTAATGATTGGTGGTATGCCTGTTAAAACATTTAATGCTTCGTGTGAGATACTTCTGTAGGTTTTGATGACACTCATTAAACTCATTCTTTGTATTGTCTTTAATGTTCTAATACCACGACTGTTTAAATTAGGGGACCAAATTTCATGTGCATACAACATTTGTCTTTCCACTACCGTCGTATACCACATCTTTTTTATTTTTGGATTAATTCCTTTCTGGTAATTTCCCAGAAATTTGAAGCTGGTCACGAACGGAGATATTCTTGCCTTTAAGTCTTCTATGTGAATTTGAAATTTTAATTTTTGGTCAAAGATAATTCCTAAGTATGGTAGTGATTTTTCAATTTTAATTGTTTTATTTTTTAATTTAAAAATTGGATGTCTGTTATTTAATAGATTTCTTCCAAAGAGTATGGCTTTTGTTTTTTCTTGTGAGATGTTCAGGTTTAGCCTGTTACAAATTTCTTCAAAACTTCGGATCTTATCGTTAGCATCTTTTTCCAAGCCAGTTCTTGTATTTCCCTTTACTAAGACCACGAAGTCATCTGCATAGACTACTAGTTCAGGAAATTTTTTAAGTAGTTCCTTAATAATGAAATCTGCCACTATTAACCATAGAAGCGGGCCTAAACATGAACCCTGCGGGCATCCCTTGAAACTGCGAATCCACTGAATGAAATCAAAATTGTTTGCTCCAATAAATCTTTCACTTATATAGTTTATGAGTAAATTTTTTAAATATCTAGGTAGTTCTGAATCTTCAATTAGTTCCGAGATCATATTCCAATCTATTTGAATCGAAAGCTCCTTGGATATCAAATGATATTAGTCCTACATATTTATTTTGCTGGAGAAGTTCCATTATTTGATTTTTTACTGATTGTAATGCCGTTAGTGTGCTTCTCTTCTCTCTGAAGCCATGTTGCTGGTTTGCTAAGAGATTTCTGTTTTCTAGATAAGTTTGTGTACGAATTTTTATGACTCTTTCTAACACCTTACCCATCATTGGGAGTAAGGTTATTGGTCTGTATGAATTTGGAATTCTTGGGTCTTTATTTTTCTTTCGAAAGAATATAACTACACCTTTCTTCCACGCCGTTGGAAAATGGCCAATCTGAAGACATTTATTGTAAAGGAGTAGCATCAGTTTTGGATATCGTTTAGTTAGATTCTTTATTATTTTTATGTCAATTCAGTAATTTTTTTAAAGCTATCAGTTTATTCGTCTCGTCGAGTTCTATCTTTCAAAAGAAAAATCATTGTCGTATGTCAACTGGTTCGCCAGAAATTTAAGAAAGTCGTTTGCATTTTCTTTTTCTTAATCATATTATAGCTTAACGCTACCGCGTTTGCTATGATATTATTCCTGAGCTTCGTTGCGCTAGATTTAATAACTTTACGTTTCGACTTCAATGCATCTAAATTTTCCATTTTAATATTCTCAAAGGAAATAAATACTTATCAAATAATATTTCAACCAAATAAAAGCGCGACGTATGGGCGCCAAAATATTATATAAAAAATATAAAAGTATCTTATTAATCTAGAACTTTCTCACCTGAGTAGTGAATTCTACGCCTTTATTGTGGCTGATCTCGTTAAGGTATTTACTTCGAAGAATATAAACACTGCTGTACGAAACAAAACATTTAATAGACAAAACTAACACTAAAAACGGTACATATACTATCTTTAAACATCTTCAATTTTTAAATTCGTACATCTCGTCTGCCGAAAATTCAATGGAACAACAAATGACATAAAAATTAAATCGTAAACAAAAATGGGTCACTTTAGTTCACACAGCTTGTTTGTTTTACTTCGCACCAAAGAGTTTGGAATTTGAGTCAGAAAATACAACAATATCATAGTAAACGCGATAGCGTTAAGCTATAATATGATTAAGAAATATAAAATCCAAACGACTTTCTTAAATTTCTAGCGAACCAGTTGACATACGACAATGATTTTTCTTCTGAAAGATAGAACTCGACGAGACGAATAAACTGATAGCATTAAAAAAATTACTGTAGCTTTCAGTAGTTTTTTATTCAACCTTAAACGAAAAAATGAAGACACAAAATTCAACAAAGTGTAGCTAACGTTCCAGTGGGTGGATTAACTTCGTTTTTGTTTTATTTTGATCCTCTTGTTCAAACTTAAAATATATATTTTTTTTATCTTTGTATGTTTGACGGTCGCTGAGAAAATCGAATTTGTCTTTTATAATATCTCCATAAAATTATAGCAATCTCTCCTTTCCATTTTTTAATTTTCTAATTTAATAATTTCTTTCGTATTGCCACCCCCTAAAAAGCAACACAATAATTTTAAAAAAAGGATAACACGTGTACTTTTGTTGTTATAAGTCAATAAAAATTGAAATTCAACTGATAGATTTTTTAAATTTTGAAATCGACGTCAACCTAAGCAGATAATGCATAATTTTCATAAATATATATATGAACTTTCTTGATTAATATTTTGAACTGGTGTAATAGACACAATGGAGAACAAACGAGTTGATAGGAAAAAAAAACAAGGTAAATCCCAAGCTTCTGTTCAGGAGCTAAATGTAAGTTTTTTTAAACTAGGACTTCCCTCAGAGGGATTAGTCTGAGCGATATTACTGAGAACATAGATTTAATAATAACATGTGGAAGCAAAGAAAATGAGATGTTATCTTTAATTGTTCATATACTGCGAAAAATTGAAATGATGAAAATAAACGAATTGTAGAATTACAAAATCTTATTTATAAATTCGTATACACTGTTTAAAAAAATGGGAAATCAAACCATTCAAGACAGCCATGCATGGGTATAAAATTGAAAGTACGCAATATATTAAAAGTAAAACAGAAAATGAAACACTAATTTACTTATATCGGAATTTTAACTGTATAAAATGATGTCAAGATCATAATCAGACGCTCCGCACCAATTTGAGTAACTTTAAATGACAAATATATGATGTTTAAAAAGAATGGACTATACTTTATATGGTGTGTGCTCCCCCGGAATAGTTAATATTGTACAATATCTGTTTTCCACGGATGCAATGAGGTTGTCGATAACATTTAAGGAACTCTCTTCTAAAAATCTAATATAATATCAAAGTACCGAATACATCAAAAGTGGCATGCAATGTTTCGTTAGAGTGTGTTTTAGATATGCTCGATCGGATTTAATTGATGAGTGTATGCTGGCCACTACATACGCTGTATTATTTTGTTTTCAAACATATTCTGCACAAGTTGAGCTGTATTTAGCGTGTATTAAATAAAAGAAATCGGCAATGATTACAACATAAAGTATGACACAAGATCTGAATATATCGTCTGCATAACTTTTGAGCTGTCAAAGTGTCATTTGAAGTAATTTACAAATCCATACATATTTATTCAGCAAATCATGCAAACTAACATACGCCAATATGAACCCGATTACAAAATTTCACCAGAATAAGTTAATATATAAAAAATCTACTGATGATAATTGAGAATATGACCTTATGATAAAATGTCTAGAAAAATGAATCAGATAAAAAATTCATATCACATTTAAAACGGCACTTCCCTCTGTTAGTGGCCTTGGCGAGAGAGAGAGAAAAGCCCAGAGAAGGAACACTTTAACAAGTACTTTCGGGCAGCCTACTCACTGTTTCATACAGGTTTTTATTCAATATTTACACAATTTATTTAATGCTAGGTGGGTATCAGTTTTTTTTTCATTTAAATCGCATGTTTTGCGGAGGAAATGCAGCATTATGAAATATTTAAAGTTGCTGTACCTAATAATTCCAAATTAATGGTAATTGAGATCGCTTTCCGTTAATTTCATGTTTTTTAAATTTAAAATTTTTCAGAAACCATTCATAGAGACAATTGTATATTTTAAAACTAACCCGAACCAAAATTTCAAGATTTTGGGCTCAGCAGTAACAGAGAAATAGAAAATTTTTGAAAGTTTTTTGTTTCTGCACTGTTTTATATAGCGACATTTTTAGAAATTGTTCTACTGCGAGAATTTACGTCATGATAAATACAGCCATGTCAATTTTCATGTTTATATTCCTAATATCTTTTTCCGCTTTGTTTAGCCTTTCTATTTTTTAGAATTCGTTCTACAACGGGCATTTACATCTTATAAATTACTACCATGCCAAAGTTCTAGTTTCTAACCCCAACAGTATCCCAAAAATTTCAGTATTCCAAATAAATCATAGTTTAGAACCTTTCTAGAAATTTTTACGTTTATCCGTCAAATTGAACCTTTTAGAAAGCGTTCATTACGAGTATTTAGATCTTAAAAGTAACTACCGCACCAAATGTAAAGTTTCTAACCCAATCAATATCACAGAAATATCAATTTTAGAACTTTTTTGCTCCTGCAGCGATGTAGGTTCTTGCACTGACATAAAATAGTCTTTTTTTCGGTGCAGAGATGGCCACCAACATTTTTTTAAGTTGGCTATGTAGTTTCACAGATAACACCTCACAAACGTACAAGCATTAATAATATTATATACTTTATAATATTATAACGCTTTATAATATTAGCATTAGATGTACAGATACAAAAGCCATTTACCTGTTACAAACTAAAGTACCGGCGTTGCCCAGAATTTGAAGGATGTCTGTTCTGAAAAATCAATTTCAAAATTTAACATACAACACAAAACAAACATTAAAAAAAGCAGTCGAAATGTAATATTTCCCTAATCGGGTTTTTATCATGCTTCAATACATTTTTCACACTCATATGACGTTATCCACCATGCCCTTTATATTTCCAATATGACGTAATATTTTCCTCTTTCACGTGGAAACCTTGAAATAGAAAAGTTATGAAGTTATATTCACTTTCATTTAAATTCGTCAAACCATTTATTTCATTTTCATATTTCATGTGAATATCTTGCAATAGAAAAGTTATGACGTAATATTCACCTTTTTTTAAATTCGGCAAACTATTTATTTCATTTTCATTTTTCACGTGGAAATCTTGCAGTAGAAAATTAATTGTTGTAGTAATAATTTTATTGTGTTTTTTTAATTGTTGGCAACTGCTATAACGAAAAATGTTTAAATTTGATAAGAAATTGCTGTTAAATTGGTGGTTTTTTATTAATTAAAAATTAACTATAAGTTATTTCGATTCCGGATTACTTTAGTTGTCTCGGCCATGTTTTAATACACATGTACGTATCTCTTCACAATTTTGGCTTCCAAATTGTGGATTTTTTATAGATTTACAAACAGACAGATAGACAAGTTTTCATTTATATATATATCTCTATTCTATAAAAAGTAACTAACGCTGTCACCGCCGCCGGTTTTGAATTTTTTGTGACCGGAGGTCTTTCTTCGTTAATATTAAGAAAACTATTGCATACAAATATATGAAAATCGGTAGTATTATAGCGAAATGTTTGATCAACACACTAATGCATACAGTTTTCAAATCGAAGAATTATTTTAAGAGGTATTTAATGCTAAAGATGGACAAAATCGTTCAATTAAAAAAATTTTATAGGAGCAAACGCTATACATGGGAATTTAATCATTTTTAGATCATTTTATTCAATAGAAGATCCCGGTCTGTAGATTTCATTAATTTTTTTTTAATTTGACTAATTTTTGAGGTTTTATTTCTATTTTAAATTCAAATATTCAGCATTTTGACAGATATTTTTTACATATTTTAGAAAATGATATTAATTTAAACTGTTGCCAACTGTATAAACAGCGCAAAAAATAATGTTTGCTTCAAATAAAAAAATTATTTACACGTTACTATTATAAACAGAAAAAAAAAACCCCCTTCAAATTAGAATTAAATAATTAGGTATAAAAAGCAGGCACTTATTGGAAATTACGCCATAAAAATTATATTTACATGTGAGTTTTAAAAGAGAAAGGATATTGTAAAATAAATTCATTAACATGCGTTAGAAATCTGAAATGGAACAAATTACGTCACATTACACTTATTATGCAAAATGAACAAAAAATAGTATTGTAAAACATTTTAAATTTAAAAATTGCGCGAGACAAAATATTAGAGGTTAAATATTAGATTTTTTTCAAAATTTTATTATTTGTCGTTTGATGTGAGGTGTTCAGCTATAAGTATGCAAATTTTTATGTTTCCAACATAATTAGTGGCTGAGTTAGAAAAATTGCTTTAAATGCACAAGTTAGAGCCCAGAGGGTTAAATATTAGACTTTTTCAAAATTTTATTATTTGCTGTTTGATATGAGGTGTTCAGCTATAAGTATGCAAAATGTCATGTCTCCAACTTAATTAGGGGCTGAGTTAGAAAAATTGCTTAAAACACACAAGTTAGATCCCAGAGGGTTAAATAATAGACCTTTTCAAAATTTTATTATTTGTCGTTTGATGTGAGGTGTTCAGCTATAAGTATGCAAAATGTCATGTCTCCAACTTAATTAGGGGCTGAGTTAGAAAAAAAAGCTTTAAATACACAAGTTAGAGCCCAAAGGGTTAAATATTAAGCCTTTTTCAAAATTTTATTATTTGTCGTTTGATGTGAGATGTTCAGCTATAAGTATGCAAAATTTCATGTCTCCAACTTAATTAAATTAGGGGATGAGTTATAAAAATTGCTTAAAATACACAAGTTAGAGCCCAGAGGGTTAAATATTAGATTTTTTCAAAATTTTATTATTTGCCGTTTGATGTGTGGTGTTCAGCTATAAGTATGCAAATTTTCAAGTCTCCGACATATATAGTTTCTGAGAACGGGCTCTGTGACAGACGGACAAACAGATAGACAAAGGAGCGAGACAGGTAGGGTTTCGTTAGATGAACGAAACTCTAAAAACATGCTGCGGATGACTGTAACAACATCCTAAAATGACATTACCATCAGCGATCTACCAATCCCGAATTTAGTTTATATTCCTTTCATATATTCTTATTCTTTTGTGCAGCCCTGTAAAATAATTATCAATATTATATACAGTAAAACCTCTGAATAGCGGACACCCCGAGAATGCAGAATGTGTCCTCTATTTAGAGGTGGCCGCTACTGAGAGTCAAACATGTACAGTTATTTAAGTGTTGGTAATCGAAAAAAATGTCCGCTAAATAGAGGTATCCGCTAATCGGGTGTGTCCGCTATGGAGGTTTTACCAGTAAAACTTCTGAATAGCGAATACCTCGGGAGGGCAGAATTTGTCCTTTATTTTGAGGTGTCCGCTACTGAGAGTAAAAAATGTACAGTTATTTAAGAATTGGTAATCGAAAAAATGCCCGCTAAATAGAGGTGTCCACTAATCGGGTGTGTCCGTTAAGGAGGTTTTACTGCATAATAATATTATCCTTTAGAAGAAAATTGCATGCTGTATGATAGACAGATAGACATCCAGAGAAAGCTAACCTCCCGGATCAATAAACACTCATGTCTTTTGTTTTAATCATCCACAATTGTATGTCATACAACATGCCAGATTTTATACAACAGGCTAAAAACGGTCACCGTGGTACGGAATACTGTATTATTATTTGTTTGCCCAACAAAACTGGTTGCCACGGGTTGTTGCAAGGTTTGTGATCACGTGGTTGAAACTGATCTATTCAATATTACTGCGTGCGTATTTTTCTTTATTTGCTTCATGTGTTCAAACCAGTTGTCTACGAAAACATCAACCGGTGAAAGTGACGCACACCAAATTTTTGTGACGTATGCAGATAAATTGTGCTTTTTAAAGAGTTTTTTCTATATAATTTTTAAACGGTTTGGAACTTATTTTTCATAGTAGGTGCATTCTGTAGGCGACCCTCATAGGTACCTTCTGGTGCAATCAGAAACGAAATCCGACAAATATTTTTTGAGTTATGCTTGACGAAAGGTTTTTATTAGGCTTTTTTTTTAGTAGGACATGGCGTTAATATCCATCGTAGTAGTAAAGTGTCCGGACAGTAATATTTCGCTGAGTATTAGCCTTCGCTTCGCTCAGACAATTATCATCATAACATCCTAACTTACACAAGCGAATGGTATGCAGTATTATATATACTTCGCATACTAAACGTACCTTAAAAATAGCATTCCATCTATTTTAAATAAGGAAGAGATGTCATATACGCACCAGAGTACACAACTGGCGCGATAATCGCGTTATTTTGCCTGATACGGTAACTGAGCTATTGTTGTTTATTTATTAATTATTTTTTTATTTACTTTTATTTTATTTTTTTTAATTATATAAATTGCTTTGTTCTATAGTTATTAATTAAACTTTTCATTATTTATTGTTATTTCCTTCTTTAAATAATAGAAAGTAATTTAAAAATATATATGTAACTGCTATTCGAAAAAATATGTAACTGCTATTCGGTTTTCGTCAAATTGGCGTCAGAAAAAACCGTACCAAACCCGTTGTGTATATGACATCTGTGCCTTAAATAATTAGGGTTTCGTTTAATTTTAGGTACTTTTGCTTGAGATATTGTCGAAAATGTACAGCAAAAATATACGGTACTACTTGATTATCCCCTCGACCAATTTCGCCAAACTATTCGCCAAATGATACAAACTGACATAATTTTTATTATAAATAACGGAAGAATAAATAAATTAGTAAAACATTAATAAAAATACTAATAAAAACTTGGCCACAGATGTCATATACGCTCCGTAATGGCGCGATTTTTTCTGACGCCAATTTGGCGAAAACCTCGTTAATATATCACCTATATCCGGGTTACCATATCAAGCAAAATAACGACACTTTGTCTCCAGTTAAGTACCCGGTGCGTATATGACATTGGCGTAAAAAAATCGCGCCAGTATAGGGCGTATATGACATCTGTGCCAAAACTTGAATTAAAAATCACTTGATGACGTAACAAACACGTGTATCGTGTTTAATGTCAAGTGAATGTAACATTTACTATCATCCATTATTGTCATTCAATCTTATAGTTTGGCGGTAATTTTTTGATCGACAGGATAATCAAGTTGTACCAAGTATGGTACAGATGCCATATACGCACCACGTTAGCGCGATATTTTTTCTGACGCCAATTTGGCGAAAACCTCGTTTTCGAATACCAGTTACATATGTATTTTTAAAAAGGTTTAACAATAAATTAAAAAAAAGTTTAATTAATAACAATAGAACAAAACAATTTATGTAATTTAAAAAAAGAAAATAAAAGTAAATAAACAATTTATTAATAAATCAACAACAACATCCGGGTTACCATATCAAGCAAAATAACAAAACTTTGGCGCCAGTTAAGTAGCCCGGTTCGTATATGACATTGGCGTCAGAAAAAAATCGGGTCAACGTGATGCGTATATGACATCTGTGGCGTTTCAAGTACACTTCTGAACGTTACTTTGGAATCGGTGAGTTTCATCGCCAAAATCGCCAAGATGCATAATGATCATCGCCATTGAATATATAAATAATGCGCTATTTGCAAACTTATAGGTCAAAATATAAGTGGAACCTCGGTTCACGACCGCCTCTGTTTATGACCAGTTCGGTTTATGTCCAACTTCGGTGATTAAAATTTGACTCGGTTGGCGTGCAATATCTCGGTTCACGACCAAGGCTGCTGAATAGTTCAGTTGGCAACCCTTACATAACTCGTGTTATTAGTCATGTTTGGAGTAAGGTGTGCATATCAGAGTGCTTTGTGTACCTTTATTACTGTAAAAAAATTAACTTTTTGTTTTACTTTTAGTCAGGTTTGCGCTAATTTTAGCTCTCATTTATGGCTTCTAGGAATGAAAAAGTGCTTAGTGATAGCAGTAGTAAGAAGCTTAAGCGAATTACTATTCAGTAAAAGGAATTGTAGCAAAACATGAGAACGATATTAGTATAACCGGTCTAGCTAAACAATACGATGTGGCCTAAACCTTCGATTTCCTTGATAATCTATATATATATATATATATTACGCTATCATATGTGTCACATAAATTGCGATTAGTTGTTAATTGTTTAATGGCAACGCTCGAATGAAACGCATCTCATTGGTTATAGAACAGCATTTAATGCATCTCCATACCTATAAGGGGGGTTTACCATAGGCAGGAACCTGTTCTCTCGCCGAATATTGCCAAGTTTGTCATCAACTTGTAAATATATCGCAAATTCCTATACACTTCCATTGTAAACCAATAGGGTTTACTTGTTTAGAGAGAATCAACAACATCCGGGTTACCATATCAAGCAAAATAACAAAACTTTGGCGCCAGTTAAGTAGCCCGGTTCGTATATGACATTGGCGTCAGAAAAAAATCGGGTCAACGTGATGCGTATATGACATCTGTGGCGTTTCAAGTACACTTCTGAACGTTACTTTGGAATCGGTGAGTTTCATCGCCAAAATCGCCAAGATGCATAATGATCATCGCCATTGAATATATAAATAATGCGCTATTTGCAAACTTATAGGTCAAAATATAAGTGGAACCTCGGTTCACGACCGCCTCTGTTTATGACCAGTTCGGTTTATGTCCAACTTCGGTGATCAAAATTTGACTCGGTTGGCGTGCAATATCTCGGTTCACGACCAAGGCTGCTGAATAGTTCAGTTGGCAACCCTTACATAACTCGTGTTATTAGTCATGTTTGGAGTAAGGTGTGCATATCAGAGTGCTTTGTGTACCTTTATTACTGTAAAAAAATTAACTTTTTGTTTTACTTTTAGTCAGGTTTGCGCTAATTTTAGCTCTCATTTATGGCTTCTAGGAATGAAAAAGTGCTTAGTGATAGCAGTAGTAAGAAGCTTAAGCGAATTACTATTCAGTAAAAGGAATTGTAGCAAAACATGAGAACGATATTAGTATAACCGGTCTAGCTAAACAATACGATGTGGCCTAAACCTTCGATTTCCTTGATAATCTATATATATATATATATATATATTACGCTATCATATGTGTCACATAAATTGCGATTAGTTGTTAATTGTTTAATGGCAACGCTCGAATGAAACGCATCTCATTGGTTATAGAACAGCATTTAATGCATCTCCATACCTATAAGGGGGGTTTACCATAGGCAGGAACCTGTTCTCTCGCCGAATATTGCCAAGTTTGTCATCAACTTGTAAATATATCGCAAATTCCTATACACTTCCATTGTAAACCAATAGGGTTTACTTGTTTAGAGAGAATCAACAACATCCGGGTTACCATATCAAGCAAAATAACAAAACTTTGGCGCCAGTTAAGTAGCCCGGTTCGTATATGACATTGGCGTCAGAAAAAAATCGGGTCAACGTGATGCGTATATGACATCTGTTGCGTTTCAAGTACACTTCTGAACGTTACTTTGGAATCGGTGAGTTTCATCGCCAAAATCGCCAAGATGCATAATGATCATCGCCATTGAATATATAAATAATGCGCTATTTGCAAACTTATAGGTCAAAATATAAGTGGAACCTCGGTTCACGACCGCCTCTGTTTATGACCAGTTCGGTTTATGTCCAACTTCGGTGATCAAAATTTGACTCGGTTGGCGTGCAATATCTCGGTTCACGACCAAGGCTGCTGAATAGTTCAGTTGGCAACCCTTACATAACTCGTGTTATTAGTCATGTTTGGAGTAAGGTGTGCATATCAGAGTGCTTTGTGTACCTTTATTACTGTAAAAAAATTAACTTTTTGTTTTACTTTTAGTCAGGTTTGCGCTAATTTTAGCTCTCATTTATGGCTTCTAGGAATGAAAAAGTGCTTAGTGATAGCAGTAGTAAGAAGCTTAAGCGAATTACTATTCAGTAAAAGGAATTGTAGCAAAACATGAGAACGATATTAGTATAACCGGTCTAGCTAAACAATACGATGTGGCCTAAACCTTCGATTTCCTTGATAATCTATATATATATATATATATATATTACGCTATCATATGTGTCACATAAATTGCGATTAGTTGTTAATTGTTTAATGGCAACGCTCGAATGAAACGCATCTCATTGGTTATAGAACAGCATTTAATGCATCTCCATACCTATAAGGGGGGTTTACCATAGGCAGGAACCTGTTCTCTCGCCGAATATTGCCAAGTTTGTCATCAACTTGTAAATATATCGCAAATTCCTATACACTTCCATTGTAAACCAATAGGGTTTACTTGTTTAGAGAGAATCAACAAATTGGGATATTTTAATGCAACAAAAACTAATATCAGTTTAAGGAATTATATTAACTATATTTAAGGGAGCCCAATTAAATTAAATTATGAATAAAAATAAGGTGAATTTGATTTTAAAACCTTGAACCTCTTAAAACAGTGTGCATTACTTGGTTAAATAGTACATTATTGCGCGAAATAAGAAAAAAGTATTGGGAATATTTAAAAGCAACTCAGGTTTATTTATATTCAATATATAATTATCAAAAAATTTAAATGACTAGTATTAAAAAATGCTCTGACGAGCACCAAAAAAGGTTAATATGTTTTTAAGTATGAAAAAGGGTGTGACAAGTGCTTCTAATTGGGCCTGAAAAAGGACAAGGGGTCCCTTCTTGGCTGCAGCTCACTGTCAATGCCAACTTTGAAAATATCATATTTGGGTTTTTTTCATATAAAAAAAATCAGCCACAGTTACGATAAAAATGTGTAATATAACGACACAGCCTGATTAAACATGAACGATATTAGTATAACCGGTCTAGCTAAACAATACGATGTGGCCTCAACCTTCGATTTCCTCGATAATCTATATATATATATGTATATATTACGCTATCATATGTGTCACATAAATTGCGATTAGTTGTTAATTGTTTAATGGCAACGCTCGAATGAAACGCATCTCATTGGCTATAGAACAGCATTTAATGCATCTCAATACCTATAACGGGGGTTTACCATAGGCAGGAACCTGCTCTCTCGCCGAATACTGCCAAGTTTGTCATCAACTTGTAAATATATCGCCAAATTCCTATACAATTCCATTGTAAACCAATAGGGTTTACTTGTTTAGAGAGAATCAACAAATTGGGATATTTTAATGCAACAAAAACTAATATCAGTTTAAGGAATTATATTAACTATATTTAAGGGAGCCCAAGTAAATTAAATTATGAATAAAAATAAGGTGAATTTGATTTTAAAACCTTGAACCTCTTAAAACAGTGTGCATTACTTGGTTAAATAGTGCATTATTGCGCGAAATAAGAAAAAAGTATTGGGAATATTTAAAAGCAACTCAGGTTTATTTATATTCAATATATAATTATCAAAAAATTTAAATGACTAGTATTAAAAAATTTCCTGTTGGCTCGGGCCTACAGGCGGAGGTAGATTTCGATGTTAAGTACTAAATTCTCCAACAAAACTTAAATCAAGATTAGAGATAAAACCCAGTTTCTTCACAAAGAGCGAGCTGTAGGGAGCTAAACTTTTTGTGAAAATTGTAATATACACGAATACACACACACATATATATGGAATAGGTTTAAAAAATGGCTACAAAAAATTCAGAGAACCTTAAAGTGTTAAAATATGTTAATATTTCCATAGTCGGGTTTTTATCATGTTTTAATATGTTTCTTCAAACTTACATGGCGTTACATATTCACCTGCTGAGGTCCATTATATTTCCAATATGACGCAATATACATATTTTTTTAATTCGTCAAACAATTTATTTTGAGTTTTCATGCTGAAATCTTGCTCTAGGAAACTTATGACGTAATATTCAATTTGTTTTCAATTTGTCAAACTATTTAATTTTACACGTGAAAATTTTGCAAAAGAAAAGTAATTGTTGTGGTGAGAATTTTATTATTTGTTTTTTTTTTTAATTGTTGGCAACTGCTATAACGAAAAACTTTTATTTTTTTCCTGCCATTGTTGTGTAAGAGCTGGTTTTATCAGAATCATGTTAAGACAGTATTCAAAATTTTGAACCCTCCCCATTTCCACACTCTTGGGCCGATTTCGCCCATTTTCAATCCCCGCCGAGATATTAGCCATCTCAAAGTTGTTGGCGAGTTTGAAGATGATTCGTGCATAATTGCGACTTTTATCGTGCGGACAAAATTTAGTACATACATACATATATATATATGTGTATATATATATATATATATAAACTTTTTAGGTGGAGGTGGTTTTGGGTTCCTGGGGTCCTACAATGAAAAGTTATGAAGGAATTTTTCAAAAGTCGCACCATGGTAACGACTGCAATAGGTAGTATTTCTTACGAAATCTACCTAAAATGCTCTGACGAGCACCAAAAAAGGTTAATATGTTTTTAAGTATGAAAAAGGGTGTGACAAGTGCTTCTAATTGGGCCTGAAAAAGGACAAGGGGTCCCTTTTGGCTGCAGCTCACTGTCAATGCCAACTTTGAAAATATCATATTTGGGCTTTTTTCATATAAAAAAAATCAGCCACAGTTACGATAAAAATGTGTAATATAACGACACAGCCTGATTAAACATGAATGTAAGGCGACATAGCACCAAAAACCTTAGTTCCTGCAGCGTATCACACTCATGCAGGGCCACCAAGCATGCCCGCAGTGTAGAACTGTACAAAAAACTGATTTGTAGTGCAGTGCAGACTGTTGCAGCACTCTGCACAGGAACAATTCCACATGTGCACGCATAACACTATAATGCATTCATTGGTTGTTGAAATTATATGCAAGTGGCTGTAGCTGTACAATGTACTATGCAGTACAGCAATGCATGTAATTTATAAACGAACATTAGACGCAGACATCTTTAATACGGAAGTACAAAAGCACAGTGTGAATGTGCGCTGAAGTTCAAAAATTAAAAGCATAATAGGAATGTACAGTGTAGTATAATTTATAGAGAAATAATGGTACACAGGGCACTGTAGGAAGTTGCATTGCAGACGCATGCGCAGTACAACAGTGCAACAGTTCAGTTAACATGTAAAGCACGACGGAAAGTTTTACTAAAGTACCGAGAATTTATTTTATATAGAAGAAGCGCAAATATGATTTTTTTTCAAAGTTGGCATTGACAGTGAGCTGCAGCCAAGAAGGGACCCCTTGTCCTTTTTCATGCCCAATTAGAAGCACTTGTCAAACGCATTTTCATACTTAAAAACATATTAACCTTTTTTGGTGCTCGTCAGAGCATTTTTAATACTAGTAGTATATATATCAAATTTCAGTTGAAATACATCGCTGTTTAAAAGAATTGGAATGCATATTTGGCTATGGACGGTAACTGCTGAAGTCAGTTTTTCAATTGTTTTATGTGATTTATAAAATATTTACTTAGTTATCTTATTTACTTTATTTCCCTAAATAACGAAGTTTTGTTAAAGCATTCAGGAAGTGTTTGAAAGTGTATCATAATATATGCTTAACGCATGATTTTTCTTTCTTGTTTGTATTTAAGATAGAGATTTAAACTTTTTTGTACGTGTTCTTTATTATATATGTGATAAATCTGCGCATGGAATTAGCCTTCAGGCTTTTGAGGGGGTTTTGAATGATATGAAGATGTGTTAGATTTCATCATTTTACACTATATATGTCAGTAAAAAATTTTTTATTGAATGTAATATTAGAAGTGTATAAAAATCCATGCGCAGTCTTATGTAATACACATTTGAAATTCTTAAAGAAAAATTGTTCGAAAATATCAATATTTAAAAAAGTAGCAAGAATTTAAAAAAATTCAATTTGTTTTCTTTTACTTTTTTAAAACATTGAGCATTGAAATGCTGTGAGTTCCCCATTTGAATCATATATTTTTAAAATAAAAATTGTTGTAAAGGTAAACTGTCCCTTAAATATTATCATATTTTAACACAACAGTAGTAAAACATTACCTTGCAGGCATGCGAAGATGGCCAAAATAAAAAAGAAAATTGTCCTTTGGGCATGTGCCGGCAGGAAAAGGTAGCTTCCTTATGTCTTGGTTTTAAACTTTTGCAAATTTTACTCAAATTTTTAGAAGCTAAAATGCGACGAACCCGATAAAAGAATATTCGTCAATACTAAATTTGAACGAGAATTGTGCAAAATAAATAAGCTATAGCCTAATTGGCATTATTCATGGTTGCTTAGTTTTGGTCACCAAATTTGGCGATATTTTGCCAAATGTCGCCAAGCTTGGCGAAAATTTGAAGCTAACTTTCACTGACACTCATGAATAAATACCTTATTTTGTTTAATTGTTGTCTTGTTGAAAAATGTCAACCACCCTAGAATTTCAAACTGCTATATCTCAACCATTTTTTGAGTTACCGACGAAACAAAAAATACTCCAGAATCCTTGTACCAAGGCCTAACACTTAAACCTAAACACATTTGAATTTCTAAATTTTCTGTGTACGTTCTTTTGTTTTAAATATTTAAATGGCCGCCATTTTGAAAGAAGATGGCGGATGAAGCTGGCTAACGAACTGGGTCGAGACATTGGAGTGTACTATGCATACAATTAATCTCATACAAATCGATATATAAATACGAGAGTAATCGTATGAAAAAAAACAGATGTATATATATATATACTAGGGGGCTCTGCCCCCTGCAAGCTACGCTCGCCAACACCCGTTCAGACACCGCAGAATCTAAAAACACGCTAATCTGACGGGTTTTAAAAGTATTAGAGAAGACTGAATTATACTGAAAAAAGATGTGCAGATCTCCCTGTAAACGGGTTTCCATTCAATTCCCTTTGATTGCAAAAATTTAAGGTCGAATCAGTTGCTGTTAAGACATCCAATGGTTGTTTTCGTTTTTTGATTAAAGAGGATAAGTTAAACATTTGAAAAGAAGCTAAAATAAAATGAATTAAGTATGCAGAGTCTTTGTCTCCCGCTGTTTTGAAACAATCTCTATAACAATAGCCTAAGTCATGTGAATATCATCTCCAGTTCCGGTCGGACCACTTCACTTTTTATACTCTAGGTGCAATTTTAGTATTATAATGTTAGGCAGGCGCAGGTCGCCAAATATTATTCTATCACCATCATTTCATCTACAGTATAACTTCAAAAATCCGACATCGTTGGTACCGTGAATATGCCGGATTTTTTAAAAATCCGGATTTTTGAAGGAATGTCAAAAGTAGTACTATATTCTTAATGGTACTTTTAGCCGTAATTTATTTCATTATTAAGTGATAATTATGTAAGAAAAAGAGGAAATTATATGTAAAAATAAACTTACATTAATTCATATTTTCTATGGTACAGAAAAAAAAAATCTAATAAAGAGTGAAATTATTTCCTTTCGTGTAATTTCGGAAACATCGATGTCAATTTTGTTTGCTTTAATTTTTTTGGTCGTTTTTTAACAAGTTTTTCTTGTATTTTGTATTACGAAATTTCTATTACGGATTTATTTCAGAAGTACAGTCTTGTTCTCTAAAGCAACTATTAATTCTCAAGTTAAATTTATACATTTTACTTGTGATACCTTTTCTTCTGCATGTTGTTCATCTTCGTCTTTGGAGCTGTTACTAGTGTTATCGACGGTTATATTTAGCACAGCGTCAGAAGAGAGACTCCAAAGAATTTATGTACTAGTCCCCACGGCGTGACTCAGCAACAATGCAACTCTCAGTAAAAAAATTCCGAAAATAATCGTCTCTGACAAATGTGAAATATTATTTTTTTAAAATTTTACTTTCGATCTTGAAGTTTTCAATTCATTAAACAATGTCTATTTTTCTTCTACCGTAACTTGAAAGTGTAAAAGAAAAAAGAAGGGAACAAGATGGTTTTGATGCCGGATTTTTGAAGTCACACTGTCTATTATACTAGTTGAAGTCATCAACTGACAAAAACATATATGGTCTGATCCCTTCGCTTTTCATATGAAAGTTTGGCTCAAATGTCATATACGTCGACATTAATGTCGACACTAATTTGGGGAAAGCATCAACAGCATAAACAACAACATCCGGCAAACCATATCAAGCAAAATAACGGTACTTTGGCGTCACTTAAGTACCCGTTGCGTATATGACATTGGCGTCAGAAAAAAATTGCGTCAATATGGGGCCGTATATGACATGTGTGGCTAGAGGGCAAATTCAGCTTCAAAAAAATAAAATTTATGTCCTTAATAAGCAAAAAACAGTTAATTAATTCTAAAATTATCAAATAATGCCAAACAGCGATAAACCCGCCAAAGAAGGCATATTATCCACATTATAATACGATAAAACTACTTCAACTTTAATCTCGTAGACCAACATTTTCCATCAAGGTTATTGTTATAACTAGGACTTCCCTCAGAGGGATTAGTCTGAGCGATATTACTGAGAACATAGATTTAATAATAACATGTGGAAGCAAAGAAAATGAGATGTTATCTTTAATTGTCCATATGCTGCGATTAATTGAAATGATGAAAATAAACGAATCGTAGAATTACAAAATCTTATATATAAATTCGTATACACTGTTTTAAAAATGGGAAATCTAACTATTCAAGACAGCAATGCATGGATATAAAATTGAAAGTACGCAATATATTAAAAGTAAAATAAAAAATGAAATACTAAATTACTTATGTCGGAATTTTAACTGTATAAAATGATGTCAAGAGCATAATCAGACGCTCTACACCAATTTGAGTAACTTTAAATGACAAATATATGATGTTTAAAAAGAATGGACTATACTTTATATGGTGTGTGCTCCCCGGAATAGTTAATAATGTACAATATCTGTTTTCCACGGATGCAATGAGGTTGTCGATAACATTTAAGGAATTCTCTCCTCAAAATCTAATATAGTATCAAAGTACCGAATACATCAACAGTGGCATGCAATGCTTCGTTTGAGTGTGTTTTAGATATGCTAGATCGGATTTGAATGATGAGTGTATGCTGGCCACTACATACGCTGTATTGTTTTGTTTTCAAACATATTCTGCACAAGTTGAGCTGTATTTAACATGTATTAAATAGAAGAAATCGGCAATGATTACAACATAAAGTATGACACAAGATCTGAATATATCGTCTGCATAACTTTTGAGCTGTCAAAGTGTCATTTGAAGTAATTTACAAATCCATACATATTTATTCAGCAAATCATGCAAGCTATCATACGCCAATATGAAACCGATTATAAAATTTCACCAGAATAAGTTAATATATAAAAAATCTACTAATGATAATTGAGAATATGACCTTATGATAAAATGTCTAGAAAAATGAATCGGATAAAAAATTCACATCACATTTAAAACGGCACTTCCCTCTGTTAGTGGCCTTGGCGAGAGAGAGAAAAGCCTAGAGAAGGAACACTTTAGCAAGTAATTTCGGGCAACCTACTCACTGTTTCATACAGGTCTTTATTCAATATTTACACAATTTATTTAATGCTAGGTAGGTATCTATCAGTTTTGTTTCATTTAAATCGCATGTTTTGCGGAGGAAATGCAGCAATATGAAATATTTAAAGTTGCTGTACCTAATAATTCCAAATTAATGGTAATTGAGATCGCTTTTCGTTAATTTCATCTTTTTAAATTTTTTAGAAACCATTCAGAGAGACAATTGTATATTTTAAAACTAACCCGAAGCAAAATTTCCAGATTTTGGGCTCAGCAGTAACACAGAAATTTTTTGAAAGTTTTTTGTTTTTGCACTGTTTTATGTAGCGACATTTTTAGAAATTGTTCTATTTTGAGAATTTACGTCATGATAAATACAGCCATGTCAATTTTCATGTTTATATTCCTAACAATTCCATGTACTTTGTTACTTAGATCATCTTTAGAACTTTTTCCGCTTTGTTTAGTCTTTCTATTTTTTAGAATTCGTTCTACAACGAGCATTTACATCTTATTAATTACTACCATGCCAAAGCTCTAGTTTCTAACCCCAACAGTATCCCAAAAATTTCAGTATTCCAAATAATTCATAGTTTAGAACCTTTCTAGAAATTTTTACGTTTATCCGTCAAATTGAACCTTTTAGAGAGCGTTCATTACGAGTATTTATATCTTAAAAGTAGCTACCGCACCAAATTTAAAGTTTCTAACCCAATCAATATCGCAGAAATCACAATTTTAGAACTTTTTTGCTCCTGCAGCGATGTAGGTTCTTGCACTGACATAAAATAGTCTTTTTTTCGGAGCAGAGATGGCCACCAACATTTTTTTAAGTTGGCTATGTAGTTTCAGAGATAACACCTCACAAACGTACAAGCATTAATAATATTTTATACTTTATAATATTATAACGCTTTATAATATTAGCATTAGATGTACAGATACAAAAGCCATTTATCCGTTACAAACTAAAGTGCCGGCGTTGCCCAGAATTTGAAGGATGTTTGTTCTGAAAAATCAATTACAAAAATTAACATACAACACAAAACAAACATTAAAGAAAGCAGTCGAAATGTTGTATGAATGAATCATATGAAAACGCTACATAAAAATGTATAAATGTATATAACAGACGCAAAAGAATACAGCTATAAATGAACTTATTTCAATTTATAATTGGAGTAATAATGTTGAAATAGGCCAATAATTTCCCTAATCGGGTTTTTATCATGCTTCCATTAAAAAAAAATTTATAGGAGCAAAAGCTATACTTGGGAATTTAATCATTTTTAGATCATTTTATTCAATAGAAGATCCCGGTGTGCAGATTTCATTAATTTTTTTTTTTAATTTGACCCATTTTTTGAGGTTTTATTTCTATTTTAAATTCAAATATTCAGCATCTTGACAGATATTTTTTCATATTTTAGAAAATGGTATTAATTTCAACTGTTGCCAACTGTATAAACAGCTCAAACAATAATGTTTGCTTCAAATAAAAAAAAATTATTTACACGTTACTATTATAAACAGAACAAAACCTTCAAATTAGAACTAAATAATTAGGTATAAAACGCAGGCACTTATTGGAAATTACGCCATAAAAACTATATTTACATGTGAATTTTAAAAGAGAAAGGATATTGTAAAATAAATTCATTAACATGCGTTAGAAGTCTGAAATAGAATAAATTATGTCACATTACACTTATTATGCAAAATGAACAAAAAATAGTATTGCAAAACAGTTCAAATTTAAAAATTGCGCGAGACAAAATATTAGAGGTTAAATATTAGATTTTTTCAAAATTTTATTATTTGTCGTTTGATGTGAGGTGTTCAGCTATAAGTATGCAAATTTTCATGTCTCCAACATAATTAGGTGCTGAGTTAGAAAATTTGCTTAAAATACACAAGTTAGAGCCCAGAGGGTTAAATTTTAGACTTTTTCAAAATTTTATAATTTACCGTTTGATGTGAGGTGTTCAGCTATAAGTATGCAAAATTTCATGTCTCCAACTTAATTAGGGGCTGAGTTAGAAAAATTGCTTAAAATACACAAGTTAGAGCCCAGATGGTTAAATATTAGACCTTTTTCAAAATTTTATTATTTGTCGTTTGATCTGAGGTGTTCAGCTATAAGTATGCAAAATTTCATGTCTCCAACTTAATTAGGGGCTGAGTTAGAAAAATTGCTTAAAATACACAAGTTAGACCCCCGGAGGGTTAAATATTAGACTTTTTCAAATTTTTATTCTTTGTCGTTTGATGTGAGGTGTACAGCTAAAAGTATGCAAAATTTCATGTCCCCAAATTAATTAGGGTCTGAGTTAGAAAAATTGCTTAAAATACAGAAGTTAGAGACTGGAGGGTTAAATATGACTTTTCAAAATTTTATGATTTATCGTGTTATCGCAAATGTTCAACTATAAGTATGCAAACTTTCAAGTCTCCAACTTAGTTAGGGGATGAGTTAGAAAAATTGCTTAAAATACATCAGTTAGAGCCCAGAGGGTTAAATATCAGACCTTTTTCAAAATTTTATTATTTGTCGTTTGATGTGAGGATTTCAGCTATAAGTATGCAAACTTTCATGTCTCCAACTTAATTAGGGGCTGAGTTAGAAAAATTGTTTAAAATGCATAAGTTAGAGCCCAGAGGATTAAATATTAGACTTTTTCAAAATTTTATTATTTGTCATTTGATGTGAGGTGTTCAGCTATAAGTATGCAAAATGTCATGTCTCCAACTTAATTAGGTGCTAAGTTAGAAAAATTGCTTAAAATACAGAAGTTAGAGACTGGAGGGTTAAATATGACTTTTTCAAAATTTTATGATTTATCGTGTTATCGCAAGTGTTCAGCTATAAGTATGCAAACTTTCATGTCTCCAACTTAATTAGGGGCTGAGTTAGAAATATTGCTTTAAGTACACAAGATAAAGCCCAGAGGGTTAAATATTAAACCTTTTTCAAAATTTTATTATTTGTCATTTGATGTGAGATGTTCAGCTATAAGTATGCAAAATTTCATGTCTCCAACTTAATTAAATTAGGGGCTGAGTTAGAAAAATTGCTTAAAATACACAAGTTAGAGCCCAGAGGGTTAAATATTAGACTTTTTCAAAATTTTATTATTTGCCGTTTGATGTGTGGTGTTCAGCTATAAGTATGCAAATTTTCAAGTCTCCGACATATATAGTTTCTGAGAACGGGCTCTGTGACAGACGCACAGACAGACAGACAAAGGAGTATGACAGGGAGTGTTTCGTTAGATGAACGAAACTCTAAAAACATGCTGCGGATGACTGTACAAACATACTAAAATTACCATCAGCGATCTACCAATCCCAAATTTAGTTTATATTCGTTTCATATATTCTTATTCTTCTGTGTGGCCCTGTAAAATAACTATCAACATTATATACAGTAAAACCTCTGAATAGCGGACACCCCGAGAATGCAGAATTTGTCCTCTATTTAGAGGTGACTGCTACTGAGAGTAAAACATGTACAGTTATTTAAGAGTTGGTAATCGAAAAAATGTCCGCTAAATAGAGGTATCCGAAAATCGGGTGTGTCCGCTATGGAGGTTTTACCAGTAAAACCTCTGAATAGCTAACACCTCTGGAGGGCAGATTTTGTCCTCTATTTGGAGGTGTCCGCTACTGAGAGTAAAAAAATGTACAGTTATTTAAGGGTCGGTAATCGAAAAAATGCCCACTAAATAGAGGTGTCCACTAATCGGGTGTGTCCGTTATGGAGGTTTTACTGCATAATAATATCATCCTTTACAAGAAAATTGCATGCTGTATGATAGTCAGACAGACATCCAGAGAAAGTTAACCTCCCGGAGCAATAAAGACTCATGTCTTTTGTTTTAATCATCCACAATTGTATGTCATACAACATGCCAGATTTCATACAACAGGATAAAAACGGTCACCGTGGTACGGAATACTGTATTATTATTTGTTTGCCCACCAAAACTGGTTGCACGTGTTGTTGCAAGGTTTGTGATCACGTGGTTGAAACTTATTTATTCGATATTACTGCATGCGTATTTTTTTTTATTTGCTCCATGTGTTCAAACCAGTTGTCTACGAAAACATCAGCCGGTGAAAGTGGCGCACACCAAATTTCTGTGACGTATGCAGATAAATTGTGCTTTTTTATCAGTTTTTTCTATATAATTTTTAAACGGTTTGGAACTTATTTTTCATAGTAGATGCATTCAGTAGGCGACCCTCATAGGTACCTTCTGGTGCAATCAGAAACGAAATCCGACAAATATTTTTTGAGTTATGCTTGACGAAAGGTTTTTATTAGGCTTTTTTTTAAGTAGGACATGGCGTTAATATCCATCGTAGTAGTAATGTGTCAGGACAGTAATATTTCGCTGAGTATTAGCCTTCGCTTCGCTCAGACAATAAAATTGCATAAAAGTTACATTTTTAGAAATATTTTTAAATAAAAATAATTTTTGAGAGAAGAGGTACCTTCTAAGAAGTATGCATTGAAAGTTATCTGCATTTAAAGTTTCATTTTCTAATGTAAACAAAATTTTTGAAAAGGAATTAAGATGAATGTGGTTTTCAGATTAAAAAAAACCATGCTAAACTATAGGCACTTCGTTTGTGTACAGAGAATCAACTTAGAAAAAATCTTTGATGTCATTTTCGGATGAGTTAATGAAATACGGTTTTACCTTGACTGCCTAAGGGGAACTGCTCAGACGTGGGGACCACGTCTGTAGAGCATAGATGTTCCCCCCGGACACCTTTATTAAGGTCTTCAAAAAAAAAAAAAAAAAAAAAAAAAAGAAAAGAAAAAGAAAAAAAAAAGTTACATTAATGAGTCTGTAGACTCAAGTCGCCGGAAAATAAAACGCGAGCAATGGGCGACTTATAGAAGGATAACAAAAAGTAAGATACATTGAGGTGGACCAGATCGCCAAAAACGCGACAAGGGGCGATAGTATGTCCAACGCGACAACTGTTTAAGGTAAGAGAAAATAGAATTAATTGTTTGATAGATCCATTAAAAAGCTAAATATTTGTTTTAATTTTAAACGTAGTGCTGGACGGTATAAAATATTACTTAGCCAATTTTTAGGTATTGATAAGGGGCGCCGAATATGCCAGCGTGAGGTAAGTGGACATGTATAGTAATAGTGTGAGGCACTTGCTAAATCGCCACATTCGCATAAAGAGGAGTTTGAGCAATGGAATTTATACAGGTACTCTCTAAATGGGCCATGTCCTGTAAGGAATGCGGTAACGGCAGGAGAGAGGGGAGGAAGCTCTAAGGAGACCTTTGGAACCAGGTCATATGTGAATCTACCCTTCTCCGAATAGTCCCAGTGATCTTGCCACTGCTCCAACTGTTTTGCGTGCAAAATTCTCTTAACATATGAGTGCGGAGCTGGCAGAGAGTAGTCTACTACGGGGAAGCTGGTTGCGTTTTTAGCAAGTGTATCCGCATATTCGTTACCAAAGATCCCCTTGTGAGCTGAGACGTGACCAAGTGAGGATTTATGTAAAAGATGTTTCAGCTGGATTTTAATTTCCAAAACTTGCGGGTTTGTTGATTTAGACGCGCTAATGGCCTGTAAACTGGAAAGGCTATCACTATAAATTTTAATCAGATTTTTGGAAGAAACATTAGAGGTCCATTCCAAAGCTTTGTGAATGGCAAATAGTTCTGCTTGAAAAACTGAGTTGTTGTCATCCAGTCTACAGGACCATTCATGGGTCACGACTCCTACTTCCGTTGCGCAGAAAGCTGCACCAACACCAGTTTCAGTACGTGAACCATCAGTGAACACCGTAAGTAAATTAGAAGGTTTGAAAGAATTGAGGGAGGGATTTACTTGTAAATGGGTAGTATCTTCAGAAGGATGGAGTTGCCAACTTGGAGTCTTTTGTTGAATGACTGCACATGGGAAATGTAAAGCAGTTATTTCATTGTTATTAAGGTGTAAAATTTGACTAATGTTGTATTCATATTCTAAAGTGAGAGTAATGGGAGGAATACCAGTAATGATTTGCAGGGCGTCACTGGAAATGGTCCTGTACCACCTTGACAATTGCAATAGAAACATTCTTTGGATTGAGATTAATTTTTCTTTTGCGGCTTTTGTTAAATTACCCCCCAAATGCCCGCGCCATAAGTGATGATTTTTTCTGTGATAGTTAGGTACCAAATTTTTAACATTTTATTGTTAATGCCCCATGATTTAGTAGTTAGCCTAGTAGAGTTATGATAATATTTGATAAGTTTCAATTTTAAAAATTAATATGCGAAAACCAATTGAGGTGCTTATCTATAACAATCCCAAGAAGCTGCAGACTGGGCACATGATGCACACTGGTTCCGTTTATTCTTATTGTTGGTTTCCTTTTTAAATTATGGGGTTTAGCGAATGTTAGAGCATTTGATTTTGAAGACGACAACTGTAGGTGAAAAGATTCCAAGATCTGTGTAAAAATTACAAGGGCTGAAGCTGCCTCCCGTTCCAGATCTAGACGCCGACGACCAGAGAAGATAAAGTTGAAGTCATCCGCAAAGGCATAAAGTAAGTAACCTAAATTTTCTAGTTCCTTCAGTATAAAATTTGCAATAAGGAGCCATAAAATAGGTCCCAGACAGGATCCCTGTGGGCATCCTTTCTTTTGGTGATGGCTAGAGAGACCAGCTCCCCAGTTAACTAAAATGGTTCTATTCGAAAGATAGGTGCGGATGACTCCAGCAATGTTTCCAGGGCAATTAATAGATATGAGTTGTAGAAGGATATCCCGCCATTCGACATTATCAAAGGCTCCTTTAATGTCGAGTGAGACCAGGGAAGTGTGTAGACCTTCAGAAATTTTAAGCGCGCAGGAAGACAAAATTTCAGACAAGCTTTGACACATGATCTGCCCTCTCTGAACCCAAATTGCCTATGATGTAGAAGATTGTTAGATTCCAGGAAGACAGTTAGACGATTAGCAATTAATTTCTCTAATAATTTACCTAAAGTTGGAAGCAGGCAGATCGGGCGATATGAACTGAGTTCAGAGGGAGTCTTCCCTTGTTTGAGGAAATACACTACTTCCCCTTGCCTCAGGACGAGAGGGAAATAATGGAATTGGAGACAGAGGTTAGCCCATCGGGTAAAGATCTCCGGTAATATATTAAAAGCTCGTTTAAGTATTTTAAAGTCTATACGGTCCGGGCCAGGGGCTTTGTTATCTTTAAATTTGGCAAGAGTGGCCCGAAGTTCTGATTTAGTGAAGGGTTTATCATTATTTGTTGAAAAGGTAAGATCTGAGTTATCATGATGATAAACAGACTCACCGAAGAGTTGCTGTGTTAGGAATTCAAGATTTCTTTGTCTAGATGATTGACCGGAAGGCAGTTCAAGTAGAATTTCGTCCGGAGTAAAGAATTTTCCAGTACAAATTTTTTGTGCAACACCAAAGGGATCTTTCTGGTTAGAGCAAAAAGAGATCCATGCGGAACGCTTTGCCTCAAGAATGCCACGCTTGTAAAGGGCTGCTGTTTTGTTATAGATAGTTTGTTTCTGACTAATAATTTCAGGAGGGTAGTTATTGTGTTTAAGAAAACGCAATTTACGTCTCAGGGCTGTGAGATGATTCCTCTTGGTCCTAAGTTCTGGGGTCCAAAAAGAAAATGTTGGGGATTTCCTCAAGGTTTTGAGACGGAAGGAGACGCGAGCTGCCGAGCCGATAGACTCTGTTAAAAAAACTGTGAAGCTGTTAAGATCATTCGTATTAGAAATCTCATTTAGTAAATTTTGAAGAATAGGTTTTTTGATTTTAATGGTCTTAGAAAATTTCTTAAAATTTCCATATTTAGTATTAAAGCGACGATGGGTAGAAAATAGAGGAGAAATTAGGAAATTGTAAACAATGTATTTGTGATCTGAAAAGTTGTGGTGATCAAGAACCCGCCAATCGCGAATGAAGGGAATGGCTAAGGAATTTACTAGTGTGTGATCAGGGAAGCCTTTCGCGATAGTGCGACCAAGGCGATCCTTTTTAACAAATGTATGTTTCCTATTGTCTGCATTAAATATTGTTAATTGGTTGATGACTAGGAATTCAATGAGATCCCTCCCTCTGGGGTCTTCGCGTGGACTTCCCCAGAGCGGAGAGTTTGCATTGAAGTCCCCACCACAGACAAATGGTCTTTTATTAGTTATGAGATGTTGCCATTCCTCAAGGGTAGAGTCAAAATCTTTCACTGATGGAGCTATATAATTAGAGCCAAAAATAAATTCTCCTTCCGCCGCGGTAATTGTAATGAAAATACAGTGATCCCCTGTGAAGAGGTGGTTAATTATAAGGCTGGCATTATTGACAATCAGGTGAGCCGAACAAAGTTTAGATGAGAAAATCCTACAGCCAGAGAAGCCTGTTGGTTTTCCTTCACTACTGCAATGCACATCCTGGAGCATTGCTAAGTCTATGGAGTTTTCATCCATAAAGCGTTTCGCTTCAGGACTAGCCACCTTGCAATGGTTAAGATTGCTCTGCAGGATTTTCAGAGTCCCTATCGGAGGAGGCTTCACAGAAGCCTGAGATGGTTCTGAGGATTTACTTGCAGCTTTGGCTCCTTGAAGATTAATTTGATTGGCGTTGACTATTAATTCCGGGATATCGTTGTTTGAGTCGTTTTCTGTTAAGTTTTGGGAATCTTGGGTGCTATTGTCTGGAATAACTGTTGTTTGAGGAAGGTCTTGATTGTTAGAATCTGGAGGTTGATCAGGTTTTTTTAATACTTTGAATTCTGACTGCTGTTTTTGATGGAGTTATTTCTGTCTTTCAGATAAAATAAGAATACTGGGCACTTGCTGGAATTTGCTGCGTGTGGGAAGTCTTCTCTTGTTCCTGCGCAGTTGATGCATTTGTATTTGTTTGGGGTTTCTCTGAACTTGCAGTTTTCTGTCTCGTGTTTTCCTTTGCAGTATGCACATGCTTGTTCATATCTGCATCTAGCACTCGTGTGGCCATATCTTTGGCAGTGTCCACATCGTATCACAGGGCGATACTCTTCAATTCTGCAGGAATTAAAACCAATCAGGATTCTTCCATCCTGTGTCAGAATTCTGGCCATATTTGCTTCAATATTTATTACTAGCTGGTAGGTTTTACCACCCTTTCGTTGTATTTTTCTCAGTATTTCTACTGGAACTTCAACTTTATATTCTGTTAGGATCTTTTCTGTTATTTCCTCGCTCTCCATAATGTTTGGAATTCCGATGATTATGACTTTCTTCATATTTGTCGATCTAAATGTGAGTTCTGTTATGTCTTTCAGTGTTGCTATCGTTTCTATGAATTTCAACACTTCCTCCGTCTTTGTGTCATCTTCGGCTTGTATTATTAGTGTGTTCTTGTCTCTTGATGTGTAGCATGTTATTTTTGGGAGGCCTGTTGTGTTTCGTGCTGCCCTGTTTAGGATTTCTCTGATGGTGTTGAGTGTTGTATTTGTGGATGTATTACGTTTAATGAGAATGGCTGCTCTTGAGAGGTTGTGCCTTGGTGTAGATTCTTGTTTTTTCAGCACCTCAGAGTATTGTTGCTGTGCTTGTGTGTCTTGTTTTTCTTCTTCTGTATTTTTTGTTATGTTTAGTTTTTCTGTAATTTCCTCTGTGTGTTTTTCGATGTTTAGCACTCTCTCGTTAATGACGTGTAGGATGTTTTTGTCCAGGGTTTGGCTGCTTGCACCCAATGTTTGTTCTGTGTTTTGGGTTTCTTTTTGCTGTTGGTTTTGTTCTTGTCTTTTTAGCCGTTCTTCTAGGATTTTTATTTGACAATCTTTTTCTTTTATTTTTTCTTCCAGTTTCTCTATATTTTCTGAGTGCGTTATTGCTTTGTTCTGGTCTATTTGCTCGCTGTCTCCGTCGGTTCCATTTTCTTCTGTTGATTTTGCTAATTGTTGTTTTAGATTTGTATTTTGTGCTTCTAATTCCTGAATTCTTTCTGTAGCACAGTTCCAGTATTTTTGCGCTTCTTCTGAATCTCCGCGACTTCTTCTTTTCTTTAGTTTTATGTAGCGGTTCAATAATTCCAAAATTTCTATTTTTTGTGCGTGTTCTTTGTTAAATTTTGGTATGTCCGCTTTAACTGGAATTGTTGCTGGGGCAAGGTGTTGAGTTGTTGAAGTTGCAATGTGTTTTTCTATTAGTCTGTAGTTTCCCTTGAAGACTTTTTTATTACGCACCACATCTGTGGTGTTGCTTGTCTCATCATAATCTGAAGCTGATGATTCCATCTGGCTTGGTGGCATTGTTAGTGGGTCCTCTTGAGTATTCGATGTTTCTGGAGGCCGTGAGGTATTCTTGTCTTTTTGTTTATTTTGGGAGACAGAGATCTCTTCTGGTTTTTTCTCAGACATTGATACGTCTTTTATTAATTTTCTTTTATATCTGCTCGACTGTCAACGTAATTATTATGCAATTTACTTTTTTTATAGAGAATATACCAGGCATCACTAGAGCACGAAAACGGTCTTTAGGAAAGAAAGGGGATATATAGTATAGGGTAAAGCAAGAGCCGGTGATCTAGATCACCGAAAATGACTAAGAAAAAGTTAAAAACCAATTTTACTTTATGTTGTTAATAATAATAATAATAGTAAAAAAAAAAAAAAAAAAAAAACAATTAGGGGTGATAGTGTTACACTTTGGTAGAAATATAGTGTAATTTACTTTAAAAATTGGAGAGTGAGTAGATAATTTTGGAATACAGATTTATGTAACTAGGAGTTACCACATTAATTATATGAGGAGTACATGCATTGTGGACTTGGCTTCCCGAGCTTGGTGATGTTGTTGTGCAATAAGGAATGGAGCACAAACAAATATTTACACTAAATACTAAAAATTAAAGATTGAAATTATCAAATTTCATTCCACTAGTGAAATCTAGTGAATACAAGACCGAACCGTGAACAAAAATTATATTCATGAGCCAATTTACAGACACGGGAATGAGTAATTGGCATCATGAATTAACTGTAGGGTGGGTATCAGAGCCAATAAAGTGTAAAGCCAATGTAAAAGTAGATGCAAAAACTTTGGAATAAAGAAAATAAAACTGAAAAGAGGACTCACCTCTGACGACCAGTCTGCGCTTGAGAAAACTGAAAGGGGGAAGGGGAGATAGTGGAGACAGAACGGTGAAGAGAAAAAAAACGCTAAGGGCGCCCCCTACTGGCTTATAAGTGAACTGGACTTACTCTAAATGAATGGAAGCGTTGGGTTTGGGCCAAAACCAATCCAGTGATATGCCGTAGGGACCTGTTCATTTGAACAGAGAGTAGATAACGAACTAAGGCTTACAGCGCCCCCTACAGGCGTAAGAATGAGAAAAGCTTAAGAGAAGACTGGATGCATAACTCTTATCCCCGGACCTAACTAACATTGTGTTACTGACGACCTAGAAACTGAGATAATTAAAATGATGTGTTGCTATAAGCTTATGGCGCCCTCTATAGGCGTGAAGGTAAAGCAAACTTAGAGTAATAAGTGGGAGCAGTAAGCTTAGGTTAGCCAGCGATGTATCGCATGTCCCAGTACTTGTTGAAATTAGTGGAGTGTTTAATAGGAGTTAATGGCGCCCCCTACTGGCGTAAAAGTAAAGAAGACTTAAAAAAAGTGAAACATGAAGCTAAGGTCGAGACCTATTTAACGATGTGACACATGTCCCAGTACATGTGAAATAAGAGCTATAAGTGAAAAATGGAAGCTAATAGCGCCTCTACCGGCGTAAAAGTGAAGTAAACTTAAAATAAAAAAAGGATACAAGAAATCCAAGATTACAAATAGGCCAAGACATAACTAGCGATGCCACTTGGCCCAGTGCCTGTGAAATAAGAGCTAAGAGTGAGAAAAAGAAACTTTGGCGACCTCTACTGGCGAAAAGGTGAAGTAAACTTAAGGAAGAAAATCGAAACAGGAAGCTTAGGCCGAGACCTAACCCGCGATGTGTCACATGTCCCAGCACATGTGATGGAAAAATTTAAAAGTGAAAATTAAGGCTTTTGGCGCCACCTACTGGCACAAAAATGAAGTAAACTTAGGATAGATAATGGAAACAAGAAGCTTATGCCAAGACCAAACCAACGATGTGTCACATGTCCCAGCACATGTAAAGAATGAAATTAGAAGTAAAAACTAAAGCTTTTGGCGCCCCCTACTGGCACAAAATGAAGTAAACTTAAAATAGATAATAGAAACGAAAAGCTTGTGCCAATACCTTTCCAGCAAGGAATAACAAGTGCTATTGAATTAAAAATTTTGAAAATACTCCACCCCCCCCCCTACCCTGACTCCCCCCTGACACAGCTAGAAGAAAAGGAGCACGTCAAACGATGCGCTGTACACAAATTACGGTTTTACCTTGGAATGTTTTGAGCACTTTCCAACGTATTTCAATAATGTTTATGACTTTGGTTTGTCTGGTCGTTCGGACGTCAGTCCGTCTTCCGCCCTCTAACTCTTGTAAATATACTCGGATATCCCTGAAATTTTTGCACGTTATGGAAGAAAATGAAGTTTGCAACGATTATAGTTCGTTTACAGGGACTGTCAAAAATATTCCGTTACACTGCGGCCAAAGGGGAAAAAATCGTTTCAAGTGCATTTTAATGATATTACACACTTTCAAACATAATGAAATTGATATGCATTTATGAAGTTCACAAAAATGCGCATTCTATATGTGGTGCAAAGAATATGCATTATTCATTTACAGAGCTGCATAAAGAATTCCGTTACAGGATGGTATAAAGGGGAAAATTGTTCGCGACGTATTTTAATTATGTTAAACTATTTCATATGTAGTGAAATTGTTATATATTGCTGAGGTTTACTACAAGTTACTTCCTGCATAACATGAAATGCATAGCATTCACAGGGACATACAAAAGATTTCGGATGCTATACTGTATCCGAAATACTGTATATTGCTGGATTAGTATGATTGCTGAATGAAGATTTTCAGTTATGATAGACGTTTTTAAAACTTTCCAATTAAGTTGAAAAGTGTAATTGACTTCGGTTTGTCTGTCCGTATATCCAGTCTCTAACTCGCGTAAATATACTCGAATTGCCCTTAAATTTTTGGGTGTTATTGAAATTTAGCCCAACTCGAACCCTATTTCAAATGAAGTTTGTAGAATGTTTAGTTTATTTACAGGGACAGTCAAAAGTATTCCGTTACATTACAGCCAATGGGAAAAAATACGTTTAAATGAATTTTAAAGATGTTACACCCTTTCAAACATAATAAAATTGATATGCATCTACGAAGTGCAGTAAAATATGTCTTCCGTAGAATATGCGGTGCAACGAATAATTACTATTCATTTACAGGGCCATTTGATTTTCATTTGTAATATTGTATGCAAGGCGAATGTTTCTCTCTGGAATATTTTCCATGTATTAATATAGTTTCTATCGATGCTGGATTTAATTATGTTTCGTGCTCGCCCTAGGTCGGTGGCTCACGATAAATATTCCATCTTGTGCTGCGTTTGTAGCTTTGCCAACATGTAATAATGAGAAAATTTCCAGGCTGCGTATCGTTCCATGTGGTTTAGTCGGTACAACGTCCGTGCGTTATACTGATGGTCCAGGTTCGAGTCCCGGCATGGAATCTTTTTAACTATGCTGGCCTTTGCTCCTATTAAGCAACCACTTTGTAATTTGATTTTCATTTGAGCGAAAAACTTTCAAAAAACGTGCTAAAAGACAAGTTGAATGGAGTCTTTACAGCATGAATGTGAAATTTGACATGATTGTTACTTTTAATACGTAAATATTCGCAATGAACATGTACACAGGAAAAGCGCTTGTCATGTGTGTGTCATAAACAATTACAGGCTGGCCGCTTCGCTTTTCTATTCAAGCCATTTTTACTCAAAAATTGTTTTTTAATAAAACTCCATGAAAGTTGCATTTTTAGAAAGCTTGAATTAAAAAAAAAAAAAAAAAAAAAATCTTTGAGAGATTAGTTACATTCAGGTATTCATATTACCTGAAATAACTTCAGTTAAAATTTTGTTGGCAGCCTAATATACCATTTCATCAAAGTAAACACATATAAGAGATTCATTCATAGTGAGCGGTAAAAATATTAAACCGTGAAAGTAATCATTCACAAAGCAAGTTCTCCACCCATGAATTTTGCAGCACTATTTGGTGTCAGCAAAATAATAGGCCGATCAAGAGAGATATGACCAAGGAGGAAACTTTTTTCATAGCTCCATGGTTATAGCTCAACATCCTCCGCAATCTTTAATACTTTTATTAGCAGGGCGCAAATCTCGACAATAGCATTTTTTTACTCGGAAACAAAAGTTGTTATTTTTTGCGCGTGTAAGTTAGAAACGATGCTTTGACACTGAAATAAAAAGTTTTTGTTTTAGATTATATTATTTATTTATTTATTTTGTGATTTAAATGAAGTAAGTGAAAGGGATGCTTTTTCAACGTCTGTATTTTTTAACTGAATGTAGTAATTGAAATGAAAATTGTGTATTTTAAATGAAAAAATGCAATACGAATGATGTCAGTGGTAACAATATTAGGCCTTTATTCACTTCTCCATGCTAACATAAAATTACACGACATTTTCTTCACGTTTAAATGTATATAAATCCCAAACATGTAAAATTATTTATTGAGCCAAATTTTAAAACGAGTGGTCAGTCAGTTTGGCAGTGCCGAGAAGATTGATCACCGACAATTATTGTTAATCGTAATCATACCTACCACTCTCAGTGGTTTGTGGCGTTCAAAATAATAATTTGATATGCATTTATTAAGTGCATAACATCAGATTGACAAACTTTAGCTAAGATATTAGATTTTCTAATCTTTCTTAATAGAGTCCAAATCACATCTGTGCCAAAAGATTTCCATTTTAATTAAAAAAATCTTTTTTTTTTTTTTTTTGTAGAATAAAATAACATAAAAGTTGCCATGGTCGCAAAGAATTCTTGGTACTGTTACGCTAGCCGGGTGCAAATCTCGCCAATAGCTTTTTTTCAACTGACCATTTACATTTTTTTTTTCGAGTGGTAAATTAGAGCATTGCTTTGAAGATCAAAATTAAATGTCATGGTTTGTTGCAATATTTAATATTTGGCCATTTGTCATATACGCACCCGCAGGTTTGGCGTGTTTTCTTTTTTTTTTTTTTTTTTTTTTTTTTTTACGAAAGTTTGGCGGAAACCTCGTTTTCGAATAACAGTTACATATGTATTTTTGGTACCACTCAGTTATACCGTCGACCAAAATCTATCGCCAAACTATCTATATTATAGAGGACAAACGTATCTGTGCGTAACGCATACGTCATTTTGCGAATGGCAACACTTTGAAATTTAAAATAAAATTTTGGTTTTGCAATTTTCTCTACTGGAAAACTTTAAACTTCTAAACATCGCACATTTTAAATTTTTACACCGTCGTATAAGGGGGAAAATGCTCTTTTAAATGCAGTTTGTTTGAAAGCTGTATCTCAATTTATTTTTGAGATATTAATTTTTTTTTATAGTTTTTAATACCATTTTTATTATCGTAGCAACAAAAGTTCCCCATTTCTATTGAAAGTGCTTGAAAGTAAACGGAAAATAGTCGAAAATAGCAGATACTGTATCTTTTTGTTGCCATTTTCTCGTAAAACCTAAAAAAAAAGGAAATTAAAATAGGGGCTATGTCAAGAATATTGTCTGTTATTCCGTGATAATGACGTCATATGCATACTTTTCTATAGACGAAGTTTAAGACCGGATTTTAAAAGTGGATTGCTTTAGCGGATGCAATTCACGTCATTATATAAAAAAGCGTGTATTTTAATTCTTAAACCTGAATTATGTTTTGTAGAAGTGCATCATTTTCACAGCCCAGCTGCTTTGAAATTCTTCACAGGTGAAAAGGCTTCACTTTTGAAAATAATGTAATCGAAATTACATATTGATAAAACGCAATGGTTTACAAAAATTTAGAGTGTCTTTATAGAAGAGAGGTGACATGCAAATTATAGCGATTTATATTACAGAAACTGATGATTCTCGCCTGGATGGATTTGCTTCGCCGAGTTAGACAAGCAAACAAAGAATTCGTGGTTTAAAATAACATCATGTTCTTGAAGTTTTTGTCCAAAATTCTCTCGAATAATAAAATTTTAATGCTATTCTTTAGGACATTCTACCATAATTTTATCAAAATAACATACTTTGCTTAGATTAATTTTTCCTAATTATATATAATCTATATATTTAAAACACAAGTGTGTTTTTTTGTCATCTGCCCTGATCTTTCTGCTGAACCAATTTTACTAATATTTTTTTTAAACTGAAAGCTCTTCATTTGTAGATGTAATCGCACTATCTGTTTTTTTTTTAAATATCCCCACTTTTATATTTTAATTTTAAAAGCATTTTATGAAATTTCTTCAAAATGGTGAAAATTAGAAAACTTTCATTATTGCAGACAAGAGAGAAATAATGATGTATTTTTATCTTTATTCATGCTATTCTCTGACAAAATATGTTGTATAGGGTTTAGTGTCGCAAAATCCCATTAGGAGCAGAATATTATATTAGGGGCATAATAACGGAAAATGACATACTGCTTTTGAAAACACGCATTTTTCTTCATAAATTTCCTATATTGTTTTTCCTTCTGCATGTGTACTGATACTAAGTTTCAGACACTGGGCGGAATGATTATTTAAGTGAAAACGAGGTCATATTTAAAAGAAAGCGATCATTTTCTTAGATAAAGCTAAGCATTTTAACACAAATGCGTCTAAAAAAGATAAATTACGGAAATGTTTACTCTCCGGGATTGAAATTAGAATCTCAAGTAAAGAGTGCGTCTGTTCACACAAAGGATGTTGCTGGCAATCGTGACTTCAAGTTTGGAGTTAAAATTATTTTAAATGATCAAACAAAATACAATTTTTTTTGAAAAAGATGAATATGGATATGACATTGCTATTTTTCATTCCGGAATAACAAGCATAAGAGCCTCAATTGATAACCACGTCCTAATAACATATATTTATTATATTTTACCGATTAAGTATCTATATTATAAAAAACAAACGTATCTGTGCGTAACGCTGACGTCATTTTGCGAATGGCAACACTTCACGATCAAAGTTCGGTCTTGAAATTTTCGCTATTGCAATTTTTTAATCTTCTGACCATCGTACATTTTCAACTTTCTTCGCATAGGGGAAAAATTTACTTTCAAATGCGATTTGTTTAAAAACTGCATCTTAATTGACTGATGTATTGCATTTTCTAAAATAATTTTTAAGCATGATTTTTTTTTTTTAAATCTTATCATGTGCCGGTTTCAATCCATAATAATAATAAATATTTTGCACATAAAGCAACAAACGTTGTTCAGATTTTGTTTCTCACTATTTTTGCATAACGGAATTAACACTTCCTTTAAAAACAAATAAAAGAATAATATTAAAGGAAACGCCAATTCTAACATATTTGTGAAAGACAAATTAAAGAAATTAATACTTCTTTTATAAACAAATAAAAGAATAATATTGCAAAACACAAATCTAACATATTTGTAATCATACAATTTAAAATCACCAAATAGGATTTTTTTTTTCAAATGGAATTTGTTTGCAAAGTTCATCTCAGTTTACCGATTGTCTATTGCTTTAAAAACAATTTTAAAGCATGAAATATTTTTTAATGTATCTATATCGCACGGAGCTCGATTACGAAAGATTAATCCGTTTGCCCTTAAAACAAAATAAAGAGTTCACCATTTTCTTACGGCTAATATCCGTTAAAAAAGAAATTTCCTATGAATAAATAAATAAAATAATGTAAATAAAGCACAAATTTAACAGACATGTATAAGCACTGAAATTATCAGAATATAAAAGGACGCCGTAAGTAGCAAAACCTTGGTCAAATAGCTCTTAGTATACGGCTAATAAGAAAATATCGCTTTTGATAAATTTTGAAAATTTATTTGATTGTATAATTCGTATTTTCCATAAGAAAAATGCTTTTTTAATGTAAATGGGCAATCTCAAAAATTTATTGCATATAAAAAGATTATTAATTTTCAATAAATAATTTTTTGTCACCTATATTCTTCAACTCGGGAAGCCCGGGTACGATCCCCTAGTAAGATTAAATGCCAATAATGGTTCATCGTAAATGTCACATTCACTTGAGTTTAAGCAAGTTACACGTGTTTACGTCATCAAGTGATTTTTATTGCGACGTTTTATTTGTATATTTATTAATGTTATACTAATTTATTTGTTCTTTCGTTATTGAAAATGAAAATTACGTCAACTTGTATAATTTGGCGAGTGGTTTGGCGATTTATATAATTTGGCGAAATTGGTCGACGGAATAACTAAGTAGTACCGTATTTTTTTATTATTTTCTATTAGCCGTATTCTTATTAGCCGTAAGAAAATGATGAACTCTTTATTTTGTTTTAAGGGCAAACGGATTAATCTTTCGTAATCGAAGTCCGCGCGATATAGATAAATTAAAAACTATTCCATGCTTTGAAATTGTTTTTAAAATCATAGACAATCAGTAATCTGAGATGAACTCTGCAAATAAATTCAATTTGAAAAAAAAAATGCTATTTGGTGATCTAAAAATTTAAATTGTACGATTACAAATATGTTAGATTTGTGTTTTTTCATTATTATTCTTTTATCTACCCTATATATATAAAATCCTAATGAAACGAATTTAAGAAACGAATATATGAAACGCCTGAAATGTGTATCGATTCTTTGAATCGACTGATTAAACAACTGATTATGTTTCACAGCGATTTCTCCTAAACTATGGAATACTTTGCGATGAAATTAACACCAAAAATCCGTATTGATCCACAAATCTCAAAACTGGTAGTAGAATTTTTAAATTCGAATTAGTTTTCGAAATATTAATTTTTTTTCCAATTTTAAATACATTTTTCTTATGATGGCAACTCAAATTTCAATCATAGCAGATATTTTTTTTCTCATAATTCAGAAAAGGTTACTGTTTTAAATTAATTTGGCGACAACTTTGGCCTCCTTTAAATCTATGCTAGGAACAATGCTTTTTTTGTATTTCGTTATCATTTTATTTAATACAAAACTTTCATTTAAAAATGAAACATTTAAATTGATGGCTTCCACTTCTTTCTTTATTTTAAAAAACAAAACGAAAGGAAAAATATTAGGCACAGATGTCATATACGCAATGGGGTACATAATTGGCGCCAAAATGGCATTATTTTGGTTGACATGGTAACCCGGCTATTGTCATTTATTTACTTTTATTTCTATTTTTAATTTGGTACTTCTTAGTTATCCCGTCGACCAAATTACTGACGCCAAATTGTAAGATTAAATGTCAATAATGGTTTGCCATTAATTAATTAATTGTAAGATTAAATGTTAATAATGGCCAATAAAACCATTAATTCGACGTTTTATTTGTATTTTAATTAATGTTTTACTAATTTGTTTATTCTTTCGTTATTTAAAATAAAAATTCTGTCAATTTATATAATTTGGCGAGTGGTTTGGCGATTTATATAATTTGGCGAAATTGGTCCACGGGATAACTAAGAAGTACCTTTAATTTATATAAATTATTTTGTTCTATAGTTATTAATTATTTTTTTGCTATTTCCTTTTGAAAATAATAGAAAATAATTAAAAAATACGGTACAACGTAGTTATTCCGTCAACCAATTTCACAAATTATATAAATCGCCAATTTGTAGAGATTGACAAAATTTTTATTTTAAATAACGAAAGAACAAATAAATTAGTGTAACATTAATAAATATAAAAATAAAACGTCGAATAAAAAATCACTTCATGACGTAAACATGTGTAACTTGCTTTAAGTCAAGTGAATGTGACATTTTCGATCAACCGTTATTGGCATTTAATCTTATAGTTCGCGATAGATTTTTGGTCGACGGGATAACTAAGTAGTACCAAAAATGCATATGTAACTGGCATTCGAAAACGAGATTTTCGATAAATTTTCGTAAAAAAAAAAAAAAAAAAAAAAAAAAAAAAAAAAAAAATCATGCCAAACATGACAAATATGACATCTGGCGAAATAATAAATTATGTAACAAACCATGACATTTAATTTCAACTTCAAATTAATGTTTAAATTTACCACTCGAAGAATAAAAAAATTCTAAATGGCAAGTTGCAAAAAAGATATTGGCGAGATTTGCACCCGGCTTTTTTTGCTTTCGGCACAGAATTCATATACGGCCCCATATTGGCGCGATTTTTTTTCTGACGCCAATGTCATATACGCAACGGGTACTTAACTGGCGCCAAAGTATCGTTATTTTGCTTGATATGGTAAGCCGGATGTTGTTGTTTATGCTGTTGATGCGTTCCCCAAATTGGCGTTGGAAAAAAATCGCGCCAATATGGGACGTATATGACATTTGTGCCAAACCTTCATATGAAAGGCGAAGGGATCAGACCGTATTTGTTTATAGCATTTGATGACTTGAACTATTATAATATAGATGAAATGATGGGGGATAGAATAATATTTGGCGACTTATCACCTGTGCCTGGATAACATTAAAGTATCAAAATGGCACCTAGAGTATAAAAAACGACGTGTTCCGCGGGAGCTGTTGATGATAGTCACATGATTTAGGCTATTATTATAGAGATTATTTTAAAATATCGGGAGACAAAGACTCTGAATACTTAATTCATTTTATTTTAGCTTCTTTTCAAATGTTTAACTGATCTACTTTAATGAAAAACGAAAACAACCATTTGATGTCTTAACAGCAACTGATTCGCCCTTAAATTTTTGCAATCAAAGGGAATTGAATGGAAACCCGTTTACAGGGATATCTGCACAAATTTTTTCAGTATAATTTTATCTTCTCTAATATTTTTAAAACCCATCAGATTAGCATGTTTCTTGATTTTTAGATTCTGGGGTGTCTGAACGGGGGTTGGCGAGCGTAGCTTGCAGGGGGCAGAGCCCCCTAGTTTGTTTATAAAAAAGTAATAATTTCGTTAATTTGTCTTTCACAAATATGTTAGATTGGTGGTTTTTTAATATTATTCTTTTATTTGTTTATAAAGGAAGTATTAATTTGGTTATGCAAAAATAGTCAGAAACAAATGCTGAAAAATATTTGTTACTTTATGTGCAAAATGTTTATTATTTTTATGTATTGAAACCGGAACGTGATAAGATAAACTAAAAAAAAATCATGCTTAAAAATTATTTTAGAAAATACAATACATCAGTCAAGGAATACAGTTTTTAAACAAATTGGATTTGAAAGTAAATTTTTTTCCATATGCGATGAAAATTAAAAATGTACGATGGTCAGAAGATTAAAAAATTGCAGTACCGAAAATTTCAAGACCGAAATTTGACCGTGAAGTGTTGCCATTCGCAAAATGACGTCAGCGTTACGTACAGATACGTTTGTTCTTTATAATATAGATACATACGTAATCAGTAAAATATAATAAAAATCAGTTATTAGGATGTGGTTGTCAATTGAGGCTCTTATGCTTGGATTTGCGGAATGAAAACAGCAATTTTCACCAACTCAAAATTTGCATACGCACTTCTCATATCCATATTCATCATTTTTAAAAAATTTGTATTTTGTTTGATCATTTAAAAATCATTTTAACTCAAAACATGAAGTCATGATTGTCAGGAACTTCTTTTATGTGCACAGACGCACTCTTTTCTTGAGATTCTAATCTCAATTCCGGAGAGTAAAAATTTCCGTAATTTATGTTTTTTAGACGCATATGTGTTAAAATGTTTAGCTTTGTCCAAGAAAATGATCGTTTTCTTTTAAATATGACTTCATTTTCACTTAAGCATTTCGCCGAGTGTCTGAAGCTTAGTATCAGTGCACATGCAGAAGGTTAAACAATATAGAAAATTTATGAGTAGAAATGCGTGTTTTCAAAGCAGTATGTCATTTTCTGTTATTTTGCCCCTAATATAATATTCTGCTCCTAATGGGATTTAGCGACACTAAACCCTAAACAACAATTTTTATCGGAAAACAGCATGAATAAAGATAAAAATACCTCATTATTTTTCTCTTGTAGGCAATAATGAAAGCTATCTAATTTTCACCAATTTGAAGAAATTTCATAAAATGCTTTTAGAATTAAAAAATATAAAATTGGGGATATTTTTTTTTTTAAAGCAAAAAAAAAAAAAAAAAAAAAAAAAAACAGATAGTGCGATCACATCTACAAATGAAGAGCTTTCAGTTAAAAAGAAAAAAAAATATTAGTAAAATTGGTTCAGCAGAAAGATCAAGGCAGATGACAAAAAAACACACTTTTGTTGAAATATATAGATTATATGATATTAGGAAAATTTAAATTAAGCAAATTATGTTATTTTGATAAAATTATAGTAGAATGTCCTAAAGAGTAGCATTAAAATTTTATTATTCGACAGAATTTTCGACAAAAACTTCAGGAACACGATATTATTTTAAACCACGAATTATTTGTTCGCTTGTCTAATTCGGCGAAGCAAACACATCCAGGCGAGAATCATCAATTTCTGTAATATAAATCGCTATCATTTGCATGTCACCTTTCTTTTATATAGACACTCTAAATTTTTGTAAAACATTGCGTTTTATCAGTGTGTCATTTCGATTACATTATTTTCAAAAGTTAAAAATTTTCAACTGTGAAGAATTTCAAAGCAGCTGGGCTGTGAAAATGACGCACTTCTACAAGACACAATTCAGATTTAGGAATTAAAATGCACGCTTTTTTATAAAATGACGTTATTTACATCCGCTAAATCAATCCACTTTTACAATCAAGTCTTAAACTTCGTCTATAGAAAAGTATGCATATGACGTCATTATCACGGAATAACAGACAATATTCTTGACATAGCCCATATTTTAATTTCATTTTTTTTTCAGGCTTTAGGAGAAAATGGCAACAAAAAGATACAGTATTTTCTACTTTTGACTATTTTCCGTTTACTTTCAAGGACTTTCAATAGAAATGAGGTACTTTTGTTGACACGATAAGAAAAATGGTATTAAAAACTACAAAAAAATGAATATCTCAAAAATAAATTGAGATACAGCTAACATATTGCATTTAAAAGATCATTTTTTCCTTATACGATGGTGTAAAAATTTAAAATGTGCGATGTTTAGAAGTTTAAAAATTTGCAGTAGAGAAAATTGCAAAACCAAAATTATATTTCAGATTTCAAAGTGTTGCCATTTGCAAAATGACGTATGCGTTACGCGCAGATATGTTTGTCCTTTATAATATAGATAGGATATATATATATATATATATATATATATATGTGTTACATTTGAGCGGAGGATGGTTTTGGGGTCTGGGGGTCATAATCGATAAAAATATACCGATATTTTCCGGAAGTGCTTTCCTCCGGACGGCTGCAATGTGTAGATTTTCACTTTTTGTAATGAAAGCTACCTAAAATGCTAACTTTTCTGTCTTAGTTTTATCCCCTCTTAAGTGCAACAACATGCAGTTTACCATTCAACTCATTGACATTTAATTATATCGAAGTAGAGATAGCTTTGGGGTCTTTATCTACAATGGCTGTCGCCTCGAATGATAATTTATTTTATACACAGAAATAATTACTTAAACCACACATGCCAATTTCGTCAATATAAAAGGACGAGAGAGCACAAGGAAATTTACAACACCGGAGAATTACAGCCGGGAGCTCCACAAAGAGTGTGCAACAGAGCCTGCGGGAGTCGAACCCGCAGACCACCTAAGCTCTCAAGAGATTAGAGACGTGGTGCCTTAACCACTCGGCCATGGTGTGACCGGCCCATAGAGTAAAGAGAAATAATATATGAAGTGTGGTGTCTGGGGATGACGCCGAAAATGTAACCCTAAAGTCCGTTACATTCGGCCCAAACACAACCACGTGCTTGTCAATTCAAACCTGTATTTCTTTGCTCTCCCTGTCACGCGAAATTAGTTTACTTCACATGTGTACCCTGTATTTTAAATATCTCAAGATACAAAAAGCTATTAGAATGTGTTTGGATGGCCATAGTGACAGCAAGAACGTTAAATGGCGGTAGATAACATAATGATTTCGAAGCATCAAATACTGCACATTTCGTTTGTTTTACGTCGGTGCTAAAGGTGTAGTTTCAAAGCCATTTGTAGTTGTTGCTCTCAAAATGATTTTCTACTTTAAATTAAACAAGTAATTTAAAAATTTTGTTTTTAAATTCAATTCCTACTTAGGTCATCAAAGAAAAATATAATCCCTTAAGCTATTATTATTTTTAATAACAATAGTAAAAATTAATCCACGCTCGCAAATAGCCAAGATAATTTTATTTTTATTTTATATTTTGCAATGTTTTTCATTATGCTTGTTGTCTCTTGGCATTGTTTACCATGTTATTGTTTTGTTAAATTATATGAAAAATAATCCACGCTCACAAATAGGCAATTTAATTTTAATTTAATTTTATGTTTGCAATGTTTTTCACTATGCATCACTATGCAACAATGTCTCGTGACATTGTTTACTATGTTTATTGTTTTTTTATTATGTGAAAATATTTTCTATCGCGAATGATTTTGAAAATGTCGCCGTTGGTGCGACGAAACGATCGTCAATCTTAATAAAGATATTTTATCACTTTTTATAGCATTTATTTTACTTAATACCTTAAGCTAATATTAGCTTTTGTTGCATTAAAATATCTCAATTTGTTGATTATTTATAAGCCAGTAAGCCCTATTGGTTTACAATGGAAGTCTATGGGAATTTGTTGAAATATTAGAGATATCGCCAAGTTGGCGACAAACTTGGCGGTATTTGGCGACAGAGCAGGGTCCCCCCTATGGTAACCCCCCTTATAGATATGAAGATGCATTAAATGCTGTTCAATAACCAATGGCCGCTATTTTGTCTCAAATATAAAACTAAAATTAATTAATTAAAATTTAATTAATGAATTAATATCTGAAAAAACTGTATTAACATCAATTGCCATCCAGTACAAGTTTAAAAAAATTTATTTCAACTTGATAGGAAAAATAATAAGTATTTTATTAACGATTGAAAATTTGAACAAGATATATATATACAGGGAGAGTGTGAACTAATAGTACGAATTGAAAAACAAGTGGGTGTTTCTATTTGCTGTTTGCGGATTTTCGTCACTCCAACCCATTAGGGTAAGATCTTGAGTTATCGTTTTAACCTCATTTGCCATTGGTAAAAAAAAAAAAAAAATGCAATTTAACAAATTATAACGACCATTTGGAAAATGATTTTTTCAAAGACTAAAATTTAAGACATAAAAAAAAAAACACGGAGTTGATCATACATTATGTACGCCATGAATTAAACATTAGTAGTGTTATTACACACAAAAATTGCGAGCGACAGAAATCGCCTGCGACTCGTACTTATTATCTACCTGAAACTTACGCATTATCCAAGCATTTCATTGGCTGTTCGGGAAAAGGATTTTCCATCGTCAGATTTCCAAGAAATCTGATGGCCAATCTTAAATGAAATTTATTTCTTAAACTTCTAAACATCCCACACTATTACTTTTTATATCGTCGTATAGAGAAAAAATGTACTTTTAAATGCAATTTGTTTGAAAGCTGTATCTCAATTTGTTTCTGAGTTATTAATTTTTGTAGTTTTTATTATTTTTTGTCATAGTGGCAACAATCTGTTGTCCATCTCTGTTGAAAGTAAAGGGAAATACAGATTTCTGTATAGACCAATCAGAAAACGAATAAATTGATGATTAAGCCAATAAAAACCTTCAGATATGCCTTTGATTTCGTACTCTGACGAGGAGAATAACCATTTTTCCAAATGGTTAAAAGAAAAAAAAAAGCCACATCGCAAATGGCATTCCGTTCCCTTGAACGGTATTAGCAGAAAAGGCGTATGTATCTGTATTATGATAATCCTCTATATGTACGCCTGCAGGTAAGTACCAGGCGTAACATTCATCGCAGATCCATAGGGAATTTTTGAACTATTATTTGCAAGCTATACTTCCAGTTGCTAAAATATTAAAAATGTTATTTAACAGCCTTATCAAAATATTAATTTCTAAACAGGCAACAACATTTAAATTTTTAAAAGGTAAATAGGTCCTTACATTTTGAAAGATCTTACCGAACAAGTAACTTAAATTTATAAGAATAAATGATCTCAATTTTTTCGATGCTGACGTTTCATTATCGTTCTTTTAAGTTTTTAGATGCAAAAGTACTTGATGTAGTTTATTTGTAAGATATTTCTATACCTAAAATGACCCTGAAAATGACGATTTTTTATACCAACACTAGAAAACGATATAATAATGATTTACACATCATTTGTATTTCAGTAGTTACAAAATATAAACAGACACGAGGATCAGGAGCCATAATGACTAAGAGCCATAATGAAAATACAGTTTTATTTCTCTCTCTCTATTCTAAAAAAAGTAATTAACGCTCTCACCGCCGCAGTAAATGAATTTTTTGTGACCGGGGTCTTTCTTCGTTAATATTAAAAAAACTACAACATACAAAAATACGAAAATTTGTTTTGTTATAGAGAAATGTTTGATAAACAAGTTGATGTAGACAGTTTTAAATCGATTAATTATTTTAAGGGATATTTAATGTTAAATTTGTACAAAATCGTCCCGTTAAAAAAAATGTGTAGGAACAAAAACTATACATAGGAATTTAATCGTTTTTCTAAGAATATGCATTAGAAGCTCCTTGTGTGCAGATTGCATTTATATATTTTTTTAATTTGACTAATGTTTTGAGAGTTTATTTCCATTTAAATTCAAATTTTCAGAATTTCGAGAGATATTTTTTACATATATTAGAAAGATTATTATTTTTTATTGCTGTCAATTGTAAAAACTGGGCAAATAATAACATTTTCTCCAAATTGAAAATTTATTTAGACGTGACTATTATAAACAGAAAACACATTCAAATTAAATTAATTAAATGATTGCATATTAAAGAGCTGCAAAATATTGGAAATTACGTCATAAAAACTATATTTACACGAGAATTTCAAAGGAAAAATACAATTTTAAAATAATAATTTCTTTATTCTGCGTTAAATATCGTACATGGAGGAAATTACGTCATATTTAAAATGGTCAAATAGTAATATTACCAAACAGTTTAAAGTTAAAATTATATTTACACGATATAATTATTTCTCATGCCTAGCTTATATTTCAAACTAATTTGGCCAATTCTAAGGCAGCGTAAATAAAAATATTTCATTTCGAGTAACAAAAGTATTTTCACGTGAATATTAAAAAGAGAAAGAAACTTTTAAATAACAAATTCATTAATATGCCTTAAAAACTGTAAATAGGAGAATTACGTAATATTTAAAATGACCAAATAACAATATTGCAAAACAGTTAAAATTTATAAATATATTTACATGAGACATTTATTTCATATTTCGAGATGATCTTTTAAACTATTGTTGTGAGATCTAATACAGAGCAAATAATATTTCATTTCTAAAAACAAAAGTATTTTTACGGGAACATTTAAAATAGAATGAAAACTTTGATGAAATAGCGTTGCTAAAAAATACCGGGAGACAAAGACTCTGTTTAGTTAATCCAATTTTTATTATCTTATTTTCAAATGTTTAACTGATCTTATTAAATCAAAGACAAAATATAAATATGCAGCCATTGGATCTCTTAATAGTAGCTGATTTGGCCTTTAAATACCCTAATTAAATGGAAATGAATGGAAAACCGTTTACAGGGAAATCGCCATTGGTTTTTTAATTATAATTCAATCTTCCATATTCTTTTTAAAGCCGATCAAATTAGTCTGCCGTGTCTCAACGGTGTTTGGCCAGCGTAGCCCTTAGGTAGCAGAACCCCTAATAAAATAAAGAAGACTATATGTATGCAAACGCATATTTTCTTTTAATATTCCGTCATTTACTGAAAATTCTCTAACACCTTTTTTACTTTGAAGGAAATTTTAGAAAGTTTCATCTTATTCATATTAATTGTATCGCATACTTCATAGTAATTAAAAACTCATAAGAAAACAAAGAATGTAATAAATAAAAGCAAACAAAGGTTAGGCTTTTCACAAAAGTGTGCAGAGAAACATGCTTTTTCTTTAAATAACTTAAATTTTATTTCTGAAATCACTGCATCCGACATCCGCAAATGAGGTTTCACTTTTGTAAGTACCGGGTGTCCCATGGATTTTAGAATTCAATAACTTGCAAACGGTGACCGATATTAAAAAAATTCTTGCAAAATGGTTATGTAAGATGTCAGGAGTTTTTATGCTGCGATTATCAGTTTTAGTTACAAATAGCATCAATAGATAGCGCTGCAAATACTAACCTCTAAATCCAGGCTCGATTTTTCGGCCTCTTTCTTCTTGCATGCGGAAAAAGGAGATTAAAATGTATTGGAATGGATCCCGAATTACCAAAAATCGGGTCTTTACTGAGTACCTATTGCTCCCAACGCCATCTATTGTTTGAAATTCTAACTAAAATCAAGAATCTTTGTAAAAAAACTCCTAAAATCATACATAACTCTCCGGAAAGAATTTTTTAAATATCTGTCACCGTTTGAAAGTTGTTGAATTTTAAAATCCATCAGGCATTTTGGGACACCCGGTAGATTGTGTGGTAACACAGCAAACTTCCAAACGAAATTTGAATTTTAGAATTTGATGAATAATAGTATTAGTTGTAGCTGTTACACGTAGCATGATCCATCGAAAAGTATCAAAAATGATTTCTGCTGTAATTTTTTTAAAATAACGACAGCCAGCACATTTCATACATAAATAACATTGACGTTATAAATGCAACTATTCCTGATCATTTTCTTACAAAAATACCACATCATTCGGTGAATTCTTTCGAAAACTAACTCGCGTTAGTGACTGTAATTTTTAAGTTATTGAATTTTATTTTTTGTGACTCAGATAATCCCGTACATTTTTTTCACGGTGCTGCTGCGGTCTCAGGACTGTTAAAATTTGAAAAAATAAAAAAAAAAGAGATTATTTTCAACATTTAATATTTTAAAATGTATATGATTAAAAAAAATATTTTTAGGGAGATGAATGATATAAGTATGTTATTTCATTTCATAAATTGCCAGTTAAAGAATTATCAATTACAGGGGCTCAATACTGTCATACATTTGACAAGCAGATAATTGGTATAACAGCTTACGCGCAGGATTATAAAATAAATTTTGCAACTAGAATAGGAATTTTGGCCCCTACTTATACTTTCGATTATAATAATTACCCTGAACCTAAATAAATTTCTTTTTAGAGGAATTTTATATATTTAATAGAAAGTTGTATTTAGATAATGCAAAATTCTGAAAATTTCAACAGTATAGTCACCTGAAAAAATACATTTTTGAACAATAAAAAAGAAATTTTAGGTTCCGTTTATACAGACAAGCGTGAAACAAATGTTTTGAAAATTTCATTAAAAAATATTTAGAAGTTTTTGAGATACCGTTCGCATTATGCCCAAAAACATCGTTTGGAGAAAAATGACTTTAAAGTTTAGAAAACGCCGCTACAGCAATTGAATTGATTCTGGAAGCCATAACTTCTGTTCTAATGGGAATTTCAAGAAAACAATTATAACAAAATCTTTATAAAAGATAGTAGTTTAATATCTAAAAAAAAAATAAAACTTCGAAAATTTTGAAGCTTTAAGTGTCCTGAGACCCCTTACGGAAAGTTCTATTAAATTAAAAGAAACTTGACTAATAGCAGAAAATGTATGAAATTTTACCTTGAATGTATGCCAAAATAGCCAGAACGGCAACCAAAAAACGTTGAAAGGTACGCATTATTTTTATATAAGCAAGTTTATCTCTTCGAGATATAAGCAATAGGTAGTGCAAAGTGTAATGAGCGATAGATCTTCTGTTCGATTTATATGTAACTTTCCACAGTAAAAAAAAACAATACTTAAGGAATTTTGAAGTAAAAACTTGTCATTTTAAACTGAAATATTGCGCAGCTATTTTCCAGAAATATGTCTTTTTTGTAAAATATCGTACATTTGAAATGAATATGAAAAATTACTCCATTGCTTAAATTTGAAATGACATTTGCATAAAAGACCTGTCAGTCGTATACGACAGTGCTTTCAAAATTCAATATTCATAGCATTCTTTAGAAGAAAATGTCTTTCCGTCAATTATTTTAGAAATTCAAAATAAATATACTGAACTGATGGAAATAACTTTAATTAAAAACATGTCAAATAAAATTGAAATAGACGAATTGAGGATATTAATAAGATATTGAGGATATACAGTAGAGCGCCGAATATCCGAACAAGTCGAGGCCGACCCTAGTTCGGATAAATGGACAGACAATTTAAGGGATGTTTTTGACTATACTAAAACCTTCCCACTTTATCCAAGCTTATGACTGGCAGCACTAGTTAGTGCTAGCGTGTTTAAAAACTGTTTTTTATTACTTTTTTAGCATTTAAAATTTTCTTTTTCTCTTTTTATCAATTTCTGAACTCCAGAGATTATATTTTAAGCTAAAAAGCATTCGATTGTTGCTTGCTTCAAAGAAGATATTCTTACCAATGCTGCCATATCTCGAATTCTTCTTAAATATGATAGTTGAATAAGATCAGAGTTCTTCCGTTCGACCCATTTCATAGCTGTTTCCAAACATTCAAAGCTTTGTTATGTGATGGACCTGCGTCATTTTCGGAGCATTCGTTTTCATTCCTCCAGTTTTTTTTTTCATCTTAATTCTCATCCACAATCTCATCATCATTTTTAAAAAAAATTGAGAGAAATAGGCTGTTCAGATAATTGGAAGTTCGGTTAATTTTAGTTCCGATAATCGGCTCTCTACTTTACTAAGATTTTTGTTCAGTTATTGGGTGCAACTAAGTGACAATATATTTAAGCAAGTCGGAAATTGTACGTCAAAGGTGGAAAATGAGGTGCGTTCGTACTATAACTATATAAATATTCATATCTTGGTGTAATAGCTGTTACAATCTTGCGCGAAAATGCATGAATACAAAATTTATTACGATTATATATATTAAATTCAGTGTAACGGAAATAATATGACTCCATCTTAAATGCGCCGTAATCACCATGGCAATCTAGAATCATTACCTATAACAGTATATAATTTAATGAATTACGTATGATAGGATTGAATAGAATGAAGAAAACTTTTATTAATATATTTTTAGGTTTTGATTCGATTTTCATAAAATTTGAAATGACTCTAAAAAATTCTGCAACAACAAATTTAAAAACATTCGGTTGTTTAGCTTTAGCGCTGTTATATGCGGACAGACGGACAGCCAGACTATAAGAGCTACGTATTTCTATAATTACGAACGCATATAAAAATTTTAGAACTTTTTTACATTATTTCCCAGAATATACCGTTTCTCTATCGGAATAAGGGCGCAAGTGTGTATATAAAGGAATTTTTTATTAGTCTTTTGAAAAATTCAGTAGGTAAATTTGAATGTTTTTTATTCTTTACTAGCTAAAGTACTCGGCTTTGCCCGGAATTTTAAGAACGTTTGTTTTGAAAAACCCATTTCAAAATTTAACATACAAAAAAAAAAAAAAAAAAAAAAAAAGAAAAGAAAAAGTCTAAGTGTTGTACACATGAATCAAATGAAAGCCCAATATAAAAATGTATAAATTTAATAACTGACGCAAAATAATGCAGCTATAAATGAACTTATTTCCATTCATCATTGAAGCAATAATGTTAAAATACGCCAATATTTCTATAATCAAATTTTATCATGCTTCAATACATTTTTTCACACTTATATATGACGTTATAGATTCAGCACGTCCTTAATATTTCTAATATGATGTAATATTCCATTTTTTTTTTTTTACTTTCTTCTATCTTTACAAGAAGAAAGTATTGTATTCATGAAAATTTTCGAATTCCGGATTAAGACGGATTTACACGTTTTAGGAGTTAGAGATTCCAAAAAACATGTTTTTACAAAATGTCTGTCTGTGAGTCTGTGAGTCTGTCTGTCTGTCCGTCTGTCTGTATGTGACACAAATTTTGTGGGTGCTTTATCTCAAGAACTAATGCACGGAATTAAATAAAAATTTATATTCAGGAGGCGTCCTAACCCATTCGGAACCATAGGTGCATATAAGCACCTTCATATAGAGCATACAAAATTTGTTTCTGGTACCAGTAAAAAAGAAAAGTAATATTTGCTTTCTTTAATTAGAGCATTTTCATAATAATTTAAGTAAAGGTAACTTCTTTTAAAAAAGTGGTGCCAACCGAATAAAATTTGTGTAAAAGCCTCCGGTTCCGAAAGTGTTAACAAATAATTATGTAAACACAATTTTACTTTTTTCTTCTCCCTCTCTAATACATTGATGTTACGTTGTTGCTGAAATAACAATTAAAATTTAATGTAAAAAAATAAGTCTATAATTTTAACAGTGAAAGTAGGCAAACAATTATTAAATTAATCTACTAATACGTTTCATTGTACTCATTTAGTTCCATTTTGTTATTACATCGTTAATTATAGTCCAGATACGAATATTTTTTTGAATATTTTTATTTATAATTTCATTTTGTTCTTATTAAAAGCGCGGCATAACTACCGCACAAGTGCGGCGTCTCAGCCTGAATGTACTGGTGACGCGCCGCAGAGTACACTGTAAAAAAACCACTGTAAATTTCCCAGAACAAACTCGATCACAGTGAATGTGCTGTATCTTTCTTTGGTTTCCTGACTACATTAACATGGAAAATACAGTAGTTGCGTAAAATTAACAGCGCAATGTGCTGGCAATTTTTTTCAATTTGGACGCCAGCTCAACTGCTGGCGTCCAAATTGCCAGCACATTGTGCTGTTAATTTTAAGCAACTACTGTATTTTCCGTGTTAATATAGTCAGGAAACAAAAGAAAGATACAGCACATTCACTGTGATCGAGTTTGTGCGCGAGATGAACGGTACTTTGTACTGTAAAAATGTCGTCTTTTTTTTTTCTTTACAGTGTAATGTTTCAGAAAAAAGTTGTTAAAAAATATTAATTATTTGTTTTGAATTGTTTTGTTGCAGTACACGCGTTATTTATTTAACATTAAATAACGCAGCATGATTTTTTTTTATTTAATGTCCACCATGGGACTTTATACACAAATTCAAATAAATATGAGGCATAAATACCGGAATTACTTTATATCTCGAAGTGCTAATCCTTTTTCTGTATATCACGATTATTTTAAGATGTTTGATTTGATTGAAATAAAACGAGTCAAAAAATGATTGTAGATCAAAAAACTTCACACTATTAACTCGAAAGGGAGAAAGAATGATTGATTTACATTTAAACTTTTAAAAATCTATTTCCACTCGTTAAAAAATACTGTAATTTGTCGCGCATGCACGCGGTTATTACACAAAATACATTTTACAAATTGAATTGCGCTTGATTCGTAAATATCGCTCTGTTGGAATAAACTTCAACTGTGCTACTCCAGTCTTGAATATGATTTAATCCAGTTGGAAAAAAATATTCGTTCCCTTCATTATGACCTAATTGCATGATATACAGGAGTTTCCGAGTTAAAACACACTTTCATCATGTAAATGCTATAGTTATAGCTCGGATGAATGAAACTAGCTCTGCAGTTTGCAGCCATGTCCAACAAATAACCGTGGATTCTGTCAGTCAGGTATCGTCCAGATAGCTTAACAGGTAAAGCATTGGCACAGTACGCCAAGTATCCACGTTCGATTCCTGGTCTGAACATTTTTCGCTCTGTTGGAATAAACATAAACTGTGCTACTCCAGCCTTGAATATGATTTAATACAGTTGGAAAAAATATTCGTTCTCTTCAATATGATACGTAAGTATTTAAGATTCAACTAGCCTTTGTATATGTGATCATTGGTCAGAAATCCGGCAACGATATTACATTTAAATTTCAGAAACCTTTAACCCCTTCGGGAGGAGCAATCGACACGTATACGAGGCGCATAAGTTGTTCAGAATCCTTGATTATTCCCACCAGTGATTTTTTATTATACTAGGGGGCTTTGCCCCCTACGAGCTACCCTCGTCAACCCCCGTTCAGACACCGCAGACTCTAAAAGTACGCTAATTTGATCGGCTTTAAAAAGATTTCAGAAGATTGAATTATAATTTAAAAAACAATTGTGATATCCCTATAAACGGATTTCTATTCATTTCTCTTTGACGGAGAAATTTTAAGGCCAAATCCGCTGCGGTACTACTTGATTAACCCGTCGACCAATTTCTCCAAATTATATAAATCGCCAAAGCACTCGCCAAATTATACAAATTGAGATTTTAAATAAGGAATTGACATTTTAAATAAGGAAAGAACAAATAAATTAGTGCAACATTAATAAAAATACAAATAAAACGTTGAAATAAAAATAACTTGATGACGTAGACACGTGTAACTTGCTTAAAGTCAAGTTAATGTGACATTTACGATCAACCATTATTGGCATTTAATCGTATAGTTTGGCGAATGATAGATTTTTGGTCAACGGGATAACTAAGTAGTACCAAAAATACATATGTATATCGCTGTTTTCGTCTTTGATTAAGTAAAATAAGATAAACATTTTAAAATAAGCTAATATAAAAGGAATTAAGTAACCAGAATCTTTGTCTCCCGGTATTTTTTAACAAAGCGAAAAGAAAGTTCTTTTAAATAAGACAATTTAAATTAATCGTTTTTAATCTAACGTAATTTTGACCAAACTATTCTTTCTCTTTTTAATATTCACGTGAAAATACTTGTGTTAGAAATGAAATATTATTTGCGCTTTCTTAACAAAAATAGTTGAAAAGTATCCTCTCAAAATATCAAATAAATGGCTAGCGCAGTTTTTAAATTTAAACCGTTTTGCAATATTATTTTGTGTTCATTTTATGTAATAACTGTAATTTGACGTAAATATGACGTAATTTCTCCTATTTAAGACTTGTAACGCATGTTAATAAATTTGTTATTTTACAAATTCCTTTCTCTGTTAAAATTCACGTGTAATTTTAGTTTTTATGACGTAATTTTTAATAAGTTCTTGCTTTTTGTACATAATTATTTAATTCTAATTCCAAATGTTTTTTTTCTGTTTATAATAGTCACGTGTAAATAAATTTTTAATTTATTACACGTATAAATATTTTTTTTTGAAGCAAACATTATTGTCTCCGTTGTTTATATAGTTGGCAACAGTTTAAATTAATATCACTTTCTAAAATCTCTCTATTCTAAAAAAAAAGTAACTACCGCTGTAACCGCCGCCGCCGGTTTTGAATTTTTTGTGACCGGAGGTATTTCTTCGATAATATTAAAAAAACTGTTGCATACAAAAATATGAAAATCGGTAGTATTATAGAAAAATGTTTGATAAACACGCTGATGCAGACAGTTTTCAAATCGAAGAATTATTTTAAGAGATATTTAATGCCAAAGTTGGACAAAATCGTTCCATTAAAAAAGTTTTATAGGAGCAAAAACTGTACATAGGAATTTAATCATTTTTAGATCATTTTATTCGTCAGAATTTCCCGGTGTGCAGATTGCAGTTAGTTTTTTAATTTGAATAATTTTTCGAGGTTTTATTTCTATTTTAAATTCAAATTTTCAGCATTTCGAGAGATATTTTTTACAAATTTTAGAAAATTGTATTAATTTAAACTGTTGCCAACTGTACTATATAAACAGCGCAAACAGTAATGTTTGCTTCAAATTAAAAATTTATTTTACACGTGACTATTATAAACAAAAAATATAAAAAGCAGGAACTCATTGAAAATTACGTCATAAAAAGTATAATTACACGTGAATTTTAAAAGAGACGGAATATTGTAAAATAATAAATTCATAAACATGCGTTAGAAGTCTTAAATAGGAGAACTTACGTCACATTTACGTCACATTACACTTATTATATAAAATGAACAAAAAATAATATTGCAAAACAGTTTAAATTTAAAAATTGCTCGAGACATTTATTTGATATTTTAAGAAGATCATAATATTTCATTTCTAACAAAAGTATCTTTACGTGAAAAAAGAAAAAGAATAAAGTATTTAGTAAGAACACTGCAAATCTCCAAAACATATTTTACACACAATACAACGCATTCACGTACGCCTGAGATGTCAAGAAGTGTTTCCAATCTGTTTCATGCGATCCCAGGTGTTTGAGAATGTGTGAAAAAATGCGTTTGCCGAATATCAGCAGGAACTTTGATAAAGATTGAATGGCAAACGAAACACATACTTATAACAGAACACAATAAAAACGTATTTCAGTTAACGTTATGTTCAGTGTTAAATTTAGATATTTTTGTCCGGGAAGAGGACTTTCTGCATCTCCGGGTGGAAATTGCACTTTCTGAAATTAATTAATAAAAATTTTTAAAACTTCCGGGTGGGGATTTCTTTTAGACATCTCTCCGTGCTGGAGTATATGTGTGTGGAAATGGGGGGGGGGGGGGCTGTGACTCTGCTTACAGACCCCTTCCCCCCAGAAAACATTACGAGAACATTATGACGAGTATTGCATTCCATGGGCGCTGGTAAGGGGAAGGCCTTTTCATCTTGCTGGATTTTTACATTTAATTAACAGAAAAATTCCTTTTCTCTATAGATTTTGAAAAAAAGAGACAAATATATTCTTCTCAAGTGATTAACCACGAAGAACAAAATAAATTAAGTTTTTTCATTAGGAGAGCCCCCCCTCCTTTCTTAACCTCACCTTAACAACTCATTATTAGTTTCTGTTTTTCTTTTTCTTTACATATTTTAAAACGTTATCTGAAACGGATGTGTGTGTGTGTGTGGGGGGGGGGGGGGTGCTTTTATTTCAGTTAAAAGAGTAAACTATATTTCGAATATTACTTCGGGGAATGGGATATTTTTTGATATCTTGTCGCCCTCGGTAGGCCATTTAATTTACTTGCCCCCAAAAAGTACGTAAATTGCTACTTTTTTACGGTAGACCAAATGTTGTTGCATAAAAAAAAATACAGCATACGGACAACTAATAGTGTTGAATTCAGACACTTTTCTCCGGAAGGGATTCCTGTGTCTCCGGGGGGGGGGGGGGGGCATTATAGAGTTCCGGGGGGAAATTGCACTTTTTGACCAGTGAAAATACAAAATCTCAAATCTTCCGCGGGGGGAACATCTCATTGCTTCGGGGGGGGGGGGGATGTCTCCCGGGCCACCCCCTGAATTCAACTCTATAAATATCCACTGTCTAATAATGCCAGCTCAAAAACCGAGTTTGGCCGGCACAGCACGGCTCTCAAAGAACGTGCAGGAGTTCAATTTATTTGCCGCTCTCTCCCCCAAAAAGGATAAAAAGTTTACGCTTGCGCAGTGAAAAATTCATTGCTAGCCAGAGAAAGTAAACAGACGCCATTTTATGGCGCGCGCAAGTAGAAAGTTTGAAACTTCGATGCGTTTCAAGACATCGTCGTATTACGACATTGAAGTGGAAACATTAAAGGAAACGGTACGGTAAGTCTTTATTTCTTTATAACTATTGTTTTAAAATTAAATTGTAGTTTCCAAACGTGATTGAGATATCAACTGATCTAAACTGAATTCAGTTGATATGTACTATACAAACTGAAGTCGATTAGACTGATAGCTGGAGTATTCTCATTTTCTATTTGTTTAGAAATCTGTTAAGTTTAGATTCATAAAATTGCAATAACTTTATTACAAAGTACAAATGCAAATAGGGCTGCTATGACATGTGTTGTTTGTGTTATTCTAATGAAATTATTTGTTTTCAATTTTTATACTTTCTCAGATTACAAGTATTTCGTAGTACGATCTAATTGCAAGTTTAATTGCTTTCGAAACTTGCTATTTTTGGCAGCTATTCATTCATTAAGACAGAAAAAAAAATCATGAAAATCATATTTTAATATAAATCTGTTTAAAATTGTAATTTAACATATTTAAAAAAATCATGGTGTGTTTTGTATTTAATTTCATAGTGTGGGCAAGAAATTAAACTAGCTTTTTAGACTGTTGGATTTTCATTAGCACCGTTTAACGTTCGCTCGATGCACATGAAATATGATTTGGATTTATAAATCTACAAATAAAAGAAAATCTGCTGCCAGGAATAATTTTTAGTTGCCAATAACTCTTTTGCCTCACCCACACACACATCTTATGTAATTATAATTTTTGTTAAAGAGCGCATATAAGTTACGGTGTTTAAAAAAAAAATGAATATTTTTAGAAATTCAAAATTCATTTGTTGTCATTTTTTTTTAAAATTAAAATTTAATTTTTTTTTTGTTGGGTTACAATGCTGAATAGCTACGCAGAATTTTATATTTCCAAACCAATTAAACCTCTAATTGTAACATATATTTTTTAATACTTTAATTAATAAAATTATAACTAGTAATTACAGAAATTATAAACTGCAAATTAGCATACTATCATTTATAAATGAAATGCTTTATATCCCACATAAACAAGTATTGGGGCCTTTTTCATGCCTATTCACAGACTCAGCAAGCAATTACTTCAATATTTATAGAATTTATTTAACATAAACAAGCCATTTGTTTACTTTTATGCAAACATAAGTAAATTGTATATATAAAACAATAATAACATATAGGGTAGATGTGTCAGTAATGGGCTGGGGACCCTTCAATGTTTTTGGTTTATAAAAAAGTAACCAATAAAAATTTAACTTTTATTATTTTTTTACAATTCCCCCTTGTATATTTTACAATCTTGCATTATTGTTGACACTCGTAATCAAACCAATCAGGAAGCAGAAAATAATGTTTCAAAGTTCCATGTTTTTCAGTGAAAATCTTAGTGAACATGCTAAGAGCTGACTTCATTTAATAAATTTATATATTTTTTCTTTCCAAATTTGCAACTTTTTGTTTTGGTAGTAATAGAAAACTTTAAATTTTATGTACTAATAGGCATTTATAAAATTTCATTTATTTTTAATGTTTTAAGAGGGATGTCCATTACTGGGATGTTTAATTACCATATATACTCGTGTATAAGTCGAAGAATTTAAGTCCTACAATACAAAGTACTACTATATTTTAGCAGTCTTAAGAAGTTGTTTAACCTTGGCAGGAATAAATTAAGGCTTGTATAGATTTTTGAAAGAAATTTTGGTACTTGTTAGTTATCCTGTCGACCAATTTCGCCAAATTATACAAATTGACACAATTTTTATTTTAAATAACGAAAGAACAAATAAATTAGTAAAACATTAATAAAAATACAAAACGTCGAATTAATGGTTTTATTGGCATTTAATCTCACAATTAATTAATGGCAGCTATTATTGGCATTTAATTTTATAATTTGGCGACAGTAATTTGGTCGATGGGATAACTAACAAGTACCGAAATTTTTCTTTTAAGTATCATTAAATTGATGTGAATAGGTTTCAAAATAGTTTAAGCTTCTTCGGTTTTACATATTATACAGTTTTAAAACATTGAATTAAAAAAAAGTTTGATGAGAAACGTGAAAGAAAATTTCCTAATTTAATGAAAATTTATTATTATTTTTTTTTTTATCTTCGATTACAAATCACTTTTCAACATACTACCAGAAATGTGGTTCGACTTATTACACGGAAATTATTTTTTTTTTTCAAAATTTTGCATAAGAATTGGAGGGGTCGACTTATAAATACACTTGAGTATATACGGTAGTCATTTTCCATTAATGGACACACCATGTAGACATTGCTAAAAATGTAATTTCAGTAATGTTTATAGTGCATAAAATATTTTGACTTGAATGAAAACCTAAATAATCAAATTTAATTTTTAAATTACACTTACCAAAATGTAATAACACCAAAACTTTTATAAATAGCTGCTTTTTAAGTTATTTTATGTGGTTAATAAAAATTTCAATATATATATATATATATTTTTATGTATCTCTGCCTTGCATATTTTATAATCTGGCAATCAAACCAGTCAGGAAGCAGAAAATATTGTTTCAGAGTACAGTCAAAGAGGGGTTCATAGGGCTTAAACCTTCCCCATTCAATAAAAGCAATTAAGTTGCAAAAGTTGTTAAAAATTTATTTTCTGTCTTAAATGTTTGTGCTTATTCATCTGTGACAAAAAGATATATTATTTTAGTATTCAGGGGTGAGGAAATACACCATTTTACTTGCCACTGGCGAGTGAATTTTTAGGTAGTCTTCAAAATCTGGAAACTGTAGAGATAATGCCAAAAACTTTATTTTTTACTAGTTAGCTATTTTTTACAACTTTCCAAATTCCTGCAATGTAAATTTTGTACCTAATGAAATTTTATTATGTATTCAACTTTCCTCTCTTGTAATACATTCCTTAATTTTATAGAAAAGAAAAATTATGAAACTGCACTGAAGATTGAAGTAACAGTAATCAATTATTTTTTAAGTTGTATAAAGTTTGTCATAACAATTTTCAACTGTATGTTTTGTTTTGCTGGCTGGTAAGATTTTCAGAAATTCTCCACCCATTGTAATATGAATGAAAGTTATAGTAATCATGAAACTAGTAAATCTGCAGATCAGTGACCCCAAACATCAGTTCTACAGTTTTATTTTGAAATTATTTTATTTAGTATTTAAAATATCTAACTCAACTCCCAGTATCATTTCTTTCATATTTGTAATATTAATTATTACTAATATATCAAGTGGCCTCTGAAAGTTTAATTGTAAAAAAATAGTGAGACGAAACTAAAACGATACACTAATACTCCATTTTTTTTTTTTTTTTTTTTTTTTTTTTTTTAATCATTATTACCTTTCTAAATCCCCCACTGTCTGAATAATTTGATAGCTGTAATTGCCTGATATTTAGTATTTTAAACTATCCATCTGTATAGCACAAAATTAGCACTCGCCAATCGTTGAGTAACAGTTAAAATGTGGCGATTAACTTTATTGTCCTCACTCGCCAAACTTAATGGGCACTCCTTGCCAAATGTGATTGTTGAAAGGTGTATCGATGGAGGAAAGGGGTGAAATTCGTACGGAATTTATGGCATCCAGATCGGCGATTCTCCCGAACATAAGATAAGAAAGTAGCAGGGCTGATTCTGTTCCGAATTTTCCGAAAATTAAAAAAAAATTGGTCATCAGTCCGAAAATTCGGCCATTAGTACTAGAATAAAGGGTGTCCATAACTGACATTTTAGGAGTTTTGATATATTTTTGTTATTTACAATTAAATTTTGATTCATATTGGGAAATGAGACTATGAGAATGGTTAAATATTGTTGATAGATTAATATAATATTGAAAAAACTGGAATGTAATAATTATAACTATTAATTAAAAAACATTAAAGAAATTCGTTAAGGGTGTTTATTACTGGCACATCTATCCTAAATAAAATGTTTTTAGATATTTAAATACTAACAACAGTTATGTCATTGTAATTGGTAATTTTATGTAGAATGCATGCGTTTCATGTTTTGGAAATAGATTTGCAGAAATTGTCTTACAACATAAAAATGAAATTAAATTTTAACCGTGAATCGGCTGGGGTCATATACAGGAGAGTTTTCGTTTATGCACTATGGAAAGTTTTTTATGCAAATTAATTAAAGATGGAGATGCAATTTTGATGTAAGTTTGGCATAAGGAATTTGATTGTGTGTGTGTAGGGGGGGGGGGGGGGAATACTATCTCAACGTTAATTCAGGTCTCACAACAACAAATATTTTCAGGGAAACGAAAAAAAGAATGAAAGCTTTATTAAATCAGTGCTATTTCAGATTGTGGGTGGAGGGGGGCGGGGGGGGGGGGGGGGAGAATATTTAATTTTGATTTTACATTCATTTCCTGCAGACCTGAAAAATAGAAGGTGCTTTTTTTACAATTTAAGCATTGTTTGGTGTTTTCAAAAATTGTGTGGAAATGAATGAAAAATAAAAGCCAAAATTTTACTATTTCGTTATTTTGTTCTCACAAATCTGATAAAAAAAAATTAAAAAGTTCTGTATTATCTGCATTATTAATTTTGCAATTTTGTATCCTGCAGACCCAAAAAATACAATTATCACAAACTAAAGAACAGATCAAAACTGAAATTTTACTACTGTAGATGTAGAAGACCACTAATCAGCGCAGTTGGGTTCTAAATGTTTTGCAGATTGCAGGTCATGTATATTTTCTTTGTTTCTTTACTCTTTTTTTTTTATTCATAGTATTTTGACATTGTAGATTGTGAATGCTTAAATTAATTGCACACTTAAACATATGAATTAAGTAAAATTTATTTAAAAAATATATTTGTTAAATATATCACCAATAGTTGTTTGTATTTTAATATGTGTTTTATGTTTCTTTATTGATGTCTTGCAAACAGGGTTGCCGGCTTTAAGCCAGGCCAAAAAAAAGCCGGCCAGCTTTTACTTAAAAAGTTAGTTTACAGCTAATTCATATTAAATTTGGATTAATTTATTTTTAATATGCTTATAAATATTTGCTACTAAAAAGATTATAACAATTTCTAATAAATTTGTTATATAAATAAGTCTATAACTGCTAGATGGCAACTGTGAAGGCATTATGTCTGAAAAAAAAAAAAAATATTAATATCGAAAAGAATATAAATTATACCTACTCCAAAGTGGTGCTTGGAAATTCTATATTTTACATAACTCTGCATATACCACACATTTTAAAAATTAAATCTAATTAAACAATGACTAAAAGTAACACATCAAAATTGAAACATGTTCATATGGAAAGATTAAGTCATAGAAGGAACAATGTTAAAAGAGAAATTAGGAAGGAAAGGATATAATATTTAAGGAGAGTTTAGTATATAAAATGCAGAAAGCAAATAAACAAATAACTTATAAATAACATAAATAAATAAAGAAAGAATGTTCAAATAAAATTTATTGAGTTAACATTTTGAAAAGCTTGTTTCTATTTAAAAGAGCGCATATTCATGCATATGCTATTCATAATACTGTTTTTAATAAATAGTGAGAAATGGTGTTTTTATTTTATTACACGTGCTTTTAAATGTTTATAAGAAATAAAATAAGACTTGTATATTAATAGCTCTTAAAATTAGTTAAGTAATAAATCATTAACTAAGTACAGTAGACTCTCTCAAATCTGCACAGCTTAGGACCCGATGTTGTGCGGATTTTAGAATTTTGCAGATTTCTGATCATTGCTTTGTTTACATTTTTTAAACAGTAATTTGAATGTAATAATGTAATCAAAATTTTAATAAATGCAATATAGTATATTATTTCTATTATTATTTTAATATATAGTAAATATGAAAATAACAGTAAAGTAATAAACTAAAATGATAAAAAGTTAGATGATTTTAAAAATGATTAAATTATTAAAAGTAAAGGTCCAGTGAATAATTAATCATGTATAATTAAATATGCATAATAAAGATGAGATACATTTTCCTTGTTATTCAATGAAACTTTCCTCATAAAGGTACCCTATTAATTCACGCAAAAATAATAAATTAAGGAAGTTTTATTTCAAGTTTAGCCAGTCTTAATAATAAAAAAAGCTTGATTAATACATAAATATATTTTGTAAAATTATTGATATTACCAGTAGTATCAGCAATATTTTGATTTTTATTTTTTTTTTCAGAAATAAATTTATACTTCCTTCATGAAAAACCATGATTTCAGTCATATTATCAAGAATTACATATAGAATGATATAAAACGAAAGAATTTTGTAATTTTTTGCCTACATCTGAATTGACAGTTTCTTTGTTTACATCAGCGATGGTGTGCAGATTTGAGGGAGTCTACTGTAACTCTTGTTCTATTTAATTTTATAAAGCAGTAAAAATGGGAAAAAAAAGGCGGTATTAATATTAATGTCTTCATTATTGAGAAATTGGTTTATTTATTAAATTCTAAGTCAATTAAATGTCATTAAAACTAAATAAAAAGCACTTAAAAATGTGTAGATTGTAATTAAATACTGCACTGTATAAAAGCCAATTATGGCCAAAAAAAGCCGGTTAAAACCAATAAAAGCCACTTGCGTGGCTTTTTTAAATTTTAACCAGTTTTTTTTTTTTTTTTTTTTTGCAACCCTGCTTGCAAATCTTCTGTACTTACGTATTTACGCCACCGCAGCAATAATAATAATAAGTATATATATATATATATATATAGATGAAATAACGCATCTTCACTATGAATTTATCAACAAGCACCTCTGATGATTCTGTGGGTTGTTCATAGTTTTTTTATTTTACATACTGGTTTCCTATGTTCATATTTTGTTCATCTATTAGAATTTTACCATTTGTTCATATATTTGTGATTTCATATTTATTATATATATATATAAGCTGCGGTGGCGTTAATACGTAAGAACCAACTCTTCTATAAATTGCCATAGTTGGCTACTAAACCATGAAATTTTGTTTTTAATGCTTTCGAACAAAGTTGAAAAATGTTTATGCATTCGGTTTGTCTGTCCGTCTGTCCACGCTCTAACTGACGTAAATATACTTGGATTTTCATGCAATGGATAAAGGTTATTTATGGTCACCAAAGCATATTTGGTATTGTATAGGAAGTATGTACGATAAATAATTCATTTACAGAGGCACTCAAAAATATTCCATTATATTATGGTATATGGGAAAAATCGTTTGTAGAGTATTTTAATGACATTACATTATTTCAAATGTATTGAAACTAATATGAATCACTGAATTTCACTATGATCACATTAGATGAGGGCATTCATAGCATTTTTATTCATTTACAGGGACACACAAAAGCAATCGGTTACAGTACTGTCTTTCAATAATAATTGCTGGAGTGTACGGTTTAAAATTTGGTGTGTGCTTTTAAATTTAGCTGAGTGACTTGTTTTTAGCGACCAACTCAAACTCTTTTGCCCCAAGATGGGCCTGACTCAGATTCCAGATCCCAAGTGTTTGAAGAAAGAGAGGAGGGCAACAGATAATTTAGGAGTAAGATAATTATATATTGTTACTACAGAGCAGTAAGTACATCAGATTATTATTATTAATAAAGAGTTTCAACGGTTCTTAATTTTTTTTTCATATGCTGCAAGTGAGAGTCAAAGAAGTAACCTAAATTGATTTATTTAAATAAAAAGTTTTAAAGATTCTAAACTGTATATATTAGTGAAGGGAATAAAAAAATGAGCAGTGGAAATTATGGATGAGGGTAGTTTAGATTTAGTTGCTGGAATTGGAATCTAATAAACTCCATTAAGTTTTGTATGTCATATATTCTAAATAACTATATACAGTACAGAACCATTTATCTGGAATGCTTGGGGTCAGATGTATTCCGGATAACTGGTTTTTCCGGTTAACTGGTTGTGCATTAAAGTGGCATCCATTTGATAAGTTTTGTGGAATATGTGTGGTTGTGACATTATTTCTGTTATTAAATTATTAGATTACTTGGATTAAAAATCAATGCAAGAAAGATCAAAAGTTAACCAGAGTTTAAAAGAAGGTAATTTATGGGAATCCCTTAGGAACAAAAATTCTCCTGTTTCCTCTGCATAAAAATTAAAACATCTAAAATACAACTAAATATGTTTTAATCAAATTATACAATTGTTTCAAGCAAAGCCTATGTCAAACTGACAGTGTATGACACCTTTTTCTGCAAAAATTCTGAAATCAGTGTATCAGAAATATCATTCCGGATAACTGATTTTCCGGTTAACTGGTTTCCGGATAAATGGTTCCATACTGTAAATGTATGATTGTTTCTTTCAATATTCAAGAAGTTCCAAGAAGATCAAAATAAGGTAGAAATTAAGATTATGTTGGCAACATATTCCTGACAATTTTTTTTCAAAAAGTTCCACATTTAAAATATTTGTATGGTTCCTGGTCATGTTATATTTAGAAGCATCTTCTCCATGCTCTGACTATTAAAACAGTAAAAATTCCATTTTTCTCTTCTGCAACCAAAACATACAGAACAAGTACAGAGTTGTGATATTCTGAAAATTACTGAAATTTTGGAGCTTTTCTACACTAAAACAGAAAAGCGAGTTTTTAATTCCGGAAAGAATATTCTGAAATTTATAAAATTCGAAGTATCATAACTTGGTAAGTTTTGGTTGTAGAAGTCTGGAATTTTTATTGGTTGATTTGTCAGAGAATGGAGAATTTTTTTCTAAATACAACTTAATAGGATTGATGTACAAAATAAAAATTTAAGTAGTGTAAGTTTTTGAAAATTCCTATCTTATTTTAAAAACTTCTGCAATTTACATTGCCTAAATATCTCCAACAGGTAAAAAATTAAAATATGTTTCAATCTTTTCATAGAAATTCTGTTAGTGTCAAGATTATTAATTGGTTGATTAAAATCTGTTTTTATAATCATAAATTTTCTTAATTTTTTTAAATATGAGAATTTACTAAATCCAAGATGATACTCTTGTTTCTAAAAATGTTTTGCCTAATTAAATAAATGAAAGGAGCTTTAAATACTGTATTTTTCGGCCTATTATCCGTGGATTATGTGCTAAAAAAGTCATACATTTTTTGCTGCGTATTATAGTCTGGTGCGGATAATCTAACGTTTTTCCCGTGAGTTGCTAATTGGAATAATCGTGAAAAGAGCTAATGTTCCTCATATACAACAACAGATGGCGCTAGCAGATTTCAACAAATGTACTTCGGGAAAATATATCCGAAATTATAGTCCTTAATTAAGCAACGACTCCTTTCCCAACTCAAAGCTGCATGCCATAGAGCAGTAACGGAGCATAAACTTGTGACATGGCGGGAAACATTTGTGATATTGTAACTTCGAACGCAAGAGGAGATTAGGGTCAATTTATAATCAATTTCTTTTTTTGTTTGCGTAAAAGTATTCTGTAGTGTGCTTTATATTTACTGACTATTTTACTATATTACTATTTGTTTCTATTATACTGAAGAATTTTTCAGGTAAGTGAAATTTTAAATTATTTTAAAGTATTCTAAGCACATTTTCTGAATTATTGTCAATTTAAAATGAAGAAATGATAAATGAAAGGTAAAAACTTAAAAATATGACTGTGGTATTACCAGAAATTTATAAAGTGTATATATAAAAATTTAATGCGAAATGTTTTTTTTTTCTTTTTTAATTATTTCGCAATGTTTGTTTTCTTAAAAAAAAAAATTCCTGAGGATTTGCATATCTACTAAAAATTTTCCATTTCTGTTTATAAATTTATCATTGTTTTATTCATTTGATGAAGTAAAAAAATATCACTTTTACAAGCAGTTTATTGGCGACTAGTGCCATCTATTGACCAGATTTGAAATTTCCATTTCCAGTGCAGATTATAGGGCGGTGCGGATAATACGGCAACATTTATTTTAATTGGTGAAAAAATATGCTTGCAGATAATAGGCTGAAAAATATGGTAATTCTTTTACTAGCTCCATTCCCAATCTTGAAAACAATAAAATATACTAAATTTGTAATTAGTAAGTTTTTATCAGGCATAGAAAGTATTTAATTTAAAATTGTATTATAATTCCTAGTGGCATAATATTTTTGGTTGTTTTTTTTTTTTTTTTTTTTTTTTTTTTATAATGAAAGATATGTTGCCAAGTTATGCTGTAAAGTCTTGTCAAATGATTTGCAATTTTAAAGATATATATATATATATAATTGCATGTTATTTTTCTTAAATTGCCTGCATTTATTTTTATAAATATGGAAACAGTCTGATTTATCTTGTATTGAGGTGGATGCAATATGAGATTTTTTTAAGCAAGATCTTTTATGCCACTAACAACTATGCAAAAATGATCATGATATGATACTTTGTTACTAATGATGACACTATATGGTGGTGCAACATAAAAAGCTGTAAGAAGAAAAAAAAGCTTCTGTGTTGGAAATCTGTTTAGATCTTCAGGAGTGCCATTCGTAACTTCTTTAAAGTTTATGTACCATTGGGCAGAGAAATTAACATCCATGAAATGATAAAAGAAACAACTAAATATGGAGGAAAATGCGACAGTTTGGGGGGGGGGGGGATTATTAAAAAAAATTAGAAATCTGATTTTTCTTTTAAATACCCTACACCAGACATGACCAACCTTTCAGTAAGCAGGGATGCACCTCAGCTCTTGGCACTCAATGGAGGGCGCCATTATTCACATGACTGAAAACATGCAGTAATATTATCGCACAGTATTAGTATACACGTACATCTTAACACAATATAAATGAATCTTACAGCGGTAGACAAAAGGCCCCTACAGTTCTGGAGTTACATGTATTAAATTTCAAATTATACATTTTTCTGTGAGAGGTATGTTTGATTGAAGGGTAAGGTGGCAGAAACTTTAATTGTGCCTATAATAACAACAATAACAAAAAAATAAACATGGAAATCAGAGATATTGCTGGTTTCTTTTATGATGTCAAAATACGCTTTGACTTATTTTGATGGTGCAAATTTAGTTTTATAAAAAGTACAAAAACAAAGACATGATAGTGACCAGTCCATATGGGTGGTTCAAGAGAGACAAGTCTGAAAGTGCTTTCGTAGATGAGATCGTTCTGCACTTTATTAATTTTTCTAAGCAAATTGGAAAAAAAACGTAAAATTTCAAAAGCCAAGAAGAAAGAATTATGCCCCTTTATCCCTTGTATAAAACATAGTCAATGTACCAGTGTGACAACAGCAAAAAGAAAAAAATCTGAACTTTCATGCACGTCTTCGAAAGGTGAAAAATGTTTATTTTTCTGTTACTTTTTAAGTATCAAAAAGAGCTATTTCCAATTATTGCCATATTTAACCATAATAATTACACTTTATAAACAATAACTACAAATCGTGAAAATATACATGATAAATTTCAAAGTATATTTCTGATTTTTAATGTGTTTTCACAGGTTTTAAAAATATCTTTGATGCAATTATTAATGAATTTAAAGAACGCATTCTTTACAATAGAATTTTACTTCTAAATAGTCTATTAACAGAAACCTTCAAAAAGGGGGCCAAGAAAATTTTCAAAGGGCACAAGCTCTGCTCTACATCTTATATTTGACATTATTATATAATGTTTTAAAAATTTTGTATAACTAAAATTAGTAATTTCAAGTTACAAGATCAGTGAAAAAATAAAACTACCCACACATTGATAAAATTCACATATTGAATATGCAAGAAGAGGTTGTCTTTGATATAGAAACTAAAGAATTAAATATTGCAGGTTTTATTTTATTTTATTGAAAATTTATTATTTCATTTTTATGTGACTAATCTGATTCAATGTGTTATTTGTAATTTAACCCATTCGGGACCATGAGTGCATATATGCACTTTCAGAAAGTGCATACAGAATTTACTTTTGGTACCAGTATTAAAGGAAAGTAAAATTTGCTTTATTTAATTAGAGCATTTTCTTCTAAATTTAAGAAAATTAACTTTTTAAATATAAGTGGTGCAAACTGAATAAATGTTATGTAAGAGACTTCGGTCCCGAAGGGGTTAAGAGCCAAAATAGTATTTGTTAATTCCCAGTTCTGTAGAGTAATTTGTCAATTAACTGTTATTTAATATTTTTCCTTTTAGCTAGCAGTGACATAATTTATGAAAACATACAAGGAACCTTCTCTTAAAATTTGAATTTGGAATGCATAACATTTGTTTGTATATTTTTAAAATAGTAATACATATTTATATGACTAAGTCATATTGTACAATATTCGATTTAATAAACATTTTATTTAAGTAAACAGATTTTTCTTGTTGTTGTATATTGATATTGTTTTTGTCATTTCTCGATTTTCTATTTTATAAACATTTTTCTTTAGTTCATACCTCAATTTATGAGGGTGTAAGTGTTTAAAAATTTTCGTTAGTCTCAAATTTTATACCTATATTCAGGTAGGTTTTTAACTTTTAAATGCAATAATAAAAAAAAAAAAATCCGGTAAAAATACTGCTATTTATTGTTAATTAATATTTCATTTTTTTACATTTATTTTTAAATTTTTAATACCAAATGTAAAAAATAATAAATGTTTAACTGAAATTTCGGTGAAGAATTACTTACTATTTTAATTCCCTCCAAGAAATCTAAATGTATATAATTTTCCTCTTACTAGTTGCAAATTAAGGATTAACTGCTTAGTTTAAAAATATATTTATTTTAGTTAAAAACTTTATAAATATCATGGATTATACTTTTATACTTTACAAATCTTCATTACAAATAATTATTTAAAAAAACAAACAAACAAAAAAAACTAGTTTTGTATTTGTAGATTTTTATAAATGACTTTTTTTGCTGGATTTTCAATTGAAAAGTATTGTAGATTAGTATTTAAACAATAATGCAGAAGTATCATTTCACTCAGTTGGAGCAGTTATTAGTTGTGTGATTTCTTTAACAATCAGTTGATTCTATTAAAAATAATTAAAGTAAAATAATGTTTTACAGAAAAGCATTGCAATGATTTGGTATAATTTTCCTTTTTATTTTATTGAAAATTTTTTAGAAAGAAAAATGCATTTAAAAATTAATGTAATGTTCTGTTTTTGATACGTAATATGTAGTTTTTAATTCTTTAACTATGTGGCAACTATGGTCTTAAACTGTGTGTAATTCTTAAACTTAAATCTATGTGGTATTTATGACTTTCATAATATTTTTTAATTTTACATACTTTTTTTCTGGTGAAGTAGTTATAAAAAATGAATATTGTTTTAAGGTTTAAAAAGATTTTGAAAGAAGCAAATTTTTATTCTTTTTCTTTGCTTAAAACTGAATATCAACAGTATTGTAGAAAATTCCATTGTTCTAGAGTGAAACTTTTCATATTGTAATTACGAAATTACTGTAGCTTTTGAAATTAACATGCAATCTTTGTCAATGAAAACAGCTATCATTTTATTCCATTTACTAGTCAGTGGTAGTCTTGAACATTGTTTTCAAATTCATTGGGAGTGTAATGTAATGTAAAAGAGCATGAATACATTAATCATGCACAAAATACAATTGAATCCAAAAATTAAAGTACAGATTCTCATACAGTTAAATATCTGCACTTTTATAAGATTTTATTGTAATTAATTATTATTATTATTTTGTAAAAATATTGTTTTTAGAAGGAGAACTACTAAAGAGAGGAATTTTAATACAAATCTGTCATACAGAGATCTGTTTTCTTGCTTTTAATTTCAAAGAATAAAAAATAATTGGATTAAGAAGATTTAGAATCTATAAGCCTCCTTTTTTTTCTGAATTACTCAGTTCTGTTTTAAACAGGGTTGTAATAATCTTTCTACTGATGAATAATTAAGCATGACCATTCAGCAGGAATATTATTAAATTTACAAATTCAAAATCAATATTTTCTCATTTTTTATTACTTCTCACTAAATATCATAATGTATTAATTTTGTTATTTAAATATGAAATGTATATTTTTCTATGAAATATTATTACATAAGACAAAAATATGCCATCTGTATTAAATAATTATTAAATATAGTAAACTAACTTTAACCTGAGCAGTTGTCAATTATTTTTTTAAACTGTATAAAAGTTGTCAAAACTGGCTTTAACCACCCAAAAATGGTCAAAACTCTAAGTAAATAACTTTAGCGTCATAAATTGCAATTATTATCATATTATATAACATGAACATATAATTAATATTTTAATAATTATTAAAAATATAGATGGAATATTTTTGTCTTATGTATCTTTCATAGAAATATACATTTCACAAAAATTCTTTAAGTGTAACAAATACATTACAATATTTGCTGGAGAGTAATAAAAATAAGAAAATATTGATTTTGGGTTTGTTAATTTCACAATGACCCTGATGAATGGTTCTGCTAACTCATTATCAATAGAAAGATTATTTTCCATCTATGATCTTGTCCAGAATAAATTATGAAACAGTCTTGCATAATACAATGATACTTGTAATAATTCTTTGATCTCTTAATACAATTTTAATAATGTTTCTTTCATTTAATGGGATTTAATTTCCTTCTCTTTTTATATTAAGCTAAAGTATATTGTTAAGTAAAATATTTGCAAACATTTCCAAATATTTTACTAAATTTACCATTTAAAAAAAAAAAAAAAAATTAATTTATTTTCCTAGTCAACGAGTTTTCACAACTGCTGGTAAAAACATATTTTGACCAGGATGATTAAAATCAATGTAAGCCTGGTTTTTAAAGTAGAAGGCAGATTTCGGAAGTGGGGTGTATTAAATTCACTTTCAAATGTTTGATAATATAAATTCCTTTATGGGAGCTTTTTGTGTTTTCAGCGTTGAAAGAAACATCACATATCAGTGTTTCTTTGAATTTATTATAGTATTAGATTCTCTTTTCAATCATTTGAGGTGTGTGTGATATTTTTTCTTTTTAATTAAATAGCAAATTTTTCTCGGCAACATGAAATAATAAAAAGGTGCCTACAGAACAAATGAATAGCACAATTTCTGCTGTATGTAAATTTCATTGAATATTCATCAATGTAGATATATATATAAAGTACAAATTATGGCATTAGAATCCACAAGTCTGAAAGGATTAATTGCAAAATCTATTGTAAATGGAAAATTTTCCCATCAAATTGTTACTTAAGTGTTTGCCTTTTTTAAAATATGAGCTAAAATGTATGTGTGCTATGAATTGAAACCTGCTCACCACTAATCAAGAGCAAGTATCCTTAGATTGCACTTTGTATTTCTCTCTTTACAAATTTTTCAGTTCCAATTATAATTCCTACCATCAATCTATAAAAATATATTTTTATGTTTCCAGACAGTAATGTGTTAAGAAGCAAAAAATCAGTTACATATATCAACTGGAATAGAAAGAAATTTGAAAAAGCTTTTCTGCCATTTTCATTTTAAGAATATGTCTAATAAGTGGCATAGCAAAAATTTTTAAAGTTTCTTCTAAGTTCAACTTATACACCTTATAAGAAAAGAGTTTAAAATAAGCTAAACACAACTAGTCCGTTGTGTCAAAACATGATATAGCAATCATGGATGAGATCTTAAAATTATTGTTAAAAACAATTTCTCAAAATAATTGATTATTGTTAAGTTAAAAATGAAGTCTTAATCTTTAAATGTTCTTTTGTTGTTTATTTTTGTGATATTATACAGTATGGGTGATGAATAAGAAAAACTGAACATTTATTTTAATATTTACAGTTGCATTATTTTCAAAGTAAATATTTTAAATACAAAATTAGGCATCTTATTTAGTTTTTAGAAAGTATCGCTGACTTTTTCCATACAGTTTACATTATTTTCTTTAAAGCATGAATACTGAAAGTTTATCAGGTAAGTATAAAAAATATTTTACATTTCGAACATTTAAGTCTAAAGTGTATTTGCTTTTCCAATCTTTTTTTTCTTTTTAATAACTGATATTGTTTAGGAGGCATATTTGATTTATGTTATTTATTTTGATAATGGTTTTTGGGATACAGTTCCAGCTTTGATATATTTTTTTTCCTCTTGCTTTTTGGTTCTATTAGGCTGAGTTGCTACCATTTGAATGCCACAATGAATGTATACTGCAGTTGCAGGCATATCCATTTTCTATAGAGCCTCCTTTTTTCGATGTTTGCCCCATTTCTCCCAGTTGTTTTTCCAGTTGCTCCTCCCCATATAGATTTTCTCTTTCACATCTCACTCTTCTTTTCTCCCCCTTCTATTTTCTGCATTATCACAACCCTGATAGCTTGCCCCTTAATTCCTTCTACACCCCCTCCCTACTCTTATTTATATTTTGAGTATTCTAAACTAGTATAAGAAAGTCATTGTCTTTAAATGTGCCTTTATTTTTTATCGATAGGGCATAGTTTTAGAGAGATTAAGACCTTTACCCCTCTTTCCATTTCTATATTGTTTTTCTATTCTGGTTTTTTATTTTATTAGGCTCCTGACCTTATGCCTTATCTTTCCTAAATTTCTATTTCATTCAAACAATTTCTCTAAGCTTTAGCAGATTTTTGCCCCACCACCATGTGGCGTTTTTGTCACTATACATGTAGTATTTCTTGGGGTTTTTTTTAGTGCAAGAAAAAAAGAGAGCACCCTCTAGCAGAGAAGATGATAATTAAAATATAGATGTTGGGAAATTATTATACATGGTTATTGATATAAAATATCTATGTACAACTAGCAAGAATAGATCAGATACTGTTAGTATATTAAAAAGGGAAGAAAGAGCGCCCCATACTGGAGAAGATGGGAACTAAAATGAAGTGGTGGTGAAAAAGATTACAAAGTTGAAAGTTGCATAAAAATGGCATGATAAAACAAGAAAACTAAGAAATACTGTGTGCATAGTAACAGAAGCGTCCCATGGTGGTGGGGACAAAAATCTGTTAAAACTTAGAAAAATTGTTCGAATGATGCGAATTTAGGGAAGGATAGGGCATAGGCCCAGGAAAACTTTTATTCTAATAATCAAGAACTTTCTTCAAGTAAACTTTATGCTGAAAAAAATCTGCTTAGAGTTATTTAAGAAGGGGATAGTTATAAATTTTTTTAATTAATAAAATTTTAAATTTCATGGCTTCTGAGAATTAAAACAAATGAATAAAATTTTCTGAAATTCTAAAACATTTTAAAATCAAAGAGAAATTGTGAAAAAAATTGTACAGGATCATCTCTTTTATTTAAATATGATTCTGTTTCTAATTATTCGGAATATCTTTATAAGTTGACTGTTAAGAGGCTACTTCAGTCAAATGAAAAGGCGCATTCGCTAATGCTAATCCTATGGGAGAAATTTATAAAGATATCTCGGTCGCATTTCAATATTTTTAAATGATTTCTTTTGCATTGAATAGTTGAGATCGATCTGTATGCAGACCGTTTTTACCTTTTCGATTTTGATTGCAGATATTTTTTATAAGGATGCTTTTACTTTCGAAACCGGTTCCGAAAATGAAAATGTCCTCATAAGAAATACCTGTAAACAAAATCGAAAAAGTAAACAACGGCCTTTGTACAGATCGATCTCAACTATTCAATGCAAAAGAAATCATTTAAAAATATTGAAATGCGACCGAGATATCGTTATAAATTTCTTCCATAGGATTAGCATTGGCGAACGGGTCGTTTCGTTTGACTGAAGTAGTCTCTTAAACGTAGAGCTTGTATAAGGTTTTAACAGATGTTTTAAAAGTTTTTTAAGTATTTGGTTTGGCCGAAAATTTCGATATTCGGCCAAACCGAATATTCGGTAACATGACCTAATACCGAATATTTGGCATGCCGAAAAGTTTGCTATTCGGCCAAACCGAATATTCGGTAACATGACCGAATACCGAATATTCGGCCAAACCGAATATTTGGTAATATGGCCGAATACCGAATATTCGGTGCATCCCTACTCAAAATGCAATTCAAAATGTATAACGTGATGTTTAAAAGGTGTAAATAAGCGTGTGTCTTGAATGTGTTTAAAAAAGCGATGCGTGTGAAATGCGTTTCAAAAAACGGCACACCAACACTTTATTAAACACTTGCAGCTGAACGCATTTTACTATGCTAGAAGCACCGTAAAACACATTATGAACGCATTTTTGGCGTTCAAAAGTAGGACCTTTTTTGTGTTGGTTTTGCGTTTTGTATTGTGTTGTGGGGATTTGCAGTGAAGAATAAAGTAGTACTTTTTAAGTATTAGAAAGAAAAAGACATTTGGAATTAGAATTAAATAATTATGTGCAAAAAGCAAGAACTCATTGAAAATTACGTCATAAAAACTATAGTTACACGTGAATTTTAAATGAGAAAGAATATTTTAAAATAATAAATTCAGTAACATGCGTTAGAACTCCTAAATAGGAGAATTTACATCATATTACACTTATTACGTAAAATGAACAAAAAATAATATTGCAAAACAGTTTTAATTTAAAAATTGCGCGAGACATTTACTTGACATTTTAAGATGATCATAATATTTCATTTCTTACAAAAGTATTTTGATGTGAATCTCTCTATTCTAAAAAAAGTAACTACCGCTGTCACAGCCGCCGGTTTTGATTTTTTTGTGACTGGAGGACTTTCTTCGTTAATATTAAGAAAAATAATGCATACAAAAATATGAAAACCGGTAGTATTATACAGAAATGTTTGATAAACACGCTGGTGCAGACAGTTTTCAGATCGAAGAATTATTTTAAGAGATATTTAATGGTAAATTTGGACAAAATCGTTCCACTAAAAAAGTTTTATAGGAGCAAAAACTGTTCATAGGAATTTAATCATTTTTAGATCATTTTATGCGTTAGAATTTGCCGGAGTGCAGATTGCACTAATTTTTTTTTATTTTGACTAATTTTTTGAGGTTTTATTTCTATTTTAAATTCAGATTTTCAGCATTTCTAGAGATATTTTTAACAGATTTTAGAAAGTGATATTAATTTAAACTGTTGCCAACTGTATACACAGCGGAAACAATAATGTTTGCTTCAAAAAAAAATATATATATATATATATATTTATACGCGTAAATAAATTAAAAATTTATTTACACGTGACTATTATAAACAGAAAAAAAAAACATTTGGAATTAGAATTAAATAATTATGTACAAAAAGGAGGAACTTATTAAAAATTAGGTCATAAAAACTATAATTACACGTGAATTTTAAGAGAGAAAGGAATTTGTAAAACAATAAATTTATTAACATGCGTTAGAAGTCTTAAATAGGAGAAATTACGTCATATTTACGTCACATTACAGTTATTACATAAAATGAACACAAAATAATATTGCAAAATGGTTTAAATTTAGAAATTGCGCTAGACATTTATTTGATATTTTAAGAGGATACTTTTCAACTATTTTTGTTAGGAAAACGCAAATAATATTTCATTTCTAACACAAGTATTTTCACGTGAATATTAAGAAGAGAAAGAATATTTTGGTCAAAATTACGTTAGATTAAAAACGATTAATTTAAAATGTCTCATTTAAAAGAACTTTCTTTTCACTTTGTTAAAAAATACCAGGAGACAAAGACTCTGTTTACTTAATTCCTTTTATATTAGCTTATTTTGAAATGTTGTTACACGTGTCTACGTCATCAAGTTATTTTTATTTCGACGTTTTATTTGTATTTTTATTAATGTTGTACTAATTTCTTTGTTTTTTCGTTATTTAAAATAAAAATTATGTCAATTTGTATAATTTGGCGAGTGGTTTGGCGATTTATATAATTTGGCGAAATTGGTCGACGGGATAATCAAGTAATACCGCAACGCATTTGGCGTTAAAATTCCCCAATCAAAGAGAAATGAATAGAAATCCGTTTATAGAGAGATCGCCACTGTTTTTTGAATTATAATTCAATCTTTCGAAATCTTTTTAAAGCCGATCAAATTAGCGTGCATTTAGAGTCTACGGTGTCTGGACGGGGGTTGGCGAGCGTAGCTCGTAGGGGGCCGAGCCCCCTAGTCTGTAAAAAATATATCTAGAAATGCTGAAAATTTGAATTTAAAATAGAAATAAAATCTCAAAAAATTAGCCAAATTAAAAAAAAGAAATACAATCTGCACTCCGGCAAATTCTAACGCATAAAATGATCTAAAAATGATTACACTGCCATGTATAGTTTTTGCTGCTATAAAACTTTTTTAGTGGAACGATTTTGTCCAACTTTAGCATTAAATATCTCTTAAAATAATTCTTCTATTTGAAAACTGTCTGCATCAGCGTGTTTATCAAACATTTCTGTATAATACTACCTATTTTCATATTTTTTGTATGCATTATTTTTCTTAATATTAACGAAGAAAGACCTCCGGTCACCAAAAATTCAAAACCGGCCGCGATGGCGGCGGTGACAGCGGTAGTTACTTTTTTTTAGAATAGAGAGAAATTTTGCTTATTTATTCAGGGCATTTTCTCGATTCAGTTAGCCAAAAATTTCTGTCATGAAAACCGGTGACAAAAGACTAAAAATTATGTAAAAGACGTTCGGCCCCAAGAGTTAAGCACTACATTTTGAATATTGTGCAGTTTTTACACTAACTGTTAGATTTTAGTAAAATAAAACCTGTTTGAAAAGTTTGCTTCTAAATACACAATATGAACTTTAAACAGCTCGCAGTTTCTCTGTATCATAAAAAAAGTAACGCTGTCACCGTCGCTGTTTATGAATTTTTTTGTGACCGGGGGTCTTTCTTCGTTAATATTAAGAAAACTACTGCATACAAAAATATGACAATCTGTGGTATTATAGAGAAAAGTTTGATAAACACGCTGTTATAGACAATTTTCAAATCGAATAATTATTTTAAGAGATATTTAATGTTAAAGGTTGTCAAGATAGTTCCATTAAAAAGTTTTATAGGAGCAAAATCTATACATAGGAATTTAATCATTTTTTGATCATTTCATACATTAGAAGTTCCCGGTGTGCAGACAGCATTTATTTTTTTATTTAATGCATTTTTTGAGGATTTATTTTCATTTTATATTCAAAATGTCAGCATTTCGAGAAATATTTTTTGCATCTTATAGAATAGGGTATTATTTTAAACTAAAAAGATAGTCCGTCAAAAATGACTGAATGTGAGATATAAAGATATATAGATGTGCAAAAATATGAGTTTTTCTCGATTGTTCCGCAGTTTTAGGTTAAAATAAAAGATTTTTGAAACGAAACTATTTTATGAAAAACTGTAATACAGTAGAAGACAACTAATCCGCACAGCTTTTTTCCAAGTGTTGTGCGGATTTGAGGCTTTTTTTTTCGGATTACAGGTCATGTCTATATTATAATATTACATATATGGCTACTTTATGCTAGATAAATTGTATAAATATTGAACAAAAAATGAGTGTTCATTTGAAATGAAACAGCGAATAAGTTGTCAGAAAATATGTTGCCAATTTTCCTTCTTTGCCAACGACCGTAAAGTGGAAAAGTACAGAAAATTTAACTTTTGTATCCGACTAAGCGCGGTAATTTTCCAGTATAAGGCCCTTTGCGAACTTTTTTACAGTTTGTCATAATTTTGGCTTCAGAAGTGAGATTTTTTGCCAAATGATATAAACAGCTATGAAAACAGAATTAATGAACTTTTAAGTTTATTTATAAAATCTATAAAGATTTTATTTATATCTGTATTATTGTTGCTTTTTATGTACATTTTACTTCAGTTTGATAGAAAAATAGTAAAATAGCTTCTTTAAATTAAAGAAATTGCATAAATATTGAAAAATTACTTGTGTATATGAAACAGTGAATAAGTTGCTAGAAAATATGTTGCTAAATTTCTTTTCTCTATCTCGCCGAAGCCCCTATACTCGAAAAGTACCTAAAGCATATTAAAATCGGGCAGTTAGGAGCTCAAGCAGTACAGCGCTATCTATTGTCTGTTAGGTTATTAGCCTTGATTATGAAATATTAATGTCTTTAAATGGGAATTTCGCCAAATTAGCTGGCTGTCACCAAGTTGGCTTCATGTATGATAACTTATTTTTGTCGCCAAGTTTGCCGACATTTAGCCAAATTTAATCGATATTTCGCCAAGTTGGTCAATATTTGGTGCTACTGTGGTAACCCTGCATTAGTAATTTTCAACAATTAGTCATTACAATGAGGCGGTCCTACCGGAATTGTGAGGGACACACAGTAGCTTTGATTTTATATAAATAGATTGTTGCCAATGTTTAAAACAGCAGCACACGGGATAATATTACCTTCAAATTAATAATTTATTTACACGTGACAAATATAAACAGAGAAAAACTTTCAAATTAAAATTAAATTATTGACTTTTAAAAGCAGGAAAATATTGAAAATTACGTCATAAAATCTATACTTACACGTGAATTTTAAAGGGAAAGAAATTGCAAAATAATAAATTCATTAATATGCCTTAAAAGTCGTAAATTGAGAAAATTATGTCCTATTTGAAATGGCCAAACAATGATATTACCAAACAGTTTAAATTTAAAAATATATTTGCGCGAGACATTTATTTCATATTTTGAGATAATCTTTTAAACTATTGATGTGAATTCTAAGACAGCGCAAATAATATTTCCTTTCTAACAACAAAAATATTTTCATGTGAATATTAAAAAGAAAAAGAAAACTTTGGTGAAAATTACGTCAGATTTAAAACGAATAATTTAAAATGCCTTATTTAAAAGAACTTTCTTATAGCGTTATTTAAAAATACCTGGATACAAAGACTCTTTTTACTTAATTAATTTTTTATTAGCTTATTTTCAAAATTTTCACTGATCTGATTTAATCAAAGACGAAAACTGCCCGTTAACAGGAAGATCGCTGCTGATTTTTTAATTATAATTCAGCCTTTAAATTTTTTTTAAAGCCGATCAAATTAGCGTGTTTTTAGAGTTTCGGTGTCTGAACGGGGGTTGGCGAGCATAGCTCGTAGGAGGCAGAGCCCTTTAATTGCTTAAAGAGAGACAATAATATTAATAATATAGATGCTACGAGTAAATATATATATATATATATATATATATATATACGTTTTACTTAAAATTTCTAAGCACTTTCGGCCTGCAATTTCCGCGGCCATCATCAGAGAATATTTTTATGATTAATTGCATTTCCATTCATACAAATACATCACTTTGTTCGAAAACGAACATTTCAAACGCATTATTGTAGTGTTATTGAAGCATTATTGAAGTGTTGGAAGTACAGAACCATCTATTTGTTTCCCAATAGATTTAAAACAACAGAGCGTAATTAAGAATATACCTAGAAGTAATAAATTCATACATTAATTTCATACAACAGAAGCTTCAGTAGCTGTTGCTTGCTATTGAGTTTACACCAGTTAAAGACATTCTGTAACAACAATATCTTCGAATGAAAAATTAATAAATCTACTCACGTTTTTAGAGGGTGACTCCAAATTCACCATAAAACAATACTGAGATTTCAAAAAACTTACAGTGAAAAACCAGAAACGTATTAATTTTCCTAAATTACAATCGACGTTCAAATTGCTTTCCCTACGAACTCCAGACACAATTTTTTGTTTATTATGTTCCCAGAGACTCATTTCATCTGATGCCACTGTGTAAATTGTCTAGTACCACTACTACTGCTGTTAAATACTAAACTGTGTCATTATCTTGTATTTTTACTTCGGTACTTAAACAAATAGATGAACACTATGGCACACATATTTTTTAAAATACTATCTAGGACGCTTCTAACATTTTTTTTTTTTTTTTTTTTTTTGCGTTTTTGGTTGTTTTGGGAAAAATTTTCCCTGTTTTTCTCACTCTGCAGACTGTCTGTTGAACAGAGGTGTGTTTTTATGCATACATTTTTCTGCCGTTAAAAAGAAAACGATAGAAATGTAAATTAATGACTTTGAAATAGCGCAAAAGCATGTTCTAAATCATCGACACTTTGCTATTTTTGGATGATCGATGCGAAACTCGCACCCACCCCAGAAAAAGTTTTTCATGTTCAAACGTTTTTCTAAAATATTTCTTACACCTTCTGTTGACATCCTTACGGTACTATCTCCCGCACGGTAAAACAATCAGCAACAATATGTTCTATATTTTTGATGTTTTCTGGATACGATGCTTCAATTGGAAAACCAGAAATTGTAACAATTTCGATGCTTATACAAACACATTTAATTTCTCCAAGTGATCAACAAATGAATGTTTTCAACGGAGGTGTTGTGCTGTAATAGTACAAGAGCCGATAGCTTAAAAACCTATGTTATCAAGCATAAGAAAAAACCTTTATTTTATGCGATGGTAGAAGTAGGAGAATCTAATGATCCATGTCTGCAGAAAGTGAAGTGGTGCATAAGCCAAAAATTAATACCACCAGTGTTTGACCAGTAGGTTTATCATTGTGTTTGTCCTACAATTATCCTCCATGTTTTCATACCTTTGTTTGTAAGACAAACACAATGATAAACCTACGAGTCAACCACTGGTGGTATTAATTTTTGGCTTATGCATCACTTCTCTTCCGGTAGACATGGATCATTAGATTCATCTACTTTTCCATAAAATAAATGTTTTTTTCTTGTGCTTTATAACATAGGTTTTGTGCTGTCGATTCTTGGACGATAATACTTTCCAAGCCTTATTTGGCATTTAACGGAGTTTCATTTTCTCTGTTTATTGTTTTAAGGCTCAACACACTACTATTGAGTGTGTTTGATATGATGAAACTGGTGTACTAAGTCAATGGGTGAGCTTAGTATCAAATATATTAACATTGTAATAAACATCTGATGATTTTGTATATAAAATCTCTCAGATACAACGGCAATGGATATTCTTAATATTGCAGAGAAAAATATAAACTTTCTGCTGTTTTAACCCTTTAAGTATCGCTCCCGTCGATATGGCGGGTGAGGTATAGTTGTCTACTTATCGTACCAGTGATATTGCCTGAATGAGTATTTAAAAGCATACCACGGGAAAAAACTTCTGAAACCAGAAATATATAGCTTGTATTTCCATATGAAGACTTTGAAAAATAATGTTGGTTGGTATGGTTTACAAGTGAGTAAAATATGAATAATGGTGAATCAACCATTTATGATTATAGTTGGAATTTCAGTGAATGTGGCAGTGATTCTTAAAAAAGTGAATTTTATGGCGATGCAAATGGTGAATCCGATGACACCAGTGAGGAGCGGTACTGTTACCTGAATTTGTATGGTGTAAAACAAGCATTAAAGCAAAATTACAGTTTGATAGCTTTTCTGAAAATGTGAATATGTTTTATAACATCTTTTGTTTCTTCTCAAAATTACACATACTCTCCTGCAACTAATTACACATTTTATTTAGAAAACTTATAATTACTCAATGTCTGCAGTTAAAAATAGGTAATGCTTTGACACTTTTGATAAAGATTAAGCGATCCTTAAGAGGTTAAAAGATGTTGCTTGTAGAAATAAAATTTTTACAAATTTTATTTCACAAAGTACCTAGTTTGTTTTACTGGCGTTCTAGTAAACATTTTTTCAGCGTACGTAAACACAAACAAACATTTATGAGACACATTATAATGCTTTTAAAACTATATTTATTTTGTAGGCAAAAAATAAGGATTCCAAGTTCACAATGTCGTAATATAAGAAAACACTCTGTTTTTTATATGTGAAAGTAAATTTAACACAGTAGTGAAATAAATTTTAAACTTGCTGCTGATCATTTGGCCTAGGAGAAGTCCTTTCCTTCCCGAAAAAAACATAGCCATTTCCTTGTTAATCCTTATCGCCTGAAAAAAAATCATCATTTTTTTTTATTATTATTATTATTTTACTAAAGATCAAAAACAAGAAATTGAAACAATGCAGATAAGACAGCATTTCAGCAAAAACACTTAAAAGAGTCCCTCTTTTCTAAAAAAGTGTAACTTAAGGATGTCACCGCCGCGGCCGTAAATGATTTATTTTGTGACCAGAGATCTCTCTTCGCTAATATTAAGAAAACTACGGAATACAAACTTATGAAAATCGGTAGTATTATAGAAGAATGTTTGATAAACACGCTGAAGCAGGAAGTTTTTAATTCCAAGAATTATTTTAAGAGCTGTTAGTTATTAAAGATGGTCAAAATTAATCCACAAAAAAACGATTTTTAGGAGCAAAAACTATACAGAGAAATCAAATAATTTTTTTTCTGAGGGTATAAATTACAAACTTGTTGTGTTCAGACTGCATTTATTTTTTATATTGGACTAATTTGTTTGAGGGTTTTTATCAATTGTTTATTCAAATTTTCACCATTTCAAGACATATTTTTTTTTCATATTTTAGAAAAAAGTATTATTTTAAATAATTGCCAGTTGTAAAAGCAGCGAAAGGAATAACATTTCCATTAAATTAAAAATTTATTTACACGTGATTATAAAAAAAAAAAAAAAAAAAAAAAAAAAAAAAAAAAAAAAAAAACCCTTTCAAATTATAATTATATTGTTATGTGTTAAAAGCAGTAAAATATTGAAAAGTAGGTCATATAAAATGAATATTAAAAGAGAAAGAAAATTTTGAATTTATTATTATGCGTTAAAATCGGCAACGGGGGAAATTACGTCATATTTAAAATGGCCAAATAATAGTATTGTGAAGCAGTTTAAATTTAAAAATATATTTACACGAGACATTTATGTCATATTTCGGGATGATCCTTTTAACTTTTGTTGCCAGCGTATACACTAGTACTTAAATAAATTACAAACCTTTTCTATCAAATATTTAGTAGAAAGTATATAATCAAATGGTCAATTCTACCGGGTGTCCCAAAAAGGACTGACTGATTTTAAGATTCAATAACTTCCAAAAGGTGACAGATATTTAAAAAATTCTTGGAGGAGGGTTATGCATAAAGTCAAAAGTTTTATTACAGTGATTTTCGATTTTAGTTCGAATTACATACAATAGATGGCGCTGTAAGCAATAGTCGCTAAATACAGGCTCGATTTTTGGTCCTTTCTGTTGTTCCATGCAGAAAAAGGAGTTGGAAATGTATTATCCGGGCCACGAAGTACCAAAAATCGAGCCTGAATTTAGCCTCTATTGATCGCAGCGACATCTATTGTTTGTAAGTCGAACTAAAATTGAAAATCACTGTAAAAAACTTTTGACTTTATGCATAACCCTCCTGCAAGAATTTTTTTTAATATCTGTCACCGTTTGGAAGTTATTGAATTTTAAAATCAGTCAGTCCTTTTTGGGACACCCGGTATATTGATAACATTCACGAAATACTCTAATTACAATATTTTGTCAAGATGCTAGTTCTGATTTAAAGCGAATTGAAACCAAAATAGAATTCATAATTAAGGCATTGAGAAAAAGTAAATTTCTTATTTAATCAAAGTCATGGTACTAAATGAATAAAGTTGTTTATTTATTTCCCTCCGAAGTTTTTCTATTAGTTATTATTATTATTTTTAGATTTTTTTTTTCAGAAAACTCTGTCAGGCTTTGTAATAAAGGTGATAAGAATTTCATAGTTTTTATATACTAATTTTATAAATGAAGCCTTATCTATGGATTTGTCTCTATAGTCCATTGTAACACCAAACGCATTGAATAGCCCAAACCCAGTCGTCAATATGAAGAAAGTAGCTTTTAAATTTATGTTGTGGAATCTTTCGTCATAAGAGCACCCATCTTAATCGTCTTAACTTCTGATATTCCACGTATTTCGAAGAACCCGGCTTAGACTATCTAGGGCCACGGGGAAAGCAACATGCTGGGGGGGGGGGGCTGCTTCTATCTATCTGTAGAAATTGTCCGAATAATGTGAAAGTGGTCACTACTCTTCCCACATATTGTATGCATGCATAAATTTCATACTGTTTGCTATTCACAATTTGTATAGACGGTATCACAAAAAGATGGTCACAACTTTAGGAAAATATATTATTGGGATAAAAGCAGAAAAAATGATGGATTGATTAACAGGAGTATTTGTTTACAAAATTTTACTTTATGTAAAAAGATGTCTAAAAGAAAATGTCTCCCATTTGTTATAACTATTGGTTTTAACTTGCCTCATTACGAGAAAAATGTCAATAAAGAATTTCTTTTGAAAACAAAAGAAGACTAAGTTATTATAATAAAATTTTAATCATTATTGTTCTAATAATATAGTTCATTTTTTTCATGGGTGGAGAGGGTACGGAAGCAGAGAGGGGAAGGAGAGCTGCTCTACCATTCTAAATATTTGAATATATATGAATTTTGATCAATTTTTGCAAATTTTAACTATTTGGCACTTTTTAATGACAATCCCTATTATTCCCAACGGAGACCGCCTTTAAAGGGGTGCCGGGCAGCTGCCCAACATATCCTGGATAAGTCCGGAATTGCATATCAGAAAAAAAGCTTTGAATTTTTATCTGTTGGGAGGTTGGTAAATTCCCGTTCTGGCGTCACACGTGATAAATCGTTAAAAAGTACTTTTGACAATTATTAATAATTTTTTATCGTTTAAAAGCACTGTTGAAGACATTTAATATCATTTTGGCAAAAAAAAAAAATACATTTACTGACATATACATTATATGAAACGACTGATTAAACAACTGATTACGTTTCGCGGCGATTTCTATTAAAATATTGAATACTTTGCGATGAAATTAACACCAAAAATCTGTATTGATCCACAGATCTCAAAACTGGTATTAGAATTTTAACATTCGAATTTGTTTTCGAAATATTATTTTTTTTTCTAATTTTAAATACTTTTTTCTAATGATGGCAACTCCAATTTTAACCAAAGCAGATATTTTTTTTTCATATTTTAGAAAAGGTTATTATTTTAAACTAGCTTGGACTATCTTAAATGTATGCTAAGAACAATACTTTTTTTTAAATTTCATTATCATTTTATTTAATATAAAAATTTCATTAAAAACTGAAAAATTTTAAATCAATTGCTTTCAATTCTTTCTTTTTTTTAACGAAACGAAAAGAAAAATGTTAATTGCAGATGTCATATACGCACCGGGGTACCTACATAGCGCGAAAAGGGCGATATTTTGCCTAACATGGCAACCCGGCTATTGTCGCTTATTTATTAATAAATGTTTATTTACCTTTATTTTCTTTTTATTTAAAAAAATATATATATATAAAATCTTTGTTCTATAGTTATTAATATATATTTTTTATTTATTGTCATTTCCTTTTAAAAATAATAGAAAATAATTTAAAAATACATAACTGGTATTCGAGAACAAGGTTTTCGCCAAATAGTCGTAAAGAAAAATCACGCAGAACCCGATTAAATATCGCAACATATAATTTCAAATTCAAAGCAATGTTTTAATGGTACTAAGTTATCCTGTCGACCAATTTCTCCAAATTATATAAATCGCCAAATCACTCACCAAATTATACAAATTGACGTAATTTTCATTTTAAATAACGAAAGAACCAATAAAGGCACATATGTCATATATTGGCGCAGTATTTTTCTGACGCCAATTTCGTATACGCAACGGACACTTAATTGGCACCAAAGTATCGTTATTTTGCTTGATATGATAATCCGGATGTGGTTGTTTATGCTGTTGATGTTTTCGCCAAAATGGCGTCGAAAAAATATCGCGCCAATATATGACATCAGTATATGACATCTGTGTCCAAATAAATTAGTATAGCATTAATAAAAATAAAAATAAAACGTTGAAATAAAAATCACTTGATGGCATAAACACGTGTAATTTCCTTACAGCCAAGTGAATGTGACATTTATGATCAACCATTATTGGCATTTAAACTTATAGTCTGGCGATAGATTTTAGGTTGATGGGATAACCAAGTAGTACCACTTTAATTTACCATTCGAAAAATAAAAAATAAATAAATAAAGCAATTTAACAAATTACAACGACCATTTGGAAAATGATTTTTTCAAAGACTAAAATTTAAGACATAAAAAATCGCTCGGAGTTGATTGCACATTACTTACGCCATGAATTAAATATTAATAGTGTTATTACACGTAAAAATTGCAAGCGACAAAAATTGCCTGCGACTCGTCAGATTTCCTGAAACTTACGTATTATCCACATGAAACTTACGTATTATCCAAGCATTTCATTGGCTGTTTGGGAAAAGGCTTTTCCATCGTCAGATTTCTTGGAAATCTGACGACCAATTTTAAGTGAAATTTCGTTCTTAAACTTCGAAACATCCCACATTATTACTTTTTACATCGTCGTATAGAGAAAAAAATGTACTTTTAAATGCACTTTGTTTGAAAGCTGTATCTCAATTTGTTTCTGAGTTATTATTATTTTTTTTTTGTAGTTTTTATTACTTTTTTGTCATTGTGGCAACAGAAGTATCCATCTCTGTTGAGAGTAAATGGTAAATATAGATTACTGTATAGACCAATCAGAAAACGAATAAAATGCGGATTAAACTAATAAAACGCATCAGATATGTTTTTGATTTCCTACCCTGAAAGAGGACAAAAACCATTTTTCCAAATGGTTAAAAATGCTAACTGGCGAGTTAAAAGAAGCTATTGGCGAGATTTGCACCCGGCTAACATAAAAGTACCAGGAATTATTTGCGAGCATGGCATCTTTTATGAACTTTTTCAATTCCTACTATTAGTTCACACTCTCCCTATATTTATTTATATATATATATTTATTTATTTATTTATATATTTATATACCTTGTTCAAATTTTCAATCGTAAGAAAAATACTCATTATTCATCCTATCAAGTTCAAAAAAAAATTTTTAACTTGTACTGGATGGCAATTGATGTTAATACAGTTATTTCAAATATTAATTCATGAATTAAATTTTAATTAATTAATTTTGTTTTGCATGGGAAACAAAATGGCGGCCATTGGTTATTGAACATACCACCAAGTTTGTCGCCAACTTGGCGATATATCGCGAAATTTGGCGGCCAAAATGAGTCATCAAAAGTGACGCCAACTTGTCGATATCTCTAATATTTCGCCAAATTCGCATAGAGTTCCATTGTAAACCTACTTGCTTATAGAATATCAACAAATTGAGATATTTTAATGCAACAAAAACTAATATTAGCTTAAGGGATTATATTAAATCTTTCTTTGATAACCTAAGTAGAAATTGACTTTAAAAACAAAATTTTTATATTACTTCTTGTAGAGAATTTGAAGAAAGAATTCCTTGAAATTTTCTTATTTTTATTTCACAACACAAAAACAAATCTTGACATTCACGAAAACTTAACACACAATGAAACATACAGTTCTGGTTTCAGAATCAAATTTCTCTAGTTAAAATTAACACTCTAATTAGTATGCTTTCATCACATGAAAGCCTTAAATTACATTATAAAAATATATCCCCTGCCTAAACTGGGTGCAGATAATTAAATAGAATAAAGAAAGACAATAATGCAGCAGGAGCAACATTTTCCATACCACACTCTCAGGAAACCAAACATCAACTCCCTGATGATGTCATAATTAAGATTTCACAACAGCACAGAATGCATAGTGCTGTCATCTGTCAACAAACAGAATAACTAAAATCTTATATTTGATTCTTAATCAGTTTAGCACCGAACACTTGTATTTAATCAAAATGGAAACCTTTTTTATGAAAAGCGGAGGGTTGTAATTGTTTATGGCAGTTAGATAACTTGGATTGTGATATTATAAGTGAAATGATGGTGATATAATAATATGTGGCGATTTATCGCTTGTGGCTGGCTAACATTAAAGTACAAAAATGGCCGCCTGGAATATAAAAAGCGAAGGTATCCGCCCGGAACTGTTGATAATAATCACATGACTTAGGCTATTATTATAGAGATTGTTTTCAATTCTAAAAACAGCGCAAAGAATAATATTTCCTAACGATTAAATATTTATTTGCACGTAAGTATTAAAAAAAATAAAAAGATAAATAAAAATAAATAAACTTTAAAATTTGTGCTAAATGAGTAAGAGTTAAAAGCAGGAAAATATTAAAAATTATGTCTTGAAAATTGTATTTACACGTGAATATTAAAAGAGAATGAAACTGTAAAATAATAAATACAATAATATGCGTTTAACCCTTTCAGAGACAAGGTACTTTTATTTGCAAAATGTTGAAATGAGTGAATGACGCACCAGAATTTACAAACAAATTTCGAAATAAGAAAATGCTTTTGTTCACTTACTTAATAAAAGGAAAATTTTCATTCCAATATTCTAGTGCCGATGTGTCATTTAAGAATTAAAATTAAGTGGTCCAAAAATGAACCACCGCACTTGAAGGGGTTAAAGCGGTAAATTGTTGTAATTGGAGTAAATTGTATTAGGTCAATCGTTTTATAACGCTGTTAAAAAGTACCGGGAGGCAAAGACTCTGTTTACTTAATTCATTTTATTTTAGCTTCCTTTGAAATGTTTAACTGATCTTCTTTAATGAAACACGAAAACAACCACTGGATGTCATAACAGCAGCTGATTCGGCCTTAAAGTTTCGCAATCAAAGGGAACTGAATGGAAACCCGTTTACAGGGAGATCGCTATAGGTTTTTTCATTATAATTCAATCTTGTCTAACTTTTTTAAAACCGATCAAATAAGCGTACTTTTAGATTCTGCGGTGTCTGAGCGGGGGTTGGCGAGCGTAGCTTGCAGGGGCAGAGCCCCCTAGTAAAATGATAATGAAATAAAAATTGAATTATGAATAAAAGTAGCATGATACATTTCTTAGCATGCAGTTAATGGAGGCCAAACTGGTCGCCAAATTTGATTACAATAAATTCAATATCTTACAAGAGATACAATTTATTTATTTTTTTTTTAAATAACAAGAAGGTGAAGATAGAAGATAGAAGAAACACAAATTTTAATAAATATTTACCTTTGTAATTTTTTCTGATTTTCTAGTATTCAGGTTAAGCGCGACTACGAGAACGATAGGCTGTGTAGAGATCTTAAAAGAGAAAAAATATATTAGTTATATCTGCAAAAAGAAATAAGTCATTTTTTAAAACGTACAGTTGTAAGGAAAAAAGTAAACACCCCCTACTAACTCCGCAACTAATTATAATAGAAGAAAATTACTGGTACCAAACGATTGGAAATAAAGTCTCCTTTTAAATTTTGTACATAAAATATGCTTACAAAACAAAACAAGACCAAACTTTGTTTTTTACAATAGAAACACCAAATTTTGACACTATATTTTAAATCTTCGGTTTAAAGTATGCTTAGAAGCGATATTTCAAGTCATTTGAATAATAAGTTTTAGAATTATAAACATTAAAAAATTAGAGCTTCAAATGTTAAATTACAATTTCATATTTTTATTAATATCGCAATAAATTATAATCCTAATGTGATATTTTATTTTGTGCGGTTATAATGCTAAAAAACTCAAATAAAAATACATTGAATTTGTAATTTGAAACGTTTTATAATATGAATTATGAAATTAATATTCGAAAAAAATATGAATTGCTGCTTACAATTTCTTTTATATAATAGTTATTATGTCCTAATTTATGCGAAATGTCAATTTCAAATTTTTCTTACAAACGGTTTTCGAATTATGATTAAAAATTTAAAAATGATGGTTTAACCCTCTCGCTCCGCAACCCGAGATTTCATCGGTTAACGTAAAAGTAGCAAAATTTCCGCAACCCCGAGATTTTCTCGGGCATGCATTCTTTACGTCTAAATAACACTCCTTGATTATTTCCACCAGTTATTTTTTTATTGTAAATTTGCCTTATTTAATCGGAGCATTTTCCCAATTAAATTAGACAAAAATTTTTTTTGAAAAACCGGTGACAAAAGAATAAAAATTCTTAAAAGAAGCTCGTCGCGAAGGGGAAAAATACGCAATTTTTAAAGCTATTTTGATAAAACAATTACGCAGCGAGAGGATTAACCCTCTCGCTGCGCAACCCGAGATATAATCGGGCTAATTAATACTATTTGGTTATTCCGACCAGTTATTTTTTAGCAAAAACTTTGTCTGATTTAATCAGGACATTTTCCCCGATTACGATAGTCAAAAATTTCTGCCAAAGAACCGTTGATAAAGGATTAAAAATTCTATAAAAGACGCTCATTGCGAAGAATTACCTACGCAGCGAGAGGGTTAAAGAGCCGTCTATGATGAACGGAAAAGCATAATCCTTCTACATATAAAAAAAAAGTTTTGATTTGGAAATGGACCAATGAAAATCTGCGTAGATATTCCCGGCAGATCGGCATCCATTTGAATGCTTAAGCATGGCCTTTCTTCCTTAATATAAAAAAAAACTGTTGCATACAAAAATATGAAAATCGATAGTATTATAGAGAAATGTTTGATAAACACTCTGATGCAGACAGTTTTGAAATCGAAGAATCATTTTAAGAGATATTTAATGCCAAAGTTGGACAAAATCGTTCCATTCAAAAAGTTTTATAGGAGCAAAAACTGTACATAGGAATTTCATCCTTTTTAGATCCTTTTATGCGTCAGAATTTCCCGGTGTGCAGACTCCATTTAGTTTTTTAATTTGACTCATTTTTTGAGGTTTTATTTCTACTTTAAATTCAAATTTTCAGCATTTCAAAAGATATTTTTTAGATATTTTAGGAAATTGTATTAATTTAAACTGTTGCCAACTGTATAAAAAGCGCAAACAATAATGTTTGCTTCAAATTAAAAATTTATTTTACACGTGACTATTATAATCAGAAAATATAAAAAGCAGGAACTCATTGAAAATTACGTCATAAAAACTATAATTACACGTGAATTTTAAAAGAGAAAGAATATTGTAAAATAATAAATTCATTAACATGCGTTAGAAGTCTTAAATAGGAGAATTTACGTCACATTATACTTATTACGTAAAATGAACAAAAAACAATATTGCAAAACAGTTTAAATTTAAAAATTGCGCGAGACATTTATTTGATATTTTAAGATGATCATAATATTTCATTTCTAACAAAAGTATTTTTACGTGAATATTAAAAAGAGAAAAAAAAGTATGGTGGAAATTACGTCAGATTATAATTGTCAGATTCAAATTATAATTCAGCCTTCCGAAATCTTTTTTAAGCCGATCAAATTAGCGTGCTGTTAGAGTCTGCGGTGTCTGAACGGAGGTTGACGAGCGTAGCTCGTAGGGGACAAAGACCCCCCAGTTTGAAAATATATATATATATATATTACTCATTTTATTGAAACATTTGGGCTGGCGATAGTCGAAACATATTAAGCTAGTGAAATGGTCCTATTGGCAAGAAATAATACATTAATAAAAGTGGCATACTCATTCTGTAGTAGTTCAACGATCGAGTACCAAACTTCAGTTTGGATACAGCACCTAAAATAGGCTCATTTTAAAATAATTAATTTATCTTTAAATAATCGTACGAATTTCATGAAATTTTGTTTTTAGGGTAATTGAAGAGTGTGGAATTTATTTATAGTATCAAACTTGGGTGTTGCTATTTTAAAAAACAAAATTTGGGTTCGTTTTTATATGCAGATGGCCCTTAAGCACATTTTAAATACATCATTTAAAAGTAGACTTTATTTCCAACCATTTCGTACCAGTAACTTCCTTCTAGAATAAATTGTTGCAGAGTTAGTAAGGGGTGTTACTATTTTCTCCACGACTGTATATCACAAATTTTGAAGTTTGCAATTAAATCGTTCGGGTCTTGCAGACTAATTAAAGGATGTCGTATATTTACTAATATTTGATCTATACAATTACGGTACAGGAGTTTTCCGGGTGTTTGGACCCCCAACATCGCCTAAAACTTCTTTATCTCGTTAATATTGTTACGCTATGATGCAGTGGGATGTTTCCAGTATATGAAACAACAACAACAAAAAGGCACACATATCATATTCGCTCCATATTGGCTCGATTTTTTTCAAACGCCAATGTCATATATGCAACGGGTACTTAACTGGCGCCAAAGTGTCGTTAATTTGCTTGATGTGGTAACCCGGATTATGTTGTTTATGCTGTTGATGTTTTCGCCAAATTGGCAACCGAAAAAAAATCGCGCCAATATGAGGCAAATATGACATGCCAAAAAAAAAAAAAAAAAAAAAAAAAGCACTATAACATGTACTAAAATAAAAATTATTATTCAGGGACTTAAAAGTGAAAAGACTGTGAGAATGCCCCATATACATATTTGTTAGATTTCTCTAAATGAAATATTCTTTTAATTTCTGTAAATAATAATTGCCCTCGAAGCGGCCACACAAACCTGCAAAAACCATCATAGCAACGCCAGCTGTTGGGCGATATACACCAAACTCTAATTAGCACCATTCATATCAAGGTCTAACTGGAATATTAAGGTCACAATTCGACTTCAAAGTTTTAGACCCATCATCAGGGAAATGACCTCAGAATTAATTAGGAGAAAATTGTAAATTGTTTGAATCCCTTCAGTTTAGGTCTAAAATGAACGTACTATGTTTTCTTCCTCGTACTTGGGTGAATGTTAGAAAATATGTTCATATTTATTTTTGAAAAACACGTTTTTTTTTAGTTTCCTTAACAATATCTCAAAACAACTAACTCTATAAAAAACATTGTCAATACAAATATTGTAGAGCTTAAAATTCTGAATAAAATGAGTACCATCATTAATATTTTTGCTCAACATTAAGGTCGCAATTCTATTTCAAAATTTTGCCTTAATTGCTATTCGATAGCTTGAAGCCAGGCGAGACCAAGTTAACTTAACAATATCTCAAAATAGCTAACTCTATCAGAAACATTGTTAGTACAAAAGTTATAGGGCATAAAATTCTGAGTAAAATGAGTACCTACACTTAATATTTTTGTTCAATATTAAGACCGCAATTTTGAGATATTGTTCAGTTAACTTGGTCTCTCCTGGCTTCAAGCTATTCATTAGCGATTAAGGAAAATTTTTGAAACAGAATTGTGACCTTAATGTTGAACAAAAATATTAATGATAGTACTCATTTTATTCAAAATTTTAAGCTCTACAACATTTGTATTGACAATGATTTTTATAGAGTTAGTTGTTTTGAGATATTGTTAAGGAAACTAAAAAAAACGTGTTTTTCGAAAATAAATATGTACATGTTTTCTAACATTCACCCAAGTACGTGGAAGAAAACATAGTACGGTCATTTTAGGCCTAAACTGAAAGGATTAAAACAATTTCCAGTTTTCTCCTAATTAATTCTGAGGTCATCCCCCTGATGATGGGTCTAAAATTTTGAAGTAGAATTGTGACCTTTATATTCAACATAAGTATTGAGTGTAGGTACTCATTTTACTCAGAATTTTAAGCTCTAAAACATTTGTATCGACAATGTTTTTGACAGAGTTAGCTGTTTTGAGATATTCTTATGGTATGCAAAAAAACGCGTTTTTTGACTATAATTCAATACATATTTCCTAACGCTCACCTAGTACGAGGGGGGAAACATAGCATATTTATTCTAGACCTAAACAGAAGGGATTAAAACAATTTCCAGCTTTCCCCTAATTAATTCCGATTTCGGCCTTTTTTTGCTCCCCTACCACTGGGTTATTCAACTAAAGTAATAAAATGAGTTTTCATTCTTCTTAAAAATATATAATGTTTTTCCGTACATAGTAAATGTTAATAAACTAAATAAGAAAAAAAATATTTTAATATAATTTAAATCAATTTTTCAAACAAAATTAAACTTGTTGATAATATGAAAGGAATGGTTAAAACATAGGAATAATTTTCAAAATAACTCGGAGTTTTAGTTCAGATTTTTATTTCATTAAATGGAACAAATGTGAAAAATTTAAACAGTAAAAATATATGAACGGCGATCAGATCTAATAAATATTATTCTGGTTAATATTAAATGGAAAAATCAGTTATCTATAGCTATAGTAATTAATACAGCTACTGCGTGTTTATTATTTAAAGTATGACTCCAAAACTTATTTATGTCAATCGCTGACAAATGTTAATTTAAAAACACAATATATATGAAGTAAAATTAAACTCTCTTAGTCATAAAAATAATAAATAAAATAAGTAATCAATCTACAGCTATGTAAAAGTATAAAATCAAGATTTGTTAACTAATCATATAGCTAGATTATGAATTTAGCATAAAATAAACAATTAATCAAAAAAATAATCTCTAATTATTAACAGAATTATATAAATTAGTTACAAATGCACATAAATAAATTATGAAGCATAAAGTAATACTAATAATTTAAGTAAATCCCACATTATAAAAAAATAAATAGTATTGCTTAATTAAGATTTTTAGCAAATTAAAAAAAATGCTATACATATTATTATGTCTCGGAAAAACATTGTTAAATATTTAAAAGAAGAATGAAAACATACCTTGTTATTTTCGTTTAAAAGAAAAAACAATCAGAATAAAACCTTTTGTTGACCCTTCTTCGCAATATGGTTTTTAATAGGAACTTTTTTACTGTGAATTTTATTTGTTAGATATTATTTATTCTTTTTAGATGAACAATATTCTACCCTGCCATTTTATACAACACGCAACCCACAACAGACATTTCAAGATAGAAGCTTCAAGTTTTCCTAACTGAATGAAAGCGTCAGCATGGGTTGGATGTGATCAATAATAACGGTCTTTCTAAATGACCTTGTAGACGTCAGAGGGGAGATTTCTCGCGCAAACTATTTCTGATGCTATATGACAGACTTTTCTGTCGTAGTGAAGACGTAATGGGAAAAAAATAGACTTTTTTGTTATTTGACAGGAAAATAAGCCATATGAAGATGGAATAACATAAGAATTCTGCCAACGTAATTTTTACTGCCGGAATTTTTTTCTGTTTTCTTAACATCTTTTTTTACTGTGCTGATGTTATATACGCACCATATTGTCGCAATTTTTTTCTCACGCCAATGTCATATATACAACGGGTACTTAACTGGCGCCAAAGTGTCGATAGTTTGCTTGATATGGTAACCCAGATATTGTTGTTTATGCTGTTGATGTTTTCGCCAAATTGGCGTCAAAAAATGGTGTGTATATGACATCTGTGCCAAGAAGTGAATGATACTAAAGCTAAGGAACGATATGTTTCCAAAATTAGTGTTATTTCCAGTGTAGATGCATACAGTTAAAAAAAAATTATTTGAAGAAATATGTAGCGTATTTACCAAGTTACTTATTTTGACTTATTTATTTTGACATCGTAAATTATTCAGTTTATGGGCAAAGTTTTGATACTGAGAAAGACTTCAAGTGTTATAAAATCTGTGAATCTTATAAACAGTTTGCCTGCAACTGGGTAAGAGAAGTGCATTCTTTGAAAATCGGAGATTTTCATCTTGTTATTGGAAAAGTAAGCATACATTTCTGTGCATGAATTAATTACAAATTCCATGTTTCATAAACTAAATCGTAAAATCAATTCACACAATATTGCGATGACAACCATCTCTGTCGCCTTTCTTCGCACAATTTTTTTCTCATAATATTATCTGTCTTTGGAATGCCTGGTAATCTATAATAGGATTTATTATGTTCCCTGTTCGAACGATTACCGCACATTTTTACACAACAAGTCGCTGGCATGGTGATGCGAATAAATATGATAATTTACGTGATAACACTTGCAATAAGATATCACAATAATGTAAATAATCGCTCACAAAAACTTTGAAATGAGGATCAGATTTATAGAGGGAAATATTTCCCAACAAAAGTAACAACAATGTGATTCACGACGACTGATGTGAAAGTAAGAGTCAAAGAAAACTACCAATGTTATTTGTTTGCCCACCAAGTTTTTCGCTAGAGGTCGCGGGCTTAGTGCCGTGACGTCAGTTGAAACTGATCTATTATTGTCCAACAATATTCATTTTTTTTAACTCGCGAAATTGAATTTCATTTGGCGTTCTAATGACGTAATTACAGTAAAGTGTTTCAGATTTAAAAATTAAAATGCATGTTTTATTTGGCGCGTGCAATAGGAGTATACGATTTCCTTGACAATACGCAGGAAAATACCATAAATACAACCAAATGAACTAGCATTTACTGAAATTTTCTTTCGTATGACTTAAAAATAAATCTTTCACTTTATGGATGATAAAAATAAGGATTAATTTCAGAATGTCAGAAGTCTCTTTTCAGAATAAAACATCATTGCAAAGTTATGTCAGTTAAACAGAAATTGACGTCATACCTAGCAAACAACTTTTTTTTTATTATTATCTTTTCCTAAATTGTTTTCTTGAAATTAAAATTCCTGTATTAAAATAGATTTTTAAACTTTAAAAACATTAAAATGAAGATACTACGTCATTTTCACCCGTGTTTAGTTAAAGTTTTATATATATATTTCAGTATATAATATATAATATTATATATAATTTCAGTATATAATATATATATATATATATATATATATATATATATATATGTATATAGGTAACATTTTTATTTTTTGATTAGAATCACGTCGATTTGAAAAATGCAAAAATATAACGAGAAAATTTGATTTTTATTTAAAAGTAAATACGCGAGTTATCACTTTTTTTAAAAATTATTGTGCCGCTTTTTAGGATGTGACAACAGGAAAGAAACGATTGAAGGGGATATTTCTATATTGTTAAATTATGGAACGCTATGTAAAGTTTAAATGGGCGCCATTCCCTTAATATTGGATATTTTTTGACCCGACCTTCGAAAGGCACATCGCTAAATTAAGACCTTTTCAACAAGCCATTATTCATCACTGAATGTTTTCTGGTTTGAATTGTAATTGAGTTGTTGCCTTTTCATTACGTTTCAAAACGAAAAAGATGCCGCTGAGCTCTACTATACAGCACTGTCGTGCTGTATGATAAGAGCCGTTGTGAGGGGCGCGATTTAGAAGCTAGTGAAAAATATTCCGTGCAAGGAACCAACGCAACGTCCCTAGCGCCAGAACGCAGACAAGCAGCAAAAAAGAAGCGTTACAACTTTATTGTAACGGAATTTCCAGGAATATGAAATTTACCTATATTTTTAGGTTCTTATTCTCTCGTTTTTGTTCAATACAAGTATTGCACATAGTATTTCATCATCAAAAAGTATTTTTCGGCACTTTCTCACATACTGAAATTTTAAAGGAATTACTACATGTGCTTTATCACGAGAAATGATTAACATATTTACGAAAATAGTTTTTGTAACATTTTACGAGATATATACTTTATATTAGATATTACCTTTAAGAGAAGGTTTTATATCTCCACGCTCCTTATGTGTATGCGGAGCTGAAAAATAAAGAGTTATTAATTTAGTATTGAGATATAAACACGATAAAAGACATAAAAATTTTGGACTCCAAGAATTTTGTTTAAAATATTAATATAATTTTTCTGGGTTTATAGGAACTATGAGAATGTAATTATGGTTATAATCCATCTATAAATATCCACATACCGGGTGTCGCAAAAATGACTGATGGATTTTAATATTCAATAACTTGCAAAAGGTGACAGACATTAAATAGATCGAAACAGCACCGAAAACTGGCGATAAGTAACAATTAAAGTAAAAAAACTTTGTAAAAAATCACCATAAAAAATCACCATAAAATAAAAACAAAATATAGGACTTGTTTCAAACTAAAACTATGAACAGCTCGTCCTCAGCTTAAGTAAACACGTGTCCTTGTCCCCTTTCGGACACGTGTTTACTTTAGCTGATGACGAGCTGTTAATAGTTTTAGCTCGAAACGCGTCCTATGTTTTGTTTTTATTTTATGGTGATTTTTTACAAAGTTTTATTATTTTAACAGATATTAAATAAATTCTTGCAGGAGTGTTATGTAAGATGTCATGAGATTTTATGCTGCGATTCTCAGTTTTACCTACAAATAGAATCGATAGATGGCACTGAAAGCATATCCGCTAAATCCAGGCTCTAGGTTTCGGCCTCTCTCTTGTTCCATGCGAAAAAAGGAGATTAAAACGCATTGAATGGATCTCGAAGTACCAAAAATCGGGTCTGGACTGAGCACCTATTGCTCTCAGTGCCACCTATTGTTTGAAATTTGAACTAAAATCAAGAACCACAGTAAAAAAAACAAACTGACATCATATATAACCATTCTGCAAGAATTTTTTTAATATCTGTCACCGTTTGCAAGTTATTGAATTTTTAAATTCTTCAGTCATTTTTGGGACACCCGGTAAATTATAATTAAAGCCAAACGAATCAAAACTAAAGATATATATATGTATTATACACACATACATACATTGTATGTATGTCTGTATAATATTTATATATACCTTTAACTGTTGAATGCAGGCTTTATTTATGTGTGTAAGTGTGTTTTAATATATATTGTAGTATGTGTTTTTTATTATAGAATCAAAACTAATTTATTAATTGCTTGTTCAGGATGCTTGTACCAGTTGAATTTTGGGTTTTGATGGATCAAATCAGTTTAGATAAACCCATACTCTTAGAAAACTAGTCGGATGTGGCAATCCCAAAACTCTCTTCTATCTCATACATCGGGCTCATTAATCCTCGGGTTCCCGAGCTATTAAATTAGCAATCGCACTTTGCACAGAACGAATTAAATGTGTAATACACATACTTTTTGGAAATTTAGAAATTTTAACTGTCGTTCAAACATCGTTTGAAAAATGCTTATGTCTTCAACATTCGGATCAAATTTAGGAACTAACTTTTGTAATTCAAATTTAACATTTTGCTCATCCGAGGCATTAAGACTTGAATCGTTAGTATCAATTTTATTTTCGAATCTTAATTTTACAAGTTCGAAAGCCCTTTCATTTTCTAACTCACGCTCTTTTTCCGCATCTTTTTCTTTCCTAGTACTTATAATTTTATTTAGGGAAAAGGATGTTAATGACGGTCAGAAGGGTAATTCCACTCACCAAATATCTCTAAACAAAATAGAATTAAAAACGTGCGATCGGAACCGGCACCTAGCGAACTTCATCCTAAGTTCCCAGTAAGGATTTAGTTCCCGTCGGGAGGAAAGTATTTTTGTGTCCTCAAGTTATTAGTTCGAAGTTTTTTTATTATAAAATTCTACAACATCTAACTTGAAGGTAAGTGTACACTATTATTTTCAAATATTAATTTACTCATTATGTCTACAAAATATATACATTTAGCTGTACTTTCATGCTTTAATTTATTTTTGTAGTGCGTTGTTACGCCAATTATAATGCAATAAAACCCAACATGGTGATGACGGTTAAAGCCGCTCGCGTGGGATTCCAGAAGAAGTGTTGCCAGTGGACAACTTTTTTAAAATTCAAATTTGTTGATTGGCACCACTTTTTTGAAATGGTAAAATTTCCCTGTTTTCGCCTTTGTTAATATGTCATCAAACGAGGAGAATTTTACGATTTCAAAAAAGTGGTGAAAATCAAAAAACCTAAATATAAAAAAAGTAGCCGACTATATGTCTAACACAATATGTGGGCACAATGTGTGTAAAGTGGTTCCAAAAAGTCTGCAGTGGTGTGAACAGCCCACACAACTACACATGTGACTTTTGTCTTACTTAAACGTTGTATTAAAACTCTGGGCGCAATTACCCGACCATGTCGGGCATTTCCGCTCAATCGATGGTCATTTAAATAAAACAATTAAAAAGATTCCTAAAACTTTTATGAAAATTAGTTGATTGCAAACTGCTCCTTATGTTTTTGAGTTATACTTCGTTAATAAAATATTGATTTTTTTGTCCAAATTTGACTAGCTATTCATGATTTCCCTTAAGTGTGCGCAATTCCCCTACTTTCCCCTAACATCTCTTTCACAAACTCTTCTTTGAAGTTAGGACTATTTTCTATCAAAGTACGTAAATCGTCGATTTTAGGAGACGCATCTACGGTTTTCCCCAATTCTTCAGCCAAAATTTTTAAATATTCTTTTTTCCCTTTCCCGAGAAGCGCCATGCTCCTAACTTTTAATTTTTATATGCAGTAAATTACAAAACAAACATCCGAAACAAATTTTAGTTCCTCGCCTACGGAAAAACCTTTCCCAAAAAGTTAAAATAACCAAAACAAGCACAAAACCAATATTGCAATAAAATTCAAATAATACATTTTCTTCCCAAAACAATAAACCTGTTATACCTAATCCAATTATGTATACCAATGTAACTAATCTCTTCTCTCTATTCTAAAAAAAAGTAACTACCGCTGTCACCGCCGCCGCCGGTTTTGATTTTTTTTGCGACCGGAGGTCTTTCTTCGTTAATATTAAGAAAAATAATGCATACAAAAATGTGAAAATCGGTAGTGTTATACAGAAATGTTTGATAAACACGCTGATGCAGACAGTTTTCAAATCGAAGCATTATTTTAAGAAATATTTAATGCTAAAGTTGGACAAAATCGTTCCACTAAAAAAATTTTGTAGGAGCAAAAACTATTCATGGGAATTTAATCATTTTTAGATCATTTTATACGTTTGAAGTTCCCGGTGTGCAGATTGTATTTCTTTTTTTAATTTGGCTAATTTTTTGAGGTTTTATTTCTATTTTAAATTCAAATTTTCAGCATTTCTAGAGATATTTTTTACAGATTTCAGAAAGTGATATTAATTTAAACTTTTGCCAACTGTATAAACAGCGGAAACAATAATATTTGCTTAAAAAAAAAATATTTATACGTGTAATAAATTAAAAATTTATTTACACGTGACTATTATAAAACATTTGGAATTAGAATTAAATAATTATGTACAAAAAGCAGGAACTTATTAAAAATTACGTCATAAAAACTATAATTACACGTGAATTTTAAGAGAGAAAGGAATTTGTAAAATAATAAATTTATTAACATGCGTTAGAAGTCTTAAATAGGAGACATTACGTCATATTTACGTCACATTACAGTTATTACATAAAATGAACACAAAATAATATTGCAAAACGGTTTAAATTTAGAAATTGCACTAGACATTTATTTGATATTTTGAGAGGATACTTTTCAACTATTTTTCTCTGGAAAGCGCAAATAATATTTCATTTCTAGCACAAGTATTTTCACGTGAATATTAAAAAGAGAAAGAATAGTTTGGTCAAAATTACGTCAGATTGAAAACGATTAATTTAAAATGTCTCATTGAAAAGAACTTTCTTTTTGCTTTGTTAAAAAATACCGGGGGACAAAGATTCTGTTTAGTTAATTCCTTTTACATTAGCTGATTTTGAAATGTTGTTACACGTGTCTACGTCATCAAGTTATTTTTATTTAGACGTTTTATTTTTATTTTTATTAATGTTGTACTAATTTATTTGTTCTTTCGTTATTTAAAATAAAAATTATGTTAATTAGTATAATTTGGCGAGTGGTTTGGCGATTTATATAATTTGGTGAAATTGGTCGACGGGATAATCAAGTAGTACCGCAGCGGATTTGGCGTTAAAATTTCCCCAATCAAAGAGGAATGAATAGAAATCCGTTTATAGGCAGATCGCCACTGTTTTTAAATTATAATTCAATCTTTCGAAATCTTTTTAAAGCCGATCACATTAGCGTGCATTTAGAGGCTGCGGTGTCTGGACGGGGGTTGGCGAGCGTAGCTCGTAGGGGGCCGAGCCCCCTAGTAATGTAAATAAAAATGTGATTACGGTTCAAATAATATGAACAATATTTTTTACTTAAATTGATCACATCAATAAACATATATAAAAACAGAAATAATAAAATAAAACAATTTCCTAACTCAAGTTAATTACCTACACTGGTACAAGTTTTGAAAAAAAAAAAGAAATGAAAACAAAATTCTAAAAAAATCATATGTAGAATTTTAAAGATAATTCTTCACACAACCAAAAATAATAAAAGTTAAAATATCTGTTGATTTAGAATAGCATAGTCATCATCATTTATTTAACCCCATAAAAAGAAAAAGAAAATAAATCTCAACAACATAAAATAATCAGAATAATCAAAGTATAGTATATATTAGAAATAAAATGTTTCAAAATAAACAAAACTAAATACTCATAATCACTTCAAAAATTCTGTACTTTTTCTTTTTACCCGACTGCCAAGAAGGGTTATATGTTTCACGCGTATCAGGGTATGTGGATTTTATTTATACCCTCGAAGCATCATAACGGCTGGATAAAGTTTAATGAATGAGGTTTCTATCAATTCGTTTTAACCGTCCGATGGTTATAGGCTAGATTTTGTTTTTATAAATTCAAAATGGCGGCCGTAAAATACAAAATGGCGGTAGAGACGAAAAACATTTTTTACGCACCCTATTGAGCGGCATATCATTGGACAGGTCTTTCAAAATGAACGATGTTTCATTGACAGTTTTACAGTCAGAAGCTCCATTTAAATTTTACAAAATCTGGAAGTTGTGAAGGTGGATCTCTAGCTGTACTGCAACTCTAACCTTCATAGACATCTATAGGCCTCATCAAAACAGTGTTTATAGCTAGGAACTAACAATTAAACACAACTTAAAAGCCATCAATATAAGTAAATAAAAAAAAAAATAGGTAAATAATGTAAAAAATAGTTTCATATTGATGAGAAATAATTAATTGGTTCACTTTTTACGTAGTCGTTTTTTTTTTAATTCAATTTTTACTTGTTTAACTGACTATACAGACAATACAAAAAATTAAATAGTCGTAAAAAAATAGTTGTAAGATTCTCCAGAACTTAAATTCAAAGGAACATACACACCGGCAACAACGTTGTTTTTCAAATATTTTCAATCCTTCTGTTCTTAAACGAACTATATTTCTAATCACCATTCACAGAACTTACTTCCATATTTATACGGCAGTCGAAGATAATTTTTTTAAATACACAACACTTTTCTGTTTTTTTTATTCATGATGACATGCAACTAATTTCAGCAAATTTCCGATTCTCACAGTTATTTACTTAAAAAAAAAAAAAAAAAAAAAAAAAAAAAAAAAAAAATCCGATACGTTCTTGAAAATTTTATTAAGTAAACTTGCTCTTCTTTTGACTTTTATTGTGAGAATCGACAGCTCACTGACAAAATAAATAAAATCAATAAAGTTTGATTATTTTTATGCACACATAGAACATATCACTATTTCTTCACATAGAACCCTTTGGGTTTCGAATGCCGTTAGTTGGACGACATATTCTTATAACGCACTTCTTTCAAGGAATGAAAGACTCCTCATAAACACGACTCTCTTTTACTTGAAGACTGCACACCACAAAAACATCAATTTACACGACTGTACATGAAGACATAGTAGAACAATACTTTCACATATATATAACACATAAAAATCTAAAGTCGTTATACATTTTCTGATCAGCGGATGTGGCCTCCATTCTCACCGGCAAACTCATAACTCCGGCGGGTGTGAAAAATATTCCGTGCAAGGAGCCATCTCAACGTCCCTAGCGCTCTGTGGCCAAGCGCAGAGAAGCAGCAAAAAAGATACGCTACAAATTTATTGTAACGGAATTTCCAGGAATATGATATTTACCGGTATTTTTAGGTTCTTATTATGTCGTTTTTGTTCAATACAAGCATTGCACATAGTATTTCATCATCAAAAAGTATTCTCACATACTGAAATTTTAAAGGAATTACTACATGTGCTTTATGACGAGAAATGATTAACATATTTACGAAAATAGTTTTTGTAACATTTTACGAGATTTATACTTTATATTAGATATTACCGTTAAGAGAAGGTTTTACATCTCCACGCTCCTTATGTGTGTGAGCAGCTGAAAAAAAATAAAGAGTTATTAATTTTGTATTGAGATATAAACACGATAAAAGACATAAAAATTTTGGACTCCAAGAATTTTGTTTAAAATATTAATATAATTTTTCTGGGTTTATAGGAACTATGAGAATGTAATTATGGTTATAATCCATCTATAAATATCCACATACCGGGTGTCGCAAAAATGACTGATGGATTTTAATATTCAATAACTTGCAAAAGGTGACAGATATTAAATAGATCGAAACAGCACCGAAAACTGGCAATAAATAACAATTAAAATAATAAAACTTTGTAAAATATCACCGTAAAATAAAAACAAAATATAGGACGCGTTTCAAACTAAAACTATTAACAGCTCGTCCTCAGCTTAAGTAAACACGTGTTCTTGTCCCCTTTCGGACACGTGTTTACTTTAGCTGATGACGAGCTGTTAATAGTTTTAGCTCGAAACGCGTCCTATGTTTTGTTTTTATTTTATGGTGATTTTTTACAAAGTTTTATTATTTTAACAGATATTAAATAAATTCTTGCAGGAGTGTTGTGTAAGATGTCTGGAGATTTTATGCTGCGATTCTTAGTTTTAGCTACAAATAGAATCGATAGATGGCACTGCAAGCATAACCGCTAAATACAGGCTCTAGTTTTCGGCCTCTCTCTTCTTCCATGCGAAAAAAGGAGATTAAAATGCATTGAATGGATCTCGAATACCAAAAATCGGATCTGTACTGATCACCATTTGCTCTCAGCACCACCTATTGTTTGAAATTTGAACTAAAATCAAGAATAACAGTAAAAAAACCCTGACATCATACATAGCCCTTCTGCAAGAATTTTTTTAATATCTGTCGCCGTTTCCAAGTTATTGAATTTTAAAATCCATTAGTCATTTTTGGGACACCCGGTAAATTATAAATAACGCTAAACGAATCAAAACGAAAGGTATATATAAATATTATACAGACATGCATACATTGTATGTGTGTCTGTATAATATTTATATATACCTTTAACTGTTGGATGCAGACGTTATTTATGTGTGTATGTGTGTTTTTATATTGTAGTATGTGTGTTTTATTATAGAATCAAAAGTAATTTATTAATTACTTGTTCAGGATGTTCGCACCAGTTGAATTTTGGTTTTAATAGATTAAATCACTTTAGATAAACACATACTCTTAGAAAACTAGTCGGATGTGGCAATCCCAAAACTTTCTTCTATCTCATGCATAGTAATTCTGCAAACTTCGCTATCACAGTGCCAAAATTATATGGCAATCTATGCCTATTATGAAAATTCTAAAGTTATGAAATTCCATGCATTAGTTTTTGAGGTATGACTATCGCTAAAATCGTGAAAAATGTAGCATAGAAGCGCTACATGATAGGTGATTCACCCCAAAACCTGATCCGCAATTTTTATCAAAGTCTAACTGAATCTGAAGTTCTATGAATATCCGTGCATTAGTTTTTGAGATAGAGCTGTGAAAATCGTAAAAAATTCTTCACAGCAGTGTCAGATATTGGGCGAATTACACAGAAAACTAAACAGCACTGATTTATATCAGCGACTAACTGAATTTCAAGTTTGATGACAATTCGTGCTTTAATTCTTGAGATATTGCGATTGCGAAAATCGTAACTAATGCTTCACAGCCGCGCCACCTGTTAGGTGATTTAGTATTAAATCAGTAGGGGAATATGATTAGTTGTAGTAATTTCTATCTGCGCTTGCGCGACAGATAATAAGGATCTTTTAACATAATTTAATAGTAAACTCCATGGAGCAACTTATTAAAAGAATCCAGTCAAATATAGTAAAATTTCAGAAAGATATTGGAGTTAGAGTGAGCTAATTTTTAGTTGCTCGCTAAAACTAACTGAATGATAAGAGATTGTACACAAATTGCCAATTTTATTTATTTATTTTTTTAATTTTAACTTTTTATTGATGCTTTAGTTTTTCTTGGATAATTACCACAACAAGCCTATCCGATGATAAGAAGTATGAAAATAGAAGCATTTTTTTTCCAAATCTACTCGTTGATAGTCACTAAATACTAACTTTTTTCTCAAAGTCAGTTAATAAAAAATAACAATCCTTATCATTCAGCTGCTTTTAGAGAACATCTAAAAATTAGCTAACTCTAACGCCGATATCTTTCTGAATTTTTACGATATTTGACTGGATTTTTTTAACAAGTTGCTCCATAAAGTTGGCTATTAAATTATCTAAAAAGATCCTTATTATCGTTCGCGGACGCTAAGATAAAAATTATTTCATACAACGGCTAATATTTCCTAAAATATTTAATATATTTATATTCCAATTGCACTACATTGTTTATACTATATTTTGTCAATTTTTTTCTGAAACCGGCGTTAAATTTGGTTGAAAACCCTGGATGTTATAAGCAAAAAACATGCAAGATTTTTTTATTTGAAGAAAATTGCTATATGTCTATTAATATATGTTTTATTCTTACACAAATGAATGCACATATTGTACATTGTGTGTCTATTTAAATTCTGTAGCCATAGATTATTTCATGCATTTTATCTTACAGGGTGATCCCAAGGTTTATTTTTTTCCTTTGATTTTTTGTTGGCCCACTAATTGCCCTCCTTATCAAATCGACATTGATAAATATGAGGATAAACCTTTTCTTTTTAATCCTGAAATTCCAGAAGAATCTGCTATGTATTTTTCTAAATACTCGGCAAAATGTCTAAAATTGAAAGTATCCGGTCATTAATGGCCATATTTTGTATAAATTTTTAGTATAAATTTGTATGAAGGTGATATGTAAAAATTTAATTTATTGAATAATTCGAACGACTAGACGTTGAAATAACAACACATGAACTTTAATATAATTCTATAAAGATAATTTCACACTACTCCGTTGTTAGTTTCTTTAAATATATTACACTTCTCACTTGAAACATATAATACACTTTCTTTCGAACAGTCCGATTAGGCCTAAAACCTTTATTGACATTTCAGATGTCGATGCTATGCTTCATGAATTATAGAAATTAATAGACTGACTCTTTTCTGATTTAGAAAATCTCCAAACATTGTGCTCATGTTATTCATTGCTCATGCTTTCAAATCATGGATAATAAAAATACCAGAGGGTTAGTTATTTTAATCATCACGCACGTCATAAGGAAAATATGCTATGTTTAAATTCGAATTCTACACACACACACACACATATATATATATATTTATATATATATAAAGTTTTGAATTAGGTGCGGTTTTGGGTTCTGCGGTTCATCATCGGCGTAGTTCTGCAAAACTATTTCCAAAATCCAACATAGGGGAAAATGTAATACTTAGTATTTCTTACGAAATCTACTTAAAAGCGGGAGAAACACGAATTTTAATAAATATTTACCTTCCAAATTTCTTCTCATTGTATAATATACAGATTTACTGGGACTATAAGCAGCATATTGTACTTTCTTACCTAAAAGAAAAAAATATATATATTAGTTATATGATGATTAGTTAGATGTCTTACCTACCCTATCTCTCTATCTATCTATATTATAAAGGACAAACATATCTGTGCGTAACGCATACGTGATTTTGCGAATGGCAACACTTTGAAATTTGAAATAAAATTTTGGTGTTGCGATTATCTCTACTGAAAATTTTTAAAGTTCAAAACATCGTACATTTTAAATTTTTACACCGTCGTATAAGAAAAAAGTCCTTCCGGCCAGTGCCGGGAGGAAGAGGTAGCTTTCATAATCCGTATTTAAAAAAAAGCCAAATTATATCATTCAAACACACGAAGCTCAATTTAGTGGAAACCGAATATAGGAGATTCAATACTAATTTTTATCAATATAATGAATGAGAATTTCGCGAAATTAGTCAGCTTTATCCAAGCTGGTTTTATTTAAAAGTGATTTACATTTGTCCGCCAAATTCGGCAATATCTTGATGTGCCCGCCGTTTTAAAACAGCACTTTAAAGTAACATATATTTGGCTGCCAAATTCGGCAATTTCTTAAAGTACCTGTCATTTTAAGAAAACATGGTGGATGAGGCTAAGCAGTGAACTTGGTCGAGACCTTAGTAATTGCTGTGCACATGCTCACTCACATCGGAATCGGTTAATATATAGGAGCGCTGTCGCATGCAAAAAATCAGATTTTTCAAAATGTCACCCACAATAGAAATTGAAACTGCTATATCTGAGCCATTTTTTAAGGTAAAGACAAACAAAAAATGCTCCTGAATCCTTATATCAAGGCCAAATACTTAAGAAAGAAACCTTTTTCAATTTCTAATTCTTTTGCACCTCACTTTAAATATATATATATATATATATATTAATTTAATGGTCGCCATTTTGAAACAAGATGGCTGATGAATCTGGCCAGCGAACTTCGTCGAGGTGTTGATGTATAGTATCCACATGCCTTCTTACATCGAAATAGGCGAATACGTGTGTTATCGCGTGACAAATACAAGATCGTTTCAAAATGTTAGTCATGCTAGAAATTCAAAGTGCTATAAATAAACCTTTTTTTAAGATATAAACAAAAGAACAAATTTTCAGAAACAAAAACTGCTCCGGAATCTTTGTATCAAGGCCAAACACATAAAAAAATCTTTTTCATTTTCCAATTGTTTAATACCTCATTTTGAATTTTAAATTTAATTTTTTTTAAATGGCAACCCTTTTGAAACAAGATGGCGAATGAAGCTGGCCAACGAACTCGCTCGAGACATTGGTATGTACTATGTACAGACCAAGTTATATCCAAATAGGTTCATAATTATGCCTGTTAGCGCGTGACAAAAATCAGGTCGTTTTAAAATGTCAGCCACAAGAGAAATTCAAAATGCTATTACTCAGCCATTTTTTTTAGATATAGACGAAAGAAAAACTGTTCCGGAATCTTTGTATTAAGGACAAACACATACAAAAAATATCTTTTTCACTTTCCAATTTTTTGGTATCTCATTTAAATTTTTTTATTTTTTAATTTTTTTAAATGGCCGCCATTTTGAAACAAGATGGCGGATGAAGCCGGCCGACGAACTCGGTCGAGATATTTGTATGTACTATGTACACATCAAGGTACATCCAAGTTGGTTCATAAATACGCCTGTTATTACGTGAGAAAAATCAGGACGTTTCAAAATGTCAGCCACGCTAGAAATTCAAAATGCTATAGCTCAGCCATTTCTTAATATATAGTCGAAACAAAAACTGCTCCCGAATCTTTTTATCAAGGTCAAACACATAAGAAGAAAATATTTTTTCAATTTTTAATTTTTTGGTACCACATTTCAAATTTAATTTTTTCTTAAAAATTTAAATGGCTACCATTTTTAAACAAGATGGCGGATGAAGCTGACCAACGAACCCGGTCGAGACATTGGTATGTACTATGTATAAACGAAGTTACATCCAAATCGGTTCATAAATACGCTTTTTATCGCGTGACAAAATTGAGGACGTTTAAAAATGTCAGCCACGCTAGAAATTCAAAATGCTATAACTCAGCCATTTTTTAAGATATAGACGAAACAAAAACTGCTCCTGAATCTTTGTATAAAGGTCAAATACATAAGAAAAAAATATTTTTCCATTTTTAATTTTTTGGTACCACATTTCAAGTTTTAAAACTTTTTAAAAATTTTAAGTGGCCGCCATTTTGAAACAAAACGTCAGATGAAGCTGGCCAACGAACTTGGTCGAGAGATGTGTATGTACTATGTACACACTGAATTACATCCAAATCGGTTCATAAATACGCCTTTTATCGCGTGACAAAATTCAGGACGTTTCAAAATGTCAGCCACGCTAGAAATTCAAAATGCTATAACTCAGCCATTTTTTAAGATATAGACGAAACAAAAACTGCTCCGGAATCTTTGTATAAAGGTCAAATGCATAAGAAAAAAATATTTTTCCATTTTGAATTTTTTGGTACCACATTTCAAGTTTTAAAAATTTTTTAAATTTTTAAATGGCCGCCATTTTGAAACAAAACGGCGGATGAAGCTGGCCAACGAACTCGGTCGAGACATTGGTATGTACTATGTACACACCGAATTACATCGAAATCGGTTCATAATTACGGGAGTTACAGTGTGACATAGGTCAGATATATATATATATATATATATATATATATCAATTTTGAACGGAGGGTGGTTTCGGGTTCTGGGGGTCATGATCGATGAAAATATACCAAAATTTTTTGAAATCGCTATCCTCCGAACGGCTGCAATAGGTAGCTTTTTTGTAAAGAAAGCTACCTAAAAAATGCTCTTTTAAATGCAATTTGATTGAAAGCTGTATCTCAATTTAATTTTAAGATATTAATTTTTTTTTAGTTTTTATTACTTTTTTTGTAATCGTGGCAACTGAGGTACTCCATTTCTGTTGAAAGTAAAGGAGAAAAACGGAAAAAAGTAGATTGCTGTATCTTTTGGTTGCCATTATCTCATAAATACTAAAAGAAAAAAATTAAATTAAAATACGTGCTATGTCAAGAATATCATTTGTTGTTAAACCCGGTAAGTTTTGGGTTTAATTCATTTTTATTTATCAATTAAATGATTTTTAGTTTATTGCAATTTAACTTTACAAACGATACAACAGTTTTACAAAAATGTATCATAAGGATTATTTGTGTGAATTATTTTCCCTGCATTTACTTAATTCGCATCAAAAATCTGAAGGAATGCAATTTTATTAATTCGTGTGTAATTACATTTTCCGAATTTTGAAAAAATATAAAGGAATGACTTCTGATAAAACATGAAGCTCTTAAAAAGAAAAAAATGAAATCATATAAATCATTAGATACCCGAGATTATTTTGCCGAGGTTCTTAAATGACGTCATTGCTTTCTGTTGGGTTTGTGTATTATTTCGAGATAATGATGTCATTTGCATACCGTTCTATACACGTTGTTTATGACGGGATCGTAAAAGTGGGATGCTTTAACGGATGCAATTGACGTCATTTGTAAAAAAAGGGGCGAGTATCTTAATTCTTAAAACTGAAGTATGTTTTGTAGGAGTTCGACATTTTCACCCCAGGTGCTTTGAAATTCTTCACAGGTGAAAATGCTTGATCTTTGAAAATAGCGTAATCGAAATCAGGCACTGATAAAACGCAAATATTTTGGAAACATTTAGAGTGACTTTATTGAAGAGCAGTAACATACAGTGTGCATGCTCTTTGTCCGAAAAATAGCGATTTATATTACTGAACTTGATGATTCTCTCTTAGATGAATTCGCTTCGCTGAGCTAGCCAATCAATCAAAGAAGATCTTGGCAATAATTCGAGGTTAAAATAATATCAGATTCTCCAAGTTTTTGTCCAAAATTCTCTCGACTAATGAAATTTTATTGCTATTCCTTAAGACATGTTACTATAATTTTATCAAAATAACATAATTTGCTTAATTTAATTTTTAATAATTTTATATAATCTGTATACTTGAAACACAGGAATGTTTTTTAGTCATCTACCCTGAGCTTTCTGCTGAACCAAATTTAATAATATTTTTTTTAACTGAAAGCTGTTCAATTGTAGATGTGCCCGCACTAACTGTTTTCTTTTTATATCCAATTATTATTTGCTAATTTTAAAAGTATTCTTTGAAACTTCTTCAAAATGATGTTAATGATATAGGTTTCATTATTGCAGAGAAGAGAGAATAAATGAGGTTTATTTATTTTAATCGTGTGATTATCTGATAAAAATTCAAAATTGTTGATACAAAATGTTGTATAGGGTTTAATGGCGCAAAATCCCATGAGGGACATAACATTTTGAACGTAAAATTACGTACTACTTTTGAAAACACGCATTTTTTGCCTCATAAAGATTCCATATTTTTTTTCTTCTGTATGTGTACTAAGTTTTAGACACTAGGTGAAATAAGTAAGTGAAAATGACGTCATATTTAAAAGAAAATTATGATTATTTCTTAGATGAAACTAAACTTTTTAACACAAAAAAACATAAATTACGGCGATTTTTACTCTCCGGTATTGAGATTAGAATCTCGAGTTAAGAGTGCGACTGCTCACATGGAAAGATTTTGCTGACAATCGTGACTTCACGTTTTGAGTTAAAATGATCAAATGAAAATACCATTTTTTTTAAAAAGAGTGATTGCGGGTATGAGAGGTTAATTTTTTAATTTATCTCTATCGCGTAGAACCCGATTATGAAAGATTAACCCGTTTGCCCTTAAAACAACATAAAGAGTTCATCATTTTTTACGACTAATATTCCGTAAAAAAAATAAAACTTCCTCTATGATTAAATAAATAAAATAATATAAATAAAACAAAAATTTTACAAACATGTAATTGAACTACGCACTTAAAGCTCTGAAATTATCAGAAAATAAAAGGATGATGTAAGCAGCAAAATCTTGGGCTAATAAATCTTAGAATGCGGCTAATACGAAAATATCGCTTTTGATAAATTTCAAAAGTTTATTTGATAGTATAATTCATATTTTTCATATGAAAAATGCTTTTTTTATTTTTAGTTCGCAATCTAAAAAATATATTGCATGTAAAAAAATATTACTTTTCAATTAAAAAAATTGGTTTTAACCTATATTCTGCGACACAGGAAGCCCCGGTACGATCCCCTAGTATATATAAAATCCTATTGAAACGAATTTATGAAACGGAAGTAAAAAACGGAAGTATGAATCGACTGATAACAACTGATTACGTTTCACGGCGTTTTCTCCTATAATATGGAATACTTTGCGATGAAATTAACACCAAAAATCAATACTGATCCGCAGATTTCAAAACTGGTATTAGAATTTTTTAATTCGAATTAGTTTTCGAAATATTAATTATTTTCTAATTTTATATATATTTTTCTAATGATGGCAACTCAAATTTTAATCATGGCATATATATAGATTTTTTTTTTTTTTTTTTTTTTTTTTTCAGATTTTAGAAAAGGTTACTATTTTAAACTAATTTGGCGAGAAGTTTGACCTACCTTAAATATATGCTAAGATATGTATCATGTTACTTTCCTTCATAATTCAATTTGTGTTTCATTATCATTTACTTAATACAAACTGAAACATTTAAATAAATGGCTTTCATTTCTTTATTTTTTGCTTTAAACGAAATGGAAAGAAAAATATTAGGTACACATGTCATATACGCACCGGGGTACCTAATTGGCGCCAAAATGGCATTATTTTGGTTGACATGTTAACCCAGCTATTGTTGTTTATTTAATAATAAATGTTTATTTACTTTATTTTCTTTTTTTTAATTATTTAATTACTTTCTTGTGTGCACACACAAGTCGTATGTTTGTTGTACAATAAATAAATAAATAAATAAATACATAAATTGTTTTGTTCTATAGTTAATTATTTTTTTGGTTATTTTCCTTTAAAAATAATAGAAAATAATTAAAAAATACGGAACTACTTAGTTATTCCGTCGACCCATTTCGCCAAACTATATAAATCGCCAAACCATCCGCCAAATGATACAAATTGACATAATTTTTATTTTAAATAACGAAAGAACAAAGAAAATAGTATAACATTAATAAATATACAAATAAAACGTCGAAATAAAAATCACTTGATGACTTAAAGACGTGTAACTTGTTTAAAGTCAAGTGAATGTGACATTTACGATCAACCATTATTGGCATTTAATCTTATAGTTTGGTGATAGATTTTTGGTCGACAGGATAACTAAGTAGTACCAAAAATACATATGTAACTGGTATTCGAAAACGAGGTTTTCGCCAAATTTTCATTAAAAAGATCACGCCAATCCCGGTGCGTATATGACATCTGGTCAAATATTAAATGATGTAACATACGATGACATTTAATTTCAACTTCAAAGCAATGTTTTAATTTACCACTCGAAAAAAAAAAAAAAATGCTAACTTGCGAGTTTCAAAATAGCTATTTGTGAGATTTGCACCCAGTTAGCGTAACAGTACCAAGAATTCTTTGCGACCATTGAAACTTTTATGTAGTTTTATTCAAAAAAGAAATTTGATTTTTTAATCAAGAGGAAAAACTATCGTCACAGATGTCATATACGGGCCCATATTGGCGCGATTTTTTTCTGACGCCAATGTCATATACGCAACGGGTACTTAACTGGCGCCATAGTATCGTTATTTTGCTTGATTTGGTAAGCCGGATGTTGTTGTTTATGCTGTTGATGTTTTCCCCAAATTAGCGTCGAAAAAAAAAAGCGCGCCAATATGAGGCCGTATTTGATATCTGGGCAAAACTTTCATATGAAAAGCGAAGGGATCAGAGTGTATTTATTTATGGCAGTTACATGACTCGGACTATTTTAATATAGATGAAATGATGGCGATAGAATAATATTTAGCGACTTATCACCTGTACCTGGCTATAATTAAAGTACCAAAATGGCACCAGGAATATAATAAAAAAGAAAAGTGCCCAGCTAAACTGATGGCATTCAGCTCACAGACTACTCACACTAATTGTATATTATACTGCATGAAAAACCCATTTATCTAAATTAAGAGGGGCGGGCTAACCTCCCTTTTCCCCCTTTACCCTTAACCAATGAACCCCAAAACTAATCAGGGAAGTTCCTTCGCATAATAAACCGGCATACCAAATTCGGAGCAAATCGAATCATTCTGCATGAAAACACATTTATCTGAATTAAGCGGGGTGGACTAACCCTGTTTTCCCCCCTTTATCCTTAACCAATGAACCCCCAAAACTAATCAGGGAAGTTCCTTAACATAATAAACCGGTATACCAAATTCGGAGCAAATCGAATCATTCTGCATGAAAAACACATTTATCTGAATTAAGGGGGGTTGACTAACCCCATTTTTCCCCTTTTATCCTTAACCAATGAACCCCCAAAACTAATCAGGGAAGTTCCTTAACTTAATAAACCGGCATACCAAATTCGGAGCAAATCGAATCATTCTGCATGAAAAACACATTTATCTGAATTAAGGGGGGTGGACTAACCCCGTTTTTCTCCCTTTATCCTTAACCAATGAACTCCCAAAACTAATCAGGGAAGTTCCTTAACATAATAAACCGGTATACCAAATTCGGAGCAAATCGAATGATTCTGCATGAAAAACCCATTTATCTGAATTAAGGGGGAGTGGGCTAACCCCGTTTTTCCCCCTTTATCCTTAACCAATGAACTCCGAAAACTAATCAGGGAAGTTCCTTAACATAATAAACCGGTATACCAAATTCGGAGCAAATCGAATGATTCTGCATGAAAAACCCATTTATCTGAATTAAGGGGGTGGACTAACCCCCCTTTTCCCCCTTTATCCTTAACCAATGAACCCCCAAAACTAATCAGGGAAGTTCCTTAACATAATAAACCGGTATACCAAATTCGGAGCAAATTGAATGATTCTGCATGAAAAACCCATTTATCTGAATTAAGGGGGGTGGACTAACCCCGTTTTCCCCCCTGTACCCTTAACCAATGAACCCCCAAAACTAATCAGAGAAGTTCCTTAACATAATAAACCGCTATACCAAATTCGGAGCAAATCGAATCATTCTGCATGAAAAACACATTTATCTGAATTAAGGGGGGTGGACTAACCCCGTTTTCCCTCTTTATCCTTAACCAATGAACTCCCAAAACTAATCAGGGAAGTTCCTTAACATAATAAACCGGTATACCAAATTCGGAGCAAATTGAATGATTCTGCATGAAAAACCCATTTATCTGAATTAAGGGGGGTGGACTAACCCCGTTTTCCACCCTTTACCCTTAACCAATGAACCCCCAAAACTAATCAGAGAAGTTCCTTAACATAATAAACCGCTATACCAAATTCGGAGCAAATCGAATCATTTTGCATGAAAAACACATTTATCTGAATTAAGGGGGGTGGGCTAACCCCGTTTTTCCCTCTTTATCCTTAACCAATGAACTCCCAAAACTAATCAGGGAAGTTCCTTAACATAATAATCCGGTATACCAAATTCGGAGCAAATCGAATCATTCTGCATGAAAAACCCATTTATCTGAATTAAGGGGGGGGGGGGGGGTGGACTAACCCCGTTTTTCCCCCTTTATCCTTAACCAATGAACTCCCAAAACTAATCAGGGAAGCGCCTTATCACAGTGAACCTAGGAAAAAAATTTGAAGCAAATCGGATGTTTCTATCAAGAGTTATCGCGTTACGTACATACGTACGTACGTACATACATACATACAGAACGGGCGGGCACATTAGCTCTCAGGCTTTGATAGCCTGTGAGCTAAAAAGCGAAGTGGTTCGCTCGAAACTGTTGATGATAGTCACATGACTTAGGCTATTGTTATAGAAATTGATTTAAAATACCGGTAGACAAAGACTCTGTACACTTAATTCATTTTATTTTAGCTTGTTTTCAAATGTTTAACTGATCCTCTTTAATCAAACACGAAAACAACCATTGGATGCCTTAACAGCAACTGATTCGACCTTAAATTTTTGACATCAAAGGAAATTGAATGGAAACCCGTTTACAGGGAGATCTGCACAGCTTTTTTCAGAATAATTCAATCTTCTATAATACAGTTAGCCCCGCTTAATTGCATACAATTGGTTCCACTGAATTGTATGCAATTAAGCGGGATATGCAATTAAGCGAGGGCAGCAATTAATGTTATCAGTATAGGTTATAGATTATATACTACAGATATGATAAATATTAATGGGCAATAACAATTTATACAATAATGAAAAAATTAATTATTTTAATAATAATTTTAATCGATAATTTATTATCACTCTGCGTATAATTACATACATTCTAAAGTATAATGTATTATAACACTATTTACGTTACATGGTTTAATTTTTTAGTATAATTTATGTGGTTTAAGTAAAACTTAAAGTAAAATAACAATTTTTTGTTTTTAAATCATATCTTTGAAAATAAATAAATTTCTTCATAAATTCATTTTATTTTTCATTATTTGCCACTTTCCTTTGTTTGCCTTAAAAAAATCCTTTATGGAAATTGTTTTTTCCTCCTTTTGACACTGCATTTCTCCTCTTCCGGCGCTAAATATTGTTATTTTATTCTCTTGACGGTCCCTATTGTATTTTCCCCCAATTACAGGATTTTCACCTGTATTTTGAGTCGCATTATGTATGGCAAGCTTTTAAAAAAAATCACACCTATTCAAAATCAACTCTCCTATGCGCTTCTAAAAATTAAGTCTATTCTTTCACGAACAATCTCTGTTCTTCGATTTTACAGATAACAAACCATTATTACAAAAGAAAATATTCCTGTTCTTAATTTTACCACATTCATCGCGTTCACTTCACTCGAATTTACAAAATCCGGATTACTAGATTGGGGATATTTTATGCGATTAACCGGGGATTGTTATGCGATAAAACGAGTATATTTAACATTAACCTTATGGGGACCGTTTCTGTTCCACGACATTATATGTATATAAGCGGGGTATGCAATTATCCGTTACCCGATTATGTGGGGCTGACTGTGTTTTTAAAACCGATCAGATTAGCGTGTTTTTAGATTCTACGGTGTCTGAACGGGGGTTGGCAAGCGTTGCTAGCAGGGGGCAGAGCCCCCTAGTATTTACTATTATTTTGTCTTTATAATTACTTGTAGTGGTGATATAAACTGCTGTTGAGACTTATTGCAATCATTTTTTATTTTCTTATTTAATAACATTTGTAGTTTGTCCGAACCAGTCTTTGATGGTAAAAATTACAAAAATATTTGATAAATGTCTTTTTAATCGAGTTGTAGTACTTATTGGTATGACTTATTTCAAATATTTGGTATGTGCTTCGACAATCTATTGTCATATGAATACTACAAAGATTATAAAAAAATGCTAGATTTCATTAAATGAAATAATCATTTAATTTCTGTAAACAATAATTTTTGTAATTTGAATAACAAAGTTTAAAACTTTTAAGTCTAAAAGAAAATTTTCTCTTTCAAAAGTTTCAAATAATAATTTTAGTACATTAAATAATTATATACAGTGGGGTCATAAAATAACTGCCAATATATGAACCTCTAGCGACCGGTCCGTTCAACTGATCGAGATGAGACACTACAGACTCAGTTATTTAGAGTTATGAGTTTGGGAATTTGTAAATGGCAACAAATTGGCGTTCACGGATACGGTTATAGGTACAGAAATCCAAATTTTTGAATGACAACGTCTATTTTCTTCAGTCGCAAAATCTTCAGCGCATACGAAAACCCTAAAAAGCGTTAGAACCGTATGTGTATCAGAAAAAACAGACGCGTTATGCAAGCTTAAATAACACCTCTGCGAACGGCCAAAAAATAACATGACCAGGGTGCAAGGAGAGAATTTGCATATGACTGAGGCAAGTAACCAATCACTGATTACAACACAAATCGGAGAAAAGAAACTCTTATTTAGATTACACATTTTCTACATGGGTTCCATCACAGGCAATTACGCATTGCATGCTGTAGACTGTGGACAATACAGCCTAATATAACATACAAGCGCGGCATAACTACCGAACAAGTGCGGCGTCTCACCTTAACACTAGAACGCCCGATGGAGTCGTTTCGACTCCAAATGCTCCTAAAACACCCATATCTCTGAGAAATTTTGATTTTTTTTCTCCCGCTTCCTTGACTTTTATTATTTTTATAATATCTATTTATTCTGAAATTTATAAATTATTTGCACATTTAATAAATTGATAATGAGGCATTACCCCTAGAACGCCCAACGGAGTCGAATCGACTCCAAAGTAAGATTTGTAAAATGCTTTCATTATTTTTGCGTAACATGACCTTGGGATTCATAATATTTTTATCTGTTATCAGGAAAGTAAATATTTTTACTCCTCTTTTCTCTACACCCCTTTTGTTGAGAAAAATGGTTAGTTCCATGCACCTGCTGAAATGATTGCGTACTGCTTGCGAAATTCTTTGTGTCATTCGAATTGAATTTTTGTTTCAATTTTTATCAGTCTTGTGTTTCAGCATAACTAAGCAACTCCGTTCTTCCTTTTTATTAGAAATAAAACATAATGTCACGGAAAAAAAATTCTGACACCGGACGAAATAACTGCTCTATTACGAGAGCTTTCAGATAATGAATCTGAAGGTGGTGAGTTATCAGAAAATGAAAACGAAATTCAAGAAATTAGTATTGGAAATAATTCTTCATCAAATTCCGATACAAATGAAGATGCGCTAATTATTGCATCTGAAAGAGATGGAATTCATGTCGCTCCAGATGGCACACAATGGAAAATTTGTGCAAATAAGAAAATTTCTGGAAGATATCATGTGTCAGACTACTGGACCAACTATTTATGCTAAGGAATTCGTGAAATCTGAAAGCATTTTGAGTGCATGGCTGTTATTTGTAGATAAAAAAAATGCTGGAACCAATACAAAGATGCACAGAAACAGAGGCAAGACGTGTTCTTGAAACCGATAACTGGACAGTTACGTTAGACGAGCTATATGCCTTTATTGGAATTTTGTATGCCCGACGTGCATGTGGTGCAAATGGAATTGATATTCATTCTTTGTGGACAAACTCATTGGGTTTGAATTTTTGCACTGAAACTATGGGAAGAAATAGGTTTTGTGAAATTTTACGCTTTTTATTCGATTTGAAATCTACCAGATCTATACGCTTAAAAACAGATAAATTTGGAATGATATCTGATATATGGAATGGATTCACTGAAAACTGTATTGCCTGTTTCAAGCCTGGTGAAAATATAACAATAGATGAACAGTTATTTCCAAGCAAAACGCGTTGTCCTTTCACGCAATTCATACCTTCAAAAGCGGATAAATACGGACAAAAGTTTTGGCTTGCAGTAGACCTTCGAATAAAGTACTTTCTGAATGCGTTCCCTTATTTAGGCAAATGTGAAGAACGGCCTTCAGATCAAACTTTATCAGAATATGTAGTTATGCGATTGATGCAGCCATTTCTAAACAAAGGCATTAACGTCACGGTTGATAATTATTTCACGTCACTGCGTTTGGCTAAACAACTGAAAAAGAAAGGTACTAGTTTAGTAGGCACTATGAGAAAAACTAGGAGAGAAATTCCAAAAACTTTGAAAGATTCGAAAGATAAATTATACGAAACAAAATTTCTAAAACACGAAGAAACCGGTACTACTCTAACCGTGTATCAAGGAAAGAGAAAGAAAAATGTTATTATTCTTATCACTCTCCACCCATTCATTGATATTGAAAACAGCGAAAAGAAAACCCCAGAAACTGTTAGATTTTATAATGAAACTAAGTGTGGTGTTGACGTTATTGATCAAATGGCTAGGAAATATTCAGTGAAGGCGCCCTCCAGAAGATGGCCTGTGCATACTTTTTATAATCTCTTAGATTTAGCAGCAATAAATGCCATGATCATTTTTAAAGAAGTTACCGGAGAAACAAAAATAAGCAGACAAGCATTTATTCATTTATTAGAAGATGAATTGCGTCAAAATTATACATCTGCTAAAAATAAACCAACAAGAAAAAGACTCGCTGATACATCATCTGAAACAAAATCCCTAAAGAGAAGAAAATGCGAAGTAAAACTATGTAAAGGCAACATGGCTTTCAATGATTGCATAACATGCAAGAAAATGGTTTGTGGAAAATGTTTGGCCAAAACTGACTGCACTCGCAAAAACTGTATTTCAGATTGAAAATTCGAAACGATTCTGTAAGTATTTCCCTTGAAAATATTTTCCAATTTCTTAAAAATGCGTATATAAATATTGTTCTTTCAATTGTAATACATATATATGAATCTTAAATTCAAATATAAATATTATATTTACATTCTTCTATTCATTTCTATGCGTTTCGTTTATTTTTTCCCTTTTAAAACAGACAGGAGTCGAAGCGACTCCCGCGGGCGTTCTAGGGGGAAAATGGTAGCGGGCGTTCTAGTGTTAAAATGATCAAATTAAAGTACCAATTTAAAAAGAAATGGTGAATACGGATATGGGATGTGCGTATGTAAATTTCGAACAAGTGAAAATGGTGTCGAGTTTATACTGCATTGGGAAAAAATACTATGATCGTGTCAAAGTGGAATAAATTTTGCTTTTTTTTTTCTTTCCGGAATACCAAGCAAAATAGCTTCAATTGATATCCTCATCATAATAACTGATATTTACTATATTTACTGATTAATTATAAATATTGTAAAAGACAAAAGAATCTGTGCGTAACGCTGACGTAATTTTGGGAATGGAAACACCTCACGATCAAATTTCGGTTTTGAAATTTTCTCTACTGTAATGCATTAATCTTATTCTGACCATCGTACATTTTCAATTTTTAGAACATTGTACAGGAAAAAATATACTTTCAAATACAATTTGTTTAAAATCTGTATCTTAATTGACTGATTTATGCTTTAAAAAAATAATTTTCAAGCATGATTATTTGTAATTTAACTTATCACGTGCCTGCTTCAATATAATAAAGATATTAAACATTTTGCACATAAAGCAACGAAAATTGTTCAATATTTATTTCTGACAAATTTTCCACAACGAAAATAATACTTTCTTTCTTTATAAATAAATCAATATTATAAAAAAACACAAATATAACATTTATAATCGAACAATTAAATTTTTAACTATTTGTACTATATTTGTACCAGCGCGACCAGATGTTGGACGCAGGGGACCATCCACAGCGTATGCACTTTTCAAATTAATTTCTTACCCTATATGATAGCGAAATGACTAGTCTTTTCGCATGTTTTGGACGGACTAGGCACATTTCACTTTAATTGTCAACAACAGAAATTGTGCGCAGTGAGAAGACACGAATCGGCAAGATGTGGCACCAGTACATTTATACAACGTCAAACTTACTGTGTGGTGGAGACATTCTAGACACAATTGTTTTCGGACAGTATTTCTTTGAAGAATCTCTACAAACGGGGTTTGTAATGTGTTCTGTGACAGGCATTCTCTATACAGCCATGCTGCAAAATTACGTCATATCAGAATTGCTCCAGCGAAATGCGCTGAATGACATCGTTTGGATGCAAGATGGTGCAACTCCGCATAAGTCTGTCTGCAGGGTCCTGGAACATTATTTTGGAGACCGAGTCATCTCATGTCATTTTCCATTTCCATGACCTTTGCGATGCCCCGACATCACTCCTATAGATTTCTGGTCCTGGGGCTATCTCAAATTTAAAGTCTACATGTTCAATCCGCAAACTTTGCCGGATTTGAAAGAATATATCAAACGTGAGATTGCAAACATCCATCCTAATCTACACTGCTCAAAACAATTAAAGGATATTGCAGTTTTAGGTGGATTTTGTATCTGGTAAACTGTTTAGCTGATTGATACATGGTCGACAGACATAGTAGGTTATATGAGAATAAATTACACATGTTTGGCAGAAAAAAATGCATTTTATTGCGCATTTGTGTACTAAAGGAAAAAAAACACAATTTGTGCATATGAGAAAAAAAGAATAAGAAAAGGTGTTTTCTTCAAAGAAAATCATTTTCAGTAGGGGGTATAGTTTCCACGGGCAGCCAGCAACGTTGAACACCTGTGAGGCATGGACTCAATGAGGCTATTAATGACGAGTTGTGGTATTCTGACCCACTCTTCCAGAATAGCTCTTTCCAGTTCTTGGAGAGTTTGTGGGGGTTGTTGGTGGTCAGAAACTCGTCTTCCTAGAGCGTCCCAAACGTGCTCGATTGGATTCATGTCTGGAGAACACGCTGGCCATTCCATTCGAACGATTCCTTCCTCGAAAAAGAAATCCTCCACCATGTTTGCACGATGTGGCCTGCAGTTATCGTCCATTAAAATGAAGTTATCTCCGATTGCTGCAGCGTAAGGGACTACAATAGGTCTGAGGATTTCATCCATATATCGGCGACCAGTCAGAGCTCCATCTCGAGTGATGTAGAGGTCAGTGCGCCCGTCAATGGAGATGCCACCATACACCAACACTCCTCCACCGCCAAATCTGACACTTTCGTGCACGAACGCAGGATTATTCCTACTGCCACGGTCCCTCCAGATGAAAATACGCCTATTATCCGGATGCACAGAAAAACGGGACTCGTCAGAAAACAGAATATTGCTCCATTCATTTCTCCTCCAGTTGACATGCTCGGTTGCCCACTCCCTGCGGTAGCGACGATGCCTTGATGTTAATCTAACACATACCATCGGTCGTCGAGCATACAGACATACAGCATAGAGCCGGTTTCGGACAGTCTGAGTTGAAATCGTGGTGCCTGTAGCCGAGCGAAGGTGTTGTTGGAGAAGAGTAGCGTTCATGGTTCGGTGTCTCTGAGCTGTTAACGCTAAATACCGATCTTCATTGGGCGTTGTTGTCCGTCTACGACCTTGCCCTGGTCTTCGGCCTGCACATCCACTCTCCAAAAAACGGTTCCAGATCCTGGAAATGACACTTTGTGACACTCCAATGGCTTGCACTACTTCGGCTTGAGTTTGGCCTCCTTCTAACCTACTAGCAATACTCAAAGCTTCTGAATCTGTCAAATGACTTCGCTGAGACATCGTACTCATCAAAACAAAGCAATCACTGAATGCCGATCATCCTTGTCTTCATTCTCTTTTATCCAGTTGAAAGTCAAATTTCATTCGCTGCCGCTGAAGCGACGTTTTTGACGTCGAACTCAAAATTTGCATACTCCACAGTTTGAAAACCAGAAAAATTTGCATTTGTGATTCTCTTCTTCTATTTTCGGCAAAAAAAAATTCGTTTATATCTTTATTTTATATAAAACTTCAAATATCCTTTAATTGTTTTGAGCAGTGTATATCTATACTAATATTATAAAGAAGTAAAGTTTGTTTGTTTGTTAGAGGTAATCCCTGGAGCTACCAAACCGATTTCAAAAGTAATGGTATCAAAATGATGGTGTTAGTCCAAATTAGAACATAGGCTATATTTTATGTCGGTGCCACTACCCCAAAAGGGGTGCAAGAGCAAAAAACATTCTAAAAATGCGATTGTGTTTCTGAAGGCCCTAGAAAGATGAAATGTGGAATATTAGTTACTTATAAGATATAAATGAAGTCTAAGAACAGTTCTTAAACAATTCGAAATTTAAAAGGGGTGAAAATGCACAAAAAGTGTTATAAAAAACTTTTAAATGGTAGTTTCTACATAGTCTAAGGAAATACTAAACCAATTTAAAAAATATTGGTGTCAAAATGATGGTGACGACTCTTGCGCCAAGACAGGCTATATTTTATGTCCTTGCCACTACCCCAAAGGAGGTGCTGGAGCAAACAATGTTCTAAAAATGCGATTTTAGCGTTACTGAAGGGCCTAGAAATATGAAATTTGGAATATTAGTTACTTATAAGATATAAATGATGTCTAAGAACAGTTCTTAAACAATTCGATATTTAAAAGGGCTGACAATGCACAAAAAGCGTTCTAAAAAACGTTCTAAATGGTAGTTTCTACTTAATCTCAGAAAATACCAAACCGATTTAAAAAATATTGTTGTCAAAATGATGGTGACGACGCTTGCTCCAAGACAGGCTATATTTTATGTCCGTGCCACTACCCCAAATGGGATGCTGGAGAAAAAAATGTTCTAAAAATGCGATTTTTGCATTACTGAAGGGCCTAGAAATATGATATTTGGAATATTAGTTACTTATAAGATATAAATGATGTCTAAGAACAGTTCTTAAACAATTCGAAATTTAAAAGGGGTTAAAATGCACAAAAAGAGTTCTTAAAAACGTTCTAAATAGTAGTTTCTACATAATCTCAGAAAATACCAAACCGATTTAAAAAATAAAGGCGTCAAAATGATGGTGACAACGCTTGCTCTAACATAGGCTATGTTTTATGTCGGTGCCACTACCCCAAAGGGGGTGCAGGAGAATAACATTCTAAAAATGCGATTTATGTGTTACTAAAGGGCCTAGAATTATGAAATTTGGAATATTAACTACTTATTAGATATAAAGGATTTCTAAGAACAGTTCTTAAAATATTCGAAATTTAAAAGGGGTGAAAATGCGCAAAAAGCGCTCTAAAAAATATTGTACATGGTGGTTTCTACACAATCTCAGGAAATACTAAACCGATTTAAAGAATAATGGTGTCAAAATGACGGTGAGAAACCTTGCTCCAACATAGGCTATGTTTATGTCGGTGCCACTACCTGAAAGGGGGTGCAGGAGCAAAAAACGTTCTAAAAATGCGATTTTTGTGTTACTGAAGGGCCTAGAAATATGAAATTTGAAATATTAGCTACTTATTAGATATAAAGGATTTCTAAGAACAGTTCTTAAACAATTCGAAATTTAAAAGGGGTAAAAAAGCGCGAAAAGCGTTCTAAAAAACATTTTACATGGTAGGTTCCACACAATCTCAGGAAATACCAAACCGATTAAAAAAAATAAAGGCGTCAAAATGAAAATGACAACCCTTGCTCCAACATAGGCTATGTTTTATGTCGGTGCCACTACCACAAAGTGGATGAGGAGTAAAACTTTATAAATTGCGGTTTTTGTGTTACGGAAAAGACTAAAATCGTGAAATTTGGAATGGTAGTTAGTTATAAGATGTCAATGATCTCTAAGGACATTTCCTAAAAAAATCGAAATTTTAAAGGGGTCAAAAATCGGAAAAAGCGTTGTAAAAACGTTCTAAATTGCGATTTCTATGCAATCTCAGGAACTACTGAACTGATTTCAAATATAATGGTGTAAAAATGATAGTGACAGATCTTGCTCCAAGATAAGCTATATTTTATATCTTTTTCCACTACCCCAGAGGAGATGCAGGTGCAAAATCCGCGAAAAGCTTTCTAAAAACGTTCTAAATGCCGATTTGTCAGAATTATCTCAGGAAGAATCAAACTGATTTCAAAAGTAATGATAGGAAATTTATGCTGACAGCCTCTGCTCTAACATAGACGCTATTTTATGTCGGTATCACTGTCACCTAGACGTTGCAGGAGCAAAAAAGCGTTCTAAATTTCGATTTTTGTGATCGGTAGGGGCTAGCAACTTAAATTTAGGCAAGGTACATAATTATTAGATATAAACGATCTTTAAGAACAGTTTCGGGAAAATTTGAAATTTAAAAAAGTGTGAAAATGCGCGAAAAGCGTTCTAAAAACGTTCAAAATTGCGATTTCTACTCAATCTCAGGAAATACCAAAGCTATTTCAAAAGTAATGGTTGTAAATAAATGGTGACAGTCCCTGTAATAACATAGGTTAGATTTTATGTCGCTATCACTAACATCTGAGGGTTGCAAAAGCAAAACTTGTTCTAATTTGCGTTTTTTGCACAACTGAGGGGTCTAACACTTTGAAGTATGGTATGGTATTTACTTACAAGATGCAACTGCTTTCTAAGAACAGTGGAAAGTAAATTCCAAATTTAAAAATGTGAAGTGAACGAAAAGCGTATAAATTACAATTTTTATGCAATCTTATCAAATACCAAACCGATTAAAAAAATAATGATGACAAATTGTTGGTGATAGAACCTGCTCAAACATAAGCTATATTTTATTTCTGTGCCACTACCACCAGAGGGTTGCAGGAGATAAAAACTTTCTAAATTGCGATTACTGTAATACTGAAAAGGCTAGAAACTTTAAATATGGCATGGTAGTTACTTATAAAATATAAATTCTCTCGAAGGACTTTCGAAAATAAATTCGAATTAAAAAGGGGTGAAGCGAAGGGGAGGTAAAAAAAGCATTCTAAAAAAGTCCTAAATTACGATTTCTATGCAATTTCAGGGAATATAAACCGATTATAAATGTAATAGTAGCGAATTAATGGTAGCAGTCCCTGATCCTACACAGGCTATATTTTATGCCGATGATTCTACCACCTGGGGTTCACAGGAACAACAAATGTTCTAAAAAATGCCTTTAAATGCTTTCTAAATTACGTTTCTGTGGAATATTAGGAAATAACAAACCGATTTCAAAATTAATGTTTGCAAATTAATGGTGACAGTTCCTATTTCAACAGAGCCTTTTTTCTTGAGAGAGGTGGTAGGACTTGGAATTTGACATGATAGTTAATTTTAAGATGTAAGAAGATGGTTTCTAAAAAATTCAAAACTTCAAATGAATACTGAAATAAGCATATTCATTGAGCATAAAAGTTTCAAAATATTTTCTAAATTATCATTTATTCAGTTTTCTTTCGTTTTATTAATTTAAGTCTCATTTCTGCCTAATGCAGTGTAATAATGATGTTTAATCAAACTGTGTTTTAAATAGTAATTTTTGAATTATTCCTAAAAGTAATAAGTACCTTTTAATAAAATAAAAATTCAGTTGGTACCTTTTAATAAAAAGTAGACATATAAATATCACTTGGTATATTTCAACTGTTACGCGAGCAACGCCGCGGGGTTTGCTAGCTTATTTATAATTAAGGTATACAGATATTAAAATGTTTTACTGACATCGTAAACACATCTGTGTATATAATTTTGTAAATTCTAATTAGATGACAAAATTCCTTCTTTATATATAAAAATAAAGTTCAGTTAAATATAGAGTGTAGAAATAATTTTATTGGAAACAACAGGATGGAAATGCAAATATTATTAAAAAGCTTTTTAAAGATTTCTTATATGCACCTCATAAAATTTAAATATATATATGCATATATAATAGGGTAAATCCGGGATTTATGCCGCACATTTTTTTTGAATTACACTATAAAGTCCCATGGCGGGCATAAAATAAAAAAAATCATGCTGTACTGTTTAATGTTAAATATACAACGCATGTACTGCGACAAAAAATCTCAAAACAAATTATTAATATATTTAACATTTTTTTTTCTAAAACATTACACTGCGGCGCGTCACCTGTACATTAACACTAGAACGCCCGCTACCATTTTCCCCCTAGAACGCCCGCGGGAGTCGCTTCGACTCCTGTCTGTTTTAAAAGGGAAAAAATAAACGAAACGCATAGAAATGAATAGAAGAATGTAAATATAATATTTATATTTGAATTTAAGATTCATATATATGTATTACAATTGAAAGAACAATATTTATATACGCATTTTTAAGAAATTGGAAAATATTTTCAAGGGAAATACTTACAGAATCGTTTCGAATTTTCAATCTGAAATACAGTTTTTGCGAGTGCAGTCAGTTTTGGCCAAACATTTTCCACAAACCATTTTCTTGCATGTTATGCAATCATTGAAAGCCATGTTGCCTTTACATAGTTTTACTTCGCATTTTCTTCTCTTTAGGGATTTTGTTTCAGATGATGTATCAGCGAGTCTTTTTCTTGTTGGTTTATTTTTAGCAGATGTATAATTTTGACGCAATTCATCTTCTAATAAATGAATAAATGCTTGTCTGCTTATTTTTGTTTCTCCGGTAACTTCTTTAAAAATGATCATGGCATTTATTGCTGCTAAATCTAAGAGATTATAAAAAGTATGCACAGGCCATCTTCTGGAGGGCGCCTTCACTGAATATTTCCTAGCCATTTGATCAATAACGTCAACACCACACTTAGTTTCATTATAAAATCTAACAGTTTCTGGGGTTTTCTTTTCGCTGTTTTCAATATCAATGAATGGGTGGAGAGTGATAAGAATAATAACATTTTTCTTTCTCTTTCCTTGATACACGGTTAGAGTAGTACCGGTTTCTTCGTGTTTTAGAAATTTTGTTTCGTATAATTTATCTTTCGAATCTTTCAAAGTTTTTGGAATTTCTCTCCTAGTTTTTCTCATAGTGCCTACTAAACTAGTAGCTTTCTTTTTCAGTTGTTTAGCCAAACGCAGTGACGTGAAATAATTATCAACCGTGACGTTAATGCCTTTGTTTAGAAATGGCTGCATCAATCGCATAACTACATATTCTGATAAAGTTTGATCTGAAGGCCGTTCTTCACATTTGCCTAAATAAGGGAACGCATTCAGAAAGTACTTTATTCGAAGGTCTACTGCAAGCCAAAACTTTTGTCCGTATTTATCCGCTTTTGAAGGTATGAATTGCGTGAAAGGACAACGCGTTTTGCTTGGAAATAACTGTTCATCTATTGTTATATTTTCACCAGGCTTGAAACAGGCAATACAGTTTTCAGTGAATCCATTCCATATATCAGATATCATTCCAAATTTATCTGTTTTTAAGCGTATAGATCTGGTAGATTTCAAATCGAATAAAAAGCGTAAAATTTCACAAAACCTATTTCTTCCCATAGTTTCAGTGCAAAAATTCAAACCCAATGAGTTTGTCCACAAAGAATGAATATCAATTCCATTTGCACCACATGCACGTCGGGCATACAAAATTCCAATAAAGGCATATAGCTCGTCTAACGTAACTGTCCAGTTATCGGTTTCAAGAACACGTCTTGCCTCTGTTTCTGTGCATCTTTGTATTGGTTCCAGCATTTTTTTTATCTACAAATAACAGCCATGCACTCAAAATGCTTTCAGATTTCACGAATTCCTTAGCATAAATAGTTGGTCCAGTAGTCTGACACATGATATCTCCCAGAAATTTTCTTATTTGCACAAATTTTCCATTGTGTGCCATCTGGAGCGACATGAATTCCATCTCTTTCAGATGCAATAATTAGCGCATCTTCATTTGTATCGGAATTTGATGAAGAATTATTTCCAATACTAATTTCTTGAATTTCGTTTTCATTTTCTGATAACTCACCACCTTCAGATTCATTATCTGAAAGCTCTCGTAATAGAGCAGTTATTTCGTCCGGTGTCAGAATTTTTTTTCCGTGACATTATGTTTTATTTCTAATAAAAAGGAAGAACGGAGTTGCTTAGTTATGCTGAAACACAAGACTGATAAAAATTGAAACAAAAATTCAATTCGAATGACACAAAGAATTTCGCAAGCAGTACGCAATCATTTCAGCAGGTGCATGGAACTAACCATTTTTCTCAACAAAAGGGGTGTAGAGAAAAGAGGAGTAAAAATATTTACTTTCCTGATAACAGATAAAAATATTATGAATCCCAAGGTCATGTTACGCAAAAATAATGAAAGCATTTTACAAATCTTACTTTGGAGTCGATTCGACTCCGTTGGGCGTTCTAGGGGTAATGCCTCATTATCAATTTATTAAATGTGCAAATAATTTATAAATTTCAGAATAAATAGATATTATAAAAATAATAAAAGTCAAGGAAGCGGGAGAAAAAAAATCAAAATTTCTCAGAGATATGGGTGTTTTAGGAGCATTTGGAGTCGAAACGACTCCATCGGGCGTTCTAGTGTTAAAATCACTTTATCTGAAAACTTCAAGTCACGATTGTCAGCAACATCTTTGCATGTGAACAGTCTCACTGTTAACCAGAGATTCAAATCTCAGTACCGGTGCTTAAAAATTGTCGTAATTATTATTTTTTTTTTTTGGACGTATTTGCATTAAAACACACAATTTGTGTCAAATCACACAATATCCTTTAAAATACATTTTTGTAAAGCTAAAGTGTTGTATATTGTTTGTAAAGTAAGTTTGCAATAAACTAAAGACCATTTAATTGATAAATGAAAACGAAATAAAACCAAAATTCATCGAGTTTTATAATAGGCGATATTCTTGATAAAGTACGTATTTTAATTTCAATTTTTTTTTCATTTTCTATGAGAACATGTCAACAAAAAAGATACAGTAATCTACTATTTTCTTTTTACTTTCATGTGAAGTGGAGTATTTCAGTTGCCACAATTTCAAAAAATGCATTAAAAACTACAAAAAATTAATATCTTAAAATTAAATTCTGATACAGCTTTCAAACAAATTGCATTTAAAAATACACTGTTTTCCCCATACGAAGGTGTAAAAATTGAAAATGTCCAATGTTTAGAAGTTTAAAAATTTGCAGTGGCGAAAATTTAAAAAATAAAATTTAATTTTAAATTTCAAAGTGTTGTTACTTGCAAAATGACGTCAGCATATGTTTCTCCTTTATAATATAGATATATATTTATATGCTTATATATTTACTAAAAATTGTCATCATATTTCAAATATTCTTTTCCTGTGAATGAAATTTGTTGTTACTATATGATAAAGTCAAAAAATTGCAAAAAAAATTGTGAATGATTTTTACTTTATGTTAGCATAATTGAAATTTCTCAAAAATTAAGGTTAAAAGTCTAAATTGTTATGTTCATGAATATATTAAAATTTTAAAAGAAAGACTGTAAAATTATTATAGGGCGAAATTGATGTTTTGGAGTCCATGCAAAATTAATTTTATTTTACGAATGTAAGCAAATAAGTAGATTTCCCGTTTTATTTTATTTAAAAGTGTATGGGACAAACATAAAATCGTTTTAATGACAGAATCATAGTTTTTTCATTTCGTGACGAACCACCTAGATTGTGCATACTGTAATTGTGTAGCTCTAAAAGCAAAATGAAACGAGAGGAGCATTCATTACCTGACAGATAATGAGAAAAGCAATTAAATACTGCTGTTCCCAGGAAGTGGCCCGGCATTTATCATCTGACACGCTGGTTCTGTGGGAAGGCTTTGGAAATCCTAACAAACCGGAACAGTGCAAACATAGGCATTCTTCATTGCATCTGCCAATTAGCCTTTTTTTTTGTTGTTGTTGTAGTAAATCTAAGATAACACATTCGCGCCCACGTCCCACGAGAATTAAAAATGAAATTTTTTGACAGTTCGACTTGTGACTCAGCGATTGTGAAAGATTTTTTAGTATGTTCTGTTTATGTTCTGTTGTTATGATATACTGTCTGTATTGCAAGTAGATAGCCGATGAATACGAACAATGGAAGGCTCTTTAGTGATGCGGGATTCTGTAAAATAATAAATTTTACTATCAGAAGTCCCACTTTCACTCGAAATCTAACATATTCATCTAACTACATCTAAGGTATTGTATGCTCTTTGACCTAACTCCCACTAAAGGCGTTTGTCCCTCGGAGAGAATCTTCCTCCATGAAAAGAGGGGTTGGTGAGTGCACTGCTTTCGCGTAGACAGGGGATAGCGGTGAGCACAGCGTTACTCCTCATTGATAATTATCGCTATTGGCGATCACGCCAAAGGGCGTAAAATGAACCCCGTTTTATCTTTCGCCCGGCATCTACTGCTTAGCTGTTCGCACTGTTTCGCTGACAGTCAGGGATTTACATTATTACGTCTATGGAACTTTCCCTTCTTCATCCTTCGATTTCTTTGGTATAACCATCGAAGAGAACATACACATTATTTCAAATTGTTAACCATATTACCTTCCTCTCTTGTGGGCACCTTGACCAAACGTGCTCTATGTTCCCCATCAAGTGCCGAGCAGCTTGTGCTTTCCTCAGGCATTCGAGAAAAGTTTCAAAGGAATACCCTTTCACACAAATCAAAAAGGGGAGAAACCATATACAAATCCTTTATGCAGAAAACAAAGTTTTATCAGACTGGAATAGTATACCTTCATAATGCTTATGATAAATACGTATATATTCTAGATTCTTAGGTTTTGAAACCATAGGTTGCTGCGCAAAGGTGGTTTGCAAGCGATAAATTATTGAGTCAGAAAACGATTAGATGAGTCTTTAAAAAATTATTATTTTTATCTGCTTTAATGTGTGTCAGGTTTAAAGTAAAAATAAATAAATAAATAAATATTTTAGATACGGAGTTTGGTGCTGTTTTATATTAAACTTGCGGACTTCGCCCGCTTCGCTGGTCGGTTTCTCTAAAAGAACCTTGAATCAAACGAAATATATCTAGCAAAAATGAAATGGATTTACCTATTTTTTTTAGTATGTTTGTTATCTTCAATTTCACATTTTTACGTAAAAAGGCTGCAGAGGTATGCCAAATGTTCTAAAATTTTCGACCCCTCCTTTTAAACCCCTTAGGGTGGGAAATTTGTAAAATTGCTGAAACATGTTTTCAATTATTTATTAGTAATTTATTTACTGGAATTTCACGATTCCACCTAAAAAGGCTGCTGAGATATGGCCAAAGGTTCTAAAAGTTTCAAAACCCCCCTTTAAACCCCTTTAAAGGTGAATTTCTAAAACGCTGAAACGCATGTTTAATTATTTTTTTAGTAGATTTATTGTCTGCTATTTCACGCTCCTAGCTCAAGCGGCTGGCCAGATATGGCAAATGTTCTAAAATTTTCACCCCCCCCCCTTTAAAACACATTTGGGGGTGGGGAATTTCTAAAATCGCTGAAATACATGCTTAATTATTTTTTTAGTAGATTATTTTTTCCTTCAATTTCACGCTTCTAGCTAAAACGGCTGCTGAGATATGGCCAAATGTTCAAAAAGTTTCAACCCCCCTTTAACCCCCTTAAGGGGGGAATTTGTAAAATTGCTGAAACATGTTTTTAATTTTTTTATTATTATTAGATTTATTTTCTGGAATTTCACGCCCCTAACTAAAACGGCTGGAAAGATATGGCCACATGTTCTAAAATTTTCGACCCCCCCCCCCCCTTTAAAACCCTTTAGGAGGGTAATTTTCAAAAATCCGTCCTTAGTGCTTTTTCCCTTCCAATTTCCATGCTTCTAGGTTCAGTAGTTTAGGCTGGGCCTTTTATGTATGGTGATAAAGATTAAAAACTATCTCAAACGATTTTTCAAATGATTAGGTGTTAATGGAGAAAAGTCTGTCTTTACCTACAGAGAATTGACTTATATATATATATATATATAGATAGATATAGATATAGATATAGATATCTGTTGTAATGAGCTGCCTTGCATACTGACGGACTTCAGACTTAATTTAGCAAAGTTTAACATTATAGATTTCACATTTGTACACAACAATTTCATAAATCAAATTAATTTTTAAGTAATATTTTGTATAATTCATACGTTAATAAAAAACAATTTTATAGCGTTTAAATAAAGAAGATTTTGTGTCACAGCAATCCACTTTCAATTTATGATTACCTATTATTATCTTCGTTAAGAATTCTTGTACAATTTTTTTCTTTAGGATAAATTATATATAAGGTTTCATACACCTACATATTTACTAGATGTACGAGCATTTTTTACACTCTTAGGTCGGTCGCGTGACAATAAATTTTCAGAAACACTGTCTGCGAATATGAAGTTTACCTACATTTTGATGACCCCAGTTTTGAATTGTTGTTGCATACAAGCATAGCACATAGTATTTAATCATCAAGAAGTATTTTTCGGCACGTCCTCACATATTCAAATTTTAAAAGAATTGTTTTGCGTGCATTATAACGGTATATATATAAAAAATGTTTCTGCGACATTTTATGAAATTGATATTTTTTATTAGATATTACCTCTAGGAAAAAAATCTTCATCTTTTTCTTCATCTTCATGATTTGGTGGTATTGCTTAAAAAAAAAAAGATTTATTATTTTATTATTTAAATATAAACACGATAACAGACATAAAAATTTTGAACTTGAAAAATATTGTTAAATACATGAATATAATTTCTCTGGGTTCACAAGAATTATGAGAATTAATTCATACTTATAAAGCATTTATAAATATCGATACAAATAATAATTAACTAGGAGATCGAACCCGGTCATCCCGGATTACAGACTGTAGGTGAAAATCATTTTTAGGGTTCCGTACTGAAAAAGTAAAAACGGAACCATTATAAGATCACTCCTATGTCTGCCTGTCACAACCTTTTTACTCGTAAACTATGGAACGTCGAAAGGTCAAATTGGGGAAGTAATAAAGAGTATTAACACACATATTTACAGATTATTAAACATTCACAAATATATTTAGGAAAAATGTAGAGGGGCTAATTACGTTACTTGAAAAACAAAACATTTTCTTTTCTATCGTGTGAAAGCTTTCGCAATGCTGAACTCAAAAATACAATTCTTTTAATTTTAGGTATTATATTTTTAAAGATATCGTCGAAAATGTAGAGCAAAAATATGTCCCCCCCCCCCCCCATCTATTTCCGAAACTACTGAAACTAAAATTATGAAAAATAAGAGGTAGTAGACGTTAATTTAAACATTCAAGGAAAATTATAGAGGCGCATAGGGCGCATAGTTTTTGAGAGAAGCGCATTTTTCCGTTACCTACAAATTTCGACTTGCGGGCATGTATAAAAACATTGTTTATAACGATTTTCGATAAAAAAAAATAGTTGATAATTAGCTGAGAAATTAATCCTTAAAGACACGGACAGTTTGGACATACATAATGACAGGGGATGTGTACTATATGTACCATCGGCTTCTAGAGTATAAATAATAAATTATAATGATATACTAGCGGAATGCAATGCCGAGTAGCACTATAAAAGCAATAAACGTCAAATTGTTAAAAACAGATTAATTTAATTAAAATTAATTACATAAATGCTATTGGATTCGCGACTAGTTTGCATTGAGTGGATCTCTCTATACGCCTCCCGTGTCTTTAAAAATTAATTAAAAACCTATCAGAGAAAACGCGACACGGAGCAAGGCAAAGTTGCAACTTTGCGACCTCCTTTCGAAACGCGCTTAGCATAATGCCAAGTTTAAACTTTGAACGAGGGTTTTGTTTTAGTTTCGCTCTAAATAAAAAAGAGTGACCATCACTCTATCGCAGAGTCAAAATATGCCCAACCCCTTTAGAGTGACTATTCACTCTGAGCAAAAAGGAAATTTTTGACTATCTGAAAGAGTGAATAGTTACTCCTGGAAAGTGAATATTCGCTCTATATAGGGGTGAATAATCACTCTTTTGGAGGAGTGACTATTCACTCTTGCTAAAGGAGTATGTGTTTTCACTCCTGGTAGGTCACTCCTGGTCACTTCTGGTCACTCCTGGAGTGAATAATCGCTCTTTCATAGGAGTGAATGTTAATTTTTTATGGAGCCAATTCTTTTTTACTTTCTTCTAACTTTACAAGAAGAAAGTATTGGATTCATGAAAATTTTCGAATTCCGGTTTTCGACGGATTTACACGTTTTAGAGGACAGAGAACCCGAAAAACATGTTTTTTAAAAATGTCTGTCTGTGAGTCTGTCTGTCTGTCTGTCTGTCCGTCTGTCTGTGTGTCTGTGTGTGACACAAATTTTGTGGGCGCTCTATCTCAAGAACTAATGCATGGAATTTAATAAAAATTCATATTGAGTTAGTCCCTGATACAAATTGATGCTGATTAGTTTTTGGTGAAAATCGCTCAACAGGTGGCGCTGCTAAGCTGCATTTTTAATGATTTCCGCAATGGCTCTATCTCAAGAACTAATGCATGGATTTTCACGAAACTTCAGGTTCAGTTAGTCCTTGATATGACTTGATGCTGATTACGTGTTGGTGCAAATTGCTCAACAGGTGGCGCTGCTATGCTGCATTATTTACGATTTCCGCAATGGCTCTATCTCAAGAACTAACGCACGGATTTCCATCAAACTTCAGATTTAGTTAGTCCCTGATATGACTTGATGCGGATTACGTGTTGGGGAAAATCGCTCAACAGGTGGCGCTGCTACGCTGCATTTTTAATGATTTCCGCAATGGCTCTATCTCAAGAACTAATGCACGGATTTTCACGAAACTTCAGGTTCAGTTAGTCCTTCATATGACTTGATGCTGATTACGTGTTGGTGCAAATTGCTCAACAGGTGGCGGTGCTATGCTCCATTTTTTTACGATTTCCGCAATGGCTCTATCTCAAGAACTAATGCACGGATTTTCATCAAACTTCAGATTTAGTTAGTCCTTGATATGACTTGATGCGGATTACGTGTTGGTGTAAATCGCTCAACAGGTGGCGCTGCTGTGCAGCATTTCTCACGATTCCCGCAATAGCTCTATCTCAAAAAATAATGCACGAATTTTCATCTAACTTCATATTTAGTTAGATGTTAACACAAGTTGTTGTTGATTAGGTTTTCGTATTAATCGTCCAATAGGTGGCGCTGCTATGCTTGCATTTTCATGATTTTCGCAATAGCTCTACCTTCAAAACTAATGCACGGATTTTCCCGAAACTTCAGTTAGAGTTTGACGTAAGTGGTTTCTTGGTAGTTTTGTTTAATATAGGTTTTGGTGTAAAGTACCCAATAGGTGGCGCTGCTAATCTGAATTTTGCTGGATTTACACGACTTCGGAGATAGCCATATCTCAAGAACTAATGCACGGAATTTCATATCTACAGAAACCTCATGATGGGCATAGATTGCCGTTTAATTTTGGTAGTGTGATAACGAATTTTCAAGCATTAACATGCATGAGATAGAAGAAAGTTTTGGGATTGGTATATCCGACTAGTTTATTTTGCTTTTATGGGCATTCAAAAAGAATCACATCTTCTACAGCATGCAATGAAAATATATACAAACGTGGTAAAAACTGGAATAAAATACTTTACTAGAATTATTTATTTAATTCATAGTTTATAACACTAATTGTACTTTTAAGGAAAAATTCAGTTAAAATTGCATGTGAAATAAAATAGATTACTAACAGAAAAAAAAAAAAAAAAACTAAAATATTTTATTACAATCTTATCCCTTGTGTTTGCTTTCATTGCATGCCCTATAAATATATGATAATTTTACAATGCCCATAAGGGCAAGTAATTAACCGAAATCTTAACCAGTTAATGTTATTTTTTTCTTTTCAGATGCCCATTTAGTATTTTAATAATTCCCGTGATGTACGAAATGTTAGAATTCATTCATGAAAATAAAATTTGTTTTCATTATTTTATTACTTTCTTCTATCTTTACAAGAAGAAAGTATTGGATTCGTGAAAAATTTCGACTTCCGGTTTTCGAAGGATTTATACGTTTTAGAATGCCCAGAACACGATTTGATGGTTTTTAGAAAATGTCTGTCTGTGAGTCTGTCTGTCACTCTGTCACTCTGTGAGTCTGTATGTGACAAAAATTTTGTGGGCGCACTATCTCAAGAACTAATGCGCGGAATTTCAGAAAACTTTATATTTAGTTAGACCTTAATATAAACTGGTCCTGATTAGTTTTTGGTGAAAATCGCCCAACAGGTGGCGCTGCTATGCGGCATTTTTCACGATTTCTGCAATAGCTATATCTCAAGAACTACTGCACGGATTTTCATAAAACATCAGATTTAGTTAGCTCAGGATATAGTTTGGTGCTGATTACTTTTTTGTGAAAATCGCCCAACAGGTGGCGCTGCTATGCTGCATAAACCTGATTATCGCAATAGCTCTAACTCAAGAAAAAATGCACGAATTTTCATCAAACTTCAGATTCTGTTAGTCCCTGATATAAATTAGTGCTGTTTAATTTTTGCTGTAAATCGCCCAAAAGGTGGCGCTGCTGTGCTGCATTTTTCACGATTTCGGCAAGAGCTGTATCTCAAGAACTATTGCACGGATTTTCATCAAACTTCAAATTTAGTTAGTCCTTGAAATGAATTGACGTATAAATTTGTGCTGTTTAATTTTTGGTGTAAATCGCTCAGCACGTGACGCTGCTATGCTGCATAAACATGATTATCGCAATAGCTCTAACTCAAGAAAAAATGCACGAATTTTCATCAAACTTCAGATTTCGTTAGTCCCTGATATAAATTAGTGCTGTTTAATTTTTGGTGTAAATCACCCAACAGGTGGCGCTGCTGTGCTGCATTTTTCACGATTTCCGCAAGAGCTGTATCTCAAGAACTATTGCACGGATTTTCATCAAAGTTCAAATTTAGTTAGTCCTTGACATGAATTGACGTATAAATTAGTGCTGTATAATTTTTGGTGTAAATCGCTCAACACGTGAGGGTGCTATGCTGTATTTTTTGCGATTTCCGCAATAGCTATATCTCAAGAACTAATGCTTGGATTTTCAACCAACTTCAGATTCAGGTATACCTTGATATCATTTAGTGCTGTTTATTTTTGGTGTAAATCGCTCAACAGGTGGCGCTGCCATGCTACATTTTTCAGAATTTCCGCCATAGCTCTATCTCAAGCACTAATGCACGAATTTTTATCCAACTTCAAATTCAGATATACTTTGATATGAATTGGTGCTAAATCATTGTTATTTCTTGTACTATTTAAATGATTTAATTGACGTGATTTATATAGAAGAAAGTTTTGTGATGGCCCCAACATACTAGTATTTAATTGTATTATGTAGAGTATAAGGAAACATAAAAATTAAACTATTTTTTTTAAGGGAGTTCCCCCGTGTGATGGGTTCGTCCGAACAGCGCACTAGTGGCGCTGCGAAAAATGCCAGAATGGAAGCAATAGCAGAGCAATCCGCATTGAAAGACTTCAAAAAGGAAGAGGAATGATTGCTCTATGGACCGGGCATCGCAGATTGATGGTAAGTTGAGATTTCATTGTTTTAACCGTACTTTAAACGCGTTTTATCAAAAACTCATCCATCATATCTCGAGAACAGAATGACTGATTCACTTGAAATTTACAGAGTATACTCTGCATACGTAGACGCACGAAGTGAACTCAGATCATCGGAAAATTTAGAATATTTCTATTTTTTTCGTACCAAAAAAAAAAAAAAAAACATGAAATTTGAAAAAAAAAATTCTGAAGTCTGCCAAAAACCCAATTTTCAATATTTTCAAATGATTCTAGTTCATTCGATGCATTTAGGCTTACAAATTAAAACGCCGTTTTTTTTCTTCTTTCAGATAAGCCAATCAGCCGAAATCGTGGAGGAAATGAGCGTCCTTTTTTTGCAGGCTTAGAGTGAGGTTAGGACATAGGCCTTAGAGGAGGCTTATGTCTTCAGAGTGATGTAACTTACGTTCTAATAAAGATTTTTGCTTGAAATTTGTTTTACATATTCTTGAAATAGCAATAAATGTATAATAAAAAACTCAAAGTTCGATTTTTTCATTTGTCGACACACACACACACACAAAAAAAAAAAAAAAAAAAAAAAAAAAAAAAGAAAATCGCGAAAATGCTTAAAATACAGGCCGTCACATGGGGGGAATCCCCTGAACCCAGTGATACCGATTGGTAAAGATCCCAAGAGAAATAATTTTTTCCAACTGAACAAACATATGCCGAAGGAGGGACTCGCACTCCTATTTCGAAACAATATCGAAATGGAATTCGTGTGATAACTTTACCAATCAGTGTGATTGAGTTTACACTTTTCCTACTTGTTTCAAATGACACCTTTTAAATGATACTGATTTATGTTTTTTCATTTGGAATTTTTAGATTAAAAGAATTAAAAATAATTTTTAAAACAGTGAAGATATTTTTATGCTTATTAGATTCAAAAACTGCGAGAAAAAAAAATACAAAGGTGTCATTTAACACTGGTAGAAATTATAGTAAAATAATAGTGTATCTACTTACTCAGAGATGTAAGCGCTGCGCAACATATGGCTGATTTTCACCACTAACTTTTAATAGTATTCTTCGCCTGATTAAATCACAGAAATTCTGTCATTAAATAAGACAGACCATGCCAACATGGACGGACAACCGACCCGATGCCAGACAGGTATACTCGTTCGGCTAGGGAAATTTGGCAGATAGGGATCTGGTCATCGGTTTGGAGTCAGCCGATGTCCACCATGTACGCTATTGGCGCCTGGTGCATCTAAAATCCGTCGTGGGTGCAAAGTCCTCCAAGTTACCAGTGAATTATACCTCAGGAGGTGCCTTGCTAGGTGAAGGTCTCGTCACCTGATCAAGGTTCTAAATTACGAGGCCAATTTTAATAGCAAAGCGCAGGTGCAAAACAACAAGATCAAATCGTTAAGTAACCGTTCTAACTAAGTTCACATCTAACAAGGAAGGTCTCTTTACTGGGCATACTGAGAATAGTTTGAAAAAAAAATACCATTTAAACTACTTATGTATGTAATAAAGGATCAGTCAAATTTAGTGGCGGAAGTACAGTAGAAAGTCTGTAAAAAAATAAAATACTTTCGAGTATTTGGCGCGAAAAGATAAAAGCGTCACACGATTTGGTGAGCAGTACTTTCCCTCGCCAAAAGCAAACGATTTTAATGCACCTAAAAATTGTTTGTTAATTGATTTTTAGAATGCGTGTATAAAGTACTTAATGAATTTAAACATAAGCAACGAGAGAGTTTAATAAATACATTTTTTTCGTATTACATATTTATGTTGCTTGTTATTTAATTTTATTACTTTAAAAACAATTTCATATATAAAAAATACTTTCATATATTTAACCTTATTCCAAAATAAAGGCAAGATTCATTTACCAATTATTCGTTTCAATATCAAAGAATTCATCGTTTCCATAGCAAAAAACTTCAATCGACAGTGCTCAATTGGACTTAATTTTGAGACATTGAAACAATTTTAATTTATTTTAATTTTGTTTTAATTCATAAAATTTGATATTTAACTTTCATTATAAATATATATATACAGATATACATGACAAAACTATAGTTAAATCAAACTAAAACTGACAAAACTAAAGTTATTTACATTAAATTTATTTAAACATGTTTCAATATGAAACATTTTTTATCTTAAAGAGTATTCGACATAAAAAGCATTTTTCAAAATTTCATTACATCGCCAACCGATGATAAATCGCCAAATAAACGAAATTTTCATTATTTTTTTACAAATATTCTATCAAGGTTCCGCCAGAAAAGTGTTTATAAACATATATATCCACATGAGAAGAACAACACTCTGTAATTTTTTCAGATTTTTCTGAAGATACCCGTATGACCTTCATTGTAAGCAGTAGGCACAGTAGATAGGATAAAGAACTAGGCCCTCATCAGATTTATTGCCGCTACGCGGCGATTAGGTGATCACCGACCCGATACCAGGTATCAAACCCGTTCAGCTGGGGAGAACCGGCAGGTAGGGGCATGGTCATCGGTTAGAAAGAAAGAAAGAGGTGAGGAATACCACAAAATTTAGTTTTAGCAATCAGTCATTTGTGGCGCAGCGCTTGCATCTCTGCGTACACAAATTTCAAAATTATAAGTCATATATATTAAAAACATCAAAAACTCAAACTTCTGTTCGATTAAAATGTAGTGAAAGGATTTGTTTTTATATATAATAACAACTAAGTAAAATGAAATTTCTGCCATAACACTTCCATACGATTTCATACTATATTTTATATTATACTAATTCAGAAATAACAAATTGGAAATTGCTCGTCAAACGTGGCAAATGCGGTGCGTTCGTACTATAACTAGTTTTATAATTATTTTTTGCACCCCATATTGTACTGAATGTGTATTTATTTGCAATTCATAAGTGCATAGTCTGTAACATCATTAAAATGCACTTGCAATAATTTTGTCCCATTCCCCTTAATGTAACGGAAAACTTTTGACTGTCCCTGTAATTAAGCTATACATCCGATTTTCATGAAATTTGAAATGGCTCGACAAAATGTTGCAATAATTATATGTTTAAAATTTGAGACCATTCGGAAAGCTTTAACATCATTAAAATGCACTTGCAATAATTTTTCCCATTGGCCGTAATGTAAAGAAAAACTTTTGACTGTCCCTGTAATTTAACTATACATCCGATTTTCATAAAATTTGAAATGGCTCGACAAAATTTTACAACAATCATATATTTAAAATTTCAGACCATTCGGTTGGCTAGTTTTTGCTCTATTATATGCGGACGGACGGACAGACAGACGGACTGAACGACGACTATAGGTGCTACGTATTTATATAATTACGAACGCACCTAAAAACAGGGAAAATTAAAATAGTTTATTAGACACAGGCAATTGCATCAATAAGCCAAGGCTAATGAAAATGACAGGCTACCGCAGTGCATTTCACGAATCTTTTTTTTTTACAGACCGCTAGAGTGACGTGATGCTCTTTTCGTAGAACAGCATTGGTGCATTCGAACATCACGTGACTCCAGCGGTCTGTAAAAAAAGACGGTCACGTAAAGCACCGCGGTAGCCTGTCTTTTTCGTTAGCTTAGCAAAGCTCATATTACGTCATGAATTCCAAGATCTACCAAATGAAAATCGTTAAAATGGTTGAATGATCTTATTTTAAATTTTGCGCAAATTGGTGTAATATAAGCGAAAAAAGACATCGTATGCTTTGTATTTTTCTTTCAATTCTTTATTTAAATGCGGAAAAACTAAAATGTATCACTGAAAATGGTTCTTATGTCCTGTTTCCGCTGAAAATAAGCAAAACAATAGTTTGCTCACGATGCATCCAAATTTAAATCAATAAAATACTGTATTGATTTGCAAAATTGATGTTATTTTCCTTTATAAAACGTGTATGTGCACCATCTTTTTCATATTAAAACGAACTGTGAATGCATATTAAGGGGAAACATCTGTACTAAACTTTTTAAATATTGATTTTTTGTTTTCATGTTTTTGAAAATTCGTAGATTTCTGAATCAATCGAAACAAACTGGATGAAAATATTCAAATTAGAACCACATCAATTTAAAGTCCAAAATCTGTAACACAACACAATGTCTAATAGATTGTTTTATTTTCAATGATTTTTTCTCAAATCCTACTTTTTCTAATTTAGCGCACTGTAAAGAAAAATACGTTTGCAGAAATATACTTTATTTTGCACAGTTATACAGCAAAACTTCAATAATCCGGCATCATTGGGACCGAGACTATGCCGGGTTTTTGAAAATTTCGGATTTTTGAAGGAATATCAAAAGTAGTACTCTATTTTTAATGGTGCCTTTTGCCGTAATTTAATTCATTATTAAGTGATATTTATGGAAGAAAAAGAGAAAATTAAATATGGAAATAAGTTACTATAATAGATATTTTCTATGTTACAAAAAAATAAAATCTAGCAAAGAGTGAAATAATTTCTTCGCTTGTAATTTCGGAAACATCGATGTCAACTTCGTTTGCTTCAATATTTTTGGCCATTCTTTAATAAGATTTTTTTATTTTTTTTTTTGTATTTTTTGTATTTTATACAAATGAAGAATGTCTATTTCGGAAATACAGCCTTGTTTCGCTAAAGCATACATTAATTTTCCAGTCAAATTTATGGATTTTTCTAGTGGTACCATTTCTTCTGCCGGTTGTTCATTCTCGTCTTCTGAGCTGCTACTAGCATTATCGGGGGTTATATTTAGCAGTGTCGGCGATCTCGCTGTCCGTTAAATTGCTTGTCGTTGATGCATTTTCGTCAATGCTTAGCCAATCATCTATATCCCTCTTTAGACGCTTTATGCATTTTTCAGATTTTGTGTGTTCAATCAGCTCATAAATAACGGCCTTTTCAGGGGAAATGTGAAAACCTGAAAATTCTTTCTCATCATTGATGTCGCCGTTGCCAAAAATTCGTTCCAGCCGTATATTGTGCCATTGCATTAGCCAAAATTCTCCTCAAAGTTGTTCCCGTTGCTAAGCAACAGTGCAGCTCGCAGAAAATTTGTTCAGACAGTAGTTGCCTCTGTCTTATATAAAAAAAAAGTCAAATATTCTTTTTTTGCATTTTTATTTTCGATCTTGAAGATATAAAATTGCTATTTTTCTTTTCACATAACTTGAAAGTGTAAAAGAAAAAGGAAGGGAAAGATGGTTTTGATGCCGGATTTCTGAATGCCGGATTTTTGAAGTCACACTGTATATAAAATTATCATATCTACAATCTTTACATCCTATTTTGTCAATACAATGCCGTAAACTTTAATTGTTTCGATTAAAATGTGCTTTTTCAAGTTTATTTCTTGACAAACAATACAAACTGGAGATTAGAGAAAAAACGTTTTTTGTTTAATTCGCGTAACATAAGGTTTTAAATAGCACAAGCAGCAGAATTGGTACGACTAGAATAGACTCTATAGCGAATAAATACTTCGGTAAAGAATATATTATTTTCTGCAATGAAAAAGTTCTATATCATTATGTGATATACTTTTATCGTGTCTATAATTTTGAGTTATTTAAGTTATCTATTTTATGATTTTTGTACAGGGCAAAATTTGGCTCTTATTTAGGGCCCTTTCACAAAAATCTATTTAATAAAATTGGCCCCTTCACAAAAATAAATTTAATAAAATGGGTTCTTCACAAAAATGAACTAAATGAAACAGGCCCCTTCATAAAATTCCTTTTAATAAAATAGTCCCCTCCGTAACATTCTTTTTCATAAAAACTGTTTTAAAATGTGTAATTTGTAAATAAAACCAGGTCACGAAAAACAAAAACTTTAGAAAGGGGATTTAAAGAAGTTTTTGTTAATAAATTCTTGGTTCGAATGAGTAACTGAATTTCAACTTTCGCTACAAAAAGTATTTTACACAAAAATATAGTAAAATTCACAAAAATAACTTTAACTTTTCACAAAATGGGCCCCAAGAATAAAAACCTGCATCGACCCCTGTTGTATCATGCAGTAAAATGCATCTTTGTGATTTCACGGGAAATTCTAAAATCTTTAAATAAAATTATTTATTAGGAAACAAATTAATAATAACGTACCTCGAATGCCGAACATAGCCAGAAATACGTATAAAATACATAAAAGATTACACATGCTTGTTATACAAGTAAGTTAATCGTCCCAAGATACAAAATAATCTCTAGAGCGAAGTATAATGAGCTAAAGAAAGCTATCACTTATATATGATTTTACAAGGACAACATTTACGAAATTTTAAATTTTCTTTATACTATTTTTTTTTCGTAGAAGAATAGCATTGCACAGTGATTGTTGAGAAACATATTCTTTTCTTCTAAATTCAATCCGTTTATTTCCTTATTCAATTAACTTTCATATGATCTAAAACTTTTTTGTTTTGCTTTTGAAGTAAAATTTCACACATGAGTTGTTATTCGTAAATAGCTAGTATTCAGTATTCTTTGGAATAAATAGCCATTGCGTCAGTCACTTTGTCAGGCCGTCAATTTAGAAATACAATTGATGTATTGATCTAAGAAAAACTGTGATAATGAAAAATAAGAGAATGAAAATTTCACAAAATACAATCAAATTGAATTTTAATTTCTCATACTTCGGTATTGTTGACATCTTTCACTTTCCTCTCTCTACTCAAAATGTATTTAAGGTAAGTAAAACCCCGATAATTCGGATTAATTGGGTCCAGACCCAATCCGGATTATCCGGAGAATAAGAAAAAAATTAAATTAAATAAACCATACTTACAGAAAATCACCTTTATATTAAACATATTGAATATTTACAGACAGTAAAAAATGTTTACTTTGTAATTATAAAGTTTGTAATCTTCTGCTGTGCCAGCTTTGTATACCTTTTGCGGACCGAACGGTCACTCATCCACTTGAGCATAAGTAGTACGTTGGGCGTAGTCTCCACCTGGCGTTCGAAATGAACCATTAATTGTTCTCAATGAGACGTTGCTTCATTATGGCTAATAACTTTTGGTTGATCGTCATTGATAATGGTGTTTTCGTCTATATCATCTTCATTTTCATTTTCTTCATTTGTGCACAAAGTGATTATTTCTTCATATGTAAGTGAGGCGTAACCTTCATTATTTTCTGCTTCCAACCAGTTGCTAATGTCGCTGCTATCAACATCTGAGCAACCATGAATTTTTTTTTTAACATGCTCACAAAATCTTCAGGTGTAATTTCTCTTTCATTGTCACTTATTCTCCCTTCTGTTTTAAACTTATTATTCGAGACATCACAATTTGCAGACTATAAATTCCACGACTTTTGGAGGGTACTCTCAGCCCCCTGATCCCAGGATTCAGCAATCATATAGATTACTTTCTTTGAGAATCTCTACCACTCCATGTTCTCCATCATCTTCTAAAAGTTCGTTCAGCATTTGTCGTTTATAAACTTTCTTAATTTTCTGAAGAACACCTTGATCCATTGGCTGTACTAGCGCTGTCACATTAGGTGGTAAAAATGTTACCGTTATGTTTACTTTTGTCAGTTGACTTTTTTCGGGATGTTTCGGGACATTATCAATTAGGAGGACAGCTCTGATGGGTAAGTTGCGCGATTTTAAACATTTTGTAACACCCGGAACTATAAAACTGCCAAACTTAAAGTGATACATTGTTGTTTCTTTGAAAGATAACATCAACGACTTTAAATAAGAATGCTTAAAGCATTCTTCTAAAGATTTCAGAAAATACTTTTTTATTCAGAATACGTGGATGAAATAAATTAATGTTATGAAAATTCACCGATGGCGTTTCAAACTTGAAAAAAAAATTCGACCAGACCGATCCGGATTATCCGGAGATCCGAATTAACGGGGTCCGAATTAGCGGGGTTCCACTGTAATCTAAACTGTCTTTAACCACTTCACAGTTTACCCCGAGATAACTCTGGGGGGAAAAGCGCTGTTTCCCCATAATTGCGGCCGGTGAAGTGGTTAAAGGGAGCAATAAGAATAGCAAAATCACGGGGCAAAACAAGAGAATCAACTATTCTGGTCCCAGATTCTTGGAAATCGTATACGCGTACTCTGGCCTGCATCTGGCTGCCTAAGAAAACTTCTCCGGAAGCATGCATGCTGGACACGTAACAGCACCTCCCTACGCATATACTCTCCCTACACCCCAAGAAAATTGAAATCTGATCCCCACGATAGTAGTCCGAAGGACTAGAGAAAGCAACCGTGGATCTTGTAATCACTCCTCCGTGCCACGCCAACGAAACCAGAAATTCAATGCAGAGCCTGGCTTCAAGACCTAATCTCAAGGTTCTTCAAAAGATATTTACTTTACCAGAGCCTTCGAAGAACGAATCCTTTAATGAGGGACAGCATAGTTCGTCAGTAATGAATAAGAAGGTGAATGTGCCGCTCGAGAGGGAGAGCGGGAGAGCATAGACACGTCCTCGATAAGGCACAAGGCCGCAGAGTCAGAAAACCCGACATCCGGCCCGGAACTTTTACCGAATTTACTCAATGCGACGTGATTCCTTAGCACAAGTTCCTCTTCCCATGCAATGTGGCCGCAACCAAGAAACCGTAAGCTTGGCCACTAGCATCCCAGAGGATCGCGGAAAACTACCTGTAAAGCGTCATAAGGAGGTTCTGCTTGGGGATTATTAGTGTGAAAGGTAGTTTCAAGAAGCCTGCTAACCTTCACCGTCGCGGAAATCCCCGATAGTGCACAGACATACAGGTTCGGTCGACCTGAGATGCTAATCGTTCGAACACCATCACATTTACTGGCTAACCTGCCGAACGGTTCCCGTTGGAAACCGAACGGATAGGCGGACCTGCCACCCATGCCCCTGAAACGGGGGGCGACACAACGTTAAGCACCAGTTCCATAGTGGCAACCCACCGCGAATGATCTCTTGTTAACGGGAGCACCTCGATTTTCAGCTAATATAAGGGTAGGCTCAAAACATCTACAGCTATACTGGACTCAAACGACGATTATCACATGACGCAGGAAGTACACCGTGGTGCTGTCTAAAAGCTAATCCGACTGTTAGGACGAGGATTGTGACAAGCAGACGACACTTTGGAGTTAATGGGCGTTGCTCTTCAGACCTCGTTCTCGCACCAATCTTTGTCCCAGATAATTGGTAGACCATGTCATATCCCATTAGCTATACTTTGCTCAGAGTCACCATCCTACCAGAAAGTCGGCACTCGGATCGGCCAGAGCATCGATTTCCAGGCTGCCCCGGGAACCAGGTTGGAGGGTGCCGGGTCCATCTTGTAAAACCTAAATCCATAAACAACACTCCTTTCGCATTAGATCTCCACTTTGAGGCTGCGATTCCTTCATGTATACGCACTCCTTTGGATTGAAACGCTACTGCTTTCATTGCCAGTCTGACGGTCATCATACGCACTTAAGTGCAGACCCCGGATCACATGGGGGCTGATCACAATATAACATGGTAATTAGATTAGCTGCATATTCTAAATATTTCGACAAAATCCATTCGTGGAGATTGGTTTGAAGTAGCTATTTGTAGAGATACATGAAGATACGTCATAAGCGAAATAAAAGTCCCAGAAAATAGTCATGAATGAAAGAATGTTTATTACAACATTTGTTTTGTGAAACATGGATATAGGTGTTTTTAATACAGTAATGCGATTTGGAATAATATTTTTAAAATGTCTGGTTTATCATTTTATTGTTGAAGATTTATCTCTGAAAAAAGATTCATGAACAGAGATTCTGAAAAGTGATTTATTCAAAATTTAATTGTAATAAGTAGAATGAAATCAAAACATACAAATTTCTTGTAACGGACGCCCACTATTCCAGCAAAAAAAAAAAAAAAAAAAAAAAAAAAAAAAAAAAAAAAAAAAAAAAAAAACACTCTATCAATAATAGATACGTTTTAAAAAGTAAACATAATTGTTTTTAAGATCGTATTTAGAATCAGAGCTTAATGAAGCCGTACTATAAAACAAAATACTTATTTTTTGAAAAAAAAAATAACAATTAGGATATGAATAATTAATTAAATTTCCATGGGAATAATTAATTGTCCAGACTATTTATTGTCATTGTCACAAGATGAATATTTACATATATTTTATAGAATATTTAAAATACTAAATTTGAGTTTTGAGACAATGGGGGGAGAGGGGGGGTGGGATTTGGTTTGAAGAAAAAAAAATCAAAATAGTTTATTGGGCTATCAATGGAAGAAAATTTATTTCCTGTTCCGGTTCAATATGAATGAAATGAAACTGCGTGTTGAATATTTTATATGCTAGGCTAGGGGGCTCTGCCCCCTACGAGCTACGCTCGTCAACCTCCGTTCAGACACCGCAGATTCTAACAGCACGCTAATTTGATCGGCTTTAAAAAGATTTCGGAAGATTGAATTATAGTTTGAATCTGACAATTGTAATCTGACGTAATTTTCACCAAACTTTTATTTCTCTTTTTAATATTCACGTAAAAATACTTTTGTTAGAAATGAAATATTATGATCTTCTTAAAATATCAAATAAATGTCTAGCGCAATTTTTAAATTTAAACTATTTTGCAATATTATTTTTTGTTCATTTTACGTAATAAGTGTAATGTGACGTAAATGTAAAAATTCTCCTATTTAAGACTTTTAACGCATGTTAATGAATTTATTATTTTACAATATTCCTTCTTTTTTAAAATTCATGTGTAAATATAGTTTTTATGACGTAATTTTCAAAGAGTTCCTGCTTTTTATATTTTCTGTTTATAGTAGTCACGTGTAAAATGAATTTTTAATTTGAAGCAAACATTATTGTTTCTGCTGTTTATACAGTTGGCAACAGGTTAAATTAGCACAATTTTCTAAAAGTTGTAAAAAATATCTCTCGAAATGCTGAAAATTTTAATTTAAAATAGAAATAAAACCACAAAAATTGAGGCAAATTGAAAAACTAAATGCAGCCTGCACACTGAGAAATTCTGACGCATAAAATGATCTAAAAATGATTAAATTCCTATGTACAGTTTTTGCTCCTATAAAACTTTTTTAATGAAACGAATTTGTCCAACTTTGGCATTAAATATCTTTTAAAATAATTCTTCGATTTGAAAACTGTTTGCATCAGCTAGCTTATCAAACATTTCTCTATATTACTACCGATTTTCAAGTTTTGTATGCAACAGTTTTTTTAATATTAACGAAGAAAGGCCATGCTTAAGCATTCAAATTGGATGCCGATCTTCCGGGAATATCTACGCAGATTTTCATTGGTCCATTTCCAAATCAAAACATTTTTTATATATATAGAAGGATAAAGTTACTTCAAAATAAAAGTGCTTTCTCTTGTTTCTGGTGCCTAATTTGCGGATCTAATACTCCCATTTTTACTATAAATGTAATTAATATTTATAGTACTTTTTATGTTCGAAAATTATTTTGTCAGAGACGAATAATAAAACATTGAAGACGCAAAGACTGAAAGTAATCGATTTTAAGAACTCGTGTGACTTAAGAAATTATCTTTATTTGAATGGGGGAGGGGGAGGCACTTGAGTTTCACGAGCTCTTCTTTTCCTATGCACTTGAATATTCTTTCGTGCTTCCTGGTTAGTTTGGTTAGTTGACAGATTATAAAATGTACATGGCAGAGTTATAAAAACAATTATCTAGTCAAATATTAAAAATTGTATTAACCCAATGAAATGAATTAAAAGCAGTTGTTTATAAATATTTTGCTCTTATTACATGCTGGTAAGTGCAAATAAAAATTAAATTTGATTACATAGGTTTTTAGTTTAATCAATATATTATATGCGCTATGAACATTACAGGAATAACACTTTTAATAATGACCACAAGGGGTGTCAATTACTGGAGATGAGTAATCGAACATTCCAGTCTGAAATGAACAAAAATAAATTAAATGTTTTAAATGTCCATTAGTACAGTACTGGCCAAAAAATAGTTATTTTTGACATTTTAGAATTTTTTTAACAAAAATAAACAAAATTTGGCGGAAATGCTAATTAGATTTTATTAATAGTACACATAAGTGTTTTTGAACATTGTAAGTGCACATATGTATATTCAATATTTAGTTTGAGCCCCTTTGGATGTAATAATGTCCTTTTTGATGGACGTTAGTTTGAATGGCCTTCACATGAGCTGGCATTTCGAAATTATTTTTCGAAATTTCTTCAATGCAAGGATTGGGGTGACAATCCAATTGTATATTTCGTTCAATTAAAGAACATTTTGCTGCACAAACAATCTCCGATAAGCTTTTTTCCATTTCATTCCAAAGAGACTCAGTAGGGTTCATATCTGGACTGTTTCGAGGCCAGTCAAAAAACTCCAAATTCTGAGATTCCAAAAAATTCTTAATATTCCTCTTTTTGATAACTGGCCGTCATAAACAGAACCAAAAAATCCTTAATTGTATTTCTCCCTTCGAATTATATCGACACTTTGCAATGAAACATGCACATTAGAAGCTATTTCACATGCTTTCAGGTTAGTATGCTGAAGCAGAGCTTGAGCCCCTCTTTTGTGGTTGTAATTGTCTTTGCTCGGTGGAAAAGTGCATCGTCGTACAAGATTATACCATAATCGTTGGGGTACCATACTCCTATCTGAGGCAATAGGCGACTTTGTAGCATTTTGTTATACTGATGTTGGTTCACATTTCCTTGAAAAACATGAAGTCTACCGTTTCTATATGTTGAGATGATGCTCCATATCATAACCTTTGTTGGGTGCTTGACAGTGTGATTGAGGCATTCGGACAGGAAATTTTGACCCTGATTTTTTCTAACGAAGTGTGACCGGTCGTTCATTTTCGCCACTGTTGACTCGTTAGAAAAACACAGCTGTGATCAAAAGTTACAGGCTCTAAATACGGATTTTGATTTAACAAACATCATTTGTATAAACTCATTTGTGACATAAGAAATTAATTTCTGATGACACAAATTAATTTATACACTTTCTGCACAATAAAAAAATAAATTACCTTTACCCAATCTTCTACTGTCCAATGTTTACGTGTGTATGCCCAAGCGAGTCTCTTTTTGCGCGTGGCTACAGTTAGCTTAGGTTTTTTGACAGACTTGCAAGTCATGTATCCGTACTCAAGGAATTTTCTTTTTAGAAATCTCTAGCTGATGTTGATTCCAGTATCTTTCTGTCTTGATAGCTGTTGGTTTGAAGTCCTTTTCCAGTTGCTTCGTTTGCTAATTTCTGTCAACATGGGGTGTTGTCAGTCGTTTACTCCCGCACTTTGGTCGGTCGCTGATATTCACAGAAAGGACCATGGCAAGCTCCTTTTGAATTCTATCTACACTTTGCAACGAAATATTTACATTAGAAGCTATTTCACATACTTTCAGGTTAGTAAACGGAAACAGAGCTTGAGTTTAAACCCTCTTTTTGGAATGGGGACCTGTTTTTTCCCCATTCTTATACAACAGCTTATTTCTTTAAAATAATATTACGGAATGCTCAAATTATACCAAAAGTGTCAGTAAAACACTTATAAGATCATAAAATAACAATTATACTTCACCGACATACGCTAAACATAGTGCATGCAGCTTGCAAACACCACGAATACAAATAACAATTGTGTTCTAATTTCTACCATTAACGACATGAAATCGCTTAGTAAAGATGACGTCATTCAAATACTTCGGAAGCTTAATGTGAGACATTGGCATTCAGCAAATAACCAACGTTCAATAATATATAAACGCAAAAGTGCTATACAAATACAAGACTATCTCAAAATGAACAAACGAAGGTGCATGTACATGTTTTAAAAGAAATTCCTATTTTTTTGTCCAGGACTGTATATAAAACTCAATTACTATCAAAACAAAAATATACAATTTTAGCAAGAAAATAAAGAACATATAAATTAATTAAGTAAAACCAGGAAAGAGAGTTGAACTGTAGAACATTATTTTCTACTTCCAGACTTGTTTAATTCACATTTTTAACAATACACTAAATTATAAAACCCGAAGAGCTATGAAAAAATTAACAAAATCTAAAGTTTTATCGGCCAAAAACTTTGTTGGTGTACATTTCTGGAAGGAACTGGCCTACACAATAAGGTCCGGTCAGGTTCTGGTAAAATCGAGTCACCCGACACGAGGCAGGATCTGAATTCAGCCTACGTAAATAAAAACAGCCGATCCACTAAGATCGGGTGAGTCTATTGTAAAATCTGATCGCCGATCCGATACAGAATTGTCACAAATGTCACATATTTAGAAATTGCTCGCACCGTAACTTCACAAAAAGGCTTAAAAACGGGCATAACAATTTCACATCCACGTCACATGACTTCTCATTGACAATCGCAAAGTCACAATGGGATTTTTCTTAACAATGCTACACGCAAATCGATCGATTTCTTCAAATGACATCATTGTTCCCTATATGTGCCTACTCAAATTCGATAAACTGATTGAATTAACTACTTTCAATTTTTGTACATGATGGACTATACACTGAAGAAAGACATCGGCTTCTTCTAAGTCCTTTCTGCATGTAGATTTATAACGTATATTTTAATTTATGTATTTTAATCCGAAATAACTGACATGTTTAATTAAATTTGTTTTCAATGTCCCATTACCGGGCTGTCATAAATACGCAGCAAGCTGTCCAACAATTCAACAGTTTATATAGATAACGCTTACTTGAAGATATTTTAAAGTTTTCTCATTAGAAAACACTATCAGAATAGAGATAAATTGCTGATTGTTAACGTTTTCCACAAAAATGATTGAAAGACTGGACAGTTTGATGTAGATTTTTAACATTGCGCAGAAAATGACCAAAATAAAAAATGTTCTGCTCACGATGCATTGAATTTTGAATCTTTCAAACACGGGTTTGAAATGAAAAAGTGACATCATATCTACTTATAATAAAATCCGAGTGGAGAAAAATGTAGGTAACCATTTCAGAGCGAACCATTCTGGTCTGTGAATCGAACGTAGCTAACCGCCATGTTAGGGTTAATGGAAAACATATGGTAACATATGACAGCTAAATGATAATTTCTTCTACTTGAAATAATGTTTGTTCAGCATATTTTCATATAAAACATATGTATCATACACAATTATAATCTATTAAATTCCAAATAAAAAATAAGCTATTATAAATATCAGATTACTATATGTAAACAAAAGAACAATGTTGGCATTCACAATTTCCGAATCTTGAAACAAATGAAGGACTCTTTGAACGCTACATAAAAAAGTACAGGTTATCGTGGATACTGCTCTTAAAATATTTCTAAAAGTATATTAAAACCTTTAAGTATTTTAACTTTGTTTAAAACCTTCAAAAACTATCCAATTAAGTTCTAAATTAAAAGTAACGATTACTATCTATTCAACAACCAGAAGTACGAGCTATAGGCAGTTACACTAGAGCCCTCGGCCTGCGTTTTACATAACATTCCATCTTTAAATCACGATGATGTTTCTTGCTAATTCTGTGGCGCCATCTTTCAACAATTAATATAAACAAAAGAAACTTTCTGCTGTAATCGTACTTATTTTTTAATGCATGTTATCAGATTTGAAGGCATTGCAAATAAAATTAATATTTCTTATCAATTCTCATTGAAATTGAAACATAAAGAATGTACGACACAGTGGTACAATATATTTTAATTATCTTGCAGATAAAATTATGAATTTTAACATAATAAGTTTATAGGGGAAAAAAGTCATTAATGTAATTTACTTTCACAAAAAATGCAGTTTAAAATCATTAAAAGTTTGCTGTTTATCGTGTTACAGAGTAATTCAAATTTAGTTTCTGAGTAGTAAAATAATTTTTAAGTCCCAAAATCAATATAGGATAAAGAATAATATATATAAAAAAACCTTTTACTCAGTAATATGAATATATAAAATATATATTATAGGACAAATTACCCTTAATTCTAGAAAACTTTTTATAAAATATTTTACATATTCATATTTCTGAGTAGAAAGTTATTTTTATATATTATTCTTTACACTATATTAATTTTGTGACTTACAAATTATTTTACTACTCAGAAACTAATTTTGAATTATTCTGTAGTGCGCTAAAGAGCAAATTTTTAATGTAGAGGGATCCTAAACTAGCATTTTCGTCATAGAATGTGTAGCTGGAAATAACGCGTTTAAGCGCTTGTGACTAAACTGCAGTTTACATAATTTCTTTCTTCTAATCATAAAAAATCAAACGATAATTCTTTTTCAATAACAAAATGCAATTTTTTTTAAGTAAGAAAAATACATTTTTAAAATATTGTTTTGAAGATTTCTCATTCACATTCCGTCATTCTTGACCGGGGTGCTATATTAGTTTATTTATAAAATGTGCATTATTATTTATAGTAGTATTAAAATGAGCTATGAATTTATCTTAAATGGAGTCGTCAGTTTTAAACTTTCAAAAGATGGATTTTTTCACTATTTTTTAAAATGTATACATTTCTGAATCGAAGATTTGAAAGTGGATTAATTTACTGAAATTAAAAGTGCATCAGTTTGAAGTCGAAAATCTGCGCTTGAAAGCAAACTCCAGTATGTTACATACCCATCATACGTAGTATACGGTAAGTCTTGTAATCGTTTTAAAAATCGAAAAAAAAAATTGACGGATTTACACGTTTCAGACACTGGAGATTCCGAAAAACAAATTTTTAGAAGAAAAAAAATTGCCGTGCGTCTGGGTGTGTGTGTGTGTTTGTCTGTAAACGCTCTATTTCCGAAAACATTGAGATAGAGACTTGAAATTCGGTGTGTACTTAGGGAGTAATAATGGAAATAAGCCTATTGAATATCAGTGACCTCAATTATACGGAACTATTTTTTTCGGACTCTCGAAATATTCATTCTGATAAAAGGTATACAAACATTTTCGAAATTGTTTATTTGAAGGAGTGAATATAAAATACAATAAAAAACATAAATTTTACACCGTGAAAGAATTCGGTCGGATAATTAGTTGCCGAGGTATTTGTAATTCTATTTTTCACACTCTTCGACTTTTCATAACCCTGTATTTCATTCAAATTTCAATTCAAAGATATATTTTAATTGGAAATGAGACGCTTAATGCGACGCAGCAAACTGTTAGTTAATAGGATTATAATTTTTCGACTTATAAAGATGTTTTTTTTACGCAATTTGGTACTGCTCGATTATCCCGCCGACCAAAAAATTATTGCCAAACTATAAGATTAAATGCCAATAATGGTTTATCGTAAATGTAAAGCATTTAATGCCTCTCCATACCTATAAATGGGTTTACCATAGGGGGGAACCTGTTCTGTCGCCAAATGACGCCAAGTTTGTCTCTAACTTGGCGGTATATCGCCAAATTTGACCAAAATGAGTCGCCAAAAATGACGCCAAATTGGCGGTATCTCTAATATTTTGCCAAATTCCCATAGATTTCCATTGTAAATCAATAGCGTTTACTTGCTTACAGAAAATCAACAAATTGAGATATTTTAATGCAACAAAAATTAATATTAGCTTAAGGGGTTATATTAATTATATTTAAGGGAGTCCAAATAAATTAAATTATGAATAAAAGTAACATGGTACAATGCTTAGCAGATGTCACATGTTTTATTTTCATATTTTATATTATCTATATCCATGATGGGTAAGTATTACGGTGGCCCCCAACGACTAGTTTTTAATTTTGTGTGAGTTTTTCTGGAATTGACTTTCTGCGAACTTCACCCAATGTAAATAAAAACGGTTAGATAAAGGCTATTTATTTTGCACTTACATGTATAAAATTATCATATCTATAATCTCCACTTCTTAATTTGTAAATTATTAGGGGGCTCTGCCCCCTACGAGCTACGCTCACCAACCCCCTTTCTGACACCGCAAACTCTAAAAACACGTTAGTTTGATCGGTTTTAAAAAAATTTCGGAAGACCGAATAATAATTTAAAAAACAGTGGTGATCCCCGTGTTAACAGGCTGTATTTGGCTTTGACTATATCAGAACAGCGAAATATTTGAAAAAAAGGTAATAAAAAATTAATTAAGCAAACAGAGTCTTTGTCTCCCAATTTTTTTTAACAACGCTATAAGAAAGTTATTTTAAATAAGACATTTTAAATGTATCGTTTTAAATCTGACGTAATTTTCACCAAAGTTTTCTTTCTGTTTTTCATATTCACGTGAAAATACTTTTGTTGTTAGAAAGAAAATATTACTTGCGCTACCTTAGAATTCTCAACAATAGTTTTAAAAGATTATCTCAAAGTATGAAATAAATGTCTCGCGCAAATATATTTTACAAATTAAACTGTTTTGCAATATTATGGTTTGGCAATTTTAAATATGGAGTAATTTCCTCCATTTACGAATTTTAATATTTATTTTAACATTAATAAATTTATTATTTTACAATTTTCTTGCTCTTTCAAAATTCACGTGTAAACATAATTTTTATCACGTAATTATCAATATTTTCCTGTTTTTAATACTGAATCATTTAATTATCATTTGAAAGTTTTTTTCCTGTTAATAATAGTCACGCGTAAATAAATTTTTAATTTGAAGGAAACATTATTCTTTGCGCTGTTTTTAAATTTGGCAACACTTTAAAGTAATACCTTTTTCAAAAAGTTGTAAAAAATATCTCTCGAAATGCGGAAAATTTGAATTAAAATAGAAATAACACCTAAAAAAAATAAATAAATAAAAAACATTAATGCAGTCTGCACATCGGGAATTTCTAATGTATAAAATGATCTAAAAATGATTAAATTCCTATGTATAGTTTTTACTCCTATAAAACTATTTTAATGGAACGATTTTGACCAAATTTAATATTAAATAGCTCTTATAATAATTCTTCGATTTGAAAACTGTCTACATCAGCGTTTTTATCAACATTTCTCAATAAAACCATGGAAACAGGAAATTCTAAAATCTATACTAATAAAAGAAAGTTTCGCTCTCTTTCCCTCTCTCTGTGTGTATGTGTGTGTCTGCAATGGCTAGCAAAATCTACGGCACATAAGAGGCTGAAAAGTTTTGTGAGGGTAGCCCAAATTGTCTCCTGATGCACCTGAAACTCGGAATTTTAAGTTTCTAATAATTATTTAGTTATTAATTAAGCATCGCAAGTCACTCTCATCCAAAAAGTCATTCTATTTGAATTCCCAATCGAGGACAGTGCTTGCATACGTACATAAACCCATTTACGCATCGGAGGCTAGAAAAGAACCGACTTTCGAATTTATCTGTGTTTTTTAATAGTATTGTTTTAAGCTCTGTAGATCTAACCGCTCAGTACAGTTAAAATTGACAGGCATATTCCGAAAGATCTTACTCGTGTGTCGCAAATGCCACAATCAATTTGAAAAAGTGCCGGATTTAATCCTTTGTAAAAAAATTCGAAAGGGTCGTTTTCAGAAAAACGTTTTCTCCCTTATACAATGCCCCTCAAGAGCGCCATTTTAAAGGTACTGACAAACAAAAAATATGTTCTTAAAGCTAAAATATTTGTCTAATTGATGGCGTAATTGGATTTAAAAAATATGAATATTAACTCTTTCAAATACACCGGCAAACACAGGTCGCTTCGCAACTCACGGACAGTGCTTGCACACGTACATAAACCCATTTACGCATCAGAGGCTAGAATGGAACCGACTTTCGAATTTATTTGTGTTTTTTAATAGTATTGTTTTAAGCTCAGTAGATCTAACCGCTCAGTACTGTTAAAATTGACAGGCATATTCCGAAAGTTCTCACACTCGTATGTCGCAAATGCCACAATCAATTTAAAAAAGTGTCGCATTTAATCCTTTGAAAAAAAATTCGGAAGGGTCGTTTTTCAGAAAAATGTTTTCTCCCTTATTGCAATGCCCCTCAAGAGCGCCATTTTAAAGGTACTTACAAACAAAAATATGTTCTTAAAGCTAAAACATTTGTCTAATTGATGGCGTAATTGGATTTAAAAAATATGAATATTAATTCTTTCAAATACACCGGCAAACACAGGTCGCTTCGCAACTCACGGACACGTCATTTTTTCTACGCTAAATGTAACTAAACGTCCGTGTTTTAACACAATCCTTTTAAAGCATCTAAATAGACCACATTTTTCAAACTTTAAGATAGGTAGAGATATTTTTTACAAAATAAAATGTTTGAAATTTTCGACAAAACTTGTAAAAACTTGGGTGTTTCGTTCCGGTTTCGCCCTTCCAGGTTGCAATTTTAAAGGTAGCAACAAAACAAAAGTATGTGTTCAAAGCATATATTTTTTTTCTAATCGATGGTGTAATCGGTTTTAAAATACATAAATTTTAATTTTTTCAGGTACACAGGCAAACGCAGGTCACTTCGCGCCTCACGGAGACGATATTTTTTCTACGCTAAAAGTAACTAAACGTCCGTATTTTAAAACAACCTTTGTAAAGTATCTCAATAAACCAGATTTACATCCTCTGAAATTTTTTTGAAACGTTCGGACCGATAGAAATATTTTTTTATAAAATAAAATGTGTGAAAATGCCAACGAAATCAGTAAAAACCTGAGTGGTGTATCGCTGTTTCGTTCGCTTTCGGTACGCATAGACTCCAAAATCAAATTACGCAGAAAATTAAATAACAAGCAGCATATATACTTTCAATTCAATATTTTTTGGAAATTTTTTTATTTAAAAATATAAATTCAGACAAAATGGAGTTAAAGATATAAAATCATACGAACTTGGGGTTCATTTAAGGATCATTCATCACGATCTCAGGTAACGCCGGGCGGGTCAGCTAGTGTTTAAATAAAACCTTTTTTTAATACAAAAATAATAATAAATTACCTTGAATGCACATGAAAATAGCCAGAAAGACGAATATAATACGTAAAAGTACAGACATTTTTGTTATATGAATAACTTAATCTCCACAGGATACAGATAAATCTTTTGAGCTATGAAAGCTACAGGACTTTTGCACTTATATATGATTTTACAAAGTTAAAAAAGTAAACACATATGCAATTTTGTCTTTCCAATATCCAAATTATTCATAGAAGAGTGGTATTGCAAAGCGCTTTTTCAGAAATATATTATTACAACATTTTATTTCAACGCGATTTTAAAGTTTCATGTCTAGATAAAAAATTATAAATATTCCAAAAATATCCCAATTATTACAGAAAAGTGAAGTGCATAAATGTTATGCAAAAGTATTGCACGGTTGCAGGGAAACATCTTTCCATTTAAATTCATTTTTATGTGCTTCCTAATACATTTAAGTTTTATATGATGAGTATTTACTTTATTTTGCTTTAAAAAAATATTTCATCATTGACCTATCAAATAAATAACAAGTGGCAATTATTTTAGCAACCAATATTTAGCATTTTTTTTTTTTTTTTACAATTTACTGTCAGAAGTTTAAAAAAGTCAGAAACACAGTTGATGTATTGATTAATTGCAGATTCTGACTACGAAAAATAATTCAAAGAAAATTGATAATACGTAACTAAAATTACGAGGAAAATGAACAAAAAAGAGTTTTAGTTTTTAGCAAGAGTTTAAACTGAATTAAATTTTCGTCAGACTGAGTTGTCCTTATAAAAATTCATAGAGCATAAAAATTTACACAAAGAATGTCGAATATATTACTGCATATAAACAGTAATCGTAAAAATGGGTGTTCACACGTGTTTTGTGTTCTCTTCGTTCTTTATTTATATACGTAATTTAATTGCACAAAAAACTTATTTTTAAATAACTAGGGGCCTCTGCCCCTTACGAGCTACGCTCGTCAACCCCCGTTCAGACACCGCAGACTCTAACAGCACGCTAATTTGATCGGCTTTAAAAAGATTTCGGAAGACTGAATTATAATTTGAATCTGACAATTATAATCTGACGTAATTTACACCAAACTTTTCTTTCTCTTTTTAATATTCACGTAAAAATACTTTTGCTGGAAATGAAATATTATGATCATCTTAAAATATTAAATAAATGTCTCGAGCAATTTTTAAATTTAAACTGTTCTGCAATATTATTTTTTGTTCATTTTACGTCATAAGTGTAACGTGGGGTAAAAGTGACTTAAATTCTCCTATTTAAGACTTCTAACGCATGTTAATGAATTTATTATTTTACAATATTCTTTCTCTTTAAAATTCACGTGTAAATATAGTTTTTATGACGTAATTTTCAATGAGTTCCTGCTTTTTATATTTTCTGTTTATAATAGTCACGTGTAAAATAAATTTTTAGTTTGAAGGAAACATTATTGTTTGCTCTGTTTATACAGTTGGCAACAGTTTAAATTAATGCAATTTTCTAAAATATGTAAAAAATATCTCTCGAAATGCTGAAAATTTGAATTTAAAGTAAAAATAAAACCTCAAAAAATATTCAAATTTAAAAACTAAATGTAGTCTGCACACCGGAAAATTCGGACGCATGAAATGATTTAAAAATGATTAAATTCCTATGTACATTTTTCTCCTATAAAACTTTTTTAAAAGAACGATTTTGTCCAACTTTGGCATTAAATATCTCTTAAAATAATTCTTCGATTTGAAAACTGTCTACATCAGCTTGTTTATCAAACACATATCTATAATACTACCGATTTTCATATTTTTGTATGCAACAGTTTTTTTAATGTTAACGAAGAAAGGCCATGCTTAAGCATTCAAATTGGATGCCGTTCTGCCCGGAATATCTACGCAGATTTTCATTGGTCCATTTCCAAATCAAAACTTTTTTTTATATATAGAAGGATACTAGCTGAAGTACCCGGCATCGCCGGGAATTTTAAGAATGGTTGTTTTGAAAGACCAATTTCAAAATTTAACGTAAAACATAAAATAATTAAAAAAAACAATCAAAGTTTTATAAACATGAATCAAATGAAAACCCAATATAAAAATCTATAAATATATATAACAGACGCAAATAATAAAACTGTAAATGAATTTATTTCCATTAGTCAGTTGGAGCAATAATAATAAAATACGCCAATATTTCAATAATCGAGTTTTTATCATACTTCAATGCATTTTTTCACACTTATATAACATTGTATATTCACACCGTCCTTTATATTTCCAATATGACGTAATATTCCATTTTTTTTATTCGTAAAATTAATTAAATAATTATAGTTTTTCACATGGAAATTATAAGACAGAAAAATTATGACGTAACATTCACTTTTGTTTTTAATTCGTCAAACTATTTATTTTATTTTCATTTTTCACTTGGAAACCTTGCAGTAGAAAAGTTATGATTCCTGCTTTTAAATCGTCAAACCATTTATTTCATTTTATCACGTTGAAATCTTGAAATAGAAATTTAATTGTGGTGGTAAGAATTTTACTGTGCATTTTAAATTGTTGGCAACATCTATCACAAAAATGTTTAAATTTGATTGGAAATTGCTGTTAAATTTGTGTGTTTTTATTAATTAAAAATTAAGTATATAGTTACTCCGATTCCGTATTTCTTTAGTTGCCCTGAGGCGTGTTTTAATACACATGTACGTAACATTTCACAAATCTGGCTTCTAAATTGTGGATTTGTATAGAATTACAGACAGACAGACAGATAGACAAATTTTCAATTTTATATATTAGATTCCGACTGTGCTGGAAATAATTTCATAAACTATGTTTAATGCATTACTTTTCGTTTTTATAATATTTAAAATGTATTCTGTTATTACAAAGATTAAAATATTATAGTTGTAGAACAATACATGAGTTTTATTCTTTCCATATATGAATTGGAATTATTTCATAAAACTTGGGAGAGAGTAAATGGTTTGAGCTAATAACTTTCTCTAAGATTTTTTTTTTTTTTACGAATAATAAAGAAAACCTTTAAAAACAGTAAAAATAAAATATTTTTTTTATTTTACTGTGACTTTCCACTTTAACCTTTTAAGCTGCCTAACCGTGTTTTTCCGGCCTGTGATTTTTGAATTCAAATGCTAATTTAACACGAAATTAAATATTAATGTTAACTTTTTGCATATGTTAAGGTTTCTCGTTACTCAGATTCCGAATTCCCCTCGGTAATGTTAAGTCTATGGGCGTTTGATGCATTCTTATATTCAAAATAACTCCTCAGGAAATTAATATTTTTAACTTCTTTTTTCTGTGTTCATAGATTTCAGAAATATTTTGGCAACTAAGAAAAAAAGAGACCTCCTTTAAGAAGATTACAAAGAAAACAGAAATTTACAAGTTGGAAGTTGCTCGTTAAACGTGGTAAATGAGGTGCGTTCGTACTATCACTAATTTTATAAATATTTTTTGCACCGCATATTGTACTGAATGCAGATTTTAGTGCAATTCATAAGTGCATATCAATTTCATTCTGTTCGAAAGTCTGTAACATCATTAAAATGCACTTGAAATAATTTTTTCCCATTGACCTTAATGTAATGGAAAACTTTTGACTGTCCCTGTAATTAAACTATACATCCGATTTTCATAAAATTTGAAATGACAGAACACAATTTTGCATCAATTATATATTTAAAATTTCAGCCATTCGAAAGGCTATAACATCATTAAAATGCACTTGAAATAATTTTTTCCCATTGACCTTAATGTAATGGAAAACTTTTGACTGTCCCTGTAATTAAACTATACATCCGATTTTCATGAAATTTGAAATGACAGAACACAATTTTACAACAATTATATATTTTAAATTTCAGACCATTCCGTTGGGGTAGTTTTTGCTCTGTTATATGCGGACAGACAGACAGACGGACCGAACGACGACTATAGGTGCTACGTATTTATATAATTACGAACGCACCTAAAAACATTAATTTCCTGAGGAGATATTTTAAATATAAGAATTCATCAATTCCCATAGACTTAACATTATCGAAGGGAATTCGGAAACTGAGTGACAAGCAGCCTTAAATAACAATCGGTCAAGTACGAGTAATACTCGCGCACAGAGTGTTCCGTACACTAAATATATATGAATTATATTACACAAATATACCATTAAAAAATGTTATCTAGTCTACGCTTTATGCCGGGTGTTGCTTTTCGGCAACATACCCAATTTAGGCTCTAAAATACTATTAGAATAATATTGAAGCTATAATGTCTAATGTTACCAATAAAATACATTCTGAAAATATTATTAAATCGATTTCAAACATGTAGATGGCAACACTTGTGCTGTTTACGAATAAAGATAAATTTGTTTTTTCAATTGTTGCTACTTTCTCTTTTTGTTTTGTTTGGAAGCTTGCGAAATACCCTATTTTGTTCTGCAGTCAGCAAGTAAAATTTATTTCTTATTATAGTTTCTAAAATTCTTATGTGTTTAATATTATAGAATTTTATCCAGGAAAATTATTTTTTCAATTAAAGACTAGTATTGCCGATTAGTAACAAACTGTTTTTTAGCCGTAAACCACACTTAAAACAAAATATGCTTTTTTTAAGTATTTTTCCCATGATTTATTTAAAAAATGAAAGCTGAAAAACATTATTACAATGATTTTTGAAAATTCAGGCATTTAAGGGTTGAAAGCTGATGGCACATAGAGTGCGATGGCCGTGTCTTTATGCATGTCCAAACCGTCCGTGTCTTTAAAGGTTCTCAATCTCGGCTAATTACCACATTTTTTTTTATAAATTCATTACCAACTATCTTTTTATATTTCAAAGTAGATAGGTACCTCGAGCGCCCCTCAACTCCCTTGCTGAGCCCATGCAAAGTAAAATTTGTGTGTAACGGAAAAATGCTATTTTCTCAAAACCTATGTGACCTAGGGTAATCACTATAGTTTTCCTGCAGGGTTTAAATATACGTCTACTATAACTATTTTTTTCATAACTTTAGTTCATGTAGATTCGGAAATAGAGGGGAGGGGGCATAATTTTTGTATTACATTTTCGAATGTATCTCTGAAAATATAATACCTAAAGTTAAAACAAATGTATTTTTGAGTTCGGCGTTACGAGAGTTTTCACAAAATATCCCATGCGATACAAAACAAGAAATATAAACCTTTTGTTTTTAAAGTCAATTTCTACTTAGGTCATCAAAGAAAAATTTAATATAATCCCTTAAGCTAATATTAGTTTTTGTTGCATTAAAATATATCAATTTGTTGATTTTCTATAAGCAAGTAGGTTTACAATGGAAGTCTATGGGAATTTGGCAAAATATTAGAAATATCGCCAAGTTGACGGCAAACTTGGCGGTATTTGGTGACAGAACAGGGTCCCCTCTATGGTAACCCCCCTTATAGATATGAAGATGCATTAAATGCTTCAATAATCAATGGCCGCCATTTTGTCTCCCATCTAAAACTAAAATTATTTAATTAAAATTTAATTAATGAATTAATATTTGAAAAAAACTGTATTAACATCAATTGTCATCCAGTTCAAGTTTAAAAAAAATATTTCAACTTGATAGGATGAATAATAAGTATTTTATTAAAGATTGAAAATTTGAACAAGATATATAAATAAATTAAACAAAAACCTAATTTGAGGAACAAATTTAAAAAAAAAAAATTATTTCCTACATTGTTTAAGCCCGAGAAGGGACAGATATTAATGTATTTCATTCAATTCGTTCTACATTTAATATTAAATTTTTGTAACAAATAAGTTAAGCCAATTGAAGATTAAAAAATAAAAATAAAATTCATACAACGTGATACTTTAAACACCCTAAAAATTTAGATTCCGTTCAAATGAAATCGAAATAAATCTTAGAGGTTTTCCAATTTTCAGTTCTAAATATTTGTATTGCAGATTTTGTATTAATTTTATGATGATTGTACATAAAATGATAAGATACATGCAAAATACAAAACTATAAAAAAGTTTAAGATTTATTTCGATTTAATTTGAATGGAATCTAAGTTTTTAGGGTTTTTAAAGTATCATGTATGAATTTTATTTTCATAAAAAATAAAAAATAAAAAAGTTATGATCTCCATAGGCTTTTCGATGTTAAATTAACATTGAGAAGTGACACTGGAAATATAAGTATTGCGCTGCCGCGCAATACTTAAATAAATAAATAAATATAGGGAGAGTGTGAACCAATAGCATGAATTGAAAAAGGACTTTTTATTTTCATGTAGCTTAATAGACCCCTCCCCTATATTTTTCACAAATATATTTGTGAATGGCTAATAATTTATAAATATGGGGGTCAATAGTCTTTATTACTTCTGTCACATTTGTACTTCCACTTTCAATAGTTTACGAGAAAAATGGCTGTGACAGATGGACAGACAGACAGACACATGAGTGATCTTATAATGGTTCTGTTTTTACTTCTAAACTCCGGAAACTTAAAAATGTAAGGTTATCAAATACAAATCCTCATACAGATACTTTTCATAGCTATCATTTTATGAATTGTTAAACCTGCATGAAAAATTCTGCAGGATGCTTAAAATGTAGTTAACAAGACACTTTATCATTCATTTTTTTTTTATCTAGAATTCATTTTTAGTACCATTCAATGTAATTAAAAAGCGTACATTAATTAGTTTCTTCCGTATGGCCATCTGCCTGTCTATATATCTGGTTATCCCTCTTTCCTTCTTGTAGAAATCATAAACAACGCATTTTATAACTGTAAAATGATATCCTGCAAAGTTTACAGTACAAAACTGTCCGTCAGGAGGACAGTAAAAAACTGTTTATTTTCCCCAAAAAATCCGCAAAACTTTTATAATTTTATAAGTGCATATATGACAGGAAAACTCTTTTAAAACAAATATTCGTTATTTAATAATAGGCCTGGAGGCGGGTGCTCAAACTATCACCTCATCTAGTTGACAGCTGAAATTCCAGGATTAGTTAAAACTTGATTCGCATATTAAAATACAACTTGTCTGTCAAGTCATATCTTGGTGGAAAACGCCTGCAAACCCGATTTTAATTGTTGATTGGTAGGTTTACCATTGTGTTTTCCTGCTCCTAGTTCTCCATCTTTTCATACCCTTGGGTGCAGGAAAATGATACAATGATTAACTGGTGGTTTCCACTGATATATGACTTGGGAGACCAGTTGAATTGTAATATACTAATCGAGTTCTCTCTGATCATGAAATATCTCAGCCAACTCGATAATGTGGTGGTCTGTGGAGACACCACATTACAAGACTTTAGGTCTGTGTATACACGTTCCCACGCCATTTATGTCTTTCTCAATGTCCTGAAATTTTGGTACACGGGGGTCCCACGTCCCGGTCCTAGGCTCTCACAAGCCCATTTGCCTCTGCTCGGAACTATCCGAGAGAAAAGCCCCTCGACACGTTCCGAAGGTCGCCGCAAGACATGCCCCATCAAGGAAGCCCTCGCAGAAGCTCCTGTCAAACCAGCGCACTGCCCAGCGTACGTCGAGCCGGTTATTCCGAAAAGAAGATGAACTGATCGAATACGATAATCCTCACTACCCAGCCAGAAGAGCCAAATGGTCTCTTCTCTTGGTTCCCGACCCGGTACGCCCCGACAGCCCACTTGAACCGAACGCCTACAAGGGAATCGGGCCCACGAACCTACACGAGGTTTCCCGAGCCGGAGTTACTTTACGGAGGGCCCACAAGATCAAATACCATTATCCGGCAAAGACATATATGCCAGCCAACCGGTAGGACAGGGAGGTGCTCCTAGCTAGGAAGCCCCGGAGGGTCGGAGAAAATCCCTAATGACGCCAAAGACAACGTCTCGCTCGGGGGATCACGAAGATGCCTCTAGCGGACCCCGATGAGACATGCTAACTCCTCCTCTGACGACATAGACACGTCTCCCTACGCGTTTTCACCCATTCTCCCCACTCAACTGGCGGAACCCCTTGCGACTCAACGCCGGGAGTCAGAGAGAACAGACTAGGTGCCGTTAGCGACCCCAGGCGGGCACGGAAAGCTCCACCTAGACGGGATTGACCCCGCCCCGCTAGGGGGTTGGAGGGTCCGGAGTCCAACCGGTCCCCCACAACTCGACTACACCCGAGGGCGGAGAAGCCCCGGGAGACCGGCAAAAGCCCGGCCCCCACTACTTTACCTCACGGCCGTCGAGGGTTCCCAAGCACGAATGCATCTGAACCCCTGCAGTGACCGACCGCTGTTTTTATTTGCGTTCGAGAGTTAGTTTGAGACACCGCTAGATCCTCACCACTGGGCATGGTAAATTCCAGTAGCGCACAGACACGCGCGATCTGGGTCGAACCCAGAATTCCCCCAAGGTTCGAAGCGTTAGTCGGTGAATCTCCGGCCCGGTTCCCTGCGGAGATAGTGTTCAATTGCGAACCTGCCGGCTGACCCTCTCCCAGGGTTTACGACACAACATCGAACCAGAGCCATACTGGCCTCCCTCTTCGACCGCTCCCTGGTCGTCGGCTCACAACTGCTCCTACTACGGACATCTCGGCGGGATGAGCCTCCAGACGCAAATAGCACATCAGACGCTGTCCGAAACCCCCACCCTTCGGTTGTTCCGGGAGACCCTGTATGGTGGTCTCGCGAGCCCCGTCGTCACTAGTGAGTTACCGAGACGCCGTTCTACAAAGCCCGCTCTCTCCTTAGGCTCCCTCTTAGTCAATTGGTGGATGGGCTCCTTTCACATTAGCTACCCTTTGCCCAGAGTCACCATCCGGTCTATGACCGACTTTGGGATCAGGCTAGAGAACGTCGCTATCCGGCTTGCATATTCGCAATACCTACTCGGTTCAGATCAACGCCCCCTAGAATGGAGAAAGCCTAGACACGCAATTTTGACGTCACCAGTAGCAGGGACGATAGCAGGGATAAATCGAATCTAAAGAAATAAAATTGTCATTCATTTTCCAATTCCGATTAAGTAGCTCTTCAGATATGACTAAAATTTTGCATATTTTAAAAAAAAAATAATTGAATAGTCTAATTTTAAATTAAACATTTCCTTTTTTTTAAAATACATTTATACAAATAAAAACTTAGAAAGAAATTTAAAGTATAATTTTAAATCCTTTTCAAACATATGTATTGCCTGAAATTAAGAGTTTGGTTTAAATAATCATTTGTAAAACTAATTCCTTATAGGAGAAAGTATAGATGGCAATAAACACAAACATAATATTGTTTAAGACGTTTAAAAAATAAATAAATATGTAAATGGTAAAAAATATGAGACGTGGAAAAAAATATAAATAAGTAAATAAAGTTTTAATTAATGCTACACACTATTTTTAACCCATCGAAAATATTTTAATTTTAAAATATTTACTTTTTTTTTAATCCAAACTTCCTTATAGAATGTATACATGTAATTAAAATATATAAACATTTGTTTGCTATTTTAAGTTATATACATTTATCGTTTCAAAAGAAAATACAATAAAATCCGAAAAATGAAATCTGTCTATACCAAAATCCTTTCTAAAATGAAAATTTTTCATGCTTCCCGTGAAAAATATAGCATGCAATTAGATCTATTAAGACGGAAAAGTGATTTATGTTTAACTTTAGTAAATAATGTTAATTCAATTATAATTACACATACTTGAATTCCTTATTCTGTCTGATTAAAGTATAATTCAATAAATGGAATATTTTAAAGGGATTATTTTTAAAATACGTACATAAACAAAACAAAATATTTTTTTCCCCTTCAAATACGAACAAGAAATTAGATTATAATACAATTTTTATTCTCAAGTAACAAAGATTATGAACAACAATATATATATGCAAAGCTTTATTACTAAAAGTGTACAAACCAAAGTTAAATTTTAGTAGAAAATTAAAATAACATATTTTAGGGCAAATTTGATGTTATTTATAACATGTCTCAATTATTTATGTTAATTTCATAGCCTGATACTTAAAAATGAAAAATATAAAAGTAATATATCAAATCCAGTTATAAAAATGTTTTACAACTCAAAAGAAACATTCTAATTCATTGTTTAGCCCACTAAATTCATTTTGAACTTAATGATTACAGCTATAACTAATGCTTGATGATTTAGGTTTTTTTTTTCAAATTTATTTAAAACATGAAATAATACAATTTGCATAGACGCCAACATTGTAAAGACTGTATCAGGAGTAAACCAGTTAAATTTCAGGAGTTTTGGACACTCTTCAGGAGTAAAATGTCCACGTATCAGGAGTCATTTCAGGAGTTGCACATAGTTTTTTACGAGTTATATTTTTTACAAAATATTCTCAGTCTTCTTGCAGTTTTTGCATTTACCAACACAAAGATAATTTAAATAAAGGTTAGATAATTTACTTTTACTGTATTAATAATTTTTTATAATAAATTTATAAAAATGGAATACTTTTTTTATCCCTACAAAGCAAAAAATCCGCGATTGATATAACTGTGTGAAATTACATGACTATTTTTTCCCCTACAAAAAAATAGTGACTTTTTCCACAATCAATTAACAAACTTAGCGAGTTTTCGCCGAGATTCACTGACGAGAATCGCGATTTTTCGCCGCGACTGACGGACGAAAATCGTGATGTTTTGCCGCGACTGACGGACGAAAATCGCGATGTTTTGCCGCGACTAACGGACGAAAATCGCGATGTTTTGCGCAACTGACGGACGAAAATCGCGATGTTTTGCTGCGACTGACGGACGAAAATCGCGATGTTTTGCTGCGACTGACGGACGAAAACCGCTATGTTTCGCCGCGACTGACGGACGAAAACCGCGATGTTTTACCGCGACCGACGGACAAAAATCACGATGTTTTGCCGCGACTGACGGACGAAAACAGCGATTTTTTGCCGCGACTGACGGACGAAAACCGCGATTTTTTGCCGCGACTGACGGACGAAAACCGCGATTTTTTGCCGCGACTGACGGACGAAAACCGCGATTTTTTGCTGCGATTGATTGACCAAAACAGCAATTTTTCGCCGCGACTCATTGACGAAAACAGAAATTTTTTTTCTTCCGAGAATGACTAACGGAATTCGTGTTTTTTTTGCAATGCAGCGAGTGATTGACAAAATTCACGATTTTTATCATTGGCCGATTACCGGATTTCAGGATATTTTTTCCTCAACTGATTAACGCAATTCGCGATATTTTGCCGCGGCTGACAGCCAAAATTAGAGCTTTTTGCAGAATGAAAAAATTTGCGATTTTTATGAACGACCTATTGATGAATTTCACGATTATTTGCAGCGACTGATTGACGAAAGTTGAAACTTTTTCAACGATCGGTTGGCGAAATTTGCAATTTTCTGCGCGAGCGATTGTAGAAATTCGTGGTTTTATCGACTAATAGACAATTTTCACGATATACTTCAACAACTGATTGACGAAATTCGTGATTTTTTGCCGGATCGATCGAAGAAATTCGCGATTTTTTTTACTCAAATTTCCGTATTTTCTACCTTATTACCGTACTTCCGTATTTTATTCTACATTTCCGGAGAAACTCCGGAATTTCCGGAGATATTGGCATCTATGAATTTGTATTGTAGCACAACATGATCAGATTTATTTGTTAACAAAATTACAAAATGATGTTCAGAAACAATTTATTTTTACTTATATGTTTTAAAAACACTATATTTACTCAACGGTATAAATATCATTAAAAGATTTGCACTGTCACTTTTAAATATATAATTTTAAAATTATTTTTAAATACTGATGGCCTCTCAGCTAGTTCAATTTTATGAATGTTTGAAAGAATAAATAAAATAAATATATAAATAATTTATATTAATCCAATTAAAAAATATATATTGAAATGGTAAAATTTTTAAATACATTTTAACAATTTATTTATTTATTTTAACAACGTCAATAAGAAAAAATATGATTAATTCAGCCAAAATTTCGTGTTAACGAAGCTTTGGAGTAAGATTAGCAGCTAATGATCCTCTTATAAAATGAGTAAAAGATTTTTGAAAAAATTATTTCTTATAAAAAATTGTGCGATTTTATTGATCACAATTTTATGCCATTTTTTATGGCCAAATATACAGCTCATCAGATAATAGATCTGTCATTTACTAATTCACTACACATCATTAATTTATAACAACTACGAAGCTTTAAATTTACATACAATCATTTTAAGCACTGAGTATCAAATAATAGTGAGAACTGTGTTCAAAACTATAGCATGCACCGCAAATTGATTTCCCCAAAATATTAAAAAATGATCATCTGTGAATTTATGTTACTACCAAATGTCATTAAAATGCTAAACACTATTCTATTAAAGACAATTAAGTGTAATTTTGTTCTAACTTGTAACTTAAATCATTCCTTTTGGCTGACAAAAACTCATTTGCATTGTGATACAAAAAATTAGAACTATGCATTTTAAATCTAAAATAAACATTATAGGACAACAATATAAAATTATTACTACGACTTTACATGTTATAATTAGTACTGATAACTTACTGAGTTAAATTTAATAGCAAGAATAAAATTTACATAAATCGTGTTCTTGATTTAATTATATAAAACAACTAATTGTATATTAAAATTACTCGTTAGATTAGATGGGAAAAAATCTTTAACGTAGTAGTACCTAAATGTTTCTGTAAAAGCTAAATAGTATTGGTTTAATGATCATAAAAAGCTACTACTAATATTCTTTAAGGAGGTTTTGTTAAAAAAGTTTAGTTCAAGGATATAATAAAATGCAACAGAAATAAAACAAGTAACATATGGTAATAAATTTGACACTTACTTTGATGAAATTTGTAGGGACGAAACGTTTCCGGTTTATTCTAACTGATTCGTTCATAATTTCGAAATAAAATTTTTTAACTTTTGAAGTTTTTTATATTATTTCCATGGCAAAATGGTACTCACAACTGTACATCGTAAGTAACTTGATCTACATATATCTAGTAATAGCACAATATAAACAATGATGATCATTAATAACACACGCCGAATACAATACCGAAATCGAAACATCCCGCCATTAGAACGTGATATGTATCCCTTCTACTAGTGACGTCAGAGCCGAAAGGGGGGGACGCACCTTGGCTTTCTCCATTCTAGGGGGCGTTGTTCAGATTCGACACTGGTATTTCTCATTATTTTTTTTCTGGTATGGAATTTTGAATTTTTTGAAACTCTTACTTTTGTTATTATCTCTATGTAATAATGATAGTATCCTAGTTCTTCTAATATTATAAATGTGAACATGTGCAAATATTTGGCTGAAATCAGCGTCAAAATGGATAATTAGGTGCATTTGTGTTCATTATGTATTACATTCATTTTATTCCAATATCTAAATATTTCACTTAATTTAATAAAATTTATTCATTTTATTTGTTTGAAATACATAAAATAAAAGTTACAAGCAAACTGCAAAAATATTTACTTTATAATGGAAATATTTATAGTAAAATTGCAAAATATATTTTTTCAATATTGCTCAAATATGTGCAAATTGTAAATTGGCAAGAAATGTTTTGGAATATCACTATTAATATTTCAACATAAAGTAAATATTTTCGTAACATTGGCATTTTGCTGGAGGTAGTTACAATTTAACGTATTGACATTTTTATTACAAATATTTCCAATGTAAATCCAATATTTTGCAAGAATTGGTATTATAGTTCAAGTATCAGTGATGGGGATCCGTGCTTAAAATTAAACGTATTTTTGTACTGAAAATGTATATCATAAATTTTTAATACTACTTTTCGCTTTTTTTAATGGTAGACTTTCGCCGATCAAATAAAGAGAAAATACTGTTTAAAATGACTGGTAGAGATTTCGAATTCAGAATTCCGCTAAATCTATTAGCGATGAATGCAAATATTAGCACAACATAGCCAACATAACTAATACTGGTTTTCAGGGAAATTGTGTTTTTGAATTTTTTTTAATCGCTATTTCCAAATAGTAATTGTCGCACTCTTTAATTTTGTAATTTATAAGGAGAATATTACTATTGGAATGAAACAGTGGTTATAAAAATTCCAGAAACACGATCACTAATGAATTTTAGCATCAGGTGCATTTTTTTTAATAAGGTTAACATTGCTGTATCTATTATTACTTTAATATCAAATCAATTTTCATATTTTTTTCATTGAAATGCCACAATATTACAAATCCAAGATAATATTCTATTCCTACATTTGATTGAAAGTAGGTTTTATTTTTATAACTTTTATTTTATGTATTACAAGCAAATAAAATATTTAAATTTTATTAAAATAAGGGAAATTTTAAACATTGGAAAAAAATCAATATAGCGGATAATGAATACATGAAAACATAGTTAACGTTTTTGATTCTGTTTAGCCAAACATATTCACGCTTCCACATTTATAATATTACTAGCTGCCCCGCCCGGCCTGTAATAATATTCTTAAATAAGCCTGAAATTCGTATCGCAGGTCGGTACAGAGGGGGGGGGGGGGGTAGAGAGGGTGCAAATTACCAGGGCCCGACTCTTGTTCAGTTGGAAAGTTGTGTAAAGTAAGTGGTTAAGGTTTTATATTTTTATTTGTCTCACACTCTAAACTCTTTTATTCAAAATTAATTGGCGAATTCAATTAAAATTTAATTATGATTTCAATATTTTAAATTTTATTTAAAATCTGTGGAGGAAAAAGTAATAACAAATGCATCATAAACTGTAACACTGAAAGAGAATTTATAAAATTGCAAGCAAATACTACTGTATAGATTTTTAAAAAAGATACTATCCAGCAAATTAATTTTCTTATAGAGTAAAGCGTGTTTATAACGGAGTCGTGCAATAAAACAGGTTTCAGCTCCCCCCCCCCCCAAAAAAAAAAAAGATGTAACGATGCTTTGTTCAATTTAAAGAGCCTGCATAAAACGGACTTATCACTGGTCGTTGTGATTCCGTCTAAGAGGGTTTTATTGTATCTTACTTCTGGTGGGGGCCCTGTATTGGAATTATTACCGGAACGGACAGACTCTTTGTTCGGTAAAGTTTGTATCATTTTATATCTTTAGACATTTTTTTTTTTTTTGGCACCATTTGCGAGGGTTTTTATGTTTTTATTGGTATAGATAAAAAAAAAAACCCTTAAAAATGTAATATATATATATATATATATATATATATATATATAACAAAATTATTTTAATTAAATCGATTGGACAATGTAAAATGTAGTTTTTTTTATTATTCGATTAATTTATGTGCAATTTTTTTCTCAAATAATTCAACTGAATCACAATTAAAAATAATTAAAATTATTAAAATTGTAAAAAGAAAAAAAATTCTTTTAATTAAATACGTTGAACAATGATATTTATAAAATGTAGAATTTTTTTTATAATTCGATTCATTTATTTGTAGTTTTTTTTTCTTTTAATAATTCAATTGTTTTAAAATTAACAATATTTACTCTATGTATTTATATACTTATTGCAACTTTTTTCACTTTAGATATCCTTAAAAGAAGAATGAAATACTTAAAATAGCAAAAATATACTAACTCAAATTTCAACTTATCCCTGTACAGTTTCGAACCAGAGTATGTTCGTACAGAAAAAACTAAGGCGTTAAACGTCTACGCCACAAATGCTACGAATAGCTGAGTAAATGAAGGTTCCGTATCGGAGCGTAAATCTTTTCTTTTCTTTTCTTTTTTTTTTTTTTTTTCGCGTTTTTATGCTCCCCACAGTTATCCTCCGGAACGTTTAAATCAGTAATTTGGATTTCAGAAACAACGCGTTCGTCCATGCGACAGTTATTAAGCCTATTTTGGCAATCGCTTATGCTCTGTGATTGACGGCGCTTTCGATCATATTTCGACTTTCTGTTCTTCACTTTCAAGCATTCGCCGAGATCTTTTACAGGCATTTCTAACGATACTGTGAAGTTCCAGCAAAAGAGAGAAGGGAAACGCAAACAAACAGGATTTACTTCCGACTAAATCCTGCCAAAGGACTTTCACACAATAACCAATGAAAAGCGTTTTATTCGGGCGTTGCCATTCAACAATTAACAAATAATCGCGATTTCTGTGCCACGCACGATAGCGTAATATATATATAGATTAGGATTAGGATAATTTTCTTAATATACGAAGATAATAACAAAACTTAAGTGATTTAAAATATTCAACATTTCATACCAGAAAAATATAGTGAGAAATACAAGTGTCGAATCCGAACCGAGTAGGTATTGTGAATATGCATCCGGCTTGCCCACAGAACCCAGGTGCCGGGTGTGGATGCACGATAACATAAAAACCGTCTCCACCCATGCACGACGTCCGTTAACCGTGGCCACCGTACTTGAGGCCTGTCGACCGCGAGCCACTCTAGGAGCTTGTGATTCGTCCCCATCCGGCTCCTCGTATTCGTGTACAACGAACTCGGCCGTGCTCTAAGTCTCCTCCCCCAATCAAGGGGTCGGTTTCTGACCACCGGAGGGGCGGCCACCTGAAATTTTGGTACGGAAGATGTGTGTGTTACCTCTCATTTTTTTTTAAATTCTGTTCACTGTAACCGTAACGGTGCAGGTTCCAATGTTCTTTTTCACCACAATCTCGATCGCATACATTTAAATTACTACGTTTCACATTTAATTTCGATTGATTTAACGGAGTGGCATCTAGCGATTCGTATATTAACAAATTTCTTTTATAACCAACCGGTATAATATACAGGCTACAATTATGAAAGCATGTGAAAAAATATTTATGAATTAAAACATTATTTTAGTATTGTTACCCACCATAAACTCTAATTCTAAACTTTCCAACAAAGTTGAAAAGTGTTTATGAATTATCTTTGTCTATTTGTCCGTCCGAGCTCTAACTCGCGTAAATATAGTCCAATTGTCATGAAATTCATAGATGTTATTGGGTATGACTATGTCATGTTCGGTATTGAAACGGAAGTGTATAACATTCACGGTTCATTTACAGAGACACTTAAAAGCGTTCCATTACATTACGTTATTTGGAGAAAAATCGTTTGCGGTGTATTTTAACGATATAACACTATTTTGAACATAGTGATATATATATATATAACTGAGGTGTTCTATACGGCGTTTAGTGTAGAATAAATTGTGTATAGAATTTATCGTTCATTTACAGGAATACACGAAATTAATTGGCTGCAGAAGAAATATAACTATTGAAGCCTATGAACATTAGTTAAATGGAGTACGTTTTGAGTTGCGGTGCGCGTTTTTACATTGAAGTATTTTTTTTAAATACTACTTGATGTGTATAGATTCTATCGATCATATACAAGGCTGCACAAAAGTTCTCTAGTACATTTTCGTTTATTCACGGACATTGCTGGATGGAAAATTTCCTTATTACTATTCGCTTTAATCGTTTAACTGAACTAAAATTTAACCTATTATGTAGTTTACATGTAAATTCATACATCGTGTACAAGGCTGTGCCAAAATAGAAAAAGGAAAAAGGGTCATTTTTCGACTACCTATATTATAAAGGACAAACATATCTGTGCGTATCGCATACGTCATTTTGCGAATGGCAACACTTTGAAATTTGAAATAAAATTTCGGTTTTGCAATTCTCTCTACTGCAAATTTTTAAACTTCTAAACATCGCACATTTTAAATATTTACACCGTCGTATAAGGAAAAAAATGCTCTTTTAAATGCAATTTGTTTGAAAGCTGTATCTCAATTTATTTTTGAGACATTAATTTTTTTGTAGTTTTTAATACCATTTTTCTTATCGTGGCAACAGAAGTACCTCATTTCTATTGAAAGTCATTGAAAGTAAACGGAAAATAGTCAAAAATAGGAGATACTGTATTTTTTTTGTTGCCATTTTCTCATAAAACCTGAAAAAAAAGTTTAAATTAAAATATGGGATATGTCAAGAATATTGCCTGTTATTCCTCGATAATGATGTCATAAGTTTGAGACTGGATTGTAAAAATGGATTGCTTTAGCGGAGGTAAATGACGTCATTTTTATAAAAAACCGTGCGTGTATTTTAATTCTTAAACCTGAATTATGTTTTGTAGAAGTGCGTCATTTTCGCAGTGCGGCTACTTTGAAATTCTTCACAGGTGAAATTGCTTCACTTTTAAAAATAATGTAATCGAAATCATACACTGATAAAACGCAATGTTTTACTAAAATTTAGAGTGTCTTTATAAAGGAGAGGTGACATGCAAATAATAGCGATTTATATTACAGAAATTGATGACTCTCGCCTGGATGGATTTGCTTCGCCGAGTTAGACAAGCAAACAAATACTTCGTGGTTTAAAATAATATCGTGTTCCTGAAGTTTTTGTCAGATATTCTCTAGAATAATTAATTTTAATGCTATTGTTTAGGGCATTCAACTATAATTTTATCAAAATAACATAATTTGCTTAATTTAATTTTTCCCAATTTTATATAATCTATATATTTAAAACACAAGTGTTTTAGTCACCTGCTCTGATCTTTCTGCTGAACCAATTTTACTAATTTTTTTTTTTTAACTGAAAGCTCTTCCTTTGCAGATGTGACCGCACTATCTGTTTTTTTTTTTATATCCGCACTTTTATATTTTAATTTTAAAAGCATTTTATGAAATTTCTTCAAAATGATGAAAATTAGATAGCTTTCATTACTGCAGACAAGAGAGAAATAATGAGGTTTTTTTAACTTTATTCATGCTATTTTCTGATAAAAATTCAAACTTGTTGATAAAAATTGTTGTATAGGGTTTAGTGGCGCAAACTCCCATTAGGAGCAGAATATTATATTAGGGGCATATAACGGAAAAAGACACACTGCTTTTGAAAACACGCATTTTCCCTCATAAATTTTCTATATTATTTTTCGTTCTGCATGTGTACTGATACTAAGTTTCAGACACTAGGCGAAATGCTTATTTAAATGAAAATTAAGTCATATTTAAAAGAAAGCGATCACTTTCTTAGATAAAAACTAAACATTTTGGCACAAATGCGTCTAAAAACATAAATTATGGAAATTTTTACTCTTCGGATTTGGGATTAGAATCTCAAGTAAAGAGTGCGTCTGTTCACATAAAAGATGTTGCTGACAATCGTGACTTCAAGTTATGAGTTAAAATGATTTTTAAATGATCAAACAAAATACAAATTTTTTAAAAATGCTGAATATGTATATGAGAAGTGCGCATGCAAATTTTGAGAAGGTGAAAATTGCTGTTTTCATTCCGGAAATCCAAGCATAAGAACCTCAATTGATAACCACATCCTAATAACTGATCTTTATTACAATTTACAGATTAAGTATCTATATTATAAAGAACAAACGTATCTGTGCGTAACGCTGAAGTCATTTTGCGAATAGCACCACTTTACGATCAAATTTCGGTCTTGAAATTTTCGCTACTGCAATTTTTTAATCTTCTGACCATCGTACATTCTCAATTTTCGTCGCAGAGGGAAAAAATTTACTTTCAAATGCAATTTGTTTAAAAACTGCATTCAATGACTGATGTATTATATTTTCTAAAATAATTTTTAAGCATGATTTTTTCTAAGTTTATCTTATCACGTGCCGGTTTCAATAGATAATAATAATACACATTTTGCACATAAAGCAACAAACATTTTTCAGCATTTGTTTCTAACTATTTTTGCATAACGAAATGAATACTTCCTTTGTAAACAAGAATAAAATAATAATCTTGAAAGAACCACCAATTTAACATAATTGTGAAAGACAAATTAATGAAATCAATACTTCTTTTATAAACAAAAAAAGGAATAATATTGAGAAAACACAAATCTAACATATTTGTAATCGTACAATTTAAATTTTTAGATCACCAAATAGGATTTTTTTTTCAAAGGAAATTTGTTTGCAAAGTTCATCTCAGTTTACTGATTGTCTATGTTTTTATAAACAACTTTAAAGCATGGAATATTTTTTAATTTATCTATATCGCGCGGAGCTCGATTACGAAAGATTAATCCGATTGCCCTTAAAAGAAAATAAAGAGTACATCATTTTCTTACGGCTAATATCCATTAAAAAAAATCCCTATGAATAAATAAATAAAATAATATAAATAAAACACAAATTTACCACACATGTATAAGCTCTGAAATTACCAGATTATAAAAGCATGCCATAAGTAGCAAAATCTTGGCAAGTAACTCTTAGCATGCGGCTAATAAGAAAATATCGCTTTTGATAAACTTTAAAAATTTATTTGATTGTATAATTCGTATTTTCCATATGAAGAATGCTTTTTTAATGTAAGTGGGAATTCTAAAAAAATTATTGCATATAAAAAAAATATTAGTTTTCAATAAAAAAAAATGTTTTCGCCTCTTTAACCCGGGAATGCCGGGTACGATCCCCTAGTTAATTGTAATAGCAGCAATTGGGTTTTAAAATGCGTTATGAATTTTTCAAATTGTTTATTTAGACTTTATCTTTCACCTTAATAAACTGTGAAGTTTTGTTACAGTATTTTGAATGTGTTGGAAAGTTTTACATAATCTATACTAGACGCATGCCTTTTCCTTCTTGTTTATGCAATTAATTATTTTCTAATATGTTTACTGTTTTATAGTTTGGAGCAATAAACTCAAAATGAATGTTGATTTTAATAAACGATATTTAAATGTAAACGCAACCACAGAATTATTTAAAATGTTAAAAACACAAATTGTGATTGAAGTTATGCTTTTATTGAAAACATACAATATTAAAAAAATAAAGAAACAAGAAAGAAAAAATCATGCTTCAAGCAGAGATTATAGAACACTTCCAATACATTTAGAATAATGTAACAAAACTGCAGCGTTTAATAAGTTAAATTATTATGCCCAATTCAACCATATGGAAACGCATAACAAACTTGAAAACCCAATTTTAGCTGTTCCCATCTGCAATCGGAAAATTATCCAAATTCTTTGAGCAGCCCTGTATATAGATTTGTATCTATTAAATACATGCATGCCAAAATTTTTTTCAGTAAAGAAATACATATGTACATTAGTTGAAATTTTTACTTCAGCAATTTACGTTATTAAGGAGAATGTCACGTGAATTCTTTTGTGCAGCACTGTATATGAGGTATAGAATTTATAAACAACTAGTAAAAGAAACAAAAATGGTTAAATTTAAAAATGCATGGTTAAATTGGTTAAATTGAAAACGCACTTCTAACCATCATTATTCAAAGACAGTACTGTAATCGATTTCTTTTGTGTGTCCCTGTAAATGAACGATAAATGCTATGAATGTCCTATTCTCTCGTAATCATCTTATACTGAATTATTCAGTAACTTATATCAGTTTCAATACATTTGAAATAGCGTTAATGTCGTTGAAATACTCTGCAAAATATTTTCCCCCATATACCGTAATGTAATGGGCTTTTTGCACATTTGGGTGCATAAATGAACTGTAATGCCCTGTGATGCCCTGTAAATGAACTATTAATCCCACACACTTTATATACAATACCAAGCATGCTTATCTGACCCTAAATAACGTTTACAATTGTATGAAAATCCGAGTATATATATGGGAGTTGGAGCGTGGACAGACTGACAGATAAACCGAATGCATAGACACTTTTCAACAAAGTTAAAAAGTGTTAAAAAAGAAAACAAGAAAGAAAAAAATCATGCGTCAAGCATGGGCTATGAAACAATTTCCAACACATTCAGAATAATGTAACAGTACTGCACCGTTTAAAAAATTAAAATATTACGTCAGATTCATCCGTATGGAAACATATAACACATTTCAAAACCCAATTTCAGCTCTTCCCATCTACAATCGAAAAATTATCCGAATTTTTTCATCAGCCCTGTATATGATATATAGATTTGCATCTCTTAACTATATGCATGTCAAAATTTAGTTCACGTAAGAGATATATATATTTCAGTTGAAAATTTCCCTTCAGCAATTTCCTCTAATAAGGAGAATGGTACGTGAATACTTTTGTGCAGCCCTGTATATGTGTCATAGAATTTATATATAACGAGTAACATACAAAAAATTAATTAAATTTAAAAGCGTATACCGAATTTTAAACCGTACACTCCAGCAATTATTACTTAAAGAGAGTACTCTAACCGATTTCTTTTGTGTGACCCTGTAAATGAATAAAAAAAGCTATGAAATCCCTGTTCTACCGTGATCGTAGTGAAATTCAGCGATTTATATCAGTTTCAATACATTTGAAACAGCGCAATTTCATTAAAATACTCTGCAAACGATTTTTCCCCATATACCATGATGTAATTGAATACTTTTGAGTGCCCCTGTAAATGAACTATTAATCCCACATACTTCATATACAATAGCAAACATGATGAATAGCAAACATGCTTTGCTGACCCTTAATAACGTTTATCAATTGTATGAGAATCCGACTATATTTACGGGAGTTAGAGCGTGGACAGACGGAAAGACAAACCGTTAAAAAAGAATAAAGTTATTTCATGTAATGTACACATTTTAAATTTTATTGTTATTGTTTCTGAGAAATTTCATTTTACTTCCTAAAACAACTGCGGTGAAATGCTTAGTATACCTGGAAAATTCTCATCAATCCCCATTTTTCGTGATTTCGAGATATCAGACATATTTTCTTTGAAACGCAGTTTGAAAAGCATAAAAGTAGATTGTGTCCGTTGTCATTGATTTCTGTCATTTCCAATGCAAGGTCATGATATCCATTGTTAATTGTTAATCACAAATTTCAGTATAATTTATTTATCTCACTTATTTCACAAAATATGTGCAATAGAAAATGATTGTGCTATTATTTCTAAACAAGGAACGGAAGACAAAAAAAAAAAAAAAAAAAAAAAAAAAAAAAAAAAAGTTGGAAATTGCACGTTAAACGTGGCAAATGTGGTGTGTTCGTACTATAACAAGTTTCATAAATATTTTTTGCACCGTATACTGTACTGAATGTATATTTTAGTGCACTTCATAACTGCATATCAATTTCATTCTGTTCGAAAGGCTGCAAAATCATTAAAATGAACTTGAAATAATTATTTCCTATTGGCCGTAATGTTAAGGAAAAATTTTGACTGTCCCTGTAATTAAACAATATATCCGATTTTCATAAAATTTGACATGACTCGAAAAATTTTTACAACAATTATATAGATAAAATTTCAGACCATTCGGTTGGGTAGCTTTTGCTCTGTTATATGCGGACGGACGGACAGACAGACGGACCGAACGACGATTATAGATGCTACGTATTTATATAATTACGAACGCAACTAAAAATAATAAATGAATGTTAAAATTCTAGTGATAAATTCACCTTGAGTAAACAATAACTAGCATGCATTCCCAAAATTTTCATCTCTCTCATATATTATAATATTTCAAAATGTTGTTACAGATGTCAATATTTCATTTTTATTGGTTCAATACCATATCAACTTTAACTTTCATGTTAAATTTCTGCTTCAGTCAATTAATCGGAGAAAAATGAGTTAATCTCTATCATGCTATTTATTAAAATCACGAATAGTCACGAATATTTGGCTTATCAGGATGAGAAGTTCCCGTCGATTCACGAGCCACTGGTGTACAATAGAACTACGAAAAATTAAGAAGATTACAGAAAAATCGCTATTACAGCGTCCCCTTTCGGCGGAATTTTTCAAATTCAAGGAGGACCCTCTTGCCATGAGCAAAAACATACACAAAAAATTTGGTTCAATTCCATGCATAACTTCATACACTTTTGGATGGTACAATGGCGACAGACACACGGTCAGGCGGACACACGAACAGATGCACATACGGATACATGGACAAACGGACAGACAGACATTTTCCATAAACATGTTTTTTGGTATCTCCGACCCCCAAAACGTGTAAATCCCTTGAAAACCGGAAGTCGAAAAAAACTTCGAATACAATTCTTTCTTCTATTGAAGAAAGAAGGAAGTAAAAATTCGTATAAAGCGCAAATAAATCGTACTAAAATTGCTTTTAGGTACATATATCTACCCTATCTATATTATAAAGGACAAACATATCTGTGCGTAACGCATACGTCATTTTGCGAATGGCAACACTTTGAAATTTGAAATGAAATTTTGGATTTGCAATTTTTTCTACTGCAAATTTTTAAACTTCTAAACATCGCACATTTTAAATTTTTACACCGTCGTATAAGGAAAAAAATACTCTTTTAAATGCAATTTGTTTGAAAACTGTAACTCAATTTATTTTTCAGATATTAATTTTTTTGTAGTTTTTAATAACATTTTTCTTATCGTGGCAACAAAAGTACCTCATTTCATTGAAAGTCATTGAAAGTAAACGGAAAATAGTCGAAAATAGGAGATACTGTATCTTTTTATTGCCATTTTCTAATAAAACCTCAATAATAAAAAAGAAAAGTTGAAATTAAAATATGGGCTATGTCAAGAATATTGTCTGTTATTCCGTGATAATGACGTCATATGCACACTTTTCTATAGACGAAGTTTAAAACTGGATTGTAAAAGTGATTGCAAATGACGTCATTTTATAAAAAAAGCGTGTATTTTATTTCTTAAACCTGAATTACGTTTTGTAGAAGTGCGTCATTTTCACAGCCCAGCTGCTTTAAAATTCTTCACAGGTGAAAATGCTTCACATTTAAAAATAATGTAATCGAAATCACACACTGATAAAACGCAATGTTTTACAAAAATTTAGAGTATCTTTATAAAGTATATTTTTGAATCTTCTGACCATCGTTACATTTCCAATTTTCGCTGCATAGAGAAAAAATTTACTTTTAAATGCAATTTGTTTAAAAACTTTATCTTAATTGACTGATGTATTATATTTTCTAAAATAATTTTTAAGCATGATTTTTTAAAAGTTTATCTTATCACGTGAGGGTTTCAATACATAATAATAATAAACATTTTGCACATAAAGCAACAAACATTTTTCAGCATTTATTTCTGACTATGTTTGCATAACGAAATTAATACTTTCTTTATAAACAAATAAAAGAATAATATTAAAAAAACCACCATTCTAACATATTTGTGAAAGACAAATTAACGAAATTAATACTTCTTTTTATAAACAAATAAAAGAATAATATTGAAAAAACACAAATCTAACATATTTATAATCGTACAATTTAAATTTTTAGATCACCAAATAGGATTTTTTTTAATGGAATAACTTTGCAAAGTCCATCTCAGTTTACTGATTGTCTATGGTTTTAAAAACAGTTTTTAAGCATGAAATATTTTTTAATTTATCTATATCGCACGGAGCTCGATTACGAAAGATTAATCCGTTTGCCCTTAAAACAAAATACAGAATTCATCATTTTCTTACGGCTAATATCCATTAAAAAAATTCCCTATGAATAAATAAATAAAATAATATAAATAAAACACAAATTTGCCAGACATGTATAAACTCTGAAATTATCAGAATATAAAAGTATGCCGTAAGTAGCAAAATCTTGGCAAGTAACTCTTAGCATGCGGCTAATAAGAAAATATCGCTTTTGATAAACTTTAAAAATTTATTTGATTGTATAATTCGTATTTTCCATATGAAGAATGCTTTTTTAATGTAAGTGGGAATTCTAAAAAAATTATTGCATATAAAAAAAATATTAGTTTTCAATAAAAAAAAATGTTTTCGCCTCTTTAACCCGGGAATGCCGGGTACGATCCCCTAGTTAATTGTAATAGCAGCAATTGGGTTTTAAAATGCGTTATGAATTTTTCAAATTGTTTATTTAGACTTTATCTTTCACCTTAATAAACTGTGAAGTTTTGTTACAGTATTTTGAATGTGTTGGAAAGTTTTACATAATCTATACTAGACGCATGCCTTTTCCTTCTTGTTTATGCAATTAATTATTTTCTAATATGTTTACTGTTTTATAGTTTGGAGCAATAAACTCAAAATGAATGTTGATTTTAATAAACGATATTTAAATGTAAACGCAACCACAGAATTATTTAAAATGTTAAAAACACAAATTGTGATTGAAGTTATGCTTTTATTGAAAACATACAATATTAAAAAAATAAAGAAACAAGAAAGAAAAAATCATGCTTCAAGCAGAGATTATAGAACACTTCCAATACATTTAGAATAATGTAACAAAACTGCAGCGTTTAATAAGTTAAATTATTATGCCCAATTCAACCATATGGAAACGCATAACAAACTTGAAAACCCAATTTTAGCTGTTCCCATCTGCAATCGGAAAATTATCCGAATTCTTTGAGCAGCCCTGTATATAGATTTGTATCTATTAAATACATGCATGCCAAAATTTTTTTCAGTAAAGAAATACATATGTACATTAGTTGAAATTTTTACTTCAGCAATTTACGTTATTAAGGAGAATGTCACGTGAATTCTTTTGTGCAGCACTGTATATGAGGTATAGAATTTATAAACAACTAGTAAAAGAAACAAAAATGGTTAAATTTAAAAATGCATGGTTAAATTGGTTAAATTGAAAACGCACTTCTAACCATCATTATTCAAAGACAGTACTGTAATCGATTTCTTTTGTGTGTCCCTGTAAATGAACGATAAATGCTATGAATGTCCTATTCTCTCGTAATCATCTTATACTGAATTATTCAGTAACTTATATCAGTTTCAATACATTTGAAATAGCGTTAATGTCGTTGAAATACTCTGCAAAATATTTTCCCCCATATACCGTAATGTAATGGGCTTTTTGCACATTTGGGTGCATAAATGAACTGTAATGCCCTGTGATGCCCTGTAAATGAACTATTAATCCCACACACTTTATATACAATACCAAGCATGCTTATCTGACCCTAAATAACGTTTACAATTGTATGAAAATCCGAGTATATATATGGGAGTTGGAGCGTGGACAGACTGACAGATAAACCGAATGCATAGACACTTTTCAACAAAGTTAAAAAGTGTTAAAAAAGAAAACAAGAAAGAAAAAAATCATGCGTCAAGCATGGGCTATGAAACAATTTCCAACACATTCAGAATAATGTAACAGTACTGCACCGTTTAAAAAATTAAAATATTACGTCAGATTCATCCGTATGGAAACATATAACACATTTCAAAACCCAATTTCAGCTCTTCCCATCTACAATCGAAAAATTATCCGAATTTTTTCATCAGCCCTGTATATGATATATAGATTTGCATCTCTTAACTATATGCATGTCAAAATTTAGTTCACGTAAGAGATATATATATTTCAGTTGAAAATTTCCCTTCAGCAATTTCCTCTAATAAGGAGAATGGTACGTGAATACTTTTGTGCAGCCCTGTATATGTGTCATAGAATTTATATATAACGAGTAACATACAAAAAATTAATTAAATTTAAAAGCGTATACCGAATTTTAAACCGTACACTCCAGCAATTATTACTTAAAGAGAGTACTCTAACCGATTTCTTTTGTGTGACCCTGTAAATGAATAAAAAAAGCTATGAAATCCCTGTTCTACCGTGATCGTAGTGAAATTCAGCGATTTATATCAGTTTCAATACATTTGAAACAGCGCAATTTCATTAAAATACTCTGCAAACGATTTTTCCCCATATACCATGATGTAATTGAATACTTTTGAGTGCCCCTGTAAATGAACTATTAATCCCACATACTTCATATACAATAGCAAACATGATGAATAGCAAACATGCTTTGCTGACCCTTAATAACGTTTATCAATTGTATGAGAATCCGACTATATTTACGGGAGTTAGAGCGTGGACAGACGGAAAGACAAACCGTTAAAAAAGAATAAAGTTATTTCATGTAATGTACACATTTTAAATTTTATTGTTATTGTTTCTGAGAAATTTCATTTTACTTCCTAAAACAACTGCGGTGAAATGCTTAGTATACCTGGAAAATTCTCATCAATCCCCATTTTTCGTGATTTCGAGATATCAGACATATTTTCTTTGAAACGCAGTTTGAAAAGCATAAAAGTAGATTGTGTCCGTTGTCATTGATTTCTGTCATTTCCAATGCAAGGTCATGATATCCATTGTTAATTGTTAATCACAAATTTCAGTATAATTTATTTATCTCACTTATTTCACAAAATATGTGCAATAGAAAATGATTGTGCTATTATTTCTAAACAAGGAACGGAAGACAAAAAAAAAAAAAAAAAAAAAAAAAAAAAAAAAAAAAGTTGGAAATTGCACGTTAAACGTGGCAAATGTGGTGTGTTCGTACTATAACAAGTTTCATAAATATTTTTTGCACCGTATACTGTACTGAATGTATATTTTAGTGCACTTCATAACTGCATATCAATTTCATTCTGTTCGAAAGGCTGCAAAATCATTAAAATGAACTTGAAATAATTATTTCCTATTGGCCGTAATGTTAAGGAAAAATTTTGACTGTCCCTGTAATTAAACAATATATCCGATTTTCATAAAATTTGACATGACTCGAAAAATTTTTACAACAATTATATAGATAAAATTTCAGACCATTCGGTTGGGTAGCTTTTGCTCTGTTATATGCGGACGGACGGACAGACAGACGGACCGAACGACGATTATAGATGCTACGTATTTATATAATTACGAACGCAACTAAAAATAATAAATGAATGTTAAAATTCTAGTGATAAATTCACCTTGAGTAAACAATAACTAGCATGCATTCCCAAAATTTTCATCTCTCTCATATATTATAATATTTCAAAATGTTGTTACAGATGTCAATATTTCATTTTTATTGGTTCAATACCATATCAACTTTAACTTTCATGTTAAATTTCTGCTTCAGTCAATTAATCGGAGAAAAATGAGTTAATCTCTATCATGCTATTTATTAAAATCACGAATAGTCACGAATATTTGGCTTATCAGGATGAGAAGTTCCCGTCGATTCACGAGCCACTGGTGTACAATAGAACTACGAAAAATTAAGAAGATTACAGAAAAATCGCTATTACAGCGTCCCCTTTCGGCGGAATTTTTCAAATTCAAGGAGGACCCTCTTGCCATGAGCAAAAACATACACAAAAAATTTGGTTCAATTCCATGCATAACTTCATACACTTTTGGATGGTACAATGGCGACAGACACACGGTCAGGCGGACACACGAACAGATGCACATACGGATACATGGACAAACGGACAGACAGACATTTTCCATAAACATGTTTTTTGGTATCTCCGACCCCCAAAACGTGTAAATCCCTTGAAAACCGGAAGTCGAAAAAAACTTCGAATACAATTCTTTCTTCTATTGAAGAAAGAAGGAAGTAAAAATTCGTATAAAGCGCAAATAAATCGTACTAAAATTGCTTTTAGGTACATATATCTACCCTATCTATATTATAAAGGACAAACATATCTGTGCGTAACGCATACGTCATTTTGCGAATGGCAACACTTTGAAATTTGAAATGAAATTTTGGATTTGCAATTTTTTCTACTGCAAATTTTTAAACTTCTAAACATCGCACATTTTAAATTTTTACACCGTCGTATAAGGAAAAAAATACTCTTTTAAATGCAATTTGTTTGAAAACTGTAACTCAATTTATTTTTCAGATATTAATTTTTTTGTAGTTTTTAATAACATTTTTCTTATCGTGGCAACAAAAGTACCTCATTTCATTGAAAGTCATTGAAAGTAAACGGAAAATAGTCGAAAATAGGAGATACTGTATCTTTTTATTGCCATTTTCTAATAAAACCTCAATAATAAAAAAGAAAAGTTGAAATTAAAATATGGGCTATGTCAAGAATATTGTCTGTTATTCCGTGATAATGACGTCATATGCACACTTTTCTATAGACGAAGTTTAAAACTGGATTGTAAAAGTGATTGCAAATGACGTCATTTTATAAAAAAAGCGTGTATTTTATTTCTTAAACCTGAATTACGTTTTGTAGAAGTGCGTCATTTTCACAGCCCAGCTGCTTTAAAATTCTTCACAGGTGAAAATGCTTCACATTTAAAAATAATGTAATCGAAATCACACACTGATAAAACGCAATGTTTTACAAAAATTTAGAGTATCTTTATAAAGTATATTTTTGAATCTTCTGACCATCGTTACATTTCCAATTTTCGCTGCATAGAGAAAAAATTTACTTTTAAATGCAATTTGTTTAAAAACTTTATCTTAATTGACTGATGTATTATATTTTCTAAAATAATTTTTAAGCATGATTTTTTAAAAGTTTATCTTATCACGTGAGGGTTTCAATACATAATAATAATAAACATTTTGCACATAAAGCAACAAACATTTTTCAGCATTTATTTCTGACTATGTTTGCATAACGAAATTAATACTTTCTTTATAAACAAATAAAAGAATAATATTAAAAAAACCACCATTCTAACATATTTGTGAAAGACAAATTAACGAAATTAATACTTCTTTTTATAAACAAATAAAAGAATAATATTGAAAAAACACAAATCTAACATATTTATAATCGTACAATTTAAATTTTTAGATCACCAAATAGGATTTTTTTTAATGGAATAACTTTGCAAAGTCCATCTCAGTTTACTGATTGTCTATGGTTTTAAAAACAGTTTTTAAGCATGAAATATTTTTTAATTTATCTATATCGCACGGAGCTCGATTACGAAAGATTAATCCGTTTGCCCTTAAAACAAAATACAGAATTCATCATTTTCTTACGGCTAATATCCATTAAAAAAATTCCCTATGAATAAATAAATAAAATAATATAAATAAAACACAAATTTGCCAGACATGTATAAACTCTGAAATTATCAGAATATAAAAGTATGCCGTAAGTAGCAAAATCTTGGCAAATAACTCTTAGCATGCGGCTAATAAGAAAATGTCGCTTTTGATAAATTTCAAAAATTTATATGATTGTATAATTCGTATTTTCCATATGAAAAATGCCTTTTTAATGTAAGTAGGCAATCTAAAAAATTTATTGCATATAAAAAAATTATTAGTTTTCAATTAAAAAAAAATGATTTCACCTATATTCTTTAACCCGGGAAGCCCGGGTACGATCCCCTAGTATATATAAAATCCTAATGAAACGGATTTCATGAAACGACTAAAATGTAACAAATTTATGAAACGATTCTATGAAACGACTGCTTAAACAACTGATTATGTTTCACGGCGATTTCTCCTAAAATACGGAATACTTTGAGATGAAATTAACACTAAAAATCCATATTGATCCGCAGATCTCAAAACTGGTATTAGAATTTTTAAATTCGAATTAGTTTTCGAAATATTAATTTTTTTCTAATTTTATATACTTTTCACTAATGATGGCAACTCAAATTTTAATCATAACAGATATTTTTTTTCCATATTTTAGAAAAGACTATTATATTAAACTAATTTGGCGACCAGTTTGGCCTCCCATAAATGTATGTAAAGAAATGTATTATGTTACTTTTATCCATAATTCAATTTATTTTTCATTATCATATTATGTAATACAAAACTTTCATATAAAACTGAAAATTAAAATAAATGGCTTTCACTTCTTTCTTTCTTTTTTGTTAAACGAAACGAAAAAAAAAATATTGACAGATGTCAATGGCACAGATGTCATGGTACAGATGTCACATACGCGACACTGTGCCTAATTGGTACAAAATGGAGTTATTTTGCCTGACATTGTAACCCGGCTATTGTTGCTTATATATTAATAAATGTTTATTTGAATTTATTTTCTTTTTATTTACAAAAAAATGTTATAAATTGTTTTGTTCTATAGTTATTAATTAAACTTTTTTTTTATTTATTGTTATTTTTCTTTAAAAATACATATGTAACTGGTATTCGAAAACGAGGCTTTCGCCAAATTGTGGTAAAATAAATGCACGCCAAATATGACAATACAACAAATCATGACATTTAAATTCAGCTTCAAAGCAATGTTTTGATGGTACTACTTCTCGCCTCTACGAATTTCGCCAAATTATATAAATCGCCAAACCACTCGCCTAATTATACAAATTGACATTATTTTTTTATTATTTAATAACGAAATAACAAATAAATTAATATAACATTAATAAAAATACAAATAAAACGTCGAAATAAAAATCACTTAATGGCGTAAACACGTGTAAATTCCTTAAAGTCAAGTGAATGTGACATTTACGATCAACAATTATTGGCATTTAATCTTATAGTTTCACGACAGATTTTAGATATAACAGGCAACAGATTGTGAATCAAACACGAAAACATCCATTGGATGTCTTAACAGTAATAGATTCTGCCTTAAATTTTTGCAGTCAAAGGTAATTGAATGGAAACCCGCTTACAGGGAGATCGCTACAGGTTTGTTCAGTGTAATTCAATCTTCTCTAATGTTTTTAAAAGCGATCAGATTAGCATGCTTTTAGATTCTGCAGTGTCTGAACGGGGGTTGGCGAGCGTAGCTTGCGGGGGGGGGGGGGGCGGATCCCCCTAGTATAATATAAAATTATTTAAAATACATTAAAATACCTTAAAATAAATTACTATTGTCTTTCCTTGACGAATAAGCGCAAAGAGAAATAACAACATTTAAATAAACACTGAAGATGGACGCGTGAATTTGGCCGAAAACCTGTTCGAAGTAAAATTTGATTCTTAATGATTTTTAAGGAATTTTAAATAATTTTATATTACATAAATGTACCTAAAATTAATCTATCTATCTATACTAATATTATAAAGTGGTAAAAATTGTTTATTTGTAGGAGGTAAGCTCTGGAACTACCGAACAGATTCCAAAAGTTATGGTATCAAAATGATGGTGTTAGTCTCACTTAGAGCATAGGCTATATCTTATGTCCATGTCACTGTGCAAAAGGGGGTGCAGGAGCAAAAAAACTTTCTAAAAATGCGATTTTCGTGTTACTGAAGGGCCTAGAAACATGAAATTTGGAATGGTAGTTACTTATAAGATACTAATGACCTATAAGGACATTTCTTAAAAATATCGAAATTGAAAAGGGGTGAAATTGCGCAAAAAGCGTTCTAAAAAACGTTCTAAATGGCGATTTTTACGCAATTTCAGGACGTACCAAACTGATTTAAAAAATAATGGCGTCAAAATGATTGTGACAACCGATGCTCCAACATAGGCTACATTTTATGTCGGTGCCACAATTTCTAAAGGGGGTGCAGGAGCAAAAATTTCGAAATTGTGATTTTTGTGTTACTGAAGGTACCAGATACATGGAATTTGGTATGGTAATTACTTATTAGCTACAAATAATCTCTATGAACATTTCTTAAAAAATTCGAAATTTAAAAGGCGTGAAAAAGCGTGAAAGGGTGTTCTAAAAAATGTTCTAAATGGTGATTTTTATGCAATATCATGAAGTACCAAACCGATTTTTAAAAAAATGGTGTCAAAATGATGGTGACAACCCTTGCTGCAACATAGGCTACATTTTACTTCGGTGGCATTACCCACAAAGGGGGTGCAGGAACAAAAATAACATTCGAAAAAGCGATTTTGGTGTTTCTGAAGGGCCTACAAACATGAAATTTGAAATGGTAGTTATTTATAAGATATAAATGATCTCTAAGAACATTTCTTTAAAAATTCGAAATTTAAAAGGAGTAAAAATGCGCAAAAGGGTGTTCTAAAAAACGTTCTAAATGGCGATTTTTACGTAATCTCAAGAAGTACCAAACCGACTTAAAAAATAATGATGTCAAAATGATGGTGATAAACCTTTCTCCAACATAGGATACATTTTATTTCGGAGCCACTACCCCTAAAGGGGGTGCAGGAGAAAAATAATGTTCGAAAGTTTGATTTTTATACTACTGAATGGCCCAGATACATGAAATTTGGCATGGTAGTTACTTAATAGATATAAATGATCTCTAAGAACATTTTTTTTTTTGGATTTAAAAGTGGTAAAAGCGCGCAAAAAGCGTTCTAAAAAACGTTCTAAATCATGATTTTTTCACAATCTCATGAAGTACCAACAGATTTCAAAAATAATGGTGTCCAAGTGATGGTGTCAACACTTGCTTCAACACAGGCTACATTTTATGACGGTGCCATAACCCCCAAAGGGGGTGCAGGAGCAAAAAAAGTTCGAAATTGAGATTTTTGGGGTTAGGGTTACTGAAGGGCCCAGATACATGGAATTTGGAGTGTTAGTTACTTATAAGATATAAATGATCTCTAAGAACATTTCTTAAAAATTTCGAAATTTAAAAGCCCACAAAAAGGGTTCTAAAAAACGTTCTAAATGATGATTTTTACGCAATCTCAAGAGGTACCAAACCGATTTAAAAAATAATGGTGTTAAAATGATGGTGACAGAACTTGCTTCAATACAGGATTTACTTCATGTTGGCGTCACTACCACATTGCGGTTGCATTTTAAAAAACGTTGTAAATTGTGATTTTTGTGATACTGAAGGGGTTAGCAACTTGAGATTTGGCATGGTAATTACTTATGAGATGTAAATGCTCTCTGAGAAGAGCTCCTTAAAAATTTGAAATTAAAATGGTGTGAAAATAAACGAAAAGTATTCTAAAACCGCTCTAAATAGCGATTTCTACGCAATTTCAGGAAATATCAACCGATTTGGGACCTAATGGTTTCAAATTGATGGCGACAGTCCCCGCTCCACCATAGCCTATATTTTACGTTGTTGTCACTACCACCTGGAGGTTACAGGAGCAAAAATTTTCCAAATTGCGTTTTTGTGCTAAACAGGGGGTCTAACTTTTTTAATTTGGAATGGTAAATACTTCAAAGATGCAAAAGCTTTCTAAGAATTTTCAAAAGAATATTCCATATTTAAAAGGATGAAGTGAGCGAAAAGCATTCTATAAGCGTTCTAAATAACAATTTTTATGCAATCGTATGAAATACGAAATCAATTTCAAACATAATGGTTGCAAATTGAGGATTATAGAACCTACTCAAACATAAGCTATATTTTATGTCGGTGCCACAACCCCTAGAGGGTTGCAGGAGAAAAAAACTTTCAAATTGCAAATTCTGCGGCACTGAAGAGGCTAGAAACTTTAAATATAGCACGGTAGTTACTTATAAAATATAAATGTCCTCTAAAAACAGTCGAAAATAAATTCGAAATTAGAAAGGGGTGAAGCGAAGAAAAGGAGCGAAAAGTATTCTAAAAGTGTCCTAAATTGCGATTTCTATGAAATCTCAGGAAATAATAAACCGATTACAGTCGTTATTCGTTGCGAATCAAGAGTGATAGTCCATGATCCTATACGGGCTATATTTTATGCCGGTGTCACATTCACCTGGTTGGCAGGGACAACAAGAAAGCCTTTAAAAACCTTTAAATTCCGTTTTTTATTGAATATTAGGAAATACCAACCGATTTTAAGTTTAATATTGGCAAATTAAAGCTTACAGTCTCTGTTTCAATATTTTTTGAGACATTCTATTTCAACTCTGTTTCGGCATTTTATGTTGGTGCCACAAGCACTAGAGAGGTGATAGACTTTTAGACAAGGAGCTTGGAATTTGACTTGATGGATAATTTTAAGATGTAAATGTGTTAAGATGGTTTCTAAAAAATTTAAAACTTCAAATGAATATGGAAATTAGCGTATGAAATGAGGTTAAAAATCTCAAAATGCTTTCTAAATTATCATTTATTTCGAATTAGTTTTAATTCTTCTTATTAATTAAAATCTCATTTATGCCTATTGCACTTTTATAATCAAGTTTAGTCAAACTGTGGCTTAATTTGTAATTTTTTAATTATTCCAAAAAGTGTTCTTCGAATAAAAAATAGTCATGCAAATATCACTTGGCATTTTTCAATTATTACGCGAGCAAAGCTACTTGGTTTGCTCGTTGAACTATGTTTTGTTTGTGCTTTGTACGAAGTTTAAAAAAATGAAGGTTTGAAATAAGTTAAAAGTAAATTTATATAATAGGATTTATTTCCTTAGTTTCACCAATAATACTAAAGGGTTAAACGAGTTAGTCCAAAGTGAAAAAGTGTAGTTTTAAACTTTGTCATTTTGAATGTTTTTGCCTCATTAACAAAAAGCAAATTTCTTTAGAATAATTGATTATTTCTCAACAAATTAAAATATTTTAATGATGTTTTAAGCTTTATCTGAGTTTTAAGCTTTATCTTAAGTTTTAACTGATTTTATATATATACTAAGTGGGTCTGCCCCGCAAGCTACGCTCGTCAACCCCCGTTCAGACACCGCAGAATCTAAAAACACGCTAATCTGGTGGGTTTTAAAAATATTAGAGAAGACTGAATTTTACTGAAGAAAGCTGTGCAGATCTCCCTGTAAACGGATTTCCATTCAATTCCCTTTGAATGCAAAAATTTAAGATCGAATCAGTTACTTTTAAGATATCCAATGGTTGTTTTCGTGTTTGATTAAATAGGATCAGTTAAACATTTGAAAATAATCTGAAATGAAATGAATTAAGTATACAGAGTCTTTGTCTCCGGTATTTTAAAACAATCTCCATACGATAGCCTGAGTCAAGTGACTATCATCAACATTTCCGAACGGACCACTTCGCTTTTTATATTTCAGGGGCCATTTTAGTACTTTAATGTTAGCCAAGCACAGGTGATAAGTCGCCAAATATTATTATATCGCCCCATCATTTCATCTATATTATAATAGTCCAAGTCATCTAACTGCCATAAACAATTATGGACTGATCCCTTCGCATTTCATATGAAAGTTTGGCACAGTTGTCATATACAATATGTTATCATACAATACCCCATATTGGCGCGATTTTTTTCGACGCCAATTTGGGGAAACATCAACAGCATAAACAACAACGTTACCATATCAAGCAACCATATCAAGCTTACCAACCATATGCTTACCATATCAAGCAAAATAACAACACTTTGGCGCCACCTATGTGCCTGTTGCGTATATGACATTGGCGTCAGAAAAAAATCGCGCCAATACGAGGCCGTATATGATATCTTTACCAAAAGTTTTCGATTTTGATTAAAAAATCAAAACACAACATTTCAAATAAAACTACATAAAAGTATCCATGAACGCATTGAATTCTTGGTACTCTTACGCTACCTGGGTGCAAATCTCGCCAATAACTTTGTTTTTAACTCGCCAATTAGCATTTTTTTTTCGATTGATAAATTAAAACATTGCTTTGAAGTTGAAATTAAATATCATGGTTTGTTGCATTATTTAATATTTGGCCAGATCTATTATACGCCCGGATTTGGCTTAATTATTTTTACGACAATTTGGCGAAAACCTCGTTTTTGAATACCAGTTACATATGTATTTTTAAATTATTTTCTATTATTTTTAAAATGAAATAACAATAAAAAAATAAGTAATAACTATAGAACAAATCAATTTATATAATTTTGAAAAAGAAAATAAAACTAAGTAAAATTTTATGTTAAATAAACAACAATAGCCGGGTTACAATGTCTATCAAATTAATGACATTTTGGCTCCAATTAGGTACCCCGGTGGGTATATGACGTCTGTGTCTAATATTTTTCTTTTCGTTTTTTTTTTTTTTTCTTTTTTTTTTAAGAAAGAAGTGAAAGCCATTAATTTTAAATTTTTCAGTTTTAAATGAAAGTTTTGTATTTTAAATAAATTGAACCAAAGGATTATTTTTTAAACGAAATTAATAAAGTATAGAAAAAAAAAATTCTACGTGAACAATGTTAGGCGATTTATCACCTGCGTTCCGCTAGCATAAAAATACCGAGCTCTTGATTTCTCTATCAGAATATTCCGATTTGGCTAAATATTGTTCAAGTAAATTGAATTATGAATAAAAGTAACATGATACATTTCTTAGCATACATTTAAGGGAGGCCAAACTGGTAGCCCAATTAGTTTAAAATAATAACCCTTCCTAGAATATGAAAATATATATATATATCGGTTATGATTAAAATTTGAGTTGCCATCACTAGAAAAATGTATTAAAAATGAGAAAAAAATTAATATTTCGAAAACTAATTCGAATTTAAAAATTCTAATACCAGTTTTTAGATCTGCGTATCAATATAGATTTTTGATGTTTATTTCATCGCAAAGTATTTCATATTTTAGGAGAAATCGACGTGAAACGTGATCAGTAATTTAATCAGTCGTTTCAAAGAATCGTTTCATAAATTCGTTACATTTCAGCCGTTTCATAATATCCGTTTCATAAATTCGTTTCATTAGAATTTTATATATATAGGGTATATATATATATATATATATATATATATATATATATATATATATATATATATATATATATATATATATATATATACATATATATATATATATATATATATATGATTTTGATACAATAAAAATATTAAACTTTAATAGTAACGTGCATGTTTCAATTTTTAGAAGAAATATATATTTAAATGGTTTAAATCGTATTGCAAATTTGTGCTCAAATGTTGATAAATTGGTTGGTGAAATTTTTAACCTTTACATAAACGCCAGTAAACAAAATTACCCAATACATTTTCTGAATGATTTAACTTTCAATTTTATCAGGAAAAAAAGCTATCGAAATAAAACATTGGAATTGTTCGATGATTGTGATTTATCGATACGTGATTCCTATCGAAAATAGCTTAGCGGTGAGGATAATCACGGACTTCATTTGACGGCTTTTGAATTAGTTTGTGGTTTTCATTTTTTCCAATCTCTATTTGTTTGGTCTTGGCAAGTGAGGGGGAATGTTGTGCACGTAAAACATGTTTAACCCCGCAGTACAAGTCATAAGCCTTGGCCACTTCTCTTCATGTTTGGTTTTTCTTAGTTACTCTTGGTTTTGTTAATTATTGTTTTAGTTACAGTTTGTTAGATGTTTTTTTCGTGTACAAAATTATGAATTTGGATTTTTTAATATATATATATATATAACGAAAACTGGAATCCTGTCGTGTTAGACTACCACATTGACGTTATATGATGACTTGGAAGTTGTACAGTCGACGAGTGAAGGTCATGCAATATATTTTTCCGTGAAAGTTTCCCCAGAAATAATTGAGGCAAAACGTAAATTCAGCTCAGCATTTTATTTAAACGTCTTTCAGCGGCGTAGTGTCCACCAAGAATATTAGCCATCGCTTCATAGTAGTAATTTAGGGATGAACTAAGTTGTAGATAATCCAATACGTGGACGGTGACCAGGGTATGGTATGATAAATGGAAATACGAGTAAAATATGCTGTAACACAGCAATCATTGGCATTTTGTTCATCAAGTGTAGGAATACAAATATAACGTAGGTCGCGCTTTCAACCAATTAATAATTAAGAATGCCACGCCACGGAAAGTGTGCTGACAGAGCGAGTGGATGAATTTGAAGGTATAAAGGATAACCCCGGAATACGCGCAGGAAAATAAAATGGAAGCTAAAAGAACATTCTAAAAGGAAAAAGAGCGGAAATGGAACATTTAATTTAAGAGTACTAAAAACGTAATATTTAAGTAAATTAGACAAGTGAAACATTAAATTAAAGGGAATTTAACAGAATTAACGATAGAGATTATTCAAGAATAAGGATTTAGTGAATATAAAGTAGTAATTTAGAATAAGATAAGGCAATCACGGAATTAGATCTAATAGTGTAATATATTTATATATCTACCCTATATACATAAAATCCTAATGAAACGGATATTATGAAACGACTGAAATGTAACGAATTTATGTAACGATTCTATGAAGCGACTGATTAAACAACTGATCATGTTTCACGGCGATTTCTCCTAAAATAGGGAATACTTTGCGATGAAATTAACACCAAAAATCCATATTGATCCACAGATCTCAAAACTGATAATAGAATTTTTAAATTCGAATTAGTTTTCGAAATATTAATTTTTTTCTAATTTTATATACTTTTCTCTAATGATGGCAACTCAAATTTTAATCACAACAGATATTTTTTTTTTCATATTCTAGAAAGGATTATTACTATTTAAAATAATTTGGCGATCAGTTTGGCATCCCTTAAATGTATGCAAAGAAATGTATCACGTTACTTTTATTCATAATTCAATTAACTTGAACACAATTTTTCGCCAAATCGAAAGATTCTGATTGGCTCCAAAAATGGCATTATTTTGATTGACATGGTAACCCGGCTATTGTTGTTTATTTAATTGTCTGAGCGAAGCGAAGGCTAATACTCAGCGAAATATTACTGTCCGGACACATTACTACTACGATGGATATTAACGCCATGTCCTACTAAAAAAAAAAGCCTAATAAAAACCTTTCGTCAAGCATAACTCAAAAAAGTCCTTCCGTCTAGTGCCGGGAGGAACAGGTAGCTTTCAAATTCCTTATTTTTAAAAAGCTAGCTTATGTTATTCAAACACACGAAGCTCAATTTAGTGGAAACCGATTATAGAAGATTCAATACTAATTTTTATCAACACTAAATCATTATGAATGAGAATTTCGCGAAATTAGTCAGCTTTATCCAAGCTGATTTTATTTAAAGTTATATTTGGTTTCCAAATTCGGCGATAGGTGAAGTGCCTGCCCTTTTAAGACAACATGGTGGATGAGGCTAACCAGTGAACTTGATCGAGACCTTAGTAATTCCTGTGCCCACGCTCTCTCACATCGGAATCGGTTGATATATATGAGTGCTGTCGCAGGCAAAAATCAGATTTTTCAAAATGTCACCCACATAATGAAATTCAAACTGCTGTATCTGAGCAATTTGTTAGATAAAGACAAAACAAAAAATGCTCCGGAATCCTTATATCAAAGTCAGATAATTAAGAAAGAAACCTTTTTCAATTTCTAAAATTTTCGCACTTCACTTTAAATATAATTTTTTTTTTATTATTTAATGGCCGCCATTTTGATTCAAGACGGCGGATGAAGGTGGCCAGTGAACTTAGTCGAGACATTGCTATATACTATCCAAATGCCTTCTTACATCCAAATAGGTTAATAAATACGTGTGTTATCGCGTGACAAATATCAGATCGTTTCAAATGTCAGCCATGCTAGAAATTTCAAAGTGCTATTACTCGACATTTTTTAAGATGTAGACGAAAAAAAACTGACCTGAAATCTTTGTATCAAGGTCAAACATATAAAAAAACCTTTTTCATTTTCCAATTTTTTTCATACCTCATTTTAAATTTTAAATAATTTTTTTAAATGTTCCCTTTTGAATCACAATGGCGAATGAAGGTTGCCTACGAACTCGGTCGAGACATTGGTATGCACTATGTACACACCAAGTTGCATCCAAATGGGTTCATAAATACGACTGTTATCGCGTAACAAAAATCAGGTCATTTCAAAATGTCAGCCACAATAGAAATTAAAAATGCTATAACTCAGCCATTTTTCTATATATAGACGAAACAAAAACTGCTCCGGAATCTTTATATTAAGGTCAAACACATAAGGAAAAGATCTTTTTCAATTTTTTGATACCTCATTTTAAATTTTAAATTTTTAATTTTTTTAAATGGCCGCCATTTTGAAACAAGGTGGCGGATGAAGCTGGCCAACGAACTCGGTCGAGACATTGGTATGTACTTTGTACATACCAAGGTACATCCATATCGGTACATGAATAGGCCTGTTATCGGGTGACAAAAATAAGGACGTTTCAAAATGTCAGCCACGCTAGAAATTCAAAGTGCTATAATTCAGAGATTTTTTAAGATATAGACGAAACAAAAACTGCTCCGAAATCTTTATATCAAGGTCAAACACATAAGAAAAAAATATTTTTCAATTTTCAATTTTTTGGTAGCATATTTCAAATTTTAAATTTTTTTAAAAAATGTAAATGGCCGTCATTTTGAAACAAGATGGCGGATGAAGCTAGCCAACGAACTCGGTGGAGACATTAGTATGTACTATTTACGCACCAAGTTTCATATAAATCTGTTCATAAATACGCCTGTTATCGCGTGACAAATATCAGGTCGTTTCAAAATGACAGCCACAATAGAAATTCAAAATGCTATAACTCACCCCTTTTTTAAGATATACACAAAACAAAAACTGCTCCGGAATCTTTGTATCAAGGTCAAACACATAAGAAAATAATATTTTTCAATTTTCATTTTTTTGGTATCACATTTCAAATTTTAATTTTCTTTTAAGAATTTAAATGGCCGCCATTTTGAAACAAGATGGCGGATGCAGCTGGCCAACGAACTCGGTCGAGACTTTGGTATGTACTATGTACACACCGAGTTTCATCTAAATCGGTTCATAAATACGCCTGTTATCGCGTGACAAATATGAGGCCGTTTCAAAATGTCAGCCACGCTAGAAATTGAAAGTGCTATAACTCAGGCATTTTTTAAGATATAGACAAAACAAAAACTGCTCCGTAATCTTTGTATCAAGGTCAAATACATAAGAAAAAAATATTTTTCAATTTTTAATTTTTTGGTACCACATTTCAAATTTTTAAATTTTTAAAAATTTTTAAATGGCCGCCATTTTGAAACAAGATGGCGGATTTAGCTGGCCAACGAACTCGGTCGAGACATTGGTATGTACTATGTACACACCGAGTTTCATCCGAATCGGTTCATAAATACGAGAGTTACAGTATGACAAAGATCAGATATATATATATATATATATATATATGGATATATATATATATATATATATATATATATATATGGATATATATATATATATATATATATATATATATATCAACTTTTGAACGGAGGGTGGTTTCGGGGTCTGGGGGTCATGATCGATGAAAATATACCAAAATTTTTTGAAATCGCTTTCCTCCGAACGGCTGCAATAGGTAGCTTTTTGTAATGAAAGCTACCTAAAATATTTGTCGGATTTCGTTTCTGATTGCACCAGAAGGTACCTATGAGGGTCGCCTACTGAATGCACCTACTATGAAAAATAAGTTCCAAACCGTTTAAAAATTATATTAAAAAAACTGATAAAAAAGCATAATTTATCTGCATACGTCACAGATATTTGGTGTGCGTCATTTTCACCCGTGGGTGTTTTTATAGACAACTGGTTTGAACACATGGAACAAATAAAAAAGAAATACGCACGCAGTAATATTAAATAGATCCGTTTCAACCACGTGATCACAAACCTTGCAACAACCCGTGGCAACCAATTTTGGTGGGCAAACAAATAATAATACAGTATTCCGTACCACGGTGACCGTTTTTAGCCTGTTGTATAAAATCTGGCATGTTGTATGACATACAATTGTGGATGATTAAAACAAAAGACATGAGTGTTTATTGATCCGGAGGTTATCTTTCTCTGGATGTCTGTCTGTCTATCATACAGTATGCAATTTTCTTGTAAAGGATATTATTATGCAATAAAACCTCCATAACGGACACACCCGATTAGTGGACACCTCTATTTAGCGGGCATTTTTTCGATTACCAACCCTTAAATAACTGTACATTTTTTAATCTCAGTAGCGAACACCTGCAAATAGAGGACAAATTCTGCCCTCCCGAGGTGTTCGCTATTCAGAAGTTTTACTGGTAAAACCTCCATAGCGGACACACCCTATTAGCGGATACCTCTTTTTAGCGGACATTTTTTCGATTAGCAACTCTTAAATAACTGTACATGTTTTACTCTCAGTCGCGGTCACCTCTAAATAGAGGAGAAATTCTGCATTCTCGGGGTGTCCGCTATTCAGAGGATTTACTGTATATAATATTGATAATTATTTTACAGGGCCGCACAAATAATAAGAATATATGAAACGAATATAAACTAAATTCGGGATTGGTAGATCGCTGATGGTAATGTAATTTTAGAATGTTGTTACAGTCACCCGCAGCATGTTTTTAGAGTTTCGTCCATCTAACGAAACCCTACCTGTCTCACTCCTTTGTCTGTCTGTTTGTCCGTCTGTCTCAGAGCCCGTTCTCCGAAACTATATATGTCGGAGACTTGAAAATTTGCATACTTATAGCTGAACACCACACATCAAACGGCAAATAATAAAATTTTGAAAAAGTATAATATTTAAACCTCTGTGCTCTAACTTGTGTATTTTAAGCAATTTTTCTAACTCAGCCCCTAATATAATTAAGTTGGAGACATGAAATTTTGCATACTTATAGCTGAACATCTCACATCAAACGACAAATAATAAAATTTTGAAAAAGGCTTAATATTTAACCCTTTGGGCTCTAACTTGTGTATTTAAAGCAATTTTTCTAACTCAGCCCCTAATTAAGTTGGAGACATGAAAGCTTGCATACTTATAGCTGAACACTTGCGATAACACGATAAATGAAAAAAATTTGAAAAAGTCATATTTAACCCTCCGGTCTCTAACTTCTGTATTTTAAGCAATTTTTCTAACTCAGCCCCTAATTAAGTTGGAGACATGACATTTTGCATACTAATAGCTGAGCACCTCACATCAAACGACAAATAATAAAATTTTTAAAAAGTCTAATATTTAACGCTCTGGTCTCTAACTTATGTATTTTAAACAATTTTTCTAACTCAGCCCCTAATTAAGTTGGAGACATGAAATTTCGGATACTTATAGCTGAAATACTCACATCAAACGACAAATAATAAAATTTTGAAAAATACCTGATATTTAACCCTCTGGGCTATAACTTATGTATTTTAAGCAATTTTTCTAACTCATCCCCTAACTAAGTTGGAGAATTGAAAGTTTGCATACTTATAGCTGAAAACTTGCGATAACACGATAAATCATAAAATTTTGAAAAAGTCATATTTAACCCTCCAGTCTCTAACTTCTGTATTTTAAGCAATTTTTCTAACTCAGCCCCTAATTAAGTTGGAGACATGAAATTTTGCATACTTATAGATGAACACCTCACATCAAACAACAAATAATAAAATTTTGAAAAAGGTCTAATATTTAACCCTCTGGGCTCTAACTTGTGTATTTTAAGCAATTTTTCTAACTCAGCCCCTAATTAAGCTGGAGACATGAAAGTTTGCATACTTATAGCTGAACACTTGCGATAGCACGATAAATCATAAAATTTTGAAAAAGTCATATTTAACCCTCCGGTCTCTAACTTCTGTATTTTAAGCAATTTTTCTAACTCAGCACCTAATTAAGTTGGAGACATGACATTTTGCATACTAATAGCTGAGAACCTCACATCAAACGACAAATAATAAAATTTTTAAAAAGTCTAATATTTAACGCTCTGGTCTCTAACTTATGTATTTTAAACAATTTTTCTAACTCAGCCCCTAATTAAGTTGGAGACATGAAATTTCGGATACTTATAGCTGAAATACTCACATCAAACGACAAATAATAGAATTTTGAAAAATACCTGATATTTAACCCTCTGGGCTCTAACTTATGTATTTTAAGCAATTTTTCTAACTCATCCCCGAACTAAGTTGGAGAATTGAAAGTTTGCATACTTATAACTGAAAACTTGCGATAACACGATAAATCATAAAATTTTGAAAAAGTCATATTTAACCCTCCAGTCTCTAACTTCTGTATTTTAAGCAATTTTTCTAACTCAGCCCCTAATTAAGTTGGAGACATGAAAGTTTGCATACTTATAGCTGAACACTTGCGATAGCACGATAAATCATAAAAATTTGAAAAAGTCATATTTAACCCTCCTGTCTCTAACTTCTGTATTTTAAGCAATTTTTCTAACTCAGCCCCTAATTAAGTTGGAGACATGACATTTTGCATACTTATAGCTGAACATCTCACATCTAACGACAAATAATAAAATTTTGAAAAAGTCTATTATTTAATCCTCTTGGCTCTAACTTTTGTATTTTAAGCAATTTTTCTAACTCAGCCCCTAATTAAGTTGGAGACATGACATTTTGCATACTTATAGCTGAACACCTCACATCAAACGACAAATAATAAAATTTTGAAAAAGTCTATTATTTAACCCTCTGGGCTCTAACTTGTGTATTTTAAGCAATTTTTCTAACTCAGCCCCTAATTAAGTTGGAGACATGAAATTTTGCATACTTATAGCTGAACACCTCACATCAAACAGCAAATAATAAAATTTTGAAAAAGTCTTATATTTAACCCTCTGGGCTCTAACTTGTGTATTTAAAGCAATTTTTCTAACTCAGCTAACTATTGTTTGTGCTGTTTATACAGTTGGTAACAGTTTAAATTAATACCATTTTCTAAAATATGTAAAAAATATCTGTCAAAATGCTGAATATTTGAATTTAAAATAGAGATAAAACCTCAAAAATGAGTCAAATTAAAAAAAAATTAATGAAATCTGCAGACCGGGATCTTCTATTGAATAAAATGATCTAAAAATGATTAAATTCCCATGTATAGCTTTTGCTCTTATAAGTGTTTTTTTTTTAATGGAACGATTTTGTCCAACTTTAGCATTAAATATCTCTTAAAATAATTCTTCGATTTCAAAACTGTATGCATTAGTGTGTAGATCAAACATTTCGTTATAATACCACCGATTTTCATATATTTGTATGCAATAGTTTTCTTAATATTAACGAAGAAATACCTCCGGTCACAAAAAATTCAAAACCGGCGGCGGCGGCGGCGGTGACAGCGTTAGTTACTTTTCATAGAATAGAGAGATATATAAAAATGAAAACTTGTCTATCTGTCTGTTTGTAATTCTATAAAAAATCCACAATTTGGAAGCCAAAATTGTGAAGAGATACGTACATGTGTATTCAAACATGGCCGAGACAACTAAAGTAATCCGGAATCGAAATAACTTATAGTTAATTTTTAATTAATAAGAAACCACCAATTTAACAGCAATTTCTTATCAAATTTAAACATTTTTCGTTATAGCAGTTGCCAACAATTAAAAAACACAATAAAATTATTACTACAACAATTAATTTTCTACTGCAAGATTTCCACGTGAAAAATGAAAATGAAATAAATAGTTTGCTGAATTTAAAATAAAGGTGAATATTACGTCATAACTTTTCTATTGCAAGATATTCACGTGAAATATGAAAATGAAATAAATGGTTTGACGAATTTAAATGAAAGTGAATATAACTTCATAACCTTTCTATTTCAAGGTTTCCACGTGAAAGAGGAAAATATTACGTCATATTGGAAATATAAAGGGCATGGTGGATATAGTATAACGTCATATGGGTGTGAAAAATGTATTGAAGCATAATAAAAACACGATTAGGGAAATATTGGCGTATTTTAACATTATTGCTCCAATTATAAATTGAAATAAGTTCATTTATAGCTGTATTCTTTTGCGTCTGTTATATACATTTATATTTTTACATTTTATACATTTTTATGTAGCGTTTTCATATGATTCATTCAACAACATTTCGACTGCTTTTTTTAATGTTTGTTTTGTGTTGTATGTTAAATTTTGAAATTGATTTTTCAGAACAAACATCCTTCAAATTCTGGGCAACGCAACTTTAGCTTGTAACAGATAAATGGCTTTTGTATCTGTACATCTAATGCTAATATTATAAAGCGTTATAATATTATAAAGTATATAATATTATTAATGCTTGTACGTTTGTGAGGTGTTATCTCTGAAACTACATAGCCAACTTAAAAAAAATGTTGGTGGCCATCTCTATTCCGAAAAAAAAGACTATTTTATGTCAGTGCAAGAACCTACATCGCTGCAGGAGCAAAAAAGTTCTAAAATTGCGATTTCTGCGATATTGATTGCGTTAGAAACTTTAAATTTGGTGCGGTAGTTACTTTTAAGATGTAAATACTCGTAATGAACGCTCTCTAAAAGGTTCAATTTGACGGATAAACTTAAAATTTTCTAGAAAGGTTCTAAACTATGATTTATTTGGAATACTGAAATTTTTGGGATACTGTTGGGGTTAGAAACTAGAACTTTGGCATGGTAGTAAATAATAAGATGTAAATGCTTTTTGTAGGACGAATTCTAAAAAATAGAAAGACTAATCAAAGCGGAAAAAGATCTGAAGATGATCTAAGTAACGAAGAACATGGAACTGTTAGAATATAAACATGAAAATTGACATGGCTGTATTTATCATGACGTAAATTCTCGCAATAGAACAATTTCTAAAAATGTCGATATAAAAAACACTGCAGAAACAAAAAACTTTCAAAAATTTTCTATTTCTCTGTTAGAGCTGAGCCCAAAATCTTGAAATTTTGCTTCGGGTTAGTTTTAAAATATACAATTGTCTCTATGAATGGTTTCTAAAAAATTTAAAATTTAAAAAGATGAAATTAACGGAAAGCGATCTCAATTACCATTAATTTGGAATTATTAGGTACAGCAACTTTAAATATTTCATAATGCTGCATTTCCTCCGCAAAACATTCGATTTAAATGCAAGAAAACTGTTAGATACCCACCTAGCATTAAATAAATTTTGTAAATATTGAATAAAGACCTGTATGAAACAGTGAGTAGGTTGCCCGAAAGTACTTGTTAAAATGTTCCTTCTCTAGGCATTTCTCTCTCTCGCCAAGGCCACTAACAGAGGGAAGTGCCGTTTTAAATGTGATATGAATGTTTTATCCGATTCATTTTTCTAGACATTTTATCATAAGGTCATATTCTCAATTATCATTATTAGATTTTTTATATATTAACTTATTCTGGTGAAATTTTGTAATCGGGTTCATATTGGCGTATGTTAGCTTGCATGATTTGCTGAATAAATATGTATGGATTTGTAAATTACTTCAAATGACACTTTGACAGCTCAAAAGTTATGCAGACGATATATTCAGATCTTGTGTCATACTTTATGTTGTAATCATTGCCGATTTCTTTTATTTAATACAGCTCAACTTGTGCAGAATATGTTTGAAAACAAAACAATACAGCGTATGTAGTGGCCAGCATACACTCATAATTTAAATCCGATCGAGCATATCTAAAACACACTCTAACGAAGCATTGCATGCCACTTTTGATGTATTCGGTACTTTGATACTATATTAGATTTTGAGAAGAGAATTCCTTAAATGTTATCGACAACCTCATTGCATCCGTGGAAAACAGATATTGTACAATATTAACTATTCCGGGTGAGCACACACCATATAAAGTATAGTCCATTCTTTTAGGTAGCTTTCTTTACATAAAGCTACCTATTGCAGCCGTTCGGAGGAAAGCGATTTAAAAAAATTTTCGTATATTTTCATCGACCATGACCCCCAGACCCCGAAACCACCCTCCGTTCAAAATTGATATATATATATATATATATATATATATATATATATATACATATATATATCAATATATATATATATATATCTGACCTATGTCATACAGTAACTCTCGTATTTATGAACCGATTTGGATGTAATTCGGTGTGTACATAGTACATACCAATATCTCAACCGAGTTTGTTGGCCAGCTTCATCCGCCATTTTGTTTCAAAATAGCAGCCATTTAAAAATTTTTAAAAAAATTAAAATTTGAAATGTGGTACCAAAAAATTGAAAATGGAAAAATATTTTTTTCTTATGTATTTGACCTTTATACAAAGACTCCGTAGCAGTTTTTGTTTTGTCTATATCTTAAAAAATGGCTGAGTTATAGCATTTTGAATTTCTAGCGAAGCTGACATTTTGAAACGTCCTGAATTTTGTCACGCGATAAAAGGCGTATTTATGAGCCGATTTGGATGTAACTTCGTTTATACATAGTACAGACCAATGTCTCGACCGAGTTCGTTGGCCAGCTTCATCCGCCATTTTGTTTAAAAATGGCGGCCATTTAAAATTTTAAGAAAAATTTAAATTGGGAATGTGGTACCAAAAAATTGAAAATTGAAAATAATATTTTTTTCTTATGTGTTTGACCTTGATAAAAATATTCGGGAGCAGTTTTTGTTTCGTTTATATCTTAAAAAATGGCTGAGTTATAGCATTTTGAATTTCTAGCGTGGCTGACATTTTGAAACGACCTGATTTTTGCCACATGATAACAGACGTATTTATGAACCGATTTGGATGTACCTTGGTGTGTACATAGTACATACAAATAACTCAACCGAGTTCGTTAGCCAGCTTCATCCGCCATCTTGTTTCAAAATGGCGGCCATTTAAAGAAATTTAAATTTAAAATGAGATGCCAAAATTTTGGAAAATGAAAAAGATTTTTTCGTATGTGTTTGACCTTAATACAAAGATTCCGGATCAGGTTTTGTTTCGTCTATATCTAAAAAAATAGCAGAGTTATAACATTTTAAATTCCTATTGTGGCTGACATTTTAAAACGACCTGATTTTTGTCTTTCGATAACAGGCGTATTTATGAACCGATTTGGATATTACTTGGTCTGTACATAGTGCATACAAATGTCTCGACGGAGTTCGTTGGCCAGCTTCATTCGCCATCTTGTTTCAAAAGGGTTGCGATTTTTTTTAAATGTATTTTAAAATTTAAAATGAGGTATTAAAAAATTGGAAAATGAAAAAGACTTTTTTTATGTGTTTAGCCTTGATACAAAGATTCGGAGCAGTTTTTGTTTCTGAAAATTTGTTCTTTTGTTTATATCTTAAAAAGTGGTTGAATTATAGCACTTTGAATTTCTATCATTGCTAACACTTTGAAACGATCTTGTATTTGTCACGCGATAATACACACGTATTCGCCTATTTCGATGGAAGAAGGCATGTGGATAGTATACATCAATATCTCGACCAAGTTCGCTGGCCAGCTTCATCAGCCATCTTGTTTCAAAATGGCGGCCATTAAATTAAAAAAAATTATATTTAAAGTGAGGTGCAAAAAAATTAGAAATTGAAAAAGGTTTCTTTCTTAAGTATTTGACCTTGATATAAGGATTCAGGAGCATTTTTTGTTTGCCTTTATCTTAAAAAATGGCTCAGATATAGTAGTTTGAATTCCTAACGTGGGTGACATTTTGAAAAATCTGATTTTTTGCCTGAGACAGCACTCGTATATATCAACCGATTCCGATGTGAGTGAGCATGTGCACAGCAATTACTAAGGTCTCGACCAAGTTCACTGGTTAGCCTCATCCACCATGTTGTCTTAAAATGGCAAGCACTTTAAGAAATCGCCGAATTTGGCAGCCAAATATAAATTACTTTAATTAAAAGCAGCTTGGATAAAGCTGACTAATTTCGCGAAATTCTCATTCATAATGATTTAGTATTGATAAAAATTAGTATTGAATCTCCTACATTCGGTTTCCAATTAATTGAGCTTCGTGTGTTTGAATAATATAAGTTGGCTTTTTTAAAATAAGGAATATGAAAGCTACCTCTTCCTCCCGGCACTGGCCGGAAGGACTTTTTAAACATCATACATTTGTCATTTAAAGTTACTCAAATTGGTGCGGAGCGCCTGATTATGCTCTTGACATCATTTTATACAGTTAAAATTCCGATATAAGCAAATTAGTGTTTCATTTTCTATTTTACTTTTAATATATTGTGTACTTTCATTTTTATATCCATGCATGGCTGTCTTGAATGGTTTGATTTCCCATTTTTTTAAACAGTGTATATGAATTTATATATAAGATTTTGTAATTCTACAATTCGTTTATTTTCATCATTTCAATCTTTCGCAGTATATGGACAATTGAATATGATATCTCATTCTCTTTGCTTCCACATCTTATTATTAAATCTATGTTCTCAGTAATATCGCTCAGACTAATCCCTCTGAGGGAAGTCCTAGTAATAAATGTTGATTTACTTTTTTATATTATATAAATAATTTTGTTCTATAGTTATTATTTTTTTATTTCCTTTTTTAAAATAATAGAAAATAATTAAAAAATACGGTACTACTTAGTTATTCCGTCGACCAATTTCGCCTAATTATACACATTGACATAATTTTTGTTTTAAATAACGAAAGAACAAATAAATTTGTATAACATTAATAAATATACAAATAAAACGTCGAAATAAAAATCACTTGATGACGTAAACATTTGTAACTTACTTAAAGTTAAGTGAATGTGAGATTTACGATCAACCATTATTGATATTTAATCTTATAGTTTGGCGATAGATTTTTGGTCGCCGGGATAACTAAGTAATACCAAAAATGCATATGTAACTGGTATTCGAAAATGAGGTTTTCGCCAAATTTTCGTAAAAAAAAAAAAAACAATCACGCCAAACCTGCGGTATATGACATTTCCGTATATGACATTTGGCCAAAGGTTAAATAATGCGGAAGAGTTCCATATTGTGTGCTGGTTTTTTTGGCAAGCTTTTTTTGGCATTAAATGAATAGGTGTGGTTACGATCTTCACCCTTTAGAGTTGCTTTTTTCTGGAATGTACTTTATTCATATGTTTTTTGCATAAATTTGCATTTAGCCTATATTTTTCGGAAAAATATATAACTTTTGTTTTAATTTGACATGTATAATAAGTATAATAAATACACAAAATTATATATAAATTCATAATATTTATTTTTAGGTGTATATACATTATGTATGTATAAGGTATATCTCTATACGTAATATATAATTTACATGTGACATACATAACATTTATTAAATATATATATATATATATATATATATATATATATATGTTTACAAATATTTAAAGACCATGTTTTTCCGCCATCCTGAAAAATTTTATAAGGTGCTAAAATGGCTTTTTGGCGCCATTTTGTATTCATTCACCAATCGCGCCAACCAGCACACAATATGGAACTCTTTCCAATAATGCAACAAACCATGACATTTAATTTCAACTTAAAATCAATGTTTTAATTTACCACTCGAAAAAAAAAAAAAATGCTAACTGGCAATTTGAAAAAAAGCTATTGGCAAGATTTGCACCCGGCTAGCGTAACAGTACCAAGAATTCTTTGCGACCATGACCACTTTTATATAGTTTTATTCGAAAAAAAATAATTTGTTTTTTTATCAAAATGGAAAACTTTCGGCACAGATGTTATATACGGCCCCATATTGGCGCGATTTTCTCCTGACGCCAATGCCATATACGCAACGGGTATTTAACTGGCGCCAAAGTATCGTTATTTTACTTGATATGGTAAGCCGGATGTTGTTGTTTATGCTGTTGATGCGTTCCCCAAATTGGCGTCGGAAAAAATCAAGCCAATATCGTATATGACTAATGTGCCAAACTTTCATATGAAAGGCGAAGGGGTCAGATCGTATTTGTTTATGACAGTTGATGACTTGAACTATTATAATATAGATGAAATGATGGCGATAGAGTAATATTTGGCGACTTATCACATGTGCTTGGTAACATTAAAGTACCAAAATGGCACCTAGATTATAAAAAGCGAAGTGCTCTACCCGGAACTGTTGATGAATCACATGACTTAGGCTATTGTTATAGAGATTGTTTTAAAATACCGGGAGACAAAGACTCTGTATACTTAATTCATTTTATTTTAGCTACTTTTCAAATGTTTAACTGATCCTCTTTAATCAAAAACGAAAATAACCATTGGGTGTCTTAACAGCTACTGATTCGCCCTTACATTTTTGCAATCAAAGGTAATTGAATGGAAACCCATTTACAGGGAGATCTGTACAGCTTTTTTCAGTATAATTCAATCTTCTCTTATATATTTTTTAAACACATCAGATTAGCGTGTTTTTATATTCTGCGGTGTCTGAACGGGGGTTGGTGAGCGTAGCTTTCAGGGGGCGGAGCCCCCTAGTATATATATATATATAAACAACTTTTTGAGAAACTTGCCTCTTTATGAATTTCAATTTTTACGAACACGTTTATCAAGGTCAGCGGATCTCTATTTAATTCAAATAACGGTCATGAAACAACACTTACCTACGGCGGGGTTTGAACTAGGGAACTATCCTTTTCCAGATTAGCGCTCTTATACACTATGCCACGGGAGCACGAGTTGCATTTTCAAATATCATTATTTATTTCAGATGCTTTTTATTATGTCAAGGGCAATATTTTAAACAAGGAACGTATTTTCGTGGAAATAATATTTTTTCAATTGAGTGTACAATTCTGAATGTTTCTAAAACTATGAATATTTAGACTTTTAATTTGATGCTTTATAAAAAAAAAAAAAAAAAAAAAAAAAAAAAAATTAGTCTTTAAAATATTACATGCGTGAAAGAATGTATTATAAGTAATAATTGTTTCTTTTTTGCAAGATTTTAACAATTTTATTGCAATATTATTTTATATTTTTATTTATATATTCCTTTATTTTTGCAAGAACACAAAATTTTTCTTTTCAAACATGCACTTTTTCAAATTATTTGTGTGACGACCTACTGTAAACTCAAATAGACAAAATACGACATGGTATTAAAATAAATATCCTTTATTGCTCATTATAACTTAGATAAACATTAATTTTATAATAATCTCGTTATTATATTTCAGATTTGCTTTAAGTTTTATGTGCGAATCAGTTAAAGTGAATATGTTTAAAAATATTAAAACTAAAAATATATTTTTTCGTTAAAAAAAATAATAATTAAATAAATGAAGCATTATTTAAAAATCCTTATGAAAAATAAACTGTAACACCTCTTTCTCAACTGTCTCAAACTAAAAACGAACTAATAAGATTTTATTTTTTTTTAATATTGTAAAAAAATTAATTTTTTTAAAGCTTTTCTATTTAAAAAAAAAAAAAAAAAAAAAAAAAAAAAAAAAAAAAAAAAAGAAAGAAAGAAAATATTGTAGCGTTAAAATACTATATAGTTTAAATATACATGCACAGATGGCGCCATAACTTTTATCCGTTTTACTTGAAAGCCCACTTAATGCCAACGTCATTGGAAAATCATTGGATATATTTTCAATATAGAGCCACGTTTAACCAATATTGAAGTTTCTTTGAAAATAATATAACTGTAAGACATAGACAAGTACATACAACAATTAATTATCTTTGCTTTCCAAACATGTCACTTATTTCCGAACATCATTTACGGAATTTGTACTGTTTTAAAAGCAATACAGAAATATTCCGTAAAATTTATAGAAAACTTACTGGATTTATACGGATTTATAATATTATAATGTAAATTACAGAAATTGTACTGTTTTTTAGAAAAATGAAACTATTCCGTAAAATTTTACGGAAAAGTTTGTGCATATTAACCTTTTTTTACAGTCTAACCAATGTTTATAAATTACACAATAATAAATCACTTCAAATTACCAAATTTTGCACATTCTTTATAATTATTCTTTCGAAGTTAAAATAAATGACACCATTTCAAAGTCAATGCTAAATACTGTAAACACATTTCCCCTGTGATTACATAGTAATCCAATTAAGAATCCAATTACGAAAACTCTTGAGTTAGAGAAGACCTGATATTAATAACAAATATACTTAATGTCTAGAGTGAAATAAATAGACGTAATGTTTGATTTAAAAAAAGGGTAAAAAATCTAAACTATTTCAACGCAACATACACAATGCTTTATATTGGTAAATCTTTAATACATATGCAAATCTTTGTGAAATTTCTCATGCGAATTACGATTCTGATCTTCTTAATTAATTTCATTTGGGTTTCAATGAGCTTGTTTAAGTTAGAAATCTTTTCAATCTTTAATTACGTAAGGCAGTAAATATAACGTTTTAAATTAAATTAGACCTGTACGATTTCTCTTTCAGTTAATGTAGTGCATAATTGACACTTTAATTAAAATTTGGTCTCATTAAAAAATACGAAACATATTTTTTATTATTATTATTATTTTTAATTTCCTAAATGTTAAAAGTGTTAAACATTTAATGTTTTCAATTAGAATAGTTTTTTATATTCGAATTTAAGATTTGAGTAAGGAAAGTAATTATACTATATATAAATATTGGAAAAATGTTAGAAGAATAGGAATTTATAGAATATTAAAAGATTATCCCAAAAGAAGTATTTAAGGTACTTTTCTAGTATAGAATCCTTGGCGAAATCATGGAAATGGGCTTGGCGAGAGAAGGAAATTAGGTAACATATTTTCTGCCAACCTAATCACTGTTTCATATATACAAGCGATTTTTTCAATATGCGCGCAATTTATTTCATATAACGAAGCCATTCATCTATTTTTATATACAAACTGCATTGTACATAAAAAGCAATACTAATATAGATATAAATAAAATGTTTATATTGTATATATATAAAAATACCTATATAAACAACCATAAAAGCTTATCAGGTTTGTTTCCATAGCTCTTTACATCATTTAGAAACAATGTCACTTTCTAAAGGCCAAATTGCAGGAACCTTTTTTAAAAAGTACCAAGGCCACTATACTCGAAAAGTGTCGTATTTTATTTATATACTACAAAATTAAATTACTTTAAATTACCCCATTTTTATACGTTCTGTGTAATAACACATGTATTAAATTTAAAATAAATTTTATATAAGGCATTACAAAAACAAAGCATATTCTAGGTATAGGTACAGATGGAATCATATTTCCAAAAGTTTCCTATAGACGTCCATCAGAAACAAAATTAGGAAAATGTTCTAATCAGAGGAAGACACCTTAAAGGTAGTGACATTGCAAAATTATATAGTGAGTAAATAATCTTAATACTTAAAGTCATTTATACAATAAAAAATAACTGTAATGCTTCATTAAATTAAAACTTTACATCTAAATATATATTTATAATTGGAATGTCTCTCTCCGATTTGAAGCAAACACACATTTTTCTAAATTCTTTCGACCATTTAGACGACATATAGTAAAAAATAACATAAAAAAAAATGTCCGCCTGTCTATTTGTCCAGAATAGGTTCAGAATCGATTACATAACAAACTTTAAACTTATGAATAGCATATACATAATATTTATCGCTACAATATGCAGTTTGTTGCAACTACAGGGATGTCGTGGAGAGTATAGAGTAGTATATGCAGTATATCTTAGGGTTTTTTTTTAACTCTGTATACCCTCCGTAGGAATTGCGTATAATCTATATGTTCTATAAAAAATATAAATCTATAGGTAATCTATAAAATAGAGTTAATTGGGATTATACGTCTGAATTTAAAGAGTTATCTGAAGAATTTAGAAGCGATTTAAAAGCGTCAGCTTCGCTGTCGAATGATTAAGTTTTTTGGATATTTGGATTAAGTTGGGTTTGGATATTTGGTTTAAGTTTGGATATTTAGATTAAGTTTTTTTCCTTATAAAGTCGATTAGTTTTTTATATCTCAATATCAACCATTATCTGAAGATTTTATAAAAGAATTTCATGATAAAGTTGTTGGGAAAAAATACCTTAATATCAAGTGTTATCAGATGATTTTATCAGAGAATTTAAAGATGAAGTTGATTCGTATTTTATATCTCTATACCAATCATTATCTGAAGATTTTATAAGAGATTTTCCTGATCAAGTTATTTAGTTTTACATATCTCAAAAATCAAACATTATCTGAAGATTTTTATTCCTTTATAATGTTTTTTTCTTGAAAAAGTAAAACAGAATTATGCATTTTTAACGCTTTTATATCTTAAAAAATGAGAAAAAGAAAAATTGAGACTGAAAAGTAATTTAAAAAAATGCAAAAAATTGGGATTTTTTCTTGAAAAAAGTAATAACGAGTAGTGTATGGGCTGACTATAGGACACAAAAACAGCCCATATTTTGGGTGATAATCCCGAAAAAAGAGAAAATGAGACTGAAAAGTAATTTTTTCAAAAAATACAAAAAATTGAGATTTTTTATCATTTAGGCATTCAGATTTCTCTTTTTTCGGGATTATCACTCAAAATATGGGCTGTTTTTGTGTCCTATAGTCAGCCCTATGTACTACTTACACATCCTCTACATATAACGCATATTCTCTCGTTTGTTTAAAACTTCATCACAGCGCATTTCATTATATACATAAATATTTAAGAAAACAGGGAAAAAAAGGTAGAATCAATCAATCAATCGAAGCTTCCAATGCTCAAAAACTCTGGAACCAATTAATCAATTTCGAGGAATCTTACGGCGATTCAAAGGTCTAATTAAAATTAATAAACAATAATTCTGGCGAAAATCGAATTTTTGTTCCGATTTCTAAAATAGTTTTTGAGAAAACGGAAAAAATCCTGGAATAATGAATCAATCAACAAAAATTTTAATACTCAAAATCTCGAGAAATATAATTTATCTATTTTAAAGTATCCTACGACGACTTAAAGATCTAATTAACATTTATAAATGATAATTAGCTACACAGTTTCATTTTAAATATGATTCCTTATAATATATTTTACAAAATTAATATTATAAATATTTTTAATATTTAGAATGCAATTGGATTTTTTTTCTTGAAAAACTTGAAAGTTCTTGTAAAATACAAATACACAAAATATTTCTACGCTGCTTGATCTAAATAGAATTATACTAGATTTATGCAATTAGGTTGCAATTTCTATGATATTTTCTTTAAAAAAATCTTAATTACATATGCATATATTTGTAAATTCATTGTTCCAGAAAGATATTCTCATCTTTTTAATTAATTAAAATCTACTTTTAATGTGCACGATCAGCCTACAACCCTTTTAAGACTGCATTTGTATGAATTAGTAAGTTTATAATTAAAAATATATATATTTACATTAAAAGCGAAAAAAGGTGTATAACGCCGTACAAAACAGAAAAAAATGCATTTCTAGGAGAATGTGTATAAATTAAATTCTAATAAAAATTGGATGTTTTAAATAATACCAAAAATATTACTAATATTTATTGAAAATATTAAAAAAATAATGAATATTTTAAACACTTATTAACACTTATAAACACATATTTATTAACACTTCCCAACAAAGATGAAAAGTGTTTATGCATTCTGTTTATCTGTCCGTCTTTCCACGCTTTAACTCCCTTAAATATACTCGGATTCTCATTTAAATAATAAGTCTTATTTAGGGTCATCAAAGCATGTGTGGTATTGCATATGAAGTATGGGGGATGAATAGTTCATTTACAGGGTCACTCAAAAGAATTCCACTACATTATGATATCTGAGGAAAAATCGTTTGAAGATTATTTTAATGAGATTGCTGTATTTCAAATATATTGAAAATCACATAAATCACTGAATTTCACTACAAGTTAATAACGATAGAATAGGCATTCATAGCACTGTCGTTTATTTACAGAGGCGCACAAAAGAACGGTTATAGTACTGTCTTTGAGTATAGTAATTGCTGGAAGTTCGTTTTAAATTTCGGTATACGAATTAAAATTTAAATAATATTTTGCATGTTACTCGTTGTATATAAATTCTATACCTCATATACAGGGCTTTACAAAAGAATTCACGTACCAATCTCCTTATTCGCGGAAATTGCTAAAGGAGAATTTTCAACAGATGTATATGTATTTCTTAACTGAACTAAATTTTGGAATACATGTAGGTAATAGATACAAAACTGTATATCATATACAGGGCTGCTCAAAGAATTCGGATAGTGTTCCGATTATAGTTGGGGACAGCTGTTTTTAAATGTGTTATGCTTTTCATATGGTTGAATTTGACATAATATTTTAACTTATTAAACGTTGCAGTTTTGATACACTATTCTTAATGTGTTGAAAAGGGTTTGAAAATCAATGCTTGATGCCTGATTCTTTCTTTCTTGTTTTTATTATTCCTTTTAATTCAAAATGAATTTAATAAAATTTAATTAAAAATGTGTTTTAATTAAGTACTTTCTTTATTCATGTCATACAATTTTTAAAGCTTAATTCTGCATTATCATACAAATCTACTATACAGATATCATATATTCTACATTTTACCGCATTTATTTCAATATAAAATAAATATTATATGTGGCTTTAAAAATACACGTTTATACTGAATCGCATAATTTGAGTTGAACAGGGAGGATGTATTTTCAAATGTAAAATGTTTGAAAACTGTATTTAAATTTACTGACTTTTTAAGATTTTTAAACCAAATAGCTGGATTACCAAGTAATAGCATATGAATATTTTTATCAATTATTTCAAATTTTAAGGGAAAACCGCAATTTCTACCCACCATCCTGGGACGGGCGTTTACACTAGAAAATTATAATCCGGATACTAAATAATTCAAATTTACATACCCGATTAATATATATATTTTTAGCATATCGTCAACCGCTGTCTCAAAAAATTCAAACTTACCCTTATATATATTTATTTATTTAAAAGGGAAAAATCTATCACCCGGGATATCAGCAAAAAATTCATCTTATGGGAAAATTCTGTATTTATTTTGAACTTTTTGTTATTTTGAAAGATCTTGCTCGTAAAAGAAAAAAAACTGTTTAGAGATCTTTTTCTCTAAGGGAATAGATTTTTTATGTAAACCGTTTTTATTTACAGTGCATGTAAACAATGAAAGGTATTAGGAAAAACATTTTAATGATTTTTAAATTACGTTTATTTCAAAGACAAAAAAATACCTACATTGTTGATTACATAACAATCCAACGAAAAAATATCGGTATATACCAAAGTATACAGCATGTTTATGTAAGGAAATAAATTTCTTTACATAATTTTTTTACATAATTTTTTTTATATTTTTAAAACATTTATTTTAAAGACAAATAATTACCTACATTGTTAATTACATAACAATCCAATGATAAAATACCGTTATATATCAAAGTATACAGCATCTTTATGTAAGGAAATAAATTTCTTTACATAATTTTTTACATATTTTTTTTTTTTTTTTTTTTTTTTTTACATTTTTTAAATATTTATTTTAAAGACAAATAATTACCTACATTGTTGATTACATAACAATCCAATAAAACAATATTGTTATCTATCAAAGTATACAGTTTCGTTATGTAAGGAAATAAATTTTTATAAAACCATAAATAACTTAATTTAAACAGGTTGCAGGTAACAGGGCTGCCGCAGGCGAATATTTTTATATTATGTTCGCACCATTATTTATCTAATATAAATTTTCAAATATATTTCTCTTGCAAATGTTGCCAAAGTGTGTGTTAAATATTTATGTTTCGAGAAAGTGGTTCTAGTTAGAGTAAAAAAAAAAATAGTCGTTTGTTGCAGCCCTGGGGTAATTTCACAAAGGAAATGATGCCTTTTTTTCAAGTATAAGTGATCAGTCTTCTTTCTTTGTCACCTGCAAAAAAAATATTGTTTAATTCTTTAATACTATTAAATATACTGCATTAGAAAATTAACTAAAAGAAGGCGGATTTTAGGTGAATTACTTAAAAAGATCTATTACAAGATTTTCAAAACACCCTGTTTATTAGGTAGCAGCGAACACGTGATTATGACTTAAAAAAATTATCCATCCCCAAATTTTCTGTTAAATTGATATTAAAAATTGTTGGTTCAAACAAAAAATAATATCTGGCGGGCACTATGCGGGCAGCAAAAGGCTATGTATTGTAAAAATTCCTTTAAATTGTATTTTCAATAAATTAATTAAATTCACCAAAAGAGTCCTCCGGACTAATAAATATCTATTTTTAAGCTTTACTCTTAAATCTTTTTACGTTGTATTAATGTACAGGACTCAACTTTATAAAAATGTCAATGTTTTTAAATGCTTTCTTTCAAATTACAACTCTGATTGTATGTGGCAGTCAAATATCGTTACTCATTTTTCACCCATTTCCTGTTGATGTAGAGTTTTGAAATTTGGAATATGTATGCATTCCTGGGGGCAATAAAATAATTAGACATTGAATTTTATAAAAAAAAAATTGATCTGTAAGCGGAGCACCGAGGGCATATTTACTTCATGGTTACTCAATATTACACTTTGATTTCCTATCGCGAAATCAGTAGAAGCTTCAACAATGAGTATTTGTTGAAAAGTGCTAATGACAGGGTAATACATACCGCAAAGTTTTAGCCCGCTTGGCGATATATAGCTAAATTTGGTGAAATAAAGAAGTTATCATTTATGAAGCCAATTTGACAATAGCTGACTAATTTGGCGAAATTCCCATTTAAAATCATTAATCTTCCATAATCGAGCTTACCGCAATTTAATTTAAATTTCGCGCATTAAAGGTTTCTTTGAAGACTTTCCTACTTTTTTAGTGCATTTAAAAAATATATTTTTTTCTACTTTTTTGGAATTTTGATGAAAGCAAGGTTTTTTTTTTTTTTTTTTTTTTTTTTTTTTACATTTATGTTTATTTCGCTCTAACATACAAATCACCTACCAGTCAGTGCTATCTATTAGCGCAAAACATTTATATTCTGCATAGCTGTTTTTCAACAGCAGCTATATTTCTTCTAACTTAATCATCTTTTACGATACTTTTTGATGAAAAAATACTTAATAGATCAATTGTACACTGCAAATAGAAGCGTCTTAAATTTAGACACATATGTGACTGAAAAAGAATTTTAGACACTTAAGTGTCTTAATCGGAAAATTAAGACACTATAGATGTCTTAATTTAAGATACATAAGCGTCTTACTATGACCATGGTGTAAACGAACTGAGAATAATGTCTAAAATATCCGCAAACGTCTTATTTTAAGACACTTCATTGCTTTAAACGTGTCTTAATTTAAGACGTTTTGATTCTTCCGACGCAATAATCACCAGGGGGCACTGGGGCACTGCCAGTCGCGCATGCGTTTTAGATGTCTTCGTTCAAAGTTGGTATACGTTGTAATTCAAACGAAGTTTGTTTTTATGTACGCATGTATTTTAATTCTTTTTTCGCGGAATGTGAAGTTCTGTGATTTAAATTCGTATTCACTTGGATTATTTATTTATTGAATACATACATCTGACGTGTGTGCTTGACATCAAATGTCTCTTAGAAGCTGTCGTCCATATAAGGGCGGGATAGACACAGAACAGAAGTAGACGACGGTTGAAGATTACACCCGGAAATTCTACAAAGCGTGTGCAATGGGCTTAGTGTTAACTCGTATTAATTTATATCAATAATATTGTGTTATTCATCTTCGTCCTGTCGAAGCTGGCAAAAAAAAAAAGAAACTTTTGTCTGGCGGGCCCTGTTTTGAGGATGAAACATCTCATTCTTTAAATATGGCTAGTCGGATGTATTATGGGATTACCTTTTAAACTGATGAAAGTCTTTCTCCCTCACTGTGGTTGTGGTAGTTTTTAAAATTTCAAATCGAGGAATTTTTCTTACCTCTTGCAGCAACTCAAGTAAGTTTCTTTATAGTAGTAAAATTAGTGTATTTTATGATTTTATTTATTGTACTAAACAAAATCTTGCATGAAATTTAATTAGTTTTGAATCTGTTCGCAAAAAACCCCACTAATTCTAGAAGTATATATTTTTAAACTTATGATGTTCTTTTTTATTACGAATTATATATTCAATGTCAGTTCTTAGTTTCAATGGATAATTTTTATCTCGCAGTAAAGGACGGCCACAAGGAAGTAAAGAAAAAAAAAAACTTTGAAAGATGACCTAATGCTTTCTTACTTCCTGGCATAAAACCGCAGATTAAAAAAAGATAAATAAAGTAAATGAGACTCGTCTATTATATGAAGCTGCCTGTAAAAATATACATATGTATTTCATTTGCAATCAACTCTAATACTGATTTTTTTATTATTTTTAATAAAAAAGTAATTTGAAATTTATAATGGGAAAATTAAAAACCTCTAACTAGATTTCGTATTTAAAATTGTGGTAACTTTATTTATATGCACTTATACGAAAAATACAAAAATGACAGATGTTACTGTATATATTTAAGACGAAAGAAGTTTGGAAATGATAAGTTATTTTTTCCTCATGTTTTTAATATAGAATATGTACTTATTTGTTTTTATTGATAGTTGAATAGCTTTTGTGAGTACCCTCTGATCTACATAAAAACTTGCCCATGTGGAAATATAAATTTTTTAAAAACATAATTTTTAAATAAGTATTTTCATTTTTTTTGGGGGGGGGAGGGGGGGATTTTGCATGAATTTTTGTAAAGCTGATATCTTAAATCTTGCACTGATTGAAAGTTTTGAACTTTTAGAGTAGGACAAGTTTAAAAACGCAAATATATTTAACAAAATACCAAAGTCATTTTTTCCCCAATGTTATTAAAGTAGAATATTTATTTATTTATTTTCATTATTCACGACTGTACATTACGACTGTAGTGCCCCCAAATTTGATGTGCAATATTTGTAAAGCTTATATTTTAAATCTGTTTCGAAATTGTACTGATTATAATCAATATTTTGAACTTTTAAAGTAAAATAAGGTTAAAAACAAAATAAATTAAAAAAATCTAATATTTAGATAAATATTTTTTGTTTTTTAATCTTGTTCTACTCCTGAAGTTCAAGATATTGATTATAATCAGTACAATGTCGTAAAAGATTTAAATTATCAGCGTAACGAAAATTGTATACCAAAACTGAGAGCACCAAAAAAAAATCAGGCTGTATTGGGGGGGGGGGGGGGAGAGAGGGGCAGGACCACAGCCAAATATTTTTCCAGGATTCAACGTGGTCAAACATGGCTACGTATGATGCTTACAAAAAAATGGCTGCGATTCAGACGTTTGAAGTGTCTGAAATTCAGACGCAAAAAGTGTCTGAAAAAATTCAGACATTTTAAAATGTCTGAAAATTGAACACCCCATTTCAGACACTTAAGTGTCTGAATTTCAGACATTTTAATTTAGAGTGTAATTCATATTTTATTAGAGAATTTTAAACACCGTGTGGAAGATACAGATACATGGAAACAAAACCTTTTCAACAAGCATTCTTTGTTACTGGAATATGTGGAAATTTGAAAAATAATTTTAAAAAAAATAAGAACTTTTTTTAACTAACACAACTTTGAAAATATTTTATCCAATTCTCAATGCGTTTTGATTCAGATAGCATGATGAAAACTTTATGGGTTAGTAAAGCATAATGCAAAAGTATATTTTTGTACTGGAAAACAGGGTCGAAAAAATGTATTTACTCGAAAATAAAGGACGTGAATTCCAAATTAAAAACGTCTGTTCGTAACTTTAACAAATATGGTAATTTATTAACTCCACTTTCAACCGACTTACTTTTTTTTTTTTTTTTTTAAGTAAAATAATATCATATGTGGTAAATGTGTAAATAGCAATAAACTGAATGGTTAGTTAGTTGATTACCCGAGTTACGGTCATAATTTGCACACGAAGGATAAACAGACAGGTATCTCCGTTTAAAATGAAATCCAAAGGAACACAAACAATAATTCATGATTGAGATTCGAGCACTGCGATTTTTAAAAGAATATAAGTCAAACTGGTATGAAACAGTAAGAACAAAAGATCTGCTTAAAACTCCATCAAAAATTTTAAATGCCTTTGGAAAGAACTTAGTCTTTCTTCGTCACGCGCAAAGAAGACGTGCTTCTACTATGAAAGCAGCAGAAAGACTGAAATTAAAGATAAGGGAAAGGAAACAAGTTAGAGAAACAGCCAATAAGAAAGTAGCATTACCCAGTCAACAGGAAAGTAGAAATCAACAGCCAATAGGAAAGTAGAAATCAACACACAATCTCAAAAGAGCATAACCCAAGCAGAAGAACACATAGTAGAAGGGGAATTAGGTAGCAAATTGGAAAATAAATAAATAAAAATTAAAAATTAAAAAATTAAAAAAGAAATTACAATAAAAGTAAAACATAGAAATAGTATATAAAATATATGGGAAAATATGAAATAAATAAAAAGGAAAAAAAAGTAATAAAAAAATCAAACTAACATTAATTAATACAAAAATATATTACTTGCAGGGCTCCACAGTCGAATACTTTTATATTCTGTTCGCCCCAGTATTTTTTTAACACAAATTTTGAAGTATGTATATTTTTGTTGCAAATGTTGTCAAAGTGTGTGTTAAGAATCTTTGTTTTGAGAAAGTGGTGCCAGTTAGAATTAAAAATAGTCGCCAGTGGCAGCCCTTAATATGGTACGACTGAAAACTTTTTTCCAAGCTGTAGTGTGGAATCAGATTTATCATTAACAATAACTTCCCGATTAAGATAAATAGCTTAATTTTCAAGCAAGTCCAATTCAGATATGCAATTGGCATTAAAATCAGATTTATCATTAACAATAACTTCACGATTAAGGTAAATAGCTTAATTTTAAAGCAAGGCCAATTCAGATATGCAATTGGCATTAAAATCAGATTTATCATTAACAATAACTTCACGATTAAGATAACTAGCTTAATTTTCAAGCAAGTCCAATTCAGATATGCAATTAGCATTAAAATCAGATTTATCATTAACCATAACTTCACGATTAAGATAAATAGCTTAATTTTCAAGCAAGTCCAATTCAGAGATACAATTGGCATTAAGGATAATTTTAACATTTTCAAAATTAAAACTATGGCCGGAATTCCAAAAATGCTTGGCATTAAAAGATTTGGGAATTTCTTGATTATTTACATAACGAGAGTGTTCTTTTAAGTGGATTTCGAGATTACTTTTATTTTGACCAATGTAAGATAACGGCTGTCATTTATCATTAAGAAGATCTTTCTGTTCTTACTGCGCTTTTTGTATAGTAGCCAGAGCTCTAAACACCAGACTAGCATTTGGGAATATTAAAGTAAATATTCCAAAATTTTTAAGGCAATTAAGGATACACACGACCGCACTGAAAGATATACGGCACGTTTCCAGCACATTTTGAGTAATGCCATTTCACTGCACGTAAAGAAATGCGAATTTCTGAAAAGCAGGTTGTTCAAAAAAGTTTCTGTATCATGATTTATATAACAAGTTTTTAAAAAAATTCGTGTACTGAAAATTTAACAAATTTAAAGCTATTAATTATTTTATTTAAAAAAACCTAATTGCTCAGTGTATTTAAATTTTCAATTATGTTTCCATTTTGCTTTTATATTAGTTAAAATGACTTTATTCCAAAAATGTTAGCATTTATATTGTAATTATTATTAAAAATATAGAAAATGGGCTGAAATAGAATTTTCGTTGTAAATTCTCATTTGAATCGAATATATTACTTATTTGGAAGAAATTAATAACCTGACATTCTAAAACTAATTTAGAGATTTGTTGTAATATGTATCAAGATATTTTCTTGTGCATATAAAGAATCTGAACAGAAATTAAAACGCATGGATCACTTTACACATGTTAAAAAAACATTTAAAAACATTATGTTATTTGTATTACTTAACTTTATAAACCATGTAAACGTACTTTCTGCAAAAAGTATGAAAATATACAGATAGTATTTAAATTTGAATAAATATGATTATGAAAACAAAAGTTAAACACCAAATAGTAGTCTAATTTTTTTAACACACATAAAATGCAATAGCTAGATCACTTAAAGATACATTTGAATTTTCATATAAAATATTTTGATGAATGCATACGGAATATTTAACCACTACACCGTTTGCCCCGCGATAAGTCGGTGATAAAAGTTTCCCCATACCTATCGCCGGTGAAGTGGTTTTAAGGAAAAATTACAAATGTTAAGCAAAATAAAACTTTAGAGAGTTAAGAGAATTTGATAGATTTGTAATGCCGAAAAATGGATGAATTGAACGGAAAACGTACTTAACCCTTTCGGGTCTGGTGTACTATTAATAGTACATGTCTTTTCATCGAGTACTATTTTTTCTTAACAGTTACTTTTTTTACTATCTACATATAGTAATGGTAGTATATGACTATTCTTTTCTTATTATGACTTCTTTCATCATTATTTGATATTTAGATTTACAATAATAAGAAAAGTTTACTTAATTCTCTTTGCACAGTTGGAGATTCTTTCATTTTATACATATATTTCACTCTTTAAATTTAAGATATAAGTTACTTTTCTGAGCTAATCATGCCTGTTAAAAAACGAGAATAATTTTGCCATACAACATTAAATCTTTTGTTATTGTTTCTTGGAATTAAAACAATATTTTTTATTTTAAAAAAATGCAAAAAAGAGTAATAGTCTAAATTAACTGCAGGTTTAATATTTCGTGATAAAACGTCAGTCAATGTTCGTCATTGTGAACATTTCTGATCCCTATAAAGAAAAACAAAAAGAGAAAGAACTGAAGAAACATGAATTTTAATAAAATTTTACCTTTAATTGCGTTTTCTCAAATACGCATAGTGAGATTTACTACGTCGATAATTTCCATATTGTGCTCGACCTTAAAAGATAATGAAACATTACTTCTACATGCAAAGGGAAAAGGAGTTACATTTTTTATACAAACGTCAAATGAATCACACAGGTTGACAACAAAGTCCTCCCCTGTAAACACATTGGTTGATTCTTATAGATGACATGATATTAAATCAGAATATGTCAATGGAATTGCTACATCAAGTACCCATTTTACTTTCTTATTTCTAAACAAGAAAGTATTGTAATAGATATTTTTTTCGACTTCCGGTTTTCGACGGGGGTCAGGGATCCCGAAAGTCATATTTATACCGAAGGTCTGCCTGTTCGTCAGTATGTCCTCATTGTTACATCGAAAGGTGTATGAAGTTATGTGTAGTATTGAACCAAACTCGTTTTGTATATTTTTGTCTCTGGCCAGCAGGTCCCCATTGAATATGGAAACATTCCGCCTGAAGAGGACGCTGTAATGGAAGCAGGACGTTTCGGTCCCGACACTTCGGTCCCGCCATTTCGGTTCCGCCCTTTTCGTCCCGAGACATTTCGGTCCCAAGACATTTCGGTCCCGAGACAATTCGGTCCCAAGACATTTCGGTCCCGAGACATTTCGGTCCCGAGACAATTCGGTCCCAAGACATTTCGGTCCCGAGACATTTCGGTCCCGAGACAATTCGGTCCCGAGACATTTCGGTCCCGAGACAATTCGGTCCCAAGACATTTCGGTCCCGAGACATTTCGGTCCCGAGACAATTCGGTCCCAAGACATTTCGGTCCCGAGACATTTCGGTCCCAAGACATTTCGGTCCCGAGACAATTCAGTCCCAAGACATTTCGATCCCGAGACAATTCAGTCCCAAGACATTTCGGTCCCGAGATATTTCGGTCCCTTCTCCAGCAAGCTGAAATTTTGTGCACTTGAAATAGGTGACAATTTTATAGAGGACATTGTAGAGTTTTTTAAATAAAGGCCTTAAAATTTTAGTAAACACACACAAATTTCGTATGGTAATCATTTTAAAAAACAAGGGGGGGGGGATTGACATTTTCTATATTTTAGTGTATCATAAGTATAAGGGTCTGATAAAGTAAGACATTTATAACTCGATCTATAATTATCGCAAAACACTCATATTTTGTATGGTAAACGAAATCTTTATAAAAGGAGGGACATTATCAAATTTTTTAACTGAACTCCCTAAATTTTAGTATAACTCGAATATAAGGACTCGAAAACGCAAACACTTATAACACAGATCAAAATTGTCGTAGCCCACACAAATTTCCTATGATAATCATAATCTTTTTATAAGGCAGGGGGGGGGGGGGCTCTGTTGACTTTTTATACATTTTAGTGTATCTTAAGTATAAGGTCCTGATAATTTAAAACATTTATAACTCTCTCTGTAATTATCGTAATCACACTCATATTTTGTACGGTAAACGTAATCTTTAAAAAAAGAGGTACATTATAAGATTTTTTAACTGAACCCTTGAAGTTTTAGTATAACCGAATATAAGGGCCCGAAAACCGCAAACACTTATAACTCGCAATCAAATTGTAGCACCCCATGCAGATTTTATATGGTAGAAGTAATCGTTTTCAGGAGTGGGGGAAGAGAGAGTTCTGTGGATTCTTTATAGAAGCTCCTCATATTTTAGTCTATCATAAATATAAAGTCCAGACAATTTAAAAATATTTATAAGTCGAGCTTTAATTTTCATATGCAAATGCCTATGCCAAAATGCACATATTCAATTGTATATAATTTGCACACTATGTGATTAATAATGAAAAAATCTGCAAATATTTTTACAAATCTTTATTTTATCCTATTATTTAACGGCGCATCAATTTTAAATGTATTGCATTTTACATATTTTTTAAAAAGGGGGTTCTTAACATGGAATTGTGATAAAGACACATTATTTTTTAAATTCTGCACCGGAACAGACTAGAACTTTCTATTTTATTTTAATAATTATTTTAATTTACTATTTTTTGAAAAACTATTTAAAAGTTTGCATTAATCTTTTTACATGTAACAATAATATTACTGCTATTTCTACCGGAATCGAATGCGAAGTTTAAAAATATTTTTAATTTTGAACCACTTCACCGTTTGCCCCGAGATAACTCGGGAATAAAAGCACTTTTTCCCCATACCTGTCGACGGTGAAGTGGTTTGCACAATTACAAATCCTTTTTAATATATTTAAGACTTTTATATGCTTATTACATTCAAAAACTACGAGCACAATAAACATAAATCAAAAATTTAAAATTTCTATTGTGATAAAATATTCTTTTCGTATTTAAAATTAATTCTGTATTTCAAATATTTCTTTGTTATTTATTTGACTTATATACTTAGAATTAAAGCAGCCTACATGTTTTAATATGACAAATAAAAAATAAAAATGAAAACACAAAAAAATAACATAAAATCTCAAAATAGTAATGTATAGTGAATCACTTTTACGTAAAATTTCATTTTAAATTAAGAAATTTTATAAATATATCACAATGAAGAAATTTGGAAATTTAGAAAACATGTTTGGCTTTTCTTGATATCTATATGTTATTCATTCAAAAGAATATTATACATGTATATATATATGTCAAGTGTAGATGTCCTGGCTTCCCCCATTTGATTATGCTAAATAAAGATCCAGATAGAAGAATTATTCTACTCGCGCTCTCTTTATTCTAGTCAGCCGGCGCTTTTTTGTGGCCACACTGCATTTTTCAACTTTAATGGCTTAAAAAAACAGGGACGACATGCAGTGGCGTAGCCAGAATTTCGTTTCGGGGGGTGGGAGGGTCCAGAATTTTCCCTTCATGTTATATATATAGTAACACCTGTCAAGATGAAATTGTAAATATTGGTGAAAATTTCCGTTTTACACAGGTTTCCGTGTTATTTGGTGTATTTGTATAGTATTCTTTTCCGTAGCACTATGGAACATTTATGTTTAAGACAGAACTCCGTTATAGGCAGGTTCCATTTTTAAAAGTTTTGTGTATTTATATAAATATACTTATATATATCATATGAATAGAATAAAACTTGTCAAAATAGTAATTGTCTATAACAGAATCCTGTCTTTAACGTAAGCGTTACATGGTCTTAATATGAATTGCGATACAATTAAATTTGCTGTAAACCTGTCTGAAAAGGGGATTTTCACCCTTCTTTAGTGAAGCATAGTGAAACCTGTGAAAGCGGAATCTTTCTATAACGGAATCCTGTCTCAAACGGAAGAGTTTCAGAATCCCTGCGAAAAGAACAATAGATCTTATTGAGGTAGTGTATCTTAGAGGTATAATTAATTACACTTCTTTACATGGAAGCCTGTCTAAAATGGAGCTTTTTACCAGTGCTTGGAATCTTGTCTTGACTGTGTATATATGATAGAAGTATTTCGAGTAACTTTAAGAATTTAGGTATATCCTTATTTAATTTCTTAATTTTTAAAAAAAGCATGAATAAAAAATATAAGGCCAATCTCTATAACTGCAACTAATAATACATTCAAGTTACATTAATATTTACCAGTGAAAAAGATTCACTTATGATGTAAAAAGCTGAGCGCATACTGAAGAGTTAAATTTAATTAACCCATTCGCTGTCATTCACGAGTATACTCGTGGCTTTAATTTATTGATTACTTTGTCACCACTATTTTAGAATAAAAAAAAAGCCTCATTTATTGGCAGAAATTTCGCTGTATTAGTAAAGCGAAATTTATCTTTCTGAATTTGTGCTGACAAACGACCTTCAACAAAAAATTTGAAAATTCTTAGTTTTGGCAGCGAATGGGTTAAATCAAGTTTCATATTACATAACATTTGCCTGCAATAAAGTTAGGGCCAAGTGGTTAAGTGTAAAACAGCAATTTTCATGTTTAATTTCTTGCCATTGAATTAAGAATTTGTGCTGTAACAGATATTGGATAATGATTTCACATAAGTGTCAATCGCATGAGCCGTTCATGTGATCCGCCGCGCTCCCCATGGAAATTTTTGAGGTAACCCAGATAGCATGAACATTAGCAGAAAGTTTGATTTTTTCTGATATTATCTTGCCGTGACAAATTTGAATTGAGAAATTCGCAGCAAATGTCCCACAAGGTATACCATCACCCACTTGCATGAGTAACTACTCATGACTGATGATGTGAAACTGATGGCAAGACTGTCTTTAATTCACGAAAGTGACGAAAGCAAAAAATCTCTCTGTTGAGAGACTCAACAACAATGAGAATCAGCACATACGCAGAAATTGCAGAAATTTTATTCGGTAGGCACCGTTTTTTCTAAACGCTATACTTATTAAACACCAAAGAATGCTCGAAATGAAAAGTACAAATATTACCTAAACTTGTTTATGGTGATAAAACCTATGCATGCGCCTTCTGACGGCGCTTTCGCATCAATTCGCAATCAAATTCGCATCAATAGACCTGATCAGGTCTATTGACCCCTTCGAAGGGGTTAAACTTATAGTGTGATATGGAAAGATTACTACTTTGCAGTAAGTTTGCAGTATTTTTGATTACTTGTTTGCCGTTAGTTTGCAATAAATTTCATACAGCATGAATTTAACTTGCACGACAAGTTGAAAACACTCATAGTTATATTGTTAAGTAAAAAAAGAAATTCAAAAATTAAATTGTTTTTATTAAACGTATTTATCAATTCAAAATTATTTTAATTATTAATTGTTTAGATAACTAATTTATCAATTGCTTGTTTAAAAACTATTGCATGAACTATATAATAGTTTTTATAGGGTAAATACAAATATATATTTTTTTAATTTTCGGTTATTATAACGTTATTAACTTCATTAGGATGTATAAAAGTGATAAGGGTTCTGAAGATAAACATGTTGTTTATTCATTTATTAGTTAGCTTATAATATTATTTTTGCTCTTTAATTATAATTAATTAATAATTTCTTACTTTTTGCGAATTGTAAATTATAACTGTACTTAAAAAATTAAAATCTGCATAATATCACCTAACACTGTTAAGAGGTATTTTTACGTATTTGTACAATGTTGCATTATTATTATTATTCTTCTTCTTCTTCTTATTATTATTATTATGTTTAATTAATTAATTAATTAATACTTAGACTTTATGTTTTTGGCTGATTTTTCAAAAAATTCCTATATTATTTTTTGGAAATTATAAATTAAAACTTTTGAATAAAAACTTTAACTGCTATTAATAATTGCTACTAATAATTGCTATTAATTAATTCTCAAAAAAATTAGGAATTTTAGTATAAAAATTAAATTAATATTTTATTAAATATATTTTTTATTTAATGTATCCTTAATTTATTAAAATAATAACATTATTAATATACATTACATTTTTTTACTTTAAAATAAACTCAATACATAATACATTTTATATTCAATTTATCATATAGTAGTTATAAACTGAAATTTATCTTTTACATGTTTATTTATTTTATATTTAAAGTCACCTAAATTTAAAACTATTAATATAATTAAAAATAAAACTAAAATAAAAAATTGTTAATTTTTTTTTTCTGGGAAAGTGGGAGGAAAAGGGTAATATTAAAAATCAATAAATAAATGACAAATACAAACAAGTTGGAAATTGCTCGTCAAACGTGGCAAATGAGGTGCGTTCGTACTATAACTAATTTTATAATTATTTTTTGCACCCCATATTGTACTGAATGTATATATTTTTTTTTTTGCACTTCATGAGTGCATAGCCTGTGACATCATTAAAATGCACTTGCAATATTTTTTTTCCCATTCCCCGTAATGTAACGCAAAAGTTTTGACTGTGTCTGTAATTAAACTATGCACCGATTTTTATAAAATTCCAAATGGCTCGACAAAATTTTGTAACAATTATATATTTAAAATTTCAGACCACTCGGAAGGCTGTAACATCATTAAAATGCACTTGCAATAATTTTTTCCCATTGGCCGTAATGTAACGGAAAATTTTTGACTGTACCTGTAATTAAATTATACATCCGATTTTCATAAAATTTGAAATGGCTCGACAAAATTTTGTAACAATTATATATTTAAAATTTCAGACCATTCGGAAGGCTCTAACATCATTAAAATGCACTTGCAATAATTTTTCCCATTGGCCGCAATGTAAAGAAAAAATTTGACAGTCCCTGTAATTAAACTATGCATCCGATATCCATAAAATTTGAAATGGCTCGACAAAATTATGCAACAATCATATATTTAAAATTTCAGACCATTCGGTTGAGTTGTTTTTGCTCTGTTATATGCGGACAGGCAGGCAAGCAGACGGACGGACTGAACGACGACTATAGGTGCTACGTATTTATACAATTACGAACGCACCTAAAAACCTTAGTTTTGTCAGTTAAAAATTGAAAATAAAATTAATTAAAATAATACTTACACTATTACATAAAATAAAAAATAATCATCTTATTACAAAGAAATAGACCCAGTTTCAATAAAATTAGTTCACAAAAATCGTCTACAATGGGTGAGAAGACTGTTAAAAATGCAACCAATAATTATTTTTAAAAAAATGAAGCGGTGGGTGGAGTTTTTTGACAACAAAATATTTTTCCTGGCACACCTAATTACCAAATCACTATTGTTTTCCCAATGTTTATAATGGTAAAGTAACTTATGAAAACAAAATTATAACTTTGTATTATAAAAGTAATAAGAAAAATTAAATATTTTTGCTTCAATAAATATATCTCATTTCTGAATTATTAAAGGAGAGGATGTAGAAGAATGATTTGAGGAAATATTTACCTACAATAGCTTATAAGTGTCCAATTGAATTATTGAAGACATTTATTATTAATCTAATTGTAAGAAGGAGAAAAAATAAGAACAGTTTTTTAAATTATTTAATTAATGATGATAATTTAAAGGTTCTAAAAAACGTATGAAAACAACCAAAAAATCATCTATGGCAGTTTATAGTATATATAAAATACCTAATATTAATAACAAATAATAAAGCTTAAAAAATCCATTTTGTTAAATAATAATAATAATAAAAATACAATGTCCCCTGTAAAATTATATCACGTTGTTCAATCAAACAAATTTTCAGCTCGCTGTGATTTCATTATTACGAGTTATAAAAGTTTAAATTTATCGGATTGTTATATTTAGCTTTTTTTTTTTTTTAATTTGGGGGATGTTAAAAAAATTAAAAAAGGTCCCAAATAATGTTTAAATTACAGCGTTTGGCGGCCCACGACAATTAGAATACGAGTTATAAGGTGGTGGGCACCGAAATGACAAGGGACCGAAATGGCTAAGGACCGAAATGGCCAGGGACCGAAATGGCTGGGGACCGAAATGGCCAGGGACCGAAATGTCTCGGGACCGAAATGGCCAGGGACCGAAATGTCTCCGGACCGAAATGGCCAGGGACCGAAATGTCTCGGGACCGAAATGGCCAGGGACCGAAATGTCTCCGGACCGAAATGGCCAGGGACCGAAATGTCTCCGGACCGAAATGGCCAGGGACCGAAATGTCTCGGGACAGAAATGGCCAGGGACCGAAATGTCTCGGGACCGAAACGGCGGGACCGAAATGTCGTGTACCCCGCTGTAATATCGATTTTTGTGCCCTTTTCATTATTGTACTATTAAAAAGTGAATGAAGTTACGCATAGAATTGAACCAAATTTCTTGTGTATGTATTTCACATGTGCCACGTGAATTTGGTAACAATCCGTCGGAAGGCAGCGCTGTAATAGCCTATTTCTCAAGATTTTTCATAGTTCTTTTGTACATCAGCTGTTCATGCAGCGAAGGCAATCCGCAAACAGCTTACCCGGCGATTTTCAAGCAGATGATGTACAGCAGAATAACGAAAAATATTGATTTTCTTAAGTATTATGATTGATAGTAACTCGTTTTACTCTGATTAATAAAATGAAGCAGAAACTTAAGATGAAAATCAAAGTTGATGTAATATTGAAGTAATACCACTGAAGTATTAACATGTGTAAAAGCGTTTTAAAATATTAACATGTAAGAGAAAAAAGAAAATTTTTGGATTGACATATCCCAAAACTTTCTTTAGGTGGTTTTAGGAGGATTTAGTTTTTAGGAACACTTGCTTTTAAAAGTAAAGTATTTTATATCTTGCTAAAATACAAGTGAAAAACTATGTAAAAAGGTAAGTGTCTATAATGCTATGTAAATTACATATAAATAAATCTTTATAAAGCATCAGTGGAGTTGCAGTGGCAAAGGGAATGAAAATATGTTAGTGGATACTGCTGCACACGAAAGGAAGGGGGAGACAAGGACACAAAAAGATACAAATGTCAACGAATCCAATACACATTAGAAATGTCAGCAAGTTAGATTTTCTTGACATATTTTGTCAATTTGTTATCTAAGACAGTGGAAATAGCTTTTAATTATTATAATTTTATCCTGCATTGCAAATTGATAATCACTCATGTCTGCGAAAATTGCAACACCGTGAAGGAATCAAAATAATTGCATGAAATTTAATACATAAACGACTGCTATTGGTAGAAACAAATGATTATATTTTCAAAGCAAAAAAACAATATTAAGTGTCCGAATCAGTACTTGGTGTAGCCACCACGCGCTGCAATAAGTACTGCTATACGACATGGCATGCAGTGAAACAGATTTTAAATGTTTGCCTGTGGAAGAGCATTCCATATTCTTTGTATGCGTACCCAAAGTTCATCTGTAGAAGCTATAAAAAGAGGATAACAAAAAAGACGACGATCAACGAAATCCCTCACATGCGCAATTGGTGACATATCCGGCGAATACACAGGCCAAGGAAGAAGGTGTGTGTGTTCTGCTAACAAGAGGTCATAAATATTCCTTGCAACATGTGGGCGGGCAATATCCTGTTGAAAGATAGCTCCAGGACTGATTTGAAGTAAAGGAATGACTTCGGGGTCCTGCACTTCACTCATGTATCTGTTGCTGTCAGATTACGCACAATTCGTGTCAACTGCGATCGTCCAAAATGCGATATCGCATCCCAGACCATAACTCCTGGCGTTCGCCCAATATGACATACGGCAATGGACTTCAGAAGGTAGCGTTCACCCGGAAAGAGTTTAACACGAATGTGGCCATGATCGTACCACAAATTACAGCGAGATTCGTCAGATAAAATAACTTGTTACCAATCTGCATGCCAGTCTCTATGTTGATGAGCCGATAGCAGCCGCGGGTGTAGATAGTTTTGAGGAAGGGGGGTCCTGTATAAAGGAGGTCTTACACGCAGTCCACGGTGCAGCAGATGTCCCTGATTTGACGATGCAGGCAGTGATAGAACTGCAGCAGTTGACTGCTATGCGGACCATGTGTCTATCATGGCACGTGGATGTCACCGTTCGGGGTTCACTCTCATATTTCCGAGTTGCCCAATCCTCGTGGGTCCACTGCTTCCAAACTCGCATAACTCTGCTGCTGTTACGCTGCACACCAGCTGCTATTGCTCGATAGGAAAAACCTCTTTTATGATGATTCTCCTACATTCAAACTCCGTCAGTTGTTGAAAAGCCGCTCTCTTTCGTCGAAGAGGCATAGTTACGTCTCACCTAACGTTTCAAATTAGCAAATAACCATAGGCAATTCTCAACGTCTCGCTTCAGCCCTCGTATTATACGGTTTCATCAGCAGTACAGAGGACTCTATTCAACCCACACATGCGTGGTGACTCTGATATTGGATTAATTTGCATAACATAGTACACTTTGCATTCTCTGAAATTTTCTGCTCAATAGCGTCTTTTCTTCAAGGTGTTGCAATCTTCACAAGCATGAGTTTAATAGTCTTTCATTATTTGCAATTATCATAAAACTTGTTATGTACATAATTAAAAACTATTATATATTATGAAAATTTAAACTATTCTGTAAAAAATTACAAGGTCTATAATGATATGTAAATTGCATATAAATAAATATTTATAAAACATCACTCGAATTACAGTGGCAAAAGGAATGAAAATGTGTTTGTGTATACCGCTGCACACGAAAGGGAAATGGAGTTAAACACACAAAAAGATACAATGTCAACAAATACAAATACACAGTAGAAATATCAACAAATTAGATTTTCTTGACACATTTTGTGAATTTGTTACCTAAGACAGTGAAAAAAAGTTACATTATTTTAATTTTTACCAGCATTAAAAATTAATATAATAGTCTTTCATTCTTTGCAATTATCATAAACTGGTTATGTAAATAGTTAAAAACTATTATATATTACTTAAATTTAAACTATTATGTAAATAACTAAATGTATATAATGCTATGTAAATTACATAGAAAAAAATCTATCTAAAACATCAGTCGAGTAAAAGGAATGAAAATAAGTTAGTTGATACTAAAACACACGAAAGGGGGGGGGGGGGGCGGCGTAGCTTAAGACACAAAAGATACCAATTTCAATAAATACAAATACACAATAGAAATGTCAACAAGTTAGATTTTTGTGACACATTTTGTCAATTTGTTATCGAAGACATAGAAAATAGTTTTTCATGATTTTAATTTTATCCAGCATCGCAAATTAATATAATTGTCTTTCATTATTTGCATTTGATATAAAAAAAAGTCCTTCCGGCCAGTGCCGGGAGGAACACTGTAAAAAAAAATGGTAACGTTCCATGTAAAATCCAGGAACGTTTCGCCTTTTCTCAGGTTTTCAGAATAATTTAGCTTTTTCCTGTGAAATTCTGGTTTTCTTATCTGAAACATTCCTGAACAAAAGTTGGAAACAGCAAAACGCTGCGGCCGCCATTTATTATTTTTTTGCTATAATCCGTTGCTCGCGCGCGAGTGTCGAAAAAGAATTCCTTAAATGAATGTAAAATAATCAATATGGAATGCAAATAAATCAATAGACGACATAATCCTTTACGTCTCTATTGTCGACAATTCAGATGAAAATACAATACCTCCGTGACATCGCTAAGAGATTATATCTCGTACTTGTCTGTGGAATGTTTAAGGAGCAGACCGTGTAAAAAAAATACACCTATTATTTGGATTTCCATTAACCAGGGGACCATCAAACATGATTCTCACCGATTTTGATTAATTTAAAGTATGTTTTAGAGTTCTTATCTCTAATTATTCTTGTGAAATGATTTCTTCAAATGGGACTTAGATTTTCAGAAATTAGATGCCGAGGTTTAGCATACGTTTCAATTACCCATTAGTTTGCAGTTCTCAACGTCTCTTTCGTGGTGTGGACGCAGAAAGCTCGCGCGCCACCCGTACGGCCCGAGGTCGATGCTACCTCTGGACTTTTTTTTTTCTTTTTTAATTAATTTTATATTTTAACACTTTATTACAATTTGATTTAAATTTGATATATATTTGACACTTTGAATTGCTGCAAATTTGAATTTTTTTTTTATTTTCGGAAAAAATATACAATTACGTTTAGGTTTTTTTTTTTTTTTTTTTTTTTTTCATGAAAATTTATATGTATTTTATCTAACTTGTAAACTAACATTATTACTAACGAAAATCCAAAATATTTTATGTCTAGATTTTTTTTCTAATTATTATTTACATTTATATATTTTAAGCAAAGTTCAGAAACAATATATCATATATATATTTACTTTATTGAATTTTAACTGAAAATTTATTTTTTCGTGTAAATTATAAATAATAATTTTGATGTCAATTTCAAAATATTTTTTCATTCTAACAAATAATGATAATAAAGCGAAAATTGTCAACTGGAAATGTAAAAATCGTCTGCGGAACCCGCATGCTGTGAAATGTCAGTAATGTTTTGCTGTCAACAGAAATATTCCTGGTATTTCGCAGGAAACTTAATGGCATTTCTGTAGAAAGTTTTTAACATATACAGTAAAGTTCCAGTCATTTTCAAGAAATGTTTCTTGGAAATAATGGGCAACTCAGCTGCCCATTTTTTCCCAGGAACGTTGCGGAATTTTTTTTTACAGTGAAGAGGTAGCTTTCATATTCCTTATTTTTAAAAAGCCAACTTATATTATCCAAACACACGAAGCTCAATTTAGTGGAAACCGAATATAGGAGATTCAATACTAATTTTTATCAATAGTAAATCATTATGAATGAGACTTTCGCGAAATTAGTCAGCTTTATCCAAGCTGCTTTTATTTAAAGTAACTTGTATTTGGCTGCCAAATTCGGCGATTATTTAAAGTGCCTGCCATTTTAAGACAACATGGTGGATGAGGCTAACCAGTGAACTTGGTCGAGACCTTAGTAATTGCTGTGCACATGCTCACTCACATCGGAATCGGTTGATATATAAGAGTGCTGTCGCAGGCAAAATATCAGATTTTTCAAAATGTCACCCACATTAGAAATTGAAACTGCTATATCTGAGCCATTTTTTAAGATAAAGACAAACAAAAAATGATCCTGAATCTTTATATCAAGGTCAAATACTTAAGAAAGAAACCTTTTTCAATTTCTAATTTTCTTGCACCTCACTTTCAAAAAAAAAAAAAAAAAAAAAAAAAAAAAATTAATTTGATGGCCGCCATTTTGAAACAAGATGGCTGATGAAGCTGGCCAGCGAACTTGGTCGAGATCTTGATGTATACTATCCACATGCCTTCTTACATCGAAATAGGTGAATACGTGTGTTATCGAGTGAAAAATACATGATCGTTTCAAAGTGTTAGCCATGCTAGAAATTCAAAGTGTATAATTCAACCATTTTTTAAGATATAAACAAAAGAACAAATTTTCAGAAACAAAAACTGCTCCAGAATCTTTGTATCAAGGCCAAACACATAATTTTTTTTTTTTCATTTTCCAATTTTTTAATACCTTAAATTAATTTTTTTTAAATGGCAACCCTTTTGAAATAAGATGGCGAATGAAGCTGGCCAACGAACTCGGTCGAGACATTGGTATATACTATGTACAGAGACAGACAAAGTTACATCCAAATCGATTCATAAATACGCTTGTTATCGCGTGACAAAAATCAGGTCGTTTTAAAATGTCAGCCACAATAGAAATTCAAAATGCTATAACTCAGCCATTTTTTTAGATATAGACGAAACAAAACCTGTTCCGGAATCTTTGTATTAAGGTAAAACACATACAAAAAAATCTTTTTCATTTTCTAATTTTTTGGTATCTCATTTTAAATTTTAAATTTTAAAAGTTTTTTTAAATGGCCGCTTTTTTTAAACTAGATGGCGGATGAAGCTGGCCAACGAACTCGGTCGAGATATTTGTATGTACTATGTACACGCCAAGGTACATCCAAATCGGTTCATAAATACGCCTGTTATCACGTCACAAAAATCAGGACGTTTCAAAATGTCAGCCACGATAGAAATTCAAAATGCTATAACTCAGCCATTTTTTTAAGATATAGACGAAACAAAAACTGCTCCCGAATCTTTTTATCAAGGTCAAACACATAAGAAAAAAATATTTTTTCAATTTTAAGTTTTTTGGTACCACATTTCAAATTTAAATTTTTCTTAAAAATTTAAATGGCCGCCATTTTTAAACAAGATGGCGGATGAAGCTGGCCAACGAATTCGGTCGAGACATTGGTATGTACTATATATAAACGAAGTTGCATCCAAATCGGTTTATAAATACGCCTTTTATCGCGTGACAAAATTCAGGACGTTTCAAAATGTCAGCCATGCTAGAAATTCAAAATGCTATAACTGAGCCATTTTTTAAGATATAGACGAAACAAAAACTGCTCCGGAGTCTTTGTATAAAGGTCAAATACATAAGAAAAAATATTTTTCTATTTTCAGTATTTTGGTACCACATTTCAAATTTTAAATTTTTTTTTTAAAATTTTAAATGACCGCCATTTTGAAACAAAATGGCGGATGAAGCTGGCCAACGAACTCGGTCGAGACATTGGTATTTACTATGTACACCCCGAATTACATCCAAATCGGTTCATAAATACGAGAGTTACACTATGACAAAGATCAGATATCTACCCTATATATATAAAATCCTAATGAAACGAATTTATGAAACAAATATATGAAACGCCTGAAATGTATCGATTCATTGAATCGACTGATTAAACAACTGATTTAGTTTCACGGCGATTTCTCCTAAAATATGGAATACTTTGCGATGAAATTAACACCAAAAATCTGTGTTGATCCACAGATCTCAAAGCTGGTATTAGAATTTTAGGTAGCTTTCTTTACAAAAAAGCTACCTATTGCAGCCGTTCGGAGGAAAGCGATTTCAAAAAATTTTGGTATATTTTCATCGATCATGACCCTCAGACCCCGAAACCACCCTCCGTTCAAAATTGATATATATATATATATATATATATATATATGACCTATGTCACACTGTAACTCCCGTAATTATGAACCGATTTCGATGTAATTCGGTGTGTACATAGTACATACCAATGTCTCGACCGAGTTCGTTGGCCAGCTTCATCCGCCGTTTTGTTTCAAAATGGCGGCCATTTAAAATTTTTAAAAAAAATTTAAACTTGAAATGTGGTACCAAAAAATTAAAAATGGAAAAAATATTTTTTTCTTATGTATTTGACCTTTATACAAAGATTCTGGAGCAGTTTTTGTTTCGTCTATATCTTAAAAAATGGCTGCGTTATAGTATTTTGAATTTCTAGCGTGGCTGACATTTTGAAACGTCCTGAATTTTGTCACGCGATAAAAGGCGTATTTATGAACCGATTTGGATGTAATTCAGTGTGTCCACAGTACATACCAATCTCTCGACCTAGTTCGTTGGCCAGCTTCATCCGCCATTTTGTTTCAAAATGGCGGCCATTTAAAATTTTTTTAAAAATTTAAAATTTGAAATGTGGTACCAAAAAATTGAAAATGGAAAAATATTTTTTTCTTATGTATTTGACCTTTATACAAAGATTTCGGAGCAGTTTTTGTTTCGTCTATATCTTAAAAAATGGCTGAGTTATAGCATTTTGAATTTCTGGCGTGGTTGACATTTTGAAACGTCCGGAATTTTGTCACGAGATAAAAGGCGTATTTATGAACCGATTTAGATATAACTTCCTTTATACATAGTACATACCAATGTCTCGACCGGGTTCGTTGGCCAGCCTCACCCGCAATCTTGTTTAAAAATGGCGGCCATTTAAATTTTTAAGAAAAATTTAAATTTGAAATGTGGTACCAAAAATTGAAAATTGAAAAAATATTTTCTTCTTATGTGTTTGACCTTGATAAAAAAATTCGGGAGCAGTTTTTGTTTCGTCTATATCTTAAGAAATGGCTGAGTTATAGCATTTTGAATTTCTAGCGTGGCTGACATTTTGAAACGTCCTGATTTTCCTCACGTAATAACAGGCGTATTTATGAACCGACTTGGATGTACCTTGGTGTGTACATAGTACATACAAATATCTCGACCGAGTTCGTTGGCCAGCTTCATCCGCCATCTTGTTTCAAAATGGCGGCCATTTAAAAAAATTAAAAAATAAAAAAATTTAAATGAGATACCAAAAAATTGGAAAATGAAAAAGATTTTTTTTTTGTATGTGTTTGACCTTAATACAAAGATTCCGGAACAGTTTTTCTTTCGTCTATATCTAAAAAAAAATGGCTGAGTAATAGCATTTTGAATTTCTCTTGTGGCTGACATTTTAAAACGATCTGATTTTTGTCACGCGATAACAGGCGTATTTATGAACCTATTTGGATGTAACTTGGTCTGTACATAGTACATACCAATGTCTCGACCGAGTTCGTTGGCCAGCTTCATTCGCCATCTTGTTTCAAAAGGGTTGCCATTAAAAAAAATTAAATTTAAAATTCAAAATGAGGTATTAAAAAATTGGAAAATGAAAAAGATTTTTTTTTATGTGTTTGGCCTTGATACAAAGATTCCGGAGCAGTTTTTGTTTCTGAAAATTTATTCTTTTGTTGATATCTTAAAAAATGGTTGATTTATAGCACTTTGAATTTCTAGCATGGCTAACATTTTGAAACGATCTTGCATTTGTCACGCGATAACACACGTATTCGCCTATTTCGATGTAAGAAGGCATGTGGATAGTATACATCAACACCTCGACCAAGTTCGCTGGCCAGATTCATCAGCCATCTTGTTTCAAAATGGCGGCCATTAAATTAAAAAATATATATATATTTAAAGTGAGGTGCAAAAAAATTAGAAATTGAAAAAGGTTTCTTTCTTAAGTATTTTATCTTGATATAAGGATTCAGGAGCATTTTTTGTTTGTCTTTACCTTAAAAAATGGCTCAGATATAGCAGTTTCAATTTCTATTGTGGGTGACATTTTGAAAAATCTGATTTTTTGCATGCGACAGCACTCCTATATATTAACCGATTCCGATGTGAGTGAGCATGTGCACAGCAATTACTAAGATCTCGACCAAGTTCACTGCTTAGCCTCATCCACCATGTTGTCTTAAAATGTCAGGCACTTTAAGAAATTGCCGAATTTGGCAGCCAAATATAAGTTACTTTAAAGAAAAGCAGCTTGGATAAAGCTGACTAATTTCGCGAAATTCTCATTCATTATATTGATAAAAATTAGTATTGAATCTCCTATATTCGGTTTCCACTAAATTGAGCTTCGTGTAATTGCATGATATAAGTTGGCTTTTTACTTTCTTCTATCTTCAATAGAAGAAAGTATTGTAATCGAGATTTTTTTCGACTCCCGGTTTTCGACGGATTTGCATGTTTTAGGGGTCAGAGATTCCAAAAAACATGTTTATAGAAAATGTCTGTCTGTCTGTGTGTCCGTCTGTCCGTCTGTCCGTCTGTCCGTCTGTCCGTCTGTCCGTCTGTCTGTCGCCATTGTGCCATCAAAAAGTGTATGAAGTTATGTATAGAATTAAACCAAAATTTTATTATAAGTTTTTGGCTATGGCAAGCAGGTCCTCCCGGAATTTGGAAAAAATTCGCCGGTAGGGGGCGCTGATATAACAATTTTTGTGCGATTTTGAATATTGTACCATCCAAAAGTGTATGGAGTTATGCATAGAATTGAACCAAATTTTTAGTTTAAGTTTTTGGATATGACAAGCAGGTCCTCCCTGAATTTGGAAAAAATTCGCCGGTAGGGGGCGCTGTAAATGCGTTTTTTGTGCGATTTTGAATATTGTACCATCGAAAAGTGTATGAAGTTATGCATAGAATTGAACCAAATTTTTAGTTTAAGTTTTTGGCTATGGCAAGCAGGTCCTCCATGAATTTGGAAAAAATTCGCCGGTAGGGAGCGCTGTAATAGCGATTTTTCTGCGATTTTGAATATTGTACCGTCCAAAAGTGTATGAAGTTATGCATAGAATTGAACCAAATTTTTAGTTTAAGTTTTTGGCTATGGCAAGCAGGTCCTCCATGAATTTGGAAAAAATTTGCCGGTAGGGGGCGCTGTAATAGCGATTTTTCTGCGATTTTGAATATTGTACCGTCCAAAAGTGTATGAAGTTATGCATAGAATTAAACCAAATTTTTATTTTAAGTTTTTGGCTATGGCAAGCAGGTCCTCCCTGAATTTGGAAAAAATTCGCCGGTAGGGGGCGCTGTAATAGCGATTTTTGTGCGATTTTGAATATTGTACCGTCCAAAAGTGTATGAAGTTATGCATAGAATTAAACCAAATTTTTATTTTAAGTTTTTGGATATGGCAAGCAGGTCCTCCCTGAATTTGCAAAACATTCGCCGTTAGGGGGCGCTGTAATAGCGATTTTTGTGCGATTTTGAATATTGCACCATCCAAAAGTGTATGAAGTTATGCATAGAATTGAACCAAAAAAAATTTTTAAGTTCTTGGCTATGGAAAGGAGGTCCTCCCTTAATTTGTAAAAAAACTGCTCGTAGAGGGCGCTGTAATAACGATTTTTGTACAATTTTTGTGCCATTTTGAATATTGTACCGCCGAAAAGTGTATGAAGTTATGCATAGAATTGAACCAAATTTTATGTGTTTATTTTTGGTCATGTCACGAAGGTCCTCCCTGAATTTGGAAAATTTCTGCCGGAAGGGGGCACTATAATTGCGATGTCTGTACCATTTTCATTATTGTACCATCGAAAAGTGTATGAAGTTATCCATATAATTGAACCAAATTTTCTGTGCATGTTTCTGGCTATGGCAAACAAGTCCTCCCTGAACTTGAAAAAATTCCAAAAGAAGGGGGCGCTATAATTCCGATCTCTGTGCCATTTTCATTATTGTACCATCGAACAGCGTATAAAATTATGCATACAATTGAACCAAAATGTTTGTGCTTGTTTTTGGCTTTGGCCAACAGGTTCTCCTTGAATTTGGAAATATTGCGCGGTAAAGGGGCTCCGTGCTAGCGATTTTTGTATACTTTTCTTGATTTTTCCTAGTTCTATTGTGCATCGGCGGCTCATGCAGCGGCGGGAACTCGCTTCCTGCTATGCCGGCTATTCGCAAACAGCTGATAACGACAGAATAAGGAAAAATTAATAATTTTAACAAATATCATGATATAGATTAACTCGTTTTTAGTCCGTTTAATTGACTTGAGCAGAAATTTAAGATGAAAATCAAAGTTGGTATAGTATTGAACTAATAATATTGAAGTATTAACATGGGTAACTAGGTTTTGAAATATTAAGATGTATAAGATAGAAGAAAGTTTTGGGATTGGCACATCCAACTAGTTTTAAATAAGGATTATGAAAGCTACCTCTTCCTCCCGGCACTAGCCGGAAGGACTTTTTAAATTCCAATTAGTTTTCGAAATATTAATTTTTTTCTAATTTTAAATTTTTTCTAATGACGGCAACTCAAATTTTAATCATAACAGAATTTTTTTTTTCATAATTCAGAAAAGGTTACTATTTTAAATTAATTTGGCGACAGTTGGGCCTCCTTTAAATCTATGCTAAGAATAATGCTTTTTTTTTATTTCATTATCATTTGATTAAATACAAAACTTTCATTTAAAAACGAAACATTTAAATTGGTGACTTTCACTTCTTAAAAAAAAAAAAAAAAAAAAAAAAAAAAAAAAAAAAAAAAAGAACGAAAAGAAAAATATTAGACACAGATGTCATATACGCACCGGGGTACCTAATTGGCGCACAAATGGCTTTATTTTGATAGACATGGTAACCCGGCTATTGTTGTTTATTTAATAATAAATGTATATTTACTTTTATTTCTTTTTTAAATTTATATAAATTATTTTGTTCTATAGTAATTAAATATTTTTTTCGCTATTTCCTTTGGAAAATAATAGAAAATAATTAAAAAATACGGTACAATGTAGTAGTTATTCCGTCACCCAATTTCGCAAATTATATAAATCGCCAAATTGTACAGATTGACAAAATTTTTATTTTAAATAACGAAAGAACAAATAAATTAGTATAACATTAATAAATATAAAAATAAAACGTCGAAATAAAAATCATTTGATGACGTAAACACGTGTAACTTGCTAAAAGTCAAGTGAATGTGACATTTACGATCAAGCATTATTGACATTTAATCTTAGAGTTCGCGATAGATTTTTTGTCGACGGGATAACTAAGTAGTACGAAAAATACATATGTAACTGGTATTCGAAAACGAGGCTTTCGCCAAATTTTCGTAAAAAAAAAAAAAAAAAAAAAAAAAAAAAAATCGTGCCAAACATGCGGTGCGTATATGACATCTGGCGAAATATTAAATTATGTAACAAATCATGACATTTAATTTCAACTTCAAATCAATGTTTTAATTTACCACTTGAACAATAAAAAAAATGCTAACTGGCGAGTTGAAAAAAAGATACTGGCGAGATTTGCACACGGCTTTTTTTTTTTTCGGCACAGATGTCATATACGGCCCCATATTGGCGCGATTTTTTTCGGGCGCCAATGTCATATACGCAACGGGTACTTAACTGGCGCCAAAGTATCGTTATTTTGCTTGATATGGAAAGCCGGATGTTGTTGTTTATGCTGTTGATGCGTTCCCCAAATTGGCGTAGGAAAAAAATCGCGCCAATATGGGGAATTATATGACATTTGTTCCAAACTTTCATATGAATGGCGAAGGGATCAGATGGTATTTGTTTATGGCATTTGATGACTTGAAATATTATAATATAGATGAAATGATGGGGATAGAATAATATTTGGCGACTTATCACCTGTGCCTGAATAACATTAAAGTATCAAAATGGCATCTAGAGTATAAAAAGCAAAGTGTTCCGCCCAGAACTGTTGATGATAGTCACATGATTTAGGCTATTGTTATAGAGATTGTTTTAAAATATCGGTTGACAAAGACTCTGAATGCTTAATTCATTTTATTTTAGCTTCTTTTCAAGTGTTTAACTGATCCTCTTTAATCAAACACAAAAACAACCATTGGATGTTTTAACAGCAACTGATTCTACATTAAATTTTTGCAATCAAAAGGAATTGAATGGAAACCCGTTTACAGGGAGATCTGCACAGCTTTTTCAGTATAATTTAATTTTCTCTAATATTTTTAAAACCCATTAGATTTTTAGATTTTCAGATTCTGCGGCGTCTGAACGGGGGTTGGCGAGCGTAGCTTGCAGGGGGCAGAGCCCCCTAGTATATATATATATATATATATATATATCAATTTTGAAAGGAAGTTGGTTTCGGGGTTGGTGGGGGTGGGGTCATGATCGATGAAAATATACCAAAATTTTTTGAAATCGCTTTCCTCCGAGCGGCTGCAATAGGTAGCTTTTTGTAATGAAATCTACCTAAAAATTTCTGTGAAAAATGCTATGTGCTGTGACAATTTAGATGTAATGTTTACATTTAGCAGTATTCGATCTGTATAACTCGCATATTTGCATTGAAGGATGGCAAAACGTTTATTTATTTATTAGCCCACGATATGCTATTTCTTTCGGTCAGCAATTAAAATGTCTTCTCTAAAAAATGACGTTCTTGTGTATAAGCCACCTCTAAAACAAAGCAGATATATCATTGTAAGGTTAAATACCCTACTGCAATTTTTTAATCTACTAAGCATCGCACGTTTTTAATTTTTTACCGTCGTATTGGGAAAATCAATTACACTGGCCTCCAAATGTTAAGGTACAGGGACTGGATGCTTTCGATTGCAGACGTTTTTTCGAATATCTACCAACGTTATTGACGAATTGCTCTTGAACATTTGGGATGTAAAGAACATGTTTGATTTCATATTACTCGATGAAAATTTAGTCGGACCAACAATTAGGGGGCTAATAATAAGTTTAATAATAAAATAATATTTGCGATCAGCTATGCAACTGAAAATGCTGGAAATGGTTTGTCACTGAGTTAAATGACTATTTGGGTCCTGTTCAACGTTCGTGAGCATTTATGTAAGCGTATCATTCATACTCGTAAAGATGTTAACGTTTTTGTGAAAAATTCAATAGTTTTTTGTTTATAGTATACAGAGTTTTCAACCATATTTATCACAACTTTCCGAAAACCTCACAAAGAACAGTAGCAACATTACACTTCAATTAAAACATGAATATATTGAATATTTGATGAGATATGGGCACTTGTATGAAATAATTTTTAACTGCGCATGCGTGGAAGATTTCAAAATTTTTATTTTATAATTTGGTAGTCAGCTATTTCTAAAACAACTAATTCAAGGCAACTTATCTAAAATGTCCAGTCAAATATCGAGAAATTTCACAAAGATAAGGGCGATATAGTGAGTTGCTCCCTAAAAATAGCTTTATTATAAGGATTTTTCCATAACTTTTCAATCAACTCACTATATCTTTCTGAGTTTTCACAATATTTGACTGGACTTTTCAAAGAAGTTACCCCAAAATAGCTGGCTACTACATTATGAAATAAAAATTTTGAAATCTTACACGCACGCGCAGTTAAAAATTATTTCATACAAGTGCCCATATCTCATCATGTATTCAATATATTCATGTTTTAATTGCAGTATACTGTTGCTACTGTTCTTTGTCAGGTTTTTGGAAAGTTGTGTTAAATTTGGTTCAAAACTCTGTATGCTATAAACAAAAAACTTTTGGATTTTTCACAAAAACGTTAACATCTTTATAAATATCACACGAATATGAGTGCTATACTTGCACAAATGCATACAAACGTTGAACAGGACCCAAATAGTCATTTACCACAGTGACAAATTATTTCCAGCCTTTTATGTTATATAGACGATCGCAAATATTATTTTATTATTAAATTTATTATTAACCCCTTAATAATCCGAGTAATCCCCCCGAGTAATCTTAACCGAGGAATATGAAAACATACATGTTCTTTACATCCCATAAGTTCAAGAAAAATTCGCCAATAATGTTGGTAGATATTCGACAAACCGTGTACAATCGAAAGCATCCAATCCTTGTACCTTAACTTTTGGAGGCAAGTGTACTTTAAAATTATATTTGTTAGAAAACTGCATCTCAATTTATTTTTCCGATATTAGGTGTTTTGTAGTTTTTAACGAAAGTTTTTTAATTTTGGCAACTGAAGTACTCCATTTCAGTAAAAAGTAAAGGGAAAATAGTAGACTATTATATCTTTTTGTTTCCATTTTCCCATAATAACTGAAAAAAAAATGTAATTAACATACGTGCTATTTTGAAAAAAAATAAAAAAAAATATTTCTGATAAAACATGGAGCGATTATAAACTATATTTAATTTTAAGTATCCATATTAATGTTACACACAAATGAAGGCATATGAATAATTAAACAGCCGATTATTTTTTGTCCTAGTTTCTTGAATGACGACATCGCTTTTTGTTGGAGTTGTGTATTAAACAGCGATAGTGACGTCCTATGCATACTTTTCTGTAGAAGAATTAAAGACTGGGTCGTAAATGTGGAATTCTTCAGCGGATTCGGATGATGTCATTTTATATGAAATAAAAATGTGTGTATTAAGTCTTAAAACTGAAATATGTTTTCTACTATATATATTTTTATACGTATTTTCTTTTCATCGGAGGCGACAATAACTTCTGAAAAAGAAAAATTCCTGTTTTCTAGAGAAATTTTTTTTTCATGCCCTTTCTTTAAGCCTATCTGTGGCAAGGCAAAAATCACAGCACCTTAAATAATTTGCAAGTAAAGGAAACTGCAATATTTATGTGTGTCTTCATTTTCCAACAATATTCAAATGAAATTTTTTGTACATTTAAGATATCTGCCTAGATTAAAATGGCCGTTTTGCTTTTACGTTTCAGAATCTGTTTTATATTTATTCCTACGAGTATTAGAAGAGGAGTTAAGGGCTGTGCATATAGAACGTTATTACTTTAGGGTGGAAGGGGGGGGGGTGTCTGGCACTTTATATCGTAAGACATCTCTGGGGGGAGAAGGGGGGTTAGCTTTTGGATATCGTTAACATTTTTTATCCAACCAAACTTTTCTTGTTTAGTAAATTTTTCTTTACATCAAAACAGATTATTATTATATATGTTTTTATGAAAATACAAATCTATTATTAAAGCCATTAAATGTATATAAAATCATTTCATTCCAAAATTCTCCGGTCAGGCGGCAAGTGAAAAAGACAATATTGTTGTTGAATGCATTATGTAACAATAAGCTATTATTAAATATTTTTAAATAGAAACTAACTATTTTTGATGTTGTTTGATATAAATCTATTTCATGGATAGATATTTTATTGACTTTTTGAATCCGTAAAGTATGCGATTAATAAATGAATGATCATATATGTATATCACTGCAAGCGTATAAAAAGAAAGAAAAATAATGTAAAAAATGGCATAATTTTTTGACATTGATAACGATATCAACGGGTGGGGAAGGGGGGTTCGTCAAATGATAACGCATGATATCGTAAGGGGGGGAGGGGATCTAATATTAGCAAAATGTCGATAACGTTATATAAGTATAACCCCTTATGTCAAATTTAATAAACATGAACTAATGAGTAATTTAACGGAAGTGGGCTTAGGAAGGTCAGAAGAAATGTAAACAGCATTTTTATGCATGATTTTCTTCCGACTTTTACAAAAAAATAATAATAATAAACTACAATTGACACTTCTAGAATAATTGTATAGATATGAAATCTTTAAACACGATTTCGGAAAAATCAATTTTTCCTGTTCGATAAACTCTACTACATAAAATGAATTAAACATATCTCAATGAAATTTTTTCAGAATGCTTACCATATAACTCACTGTATTCTGAACTAGAATCTAAGCTCGTTGTGATAATGTAGTTATTTTATAGGTCGTAGAATATAAAATAAACGGTCAAGTGCGAGTATTGCTCGCGCAAAGGGGGTTTCCTACAATAACATATGAATTAGTAAGTGTATTATTAAAAAAATACCGTTGCTAAAAGAATACTGAGATTTCGTAAAAACTATACAACGTAGGGTTGTGTATAGCTGTATAGTATACAGGGTGCAAGGGAAAATCCCTTTAACCTGAAAATACTTGCGAACGGAGAGAGCTACAGCTATACAAGTGAGGTAACGGTACAGTAAAGCGACTACGCCCGACCAAATGCAAACGACAGCAGCACCCCTAGTGGCGAAATTTGGAAGATAGCCATTGCAAATCGAAAACGAAAACAGGTAGAGCAAATTTTCCAGTTAGAAAGTTTTAGAGCATCAATTAATTAGTGCGACACGACATTTGGTTCACACGGATAAGATAAATTGTCGCCTGCATACCCAAAAATGTCCGAAATCGATGAGCGACGATTGTACTTTGCCTATTCAATTCCGGAAATGTAGCAGTGCACAATTGCAGATTGTGACGTTGTACTATGCTGTAAAGTCTGTAAAGATTTAATTTCCAATGCATTTAAAATTTTAGAATAACCCTTTCAGGGCCCGAAGAATTCTGTTCGTAAACTGATGAAATAATTGACTAACACCAGAATATTCAAACGAATTTCTCAGAAAACAAAAACCCGCTAATTTGCACTTTCATTACAAAAGCAAAATTTTATTAAAATATTCTTGGTGCCATTTGTCAGTTTTGTAATTAAAATTAGGTGGCTAGACCGTCTGGCTACTGCCCTTGAAAGGGTTAAGTCTATGACGCCGTATGTCTAAGTCTATGTCTAAGTCTAAGGGTTAAGTCTATGACGCCGAGGCTTGTAATATACGTTCCATGCTGAGAAATGTGCATGCAGAATTACTCTTACGAATACAAACGTGTATCGTGAGCAATGGTGAACTTTTTGAACATACTGAATATTAACTTTTTATCACTGTGAGACAGTTTGTCTTTTTTGTGTATGTGTTGTTATCAAAATGCATCGAGATAAGTACGTATTTATAGCATAGATTGTGCGTATCTCTTCATACTTCTGGCTATTTCAATCAAACGTTTACACAAAATGGAGTGCATCGATTTCGGACATTTTTGGGTAAACAGGCGAAGATTTATCTTATCGATGTAAACCAAATATCGTATTCTACTAATTAATTGATGCTCTAAAACTTTCTAACTGGAATTTTTGCTCTATCTCTTTTCGTTTTAGATTTGCAGTGGCTATTTTCCAAATTTCGCCACTAAGGGGTGCTGCTGTCGTTTTCGTTAAATCGGGCCTAGTCGCTTTAATATACCTTTACCTCACTTGTATAGCTGTAGCTCTTTCTGTTCATATATATTTTCAGGTTAAAGGGACTTTTCTTTGCACCCTGTAAACTAGAAAATTATAAATGGATGTACCATGAAAGTTCAAAGATATATCGAACCTAAATAATTACAAATATAGCTATTCTGTATATTTGTTATTTCATATAGGTTTTTAGTTAACCTTTAACACGTTCACGCCAGCGCTGTGGATCACACTCCACTGTCTCAGAACTGCAAAGTCTCCGGATTTTTGGATACCAGTATTTTAATACAAAAAATGTTGTTTTATTTAATTAGAACAATTGGGCGAATTATAGGAACAACATTTTCTCTAAAATAATAGTGATGTGCAAAATGCCGGAGTCTTGACAACTCTGAGACAGTCGAGTGTGACCCACCTCGCCGGCGTGAACGTGTTAAAGACATAGTAGGTGTATTGAGAGAGCCACTCAATGGAAACTAGTCGCGAATCCCATAGTATTTATGTGATTAATCGTCATTTAATTAGTCTGTTTTTAACAATTGACGTTTATGGCTTTTATACTGCTACTGGGCATTGCATTACATAAATATATCCTTAAAATTTGTTATCTATGCTTTAAAAGCCAATGCAGCATTCAGTACGCCATCCCTGTCACATCATGTATGTCCAAACCGTCCGTGTCTTTAAGGATTAATATCTCGGCTAATTACCGACGATTTTTTCCGAAATTCATGATCAACAATGCTTTTATATTTCTGCTACGATAGGTACCTCCAGCTCTGCTCAACACTTTTGCTGAAGCCCGTAAATCGAAATTTGAGTGTAACGGAAAAATGCGATTTTCTCAAAAACTATGTGACCTAGGGTAATCGATATAATTTTCCTGCAAGGTTTAAATTAATGTCTACTACCTCTAATTTTTTCATAATTTTAATTTCAATAAATTCGGAATTAGATGGTGGGGGAACATATTTTTGCACTACATTTTTTACCATAACTTTGAAAATATAATATCTAAAATTCAATGAAATATATTATTGATTTCAGCGTTACGAAATCTTTCACACGATATACAAGGAAAAGATTTTTTTTTCAAGTAACTTAATTAGTCCCTGTACATTTTTCCTAAATAAGGTAAAGCGAGGAGAGTCTGCGCACATTTCAAAAGAATAGTAATAAAAAAATCTAAATATTAATATTTTGCTAAACTATGCATGAATAATTTTGACTTTATTTGTTTCTTATGCATTTCCATTATTATTTTGTTGTTATACTGTAATTTAATAGAACAGCAGTAATAAAACCAAGAAAACTATTTTGCGCAATCTCTCCTTACAGGGTAGGAGAGAACGTGCACATGGGTAGGTGAGATTGCGCACATAGGTAGAAGAGATTGTTATTAATAGTAACTACAATTAAATTGTTAACAATAATAATTACACTTAATCGACATTGTTGAAAGGTTTTTGAGAGTAAATATTATTGTATCAGGAGTAAATATTTCAACCAAATGTTTAAATAATAAATAAAAGAAAGAATTTTAACAACAGTTAAAAATTTTAATTTAAGAAGATTAAAATATCAGAAAAAGCAAGCCCTACTAAGATTACAAAATAACATTAATCTAGTTGATAACATGTTTAACTTGAAAATTACTTCATTTCCATTTCCAGAGTTTCATTGTATTTTGTTTGCTCACCGAAGTTTCCGTCGTCCACAATTGATGCACTTATTGATGTAAATCGTGCATCTTTCGTGCAATCACCTGAAACAAGCAAAATACATTGAATCCAGTCAGTTCTCGAAGTTGTCTCCTGGTACATTTACAGACATTCAATGCACTCATCCTCATTGACCTTCGGTTTTTTCCTTGAGTTTTTTTATCTCACTTTTTGTGGAAGCACCTTATCTTCAGATTTTTTTTTTTTTTTTTTTTTTTTTTTTTTTTTTTTTTTTTCTGTAGCGGCATCCTTCTTAAGTCTTTTTTCATGTATATTTTGTGGATTAGTAACATTAGTTGCACTCTGCTTCATTTTGATTTCGATGGCATTACACTACTTGGAATTGGTGAAAGCTTTTCCAAAACATTGTATTAGAAATTTTATTTAACAAAATTATTTATTTAACAAAATTAATTTATTAGCAAATTAATTGCTCATAAATTAAAAAAATACCTATAAATATTTAAATAAATTATTAACAAATACGTTATTAATTTATTAACAAAAATAATTACATACAATTTATTTAATAACAACTGTATTATTAATTTATTAATAAAATTTTTATCTGCAAAAGTATTTTTTTGCAGATTAATGTGTTGCCAAATTTAGTTTTGATAATTATGTGTTTTTCCGAAATTATTTCAAAATTGATTCATTCATATGTTTTACCCGTAATTTGCAATTCATGCAAATTTACCAATAAGCTGTGTAATCTCTCCTAGCACTTAAACTTATGGGGAAATGCGCCATCTCTCCTAAGTAGCAGATGCGCAAACTCTCCTATTTTGGTAGGAGAGATTGCGCGGCCCTTTATTTAAATACGGCCACTTCTAAAATGAATTTCTGGTGTTCGCATACTTAGTCCATGTTAGTAGTTTATAAGAAATTGTTTAAGTTCAAAATATTTTGTATTATTGACGCTCTACAAAAATTCTGACAAACAGTTATGAAAATTCAAGCAATTACTTTGAAAAAAAAATAGCACTGCTTTATCCAAGACGCTTGGAACAATCAATATGCACATTCATGTAGACACTGCATTAATGCTGCTGAACAACTACCTGGGGTCGCTGGGCGCGCACTCTACTCCTTCCCGTCGAATCTCTTTGTGCGCAATCTCTCCTACCGCGCAAACTCTCCTCGCTTTACTATATATTTATGAATATTTATTAATCTGTAATTATATGGCTCAATAATTTTTATTACTTACCCCAATTTGAACTTTCCACGTTGCATAGTTTACGAGTAAAAGGACTGTGACAGACAGACACAGAAGTGATCTTATAAAGGTTCCGTTTTTACTTTTTATGTACAGAACCCTAAAAAATGGTAATTTGTATTAAATAGTATGTATTGTTTGATATATTTTTGAAATAGTTCGTTAATTTTGGAGATATTGTAAAACTCTTAATTCAGTGCACAGGTAAGTGTAATGTTAGTATGAGATCAGAAGAAATTAAAATATATTTAGTTGAATTGAGTGTACGCTGTCTTGAAATTTTGTTAAAAATACGTAAAAGAAAAAACAATTTTTAAAATTTTTTGTCATGATATGGTAAGGATGTTTTGTTTGTTCATCATTCTGTTTTACAATTGAACTAAAAATATGCGTATTTATTTAATATCGTACTTTTTTTAAGTACTCCGCACTTATGCAACCTTAAAAAGGTTAATAATTATTTTTCATATTTCGGTAGCTATAAAAAATTAAATTCGACAACATTTTAAATTAATGTAACAAAATATGGTCCAGAATTTACATAACAAATGTTAAAGATTTACCTGTTTTATGAACAATATAATTATAGCATCTCAAGAGTTAACTGTAATCAATAAGGTTTATTTTAATTATTATTACAATTAAAAAATATATCAGTTCATTACGAAGAGAAATTATAACTAGACAATTATAAACAAAAGAATTGAAATATGAAAGGAAATGTAATTAAAACTAGTTGGGTATGCCAATCCGAAAACTTTCTTCTATCTCATATATTTTAATATTTCAAAATGTTGTTACAGATGTCAATATTTCAGTTTTATTAGTTCAATACTATATCAACTTTGACCTTCATCTTAAATTTCTGTTTCAGTCAATTAATCGGAGTAAAAACGAGTTAATCTTGATCATGATATTTATTAAAATCAGGAATATTCGGCTTATCAGGATGGGAAGTTCCCGTCGATTCACGACCCACTGGAGTAAATATAACTAAGAAAAATTAAGAAGATTACACAAAAATAGCTATTAAAGCGACCCCTTCTTGCGAAATTTTTTCACATTCAGCGAGGACCTTCTTGCCATGGTCAAAAACATGCACAAAAAATTTGGTTTAATTCTATGCACAACTTCATACACATTTCGAAGGTAATTGAAAATGGCACAAAAATCGGTATTACAGCGCCCATTCAGGCGGAATTTTTCCAAATTTAGAGAGGACATTCTTGTCATGACCTAAAACATACACAAAAACTTTTGTTCAATTCTATGCATAAATTCATACACTTTTCGATGGTAGAATATTCAAAATGGCACAAAAATTGCTATTAAAGAACCCACTAGCGGCATATTTTTTCAAAAGTACGGAAGGACCTGCTTGCCACAGCCAAGAACTTTAAAAAAAAAATCGGTTCAATTCTATGCATAACTTCATACACTTTTTGATGGTACAATGGTGAAAGACAGACGGACAAACAGACATTTTCTATAAACATGTTTTTGGGGATCTCTGACCTCTAAAACGTGTAAATCGGTCGAAAACCAGAAGTAAAAAAAAATTCGATTATAATACTTTCTTCTATTTAAGATAGAAGATAGTAAAAAATAATTGTTATCTCGGTAACTAATTTAGAAAATAGTATTTCATGAGATAAAGGGATTTTTATAGGGTTGTCTAAAATTTGTTGGTTTTAATAAAAATATGAAATATTTTGGCCTTTAATTTGAAATATGGAATGTGGTTATAATTATAAAAACCTCACATTTGTTGCTTTATTATGAAAGAATTACTTTAATTCTATATCAACAAAGGTAGTTGATATGAAAAATAAAAACACCTTTCCTAATTTTTTTTCATATCTCTTTATTTTATTAATTTAAATATAAATGAAAATTCTCAATGTTAAACACAAGACAATTATTTTTATTCAGTTTTCTATAAAATGTAAAGATATCCCTTTTTTCCATAACTATACATAAATCATAAGATGAAAGATTATTTCCCAAATAAAATGTGTGCTAGAAAATTAGCTATGATACTTTATTTTAAATATTACAAATGTTTACATATTTAATAGAAGTAAGGTTAACATATTTATAAATATTTCTTCTAATTTATTAAATTTCAATTGTTTTTATAATGTATCATCCAAAATTGCAAAACATTTCTTAAAGACCTTCATAGTTTATGAGAGAATAATTACAGTTTTGAAAAATAAAAGTTAAGAAATTTTATTATTATATTCACGTCTTTTTTAAATTGCGAAAGAAATTAAATTACCACTTTTAAATTCACAAACACAAGTAATTTTTTAAAATATTTGTAGTCTTAGTCGTTTTTAAGGAAAATTTCAGAAGAGTGTTTCAAGTGGTAGAATTTTGTATAATTTGAATTGATGCCATTTAAGAAAAAAATCATATTTAAAAAAAAAAAACAGTTATGTGCTACTGTTTTACGACTATGTACTATGTCTCAATTTTTTTTTATAACTTTCAAACCTCGATAAATCCGAAATAAAACAAGATAGCAAAGTTCGTTTTGTGGAGCATGCATGACTAATTAAGTTTTATTTGTTCTAAAAATGTTGCTTGTTACCTTCAGGCACGACCCAGTAAGATACAAATCTGTCGATGTTCACTCCATAAGAAAATGCACAGTGTGTAGCCTGGTTCTAGAGACTAAGACAGAACCAAATGCGAACGTGACGTACCATCCAGATGTTCAATACGTGAATTGCACAAGAAGTTTATGGAGACTGGTAGTGTGCTTTTCGAAATTTATTTTGTATTTGTGGTTCTCCAGACACAAGTCAGGAGGATAAGGAACGTGTTCGACTATGTTTCCAACGCAGTCCATCCGTACGGGCTCGAGACTAGAACTTCTATAACACAGCCTGACGCATCCCCGCCATTGTGGGCCAGGAAATCAAGAAACCACGTTAAAGCCGGCTGTCCTTAGCCATTGGGGGACAATGACAGCTCCTTTTAAATATGAAATAGCAGTTCTGGTCGTAGACTAATGCTGAGACGGACCCCAATTTGGCGACTATTTTTGGCAACAACATGGATTTGCGTCAGCACCCCTTACAGGAGTTTTACTCGAGACGGTTGGGTATGATACAGAGCGTCAATCGCAGTGCTACAGAGGTTGCTTCCTACTGTTTTATGGGGGAATAAATTTATAAATGTAAATTGGAACATTCTGTATATTTGGATCCCTTTTTAATAATTATGCATGTGAGTGCATTAGTTATTTAGTTATTATTGTTTAGTTAGTTACTACAGATATTTAGTTATTAGACATTAGTTATGAAATGCTGACATTTGCTGTTTTGTGAAGTATCAACCACTGGGTAAATAAAATATTGAAGACAGTAGTAGAAGGAATGGCAAGTACTTATAACCTAAACATTTGGGTATTTTGTATTTCTTAATTCCTTTAATTAACTAGTCGGATGTACCAATCCCAAAACTTTCTTCTATCTCATACATGTTAATACTTCAAAATTCGCTATCACACTGCCAAAATTAAATGGCAATCTATGCATCTCATGCGGATTCTAACGATATGAAATTCCGTGCATTAGTTCTTGAGATATGTCTATCGCTGAAATCGTCTAAAGTCAGCAAAATGCTGCCTAGCAGCGCCACCTATTGGGTGATTTATACCAAATCCTAATCAGCAACAATTTATGTCAACGTCTGACTGAATCTGAAGTTTGGAGAAAATCCGTACATTAGTTTTTGAGATAGAGCAATAGCGAAAATCATGAAAATTTCTGCATAGCAGCGCCACCTATTGGGTGATTAACACCAAAACCTTATTAACAACAACTTGTGTCAACATACAACTAAATCTGAAGTTAGATGAATATTGGTCCATTAGTTCTATTGATAGAGCTATTGAGGCAATCGTGGAAAAGGCAGCAGAGAAGCGCCACCTGTTGGGCGATTTACACCAACACCTAATCAGTAGCAAGTCATATCAAGGACTAACTTAATCTGAAGTTTGATGAAAATCCGTGCGTTAGTTCTTAAGATAGAGCTATTGGGGAAATCGTGTAAATCCTGCAAAATTCATCATAACAGCGCCACCTGTTGGGCGATTTACACCAAAACGTAATCATCATCAATTCATATCAAGGACTAACTAAATCTGAAGTTTGATCAAAATCCGTGCATTAGTTCTTGAGATAGAGCTATTGCGAAAATCGTGAAAAATGCAGCATTGCAGCGCCACCTGTTGAGCGATTTACACCAAAAACTAATCAGCCACAATTTGTATTAGGCACTAACTGAATATCACTTTTTATTAAATTCCGTAGATTAGTTCTTGAGATAGAGCGCCCACAAAATTTGTGTCACATACACACAGACAGACAGACAGACAGACAGACTCACAGAGTCACAGACAGACATTTTGTAAAAACATGTTTTTTGGAATCTCTGACCCCTAAAACGTGTAAATCCGTCGAAAACCGGAATTCGAAAATTTTCATGAATCCAATACTTTCTTCTTGTAAAGATAGAAGAAAGTAAAAAACAGTTGTACTCTTTAGTACGATTAATCATAAGCAAAAATATTTTTTTTTTTTTTTTTGTATTTTGTTTTTTGTTTTCACTTTTCTATTAACTGTAATTTTAATTTCTTTTGCTCCGTAATTATACAGAAAAAAATACGATTCAGCATCATTTTACAATACTTGAAAAAAATATTTGCACGAAACACGGAATCCTTATGGTTTTGTTCTTAAAATGACTTAATGCATAAAAAGAGAAAAATGTTTCCACATTTCGAGTATATTTCGAGAATTCACGTACTTTGAATTGCTTTTATATTGTAAAGTCAAATAATTCAAACCATTAGAAAAAAGTTCTTCCGATATGAAATACTAAATAATTTCCTTGAAAATAACTTTAAAAAATATAAAATATTTTCACATAGGAGGGAAAATATAAAAGTAAATGTCCTCTTTCTTTTGAAAACTCTTTAAAAAGCTCTTTAGGCATGTGCCGGGAGGAAAAGGTAGCATTCATATTCCTTCTTTATTTAAATATAGCTTATTTTACTCAAACACACGTAGCTAAAATTAGTGGAACTCGATTAGATGATTCAATAAAAATTTCTTATTTAAAATTTTGCGAATTTTACTTAAATTATAAAAAGCTAAATTGCGACGAACTCGATAGAATAATATTCGTCAAAACCGAATTTGAATGAGAATTGCACAAATTAGTAAGCTATGGTAAGTTAGCATCATTTATGGTTGCTTAGATTTAGTCGCCAAGTGTCGCCAAGCTTGGCGAGAATTTGAAGCTAACGTTCATTAACAATCATAAATTAATACCTGATTTTCTTTAATTGTTGTCTTGTTTCAAAATGTCAAACACCCTAGAATTAAACTGCTATATCTCAATCCCTTTTAAAGTTACAGACGAAACCAAAGTAATCCGGAATCCTTGTATCAAAACGTAATACTTTAACATAAAATAAATTTGGATCTAAAGTTTTTGTGTATATTTTTAGTTTTAAATATTTAAATGGCCGCCCTTTTGAAACACAAAGACGGATGAAGTTGGCCAACGAACTCGTTCGAGACATTTGTATGTACTATACACACGCCATAAATCTCATCCAAATCGGTTTATAAATACGAGAGTTATTGCATGACAAAAATCAGATATATACTATATGGCCAAAGATGACCGGTCACTTGCGATTTTAGACGTTTTGTTAAATATCTAAAAAAATACATGAAGAATTAACCTGAAATCGCAGGTGTGTTAACAGTATAGTATTGTTCATATATTTCCGTGAAGATTTTTTCCCGAAACCCCATAGGGGACCGTCAACAAATTGAAAAAGAACGAATATATTTTGCATAACTCTGTAAAAACTAACGTAGCAAAAGCGTTCAACCTCAAGATTATTAATAAGTTGCTTATTGTAATATACTGTGTTCATTTTTATGAGGATGGCATGTATACTCGTAGAGAAATTAAGGTTTTTATAAAAACAGTCCCAAATTTCGCCAAGTTTTTTGCCTTTGATTTGCAGAGTTCTTAATAGAAAAAAAAAAAAAATTCAAAAAAGGACAAACAATATTGTACATAATACCCTGCAATCAGAATTAAAAAATAATAAAAATTGGATGAAAATAAGCAGGATTAGTAGAAAATGTTTCACTGCGCATTCGCCAAAGCAATCAAAATATAATATGCATAATGTATTAGCTAGGTATTTAGAGCGACTTTCTTGAATGTCTCAAAATCACAGCTTGAAAATTCGGAAAATTATCGTTCAAAATCCATTGTTCCCAAAAAGAAGCAAAAAGATGAGGGGTTGTATCAAATATCTGTTGATTAGTGCCAAGATAGCTTACACAATATTGCACGTACTACAATATTTGGATACAACAGCTCATCTTTTTGCTTCCGTTTGGGAACATGGATTTCGAGCTTATTCTATCGACGATAATTTTCAGAATTTCCAAGCTATGATTTTGAGACTTTCACAAAAGTTACTCTATATACTTAGCTAATACATTATGCACATTATATTTTGATTGCTTTCGCGCATGCGCAGTGAAACATTTTTTAGTGACCCTGCTCATTTTTCATCCAAATTTTATTATTTTTTAATTCTGATTGCAGAGTATTGTGTGCAATGTTTTTTTGTCATATTTTCTGAAAAGACCTTTTTTTATATTAAGAACAGCAAATTATAAGCAAAAAAACTTGGCGAAATTTGGGACTGTTTTTATAAAAACCTTCATTTCTCTACGAGCATACATGCTAGCCTCATAAAAATTAACACAGTATATTATAATAAGCCAGTTATTAATAATCTCGAGTATGAACGCTTTTGCTACATTAATTTTTACAGGGTTATCCGAAAGATATTCGTTATTTTTCAATTTGTTGACGGTCCCTTATCGGGTTTCGGGGAAAAAATCCTCACGGAAATATATAACCTATACTATACTCTTTACACACCTGCAGTTTCAGGTTAATTCCTCATGTATGTTTCTAGATATTTAACAAAATTTCTAAAATTGCAAGTGACCAGTCACCTTTGGCCATATAGTATATATGTATATATATATATATATAAGTCACATTTGAACTGGGGGTGGTTTTGGGGTCTGGGTGTCATGATCGGTGAAAATATAACAAAATGTTTCGGAAGTGCTTTCCTCCGACGGCTGCAATAGTTGGCTTTTTACTTTTCGTAATGAAAGCTATCTAAAATACGATAAACATGAAGATTATTTTATGCGAAAGTCATCCATCTGGCATTTTCTGCCCGTAACTATATCACACATATTCCGCTAAAATGATGATATGTTAAAAGTCGAATGAACGATGTATTTAGTGTCTGTCAAACATTGTTATTAACAAGAAATAGCATGGCGTATTGTCATATGTTCTGTACAAATACATTTCTATACAAAAATACCAAAACACACGCAAATGCTCAACTGTAAGTCTTGGTCGCCACACCCTTCCCCTTATGCTCCATTAAATTCGCGATTTACTGTCAAGTTAATTCCACCGGCCCTTTCCATGAAGACTCTCAAATGAATACATTTTGCCAGCGATCAAGAACCGTAATGAATCGTCAAAACCTCGTCCTTATGCAGGACATAAATTTTTATCAGTACAGAACTTTGTACACCAATCAACGCATCAACATCCTAAATAAGGGCACGGAATTTAAATTCCAAATGCAGGCATCAAACTATGAATGCCACTTTCCAATATTTTATGTAACTCGAATGACTTTTGCTTATTGTCCAAAGATTAATTGCGGACCATTTTGTAATTTACGTTATTAATTTATTGCAGTTAACTTGTCTGAAATACTTGTTTATATAAACTATGAAATAATAAAAATACCATTGAAGTTGCATTTGAGATTCAATAAAACATGAGAAAAGTTACAATCAAATCATGTATACAATGACAAACAGGCTTTCATATTTCAGCATATTACAATAAATAAATGAATGCATAGTCAAGGACGTTTTTTTTATGAACTAGGGGGCTCGGCCCCCTACGAGCTACGCTCGGCAACCCCCGTCCAGACACCGCAGACTCTAAATGCAGGCTAATTTGATCGGCTTTAAAAAGATTTCGAAAGATTGAATTATAATTTAAAAAACAGTGGCGATCTCCCTATAAACGAATTTCTATTCATTTCTCTATGATTGGGGAATTTTAACGCCAAATCCGCTGCGGTACTACTTGATTATCCTGTCGACCAATTTCGCCAAATTATATAAATCGCCAAACCACTTGCCAAACTATACAAATTGATATAATTTTTATTTTAAATAACGAAAGAACAAATAAATTCGTACAACATTAATAAAAACACAAATAAAACGGCGAAATAAAAATAACTTGATGACGTATACACGTGTAACAACATTTCAAAATAAGCTAATATAAAAGGAATTAAGTAAAGAGAGTCTTTGTCTCCTGGTATTTTTTAACAAAGCGAAAAGTAAGTTCTTTTAAATGAGACATTTTAAATTAATTCTCAAAATATCAAATAAATGTCTAGCGCAATTTCTAAATTAAAAATTTTTTGCAATATTATTTTGTGTTCATTTTATGTAATAACTATAATGCGACGTAAATATGACGTAATTTCTCCTAAGACTTCTAACGCATGTTAATGAATAGTTTATTTTACAATATCCTTTCTCTTTTAAAATTTACGTGTATAATTTTTATGACGTAATTTTTAATAAGTTCCTGCTTTTTATACGTAATTATTTAATTCTAATTTAAAAAAGTTTTTTTCCTGTTTATAATAGTCACGTGTAAATACATTTTTAATTTGAAGCAAACATTATTGCTTGGGCTTTTTATACAGTTGGCAACAGTTTAAATTAGTACAATTTTCTGAAATCTGTAAAAAATATCTCTAGAAATGCTGAAAATTTGAATTTAAAATAGAAATAAAACCTGAAAAAAATGAGTCAAAATAAAAAAATTAATGCAATCTGCACTCCGGCAAATTCTAACGCATAAAATGGTCTAAAAATGATTACACTGCCATGTATAGTTTTTGCTGCTATAAAACTTTTTTAGTGGAACGATTTTGTCCAACTTTAGCATTAAATAACTCTTAAAATAATTCTTCGATTTGAAAACTGTCTGCATCAGCGTGTTTATCAAACATTTCTGTATAAAACCACCGATTTTCATATTTTTGTATGCATTATTTTTGTTAATATTAACGAAGAAAGGCCTCTGGTCACAAAAAAATCAAAACCGGCGGCGGCGGCGGTGACAGCGGTAGTTACTTTTTTTTAGAATAGAGAGAATGTAAATAATAGATAGAATTGAATTGAATTCAAACTAGCATTTCAATCTGATGTACAAAGATGTTCCACAGAAAAAACTATTTCGTTAAAATAACCAAAAATTAGTTAATAGAACCAAAAAATAGCCCCATCCAAATATTTGATTGGATTAACCAAATGGTTTTGTTAGTTAAATAAAATTTTATAACAAAATAATCTGATCAGTACAACCAACATTTGGACATTCCAACCAAATATTATTTGCTCGAGGCAATATTAATCAACTTTCACAAAATAGTTTTTTCCGTATAGTACAGTTACTTAAAATAAAACATTTTGTTCTAGTATAGTATGAGATAAAATCTGCGATGTTTGATTAATTATAATATAAATTACAAGAGCAAGTGGTGAATAAAGATCTTTCTTGCAGGGGAAGTAGTAAAAAGGTAGATACGTGTGAAGGTGATTTTTAATTATACATTTTTGTCTAGAGTATATAAAATGTTTCTTCCAGATTGTGAAGAAATAATAAATTTCATATTCTGGATTCTAGCCATTTCTGAAATTTCTGGTCGCCAATCGTGATCTACCGACAAGAAATTTCATTTTCTGAGTTAAATGGTAAAAGGAAAAGGTGACATAGGTAAACAACTCCATCTTATGTAATTAATACCAAACTAAAAAAAAAAATCCCTGCCGGCTCAGGCCTACAGGCGGAGGTAGATTTCGAAGTTAAGTACTAAATTCACCAACAAAACTTAAATCAAGATTAAAGATAAACCCAGTTCCTTCGCTAAGAATGAGCTATAGGGAGCTAAACATTTTGTGAAAATTCTAATATACACACACGCATGTATATGGAACAGGTTTAAAAATGGCTAAATCAAATTCAGAGAACCTCAAAGTGTTAAAATATGTTAATATTTCCATACTCGAGTTTTTATCATGTTTTAATACGTTTCTTCAAACTCAATGACGTTACATATTCACCTGCTGTGGTCCATTACATTTTCAATATGACGCAATGTTTTGTTGTTTTTTTAATTCGTCAAACTATTTATTTCATTTTGAATTTTCATGCAGAAATCTTGCTCTAGAAAACTTATGACGTAATATTCAATTTGTTTTCAATTCGTCAAACTATTTATTTCATTTTGAATTTTCATGCAGAAATCTTGCTCTAGAAAACTTATGACGTAATATTCAATTTGTTTTCAATTCGTCAAACTGTTTATCTAATTTAATTTTTCACGTGAAAGCATTGCATTAGAAAAACAATTGTTGTGGTGAGAATTTTATTGCTTTTTTTAATTGTTGGCAACAGCTATAACGAAAAATATTTATTTTTTCCTGCCATTGTTGTGTAAAAGCTGGTTTTATCAGAATCATGTTAAGACGGTATTCAAAATTTTAACCCTTCCCCATTCCCATTCCCTTGGACCGATTTTGCTCATTTTCAATCCCCGCCGAGAAATTAGCCATCTTAAAGTTGTTGGCGAGTTTGAAGACGTTCCGTGCATAATTGCGACTTTAATCGTGCGGACAAAATTTAGTACATACATACATACATACATACATATATATATATATATATATATATATATATATATATATATAAACCTTTTAGGTGGGGGTGGTTTTGGGTTCCTGGGGTCATGTAATGAAAAGTTATGAAGGAATTTTTCCAAAGTCGCACCATGGTAACGACTGCAATAGGTAGTATTTCTTACGAAATCTACCTAAAATTAAATTTTCAATAGTTTATAATAATACTATTAAATTTTACAATTATTACAATTTCCAAATGATTTCCATTTCATGCCAATTAGATGACATGAATTTTGCTTACATGTGGCTGCTATTTCCCTTTATGGAAAAAACAGTTTGTCTACTTGTTTGTGCTCGAAGTCTATCTTTTTTGAGTAAAAACACTGCTCATGACGACATGGGAAAGGTTATTTGCCGAATCTTTCTCATATGGTGAAATTAAAAAGAAATAATAGAACTTTAGCGTTTGTTTGTGTCTCATGTTTCGCCGCGGAATTGTGTGCTCATGAATACTATTCCATCTTGTACTGCAGTTGTAGCCTTACCAACATATGTGGGAAGTGCTAAGCTGGGCATCGTCCTCGTAGATTAAATGGTATAGCACTTGGACCGCTATTCCGGGGATTCTGGGTTCGATGACCGGCTTGGATATGTTTACATTGTTGGTTCTACGCTTCATTAACAATGTGATAAATCACGTATTATATATTCAATAATTTCGAGCGTAATTTCACTGCTGAAAAATTTATTAAAATTATAAATAACTAGCTGAGTACCCGCGCTTCGCTACGGTAAATTCTCCCTCTTTCATAACTTCCTATTTTGGTCGATTGCCTGTCTTTTTTACTATTTCTTAATCAGTAATTCAAATTTTGCACATTTTTTTTTATTTAAGTCAACCTAGTTTTTATATGTAAAGACGGATTTTTGCAATCACTAATTGCTTTTTAACTCACTTCTTGGTATGTTAGAATTATAAACATTATAGTTACAGGTGTGTTTATAGGTCAATAATGACAATTCAACTCTTTAATATTAGAAAAAATTAATTATAAATTAATGAATTAATTTTAAGGCATTTTACTGTTAGCCTATCTCAGGTGATAACTCACCAAATATTTTATATACCTCGTAAAATTTTATGCGAGTTGGAACAACAATAGATTTAATTATGCGCCAATGAACACTCGCCAAAACATGCCAAATGATTAAAACTGCAACAATGAAACATTTTAAAATAAAAAAATACTGAAAATAAATTAAAAATAAAGAATGTAATATTTTTAAAAATATATATTTTTATCAATTATTAATTAATTAATTTAGGATTATATGCTAAGTAATACATTTAGAAATCCTAAAAAAAGATTACATAATGTATCGTTTTTTCTTTCCTGCTGTCCTTACTTTAAGAAGAAACAGAGTGAAAATTATATACCATTTAATAAATTCATTTGCTTGCGTTTTTACGAAACATCAGAAAAAGAAGTGAATTAGTCATAATCGTGTTCTAAGCCCACGCTAGATTAATGTACCGTAACGGAAATAAATAACAATAATAATAAAAAAAAACATGAATTTCGGTCAAAAAATTGGGTGTGATTTTTAATATAAACATTGAATAGTTATAAAACAGTTTTAAAACAACCATTGTTTTCTTATTATTTTGACTTCTGTGTTTATCTATTTTTGTATCTTAATTTTCTAGTCATTGAACAGCATTTAATGCATCCCCATACCTATAAGGGGGGGGGGGGGTTACCATAGGAGGCCCCTGTTCTGTCGCCAAATGCCGCAAAGTTTGACGCTAAATTGGAGATATATCGCCAATAGTGACGCCAACTTATCGATATCTCTAATATTTCGTCAAATTCTCCATAGACTTCCATTGTAAACCAATAGGGTTTACTTGTTTACAGAAAATCAACAAATTGAGATATTTTAATGCAACAAAAACTAATAATTAGCTTAAGGGATTATATTAATTATATTTAAGGGAGTTCAACGTTCAAGTAAATTAAATTATGAATAAAAGCAACACGATACAATGCTTAGTATGCTTTCCCAAACATAAATTTTCAGGGACACTGAACTGGTCGCCAAGGGCGGCTAGTTTCCAAGTTTACAATTGTTAATTTCTTAAAATATATACGTTACTAATATATACGTTACGTAATAATATATACGTTACGTAATAATATATACGTTACGTAATAATATAGCAATGGATAGTCCGTACGGAAAAAACTGCTTGCGGGTGTACATTTCGTCACACTATATTACGTGGAAACCCACGCTGCTCGCTCTCTCCCCTCAAAGGTCAAGATGGGTGGTGTCGGGCTGTCAAGTGAAGGAACGGGGAGCTTTCCTCTTTGGATTAACGCATTCGATTAATCTGCAGGGATATATCAGGGCATCCATTTTGTAGCCTGGTGAAGTATTTTTTTTTCTCTTTTTTGTTGAGAACTTTTATCAAATACTACTTTTATCAAATACTACATTTCTTTAAAAATACTACATTATAATGGAATACAATAATTTAAAAAAGTTCTTGAAGTAAAAAAAAAAAACTGTGTCTGTAATGTTTCGCTCTTTTTTAAACATATATTTTAGCCTTTTTTTTTTCGTTTCATTAAAACTCTGCCACAATGTTTTTACAGAAATTACGAAAAGAAGCTCCCATAGGTTTAACATTAGCTATCACTCCTTGCTGTAGTGTTTCTTAAAAAAAAAAAAAAAAAAAAAAAAAAACGATATTTTAGCTTTTTGTTCCGTTTCATTTAAACTCTGCCTCAAAGTTTTTGCAAAAATTACGATCCGTGAAGTTTTTTTTTTTTTTTTAACTATTTTGAAAAATGGTTATTGTCCTCGTCAGGGTAGGAAATAAAAAGCACATCTGGAGTTTTTTATTGGTTGAATCAGCATTTTATTCGTTTTCTGATGGGTCTATACAGTAATCTGTAATTTGCCTTTACTTTCAACAGAGATGGATACTTCTGTTGCTACTACGACAAAAAAGTAATAAAAACTAGAAAAAAAAAATTTAATAACTCAGAAACAAATTGAGATACAGCTTCCAAACAAATTACATTTAAAAGTAAATTTTTTTCTCTATACGACGGTGTAAAAAGTAATATTGTGGGATGTTTAGAAGTTTAAGAATGAAATTTCATTTAAAATGGGTCGTCAGATGTCTTGGAAATCGGACGATGGAAAAGCCTTTTCCCGAACATCCAATGAAATGCTTGGATAATACGTAAGTTTCAGGTGGATAATACATAAGTTTCACGAAATCTGACGAGTCGCAGGCGATTTTTGTCGCTTGCAATTTTTATGTGTAATAACACTATTAATGTTTAATTCATGGCGTACGTAATGTATGACCAGCTCCGTAGAAGTTTAAACATTTACAGTACTGAAAATTGTAAAACTGAAATTTCTTTTAAAATTTGTTCATGATGGGACCAGGAATGTGAATGTTTAATTCATGGCGTACGTAATGTATGATCAACTCCTTGCGATTTTTTATGTCTTAAATTTTAGTCTTCGAAAAAATCATTTTCCAAACGGTCGTTGTAATTTGTTAAATTGCTTTTTTTTTTTTTTTTTTTTTTTTGAGAGGTTTTATCAAGTACATTTCTTTAAAAAGACTTCGTTATAATGGAATATGAAAATTATATAATACAATTTTAATTAAAATATTGTTCTAAACAATCTGTGCTGATGTACATTTTTTTTTTTTTTTTTTTTTTTTTTTTTTTTTTTTTTTTTTTTTGATGAAAAGGCATTTTTTCTTTTTGGAATTTATGTCATTTTCACCAACAGAATTGTCTGTGCGTTTAAGATTAGTGCATCATATCCATCAATTATTTTTAAATGTTTCAGATTTTAGTTTTATTGCTTAATTTTGATTTCAAGGGATAGAAGAAAAGAAATTTAGAAATAAACTAATAAATTTTGGGAACTTTAAATGCAAGCTAAAGTTTATTGAATATGACATTATATTGACGCAATCACACAGTCATATCATGACTTGTTCCATATATGAAAATGATCTTTTCTTTTGAAAATGGTGTCAGTTTCATCATCCGAACTAATCTGAAATCTAAGATTATGTCACCTTTTAAGGACTTTATCAAAGAAATATGTCCCTCCGACAACATGGAGTTTTTAAATATTTGTGGACACATTTTTAAATGCAAAAGCATGACGTTTGCAGGCATGACTACTGAAGCGATTTGGCATCGAATAGTGTTTACTAATCGTTGATCAATGTGTTACTTATGTATTTATAAGCGATTTTTTCCACGTGACGACAGGTTTTCCTTTGACAGTATTTTATGAATGATCTTTTGCTTTTATTAAAAAATGGAAAACACTCGATCGCATAGTATCTGCATGAAAACACCTGCCAATTTCATGTGTTACAATATTCCTTTAAATATGACTACATTTTCATTTGTGGAATATCCTTCAATCTACTATAATATCAGATTTTAATTTTTGAAACAACTCAAATTACCATGTTTAACAACCCGGCGAGATTTGGACAGGGTTTTGAGGACTTAGCTCGTAACGGGCACAGCCTCTGGTACATAAAAAAAAAAAAAAAAAAAAAAAAAAAATCTTTGAATTATTATTTAAGAGAAAAACTTTTTTAAAACTTGTTCAATTAATAAAACTTTAAATTTTGTATTTTTGTCGGTGAATTAAAATAAATAAAGAAAATTTTCTTTTATTCGAAAATATATATATATATATATATATATATATATATATATATATTTTAAATTTAAGGGGACTTTTATTTTTCTAAAACCATCATTGATTTTTAAGAATTAATTCCTTCTTAGCTTTTCAAGGAGCTTATTAGAATTGGCTGGAAGGAATTACAGTTAACATTTGACAATTATTTAGTTATTTATTAGGAAGGGACCGAACCGATAGATACGCACACATGTTCAAATAACAACAATTGAAAAAGATATATATATTTTTTTACATTTTACTCCAGTCGGTTTTTAGAGGTCTGCACGGGTCGGAATTTCCAGGCCCGGCCCGAACGAAAGCTATCTTTTCCCGGCCCGGTATAAAAATTGGAAGTTTGGCCCGACTCAGTTTCTACAAAAAAGTCCGTTTTTCTCGACATACAATTAAGATTCTTTTAATGAATACTACATACATATTTATAGGAACATTTTACAGTATATTTTAGATTACTATGTGTTCGCAAAACAGAAAACACATAACAGTAAACATTAACGAATACTTACAGTGTTTTAGTCATCGTCTCTACTGACATTTCAAAATTCAAATAAGGATTCATTAAAAGATTAATGTAGTTCAGAATAAAGGATTAAAAACATGATAATTTTTGAAGCTGTATAATAAAAAGTAGATTTGTGTAAATATTTCTCTCATTTTTAAGGCTTTTCTCAAATCCGAAGGAGCTACATTTCGACACATTTATGAATTCATTTCTTTTTGGAAACGCGTAAGATTGTCAGGTATTCTTATTCAGAAACTATGTAAATGTCGTTTTTTTTATAAATAAAAGCAATATATCTTTCTGAAAATACTGCCAAAGTTAGCGTTTTGAATCGAATTTCCGCAAGCGATAGCACAGGAAAAGAGAAAAACGTGACAGTCACGTGACAAGAATCTCCTTTATCTCTATAATTTATCAAGTATGGAGAAAGCTATTCGTTTCCAAATGCCTTCAATAATCAGGCTTGTCAATTTTATGCCTTTATAGTTAAAAATGAGTCAGAAAATGTGTCTAAAAGTTTCGCATTGTTGAGCAGTGACTATGAGAACCACCTTAAGGTATATTTCCAAAGATACTGTTAAGGCTATTCTTAACTGTTCTCCTCAACAAGCGCAAAACGTTTTGACATATTTACAATTTCATTTTTTAACGGAAAGATAAAAAATTGGAAAGCCTGGCCATGAAAGCGATTTGGAATTGAACTGTTTTTTCCATTTTTTGATCGAACAATTACCTATTGAGTTATAAGCGAATTCGATCACGTGACAAACACGTTTTTCGCCCGCTCTTGAGTGCTCTTTCTCCCTTCGCGCGGAAATTCGGTTCAAAACGCCCACTTTGACACTCTTTTCTGAAAGATCTATTGCGTTTGCAAAAAAATGAAAAAACCAGCTCAATTACTTAGTTTTTGAACAACAACTCCAGCTTGTTTCATGCATTTTCGAGCAAAAATAAATTAAAACTTATGTCAGAAAGTTGTCCTTTTGGATTTAAGAACACCCTTAACAGAAGTTCATTATCACTATTAATAATCTTACAAAACATAATGCCTATCCTACACATCCTGAGATCGATTAAGACCAGTTTCGTCCCGGCACGAGTCTGCTGAGAAAAATTAAACCCGGAGTCAGACATCTAGTAACTGTACGATGCCGATCTCAACGATGGACATGTTATATTTCTGTATTGATGTTGTTAAACTCGCATCGGCTCGTGATGCACATTTATACTTCTCGAGAAAATCATATTCATTGAAAATGGCTCGTATTTTATCTGCTTCACTTGAATTCTTATATCGGGCCGATAGGCCCGATTAATTTTTTTTATCGACCCGGCCCGACCCTGCAGGCCCGTTCAATTTTTTTGCCGGCCTGGCCCGGCCCGACCCTGCAGGCCCGTTCAAATTTTTGCCGGCCTGGCCCGGCCCGACCCTGCAGGCCCGTTGAATTTTTTTGCCGGCCTGGCCCGGCCCGTTTATTTGTCTGCCGGCCCGGCCCTGCCCGTTGAAAAAATTGTCCTAATTCTGCCGGCCCGGCCCGGCCCGTTTGAAAATTCGCCTTCATTCCGCAGGGCAGGGTACGGGCCTCGGGCCAAGCCCGGGCAGACCTCTAGTCGGTTTATAAAGGACGTTTTAAAATGCGCAGGCAAGCAATATCTACATTTTGCTTTTACTTTTAAGAATCAAGGTGTTTTTAAACTAATGGTTTTCCGGCACATTCACAGACTTTCTTTTAACGTAAAAACGTGAAACTGGGCAGGAATGCAAGTGATTTGGAATCGAATTTTATTTTTCATTTTTCAAAAAATATACTTAATCGAGTTACAGGTGTTTACTCTCTTATAACAACTTTTTTGGTAACTTCCGTTCAAATCGCCAACTGCGACACCCTTTTCTGTCACTTTGTTTGCCTTTATAAGAAAAAGAAAAACGCTATTAGATTTCGTAATTTTTTTTTTTTTATAAAAACGCGCTTGCCAGTTTTGTGTTGTTAATAATAAAAACGTATTTATGACTGTCTCAGCAAGTATCCAGTTTGAATTTTATACATATTAGTTGAAATTAAGGATTGACCGAAACGAGTTTTTAAGACCGAAACAAAAACTGAAACCGAACTTTGGTAATCTTACTATTTTCGGCCGAAAACGAAAATGTCCTATTTTTTTAAAGTAATTAATACATACATAATTATTGATTAATTATATGTGTAATTAAATAAATTGAAGGATTATTATGTTTTGAAATTAACGCACAAATATAATTAAAAAGATTTATTAAAAGACGTATAATACACTTAAAAGTTAACACTTTCAAAACATTAAATACAATTCTAAAAGTCTAAAACCTACAAGTTTCAAAAGTAAACTTTTGAATTCTACAAACTAATAAGTATTTTTCTCTTTTTAACTGAAGTAAGACCCTGATGATGGCCACAGGGTAGCTGAAACTTGTAAGTTTTAGACTTTTAGAATTTTATTTAGTGTTTTGAAAGTGTTAACTTTTAAGTGTATTATACGTGTAATTATTATAGGTGTGGCCATAGTTGGCTCTCTGTGCCTCTGGCCAAAACTTTTTATTTTCATATAAAATAAAATATAATTAAATCAGTCTCTAATTATATGAATTTCATCTAATTAAAAAATGTTTTAGGTATACATACCTCGATTTACCTTTTATAAAGATTTTTGTAAATGATACTCTGTTATACTGTAATATAGTAATATTATTCCGTTATACTATATTCAACGGATATTCGAAACACTTCTGCGGTTTCAAATCTATTACTGTTAAGTCTGCAGCTTTTAATGAGCTTGTGAAAAGCGTCTTCAAAGTTTAGTCATGCATGTATTACTTGCTTTATAATTTATTTCACATGTTGAGTCAGTCATGACTGATAATTATAAACAGTGAAATACACAGCAATAAATAAAGAGTGTCTCATTTGAGCCGATACAGCTCAAATCAATGAGTTATATTGAAAATTTCCAAAGGAAGAAACGAGACTTTTTGGAATAAAAATAATTTCGGACGAGTTTCGGTGAGGCCGAATTTTTGGCAACATTTTCGCCGAAAACGAAACTCCGATTTTGAGCCAAAAACGAGAACGAAACCGAATTTTCGGTCGATCTCTAGTTGAAATGTTTGGTTTACACACTGAATTGTTGATTTAATCTATGAGTTTTTTCGTTTCAAAATTTTAAGTTCTAAACTGAGTTTGAAAAAAATGCTTCGTTTTCACTTTTATCAGTTTTCGCTTGTGCTCTTAATTATTTTCATACTAATTATTTAGCATATAATGCTAAGTACTGCATTATTATGAAAATAATAAAACTTTAGCGTTATAGTTTATGTTATATTTATATGATACAGATTATTTTAGCATTACAGTTTGATATATTTATATGATACAGAATATTCAATTAAACTATATTCGACTAAAACGTGCTTAATCAATATATATGTTTTATTATCGCATGCTTAACAGAAGATTGCATCTGCATTGAAAAAAAAAATCGCATATTTTTAGTTTTTTAAAGACGTACTTACGGTGACTAAAAAATACGTGACAAATGAATGTTGTTAATGTAGAAGAATACATGATTTATACAGATTTGTACGTGTGTAAATTTATGTACAGATAACTGAATCAAAAATCAACTGAATCAATTTTTTTTTATCTAAAAAATATTTCATGTATATAGAGAGAAAATTAACTTCGTTTCACCCTTCCTTATTATATTTGGCAATTCATGCCACATTACTGTTTTGAAGTACATTTTAAAGAAATGTATTGCTTTTTTAATTAGCCTTTTTTTTTCTTGGGGTACTATTTAGGTTATAGATTTAAGAATTTACAGCCGGAAGTGAAATTTTGTTTTTGCTATATTCTCCAAGAAAAGCATTTGAAACCCTTTGTAAGCTTATAAGTCCCTATTTATTAATCGCGTGTCAATAAACTAACGACAGCAATATTTGCCACATTGAGAGGTTGTCGGAACAATCCGATGAATGACATGAAGTTGACATTTGCTTAAAAGTGCTTCCAGATTATTCCACTTTCAACTGAAATGCATTTTGGAAAAGAGCAAACAGCCTTTGTGCTTTTAAAAGCTTATATAGTAACAAATAATTGACTATTGTATGATTAAAGATCTGACACCAATGAAGTCGGTGTTGTTTAAAGAATCGGAACTAGAAAACTGCCTATTCCTTTTTTTTTTTTTTTTTTTTTTTGTACAATGGGGTGATTAAAATGTATCTCTTTCCTTCTTTCTTTCTTTTGTTCGACTCCACTTTAATATCTTCAGATTTACTTGATAGTGTACCATTTATTTATGAAATTTGTCACCATATGAAAATAGATAGCACTTAGTTAACGCATATAGTTATTTACAAAGAAAAAGTATCAGAAAAGAAAAAAAATTCTCTCAGAAAGATTACAAAATGAGTCCCTTTTATTAGAGAAGCATACGTAGTACTAACACATTAGATGAATTGGCGCATATTTCTTGAACATGTGCGTGCCCATAAGTGTACCTGACACATAAATTAAAAAACCCAATTCCACTCCATCCAGGCAACAAAATGGATGCTTATATGGATCATTCCGAGGGAAATTCACTATTTCAAAGAAAGGATTAGTTTTTCTCCCGATGCGAGGTGGGGGAGAATGATTAATGGTTTTCTTATTGTTTGATTTGAACCGGGCCCCTTGGGCCGGAACCCTATATTATAACCATGAAAAAAAAAACCTCTTGTTTTATCGACATCATTAATTCATACATGCCTTTGCTCATTTCATTTAAAATACACACATTTAAAATATATGTCTAACTAATTTCATTTAAAATGATGAAAAGAAAAATTAATAATAAGAAAAAATACCTTAAACAAAAAAATTTTATTTCAACATCAAAGAGTATTTTGTAATTTACGCAGGCGAAATATAAATAATGGGTACTTGTTAGTTATCCCGTCGACCAAATTACTGTCGCCAAATTGTAAGATTAAATGCCAATAATAGTTGATCGTAAATGTCACATTCACCTAACACGTGTTTACGTCATCAAATGATTTTTATTTCTACATTTTATTTGTATTTTTATTAATGTTATACTAATTTATTTGTTTTTTCGTTATTTAAAATAAAAAATATGTCAATTTGTATAATTTGGCGAGTGGTTTGGCGATTTATATAATTTTGCGAAGTAGGTCGACGGGATAACTAACAAGTACCAAATAATGTCATTGTGTATAAAATGAAATGAAACTTTTGAAAAAAAAAATAATTTTGTTGATAAAAAACTGAATTTAAAAAATATAACTTTTGAAAATTACATGCTTTAACACACCAGTTTTTTAAATCAATAAAAATAAGTACTTAAAATAAAAGCATAAATAAATACTATTTTGCAAGTAATAGAATATAGTAAATTTATACTGCAGTCTTCAAATTGTAAATATCTTTTACTACTGCAGCATGGCGTACGTAATACGTAATTTTCACACTACAGTAAACATTTCATTCTTTGAATGACGCCATTCATGATTTTTTGAACAAACATTTTTATATGTATAATTCCTAACTTCTAAAATAATTTTATTGTAGCTCCCTCCTCATCAGATAACTGCCAAATAGTAAAATCTATGTCAGTATCAGTAATAATAAGTTATAATCAATAATAAATATTTTCTATTCAAAAAATAACAAATTAAAAAGTTTTACGGGCTTACGATGGAATAATACTCATATAAAATATTCACGTTCAATATATAGCAAGTGTTAACATTTGGCACAGTTTGCAGTAAAAATCGTTTGCACAGTTAGCGTTGAAATAAATGGCACGATATCATACATCTTGGCATGTTGGTAGAACGAAAAAGTACAAGTTTTTTTTTCTTTTTTTTAGTTTTAGTTTTTGAGGCGTTTGTATTTTTTTTTCCTAACTGACATAGTTGTTTTAATTATTAAACCAAAAGAATTGATTAAAAAAATATTCAATTTGAATTTATTCCATTGCTATAGTAACAGAATAAAGGAAGTGAGTTTTTAGAAATTATAACTTGAAAATTTGAAGTTTTGGCGCCAAAGATAGCGCCAAATTAGAAAAATATGAAATATCTCTCGAACTACTGGGCTTAAAAGAATTTAGTTAGTACCATTCGATTCAGCATACAAAAATGCACCAAAATATGTTATCAGTTGAAAAATAACTATAAAATCAGATTTTTAAGAAATTTTTTTAAGTTTGTTCTCTTTTTTACCCCCCTTAGGGTTGGAATTTTGGAAAATCCTTTCTTAGCGGCACTCTATAACATAAGAAGTATTTTTACCTCGATTTTCAAGATTTTAGGTTCAGTAGTTTGGGATGCGCGTTGATTAATACAAAATCCAGACTTTCTTTTATATATATAGATAAACCTTTAGAAAGAATTACCACATAATTACAAACACTGTATTTGAAATACATAAACAAAAGAAAATTTCACAAAATGCTATGAAAATTTTATTTTATTTTATATATTACCCCTATTATAACGGCGACCAGCAGCACGTGCCTGTCTCATGAGAGGTTGTGACGCTACAAAATAACAAAAAATATTTTCTTTTAGTACTTGGTTACAGAGATAATAACACGGATAAAAATTTTGAATTTGAACAAAAATATTACTATATAAATTAAAAGTACTTTTATGAGATAATAAGAACTATAAATATAGAATTACGATTAAAAAAAAAAAACTTTGAAAAACATTATAATTAAGGGTAAAATAATCTGAGCTACATTTGCAGCTCCAGAGAAAAAAAACAGCCCAACTTTTTTCTAACTGTTCCATAACTTATAATAATGTAACCTTTACCAATAGATTAACAATAACGTCTATAAAATAATGCTATATTTAAATTTTGTTTAATTAATACCATATAAAAATCTCTTATAAAATTTCAGTAGTTTATACTAACATTTACACTAGGGCTTGGACGGCATCTTTCCGAATATAGATGCAAATCCGGATAGATGCTGTCCGAGTCCCCGTGTAAAGGTTAATACTATTAACTATTGACAATTTCCAAACGATTTCTATGTCAATTAGACAACATGAATGTTAAGAACTAAAATATCTTCTTAAAATACCATCAAAAACTTTTAAAATGCGCTAGGCCTTTCGAAAGATCTGAGTCTTTCTTCATCTGGCACAAAGAAGTCGTGCCAGAGTTTTTTTAATTTCATGTATTCCCATATTTTAATATATGTGTGTGTTTTCATTTTATTATAATCTATTTTTTATGTTTTTATTTTTTCCCCAATTTGTTTCCCTACTCTATCTGGGAGCACGGCAGTGCGTCCGCCAAGTTCGCACAAGCCGTAAGCTACCTTTTCCTGAACCATTTTGGCATACTTTTCACGCCCTCATAACGTCGTTTTATGGAGAGATATAGAAATTTTTCTTTTATACACATGTTCGTATGGTCAAACTGAACTAAGATTCCACGATTTCATGTTTCTATATTTAGTAGTTTTCGAAATATTAAATTCCGAAAAAGCGCTTTTTTGTCACTGACTCACTTCGCATCATCAAATAACTAAGGTACTTCTAAAAGTCGTAGAATCATGAAATTTCACAAGTAAGTCGGGTTTGTAGCACAATTAACCAGAAAAATCTGAAAACACAGAATTTCCGCCTCTAAACCCTTCAAACAGGGGTTTTTCATTTGGCCGTAAACAGTTCCTACGCATTCAATTGTGCCAATGTTGGTCGCCAAAACTCGATTACAGAGTTTTGAAGGGAGTCACGTGATTTCAAGCATAATAACATTTTATATATATGCTTTTCCAAAGATGTTTGTTAAATAGAAAAAATGAATATACCTAAAAATTTTAATCAGTATCGGTTATGATATATTTACGATATAAAAACAACAAAACATTTAACAAAATATAACCGCAATTCAGTACGTTTCCGATATAGTAGCCTTGGCGAAATACAGAAAATAGCCTTGACGAGAAAAGAAATTTGATAATAACGTATTTTCAGGCAACCTATCTACTGTGTCATATACACAAGCAATTTTTTCAATATATATACAATTTATTTAATGTAAGGAACCCGTTTATTTATTTTTATATACCAACATAAATAATTTGTATATAAAAATAATATTTTATACATGTATAAATAAAATGTTTATATGTATATAAATACATGGTGCTTCTTAGTTATCCCGTCGACCAAATTACTGTCGCCAAATTGTAGGATTAAATGCCAATAATGGTTTGCTATTAATTAATTAATTGTAAGATTAAATGCCAATAATGGCCAATAAAACCATTAATTCGACGTTTTATTCGTATTTTTATTAATGTTTTACTAATTTATAAGTTCATCAGGTTTGTTTTCATCTCAGTTTCTGAAGTCCGAATTGCGCCAAGATTTAAAAAAAAATGCCAAGGTTCCTATAGTGGAAAAATATCCTAATTCCATATGAAAGTTTAAAAATCTCCTTTTAATTAAATGAAATGTGTAACTAATAAACTGCCTTTAACGATGTGCGAAGGATGCGGCGTCGTCCGCTGCTAATGTTATTATATTGTGTTATTAGCCTACTTACTGTTAATTTATTGTTAATTTTACATATGTAAAAGAAATATTATAGTTATAGATAAGATATGTTGGTCGCCAAAACCCGATTACAGAAAATTAGCCTGAGTTATAAAGGTGTTACATGATTTCAAGCTGAATGAATTTTTATATGCTTTTACAAAAATCTTAATAAGGCAAATCTTTCAGCTTATCTGTCCATATTTCTATCTTTTATTTCCTTAAAACAAATTTTATTAAAGACCAGGAGGCGTCTGCACAGATCATCATCTCCTCGAGTTGACGGCTGAAATTTTAGGATTAGTTAAATATCGATTAGCGTATTGAAATGTAACTGGTCTGCCAAGTCATATCTTTGTGCAAACCACCTACAGTCACGATTTTACGGGTTAATTGGTGGATTTTCCATTGTGTCTTCCTGAACCCATTCCTCCATGTTTTCAAACTTTTGGATGCAAGAAAATACAATAGTAAACCTATCAGTTAACCACTAAAATTAGGTCTTCAGGTGGTTTCTACCAAGATATGACTTAACAGACTAGTTGCATTTAAATATGCTAATCTAGTTTTAACTATTCGTAACATTTCAGCTGTAAACTCGATGAGGTGATGGTGTGTGCAGACGCCTCCCGGTCTATTATAAATGTCGGAATTCTAATCTCAATAGCACTCTGGTCAATCTGGCAATTATCCCTACTATTTATAGAACACTATTCCTTTAAGTTCGTTTTAGGGATGTTAATGAACTTATGCATATGCATCATACATATTATACATATGCATATAATACGTAATACATTTGCATCATACATATTATAGGTATGTGTATAATACATAATACATATGCATCATTATGACGTCATAATAAACAAAACATTTTTTGTCGCCAAATTTGAGAATTGACATGATATATTACCAAATTTGGCGAAACTTTGCTAAATGTCGCCAAGCTTGGCGAATATTTGACGCCAGTAGCTATTTTTCAATGAGTTAATTATTAATGCGAGCCATCTACTTTTTATTTTTCGCATATCATCTAAATAGTTTAATGATATAACGTAATAATATTTTCAAAGTGCTTATAGTTTCGTCACTGCCCAAAACCTTTGCTGTTGTTATTATATTGTACTGTTATTATACTTACTGTGACTATGTTGTTAATCTTTAAAACGCTAAAACTTCTGTATTATATAAAGAGAATTTACGGAAACTATTAAAGCATTGAAACTGCCAGTTCTCCTTATGATTATTGTAATTCTATAATATGTAACCTGTTAATCGATATGTACGTTAGAATGAATCTTCTATAATCCGGTTCCTCGCATTTTAGTTTTCTAGTTTCGAATAAAATTAGCTAAAATCTTAAAACCATGGCACATTGACTAATTCTTCAACAGGATCAGATGAGAAGAATGATAGATTTTCAAATGGATCATGGCAGTGAGCCGGTAGACCTTCTATTCTTCCTTAATCGAGTCTATTGAAAAGGTTAACGTGAAACAAAAAGATATTAGCATCAATATGGTTTAATGCAAATGCAGATATTGTCAAAGGATTTCATAAGAACCATTTCACTTGTACCCAGTCGTATCAGTTAAAATACAACAATTGGCAGTGAGGCCAATTAAAAAAGATTACTTAATAGGATTAAAAATTTCCGCATAAGAGAACGAATCGTAACTGCTAAGGAAACATGCATAAGTGAGTTAAGAGATATTTGTCACGAAAGATAAAATACATAACAACACAAAATATATGATGTGCTTCCATGATCGTAAAGAGTTCTTGATTTCTCTATCAAAAGCTTCCGACTTGGCAAAAGAATGGGCAAGTAAATTAAATTATGAATAACAGTAACATGATGCAACGTTTAACATGGAATTAATACGGTAAATACTGCTTGCTAGAGGCGGCTAGTACTTTAATATAAAAAGAAATAAAGTATAAATTTGTAAAGCTCAATAAAATAAATTTAGGTATTTTTATGTTAGCCGGGCGCAAGTGGCAAATCGCCAAATACTGTTCCCAACTCCCATTGTTCATATTGCATTCATTTCATTTAAAGATATATACTTATCAGTCATCTCATTTAAAATAGATGCATTTCCCTCATTTTATTTAATAGAATATTTAACATAGAAATAATTAAATAAATAAATAAGAAATAATAACATAAACCAAAATATTTTATTTGAAAATCAAAGCATTGTTTCTAATTTACACATGTGAAAAATGAAAACTGCTATTGGCGAAAAAACAAAAGGCTAATGAGGAGATTTGCTCCCGGCTAACATAAAAGTACCGAAATTTAAGTTTTTTCATATTAATATAGTTTAGAATAACAAACTTGAAAAAACATACAAAAAGTAGTGATATCCCAACAAAAAGTTTTTGGTAAAAAAAAAAAGCGCCAAGTTCTCCTTAATGTTTCGGCCAGAAAAAGTAGTGATATCTGAAGTTCGCACAAGTTAAAAGCCAAACATCCCAAATCTTTCATTGAAAATGGCTTCCTGCGACTTGGCCGTTAATGCCTCCGAGAGAGTTTTTCAAATTTTAAAATATGTACAAATGAGCTACATGTCAACTACATTTTTTGATAATTTTAGGCATTTTGTGGCACAGAGTACAGAAATAAAATACACATTTGAAAAAAGCATTTTAACAACTTCAGTCTATTTAAATGATTAGAAGTTAAAAATAACAAAATACTTGTATTCAGGAGATACTATCCCTAATTGCTAAAACATAATTAGTATCAGCTTTTAACTGTTTATAAATCGAATACCTCTTAATGTATGCGAACAAACTATAATAAATGTTCAAACGAAAAAAATCTCTTTCATCAATACACAAGATTTCAATATTATACAATAAAATATAATGTAACATATTGTGCGATTTGAAGTAAGTAAATTTTGTTTTATTTCTTGGGTTTTACGTTAATGACTTTAGCTTTAGACCGTACAAAATGTCAATTAAACCACAAGTGGACTAAATGATCTGTAATCAAAACTAATGTTTGTTGAAACTGAATGTTAGTTATCAGAAATCTTTTACTTATAATGTCTTTATGTGAATTTGCCTCTTTGCATTCTAATATTACTTTTAATATTTAAATAATTCATAAATGCGTAATTTCCAATCATTAATTTTGAAATGCTGTAGAAGGCATTAACGGCCAAGTCGCAGGAAGCCATTTTCAATGAAAGATTTGGGATGTTTGGCTTTTAACTTGTGCGAACTTCAGATATCACTACTTTTTCTGGCCGAAACATTAAGGAGAACTTGGCGCTTTTTTTTTTACCAAAAACTTTTTGTTGGGATGTTCTTTTGTTTTGATTATACTCTTCTGTGATTGACTGTTGTCTTCTGTTTTCCGGTTGGCTGTTGATTTCTACTTTCCTATTGTGTATTTCTTCAGCTTGTTTCCTGTCCCTTATATCTCATTTCAGTCTTGCTACTGCTTTCATAGTAAAAATACGTCTTCTTTGTGCCTGATAAATAAAGACTCAGATCTTTCGAAAGGCCTAGCGCATTTTAAAAGTTTTTGATGGAGTATTAAGAAGATATTTTAGTTCTTACTGATTCACACCAATTTAAACTTATTTTCATTGACATGAATGTTGCTTACATGTGCCTGCTTTTTTACATTTTGGATAAATAAAGTTTGTCTACTTCTTTATGCTCGCACTCTATCATTTTGGAGTAAAAACAGCCTTCAAGACAACACTGGTAAAATTATTTTCCGACACTTTCTTGGTGAAATTTAAAAGTAATAATAAATCTTTAGAAAGGATATACCACATAGTTACAAACACTGTACTTGAAATACATAAACAAAAGACAATTTTACAAATGCTATGAAAATTATATTTTATTTTATATATTACCTATACGATGATAGTTAACAGCAGCACCTTCTTGTCTCACAAGAGGTGGTGAAGCTACATAATAAAAAATAGAAAAACTTTTTAGTACTTGGTTACTTGATTATAGAGATAATAACACGGATAAAAATTTTTAATTCGCACTAAAATATTACTATATAAATTAAAAGTACTTTTATGAGATAATAAGAACTATAAATATAGAATCAGGTTAAAAAAAATACTTTGAAAAACATGATAATTAAGGGTAAATTAAAGTAAGCTACATTTGCATTTCTAGAGAAAAAACCGCACCACTTCCTACTAACTGTACAGTAACCTATAAAAATGTAACTCGTGCCAATACTTTAACTGTACATTAACCCATAAAAATGTAACTTGTGCCAATAGATTAACAATAACGTCTACCAAATAATGCTATACTTAAATTTTGTTTTATTAATACCAGATAAAAATTTGTTATAAAATTTTAGTAGTACTTTGAGCCACTTTTCCTCGTTCCACTAACATTTCCATTATTAAAAAATATTATATATGATTTTTCAACGTTAAAATATAGGTGTAAACAATTAACATGAAACAATGAAGTAAACTGTATCGTTTTAAAGAGGCACTTTTTTTTATTTTTTATTTTTTAACTATCTTTAATGTTTTGGAACAAAGTAGTCCCTGCTTTTTTGGTCCATTCACTTATTTGGTGTAGGAATTAATTCGTGCGGTTTTACAAGAGATGGCATAACTAGCGTATTGTCCCATAGTTTCGTTTGTTCAAACATGCATTTAAAACTACTGTTATTGCGCATCCAGTTTAGTATATGCCATTTGGTTTAAGCGTAAACAACAACAATTTTTATCCAACTGAAAATGTCAAATTTTGTGCCTGATAAAGTGTTTTTGCGGGGGTTTCTTCTTCATTACTTTAACATGAAGAAAAGTGTTACCGAAAGTCATCATATTTTGGTGGAAGTTTATGGTGACCATGCTCTAGCTGAACGAATGTGTCAGATGTGGTTTGCGCGGTTTAAAAGTGGTGATTACGGTTTGGAAGACCTAGCACGACCTGGACAGCCAAAAAAATTCAAGATGAAGAATTGACAGCATTACTCGATCAGGATTCGTGTCAAACGCAGGAAGAACTTGCAAAATCATTAGAGGTTGATCAAACAACAGTTTCCAAACGCCTCAAAGCAATGGATTTATATCCAGTTTAATATCCAGTTTGTTTCACTATAGACAGTTTGGAGAGTTAAAATCTACACACGAAAACAGTTGTTTACAAATGCATCCAGTGTTGCTACGAACATAAATTTAAATTACCCAAACTATTCAAATATCCTATAGTAAGGTATAAAATATTTTTCAAGGTCAATTATCTTGTATTGTTTGTTGAATACAAAGAATAAACACTTTTTTCATGTGATGGACCAAAGTAATACCGCAAGGACCAAAGTAGCCCCGGTTGACGGTAACCTATAGACGAGGACGGGAACAGCATCTGTCCGAATATAGATGCAAATCCAGATGGATGCTGTCCGAGTCCCCGTGTAAAGGTTAATACTATTAACTATTGACAATTTCCAAACGATTTCCGTGTCAATTAGACGACATGAATTTTGCTTACATGTGCCTGCTTTTTCACTTTTTGGATAAATAAAGTATGTCTACTTCTTTATGCTCGCAGTCTATCATTTTGGAGTAAAAACAGTCTTCAAGACAACACGGGTAAGATTATTTCATGACTCCTTCTCATACGGTGAAATAAAAAAAAAAGAATCTTTAGAAAGAATTACCACATAGTTACAAACACTGTATTTGAAATACCGGGTGAGCCAAAAGTTCGTTAAAACTTAGAAAACTTATAAAAAAAGGAAGAAATTATGATAAAGGAGTGCGGTTTGCTATCAAAGGTAATTCCTACAAGGTAGAGGGAATTTGTTTAGCAGCAAAAAAAAAAAATTGTTAAAAAATCACATGTAGAGGTCGTACGACCCGAAAAACAATAAACAGGACGATAGTTGTGTCGTAGAATGTTCTGGAAATCATGTTGAGCATTTGTTATTGGAAGAACAAATGATTGGAGCGTATTGATGACCTGTTCAATGTGTTTCCTGTCGTCAGCGCCTTCTACATGTTGATTTTTAATTATTATTATTATTATTATTATTTTTTTCTGCTAAAAACAAGCCGACTACTTTGTGAGCCCTTTCTTGCAAACCGCACTCCTTTATCACAATGTCTTCCTTTATTATGAGTTTTTAAAGTTTTAACGGACTTTTTGCTCACCCGGTGCATAAACAAAGACAATTTTACAACGAGCTATGAAAATTATATTTTATTTTATATATTACCTATACTGTGATAGTTAACAGCAGCACGTGTCTGTCTCATAAGAGGTGGTGACGCTACAATTTAAAAAAAAAACATAATTTTTAGAACTAGTTCTTATTTTTATAGTACATATTTTTTAGTACTTACTTAGTATAGAGATAATAGTACAGATAAAAAATTTAAATTTGAACAAAAATATTACTAGATAAATTAATAGTATTTTTATGAGATAATAAGAAATATAAATATAGAATTATGTTTAAAAAACCTTTTAAATATATCGAAAATGATGATAATTAAGTGTAAATTAATTTAAGCTACACTGAACAGTGCTGAAAAAAAAAACGCTCTACGTTCTTCTAGCGCTAGTGTAACTTATAAATATGTGACTTGTACCAATTCAGAAAAAGAAACGTCTACCAAATAATTCTACACCTAAATTTGGTTTAAGGAGTGCTGAATTCGTACCAAACGTTCCATATATTTCAATACTAAGTAACTTAAATGTGATATTTGGAATTTTCGGTATATTGTACCTCTGAATATTAAACGCAAAATCATTTGGTTAAGAAGTTTCCGAATTATGTAAGTTTGAAATTTAGAACTTCCAATGTGAATGACATTTGAATAGTTAACTCCAACTCTATAACGGTAGAAATCATTTACAGATTTAGAGAAAACTTTCTAACCAGGTTAAAAGCGGATGTTTGTTTATCGACAATATTTGTGATTGTAAGGAACAGCTGTCCACATGGTAATTTTTTCATTGGGATTAATTTCATTACGATTACGCAATACTTAATTAAAATACCCAAATTATTTCACAGAAGAATTGTATTTTGCAAGTGCTTGTTGAGAGACATTTCCTGTTTTTTTTTTTTTTATTATTGATTTTAATTGATTTCCTTATAATTTTAGATTTCACAGAAGAATATTTTTGTGCAGTGCTTATTGAGAAACATTTCCTGTACTTTGAAATGGATTTCAAATGATTGCCTGATACTTTTAGATTTCACAAAATAATATTATTGTGCAGTACTTGTTGTCAAATATTTCCTGTTCTTTTAAAAAAATTTCAATTGATTTCCTTATACATTTAGATTTTACAGAAGAATAGTTTTGCGCAGTGCTTGTTGAAAAACATTTCCTGTTCTATTAAATTGATTTCAGTTGATTTCCTTATACATTAAGATTTCACAGAAGATTTGCATTGTGCAGTGTTTGTTTAAAGCATTTCTTGCTCTTTTAAATTGATTTAAATTGATTTCCTTATACATTTAGATTTTACAGAAGAATAGTTATGCAGTGCTTGTTTAGAAACATTTCCTGCTCTTTTAAAATGATTGCAGTCCATTTCCCTAAACATTAAGATTTCACAAAAGTATCAGTATTGTGCAGCGCTTGCTTAGAAACATTTTCTGTTCTTTTAAATTAATTTAAATTGATTTCCTTATACATTTGGATTTTACAGAATAATAGTATTGTGCAGTGTATGTACAGAAACACCTTTCCCGTTCTTTAAAATTTAACTCAAATGATTTCATTATACTTTTAGATTTCATAGAAGAATAGTTTTGTGCAGCGCTTGTTCAGAAAATTTTCCTGTTCTTTTAAAAAAATTTCAATTGATTTCCTTATACTTTTAAATTTCACAGAAAAATAGCATTGAGTAGCGTTTGTTGAGAAACATTTCCCCTTCTTTAAAATTTATCTCAATTAATTTCATTACACTTTTAGATTTCATATAAAAATAGTTTTATGCTGTGCTTGTTGAGAAACATTTCCTGTTCTTTTAAATAGATTTCAAATTAATTCCTTACACCTTTAAATTTCACAGAAGAATAGTATTGTGCAATGCTTGTTGAGAAACATTGCTTGTTCATTTAAATTAATTTCAACTGATTTCCTTATATATTTAGATTTCACAGAAAAATAGCATTGTGCACTACTTGTTGTGGAACATTTCCTGTTCTGTTAAAAGGATTTCAAATGATTTCCTTATATCTTTAGATTCCACAGAAGTGCGCAGTGCTTATTGAGAAACATTTCAATTTCTTTTAATTTGATTTCAATTGATTTCCTTATACATTTAGATTTCACAGAAGAATAGTATTGTGCACTACTCATTGAGAAACATTTCCTGTTCTTTTAAAAGGATTTGATTGATTTCCTTATACTGTAGATTCACCAGAAGAATAGTATTGCGCAATGCTTGTTCAAAAACATTGCTTGTTCTTTTAAATTAATTTCAATTGATTTCCTTATACATTTATATTTCACAGTAGAATAGTAATGCGCAGTGCTTTTTGAAAAACATTTCCTATTCTTTTCAATTGATTTCAATTGATTTCCTTATACATTTAGGTTTCATAGAAAAAAAGTCCTTCCGGCCAGTGCCGGGAGGAAGAGGTAGCTTTCATTTTCCTTATTTTAAAAAAGCCAACATATATTATTCAAACACACGAAGATCAATTTAGTAGAACCCGAATATAGGAGATTCAATACTAATTTTTATCAATACTAAATCATTATGAATGAGAATTTCGCGAAATTAGTCAGCTTTATTCAAGCTGCTTTTATTTAAAGTAACTTATATTTGGCTGCCAAATTCGGCGATTTCTTAAAGTTCCTGCCATTTTAAGACAACATGGTGGATGAGGCTAACCAGTGAACTTGGTCGAGACCTTAGTAATTGCTGTGCACATGCTCACTCACATCGGAATCGGTTGATATATACGAGTGCTGTCGCAGGCAAAAAATAAGATTTTTCAAAATGTCACCCACATTAGAAATTGAAACTGCTATATCTGAGCCATTTTTTACGATAAAGACAAACAAAAAATGCTCGTGAATGCTTAGATCAATGTCAAATACTTAAGAAAGAAACCTTTTTCAATTTCTAATTTTTTTGCACCTCACTTTAAATATAATTTTTTTTAAATTTAATGGCCGCCATTTTGAAACAAGATGGCTGATGAAGCTGGCCAGCGAACTTGGTTGAGATATTGATGTATACTATCCACATGCCTTCTTCCATCGAAATAGGCGAATACGTGTGTTATCGAGTGACAAATACAAGATCGTTTCAAAGTGTTAGCCATGCTAGAAATTTAAAGTGCTATAATTCAACTATTTTTTAACATACTAGGGGGCTCGGCCCCCTACGAGCTACGCTCGCCAACCCCCGTCCAGACACCGTAGACTCTAAGTGCACGCTAATTTGATCGGTTTTAAAAAGATTTCGAAAGATTGAATTATAATTTAAAAAACAGGCGCGATCTCTCTATAAACGGATTTCTATTCATTTCTCTTTGATTGGAGAATTTTAACGCCAAATCCGTTGCGGTAATACTTGATTATCCCGTCGACCAATTTCGCCAAATTATATAAATCGCCAAACCACTCGCCAAATTACACAAATTGACATAATTTTTATTTTAAATAATGAAAAAACAAATAAATTAGTACAACATTAATAAAAATACAAATAAAACGTCGAAATAAAAATAACTTGATGACGTAGACACGTGTAACAACATTTCAAAATAAGCTAATATAAAAGGAATTAAGTAAACAGAGTCTTTGTCTCCTGGTATTTTTCAACAAAGTGAAAAGAAAGTTCTTTTAAATGAGACATTCTAAATTAATCGTTTTTAATCTGACGTAATTTTGACCAAACTATTCTTTCTCTTTTAATATTCACGTGAAAATACTTGTGTTAGAAATTAAATATTATTTGCGCTTTCCTAACAAAAATAGTTAAAAAGTATCCTCTTAAAATATCAAATAAATGTCTAGCGCAATTTCTAAATTTAAACCGTTTTGCAATATTATTTTGTGTTCATTTTATGCAATAACTGTAATGTGACGTAAATATGACGTAATTTCTTCTATTTAAGACTTCTACCGCATGTTAATAAATATATTGTTTTACAAATTCCTTTCTCTCTTAAAATTCACGTGTAATTATAGTTTTTATGACGTAATTTTTAATAAGTTCCTGCGTTTTGTACATAATTATTTAATTCTAATTTCAAATGTTTTTTTTCTGTTTATAATAGTCACGTGTAAATAATTTTTTAATTTATTTACACGTATAAATATTTTTTTTTGAAGCAAACATTATTGTTTCCGCTGTTTATACAGTTGGCAACAGTTTAAATTAATATCACTTTCTAAAATCTGTTAAAAATATCTCTAGAAATGCTGAAAATCTGAATTTAAAATAGAAATAAAACCTCAAAAAATTAGTCAAAATAAAAAAATTAATGCAATCTGCACTCCGGCAAATTCTAACGCATAAAATGATCTAAAAATGATTAAATTCCTATGAACAGTTTTTGCTCCGATAAAACTTTTTTAGTGGAACGATTTTGTCCAACTTTAGCATTAAATATCTCTTAAAATAATTCTTCGATCTGAAAACTGTCTGAATCAGCGTGTTTATCAAACATTTCTGTATAATACTACCGATTTTCATATTTTTGTATGCATTATTTTTCTTAATATTAACGAAAAAAGACCTCCGGTCACAAAAAATTCAAAACCGGCGGCGGTGACAGCGGTAGTTACTTTTTTTTAGAATAGAGAGATAAACAAAAGAACAAATTTTCAGAAACAAAAACTGCTCCAGAATCTTTGTATCAAGGCCAAACACACAAATTTTTTTTTCATTTTCCAATTTTTTAATACTTTATTTTAAATTTTAAATTACTTTTTTTTAAATGGCAACCCTTTTGAAACAAGATGGCGAATGAAGCTGGCCAACGAAATCGGTCGAGACATTGGTATGCACTATGTACAGACCAAGTTACATCCAAATCGGTTCATAAATACGCCTGTTATCGCGTGACAAAAATCAGGTCGTATTAAAATGTCAGCCACAATAGAAATTCAAAATGTTATAACTCAGCCATTTTTTTAGATATAGACGAAAGAAAACCTGTTCAGGAATCTCTGTATTAAGGTCAAACACATACGAAGAAAATCTTTTTCATTTTCCAAATTTTTGGTATCTCATTTTAAATTTTAAATTTTTTAAATTTTTTTAAATGGCCGCCATTTTGAAACAAGACGGCGGATGAAGCTGGCCAACGAACTCGGTCGAGACATTGGTGTGTACTATGCACACACCGAATTACATCCAAATCGGTTCATAAATACATCTGTTATCACGTGACAAAAATCAGGACACTTCAAAATGTCAGCCACGCTAGAAATTCAAAATGCTATAACTCAGCCATTTTTTAAGATATAGACGAAAGAAAACCTGCTCCCGAATCTTTTCAATTTTAAATTTTTTGGTACCACATTTCAAATTTAAATTTTTCTTAAAAATTTAAATGGCCGCCATTTTTAAACAAGATGTCGGATGATGCTGGCCAACGAACTCGTTCGAGACATTGGTATGTACTATGTATAAACGAAGTTACATCCAAATCGGTTCATAAATACGCCTTTTATCGCGTAACAAAATTCAGGACGTTTCAAAATGTCAGCCACGCTAGAAATTCAAAATGCTATAACTCAGCCATTTTTTAAGATATAGACGAAACAAAAACTGCTCCGGAGTCTTTGTATAATGGTCAAATACATCAGAAAAAAATATTTTTCCATTTTCAAATTTTTGGTACCACATTTCAAATTTTAAAATTTAAAAAAAATTTAAATGGCCGCCATTTTGAAACAAAATGGCGGATGAAGCTGGCCAACGAACTCGGTCGAGACATTGGTGTGTACTATGTACACACCGAATTACATCCAAATCGGTTCATAAATACGAGAGTTACAGTGTGACACAGGTCAGATATATATATATATATATATATATATATATATATCAATTTTGAACGGAGGGTGGTTTCGGGGTCTGGGGGTCATGATCGATGAAAATATACCAAAATTTTTTGAAATCGCTTTCCTCCGAACGGCTGCAATAGGTAGCTTTTTGTAATGAAAGCTACCTAATAGTATTGTGGGGTGCTTGTTGGGAAATGTTTCCTGATCTTTTAAAGGGATTTCTAATGATTTTATTTTAGATTTAGATTTCATTTGATAATTTGTTTATCAAATTAGACGAACGATACTTTATATTTTGCGATAAGAATGTTTTTTTTTTTTTTTTTTTAGTTTGACGCACCTCAAAATAAACACATTTGAAATACATAACAGTATTTTCATATTTTTGTAGACTTAATGTATAGAAAATATGCGGTATTTGTTATTTTTTAATGTTATATATATATTAATTAAGAATTCAAAAAACTATAACAAATGACATTTTTTTGTATTACACATATCTTGAGACATTAGGAAGCTATTTCTGCGCATTATTTGTTGAAGTTAAAAGGAATTATGAAAGTATAATTAACCTTTAGTGACTCAGAAACTCCGCTTTGAAAAAATAGTTACTTTGGCGTTAGACACATCACTTTAAACATGTAAAAATAAATTAATATAATAAAGCATAAAAAAAATAGATATTAAATAAAGGCTTACTTTATTCACATCTGCAATGAACAGAAAATTACACGCTTCTCACAATTATTGTCAATTTTCAAATACAAAATTTTAAGTATACAAACTTACCTTTGAATAAATCTATTTTTGGACGTTTCCAGCATTTTTAATTTTAAAAAAAAGTACGTAACTCAATTCAGCAATAACGTTGGGAAGTGGGTCGAATGATAAAACTTAACTCGGAGAAGAAATATTAACTCATTATCGTCGTCTGATAAAAAACGAAGGACAACTTATATCAACTTTCGTATTGAGCGATAACAGCAATAAACAACAAAGTCGTTTTTTAAAGACCGCTGATTAAGTAACAATAAATATAAGGTATGTTGCAGGTATGGAACGCGTCAGAGAAGAAATATTAACTCAGCATCGTCGTCTGTTGGCAATCCTAAGGACAATTTATATTATCATTCGTATTGAACGATAACAGCAATAAAACAAGTTGGAAATTGCTCGTCAAACGTGGCAAATGAGGTGCGTTCGTACTATAACTAGTTTTATAATTATTTTTTGCACCCCATATTGTACTGAATGTATAATTTTTTGCACTTCATAAAGTGCATAGTCTGATACATCATTAAAATGCACTTCCAATAATTTTTTCCCATTCCCGTAATGTAACGGAACACTTTTGACTGTCCCTGTAATTAAACTATACATCCGATTTTCCTAAAATTTGAAATAGCTCAACAAAATTTTGCAACAACTATTATCTTTACAACTATATCTTTAAAATTTCAGACCATTCGGAAGGCTGTAATATCATTAAAATGCACTTGCAATAATTTTTCCCATTGGCCGTAATGTAAAGAAAAACTTTTGACTGTCCCTGTAATTAAACTATACATCCGATTTTCCTAAAATTTGAAATGGCTCGACAAAATTTTGCAACAATTATATCTTTAAAATTTCAGATCATTCGGAAGGCTCTAATATCATTAAAATGCACTTGCAATAATTTTTCTCATTGGCCGTAATGTAAAGAAAAACTTTTGACTGTCCCTGTAATTAAACTATACATCCGATTTTCCTAAAATTTGAAATGGCTCGACAAAATTTTGCAACAATTATATCTTTAAAATTTCAGATCATTCGTAAGGCTCTAATATCATTAAAATGCACTTGCAATAATTTTTCCCATTGGCCGTAATGTAAAGAAAAACTTTTGACTGTCCCTGTAATTAAACTATACATCCGATTTTCATAAAATTTGAAATGGCTCGACAAAATTTTGCAACAATCATATATTTGAAATTTCAGACCATTCGGTTGGGTATTTTTTGCTCTGTTACATGCGGACAGACGGACGGACAGACGGACGGACGGACAGACGGACGGACTGAACGACGACTATAGGTGCTACGTATTTATATAATTACGAACGCACCTAAAAAGGCGTTTTTTAAAGACCGCTGATTAAGTAACAATGACTTTTCGGTATGGTACATGTATGGAATGCGTCAGTGAAGAAATATAAACTCAGTATCGTCGTCTGTTGTGAATCCCAAGGACAATTTATATTAAATTCCGTATTGAGCGATAACAGCAACAAACCGCAAAGTCGTTTTTTAAAGACCGCTGATTAAGTAACAATTAATTTTTGGTATGTTGCAGGTATGGAACGCGTCAGAGAAGAAATATTAACTCAGTATCGTCGTCTGTTGGGAATCCCAAGGACAATTTATATTAACTTTTGTATCGACTGATAACAGGAATAAACAACAAAGTCAATTTTTTAACATGGCTGATTAAGTAACAATGAATTTTCGGTATGTTGCAGGTATGGAACGCGCCAGAGAAGAAATATTAACTCAGTATCATGGTCTTTTGGGAATCCTAATGACAATTTATATTAACTTTCGTATTGAGCGATAAGAGCAATAAAGTACAAAGTCGTTTTATAAAGACCTCTGATTAAGTAACAATGACTTTTCGATATGTTGCAGGTATGGTACACGTCAGAGAAGAAATATTATCTCAGTAGTGTCGTCTGTTGGGGATCCTACGGAAATTTTATATTAACTTTCGTATCAAGCCATAACAGCAATAAACAAAAAAGTCATTCTTTAAAGACCGCTTATTAAGTAACAATGACTTTTCAGTATGTTGAGGGTATGAAACGCGTCAGAGAAGAAATATTAACTCAGTATAGTCGTCTGTTGGGAATCCTAAGGACAATTTATATTAATTTTGTATCGAGTGATAACAGGAATAAAACAACAAACTCAATTTTTTTAAGACGGCTGATTAAGTAACAATGACTTTTCGGTATGTTGCAGGTATGGAACGCGTCAAAGAAAAAATATTAGCTCAGTATCGTCGTCTGTTGGGAAACACAAGGGCAATTTATATTAACCTTCGTATTTAGCGATGACAGCAATAAACAACAAAGTCGTTTTTAAAGACCGCTGATTAAGTAACAAAGATTTTTCAGTATGTTGTAGGTATGGAACGCGTCAGAGAGGAAATATTAACTCAGTATCACCGTCTGTTAGCAATCTCAAGGACAATTTATATTAACTTTCGTGCTGAGCGATAACAGCAATAAACAACAAAGTCGTTTTCTAAAGACCACTGATTAAGTAACAATGACTTTTCGGTATGTTGAGGGTATGGAATGCGTCAGAGAAGAAATATTAACTCAGTATAGTCGTCTGTTGGGAATCCTAAGGACAATTTATATTAATTTTGTATCGAGTGATAACAGGAATAAACAACAAACTCAATTTTTAAAGGCCGCTGATTAAGTAACAATGACTTTTCGGTATGTTGCAGGTATGGAACGCGTCAGAGAAGAAATATTAACTCAGTATCGTGGTCTTTTGGGAATCCTAATGAAAATTTATATTAAGTTTCGTATTGAGCGATAACAGCAATAAAGTACAAAGTCTTTTTTTAAAGACCGCTGATTAAGTAACAATGACTTTTCGATATGTTGCAGGTATGGTACGCGTCAGAGAAGAAATATTAACTCAGTATTGTCGTCTGTTGGGGATCCTAAGGAAATTTTATATTAACTTTCGTATCAAGCCATAACAGCAATAAACAACAAAGTCGTTTTTTAAAGACCGCTTAATAAGTAACTATGATTTTTCAGTATGTTGCAGGTATGGAACGCGTCAGAGGAGAAATATTAACTAAGTATCGTCGTCTGTTGGGGATCCTAAGGAAATTTTATATTAACTTTCGTATCAAGCCATAACAGCAATAAACAAAAAAGTCGTTTTTTAAAGACCGCTTATTAAGTAACACTGACTTTTCAGTATGCAGGTATGGAACGCGTCAGAGAAGAAATATTAACTCAGTATCGTCGTCTGTTGGGAAACCCAAGGGCAATTTATATTAACCTTCGTATTTAGCGATGACAGCAATAAACAACAAAGTCGTTTTTAAAGACCGTTGATTAAGTAACAATGACTTTTCTGTATGTTGCAGGTATGGAACACGTCATAGAATAATTATTATCTCAGTCTCGTCATCTGTTGGGTATCCTAAGGACAATTTATAGAAACTTTCGTATTCAGCGATAACAGCAATAAACAACAAAGTCGTTTTTTAAAGAACGCTGAAAAAATAGCATGACTTTTCGGTATGTTGCAGGTATGGAACGCGTCGATACAAAGGGTTAAAATTTCTTTTTGAGGAATTACAGTTAATCATTTCAATAATTTTATGTGGATGGCTATTGCAATCGGAAAGAATATGCAATAGTAAACAATACATCTGAAATACGAATACAATTTTCAAGTAATTACAGGGCAATTCCACAGAAAATCATCATTTTTGGTTGGTGAATCAAATTTATAATATGTTTAATTTAAGGGTATGATTGGAAAATTTGATATTTTTTTATTCTATAGTAAAAGTGTAATAAGAAGGCATTGTAAATTACTGTTTACAAACTAAGTTAAATACCATTATTGTCTTTGTAAAGTCATAATGTTACGTCAGTTACAGAATAAAAGTTACGTCAGTTACACGTGTAAATGCCATTTTTTTCTTTTATATTATTCAGAAATTAATTAAACAAATTACTGTTATAATTTAGCATCACTTAGTGTTGTTTAGAACATTAAATCACCTTTTTTAACTGGATAGGTCTGATAATTTTTACACTTCAGTGAAGGCAGAAAAAATGTTTGTATATTTTATGTTACGTCAGTTACAGAATTTTGAATTGCAATTTTCGGGACTCAAAGAGAGATTGAAATAATCTACAGGTATTTGGGTATTAAGACCTTAGTAAGAAATATTTTAAATTGTAAAAATTTGAATAGAGTCAAAACACTGTATTAAATACTAGTGTCGGGAAGGAAAATTTCACCTTGTTTTTAATAAACAATATAACATACATGTAACTACTTAAAAGGTGACTCAAACATATAAAAAATATATAAAAATATTATTTATTGCAACCCGAGATCTGTCGAACACACACACGTTCATTTTCAAAGGGAAAAAGATGACTGACTGAATAGAAATACATTTAAAAAAAAATATTACGCATGCGTAAGCGGAGTTCAGTCCATTTCTCTGCAGAGGGGTGAAAATATCAATTCATATTATCAGGAAGTCTTGAAATATTTTGGATATTGTACCAAATTGCGGGGAAAATTATAGGAAAGGAATATGTTTTTGTTTTTAAAATGTATTTCTATTCAGTCAGCCATCTTTTTCCCTTTGAAAATGAGCGCGTGCGTATTTGAAAGATCTCGGGTTGCAATAAATAATATTTTTATATGTTTTTTATAGGTTTGAGTCACCTTTTAAGTAGTTATATGTATGTTATATTGTAAAAATTTGTTCTAGCTTTATTAGTAAATTTTCTACATACATATGAAAACAAAATTCGTTGATAAAATGTTACGTCAGTTACGATGGAATTGCTCTACATATACACGCTGTTGCCGAATTCGACCGACAATTGCAGAGGGTAGATAGTAGGCAGCAAAAGGATGAAAAATTGCCATAGAACATCTATTCGCAAACCACTTATTCAGTCACAAATACGGGGTGTTTCATCATAACTAAACTCGGGTTTTCGGTAATAATTTTGAGAAAAATAAAAACATTGCAATGAAAATATAGCGATATTTAACTTGTTTGTATGAAATGAGATAATATCAAGAAACGTTCTTGGAAAACAGATTACTAACACGATCGATGATACCGTATAAACTGGCAATCGCTATACAAAAACCTGTAGTGTCAAGTGCATACTGCTAGCGCGTATAATTTAAACAACTACCATGTTTTGATTTATCATATTTACGACTAATGTGAACATGTTTATTAAAATTTTCATTGTAATATACTTCAATTTTCTGAAAGTTATTACTTTCAACAAAGTTTGAGTTCTGGTAGAACACCCTGTATTTTTGATTAAATAGCTGGTTTGCAACACGGTAATTTTTCATCCTCTTGAGGCCTACTATCAACCTTCTGAATTTGTCGGTTAAATTTGGCAAGAGCCTGTATAAAAAAATATTATTAGAAACTTTACTCAAATGAAATTTTTATATGGTCTTTTGTTCTTATAAATTATATTGAGAAAATTGCGACAAAAAAATGTCCCATTGTTTGGAGTAAAAAAGTGTTACATTAAAGTTTATGATTTTTCAGCTTTCTTCCGGCAGTGAAACCCGTTTTGAGTTAATATTTAGAGAAGAATGGACACCATAATTATTATTAATTTCTGCATGTTTCAGTTTCTGCAGGGATATATGACACCTGTTCCCAGTTTTTTACAGTATTGTCTACAGATATTTATTATGGGTATCAAAATGTAATTTTACAACAATTTATTTTTGTAATTTTACATTGTTGAAACAAATTAAAATGTTTTAATAAATTACAATGCAATGTTGAAAGCAATATTACAATGTAATGTTGTTGTTGTTGTTGTTGTTAACAATGTTGTTTTTGTTACAAGGTACTGTTGTTAACAATGTGTTGAACACAATGTTATAATGTACTGTTGTTGATGTTTGTTACAATGACTGTTGTAACAAATTACAATGTTTTGTAATTTGTTACAACAATGTAATTTTACAACAGAAAGTAATTTAACAGCAATTTTTTAACAAGATGTAATTTTTTAAAGCTTCATTTAATTATCTACCAAAATTTTCCTATATATCTGTTGCCGTATAAAGAACGCTGAAGAAAATAATTAATCAAAAATTAACGTTAATTATGGAAACCTCAAATGTGCGTATGTGCGTGTGTGTGCTTGCGTATAAACTGATGTAATATCATTGCATATATACACTTTCATCAGCAAAATCATTAATAGTAGATAAATGTATTGAATTAATTGTAAGTAAAAAAGTAGCTTCATATTTAGTATTCATAATAATACACGAATTTGATTATACTTATGTTACTGAAATATGAACATAAGGGATAAATAAAAGCAGGTAGAAAATACGTCTTTGATTATAAAAATGGAGGGAAAATATATGTATCGTTGATTGCACTTTTTTCGGCGCTTCGTCAAATCATGAAATTCCTTTAGCTTATTTTCGATTTTGAAGTAAGTATATGAAATAATAACTTTTTATTTTATTCAAAATGCTTAAAACCAACTCATTATATTTTTAGAAGACAAGTTTATGAGAAATTTTAGAATATTTAAAAATAAAGGTCCACAAATACAATAATCTGCAAATTAAAAATAACTTTATGGTTTAAAACAGCAAAAAATGAATTACATGCTTTTTTTTTTTCGCTTAATAAGTACATGGATTCATTTTACCTACATCACGAAAAGCAATATTCAGCTCAGCGCTTCATGATATCGATATTGTCACTTTAAAATGTTTAATACCAACCCGATATTAATGCCATGTTTGGACTCCTTGGAAAATTTTAAACTACAAACGGGAAGTCATTCGCGATACTAGTTTAGCAAATGCACAGATGGATAATTTGAACTATTTTTTTAAACATAAATCAAAACGTACTTAGCGAAATGAGCTGTAGTTTAGAATTCGCATATTTAAAGTTTTTAATAAAAAGTAAACAATAGTTTTTTAAACAATCTTTTATAAGCAAGCAGTGGTTTATCATGTTGAAAATATCGCCTAATGTTTTGACTCCAATTCATGTTTTTTTCTAAACTTTACCGTTACAATACATTAATTTGTCGTGGGAAATGAACTCGACTATGTAAAATTCATTGTTTCTTTTTTACTCGTGGTTGAAAGCCAAACAAATGAATGTATTAAAAAATATATAATTTTTACTCTGTTTATTTTTTAAGAAAGGGAACAGGAAAGAAAGAAATGAAACATTATTTAAGCTATTTTTTAAGTATTTCTAAATTGATTTCTTAACGTATAATTGTAAATTAATTACTATTTAACTATTGATTGATAAAATATCTTTTAATTACACATTTCATTTTTTATTTATAGCTTATTTTCTATTTTTAAATCTTTAAAATTGTTCATTGCAGCAGTTTCACAACACTTTGGCATATTTTGCCGAGCAATTTTTTGGTGCATAATTAAACCCATTTTTTTTTTTTTTTTAACTACCATAGAACTTTTCTGTACGAAGTACTGAAAATATTTGGTGATTTTTCCTATGTTGCGGTCTAATTAGAAAATGCCTTAAAATGAACCCTTTTATGCATGGTTTTTGTTTTGTTCGGGAAACTTATATTTGAGTCTAATTTTGTTAATTATCCACTAGAAAATTACTGAAAATATTTGTTTATATTTCTGCTGGACATAATGTCATAATGTCACTCCTGAGTTGCACAACAAAAATTGATCAAAAAAGGATAATTTTAAATTATATACTTACTTTAAAGTATTTACACTATAAAATAACAATTAGTCAACGATATAATAATTTTTATACGGCGTTTAGCAGTTTGCAGAATTAAAATTGATTAACTTATACAGATTGAGAAAAGATACTAGTCGAGCATATACGAGGGTGTATCAATAAGTTTTTGCCCTCAGAGAGAAATAATTGAGTGACATTTTTGAAATTGCTACATTGCATTTGTTCTTTTCTATATAATCACCGTGCAGAGTAACATATTTCTGCAAACGTTATTTCAAAGAGAGGATTTATTCCAGGAGGCGCAGTAGTAGACACAAAGGGGCTCATTTTTCTAACTTTTGACGACCTCTCCCCACACTTGACATATTGTTGGAAAGCCTGTGACCACTTATTCATGCTATGCACCTCCCGAGTCCCTCCCCCCAAATTTGCCCTCCGAGTGGCAATTTTCTAAATTTTTCGGACATCATTCATGCCCTCCGGGGTGTGGAAGGGACTCGGGAGGTACATAGCATGAATAAGTGGTCACAGACCTTTTCAACAATATGTCACATGTGTGGGTCGGCAAAAGTTAGTAAAAGGCCCCCATTTGGGTCTACTATCGCGCCTCATGGAATTCATCCTCCTCTCTCTCTTTAAAATACCGTTTGAAGAAATGTGCTACTGTGCACGGTGACTATATAGAAAAGGACAAATGCAATGTAGCAATTTCAAAAATGTCACTCAATTATTTCTATATGAGGGCAAAAACTTATTGATACACCCTCGTATGATGCAGTATCAACAAAAGGTTGCGATAACCTCCCCATGATAACAAATCAGAACAAAGGAAGACTTCACGACCTTAAATGACTGTTATCACACATCAGTAACACATAATAGTTCACCAAAAGATCAATAGAAAGCATCAAATGGCAAAAAAAAAGATCATGTACCTCCTGAGTTACACAATGCATTTAAGGGTAAATGTATTAATTAATAATTATGTTGTAAAAATATGAAAATGTTGTTTTTCCATCGGAAACACGCTTTTATACTTAATTTTTTGTAATTGTAGCAAAGAACGAAATGCTTTAAAATTCGATTGAAAATTCCATCTTTACATTCAAAAACCAGGCTGAGTTAAATAAAAGAGTCAGAAAATGGGGATTGCTTTTAAATCATTAGTAGGAATAAATACATATTTTGTTTAAAATTTAATCTCATGTTATCCATCTTTAAAGTTACTTAACTAGAAAACTTGATAACGTATTTTTATTTTATTTACTGTTTTAGAAAGAGAAAAAAAATATTAAATACCCTTCCGTTCCAAAAATCTTATACACCAGTATTTACAGCATAAAAATATTAAAAATCTTACCTAGAATACATGAAAAGATGGCTACAATTACCATTATAATACCTAGAAAAGAACGCATCCTCTATATAAAGAAGTTTATCTCTGTAGAGTATTGCAAATTATAGAGAGACGTAGGAAGAATTAATGATCTGTTGCATTTATATATGATTTTACAAAGTCAAAAAGGGCAATATCTACCCAATTTAAAAAATACGATAAGTCAATTATTTCAGTGAAGTATGACATTTCGCGAAGATTGGAGGGAAATACATCCTTATTATTAAATTGATTTTGACGCATTTCCTTGTACATTCGAATTGTCTTAAAACGTGAATTCATTCGAAATGACATGTTCATTTAATTTGTAATGAATAACATCGTTGTTATCCTTCTGAAACGAGATTTACGTAACTGGCATATCAATAATAAGTGCCATGTCAACAATCAATATTCAGAATAAATCACAAAAAAATTGCGTTAGTTAATTTAAAAATTCAGAAAAAAATTAAATACACTGATCCATTGTAAATTGTGATAATGGCAAATAAGTCAACGAAAGTTGAAATGTATGTCTCGAATTTCCTTCTGCTTTTTCTATTCTCAGTATTGTTTCACAAATATATATTTTCCACATTTTTCTCACAATGGAAATTCAATTAATATATGTCAGAGTTGGGAAGTTTTCGTTACTTTTCCGGCTCTTATCCAAGTCAAACGAACCTGTTTTTAACCAGAAAATTTGATTAGAAAAATTTTCTTGTTTCTGTGTGACACGTAGCTGTATTTTTTTAATTAAAAAATGTTCGACTCCAAAATCAGTTTTTAACACTTTCCAATAGTTGAAAAGAGTTTATGATTTCGGTTTGTCTGGCTGCCGTCTGCCATCTGTCCATGCACTAACTGTCGTAAATATCCTCGGATTACGATGTAATTAATATATATGATTGGGATTTACTATGTCATGTTCGGTATTGAAACAGTGTGTAGCACTTACGGTTTATTTACAGGGACACTCAAAACAATTCCGTTACCTGACGTTTTATGGGGAAAATCGTCTGTGATGTATTTTAACGATAATACACTACTTAAAAAAATATTGAAATTTATGTATATCACAGAGCTGTACTACAAGACACATACACTAGACTCTGGTGTGCATATAATTTATCGTTCATTTACAAGGACACAAAAAAGAATTTGTCTACAGTATTGCCAATGAACAATAATTGCTCGGACTGCGTTTTCAGTTGTGGTACATGTTTTAAAATTTAATTATTATTACTTTTGTATATTACGTGGTGTGTACAAATTCTATAGATCAAAAAGAGGGATGCAAAAAAAGATCTCAAGTACATTTCCGTTTGATGACGGAAATTGCAAAGTGCGAATTTTCTACTGTGGCTTGATGACGTCATAAACTTTAATTGCTCTATTACTGAATTGCGTAAAAGAAGCATCCTTATAACTCCTAAAATGTTAATCATATTAACTAACACTATATTGCGTCGGATTAAGCGTCTCACTTCCAATTAAAATATATCTTTGAATTGAACTTTGAAGGAAATACAGTATTATGAAAAATCGAAGAGTGTGGAAAATACGATAACAAAAATCTCGCAACTAATTATCCGATCGACTTTATTCTTTATGCAAAATTTATTTTTTTTTTTAATTGTCTTTTATATTCCCTCCTTAAAATAAACAATTTTGAAAAAAAACTATATAACTTTTGTCAGAAAGAATATTTCGAGAGTATGAAAAAATAGTTCCAGATAATCGAGGTTACTGAAATTCAATAAGCTTCTTCTCATTTTTACTTACTAAGAACACATCGTATTTAAAGTCTCTATCTCAATCGCGGGAGATAGAGCGGTTACAGACACACAGACAGACGGACGGCAATATTTTTTCCCCCAAAAAATGTTTTTCGGAATCTCGATTGTCTGAAACGTATAATTCCGTCAAAAAGTTGTTTTCGATTTATAAACTGATTACAAGGCTTTTGGCCTCAGATAAGGGCGGTAGCGTGGTAGATTCTCTTCATGGCGTAGTGACGAATATTTAGGTAGAGAATAAAGAAATTTATTTGTACAAAACACTAAACATTTTCTTGACTAAATATAAGCATATGTACACAACAAAATTACTTTCAATAAAAGATTTCTGATGGTAACAAATTTTGAGAGGTGGCCAGGTAATCAAAGTCCTAAAATAGTGGGTAGAAAGTTCAACAATATTAAAGATTCTCCAAGGTACTATTTATCTACTCTTTAGAAATGTCACTTATGATGAGTTAAAGAACTCTCTTCTCCGTTTACGTTTAGCCATTAGCCATGATTTTCTGTCAAAATCACCTGCTTGTTTTTCTCCGATAGGCCGGCCTTGTCCCGGCCCACTTTTTTGCAGCCGATACCCCGCAGGTCAACTGAGCGTGGAAAGCATCGATTAGTTTCACTATGTCCGAGAATTAAAGTGACCCTAGGGAGTCAATGCTTTATCCTCGTTGTCTCCAAAGTTCCACTTTCTAAGATGAATTATGATTGGCCTGTGACGCTACTAAATAACTGTGTCGGAGAAAATTTCAAACTCATAGCCTACGCAGACGATGTCCTTATAGTGGTGTTGGGGCACTCACGTGCATTTTTGGAGCAAGTGGGCAACGATGTTATCAAAAGAATAGTGGACTGGGAAATCAAAATCTAATAGAAATCTCAGCAGAAAAATCCCTAGCCCTAACATTCGTAAATCCTATGATCCTTCAAAGAAAACACATTTTCAAAATAAACAACAACAACACCAAAATTGACAATTACTTCCCCTACCTGGGAGTCACAATAGACGTTCATCCCTCCTTTCTCCCTCACCTGCAAAAAAAAAAAAAAGAGAAGAAATAGAAATAATACCCAGAACATCTACAAATTCTCCTCAATCGCGCGTAGGCTTCCCTTCACTTCTTCAAAATATGGTATAACGCAATCCTACAGCGAAAACTGACGTACGCGTACCCAGTGTGGTTCCCAAATATGGCAAAGTACCATGGCAAACGACATCTCTCAGTAGCACAAAAGAGGGCATTCAGGCTCATTTCTCGCGCCCATGCAAAAACATCAACCGTTTCCCTACAGGTTCTCACGGGCATCATGCCACTTGACATTCAACTAGAAGCGGAAGCGGAGTTCTCAATGATAACGAGACTGGGCACTTCAACAGACGACAACTTTGCCTCCCTCTACTACCCAAAATCATCTTGTTATAATCTCGATCCCACATGGACGGGAATAAACAGCATAACATCAGACGATTTTCATGGTAGAGTTGGGGAGTTTCGATCTATGCGGATGGGTCTAAAAGTTCAGAGGGAACGGGAGCAGCCTTCTGCGTTTCCAACACGTTTGAACACTCCTGGAAAGCCGGTTTATCATCTGAGAACTCTGTCTTTCAGGCAGAATTATTTGCAACTGGTGTATAACCCCCTCAAAAATGATGGAATGTTAATCTGCCTTAACAATTAGACAAAACAAACAGCAGTATTTATTCCAACAATAATCATAATTAGCAAAGTGAAACACAATTTTTGAAGATTTCACAAAACATTAAAATTAAATATTCAATGCGCTAAAGGGTTTTTTAAATTTTAAAATATATTGTTTTTGTAAAAATGAATGAATCTGAATAATGAATGTTCCACCGCTTTTCTTTAGGGGTGGATCAAGGCATGGAGTTAAGAGATAGAGACACTGTAGTAGAACTCTGTGGGATCAAGTCAGCGGGTTTCTAAGTATGGACTTGGCGTCATTTATCATCAATTAATATAAACAAAGGAACGTTTTGTTGACATTTGTAGTTTTTGTTTTTTGTTTTTTGTTTTTTGCATAGAAAATACGCTGGACGCATTGATTTAATTAAAGATAAATTTTTGAAATGTTCAGCTATATAACTTTAGAATTTCATTTGGTATAAATAAAATCAAAAGTTATTATTATTATTATTGCTTTCGTAAAATTTTAATTTAATTTTATCAATTTTTAAGAACTTAGCTTATATCCACTAGAAATTGACATGCATTGTACGTAAATTTTATATTTTACAACAAAGGTAATTAAAATGTAACGAATACACAATACCATGTTATGTACTACATATATTAATTATATCAATGCAGATAAAATTTCGATTTTTAACATAATAACATTTGAACAAACAAAATTATAATTTAATAAGTAAAAAAATAATTTTCAGCCATACTAATGCAATCATGATAACATCTTATATTTCACTTACATCTGGGAAAAAAAACAAACATTTATAATGCAAACAAAATTATATAGATATAAAAAAATAGGCTAAATAAAACTAAATTAAAATTCTATGAAAGTCATAATAATAACAATAATTTATTTATATTGAATTAAATTTTAAAATTATATAAAATGAAGCTTTAAAAAATTGATCTCGAATTACATCATTACGACTGCATAATAATAACAATAATTTATTTATATTGAATGAAATTTTAAAATTATATAAAATGAAGCTTTAAAAATTTGATCTCGAATTACATCATTACGACTGCATTTTTTTTCCTTATAAGAAACTCTAACTTCAATCGATATCGAAAGTTTTCATATATATTGATTGCCAAAAGATGGCGGCAAAGCAAAGTTTAAAAATAGACGGGATTTTCTGTAAAACTCAGGCCGAAGGCGCTAGTTATCTCTTGTTTACATGGAAATAACTGATTATCCGCTATTTTTAATTTTGAATTTAAAACATTATAATTTGATAGTTTTTGAACGTTTTGGAGAAAATAACGAAGAATACATGTGATATAAAGCAGATTATGTATATATTTCCATACGTTGAACAATCAGCAAACTTACGGTCTCTTGAATATTTATGCCTAACATGGCTGCGATAATTGCTTTTCTCGAGGATGGTTTCGACCCGGATTCGTTACACTGTGTTTCATTATATAGAGATAAAGAATGCCCTGGAATGGGGTATACAGTCAGAACACGACACCTTTCTAATCTCTCAGGTCTTCACGACGCCTCTCAGGTCTCCAGGCCATGCAGGATATAGATAGCTAAGACTACCTAATCACCGAAATACAACAAATCATAAAAGACTCTGACAAAAATTTTAACTTTAACTAGGTTAGAGGCCACACAGGCTTAGAGGGAAATGAAGAAGCACACATACTGGCAAAATTAACAGCACAGTACCAGGACAAGCCCACATACTTTCTTCCCTTTCCCAAGTCATACTTAAAGCGTAAACTAAATATTAACTCCTATAATAACTGGCAAGATAGGTGGGTCACCTCAGATAAGGGCCGTTACACCTACCAATTTATTCCAAAGGTCTCAACGTCTTTCTTTATTAACAACAGATACATATACATATTTCTCACCAATCACGGCACATTCCAACAATACCTGTACAAAATAGGCAACGCGACTCCCCCGTCTGCGTCTGTGGCGAACTATCAAATTCACTCCACTCTGTCTTAGCATGCACATTAACGGCACACTTCCACATCAGGAGGCACAGACAAATGTCCTTGAAGAACGGGCTTAAATATCTGCTGGAGAGAGAGGTCTTGGTTAACAAAATTATAAACTGTATGAGATTCGTAGAACTACATGAATTTATTTTTACAAACAATCTCCCATTCCACGATATGGACATCGCCTCATCAAATGAAGACGACTACTAATCACAAACACAGAAACACAAGCTTGCATTTAACTACCCATCCTAATTCATTTTGATTTTCCCTTTACTTATCTTCCTTACGAAGATTTTCATTTTTCCCATTTTTTAGTAAGTTTTTTAGTAGTTTAGTAGTTTAAGTATTTTTTAGTGGTTTAAGAATAAGTAAAATTTTAAGTATAACAGAGCAATGATCGAACAGTACCAACTAGTGTCTTAAAAAATCCTATGTAAAACAAACAAACAAAAAAAAAAAACTAACTAAGCAACAAAATACCTAACGATAAAACCTAGACAATAAAAATAAAAAACAATGGATATTGCTTCCGAAAGGGAGAAGCCAATTTTGTAAAAAAGAACAAAGAAAATATGTAAATAATGTGAAAAAAGATATATCCAATGCATAAAAATGTACTATAAACTGTTTATTTTAAATAAAGGAGGGTCTTCCTTAGGGTGTCAACGATTTTAATCAGTTGATTTAAATCAGCGATTAAAATCATGATTTTAATCAACTGATTTTTAAAAAAAATCATTGATTTAAATCAAAAATTTTCTAAATGTTTAAAATGTCAAACAATATATTAAAATCTAACAAACATAATTTGAAAGTTTCTGCATGTATTTTGACTTATGAATAAACAAAAAAAAAGAGCTTTAAATAATTGTTTCTACGCTTAATTCATGAGTATTGCAAAAAGTTAAAAACAGTTGAGTTTATAAAAATCACTTTTTTAAGTTTTTATCCAAATTAAAAGTTTAATTTAAAAATGATATTTAAATCTAATATAATTTACAATGTCATAAATTCCTTTAGGTAATCAATTTATGCATTATTTTATATAAAATTACACATAGCAAGTGTAATACATTTCTACAAGTAAAAGAGTAAATAGTAATTAATAGCTATCTCAAGTTAAAGAAGTAAGAAAAAATGACATTATTTCCAAGCTAAATTGTAAATGAAAGAAGAAAGAGAGAAAGAAAATAAAGAGAAAAATAAATAATTGGTATAAAAATGCTAATCTCAGCAAGAACTTCTTCGGTATAGGTTGAATAAATGTTATTAACTTTAACTCGCATAATACTAGATAAAAAATAATGATTAGGGATTGAAAAGACAGCAAAATTTTTCTTAAAAAGAAAAAAAAATTGAACCATTGAAAGCTAATAATCCACACTGAGAGGTAATAATGCTGCTACTTCTGTAATTAGTTATACTATTTCTTCTAGGACTTTTTTAAATGGTGCCGCACCCCGCCCCTTTTGAAATTGGCAAAATGCACCTGAAATTCACCTGTAGTTGTAGCCAGAGATTTCTTGTAAAAAACTTCCCCATTCAACAGTATTTTTAAATTCATGTGGCGAAAATCTCGCAAAAACATAGAAATTTATTTCTTTAGAAAGTACAGGATATTATTAAAATATGTTATTCAATTGTACTTGTCAATTTGTTATTCATAAAATTATTAAAAATTAAGGACACTTTATTCATCATACTAAAAATTATTATTTTTTTTTTCCCTTATATCATTACTAAACACATTACTAATATATTTCCTCATGAAATAGTACCCTTTTTTGGAACTAACATCTTGTCCCTTTTCCTTTCTAAAATGAATACTACATTATTATCATTTTAATAATTAAGTCTTAAAAATGTATAATATGTTCCCAATTAGAGAGTTAATTGTTTTATAATTATTAATTTGAAGTAGTGGTAACTATTTAATATAAAATGCAATTAATAATTTTAATAAATGTTAAATATCACTAGTATTTATAAAGTTTTACATAATTATCACAATATTAATGTATATAACATTATTGTATGATACTACCTAATGAAACTACTAATTTGCAGATTTTATAATTTCTGTAATTACTAACTAATAATTATAATTTTATTAATTAAAGTGTAAAAACATAGATTATGTTAGCAATTAGTGGTTTAATTGTTTTGGAACCTAAAACTCTTAGTAGCTATTCCGTATTTGAACGCTGGGGAAAAAATCATAAAAATCCGATTTAAATCAAAAAAATCTGATTTAAATAAAAAAAATCCGATTTTTTTGATTTTTTAAAAAAAATCATGATTTTTTTACACCCTACTTCCTCCAAGCTGATCTCCCGGCCGGCTCTGTTGTCTAGGTTTTTGTTAACATTGTGGATTTGTGATGGCCGTCCAGGACACCAGCCAAAGCTCTACGAGAGAGCAGTCCTGGCCCGGATACCTTCTGCCTTCTTCTGCCGTCGGTGAGCCCGGTTCACTGAGGGGGCGGAACCAATTGCCGACCCTCTCCCAGAGGATATGACACGATATCGGGCAACCAGAGCCATACTGCCCTCACTCTGCGACCGCTCCCTGGTCGACGAAGGCACCACCAAAAAAAGTTGACCGATAGATGGTGCTGTACTCGTCATAAGATGCTAATAAAAAGATGTGACATGCGCACTGCACATTACACTTGGGATAAAAAGGCGGAGAACATGCAGTTCATCTTATTCTGTGTCTGAGAAGGTAGTCACGACTCTATTATTGAAGGATCGGGCTCTGCTTGTGAAGCTAACTTTATAAGATTGGTGACTGTGCGGCAATTGAATTGAATAAATTCCTAACTTTAAAGGCTTTAAGAAGGCCCGATGACTACATTCGGATTTAATTCATAAATTCGAAGTGAGGGGTTCATTTTAGTTTTTGCTATTTCCATGGTTTTTGGCCTAGGGACAATTAAAAACCTATTTTTCCCTATCGGTTGTATCACCATCTTGTCGTGGTGGATACGCTTTGAACAAAGAGTGCCAGAACAGCATGTCAAGCCTTTTAATTGGTATCTTCTGACAGCACCATCTATCGGTCAACTTTTGTATTTTTTTTTCTTTTGCAAAACAAATTCTCATTACTCTACGTATAATTACATGAAATATTTGGTCGTTCTAATCAGGGTTATTTTTTTACAGCCGTTTGATAGTGAAATTGTAATTACAACCACCCTGCATTCTAAATGGAGCATAATATTAAATGTTTTTATTTCTGAAAAGAAACGAAAGATCTTAAAGCCTTTTTCAAAGAAAACAGGATAATGTAAATGTTTATATACATTATGTGTTCTTACAGCTTAATTTAAAATAAGAATTTTTTTCCTAAAACCGTGAAAGCAAATCCCTTGAGTAATCTTAAATATTTCTTAATTTAGTGAAGAAATATTTGTCTTAAATTTCAATTCTTATTTGTTAAAAGAAGAAAATTTATTTTACTTACTATGTAAAATTATATTTGTCGTTTATCTTAATTTAAGTATGAATTTTTATACATATTAAAAGTTTCTAGAAGTTTGCACAATTTAATAACGTGACATGTATTTGAATACTTTATTCTAATACAAAACATATTTTAAAAAATGATGTTTCGGAATTCCTATTTATTTACACCCGCCTTTTTTAAAACATTTTAGAAATAATAAATTTTTAATCCTAAATGAAATTTTAAATAATTTATCCATAATCTAAATTAATTATAGTATATTTTTATAAAGAACTTTCTTCCTTTTATGTTAAAGTTTCGAATGCACAAAATAATTTTTTTAACAATTTATCTAAATTTTCCGCCATGGTGAAAAATTCATTTCATTATAAACAGTATGTGAAAGCATTACTATAATAAGGGGAGAAAATTATAATTTGCTTAATGAAGTTATTAACAAGAAAAATACTCTTTTTATTTCATAAAATAAACTTAATTATTTCCAATCTGTAAGTTAAATATAACTATATTAGAAAAAACATCGAATGAATTAGGAAAAATATAACGTGTTTGTCTTTGATTCATGATTTTTTATACTTTACGGAAAATAAGAAAGCGTTTTTACGACATTAAAGGATATAGTTTCATTATATTTTAAATAAAAATATACTCCATGTTACATATTTTTATCATTATTACTCCACAGTTTAACTTACATTATTGTTAAACTTAAAGATAATTTATGCAATTACATAGGGTGAACTTTTTTCTTATTGAAATTTCTCAAACTTCTACGCTCTGGCTGTTTTTTATTCATTTCATTTACTAGAATCTTTCAATCACTTCGTTAACATGAGATCTAATGAAATATCATCAAAACTCATTTTGATAACGAAACAAAAGTTTTTTAAATATTACTGAAAATTACAAAATACTAAAGATTTATTATTCGTTTATGGAATGATTTCCAGTATTTTTAACACTTTCCCACAAAGTTGAAAATTGTTTATGCATTCGGTTTTTCCGTCCGTCTGGCCGTCTTTCCACGCTCTAACTCCCGTAAATATACCCGGATTTTCATGCAATTTATACAGGTTATTTAGGGTCACAAAAGCATGTTTGGTATTGTATATGAAGTATGTTGGATTAATAGTTCATTTACAGGAGCACTCAAAAGAAACCCATTACATTATGGTATATGGGGAACATTTTTTTGTAGAATATTTTAATAACATTGTGTTATTTCAAATGTGTTGAAACTGATATAAATCTCTAAATTGGATTACGAACACGTTAGAACAGTGCATTCATAACATTTTTTATTCATTTAGAGGGGCACACAAAAGAAATCGGTTGCAGTACTGTCTTTGAATAATAATTGCTGAAGTGTATGTTTTCGGTATGTGTTCGGTATGCACTTTTAAATATAATTAATTTTTTGCATGTTACACGTTATATATAAATTCTAAACCTCATATACAGGGCTGCACAAAAGTATTCAAATACCATTCTAGTTATTAGAGGAAGATGCTGAATCAACTGAAGTATATGTATTTCTTAAGTGAACGAAATTTTGGCATGCATATAGTTAATAGATACAAATCTATATATCATATACAGGGCTGCAGAAAAAATTCGAAGAATTTTCCGATTGTAGATGGGTACAGCTGAAATTGGGTTTTGAAATGTGTTATGCGCTTCCATATGGTTGAATAAGACGTAATATTTTAAATTTTTAAACCATGCAGTTTTGTTACATTGTTCTGAATGTGTTGTAAAGTGTTTCATTATCTATGCTGGACGCATGATTTTTTCCTTTCTTGTTTCAAGTTAAGTCGACTTTTTAAACCGGCAGCACGCAACGAAAATTGAACTGTCGACTTATATACCGGGTATAAATTGAGAAATTCGACGACGACGGTTGGTAGCTGTAGCGATAGTTACAAAATAAGTTCAATCTTTTCCTTACTAACATGACTCACAAAATTTATAGTTTTCAGCATATGTGTCACAATAATTAAAATTTAAGATTATTTTCTATAATGTACTACTGTATATGATAGTGAATCTTCAGATCATGGAGTTCTGCGTTAATTTCAAGATTATTAAATTTTCATCTAATTCACACGACATGTAACATCATGAAATCCTCAATTTAATAATGTAAGATTATATGTATATTTCAAAGCATATAACATTTTCAAAAAAATTTGAAACCGTAACTTTAGAAACATTTAGTGGACTAGCAACTCCCTCAGTGTTGAACTCAGGGGGCGGCCCGGGGGGGGGGGGGGCATTCCATCCCCGGACCAATGAGATCCCCCCTCGGAAGATTTGAAATTTCGTGTTTTCATTTGTCAAAAAGTGCAAGTTCTAACTCCCCCCCCCCCGGAGCCACACAAATCCCTCCCGGAGAAAAGTGTCTGAATTTAGTACTGAACACACTTATAAAGGGTCTCTAGTGTTTTGAATGTGAACATGACGTGAAACATTTAACATGTGTGCGTAACAGAGATATCTATATTTTATTTTACTCTAATTTTCCGAGGTGTGTTTGGATCTCATGAAATCTACGGTTTTGAGTTTTCGCTGTAATTTTATACATATTAGACAGCGTCACTCAATCTGGAGATTATAAAAAGTAAAGCCAGGGATTCGGTCTACGATGTTGGTTGAGTCCTGCCTCAGTGAAATGCAAGGCCTGTGTGGGTGGATAGTAGAAGAAGTTTGCGGCACGTGGAAACGAATTCATAAATTGTGGTATAATCGGATGTCGGTTAGTAAGAAATTTTTGAATTGTAGATTGAGAAAATAAAAGTTTGTTAACAACCACGGGTTATTAGTTAGATTGCAGAGAAGGTTAAGTAATTTTCACTTTGTAGTTCAAAGTAACACATTGGCTTGGGAAAGATTGGTGTCGATTTGGGCAATTGAAGAACATTATGTAGGATGAATCTTTAAAATTTTCATATTATTATTCATTGAGTTAGTGAGTGATCCTGCTTAGTCACCGTGTAATCAAGGGAAAGTTAGTGAAGTGACTGGACCCCACCCCTGTCCGATTAGCTTTAAAAGAAGTTTTAACTTTAAATTTGAGTTATAGACCGGGAAGCGGCATCACAGACAATCACTTCACCGAATTCAAGGCTGAAATTCTAGAATGAGTTAAAACTCGATTCGCATATTAAAACGCAATCGGTCTGATAAGTCATATCTTGGTGAAAAACACATGAAAACGCGATTTTAGTGGTTGACTCGTAGGTTTACCATTGTGATTTCCCGCACCCACAGGTATGAAAACATGGAGGACTTGGAGCAGGAAATCACAATGGTAAACCTACAAGTCAATCGCTAAAATTGGGTTTTTATGTGTTTTCCACCAAGATATGACTTGTCAGACCGATTGAGCTTTAATATGTGAATTAAAATTTTAACTAATCCTAGAATTTCATCCGTGAACTCGATGAGATAATTATCTGTTCTGCCTCCTCCTGGTCTTTTATGAACGATATTTTAAGTAGCGGCCTTGCCGTGCCCGATTTAACCTATTACATTAAGCAAGATTCCACGTAATTATACTCTTGAACTACTTATTGTTTAATTTTTTGAGAATAAGAATATACACTACATCATAAGGACGGTGCCACGGGGAGCAAACTATTTAATCCATTATTGCACTGACAATTTGATATTGAAGTTACGTTGGGTCATCTGTTACAATGATTTTATTACTTGAAAATTTGGAAATCATTAAAATATGTTATTCAGCAAGTAGATAGCTTGAAATTCAATGCTTTGACACTTTAAACTCGTTTTTCTCAAAACTGTGGCATAGCCCACTCTTGTTCGCAACGCCACATATGTAACCTTTCTTGAACTGAAAAATCCTTGTATAACAGTGAAAATGTCTCACTTACAAGACAAAATGTAAAATTAATATAATTACTACTCGAAATATGTTTCCTCGCTTTTGTCTTAAATGTAATAATATCATTTAAATATAATTACATTTTCTCCTGAACGATCTGCGATTACAAATGCTAACGAACATTTTTTTTTTTTTTTTTTTTTTTTTTTTTTTTAAATAACGATATTCAAGGTCTGTAATTCTAGTTATTCTATGTAAAGGCATTTTGTTTATTTTTAAATATTTATATTTATTGTTTATCTCATTAAAATTTAAGTTATATAAGGTTTTAAAAATCGCTAATAACTATAAAACATGCCCTGAAGTTAAACCAGAAGCATTAGACTATATTCCATAATGATTCTGTATAAATATAATGACATTCAATTCTGCATCATTCTGTTTATTTTTTTTATTGCCAATCTTCTAATCTCTCATTTACTTATTATGTATATTACTTTTATAAATTTCCATTATAGGATGTACATAAATGAATATCCCAAATTTACACAGCTATTAAAAGAAAACAAAAAAAAAAAAAAAAGTACAACCTTGTAGTTCATCGGAAGTAAATAAATTAAGGGGTAATTTGACACCCTCCCCCCTTCGTTTCCCTTCTTTATACTTAACCAATGAAACCTCAAATGTCGTCAGGGAAGCGCCTTATCGAAATAAACCGGTATACCAAATTTGAAGCAAATTGGATAGAAAAACACGTTTATCTAAACAAAGAGGTCATTAGCCCGCCCCCGTTTCCCCTTTTATATTTACCCAATAAACTTCCAAATCTAATCAGGGAAGCGCCTTATCAGAATAAATCGGTATACCAAATTTGATGTAAATCGGATAGAAAAACTCTTTTATCTAAATTATGTGGTATTAGCCCTCCATTCCTCCCTTTAGACATAGACAATGAACTTCGAAATCTAATCAGGGAAGCGCCTCATCAGAATTAATCGGTATACCAAATTTGAAAAAAATCTGATAATTCTGCATGAAAAATCCATTTATCAAAGTTAAGGAAAGAAGAAGCCCCTCCCCCCCCCCCCTTTATACTTAACCAATGAACCCAAAACTAATCAGGGAAGCGCTTTATCAGAATGAGCCTAGAAAAAAAAATAAGCAAATCGAATGTTTCTCTCAAGAGTTATTGCGTTACGTACATACATACATACATACAGAACCGGCGGGCACATTAGTTCTTAGGTTTTGACAGCTCGTGAGCTAATAATAACAGTTGAAAGTTTAAATTTGACAGAGCTATAAGTGTTCAATGCGAATACATCCAGAAAAACGAACGATATCGAGGTGGTACGATAACTAATCCCGAACATTTTTCAGCATGTGCGGTGTGACTCTTTGAATAGATGCATATATGTGTGTCCAACGTTTGCCATCGTCAGTTGGTAGCGGATGAAGAAACAACTGATCTTTGGCCTCATTAAAGAAAATCCCTGCCGGCTCAGCCTACTGGCGCAGGTACATTTCGAAGTTAAATACTAATTTCACCAACAAAATCTAAATCATGATTAAAGATAAACCCGCTTTAACAATTTTATCTGCTCGCTTTTGACGAGGAATCATGTTAAGTCAGTATTCAAAAAATATTTTCCCATGCTCAACAGCTCGAAATTTTCTGACACATTTTCAAATTTATTTTTAAAAGGAAAAACATGAAACATGCTGACGTGATTTTTTAAGGGATTTATAAACGAACTATGTTTTTATTTTTCGTTTAATTGATTGGAACTTGATTTATAAACAATTATTTTCTCAGTAGGACAATATTTTTCGTTTCCAACATAATCTCTTCGAGAAATTCGGTTCAAAATGCCCACTTTGACATCCTTTTTTAAAATATATTCCGCCTCTATCAAAAAATTGACCTTTATTGCACATTATATAGTTTCTGAATAAGAGAACCTACCAATTGGATGCGTTTGAAAGCACAAATGAATTTAAAATGAGTCAGTAAATAAGCAGTTTGGATTCCAGTAATACGATATTTTTTTCTTCAACATCTATGAATTTTTAATTTGTTTTTACTGTAAGAATTGGTCCTATCAAAAACTTGTCAATATAAAAGTTGTAGAAAATATTCAGAAGATGTATAATAAATTTAAGCGGGTTGGATATCTTGTGAGTTTACGATGTTATGGATTTTTTTCTACTTCAAACACCCCCCCCCCCCCTCTTTCTGTTTTAGTTTTTTTTTGCGGTAAGAATTGTCCTATCAAAAACTTGTCAATATAAAAGTTGTAGATAATATTAAGGCAATTTATAATAAATTTAATTGGATTTAATATCTTGAGAATTTAAGAAGTTATGAATTTTTTCCTCCCCAAAACCCTATTTTTCGCCTCTTGAGCCCATTTTTAATTTCATCAAAGTCTGTCATACATAAATTTCGGCACTTGGTCCGATTTTGCTCATTAACAAACTTGACCGATATTTTATGCCCCTAAATTTTATGTATCCCCCACTAAAAAAAATCTGTAGAAAATCTGTAGGCAATTGGCCCAAAAATGAGTAGGTACTTGGCCCATTTCTGCAGATATTTTAAAGAACATCTTAAAAACATTCTGCAGATATTTTAAAGGTAAAGCTAAATCTTTAAAATTTCTACAGATTTCTGAAGAAAGGGGAGATTTCTTCAGATAATCTTAAGATTATTTTTAGTGGGGTCAGTTTGGGAAAGGTTTGTGCAGAATTATGGAAGTTATCTTGTCCATAACAAAGTGATATAGATAGATATATAAAGTTTTTTACTGGGGGTGGTTTTGGTCTCTAGGGGTCATGATTGGTGTTGATCTGCAAAACGTTTTCCGAAATTCCAACAAAGGGGAGAATTTAACAGGTAGTATTTCATACGAATCTACCTAAAATCATGCTGAGGAAAGCCTGATATGAGTTATTATACCGCCCCGATATCGTTCGAGTTTCTGGAGGGGCTCACATTGAAGACTTCGTTGAATTTAAACTTTCAAATGTTATTTTTTATTTTCGATGATAAACAAGGTTGTGCTTTTTTTTCTTTTCTTTTAATTTCTCGGTAAAGTTGGGATATTCCCTTATGTATACCCTATATATTTTATTTTACAGTTTTCTAATTTTTTTTCAATTTATATATTTTTTCTTTCTTTTGAAAAGTAGCTAAGCACAAAAACATTACAAAAATAACAATTTTAACTAACTTTTAATGTCATTTCATTTTAAAAATAGTACATAACAGATACTAATAAAAAGATATCATCATAAATAAATGAGACGAAATTCCAATACTTATTTAATACCCTAAGTTATTTTGAATGTTATGAAAATTCACTCATGCTTTCGTTATGCAAACACCGAACTCAAACAACGAAGAGAGAACAATTCCATTTGAGAGTTTAAAGCAACATTTGCGAGAAGAGAAAGTTTGAAATGAGGTTATTTTGTAAATAGATTTCTAAAGTTGAGACATTTGAATTGGATTTGGTTTCCATGACAATTTTGAAATTTTAACAACCGATGCATGTACCATTCTGTAAATCTGAACATAACTGTTTTATGTAATTACAGAATATAAACATCTAAAATAATGAATGTAAATTTCTTTTCAAAGGATATTAATATCTTATGTATCTGTCCCGTTTTACAGATACATGTTTTTAAGACATTCGACGTACTTTCGTGTAAGTCAGTGATATGTGATGATATTATTTTTGCACTGAACTGTAAAATGCTACTGAAGAACATGGAACTATAAAACTCATTCATTAATATTAAACTAAATCAAATATATACTATACAGGGTGTCCATAATTAAACGACCCTACTTTAAAGTTGTCTACAGACAAAACTGTTCTTCATAAAGTTCATTTTATAACTAATTTTGCAGTCATATCCCATTATGAATAAAAAATTAATTGAATTGTAAGAATAAATCTAAATCAGACCATCCTACAATTCAATGATGATCATGAAAGTTTTAGAAATAGACACCCTACAAAAAAAAAAAAAAAAAAAAAAAAAAAAAAAAAAAAAATTATTCAACCCTGTAATTGTCGCGTCCGACACTTTCTCTGAAAAATTGCCCGTAATTGTATCGGGCTCGACGATTAGAGGTTAAGCATAAAGGGCGATAATAAATCAAACAAAATATCTAAACTAAAGATACAGTTATACTAAATTAAAATTTTTATAATGTGGATATTTATAATCTATAAGAAGGTCTAGTTCACATGATCTAATGCTACAGTAAATGCGCAGTTAATATTACATAACTTTCCCAAGATTTTTCTATTACTGATCTGAAACAAGTCGTTTTTACATTTGATGTGCATGTGTATAACTTATTTTTGGGAAAAGGTGAAATTTTAAACCAAACCAGAAAAGATTTCTTTTTAAACTATCAAAAGTAAGATGTGGTAGAAAAACGTGAGAAATCGTCGTACGGACACATTTAAACATACACCTAATACCTAAAAAGCACTATAGACCTAAAAAGCACTAAAAATCGTACAGATTACGAGAAAAACGTACAATTTGGCAACCCTACCTTCTGCCCACCCTTCTTGAAAATTTCCCTCCTCACTTATCCATCACTAGGTACGTTTAATTTCCTCAGTTATTGATGAAAAAAAAAATTTTGCGATGGGACGCGAAAAATAGGTCACTTTCTGTGAAGTTGAAAAAAAGTGTTGTTTTCAAAAAGCCGTAGCGCACTTTGTATTGGGTATAGAAAAACGTTTTTTATTATGACATTTGTAGAAAATTTAATGTTCTTTCGTTTTGTAATTAAGTATGATACACAAAATTTTTATAATTTTCGAGTTATAGGCAACAAACTGAAAAACGTCCGAAAATTTCGTGGTTTTGTGGCTCAACAAAGTTTAGCCTTGAGATATTTTGTTGGAAAACAATTAATTCCTGTTACTAGCAGCCCCATAAACACTTTAAAAGCATAAAATCTTCTAGCAGAATTTTTGCATCTATCGGCCCTATTTTCTGACTATTTGACTGGACTAATATACTTGTTTATTCTGATAAAACTCATCTCTGATTAGATTTGAAGGCTCATTGATTAAGTATAAAGGGGGGAAACGGGAGCTAATCCCCGTTCATCTATTTTTTGAGAGGTATTATTCTTTGAAATAGGATTATAATATATAAATAATGTGAATGGCCTGTGAGCTCAATGCCATCAGTTTAACTGGGCACTTTCCTTTTTAATAGTTCACAGGATATCAAAGCCTGAGAGCTAATGTGCCCGCCGGGTCTGTATGTACGTAAGAACGTATGTACGTAACGCGATAATTCTTGATAGCAATTCCCGAACCTTAATTTAGAAAAATGGTTTTCATGCTGAATTATCTGATTTGCTTCAATTTTTTTTTTCTAGGTTCATTCGGATAAGGCGCTTCCCTGATTAGTTTTGGGGGTTCACTGGTTAAGTATAAAGGGGGTAACGGAGGCTAATACCACCTTTAATTTGGATAATTGGTTTTTTTCATGCAGAATTATTCGATTCTCTTCAAATTTTATATACTGGTTTATTCTGATAAGGAGCTCCCCTGATTAGATTTTCAGGTTCATTGGTCAAGAATAAAGGGGAGGAGGGAAGGGGGCTAGTTCTCCTTAATTTAGATAAATGGGTTTTTCATGCAGAATTATGCGATTTTCTTCAAATTTGATATATACCGGTTTATTCCAAAATGGCTCTTCCTTGATTTGATTTCGAGGCTCATTGGTTAAGAATAAAAGGGAGAAAGGGGCAAGTCCCGCCCTTTATTTAGATAAATGGGTTTCATGCAGAATTATCCAATTTTCTACAATTTGTTTCTTCAAATTATGATAAAGAGCTTTTCTTGATTAGACTTGGGCATTTATTGGTTAAGTATAAAGGGGGGAATGGGGGAGCTAATACTCCCCTTAATTCAGATAAATGGGTTTTTCCTGCAGAATTATGCGATTTGCCTGAAATTTGATACATACCGGTTTATTCCAAAATGGCTCTTCCTTGATTAGATTTCGAAGTTCATTGGTTAAGTATAAAAAGAGGAATGGGGGCAAATCCCCTCCTTTGATTTAGGTAAATGGGTTTAATGCAGAAATATCCAGTTTTCTTCTTTTTTTTTTCAAATTATGGTAAGGAGCTTTTCTTGATTAGGCTTGGACGTTTATTGGTTAAGTATATAGGGGGGGGGGGAGCTAATACTCCCCTTAATTTAGCGAAATGTTTTTTCTTATGCTGAATTTTCCGATTTGCTTCAAAGTTGGTATGCAGGTTTATTTTGATAAGGCGCATCCCTGATCGGATTAGAAGATTCCTTGGTTAAGTATAATGGGTGGAAACGGTGGCTAATCCCCCTCAATTTATTTTCAAGGAGAATTATTATTTTATATAAGAGTATAATATACAATTAGTGTGAAAAGCTTGTGGGCTCAATGCCATCAGTTTAACTGGGCACTTTTCTTTTTTAATCATTTGGAAATGGTTGTTGTTTTCGGTCGAGGATGGGGCCAAATGACGCTCGCATTTTATTTTTATTTTTTTTTTTTTTTTAACAAAATTCAACGATGTTCTTTACTTTTAGAAGAATTTTTATTTGAATAGGTAATAGTAAGGCATAAAATCGTTAAAAATTGTTTGAATAGGTAATCGAAAGGCATAAAATCGTTAAAAATTGGAAAAGTTACAAAATGGGTAGGCGCAAATTATCAGCTATGGAAAAATCCAAATCCAAAGAGCGACGCCGAAATGAAAATCGTCTTTCAAAAAAACTCGAGGTCTTCAACTCATTATGTAGGCCATGAAAATCGAGGTGTTCAATTGATTATGTAGCCCATGAAAATCGAGGTCTTCAACTGATTATGTAGCCAATGAAAATCGATTACAGAATAAAAGACGAACGCGAAAAAGGAAACAATCTAATGTTTAATCGATTGATAGTAAAAGGCCATTTCTCGAAGGGCTCCAATCCACTAGCCACGGCATTTTACAATCGGTCGATTCTAACCGGGAAAAATTGATCTCAACGTAGGTAATTTGTCGCAATCTGTGGATGATTCGGTGGAACTGCTTTCAATTTGTAAACTGTTTTTTTTTCTCGAAACGGGACTTGGATAGTTTATCGATGAAGGTTTTGGTCGTTTTGGTCGTCTGAAGTTTAATCTTTGCGATCTATTATTGAAGAGGATGCGATGGAATTTGGTGGACGAAACAAATTCCAAATGGTCGTTGTAATCTATTAAATTACATTTTTTTTTTTTTTTTTTTTTTTTTTTACTTTTTGTAATGAAAGCTGCCTAAAATGTGTAAAATGTGTTTTGTAACAGAGACTGTTCTCTCCAACCTTTTGAGTTGTTTGGCACTGTAATGTGCTCTGTAAAGCAATGCTCTTTAAATAAGAGTTGGATTCGTTGTATCATCCTGAAAGAGACTTTTACGCCCGATTGTAAATCAGGGGATACATGCTCTTTATTCCGTGCGCGATAAAACTATGCATGGAAATTTCATTCTAGTATAGAGGGGATTTTTTATATGAATATCAAAAATGCTATTATTAAAATAAATGTTAGGAATAAAAAAAAAAAAAAAACTGAATTTATTTTATGTTTAACCCGTAATCGCGCGAGTTCTAACCAATGTGTGATATAAATATTACGTACGCCATGCTGCGATGCTAAGACGCTGTAGCGAGTATTACGATATATCTTTTACCTCACTTGCAAATAATTAGAGATATACATATTACGTATGCCACGCTAGAATATTCAGAGCTCTAGCAGGTATTATGATAATTATTTTACCTCACATGCAAATAATTAGCGATTATTGAATTGCGCTTAATTATTACCTTTTTAAATATATATATATATATATATATATATATATGTATATATATAGAAAAACTTTTTATCACAAACATCAACAAAACTTTTTATTCTATTTATTCCCTTATTCCAAAGATATCGTTTTATCATCTGCTGCCATAGTAACATGATAAATTAAATTTCACTAAAAGAAAATTGCACAGTTAGAAAAATATTTTTCTAAATCGAATAGTTATTTTTGATTTTGGTTTTAGAAATCAATTCATGAACTCTCTTGCGTAGAACGGGTTAAACAACGAGATATATTTATGAAAAATGCGCATTTTCTGTTTAGAATGACACTGATTTCAAAAATGCAAAAATATACGAGGAGAATCTGCATTTTTATTGACTTATAAAAACAAAGTACGTGTATTATCCTTTTTTTTTAATTATTGTGCTATTTTTTAGAGTGTGACAACACAAAAGATAGGATTTAATTAGACAATTAAACAGGAGGGATTTCTATAATGTTAAATTATAGATGGTATACAGTCATTCAGGGTAACTTTGAACCATGCGGTGTAACTTTGCACCACTTCCTAATTTTCAGTATTTTTGACTCCAAAAGACTAAATAAACTCCATAACTGTGCTCTGTTGGCCAGGTTCTAAACTGGGATTTTTACTCTTTATTTTAGAAAATAAATTAGCAACATTATGGGCAATTAATTGCATACTCTATTTTTTGTGAAGTACTGTTTTCATGTTAATTTTGAATGCTGTTTTGAAGTTGTTGTAATCCAATTAAATTTTCATAGTAAGTAACAATATACTCATTTATCAGATATATTATTATCTAAATGTTGTAAATGTGTTAATATTTTGTGATTATTTATTTATTAATCGTTAATAAAATGTAAAATAAGAAGGTACTAACATTTTACCACATTTTCAGGGTAACTTTAAGCCGTGTCAAAGTTATACTGTTGTTTATAATTTATTGATCATAGGTGCTACTGTTAAATTTTCCCCATATTTGCACGTATATTTTTTATAAATGCAGAAAATATGCATGAGATATAACATGTAAATATTTTCACAAATATGTGTAATATACATAGAATTCATTTAAAGGTGTTATTCGGGGGGGAGCTACTCAAATTTGACATTTCATACATTCGACATTTTTTATTCTTGTTTGAATAATGCTAGTACTAGTATATATTACTGTAACAATGGATATATGATTGAGTTAAAGCATTAAAAATTGTTTTTCACTACTTTTTTATTTTTTATATGAACAATAAAGAGTTTTTTTTTTAATTTCTAAATTTTCATGGTTCTTTTCCTCCACTTTCCTTATGCCTAATATTTGTTGTAATATCATAAATTATACAAACGTTGTGATGTTGGGAAATGTAAATTCGGAGTCTTTACACACCTGAAAATATTTTTTGGAGTTCAAAGTTGATCTAATTATAAAACTTTTTTTTATAATGAATTATTTTAGATAATATTTATCATATGATGCAAAGTCACCCTAAATGGCTGGGTAACTTTGAACCAGGTTGAAAATTCATCTTTTATTTCTTTTATCATTATTATTCCTTAATTTTTGATAGTCATACAATAATTCAGGATCATTTCTTCTCTTTTATGCCCCTGATCGTAATAATACTCTTAAAATAAAAGTATTGCATATGAAAATAGAGTAAATGCGGATCAAAGTTAACTTGAATGACTGTAGTTCTGTAAAGTTTAAATGAGTGCCATTTCCTTAATATTGGATATTTTTTGACCCGACCTTCGAAAGGCACATTGCTGAATTGAGAGCTTTCAAACAAACCATTACGCATCCCTGAATGATTCCTGTTTTGGATTGTAATTGAATTGTTGCCTTTTCATCTTGTTTCAAAACGCTAAAGATGCGGCTGAGCTCCACTAAACAGCGCCATCGTGATGTTTGATAATTGCCTGGAGTGTGTTTTCAGTTGGTACGCTTTTTTAAATTTAGCTATTTTTTTAAAGAAATTACTTTGTGTAGATAAATTCTATAGATCATATACAAGGCTGCTGAAAATTTCTCAAGTTCCTTTCAGTTTACTGATGGAAAATGCTGAATGGAAAATTTCAATTGTGCTATTCGTTTCAATGAACTAACTTTTAGTATACTATGTAGTACTATATATAGAAATTAATACATCATATACAGGTCTGCACGAAAAAACGGATATTTTTCAGACCGTTTTTTTTATAGCAGAAATTGAGTCACAAAACTTTTATGAGTTTTTTAAATTGTGTAATTATGCATTATATTACACATTAATAAACTTTGAAGTTTTGTTACTGTATTTTGAATATGTTAGAGAGTGTTGCATAATCTACGCTGGACGCATGATATTTCGTTCTTGTTTAAACAATTTTAAGATTTTTCTTTCTGAATATATTACTATGATACATTTAACCGCATTCGATAATTTAAATAGTTTTATTAAGATTAACTTACACACTGAGCACAATATTAAAATAATATAAATTTAAAGTAAATACTATAAAAGACATTACAATTACAAAATACGCTCTAAGTGCAGGTAAATACATTTTCTCACTGGTTATATAAATTTCCCAATACAAATGGAATTTTAAAATATCTCAAGTCAGAAAATGTCATCGCAAATATTATATATATTGCAGAGGAATGAGAAATATCTCTAGTGATCAATTTATTTAAATTCTAAATAAAATTAAAATACCTCAATGCTATTATGTTGCAATTCCCACGATATTTCATCTCAGACTATTTGAATTAAGTATTTGAATCTTTGTGAGGTCACCAATGCATTAAGACATTCTCGTCTTCTACATCATTTAAATTTTCATTTGCAAAGCCCATTTCAGTTAGAAACCCTTTCGAAATGTATTTTGCAGATTGCAGAAGTTCCTAAATATATGAGTTAAAATTAATTTACATTAAAGTATGAGCAATATAGCGTCTGACCCCCTTCAGTAATCACTAAAAATAAGATTTTTCTTCAAGTGAATAAAAGATGCAGAAGAGATATTCAACTTAAAACCTATATTAGTTAAAAGAAGAAAAAAATAAAACACACCCACGTCATTTATACATTCTAAATGTAAAAAAAAGCAAATATTTAAATAAATATATATATATATATACTAGGGGGCTCTGCCTCCTGCGAGCTGCACCCGACAACCCCCGTTCAGACCTTATAAACATGGTAATATACCTTGTTTTAAAAAAATATATATACCAGATTATAGAAGATTGAATGATATTATCACGAACAATGACTACTTTCTGAAAATGGGTTGTCATGCTTTTCCGTTTAAATTTAGCATTTTTCTATTACCACTGCCTCATCCACCACTGTCACGATAGCTGACGGTTGATGTTTGAATTGATAGATGAAATCAGTTCCACATTCGTAAATCCGCTTCTATAAAATGGATTGGTTTATAATGTATCCTCTTCAATACTTTTGGAAAGACTCTCTGGACAATATTTTTCCTTTGTATTCGAAGATTAAAAAAAAAAAAAACCTCCGTCTGCATTCAGAACCTTGGAAATGCACTGTGTTTTCAATTTTTTCCCTTGTATTTTATGTTTTGATCGACTTTTAGATATTTGCAGTAACAGATTCCAATTCTTTTCTCTATTTTAAAGCACCATAATGCATATTTTCATTTTATTTTTGAAATGTAAATTGTTTGTTTTATTTAATAATTTATATAATAATTTTCTAATGAGTATTTATTTAATGTAATTAGTACAAAATAAATCGATATCGAAAATATTTTTACCTGCATTTATGCTGCATCAAGGGATGAAATATTTAAACAAATTTGTTAGCCGCGCTACTTTTATACCACGTGATTCCCAATGTGACATCATATGAATAGTCCCCATAAGAAAACCATTTGAAATGCACAGTTTTAATATATGGCGTAATATTCACCTCAAATTTGTTTCACGCGTAATAATTTAATTGTTTTAAAGATTTTTTTTTTTTTAGTTTGAGATTTACGTGCAAATATGTAATTCATTATGTGTAAATAGATAATATTATTGAATAATAATTCCATTGAAATATTAATTTGTTTTAAATTTTAATAGCATTTCTCTAATAACTCGCAACATTTTTTGTTAATGCTGCGAATGAAAGAGAGAAAATAATAAATAATATCATTTTCACATTATGGATGTCATTTCCTCATTAAAACTGAAAAAAAAGTGGAGAAATTTTCTTCTCTTTGCAAGCAATTGGGCAATAATTATTTCAGATATTCGTTTCAGATATCCGGATGGTTCCAAAGCTCTTATAAAAACTCTTAAAATGTAAAATATTAAAAAAGTAATATGACTGAAAGACTAATTCTTTAAAATTTTAATGCATTTCTCTAATAGCGGTAACAAAATATATTTATTGTTGCAGATGCGATACAGAAATAAACAATTAAATTAAAAAAAATCAAAAAACTCGACTGCATAAAAAGCGAACTAATTAATTATTTCTCATCAATGTGAAACTATTTTTTCTTCAATTCCTACTATTAGCTCACATTCTTGCTAAATATATATATCTTGTTCAAATTTTCAATCGTTAATAAAATACTTATTATTCATCCAATCAAGCTCAAACGCATTTTTTTAAACTTGTAGTGGATGACACGTGATATTAATCCAGTTTTTTTCAAATATTAATTCATTAATTAAATTAAATTAATTAATTTCCAATAATCGAGAGAGCCGTCTTCTTGAGCAAGATATTTTACGACCGAGAAAGCCCTCTTCTTGATCAAAGCCTTTTAAGCACCACTCAAGAGGAAAGAAGAATGGTTGAAAAAAATCCTCTTATTGACGTAAGTAGGAATTGACTTAAAATATTTTTTTATATTACTTGTTTATCTACGTACCTATTTTTTTTTTCTTTTTTACTTGTATTGATGACTTTTAAGTTGTGTTTAATTGTTAGTTCCTATCTATAAACACTGTTTTGATGAGGTCTATAGATGTCTATGATGGTTAGAGTTTCTGTAAAGCTAGAGATCCTACCTACACAACTTCCAGTTTGTATAATATTTTAACGTAGCTTCTGACTGTAAAATAGTCAATGAAACATCGTCTTCATTTTGAAAGACCTATACAATGATATGCCACTCAATAGGGTGCGTAATTTTTTTTTCGTCTCTACAGCCATTTTGTATTTATAAAAACAAAACCTAGCCTATAACCATCAAGCCGTTAAGACAAATTGATAGAGACCTCATTTATTAAAATCCATCCAGCGTTGGGATATTTCGAGGGTATAAAGAAATCCACTTACACACATACGCGTGAAACACATAACCCTTCTTTTCAGTCGGGTAAAAAAGGTAAATGATGTCATTTTCTTTTTAAAATTGAATAGAAAACTAAGTAAGAAATGTTATCGTCCTTGCATTCAGTTGAGCAATTATTATGATATATGTTCTTTTCACATATCCGAATTAGTGTTTTTACAAATTCGTTTCCTTAAGATTTTTTAAAAATGACAATATAATATCAATAATTTACAATCTTTAATAATTTTTTCCCCTTTCCTTTAGCGTTTACATAAATAATGTCATTTGGACCTATTTATTTAAAATATTTCCAGTTTCTGAATTAAAGTAAATGCTTAGAAAATTGTATTTTTCTCTCTAAACCATTTCGAGTTAAACTTCATTGTGAACTATCTGAAAAAAGTTATGAGGGAGTTATTATTATTTTTTAAGTCAATAGAGAAAATGACAGAGGATTTTCGTTTCCTAATATAAAGTGATTCCTAAAGATCGAACATAAGAAAACAAGTTTTTATTTCATCGAATATTCTTAAAAAAAAATAATTTAATCATAATATTGTCATCACTATCAATTGAAATAAAATAGTTAATTCCAATTTCAAATTGGAAAATGACGAATCTAATAATACTTATATTTTCTCCTTATCTCCTTTTTTTCCCAAAAGATGGAGTAATTTTGTTGCCATCATTAGAGAAATTCCATTAAAATTAGAAAAAAATTAATATCTCGAAAAAAAATATATATATATATGCATATATATTAAATTATATAGTTTTAATACTTAAATTTGGAATCTTAATCGAAAATAAATATACATTAACATATGTAGGAGAATTGCACCATAAAATATAACAAATAAGACGTATACTTTAAAACACATAAACTTGCTCATGGGACACATAAATAAGAACTTTAGAGACTTTAACTTCTTGTCGAATACTCATCAATCATGTAATTGATCATTCGACTGGAAGCTTTCGTTTGTAGACTTTTAAGCATTTCAAAATGTTATTTATCCTGAAGATGACTGCAAATGCAGTTTAAAACATCGATATTATGCTTTATGTTAATTGCACTGCAAATAAAGGCGTCTTAAATTAAGATACATATGTGACTGAAAAAGAATTTCAGACACTTAAGTGTCTGAATCTGAAAATTCAGTCACAATAGATGTCTTAATTTAAAACACCTAAGTGTCTTACTATGATCATAGTGTACACGAACTGATAAAAGTGTCTAAAAAATCTGCAAGTGTCTAATTTTAAGACACTTTGTAACTCCGCTCCGCATTCACCAGGGGGCACTCTCAGTTGCGCATGCGTCTTCCTTTCGAACTCGATGTTCGTTTGTAATTCAAACTGAATGCTTGTTTTTATGAACGCGTACATTTTAAGTAATAATTTATTTTGACTTGATTGTTTTTTGTGGAATGTGAAGTTCCGGGATTTAATTTCTATCGACACAGTGGTACTCCGTATTAATATTTATCTATAAAACTAATACAGTGTTCTTCATCTCGTCAAATTTGTAAAGAGAACTGTTGTCTGGCGGGCTATGTTTTCAGGATGGAAATTTTCCATCCTTTTAACAGAGCTAGCCGGATGTGCAAGGGGATTTTATTTTTTAAATATCCAAGTCTGCCTAATTAACGGATACTAACGTAGCCTCCAATCCGGACGTCCTCTGGGCGAATGTGCTTTTGGAATAATCAGACCTTTTCCCAGGTAAGTGGGGTCTTAACTATGTATTTAAAACTCTCTGTGATTGTTTTCTCTTTAAATGAAGACCTCACACGAGTCTATACCTTTATTAGTTCCTGAGTTATGCCAAAATATGTTCAAAGCATTTTGCCTATGGTATTTCCATGTTAAAATTTTATTTTGCTAATATTTAAATTTCTACTCTTCAAATCATCTGCAATCATATTTCTGTATTATTTTCTATCCAATGTTATCTTTAAAATAAATTTTGGTGTCTCTGCATGGTGTATATTAGCGGTTACTGAATTTATTAATTTTACACCTTCCTAAGCCTTTTCTTATGTAGCCATTACTTTAAAAATCGCAGTGACATCGCCTGTTGATTGGCTCATACTTCTTAATTACCATCAAGGCTACCTTAATAGTATTTTTTGGTGTAATTATTACTCTGAAGTACCTTTTTAATTATTTATTTACGTATACAATATTTTTATAAGCATTTAATGCGGCAGCATTTGTAATGTTTACATCGATTTTTACATTTCTGATAGATTTATTATGTGTTATGTACTGGAATTCAAAAGCATTTATAGTAAACACTCCTGTTAATAGCTGCTTTTATTTATTATTTATGCTTTTCTTGTCTAATGAAGTTTTCTTCTGCCTCATAGTGTGTACATCATAAATTTTAAAAAAGAATATAGTTCGAACATCCTTCCATTCATTGATTCCCCCATATATTTAATACAGCGAATTACTTGTGTTCATTTATTTATTTTAAAATGTTTTGACTGATAAAACTCATTAAATCCGGTCATTCTAATTAAAAGATTTCCCTTTGCTATAATTTTAGTGTTTCCGAGTATTTTAGAAATATCCCATTTGCCATACTGAAAATAGTCAACATATAATCTTTTTATGATTCAAAAGTCAAAACCACAGTGATTGTTTGAACGGAAATTGACGTCACTAATGTAGACGTTGAATCAGAAAAAAATTTGTTGATGTCAGCAAAGATTTAGAAAAAGGATCTCGCGTTATCTGTAGTCACTTTGTTAAATTTTAATGATTATTTTTAGATTCTTAAATTCATGTAATCATGTACCGTTAACGTAATTGTAAGAATGCTGTAAAAATATACAGATATATTTCATTTGAAATAATTATATAATATTGATTTTTTGATTACTTTTAGTTAAAAAGTAATTTGAAATTAAAAATGAATACAAAGTACAGAGGTAGATTTTTATAAAATATTTATTTGCATATAGCTAGATTTTGCACTTAAAACTGACACGTACATTTATCGAATCATAATACAGGGTTGGACTTTTTCCAGAAGGAGGGCCTGATTAAAGCATGGGCAGTTCCTCCCCCCCCCCCCCTACGATTTTACGTGCTCCAAATTCGATATGGATTTTTTTTTTAAAGCTTATATTTTAAATGTGTTTCAACATTCTATTGATTATAATCAGCATTTTGAACTTTAAAAGTAGAATTAGATTAAAAACTAAATAAAAAAATAAATACAGTAAAAACTCTCAATCGCGGCCACCTCGCGAATTGAACGCGTTTTGGAAGTTGAATTTGCCTGCTATTCGATTGTGTTCGCTTTTATGAGGTAAAAAAAATGTATTTATCTTGAAAAAGGTCAGTGTTCGCTGAAGAAAATTGTCCTATGAAAGTTTTGTTGTAAAATCTCCATAACGGACACTCCTACATAGGGGACACAACTATTTAAGAAGCACATTTTTTATTAACAACATGCACATATTTTATATTTTTTACCTCAGAAAAACAGACACTTCCGAATGGCGAACAAATTCCACGGTTCTAAGGTGCCTACTATTGAGAGGTTTTACTGTATTGTGACAAATATTTTAATTTTTAATCTTATTCTACTCTATAAATTCAAAATATTGATTATAATCAGTACAAAGTCGAAAAAGATTTCAATTATCAGCTTTATGAAAATTGCATACCATATTTTGGAGCCCCTAAAATTAGGCTGTGTGTGTGGGGGGGGGAGAGTAGGGCAGAATAATGGCCATATACTTTTCCAGGATCAACGTGGTCAAACATGGCTACGTGTAGTGCTTTAAAAAAATGGCTGCGATTCAGACGTTTGAAGTGTCTAAAATTCAGACGCAAAAAGTGTCTGAAAAAATTCAGACATTTTAAAATGTCTGAAAATTGAACACTCCGTTTCAGACACTTAAATGTCTGAATTTAAGACATTTCGATTTAGAGTGTGCATTTGTACAATTTCGTATAAAAGTTTATCTTTATGCGTACCATTGAGCAAGTTTAAGTGTTTTAACGTATACATCATATTTATTAAATATTCATTGTTATTTTAGGAAAGCACAATTCAGTTATTTTAGATATTAAATACTATGAAAAAGAACACGTGTAGGCAAAACACAAAAAGATAAATAATAAGCAATATACACAATTATTTTGCTCCATAATTTTATACTAGACAGTTAACTAGACATTTTAACTAAAGAAATACTAATAGTGCAACATGATTTGTCTCAATAGAAATAGTAACAATGTGAAACCTATTAAAGATCTTATCCCGAGTGGGATAATAAAGCTTTTAAACCTGATTTTATGGCAAAAAAATTATACATATTCTGCTATCTTTTTAAGGAACTAAATGCACCTTTTTAGCAAGATTATTGATTTTAAATTAGTTTATTTCCAATATTAGAGCGTTTGCATTAATTTTAGATTTTAATATAAAAAAAAAAACTTTATTCATTTAATATGCAGTTTAATTGCAGTTCGTATTAGGTTATTTAAAAATAAAGTTAGTAATTAAAGATAAAGGTTAAAAAAAAAAACCCTCTAATTCTAAACATTTTAGATATGCAAAATTAAACATAAATTACATATATGTGACGCATATTAATTATGTATATATATATATATATATATATATATTAGTTTTAGCACTGAAAAAATATAATTCAAGTTTAACATAACCTCTTTTTCATCAATACAAACTTTTCACACATACATTAATATTTTTACTTTCTTCTATCTTTACAAGAAGAAAGTACTGGATTCGTGAACATTTTCGACTTTCGGTTTTTGACGGATTTACACGCTTTAGGGGTCAGAAATACCGAAAAACATGTTTTTACAAAATGTCTGCCTGTGTGTCTGTGACTTCTGTCTGTCTGTCCGTCTGTATATATGTGACATAAACATTGTAGGCGCCTTATCTCAAGAACTAATGCACGGAATTTAATAAAAATTTGTATTCAGTTAGTTCCTGATATAGATTGGTGATGATTAGTTTTGGGTGGAAATCGGTCAATAGGTGGCGCTGGTATGCAGCATTTTTCTCGATTTCCACAATAGCTCAATCTCCAGAACTAGTGCACGGATTTTCATCAAACTTCAAATTCAGTTAGTCCTTGACATGAATCAACATTTTATACATTTTGGTGTAAATCGCTCATCAGGTGGCGCTTCCATGCTGAATGTTTTTGCGATTTACGCAACAACTCCATCTCAAATATTAATACAATAATTTTCATCAAACTTCGGATTCAGGTATACCTTGATATCAATTAGTGCTATTTGTGTGATTTTTATAGAAGTTTTGTGATGGCCACAACATACTAGTTATCATGTGTCCTTTAAATTGCAAAGTATTTTTAAGAGGCAACGAAAATTTTATAATATTTCATTCATAATTCATCATCATTTCATAATACATTTTTATATTTTATTTTTAGTTAAAAATTTATATATATATTATTTTTTCAAAAATTGTGTTTATCCGGTATAGCAGAGATCCGTACTTTAAATTATTTGCAGATCTATATGCATGCCTAGGTTCTTTTCTAATGCATTCGCTGGATTTTATAAATATCTGTAGGCTGTGGTCATTATAGAAATAAATGCTTTTGAAATGCTTTTTTATGAAATATGTTTATTTGAAGTAGAAATATATAATTAAAGCATTTCATACAGAACTGGATAGGGATGGTGCCTGATAGAATTTCTAAAGACGTTTTGTTTTACATGACTGAGTTCAGGGGCGTAGCTACAGATATTTTTCCGGGGGGAGGGGGTGAGTATTCAAAAATTTCCCAACTTATAATTCAAAAATTTCCCAACTTGAAACAAATTGCTGTATTTTCCAACTGAAATGATATGTGCAATGTCTGCTTAATGATAATGTTACTTATACGTAAAAAAACAACTTTCTTTCCAAGGAAAAATACTGAAATTAAAAACATAAAAATTATAATTTTTGGTTCATTTAATGAAAGATTTTGTCTTCTACTGTGTACGAGTCATAATCGCACTTCATATTAAAATAACCTCATGATCAGTGGTGCAGTCGTAAAAAAACAGAGGGTATACGTTCTGAGCAGATGGTATACGCTCAAGGCAGAGGGTATACCCTAGTTCATATATACAATAGTTTTTTTGAGAAACAAAGGGTATACGATGTTCCTTAAAAAAATCCAGAGGGTATACGGCGTATGCCCCCGTATACCCTCCACTACATCCCTGCTCATGATATTTTGAGATTTTTCAGAAAGGAACAAAGTTTTGGAGGAAATAGATTAGAGAACTGTTGATGGACAACTGTAGAGATATTCAGGTCTGGTAGATGTATATTTTCATAGCACAGAGAAACACAATGACAAATTGAGTCTGGCTGCTTTTTGTATTTCTTTTGATAATTTAACTAGTTTACTGTTACAGAACTCAGAAAAGTAGTCAGCAAAACAATAAAAAATTCTTATTTTTTTTTTACTATTACTTTAAGAAAAGAAAATGTGTTTCAAAAATCTGGAATTTCCTAACTCGAAGCTCAAATTTCCCAAGTTCACATATATTGGAGGGGGAGGCTCCCCCCCCCCATAACCCCCCACCCATCGCGACGCCTCTGCCGGTAGCCAAACGCTTTGGCGAGAAAATGAACTTCCACGCGCATGTAAGTCTGGAGCTAATTTCGACCTTCGATATTTCGTCCATTTGATCACGTATTTCTTTTTTATGGAATACTTGCAAGAATATGAGTGCGAAATAATAAATGCTTATTTCATCTTCTGAATAATTATATAGGGATTATGAACAAGTGAAGTATTTAATCTTACAGTTATATGCTGCATAGTATAAGTCTGACATTTTTTCTCCGAATCTAAAGAATTTATTTATGGAGGTTTAGACGTTCCATGTGCTACCATCTAGTGTCAGTACATTAAATGCATTACAACCGTCGTCTCTTGAATAATGCATGAGCTGAATATATGCATGTATATATATTGTGAACAAGTGAAATATTCAATCTTATAGACTCATTCTATAACTTTGGCCTTTCTTTAAATGATCACCATAAATAAATGAAAATTCACCATAATTATTTTGGTTATTAGTTGAGAGTATGCTAAGATAAGTGCTCTGTTGCTGATTGATAACAGGTTCAAAATATCCAATAATGGACATACCCCACCCGCTCGAAGTTTTTGGTTCATAAAAAATAGGAAATAAAAATTTAGCTTTTATAATTTTTTTTTCATAACTTCTCCTTGTACGCTATAATGTTTTTATTATTGACAATCTTGAATAAATCAGTCAGGAAGCAAAAACTGGCATTTTTGTCTATAGCAGTAGAAAACTTTGAATTTTATATAATGCCATCTACAGAATTACAACAGAAAGTTGACGCCAAAAGAATTAGCAAGAAACATAAGCTCCTAATTTATGGGGAATTAACACGGCCTACAGAGGCGCTGCTCGCAGCCTTCGGTACAGAAAAAATTGTCCCTTTAACCCTTTATCTACTGACAGTGGCGCAGTCAGAATTCGGTTCTAGGGGGGTTTTGAGTTTCTTGATAAAGATGTTCGCTGGTTATTCGAATCACCGGTTAATATAATCTGTCTTTTTAATGAATCAAATCGTAATGCTTTTTACCCACAGTTACATTAGTTGTGTTTCATTTAAACAGCGTTTACAGTATTAGAGTTAGAAAACATAAACTGCTCCAATGAAATAACCCCAAACTAGGTTAGATTTATAAAAAGTGTTTAAAGATGATGAGGTAATCTTTAAGAGTTGTGAGTGTATAGTCCATTAAATAATTTTTGCATAGAAAATAACAGAATTCCAATCCACTTGTTCAACCAAAAATACACAGTATTTCATTCCAAGACAATCTCTAATTCTTGTTTTTAACTTCAATATTAATGAAGCCATTTTAACAAATTTTCAACATACTTACTGTGCTTTTGTCAGATGTAACATCATCACGAAAATTGGTGGAATTTATCATCATTTACGTCCAATTAGTGCTCAGTTAGGTAATCCATATTTTGGAATGTAGTTGATATTAAACATGGTATTTTATTGTTTCTTTTATTGTGCACTTCCAGTATTTACATGACATCGAATTTGCCATTAAGTAACGTAAAACTGTTGAAAATTTCGTTACAACATCTTTATTATTGTTAAAGTTCTCTAAAAATATCCGGGTTCAAACTGAAGTCATACCTGTACTAATATTATAAAGAAGTAACCTTTTGTTTGTAGGGGTTACTTTTGGAACTACCGGACGGATTTAAAAAGATAATCGATCGTGTGCGAACTTAACTCGCATACAAACGGTTCCATACAAAATATCAGAACTGTTCAAAGATAATATTTACTTGCGTACATATAACAATACCACATGTCATAATTTTATTCTACTGTAATGAAAACTGATGAATATTTCTCCCTCTAAAACACAGACTTTGTACAAAGTTTAAACTTCGTAGCGAACCAACCACTCTTCGGAAAGAGGTCGCATAGATTCTCACGAAAAGTCGCTTGTAAATCATATTTCATGTAATAGTGGACAATTTTAAAGGAATAAAAAAAGTACGCTTAATAACGTGAAACTTTTCAATTCATTTTTAAAAATAAAAGCATATTCAGACATAATTATTGAAATGATTTCTAATCGAAAAGTTTTTCCCTTTTAAATGAATTATTTATTGAATTATAAGCAATTTTTGTCTCAAAATTACTGACTTTTAATGTCTTGGAATTATTATATGAATTATCTTTTTAATATTTGCCTTCAATAATTGAATTCAGTTGAATAAAAAGTGCTTATCACTGTTTCACCTTACCTAAAACAAAGATCTTATACAAAGTTTAAATTTGGCACTGTGCCAAGCACGCTTCGAAAGAAGGTCACAGAGTGGCAACACTGTTTTGATCCGTACCGTTGTTTTCTACATGGGTTTTTAATTAATATCTTGGCAAATTACAGACACATTTTTTCGAAAAACATTACCGACAATCCTTGGAAGATTGGAAATCGACAATCCTTGGAAAATGATGGTGACTATCTCCGTTTCAACATAAGTATCGGTAAAGCAACGGCTAGAAACGTGGAATTTGACATGGTTGTTATTTTAGAGACTTAAAAGCATGCCCTGAACAGTTTTTCAAAAATTCGAAATTTTAAAGGGTGCAAGAATAAAAAACAAAACTTTCTAAAATTGCGATTTGTGTTATACATTTTGCATAGAAGGTTAGAATCTGGCACGGTGATAACTTTTGGGATGTACAAATGCTCAAGAACGGTTCCTAAAAAAAGTTCAATTTAAAAAGGATGAAATGAGCTGAAAACGGTCTGAAAACGGTCTAAGGCTAATGCCAGATGGACGTCTGCTAATCTCGCTAAACGCTAATCTTGCAGGATCGCAAAAAAAACCTCTAATTTCGTCAAAATATCGCGGAAAAAGCTAATTTAATGAAAGGATCAAGAGATTTGTCAAATGATTGTGCAAAAAATGCCATTTTCGTCCATAGGTCGCGAAAAAACATAAATTTCGTCAAAGGATCGCGAAAAAACGCGATTTTTGTTAAAGTGCAAGGGAAAAGACGCGAATTTCGTCAAATGAAAGCAAAAAAACGCGAATTTCGTCAAAAGATCGCGAAAAATGTAATTTTCGTCACGATCGCGAAAAAAACGCTAATTCCGTAAAAATATCGCGAGAAACGCTAATTTCGTCAAATAATAGCGCAAAAAACGCGAGTTTCGTTAGGTTCGCAAAAGAACGCTGATTTCGTCAAAATATCGCTGTAAACGCTAATTTCATCAAAGGATCACGAAAAAATGCGATATTCGTCAAAGGATCGGTAAAAAACGCATATATTTGTCAAAGGATCGCGAAAAAAACTATAATCGTCAAAGGATCGCAAAAAACACGCTAATTTCGTCAAAGGATTGCGAAAAAACGCGATGTTTGTCAAAGTGCCGAGGAAAAGACGCAAATTTCGTAAAAATAAAGCGAAAAAACAGCGAATTTCGTCAAAGGATCGCGAAAAAAGCGAATGTCGTCAAAGAATAATGAAAAAAAGCGAATGTCCTCAAAGAATAGCGAAAAAAATGAATTTCGGCAAAGTACCGCGAACAAAACTCAAACAATTTGGCAAAAAGTCGCGAAAAAACGCGGTTTCCGTCAAAGTGCTGAGGAAAAAAGCGCGAATTTCGTAAAGGATCGCGAAAAAACGCGAATTTCCTCAAAGGATCGTGAAAAAAAAGTGATATTCGTCAAAGGATCGCGAAAAAACGCAATATTTGTCAAGGAATCGCGAAAAAACGCTATAATCGTCAAAGGATCGCGAAAAATAAACTAATATCGTGAAAGGAACGTCAAAAAAACGCGATGTTCGTTAAAGTGCCGAACAAAAGACGCGAATTTTGTCAAAAGGCTGCGAAAAAATCGTGAATTTCGCCAAAGGATCGCGAAAAATGCAAATTTCGTCAAAAAATCTTGAAAAAACGATATAACCGTCAAAGGACAGCGAAAAAAACTCGAATATCGTCAACGCGAAAAAAACGCTAATTTTGTCAAATGATAGCAAAAACACGCGAATTTCGTCAAAAGATTGCGAAAAAACGCGAATTTCGACCCTTCCCTTCCCACAGTCCAAAATGAATATTCATGAATTAATTTTATTGACTTGAAACCTTCCCTTCACACAACCAACAATATGCATCTTGAATTACACCCTTCCCTTCCCACAGACAAAAATGAATATTCCTGAATTAATTATCTTGACTTGAATCCTTCCCTTCCCTCAACCAACATTAGAGGCATCTTGAATTACACAATTGCCTTCTCATAGACCAACATGGATATTCATGAATTAATTTTCTTAACTTGAACCCTTCCCTTCCCACAACCAACAAGATGCATCTTGAATTACACCTTTCCCTTCCCACAGACCAACATGAATATTCTTGAATTATTTTTTTTGAGTTGAACCCTTCCCTTCCCCCAACCAGCAACATGAATCTTGAATTACACCCTTCCTTTCCCACAGACCAACATGAATATTCTTGAATTAATTTTCTTGACTTGAACCCTTCCCTTCCCACAGCCAACAAGATGCATCTTGAATTACAAACTTTCCTTCCCACAACCAACAAGATGCATCTCCAATTACACCCTTCCCTTCCCACAGACCAACATGAATATTCTTGAATTTTCTTGACTTGAACTCTTCCCTTCCTACAACCAACAAGATGCATCTTGAAGTACACCCTTCGCTTCCCTCAGACTAACATGAATACTCTTGAATTAATTTTCTTGACTTGAACACTTCCCTTCCCACAACCAACAAGATGCCTCTTGAACTGCACCCTTCCCTTAAAACAACAAACAAGATGCACCTTGAACTACACACTTCCCTTCCCACAGACCAACATGAATATTCACGGATTACTTTTCTTGACTTGAACACTTCCCTTCCCATAACCATCAAGATTCATCTTCAATTACACCCTTCCCTTCTCACAGATCAACCTGAATATTCTTAAATTAATTTTCTTGACTTGAACCCTTCCCTTCCCACAGACCAACATGAATATTCATAAATTAATTTTCTTGACTTGAACACATCTCTTCCCACAGACCAACATGAATATTCATCAATTAATTTTCTTGACTTGAACACTTCCCTTCCCACAACCAACAAGATGCATCATGAATTACCTTTTCTCTTCCCACAGACCAACATGAATATTCTTGAAATAATTTTCTTAACTTAAACCCTTTCCTTTCCACAACCAATAACATGCATCTTGAAATACACACTTCCCATCCTACAGACCAACATGAATATTCATGAATTAATTTTCTTGACTTGAACCCTTCCCTTCCCTCAACTAACAAGATGCATCTTGAATTACACCCTTCCCTTCCCACTGATCACCATGAATATTCTTGAATTTATTTTCTTGACTTGAAATTTTCCCTTCCCACAACCAACAAGATGCACCTTCAATTACACCTTTCCCTTCCCGCAGACAACCATGAATATTCAGGAATTAATTTTCTTGACTTGAACCCTTCCCTTAATACAACCAACAAGATGCATATTGAATTACACCCTTCCCTTCCCACAGACCAACATGAATACTCATGTATTAATTTTCATGACTGGAACCCTTCCCTTCCCAGAACCAACAAGATGAATCTTGAATTACACCTTTCCCTTCCCACAGAGCAACATGAGTATTCATGGATTAATTTTCTTTACTTGAACACTTCCCTTCCCACAACTAACAAGATGAATCTTGATTTACACCCTTCCCTTCCCACAGACCAACAAGAATATTCTTGAATTATTTTTCTTGAATTGAACCCTTCCCTTTCCACAGACCAACATGAATATTCATAAATTAATATTCTGGGCTTGAACACATCCCTTCCCACAGACCAACATGAATATTCATCAATTAATTTTCTTGACTTCAACCTTTCCCTTCCCACAACCAACAAGATGGATCATGAATTACCTTTTCCCTTCTCACAGACCAACATGAATATTCTTGAATTAATTTTCTTGACTTGAACCCTTCCCTTACCACAACCAACAAGATGCATCTTGACGTACACCCTCCCTTCCCACAACCAACAAGATGCATCTTGAATTAAACCCTTCCCTTCCCACTGAACAACATGAATATTCTTGAATTAATTTTTTGACTTGAACCCTTCCCTTTCCACAACCAACAAGATGCATCTTGAATTACATCCTTCCTTCCCACAGACGAACATGAATATTCTTGAATTAATTTTCTTGACTTGAACCCTTCCCTTCCCACAACCAACAAGTTGCATCTTGAATTACAAACTTCCCTTCTCACAGGCCAACATGAATATTCTTGAATTAATTTTCTTGACTTGAAAACATCCCTTCCCACAGACCAAAATGAATATTCATCAATTAATTTTCTTGACTTGAACCTTTCCCTTCCCACAACCAACAAGTTGCATCATGAATTACCTTTTCCCTTCTCACAGACCAACATGAATATTCTTGAATTAATATTCTTGACTTGAACCCTTCCCTTACCACAGCCAACAGGATTAATCTTGACTTACACCCTTCCCTTCTCACAGACCAACATGAATATTCATGAATTAATTTTCTTGACATGAAACCTTCCCTCATCCAACAAGATGCATCTTGAATTACACCCTCCCTTCCCACAGACGAACATGAATATTCATGAATTAATTTTCTTGACTTGAACCCTTCCCTTCTCACAACCAAAATGATGCATCTTGAATTACTCCCTTCCCTTCCCACAGACGAACATGAATATTCATCAATTAATTTTCTTGACTTGAACCCTTCCCTTCCCACAACCAACAAGATGCATCATGAATTACCTTTTCCCTCCCAACAGACAAACATGAATATTCTTGAATTAATTTTCTTTACTTGAAACCATACCTTCCCACAACCAACAAGATGCACCTTGAATTACACCCTTCCCTTCCCACAGACCAACATGAATATTCATGAATTAATTTTCTTGACTTGAACTCTCCCCGTCCCACAACCAACAAGATGCATCTTGAATTACACCCTCCACTTCCCACAGACCAACATGAATATTCTTGAATTAATTTTCATGACTTGAACCCTTCCCTTCCTACAAGCAACAAGATGCACTTTGGATTACACACTTCCCTTCCCACAGAACAACATGAATATTCTTGAATTAATTTTCTTCACTTGAAAACTTCCCTTCCCACAACCAACAAGTTGCATCATGATTAACACCCTTCCGTTCCCACAGACCAACATGAATATTCGTGAATTAATTTTCTTGAATTGAACACTTCCCTTCCCACAACCAAGAAGAGGCACCTTCAATTACACCCATCCCTTCCCACTGACCAACATGAATATTCACGGATTACTTTTCTTGACTTGAACCCTTCCCTTCCCATAACCATCAAGATGCATCTTCAATTACACCCTTCCCTTCTCACAGATCAACCTGAATATTCTTAAATTAATTTTCTTGACTTGAACCCTTCCCTTGCCACAGACCAACATGAATATTCATAAATTAATTTTCTTGACTTGAACACATCTCTTCCCACAGACCAACATGAATATTCAACAATTAATTTTCTTGACTTGAACACTTCCCTTCCCACAACCAACAAGATGCATCATGAATTACCTTTTCCCTTCCCACAGACCAACATGAATATTCTTGAAATAATTTTCTTAACTTAAACCCTTCCCTTCCCACAACCAATAACATGCATCTTGAAATACACACTTCCCATCCTACAGACCAACATGAATATTCATGAATTAATTTTCTTGACTTGAACCCTTCCCTTCCCACAACCAACAAGATGCATCTTGAATTACACCCTTCCCTTCCCATTGATCACCATGAATATTCTTGAATTTATTTTCTTGACTTGAAACTTTCCCTTCCCACAACCAACAAGATGCATCTTGATATACACTCTTCCCACTGACAAACGTGAATATTCTTGAATTAATTTTCTTGACTTTAACCCTTCCCTTCCTAAAACCAATAAGATGCACCTTAAATTACACCCTTCCATTCCCATGGACCAACATGAATATTCATGAATTAATTTTCTTGACTCGAAACCTTCCCTTAATACAACCAACAAGATGCACCTTAAATTACACATTTCCCTTCCGGCAGACAACCATGAATATTCAGGAATTAATTTTCTTGACTTGAACCCTTACCTTAATACAACCAACAAGATGCATCTTGAATTACACCCTTCCCTTCCCACAGACCAACATGAATACTAATGAATTAATTTTCATGACTGGAACCCTTCCCTTCCCAGAACCAACAAGATGAATCTTGAATTACACCTTTCCCTTCCCACAGACCAACATGAGTATTCATGGATTAATTATCTTTACTTGAACACTTCCCTTCCCACAACTAACAAGATGAATCTTGATTTACACCCTTCCCTTCCCACAGACCAACAAGAATATTCTTGAATTATTTTTCTTGACTTGAACCCTTCCCTTTCCACAGGCCAACATGAATATTCATAAATTAATTTCCTTGGCTTGAACACATCCCTTCCCACAGACCAACATGTATATTCATCAGTTAATTTTCTTGACTTCAACCTTTCCCTTCCCACAACCAACAAGATGCATCATGAATTACCTTTTCCCTTCTCACAGACCAACATGAATATTCTTGAATTAATTTTCTTGACTTGAACCCTTCCCTTACCACAACCAACAAGATGCATCTTGACTTACACCCTCCCTTCCCACAACCAACAAGATGCATCTTGACTTACACCCTCCCTTCCCACAACCAACAAGATGCATCTTGAATTAAACCCTTCCCTTCCCACTGAACAACATGAATATTCTTGAATTAATTTTTTTACTTGAACCCTTCCCTTTCTACAACCAACAAGATGCATCTTGAATTACACCCTTCCCTTCCCACAGACGAACATGAATATTCTTGAATTAATTTTCTTGACTTGAACCCTTCCCTTCCCACAACCAACAAGAGGCATCTTGAATTACAAACTTCCCTTCTCACAGGCCAACATGAATATTCTTGAATTAATTTTCTTGACTTGAAAACATCCCTTCCCACAGACCAACATGAATATTCATCAATTAATTTTCTTGACTTGAACCTTTCCCTTCCCACAACCAACAAGATGCATCATGAATTACCTTTCCCCTTCTCACAGACCAACATGAATATTCTTGAATTAATATTCTTGACTTGAACCCTTCCCTTACCACAACCAACAAGATTAATCTTGACTTACACCCTTCCCTTCTCACAGACCAACATGAATATTCATGAATTAATTTTCTTGACTTGAACCCTTCCCTCATCCAACAAGATGCATCTTGAATTACACCCTCCCTTCCCACAGACGAACATGAATATTCATGAATTAATTTTCTTGACTTGAACCCTTCCCTTCTCACAACCAAAATGATGCATCTTGAATTACTCCCTTCCCTTCCCACAGACGAACATGAATATTCATCAATTAATTTTCTTGACTTGAACCCTTCCCTTCCCACAACCAACAAGATGCATCATGAATTACCTTTTCCCTTCCAACAGACAAACATGAATATTCTTGAATTAATTTTCTTTACTTCAAACCATACCTTCCCACAACCAACAAGATGCATCTTAAATTACACCCTTCCCTTCCCACAGACCAACATGAATATTCATGAATTAATTTTCTTGACTTGAACTCTCCCCTTCCCACAACCAACAAGATGCATCTTGAATTACACCGTCCACTTCCCACAGACCAACATGAATATTCTTGAATTAATTTTCATGACTTGAACCCTTCCCTCCCTACAAGCAACAAGATGCACTTTGGATTACACACTTCCCTTCCCACAGACCAACATGAATATTCTTGAATTAATTTTCTTCACTTGAAAACTTCCCTTCCCACAACCAACAAGTTGCATCATGAATAACACCCTTCCGTTCCCACAGACCAACATGAATATTCGTGAATTAATTTTCTTGACTTGAACACTTCCCTTCCCACAACCAAGAAGATGCATCTTCAATTACACCCATCCCTTCCCACAGACCAACATGAATATTTTTTAATTAATTTTCTTGGCTTGAATCTTTCCCTTCTCACAACCAAGAAGATGCACCTTGAATTACACCCATCCCTTCCCACAGACCAACAAGAATATTCATGAATTAATCTTCTTGACTTGAACCTTTCCCTTCCCACAACGAACAAGATGCATCTTGAATTACACACTTCCCTTCCCACAGACCATCATGAATATTCTTGAACTAATTTTCTTCACTTTAACCCTTCCCTTCCCACAACCAGGGTCAACCAGGCGGGGTGGCCTACCAAACAAGATGCATCTTGAATTACACCCTTCCCTTCCCACAGACAAACATGAATATTCTTGAATTATTTTTCTTCACTTGAACACTTCCCTTCTCACAACCAACAAGATGCATCTTGAATTACACCATTCCCTTCCAACAGACAACATGAATATTCATGAATTAATTTCCTTGACTTGAACCCTTCCCTTCCTACAGACCAACATGAATATTCTTGAATTAATTTTCTTGACTTGAACCCCTCCCTTCCCACAGACCAACATGAATGTACTTGAATTAATTTTCTTGACTTGAACCTTTCCTTTCTCACAACCAATAAGATGCATCTATAATTACACCCTACCCTTCCCACAGACCACCATGAATAATCTTGAATTAATTTTCTTGATTTGAACTCTTCCCTTGCCGCAGACACACATGAATATTCTTGAATTTATTTTCTTGACTTGAAACCTCCCCTTCCCACAACCAACAAGATGCATCTTGAATTGCACCCTTCCCTTCCCACAGACCAACATGATTATTCATGAATTAATTTTCTTTACTTGAACCCTTCCCTTCCCACAACCAACAAGATGCATCTTGAATTACACCCTTCCCTTCCCACATAAAAACATGAATATTCTTGAATTATTTTTCTTCACTTGAACACTTCCCTTCCCACAACCAACTAGTTGCATCTTGAATTACACCATTCCCTTCCAACAGACAACATGAATATTCAGGAATTAATTTTCTTGACATTAACCCTTCCCTTCCCACAGACCAACATGAATATTCTTGAATTAATTTTCTTGACTTGAACCCATCCCTTCCCACAGAGCAACATGAATGTACTTGAATTAATTTTCTTGACTTGAACCTTTCCTTTCTCACAACCAATAAGATGCATCTATAATTACACCCTACCCTTCTCACAGACCACCATGAATAATCTTGAATTAATTTTCTTGATTTGAACTCTTCCCTTGCCGCAGACACACATGAATATTCTTGAATTTATTTTCTTGAGTTGAAACCTTCCCTTCCCACAACCAACAAGATGCATCTTGAATTACACCCTTCCCTTCCCACATACCAACATGAATATTCATGAATTAATTTTCTTGACTTGAACACTTCGATTCCCACAAACAACAAGCTGCATCTTTAATTGCACACTTCCCTTCTCACAGACCAACATGAATATTCTTGAATTAATTTTCTTGACTCAAGGTACAGAAATATTAGAAATTGAAAAGATTTTTTTCTTGTGTGTTTGAGCTATTTGTTTATGTGTAATACACAGATTCCGGAGCATTTTTTGTTTCGTCTTTATCTTAAAAAATGGCTGAGTTATAGCACTTTGAATTTCTAATGTGGGTGACATTTTGAAAAATCTGATTTTTAACCTGCGACAGCACTCGTATATATCAACCGATTTATCAGTGCAATGTTAAAAGAGATTCAAAATATCAGCTTTATAAAAATTAGATACAAAATTTGGGGACTCTAAAATTAAAGGGGTGGCGGTGGGGACAGGGACACCCTTCCTTTCCCACAACCAACAGGCTGCTTCTTTAATTGCACCCTCCCCTTCTCACAGACCAACATGAATATTCTTGAATTAATTTTCTTGACTTGTTCCCTTCCCCTTCCCACAACCAACAGAATTCATCTTTAATTACACCCTTCCCTTCTTTCAGACCAACATGAATTAATTTTCTTGACTTAAACCCTTCCCTTCCCACAACCAACAAGACGCACCTTGAATTACACCCTTCCCTTCCCACAAACCAACATGAATATTCTTGAATTATTTTCGTGACTTGAACCCTTCCCTTCCCACAACCAACAAGATGCATCTTGAATTACACCCTTCTTTTCCAAAAAACATGAATATTCGTGAATTAATTTTCTTGACTTGAACCCTTCCCTTCCCACAACCAACAAGATGCATCTTGAATTACACCGTTCTCTTCCCACAGACCAACATGAATATTCATGAATTAATTTTCTTGACTTGAACCCTTCCCTTCCCATAACCAACAAGTTGCATCTTGAATTACTCCCTTCCCTTCCCACAGACCTACATGAATATTCTTGAATTATTTTCGTGACTTGAACCCTTCCCTTCCCACAACCAACAAGATGCATCTTGAATTACACCCTTCCCTTCCAACAGACCTACATGAATATTCTTGAATTATTTTCGTGACTTGAACCCTTCCCTTCCCACAACCAACAAGATGCATCTTGAATTACACCCTTCCCTTCCAACAGACCAACACGAATATTCATGAATTAATTTTCTTGACTTGAACCCTTCCCTTCCTACAAACAACAAGATGCATCTTGAATTACACTCTTCCCTTCCCACAGACCAACATGAATATTCTTGAATTAATTTTCTTGTCTTAAACCCTTGACTTAAAATGCTTTTTGTGGAATATTATATATTCAAATGTAAATTGTATATATAACAGTTAATATTATAAAAATGGAGACAAATAAATAAATTTCAGTGCAAATACACACACATATTGTAACAAAAAATAATTTCACACATATAAAAAAATCACCTTAATTTTCTAAGGAAATCTGCTGGGTTATTTTCCTCCTCCCAAACAAGTTATTTTACAGACTGGAACTCAAATTACCGAACATACTGTCCATTCTTTTCTTTTCTTTTCTTTTTTATACAATACTATCGCCAATTTCGTATATAGAAATATTCACTGCTTCAAAAGGACCTAAAGTTTTTTTTAAGAATATTTATGCAATTATGCTATATTATTATTTATATATATATAAAAACATTTTGCAATAATAATTGCTTCCTGAAATGAATTTTGGGAAGAGTTCCATATCCTGTTCTGATTTTTTGGTCAATAAATGTTTCTTTTTCTGGGGTTTTCTAAACGATATTTTTCTGTAGATGTAATATTATATACATATCTTAACCTTTGTAATATAATATTATGTTTTAATTTCCCATGTATAATAAATATATAAAATATGAAATAATTAAAATTATAACAAGATGCATAAGTATATTATTACAAGTATATATAAGTATACAAGTATAGTAATTATAAGTATTACCAGATGCATAGTATATTTATTTAAATGTGTATATAATATGCATTTATATGTATATATCTCTCTATATATATATATAATTACATATATAATGTACAAAAAAATAATACAAATATGATGTTTATACTATAAAAATATATGTTTGTAAAAATCGAAAACCATGTTTTTCCGTCTCTTGAAAAATTTGCTAAAACGGTCTTTAGGAGCCATTTTGAATTTCTTCACCAATCGCGCCAACCAGAACAGGATACAGAACTCTTCCCTAAATTTTCTATATTGTTTTTAATTCATCATTTCTTTTTAATTTTTTCTGCATATCTTCTGTTCTTTTAGGAGGGTATTTCAAATAAACAGGACTAATTTTCTGTAATCTTCTGGTCACCAGACAATAGGTGTTTTATCTATATTGTTCGAAGTTTTATTTGTATTTGAAGATTACAGAAGGTTAAACGGATTTTGTAATTAGCGATTAGTATATTTATGTTTTTTATTATGAAGCAAACGAACTAAATTTAGCATTATGTAATTTTCCTCTTCTGTTATTGTAATATCACCAGAAAAGCAATTCTTGCAATGTACGAAAAAATCTTTGTAATGCCAATGTATGGTACACTATTTGTCAATTTATCTGTTAGCGAATATAAGAAAAAATAAATAAAATGCTAATTTGATAAAATTTCGATCATTATAAAGTAATTTCTGCAGACGCACATCTCTACCAGCTAAACTTAGTGGCAAATAAACAATTATTTTCATTATCGGGAATACTTAGGTAACAGAGTGAAGAATAATTTTATTTTAAATATAATGAGAATAGTAAGTGCATTTATCTCTCCGTGTTATTATGCTCATTAGAAAATTTTTAAACAAATCTTCGTCCAAGTAGTTACCAACAATATTTTTAGTAAAACTTTTGGATAACTAAAGCTGATTATCATTGTCAGATTTGGTGAAAGATCAATAACTGTGTTAATAGCAGTTTGGCATAATTGAATGGGACGTAGACTCTGTTACATTTGGAACCATATCGTTGCAAATACTCCTAATGCTTGATATCAAATTTGGCTATTGACGGGACTAGTGAAGATTCGGGAGATTTTATTGGTTGCAAGGTGTATATCTCTACCGAATCAGTCACCGAGATTGTTCTCCAGGTTAACGGTTAAATGATTGCAACTGAACTATGAAATGAAAAGCCAGTGAAAATGACGTCCTTTTAATTTTTTTAAACAATTCAGCTTTAAAAATTCACTCTTTTTATGCTTCATTTTTCTTTTAAATATGAGAGTTAAACACTGTGTTTTGTGTGCAAATAATTTATTAGACTTTGACTTTATTTATTCAGTTTCAATCAGAAGATGGAAAATTCTGATAGATCTGTCAAAAAAAGATGTATGTTGCGAAATATAATATAATGTAGAGTAAGGATGTATTCAAGTTGCTATAGCAACACATATCGTCAAGCTGAGAGGTCTAGAGTTCAAAAACTATCAAATGAAAATTAATCACCTGAAATGTAATTAAACCAATGGTCAATCTCTGCAATCATTATAATATTCTCTATTTTAGTTCTGTGGTGACTACAGAATATTTTAAACGCCTGTTGTCATAACTGCCTCATTTAACTACCAAACTCTACTATAAATGATCAGCTAAAATATATGTTTCTTAAAAGCCCAAATTTTGTCCAACGCATAAGATAATAAAACAGCGCAATGGCGTTCCTATACTTTTCAGCAATTCAAAAGAGCATTTTAGGTGAAGGTCCACGTTGCTTTAAAATTTAAAGTAAAATATCGTTTGATTCATGTTTTGTTTTGAAAAATAGACCAGCGCAGCGGGTTTAGCCTGCTAGTAATATTATAATTGCGAAAGTGGGTCAGAAAGTTTAAATGAAGTCAACATCAAAACGGACGAATTAATGCCTTTGTAACTTTGCATATAGATAAATCATAAACCAGAAATGAAAATATGCTATATATCATTAATTTTATTCAAATATATTTTTTTTTATATAATATAAAATTTCATTATTTTTCATACAGAATCAATTGACAAGTTTCATGTAAAATTTAACCATTTTTCGTTTTTCTTTGCAAAAAATTAAAAAAAAAACGGAATAATAAATTCTCCTCAGTAATTAATATTCAATTGAAAGATTTTCCCGAGAAAAAAAAATAATAAATATTATCCCCGCAGGCTCGAAAGGAGAATTTCGAAGTTAATTACTAATTTCGACAAAAAAAAATAAATAAATAAATAAATAAATAAATAAATCATGATAAGAGATAAAGCCACCTTAACAATTTTATCTGGCCGCTTTTGAGGAGTTTTTAATTGCATTTTTATATAAGAGATGGTTTTATCAGAATCACGTTAAGGTGGTCTTAAAAAAAAAATACTTTTCCATGCTCAACAACTCGAAATTTTCTGACACATTTTCAGATTAATTTTTAAAAGAAAAATCACGAATCTTGCTGACGTGATTTTTAAAGAGATTTATAAGCGACCTGTTTTTTTTTTTTCGTTCAATTAGTTAGAATTTAATTTATAAACAATTATTTCCTCAGTAGGACAATATTTTTCTTTTCCAACACAATCACATCGGGAAATTCGGTTCAAAATGACCACTTTGACATGAATTTTTAATATATTCTGCCTCTATCAAAAAATCGACCCTTACGGTACATTATACAGTTTCTGAATAAGAAAACCTACAAATTGAATGCGTTTGAGAGCACAGAGAGAATTTTAAAAATGTGTCACAAAATAAGCAGTTTGGATTTGAGTACACCCGTAATACGATGATCTTTTCTTCAACCGCTATGTATTTTTAATTTGTTTTTGCTGCAAGAATTGGTCCTATCCAAAACTTGTCTATATGGATGTTGTAGACAATATTAAGAAGATATATAATAAATTCATGCGGATTTTATATCTTGTGAATTGACGGAATTATGCATTTTTTTCTTCTTCGACCCCAACTATTTGTTTTCGTTTTTAATTTTTTTTTTTGCGGTAGCAATTGGTTTTAACAAAAACTTGTCAGTATAAAAATTGTAGTTTTCGTTTTTAAATGTTTTGAGGTACCAATTGGTTTTAACAAAAACTTGTCAGTATAAAAATTGTAGATAATATTAAGAAGATTTATATAAAATTAAATTGGATTTCAGATCTTGGGAATTGACGACGTTATGAATTTTTTTCTCCCAAAAACTCTATTTATTTCGCCCTTTGAGCCCATTTTTTATATTATAAAAAATCTGTACAACATAATTTTTGGCCTTTTTTTAAGAAGTAATAATAACTTTAAACTGGTTCGATATGTATTATAATTAGGAAATTATGGGATTTTTTCAGTTGTCACAAAACCCCTCACTATTTCCACCCCCTTGGTCCGATTTTGCCCATTAACTGACTTGGTTGAGATTTTATGTCCCTTGATTTTATGTATCAGTTTGGAAGAAATTTGTGCATAATTATGGAAGTTATCGTGTCCATAAAAAAATGATATAGATAGTTGATAGATATATGAAGTTTTTAACTCAGGGTGATTTTGGGTTCTAGGAGTCATGGTCGGTGTAGGTCTGCAATTGTTTTTCAGAAATTACAACATAGGGGAAAATGCAATAGGTAGTATTTCATACGAAATCTATCTAAAATTAACCCTAGAATACTAGACATAATTAGTATAGCGTGATGTACTAGAAGTTCATAAAAATTACGACTACTGTGAAACTCTGGGTAATTATACTTATATTTAGATTAAAAAAAGGGGGGTTTCAAAAATTGTTTTATAATTTTTAGTTTCTAATTTGTGTATTTTAAGAGTGATTACTACTAGAAGCATATCTAAGAGCACAAGTTATTCTACTATTCCGTTTCACCAGTAGAGCTCGTTAAAATATCATAGTCGTGATAATTACGAGCGTCTAGTATTCTAGGGTTAAGAATTAAAACAATATATGAATGTGACGTTTCATTATTACATACTTATCCGAGATCCGAGATTGACATATATATCGCAAAAATTCCAATTATAGGAAAACTGATAAATGTAGCGGATAATAGTGATTTTTATCTCGTTTTTAAGCGGTGATTGACTTTTCTGCCAAAATGGATTTAGTTTCATGAAAGCAGATAAATATATTGAAGGTTATTTAAAATAAATATAGAAAATCTATATTTCAAGTTGAATGACAGATTCACCTTAATAAAATAAATAAGCAATATGAATATTAAATTCACATTATATATCTATACTAAATAGCTGCTAATATACATAAAATGTTAAACATTTTAAAAGCAATCAAGATGTTAAAACACTGGAGTCAGATGATGTTCCGAGCGCTTTCGCTAAAACATTAGTCGTCATCAGGGAAAACTACTGCCAGCTGAAAGACAACTGCTGCTTAAATACAGAGGGCGAAACCAAAACCACAAACAGGAGCGTGGGAAGGAAAGTAATGGAGGAGTAACTATAACAACATGAAAAGGAGGGGGAAAGGGGAGAGGGGAAAATGGTTATTCAAATCCAAATTCACCAGTTACACCTAGTATGTTAAAACAAATCCTTATTATATTATAGGACACAACGTCATTACAGGTACACTTGCCTGTTGAAAACATTTCCAGACTCTCTGATTATACAAATATCATAATGTGCTGCATGTTCAATGATTTTCACTTCTTTACATAGGAGATCAATATCTGTATCTGAACTTAACCGGGACAGAGCTGTGGATAGTTTACCCTTTTTGATATCTCGCATATGCTGTTTAATCCTTTCAAATAATTTGCGAGTGGTCCTGCATATATAACTATACGTTTTTGAACTGCTATTAACTTTAAAAGGGATAATATAAGCTCCAGTTATATCATATTTATCTACAGTATCAATCATTCTGTGTGCTAGAAATTATTTGCAAGGATTAAAAGCATATGACAGATATCAAAAAGGGTAAACTATCCACAGCTCTATCCCGGTTAAGTCAAGATACAGATATTGATATCCTATTTAAAGAATCAAAATCGTTGCACATGCATCACATTTTAATATTTGTATAATCAGAGAGTCTTTGGAAATTTTGGCGAAAGACAAGTGTACCTGTAATGACGTTCTGTACTATAACATACCAAGGATTTGGTTTAACATACTAGGTGTAACTGATGAATTTGGTTTTGAATAACCATTATCCCACCTCCCTTTCCCACTCTCCTCTTCATGTTTCTATTGCTACTCCTCATTTCCTTCTTTCCCACCCTCCCGTTTGTGGTTTTTGGTTTCGCCCTCTGTATTTAACCAGCAGTTGTCTTTCAGCCTGCTGTAGTTTTCCCTGATGACGACTAATATTTTAGTCGAAAGCGCTCGGATTTTAACATCATCTGACTCCAATGTTTTAACAACTTGATTGTTTTTTAAATGTTTTAACATTTTATGTATATTAGCACCTATTTAGTATAGATATAAATTGTGAATTTAATATTCATATTGCTTATTGGAGGTTATTATCAAAGTATCTCGGAAGTTAATTTCCGTCCACTACTATACGTATATATACATATGTATGAACGTGTACCTTTTATACTATTCATAAGTTATCAGAAGTACAATGTAAAAAAATGTTTGTTTTTTTTAGAATGTTAAAGAAGAATGGGATAAGAACTATTACGTTTTATCTTGGCTATAAGTGATGGAAAGGCATACTAAGATTGCAACACTTAAAAGATAATTCCATGCATTACAACTGGATGATAAGAGGTAAAGATAGGTTTAAGAAATTTAAAGAAAGTCAAGTACATACCATTTTGCGAAGAATGAACATAGAATATGACAATGTACCACTAGATGACAAATCCTTCTTTATTTATAGCACTCGGAATTATTTTTTCATCCAACCTACAATTTTGAATTATTCTGTCAGAAATTGCGAATTAAACAATAGTCCATTGTTTGAAATAACTAAGGGACATAACTGTTCTACTGTTGAGACAGTTTTAATTGTTATTTATAATTGTTTAAAATATAAAGTTTCATTATTACAATTCTATACAGTATGTGAGATAGATCTGTTTCCTCAGTGTTCAAAATAACTAAGAAACGTGAATGTTCTATTGTTGAGACAATTTTTGTTATTTTGCATTGTGAAAATTACAAAGTTTTGATATTGTATGATTACCCAATATGCGTGGTTGACAAATATGTTGCAAACATCCCTACCGATTAATAAAACTAGGGAATAAATGTGTTTTCTATCTGAATTTTTAGCAGCGATCATGTTTGAGCATTTAGCGCACGTGAAAGAAAAAAAAAATCACTGGATTCCCCAACCTTATTGTGATGTAATCGCAATAAAATAATATAAATTCATTAATTCCACGATCACTGTACTGCATTTATGAGAGCTTCCTGCAATATAATACAAACAAGAAAGAAAAATCATGTGTTAAGCATAGATTATGAAACGCTATCCAACACTTCCTAAATGCTTTAACAAAACTTCGTTATTTAGGGAAATAAGGTAAATAAAATAAGTAAACATTTTAGAAAAAAAACATAAAACTTTTAAAAAACTGATTTCAACAGTTACCGTCCATAGCTAAATATGTACTCCAATTCTTTTGAACAGCCCTTTATTTGATAAGTAGGTTAATATGTATGGGGCATTCTCACAATCTCTTGACTTTCAGGAATAAAAATCTGGTGAAATTAAACTTGCTAAAATAACATTTTAATCTGATAGACGAATGTTTTAATGATTCAAAAAAAAAAAAAAAAAATGGTCAGCGGCGAAAAAGTTTTTATTTAACTGAGGTTTAAGTTAAACTTGCGAGTTTAATTTTCCTGATCATTTTACCACTAAAACTTTTTGTTTTCTTCCAAACTTTCACTTATAATGAATTTTCATCGTACCCACAGCACATGCAAATGCTCTCTAAGAACAGTTTCTAAAAAATTCGAAATTTAAAAGGGGTTAAAATGCGCGAAAAGCGTTCTAAAAACATTCTAACTGCATAAATTTCTACGATATCTCAGGGAATGGTTTTATCAGAATCATGTTAATGTGGTCTTAAAAAAAATGCTTTTCCATGCTCAAAAACTCGAAATTTTCTGACACATTTTCAGATTCATTTTTAAAAGAAAAAACATGAATCTTACTGACGTGATTTTTAAAAAGATTTGTAAGCGACCTTTTTTTTTTTTTTTTTTTTTTTCAATTAATTAGAACTTATTTATAAACAATTATTTCCTCAGTAGGATAATATTTTTCGTGTCCAACACGATCGCATCGAGAAATTCGGTTCAAAATGACCACTTTGACATGATTTTTTAATATATTCTGTCCAGGGGCGTCACCATGGGGGTGTTTGGGGGCAGGCTCCCCCCCCCCCCCCAATATATGTGAATGGGAAATTTGAGCTTAGATTTAGGAAATTCTAGATTTTTGAGACATTTAGTTTTTTAGTAAAAAAATTAGGAAATTTTTGTTTCGGTGATTATGTTTCTGAATACTGTAACAGTAAACATGTTAAATTATCAAAAGAAATACAAAAAGAAATCAGCCACACTCAATCTATCATTGTGTTTTTCAGTTCTACAAAAATATTATACATCTACCAGACCTAAACCTTCTACTCCTATACATCAATAGCTGGCTATTCAGTTCCTTTATTTGCTCCAAAACTTTGTTCCTTTTCGAAAAATTTCACCCTACGTCCACTTCTCGTCCCAAAAGAGAATCCAGCTATTTTTTGAATCCAAAGGGATTGGATCTTCTTTTGAAAATTGGAGATCACTTGTAACACAACAGAAAGGAATGTAGTTACCTACTTGAAACACAGCTGGGCAAGAAGATTTGATGAGTTTTCGCAAATTTTACTAATTTTTGAGCTAATTGCGTGATTTTTAGACAATCTTTTACTCATTCTCATGATTTTTTCCTCAAAAATTAGTTAACCCTTCGATGTCAAGAAAAAAAGTTATATGAGCAATTATTTATATAAGAAGTCGCTAGTTTAGATAAATTTGTCACATTTTACATTTATTTGTGTGCAGAAATATATATCAGTCCTGTTCGTTTATATTTATAGGTGTTTATGAAATTTTAAACGAAAAATCCAGTGTTGTGTCTTTAAAACTGTACTAAAAATGACTATAAATCTCAGCACGAAAGAACCCTTCATAATAAGGAAAAGATTTTTCGTGCAAGGTTTTAGAGCATCTAAAAATCCATTCGAGGATGAAAAAGTCCTTCCGGCCAGTACCGGGAGGAAAAGGTAACTTTCATATTCCTTATTTTTTAAAAGCCAGCTTATATTATTCAAACACATGGAGCTCAAATTAGTGAAACCCGATTACAGAAGATTAAATACTAATTTTTGTCAATATTGAATATGAATGAGAATTTCGCGAAATTAGTCAGCGTTATCAAAGCTGGTTTTCTTAAGGTGATTTATATTTGTCGCCAAATTCGGTGATATCTCGAATTATATTAATAATCATATTAACCCGAATTATTGGTGATAGCCCGCCATTTTAAAACAATATAATGGGTGCAACAAAACTCACCAATGAACTTTGTCGAGACCTTAGTAATTCCTGCGCACATGCTCACTCATATCTAAATCGGTTGATATATGTGATTGCTGTTGCAGGCAAAAAATCAGATTTTTTAAAATGTCACACACATTCGAAATTCAAACTGCTAAATCTAGGCTTTTTTTTCATAAAAGCAAAACAAAAAATAATCCGGAATATTTGTAACAAGCTGAAACACATAAGAAAAAAATCTTTTTCAATTTCTAATTTTTTTGTACTTCATTTTAAATTAATTTTCTTTTAATTTTTAAATCCGGCCATTTTTAAACAAGATGACGGATAAGGCTGGCCAACGAACTCGGTCGAGACATTGCTATGTACTATGCACATTCCTTATCACATACAAATCGTTTCATAAATGCGTCTATTATCGCGTGACAAAAATCAAATCGTTTCAAAATGTCAGCCATGCTAGAAATTCAAAGTGCTATAACTCAGCCATTTTTTAAGATATAGACGAAACTAAAAATGCAATAGAATCTTTGTATCAAGCCCAAACACATAAGAAAAAATATTTTTCAATGTCTAATTCTTTTGTGCTTCATTTTAAATTTGAATTTTTTTTTTTTAATTTTAAATGGATTTTCAAAATGTCAGCCATGTTTGAAGTTCAAAGTGCTATAACTCAGCCATTTTTTTAAGATATAGACGAAACTAAAAATGCTCCAGAATCTTTGTATCAAGCCCAAACTCATAAGAAAAAAACTTTTTCAATGTCTAATTTTTTTGTGCCTCATTTTAAATTTAATTTTTTTTTTAAATTAAAGGGCCGCCATTTTGAAACAAGATGGCGGATGAAGCTGGTCAACGAACTCGGTCGAGACATTGGTATGTACTATGTACACAAGAAATTTTATCCAAATCGGTTCATAAATACGAGAGTTACAGTATGACAAAGATCATATATATATATATATATATATATATATATATATATATACATATATTTGAACGGAGGGTGGTTTAAGGGTCTGGGGGTCATGATCGGTGAAAATATACCAAAATTTTTCGGAATCGTTTTCCTCCGAACGGCTGCAATAGGTAGCTTTTTGTAATGAAAGCTACCTAAAAGGTAAAAGTGGAGCATTTGAATTTGGAACAGAAATATGACCATGAAAGCAGTCCATCAACTGAATAAAAAATCGACATGCATTGTAACACTGACACGTTGCACTTGAATAAAATTTTGAATCAATAAAAATTTCCCTGTAGACAAGTTCACAAACAGCTATGAATATTAGAATGTGACTGAAGTAGCTGACTCCCGAAAGCACCGTAGAAAAATCGGTACACCAAAGGGAATAGATAAAAATAATAGTACATTAATGAACACTGATACACACATGTTTTACATGAAAGAATTATAAGAAATACAAAGAAAAAAACTTAGTAATGGGCTTAAATGATAATGTTCCCTATATCAGGAGAATATTGCACCAATAGATTTCATATTTAAATTACAATTGTGCAAGGCAAATTTGAGTATCACTAACTTAGGAAAATTAATAATGTTTCCACCTGGATATGAGAAACCGGATGCACATAACTTGCAGAGTCAAATAGAAATAAACTAAATCCCAACTCTCTTAAAAAACCATTTTCTCATGCATTGAAATTCAAAGATTATTTGAACACGCCGTCAAACTATATACTCGTATCTGAACATTCACAGCAGTTTATCTTTATGGCATTGCATCTAATGAAAGAATCTTTAGTCAAATAAAAATTATATATATATATATATATATATATATATATATATATTGCAAACTACAAAGAGGGATGACAGACTTGACAGCCTAATGATTTTAAAATGTGAAAGTGAAATAGTGGATTTTATTAAACTGGACGATGTTATCATCAGGTTGGCTTCTTTGAAGACCAGAAGAATTAATGTTAAAGGAAAACTAGTCGGATGTGCCAATCCCAAAACTTTATTCTATCAAATACATGTTAATACCTCAGCATTGGCAATCACAATGCAAAACGAATTCTAAAGGAATAGATCCGTTTAATTGTGTGAATTTAAAAAGGAGATAGAAGCATCGCATTTTTCCAACAAATCATTGAACTTGGGCGCACAGCCTGTTAGATGTCTGCAACCAAAATTCCAAACCCAAAGAGCACAAAAGCGATACCTTTGGATAGTATACACCTAAGCCCAATAAGGAATTGCAACCAAATATGAAATTTGGCAAATTCCGTGCATTAGATATTTAGATATAGCTAACGCAAAAATCTTGAAAAATGCTTCACAGCAGTGCCACCTGTTATATGATATACACAAAAGCCTAATAAGCACCAAATTATGTCAAGGTTTAAAAGAATATGAAGTTTGATCAAATTTCGTGCAACAGTTTTTGAGATATAACTATCGCTAAAATCATGTAAATCGTGAAAAATGCAGCATAGCAGCGCCACCTTTTGGGTGATTTACACCAAAAACTAATCAGCATTAATTTTTATCAAGGTATAACTAAATCTAAAGTTTTATTAAATTCCGCGCATTACTTCTTGACATAGAGCGCCCACAAAATTTGTGTCACATACACACAGACAGACATTTTCTAAAACGTATCAATTATAGGTGCACATTTCCAAAGTTTTTAAGGAACCAGTGGCTCCTAAACCGAAATTATCCAGTGGCCACATTGTGAAAGAAATGCATACAAGTAATAGCAATTATATGAGAAAAAAATTCAGGAGATCAAAGTGAAAAATAATCTACAAATATACAAAAGAAACAGACTAATTATATCTTATTTGTATAGTTCATTTAATCACCCAATCCTTTTAATTTGGATATAAATTAAGTATAATATAAATCTTAAGCTATGTACTGTCAGAAGATAAAGTTGGGCAAGATAGAGGTAAAAAAAATATATATCCATAAGAATAAGCTGAGGAATCATGGTAGTGGGGAATATTAGGAAAACAATATTTCTTATTTTCATATTGCCATACAAGAGTTCATAAAAGAAAAAATAAGAGTGTGTAAAATTATTTTGCACTATAAAAGTCAAAACAGAATTCAAGCAATTGTTTTTCAAGAATACATAAGAAAAATTATCTTAAAAAACAATCTTATCACAGTTTATTACAGGGGTGACGAAAAATATCAATAATTTCGACATAGTGGACACCAAAAAAATCAATTTTGTCAATCTCGTTAGCAAGACAAAGTGCGAATTCCGTCAAAGGATCAGGAAGAAATGCGAATTTCGTCAAAGAATCTAAAAAACACGCGTCTTTTTGTCAAAGAATTGCGGGAAAATGCAAATTTTGCCATTCTTTGCAGAAAAATCAACTTTGTCAAAGGGTAACAAAAAAAACACCAATTCTATAAGGATCTTGGAAAAAACGATAATTTTGTCAAAGGGTTGCAAATCATGCAACGTGAATTTCGGCAAAAAGATTGCAGAAAAACGTGAATTTCGTCAACAGATTGCAGAAAAAACGCGAATTTCGTCAACAGATTGCAGAAAAAATGCGAATTTTATCAAATTAGGGCAAAAAAACCACGCGAATTTCGTCAAAGCATCACGAAAAAACCCGTGATTTTCGTAAAAGGATCGCGAAAAAAAACGTAATTTTTGTCAAAGGATCGCTGGAAAAAAAACGCGAAATTCACCAAAGGATGGCCACTTAGATGCCTAAAATTAGTCGCCGAAGCAAAAAATTAAGTCGCCACGTGGTGAATGGCGATCGTGAATCTGCAACAGTAATATCAATCCGTCGAAAGCCGGAAGTCGAATTTTTTTTACGAATTCAATATTTTCTTCTTGTAAAGGTAGAAGAAAGTAAAAAGCTGGTTGGTTTTCTTATTAAAAACACAATAATTGAAATTTTTAATTTTGTAGTTTAAAAATTTTTCTTTGGAAAGAAATTTTTTATGCATAAGTTTCCATATCATTATTACACAAACTGTGCATATCACTTTAGTTGCAAATTGGAGAAATATGTTTCAAGTTGGGAAATTTTCGAATTCTCCCCCCCCCCCCCCGAAAAAATATCTGTAGCTACGCCCCTGATTCTGCATCTATCAAAAGATGGACCCTTACGGAACATTATGCAGTTTCTGAATAACTGAAGAAAACCTACCATTTGAATGCGTTTGAGAGCAAAAACGAAATTTAAAAATGAGTCAGAAAATAAGCAGTTTGGATTTGAGTACATCCTTAATACGACTATCTTTTCTTCAACCGTTATGTACTTTTTATTTGTTTTTGCTGCAAGAATAGGTTCTATCAAAAATTTTTCAATATAAAAGTTGTAGACAATATTAAGGAGATATATAATAAATTCATGTGGATTTTATATCTTGTGAGTTGACGATTTTATGGATTTTTTTCTTCTTCAAACCCAACTTTTTGTTTTCGTTTTTATTTTATATATATATATATTTTTTTTTTTTTTTTTTTGCGGTACCAATTGGTTTTATCAAAAACTTGTCAATATAAAAGTTGTAGGTAATATTAAGAAGATTTATATAAAATTAAATTGGATTTCAGATCTTGAGAATTGACGAGGTTATGAATTTTTTTCTCCCCAAAACCCTATTTTTTTCGCCCTTTGAGCCCATTTTTTATTTTATCTAAAATCTGTCCAACATAAATTTTTGGCCCTTTTTTAAGAAGTAATAATAACTTTAAACTGATTCGATATGTATTATAATTAAGAAGTTATGGGATTTTTTCAGTTGTCACAAAACTCCTCGCTATTTTCACCCCCTTGGTCCGATTTTGCCCATTAACGGACTTGGCTGAGATTTTATGTGCCTTGATTTTATGTATCAATTTGCAAGAAATTTGTGCAGAATTATGAAAGTTATCGGGTCTATAAAAAAGTGATATAGATAGTTGATTGATATATAAAGTTTGTTACTGAGGGTAGTTTTGAGTTCTAGGGGTCATGGTCGGTGCAGATCTGCAATTTTTTTTCAGGGGAGAATGCAATAGGTAGTATTTCATGCGAAATCTATCTAAAATTAACCCTAGAATACTAGACATAATTTGTATACCGTGACGTACTAGACGTTCGTAAAAATTACGACTACTATGAAAGTCTGGGAAATTATACTTATATTTAGATTTAAAAAAGGGGGGGTCAAAAATTGTTTTATAATTTTTAATTTCTTATTTGTGTATTTTAAGAGTGACTACTACTAGAAGCATATCTAAGAGCACAAGTTATTCTAGAATTCAATTTCACCAGCAGAGCACGTTAAAATACCATAGTCGTGATAATTACGAGCGTCTAGTATTCTAGGGTTAAGAATTTAAAAAATATATGAATGTGAAAATCTATATTTCAAGTTGAACAACATATTCACCTTAATAAAATAAATAAGCAATATGAATATTAAATTCACAATATATATCTATACTAAATAGTTGCTAATATACATAAAATTTATAAACATTTTAAAAACAATCAAGATGTTAAAACACTGGAGTCAGATGATGTTAAAATCCCAGCGCTTTCGACAAAAACATTAGTCGTCATCAGGGAAAACTATTGCCGGCTGAAAGACAAGTGCTGCTTAAATACAGAGGGCGAAACCAAAACCACAAACAGGAGGGTGGGAAGGAAAGAAATGGAGGAGTAGCTATAGAAACATGAAAAGGAGGGGGAAAGGGGAAGGGGGGAAATGGTTATTCAAAACCAAATTCACCAGTTACACCTAGCATGTTAAAACAAATCCTTGGTATATTATAGGACACAACGTCATTACAGGTACAGTTGTCTATTGCCAAAATTTCCAAACTCTCTGATTATACAAATATTATAATGTGATGCATGTTCAATGATTTTGACTTCTTTAAATAGGATATCAATATCTGTATCTGAACTTAACCGGGACAAAGCTATGGATAGCTCTTTTTGATATCTCGCATATGGTCTTTAATCCTTTCAATTAATTTGAGAGTGGTATATATAAGTATACGTTTTTGAACTGCTATTAACTTTAATATATAATATTTATCTACTATATCAATCATTCTGTGTACTAGAAATTATTTGAAAGGATTAAAGAGCATACGACAGATATCAAAAAGAGTAAACTATCCACAGCTCTATCCCGGTTAAGTCAAGATACAGATATTGATATCCTATTTAAAGAACTCAAAATCATTGCACATGCATCACATTTTAATATTTGTATAATCAGAGAGTCTTTTGAACTTTTGGCAAGAGTCAAGTGTACCTGTAATGACGTTCTGTACTATAGTACATACCAAGGATATATACCAAGTATTTGATTTAACATACTACGTGTAACTGCTGAATTTGGTTTTGAATAACCATTATCCCACCTCCCCTTCTCCCTCTCCTTTTCATGTTTCTATAGCTACTCCTCCATTTCTTTCCTTCCCACCCTGCCGTTTGTGGATTTTGGTTTCGCACTCTGTATTTAACCAGCAGTTGTCTTTCAGCCGGCTGTAGTTTTCCCTGATAACGACTATTGTTTTAGTCGAAAGCGCTCGGAATTTAACATCATCTGACTCCAATGGTTTAACAACTTGATTGCTTTTATAATGTTTTAACTTTTTATGTATATTATCCCCTATTTAGTATAGATATATATCGTGAATTTAATATTCATATTGCTTATTGAAGGTTATTATCAAAGTATCTCGGAAGTTAATACTCCTCCACTACTATACGTATATATATGTATGAACTTGTACCTTTTATATTATTCATAAGTTATCAGAAATATAATGTAAAATAATGCTTTTTTTAGAATGTTGAAGAAGAATGGGATAAGAACTGTTACGTTTTATCTTGGCTATAAGTGATGGAAAGACATACTAAGATAGCAACACTAAAAGATAATTCCATGCATTACAACTGGATGATAAGAGATAAAGATAGGTTTAAGAAATTTAAAGAATGTCAAGTACATACCATTTTGCGACGAATGAATATAGAATATGACAATGTACCACTAGATGATAAATCCTTCTTTATTTATAGCACTCTGAATTTCTTTTTCATACAACCTACAATTTTGAATTATTCTGTCAGAAATTACGAATTAAACAATAATCCATTGTTTGAAATAACTAAGAGATATAATTGTACTACTGTTGAGACAGTTTTAATTGTTATTTATAATTGTTTAAAATATAAAGTTTCATTATTACAATTCTATACAATATGTGAAATACATCTGTTACCTCAGTTTTCAAAATAACTAAGAAACGTGAATGTTCTATTGTTGAGACAATTTTTGTTATTTTGCATTGTGAAAATTACAAAGTTTTGTTATTGCATGATTACCCAATATGCGTGGTTGACAAATATGTTGCAAACATCCCTACCGATTAATAAAACTAGGGAATAAATGTGTTTTCTATCTGAATTTTTAGCTGCGATCATGTTTGAGCATTTAGCGCACGTGAAAGAAAAAAAAAATCACTGGATTCCCCAACCCTATTGTGTTGTAATCCCAATAAAATAAAATAAATTCATTAATTCCACGATCACTATACTGCATTTATGAGAGCTTCCTGCAACATAATACAAACAAGAAAGAAAAATCATGCGTTAAGCATAGATTATGAAACGCTATCCAACACTTCCTAAATGCTTTAACAAAACTTTGTTATTTAGGGAAATAGGGTAAATAAAATAAGTAAATATTTTAGAAAAACATAAAACATTTAAAAAACTGATTTCAGCAGTTACCGTCCATAGCTAAATATGTACTCCAATTCTTTTGAACAGCCCTGTATTTGATAAGTAGGTTAATATATATGGGGCATTCTCTCAATCTTTTGACTTTAAGGAATAAAAATCTGGTGAAATTAAACTTGCTAAAATAACATTTTAATCTGATAGACGAATGCCTTAATGATTCAAAAAAAAAAATAAAATAAAATAAAATAAAATAATGGTCAGAGGCGAAAAAGTTTTTTTTTATTTAACTGAGGTTTAAGTTAAATTTCGAGTTTAATTTTCCTGACCATTTTACCACTAAAACTTTTTATTTTCTTCTAAATGTTCTCTTATAATGAATTTGCATAGCACCCACAGGACATGCAAATGCTCTCTAAGAACAGTTTCTAAAAAATTCGAAATTTAAAAGGGGTTAAAATGCGCGAAAAGCGTTCTAAAAACATTCTAACTTGCAATTTCTACGATATCTCAGGGAATGGTTTTATCAGAATCATGTTAATGTGGTCTTAAAAAAAAATGCTTTTCCAGGCTCAAAAACTCGAAATTTTCTGACACATTTTCAGATTCATTTTTAAAAGAAAAAACATGAATCTTGCTGACGTGATTTTTGAAGAGATTTATAAGCGACCTGTTTTTTTTTTTTTTTTTCATTCAGTTAATTAGAACTTGATTTATAAACAATTACTTCCTCAGTAGGATAATATTTTTCGTTTCCAACACGATCGCATCGACAAATTCGGTTCAAAATGACCACTTTGACATGATTTTTTTAATATATTCTGCCTCTATAAAAAGATTGACCCTTACGGTACATTATACAGTTTCTGAATAAGAAAACCTACCAATTGGATGCGTTTGAGAGCAAAAAGGAAATTTAAAAATTTGTCAGAAAATAAGCAGTTTGGATTTGAGTACATCCTTAATATGATGATCTTTTCTTCAACCACTATGTATTTTTAATTTGTTTTTGCTGCAAAAATTGGTTCTATCAAAAATTTGTCAATATAAAAGTTGTAGACAATATTAAGGAGATATATAATAAATTCTTGCGGATGTTATATCTTGTGAATTGACGAAATTATGCATTTTTTTCTTCTTCAACACCACCTTTTTGTTTTTGTTTTTGTTTTCGTTTTTATTTATTAATTTAATTTTTTTTTTTTTTTTTTTTTGCGGTACCAATTTGTTCTCTGAAAAACTTGTCAATATAAAAGTTGGAGATAATATTAAGAGGATTTATATTGAGATCTTGAGAATTGACGAATATTTTTCTCCCCAAAACCCTATTATTTTTTGGGGGGGCCCTTGAGCACATTTTTTTATTTTATCAAAAATCTGTCCTACATAAATTCTTGGTCCTTTTTTAAGAAGTAATAATAACTTTAAACTGAATCGATATGTATTATAATTAAGAAGTTATGGGATTATTTTCGGTTTTCACAAAACCCCTCCCTATTTCCGCCCCCTTGGTTTGATTTTGCCCTTTAACGGACTTCGCTGAAACTTTATGTCCCTTCATTTTATTTATCAGTTTGGAAGAAATTTGTGCAGAATTATGGAAGTTATCGTGTCCATACAATGTTATATAGATAGTTGATAAATATATAAAGTTTTTCACTGATGGTGGTTTTGGGTTCTAGGGGTCATGGTCGGTGTAGATTTGCAATTTTTTATTTCAGAAATTCCAATATAGGGGAGAATGCAATAGGTAGTATTTCATACGAAATCTACCTAAAATTAACCCTAGAATACTAGTCATAGTTAGTGCAGCGTGATGTACTAGACGTTCGTAAAAATTACGACTATTGTGTCAGTCTGTGAAATTATACTTTTATTTAGATAAAATAAACAGTCAAGTGCGAGTATTACTCGCGCACAGAGAGTTCTGTAGAATAAATATATGAATTTTTAATTATATTATCAAAAAAAACAAAAAACAAGTTGGTAAAATCTCGTCAAACTTGGAAAATGAGCTGCGTTCGTACTATAACTAGTTTTATAAATATTTTTTTGACAGCATATTGTACTGAATGTATATTTTAGTGCACTTCATTAGTGTCTATTAATTTCTTTTTGTTCGAAAGGCTATGACATCATTAAAATGCAATTGAAATATTTTTTTCCTATTGGCCGTAATGTAACGGAAAACTTTTGATTGTCCCTGTAATTAAACTATACATCCGATTTTCATAAAATTTGAAATGGCTCGACAAAATCTTGCAACAATTATATATTTAAAATTGCAGACCATTCGGAAGACTGTAACATCATTAAAATGCACTTGCAATAAGTTTTTCCCACTGGCCGTAATGTAACGGAAACATTTGACTGTCCCTGTAATTAAACTATACATCCGATTTTCATAAAATTTGAAATGACTGGACAAAATTATGCAACAATTATATATTTTAAATTTGAAACGATTCGGTTGGGTAGTTTTCCGCTGTTATATGTTTACGGACAGACGGACTGAACGATGACTATAGGTGCTACGTATTTATATAATTACGAACGCACCTAAAGACGTTGCTAAAAGAATACTAAGACTTTGTAAAAAACTGTACATCGTAGGGCTGGGTATAACTATATACTATAAAAGTGTAAATGGATATACTATGTAAGTTCATAGAGATATGGAATCTAAATAATATCAAATATAGCTATTCTGTATTACTCATTATATTATATATTATATATTTAATTATTTCATTATATTATATATTTAATATTATCCTTACCTGTTTATGATGAACTTTATTCGGTACTGACAATAAAAGTAGTGCATATTTAAACTTCACTTGGCATTTAAAAAAAACTAAATTCGGGGTAGTAATAACCTTTCTTTCTACAGTGCAGCGAAAACAAAACCTTTATTCAAAGTTTAAATTTGGCATTGTGCTAAGACCGCTTCGAAAAGAGGTCGCAAAGTTGCCGCTTTTTTCCAGATAGGCTTTTAATTAACTTTTAAATTCACTCGAAGCATATTGAGAGATCAATTCAATACAAACTAGTCACGAATCCCATAGTATTTATGTGATTTATTCTAATTAAGTGTTGTTCTCAAGTCTTTTAAAACTTCAAAATTTTAGAAATTTTAATTTTTGTTTTAAAATCCTATATTTGCTGAACATTTTGATATAATTGTTTTCTTGAAATTGTCATTAGAACAGAAGTTATGGCTTTTAGAATGATATGTGCTCAATAGCTGAAACGGCGTTTCCGAAACTGTTAAGTCATTTTTCTCCAAATGACGTTTTTAAACATAACGCGCAGGATACCTCAAAAACTTTTGAATAATTTTCATGAAATTTTCAAAAAATATATTTCACGTAAGTCTGTATAAACTGAACCAAAAATCTTCTGTTTATTGTACAAAAAATATTTTTTTTTAGGTGATTATACTGTTGAAATTATCAAAGTTTTGTATTAGCTAAATAGAACTTTGCATTAAAAATATAAACATGCTGTAGATACAGATTTATTTAGGTTCAGGGTAATTATTATAATCTGGGGTATAACTAGACACCAAAATTTCCGTACTAGTTGCAATATCTATTTTGTAATCCTTCGCGTAAGCTGCTATACCAATTTTCTGTTCGACAAATATCTGACAGTTTCGAGCCCCCTATAAATACTAAGACCAATGTCAGACGGGCGTCTTTTTTGCAGCTTTTTTGCTTAAGTATTATCCATTCACAATGCTATATTTTGCTGCTTGTTTGATTAAGTATTATCCATTCACAATGCTATAGCATTGTGAATGGAAAATACTTAAGCAAAAAAGCAGCAAAAAAGACGCCCGTGGTCTAATTCTGCATCTTGCAATTTTTTAAATGCATGAATCGAAAGAACATACAGTGAGCAAAAAAAGTATTTGCACGCAGACGACTTTTTGCATAAATAACCATAGAAAGCAAATTTGATACAAATCTCTTAATTATTCATTTATTTAAATAAGAAGAAAATTAAAATAACTACCCATTTTCCTTAAACAGTAATATTACTCGTTTTAAAAAATGAATTAATATTTTCTCATACCTAAAAAGTATTTGCACAAGAAGCATTGACTGTTAAAAAAGGCATTAAATGTGAGCATTGTGCAAATGTTTAGCATATCAGTCCCGCAATACATTAGCCCCGCACTTTAAAGTCATGTAATATATTAACTGGAGCAGGGATTCTGTGGAGTTTTTGTTCTAATGGCGCCGAAAACGTGTGAACTGTCTGTTTCTACCCGTGAGAAGATTATATTTTTTCACAATTCTGGATTAAGTTACCGAGGAATAGGTAAAAAATCGAATCTAAACTTTTCTAGTGTTCGTTATGTAATTAAGAAGAAAAAAGAAACTGGTTCGACAATAAATAAGCTGCGAACTGGGCGTCCAAGAAAGCTAAATACCAGGCAAAGGAGAGCCATCATAAATGAATCTTCAAAAAACCATTTCTAAGTGCTCGAGAATTGGCTGTTGATGTCGCTTCAACGTCGGGAACAATAGTTACACCACAATCAATTAGAAATATTCTTCATGATGCAAATATTCGAGGAAGAGCCCCTCGAAGAAAACCATTTATTAGTAAAACAAATAGGGTGAAAAGACTTGAATTTGCAAAAGCTTATGTCAGCAAACCACTAGAGTTTTGGAAAACTGTTATTTTTTCCGATTAAAGCAAGTTCAATATTTTTGGCTCAGATGGTAAGAAAACTGTATGGCGAAAGCCAAATACTTCTCTTCAAATTAAAAACTTGAAACCAACCGTAAAACATGGCGGTGGTCATGTAATGATTAGGGGATGCATGTCTTTAAACGGAGTTTATTGAAGGCAATATGAATGCTAAACAATATATTAAAATATTGATCTAATAGTGTATAATCTAATAGTCTATAATATCATTTATCTAATAGTGCTCTGAAATTGGGAATTCCTAATTTATATTATTTCCAACAGGATAACGATCCGAAACACACTGCATATATTACGAGGTTATAGTTGCTTTATAATGTAAACAATCAATTGAAAACGCCACCACAATCACCAGACCTCAATCCGATTGAAAATTTATGGGATATTTTGGATGTGAAAATAAGGAAAAAGAAAATTTCTAACAAATCAGAACTTAAGCAAGCTCTTAGGGAAGAATGGCTACAAATCAGCAGTGAAACATGTCACAAATTAATAGAATCAATGCCCAGACGATTACAAGCTGTAATTGAAGCAAAGGGCATGCATGCTAAATATTAGCACTGTTTTTAACTTATAAATAATTCCTCTAGTTCTATTTTTATTGCTAGTGTGCAAATATTGTTTTGGCAGTACAAATGCGACTTTTTTATGTTTTTATATTTTAAATATAATTATTAAGTCAGATATCAAATATGTTTAATTGTTTTGTAAAAGCGTTGATATTTTCAATTCTTAGTTCCTTTTTATTTATTTATACATATGCTACAACAAATTTACCTGGTATGCAAATACTTTTTTTGCTCACTGTACTTATATCGTTCATCCCAATAAAAATTGTGTTTTAAAATCATATACATTTTAAGACATTAAATGTTGAAAATGGTTCTTTTTTTTTTCTTCTTTTTTTCCAATTTTAAGAGTCCTGAGACCCCTTAAATTAGTCTGTTTTTAACAATTTGGCGTTTATTGCTTTTATACATCTACTGGACATTACATTACACATATATATCATTAAAAGTTGTTATCTAGGCATAGAGTATGCCACCTCTGCCATTATGTATATCCAAACTGTCAATATCTTTAAGGGTTAATATCTCGTCTAATTACTGACAGTTTTTTTTTCGAAATTCATTATCAACAATGATTTTATACTTCTGCTACGATAGGTACATCCAGCGCAGCTCAACACTTTTGCTGAATGCCCGGAAATCGAAATTTGTGTGTAACAGAAAAACGCGATTTTTTCAAAAACTATGTGAGTTAAGGTAATCGCTATAATTTTCCTACAAGGTTTAATTTAACGTCTAATACCTCTAATTTTTTCATAATTTCAGTTTCAGTAGATTTGGAATTAGATTGGGGGGGGAGTGGAGCATATTTTTGCGCTACATTTTTCACGATATCTTTGAAAATAAAATACCTAAAATTAAAAGGAATGTATTTTTGAGTTCAGCTTTACGAAAGCTTTCACACGATACCCCACACGATATACAAAGAAAATAGTTTTTTTTTCAAGTAACCCCTTTACATATCTACTAAATATATTTATGAATGTTTAATAATCTGAAAATATGTGGGTCAATAGTCTTTATTACTTCCCCAATTTGAACTTTCCACGCCCCCTAGTTTACGGGAGAAATGGCTGTGACAGACAGACAGACACAGGAGTGATCTTATAATGGTTCCGTTTTTACTTTTTAAATACGAAACCCTAAAAAAAAAAAAAAAAAAAAAAAAAAAAAAAAAAAAAAAAAAAGTTCAAAAATTGATTTATAATTTTTAGTTTCTAATTTATGTATTTTAAGAGTGACTACTACTAGAAGCATATCTCAAAGCACAAGTTATTCTAGTATTCCGTTTCACCAGTAGAGCTCGTTAACAATAGAACGCTCGGAAATTTTACCCAAGTTTCATAAAATATTTGACATCAGAATTTTTATTTAAAATTATTCGACTGATTTATTTAACGTAAATCTGCGTAATTTAAATTTAACTTAAAATTTATGCAAGAATTTCTGGGTCCAGTTGACATTTGATCATGTGGTCGGAGTCGGATCGACTCCTTTCGGGCGTTCTAGTGTTAAAATACCATAGTCCTGATAATTACGAGCGTCTAGTATTCTAGGGTTAAGAATTAAAAAAATATATGAATGTGACGTTTCACTATTACATCCTTATCCGAGATGCGGGAATGACATATATATCGTAAAATTCCAATTATTTGGGAAAACTGATAAATGTAGCGGATAATAGTGATTTTTATCTCGTTTTTAAGTGTTGATTGACTACTGTTCTGACAAAATGGATTTAGTTTCATGAAAGCAGATGAAGGCATTGAAGGTTATTATCAAAAGTATGTGGGAAGTTAATTCCCGTCCACTACTATACGTATATATATATATGAACGTATATATTTCATACTATTTATAAGCTATCAGAAGTACGATGTAAAATAATGCAATTTTTTTAAATGCTAAACTAGAATGGGATAAGACCTATTATGTTGTATCTTGGCTATAAGTGATGGAAATACATACTAAGATCGCAACATTAAATTATAATTTCTTGCATTACAACTGGATGGGAAGAGGTAAAGATAGGTTGAAGAAAAATAAAGAATATCAAGTACATACCATTTTGCGACGAATGAATATAGAATATGACAATGTAACACTAGATGTCAAAAACTTGTTTATTTATAGCACTCGGAATTTCTTTTTCATCCAACCTACAATTTTGAAATATTCTGTCAGAGAGTACGAATTAAACAATAGTTCATTGTTTGAAATAACAAAGAGACATAATTGTTCTATTGTTGAGACAATTTTAATTGTTTAAAATAAAGTTTCATTATTACATTTTTATACAATATGTGAGTTAGATCTGTTACCTCAGTGTTCAAAATAACTAAGAAACGTGAATGTTCTATTGTTGAGACAATTTTTAATTGTTATTTTGCATTGTGAAAATTACAAAGTTTTGTTATTACATGATTACCTAATATGCGTGATTGCCAAATCTGTCGCAAACATCCCAACCGATTAATAAAAGTAGAGAATAAATGCGCTTTCTATCTGGATTTTTAGCAGCGATCATGTATGAGCATTTAGCGCACATGAAAGAAAAAAAATCACTGGATGACCAACCTTATTGTATTGTAATCCCAATAAAATAAAATAAATTAATTCCGTGATCACTATACCGCACCGGAAGGCCGGTCTCGCAATCTCGAACGGGCGTGGAGGATAATCTGGAGTCCCGACGCGAGATCCGCACATTCCCGCAGCCTAATTAGGGAGAGACTTTCCGTGGTTTCATGGGGAGTTTCCACGAAACCCAGGCTTCCGGAGTGACGCCTAATTTTTCCCCCAATCGCTGCCAACGAAAAATATCTCCCGTTATAGGGTTCGATCTTCGAAGGCTCCGGTAAAGTAAAAGTGCTCCGGGGAACCTTGGGGTTACGGTCTCTGGCCAGGCCTCCTTTTGAATATTCGGACAGTCTGCGGACGAATCCCGAATTGGCGGTAAGAACCCTTTTAAAGCTCGGAGTTTTATCGTTCGTGACGGTTCGGACGGACACACAGACGTCAGATGGTTTTAGAGCTCAAGCCATGATACGTGCGTTAGGCAGTACATGTGCCTTGGACGACAGTGGCTGGTCATGGTGTCTTCACATGCCTGTCCGTAGACCAACCATCCCGTCTGACCTCGTGCTCAGTTATGTATACCCCAGAGTTTATGTCGTCGAAAGAATGTTCGCCCCCTTGTGGCGAGAGCTTGTTTTACCATTATCATGTTCGGAATACAAACAGTATTTACGTTTTAAACTTAAAAACACTCAGTAATTTTTTATTAATAAAAAATATGTATTAATGCGATTATTCAGAATATCCTAAATTTATCAAAAAATTCTGGTTTACCACTAGCATATTCTGAACTGAAACTTTGTCCATAGGACAATCCCAGTGCCGATCTTCGGTCAAATTGTGACTCCGGGCAACGTCTAACTAATGCGATAGGACCGTATCCATCCACTTGTCTGAGGTGGAATCTGAGATTAGAGCGAGCTCTGCAGAACAAGATTCGGAGACTCTCTAGTGTCGATGTAGTTCGCGGGAACGCCATGTAGGGACTCCCGGAACATTCATACTCCCTTCGTCATGTGGCTCATTATCTGAGCCCTCTATATCTGGAGCAGTTGAGTGCCACACCCTAGGTAGGCGGTGAAAGGAGGTGCTCCTGCTGACCAGAGGGCGATAGCGGTGGGTGGTCTCTGTGTGAGTGGTGCTCAGCGTCGTGTAGTTTCCCTTGGAAGGGAGTCGGCCGGCAGGTCCCCCTCCTGGATCTCGCCGCAAGGAACCGGGCCGGAGGATCACCGATTAATGCGGTGGCGCTCGAATCAAATCCGAAGTCTCAGATCGATTAACCCATCGTCTATGCGTTGCTGGAGCTTTCTGTGTTTGGCGATGAGGGTTAGCAGTGTCTTAACATAATTTTCAGGTGACTCAACTCCGAGCTGGGAGTCCTTAGACTCCACTGGGGGAATTTTCCGCAACCCCCAGGGATGGCTAGCGGCTCCTTTTCCTTCTGGTAGCGGTAGCCATTGCACGGTCAAGGGACATTCGTGCTCAGGTACCAAGGGCGGCCGTGAGGTAAGGTAGTGTAGATCGGATCCCCGATGTTGACTACCGTGTAATGCCTTTCGAAACTGTGCGGAGTCCGGTGGGGCTCCGAATCTACCAAGCCCTAGCAAGGCGGTGTCTTTGCAACAGGAAGAGAGTTATCACATCTCTTCAGGGGAGCAAATTCACAATCACTAAATGTAACAGCGCGCTTGACGCTAACCCCTGTAGCCGAAAAAGACATGGCCTTCGTTTGGTTGTGTGCGGACGTGTCCCAGACGTGCTCCCAAAAAATGCTTGGCTAAAGGCGTCCCAAGACCCGCGGGCCAGGGGCCCTCTATGGATTCTGATGTGTGAATGTCCCTGCTACAGTTTAAGGTATGTTGCATGTTTCTCGGCCTTTTAATTATTAAGTTATGAGTAATTTATTATTTCATTCCTCAGTCATTTAATTCTGCTGGCCCTTGCATTTGCTAGTATTTTAAAATATAACTTAATATTAGGCATTTCACCTTCTAAATCGCCGACAATCTAATCTAATAGCAACAACAAAGCAGCAGTTATTATTCTAATTTCATTTCTCATGTTTTCATTAAAATGTTCATTCCTACTTAAGATTAAATCATTATTATAGCTGCTTTTAAACCCGGACCATGTGCTTCGAATTCGCTGTCCAGCCTCCTTGGGATGACTATTAAGATAACTATATCCCATGCAGGCGTCTTCTCACCCCTGCCGCTGCCAGCAGCTAGTTGGGCCATAGGCGAGGTTCTGGAGGGGGGGGGGTCGCAGTCGGGTGGGGGGGTCGCAGTCGGGTGGGGGTGTATCCGCCCTACTGGTCGTGTGTGTGATTGTTTTTTTTTTTTTCTTTTAGAGAGAGAGATAAGTGCGAGGTTTACCTCTACTTGGTTCTTTCTCCGTTTCTCCATCTGAATTTTGAGGGGAGTGAGGGGCTAGTAATTTGGAAGCGATTGATACCTTCTCATCTTGTCTGCAATGGGCAATCAATCGGGACTGGCTTGGGATATTGTACAGCCGGGGTGGGGGATTTGGTTTATGAGATGTATAGTAATGCCCTTTTTTCCAGACTTTACATTCGGATCGTTTATGTAAAAATATACTTTTAAAAATTACAATTCCCATTAATGTATATGTGCATATATATATATATATATATATATATATATATATATAAATCAGCGTAAATACACATAATTATTATTTAAAAAATTATTCAAATAAGTTAAAATACAGAATTTAATGTTTAGGCATTAAAGGGGAATAAATAAATAAATAATTAAATCCTTTATAATCTCCTTCTTTTAATTTACGATTAGAAGCATGAACTAGTGCATTTAGTTTTTTTTTTTTAAAAAGGCAATTTTCCCTCTGCTTCTTTCTTTATTATTTGCTAAAGTTAAAAGTACAGTTTTAACTACCTCCCAAGATATTTTAAATGTTCCATTTTAAATTTTAAAATCATTAATAAATAAATAATTTAAATAATTGTCGAATAAGTGCATTTAAGAAATATATATTACATACTTTATACTTTATTTTTTACATTTTAATATTTACATTTTTGTATTGTTGCAGTTTCATAGCAAATTGGCATATTTTAGCGTACATGATTTGGCATATAATTAATTGCATTCTTCTTGTAACTCTAATACAATTTTATCCATAAGCATTATTTAGAATTTTTCACCTGGAACCACCTTAGGAAAGACATTATCAATTTAAATTAAATTATCAAAATATTAAAATGTTATTTTGTCATCGAAAACACGCAAGCTTGTACAATTTGTATAACCTTTGCTTACCAGGAAGTGAATGAAATATCTTTGAAAAAAAGGAAAAAAAAAAAAAAAGAAAAGAAAAGAAAAAGTCCATGTAAAAATACATAAACCACGTTAAAAAGAGTAATTATCTTGGCTACGGTCTTTTTATTTTCTTTTTTTTATCTATTTTCTTTTATTGTGTAACATCATATTTGGAAATAATACTTTTAATTTTCAATTACCACTAGACTCATGTTAAATCAGCGTTTATAGAGATGACGTTACAAATTACTTATTTAAAGCAGATTAGTAAAAATAACATAACCTATTTATTGGACTGCATGTAAATAAAATCTGTTTTTTATTTTAAAGAAAAAGAAAAGGGGGAAAAAAAGGGAAAGAGAAGGAAGGGGGAAAAATTAAAAGGAAAGGAAGGGAAAACAAAGAAAAAAAAGAGAAGGAAAGGAAAAAAAAGGGGGGGGGGAACTTTAAGACTTTTCTTTTTTTTTCTTCCTAATATGTTAAACTTTTATTTCTGATGGACAGCGCAACATAAACAAAAATAACTTATTGTACATACTTTTTCAAAATAGTTCTTGTATTTTTTTTTTTTTTTTTTTTTATGTTCTTTATATTTTTAATGATAAAAATTGGTTAAAAAACTGACATTTTTCTTTTTTTTTTAATTATTTTCCATTAGGCCAAATAAGGGGACGGGGGGGGGAAAGGGAAAAAGAAGGGAAAGAAAGGAGAAAAGAAATTGCATTTTTTTTTTTTTTTTTTGAAAGCTTATAGTATTCTGGGATAATTGTGCAATGCGGCTTGGGTTCGGAGTCTTTAATTCAAGTTTTTTAGGGAATCGTCGGGGTGTCTAGGGTTGGTTTTGGTGGCTTGTTTTGAATGGGGCGGTGGGGTTCTCTTCAAAATTGCCGGCTTTTTTCTTTTAAAAAGGGGGGGGGGAGAGAAGAAAAAGAGGGGGTTTTTTCATTAAAAAGAAGGGTAGAAAGGGAAATGGATTTTTTTTCTTCCGTAAATGGAGTATTGGATGTTTCCCATACCACTAGAGATTGCTCACTGTAGGGGACGCGACCTGGTGACCAGTGGGGTGTCTGGGCTTCGCCTGGCTGTGGTTTTCGCCCTCCATTTTGGAATTTCGCGGCCCATAGCGAGCACATGGTTCGGGTTTTGCTACACTTCTTGATTGTCTCATCCTAACTCTAATAGCAGGCCTAATGCAGGTTAATTGCTGCTGATTTCAATCGAGACAATGTTGTCTAATTTTACTCTTAATTATCTAATAAGAAACATTTTTTTTTCTACAAGCTTTTAGCTCATTTCGGACTCTAACTTATTCTCAGTTTTTCATTTATTTTCAAAACTTAAAACTTTTTTTTCTTTTCTCTCCCCATCTGACTTTATTTTCTATTTTATCTAACCACATATTTATTTAAATCAAAAGTGTTTGTCATTTTATTGAAATTTTTTCTCAATTACTGAACTTTGAAATTATTCCCATATTGCAAATAAAGCTTGTATTATTATTTTTTTTTTCCTCACCATTTCAACAAATTAGAAAAAGTTGTTCTTGAGACTTGATTTTCTAGAGACTCAGCCACTTCTGTTCAATTCCCCCGTGTCCGGCGGTGGTCTCTGGACGGGCTTAGCAGCCAATTTGTTTACATGTCATTTTTTTTGTATGTCCCTTCTGCCTGTAATTTGTCAAAATCCAACAATATTTCAAAAATGCTTCATTCTCCCACCCCTCTTTTAAAGATTTTTCCCTCATTGTCCCGTGTTCTGCTGGACTCTTAACTTACTTCCAGTACAAATACTAAATTCCTCATGTTCAACAATAAACATGATTTTTCATCTCCAAATACATACTTTCGAACTTTACAATACAATAACAATACAACAATTCGAACTTTAACTTTCTTTTTCCTTTTTGCGAGAAAAAAGAAAAAAAAAATCACTAGGAACTTTGAATCCAGCAGAACTTATTAAATTTTTAACCTGTGTTTTGCTGGACCCTTATCTTATTTTCAGTAAGAATTTTAAATTCCTTATTTTCAACAATAAACTTGTTTTTTCATCTCCCAATGAAATGATTAAATTCAAACTTTAACTATCGTTTTCATTTTTTTTTTTTTTTTTTTTTTTTTTTTTTTACGGGAACTTAGAACATTTCGGCCCTTTTATCCTAAATTTCGTCAAAGTCCAAACCCACTTCAAAATTCATCTAAGTCCAACCCCCCCCCCCATACTTTCTTCAATGTCCAGTCCCCTATGTTCCTGTGTCCAGCAAATTTTTAAACTTTAACCTGTGTTCCCGTGTTCTGCTGGACTAACTTACTCAGCAAAAATATTAAATTCTGTATTTTCAACAATAAACGTGTTTTTTCATCTCCTAATACACATTTAATTCGAGCTTTAATTTTCTTTTTCATTTTTTTTTCTTTTTTTTTTTTTTTTTTTTTTTTTTTGCAAAAATTTTATTTTTACTGGAAACTTAGAATATTTCGACACTCATGTCCAAACCCACCTTAAATTCATCTTGTCCAGTACCCCCACGCCCTAAAATAAATTTACAACAATTTTATCCAAAAACAACTCCTAACATATCTAATTACAGTACTGAGCAGATGCAGGGGCTCACAGACTAAATGCCTCGTTACCTTCCCACCCACTATTCCAAACCTAAACATGCAACAGGCCGGGACGGCGCACAGGGGCCTGTAGATGGGTTCCCACAACCCGCGGATCATTCTTCTGACTTATAATATTTTTTAAAAACTATATCAGCCATTCTAGTTCTCTAGCCATTTTTTATTTCTTCTCACATACCATCGCTGCTCACAATGGGAGAAAGTCCAAACATATTCCATTGCCGAATTGGCAAACAAGGCTAAATCCCTCGTTATCTTAGTCCTGTCAGAGGACGAAAATACATTCACAGAGGAATCTGCTGACCACCTGAAAAATGTGAAACTGATCCTCCAATCGATCAGAAAACAAGACCACGCCAATCAAAAATCAGTACAGGAGTCCAAACAGGAGTTTGAAAAGCTCCGCTTAAAAGCAGATCTCCTTAAGGAACAGCTCACCACACTAAACGAGAACATTGCCAGCCAGATCCAACAGATCCCAAAGACTGAAGAAATAGTAGCCAGGTTTGAGGAAAGTCTCCATAGCAGACTAGACAAATTAAGAATTGATAATGATAGGGACGCATACCTTCGTAGTCAACAACCTTCCCTGCTCTATAATGATCAGGACGGCAAGTCTCAAGAGTTCCCTTCACCGACAGAGGCGGTAGTACCGGCGGAGCCACAGCGGAGGCCAGGAGAGGAGAGGCATCTTCGAACAATTGTGGTCAGGGGCAAGAAACGCTCCATGTCCGGACTGGCTATTAGAAACCTGCACGAAAAACAAAATATCGCCTGTCCAAAAGTAGTATTGGAAATCAAATGCCTTCGAAGACAACTGGAACTCTTCTGCCGATCCGCCGAAGAAACGAAAGTCGTCCTAAGTGATCTAAAATCCCATGCTAGAATTGCTGAAGATCTATTCTTCAGCATTAAAACCCTCCCATTTCACAAAACTATCCTGTTTGGAGTTCCCGACGGAACAACACTAACTTATATTACCTCGACGTTGGATGAAATTTACGATTACCACCCAGATGAAATCCGATTCATTAAAGCCGTTCCTTCTAAAAGACCCTCATGCAAGGACTGGCACCTCATTCTGTCAGAAAAATTAGCCATGGCAATAATCCAAGATGGAGGCATACCACTGGGATACAATCTCTGCAGACTGCGGCCACACACCACAGTCCAAAGGTGCAGAAATTGCCAGCGATATGGCCACGTAGCAAAGTACTGCCATAATGATGAAACCTGCGAAATTTGCGGAGAACTCCACCCATCCTCAACCTGCAACAAATCCCCCTCGTGCGTGAACTGTAGACGCGCAAATAACCTTTTCAATGCACACTGCAGAACTGATCACATAGCCTCTGCCTCCAACTGTCCAACCTTCAAGTTCGAGTATAACAGAGAGCGGGCAAGACTGAACGATCTCTTCCAACTTCCCTTTCGAAATCCCCAAGCACCTCCCCCGGCGGCTCCATCCTCCCACTCTGGTCCGGGACTTCTGGGCGAACATCCTCCTGCACATCGAGGTTATTTTCCTTTTCCGAGTCATGCTCCACCTCCGAACCTCTACTCACCTTACTACCAGGAGGACTACTTCAGCCAGCAGCAGAACTTGGGCTTTCAAGGTAGGAGGTTTTAAACTTTTTATAACATACACAATACAATGTCATACTCAGCACCTTCTCCCCACCCACCCCTTCCTTTAGGCCGTCTAAATGTTCTCCAAGTAAACCTCAATCACTGCATAGCAGCCAGTGTAAGCACAATCAACCACATGGAAGAGAACGAGATTCACATCGCTCTACTGCAGGATGCTTACTGCTCCGATGGAAACCTCGCTATCTTCAGCAAGGACGGGAGAAGGTTTTCCTCTCGGAATCTCTCCGCCCACATCGTTGTCAGGAGCTCGAGTCTTGTATGTACCCATCTCTTTACCGGCGACAATAGCGTCTTCCTCTCCATAACGGCGAAGGAGGGCGAGATTGTCGTCGGATCCTGCTACGCAGCCCCCTCGGCAAACTTTGGCCTTTGTCTCTCGGAATGGGAACACACCATCACAAACAGGAAGGCTTTCATCTGTGGTGGCGACTTCAACGCGAACTCATCCCTCTGGGGATGTCCGCGTGAAGACGCTCGGGGTGACTTGCTGTCAGGACACATAATTATCCATAACTTGGCACTTGCAAACATGCACAACTCTGAAGCCACTTTCGAAAGACGAGATACAGAAGACAGAGTCATAGCAGAAGGCTGGCCTGACCTAACAATTACAAATTCCTTCACCCTACCATGAATATCACAATGGTCCGTATCAGACAAACACAGTGGCTCAGACCATAAATACATACACTTTTCTTACATGACCTCTCCACTCTACACGCAACGTAGACTCTACAACACAACTCGCGGAAACCTTCGCAAATTTAACAACGTCATCAAAAGTCATAAGTCATCCCTTTCAGCACAACTCGAAGGAGTGCACAGCGAAGACACACTCAACTCTTTCACATCTAATTTAATCGAAACCATGCAGACTGCGGCGAAGGCTTCCTTTCGACTGAAAACAGTCCAAAAATCACACACTTTCTCATTCTGGAACAAGGATCTTAGAAAGCGGAGGAACCAGCTGACAGCCCTCAGACGCAAGATTAAAACATTGCGCCTGCTCAATCCTATCCACCCTGAAGTAAAGACCCTTGCAGCACGTCGTACGAGACTTAAAGCAGTTTACAAACGTGAGATTCTGGCGGCGAGACGGGCGGCGTGGAAGAAATTCTGCAGCAACAATGAGAACCCTTTCGGCATCACTCAAAAATTTCTGACCGGCAAGTTCTTCACTCCGGATGAAATACGTCTAGAAAGACCAACTCACGAAACCTCGCGACAAAATAACCTGGAATTCCTGACACACACTCTCTTTGGCCCCTCGGCTTCTCCCCAACAAGACAACCAGGATATCCTTTTCACAGCACACGAAGACAAACGCTTCACAAAGGCAGAAGTAAAAACAGCACTATACACATTGAATGACAAGAAGGCCCCAGGGCCGGATTCAATTGACTTTCGGATACTAAAACTCACTCACAAACAACTTCCACACATATTCACGCGCTGGGCTAACCTCTGCCTCACCATGAGATACTTTCCTTTAGTACTCAGGCAAGGAGAGGTAGTTTACTTTCTGAAGCAAGGCAAGTCTCCTTCCAAACCCAAGTCATACAGACCCATCTGCCTTCTTCCCACTCTGGGAAAGCTTCTGGAAAAACTTCTGGTTATGCGGTTGACACACTTCTTGGAGTCAAACAACCTTCCCCACCCCAGACAATTCGGGTTCCGCGAGGGTCACTCATGCGAGCTCGCACTTCATGCCATAATGACTGCCTGTACTGAAAGCATAGCCCAGGGCAACGCAACATCACTCGTTTCACTAGACATACAAGGCGCATTCGACAACGTAGAATGGCGAGACATTCTCTTACAACTACAAGCACTCAACTGTCCGGGGAACATAGCTGGTCTCATCGGCTCCTACCTCTCACAGAGGAGCGTCCTGATTAACTGGGGTGCTGGCACATCTACCCACCGATTACAGAAGGGTTGCCCCCAGGGCTCGTGCCTTGGCCCAATCCTCTGGTTGCTTGTAGCAAATGTGCTACTAACAGAACTAAATCGGCTGGGATTTAAACTATTTGCCTTCGCCGATGATTTCAGCTTCATTTTCTCCGGTCGTTACAGACGTCATCTGGAGGAACAGTTTGCCGTAGCTCTTCCTATTTTCTGCCGGCTCCTGGATTTACTGCACCTCACTCTCTCACCACAAAGGTCTCAAGCACTAGTATTCACCAAACCACACAGATATGATCCAAAACGCCCTCCAGTGATGAGGATCAATAATGTCTCCATTTGACACGTACAATTCATAAAACTCCTAGGTATAACCATTGACGCAAATCTTAACTGGATCCCACACATTAACGACCTAAAACTTAAATTGACAGCATATCATAATAATTCATTAAGACTAACTTCTAAATTGGGAGGGGTAGACAACAAAACACTGAAGATCTGGTACCTAACAATAATCGAAAGAATAATACTTTACGGGGCCTGTATCTGGGGGGGGGGGGGTAATTTATTATCCATAGCACAACCTAAACTAAAATCAATACAACGCACTTTTCTCCTACAAATTTCAAGAGGCTACCGCACAATCTCCACAGATGCACTACATATACTTACAGGTATTCCACCCATCACACTTCAACTAGAATACGAACACGCCAAATCCTCAATCCTACAGCTAAAACGTGACACAGTAATAGATTCTCTTTTTCCAAACACAACATTGCAATACAAAGTCAGGAGCTGGCAGCTCCACCCCGCTGAGGAGACTTCACATTTTCAAGTAAACACAACACGCAACAGCTACACACCTGCCCTTAGCACCACACTCTTCACTGATGGTTCAGGCACAGAGACTGGCGTGGGCGCAGCCTTCTGCGCCACGGAGGGCACGGTGGTGGTCCATCAGTGGTCTGCAAGGCTAGATGATAATAACTCCGTATTCCAAGCGGAGCTGTTCGCAATACTAAACGCATTAGAGTGGGTGGAATCCCACTCTAGCAATAGTATTATCATCTACAGTGACTGCCTCTCTGGCCTGCAGGCAATACAGGCACACAGGACAAAACATCCTCTAGTACTGCAAATCAAACTAAAACTTAAGAATCTCCTACATCGTATCTCACTAGGTCACGTCTCGGCTCACAAAGGTATCTTTGGCAATGAACTAGCAGACAACCTATCGAAGAAGGCCACACAGAAAGAAACAATAGACACACACCTCCCAGTGCCCCAGTCATACGTCAAAAGGGTCCTTAGAGCAAGGATACTGACGCGATGGCAGGAGCACTGGGATACTTCAAAAAAGGGCAGGCACACATATAAGCTAATTCCTAAAGTTTCTCTCACACTATATAACTTAACACCCTACACCACTAGCTTCTTAACAGGACATGGCCCTTTCATGGCATATCTGGACCGCTTCAAAATAAGATCCACTGCCACTTGCGTCTGCGGTGAAGATGGCACTATAAGTCACCCGTACTACAGTTGTACTCTCACGCAACGCTGGCACTTGAGGCGTCCAGACATACTGCCAGTCAACTGGCTCCAAAACGTCCTTTCCCGCACCCTCCTACTCAAGAAATTAAACACATTCACAATTTCCTTACATACTTAACAAACTTAACTTAAGCCCTGGTTCTGCTTATCCAGTCTCACTGCCACCATATCAATCTTCAAACAGCACCAGAATCCAGTCCTCTTTGTAGGCTCCAGTAAATTCTTCTACTCATCAATGTGTGGTTTCCTACGATCGCAAGAGCCTCTGCTCGTGCTTCTGACCATTCTATCAAGAGATACATCTCCAATGGACGCTTGAGTATCTGCTCGTGCCATCTTACTTGTGCCACACAAAGCATTACATCTCCAATGGACGCTGAGTATTTGCTCGTGCCATCTTATTTGTGCCACGCAAATCATTACATCTTCAATGGACGCTTGAGTATTTGCTCGTGCCATCTTACTTGTGCCACGCATTCCATTCTTTTCCCTTCCTGCCGCCCCTTGTCGCGAGAGGGGTTCCTACCCCGGCGGCCAGGATCAGTGATGTTTATTATTATTATTATTATTATTTATTTTATTTTATTTTTACTTTAAATGTTCTCATACTCCCGCCCTCTGTCGCGAGTAGGCGTTTTCCTGGCGGGAAGGCATTCGTCTAATTTTTGTAATCCCACTTTGTTCTTTTTAAAATAAATTCTGGGTTCTGTGGTCGGTGGTGCATAGACGCCCTTAGCGGGTGAGCGTCGCCCCTTGAGCATTTTGTGTTTGTCCGTCTGCATACGGCCGGACAGGGCTGTACTCACTAACGAGCCCCAACGTGTCGGGGAACATACCGGGAGAGACGTTAAGCTCTAAGGGGCAGGCCTAGCCGGCCCTGAGCAGTCTCTCTTAGGCTGCCTAACCCCTGTAGCCAGGGGCGCTACAGATATTTTTTCGGAAGGGGGGTGAGTATTCAAAAATTTCCCAACTTATAATTCAAAAATTTCCCAACTTGAAACAAATTGCTGTATTTTCCAACTGAAATGACATGTGCAATGTCTGCTTAATGATAATGTTACTTATACGTAAAAAAAACAACTTTCTTTCCAAGGAAAAATACTGAAATTAAAAACATAAAAATTATAATTATTGGTTCATTTAATGAAAGATTTTGTCTTTTCCTGTGTACGAGTCATAATCACACTTCATATTAAAATAACCTCATGATCAGTGGTGTAGTCGTAAAAAAACAGAGGGTATACGTTCTGAGCAGAAGGTATACGCTGAAGGCATATGGTATACCCTAGTGCATATATACTATAGTTTTCTTAATAAACAAATGGTATACGGTGTTCCTTAAAAACATCCAGAGGGTATACGGCGTATACCCCCGTATACCCACCACTACATCCCTGCTCATGATATTTTGAGATTTTTCAGAAAGGAACAAAGTTTTGAAGGAAATAGATTAGAGACCTGTTGATGGACAACTGTAGAGATATTCAGGTCTGGTAGATGTATGATATTTTCGTAGCACGGAGAAACACAATGACAAATTGTGTCTGGCTGCTTTTTGTATTTCTTTTGATAATTTAACTGGTTTACTGTTGCATAACTCAGAAAAGTAGTTAGCAAAACAATAAAAAATTCTTATTTTTTTTACTATTACTTTAACAAAAGAAAATGCGTTTCAAAAATCTGGAATTTCCCAACTCGAAGCTCAAATTTCCCAAGTTCACATATATTGGAGGGGGAGGCTCCTCCCCCATAACCCCCCATCACAACGCCTCTGACTGAGTTCATGAAGCAAGAGCCAGCAATTGCCAATTATTCTGTAATACATACATTGACATCAAACAATTGGCGAAAAGAGCACATGAAAAATGAATGATATCATATGAGTAAAAAATATCTGTTACGCTTTGGACAATTAGGAGAATTTTGAATTGCGTGGCAGGGCCACCAGCATAGCAGTCCTAAAAACAAGCCAAAAAGAATTCGAATGCCAATTCGTACGTTAAGAGCGAATTTTTGGGAACAAGCGTTAAAGACAAAACAGAACGCATGTAATGGAAATGCTTATGATTTAACAAGGAAGTTAAACTAAAAAAAATAAGCAGAGAGCAAAGAGTTATTTCTGCTGACCGAAATCAAAGTCGATTTTTATTCTTTTTTTTTATTATTATCTAGTCAGCGTGAATGAATGAATTCTATTTATGTGAGATTTATTTTAGTGATAAAGGCATATGTTAAATTTATTTTCTTTCTTTTCTGTTGGAGAGAAAATATAATGGGACCTGAAATAAAAGTTAGGATAAAATGAATAAGTAATAAAAGACTAGTTTTAATTGAAATTTAGAGAAAAGGAGTAATTTAAAAAATATACATGTGATTCGATATCACATCCGGTTACTTCTATTGTTAAATAGAAAAGGAAATAACTATACCTTTAGTGATGCCATTTTCTACTTAATGTTCAAATCGACATTCCTTTAAATAATTTAATGAAAAATGACGTTACGTTTTAAAAATAAAACAAGAAGCATATTTACTCATAAAACTGCTACATTTCAGTAAATTTTCATTCCGCTGATATTGAGTTTGAAATGCAATCTCAAAGTGAGTCGAAATACTCCATATTATAAAAATATGTCACATTTAAAATGAACAAGTATTTTCTTTGATAAAACTGGTAAAAAAAGATGTGTTACTAAGAATGCGTGTAAAAGAGATATATATATTTTTTTAATTTTTACTCGCCGGTACAGAGATTAGATCCTTAAATCAAGAGTAAGGATGTTCACTAGCACACTTATGGTAGACAAACGTGACGTCAAATTTAGTAATATATTTATTGATAAGCTGTTGTGCGTTAAAATATTGTTAAATAGTAAATATCGCTTGTTAGTAAAAGTGACACGTTTTACTTCATTAATAGGTCTTCATAGGTTCGTCTTGCTATATAAACACTTTATAAGTGTAGTTGTAAGAAAAATGCCTTTATTACGCTATTTGACCATTTGTGACCACAGAAAACGTGTGTATTGCGCAGGGAGGTAAAATTACCCAACTCTCCAAACCTCATCATACGTCTTCATCCTTAAGGGCTTTACGCTTTTATGAAAGCTTGTATTCCGTCCTGCAGAGTTAAGTGCTATAATTTCATGTTACAGTAAAATCATGCAAATTTTATTTTGCTTCGCCTGTGAAATTTACTTTTGTCGAGATGTGTCACTCTTGTTACGGGTGTTACGATATGAATACGATGTAAATTTTGCCATTACGAAAATTAAATTATGTTTAGATGTCACTCTAAAAAAATGATGATTGTGTCAAATTTATGTTTTTTTTTTTTTTTTTTTTTTTTTTTTTTGCTGATCTATTTATTCGAAACACAAAAATTCCAGTTGAAAATTTCATCATAATTACTTATCTTAATTACATATGTGTTTTTCGATACTTTGAAATTTTGAAGTTGATGGAAATAGCATTTCGGTAACTTTCGTTAAAAATATTATTTGTGTTAGGAGTTAGATTTGCCAACCTAAGATGGATTTTTTTTATAGCAATTATTTTTGCAGGTTTTTTACAAATTAAATATAACCATTCTGTTTAAAACATTTTCTTGCGTCGAATTTCGACGGATTCCACCTCATATATCTTAAACGCTGAACATAGTTATAAATTTTCTTAATATCCTCTGTAAAAGCACTTAAGATTTCCAATCGTATGTTAATCCAAATAAGAAAAAAATTATAAATTATTTATTCGCTTCATGGAGAAAAAGTAAACTTTAATCGTAATTTTAAATGTGTTGTGCTTAATGTAATTGATAGAAGCTTTTTAGAAATAAATGTTTTCTAAGAAATATTGAGTGAGTTTTAGTTGTCTGTATTAAATTTAAGAAAACATAGCTTTATTGTTTTTCAGCTCAGGAATTACTTTTTTGTGCGGATGATTTTTAAACAATACGTAAAATTTAAATATGGGAAAATAGTGAAAAACCTTACTGTAAGGAAAAACTGGATATATTATTTTCACTCAATTTCAGCATTTATCTAACTTCTAATGTTTGAATTGCAAAGCTCTAGGCACAAAGATGAAACAGCCTTAAATGAATAATTACCAAAAAGTTAATTTAGGAGTGAACGGACACACAGCGCCATGCATTAGCTTAAACTCAATACATTTATCGAAATTTTTGAAATATTATATGACATAAAATGATTGCAAACTTCATCCTCCCTACTTAAGATTGCAGTGGATTCTCTTATTAAACTCCATTGCACTGCATTACACGAGACGATAATTTTTGCATTTCCACAATCCATTATGGAGGCAGTATTATCCATAAGATATCTAGTTAGACACTGTAGACTGTTTAGGAAAATTAATGTCACTGCGATGCTCTTTAACTCTTTATGTACTGAATTGTGAATTCATGAAAAATTTATCTTCTACATCATTTTTCGTGAATTGCTTAAACCACATTAGAAGATTTACATAATCATTTAATAAATTTTAGAAGGATTTTAGAAAGATTGAAGAATTTAGAAAGATTAATTAAATTTGAATTTATAGGGATTTTGTGCAATATTTATAATCCCACTCAAATCTTTTATTTTAAATATTTTTCTTAGTATTTTGTAGAATTAGGAAATGTACAAATATAATGTTCTTACAATAGAAATACTACGGAATTGAAAAATCTCCCCCCCCCCCCTTCCCGAACGAAAAGAAAGCTGAAAAAATGCTAAGGCAAAAGAAATCATTCTTTTAAAAATATTTTTGATTTGTGTAACCAATAATGCTTTTGGAATAAGATAAAATAATGTATCTATAACTCATCCTAAATGGTATTACAATTAATCGATGTATTAAATGAATTTTATAACAAGTTATTTTAATGGTACTTATAAGTACTGCCAGTAGATAAAGGGTTAAGATGTTCTGTGAATTTTCTCTTTGTCATAGCTATATAAAATTTTATGGAGCCGTTGTTGATGTTTTAATTGGTCTATGTTTGTGGTTTGAATTCTCTGAATCTATGAAGTCAAAAACATTTAAATGTGATCTTTGTTTTTTACTTTTAGGTCCTGATTATGGTCCCAGAAGAGGGTCGAAACTGTTTATTTGTATATTTTTATTATATTTTTAATATATTTTTAATATTTTAAATTAATACATCATTTAGCAATGTGTTTAATTGCGTTCATGAGATTCTTTTAATGTAAATATAATTTTATAAAATAGATTTACATAAACGACACGGTTTGAGCTCTGTTATCTACGCACGGTCTTAAAAAAGAAGAACCGAACAATGAGAAAACAAGTGAAAAGTCATGCATCCAGCATATATTATAAAACACTTTCCAACACATTCAGATTACTGTACCAAAATATCGCAGTTTATTATGGTGAAGATCTAAAGAAACAACCTCGAAAATGCATAACGCATTTGAAGGCGCAATTTCTGCACTTATCATCAATAGCCGGATAAATATGCGATTTTTTTGTGTATCCCTGCACATGATCTATAGATTTGAATGTATACTATCTAGTATGCTAAAAGCCAGTACAGTTAAACGCATAGTATAATAGAAAATTCCCATTCAGCAATTTTTGCCAATGAACCAAACTGTACTGTTGACATTTTGTGCAGCCCTGTATATGATCTATAGAATTTATGCACAACAAGTTATATGCTAAAATTTAGTTAAATTCAAAAACACGTGCTACAACTAAAAACTCACTTCCAGCAATTATTGTTCATAGGCTTGAATATTACAATATTGTTCATTTTTTTCTCAAATTATTTTGTGTGTCCCTCTAATTAAATGGTAAATTATATGCACACTATATTCTACAGTAAGCGCCTTTTAGTACACCAATACACACACACATATACTGGGTGTCCCAAAAAGGACTGACTGATTTTAAAATTCAATAACTTGTAAACGGTGACACATATTTAAAAAATTCTTGCAGGAGAGTTATGCATAAGGTCAAAAGTTTTTTTACAGTGATTTTCAATTTTAGTTCGAATTACAAACAATAGATGGCGCTGTGATCAATAGACGCTCAATTCAGGCTCGATTTTTGGTACTTCGTGGCCCGGATAATACATTTCTATCTCCTTTTTCCGCATGAAACAAGAGAAAGGACCAAAAATCGAGCCTGTATTTAGCGACTATTGCTTACAGCGCCATCTATTGTTTGTAATTCGAACTAAAATCGAAAATCACTGTAATAAAACTTTTGGCCTTATGCATAAACCTCCTGCAAGAAATTTTTAGATATCTGTCACCGTTTGCAAGTTATTGAATTTTAAAATCAGTCAGTCCTTTTTAGGACACCCGGTATATATATATATATATATTTATTTCAATATGTTTAAAATTGTGTAATATCATTAAAATACATCTTAAACAATTTTTCGGGAAAGGAATTATTTTGAGTGTCCTTGTAAATAAACCGTAAATGATACACAAATTCATTTTCAATGCGGCACACGCCATAGTAATCACCAATAACATATATTAGTTTCATGGCAATCTAACTATAAAAGGTAATAATAAATTGTTTTTGCAAATAAGAAGAGTGATAGTATGCATCAACGGGATGAAAAATTGACATAGAACATGGGATCGCAAATCACTTATTTAGTCACACATATTGGGGGTTTCACCCTAACTGAACTCTCGTTGACGGTAATAATTTTGCGAAAAATAAGAATATTGCAGTAAAAATGTAACGATATTTATCTTGTTTTATATGAATCTAGCAGATCTACCCGGCTTCACTCGTGTCAATAATAATGGTCCACCCGGGAAAATACATTAAAATGAAATAATACGGCAGTGACAATAACTGAGATTGGTGCATTACCGTCCACGAATCGTTAAAAGACCGATAAGAAATATAAGTAAAATTGTTTTAATTGCGTCTACTATTAACTATACCATAACAATGTATATTCCAAACAAATGTCATAACATATATTAAAGTACATTTGCTTAAAAAGCGTCATTTAAATAATAAAAAACATTAAAAATATTAAAAATTTACATGTTTCGACTCTTTCATTGAGTCATCTTCAGAATATATATATATATATATATATATAAACTACAAACACAATGCCAGTTGTGACATTATACTGATGATGGCAATGACCTAACCCATAAATTTTGACTTTACTAAAAATTTTTTAACTTATGATCATCATACAATTTCGTTTTTCACACTGTCGAATAGAAAAAGCTTCTGTCAAATGAAATTTATTTGAAAATTGTATCTCATTTTTTTCATGTGAATGGATTTTAAAGTAATTTTCAATCATGGATATTTTTGATTTGCATGCAGCCAGGGATAAGATTTCCGCATTTTATATTTCGCACCAGTATTTTGTTAGAGTAAATGATATTTCATTTAATCGGGACACTCTTTTGATTTAACAGAACAACATTTTCTTTAAGAATATACCGGTGTGCAAAAACGTGGAAATCTCATCCCTACATGCAGCCCAATTACGAAAGATATACCTGTTTGCTCTTAATGCAATATTATAAAGTAAAGACATTGATGAACTATGAGTAACTCTAGCATCATATTGTTGGTAGCAATAACCTAACACAACCATAAATTTAACTTTTACTGCAATTTGACCTTTAAACATCGCACATTTGATTATTCCAAAATCTAATAGAATACAAAAAGTACTTTCAGTATTTTTTTTTTTTTTTTGAAAAGCTTATCTCAATTTACGGATTGTTTATCCATTTTAAATTAATTTTCAATCACGGATATATTTTTAAATATACCTGTAACCCAATTCAGAAAGATATATCCGTTTGCTATTAATGCAATATTATGAAGAAAAGACATATCTATGAGTAACGTCTAGCGCCATATTGTTGGTGGCAACAACCTAACCGTACCATAAATTACGCTTTTACTGCAATTTGGTCTCTAAACATCATGCATCCCATTACTTCAACGTCTAACAAAAAAGTCTGTCAGTCATGAAATTTTGTTTAAAAAAGAAAAAAAGCTTACCCTAAAAAATAGTAGCTATAATTTCTATTTAATATAAATCGTACAAAAATCGTATTTTATATAACCGTATCCGATACAAATCGTAGAATGTTGTCACTGCATTTCAGGTATTAAAACATTTATCTAAATGATATAATTAAAGATTACAAAGAAATAGGGAATAAATTGCAGCATCCAGTTTTTAGAGCCAGTTTGAAATTATATTGATGACATTGACGTCATATCTAGCAAACGATATATATATATATATATATATATATATATTTTTTTTTTTTTTTTTTTTACTATTATCATTTTCCTTATTTGATTCCTGATATTGAAACGACTTCATTAAAATAGATTTTTTAACATTCAACTAAGGTACTTCTAAGGTCATTTTAAAACATGCTTAGTTAAAGTTTTTACATAAATATATGAAAAATGTGCATTTTCTGATTAGAATGACGTCGATTTCAAAAGTGTAAAAATATAGCAGTCGAGTCTGAATTTTTATTGGCTAATAAAACAAAGTACTCGAGTTATCATTTTTTTTTAAATTATTGAGGAGTTTTTTAGATGTGTTGCAACAGGAAAGAAGCTATTGAATTTGAAAATTTTAAATGAGATATTTCTAAAATGTTAAATTATGAAAGATGATAGACAAAAGGGATAAATATTGGTCTGATGATTTTTTAAAGGTGACAGGGATCTATTCCACGTTCTAAAGCCTATGTACAGCAAGTTTCGTGCAAATCGGTCAAAAATTAAAGATTTGTATAAAGGACATACACACAGAGAACGGCTTTTATATATAAAGATGTGATAACATCACAAAAAGTTTCGGAAAAACAGAGTGCTCACGCAATTGATATTACCGTTCACTCTTTAATAAAAAGCTACACGTTGCTAACGACTGGCTTTTCCACTAATCGTTGGCACAGATTAATCTCAGAAAATGAAACATTTGAAGCTATTGAAAAAATTAATAGCTCGAAAAGTATTTGTTAGCTAAACTAAGCTATAATGGTAAAATATTGTATTTTTCTTGATACAAAATTTCATATCAAATGATTATGTCGTTTTTCAAATATTGAATTTCAAAAATTTCAAATTTCACAATGGAGTACCATAGTGAAACTATCACGTGTAAAAAGATAATGATAACAGCAATCTGTCCCGACGTGTATATTGACTATAACACGAGTCACAAATTATAGTAGCCTTATTATTCTGTTAAAATATAAAATTGATTTATGATGTTACGAGTGCATGATTTTTATTTAACTCAACAAATACTAGATGCGCCATTTCTTTTTAGTTGTGAAGAATTTAGGTTAATTCACGCATGACCTCATCTTTAAAACCAATATAGGGTTAATGCATGATTTTTACAAGAAAAAGTGATATTATGAATGGCTTTTCATGAATTTACATTTTTTTTTCAAGACTCAAGACTATATTTTTTTTAGGCTTAGGAAACCTTTTTTTAAAATACTGGTATAAAAGCAAAATTTCTCAAGGCTTTCAATATGTAAAAAAGGGAGCATATTTGCGCGAGATTCATAGTCCGTACGGTGTTTAATTTGAAAATTGATTTTTCTAATAAAACATGTTTATATCAGCGGGCAACGCGAGGTACTTGAGCTAGTGAACTGATAATCACAATCTAAAACGTGGAGCGTCAAATGGCGTCACTGGCGCATATAATGGAAACTTCTACGAATTTTGTTTGGTGTTATCTCATTTACAACAAAGGTGAGCATGTCTATTAAAAGTTTCATTATAATATACTTCAGTTTTCTTAAAATTATTGCCGTCTACCAAACTTGGGTTAGTGTGGATCACCCTGTATTTGTGACTAAATAAGTTGTTTGAGACCCAAGGTTCTATGGCAATTTTTCATCTTCTTGATTCCTACTATTACCTCTCTTATTTTGTAAAAACAATGTACACTAACCCTGTATATATGCAAGTTATAGCACGGACAGATGGCAGACATACGGGCAGACAAACAGAATTCATAAACACCTTCCATTTATGCTTTAAAGTGTTAAAAAGCATAAGTGAATATTTAGACCAATGTCAGACGAAATCTGACGAAAACCTATTCGTCTCACTCCTTTGTCTGTCTGTCTGTTCGTCACAGAGCCCGTTCTCAGAAACTATACATGTTAGAGACTTGAAATTTTGGGTACTTATAGCTGAACACCTCACATCAAACAACAAATCATAAAATTTTGAAAAAGTTTGTAATTAACTGAATTACGTGCTAATTAACTTCTAAAATTAACCAATCCACCTTTTTAACGCAGGTTCAAACGGACCTTCACCAAATCATCCGTGTTTCTCCTAAGGGTTGCCAGTAAAATCAGCTGATGCATGGTTACCATGGAGGAAATTAAGCCGAAAAATGAAGTGGGCATTTTAAAGCAAAATCGCATATCAGAAAACATTGGTCCGAGAAATTTGTAAATGGAATAGACAGACGCAGAAAAAAATCTACTTTCATTTGGTATAAAGTTCACATTTCTGCGATGTGTATAAGTTAAAATATCCACTAAAAATCGATCGATAATAATTTAATTTCTTTAATTGGAAAGACAAGGAAAAAAGATTTCAATTAGGCGGGAAATCAAGTAGACATGACGACGCTGCTGTTTTTCATAATAGCATATTTTAATACGAAATTTTAACTTTTTAAATATTAAATTTTTTGATTAAATTTTTTGGCATACCGATGTCAAAGTCCTCGCTGATTTCATTGATACCTATTTCTAAGTCCTATCTTAATTACAAGCTGAAATATTAATTATTATTTAATTAATCGGTTTAACTCGCAAAAGAATTAATGTCGTATACGAGTCGGTAACTCCCACATATGTATTTTAAACAATTCTTTCTAAGTGAGCCCCTAATTATGTTGGAGGCATGAAATTTTGGGTACTTATAGCTGAACACCTCACATCAAACAAAAAGTGATAAAATTTTGAAAAAGTCGTACATTTAACACTTTGGGCTCCCATTTGTGTATTTTAAACAATTCTTTCTCAGTGAGCCCCTAATTATGTTGGAGGCGTGAAATTTTGCATACTTATAGCTGGACACTTCACATCAAACAACAAGTGATAAAATTTTCGAAAAGGTCGTACATTTAACCCTTTGTGCTCCACATTTGTATTTTAAACAATTCTTTCTAAGTGAGCCCCTAATTATGTTGGGGACATGAAATTTTCGGTACTTATTACTGAACACCTAACATCATACGAAAAATCATGAAATTTTGAAAAAGTCGTGCATTTAACCCTTTGGACTGTCAAATGTGTATTTTAAACAATTCTTTCTAAGTGAGCCCCTAATTATGTTGAAGGCGTGAAATTTTGCATACTTATAGCTGGACACCTCACATCAAACAACAAGTGATAAAATTTTGGAAAAAGTCGTACATTTAACCCTTTGGGCTCCCACATGTGTATTTTATACAATTCTTTCTGAGTGAGCCCCTAATTATGTTGGGGACATAAAATTTTCGGTACTTATAGCTGAACACATCACATCATACGACAAATCATAAAATTTTGAAAAAGTCGTGCATTTAATCCCTTGGGCTCCCACATGTGAATTTTAAACAATTCTTTCTAAGTGAGCCCCTAATTATGTTGGAGCCCTGATAATCTGCATACTTATAGCTGAACACCACACATCATATGAAAAATGATAAAATTTTAAAAAAGTCGTACATTTAACCCTTTGGGCTCTTGCATGTGTATTTTAAACAATTATTTCTAAGTGAGCCTCTAATTAAGTTGGAAGCGTGAAATTTTGCAATATTATAGCTGAACACCTCACATCAAACGACAAATCATAAAATTTTGAAAATGTCGTACGTGCTATAGCATTTGGAATGGATAATACTTAAGCAAAAATGCAGCAAAAAAGACGCCCGTCTGACATTGGTCTTGCTGTCCAAATTTATTACCAAAAACTTAAATAATAAACAAAAGATGATGTCGCTTGTTTTAACAAAATTGTTTTCCACTATTTATATTTGTGACCTACTCATCGAAGTGTTTGAAAAAATATTTACCTCAGACAGGCAATTAGAAAAAATCTTTAGAGCACAGGACAGACTTCTTTTTAAATAGTAAAATTATTTGCTCTTCCTTAAACAAATGTAATAATAAATTCTGCTTCAAAATTTACAAATGATTAATGATTAAAATAATACATTTCTGCAATACTTTACGCTTTTAAGAACAAAAACAAAACTGTTATAAATCTGATTTAATGTAAGCTTTCCTTATTAAATATGTAGCATGGGTTATAAATTCCTTGTATATTTCTCAATTCACATTCCGTATATTTTTCACTGCATGTTTCTTTTTAATTCACCCATATAAATTATTTCTTAAAAACTAAAGCAGACAGATAAACTGCGTTAAGTTACTGGTAATGGCTTTTAAAATTTCTGGTCGTTTATTTGCTCATTTAAGAGAAAGATTTATAAAGCGTAATTTTTATACAGAGAAAAGGAAGCATTACCTTCAGTTGAAAGTTTTTTTTTTTTTTTTTTTTTTTTTTTTGCATATATATTTTTTAAAAAATGTTTTTTTTTTCGAAGTAATAAAAAGTGATGTAAATTATCTGTAATATATTAAACTCTGTTTTACGTTCTTGTATTTAACTTAACTTGTTTTTAACGCCAACTTTTTTGAAATATGTTTATGAAACGGTTTGTCATTGCTCTATCTCACGTAAATATAGTTAGATTGTCATGAAATTGATATATGTTATTGGCGTTTACTGTGGCATAGTCGCTATTGAAAATCAAGTGTGTTTCATGTACGTTTCATTTACAGGGACACTCAAAAGAATTCCCGTACATCACGGCCTACGGGGAAAAATCATTTGTGGTGTATTTTAATGATATTACGCTATCTAATATATAATTTTGTCTGTATAATTTTGTCTGTCTGTCTGACTGTAATTCTATACAAATCTACAGTTTGGAAGCCAGAATTCTGAAATGTTATGCACATGTGTATTAAAACACGGCCGAGGCAACTAAAGTAATCCAGACTTTAAATAATTTATAGTTAATGTTTAATTAATAAAAAAAACATTAATTTAGCAGCAACTTCCTATTAAATTTAAGCGTTCTTAGTTATAGCAGTTGCCAGCAATTAAAAAATGCACGATAAAATTCTTACCACAACAATTACCTTTCTATTGCAAATTTTCCATGTAAAAAATAAAAATGAAATAAATAATTGACGAATAAAATAAAATTGAATATTACGGTATAATTTTTCTATTGCAAGATTTCCACGTGAAAAATGAAAATGAAATAAATAGTTTGACGAATTTTTTTTTAAAGATAATATTACGTCATATTGGAAATATAATGTACGTCAGGAGGGGAATATATAACATCATACGAGTTTAAAAAAGTATTAAAACATAATAAAAAAACCAGGGAGGATTGACCATAGGAGAGGCTTGACTCACCCTTAAGTTTTCATATTTAAAAGAATTTCAGAGCTTTTCCAATAGGTGGTAATCAAAGCTACTGAAATGCGCAAACAATAGTTTCTGTTTCATTCAGGAAATTGAAACAGGGTGTGAAAAAATCAATTGTGACGAGTTTTCGCGAAGTATGGACTTTTTATATATAAAATGCGTGATGACCAAACTGCATAAAAACCCCATAAATTACTTCTTTTCTAAACACTACGTGGTTAATTTCAGATTTTCAAAGGTTTTGAAGCAAAACCATGAAATTAAAAAATAAATTTTCTTCAGGTAATTGTGATAATCATCAAAAGAATCTTTTCCAATACAGTTGGAACTTGTCAGGTGTGATATCAGAATGTCTATATAAAAAATTCCGGCACATAAAATCGTCCTCAGTCGCCATGCAGCTTTATAACGGTTAATTTACACTAAAACAATTGGTATGAAAATTTTTTAATGGATGATAAAACCAGGTCGCATCATGTTTTCTTAAAGTTCATTGTCATAAGCAAAATGCTTTTGCTTCAGAAAAGCTATTCCTCTTATTGAAACAGATTTTCATTCGAGGTGTTTTAATCCGTTACTAGCAAGGTTTGGCTGCAACGCTAATCAATTTCTCATAAATAACCTTGAATCAAACGAAGAATATCAGGGAGTTTGATCTTGTATTTTAAAGAAATGTAGATCTTTACATGGAATATTCTTCCACATTGCTGTAAACGATACAAACACGATTGCACTATTATATATTCCAATGTGCAGACTAAATTTGAGCTGTGATGGACCAACTCGTTTAGATGATCATTTGCAGTAGGATTTGGTAAAGAACGATAAAACAATATTCATATACTAAACCGAAGCTTAAAAAATTACCTAAATAACAATGTAAGCAAACTAACTAAAAAAATTCTTCCACTAGAAAGTTTTAGCATGATTAAACTTTAGTAATCGTGTTCATCTGAATGTAACACCCCCCAAAATAATAATAATAATAATAATAATAATAATAATAATAATTTTATATCTGAGCTGCAACGTAGAATAATACGAAATTTACTATAACCATCCCTAAAAATTACCTAACGAAAAATGAAAGACAATGAACAAAATCCACCCATTAGAACTTTTTAAGTAGGCCGTAATCGCGTTCACGTAAAGATTAAGACAATTCTCTGAAAAATGTTTTTTATCACTAATTTATATTCAATATAGCAAACTTTACCCTATTTATTTTGGGCAGAGTAGAATGAATGAAATACACATGTTATGCATTTTAAATTATAATATACTTTTATTGTTTAAAACATTGTTTGATTTGTGCATTTTTAAATAGTATAAATTCCAAGTAATTTTTATTGGCATTGAATAGTTTCTGTTACTGAAAGTAAATATTGTGTCCCATTGAACATTCCTTTGAAAAATTATCTTCTCTTTATAAATAATGCCACTATTTTATGTTCTACTACTATTATGTAGTGCCTATTCATAAAGACATTCCTTTTTAATTCGAGATTTGGATACTGTATACAAGTTACAGTTTCTTATATTTAAGCGTAGAATAGTTATCCGATATTTAATTGTAAACAAACATTTCTACTCTATGTTCCGTAAAAGAGAATAAATTGATTTCAGGGTTCTGGATAAGGTTTGCAAATAATGTTTACTGAATTAAAATTTGTTTGTTATACACGAATATGTTATCTGAGTTTATCCAGACATGACGAGATTTATTTAAGTTAAGAAATTAAACAGTTTAAATTTAAACATTAGATAAATTACGCAACTGCATTAATTTACTATCCACCAGGTATTTACTATGTCAAAAAGACGATTCTTTTTTCATTCGAGATGTGTGTTATGTAAACAGTCTAAAATTTCCTATATTTTAAGTCCGATACATTAATGGTTTTAAAATAATAAATTAACATTCCAGAATGGTATTCTTCAAAAGAATATTTATTGAATGTTAAATAATAAACAAACATTTCAGCTTACCCATTAACGACTAGCGTTTCCATGTGGTCACAGAATAGCCGTCAAACCTTTTGCTGTTTGAATACCAGTAATTCAGAAGAAAAATTTTCACTTTCTTTAATGACAGAAACTCTGCTATAAAATAAGATAAATATTGCATTTCTGAAAAAATGATAATACGAAAAGCAATTTTTGTATTTAAAAAAATAATAATAATTGCATCTTTAATGGGTTAAATTCAATAAATTAGAATAAGTTGATTTTATAATTCTGGATAAGGTTTGCAAGATATGTTTACTCAATTAAAATTTATTTGTTATAGATAATTATGTTTTCTGACTTATATGACGATATTTGTTCACTTATATGACGATATTGATGACGATATTTGTTAGATGTTACTATTCAGTAACATAATGAAATAAATTATGTTGCATCTACAGTGGAAACGCATATGCTAAGCGCCCTCGACCTCAAATGAAATTTTATATTAAGTAAATCTAGTAATCTATTGTAATAAATCTTTAAATATATTTAAACTATTAAATGGATTTAACTTGCTTAAAGGTAAAATAAGTAAAGACAGAATACGAAGTGATGTAATTAAAAGCAAACAAATTTAAAAGAAATAAACATTTATTTTAAATTTAGTCAAACTAGAAATAATAAACAAAATTATTAAAAATAAAAACTTTAAAGATATCTTATAAACTTCTTTAAACAAATAGCATTAACTATATATAACCCGCAATAGCGATACTGAATCAAAAACTACATGACATAAAATCTATTGAAATTTCCAACTCAAGAAAAAGAACTTTGTTTTCTTAAAATCCCAGAGCTTCCAAGAATATTAATAAAATAACATGGCATCTCAATGTTATAAATTGAATAAAAGTTAACTTTATATTAACATTATGTATATCTTCCTTAAAATAATGTAGAATCTCCTGCCTTACTAAACAGCCACGTAAAACGGAGAGTCTACGCCAAACAGTTGAAAACATGGCGACGGTGTACTGTAAACAAGATGACTTCAAGAGTTTCATCATCCGCCAAAAGAATTCGGGAACTTAACTTCTACTTATTTCCACGTAATGATCCAGGCGGAAAACGTGAGAGGCCTGTTATAACTTCATGTTAACCACATAAAGAAATATCACAGCGTTCTATTGTCCTTATCAGCGAAGAGAAACATTTAAAAGTTAAAAAGCTGACCATGAAGGTTGACCATAAAAACCATGAAGAAAATCTTATTTAAAAATAGTTGAATACTATTATAATGAGACTAACAACCAAACGAGAATTATATGCATACAGGACACATCGAGACTTTAAATTTTTCACTTCATGTTAGAGAGAAACACTTAACCTTCCCAAGCACAAGCAGACCAAACAGGGCTTTTCGAAAAGTAAAGATACAACGCAGAATATAGGGGGGGGGAGTTTTAATGAGTGCATTGGCAATACAGATTGTAACCTTGAACCTTTGACTTTTCCCTCGGAGTCATTCGTTAATTCTATGGTGATCCTGCTTTGTGTAGAGTATTTAGAATGGCTGAGCCCATTAACAGTCCCGCCAAATGTGAAGCTAGATCCGTCATAAGTTTTTTTCATGCCCAGCGGAAATTCACAAAGAAATGGTTTCTGTCTATTGGAACATTATGAATCGACAACATGTAATGAAATGGTGTTGTACTTTCTCTAGTGGTAGGACCATTGTTCATGAAGAAGCCAGAAAAGGTATACCATCTGTGATCTCTGATGCCCTTCTTCAAAAAACAGAGGAAGCGATTTGAGCAAATAGGCGTCTCACAATGAAAGAGTTGCATAAAATCATACCAGAGGTGTCTATGACAACTCTTTATGAGGCTGTTATTGTGATTTTAGGGTCCTTAAGTTGTGAGCACGCTGGGTTCCGAAAATGTTAACGGAAGAACACAAAAAGAAAGGGATGGGCTACGCACTCGAATTCCTCACGCGCTATGCTCTCAAAAAATTCAAGTTGGAACTTTTAAGCCATCAGCCATACAGTCCGGACCTTGCTAAAGTGACTTCCACTTATTCTTTTTTCTTAAGAGATACATTGCAGGGCAAAACTTCCACGACGATGATGAGATCAAATTTCAAGTTGAAATGTGGTTTCGACAACAGGCGAAAAACTTTTATGAGAATGAGATACAGAAGCTTGTACCCAGATTAACAAATGCTAGGACAACGATAATGTTTATATGACTCGGACATGCGTACAAGCTTTCAGCATATGTAAAACAAGTGACTTACAGAACAATCGAGGATGTACGACGCACTCTACCTAGACATCTAACGCCATCTCTTGGCGGTCGGGAGTATCATTCTTTGGTTATACGTGGAAAAACGATCTTTAGGAAGCGCAACGTTTTGAAAATGTGACTGGCAGCATGAAGTGAGATTTAAGATATACTGCAAATAAACATAAAAATAAACTAAATAAATAAATTTTATGGAGAAATAATTATTGACGACTGTAATATATGAGGTAAGTAATATCTGTATTTATCCATACTAATAAAAGAACACATCCCACTGTGTGCGTGTCTGTCTGTCTGTTCGCTATGGCTAGCAATATCTACGGCATGTACGAGGCTCAAAACTTTTGTGAAACTAGCCCAAAGGCTCTCATGATACACCTGAGATTCAGAATTTTAAAATTCTAATAATTAGTTGAGAAATTAATTAAAAAGCCCTAATTAAAAGAGTGGAAAAGTATTCATAATTCAACAAAACATAGATTTTTATCAAAACTCGTGATATTTCTTCAAGAAGTGAAGAGAGAGGGGGGGTGTAATAGAATTAAAGCGCTGCCAGGGTGGTAAATGTTACTGAGCTATTTTATAAAGGACTGTATCTTAAATTCTACTGGCCCTAAATACTCGAAAATTACAGAGCAAGACGCAGAAAAAAATCCCTTTCAGAAATTCTGAAAATTATTTTTTATCCTTTAAATAGTTGAAAAATCCATTAAAAATCCATTTATAAAATCTCTTTTATTTCCGTTCAAAGAAACACAGATTTTTAAGAAACCTTTCATAGCGAGAGCAGGTGTTTGCAACGACTGGCTACGGAATAATACCCCCAAACTGCAAATGATTTTTATTGATCTAGGGTTCTTTGGAATGCCAAGAATTTTTTTTTTTAATACACCATTTAGAGATTTTAAATTTATACATCTAGCTTTATCTTTAAACGATGTTTCATAATATCTAAATTTTATAAAAATCGATCCGCAAGTTTTTGTTTTAATAAAAAATTCGATTTTTAAAAAAGAAAAGAAATGCTTTGCTGAAACGCGAATCTAATATATCTTACGGGTAGATTAAAAATAAGAAAACTGACGAACCAATCAATTTGGAAATTTCAGATAGTTCATAACACATAATAAAGATTTTAAAAAGTAGGGGGCATCGAAATTCGGGGGTGGGGGGGTGGGAGAGGGGCGATAAAAAAATTGGGGATTGAAGCGCGATCAAATATTTAAAACAGTACAGTTTTCTACCGTTTTAGATCAGATTTTTGACGGAACCTTGGTATAAATATTATTTATTTAATATAAAAATTTCAAAAGTGTACTTACCACTATTTTCGAATAGTAATTTCCGCAAATCTATTAAATTCTTGCTTAAGTCTGCCCCCCCCCCCCCCTCCTTGACTAATATATCTACGAGTAGGTTGTTTAACGGAGTTTAGTTCAGAAACAGTTTTGCTATATTCGAGATAAATTTTCCTGCAAGATTTTGCAGTGCGTACACAGCACACCTGCTAAACTCTCATGTGATATATCATCGGAGAACCCTCGGACCACTCTTTCATATTATGAGCTATTCCAACCCTCACTCAAATTTGCCCCCCACCTGGGATGTCATTTTTCTAACTCTGCTCCTAATTAAGCTACAGCAAGATTCCACCTCATTTGAAGGCTTGGTCGAAGGTGAAACTTTTCACTGGCCTTCGATTGGCGAGGTATATTTTTGACCCAAGATTATTAGAGGTAATTGCCCCCGTGAGTTGGTGGAAATGCATTTTTTTATGTGACATATAGATTTAAAGCTTTTCGGCCTGTACATTACTCTCCTCTCCTCTTAACTCATATTTTCATCCGTAGAGGGCATTTTTAAGTTTTAATTTGTTCATTACAACAGCCTACAATTTTCAAAAATCATGAAAAAAATTTACGTAACAATTTTCAACAATTACGAGCTTCTCCTTCATTTTGACACAGGGAGCGGGTACGTATTTCATACAAAATCGAGTTAAAAATAAGAAATCATACAAATTTAAGGTTCATTTAAAAATATTACTACGGGGCTGAACAACGCCAGGTGGATCAGCTAGTGTTTAAATAAGGATTGTCTCTTTCAGATAAAGAGCAAATATTAGGAGCTATGATAGTATGGTGACAAGATAGACTGGGGTTTGTTATTCCTAACAATATTTAATTAAGTTAATCAATTGAATAGTTTAAATTTAAACATTAGATAAACTACACAATTGCATTATTTTCATTCCACAAAGTATTGCTACGTCAAAAACACAATTTATTTTTCATTCGAGATGTATGTTATGTAAACAGTCTAAAATTTCCTATATTTTAAGGCCGATAGATTAATGGTTTTAAAATAATAAATTAACATTCCAGATTATTGCTTCTTAAATGAATATTTTGTGGATTTTAAATAATAAACTAACATTTAAGCTTAATACTCAATTACAGAGAATAATTTTGTTTTAGGACTCTGTGAAATAAAATAACATTTATTTAAGACATAAAATGCCTTAAATTAAATACAATAAATAAATAACTTAAATCTCTTATGTTTAATCCCATAATGTATTGCCTAAAATGCATCTTATAAAAGTTATTCATAATTTCGTCCTTAGAAAATGAGTTAGATTTGAATAATTTGTTTCTTTTAAAAGCAAATTTTATAGCATTATTACATATTTTTATCAAATGCACATCATAAGTGTACTAATTCAGTATTTGAAAGATAAAACAATCAAAGTATTTTTTAGTTTTAATGATTAAGTATGAGATGCTAAAATTTCTGTATCCCTTTTTTTTTATTTTACGACAATGTTATATTAATGGAATACACCAATTGTAAAATCGTCAAGAATTCGTAGCAAGAAAGATTATTATTATTTCTATATACGTTTAACAACGAAGCGGAAAATAGAATAATTTGCCACGAAAAAGAAAGATTCAATTTAACAGAGAAAGCTTTGTGAATACAGTAACTAAAAATGGCAAATAGATAGATGTAGTTCTCCTATTTCCTTTAGTCAGTAATTGCAGCTACATTGCTTCATTGCGGTCGTTCACTTTTTTCCCTATCGGTTTACCATATTTATGCAACTAAATTAAAAAATTTCTTTTAAGAGTGTATTTTACCCTTATTGGGGCAAAAATTCTCTGTTTCTGCTCTTATGATAATGAGAACTACTATTTATTGCAGTCGAAATTATAGTTCTGTGTTATTAATCACCATCTAGAGGAAGAAAATGTAAATATATCCAAATATTTTAAATCTGTGTAGATAATAATTTTATAGTTAAAACCTTTAATAACTTAAGTATTTCCTTCTACAAAACCATCATATAAAATTGTTTAAGTACAATTTCAGTGTTATACGTACTTTTAGAAAAATCATCAAGGTTAATGTTTGAGTATTTTGCGCACACATGTTAATTTCATTTACACTGCGTTTAAACTCATCTGACACATTTTAAATCTACCCCATCTATCTATATTATAAAGGACAAACATACCTGTGCGTAACGCATACGTCATTTTGCGAATGACAACATTTTGAAATTTGAAATAAAATTTTGGTTTTTCAATTTTCTCTACTGCAAATTTTTAAACTTCTAAACATCGCACATTTTAAATTTTTGCACCGTTGTATAAGGAAAAAAAACGCTCTTTAAAATGCAATTTGTTTAAAAGCGGTATCTAAATTTATTTTTGAGATTTTTTTTTTTTTTTGGTAAAATTAATACCATTTTTCTTATTGTGGCAACAAAATCACCCCATTTCGATTGAAAGTAAACGGAAAATAGTCGAAAATAGCAGATACTGTACCTTTTTGTTGCCATTTTCTCATAAAACCTGAAAAAAAAGTAGAAATTAAAATATTGGCTATGTCAAGAATATTGTCTGTTATTCCGTGATAATGACGTCATATGCATATTGTTCTATATAAGAAGTTTAATACTGGATTGTAAAAGTGGATTGCTTTAGAGGATGCAAATGGCGTCATTTTATAAAAAATCGTGTATTTTAATTCTTAAACCTGAATTATGTTTTGAAGAAATGCGTCATTGTCACAGCCCAGCTGCTTCGAAATTGTGTCCAGGTGAAAATGCTTCACTTTTGTTATTAATGTAATCGAAATCACACACTGATAAAACGCAATGTTTTACAAAATTTTAGAGTGTATTTATAAAAGAGAGGTGACATGCAAATAATAGCGATTTATATTACAGAAATTGATGATTCTCCCCTGGATGGATTTGCTACGCCGAGTTAGACAAGTAAACAAATGATTAGTGGTTAAAATAATATCATGTTCCCGAAGATTTTGTCCAAAATTCTCTCAAATAATAAAATTTTATTGCTATTCTTTAGGACATTCTACTATAATTTTATCAAAATAACATAATTTGCTCAATTTAATTTTTCCCAATTTTATATAATCTATGTATTTAAAACACAAGTGTGTTTTTTAGTCATATGCCCTGATCTTTCTGCTGAACCAATTTTACTAACATTTCTTTTAAACTGAAAGGTCTTCATTTGTAGATGTGATCGCACTATCTGTTTTCTTTTCTTTTTATTTAACCATTTGGAAAAATGGTTATTGTTTTCGTCAGGATGGGAAATCAAAAGCATATCTGAAGGTTTTCATTGGTTTAATCTGCAATTTATTCCTGATTGGTCTATACAGTAATCTGTATTTTCCTATAATTTCAACAACGATGGATACATTCTGTTGCCACTATGACAAAAAAAAAATAATAAAAACTACAAAAAAATAATAACTGAGAAACAAATTGAGATACAGCTTTCAAACAAATTGCATTTAAAAGTAGATTTTTTTCTCTATCCGACGGTGTAAAAAGTAATAGTGTCGGATGTTTAGAAGTTTAAGAATGAAATTTCATTTAAAATTGGGCGTCAGATTTCTTGGAAATCTGACGATGGAAAATCCTTTTCCCAAACAGCCCATGAAATGCTTGGATAATACGTAAGTTTCAGATGTATAATACTTAAGTTTCATGAAATCTGACGGGTCGCAGGCGATATTTTTGGCTTGCAATTTTTACGTGTCATAACACTATTAATTTTTAATTCATGGCGTACGTAATGTAGGATCAAATCCGTGCGATTTTTTATGTCTTAAATTTTAGTCTTCAAAAAAATCGTTTTCCAAATGGTCGTTGTTATTAGATAAATTGCATTTTTTTTTCTTTTTTTTCTTTTTTTTTTTTTAATTAATATCCCCACTTTTATATTTTAATTTTAAAAGCATTTTAGGAAATTTCTTCAACATGGTGAACATTAGATAGCTTTCATTATTACAGACAAGAGATAATTAATGAGGTATTTTCATCTTTATTCATGATATTTTCTGTTAAAAATTCAAAATTGTTGATAAAAATTGCGGTTTAGTGGCGCAAAATCCTATTACGAGCAGAGTATTACATTAGGAGCATGATAACGGAAAATGACATACTGCTTTTGAAAACACGCATTTTTCCTCATAAATTTTCTATATTGTTTTTACTTCTGCATGTAGACTGAGCCTGAGTTTCAGACACTGGGCGAAGTGCTTATTTAAGTGAAAATGAAGTAATATTTAAAAGAAAACCATTATTTTCTTAGATAAAACTAAACATTTTAACACAAATCCGCCTAAAAAACATAAATTACGGAAATTTTTACTCCACGAAATTGAGATTAGAATCTCAAGTAAAGGGTGCGTCTGTTCACATAAAAGATATTGCTTACAATCGTGACTTCAAGTTTTGAGTTAAAATGATTTTTAAATGATTAAACAAAATACATTTTTTAAAATGATGAATATGGATATGAGAAGTGCATATGCAAATTTTGACTAGGTGAAAATGGCTGTTTTTCATTCCGGAATACCAAGCATAAGAGCCTCAATTGATAACCACATCCTAACAACTGATCTTTATTATATTTTACAGATTAAGTATCTATATTATAAAGAACAAACGTATCTGTGCGTAACGCTGGCGTCATTTTACGAATGGCAACACTTCACGATCAAATTTTGGTCTTGAAATTTTCGCTACCGCAATTTTTTAATCTTCTGACTATAGTACATTTCAATTTTCGTCGCATAGGGAAAAATTTTACTTTCAAATGTAATTTGTTTAAAAACTGTATCCTAATTGACTGATGTATTATCTTTTCTAAAATAATTTTTAATCATGATTTTTTTTAAAGTTTATCTTATCACGTACCGGTTTCAATACATAATAATAATAAACATTTTGCACATAAAGAAACAAACATTTTTCAGCATTTGTTTCTGACTACTTTTGCATAACGAAATTAGTACTTCCTTTATATGCAAATAAAAGAATAATATTAAAAAAACCACCAATCTAACATATTTGTGAAAGACAAATTAACGAAATTAATACTTCTTAATAAATAAAAGAACAATATTGAAATAACAGAAATGTAACATATTTGTAATCGTACATTTTAAATTTTTAGATCACCAAATAGGAATTTTTTTTTCTTCAAATGGAATTTGTTTGCAAAATTCATCTCAGTTTACTGATTGTCTATGGTTTTAAAAAAAAATTTAAAGCATGAAATATTTTTTAATTTATCTATATCGCGCGGAGCTCGTTTACGAAAGACTAATCCATTTGTCTTTAAAACAAAATAAAGAGTTCATCATTTTCTTATGCCTAATAACCATTAAAAAAACTTCCCTATGAATAAATAAATAAAAGACAAATTTAACAGACATGTATAAGCTCTGAAATTATCAGAATTTAAAAGGATGCCGTAAGTAGCAAAATCTTGGTCAAATAACTGCTAGCATGCGGCTAATAAGAAAATATCGCTTTTGATAAATTTCAAAAATTTATTTGATTGTATTTTCCATATGCAAAATGCTCTTTTAATGTAAGTGGGCAATCTAAAAAATTTATTGCAAAAAAAAAAAAAAAAAAATTATTAGTTTTCAATTAAAAAAATGTTTCCACCTATATTATTTTACCCGGGAAGCTCGGGTACGATCCCCTAATCTATATTATAAAGGACAAATATATCTGTGCGTAACGCATACGTCATTCTGCGAATGGCAACACTTTGAAATTTTAAATGAAATTTCGGTTTTGCAATTTTCGCTACTGCAAATTTTTAAACTTCTGAACATCCCACGTTTTAAATGTTTACACCGTCGTATACAGAAAAAAATGCACTTTTGAATGCAATTTGTTTGAAAGCTGTATCTCAATTTATTTTTGAGATATTAATTTTTTATAGTTTTTTAATACCAATTTTCTTATCGTGGCAACTGAAGTACTTTATTTCTATTAAAAGTGGTTCAGTTATCTTTATTGATTATATTCTTACTTATGCCATTTTCTCATTACAATTAAAAATATATATTTTTTAAATTTTGAACAAAAAATGACGTTACGCTTTAAAAAAGACACAATTTCCCTGATGATGCTGTTATATTTCACTGTTTTTTCATTTCGCTGATATTGAGTTTGAGACAATAGGCAAAATATTTCAACGACTGAAAATGACGTCATATTTAAAAGAAACAATAATTTTATTTGATAAAACAAGATATTTCCCCATGAATACGTCTAGAAGTTATAAATTTCTGGAATTTTTACGCGCAGGTACAGCGATTATACTAAGACCACAAATCACGAGTGGAAATTTTAACATGGGAAGTTGTAATAGTTGACAAACGTGACTTCAAGCTTGAAAATATATATATTAATAACCTATTGCGCGTTAAAATGTCTTTAAATGGTTAATATTGATGTGAAACGTTGAAAATGACTTGATATGTTTAGATTTAAAGGGGAAAAAATTCTATGATTATGTCAAGGTGAAATCATTTTTGCTGATTTTTTCACTCCGTAATACCAAGCATCAATTGATAACTTAATCAAAATTACTTATCTTGATTATATGTTACTGATTACGTATATGAATAAAGTTTAATTTTTCAATAATTTTAACAGTTGAAGTTTATGAAAAAAGTATTTTGTTAATCTTAGGTTAAAATATGTCTTTGAAGAGTTAAATTAACAAGTGTAAGATGGATTTTTTATTGTAATTATTGTTGTCTATATATTATAAATTTGATGCAACATTTCCTTTGTAAACATTTTCTTTCGTCGAAATTAGACGGGTTCCACCACGTATATATAAAATCCTAATGAAACAAATTTATGAAACGATTTTATGAAACGACAGAATAAACAACTGATTATGTCTCACGGCGATTTCTCCTAAAATATGGAATAATTTGCTATGTAATTAACACCAAAATTCCGTATTGATCCGCTGATCTCAAAACTGATATGAGAATTTTTAAATTCAAATTAGTTTTCGAAATATTAATTTTTTTCTAATTTTAAATACTTTCCTCTAATGATGGCAACTCAAATTTTAATCATAACAGATATTTTTTTTCTTCATATTTTTGAAAAGGTGATTACTTTAAACTAATTTGGCGACCAATTTGGCCTCCCATAAATGTATGCTAAGAAACGTATCATGTTACTATATTCATAATTCACTTTGTCTTTTTTTTTTTTTTTTTTTTTTTTTTTTTTTTTTTTTTTTTTTGATTTTATTATTATTTTATTTAATACAAAACTTTCATTTAAAACTGAAACGTTTAAAATTAATGGCTTTTACTTCTTTCTTTTTTTAAAACAAAACGAAAAGTAAAATATTAGGCACAGATATCATATACGCACTGGGGTTCCTAATTGGCGACAAAATGGCGTTATTTCGCCTGACATGGTAACCCGGCTATTGTTGCTTATTTATTAATAACTGTTTTTTTACTGTATTTCAAATGAAAATCAAATTTCAAATTAATTGCTTAAAAGGCGCAAGGCCAGCCTAGTAAAAAAGGTTCCATGCCGGGACTCGAATCCGGGACCTCAGTATAGCGCACTGACGTTCTACTGACTAAACCACATGGAACGATACCCCGAATGGAACTTCTCACTATAACAGGTTGGCAAGGCACAAGATGGAATATTTTCCGTGAGCCACCGACATGGGGCAAACACAGACTCTTAATTAAGTCCAGCATCGATTGAAACATTGGTTATTTACATTTATTTTCTTTTCATTTAAAAAATAAAATGTTATAAATTGTTTTGTTCTATAGTTATTAATTAAACTTTTTTTTATTGTTATTTCATTTTAAAAATAATAGAAAATAATTTAAAAATACATATGTAATTGGTATTCGAAAACGAAGTTTTTGCCTAATTGTCGTAAAAAAATCACGCCAAACATATGACATCTGTGCTAAATATTAAATAATGCAACAAATCATGACATATAATTTCAACTTCAAAACAATGTTTTCATGGTACTACTTAGTTATCCCGTCGACCAATTTCGCCAAATTATATAAATCGCCAAACCACTTACCGAATTACACAAATTGACATAATTTTTATTTTAAATAACGAAAAAAACAAATAAATTAGTATAACATTAATAAAAATACAAATAAAACTTCGAAATAAAAATCACTTGATGGTGTAAACACGTGTAACTTCTTTAAAGTCAAGTAAATGTGACATTTATGATCAACTATTATTGGTATTTAATCTTATAATTTGGCGATAGATTTTTGGTCGATGGGATAACCAAGTAGTACCGTTTTAATTTATCACTCGATAAATTAAAAAAAAATCTAACTGGCGAGTTAAAAAAAACTATTGGTGAGATTTGCACCCGGCTAACATAAAAGTACCAAGAATTCTTTGCAATCATGACAACTTTTATGTAGTTATATTTGAAAAAATAATTTTGATTCTTTAATCAAAATGTAAAACCATTCTTATGAAAAGCGAAGGCTCGTAATTCTTTATGGCAGTTACATGATTTGCACTATTATAATATAAATGAAGTGATGGCGATAGAATAATATTTGACAACTTATCACCTGTGGCTGGCTAATATTGAAGTACCAAAATGGCCTCCTGGAATATAAAAAAGCGAAGGAATCCGCCTGGAGCTGTTGATGATAGTCACATGACTTAGGCTATTATTGTAGAGATTGTTTCAATTTTAAAAACAGCGCAAAGAATAATATTTCCTAACTATTAAAAATTTATTTACACGTGACTATAAAAAACAGAAAAAAAAAACCCCATTAAATTTCCTATTAAATGAGTACGTGTTAAAAGCAGGAAAATTTTGAAAATGATGTCTTGAAAATTGAATTTACATTAAAAGAGAAAGGAATCTTTAAAATAATAAATACATTAATATACGTTTAACACTTTTAGGGGTACCGGGTTACCATCTCAGGCGAAATAACGCCATTTTGTCACCAATTAGGTACCCCAGTGCGTATATGATATCTATTCCTAATATTTTACTTTTCGTTTTGTTTTAAAAAAAGAAAGAAGTGAAAGCCATTAATTTTAAATGTTTCAGTTTTAAATGAAAGTTTTATAGTAAATAAAATAATAATTGTACTAAATAAAATATTAAATAAAATAATAAATGTACTTCTATTCGAAAAATGTTGAACTCAGCGAATGGCACTAGAATTCAAAAACAAATTTCGAAACACGAAAATGCTTTTTTACCCATACTTAATAAAAGGAAAATTTTCATTCCAATATTCTGGTGCCAACGTGGCATTTAAGAATTAAAATTAAGTGGTCCAAAAATGAACCACTGCCCTTGAAGGGGTTAAAGCAGTAACTTGTAGTTATTGTAGTAAATTGTATTATGTCAATCGTTTTATAACGCTGTTTAAAAATACGGGAGGCAAAGACTCTGTTTACTTAATTCATTTTATTTTAGCTTCTTTTCAAATGTTTAACTGATCTTCTTTAATCAAACCCGAAAACAACCATTTAATGTCTTGGTGGCGAGCGTAGCTTGAAGCGGGCAGAGCCTCATAGTTTCAATATAAAATCAAGTAATAGAGTGAAAATATATAATACAATAATAATCAAGTTTATGAGTACCCTTAGAATGACTGCTCAGAGGAAGGAAACTAAGTGTCTCCCTCTGAATATCCCCTGCACGTACGAACTAGTAGACTGCAGAGCTGAATTGATGTTACCAAGCGGAAAGAGTACATTGTCATTATCAGCTGAACACGCCTAAAATACGGAGGCGTATGTAAATTACTGAGAGTATAAAACGTAGCCGACGGCTGATATTGCCAATGCACACGACACAAAACTGTAAGCAGTGAGAGTATAATGGCGTACAGGTTGATAGTGCAAGTAGGAGCAGATGTAACATGAAAAGTTCGAATAAAAGTGCAAATTGTAAGATATACCAGATAATCGGAAAAGTAGAAAAAATAATTTTAACAATACAAATATAGTTTAAAGAAAGGCATGTACAGTGATATATATTATGCAAAAATATTTTGATATATATAATGATATTTGATTTTGATAATGATTTTTCTATATGTGATATATACAAAATGATTCTAAGCAATGCCAGACGACGACCTGCCAGGACAAACCTAAAGCTGCACAGGGCAGGCGCATTATGAAAAACATGAAGACTGACATAATACCAGGGGACAACTACCTGGTAAGATTGGTGAGATTAGTACGAAATTTAAAAATATTACTTATCCTGGTGTTATGACTAGGTCTATTAAGTACATTAAGAAGCTATTCTTTAACTATTTCCTATAATAAGTGGTCTTATAATATGACGTTACTGACTGTATGTTAGAGGGTACGCATAGTGAGGTCGATGCCACAGCACCACCCTTTCAAATAAGCGCTCGTGAAAACTTAAATTTTAAATATTATATATGAAAAAGGCCAGGATCCGTTTGAAAAGCCATGCTGTTGAAAACAAATTATAGAAATTAGTTAAAACTGTTCGGATTAAATCTTGAGTAAGGGCAGTTTTCCGGACCTATTTCTGATAATTTGCACATCCTTAATAATATTGCTTTAAAAATGTTTTTGACGTGAGAGGGGGGAAAAGGAAGGTGAATGCCAATTGATAATTTGGTGGATGCTTACTTCGCAAGTGAATCGTCAGTTGCAATGCCAACGATGTATGTGTGGGCAGTGACTTGGCCGAGCGAAGTTCTATGAATTGAGTTTCTTAACATAAGCCTAGTACTGAGGACTAAAGGGTGGTAAGATCTGTGGGAATGAATTCCCTGCAGGCGTGGCCCGTCGGCCTAATCGTTCGGAGTTTTCGTGGTTTTCTTCGAACCTTGGATTTCCAAGCGTTAATACGGGTTAGGTTCCCTTAGAAAGACCCCCACGAAGGGCACCCACCCTGGGCCTATATCCCTCGCGCAGATAATTGGCCGTCAAAAATCAACCAACCAACCAACCCTGCAGGCGTGAAAGGCTATTTCAGCAAACTGGATCGCAGGATTTTTCTGGATTCAGTACAAGGTTTTCCAAATAGCCAAGAGCTTTGCTTGATAGATATAATTATAGCCATTCAGCGTGCATATTGCCAAGTAATTCTGTGAGTGACAGCGTAGGTACTTTCTGTCATTTTTCCAAATATGCAGCATCAAGCTCAGTGTGTATGTAGATTTCGTAAGAAATACAGCTATTGCAGTCATTACCATGGTGCGAATTTTGAGAAATTCCTACATAACTTTTCATTATATGACCCCACGAACCCAAGAAAACCCCAACTAAAATGTTTATATGTACAGGGTGATTCAAAAAAGTTTACAAAATGACATGGTAAATCAGGCATACAACAAAGATGGCAAATCACATAGGAACATAGAGTTGCAAACCCCTTATTTAGTCACAAATACAGGGTATTTCATCCTAAATCAATTTGAGTTGACGGTAACAACTTTCAGAAAATTCAGTATAAAATATTAAAAAAATTAACAGGTATTCTCACCTTTGTTGTAAATGTGATAACACCAAACAAGAGTGGTAGAAGTTTGCATTGTACGCGCCAGCAGTCACTTGACGCCCCCACTTTTTCTACTGTGATTATCAATTCATAAGGTATCATCGATTGCTTGAGCAACATGTCTTTTCAGATCTTTTCGTGATGCTATCACATTTCACTGCAAAACAAGGTACATATCTTTGCATTTTCATTACAATGTTTTTATTTTCTCTAAATTATTATTGTAATCCCAGATTCAGATAGTATTTGCGACCCTGTAGCACCCTGTATTTGTGACTAAATAAGTGATTTGCGACCCTATGTTCTATGTATGTCTGATTCTATGTATGTCTGCCCTGTCAATTTGTAAAGTTTTTTTTTGGATTACACTATATAATGTATATATGTATATACATATATAATGTATATATGTATATACATATATAACGTATATATGTATGTATGTGTGTACTGAATTTTGTCCGAACAATGAAAGTCGCAGTTATACACGCATCGTCTTCAAACTCACCAAAAACATTGAGATGGCTAATATCTAGTCGGGGATTGCAAATGGACAAAATCAGTCCAAGGGGGTGGAGATAAGGAGGGGTTTTGTGAAAACCGAATAAAACCCATTACGTCTTAATTATAATGCATGTCAAATCAGTTTAAAGTTATTACTTCTAGAAAAGGTCCAAAAATTTACGTATGACAGATTTTGGATAAAATTAAAAAATGGTTCAAGGGACGAGTAAATAAGGTTTTAGGGGAATAAAATTCATAACTTCGTCACTTCTCAAGATATCAAATCCAATTAAACTTATAAATCTTCTTAGTATTATCTACAACTTTTACATTGACAAATTTTTGATAGGACTAACTCTTACCGAAAAATAAAATAGAAAAACGAAAACAAAAAGGGGGGGGGGTAATTGAAAAAGTAAAAAATTCATAACTTAGTCAAAGTCACAGGATAATCAGACTATATTTATTATAATATCAAATCAGACTATATTTATTATAATTTTTCTTAATATTTTCTAAAACTTTTATTTTGACAAGTTTTTGATAGGACCAATTCTTACTGCAAAAACGAATTAAACAAAAATAGGGATTGAAAAAAAAAATCGTATTAACATGTTTCTGATAAAACCAGGTCTTACAGAAAAATGAACTCGTCAAAAGTGGCCATATAAAATTGTTAATCTGGGTTTATCTCTAATCTTGATTTAGTATTTGTTGGTAAAATTAGTACTTGACTTTGAAATCTACCTGCGCCTGTAGGCCGAGCCGGCAAGGATTTTTGAGTACAGAGAACGTTTGCACTTCTATTAGTGCTTAAGATATTAATAATTTTCAGGGAAATCAAGATAAAATAGTAGAAAATTGCATTATCATATCGTCATTATTCTTACGAATTATTGTTATGAATGCAAACTTGCAATCGACCTAGTATGCGAAATCGTGAATTTTTCTCTAGAAAAGAATATTACGAATGAGTATATATATATTTTAATCTTTATGTTCAGAATTATCTCTCTCAGTGGTTTAATATATTAAATTTAAAGATTCTATGTATTTTGCATTAGATATTGTGTAACAAAAGCTACTTAATTTATTGAAATGGACTGTTTTAAAATATTTAACTCAAGATACTGAATTTAAAAAGGGATCCTGGTTTAGCTAGGTTTAACTGAGTAAATTAATACATTTTGATAGACGAAATTAGTAAATTTCGTAACGTACAAAAAAAAAAAAAGATTTTTCCCATAAAAATAGTATGGAAAAAATCTTATTTTTTCATTGCTCAGTTTTTCATTAATTTAATAAAATTCACTAATTAAATTAAAACATCCGTGTAGAGAATAACTTCCCCTTTCGATATTATGAAAATAATAATTGCAAAATATGACATTTGCAAAGTGTTTTCATTTAAAAAAGTGCAAATCATTCAGTTTCTCATTTGATTCAGCGAATTGACATCTTGAAATTTAAGTATTGAAGATAAATATAATATTTGTAAAATCCTTTTTCACAATATAATAATAATATCAGATTTTTTTTTTTTATCCACCATATTAGGTTTTACTATGAATGACAATTATTCACATAATGTAACATAGTAAGGTTAGTGCAGCAGTAATTCTCCATGTGCCTATAATTATACACATACTTTGAAAATTGAAAAAAAAAAAAAAAAAAAAAAAAAAAAAAAAAACAAGTAAGAAAAATCATGCGTTAAGCATAGATTAAAAAACACTTTCCAACACTTCCTAAATGCTTTAACAAAACTTCGTTATTTAGGGAAATAAGGTATATAAGAGAACTAAGTAAACATTTTAGAAAACGCATAAAACTTTTGAAAAACTGATTTCAGCAGTTACTGCCCATAGCAAATATTTATTCCAATTTTTTTGAACAGCCCGGTATTTGATTTGTGCGTGGATATACCGGGTGTCCTAAAAAGGACTGACTGATTTTAAAATTCAGTAACTTGCAAACGGTGACAAATATTTTAAAAATTCTTGCAGGAGGGTTATGCATGAGGTGAAAAGTTTTTTTTTACAGTGATTTTCGATTTTAGATCGAATTACAAACAATAGATGGCGCCGCTATCAATAGACGCTAAATTAAAGTTCAATTTTCGGTACCTTTTTCTGCATGGAAGAAGAGAAAGGCCAAAAAATCGAGCCTGTATTTAGCGCCTATTGTTTACAGCGCCATATATTGTTTGTAATTCAAACTAAAATTGAAAATCACTGTAAAAAAACTTTTGACCTTGTGCAAAAACCCTCCTGCAAGATTTTTTAAAATATCTGTCACCGTTTGCAAGTTATTGAATTTTAAAATCACTCATTGCTTTTTAGGACACACAGTATATAGTATATACTATATACTATATAATGGGAAAATTTAGTTTAGCAAGAAAACACATAACAGGTTGAAATTCCACTTTCAGCAGTTTATACTAATAGATGGAAACATACTTCTATACTTTTGTACAACCCTGTAGTTAACCTAGTGTCTTTATTACACGCCACTATTTAGCTAAAGTTTAATTCAAAGTAAAACACTCTTAAAACTACTGGAATCACATTTCCAAAAATTATCATTTATAGACGGCCATATATCTAATTCTTTGCGTGACCCTGTATATCATTTTATGTATGTTCTACAAACATTTCTTAGTAAACTAAATGCAGTTCCGCGTAAAAATGCATAACTCATTTAAAAACCACCTTTAAGCAATTTGCAATCATACCCAGTAACCATTACGAATTATTTTGTGTAGCCCTGTATACGAATTACAGCATTTTTACACACCATATACAATGTATAAATATAGTGAAACATAAAAGCACATAATTAAAAATGCATTCCCACCAATCGTCGCTACCGTACAGTACTTCGAATACTATATAGTAGGGGAGACCGGGGAAAGATGACGAATGTCTTAATTTTTCCGTTTCCCACTAGGTGGCAGCATCAACCGGACACTACTGGCTCTCCTATCGGCCGTTCGTTCAACAATAATATAGAGACGCTGAAATCGCCCTTTTTGTGTTAGTTATGAAGCTTTGATTGTTTACCGCTGCTACGTTATAACTTTTATGCATGTGTAAAGCATGTGTATGCATGTGCAAGCTCTGATACCGATACAGGTAAGATATATAATTTCTTTTTAATATTTATGAGGAACTTAGTTTAATTACTACCTTTTACCATGAATAAATGTCAATTAATCGCCTACCTTCATGGCAATGAAAACGAATATTTTTAAACAGGCATTCTGGGGCAAGATGACGAGCTCGTCATCCTCAGACCCTGGAAGTAGAAAACCAACGTATAAACCCTCCAGCAGAACCAGAACTTATGGCGAAAGCTGATTCTGATGCTCCAAAGGAGCCTGTTAGTGTTTTTGATTTGAAACCATTGCAAAAAGTAACACAATGTGGGTAAAAAAGCAAAAGCAAAACACTAAACTCAATCATTCTTACAAGCACACCCATTAAAGAAACAAAGGGAAAAGCAGAAGGAACAAGTAAAAATTAAATTTAAAAAATCAAAAACCCGACTACGTAAAATCGAACTAATTAATTATTTCTCATCAATGTGAAGCTATTTTTTTATATTACTTACCTATTTTTTTTTATTTACTTGTATTGATGACTTTTAAGTTGTGTTTAATTGTTACTTCCGATCTATAAACGCTGTTTTGATGAGGCCTATAGATGTCTATGGAGTTTAGAGTTGCAGTAAAGTTAGAGTTTCTACGGACATAACTTCCAGGTTGTGTAATATTTAAATGCAGCTTCTAACTGTAAAATAGTCAATGAAACATCGTCTTCATTTTGAAAGACCTATCCAATGATATGCCACTCAATATGATGAGTAATTTTTTTCCTCGACTCTACCGCCATTTTGAATTTTACGGCCGTCCTTTTGAATTTATAAAAACAAAACCTAGCCTATAACCATCGGACGGTTAAGACGAACCGATAGAGACCCCATTCATTAAAATCCATCCAGCCGTTGGAATGTTTCGAGGATATAAAGAAATCCACATACCCAGATACGCGTGAAACACATAACCCTTCATGGTAGTCGGGTAAAAACAGGAACGTTTAAAAAAACAGAGAAAAGAAGCTCGTGAAGCTAACAAGGGAGTAAAAAAACTCAAGCTAAGTTCCTGTAGGCCTAAGTCTATTAAATCCAGGCCATACAGTCGAGTTGCATCAACTTCAAAGGATGGTGTTTTCAGATGTCCTGCTTGTGACGAGGAATTTTGTGACCCACCAACAGAAGAATGGATCCAGTGCTGTAAATGGCAAGAGTGGTGGCATGAGGAATGTTCTAATTATAAAAATGGCATTTTTATTTGTGACTATTGTTATCTGCACAACTAAACACTTCAACATTACGATGCAATGCATTATGCTTAGTTTGATACTTTGTAAGATTTAAAAACAGAGTTATCATTTGTTAAACCATGTAACATATTCAAAAGATAAGATATGTTCAACCTTTTTCAGTTTTGTCATCTTGCCCCAAGGCCAAAGTCATCTTGCCCCAAGGCAAAGTCATCTTGCCTCAGTACTGGGGTTTGTTAATGCTATGAAAAAATAAAATTATCCTTTATTTTTTTTTATTTGAAAAATTAAATGGAATTATATTTAATACTACAAAGGAATACTCTAACAGCTCATGTAAAATTAATTTTACTATACATAAAAATAAATTAATAAACAACAGAAATTTTTTACATAGTCATCTTGTCCCGGCCTCCCCTATCTGAAATCTTTTGTGAGTCCCTGTAAATGCTATGCACTTCGTATTATACATGAAATAAGTTATAGAAAGCATCAGCGACGTATATCAATTTCATTATACATGAAATAATTTGACATAATTAAAATACGCAAGGGAAAAACAATTCCCTCCACCTCTATATCATTATGTAACGGAATTTTGTATGGCCCTGTAAATGGATAATAACTGTTCTTTATACCGCATATTCTGCAGAATACATATTTTAGTGCACTTCATTAATGCATATCAAATTTATTATGTTTGAAAGCATGTAACATCATTAAAAATCATTTTAAACGATTTTCTCTCATAGGCCGTAATGTAACGGAAAACTTTTGACTGTCCCTGTAAATGAACTAAACATGCTACAAAGTTTATTTGAAATAGAGTTTGTGCTATGGTAGAGGTCACTAACATCCAAAAATTTCAGAACGATCCGAGTATATTTACTGGAGTTAGAGCGTGTACAGACGGACACACGGCCAGACAAACCTGAAGTCAAAAACACTTTTCAACTTTGTTGGAAAGTATTAAAAAGAAAGTTATATATCATACTCACAAGCAACTAGATTTACTGGTGATTGGTCAAATATTCAAGCAATCACCTGAAAACTTTGGTTGCTCTTGAGTATTATTTAAAAATATTTTGTTTAACTTATCAAAGTGGGTGAACCGCTGCGGTTCTTAAATTGCCCATTAGTTGTACACGTACGTTAAATTTAAAATTATCTTATGGTATTTCATTTTTTTTTATGTGATGTTTAAGAAACTTTTTTGGAAATAACTATACGACTTAGATAAAAAATAGCAATACTATTAACTTTGACAATAACAATTAAGAGGTATTTTTTACTTTCTTCTATTTTCAAAAGAAGAAAGTATTGTGATCGAACTTTTTTTCGACTTCCGGGTTTCGACGGATTTACACGTTTTAGGGGTCAGAGATCCCCCCAAAACATGTTTATAGAAAATACCTGAGTGTCCGTGTTTTGCCATTGAACCATTAAAAAGTGTATGAAGTTATGCATAGAATTGAACAAAAATTTTTGTTTTTGGCCATGGCAAAGGTCATCCCCGAATTTGAATAAAATCCTCCGGAATGGGGCTCTGTAATAGCTATCGCTCGAAGGAGGCGCTGTAGTAGCGATTTTTGTTTAATTTTCAATATTCTACCATCGAAAAGTGTAGTTATGCATAACACTAATAAAACTAATAAAAATGAAATAATGACATTTGTAACAACATTTTGAAATATTAAAATATATGAGATAGAACAAAGTTTTAGAACTGGCACATCTAACTATTTTAATACAGAGCAATAATATGTGTAATACACATTACAATTTAGTTTCTTAAGAAATATTTTTAAAAAAATTATGCTCATCACATAATTTTTGTCGGTATAGTCAGCTACTCTGTTTGTTTCATTTGTAATTCCAGATGAAAATATACTTTGGAATTCTTTAATATCGGAACTCGAATACGTTTTATATTGATTTAAATAAAATGTTCAATGAGTAGAAATCCATACCATATTTAATTGTTTAAATGATTTCTACTTCAAATATATATTCATCAATCTTTAAGCGACGGAATTTGCAAGTAAGTTAATTGAATATTTAATTATAAATTAAACTGTTAATCTAATTCCTTCGAGTAATTATATTTATTGGAACGTAAATACCCAGTGAATTTCCTGAAGTATTTATAGGTAAGACTTTCAATTAATTTAATGATTAATACACTTGTGAACAATTAAATTAGGAGAAAGTTTCAAATAAATGTTAAGCTGTAATTTACGTATTTATCGTTACAATTTGAGATAATCTTATGATACTTTAAAGGAAAACATAAATTACGTAACTAAGCTGTTATTATTTTTTCAATTCTATTTATGAAAACCAAGCCTTTATATAAAGGCTTGGTACTTCTTTTCTTTACATCGTCAATTTATTAACAGTAAATATGGAAAAATATTTAGACAATTTAAAAAGCATAATAAAACTAGTCGGATGTGGCAATCCTAAAACTTTCTTCTATCTGATACATGTTCATACTTCCTGAAAAATACAGCATAACAGAGACACCGGTTAGATGATTTACACGAAAATCTAATTAGCAACAACTTCTAACTGAATCTGAAATTTGATGAAAATTTGTTCATTAGTTTTTGATACACAGCTATTGCGGAGATCTTAAACAATTCTGCATACCGGCGCCAACTGTTGGGCAGTTTTCACCAAACACTAATCAAGACCAATTTATATCTGGGACTAACTGATTCTTAAGTTTGAGAAAATTCACGTCTAAGTTCATGAGATACAGCTATTGCAGAAATCGTGAAAAAGGAGCGCAAACTGTTGGGCAATTTACACCAACACGTAATCAGCACAAAGTCATATTAAGGACTAACTGAATCTGAAGTTTGATGAAATTCCGCGCATTAGTTCTTTAGTTAGAGCTATTGCGGAAATCGGTTAAATCCTGCAAAATTCAGCATAACAGCGCCACCTGTTGGGCGATATACAATAAAACATAATTAGCATCAATTCGTATAAAGTACTAAATGAATCTGAAGTTTGGGGGAAATTCGTGCAGTAGTTTTTGAGAAAGAGCGATTGCGATAATCATGAATAACGCAGCATAGCAGTGCCACCTTTTAGGCGATTTACATCAAAAAGTAATCAGCACCAACTTAGATCAAGGACTAAGAGAACATGAAGTTTTATGAAAATCCGTGCATTACGTCTTGAGATGTAGCTATTGCAAAAATCGTGAAACGTGCAGCATAGCAGCACCACCTGTTGACCTATTTACACCAAAAAGTATTCAGCACGATTTTATATCAGGGACTAACTGAATCTAAAGTTTTATTAAAATCCGTTCATTAGTTCTTGAGATAGAGCGCCCACAAAATGTGTGTCACACACAGACTGACAGACTCTCAGACGGACATTTCGTAAAAACATATTTTTCGGGATCTCTGTACCCTAAAACGTGTAAATCCGCCGAAAACCGGAATTCGAAAATTTTCACGAATCCAATACTTTCTTCTTGTAAAGATAAAAGAAAGTAAAAACTAAACTAAAAATTTAAGCAATTTCGATAATACTTATAAATGTTGTAAAACTTTATTGAATATGTTCATGCATAAATAACGTTTATGTGCATATACGAAATGAATAATTTATAATTAAAATACCGTTTCTGTAGCTCTTGTAGCATAGAATAGGCAAATAAAACTAATATAAAATTCGTTTGCCATAATTTGTATTTTCTGTGTAATAATACTGAATATTGTTAGTAGTCATTAAACAGGATGAAGTCGAAACTTCATGAAATGACAGTAAAATGAAATGCCAACTTCAAGTACGTATGAACTGTGTGGCTGCACATTGTTGCCGAATTTTGTTTACTAATTCAGAAGAAATATAAAAATACTGAGAATAAAATTAAGACGATTAGAATCTTTAATCCAATTAATCAAACACATACTATGCATTTGTATATCGCAATGTAGAATTTATTTTCTATTATTTTTAAGGTACTATAAAATGTGATTTCATTTCATTCAAAGATTTCCGTGAGATTAAATTTTGTGCCAACCACAAGATTTATCAAGAAAGGGAATCAAAGCTATGTACCCTCGGGGCACGAATAAAAGTCTAGGAACATCATTTTACTATTGTTTTTATTGCTTGGATGCAGTTTGCATAAAATTCAACTTAGCCGCTTTTTTTATATTTAAGAATGCTGTGTTTGTGCATGTAAAAAAAAATAATAAAGAGAGACTTTTTTGTGAATTACTTACCGTCAACTGGGGTAATTTTGGCTATGTTCAGAATCTCTATTCTCTTATTTTATTTAAAAATGAATATAGTCGGACCTCTATTTAACGAACCTCTATTCTGCGAATTTCTCCCTTTTGTGAACTTTTCCTTGAAACCAAGAACATTTTGCAAATTTCGTCGTAAAATAACCTCCTAATAGCGAAGTGCATTCTCTATTTAACGAACTTTTTCTTGTGATCAAAATTTTTTTTTCTCCCTATTTCTCAAAATATTTCTGGACATTTCAAACTTATTCTTTCTTTTAACACAATTTATGGTATTCAATGGCCTTGAACTGGTTTTACCGGTCGCCTCTTTGTCAGCAGAGAGAATTCGGTCAGTACGGAGGACGAACACGATAGTCCCTTAGAGTAACTTTAAAAAATGTGGATACAGCTGAGAAAAAAAAAAGAAATTAACTATGATGTGCTGATTGATTATTGTATTTCATTTAATTCTGAAACTGAGACCTTGGAAACTCTAACCCAATTGGATATTTTTGACAGTGGGAAAAATAAAAACAATACAGCAATGAATTGCGATGAAGACGAATTTGATGAATATGGAAATGATCATGATGCAGGAATTAACAAAACTTCGTATGATGAAATGCTAAAATCATTTGAAACAATCCGACGCGGATTACAGTTTACAGAAAATACGCATGAAGGGTTTTTTCCTGAATTGCAAAAATGCGAAACGTATTATGGGAGAAAGCACTTTCTTAAATGAAAAACTCAGGTAAAGTTAACAGAGTTTTTCAGAAATTAAATTTAAGGGCGCATGTGGTAATGTATGGTTAAAATTATTTGTTATGATAATACTGAGTACGATAATGTCATTAAAATCCGTTAATTTTAATGTAAAACTATTTATATTAAACTGAAAATACAATGTATTCCCGGGCAATATTTTGCTTTCCTCGCAGATTTCAACGATTTAAACACATAGAAAAAATGAATTGATGATAGATATTGGTGGGTTAAATAAATAAACCAAATAGATATAATTTATAAAAAAAAGTGTGATTAATTACTTTTATTAAAATTATTTAGTGTTTATGAATTTAAAATCTGTTTTACGTAGATTAAAATATTTTAAAAGATGAATCTCTATTTAACGAATTTTCCATATAACGAACTTTTTTCCGGGATTTAGCGACTTCGTTAAATAGAGGTTCGACTGTATAATGCTAATTTTCTGTTTTCCAAGAACAAGATAAATTTGAAAAAAAAATTAAAATGATTTTAAGTGATTTTTTAAAATGATCTTTTGAGGGTTTTTGCCAAAAAAAGTTTTTGAATGTTTTAGGCGAATGTTACCTAGCATTGAGGTAACATTGGCCCATGTGTAAAACGAATGTTATAGGGCCTACCACATGATGCGGATCAAGATACCCTATTGAAAAAGACAAGGCAGGGAGGAAGAAGTATAAACCCGTAAAAAGACAGTAAATTAGTGTACATTTTAATTAAAAAAATATTACAAAACTCATAATAACGTGGATTGTTCAGGTCTGGGACTGGATACTGGTTTCTCTTAGACAAAAGTTCAGGAGGACTAATTTTTGCAACACTATCGTTCCATTTGTACACCTTCGAGTCCGGTTGTTGTGCAAGCGCCAACACTTTAACTTCTATTCCATGCAGTCAACATCACAACCTTCCTCTGATTTCAAAGTAATCCTTCCGGGTTAGATATTGCCATTAAGCAGCACAAGTACAAAATTTCCAACGTTACAGTCATCTTTGTCAACAGCTTTCTTGTTTGGTTTAGTTAAAACCATTACATTGGATGCATTTTCAGCAAAATTATTGTTTGTATAAGCGCAAATGTCTATTTTCATAAGTATACCAAAAATAAGAAAATCTTTGCCTCAAAAACATCAATGTTTAAATTCAACAAAATGAGAAAAAGCTCCCCTTCAAATATGACATTTTTTATGCATTGACAGGAACAGTCGTGTAGTCGTGATAAAAAAAAAAAAAAAAAAAAAAAAACAGAGGGTATACGCCCTAAGCAGGAGGTATACGCTCAAGGCAGAGGGCAAACCCTTGAGTGAATATACTATAGCTTTCTTGGAAAACAGAGGGTGTACGTTGTTCCTTAAAAAAAATCCTGAGGGTATACGGCGTATACCCTCCACTACATCCCTGGACAGGAAGTATATGCAAAAATTTAAATGATAATTGGTTGGGCCAATGTTACCCCCAACTTAGAAAAAATATTTAATTTTTTATCTCAGGAAAGTCAACGCATAATCTTACATTAGGCCTTGATCTATACTAATGAGGTTATAAGAAACGTACGTACCAAGGTTCAAATGAATTAATTTATAGATTGGCAGACAAAAGTTGTAACAGCTAAATTCTGACCGTCTTCACACGTTTTTGTTTGACTGGTGCTGCCACTGTGGAAACTTGGCGAATTACTTACATTGAGCAACCAGCCTCAAGCTAATGCTACCACCTATATTTTGAGATCAAGACATTGTCGATAACGTGAGCTATGTAAAAAATATAGAAGATTTAATCTTTATTCTCTTTTGGACCAAAGTAACCCTTAATGGGCCAAAGTTACCAGTTGACGGTACTTGTGTTTAAAATAAAGCGTGCATTATATATTAAAGATACGGTGTTGATAGAATTTGGCGTTATTGTCAATTTTCAATTTACTTAATGCGTTTTTTTTTTTCATTTAAGAGTTAATATAATGAATGTTATTAATTTAGTTGTCATATATATGTCGAAATGCCAAGTGAAAAAAATCCCATCTTTTGCATATGCCTTATGCTGAAATATATCTACCCTATATATCTAAAGCTCTAATGAAACGAATTTATGAAGCAACTTTATGAAATAATTTTATGAAACGACTGATTATGTTTCGTAGCTATTTCTACGAAAATATAACCGTTGACGGTGAAATTAGCACAAATTATTCGTATTAACCCGCTGACGTCAAAAGTGTTATTAGAATTTTTAAATTCGAATTAGTTTTAGAGATATTAATTTTTTTTCTAATTTTAATGAAATTTGTATAATAATGGCAACCAAATTACTCCTTTTTTGTGGAAAAAATAAAGAACATTGGAAAACTGCAGATATTATTAGATTTCTTCATTTTCTTCACTTTAAAATAAAAATAAAAATAATTTTTTATTTCAATCGATAGTGAAAGAATATTGTGATTGAATTATGTTTTTCACGAAAATTTAAAAAAATAAAAATTAGGTTTGCTTTTTGTCGCCATTTCCAAAATGAAATTGAAAAGTGAAATTATTAAAGAGACAAAGAAAAATTTAAAATAAGAATTAAACAGTCACGTAGCAGAAAATTGGAAAAATTACGTCAAAATATTTACACGTTTAGAAAGTAGGAACACTTTAAAATAATAAATTTTTACACGCGAAACGCATTTAAAGGTGATAATTATGTCATATGTAAAATGCTCCATAGAATAAAGAAAAAGAAATGCCTAAACATTTATTATCGGCATAATTAAAGTGACTAAAATAATTTAATTATTATGCGTGAATAACTTTTAATGGTGAATATTAGATAGATATTTAAAAAGCTCTTCTCAAACATTTTAAAATTAAATAATATATTTACCCGTGATTCTTAAAAGAGAAAAAAACTTAATAAATAACTTCTTACATTAGGAATGCGTTTAACAGCGAAAATTACGTCATATATTAGAACGATTGTGTTTAAAACAATTTTCAGTCCAAAGAATTTTAATGTGACGTCACATGGTATTAAAATAGAGCGGCTAGCAAATTTGTTTATATATGACTCACTTGATGCAGCATAAATGTAGGTAAATTTATGCGTAAAATACTTTTGAATTATTTTGTACGAATTACTATTCGATAAATACATATTAAAAAATTTCGGATTCTTTTTTAAAAATATAAACAATATACATTGTAAAAATAACATGAAAACATGCATGATGGTGTATTAAAATAGAGAAAATAATTGATGAATATGCTAAATCTGTTCCTGAAAAATAACTAAAGCCCGATCAAAACATAAAATATAAGTTCAAATTTTCAAAACACAATGCTTATCAATACAGTGGTTCAGAAATATATTCCGAAACAGACGAAATTTTTAATCTCGAAAATATTAGACCGGTTGGCGACTGCACAGAGTATTGCCTTATCGAATTCGCGTCTGGAATGGACTATATTCCAAATCTGGGTTCGAGGCTGAAAAAAGTCACGTGATACCGGTTATTTACCCGAAGAATTTCTAACTGATAAGAAGGGAGGCCTCTACTGTTTCCGCATGAACTGTTTCACTGGCTGGCGGGGATTTACATTACTTCTACGGAGCCTTCCCTTCTTTACGCTAGAAGTTTTTACCTTGACCACGTGATCAAAACGCAGATGGAATATCCTCCATTACAGGATTAGACAGAACATGTTTACCATATTAAAATGCAACTGGTTTGCAGAGTCATCTTGGTGGAAAACACCTGCAGACACGATTTCAAAAGTTCATCGGTAGATTTATCATTGTGTTTTCCTGCATTCAAAAGTGTGACATCATAGATGACTGGGAGCAGGAAAATCCCATGGTAACCCTATCAGTAAACCACTGAAATTGAGTTTATAAGTGTTTTCCATCAAGATATGAATTGGCAGATAAAATGCATTTTAATATGTGAATGGAGTTTTAATTAATCCGTCAACTCGATGAGGTGATGGTTTGTGCAGCCGTCGCCCAATCTATAAAGGAAGAATATTGACCATAGCGTCGTTATAAAAGTAAGAAGGATAGCGACACTTTTAACTTAACACCTTCGGGACGAGCGTCTTTTACATTATTTTTAATCTTTTATCACCGGTTTCCTAAAACAGAATTTTTTGCCTAATTGAATCGAGAAAATGCTCGGATTAAATAAGGCAAATTTTTCAATAAAAATTTACTGGTGAGAATAATCAAGGATTCTGAGCACCGTATGAGCCACGTATACGTGTCGCTCGTCCCCAAGGGGTTAAAGGTGACAGTACACCTTTAATGGTCATAAAACATGCGAAATTTGTCATGAGTTTAGCAATTTTTTATAAAAAAGATAACCACTCTAGAAGCACAAAATTTTTAGAGTATATTTAGGAGCTATTGAACTACCTTAAAAAATTTTCATTTGGATATATTATAATTTAAAAATAATGAAGGGGTCAATTTCAAAGTGCTATTTAAAACTTTTACAGTGGATAACATTTCACTGCGCTCACGATATCTCATGCTAATCCCATTATATTTGCATAAACTTTATCTTAAATTAAAGATAACACTCTGGTCTATAATATGAACTAGCGTATTTGTAATCGGTTGATTAGATAAAGAGTAATTAATATTTAATTAGAAAAATTAGAAAAACTATGAATTTTTACAAGCTTTCAATCACATAATTATTTTCAAACTAAACACAGCTTTATAGTCCTAGCTCATTTTCATGTTAATATAAATATTTATGCAGGGTAAAAATTTTAAAGCTCTACTTCAAATAGTTTTGGAGATATCATGCGCGCAAGAGTAAATAATGTCATTTTGAGAAAAAGCCGTTTAAAGATTAAATTGTATTTTTTAAATATAAAATATATAATAAAAGAAACAAAACTACATTACCATTTTAAACAAGGAGTTTTTCAAATGTGTAATTGGCCTGACTTCTCAAGGCCGTGATTTGTTAAGACAGAGATTTATGAGGCCATGACAATCTAAAAATGCCCCGTTCTATCGGAAAAACGTATGGCAAAACGATTTCAGAAGATAGCCGCATTTACAATGATCATATCATTCAATCTTCCGTAACCTGGTAATATTTTTTTTTAACTTTACTATGAACACAACATTTAAAACACATCACTATGTTTTTAGAGGCTGTGAAGCCTGAACGGGGGGTGGCGGGCATAGCTCACAGGAGGCAGAGCCCCTAGTATACATATATTTATAAAACACAGTGTAACGAATCCGGGGGGAACCCATCAATCTTATCAGTCTCCGATAAAATGAAGCCACGTTAGGCTTAATTTCGATTTGAGATGTGTATGAGAAAACTTATCTGCTTAAATATAAATCTTTTCTACCTGAAATCCCTTCTGTTCAACATAATTTTCTATAAAAGATTCAAAACTGACAAAATTTCAATGATTTACGCAGCCATTTCAGAAGTCGAGTTGAAAACAATCGTAAATAAGAAGCTGTGGTAGAGATCCATTCATTTTGTGATTCATTGAAAAGAAATTAAACAATGGAGCTAATAAAGATTAAAGGAGACGATATAAATGACGTCACTTGAAGGTGTCCCACCCCTGTTACTCATGTGACGTCAGCCGTGGGTAAACTGAAGAAAAACACCAATTGGCATGAAGAACATTTTAAAAATGCTTCCCGTTCGTTCTTTCAAAGGGGTTTATTTTCGAGATACTTCAGCAAATTCGTTTGAGCTGAAATGTGACGCAAAGATCGTACAAAAGGAGGTGAAAGACACAATTTTTACCTACCGTCCTAGGACGGGCATTTACACCAGTATATATATATATATACATATAATAGAAGAATTTATGAGTACCGATGTTTCGCAGGCCATTAAAAGTTACACTTCCTAAAAAAGGGAAGATATTAAATGTAGTTTTCTTATTTAAATAAATATACAACAAAACGACAAGTCTGTCGCTATAGCAAAGCAAAATAAAAACATAGAGAATGTTTTAAACATCTTCTGCTCTTAAGTAAACAAATATATGGAATCATTGCATAGATTTAAACCTCAAGTCTGACATCGCTTTTTCAAAATCAACAAAGAGGATAATCGCGTTAGATAAACTTTCCATTTCTTGCAAGTATCATCTGTAACGATGAATTTAGACTCTTTTCTTTAAAATGAAACATATCTATAGTTTGACTAAAGAATACTTGCGAATTATGTGTCTTTTATTGAATTTGACATTTGTTACTGAATTATGTATGAACACCAGAAAGGATTTTTTTTTTATTATTCAGCATACAGAATTTCCATATTATCAAGAACAGGCAGAAATTATGAAATATAACACGCTGAAAAATATTTACTTTTATCTATGAAATGGTACAAACAATATGAATTTAACATAAGTTTAATTTGAACAAAGTTAAGATTTAAATATGTTTGGTACACAAGCCATACATTAAAAAAAATGTTTCCAATTTGTTCATTCATGTATGGCCACATAGTTCCTAATGATTTGTGATATATAAGTAATTCACTAAATTCATATGATTTTAACACATATTTAAATTGAAAGTGACTGTGAGGATAGCATATACAAATTTGCACCGAAGTTAATAAATATCTATGTGCAATATTGTCAACTACTACACAATAGGTGTAGAAACTACATATTAGAGATGGGCAACATCGTTTCTTTTAAGGAATCGTTCACCGAAAGGAACGAGTTCATTGGAGTCGTTCCTTTTGAAATCGTTCCGAAAAAAGGAACGATTCCGAGAAAAAGGAACGATTCCGAGAAAAATGAACGATTTCGAGAAAAAAAGAACGATTCCAAGAAAAAAAGAAGGATTTTGAAAAATAAAGGATTCCAAGGCGAAAAAAACACTTCCGAGATAAAGAGAACCACATGCAATCCATAATATTTTTTACTAATTTATTTTCTTATGTACCCATCCATTTTCTTAGGCATCCAGTCGCTTTAATTTTGTAATGTTTTAGACAGATGATTTTGTTTTTAAGAGTTCATTTCATTGATTAATGTGTGCAATTAATTTGCAGTTATTTCTAACTTTATAAGCATAATTCCTCTTGTAAATTTAAGGGCGGTGCAAGGTCTATTCGATTTTCAGTGTAATCATTGGTTTCTCTTGAAAATATGTCGTCAAATGACCGTCGATTTATATTATTATTTTATACAGTGTGTCTTTACTCTCAACGATGTTCAGTGGCTAAGTCCTAAACCGTTAGTCATAGACCTATAGTTCCAATTACAAAAATGTTTTAAATAAGGTAAAAAATTATTCTGAAAGTCGTTTGGATCAATAAAAATATTTCTAAAAAAGTTACGAAATTTAATTTTTTATACGGTCCTCCGCCCTATAAGAGATATTTAGTAAAAATTTCCTGTTCTCTTAAAAGAAAGACAAAAAAAGTCCCATTCATCTAACACTAAAATTCATGAACTTATACGAAACTTTGAAATGCAAGACTTATGCCACTTTTCTGCATCCGAATACACATGAGTTTAGCCATGCTTCTAGGGGTCGTAAACAAAGTGCTTAAAGTATTTGAAGGATTTATTTCACGTATAGCTGCGCTTTGAAAGAAATCGTATTACGACAGATTTTTGTAAGGATTTGAAGCTGTTTTTTTTCATGATTTTTTTAACAAAAACTATGCTATTTTTATAAGTTTTTTCAAAGGAATTTTCAAATTTCTTGTTGAAAGTCGCTTGTCACCACAAATTCAGAAAGGTAATTTCCGCTTTATTAAAATATCAAAATTTCTGCCAATAAATAAGGCAATTTTTTTAATTGTAAAATAGTGGTGACAAAGTAATTAATGTAAGCATGAGCAATTATTTTGACCGTTGCGTGAACGCAACACCAGCGGGTAACGGGTTAACTTGAAACGATCGTATGTATGTCTTTCCAGTTCAAAATTTGTACTCGAAATTCAACTCACTTTAAAATATGCGATCGAGGTTAAATTTTACATATTGACGTAAATCAGATGCCAATGTAATATTATTATGATTTTCAGTGCTTACCATTATGTACTTATTTTACAGGGTAACACAAAAAATTTCGGATAGATTACTGCCAACAAGTTTTCTAAAAAGTTTTAGATTAGATAACACAAGACTGCGATGGTTGTGTTTTTTTATTTTTAAAATTATGTATTTTTAAAATTATGATTTTTATGTATTTTTTAGCGCTGAATCCGAAAATTATCTTCATTTTTAACCATCATGTCAGAATTTTTCGCAAATAGTAAATTTCAAAATTGAAAAAATAGCTAATACTATAAAATAGAGTCGATGGTTGTATTTTTTAACTTTTACGACTGATTTGTATGTGCTTTTTAGCACTGAATGTAAAAATTACCTTCATATTTAACCATCATGTTAGACTTTTTTGCTCGGGGATCCGATGATGTGGGAAGGGAAGAGGTTCAATTAAAACTTTGAACTTTTAAACTTTGAAATTTACGATTTGCGAAAATTCCTGACGTGATGGTTAAAAATGAAGGTCATTTTCGGATTCAATAGTAAAAAATACATAAAAATCAATTATCAAAAGTTAAAGAAATAACAATCACATCTATTTTATACTATCAGAATCAGATTTCCGAAATTTTTTCACTTTTTAGCTTTCAAATTTACGATTTGCAAAAAATCTGTACTTTGTGATAAAAAATGAAGGCTATTTTTGGATTCAGTGTGTAAAGAATCGAGGCTGTTGCTTTTCAACATTTTATTTAACGAAAATTCTATTATTTTTTTCCCTGTTATATGTTTAGTACAAGCTGTATATTTTGCATTAATATTTCAGAATGATTATAGATTTCAAATTTATAATGCAATGTAAATTTTACTATCAACTATATTTTTTATATATCTGAAGATTATTTATATTTCTAGTAAATTTGTAAATGACCCCTATTTCGCAGCAAAAAATATGCTCCAAGTTGAAACAGCCATTACTTCGGTCAATTTTAGTCGTAGAATAATAGGACTTTTATTTGTCTTACTTGTAAGTGTAATAGGAAAGTTTTACTAACTATAACTTGAAGGACCGGGGGATCGTATAAAAAATTAAATTTCATAATTTTTCAAGAAATGATTCTATTGACCCAAATCACTTTTTAAATACTTCTTTACCCCCATTTGAAACATTTTTGTAATCGGAACTATATGGCTATGATTAACGGTTTAGGAATTAGCTATTGGACATCGTTGAGAGTGGACATCCTGTATAGGAAACTTTATTATTGCTCTGATATTTGTCACCAGGGTCTAGGAATTTTTAGTCTCATAGATTCCTCTTCAAAATCTACCACTAGATAATCTTAATTTCATTTTTCATTCTCAATCTCATTTTTCATTTGGATGGCCCTACTGGTTTTGATATGTAACTAGTTAAAGTAGATTACATTTTTGTTCCAGTGTCCGTACTTTCAATAACTTTATGCCCTTTATCGTCTTTCTCCTCAGCTCCCTAACTTTACGCACACAGGATATTTCGCATAATTCATCAACCTTATTATCACCGCCTTCAGTATCTGGTTCAGAAGTGAAACACCCTATTCTATAGCAATCATCTTGTAGTGCAATTCAGTGATATATATCAATTTTAATGCATTTGAAATAGCTTAATATCATTAAAATGCGCTGCAAACGATTTTTTCCCGGTGACCATAATGTAACGAAATACTTTTGAGTGCCCCTGTAAATAAACTATTAATTCTACACTCTTCATATTGAATACCAAACATCCCATGGTAAACATCATTAACATATGTCAATTGCATGGGAATCCGAGTATATTTATGGGAGTTAGGTATATTTCACACTGAGACCACAGAACGACACAAAGCGCAACATGAAGTGCAAAAACCGGTCGAAACAAAGAACGAAGTTGTTGCAAACTTGTTTTAAACCAGTTTTTCTAGCGAATTCAAGCGACATGTCTTATGTGTCGCCTTAGTGTGTGACTTGCCTTAGAGCGTGAACAGACGGTCTGACGGACAGACAAACCCCATTTCTAAACACTAAATTTATTGGAAAGAGTTAAAAAGTAAAGCACGTTTTTGCACATTGTCTTTCCTGAGTGACTGATGTATGTCTTGTCTTTTACCCTAACATCGCTATTTGTGAACTGCTGTTAACTACGTAGAATTTCAATAAACTTACAACACTTTTTGAATCTCCAATTTCAGGAGAACCTACAGGAATTTCTCTAATTTCACACCCTCATCCGCCGTCACCCTCTCTCCACTTATATCATACAGAACCTCAGTTCGGTGTGAGTGAATTGCAATCCTAATATGTTTGTTGGGATTGGGATCTTTGGAGCTTCATAACTCATGAAGTCATGGAACACTTGTGTTACACGAAAGGGTAGAAGTTCCTTCAGATGATTTGTAAACAGATTCATTAGCAGGGCTATGGCTAGTGATATTTATAAGATAATATTATATGCATTAATATTATAATATATATATATATAGTAATATATATGATTTTATTCATATATAGTACATATTATCTCCGCCAAAAGATATGGTGATTCACTAAACTTCAAAGTTCTATTTCTTTAAATTTGAAATTTGCTAACATTTTAACTGAAAAACGGTTTATTGGTTTAATTAAATTAAACAAATTAAAAGTATGTCCATTATTATTACAGAGTGTAGTACTATATAAAGAACTATCCTTTTGACGATGTTTCGGCCGTTGAATGAAAGATATCTGTTGCAAACGTGTTATAGATAATTCCAACCTTAATTTTTTGAGAATTTGACTATTTTTTATTCGGAGTTAAACTTTTTATTCTCAAAACTATTTAAAATAGATAAAACATTTTGTTAAATTCGAACTTTTCAGAAAACTTTATGTAATTTAAGAAAAAAAAGAAAATAAATAAATAAATCTTCTAAGTGAAAATAATAACAATAAGAAAGGAAAATACATAAAATTTAGTATCGTATTTGCACTAAGTTTTACCTCAATAAAAACGGAAATTTGGTATTAGGCTTGAAACATTAAATTTAGTTTAGCATGAAGGGAGCCTCGATTTGATCGAAATTAAACTCAGATATGTATTATCTATCACCACAGTAACAGGCATTAATCGTGGCATTGATTTCAGGATTTACGAGTATCAATAACGATCAAGAAATCTGAATTATTATAAGAAATTATTACGATAAACGATTTTTTTAGCTTTTATTTTACGTTGAATTAAAACAAAGTCACAGTTATTTAAATTCTAATTATTTAGCAAGAAATAGAAGTAAAATAACAATTGAAAAAACTGTACAAAATCACAACGTGCATTCTTTGAAAACCAATAAATAAATTTGTATATTGTAAAACTTTTTAAATGCAATATTAACCTTCCTCATACCAGACCGGTGCAACAGACCCGATAGATACATTCAAATTGATTTTTCACATTTTAAAAAATGAAAATTTTGTAAATATGTGACTTTTTCTGGAATGTTCTACTCAAAAGAATAGAACATCCCAGAAAAAAACCATATTTACAGAAATTTCAGTTTTTAAAATAAATTAGAAATATCATTATAAATGTACCTGTCGGGGCCATTGAACCCCTCTGGTAGGCGGAGGGTTAACATAAATCTATTAAACCGAAACAAGCATAAAATATGCAGCTTTATATATGTCGCAGTGTTGGAGAAAGTCCGATAATCTATATGTAGCACGTGATTTTTCTTTCCCGTTTTCATACTCAAAACGGTCATTAAGAGAGCGAACCGCGGTTAAATTATTTCAATCCCACCCACCACTGTTACTGTTATCTTATTATTATTATTAGACATTATGCTTTTTGAAATATTCATTATCTTAAGAAAGAAAGAAACGTTTTACAAAAATTCCTTGTTCTAACAGATTTTACTCTATGTAATAAACCTCAATGTAAGTAGATTAAAACAACAATCTTAGGGAGTTTCGAGATTTTTTTAATCATCTTCTTCAGGAGAGAAAAACAAGACGCCAAACTGTGGAAATAAAGTGGTACTCGAGCTCTCGTAGCTGGTCATATATTTATTTTGACAAAGAGGATTATCAAATTGAAATTATGTTTGAGGAAAAAACATGAAATAGTGAAATATGCATGAAAGTGCGTAACTCTACAATTATTAAAATAATTGAAAATCAGTTATTATTATCCTATTAAAATGCAATTTTTGTGGCCTAGTTATATATTTCTTACATTATTCAAAACTGTTTCTAGTCAGATTTAAAAAAATATTTTTCACTAGTAATTCAACAAGCATTTTCTTTGTTTTTCTTAAGGCTGTTCTTAAGTGATCTGCTCAACAAGCGTAAAACGTTTTGACACATTTACAAATTCATTTTTTAACGGAAAGATATAAAATTGGAATGTTTGACCATGGAAGAGATTTGGAATCGAACTGTGTTTTCCATCTTTTGATCAGTAAATTACCCATTGAGTTATAATCGATTTTGATCACGTGACAAACATGTTTTTCACCCATTTTTGAGAAATTATGCCTCTTTCGCACGGAAATTCGGTTCAAAACGCCCACTTTGACACTATTTTCTGAAAGGCCTATTGCGTTTGCAAAAAAACGGAAAAACAGCTCGATTACATAGTTTCTGAACAACAACACCTGTTCGTTTCATGCATTTCCGAATAAAATTAAATTAAAACTTTTGTCACAAATTTATCCTTTTGGATTTGAGAACAGCCTTAAGAATTCATTTAGAAAAAAATCATTTCGTATGATACATTTACCAACTAGAAAATGTATTAGTGTATTAAAGTACACATGGTGTTCCATTACCCTCGGGGTCCAGGTACTCAATCGGTAAAGCACGTAAAGTTTCTGTGTTCGAATCCCATCTTGGGCACTTTTTCACTCAGGTGTAAAAAATCCAATTCGTATAAAATATTTTGTTTAATTATTTCTTTCAGATTAATTTAGCACAAGCAAGATGAAATAGTAATGTTTATTAAACGCCCTACTCCGCCCCGCACTTCAATTTCTTTTTTCTTTCTTTCTTTACTTTTCTTTTTTTTTCTTTTTTTTGAGGAGGGGGGGGGGAGGGGCACACACATTAGAAGGATATCTTGGCAATAAAGTCAGCTTTAATAGAATCAAAATCTGTTATTTTGAAATAAAATGGCGTATTTTAATTTATTAAAACTGGCCAGTCTACAAGAAAAGAACCGATTCGCGAGGAATCGGTCCTTTTCGGAACGGTTCCTCGGATTCGGTCCTTTTTGGAACGATTCCGAAATGGACCGACTTCGAGGAATCGGTCCTTTTCGGAGTCGGTACATTTTGGACCGATTCCGAGGAATCGTTCCGAAAAGGAGCGATTCCGAGGAGTCGTTCCTTTTCGGACTCGTTCCAAAAAGAACGATTCCGAGGAACCGTTCCAAAAAGGATCGAATCCGAGGAACCGTTCCAAAAAGGACCGAATCCGAGGAACCGTTCCAAAAAGGACCGAATCCGAGGAGTCGTTCCTTTTCGGACTCGTTCCGAAAAGGACCGGTTCCTTTTTACAGAATGGAATCCTTCCTTCAGTTTCACAGCCGGAATCGTTCCTTTGGAGTCGTTCCTCAACAAATGACACATCTCTACTACACATCATTCATTTTCTAGTATACATTGAACCTTGTTCACTGTACATTGCACTTTCATATGTATAATTTTCCCATTATTATTTTGTTTTGATTTTCATTTTGTACAGTTTAGAATTTTGTGCACTGTGTTTTAAGTAAAAATAATCAATTGACATTATGTAAAAAAAAATATGATGATAACTTAAAAACGCACATTTTATTCAACTTAAAGGATGATTGGAGACATCCTTTAAGTTGAATTGAAGGATTCAATGTGTATTATTTAATATTAAAATATCGGATGATTTTAATATTAAATAATAATAATAATAATAATGAAGCCATGCATTATTCTATACGACTTTTGATTTTTTTTAAATTAGTAAAACTTTTCTTTGTGCATAGTGATATTTTTATGTTTGATATGTTAATGTGCCTCAATAATAAAAGTTTTTCACAATTATCACCGTTTAGATTGTTTTACTTTGAGCGTGTTCATAATATTAGTGAGTACACTTGACATCTTAAAATTATAGATTTTTTTAACTTGAACTACGCATTAATATTCATAAATTTGGGCACACCTGTATACATATATATATAAAACTTATTTAAAATGATAATTTAAAAATGTCTTTATTTTTTAGTTTTTTCTTGAAAATAAAATAACAGTTAATCTCGCGTTAATTTGTGAAATATGATAATATAAATCATGCCATTAAATGTCACGTTATTTAAAAAAAAAGAATAATGAAACCCAATATTTCTTCCTAAAAATAGAAATGCAAAAGTTATAATGTATTGCGCTTCAAGGAGAAAAATAGTTTGGAATATTTAAATATTTTTTAGCTTTTCATTAACAAATGTACAGAATCGTTTTACAGTTTTCAATTGCATCTCTGACATCATTCTTTACAATGAAACTATGAATATAATTACATTACATAAACTTCCTATTCCAAGTAAATCTCATTTCAAAAGAGGATGTCGGATTTTTTAATTTACATTGCAACATATCTATACTTTGACCTTAGAATAGACCTTAAATTTACGTTTGAAAATAATACATGAAAATCGTTTGCTAGAAATAGAGAATTCTGAAATGATCAGAAATAGTCATAACTTAAAAGAGACAATATTTAACGAAATGTTTATATTTTTACGGGGGCGTATCATATGCTAGCAGCAGGTCTAAATAAAATACGGATATTTTTAACACTCTTTTGAGCAATGATAAAAAAAAAATCTAATAAATAAATGTTACAAAAAGTTTGAAAATATTCAGTTCATAAAAAGTGAAAATAACTGAATTATTGCAATATTTTCCGGTTTTGAGAAAACTGCTTTTAAATTCTGATTTCAAGTTTTTATGCTTTTCAATTTCAGTATTTGAAGTAGAATGTATAGGAAGGTATGCATATATGTAAAGTACATTTGTGACATCTGTTTTTCAAAATCCATCAAGTAAACAATCTCATTAGATAAACTTACCCACTGCAAATATATCTCATTTAAACACAGGTTCTTATCTTTATATCATAATTTATGTATTTTTTATGCAAAATAAAGTGTTAGTTTGCATTGAACTTTGCATTTGTTAATGAAATAAAAAAACACATCAAAGTACATTTTCCTTTGTCCAATATACAGAATTTTGAAATTATCACGGACGATCAGTTGCTATAAAGTTGAATACTCGAAGAAATGTTTGTACTGTTACAATATTTGAAACATAATATGAGCATCTGTAAATTAGATATAAATATCATAAATACAAGCCATTCTAATACAAGCCATTTTAAATTTAACTTTCAAAATGTAGCAATTCCATACAAGCTAAATCGTTGTTTAAGATAATATTAATTTATTAACCTGAAATTTTCTACGTAATACATACTGACTAAACACTTTATATTGAATATGAAATTATCTGATACGTAATAATAATAATAGTTGTCTTTAATGTATATATGAGCCGTTGATTTTCACAGTAGCGAAAGTCCATTTGTGAAAAATATAGTTAAAGCTAAATCTTTTAACAAATTAATATAAAAACTATGTTTTTAATTAATTCAAAATAAATTTCTTTTAATATCAGTATTAAATGAAATATCTAAATTTTTGTTATTGTAATTATATACCATTTAAAGAAAATCAACTTTTCAAATAAGTCATTGCTTTCGAAAGTAGAGAAAGTTCAATAAAGCATTGAAAAAAAAAAAAAAAAAAAAAAAAAAAAAAAAACATGTTTTTCAGCTAAAGCATAAAAACATTATTTCATATTAAATTTACATGAAATAGGGCCACAGATAATATATAATATGTCTGAAATGTTTACAAATATACATATTTTTTTTATTATTTTCAAAAAACATTCAACAAACTAGCAATAACAAATATCTACTTGCCCTTAATTAGAAATAGACAGCTCAGGTGAATGTATGTATGTATGTTTTTATTTTTATTACATTTCACTATTAATTAAGAAGTATCTCTACACGTTTTACAAAAACAAAAGAAAATTTTAAATGAATCATTTTTTTTAAGATTAAAAAAAATCAAAGTGAATTAAAATTACTCATTTTTATTCTTCCCGCTTTTAATTAAAGAATATAGATATTTGTTGTATAGATTTTAATCTCTATTTCGACGTCGCTCTTTAAAAATCTACTAAATAAATAATTGCATTATATAAACTTTCTTTTCCTGCTGAATCTCTTCTCAAAATATGAAATCAGATTTTTCTTTTTACATTGTTATATGTACTTTGATTTTTATCTTACATTTATGCTTCAGTTAATTAATCGGAGTAAAATCGAGTTAATCTAGATCCTATTTATTAAAATCAATAGTTTTTCCTAATTCTGTTGGCATCAGCTGTTTGCGAATAGCCGGCATAGCAGGACGTGAGTTCCCTTCGCTGCACGAGCCGCCGATAGAAAATAGAAGTATGTAAAACCGAGAAAATTATACAAAAATCAATATCATAGCGTCTCTTTACCGCAGAATATTTCAAATTCAAGGAAGACCTGCTGGCAATAGCCAAAATTATGCACAAAAAATTTGGTTCAAGACTATGCATAACTTTATACACTTTTCTATAGCAAAATAAAGAAAATGTCACAAAAATCACCATCACAGAAACCCTTTCCGGCAGAATATTTTCAAATTCAAGGAGAAACTGCTGGCCACAGCAAATACATGCACAAAAAAATTGGTTCAATTCTATGCATATACTTATTGATGGTACAATAATGAAAATGGCACAGACATCGCTATTACAGCGTCCCCTTACGGCGGAATATTTCCAAATCAAAGGAGAATCTAGTGCACATTGCCAAAAATATACACAAAAAATTTGGTTCAGTTCTATGCATAACTTCATACACTTTTCGATGGTACAATAATAAAATTCACTCAAAAATCGCTATTACAGCGTTCCCTTCCGGTAGAAATTTTTCAAATTCTGGGAGTGCTGGCCATAGCCAAAAACTTACAAAAAAAAAAAAAATGATTCAATTCTCCATAACTTCATACACTTTTCGATTGTACAATAATGAAAATGGCACAGATATTGCTATTACAGCGCCCCTTCCCGGCAGGATATTTCTAAATTGAAGGAGGACCTGCTTGCCACAGCCAAATATATACACAAAATAATTGATTCAATTTTATGCGTAACTTCATACACTTTTCGATAGTACAATGGTTACACACGGATAGACGGACACACGGATGGACAGACAGACATTTTGTATAGACATGTTTTTGGGGGATCTCTGACCCCTAAAACTTGAAAATCTGTCGAAAACTGGAAGTTGAAAGAAATTTCAATTACAATACTTTCTTCTATTGAAGATAGAAGAAAGTAAAAACAAGAAAAAATTGCACGGTAGACCAGCGCTTTTTTATACCTACTTTTGATTATTTGATTTACTTTAATTTTGTATTTCAAGAATTCGTAATTTTACAACATGTATTTCTTAAAGTATAGTTTGTATCATCCAATTTAGTTTAATCCCATTTAAAACAGCATGAAAATCAAGCTTTTAAATTCATGTCGGGTGTGTAACAGAGACCTACGATTGGGGAACGGTTACACAGCCCTTTATATCAGTTAAGGGATTGTAAAATATATTTTCGATAACATGATGAATTATTTTTTTTTTTTTTTTTGTTTACAATAAGATGCTATATTACTCCATAAATAAACCATTATTAACTCTTTAAATGCAGAAAAGTATCAATGTTTTCTAAAAAATATTAAATACGAATCAATGTTATCTCCAATGTTATCTCCAAACGCAAATAAATACAACAAATTGAAAAATATTTATCCAAAAATGCAGTAAAAAAGTACGAAACAGAATTATTTTAATATTTTCTGTTTTCAAGTAAACGAATAAAAACGACTTTTAAATAACCAAATACTTCATTTTTCCAAAGAAAAACACTTTTATAAAAATGTTGTATATATGTTTGTAATAAAATCTCACTTCCGATTGATCAGGGAGGTGTGTGAAATATTCTGGCAAGATTGTAAACAATAATATGTGGTTGATTCTATAAAAAGGTACATCGAAGTTCAAAAAGCAAAATTTTAAGGAAATTGAGTTTGAATTTTACGTATGTAATATTTATGTAATATGTAAAAAAACTGAATTACTTAATTTGTTTAACTTCGTAAAGTAATATACCATTCGAAAGGGGTAAATGAAGGATTCAAAATATTAAAAAATAAAAACAAATCTTTTTCATAAATTTGACTTCCAGCTGTCCTTAAGTACTTATAACCACAAAACATATTTCGATTTTTTTGTATCTAATATATTTTATAATTTTTTTTTTCAGTAAGATATTATATTACGCCATAAATAAACCATTATTACCGCTTTAATTACGAAAAAACATTACCGTTTTCTAAAACAGGTCTCCAAAGAATCAATAAATGCAAAAAATAGAAAACATTTATTTAAAAAGTAAAATTATTTAGTAAAGTTATCGAGTAAAATAGTACGAGATAGAATTATTTTAATATTTTCCGCTTTAAAGTAACAAATCTATGCAATCATTGTACAGATTAAAATATGGTTCCGATATTGCTCTTTCAAAATCAACCAAAAGTATAATCCCTTTACGTAAATTTTCCATTCCGAGTGAATCTCATTTCAAAAAGATGAAGTCAGATTCTTCTTTTTACATCGTAAGATATGTATGCTTTGACAACAGAATAGAAAATAAAATGTTTGGATTGAACTGAATTTGATATTTCTCATCGAATTACAAAATGTAAAATAATAATCAATACATAATTTTAATTAATTTTCCAATTAATTTTTCGCAGAGAAATTACGTTTGAAATTATAAAATATTTAATACGTGATTTATCACATTGCTATCTAACGCTAGAACCAACAGAAGGGAAAATATCCAAGTTGGGAATCGACCTGGTTTGTACTGCAGCTGCAGCCTTACCAACATATATGAGTGAGAGATGCTAAGCTGTGTCTCATCCTCGTAGCTTAAATGGTAAGAGCACTTGGAGAGATTTCAAGGGTTCCGGGTTCGATTCCCGGCTTGGGTATTTTTCACTCTTTTGGTTCTACGTTTAGATAGCAGTGTGATAAATCACGTAGTAAATATTCAATAATTTCAAGCGTAATTTCACTGGTGAAAATTAATTGAAAACTTAATTAAAATTATGTATGTGTTCACCGATGCTGGGTTTATTTGTGGCTCTTGTTTCGCAGCAGGGTTGTGTACTCATGAAGATTATTCCACCTTGTCCTGCAGTCGTGGGGTTAGCAACATATATGAGTGAGAGATGCTAATCTGGATATCGTCCTTGTAGCTTAACTGGTAGAGCACTTGGAACGCTATTCCAAGGGTTCCGGGTTTGATTCCCTGCATGGATATTTTTCACTCTGTTGTTTCTACGCTTAGATAACAATGTGATAAATCCCCTATTAAATATTTTTAATCAATATTTGTCCAAAGAAAGGAATAGATATACCTCCCAGCTCCCAAAAAACAAATGGAAAAGAAGAATATTAATCTTAAAAAAAAAAAAAAAAAAAAAAAAACGAGAAAAATTGCACGGTAGACACAAGGGCCTTTTTAAATACTTTTGATTATTTGATTTTCCCTAAATTTTTGTATTTCGCTTATTAAACAGGAATTGGTAATTGTGCAACATGTGTTTCTTAGAGTATAGTTTGTCTCATCCAATTTAATTTAGTCCCATTTAATAAATTATGATAATCAAGTTTTTAGATTTATGTCGGGAATGTAACAATGACCCACGGGGCACGTAACACAGCCCTTTATAATATATCAGCTAAGTGATTGTAAAATATATTTTCAATAAGATGATAAACTATTTTTTTTATTTGCAGTAAGATGCTATATTACGCCATAAATAAACCATTATTACCTCTTTAATTGCAGAAAAATATCAATGTTTTCTACAAAGTGTTAAATACGAATCAATGTATCTCCAAACTAGTTGGATGTGCCAATCCCAAAACTTTCTTCTATCTTATACATCTTAATATTTCAAAACCTAGTTACACATGTTAATACTTCAATATTATTAGTTCAATACTATACCAACTTTGATTTTCATCTTAAATTTCTGCTCAAGTCAATTAAACGGACTAAAAACGAGTTAATCTATATCATGATATTTGTTAAAATTATTAATTTTTCCTTATTCTGTCGTTATCAGCTGTTTGCGAATAGCCGGCATAGCAGGAAGCGAGTTCCCGCCGCTGCATGAGCCGCCGATGCACAATAGAACTACGAAAAATCAAGAAAAGTATACAAAAATCGCTAGCACGGGGCCCCTTTACCGCGCAATATTTCCAAATTCAAGGAGAACCTGTTGGCCAAAGCCAAAAACAAGCACAAACATTTTGGTTCAATTGTATGCATAATTTTATACGCTGTTCGATGGTACAATAAAGAAAATGGCACAGAGATCGGAATTATAGCGCCCCCTTCTTTTGGAATTTTTTCAAGTTCAGGGAGGACTTGTTTGCCATAGCCAGAAACATGCACAAAAAATTTGGTTCAATTATATGGATAACTTCATAAACTTTTCGATGGTACAATAATGAAAATGGTACAGACATCGCAATTATAGTGCCCCCTTCCGGCAGAATTTTTCCAAATTCAGGGAGGACCTTCGTGACATGACCAAAAATAAACACATAAAATTTGGTTCAATTCTATGCATAACTTCATACACTTTTCGGCGGTATAATATTCAAAATGGCACAAAAATTGTACAAAAATCGCTATTACAGCGCCCTCTACGAGCGATTTTTTTACAAATTAAGGGAGGACCTCCTTGCCATAGCCAAGAACTTAAAAATTTTTTTTGGTTCAATTCCATGCATAACTTCATACACTTTTCGATGGTGCAATATTCAAAATCGCACAAAAATCGCTATTACAGCGCCCCCTAACGGCGATTTTTTTTTCAAATTCATGGAGGACCTGCTTGCCATATCCAAAAACTTAAAATAAAAATTTGGTTTAATTCTATGCATAACTTCATACACTTTTGGACGGTACAATATTCAAAATCGCACAAAAATCGCTATTACAGCGCCCCCTACCGGCGAATTTTTTCCAAATTCAGGGAGGACCTTCTTGCCATAGCCAAAAACTTAAAATAAAAATTTGGTTTGATTCTATGCATAACTTCATACACTTTTCGATGGTACAATATTCAAAATCGCACAAAAAACGCATTTACAGCGCCCCTACCGGCGAATTTTTTCCAAATTCAGGGAGGACCTGTTTGTCATATCCAAAAACTTAAACTAAAAATTTGGTTCAATTCTATGCATAACTCCATACACTTTTGGATGGTACAATATTCAAAATCGCACAAAAATTGTTATATCAGCGCCCCCTACCGGCGAATTTTTTCCAAATTCCGGGAGGACCTGCTTGCCATAGCCAAAAACTTATAATAAAATTTTGGTTTAATTCTATACATAACTTCATACACTTTTTGATGGTACAATGGCGACAGACAGACGGACAGACGGACAGACGGACACACAGACAGACAGACATTTTCTATAAACATGTTTTTTGGAATCTCTGACCCCTAAAACATGCAAATCCGTCGAAAAAAATTTCGATTACAATACTTTCTTCTATTGAAGACAGAAGAAAGTAAAAAGCAAATAAATACAACAAATAGTAAAATATTTATCCAAAAAGGGAGTAAAAAAGTACCAAACAGAATTATTTTAATATTCTCTGCTATCAAGTAAACAAATCTATCCAATCGTTGCTTAGATTTAAAATTTAATTCCGATGTCTCTCTTTTAAAATCAACCAAGTGTATAATCCCTTTACGTAAATTTTCCATTCCAAGTGAATCTCATTTCAAAAAGATGAAGTCAGATTCTTCTTTTTACATTGTAAGATATGTATGCTTTGACTACAGGATAGAAACGAAAATGTTTGGATTGAACTGAATTTGACATTTCTCAACGAATTACAAAATGTTAAAAAATAATCGTATTCGTCCAAAGGAAGGAATAACTACACCCCCTCTCCCCCCCCCCCCCCCCACAAAAAAAAAAATAGAAAAGAAGAATATTAATCTAAAAAAAACGATTAAAATTGCACGGTAGAACCAGGGCCTTTTTATGTATACATACTTTTGATTATTTGACTTTTCTTAATTTTTGTATTTCGCTTATTAAACAAGAATTGGTAATTATACAACATGTATTTCTTAGAGTATAGTTTGTATCATCCAATTTAGTTTAGTTCCTTTTAAAACATTATGAAAATTGAGTTTTTAAATTTATGTCGGGTGTGTAACAGAGACCCACGACCGGGGCACGTTTACATAGCCCTTTATATCAGCTAAGTGATTGTAAAATATATTATCAATAAGACGATATTTTTTTTTCTGCATTCTATATTCTATATTCTATATTATACAATAAATAAACCATTATTGCCTCTTTAATTGCAGAAAAATATCAATGTTTTCTAAAAATTTTAAACACGAATCGATGTATCTCCAAGTAAAAAACGGTGTAGTGCGAGTATTACTCTCGTAATGAGGGTTCCGTACAATAAATATATCAATTAGTAACTCCATTCTTATAAAAAAATTGTTGCTAAAACAATAATAAGGCTTTGTAAAACACTATAGAACGTAGGGTTGCGTATAACTGTATATACTAGAAAAGTGCAAATGGATTATACCATGAAAGTAAAAGAGATATGGATAAGCCTAAATAATATCAAATATTGCTATTATGTCGAACTATTTTTTTTATCTTATCCTAATTGGTTTTGGTTGATTGTTGACGGCCAGTTATCTACACGAGGGATATAGGCCCTAGGGGGAGTGCCTTCTGTGGAGGTCTTTCTAAGGGAACCTAATCCGTATTAACGCATGGAAATCCACGGTTCGAAGAAAACCACGAAAACTCCGAACGATTAGGCCGACGGGCGCGATTGGGTTCGAACCCAGCACCTCCCGTCTACCAGCTTCGCTAATTGGTTTTGGATAATTTTAATTCGGTGCCGACAATAAAAGTAACGCATATTTAAATTTCATTTGGCATTTTATAAATCTAAATTCAGAGTAGTAATAATCTTTTCTTTTTACAGTGTACCTAAAACAAAAGTGTAAATGGATTATACCATGAAAGTATAAGAGATATGGATAAGCCTAAATAATATCAAATATTGCTGCTATGTCTAACTATTTTTTTTTATCTTATCCTAATATCTTTAGGATAAATTTAATTCGGTGCTGACAATAAAACTAGTGCATATTTAAATTTCATTTGGCATTTTATAAACCTAAATTCAGAGTAGCAATAATTTTTTCTTTTTACAGTGTACCTAAAACAAAACCCTTGTTCAAAGTTTAAACTTGGCATTGTGTTAACTGTGTTTCGAAAGGAGGTCGCAATATGGCAACGCCGCCTTGGTCCGCGCTGCGTTTTTCCAGATAGGTTTTGAATTTATCTTTAATGACACGGTAAGCATATTAAGAGAGCCACTCAATCCAAACTGCTCGCGAATCCCATAGTATTTATGTGATTAATTCTTATTACATTGGTCTGTTTTTAGCAATTTGGCGTTTATTGCTTTTATACTGCTACTGACCCTTACATTACATAAATATAGCATTAAAAGATGTTATCTAGGCTTTAAAAGCCGATGGTGCATGCAGTACGCCGCCACCCGTAAGGCATGGTGACGTTACGGCGACGTCGTTGTGAAGTCACACTGTGACTTTGTGACCGTCGATGTGACGTCACGTGACGTCGATGTGAAGTCACAGTGACTAGAATGTGAGGTCGTTATGGCCGTTTTAGAGCTCATTTGTGACGTCACATTGTGACCAATTTGTGAAGTCACGGTGTGACCAATTTGTGAAATATGTGTCACTTGTGACGAAATTGTCATTAACACTGTGATGATTCTGTGACGACAGTGACAATGTTGTGAAGTCACATTTTGACAATTTTGTGAAAATTGTGTAATTTGTGACGATTTTGTCATTATTTTTGTGACGAATATGTGACTACAATGACAATGTTGTGACAGCGTTAAGATGCAATACATTTATTGAAAAATGAAATCGCTATTCGAGTTCAATCAATGAACTATGACAATGGAGGCAGGAGTGATTATGAGTAAAAGAAAATTCTGAAGTTCGCAGAAAAATTTCAGAATGTTTTTTTCACGATACTTTGTCGAAATTTACGTTTTTTTTTCGAAATCCTTCGGTGAAATTCACCTTATTTGTACGATTTATTGACAAAATGTCATGTTTTTTCAGTATCATTTGACGAAATTCGCTTTTTTTTCGCTATGCTTTAACAAAATTTGCTTTTTTTCACTATGCTTTGACGAAATTTACGTTTTTCTTCAATCTCTTGACGAAATTGTGATTCTTAGATGAAATTCACGTTTTTGTCCACGACCATTTGAAGAAATTTAGATTTTTTCGCGATCGTTTGACAAAATTCGCCTTTTTGCGCGATTTATTTACAAAATTTCGCCTTTTATGCGGTCCATTGATGAAATTCACGTTTTTTCTACAATCTTTTGACAAAATTTGCTATTCTTTGATGAAATTCGCTTTTTTCCCACGATTTTTTGACGAAATTTGCATTTTTTCGCAATCTTTTGACGAAATTCACGTTTTCCTTCAATCTCTTGACGAAATTGCGATTCTTAGATGAAATTCACGTTTTTTTCCACGACCTTTTGAAGATATTTAGATTTTTTTCGCGATCGTTTGACAAAATTTGCCTTATTTACGCGATTTATTTACAAAATTTCGCCTTTTATGCGGTCTATTGATTAAATTCGCGTTTTTTCTACAACCTTTTGACAAAATTGCTATTCCTAGGTGAAATTCGCTTTTTTCCACAATCTTTTGACGAAATTTGCATTTTTTCGCGATCCTTTGACGAAATTCACGTTTTTTTTTCAATCTCTTGACGAAATTGCGATTCTTAGATTAAATTCACGTTTTTTTCAACTACCTTTTGAAGAAATTTAAATTTTTTTTCGCGATCGTTTGACAAAATTCGCCTTATTTGCGCGATTTATTTTAAAAATTTCGCCTTTTATGCGGTCCATTGACGAAATTCGCGTTTTTTCTACAAAATTTTGACAAAATTTGCTATTCTTAGATGAAATTCGCTTTTTTTCCATGATCTTTTGACGAAATTTGCATTTTTTCGTGACCCTTTTACGAAATTCACCTTTAACCAATCTATTCTTTCTTTTCTATAAACATCATAGCAAGTATAAAAAACTTTTGAGAGTAAAAGAATAATTAGGTAATATTTTCTCATTCTGCTTTTGCAATAGTAAATTTACAGCAAATTGGAGCTAAAGAAGAAGGAAAGAATGATATCTGCTCAACAACTACAGTATTTACTCGCGTAATAGTCGCACTTTTTCTGCCAATTTTTCATTCTGAAAGTCTAAGTGCGACTATTATGCGGGGAAATCTACTACACAATATTGTACACTCTAATGCTAAAACATTACTGGTATAAAAAAAACACATTATAACAAAGTTAGTAACTTATCAAATGTTTCCAATCTATGTGCTGTTTATTAAATATCATTTTTCTTTTTATGGTAATATTTTTATAGACGTAAAATTTACAAATAATCTTTGTTAAAATTTTGACAAAAAATTCTCATAATAAATCACTTTCACTGAAGGTATCAGTACCACTATTGTAATATGAATCGGTGTATGAAGAATCTCCGTCATTCCATAAAATGTCATCTTCACTTCTGTCCAAAGCGTCGGAGATTAATAGTATTATTCCTTTATACAAATGCAAGATGAGCTGCAAACCATATTTGCTTGTTTTGTTATTTGTGCCACTAACTAAATTATATTTATTTGCTGTTTTTATTAATTCTGAAATTACTTACTGTTCCATCTAGGCCATTTTTTAAAGTTGCAGCACCCTGCTCTTTTTAAAATGGGCGAAATACACCCTTTTTTTTTTAAATGAAATTCTCCTTTAGTTGCAATCGGAGATTTCTTGTAAAAAACTTCCCCATACCACAGTATTTCTAAATCAGTGTGCCCACGACCTTGCAAAAATTATAGAACTTTATTTCTTTAGAAAATACAAGATATTGTTAAATCATGTCGTTATTTAATTGTATTTTTCAATTTGTAATTCATAAAATCCTTAAAAATTAATGTCACTTTATTTATCATATTAACAAATTATATACTTTTTTCTTATAACATTACTAAACACATTACTAATATTACATTTACTCATGAAGCTCTGTCATCATGCTCTGATTTTACTGAACTAGCACCTCTTTTTAATACTTTTGACTAAAAACACCAAAAAGCATTTTTATATGAAAAATATCAATTATTTATTCAAATAAAGTTTTGAAATTCAATAGCGATACTTTCATATTAGCAACATTCCAAGAGTTTATAGTCGAAGAAATCGCCTAAGATTTTGCTACCTACAGCAGTTTCTTTTTTATATATATATATATATATATATATAAATTCTAATAGTTTTAGTAGTTTAAGCGAGCTGTTCGATTACATGTTTATTAAATTTGTTTTATTTATGTACAATTTTTGATGAAGTTTTTAATTTATTGCAAGATGGTAAATTAAAAACTATAAAGGTACTATAAAGGTTTTAGAATAACGTGTGGTGAAAATTTTATATATACAGTCTGTTACAAATGCATGTAACCATATTTACTATTAACTTTTACATGACGCAGTAAAATAAAAAATAATGAAAATAATATAAAATAGTTAGCTATTTTTATGTGAATAATGTATAAAAATTCAAACCATAAGCACAAAATAAAAACACACATTGATTCATTATTACTATTATTATTTTATTTACAGGGATTAGATAATTACAAATAACAAGCCCCCTTTAACCCACATTGTACCGCTGTCCTATAAATAGGACAGCTAATAAAACATTTTTTAAAATAAAATTGGTAAGGATTTTTTGGATGCATTTTGTTATGACGTCTTTAAAATACATAAAAATATAACATATAAACAAAAAAAAAAAAACAAAAAAAACAAGTAACCAATTAAAATTTAATTGAAAAAAATCTATTTAAAAAATTCTTTAAGAATTGTGATCTTATAGTCTAGAATTTTACCGTTATTATTATCTTTTTATTGGAGAAATCATAGAGTATTTTTGTACAACAGAAACAGTTTTTTAAAGTAAAATAAAATATTTGCTCATAAAATTATTTTATGTATGCATTTTATATGTCCTTACTATGTGTCCTACTAATATGTCCTGTTTAAAGGACAACTAGTTACTTAAAAAATTAAAAACTTTTTTTTCAAAATTTTGCTAGTATCTACTTAATTACACAATATTAATGATGTAATTGAAGTTTTAAAATTTTTCAAAAATATTTAATCGGTGTGCTTCAATATGGGTTAATCAGTCTGTTTTCTAATAAAGTGTATAGTATAACTATTTTGAAGTTTATGCGTATAAAATCATTCAAGAAGTAAAATATTAAAAGTATCCAGAAAAAAAAAATAATGAAATATATTTTACATTTTAGCTTCCTTCATTCAAGTACATGGATATGTTTTTAATAATTAAAATATTTCAATAAAACCATATTTAAATCCTCACTGGGTTGCATAATTTCTATATTTATCAACAAATTGAGACACCGGTTTACGTTGAAAACTTTTCGTTCATAATGTTTAACTGAAAAGTTCTTACCAACTAAGGATATCTCTTTATAAATTTTTATAACTTTTGTCACATCTAATAATATTTATTGACACTGATTTTTCCCTCTTAATACTAGATTTGCATGATATCCTTTAAATAGTACTTCTCCATTAAGTAAAAAAATTCTTATTTCTTTTAAATAGACTATCTTCTTTTCTTCTGAACATATATTAATTTTAGGTAGCTTTCTTTACAAAAAAGCTACCTATTGCAGCCGTTCGGAGGAAAGCGATTTCAAAAAATTTTGGTATATTTTCATCGATCATGACCCCCAGACCCCGAAACCACCCTCCGTTCAAAATTGATATATATATATATATATATATATATATATATATATATATATATATATATATATATATATATCTATATATATATATATATATATATCTGACCTATGTCACACTGTAACTCCCGTAATTATGAACCGATTTCGATGTAATTCGGTGTGTACATAGTACATACCAATGTCTCGACCGAGTTCGTTGGCCAGCTTCATCCGCCGTTTTGTTTCAAAATGGCGGCCATTTAAAATTTTAAAAAAAATTTAAAACTTGAAATGTGGTACCAAAAAATTAAAAATGGAAAAATATTTTTTTCATATGTATTTGACCTTTATACAAGGATTCCGGAGCAGTTTTTGTTTCGTCTATATCTTAAAAAATGGCTGAGTTATAACATTTTGAATTTCTAGCGTGGCTGACATTTTGAAACGTCCTGAAATTTGTCACGCGATAAAAGGCGTATTTATAAACCGATTTGGATGTAATTCGGTGTGTACATAGTACATACCAATATCTCGACCGAGTTCGTTGGCCAGCTTCATCCGCCATTTTGTTTCAAAATGGCGGCCATTTAAATTTTTTTAAAAAATTTAAAATTTGAAATGTGGTACCAAACAATTGAAAATGGAAAAATATTTTTTTCTTATGTATTTTACCTTTATACAAAGATTTCGGAGCAGTTTTTGTTTCGTCTATATCTTAAAAAATGGCTGAGTTATAGCATTTTGAATTTCTAGCGTGGCTGACATTTTGAAACGTCCTGAATTTTGTCACGCGATAAAAGGCGTATTTATGAACCGATTTGGATGTAACTTCGTTTATACATAGTACATACCAATGTCTCAACCAGGTTCGTTGGCCAGCTTCACCCGCCATCTTGTTTAAAAATGGCGGCCATTTAAATTTTTAAGAAAAATTTAAATTTGAAATGTGGTCACAAAAATTGAAAATTGAAAAAATATTTTCTTCTTATGCGTTTGACCTTGATAAAAAGATTCGGGAGCAGTTTTTGTTTCGTCTATATCTTAAGAAATGGCTGAGTTATAGCATTTTGAATTTCTAGCGTGGCTGACATTTTGAAACGTCCTGATTTTTCTCACATAATAACAGGCGTATTTATGAACCGACTTGGATGTACCTTGGTGTGTACATACTACATACAAATATCTCGACCGAGTTCGTTGGCCAGCTTCATCCGCCATCTTGTTTCAAAATGGCGGCCATTTAAAAAAATTAAAAAATAAAAAAAATTAAATGAGATACCAAAAAATTGGAAAATGAAAAAGATTTTTTTTTGTATGTGTTTGACCTTAATACAAAGATTCCGGAACAGTTTTTCTTTCGTCTATATCTAAAAAAAAATGGCTGAGTAATAGCATTTTGAATTTCTCTTGTGGCTGACATTTTAAAACGACCTGATTTTTGTCACGCGATAACAGGCGTATTTATGAACCTATTTGGATGTAACTTGGTCTGTACATAGTACATACCAATGTCTCGACCGAGTTCGTTGGCTAGCTTCATTCGACATCTTGTTTCAAAAGGGTTGCCATTTAAAAAAAATTAAATTTAAAATTCAAAATGAAGTATTAAAAAATTGGAAAAGGAAAAAGATTTTTTTTTTATGTGTTTGGCCTTGATACAAAGATTCCGGAGCAGTTTTTGTTTCTGAAAATTTGTTCTTTTGTTGATATCTTAAAAAATGGTTGATTTATAGCACTTTGAATTTCTAGCATGGCTAATATTTTGAAACGATCTTGTATTTGTCACGCGATAACACACGTATTCGCCTATTTCGATGTAAGAAGGCATGTGGATAGTATACATCAACACCTCGACCAAGTTCGCTGGCCAGATTCATCAGCCATCTTGTTTCAAAATGGCGGCCATTAAATTAAAAAATATATATATATTTAAAGTGAGGTGCAAAAAAATTAGAAATTGAAAAAGGTTTCTTTCTTAAGTATTTGATCTTGATATAAGGATTCAGGAGCATTTTTTGTTTGTCTTTACCTTAAAAAATGGCTCAGATATAGCAGTTTCAATTTCTATTGTGGGTGACATTTTGAAAAATTCTGATTTTTTGCATGCGACAGCACTCCTATATATTAACCTATTCCGATGTGAGTGAGCATGTGCACAGCAATTACTAAGGTCTCGACCAAATTCACTGCTTAGCCTCATCCACCATGTTGTCTTAAAATGACAGGCACTTTAAGAAATATCCGAATTTGGCAGCCAAATATAAGTTACTTTAAAGAAGAGCAGCTTGGATAAAGCTGACTAATTTCGCGAAATTCTCATTCATTATATTGATAAAAATTAGTATTGAATCTCCTATATTCGATTTCCACTAAATTGAGCTTCGTGTGTTTGCATGATATAAGTTGGCTTTTTTAAAATAAGGATTATGAAAGCTACCTCTTCCTCCCGGCACTGGCCGGAAGGACTTTTTAAATAAAAATATGCAACGCAAATTGCTTGAGACTATCAAAAAATTTTATTCCATAAAAAGGCCTTTTTATTTAGTACGTTAAATACATTTAAATATTTGGTAATTATGTTAAACTTTGATTATAATATTTTTATATGTCATTTTAAAGTTTGAGAAAATATGTGATTTTATCCTATAATATTTTAAAAGAAAACAAATATGATTAAAATAAATTTATATAATTGATTTTAATCATCTGATTAAAATTGTTGATAGACAGTTATTTATTTCAAAAAATTAAATATTAAATCTACTAAACTTTATTAGGTTAATGAAATGTCTATATACTAAAATCGTTATAATTTAAAGAAAAGCAAACTCTGGAATAAAATATTTTCCATACCTTTTTTCCCCCTTAACGTCGTTCTTTAAATTCCGATGTAATCCATGTTTTAGGAAGAACAAATTTTGGAAGTAGAAAATATGTGTTCAATAATACATACAACAGCAATGATGGGAATCATTTAAACCACACCAAAGCTGGTGTAAATATCTCAAACTCATACTTTTGTCTAAAGTATTATCTTGGGATGATTATTCCTATGAATTTTTTAGGTTAAATGTTTATATCTGACAGACTGCATGTTCATAACGCTACCTATTGTCCAGCAAAAAACTCCATCTGCCTGTTCTAAAGATTAAACGCAGTATAGTTTTATCGTCTGCGGTTTTTAGCGCTGTTTTGTTTATGAAAGCAAGAACAGATGGCTTTTCCGTTCTTATAAATTTATATGACATAAAGCATACTTCCAATTAAAATTTCTCGTTTCTAGAATTTTTTGATGCATTTAACTTTTTTTTATGTGTTTCAAAATAGTTCAAGTTTTAAGTTTTGTAAAGCTACTGTCGAATATGACAATAATTAAACTAATATTGGGAGTGTAACAATTTAAAGAATGTTTAAATTTTTAGAGTATTTAAAATTCATTTTAATATGCAATAGTGCAAGGTCTTTTGAAAATAGAAAATTAAAGTTTATATTATAGGTAGTATATGCAACATAAAAAAGAAATAAAATAACTGGAGAAATAATGTTTTTAGTGGGGGAGGGGGGGGGGGGATCAGGCAATTGTCATTTTTTTCTATTTTAATTTCCTGTAGAATAAAACATCTTGTAAGATAACAGTATTTTTCAAAATAAATTTCCAGAAACGAAAAAAATATAAATAAATATGAATAATTAATTACGTCACGTGTTTTGCATATATTTTTTATATTTTATTTTATATTCGGAAAAAGTTAAATTTATTTAAAAAGTGTGACACAAGTAGCCAAATTTATTTTTTAAGAATTACTACTAAAAATAACTAAACACTAGCAGAAAAGTTTATTACTGAAAATATGCAAGTGTTTTTATTTATATAATAAAACATTGCTTTATTGCAAAACTCCGTCCCTTCCCATGCCCACACACAAACAAATCTTTGCTTTCTCCACCTGTATATTAATTTCTGCCATTTCCGCTGATAAGAATAATTTATAGATAACAAACCAATTTCCCGGATTATAGAATACAGGGTAAAAACATTTTTTTATTATTGAAATCTCTACAATTAATACATTTTTCTATATTGACCACTAAGAAAAATATCAATTATGTATTCAAATAAAGTTTTAAAATTCAATAGCGATACTTTCATATTAGCAACATTCCAAGAGCTAATAGTCGAAGAAATCGCCAAATATTTTACTATTTACAACAGTTTTTTTAATTCAAATAGTTTTAATAGTCTAAGCGAGTAGTTAGATTACGTGTCTATTATATTTGTGTTTTATTTATGTACATTTTTTGATGAAGTTTTTAATTTTGTTGTGGAATATTAGCCGGGAACAAACACTGAATTATTTTTATTGTTTGAAGTGGGAAGTTTTAATCTTAACATATGTTTTGTCACACTGTGAGTTTACAACATGGTAGGGTTTTTTGTCACATAATGAGACGTACGTTACATGTAGTGTCATAACAATGACGTCACAATTTTTTAAAAATTGACAGAAAATTTTTTTTACGGTAAATAACATGTTTTGAAGAATTTTTGTAATTTTTAAAAGTTTTCTAAGAAGTTCACATATCAGTCACAATGTGACGTCGCTTAGTGGTGGCATTTTTGTCACAGTTGTGACGTGACCACAGTGACTTACAGTGACGTCACAATGACGTCACTGTGACCATGCATGCTATGAGGGCACTGTCATTATCTATGTCCAAACCTTCCGTATCGTTAAGGGTTAATGTATCGCCTAATTACCGACGATGTTTTTCGAAAATCATTAATAACAATGCTTTTATACTTCTGCTACTATAGATACCTCCAGCGCTCCTCAACATCTTTTCTGAATGCCCGCAAATCGAAATTTGTGTGTAATGGAGAAATGAGATTTTCTCAAAACTATGTGACATAGGGTAATCGGTATAGTTTTCCTCCAAGGTTTACATTAACGTCAACTACCTCTATTTTTTTCATAATTTTAGTTTCAGTAGATTCGGAAATAGATGAGGGGGAGGGGGACATATTTTTTCATTACATTTTCGACGATATCTCTGAAATTACAGTACCTAAAATGAAAAGAAATGCATTTTTGAGTTCAGCGTTACGAAAGCTATCACACGATACCCCACACGACCTACAAAGAAAATATTCTTTTTTTTCCAGTAACCTAATTAGCTCCTTTATATTTTTCCTAAATATATTTGTGAATATTTAATAATTTGAAAATATGTAGATCAATAGCCTTTATTAATTTCCCCAATTTGAACTTTCTACTTTTCATAGTTTACGTGTAAAAAGGCTGTGACAGACAGACACAGGAGGGATCTTATAATGGTTCCGTTTTCACTTTTTACGTACGGAACCCTAAAAAGCAAATAAATACAACAAAATAGAAAAATATTTATCCAAAAATCGTGTAGAAAAAGTAAGAAACAGAATTATTTTAATATTTTCTGATTTCAAGTAATCGAATCTATACAATCGTTGTACAGATTTAGAATTTAATTCCGATACCGCTCTTTCAAAATCAACCAAGAGTATAATCCCTTTACATAAATTTTCAATTCCAAGTGAATCTCATTTTAAAAAGATGAAGTCAGATTCTTCTTTTTACATCGTTTTACATTATGTATGCTTTGACTACAGAATAGAAAGAAAATGTTTGTATTGAACTGAATTTGACATTTCTTTTCGAATTAGAAAATGTAAAATAATAATCAAAATGCCTCCAAAGAAAGAAAGAAATACAAAGAAAAAAAAAGCAGAAGAAGAATATTTATCTAAAAAATCAAGTAAAATCGTGGTAGATCAGGACATTTTTACTTATGTTTCTTTAAATTTTCTTAATTTTTGTGATTCAATTATGAAATAAGATTTGGTATTTATATGAAATTTGACATTTATATGTTCCTTATAGTATAGTTTGCATCATCAAATTTAGTTCAGTTCTATTTAAAACGTTATGCAAGTCTAATTTTTAGATTTATATCAGTTACGTAAATGTGCGCCCTTTAAATCAGCAGAGACGTTGTAAAACATACATAAATATTGAGGGAAAAAAAAAGTTTTATGCTACTAAAGTTTCCATTAATAAATAGGCTGTAGGTTAATGAAATTAAACATCAGGTATTTTTAGTGTGACGAAAATCATCATCATCATTGTTGCAGTTGACGCATACAAAGAAAGTAGACCTTGCATTATGAGCATTTTACCAGTTTTCTGTTGGTTTAGAGTTTAAAGAATTACATGATCATAGCATTTTCTGAAAGACTAAGCGTGTCATTTCATAACTTTCTGGGGGGGGGGGGGCAAAGATTTTTGAGTGAAGTTTTTTGCTAAGGGTAGGATCCGGGCGTCTACCCCCTCCCACTCCCATGAACGAGAAACGTAAACTGAATCACACTTACAAAAATAGTTAAAACTTTGAATACTGAAACTCAAGAACCAATGACATCTTTCGTTTTAAACAGATTTTCGTCTTAGCATGTAAAATTTAAATATATTGAATATGGAAAATTTCCTTTTTAGACAGGATTTTATTATCGGTTCCATTTTTACAGGTATCCTCAGAGACTGTTAAACCATCCACTCTATAGTATAGCTCTGATAAAAGATGTATTACAGTAAAACTAGTAAAAACGAATCCTGTCTATAACAGAATTCTTTCTCAAAGGGGAAAAAACAAATTTCGATGAAAAAAAAACGATAGAATTATACATGCTAACACAGAGAGCTGTCTAAAATGGAACTCTTTTCTAGTCCCTTTCGACTTCTTTTTTTCAGGTTTTACTACAGGGGCTCCATTTCGAGAGTTCTCTGGCGAAGGACAAAGAAAAAATTTGTTTGAGGAACAGGGAACGTGCAAAATTGCACAACGTGCAGAACTGCACAAATTTTGCAGAAAATGGGAAAATCCGCACATAAAAAAACCTCTTCGTGATTTTGTCTTCTTAACTTCTTTCACGAGCATGTGATTATTCTGCAATTTTTAAAAATTATTGTGAAAGTCCATGATTTTTTTTCTTTCAAATTCCGCAAAATCAGTTCGCCAATGGGTCACAGAAAAAAATCTCGAATTTTGCAAATTGGGAAAGAAATGTCCCCCAAAACGACCTTGGAAAATATTGTTAATTTCATCAGAGATTGCGAAAAGAAATGCAGATTTTGTCAAATGATTCTACAAACTAAAATCTCGAATTTTGTAAAAGGATTGTGAAAAAAATCGCGAATTTCGTCAAAAGATTGCACAAAATCACGAACATTCAGTCAAACAATCGATGGGAATTTTGTCAAACGATCGTGAAATAAGATACAAAATTTCATGTAACTATCGCGCAAAAAAATTAGAAATATTATTAGTCGGTAGAAGAAAAAAACAATCACGGATTTCAACAAGTGGTGTGAAAAAATAATCGCGAATTTTGTCAAAAGATCGCTGAAACAAATATGGAATTTCGTCAGTTACTCGCGGAAAAATATTGTAAATTTCGACAAATAGCTGCAGAAAAAAAATCGTGAATTCCGTGAAACGTTCGCAGAAAAATTCGCAAATTTCGTCAGACCATCGCGAAAAGAGAATCATGAAATTTAATCAGTCATGAGATAATAAGCCCACGAACGGCATGAATAGGTCACAAAATTTGCAACTTTTGTGATCTAAAGCGATAAGAAATTTTTCATTAGTGGTTTTCTGCAAGTAAAGGTAAGGTAAAGCGTTAATTGTTTCGGATTGCGTATTCACTATTTTGAGGTGGGTGCGTGTTAGTCCGATTTTTCAAAGGAATTAGGAATATTTTTCAGATGAAAAAGCTACATATTTGAACATTAATTAATACTATATTTAGTGATGGGCGATTCTGGAAAATTCAGGAATCGATTAAAATCGACATCATATAAAACTGAATCGATCACAATAAGAATCAATTCCAAAATTATAGAATCTATACTTAAATTGATATTTCGATATTCAGAAATTCACACAGATAAGCTCAAAAATATTAATTTCAAAACTTAGCGAATTAGCAGAGTCGAAGCGACCACCTCCCATAAGTCCCATTTAGAGCGGGGGGGGGGGGGTATAGACAAAGCCAGGGGGCCCTGTCGTAAGCTATTACAGAATTTTTAGTCAAATAATAAAGCTTTTAACTTTTAAAATTATTAGTTTTAAGATGTAATTTTACTAATATTGTAATTTATATTTTATTTAAATTTATTTTTTAAGAATGGTCTCGCTCAGAATAAAAATAAATGGGAAATTGCGCGCCAAACGTGGTAAATGTGGTGCGTTCGTTCTATAACAAGTTCTATAAATATTTTTTGCAACACATAGTGTACTGAATGTATATTTTAGTGCACTTCAAAAGTGCATATCAATTTCAATCTGTTCGAAAGTCTGTAACATCATTAAAATGCACATTAAACAATTTTTTCCATTGGCCGTAATGTAACGGAAAACTTTCGACTGCACCTGTAATTAAATTATACATCCGATTTTCATAAAAATTGAAAAGACTCGACAAAATTAACTATACATCCGATTTTAATAAAATTTTAAATGTCTCCACAAAAATTTTGCAACAATTATATATTTAAAATTTCAGACAGACCGTTCGGTTGTGTAGGTTTTGCTCTGTCATATGCGGACGGACGGACAGACAGACGAACCTGACGAAGACTACAGATGCCAATTATTTACACAATTACGAATGCACCTAAAAAGGAAGTAATGATTTTGTATCCTTAGGAAGTAATGATTTTGTATCCTTAGGAAGTAATGATTTCATCCGGAATAGCGGTACTTTCTATTTTTACTTCCTTCAACCAAACTGATTGGGTCTTACTTCCTATAATCGTCAATCTTTTTAAAAATCATTTTTTAGGGCCCTTTATAAGCGTGGGGGAAAGGTAGCTTCCAATGTTAAAAATTTTAGGCCCTAATTTTTTTTATTCTAAGTTATACGAGTATATATATATGTAATGCCGTTGGAGGTCACTATAAGATGGAACCGTTTGCAGCTTTTTTTTTTTTTTTTTTTTTTTTTTTTTTTTAATGATTCTTTTTTTACCAGTTTCTCTTATATCCATAAATTACTGATGCTAATCACATAATTTATGTTTTGTGTTACTTATTCTTCTTATTTACTTTTCAAGATCGAATTTCAAAATTAAACGAACCTGGAGTTGGGGTTCCTACTTCCTTCGGCAGCATTAACCATGAGATCTACATTCAATCCGGTCTCGAAACAAACGAACTTTGAATTATTGTGATTTTCTTCCGGCCTGAATTAAAATTAAAATTTTCAGGAACATAATTCGCGTTGCCATGAGAACCGATTTAGTATTTTTATAATTTCAGTTTAATCATGTAACTAGCAAAATTTATTGAAGTTCTTTTATTTAAAAAAAAAAAATCGTCGATGCAAGATGTGAAAAGTTAATTTTCTTAGAAAAAATAAAAATCAATTAATTTTACTGTCTTAAATGCAGGTGTGCAGCACTGCACCGCCTGCACCGCCCCTTCTTTAAAATGAATCTCTAATGTATGCGTAAATCTTGAATCGAGACCCCGCTGCCTACGGCACCGTATAGGTGAATGATGGAGTTTAAAATGGAGATAAGAATGATAAGTTTAAAATGGAAAAGAACCGAAATTTCTTATTATCGTTCATAAATAGTGCTCATCAAGAGCTGCAGATATAATATCAATATTTAGTTGGTAAGCAAATGACTCGGGAAGAATGTCAAAAAGGTCCGATTGAAATCGGGCCATAATTAAGAAAATTGGGATTGGGAGGGCTGAAATTGCGCTTTTTGACCATTGAAAACGCAAAATCTCAAATTTTCCGGGGGGGGGGGGATCATTTCGTTGCTCCGGGAGGGAATGTCCCCCTCTGGCCACCACCTGAATTCAACACTGGTGATTAGCGACGAACTGGAAAAGTACAGTCTTATAAACTAGTAACCCAAATAACTTGGCTCCTAAACTAAAAATATGACAATTTAACCTGCAAAGAAAAATGCTCTTATGCGAAATTTGACAGCAGTTCTGCCTTTAAAACAGTAAAACCGAAAGAATAAATATATATACTGCTTTGAAATTACTGTAAAAATATCGATACAAAAGTTGGAGTACGATTGACCCTTACCAAAAGGAAGGAAGACTAGAGACAGAAAGTAAAAGATCACATTAAAAGCATTCCAACGATATGGTTTGAAAGAAAGAAAAAATATGCCCCCCGAGGGGGCAGGTAAGCCCCAGACGGTCGGAGAGGCGACCTAAAATGTATATTTGGTCAAAGTTTCAAAATGTGGCTTCATAATAAAATAAAACAAGAATTGGACATTTTAAAAATTGCATCCAAATTTTGAACGGCTCTGTAAATTAAGATTAGCCGGGAAAGGGTGGGGGGATGAAGAGATTAGAAGGAACGAACTTTAAAAATAAAATATAATAAACTAGTAACCTGATAACTAGGCTTCTAAACAAAAGTATAACGATTTAACCTAGTGTTGAATTCAGGGGTAGCCTGGGAGGACATCCCTCCGGGACATTCAAATGTTCCTCCCGTAAGTTATGAGATTTTATGCTTTTTAATGGACAAATGTGCATCCCCCTCATAACAGAACTCTAAAATATCCTCCACTCCCCCGCATAAATCTTTCCCTGAGAAAAATACCTGCATTCAACACTTATTAAATCTAGAAAAAAAAAAATCTCAAACAAAATTTTACAGTAATCTGGCTTTAAAACAGTAAAATTGGAAGAATTGAGTCAACCCGCATCGTGGGTCGACCGCGATGCGATTTGAATTGAAGTAAATAAAAAAATAACGATTCTACGCGCATCTGAAGAATAGAAGTAAATCAAAAAATAACGATTCTACCCTCATCTAAAGATCGACATCGAATGTGATCAGAATCGATTCGCCATTTCTGATACTACGTTACGGGCAGAATCGATGCGTTCATTTTTTCTTGCTTTCTTTTGTCTTTAGAAAAAGAAAGTGTTGAATCGTGAAAAATTTCGACTTCCGGTTTTCGAAGGATTTATAGTTTTTGAAGGTCTTGTCTGGAATACGATTTGACTATTTTTATAATTTTTTTGTCTGCCAGTCTGTCTATTTGTTTGACTATGACAAAAAAATTGTGGGACGTCCATTTCAAGAACTAATGCATGGAATTTGTTGAAACTTTAGATTCAGTTAGACCTTCATATAAATTGGTGCTGATTACTTGTTGGTGAAAATCGCTTAACAGGTGGCGTTGCTATGCTGCAGTTTTCATGATTTCCGCAAGATCGCTATCTCAATAACTAATGCACGAATTTTCACCAAACTTCAGATTCAGTTTGACGTTGACATAAGTTGTTGAGAATTAGGTTTTGATGTATATCTACCGGCAGGTGGCGCTGATAAGCTGCATTTTTCCCGATTTTCTCAATTGCTCTATCTCAAGTACTAATGCACGGATTTTCATCAAACTTCGCATTCAGTTAGACGTTGGGATAAATTGCTATGCTGATTTTATCAGCAGTGTTGAATTCAGACATCCGGGATGGAGAGTTCAGAGGGGAGGGGATTGGAATTTTGTACATTAAGCATAAAATCTCAGACCTTCTTGGGAGCATTTGAATGTTGCAGGGGGGGGCATGTCCACCCCTTGAATTCAACACGTTTTTCAGGATTTAAACGATTTTAGGGATCATATCTCAAGAACTAATGAACGGGGTTTCATCAAACTTAATATTCTGTTAGAGATTGTCATAAGTTGTTCATGATTAGGTTTTCTTGTAAATGACATAAAAGAGTGTGCTGCCATGCTGCTTTTATCAGCAGTGTTGAATTCAGACATCTTTCTCCGGGAGGGATTTCTATGGTTCTGGAGAGAAACATGCTAGAGTTACGAGGTGGGGTGGGGGATTAGACTTTTGTCCATTAAGCATGAAATCTCAGATCTTCCTGGGGTAGATTTCAATGTTCAGGCGTGGGGGGTCCACCCGTACCAGCCCCTGAATTCAACACTGTTTTTCAGTTAGCGATAACATTTCAAGAAGTAATGAACGAAATTTCATCAAACTTAATATTCTTTTAGTCATTGACATAAGTTGTTTCAGAGCTTTTCGTGTTAATCATATAACAGGCTGCGCTTTTTACTGTTTTTTTTTTTTTTTTTCATGATGTTCGTCATAGCCATACCTCACAACAAATGCACAGAATTTATTCAAACTTCCTATTCTGTTACAATTTCTTATAAATAGACCCTTATTATGCTTGGGTGTATACTGCCCAACAGCTGTCGCTTTTATGCTCTTTGAATTGGGATATTCCGTTGCGGACATCGAAGTGGGTGTGTGCCGAAATTCAATGATTTGTTAGGAAAATGCATTGCTTATATACATTTTTTAAAGGCACATACTTCAACGAACCTATACTTTTCAATCTTCATGATGCTCAAAGGTCATTTAAATTTGACACTGTGATAGCGAATTTTGAAGTTTTAACATTTATGAGACAGAAGAAAGTTTTGGGACTGGGCATCCAACTACTTTACCTTCAATTTTTGAAGGAAAATGAAAATGATATGACCTTTAGAGATATCGATTAAAAAAAAATTATAGTATCGATTAAATCGAGTTGGCCATAGTATCGATTAAATCGATTAAAAAAATCGAAATCGCCCATCACTGCTATATATATATATTATATATGTTATTTTTTCTACATAAAAGGTAAAGTTGATATTAAAAATATAATTGTAGGCTTCTTTTACAATAATTGTATTAAAACATGGATTAATTTTCTTTCATTTCGGGTCTGGTTGCTTTTCAATGGAAATCTTTTTAGCGCTTTTCGTATTTACATATTATAGTCCTGCGTCAAGATAGGTTGACGTATTTTCTATAAAAAACTTTATAATATTACACCATAGGTAATTCAAATATAAATAAGTGAAATGTAAAGCAATGTTAGCTAATGATTTGTAGTTTATTTACATTTCACTTATTTATATTTGACGTATTTTCTTCGTTGCAAGTGAGGTATACTTTAAGTCTTTTGGATCGTGCTTTATCTTTTTCTGTCGGAGTCGGGATGAACTGTTTTTTAACAAGCAAATCCTGTATATTATTTCAAATGAAAAACTAGTGATTTGACTATTAATCGTTGCCCATATTAATAAACCATGTGTTCATTTCTGTACATAAGGGATAAAATTATAGACTACTTTATTATAAACGTATTACAATATGCAGTAATTTTCCTTTACATTGGGATTCGGTGCAAGTCTGTCGGGTTTTGGGTTGAAGAAATTGTTTTGTCAGGTGCGGGCAGTCTCCATTCATAGGCGTTGAAGAATTTTGAGAGTGTACCATACATAATATGATTTAATAAAGCAAATAACTAAGTAATTTGATAACATTGCAATGATTGCAGTAAATATAACAATTGCAGTAAATAGAATAATGTTTTTTTTTTTTTTTTTTTTTTTTTTTTTTTTTTTTTTTTTATCTTTCTAGTTTTTTCTTAATGAAAATAATTTAAAATAATGTCGTCAACAACAAGAATTGATTGGAACCTACAAAAAGAAGCAGAATTTGCATATTGAGAAAAAATGGTCTCTGTTATGCTGAAATTGCAAGAGATGTTGGTGGATCAGTCACTTAATCTGACGTACGAAAGTTGTGTTTACGTTTTGAAGAAACTAAATCAGTTATAAGCAAGGCAAGATCAGGCCGAAAAAAATGCACAAGTGTTTTTGACGGTAGGAAGATAAAAAAGTTACGCCTTAAAGATAGAAGAATTTCATCAGATGCAGTTAGATGTGAAATGAATGCAATGGGTATTTCAGTTAGTTTAAGAACAATAAGGAGAAGATCAGCATGTTTTGGACTGAAAGGTAGAATTCCGAGGAAAAAGCAATTTTTAAATCTCCAGCAATGCATGAAATGAGTTCAGTGGGCAAAAGAATACATTATTTGGCCAGAAAATCAGTGGAAGCAAATAATCTGGGGCGATGAGAGTAAAATATCGCTCTTTGGCAGTGATGGGCTAAAATATGTGATACGTAGTATACGAAAAGAGCTGCATTCTGATTGCATTGAAGCAAGTACAAAGAACCGAACAAAAGTCATGATTTGGTCCTGTATGTCTGCAGATGGTGTGGGCCACATTCAAGTGATTGATAGTATTCTGAATGAAAAAATATACATCGAAACTGTCCTGTAACCAAAATTGATACCTTCCATCAGGAATCTTTTAGCCAATAAAGCGACATTTATCTTTCAGCAGGATTCAGCTCCATGCCATACGGCAAAAATATGCAAAGAATGGTTTAAAAATAAAAGCATATAATTATTACCCTGGCCAGGAAACAGCCCTGATCTGAATCCTATAGAAAATTTGTGGCGCCGTTTGAAAATCCTTATACAAAAAAGCGTCTGTCTAATAAAACTCAGCTTATTGAATCTATAACTGATTCTTGGCATCACGTGATTAAAAATGACGAACTCCAAACACTAATTCTCTCAATGAAAAGACGTTGTGAATAATAAAAAGCAAGGATCATCCTACTAAATATTGAATGTGTAAGTGTAACTTTAAAATAAATTGTAATCTAAGATAGATCTTATTTTTTGTAAGCGTAACTTTTTTGTTATGCAGATATTTTAATTATGTTTTTTTTATTAAATTCCACATTAAATTTCATTGAATTTGATCTATAAACATTTGCATTTAAGTAAAATTTATTATATTCTTCAAGCACACAATGGTATAATATATGAAAATTTCAAAAAATGTCCACAATTTTGGCAACCAGTATATATGAATTTGCTCATTCAGCAATATATCATTCCTACATGGTGTTATGCAAGAAAACCACAATCTTCTTCGCTTGTTATTTGTAGATTTTTACGGGCGTACGGAAGCGTGTTTTAACTAATGAAAAAACTAAAAGAAAATTACTAAACATATTTATCAACCTGGCACGTAAATCATACTGCCAATAAATCGTTTTTTTTTTATAATAATTTTCATTCAATAACCCATCTTCTCATGATGAGAAAACTCTAAAAATCTCCCTCAATGTGAATTCCATTAACACGTGCACAAAAGATGTTTTTGGAAAACATATATTTAAAATAACAATAACATATTCTCTAATATTAGATGTAGAGACTCGTACATGAAATTTATCAAAAATGATCATTTTCTTATATATTTTTATAAACTTTTTATTTTCCTGATGCCATTTTTTCTCACTTTTATCTAAATTATAATCTTTTATGCACATCTATGTTTCATTTGAAATTTTAGATAGCATCAGTTATCTCACTTATGAGGTATATTATGAGCAAATTAACTAACTCTCTGGTATATATTTATTATCTATAATTTGACCACATGAGATATCAAAGCGAAATTCACATATCGCGAACACAGTGAAATTAGACTTTGAAATTAAGAAAATAGCAGTTTCATATTTTTCATCGCTCATGAATAATCGACCTGGAAGCGGCCAATAAAGCAATTGGCTCTACTAGTCCCAATTGGAATATCCTATAAATATCGTAAAAACTACTGTTTTTAAAGGCTATTCCTGGAGTATTTGTAAAAGTTAGTTATAGCATATTGTAAAATTAAGTATGTACAAATGATTAATTTCAAGTTCATATAATTTCAGCATTCTGTTATTATTTAAATATATCTATAAATTTTTTCGCATCTCACCGTGCTATAATTCGGGGACTCGGCCGAGATGTGGGCGATAAAAGTTAAAGTACAACTATTACTATAGTAGCGATGACGACAGAATCATGTCGGAAAATTCGAATTCAATGCGAAATTGTCAGGAATTTGTCTCTCAAAAAATGCGGCATACATTGTATGAAATCAATAAATATGGAATTAAACTTTCCATCAAATATCGAGAAAATATTTATATTAAAATAATTCTAAACAATTTATTGATATACTGTTGCTTTGAAAATAAACATACTATTAAGCGCACGTTAGTTATTTTTAATTCTTTTATACATGATTACACAAAACACACACACACACACACACACTTCGAAAAATATATATTTTATACTATTGTATTCCGTGTATTCTTGAATTTTCTGCATTTTATGTAGATATAGAATTATAAATTTTTCAATAATTTATTAAAGGAAATGCTAATCTTCTTATATTTTATGCATGTTATTTTGATTTACATTAATATTCATTACCTAAAACAATAGTTCGTATAAACTCGATAAATATGAAGAATGTTTAAGTAGTTTAATAGTTAAGTAGTTGAGTAACGTTTACCTTAAAAGGTATTATCGCAAGGCAGTATTGTACATTGTATGGTTTATTGTATGATTTGTGTTACACAATCCACGTAAATCCGATTATAAAAATGTGTAAAATATTATGAGGTGAAGAAATAGTAACTCATTATAATAGTTTTTACTGTATTGATCCAAAAAATATTTTTCTGCTTCGTAATATAACGTTACACTGTGGCTGCTTGATATGGCATTTTGTTCAACTATCGATTAAATTTTATCTCACAAAGATTTATTAGAACAGGCTTTATAATTAGATTTGATAAAAGATTAATTATACAAATGTGGGCCATATTATCATATTTCCTGCAAATATTTTCTGTGAAAACATGGATTTATATTAAATCAGTGCTAATGTCATACGATATTAGAAGTTTAATAGAATTGTATTTGGACATGTAAATACGTTTGCAATTTAATGACTATTCCAGTTTAGGATTATTTTAGGCTGTGAATAACGATTAGTTTTAAATATTCGCTTAATAGCATTTTATAATTTTGTATCTAAATAATTATTATAAGTATCAATTTAGCATTATTAAGCCTTCTGCTACGCATACTTTTCATTTGGTATACAACTGAAAATCTAAATAAGTATAAAAGTACATTAAAAAAAAAGAAACTTTTTTTTAAAGATTTCAATGTTTATGTTGAAAATCACGCCTTAATTACATGAGTGCAATTCATGATTTTTCCCAAAAAATATTGGTTTCAATACATTAATTTAGTATGGGCACCTAACACGATTATAGAATACTAAACTTATTTTACACTTTTACAATTAGCAGAAAGCACGAGCTAGTGAATTTATTAAACAATATATCTATTCTATCTATATATATAAAAGAAAGTCTGAATTTCGTATTAATCAACTCGCAGCCAAAACTACTGAACCTAAAATTTTGAAAATTGGGGTAAAAATAGTTCTTATGGCATTGAGTGCCGCTAAGAAAGGATTTTCTAAAATTCCACCCCTAAGGGGGGTAAAAAAGAGAACGAACTTTAAAAAAATTCATTAAAAATCTGATTTTATAGTTATTTTTCAACTGATAACATATTTTGGTGTATTTTTGTATGCTGAATCGAATGGTACTAACTAAATTCTTTTAAGTCTAATAGTTCGAGAGATATTTCATATTTTTCTAAGTTGGCGCTATCTTTGGCACCAAAAGCTCAAATTTTCAAGTAATAATTTCTAAAAACTCTTTCTCTTCATTCTGTTACTATAGCAAGGGAATAAATTCAAATTGAATGATTTTTTAATCAATTCTTTTGGTTAAATAATTAAAACAACTATGTCAATTAAGAAAAATATTACAAACGCCTCAAAAACTAAAACTAAATTAAAAATAAATAAATAAATCTGTGGTACTTTTTACTTCTACGAACACCATGCGAAAATGTATGATATCGCGCCATTTATTTCAACCCTAATCGTGCAAACGATTTTTGTTACAAACCATGCCAAGCATTAACCTTTGCTATTTATTGAACGTGAATATTTTTTATGAGTATTATTCCATCGTAATTCAATAAAACTTTTGAATTTGTTATTTTTTGAATAGAAAACATTTATTATTAATTATAACTTATTTAATACTGATTACTGACATAGATTTTACTATTTGGCAGTTATCTGATGAGGAGGAAGCTACAATAAAATTATTTTAGAAGTTAGGAATTATACATATAAAAATGTTTGTTCAAAAAATCATGAATGGCTTCATTCAAAGAATGAAATGTTTACTGTAGTGTGAAAAATACGTATTACGTACGCCATGCTGCAGTAGTAAAATATATTTACAATTTGAAGACTGCAGTTTAAATTGACTATATTCTATTACTTGCAAAATATTTATTTATGCTTTTATTTTAAGTACTTATTTTTATTGATCTAAAAAACTGGTATGTTAAAGCATGTAATTTTCAAAAGATATATTTTTTAAATGCTCATTTTTTTATCAACAAAATTATTTTTTTTTCAAATGTTTCATTTCGTTTTATAGACAATGGCATTATTTATACTTCGCCTGCGTAAATTACAAAATACTCTTTGATGTTGAAATAAAATTTTTTGGTTTAAGGTATTTTTCTTCTTATTATTTTTTCTTTTCATCATTTTAAATGAAATTAGTTAGACATATATTTTAAATGTGTGTATTTTAAATGAAATGAGCAAAAGACATGTATGAATTAATGATGTCGATAAAACAAGAGTTTTTTTTTTTTTTTCTTTTTCATTGTTATAGTATAGTGAGACGAAATGTACACCTGCAAGCAGTTTTTTCCGCACGGTTTTTTCCGCATTTTTTCATTGTTATAGTAACGTATATATTTTAAGAAATTAACAATTGTAATCTTGGAAACTAGCCGCCCTTGGTGACCAGTTTGGTCTCCCTTAAAATTTAGGTTTGGGAAAGCATGCTAAGCATTGTATCGTGTTACTTTTATTCATAATTTAATTTACTTGAACGTTGAACTCCCTAAATATAATTAATATAATCCCTCAAGCTAATATTAGTTTTTGTTGCATTAAAATATCTCAATTTGTTGATTTTCTGTAAATAAGTAAACCCTATTGGTTTACATTGGAAGTCTGTGGGAATTTGACGAAATATTAGAGATATCGATAAGTTGGCGTCACTTTTGGCGATATATCTCCAATGTAGCGACAAACGTGGCTGCATTTGGCGACAGAACAGGGCCCCCTATGGCAACCCCCCCCCCCCTTATAGGTATGGAGATGCATTAAATGCTGTTTAATGACTAGAAAATTAAGATACAAAAAGAGGTAAACATAGAAGTCAAAATAATAAGAAAACAATAGTTGTTTTATAACTATTCAATGCTTATATTAAAAATCACACACAATTTTTTGACCGAAATTCATGCTTTTTTTCCCGTTACGGTACATTAATCTAGCGTGGGTTTAGAACACGATTATGACTAATTCACTGCTTTTTCTGATACTTGCTAAAAAACGCAAGCATATGAATTTATTAAATGATATATAATTTTTACTCTGTTTGTTTTTAAAGTAAGGACAGCAGGAAAGAAAAAATGAAACATTATGTAATCTTTTTTTAGGATTTCTGAATGTATTACTTAGCATATAATCCTAAATTAATTAATTAATAATTGATAAAAATATACATTTAAAAAAATATTACATTCTTCATTTTAGGTAGATTTCGTAAGAAATACTACCTATTGCAGTCGTTACCATGGTGCGACTTTTGAAAAATTCCTTCATAACTTTTCATTATAGGACCCCAGGAACCCAAAACCACCCCCACCTAAAAAGTTTATATATATATATATATATATGTATATATATATGTGTGTGTGTGTGTGTGTGTGTATGTGTGTATGTATGTACTAAATTTTGTCCGCACGATAAAAGTCGCAATTATGCACGGATTGTCTTCAAACTCGCCAACAACTTTGAGATGGCTAATATCTCGGCGTGGATTGAAAATGGGCAAAATCGGCCCAAGGGAATGGAAATGGGGAGGGTTCAAAATTTTGAATACCGTCTTAACATGATTCTGATAATACCAGCTCATACACAACAATGACAGGAAGAAAAAATATTTTTCGTTATAGCAGTTGCCAACAATTAAAAAAAAGCAATAAAATTCTCACCACAACAATTGCTTTCCTATTGCAAGTTTTTCACGTGGAAAATTAAATTGAATAAATAGTTTGACGAATTGAAAACAAATTGAATATTACGTCATAAGTATTCTAGAGCAAGATTTCCGCTTGAAAACTGAAAATAAAATAAATAGCTTGACAAATTAAAAAACAAAAAACAAAATATTGCGTCATATTGGAAATAAAATGGACCTCAGCAGGTGAATATGTTGTAACGGCATGCGAGTTTGAAGAAACGTATTAAAACATGATAAAACCCCGACTATGGAAATATTAACTTTCTTTAACACTTTGAGGTTCTCTGAATTTGCAATAGCTATTTTTTAAACCTATTCCATATACATGGGTGTGCGTATTCGTGTATATTAGAATTTTCACAAAATGTTTAGCTCCTAGAGCTCATTTTTAGTGAAAGAACTGGGTTTATCTCTAATATTGATTTAAGTTTTGGTGGTGAATTTAGTACTTAACTTCGAAATGTACCTCCGCCTGTAGGCCCGAGCCAGCACTGATTTTTTAAATTTATTTTCAGCATTTTTTATTTCAAAATGTTTCATTGTTGCAGTTTTAATCATTTGGTATATTTTGGCGAGTGTTCATTGGTGCATAATTAAATCTATTGTTGTTCCAACTCGCATAAAATTGTACGAAGTACAGAAAATATTTGGTGAGTTATCACCTGAGATAGGTTAACAGTAAAATGCCTCAAAATAAATGTATTAATTTATAATTAATTTTTTCTAATATTAAAGTGTTGCATTGTCATTATTGACCTATAAACACACCTGTAAATATAATGTTTATAATTCTAACATACCAAGAAGTGAGTTAAAAATCAATTAGTGATTGCAAAAATCCATCTTTACATATAAAAACTAGGTTGACTTAAATAAAAAAAAAGGTGCAAAATTAGAATTACTGGTTGAGAAATAGTAAAAAAGACAGGCAATCGACCAAAATAGGAAGTTGTGAAAGAGGGAGAATTTACCGTAGCGAAGCACGGGTACTCAGCTAGTCTATTACATATATATAATCCAAACGGAAATTTCGTTCCGAACGCCGAGATTTCGAGTTCTACCGCATGGATTTTGACGGAACTTATACCGTTAGATAGGTATCGTTACAGGGAAGGTTTTAAGCTATAACACATCATTCTACCTAGATTAGTTATAGAATTATTACGGAAAATTCTTTTATATTGAACTTTGTAACTTCATATTTCCTTAAATATCTGGGCTCCTATTGGTCGTAGAGTTTAGATCTCGCGCCAAAAGTAGCTCCGAAGCACACAAGCAAACTTTTTCCCGCGATTATTTTGCCGTCTTCCGATTTCCTCTAACTGTATTAGGGGCCCGCGTAGGGCCCCTTTAACATATTTTTCGCAGTAATTTCAGCAATTATCTTACATTATTCGTTAAGACCGCCACCCTCCCGATTCATGTATCTACGGAAAGGTTGCACGAAGGAGTTTCGTTCGGATACGCTTTCGTTAAGAATAGAGTGCGCTCCCTGGTGGTGGAATGTGGAACTAACATAACGCGATATTGTTAAAATTGGGAAATCTAACAATGCGATCTGTTTTAAACTTTGAGATAGTTCATAACACATAATCTATTATCTATTCTATTATATATATATATATATAATCTATTATCTATTCTATTATCTATTATATATATAAAATCCAAACGGAAATTTCGTTCCGAACGCCTAGATTTCGAGTTCTACTGCATGGATTTTTACGGAACTTATACCGTTAGATAGGTATTGTTTCAGGGAAGGTTTTAAGCTATAACACATTATTCTACCTATATTAGTTTTAGAATTATGACGGAAAATTCTGTTATTTTGGGCGATAAGATTACCATTTTATTTCTTGGCGAAATTCATCGTTGATAAAAAAAAATTGAAACGGCTATTAAACCTCGAAAAATAAAAGAAAAACTGTTACTAATTTTATTTAAATGAAAAAAAAAAAAAGAAAAAAAGAAAAAGAAAATCCGTTTCAATGAGTGATAATATTAAAAAACGGAAACATTTAATCAAAACCTGAAAGAAATATTTGTAATGCTTAAAAATTAATTTAATAAGAAATATTACACTTGATACGCAATATTTGGCTCTTTATCGCTTGCGTTAGATATGGAAACGAATCAGAAAATTTGATTAGATGAAATTTTAACGACATTTTCTTTCTGTTCTGCTCTTTTCTTTTTTTTTTTATATCTAAATGTCCCATCACGTGGCTGAAAGAAGAAACAAGCAGATGTAATTGTGAGTCACATGTGTAATTACTATTTGTTTCTTTACAATTTTTTATTTTTCTTTTGTCGCCAAACGATGTGATTTTAAGCCAAAAATGCATAAGCGTGACATTAGCTTGAGGATGTTCTCACAAATGGTGTTTTTTTAGGTGAAAGAGATCATTTTTTGAGTACATTTTCATATTCAATTGTAACTTATATAGATATCAGTTAATATTTAAAAAATGGAATCGAATGCTTAAATTTCAGTGTGAATCTCTGCCACACATACATATTGTAAAATAATTTCATACTTTTTAAAATGTTTTTCGCCGTAATTCCGAAAGCATGTGATATTTATAAACTCGAACTCAGATCAACGAATATTACCCATTTTATTTAAGCAAATATTATCTATTTTCTCAAATCATATCGCCAATTTCATTTATAGGAAAATTCACAGATTCGAAATCTAGGAAATAAAGATAATTTTTAAGGAAATTTATGTTTTAATACGTTATTATTATGGAAAAATTCAACATTTTGAAAAAAAAAATTACAAGTCTTTTGTAATTCTTCATTTCTTCTTCGTCTTTCTTCGTACTTTCTCCTCTGTTATGTAATATTTCAAATGATATTGGACTAATTTTCGATCATCGATTCACCGCAAAATCGCATATCTAATATAGTATATAAAATAAAGTCTGGATTAGGGGACTAATTAACGCACAGCGCAAACTACTGAACCTAAAATCTTGAAAATCGTGGTAAAAATACTTATGACATAAACTTCTGCTAAGAAAGCATTTTCTAAAGTGTCACCCCTAATGGTTTTTGCACGGGGAGGTGAAAAATCGAATATCAAAATTATGCGTCAAATGATAGCATATTTTAATATAGTTTTGTATGCTGAATCGAATGCTACCAAATAAATTTTTATAAGTCCAATAGTTCATGACACATTTCATTTATTTCTAATTTGGCGGTGTCTTTGGCATCTAAACCTCAAAATATCTATCATTACATCCGTTACTCTAGCAACGGAAAAAATTCAAATCAACCCTTTTGGCTAAAAAATAAAAACGGCTCTATGAGTTTGAGATAAAAATGCAAGCATCTTAATTTTTTTTTTAAATAGTGATTTTATGTAAAATAAAAGGGAAAAAATTACTGAGAATTTAGCGTTATAAAACAAAAATGGAAAAGGTACTACTTAGATATTCCGTCGACCAAAAATCTATCGTCAAACTATAAGATTAAATGCCAATAATGGTTCATCGTAAATATCAAATTCACTTGAATTTAAACAAACTACACGTGTTTACGTCATCAAGTGATTTTAATTTCGACGTTTTATTTGTATTTTTATTAATGTTATACTAATTTATTTGTTATTTCGTTATTTAAAATAAAGATTATGTCAATTTATATAATTTGGCGAATGGTTTGGCGATTTATATAATTTGGCGAAATTGGTCGAAGGGATAACAAGTAGTACCAATGAAAATATTTAAGTATGAAAGCAATGTTTGTAACGACTTAAAAATTATTTTCATATATATAAACTCGGTTTATGGCGTCAGATGCCGTCATCCGAAGAATCTACAAGAGTCTTTTTCCATTTTTTCCGGTCATAGGTTCCTCAATGAAAGAAATTGGAATTGGAATAATATTGTGCGATTTATAAATTACTCCTCGATAAGAAGAAAAAATGGGTACATTTATAACAACCGTGCGCACATCTCGCTGATAGCATTTTTAAAATTCCCAGTAGCAGTAGTTACATTTTGCGTATGTAAATTAAAAATATTTTTTTGCTTTTAATTATGGCATTATTTCCTCTTATTGTTTATCTTTTCAGTTTTTTAAATGAAATTAGTATAAGGCATGCATTTTAAATTAAATGAGTGAAAGGTTTGTGTTTTAAATGAAAATAATAAAATAAGAATATGCTATGAAAACAATCTTTATTGATTTATTACCTGCGCCCGGCTGACATAAAAGTATCACAAAAGCCACATATTCACTTTTCTTTGAGTAGTTGCTCATGAGAATTCAAGTTAACCTTCCGTAATCGGATACTTCACATATTGGTGTATTAGCTTTAATGTTGAAAGCATCGTTTTTGTTTGAAGCGAAAACTTTACTATGAATTCTATTACACAAAATCGCATCACCATCATCTATCTACTATATATTTACAACGGAAATTTGTATTTCATTCCGATTGTTTATAATACTTTCGTAGGATATACCACAATTAGTTAGGCAATAATTTTGGAAAGGTTTTAGTGTATACATATTGTTCAAGGGTACTTAGTTATAGAGCAACAGTAAAAGTTCAAAAATTAAGTGAACCTGATTATGAAAGTTTAGCCTTTTTAAAAAAATCTATAGAACATATTTTGTTACAAGTGGCCCTGTTGCATGACTTTTAGGAATGGTGTTAGTATATACGATTTCATTTTATGTTGATTAGTTACAGAGGTATTAATTCCTGTTGTCATAACGGTCTCATTACCCGACCATAAGTGCGCTGTTTATAATCAACTAAAACAATTACTTCTTAATTGCTAAATTTTGTCCAACGCTTAAGATAACATTATATCGCAATGGCGTTCGCATCGTTTCCAGTAATGAGCAAGGTCAAGCTGAAGATCCATATTGTTTAAAATACAAGTTCAAATTCATCATTTAGTTTAATCCAAAGTTCATTTGGAAATATTGACAAGCGCAGCGGGCATAGCCTGCTAGTCTATCTATTATATATATATAATCCAAACGGAAATTTCGTTCCGAACGCCGAGATTTCGTGTTCTACCGCATGGATTTTGACGGAACTTATACCGTTAGATAGGTATCGTTTCAGGGAAGGTTTTAAGCTATAACACATCATTCTACCTAGATTAGTTATAGAATTATTACGGAAAATTCTTTTATATTGAACTTTGTAACTTCATATTTCCTTAAATATCTGGGCTCCTATTGGTCGTAGAGCTTAGATCTCGCGCCAAAAGTAGCTCCGAAGCACCCAAGCAAACTTTTCCCCGCGATTATTTTGCCGTCTTCCGATTTCCTCTAACTCTATTAGGGGCCCGCGTAGAGCCCCTTTAAAATATTTTTCGTAGTAATTTCAGCAATTATCTTAAATTATTGGTTAAGACCGCCACCCTCCCGATTCATGTATCTACGGAAAGGCTGCATGAAGGAGTTTCGTTCAGATACGCTTTCGTTAAGAATAGAGTGCGCTCCCTGGTGGTGGAATGTGGAACTAACATAACGCGATATTGTTAAAATTAGGAAATCTAACAATGCGATCTGTTTTAAACTTTGAGATAGTTCATAACACATAATCTATTATCTATTCTATTATATATATATATAAAATCTATTATCTATTCTATTATCTATTATATATATAAAATCCAAACGGAAATTTCGTTCCGAACGCCTAGATTTCGAGTTCTACTGCATGGATTTTTACGGAACTTATACCGTTAGATAGGTATTGTTTCAGGGAAGGTTTTAAGCTATAACACATTATTCTACCTATATTAGTTTTAGAATTATGACGGAAAATTCTGTTATTTTGGGCGATAAGGTTACCATTTTATTTCTTGGCGAAATTCATCGTTGATTAAAAAAAAATTGAAACGGCTATTAAACCTCGAAAAATAAAAGAAAAACTGTTACTAATTTTATTTAAATGAAAAAAAAAGAAAAAAAGAAAAAGAAAATCCGTTCCAATGAGTGATAATATTAAAAAACGGAAACATTTAATCAAAACCTGAAAGAAATATTTGTAATGCTTAAAAATTAATTTAATAAGAAATATTACACTTGATACGCAATATTTGGCTCTTTATCGCTTGCGTTAGATATGGAAACGAATCAGAAAATTTGATTAGATGAAATTTTAACGACATCTTCTTTCTGTTCTGCTCTTTTCTTTTTTTTTAATATCTAATTGTCCCATCACGTGACTTAAAGAAGAAACAAGCAGATGTAATTGTGAGTCACATGTGTAATTACTATTTGTTTCTTTACAATTTTTTATTTTTCTTTTGTCGCCAAACGATGTGATTTTAAGCCAAAAATGCATAAGCGTGACATTAGCTTGAGGATGTTCTCACAAATGGTGTTTTTTTAGGTGAAAGAGATCATTTTTTGGGTACATTTTCATATTCAATTGTAACTTATATAGATATCAGTTAATATTTTAAAAATGGAATCGAATGCTTAAATTTCAGTGTGAATCTCTGCCACACATACATATTGTAAAATAATTTCATACTTTTTAAAATGTTTTTCGCCGTAATTCCGAAAGCATGTGATATTTATAAACTCGAACTCAGATCAACGAATATTACCCATTTTATATAAGCAAATATTATCTATTGTTTATTTCATTTTTTCTCAAGTCATATCGCCAATTTCATTTATAGGAAAATTCACAGATTCGAAATCTAGGAAATAAAGATAATTTTTAAGGAAATTTATGCTTTAATACGTTATTACTATCGAAAAATTCAACATTTAAAAAAAAAAAAAATAGTCTTTTGTAATTCGTCATTTCTTCTTCGTCTTTCTTCGTACTTTCTCCTCTGTTATGTAATATTTCAAATGATATTGGACTAATTTTCGATCATCGATTCACTGCAAAATGGAATATCTAATATAGTATATAAAATAAAGTCTGGATTAGGTGACTAATTAACGCACAGCGCAAACTACTGAACCTAAAATCTTGAAAATCGTGGTAAAAATACTTCTTATGACATAGACTTCTGCTAAGAAAGGACTTTCTAAAGTGTCACCCCTAATGGTTTTTGCACGTGGAGGGGAAAAAAATCGAATATAAAAATTATGCGTCAAATGATAGCATATTTTAATGTAGTTTTGTATGCTGAATCGAATGCTACCAAATAAATTTTTATAAGCCAACAGTTCATGGCACATTTCATATTTTTCTAATTTGGCGGTGTCTTTGGCATCTAAACCTCAAAATATCTATCATTACATCCGTTACTCTAGCAACGGAAAAAATTCAAATCAACCCTTTTGGCTAAAAAATAAAAACGGCTCTATGAGTTTGAAATAAAAATGCAAGCATCTTAATTTTTAAAAAAAAATAGTGATTTTATGTAAAATAAAAGGAAAAAAATTACTGAGAATTTAGCGTTATAAAACAAAAATGGAAAATGTACTACTTAGATATTCCGTCGACCAAAAATCTATCGTCAAACTATAAGATTAAATGCCAATAATGGTTGATCGTAAATATCAAATTCACTTGAATTTAAACAAACTACACGTGTTTACGTCATCAAGTCATTTTAATTTCGACGTTTTATTTGTATTTTTATTAATGTTATACTAATTTATTGGTTATTTCGTTATTTAAAATAAAGATTATGTCAATTTATATAATTTGGCGAATGGTTTGGCGATTTATATAATTTGGCGAAATGGGTCGACGGGATAACAAGTAGTATCAATGAAAATATTTAAATATGAAAGCAATGTTTGTAACGACTTAAAAATTATTTTCATATATATAAACTCGGTTTATGGCGTCAGATGCCGGCATCCGAAGAATCTACAAGAGTCTTTTTCCATTTTTTCCGGTCATAGGTTCCTCAATGAAAGAAATTGGAATTGGAATAATATTGTGCGATTTATAAATTGCTCCTCGATAAGAAGAAAAAGTGGGTTCATTTATAACAACCGTGCGCACATCTCGCTGATAGCATTTTAAAAATTCCCAGTAGCAGTAGTTACATTTTGCGTATGTAAATTAAAAATATTTTTTTGCTTTTAATTATGGCATTATTTCCTGTTATTGTTTATCTTTTCAGTTTTTTAAATGAAATTAATATAAGGCATGCATTTTAAATTAAATGAGTGAAAGGTTTGTGTTTTAAATGAAAATAATAAAATAAGAATATGCTATGAAAACAATCTTTATTGATTTATTACCTGCGCCCGGCTGACTTAAAAGTATCACAAAAGCCACATATTCACTTTTCTTTGAGTAGTTGCTCATGAGAATTCAAGTTAACCTTCCGTAATCGGATACTTCACATATTGGTGTATTAGCTTTAATGTTGAAAGCATCGTTTTTGTTTGAAGCGAAAACTTTACTATGAATTCTATTACACAAAATCGCATCATCATCATCTACTATATATTTACAACGGAAATTTGTATTTCATTCCGATTGTTTATAATACTTTCGTAGGATATACCACAATTAGTTAGGTAATAATTTTGGAAAGGTTTTGGTGTATACATATTGTTCAAGGGTACTTAGTTATAGAGCAACAGTAAAAGTTCAAAAATTAAGTGAACCTGATTATGAAAGTTTAGCCTTTTTAAAAAAAATCTACAGAACATATTTTGTTACAAGTGGCCCTGTTGCATGACTTTTAGGAATGGTGTTAGTATATACGATTTCATTATATGTTGATTAGTTACAGAGGTATTAATTCCTGTTGTCATAACGGTATCATTACCCGACCAAAAGTGCGCTGTTTATAATCAACTAAAACAATTACTTCTTAATTGCTAAATTTTGTCCAACTCTTAAGATAACATTATATCGCAATGGCGTTCGCATCGTTTTCAGTAATGTGCAAGGTCAAGCTGAAGATCCATATTGTTTAAAATACAAGTTCAAATTCACCATTTAGTTTAATCCAAGGTTCATTTGGAAATATTGACCAGCGCAGCGGGCATAGCCTGCTAGTTATATATATAAAATCCAAACGGAAATTTCGTTCCGAACGCCGAGATTTCGAGTTCTACCGCATGGATTTTTACGGAACTTATACCATTAGATAGGTATCGTTCCAGGGAAGGTTTTAAGCTATAACACATCATTCTACCTAGATTAGTTATAGAATTATTACGGAAATTTCTATTATTTTGGACTTTGTTACTTCACATTTCCTTAAATATCTGGGCTCCTATTGGTCGTAGAGCTTAGATCTCGCGCCAAAAGTAGCTCCAAGGCACCCAAGCAAACTTTTCCCCGCGATTATTTTGCCATCTTCCGATTTCCTCTAACTCTATTAGGGGCCCGCGTAGAACCCCTTTAAAATATTTTTCGTAGTAATTTCAGCAATTATCTTAAATTATTGGTTAAGACCGCCACCCTCCCGATTCATGTATCTACGGAAAGGTTACATGAAGGAGTTTCGTTCAGATACGCTTTCGTTAAGAATAGAGTGCGCTCCCTGGTGGTGGAATGTGGAACTAACATAACGCGATATTGTTAAAATTAGGAAATCTAACAATGCGATCTGTTTTAAACTTTGAGATAGTTGATAACACATAATCTATTATCTGTTCATTCTATTATATATATATAAAATCTATTATCTATTCTATTATCTATTATATATATATAAAATCCAAACGGAAATTTCGTTCCGAACGCCTAGATTTCGAGTTCTACTGCATGGATTTTTACGGAACCCATACCGTTAGATAGGTATTGTTTCAGGGAAGGTTTTAATCTATAACACATTATTCTACCTGTATTAGTTTTAGAATTATGACGGAAAATTCTGTTATTTTGGGCGATAAGGTTACCATTTTATTTCTTGGCGAAATTCATCGTTGATAAAAAAAATTGAAACGGCTATTAAACCTCGAAAAATAAAAGAAAAACTGTTACTAATTTTATTTAAATGAAAAAAAAAAGTAAAAAAGAAGAAGAAAATCCGTTTTAATGAGTGATAATATTAAAAAACGGAAACATTTAATCGAAACCTGAAAGAAATATTTGTAATGCTTAAAAATTAATTTAATAAGAAATATTACACTTGATACGCAATATTTGGCTCTTTATCGCTTGCGTTACATATGGAAACGAATCTGAAAATTTGATTAGATGAAATTTTAACGACATTTTCTTTCTGTTCTGTTCTTTTCTTTTTTTTTATATCTAATTGTCCCATCGCGTGACTTATAGAAGAAACAAGCAGATGTAATTGTGAGTCACATGTGTAATTACTATTTGTTTCTTTACAATTTTTTATTTTTCTTTTGTCGCCAAACAATGTGATTTTAAGCCAAAAATGCATAAGCGTGACATTAGCTTGAGGATGTTCTCACAAATGGTGTTTTTTTAGGAGAAAGAGATCATTTTTTGAGTACATTTTCATATTCAATTGTAACTTATATAGATATCAGTTAATATTTTAAAAATGGAATGGAATACTTAAATTTCAATGTGAATTTCTGCCGCACATACATATTGTAAAATAATTTCATACTTTTTAAAATGTTTTTCGCCGTAATTCCGAAAGCATGTGATATTTGTAAACTCGAACTCAGATCAACGAATATTACCCATTTTATTTAAGGAAATATTATCTTTTTTCTCAAGTCATATCGCCAATTTCATTTATAGGAAAATTCACAGATTCGAAATCTAGGAAATAAAGATAATTTTTAAGGAAATTTATGTTTTAATACGTTATTACTATGGAAAAATTCAGCATTTTGAAAAAAAAAAATTACAAGTCTTTTGTAATTCGTCATTTCTTCTTCGTCTTTCTTCGTACTTTCTCCTCTGTTATGTAATATTTCAAATGATATTGGACTAATTTTCGATCTTCGATTCACCGCAAAATCGCATATCTAATATAATATATAAAATAAAGTCTGGATTAGGGGACTAATTAACGCACAGCGCAAACTACTGAACCTAAAATCTTGAAAATCGTGGTAAAAATACTTCTTATGACATAAACTTCTGCTAAGAAAGGATTTTCTAAAGTGTCACCCCTAATGGTTTTTGCACGGGGAGGGGAAAAAAATCGAATATCAAAATTATGTGTCAAATGATAGCATATTTTAATGTAGTTTTGTATGCTGAATCGAATGCTACCAAATAAATTTTTATAAGTCCAACAGTTCATGACACATTTCATATTTTTCTAATTTGGCGGTGTCTTTGGCATCTAAACCTCAAAATATCTATCATTACATCCGTTACTCTAGCAACGGAAAAAATTCAAATCAACCCTTTTGGCTAAAAAAATAAAAACGGCTTTATGAGTTTGAAATAAAAATGCAAACATCTTAATTTTTTAAAGAAATAGTGATTTTATGTAAAATAAAAGGGAAAAAATTACTGAGAATTTAGCGTTATAAAACAAAAATGGAAAAGGTACTACTTAGATATTCCGTCGACCAAAAATCTATCGTCAAACTATAAGATTAAATGCCAATAATGGTTGATCGTAAATATCAAATTCACTTGAATTTAAACAAACTACACGTGTTTACGTCATCAAGTCATTTTAATTTCGACGTTTTATTTGTATTTTTATTAATGTTATACTAATTTATTGGTTATTTCGTTATTTAAAATAAAGATTATGTCAATTTATATAATTTGGCGAATGGTTTGGCGATTTATATAATTTTGCGAAATTGGTCGACGGGATAACAAGTAGTACCAATGAAAATATTTAAGTATGAAAGCAATGTTTGTAACGACTTAAAAATTATTTTCATATGTATAAACTCGGTTTATGGCGTCAGATGCCGTCATCCGAAGAATCTACAACAGTCTTTTTCCATTTTTTCCGCTCATAGGTTCCTCAATGAAAGAAATTGGAATTGGAATAATATTGTGCGATTTATAAATTGTTCCTCGATAAGAAGAAAAAATGGGTACATTTATAACAACCGTGCGCACATCTTGCTGATAGCATTTTTAAAATTCCCAGTAGCAGTAGTTACATTTTGCGTATGTAAATTAAAAATATTTTTTTGCTTTTAATTATGGCATTATTTCCTGTTATCTTTTCAGTTTTTTAAATGAAATTAGTATAAGGCATGCATTTTAAATTAAATGAGTGAAAGGTTTGTGTTTTAAATGAAAATAATAAAATAAGAATATGCTATGAAAACAATCTTTATTGATTTATTACCTGCGCCCGGCTGACATAAAAGTATCACAAAAGCCACATATTCACTTTTCTTTGAGTAGTTGCTCATGAGAATTCAAGTTAACCTTCCGTAATCGGATACTTCACATATTGGTGTATTAGCTTTAATGTTGAAAGCATCGTTTTTGTTTGAAGCGAAAACTTTACTATGAATTCTATTACACAAAATCGCATCATCATCATCTACTATATATTTACAACGGAAATTTGTATTTCATTCCGATTGTTTATAATACTTTCGTAGGATATACCACAATTAGTTAGGTAATAATTTTGGAAAGGTTTTAGTGTATACATCTTGTTCAAGGGTACTTAGTTATAGAGCAACAGTAAAAGTTCAAAAATTAAGTGAACCTGATTATAAAAGTTTAGCCTTTTTAAAAAAATCTACAGAACATATTTTGTTACAAGTGGCCCTGTTGCATGACTTTTAGGAATGGTGTTAGTATATACGATTTCATTATATGTTGATTAGTTACAGAGGTATTAATTCCTGTTGTCATAACGGTCTCATTACCCGACCATAAGTGCGCTGTTTATAATCAACTAAAACAATTACTTCTTAATTGCTAAATTTTGTCCAACGCTTAAGATAACATTATATCGCAATGGCGTTCGCATCGTTTTCAGTAATGTGCAAGGTCAAGCTGAAGATCCATATTGTTTAAAATACAAGTTCAAATTCACCATTTAGTTTAATCCAAGGTTCATTTGGAAATATTGACCAGCGCAGCGGGCATAGCCTGCTAGTATATATATATAATCCAAACGGAAATTTCGTTCCGAACGCCTAGATTTAGAGTTCTACTTCATGGATTTTTACGAAACTTACACCATTAGATAGGTATCGTTTCAGGGAAGGTTTTAAGCAATAACACATCATTCTACCTATATTAGTTATAGAATTATGACGGAAAGTTCTGTTATTTTGGACGGTAAGTTTTACCATTTTATTTCTTGGCGAAATTTATCGTTGATAAAAAAAAAAAAAAAAAAAATTGAAACAGCTATTACACCTCGAAACATAAAAGAAAATACTGTTACTAATTTTAATTTAAACGAAGAAAAAAGAAGAAAAAAAAATCGTTTTAATGAGTGATAATATTAAAAAATGAAAATATTTAATTTAAACATGTAAGGGAATGTTCCTAATGCTTAAAAAATTACTCAGTTAAAATATTGCAATTGAAATAAGATTTGGCTCTTTATCTTTTGCGTCAGGCTAAGAAAAATGCATCTGAAAAATTGATGGGATGATATTAAGGAAGTTTCGATAAGTGCATGCTCATAAATATTTGAAAAAATTATGTAATATTATTCGCATGAGGAATATATAGAATATTCTTCTCGTGACGAATATATAGAATATTCTTCTCGTGACATATAATATGTTTATTAAAAAATATCCGCAGAACCTCGATTTAGCGTTTGTAAAAAAATAATGAAAATTTAATTTTTTTTGCGATTTTATACTGGTTGGTGGCACAATAAAATTTTGAATGATACTTTTTTTTATGATAAAAATATTTTTTAAGTAAAACCTTTTTCTACTCTTCATACGAAGATAGTTAGACTAAGTTTAACGTAATAAATACATTTTTATTACTACAGTTTTGTCATATACGTGTATGTGCATATATTAAAATTTTATTATCGTAATTATACGGTTTAAAACAAAATTTCAGTTTATTAAATTTTTTCCAAATTCAAAATTAAAGTCCGATTCGGAAAATTGGCAATTTGACTTTGATATTGTTTGTTTCAGAAACAAGAAATGAAGGTTATTGTTGCCATGGAAACAAGTATTTAATATAAAATGTTTAATGGTAGCATCTTTAAGTAGCCAGCTACTTTTAAAACAAATTTAAAACGTTACTGCTTGATTATCCCGTCGACAAAGTAACTATCGCAAAACTATAAGATAAATGCCAATAATAGCTGATCGTAAATTTTACATTCACTTGACATTAAACACGGTACACGTGTTTGTTGCGTCATCAAGTGATTTTTAATTTCACTTCTATTTGTAATTTTACTAATGTTTACAAATTTATTTATTCTTTCGTTGTTTAAAATAAAAAATTTGTCAATTTATATAATTTTGCGAGCAGTTTGGCAATTTATATAATTTGGCGAAGCGTTTGGCAATTTATATACTTTGACGAAATTGGTTGAATGAATAATCAAATAGTACCCTTAAAACATTTCCAGCCGGTAAAGCCATGTAAAATTAAATAACTACTGCAACACGCAATTTGTATATATTATATACGCTTAAAGATAAGAAATAATTCGCTAATCCCTCGTTTAAGTTTAAATTCATTGAGTTTTAGGCATTTAAACACTTATTTAACAAGCAATTTTCAAATGCATTGAAATATCTTGCATTTGGGATGGAAATGTGTTAGCTAGCCAAATAGCGTCAATCGTTCGTCTTTCTTGCGCCAAATACTCCAATATATATAGATTTTTTTTTTTTTTTTTCAGAATTTTACTGGGATTCCGCCACCAAATTTGACTGATGTTTTACTGCATACATGAGTAGTTTTAAAAGAATTTTTCTTTTCAAAATAATTTGAGTATGGTCTTTAAGGAGACCTTCCTTGTGGTAACAATTTTGTTTTTGATTTGTTCTTTTTTTATTTCTAACTCTTCCATCATGTGACTTACAGACGAAACTACCAGATGTAATTGTAAAAATGATGGTACTTATGATTTACATGTTATATGTTTATTTGTGATTTTTGAGATCACTTTTGTCGCCAAACAATTTGATTTTAAGCCAAAAAGATGTAAGCGTGAATTGGGTTCAAGCGATGTTTACAAGAAAGGTGATATTGCAAGTGTACGAAAGTATTTTTTGAGTATTTTTTAAAATTCAAATGTACAATATATAAATAGCAATTAATATTTTAAAAATGGAGTCAGATATTTTAATTTCAGTATAAATGTCTCCCACACACGCACATACATACTGTAAAATAATTTAATTTTAGACATTTAAAAAATTTCTCATCATAGATTACTGCGAAAGCATGTCGGTTTGTTTTCCCCAAATTTGTGACTTTTATAACTTCGAAGACAGATTAGCTAATATTGTCCATTCTTTTTTTAATAAAAAAACATATCGCCAATTTCTCTTATACAAACACTCAATGCTTGCAATGTTAGGTAGTAAAGATTATTCTTAAGAAAATGTAAGCAATTATGCTTTATTTCTATCACGAAAAAAGACATTTTGTAATAAAAATTGCTTTCTGAAATCACTTTTCGATATTCCAGTCCATTCGTCATTTATTTATTTTTTTTTTTTTCATATCTTCTCTTCTTTTAGAAATGTTATAAAAAATATTGGATGAATCTTCCATAATCAGCCACCTTACAATTGGCGAATTTACTGTATATTGTTGGAAGATTCGTTTATATTTGAAAGGAACCGTGGACGGTAAATCCGATTTCAGAAGATTACGTGAAATTTGTACTTTTAGTAATTAGCGATTAGTAAATTTATGATTTTTTTAGCATGGAGCAAACGGAAAAAAAGAAGATTTACTAATAGATAGTTTTCATGTGCAGTTATTTTACTTTAATTAAAAAAGCATTAATTTGAATGCACAAAAAAAGTTTTCAAATGCCAAAGTTGGCCAATGGAACAATACTTGTTCATTTAGCCTAGGTTTTTTTTTTTTTTTTAAGTACCTCAAATTCCATTAAAATTTCAATCATTATAAAATTTTGGCTGATGCGCAGCCCGAGCAGCTGATCGTAGTGACAAATTTTTGGTTTATTTTACTATCACTAAAAAAAACATTACTTTAAATGTACAAAAAAAAAAAAAAAAAACTTTCAAAAGCCAAAGGTGGCCAATGGAACAATATTTGTTCATTTACTCTAGGTTTTAAAAAAAAGTACCTCTGATTCAAATAAAATTTCAATAATTATAAAGAAATTTTGGCTGATGCACAGCCCGAGCAGCTGATCATAGTCACAAATTAACGTGTTTAGATTTATTTAGGCAACAAACTGATGAATAATGACGTCTTGAAAATAAAAGCTTATTTCTCCGTCTTATTACGGCCCCACCAGTTGCCGAGAGGTTATGCTCTCGAAGCTGGTAGACGGGAGGTGCTGGGTTCGAACCCAATCGTGCCCGTCGGCCTAATCGTTCGGAATTTTCGTGGTTTTCTTCGAACCTTGGATTTCCATGCGTAAATACGAGTTGGGTTCCCTTAGAAAGACACCCACGGAGGGCACTCCCCCCTTGGGCCTATATCCCATGCGTTGATAATCGGCCGCCAAAAAAACAACCAACCGTCTTATTATGCTCATTAGAGAAATGCGAAAAAAATCTTCGGTTTGCCAAAAAGATCACTACTAAGAATTTTGCATAAACTTTACTTATCATTTACAAAGAGTTTTAATAGTAAAAGATCTAAAAATCAATCAACAGCAATTTGACATTATTTAATAAAATGTAGTTTGGAGTTTAATTAACCCTGTTTTGTAGCTAACTCTGGTGCATTTTTAGCCATACCGTTACGAACATTTCTAACGTTTCACATCAAACTTGGTTGTGGATCCGATTACGGATGATTGGGAAGATTTTATTGAATGAAAACTAGAGGTTTAGTTTTCTATTCAATTTAGTTATCGAGGTTATTTTCCTAGGTTAATAGTTGTATGATTAAAACTGGTATGTAAAAAGAAACGGCAGTTAAAATGACATTATTTTAATTTCATTCACACAATTCCGCTTTAAATATCCACTTTTACATGATTCACATATTTTAAAATATAAAAGTTAAATACTGTTTTGATTGTATTTACTCTACTGGAAATCGAAGATAAGAATTTGTAGAGAAAACCTGGCAAAAGAAGACGTATACTACCAAATCTAATGTAACGTAGAGACGGATTGTATTTATGTTATCAGATCAGCACAAAGTACCAAGCTGAGAAGCCCGGAGTAAAAGACCTAACAAACGAAAGTGAATAACCCGAACATTCTTTAAATTAAATGGTCAATCTCTGCAGTCATTGTAATTCTTTCTTTTTTAGTAGTGTGGTGATATGATCATAATGGCCGCATTTCCCTCCCAAACTCTAGTACATGATGTACTAAAGAGATGCTTCTGAATTGCCCGTATTTTGTCAAACGCATCAGATAATATCATAGCGCAATTGCATCCGATGCGTATTCAGAAAATGGGGAAGGATCTTCCAGGTGAAGGTCCATATTAATTTGAAATACAGGGTCGGATTTTCCATTTCGTTTGATTGAAGGTTTATTTGAAAAAATGGTCCAACGCAGCGGGCTCAGCCTGCTCGTATATATATATATATATATATATATATACATATATATTAAGATGCTCTGACAGGGAAGAACAGTAGCTATTCATTCTGCGATTTGTAAATTGTTTTAATCGTAAATTAATTAATATTAGACTGTTAATTGATAAAAGTGTATTTCTTTCAATGACTACTCTATTTATTTTGCATTTTGTTTTTACCTTCTACATTTTATAGCTCAAAGTATTTTATTGTTGCAGTTTCATTATCAGGTGGTCTTTTTTGTTAATGTGTTTTGGAGCTTAATTAAATCCATTATTGTTGTAATTAATTTACCATTGTAACCATCTAGAATATTTATGGATTTATCATCTGTGACTGTATAGCGGAAAATGTCTTAAAATTAAGTTATTAATTTGTGATTAATTTCTAAATATATTAAAATTTTGTATTGTCTTTGGAAACACACATTTATAGTATTTTTTATAATTCTATCCTATCAGGAGGTGAATAAAAAATCGATTAAAAAATTTTATCTTTACGACCAAAAATCTAACTATAAATTGAAATTTATTGATGTAAGTCGCTTTTAAAATTTTTCTCTTTGAACAGGCTTTGCCAAATCAATGTGAATTGTTTTCAATATAGAAAAAATAGGTTACAGCCGCATATTTTATTGTTACTTGCTTCATAAAGACATAATTTCCAACAAAATTTATTGTACGTTTGCTTATCTGCACTTAAACTTCAACAATAACCTTATTTTAAATAAATTATTGTTTCATAATTTTTTTAAATACATTATTATTTATAAAAAGTGAAATCATCCTGTGTTAAACCACCGGCGCGGCAGGATAAAACCGCATAGGTAATTTTATATTACAGGAATCCCAAAAGATTAGGCTTTAAAAAAAAAAAAAAAAAAAAAAAGAGTATGTTTTAAATAAAATCATAAGACGAAATGTTGTGTTTCAAAATGTTCTACTATTTAACAAATTTAACTAAGGAAGTAAATTAATAATATTTGAATTCTAAATAGAATGATTAATATTTAAAGACATAAAAAATTGTGTAATTGTGCAAAAATTGTGAGTGTGAAAATGAAATTTAACTGTGTAAAACAGAAGTCACCTGTCTATACCGTTAAATCCTACTTTTACCTATCTGATATGACGAAATTGAAATGACGCAAAATGGATGATTGGTACTTTCAAACCCGTAATTAAATTGGATTATCAAAACCAAGGGTACATTTACAGAGACTTCGAGGAGGAGACGGGGGGGAGGGGAGGCGATATCAGAAATTTTGAGGTTCAAACCCGACGGGCGATTCAGGTTGGATCGGCAATAAATGCTTCCATTGCTGGTTGGGTTAAGTTCCACTATTTTGTTGCGATCGAGTTCGGAAGGGTTGCCTTGTACTTTTTTGTTATGGGTGGTTTTGAACCGCATCATTTGCGGTTCCGGTTATGTTTTCACTGTTACGAATCCAGTACGAGTTGATCAGATTTTTTAAAATGTCTAAAATATTTTTCAGATTAAAAAAAAAAAAAAATCTGTGCAGTAAATGCTCCATTACGAACACTCCCAAATAGCGGAAACCTTTAAAGCAAGACTTTCTTAATCGCTTATATAGTAAACTTCTGAATAGCGGACATCGTAGAATTTGTCCACTAGTCAAAAGAATATAATTGCGTGGCACGATATAAAAGAAAAAATTTCGGCCAGAGATGGTCGCGTTCCAGGTTCCGCCTATACAAAACTTAATTGTATAGCACGGTCCAACCTGGTCCAACTGAATTTCTACATAAAAACCAATATTCCTTTCTTAAAAAAATAAAATTTTTCAAAAGTGCTCTTACGTATGCGCAGGATTTTTTATTTCACATTGTGTTTCAAAATCATAGAAAACAGAATATCAGCAATATCAATTACTACTTAGACAATTACGTACGTACAACGGATAAAAAATTTACTTCGACAGTTTTATTTAAATGAAGATTTAGTAATAAAATCAACGTATATTTAAACGAAAGAAACCGGTGATGAAACAAAATCATAGTTTTATAAGTCTGCGTAGAAACAAAGTGGATTTTTAAAAATATATGTAGTTTAATAAATCGAATAAAATTTCTAAACATTTTACTAAACTTACATACGTACAACATCACTAATATATTTACAAATATATATGTTGTTCAAATTTGGAACGACGGGGGAGAACTGAGAGGTCTACACGTCCAAGGCAGTAATGATTTTCATACGGGCTGTGCCAGGTCTGGGCGCAAGTTTTAGCTTTTATAAAAGGTCACTCTCGTACATGGAAATTTCGACCCATTCAGACATCTGGAAAGATTATGTCCAGGCGATGCTCCAACAGGAAAAAAAGAAGTATACCCTGCTCCTGGCCCGGCCAGCGTCTACAAGGAAAAAAAAAAAAAAAACAGGAAGGTCTGGAAGCAGGAGGACCCGGTCATCGACCTGGAGAATTTCAAAAATGAAAATTGTCCAGAGAACGGACCGAAGGCCGGGGCCTTCGGTCCGTTCAGTCCGCCTTGGGTCAGTCCTTGGGCGGAGACTGACCCAAGGACTTCCTTTCCCCTGGAAACATCTAATGCCAATTTGCAGACAATTTATCAGAACATAGAGGATATGGTTCACCTCTCTTCCCTCTATCACTTAAATGCACTAATAAGCAATACAATAATAAATCTTTCGTGTTATATCTTGTGTTCTTGTGCAACATAAATCTTTCTTTTTTCCAGTACGCAAATGTAATATAAGCTGCAGCAAAAGCGTGTATTCTTATGTATTCTTAACTAACTTGAAAGCAAAAATAACCTTAAATTCAAAATTTTAAATCTCAATTATACTTTGTTTCCGTACACAACAACAAAAATAGAAATAAAAAATATTATATTTATATTTATACCTATAAAATGTTTGTACTTTGTTATTTAAAAGGTACCATACGGGTGATAATACTTATCAAAAATTTAAAACCTGCAGACTTTATAGACTAAGAAATTTAATATATTTAATGCAAAAAAAAAGTTTTCATCAACTGAATCGAAATTATTAATTTAAAACAATAAATATAATTTTCAATTCAATTGTCCTTAGTCATGTCACAATAGCAATAGCTGTAGAATAGTAGTAAATTTGTTTCGAATTTTCGTGCCAAATGTTCTCAAAAGACGACATCAAATATAATGATAAAAGCATTTATTGAATCAATATTATCCATATAAAATGTTATTGTAATACAATCTTATCTGTGATTAGTATTATAATTCTAAATGCAAGATAAATACAAACAAAATAATATTTTCCATAAAGTATTTCCATCATCATTAATCAAACGTGATTTATGGATGATATATGCAAATGATGAAAATGTTTATCGATTATATTCGCAGGAATTCTAAAGTGCATTATCGAAAGTATAATATTTTGATAATGATGTTGTAACTAGCTATTTGTTAAACAAATAAAATACATGTTTTATATTCTTAGTTTTGTTTAAAAGTTTTTTCGTATCCTGAAAATTACGCATGGAAGAACATTCTTAAATTTTGTGAACAATTGATATACTTATTTGACTAGCGAAAATGGTAATTATTTTTGAACAATTTAAGCTAATACTGAGTAAAATAATCACTTAATAATTTATTCTATTAGGTTCTGTACTGTTAGGTTTCTTTAAAGTCTGATAGGTTGGAAAGACAGTACAGCAGTAAGAAAGAAGGAGGATAGTGTGTGTTTACCTTCACATTTTAATTTTTAATGCTTCCCACTTTCCCCCTTTACAATTATGTCTTTTTCAAAATTCTTAAATTTAATTATCACTCTGGATCTGGATTGAACTTATTTTGTAACGATCGTTTTCTTTTATAAAATTAAGCAATCGTTTTTTTTCTCTCACTGTGATTTTTTTAACCGCAGCGCAATGCACTATAATAAAAGAAAGGATTTATTTTCCGGCCTAGGAACATTTTTCATATTTCATTATAATACCTAATTTTGTTGCTATGCAGAATTTACCCAAGCACCTTACATCTACGATTTTAGCCGTTAATCCAGATCGCTTTCTTTTCTGCAAAGTATAAAACCATTTCATTATTGGTACTCTGCCTTTAACTTATTATTTTTATTAACATTCATTTTCAGTCCTTCAATGTCATGAGATTTTGGCCACCCCTGTAGAATTTTTACCGTTGTGGTTTTCGGTACTCCGTAATTATCCACTTATCATTTGGCGGTAATCCAGATGGCTTTCTTTTCTGCAAAGTATAAAACCATTTCATTATTGGTACTCTGCCTTTAACTTATTATTTTTATTAACGTTCATTTTCAGTCCTTCAATATCATGAGATTTTGGCAACCCCTGTAAAATTTTTACTGTTGTGGTTTTCGGTACTCCGTAATTATCCACTTATCATTTGGCGGTAATCCAGATGGCTTTCTTTTCTGCAAAGTATAAAACCATTTCATTATTGGTACTCTGCCTTTAACTTATTATTTTTATTAACGTTCATTTTCAGTCTTTCAATGTCATGAGATTTTGGCCACCCCTGTAGAATTTTTACCGTTGTGGTTTTCGGTACTCCGTAATTATCCACTTATCATTTGGCGGTAATCCAGATGGCTTTCTTTTCTGCAAAGTATAAAACAATTTCATTATTGGTACTCTGCCTTTAACTTATTATTTTTATTAACGTTCATTTTCAGTCCTTCAATATCATGAGATTTTGGCAACCCCTGTAAAATTTTTACCGTTGTGGTTTTCGGTACTCCGTAATTATCCACTTATCATTTGGCGGTAATCCAGATGGCTTTCTTTTCTGCAAAGTATAAAACCATTTCATTATTGGTACTCTGCCTTTAACTTATTATTTTTATTAACGTTCATTTTCAGTCCTTCAATGTCATGAGAATTTGGCCACCCCTGTAGAATTTTTACCGTTGTGGTTTTCGGTACTCCGTAATTATCCACTTATCATTTGGCGGTAATCCAGATGGCTTTCTTTTCTGCAAAGTATAAAACCATTTCATTATTGGTACTCTTCCTTTAACTTATTATTTATTTTAACGTTCATTTTCAGTCCTTCAATGTCATTAGATTTTGGTCACCCCTGTAGAATTTTTACCATTGTGGTTTTCGGTACTCCGTAATTCTCTACTTATCATTTGGCGGTAATCCATATGGCTTTCTTTTCTGCAAGTATAAAACCATTTCATTATTGTTACTCTTCCTTTAGCTTATTATTTTTTTAACGTTCATTTTCAGTCCTTCAATGTCATGAGACTTTGGCCACCGCTGTAGAATTTTACCCTTGTGGTTTTCGGTACTCCGTAATTCTCTACTTATCATTTGACGGTAATCCATATGGCTTTTTTTTTTTGCAAAGTATAAAACCATTTCATTATTGTTACTCTTCCTTTAGCTTATTATTTTTATTAACGTTCATTTTCAGTCCTTCAATGTCATGAGACTTTGGCCACCCCTGTAGAATTTTACCCTTGTGGTTTTCGGTACTCCATAATTCTCCACTTATCATTTCACAGTAATGAATTCATATTTTGCCCTTTGACACACCCCGTTGAGTTACAACTAACGGAAATAAAACACATACCTCCGCTCAATCAATTCTCGCCATATCACACGTTATTGGCTATACTTTTGTATATGTAGTTCCGCCTATACTCAATGACTTCGAGAAAACGTATTTAGATCACTTTTCTCCTGATGATTCTACTGCCAACATAATATGTAGCATGTTTTGTCCCCCCTCCAGCATTGGGTTTTGTGGTCGAAAATCTCGAAATGAGTTCAAAGAAAATGATGATTATTAAAACTCTTCAGATATACTTCGCTCTTCGTTGAATCGTCGTTCGCTCTGAATTGAAACGACATCTTGTCCTGTATTCGAATAATTAATATTTAGTTAACAGCACTCCGATTGCGCTGAGATATCATCGAGAATCTTCACTACAGAAAAATATTAATATAACGGACAGAATTAAAATTGGGATTTTTTAAACTCTCGCTCACTTAAGCTTCCTATCAGGTTCCTAAGGTAGAAAAAGGAAGGTATTATTCAAGTATATAAAAACTGGTCGTTGGGGGGTGGGGCGGCACCGTAATACTTACCCATCTGCCTATATGCATAATATAAAATTTTTAAATAAAACATGTGTAAACTATTTATAAAATGCAATGCAATTCCAAAATAAAATTTAAACACATATTTAAGTATCTTAATACATAGTAATGCTCTATTACTGAATTGCGATACTACTTGATTATCCCGTCGACTCATTTCGACGAATTATATAAATCGCCAAACTACTAGCAAAATTATACAAATTCGTATGATTTTATTTTAAATAACGAAAGAACAAATAAATTAATCAAAGATTAATACAAATAAAACGTCGAATTGAAAATCCCTAATGAATTAAAAACACGTGTAATGTGTTTAATGTCAAGTGAATGTGACTTTTACGATAGCCCATTATTAGCATTTAATCTTCTAGTTTGGAGATAGTTTTTTGGTCGACGGGATAATCAAGTAGTTTCAAATTGAGCAAAAGGAACATCATCAAATCTACATTAAATGAATATAGAAGATCTCATCAACAAGGTTTAACAAAAGTTCTTCGGTACCGGAACATCTGAAATCTGAAAGTATTATTGTCCCGATTTCCAATGACAAACCCGTAGCGTCACCTGTAACTGCTGATGTCCCGACTCAGGATATCACTTCGCCAACTCATCAATCAAATAGTTCATCAACAGTTCCTGCTACGACAGATGCTCCACCGATTTACGCAAGCCCGACGATAAGGCTGCGAACGCACCATCCTTCTAACTCTTATCAGTGTCGGTATCGTTTCTTGTGGCCATGATGTGTTTTTGATTTTTAATGACTTTAACAGAAAAGGGGCTGATGTCCTGCAAAAGAGGAACCTTTTCTTCAAGTAGGATTGAGCTCCTTATCTCCTGACCCATTGTTGATTTCCCTCATTCTTTTGTGAATAAACCGCAGAAGCGTCCAGAATAAAAGGTTTTCCACGAAAACTGGAGAAGGATGGCAAAACACGCGTCTGTGTGCAGCCTAATGCACAGACGTTCTCAGCGAGTTCGCAGACCACCCAAGAAACTTGACCTGTAAAGGGGGAGGAGTTGTGGAGTCTGACTAATGACATTAAGGCTGCACACAGATGCTTGATTTGTCATCCTTCTCCAGTTTTCATGGAAATCTTTTGTTCAGGACTCTTCTGCGGTTTATTCACAAAAGAATGAGGGGAATCAACAATGGGTCAAGAGATAAGGAGCTCAACCCTACTTGAAGGAAGGTTCTTCTTTTGCAGGCCATAAGTCCCTTTCCTTTTAAAGTCATTAAAAATCAAAGACACCGCGCGGTCACAAGAAACGACGCCGACACTGATAAAAGTTAGAAGGATGGTGCGTCCGCAGCCTTACTCCATGGTTTCTATTAATTGACTGAGAGAGCTAAATTATGAATAAACTGCGAACGAGATTATAGAATAAGTGTGCTAATAATTGGCTATGGGTTATGTGGTATGTCGATTGTGCATACAGTGAAATATGTTATATTTATTTGTGTATTTATGTCCGTGTTGTTTTAGTAAAGTTATGTGCATCGTGTCTAAAACTAGTTTTCGTTACTTAATGTATTTATATCCACTCAAACACGAGGAACAATAAAAATACAAATACAAATATTAAAAATACAAATAAAACGTCAAATTAAAAATCATTTGATGACGCAACAAACACCGTATTTAATGTCAAGTGAACGTGATATTTACGATAAGCCATTATTGGCATTTAATCTTCTAGTTTGGCGATAGTTTTTGGGTCAACGGGATAATCGAGTAGTACCGAATTGCGTAAAATAAACAGCCTTATAACTAAAAAAAAAAAAAAAAATGATAATTATATTAACTAACAGTTTACTTTGTCGGATTAAGCGACTTATTTCCAATTAAAATATATCTTTGAATTGAAATTTGAATGAAATACAGTGTCATGAAAAATCGAAGTGTGTGAAAAACATGATTACAAATATCTCGACAACTGATTATCCGATCGAATTCATTCTTTATGCAAAATTTATGTTTTTTTATTGTCTTTTATATACATGCCTTAATATAAAATATTTTGTAACTTTTATCAGACCGAATATCTCGAAAGTCCGATAAAAATAGTTCCGGATAATCGATGTTATTGATATTTAATAGGCTTCTTTCCATTATTACATACTAAGTATACGCCTAATTTCAAGTCCCTATCTTTATTTGTTCGGGAGATAGATCTTTAACAGACACACAGACACACATACACAAACACACACACTCAGAGACAGACGGACGGCATTTTTTTTTAATTCTAAAAATATGTTTTTCGAAATCTCCAGTATCTGAAATGTGTAAATCCGTAAAATTTTTTTTTTTCGATTTTTAAAACGATTACAAGATTTGCCCTATACTATGTATGATGGGTACGTAAAAGCGAATCTTAATTTAGTTTCTCCTGTAAAATTTACTTTTTTCGAATTGTATCACTTTTCTTGTGATTCAGCGATATTTACTAGAGATATCTGACACGGATGAAGAAATATTTTAAAGTATGTTAATAAAATAGAATTTTCTTTTGAAATAGAAACTTTGATAATAAAATTGTAAAGCAAGAATTTGATATTTATCTTCTAAACTGTAAAAATAATAAGTATTTTAATTGATGACTAAATATAAAAATTTCAATAAATTTCATTTGTTTTCCTAAATTTTACATTCATTACATATTTAATTAATTAGTATCAGTGGCAATGTTTACATTATAGCATTTAAAAGAAACTTCTATTATTGAATTTAAATAGATTATTAAACGTATTCATGACGCGAGAACATTTTTAGGTATCAATATTTTAATTATTTTTGTCAAATAGTAAAATTTAATTTTCACTCTCTTATGTTTCAGTTGTTGAATTAATTAATTTATAAGGAGATAAATATGAATATATATGAAATAAAAATTGGTATTATATTATTATCATAATAAAAATAGATTACTTAATTATTAGGTATTATAAATGTAAACAAAAGAAGAAATTTTTCGAAGTATTCTTAACAGTGATTTGAAAGTAAATATATTTCTCCCTATTTATGTTAGGCTCTCAAATCTACGAAAAATTTAAAAATGAATGCCTGTTCCTTAAACAAACATCTTCTTATGATGAATAGTGATATATTAATTTATTCAAAGTATTTTTTTTTTAATTTCGAAAGGTTTCTTTTTATTTCGCTCTTTAATTTCGTAAATATATTAGACATGTAATGGTGTTATTACACGAGGATCAAAGACGCTTCAGATTCCAGGCGTCTCCATGTTATTCCTATGGCTCCAGGGGAGTCGCTTGGAGAGCTAGCGTCTTTTTTCTGTCGGAGCATCTTTGACGCCCGAAACGAGGCGAGTCGCCAGTAACAGCCAATCAAATGCATGGAAATCAGATAATAGAAAAGCCTTTTCCGGAACAGCCAATGAAATGCTTGGAAAAGACGGACCGTGAGGCGGCTGTTGTCGCTAGACGCCTGGGATTCCAAGCATCTTTGAGTCCTCGTGTAATAACACCTTTAGAGTGCTTAGACATATATTAGGACAGGAATGGGATTTGATGAAAATTTAACCATATTGTAGAAATAAATGACGCGTTATAGGAAAAGGCATATGTAATGCATTGAAGTAAATTACTTTAACCCTTAAATGTCGCATGTTGCTTTTCGGCAACATACCTAATTTAGGTTTCTACAAAAAGTATTAGAATAATATTGAAGCTGTAATTCCTAATATTGCCAATAAAATACATTTTCAAAATATTATTGAATCGATTTTTAACATGTAGATTGCAACACTTGTGCTATTTAAGAATAAAGATAGATTTGTTTTTTCAATTGTTGCTACGTGTTCTTTTTGTTTTGTTTGGAAGCTTGAAAAATACCCTACTTTGTTCTGCAGTGGGCAAGTAAAATTTATTTCTTATTATAGTTCCTAAAATTCTTGTGTGTTTAATGTTATAGAATTTAATCAAGGAAAATTATTTTTTCAATTAAAGACCAGTATTGTTGATTAGTAACAAACTGTGTTTTAGCCGTAAACCATACTTAAAACAAAATATGACTTTTTTAAGTATTTTTCCCACGATTTATTTTAAAAATAAATGCCAAAAAACATTATTACAATAATTTTTGAAAAATCAGGCATTTAAGGGTTAAATTCAATTTGAAAATAAAATACATATTTATTAAAGACTCCACGAAAATGCAGCCAAGATCGAGGAATCAAAAAGGACTGGATTTAATAATAAAAATAAACTACTATTGCTAGATGAAAGTGTTGGGTTTAAAGGCGAGCGAACATTTTTTATGCGCATTATACCTGAGCACTGCCAGTCTTTTCTCCCGCCACACTCAGTCTGCGTGCGAACGGTAGAAGAGTTTAGACGTAAAAATTATTCTGTGTGAAGTTGTTACGAAAAAGTAATCTGTGTGAGAAATTTATCTTTAAATTAATTGTTTTGTGTTTGTGCAGTGTTTTCGTTTAATAAACTATTTGTTCTGTCAATATCCACGGACTTAGTGAAAATTAATATTAGTGAAAGAACAACAAAATGGTAGCAGTTCTCAGTTGATATTCTAAATCAAAATTAGTTTTGTTAAAAGAAACCATGGACAAGTTAAACGTCCCCGAATTAAACAGAACTAATTATTTTATATGGAGTCTTAAAATTAAAGCTGCTTTAAGCCTTAAAAGGTTGGATAGTGTCATATCCGAAGTAAAAGCAGAAGGACTGAGTGAAAAGGAATCCACCGAATGGGACCAAAAAAATAGCGATGCCGTCGCATACATAAAGCTGTCATTGTCTGATGAACAGGCGCTACAGTTTGCAGCAGAAGAAAATGCGAAATTATTATGGGAAAAAAAAAGATCGACTTTTACCGGTCAAGCAGAAGATAGAAGAATAGATGCCGGCAACGAGTTAAAGAACTTAGAAATGAAGTCAAATGAATCTGCAAATGACTATATAGCCAGAGCTCGAGGCATCTCAACAAAATGTCAAACACTTGGATTGGCTATAACAGATAGAGAACTTGTATTCTACACGGTACGAGGTCTGAAAGGAAAGTTCTCGAAAGTAAGAGATATATTAAAACCTCAACGTGAGAAAAGTATGGATGAAGTACTAGAAATTTTTCGGGAAGAAGAACTGACGAATACCGCGCGTTCTGAAGGGACCACCGCTGAAGTATTCTACTCCAGGAAAAACAGAAGTCCGAGACTTTGTTACATTTGCAGACGTCCGAATCACATAGCCAAGGATTGTTTTTACAGGAATAATATTTCAAGAAATGACAGGTCCAATGGAAATCGACAAAGAAGAAAAACGCACCACGATGTAAATTATCCAGTTAAAGACAGAAACAATTCGGTACTTACTGTTTCACCGGAAAATTGTGAACTATGTGATAATATATGGTTATTAGACAGCGGGGCCACCTCGTATATGTGTAAAGATAAAATGTGGTTCAGGAATCTAATTCCTGAAGAAAAGGATATTTATCAAGCAGGTAAAAATTCAAAAATAATTTCGAAGGGTACAGGTACGGTATCATGTAATACGGTAAGTAAAAATGATTCTATACATTTAACAATAAACAATGTTAGTTTTGTACCAGATTTAAGATATAATTTGTTATCTGTTACTGCTTTAATGGATAAGGGTTGTAGAATTATTTCTGAAAATAACTGTGTGTTAATTTTTGACAAATATAATAAATTTCTAACTAAAGCATTTAAAAATGATAATCGACTTGAGATTAAACTTCAACCTGCCTATAATTCTGAGTGTAATTTTACTGATAAGAGTGCTAGTAATTATGAACTGTGGCATAACAGATTGTGTCATTTAAATTCAAAATATATGTTAAAAATGAAAGAGTATATAGATCTTAAAGATGTAAATGTGTCTGATTTTAAGTGTGATACATGTGACATAAGTAAAATAACCAGGAAAAGTCATCCGAATATTGATATTGACCAAAGTTCTAATATTGTGCAGTTGTTTCATTTGGATTTATGTGGCCCGATACAACCTGAATCACTTGGTGGGGCAAAATATTTTATGATACTAGTGGATGGTTTTTCTGGAATGTATTTTACTTATTTCCTCAAAAGTAAAAATGAAGTATTTGATGTATTTTATAAATTTAAAGCTAAATATGAAAATCTTATGAGTAAAAGAATTAAAAAAGTGAGAAGTGAGAATGGGCTCGAATTCGTAATAAGAAATTTGACAATTATCTTACTAATTCAGGTATTTTTCATGAAAAAACTGTCCCATATAACAGCGAAAGCAATGGAAAGGCTGAAAGAGCGAATAGAGTTCTATTAGAAAGGGCTAGGTCTTTATTGTATGAAAGTGAACTTCCCACCAATTTCTGGGCAGAAGCTATCAATTGTAGTACACAGGTATCTAATATAACACCGAGTAAAGGAAAAGAAAAAATCCCCTTAGAAATTTGGACAGGTAAAAAGCCCAATTTATATTATGTAAGAAAATTTGGTTGTTTAGCTTATTTTCATATTCCTAAAACAATGAGAAATAAATTCGATGTACCAGGAAGACGTGGAATTATGTTAGGATATGCTAGAGATAGGAGGGGATATCGTATTTATGATGTAAAAAATAAGAAAATGATTGAGGAACGTTCTGTTAAGTTCAATGAAACTATAAAATGAAGTAAATATTTTGGATTAAGTAAATTTTCCGAGTGTTGGGATATTGAACCGCTAATAAATAAAAATTTTCTGGAAGAGAATGAAATTCATGAAAATCAAAAGAATAAATCTCTCAATTTAGAAATTTCTGACACAAGCGAAATAAAAAACAGTTGCGCAAACACATTAACAGAACATAATTTTTCTCCGGCTATACATGAAGGCACGGGGAAAAGGAATCGAAACAACAAAATAAAAGACCGAAGTGAAAATATGACTGAAGTTCGAAGGTCAGAAAGATTGAAAAGTAAATATTCGTCAGCTAATTTAACTGATAATGTCCCTAGTAATTATTTAGAGGCAATAAATAGCGTGAGTTCACATGATTGGGAAATAGCTATGAAAAATGAATTGGATTCTTTAATTAAGCATAATGTTTGGGAAATCGTTGATATGCCGGAAAAAATAAAATTGATTAAAAGTAAATGGGTCTATGCTTTAAAAGAGGGCGACAATAAGGAAATAAAATATAAAGCTAGATTAGTGGCAGCTGGATTTAATCAAATTAAAAACAAAGATTATACTGAATCGTATTCACCTGTTGTAAATATTGAGTCATTTAGATTACTAATTGCACTTGCAGCTAAATTAAATTTGATTGTTAAGTTTTTTGATGTAAAAACAGCATATTTATACAGTGATTTGGAAGAAACACTATATATGTCACCACCACCTGGATATGAAAAACTGATAGGGGTTAATAAAGTTTGTAAACTGAAAAAGAGTATTTATGGATTACCCCAATCGGGTAGAAATTGGTATTTAAAAATAAAAGAGGAACTTGGTAATATTGGATTAAATCAATTAGCTTCTGATAACTGTGTATTCATTAAAGTTGAAAATGATAACATTTTTATATTATGTTTTTAGTACAGATTTTATCACATCAAAAATTATAATAGCCTTACAGAAAACATCTAAATCAATTAAATTTCAATGGGTTCGGGGACACACAGGTGTTAAAGGAAATGAACATGCAGATCAACTAGCCAAAGATGCAATAACAAATATTAAAGTACGAGAAATATTTCATCCATACCCAGCTTCACACCTTAAAAAGAAATTGAAAAAAGAAGCCATAGACAAATGGCAGCAACAGTGGGATTATGGTACCACTGGCAGATTTACTTACAAATTATGTCCAAAAGTATCAACAGACTTCATGTTAGTACATAGAAACCTGTATATCTTCTCAACTAATCATGGACCCTTCCCGTCCTACCTATTCAAAATAAATAAAGCTCCGTCGCCACTGTGTACCTGTGGTGAAATTGGTAACTCTCTTCACTATGTGCTCAGCTGTCCATTAACATCAACCCTCCATATCCGTAAATCAGCCACAATAGAACACCACCATTGGTTCAAATTTGTGCTGAAAACACCAATGCTATATACTAAAATAATAGATTGTGTGCGGTTACTAGAAAACAATCAACAAATTTTTCAAAACCCACAAATGCCAATAGATGAACAAGATTAGCACTAATGAACAGAAACATGAACTTCAGGCCAAACAGTGCCTAACTAAATCGAGAATATAAAATTTAGAAAACTCTTGTACATAGAACAGCCATACACCCAGGTTATCCATAACCTTAAAGTTATCTCACAACAAAACACTTGAACTCATGATAATAACTATTAAACTAATGCACCTGAGAATATGTAGAGCTTAAGAACATCTTATTCATCTGCTGCTATTTGTAATTAATCAATCATATTCGTGTTGAAAATAATACACATTTTCGTCTGTAAAGCGCTCAGCTCATCTGTTCTATTATTACTTTTATTATTATATTTATAATTACTATTATTATTATTTGTACTATTACCTTTATTTCTTATTGTTAAAACTATTGTTAAATATTGTAATTTTTTTTTTTTTTTTTTTTTTTTTTTGAATAAACTTGCAACGCGGGATCTGGAAGCCTATGCCAATGGTGGGTTATCCCGCGTTGTAGAAAAAGAAAATGTATGTATGTGGATGATTTAGCTATCTTTTGTAATAATCAAACAATGTATGAAAATATTGTTTCTAAAATTAAAAATGTATTTGAATTGTACGAAAATAAGAATTCTAAATTGTTAGGTATAGAAATTGAAAAACATGAAAAAGGTATAAGTTTGTCACAAGTTGAATATATTGAATCATAGTTGGTAAAACACAATTTAGAAAATTGTAAATCTGTGAAAACACCTATTGTTAAAGGTGAAGATAAAAGTTTTCCTCCAACAAATGAATTGTTTGACATAACTATGTATCAGGAAATTATTGGTGAACTTTTATATTTAGCCAATAGAACACGTCCTGCTATATCATTTGTCACAACTTATTTGTCTCAATTTAATCACAAACCAGAGAAAAGACATTACATTTTGGCTAAAAGAGTTTTAAGGTATTTAAAAGGTACAAAAGACAAAAAATTATTTTACAGCAACGAATTTGGGTATTTAAATAGTAGTTCAGATGCTAGTTGAGGAAATGGAGAAAATGGAAGGTCTTTTTCAGGGGGAGTTGTATTATTAGGAAAGTCATTAGTATCTTGGAAATGTCGTAAACAAAAAAGCGTTGGTCTTTCTACATGTGAAGCAGAATTATTTTCTATTTCAGAAATTTGTAAGGATATAATATGGACTGTAAACTTATTGTCTGAGTTAAATTGTAACCAATTTATAAAAGATGAAATAATTTTAAGCACTGATAGCCAAGCAGCAATACAGTGGATTAAATGTACAAAATCCTCAAATAAGTCTAGGCACATGAACTTAAGATTTCATTTTGTCAGGGATTTATTGTCAGAAGTTATTATTTCATTGGAATATGTTCAAGGTGAACATATTATTTCTGATTTCCTTACTAAAGGTGCAAATGAGGATAAGTTGTTATATTCTATGGAAAGTATTTCACTATTATGATATGTGTAATTATTGTATGTAATTTGTGTGTAATTTTTGTATGTATATGTACTTTTTGGAATTGTTTAAAGAAAAAAAAATGTATCTCTCGCAGGAGGGGTGTGTTGGGATTAAAGGCGAGCGAACATTTTTTTATGCGCATTATACCTGCGCACTGCCAGTCTTTTCTCCCGCCACACCCAGTCTGCGTGCGAACTGTAGAAGAGTGTAGACGTAAAAATTATTCTGTGTGAAGTTGTTACGAAAAAGTAATCTGTGTGAGAAATTTATCTTTAAATTAATTGTTTTGTGTTTGTGCAGTATTTTCGTTTAATAAACTATTTGTTCTGTCAATATCCACGGACTTAGTGAAAATTAATATTAGTGAAAGAACAACAGAAAGAACAGCAAAATTTTGTTCTTTCGTAATATGGGGGTTATATTGGCATTTCTAACCAATTTGTTTTTAGAAATGAAGTTAAATAAATTTCGTATAGAACCCTGATGTTAAATAAAAAAAAAATCCTGATTTTTTTTTTTTCCCTTGACATGTGGTTAATATAAAAAAACGCAAATTTATCCGCAAACTACGGAGATTTAGTGGGAGGTTCGCAACTATGAGTGTATGATATAATTTAGTTACTGTGTTCGTATTAAAAAAAGTAACGAATTTTAGTATGATATAAATGTAATTTTAAGATACAGTTCATGTAAAAAAAGATACACCCAACTTTATTTGAAAATCGTTTGTAATAAATAAAAAATGTTTTTAAACTCGAAAGAATTCCCTGTTTTAGAATATAAGTGCGATTTTCGAATCATTGATAGCCTGCATATTACAAAAGTTACTAATATCGTTTTACAAATGATAACACCCTCTTTTGATAAGATATTATTATTATTATTATTATTATTATTATTATTTATTTATTTATTTATTTATTTTAAATCAATGCAGTGCGGAAAAATGCATAGTTTATATATTTTTCTCAAATCTTCATACATATATAAATCTAAATATGTTACGGGTTCCATATATTTTAAAAAATAAAATTAATATTCCAAAGGAAAAAACATGAAGAAAATATTAACGAAACGTATAAAATAAAAATATTTATTTCTAAACCATTCAATTTTTTCGTTGCCACTATACGATATTCATATACGTAAGTGAATGAAAACATAATGAAACCTTTTTGAATGAAAAGTTGAGTTTCTTTGAGTCTTAAAAATATTCATTGGGATGTTTTTGTAATCTTAACCACCGATATTTTTAACAAAGATAGTTCTTTTCATGAAGAATTAGATATAATTCATAATTCTTTGATATTTAAGTATTGCGCGGCAGCGCAATACTTATTTATTTCCAGTGTCACTTCTCAATGTTAATTTAACATAGAAAAGTTTATGGAAATCATAACTTTTCCATTTTCCCCCCACCTTTTTGTCCCTGATGCCACTCACTTTTTTTCTTTAGTAATTCTAATGATATTATAAATTTAAAGTGTAAAAACGTTTGCCTGACGTCAGAGCCAAAACGAATGGTAAAATGCCTTTGTATATGGGTGAATTATAACCCAGAAAGAAACATGGTATAACAGTGTTCAGTGGGATGGTTCACTTAAATGCAAAAACTCCAACCATATTACAGGAACTATTCTTTATTTAAAAGCATCTTTTAAAAGATGGTTCAGTTAGAAAAATGGGAGAGAGAGACCCCCATAATACATGCGACGCCGAAGCGCCTTTTCTTTTTATACAACTTTACATCTCGAAAGCTGAAACAGAAGAGAAGTTTTTGCACGAAGTCAAGAAATCTTGGCGTTGCACAGAATCGCCAATTTACAAACTTTTGGTGACTGCGCGAAAGTGAACAAAGGCTTTTGGCGATAAACATTACCGCAAAAATGTGGTGACACTACCGGACGGGTGAGGCCGAGATTGCAAGTAAGCGCTTCTAATTAGGATGAGAAAAGCAACAGACAAACCGAAATTGTTTACATTAGAGATAGGGCTTTGCCCAACTAACTGTTACATGAAATAGCAGACTGCAGATTGCTCGATGAGAAAAATGCTGAAAATCCAGGACATCTGGCTTTTAGCTCGACCACAAAACACGAAAAATACATGCTTCCCATAAGATTCGATCATTTTTACTTTTTTATTGTTAATACATATTCAACGTTCACGTATAAGTAGAGATAAAAATTTCTTATCAATGTGGCGCGCAAAAATCCGATGCAATTAAATGCAGACCTTGATACCAGCAGCTGCGAATCTAATTTTTATTTATTTTTTTTTTTTTTTTGCACAAGCAGCGGTAACGGGTAGCTACTGATTAAAATAAGAAAGGGAAAAAAGGAAATGAATATTTGAGCGCTTTGAATTAAAGATGTTTTTAGAAAGAGGAAAGAAAACGCTTTAATAAAATCTGGATGGTTTTGAGAAATGAATGTAATTACATATTTCATTATAGGAAAGAGGGGGGGGGGGGAAGATAATATGATCTAAAAGTAAGAAAGTTGTGTTTTAAATTAATTTTGAATAAAAATGATAGCTATGGGATAGAAACGCTGTCACACATGGGCAATTTTTTTTTTTTTTTTTTTTTTTTTTTTTTTTTTTTACATTATTCAAATATTTTTCTTAATAATTCCAAATTTCGCTTTTTTCATTGAGAATCAATGCACATTTTTCATAGAAAATGTAACTTTTTTTTTTCATTGTTGCAAAAATTTCAAAAGCCGTAATAATAATTTATTTCTTTTTAATTGAAAGGTTTCCACGTGAAATATTAAATTGAACTAGATTCTTTTTTTTTTTTCAAGAATTAAAAAGGTGAATATGGCGTCATAGTGGAAATAAAAAGCATATTTTCAGAATAAGTTTTTGCTTTGGACAAGTTTATGTTATAGTAAAAAAATTTCAAACGGATAGCTATTTTTATGCAGGTAGCGACATTAGTGAGGAATTACATAACTTAAATTTTAAAATATATATATATTTTTTTCCCAGATGAGAACTTTTTATACCCCAAGTTAAACATAGGTAATAATTTTCTGATGTGTTTACATCAACCCTTGGGAGAGAATACGATAACAAAATTTAAGTAAAGTATTTATTTTTTTATTTTTTACTGTATCACAGCTACAATATTGTTAAATATTAGTAGTTAGGATTCAACACAATTTATTTTTGCATTCATAGCGTTCCTGAGTGGTAAATAGGGTATCTAAATTTAAGTGAAGTTAGTTTTTTATGATTTGATTATAGATTTTTTACGTTCAGATTGGAAGCTTTTGTCCAAACTACAGCAACCTGCATTACTACAGTGGTGAAGTATTTTGAATTGTACATAGGTAAACTGCATCACACTTTGTGATGCAATCCCGCATACATCAAATTCTCATGATGATAACCCTCTGTTAATTTTGAAATGAGTTCGTCTGAATGCAGTAGTTATAAAAAACTTGACATATTAAACAAAAACTTAATTTGAAGAACAAAATATATATATATATATATATATATATATATATATATATTTCCTACATTGTTTAAGCTCTAGAAGGGCCAGATATTAAGATATTTCGTTCAATTAGTTCTACATTTAATGTTAAAATTTTTTAACAAATTAGTTAAGCCAATTGAAGATTAAACAAGTAAGAAAAATCTTGCCTACAGCATAGATTATGAAAAACTTTCAAACACTTCCTGAAAGCTTTAACGAATCTTCGTTATTTAGTGAAATAAGGTAAATAAGATAACTTAGTAAACATTTAAAAATCTGATTTCAGTAGTTACCGCCCATAGCCAAGTATGTATTCCAATTCTTTTGAACAGCCCTATATTCGATTTGTATGTAGATACATATACAATATAATGGGAAAATTTAGTTTAGCAAGAAAATGCATAACAGGTGGAAATTCATCTTTCAGCAATTTATACTAATAGATGGAAACATACTTGAATACTTTTGTACAGCCCTGTAGTTTACTTAGTACCTTATTACATGCCACTATTTAGCTAAAATTTAATTCAAACTAAAACAGACTTAAAACTACTGAAATTACATTTTCAGAAATTATCACCCATAGACGGCCATGTATCCAACTCTTTGCGTGGCCCTGTATATCATTTTGTCTATATTCTACAAATATTTCTTAGTACACTAAATTCTTTTCAGCGTAAAAATGCATAACTCCTTTAAAACCCACCTTTAAGCAATTTATGCTCATACTCAGCAACCTTTACGAATTCATTTTTGTAGCTCTGTATATGAACTGTAGCATTTATACGTACTTTATAGTATGCATAAATATAGTGAAAAAGTAGGTAAGTGTGATCACTGATCGCACAAAGAGTTTCGTTTAATATCAGTTTCAAAACACTTTATCCTTTTGAAAAGTCTGTTAGCTCCACATTTCGCAACCAGTGGCGCACTCTATTCTAAATAAGCCTCTATCCGAACGAAACTCAGTTTTATATACTATCCGTAGATATATTGGTTGAGGGGATTGGGCTGATAGAACCCGAGATAAGTAGGCGCGCCTGACAGTAAAAAGTGGAACTAAAATATGTAAGGCTATGGTGCATAATATGAAAGAATGGTCAAAGATGTGTCAGCAAAATTTGGAAAAGTGCTCCCCGGGTGGAAAGGGTGGAGGTTAGAAAAATTGCTTAAAATACACAAGTTAGAGCCCGGAGGAGTAAATAATATAAGACTTTTTGAAAATTTTATGATTTGCCGTGTAGTCTGAGGTATTCAGCTATACGTCTGCAAAAATTCATCTATTCAACTTAATTAGGGGTTTTCTTAGAAATAATTGCTTAAAATACATATGTAGTAGCTCAAAGGGTTAAACGTAAGACTTTTACAAGATTTTATTATTTGTCGCCTGGTCTCAGGTGTTCTGCTATAAGTATGCAAAATTTCAAATCTCCAATTTAATAAGGGCTCAGTTAGAAAGATTTGCTTAAAATACGCATGTGAGAGCCCAACGGGTTAAATGTACGATTTTCTCAAAATTTTATTATTTGTCGTATGATATGTGGTGTTCATCTATAAGTATGCAAAATTTCACGCATCCAACCTAAATAGGGACTCACTTAGAAAGAATTGTTTAAAATACACATGTGGGAGCTCAAAGGGTTAAATGTGCGGCTTTTTCAAACTTTTATGGTTTGTCATTTGATGTGAGGTGTTCAGCTATAAGTATGCAAAATTTCACGCCTCCAACCTAATTAGGGGCTCACTTAGAAAGAATTGTATAAAATACACGTGTGGGAGCGCAAAGGGTTAAAAGTACGACTTTTTCAAAATTTTATCGTGTTTTCATTGGATGCGAGGTGTTCAGCTATAAGTATGCAAAATTTCACGCCTCCAACGTAAATAGGGGCTCACTTAGAAAGAATTGTTTAAAATACACATGTGGGAGCCCAAAGGGTTAAATGTACGACTTTTTCAAAATTTTATTAATTTCCATTTTTTAATTAATTTTTCAACTACATTTCAGCAGTGAAATTACGCTTGAAATTATTGAATATTAATGATGTGAATTATCACATTGCTACAAAGCGTGAAAAATGTCCAAGCCGGGAATGGAACCCGGGTCCCTGGAATAAATCTCCAGTGCTCTACCACTAAACCACAAGGACGATGTCCAGCTTGGCATTTCTCACTTATATAAGTCGGTAAGGCTGCTACTGCAGCACAAGTTGGAGAAGTCTTCATGAGCACACATTCTAGTATATTCACCGATGCTGGGTTTGTTTGCGTCTCATGTTACGCCGCTAGGAATGTGTGCTCATGAAGACTTCTACATCTCGTGCTGCGGTTGCAGCTTTACCGACTTATATAAGTGAGAAATGCCAGGCTGGACATCGTCCTTGTGGTTTAGTGGTAGAGCACTGGAGATCTATTCCAGGGACCCGGGTTCGATTCCCGGCTTGGACATTTTTCACTAAGTTGGTTTACGCTTTGTAGCAATGTGATAATTCACATCATTAATATTTATTAATTTCCGTTTGATGTGAGGTGTGGGAGCAAAAAGAGTTAAATGTACGACTTTTTCAAACTTTTATGATTTGCCGTTTGAGGTGAGGTGTTCAGCTATAAATATGCCAAATTCCACGTCTCCAACCTAATTAGGGACTCACTTAGAAAGAATTGTTCAAAATACACATGAGGGAGTTCAAAGGGTTAAATGTACGGCTTTTTCGAAATTTTATCGTTTTTCATTGGATGTGAGGTCTTCAGCTATAAGTATGCCAAATTTCGAGCCTCCAATCGAATTAGGAGCTCACTTAGAAAGAAATATTTAAAAACACATGTGGGAGACCAAAGGGTTAAATGTACGACTTTTTAAAAATTTTATGATTTGGCGTTTTATGTAAGGTGTTCAGCTATAAGTATGCCAAATTTCACGCCTCCAACCTAATTAGGGTCTCACTTAGGATGAATTGTCAAAAATACACATGTGGGAGCCCAAAGAGTTAAATGTACGGCTTTCTCAAACTTTTATGGTTTGCCATTTGATGTGAGGAGTTCAGCTATAAGTATACAAAATTTCAAGTCTCCAACATGTATAGTTTCTGAGGACTGGCTCTGCGACAGACGGGCAGACAGACAGACAGACAGAGGAGCGAGACGAATAGAGTTTCGTCAGATGAACGAAACCCTTAAAAAGTGCATATCATAATTAAAGATGTATTTCGAGCTATCATTACTAATATACATTAATTCCGATAAATATAGTATCTGAAATCCTTTCAAATACAACGCAAACAATTTCCCCCATACCATTATCAACGGAATTCTTTTGTGTGGCCCTGTAAATGAACAATAACTAATCTTTGCACCGTATATTAAACGGAATGCATATTTTAGTGGACTTCATAAATGAATATCAATTTTACTATGTTTGAAAGAGTGTAACACTATTAAAAATCGTTTGAAACGATTTTTACGCAAATCGTTTGAAACGATTTTTACGCAGTCTCACAGACTGCGTTAAAAATATAATAATTTTTCTTTCAATAACTAAAGATGCGCAGGTGTTCCAAATGGGTGGGGGAGGCAGAGGACCAATAGCGTAAGGATTAGATTGCGTGATAAAATTGGGGACGCGTTCATTTTTGTGTAAAGCGTAGACATGTAGACGCAAGCGCCTCACAGACGGTACGTTTCTGGTTAATGGTTAAAACACCTTAAAAAATTAGATTCCGTTCAAATGAAATCGGAATAAATCTTAGACATTTTGTTAAGTTTTGTGTTTTACATGCATCTTATCATTTTATTTACAATTGTCATAAACATAATGCAAAATCTGCAATACAAATATTTTCAATTAAAAATGAAAGAAGTGTAAGATTTATTTCAATTTCATTTGAACGGAATATAATTTTTTAGGGTGTTTTAAGTATCATATAGTATGAAATTTATTTTTTATTTTTAACACTTTCCAACAAAGTTGAAAAGTGTTTATGCATTCGGTGTGTCTGTCCGTCTTTACCCGCTCTAACTCCCGTAAATATACTTGGATCGTTCTGAAATTTTTGGATGTTAGTGACCTCCACCATAGCACGAACCCTATTGCAAATGAAGTTTTTAGCATGTTTAGTTAATTTACAGGGGCAGTCAAAATTTTTCCGTTACATTACGGCCTATGGGGAAAAATTGTTTAAAATGATTTTTAATGATGTTACATGCTTTCAAACATAATAAAATTGATATGCATTTATCAAGTGCAACAAAATATGCATTCCGTAGAATATGCGCTGCAAAGAATAAATATTATTCATTTACAGGGCCACACAAAAATTTCCGTTACATAATGATATACGGATGGAGGGAATTTTTTCCGGCGTATTTTAAATGTGTTAAATTATTTCATCTATAATAGAATTGATATACGTCGATGAGCTATACTATAACTTATTTCATGTATAATACGAAGTGCATAGCATTTACAGGGACACACAAATGATTTCAGATACTATATTGTATCCCACGTATTGTACGGTAGCGATGATTGCTGGAAATACATTTTTAATTATGTTATGCGTTTTTATGTTTCACTATACTTATGCATTGTATATGATGTGTATAAATTCTGTAATTCATATAAGGACTACACAAAAGAATTCGTAATGGTTATTGGGTATGATTGTGAATCGCTTAAAAGTGGTTTTTAAATGACTTATGCATTTTTATGCTGAACTGCATTTTGTTTACTAAGAAATGCTTGTAGATAAAATTATAAAACATAGATAAAACAGGGTCACACAAAGAATTGGATACATGGTGATTGATAAATGATAATTTCTGAAAATGTGATTCCAGTAATTTTAAGAGTGTTTTACTTTGAATTAAACTTTAGCTAAATAGTGGCGTGTAATAAAGGTACTAGGTTAACTACAGGGTTGTACAAAAGTATACAAGTATGCTTCCATCTATTAGTATAAATCGCTGAAAGAGAAATTTCAACCTGTTATTCGTTTTCTTGCTAAACTAAATTTTCCCCTTATATAGCATATATATCAACCTACAGATCAAAAACAGAGCTGTTCAAAAGAATTGGAATACTTATTTGATATGGATGGTAACTGCTGAAGTCAGTTTTTCAAATGTTATATGCGTTTTCTAAAATTTTTACTTAGTTCTTTTATATACATTATTTCCCTAAATAACGAAGTTTTGTTAAAGCATGCAGTAAGTGTTGGAAAATGTTTCATAATTATGCTTAACGCATGATTTTTCTTACTTGTTTAATCTTCCATTGGTTTAACTAATTTGTTACAAAAATTTAACATAAAATGTAGAATTAATTGAATGAAATATCTTAATATCTGTCCCTTCTCGGGCTTAAACAATGTAGGAAATATTTTTTTGTTGTTGTTTTTTAATTTGTTCTTCAAATTATGTTTTTGTTTAATTACATTATTTATAATTTCGAGAACTGAAAATATTTTTTAAAGAAAAAAAATGTCTAGATATTTAGGTGTATTCGTTGTATCTTATTAAATAGATAAATAAAACACTCTGTTATTTTTTTTTTTTGAAAAATATAAATAACAGATTGTTGCTTAGATTTAAAATTAGCATCTTCGAAGTTTGACTCGTTCTAACACTAAAACATTTTTAAGAATTATAAACTATATATTTTTCCAGACTGACTTGATCCATGGAACTAAAAAAAAAGTGCCTGAAATTGGTATTGCCATTTGAAAGAAGAAAAATAGTAGAAATTTTAATATGTAGAAGGCTGTTATTTTTTCAGAAAGTGTACTCATGTTAACTTTAAAGAGACATTATTCGAGTCTAAAAAAGCCTTTGTTGTAATTTCAATGTAAACGATTTGAACAATTAGGCAAATTATTTATTTATTTATTTAGTATTTAAATACTTTTTTTACACGGATTGTATAAACCTAAATTTTAATATTGTTAGTCTTTGAAAGACAATCTCAAAAGATTGCGTTCTGAATAAAAGGTGTTTCTTTTTTGAAAATTATAAATACAGTAAACTCCCGATTATCCGAGCTAATTTGGCGCAAGGGTAGGCCGGATAATGTAAAAGCCAGATAGACCGGAGTTCTACAAATATTTACTAACTTCCTGTCCTCCCCCGCCATGATATTAAAAACACATGTTACACATATTAAGATAAATTTTATATATACAGTACATATAGTTTCAAAAGAAGCAAAACATTAACATAAAACGTTATCCTAATTCGGAAAAGAATGAGTAAATCTTATTTTACTGTTTATTAATAAATGATTGAACAAATATGAAAAGTTATGCATAAGGTAGAAATCAAAACTTACAGTTTTTAGTTTTTGAAAAAGTCCCTAATAGGGGACTGCTTCTCCCTGTTAGCCCTCTTCTGAAATACAATGTCCTCCATTTACTCAAGTAGATGATATAAAGCGACGTCGATTCCTGCTGACTAATGTACTGCAGTGCTGCCTCAATCGTCTTGAACCCTTGCGAATATGGGAGGAGATTTTTCCTGCAATCCTTTTAATCTTTTTCTTCTGATATATTTACCTGTATCAACACTTCTACAATATCGGTTTTAATGAATTCATTGATTTCGTCGTTTGCCATCCATGCTGTAATATCTTCTGCATCGACATGGTCAAAGACCGGTATAGTTTTTAGCAACGGAAGAAGCTTATCATTCTCATCTCCCATTGCAGTTTCCCCCACGGGTTTATGATTACCTTTTTAATCCAAAAGGATGTTCCAAGACCTTGCAATTTCTATGTTTGGAATTTCTTCCCAAGCTTTTGGTACCCACCTACACGGAAACCTGCCTGTCGTGGCCGCTTGCAACATTCCTCATTTTTTTTAAATAGGCCAGATAGTACGGAGGGCCGGATAGTCGCGAACCGAATAGTCGGGGGATTACTGTATACCTATGAGGAAAAAAAATCATATTTTTTTTTTTTTTTGCTTATGCGACTGTTAAAATATTTTAAAACTTCACTTCCTTTCCATTAATTTGTTGATGTGAATTGTGAATTTAACAACGTTTGACCATCGTATAAGATTAATTTTATAGTTTATTTCTTTAATTCATATTCTAAACTACTTTAAAATCTATACACTTAAACCATGATTATATTATTTGTGTCCAACATAATATCGAAGTTGTCTTTATTTCTGAAATTTTTATAAATGCTATAAAACGCTATTCTAATATGATACGAAAACTGAATTCTGAATATGAACATAAACTTTGAAAATAATAGACTTGATTAAACTTTTTAACTGTCGCATAACAAAATTTCAGTAATAGATGTAGTGCAATAACATCTGCTTCTCATCTAGTAAATTAAAAGGGTATGAATAATAAGAAGGTTAGAAACAGTAAGAAACTTAGCCACTAATACCTTTGTTTAATAATTTTCAATATTAAAGATTTTTTTTTTTTTTTTTTTTTTTTTTTTTTTTTTTTTTTTTTTTTTTACGCATTAAACATTTCCGTGTAACTAAAAGTTTTACACCAAAAAAAGTTTTAAACGTTTTACACCAAAGCAAACAGTTTTTGAATATTAATTTTATGTAATATGCATTAAAAACATATTTTGAGATGCATGAGCTTTTAATTTAAATATTTATTTAAATTTTACATTTAATTTAACACACTGAAATTGACAATTTATAATTTCGCGTAAAATTTCTCAACAGATTTAAGCAGGTAACACATGAAATTGAATAAATAAATTTCTAATTAGGTACAAATAAAAGCAAAAAATACTTATTTTTCACGAGATATTTAAGTAGAGTGACGCATTTTCGGTTTCTAATTAAATGAAATCTAAGCAGCTAACTAATTTTGTGATTAGAATTAGAAATCTCTCATCATCAAATGGATGTAATTTCATTAAAGAAAGCTGAAATTACTTTAATTACTAAGAGCTGTTTTCAGTTTTTATTTATTTCCTATTAACTTGCTTCAAATGAATTTTAGATGATACGTTAGTAGAATGAAGATGTTCTGAATATTTTGTTATAATTATTTTTTATTAATAACTTCTGTAATTTTGTAGCTGGTAACTATTGAAAGTGAAAGTTAAAGTTTCTTTCTAACATATACCGGGTGTCCTTTTTAGAACTGGCTGTTTTCAAAATTCTATAAATTGAAAACGGTGACAGATATTAAAGCTGTTCTTGCAGTAGATTAATATATAATGTCAGAAATATTTGTTCTGTGATTTTCTGTATTCTTTGTAAGTACGAGCGATAGATTTCTCTGAAAGCAATAGCTGCTCACTCGATTACGAAATTGAAATCACCCAGCTTTTTCCCAATCTTTTACTGACCACGCCCCATCAAAGCATCCATAAAATCGTCATCCCCCACCCCATGCCACTCTGTAAATTATGTATCTTATTACTGAAAAAGTGAACTAACTCTCTTACAAGATGGAAGTGTAAAAGAGCCTTAACAATCACTAATCATTTCATATTTTTTTTAACTTATCGAAGAGGTGTATCTTGTGTCACAAATGTGTTTGTAACATAATTCTATAAATGCAGTGAGGCTTTTTTGAAAATGAGAATCTTTTTGTATACATCTTCGCTTTTGTGGCGAAAAGACGTTAATTGTACTTTCCAACTTCCTTCAATTTTAAAGAAAAATGTTATACGATCTGAATCTTCTCAAAATATCTTGATAATGACTTATATTTAGCATTAAAATTGAAAACATTCACACATTTTATAGTTCATTTTTATATCGTTTTAAGAATTCGTGGAAAAGCTTTAGACATTAAATTTTCTTTTTATGGATAAAACAATACACAAGAAGCATTTCATGATTCGCATTTTTATCAATTTTACCTATACATTATTCCCCATCAGAATACATTTTCTCTATTTTCCTTTTCCCAATATCCTTAATTGTTTTCCATATATTATCTTAGTTTAAAATTTTAAATGTATATTTCATATAAATTTATTTATTGTGCAGGAGGCCTAAAGTAAAGTCACATATATTTATTATCTACCCAGTTCCTTTTCTAATACTATTTAATAGTTATAAATTTTATAAAGTTGGTAATACTTCATTTAGATATTTCATATATTGTTTAGGTTAAATATTTTCAAGACAATCAGATTTATATATACTTTTAAGTAGTTTCATGCGTAAAATATTTTTTGTGTGATTTATAGAAGAGCGAATAGACGTTGAAAGAACATTTAATAAATAATTGAAAGCATTACCAAAAATTATAAAATACATTAATAACTAGAAAAATTATAAAGATTATTAATACTATAGATTAGATGTCAAAATATTTAAAAAGATTATTCATACAATTGTTCTGGTGTTAAACTATTTTAAAATTTTGATTAGGAAGAATTTAAAAATGCAGTTGAAAAATCTGATTTTTAAAATTTTGATTCTATTCTGTTTATTTTTAGTCTACAATATTTCTTCCCCCGAAATAAAAAAAAAAATGGCAAAAGAAACTGATAGCGATCGGGATAGTAATAAATTTCAAATTGCTCCCTTAAAATGTCAAATTGCCCCCCGGTGGGACGCACGCCCCACGTTGGGAACCATTGGCCTAGATAGTCTTGTTCTAGAGGCCTGAAGTAGGGCTTAATTCTGAAATAAGTCCTTTTTCCTGATCTCAGTCTGTATGATTTAATTATCGCTGGAGTCAGACTCATTAATAAAGAAACATGTTGTTGCATGGTAACAACGAATTCTTTGATATCAAAATGTATAATGACTGCGTTTACATATAGGCATCAATTTAATAACCTGCATTCGATTTCTCGTTGTGATTTCTCTGCATTGATTTTACATTTGTGAAATTTTAATTTCATAGAATATTTAATCTGTTAGCTATCGGTATGATTGCAATAGTATTAGTGTGATAATAACAATAGATAAAATCATTATTTCCCTGGAAACGAATTCTTCACTCCCGAAATATGCAACCGTTTTCCAAATACCGTATAATTGAACGGATATGAGGCAATTATATCAAATATGTTAAAATACTGTTGGAATCATAGTTTAGCATATGCCCTTAGGCTGTAATATAACCCAAAACACTCATAAAAATCGTCGGAAACATTATCTGTTCCCGTAAACGAAATATAATACCTTATTAACGAACTCATATAAGATGCTTGAAATATTAATATACTGTCTGCTGGACAGATACGCAACTGTATACTTTGACTTAACCAAAATGTTGCGGGAACATATTATTGTTATATGTTTCCCAGCATCTCTCCGGGTCGTCAGAAAAAAAAATAAAAACTGATTGCTAGTTTTATTTATTTATTTTTTATTTTTTGTAAAGTATAAAAGAATATACGTGTCCATATGACGGTGTATCTACACAGTTTTGAGCACAGCCTACCATAATCAATGTTCAATAGTTCTGGTATATTTTAGAAAAGTTCTTCTATTTGTAATTACAGAAAGTTCAACACATAATTGTTCATAGTTGTCTGTTGACACTTTCATTCCGAGAAGACATCTATCTGTACTGAAAATCTGACATCTTCCTCGAAGAATTTTTCTTTACCACACACATGTTTAATAATTTTGTAAATTTACAGTTTAAGTGCCCCAAAAATACTTTCAAAGCTATCATTTTTTATGAAACTAATATGCCGAAATACATCTAAATACAGGAAAAATAATGGCATACACATTTGACATCATTTCATTACATATAACCTTATGACACAATGTTTCATTTAAAACACATTTTATAATGAATAAAAGTAAATACAATGCTTGTAGTATGACATTTTATATTTTCATATATATATATATATATATATATATATTATACACTTAAAATTTGAATATTTTCACATAATTAATCTGAAGTATTCAAATCATACTCAGAAAAATATTGTATACAAACTTGCTATCTTATTTTATTTATTTATTTTTCTTTCTTTCTTTGTATGATACGTCAAAATATACAAGCTTAATCTATCTCCTTTAATATATTATTACGTAAGACTCTCCTTCCTCACCTGAGACGAAAATCAAAACAGATCATAATGCATGGAAAACAGGGAATGAAAAAAGAAAACAAAAAAGAAAAAAAACAGTTCTTGACCTCCCCCATCCTCCTAGAACGAGGGGTCGGCCTCGCTCCTAATCACTTTTTGGTGACGTGATTAGAGCTGTGACAAAAATTTACGTCTTCCAAAGGTACGTACTTAAAACCCATTTTATGCTTATAATGACCTTATTAATTCGTATCATTTCTTGATATACTTTCTTTTTAACCAACTGTGCATGCCTGTATGTAATTTTTAACATAATCTATGTATAAATAGTGTATGTATTTGTGTCATATCTAACGTAAGCCTTCTGCTTTTTTTTTTTTTTTTTTTTTTTTTTTTCAGGGGAAAATGGCGATTCTAGCATTTGAATTCTCCCGCGTTGTAGCAAAACAACCGTAGCTATCGCTCATCTATGCCGAGAGGTTCAAATCTAACAAAATTTGCCTTTCAGGATTTAAAAATACATATAATTTTGCCTTAACTGAGTACATTGTGTATATTTAGACCTTTCTTACAAACATTGATTTAGATTCATGATATTGTTTACTATTATAATCTAAACAACACGGAAATATGACTTCTACCGCTTCTCAAAATGCAAAATATGCATTACGCTGACATTAAAAATGCACTTGAATTTAAGACTATTAAATTGTGCAGTCAAACAATGAAATTGGCAAAGAAGAGAACAATTTGTTTTCTTTAATTATTAATTATTTAGCCAACAATTCTCTTTTGAAAGATTGTTAAATTTTCATATTTATTTATTTTTACTGAATGATATAAAATTTTATTTATTCCAAATTTTATTTATCATTAACATTCCGTATGTGAATTCTACTGTCTAAAATTTAATGATATGTTTAAAATAAAAGATAATAACTTATTATTATTAATCAAACATTAATAATTACTATTTAATTATTAAAAAAATGTTATTAATACACTTGTAAAATTTTAAAAGTGCTAAAAGCAAATGAGAAATACTACGTAAAATCGTCTGCAGCCTTCTATGAGTACCCGGCCGGACCAAAGAACTTCTGCCAGCAGAAAAAATCTTTGTATACTCACAAACAACCACACCTATTTTTTTTTTTTTTTTTTTTTTTTTTTTTAGATCAAGTTTTTAAAATAATTACTGTATGTACCATAAAAAAATTAAATTAATTAATTTATTAAGCCATACTACATATTTAAATCACAATAAGGTCAATATATATATATATATATTTATTTATTTATTTTGTTTCTTTATGTTAAATTGGCCAAATTATATTAAAAAAATATATATGAACTCACACACTCAAATTTATCAATACTATGTATATTTATATGTGTTAAATTTAGAATTGCATTTAATTCTAAGGGAAAGAAAAGAAAAAAAAATGCTTAAATTCTAAAATAACTTAAATTTATAAAATATTTTATTTAAAAATTTTTAAAAAAAATCTAACTTCTAGCTGATTTCAGCAAGATGTCATTTAATATTTATATTAAATAATTTTTCTAATACATTTTATTAATTATTAAATTCGCATATTTTTATATATACAATAAAATCTACTAGTCCTACATAAAATTTTACACTACAACAATGTTATTAATTAATTTAACTTGGATTTAAGCCTACTTTAATTCTAATTGAATACCGTTAATAAAAGTAAATTAGCTTAACAAGTTAAATATAATATAAACTATGTTTGTTTAATGTTAATTTTGCTGAAAATTCCATAAATTTTAACTATAAATGCTAATTGCTATACCTTTTGTTATTTATTTTGAAAACAACACAAACTTATATTTTTATTTATTATTTTTTTACTAAATCTAGGAACTATACACTGAGCTAGACACTTCATAAATGTGTAAAACCTACAAATCAAAAGTTTTCCTAAATAAAACTAAAAATGCTGCTTTTTTTACCATATAATATTACTAATTTTATTGTTTTAGAGCATAACATCTTGTAATTATACCATACTTAATTTTTTCTTCGATTCCTTTTTCAGCCAAGAATCCTGAAGTGTATGACCACTGATGCCTCAAACTATATTGAATTTAATTATGAGCCTCCAACTATATTGTTGGTATTGGTGCATACCCGAGACGTTAGCCGAAATTGCACCCTATACAGAAAGCCTTTGGTGAGAAAATTTTAATTTTTTTCTAAATTATTTATTTATATAATTTTTACTATAATTTTGCATAATAATGTGTGTAATCATATTGAAATAACTTGCCTTGTCCATTGTTATATATATATATATGTTTTTAAAAACCAATGTGCTACACCAAAATCCTTTTTTTATTTTTATAACACTTTTGTTCATAAAACTTATCCCTGCTGTCTAAACTCTAGACTTTAGCATATAAGTTGTAATTGAACTACCGGAATAAATCTTAGCACTTTTTGTATATTTTATTATATTTAGGCTTATAGCTGACCGCTATCCTAATATAGAGTGCACTAATAATTTATTCCTTGTCATCGATATATTTATATAAGAAAAAATAATATATGAGTAATATGTTATAAAGCTGTTCTAACTACCCTGAACCTATAGCTTATACCTACTCATTTTAAGGAGTAATTCTGAAATTCTGTCATCTAAATTGTAAGGTTATTAGCGAAGGCTACCCTTATAGAAAGCAGAAAAAAAATTGTTTTTTTTTTTTTTTTTTTTTTTTTTTTTTTTTTTTTCTTGAAAATTACTCCAACTTTATTCATTATTAAATTAATTAAGTTTCAATGTTATTTTGCTTTGTTAAGATTTTATATTTTCTAATTCCTATTCGAAAAAAAAATATATATAAATTTTGCCTGGAGAAAAATATTTCACTGCTCCAGTGAAGTTTTGTGAAGCACATTTCATAATTTTATAAGTATGTTTTCGGGTGCGCCCTGCACATTTGCTCAATATTGTAACCCTGAGACAAATTGGCGTACTCATCTTCCTATCCTTTCTTTTTATTATTTTGCATATTAAAAAGGCAAGTTATTAATTTTATTTCAACTTTTTTTACCTAAAAGAGAAAAATTTTATTCTTAAATTTTGAAAATTTTGAAATTTTGAAATTCGATTAATTATTTATTTTATTTTATTTATTTCTCTCAACGTGAAAATAATTTTAATATATTTTTAATGATGATTAAATCATAATTTATATCGTGAATCCAATTTACACGTCCATCACCTGTCTATCTCCGCCTTTTATCTAATTTAAAGGTTTTGTTTTATCTTTAATACTAATTCATATCCCATGGATAATACTGGGGAGGGGAGAAAGGGTAATGATCTTGTATAACATCCCCGTATAAGTTTGTATATGGTGTATAACCATATAACGACATATTTGCAGTATAGTAGTCTTTTTGATAATTTAAATATGGGTCTACATTCTCAGAATATTTATTATTTTTTTTATAATACTTTTTAGTAACTTTGTCAACCTTTTGACTCGTATTTTTATTATTTGATTCAAACCAACATTTTTCAGTTGAGTGCGGTTTTCTCTGACAAATGCCACTTTTATTTCTGTAATTCTTATCATATTCAATTTTTTCTCGACACCCCTGTAAATTCGTAATTTCCGCCTCTGTATGACCGTGCTATGATGCATATTTAGGAGCATATAATTTATCCATATGTCGTTTGATCGGCTCTATTGGCTTATCTGTAACATATTGCAATAAATAATTAAAGTTTCTAAACTTTTTAGTTACTTCGTAGGGTCCTTGAAATTTTGGCTCTAATGCGCCTGGTTTTCCAATGCATTTTAAATATACCGTTTGACCCAATTTTAAATCCTTTACCTTTTCGTATGCCTCTTCATCTATATATTCCTGCATTATTTTTTCTTGGTTTGCAAGAGATTGAATTTTGATTTCCTTCATATGCTGTATTCTGCTTTTAACATAAGAGTGGGTATATATTTCCTCGGAGGGAATATGAGCTGTGAAGGGATTTCTAATTTCCCTTGCGAAAAATAGCAGTGAGGGACTATATCCCGTAGCGCGGTGTTTCGAGGAATTATACGCTAGTTTAAAAAAATCCAGTCGTATGTCCCATTCCGTAGTGCGTTTCGACATAGCTACAATTGATTTTTTTTTTTTTATATTTTATTGGTAACTTCACAAAGTCCATTTCCTTGCGCACGGTATACACTCACAAATTTCCTTTGTATGTTTAAAGATTCCATATATTCTTTCATAATTTCGCTTCTTAAATATTACGCATTATCAAAGATAATTTCTTTACAAATCCCATAATTCGCAAAATATTTATTTAGTACATTTAATATAGTTTGCGACTCTACATTTCGTAGGGGAACAGCTTCCAGGAATCTCGATGTCGAATCAATTATGATTAAAATGTACCTGTTTTTTTTTCTTAACGTGAGGTTTAAAGGTCCAATGACGTCAGCATGCAGGACCGTACCGACCTCGTGATCTTTCACCATTTTTTTTTTTTTTTTTTTGCGGCCGCGCCTCCGGGTGGTTCCGACCCGACCCCTTGAGTGGGGGAGGTGACCGGAAGCTCGGCAGAGTTCGTTGTGTACGAATGCGAGGGGGCCAGATGGGGACTAATCGCCACCTCCTCGAGAGGCTCATCTCCGACATGCCTTCAGCACGGTGGCCACGGTTAACGGACGTTGTGCATGGGGTGCGGGGACCTTCGGGTTCGACCTACACGCATCCCCCGGCAGCCGGGTTCTCCGGCCAAGCCGGATAGCGACGCTCCATAGGTCGATCCCGGTGCCGGTCTAAGGGCATAACGGGACGGTGTCGCCGGGCAAACACTAGCTAAGGCGATAGGACCCCATCCACCAATTGACTAAGAGGGAGCCTTAAGTATGAGTGAGGGCTTTGTAGTGGAAAGTCCTCGGTGCTCGCTAGTGACGACGGGGTTCGCGGGAACGCCATGCAGGGCTCCCGGAGCAACCGAAGGGCGAGGGTTTCGGACAGCGCCCAGGTTACTTTATGACTTGGGTGGCTCATCCCTCCGAGGACCTCAGCTGGAGCAGTTGTGAGCCGACCCCAAGGGTGGTAGGGTTTGGCGGTGCCCCCGTTGACCAAGGAGCGGTCGCGTGGGGAGGCCAGTATGGTTCTGGTTGCTCCATGTCGTGCCGTGACCCATGGGAGGCGGTCGGCCGGCAGGTCCACCATCGAACACTATTCCCGCAGGGAAACGGGCCGGAGGCTCGCCGGTAACGCGGCGGCTCATCGTGCCTCGGGTGAACTCTTGGTCCGATCCAGGTCCTCCGTGTCTATGCGGTACCGGAGTTTTCCTCGCCTGGTGATGAGGACCTAGAGGTGTCTCCACCTAACTTTCGAACGCACTAACAAAGGTAGCGGTCGGTCACTGCACGGGGTCAGGGGCCTTCGGGCCTGGGTACCCTCGACGACCGTGAGGTAAGGTAGTGGCGGGCGGGCTTCTGTCAGCCTCCACTGGCTTCTCTGTCTTAGGATGGGGTCGAGTCGGTGGGGGCTGGCGGTACTCCGTTCCGTCCGACCCCCTAGCGAGGCGGAGTCTATTCCGTCTATGTGGAGCTTTCCGTGCCCGCATGGGGTCGCTAACGGCACCTAGTCTTGGCCAACTGGTTCCCGGCGTGATCCGCGAGGGGTTCCGTCGGTTGAGCCGGGTGGTTTGGGCGAAAAGCCAGGAGCTGGGTCGCTTTACGGCCGGAGGGACTTTCCCCGTCCTCCCTGGTTTTCAAGCTAGGAGCTCTTCAATAACTTTCCTATCGGCTGGCCCACAAAAATGTCTCTGCCGGAAAATGGTATCTGATCTTGGGGCCCTTCCGTAAATTAAATTCGGGTCGGGAAGCCTCGGTTCAGTCCGTGGGCCCAGCGTCTTTATAGGCGTCTGGTTCCTGCGATGGCTTGTGGGGTCTACCGGCTCGAGTAACCAAGTTTAGGGACCACTTGGTTTTTCTAGCTGGGTGGTGAGGACTATCGTAGCGATTGTTCACCAACTTGGGAATAGCCGGCGTGACGTGCGCTGGGCAGTGCGTCGGCCTGACCGGAGTTTGCGTGGGGTTCTGCTCTGTTGGGGCTTGTCTGGCGGCGACCTTCGGGACGCGCTGCGGGGCTTGCTTCACGGGTGGTTCCTTGCGCAGACAAATGGGCCTGAAAAGGGCCTGGGACCGGAAGATGGACCCCCCATCTTCACCATTTTTTATAGGTACTTTAATTGTCGTATGTTGTTTAGATGTGAGGCATTGTACACAATTTGCACAATATGTTTTAATGTCTTTGTACATTCCGTGCGAAAAAAGCCTTGTTTTCACATTATCATAAGACTTTTGAAAACCGAAATACGCTTTATGAGCTTCTTCTATGGCTGCAATTTTTAATGAATCCGGGGTAATTAAAAGCTCTTTTTTATCTGAACCAGGTTTTAAAATTAATAATTTATTTTTATTTAAAGTAAATCTCTTCGTCCTTCTATTATTTTTGTCTTTTTCGATTTTATTTATTATAATTTTTAATTTTTCGTCTGCGTATTGCTCCGATTTAATATTTTCGTCTGTAAGTGCTATGTTACTTGCAAACAAATTATTTTGGAGTTCTCTGTCTGTTGTAATATTATCTAAATTCCTGCTCAAATAGTCTGCAGCATTGTTAATTCCTTCGGCGAATTCGAAGTCGAAATTAAAGTCTTGTAAATCTGCTACACATCTGTTTATAATTTCCGATTTATCTTGTAAATGTAAATGCTGAGTTAGTGCTTTCGAATCAGTTAAGACGGTAAACCGTCTACCCGAAAGCATATATTTAAAATGCATAATTGCTTTATGCACTGCTAATAACTCAAATTTAATACTCGGATAATTTTTTTTTCCTGTTCTCTGAGTTTTCTCCCGAAAAATTCAACGGGCAGCAAATGACCATCCTTTTCTTGAGCTAAAACCCATGAAATTCCAATTTTGCTCCCATCCGTGAATAAGAAAAATTCCTTGTTAAAATCGGGGGGGGGGGGGGGGTGGCTGACTGTTGGTTTTTGTACAATTTCTTCCTGAATTATCAGAAAAGATTTTTCTGCTTCTGGACTCCACTTGAATTTAACCTTATCTTTAGTCAGTTCTACTAAAGGGTTAACTTTGTCGGAATAGTTGGGTATTAGTGTCCGAAAATAATTCGCTAAACCCAATAAAGATCTGACCCCCTTTTTCGATTTTGGTCTGACTAAATTTCTAACTTTTTTTATATTCTTTTGTGATGGAGAATATCCCATTTGATTCACCCTAAATCCTAGGAATTCTATTTCTGGTTTGCAAATTTGCATTTTTGAAGGTTCGATTGTCATGTTATGATTTATTAATACCTGTAAAACTTCTTCTAAAGTTTTCATCATCTCTGCTATTGAGTTTGCAGATATCAGAACATCATCAATATAGTATGATACTTTGCTTTTATCAAAATGTCCCAGAATTTTATCAATTACTTCTGCAAAAATTGCGCTAGAATTTCGTGTGCCAAAAGCTAAACGAAGCGGCATATGTTTGCCATATTCTGTTATAAACGCTAATTTTCTACAAGCTTCTGGTTTTAAATTTATTTGAAAAAAAAATGCACTATGTAAGTCTAACACTGTATAATATCTTTTCCCACTAATTAATTGTAATAAATCTTTGGCATCCGGCATCGGATAAGTGTATGGTTGCAGGATTTGATTCAACAATCTTAGATCCGTTGCCATTCTAAACTTAGGTTCTGCATTCGGGTTATTACTCGGATATTTCTTTCTAACGAAAATAACTCGAAAAGCATACTCGGAGTCTGTTTTCTCAATAATTTTAGCCTGTAACAATTGTTCCATTTCCCGTTTTGCATACTGTCTTACTGCCTGAGGCAATTTATATGGCTTAGCTTGTACCGGGAATTCATGACTCAATTGAAAACTTGGTGCAACAAACACTGATTGCCCCAATGTTTGATAACTTTTTGAAAATGCATGAACATTACCCATTAAAATTTCTCGAAATTTTTGTTGTACTTCCTCTGATAAATGGCTTAAATCGAAATCCGTTTCTTTAATTTCTGCTTCTCGCAATTTTCTTACATCTTCTATGTTTAAATTATTTATTTCATAAAATGTCCCTTTCTCTATATTATCGGTTGAGTCATCTTGCTTGCACTCAAAGTTCTTTATAATTTCCCCCATTTTAGTTCCTTTCTGAATAATTAACTTTTCTGACAGTTTATTCTTTATTATAATATTTATGTTATTATTTTTTTAACTTCGTGTAACGAAGTCTCGCATGAAAATTTACTATTTTCCTGAATGCGGTCAATATAATCAAATCTGACATATTTATATCCTCTGGGCATTTTAATTTTACAATTTTCGATTCTTCAGGTTGAAGAAAAATTCTATTTTTAGTAACGTCAAACATATTTTTATTTGAATGTTCCCCTGAATTACATGGCGTAATGTTATTCACTTCATAATTATTTACTTCACTTGCAACGTAATGAAGTAATTTGTTGATTTTTGAATTTTAAGGTTTTATTGCATAAATCCAAAATCATATGATATTCCTTGAGATAATCATACCCTAATAACATTTGGTACTGCCTATCAAAATCATTGTTTGTGACATAAAATGTGCCCGTTGGTGAATATACCTTTTAATCGAAAAGTTGATTTTACGCACTGTTTAAAAAAAATTTTTGAATTTGTTAAAGTTTTAATTTGGATCTGATTGCCCAAATATTTGATTTTAACGTTTGTATCTTAATTTTTTTTTTAATAAAGAGGGTGACAAAAGCGAAACTGCGGCTCCAGTGTCCAACAAAGCTTGTATTTCGACGCCCTGTATATTTATTGAAATAACTGGCAGACTATTTTTGTCTGCATTTGTTATATTAGCTATCGTTTGATTTATTTTGTCAATTTCCGTCTCCAAAAATCCCGAATTTTAATCAGATTTCGCTGTTTTCTTTGGCCATTTTTTTTCTTTTTGCAATTTTCAAATTGATAACAATTTTGATCATAATTCTCAGAAATATATCCAAAATCCCTATTTCCCGAATTCCAATTAGGTTGTGAATAATCATACATCCCATAATGCGTCGGGTAATTAAAGGAATTGTATTAATTATTATAATATTGTTCATAATCATTATAGTGAAAATTGTTACCGAAATGGGGACCCTTATAATTGTTGTGTTTATTAAAGAGTTTCTTACTTCGCGAAACACTATCATCTTTAATTGCATGGTTTTTTTCCTTGATTTTTTTAGTTTTTCAATCTCCTCTTTTAATTTCTTGATTAGCTCTTTGTTTTGCTTACTTTATTCGATAAGGTTCTCATAAAGATTTTTGTTTTCGTTATTTATTGCATTAATTTCCTGAAACTTTGATTCATTATACGCACTTTCCATGTGTTGTGCTAACTCACATGCTTCCTTGAAGGAACTGGGCGCGTTTTTACGAACATCTAGTGCAATATCCGGCCTAATTGTATTTAAAAAATTGGACATTTTTAAGATTTCGATAAAATTCTCTTCTTTATTATCAACATTTTCGCCGGCACTTTCGATATAAGATTTTACAACATTTTTAAACTCCAAAGTGAAATCCTCTATCGTTTGATTTGCGGCTTGTTTTAAATTTAGGAAATTGCTTTGAGCTGTAAGGAAGCTTAGTTTTGTTCCAAATAAATCCACCAAATTATTTTTTAATAAATTATAATTGGTCTCATTATATTTCTCAATCTGTTTACTTAAAAGATGTTTTGCGTCCCCAGTGATTTTAGCCTTCCAAATCAATAATTTAGTCTTTTCCTCTATATCTTTCGAATTAAAAACATTATCAAATTCATCTAAGAAAAAATTAATGTTTTTGTTCTTTTTATTGTCAAATGCTGACACTAACTTAATACATGTATCTATATCCAGCGTCTGAGTCATTTTTAACAAATATTAGTAATCAATGTATACTTTTTCAAAATATCAATTCAAAATAGAACCTATACCTCTTAAAAGAATATTTTTGTGTATCATACTATTTTCTCTATATTACAACATATGTATGAAAATATTCTAAATTGCATAAATACATAAAACAACAGCACTGATATTCAAAAAAATATTTCTTAGTAGATGAAATTGTTTCCTAAATCATTCTTTTACAGACATAAATATCCGTAAAATATTTATAATACACATATATATAAAAACACCATAATTTCATTTAACAGAAAAATATCCGTCTTTTTCTACATAAAAAACCATTTTATTTATTTTTTTTTTATATGCAGTATATAAAAAATCTTATTTTTAGAAATGGGTCATCTGTGATGCGAATGCCATTATTTCTCTATGGTAACTGAGATCCAACCAAAAAGAGAAAAGAGAGAAAAAAAATTGTAATTCTTAAATTTACCTATTATAAATCCTAAATTTTTTTTTTTGCTTTATTGCTAACAAGTATTATTCATTTTATTTATTTAAATTATTATATGTGTGTCATTATTGTTACAATAATAAAATTAATTTTAATAAAATTTTAATCAATTAAACTTACATACCTACAATATCTTTAAAATCGTGACATTAAAATAATACTTAAATTTATTTTCCTTTATTATTATTATTATTATTATTATTTCTAATGACTTCAGATGAACGTTGCCTGAGTCATAGCACCATTTTACTTATGAGGAGAGGATGCTGGACAGATAATTACACTTGTTATCTCATATTTAATTTCTACCCAAAATTGTAAATTAATCCCAATCATCCAAGTAACCTCATAGTAAATTGGTATATAAGTTTATATACCGTAAAATTTTAAATGAAATAAGTGATCGTAATTAATAAAATTCTAGTAGAAGACCTATGCGAATAATTATCTTAAAATTAAATTATAATTCGCGTAAATTTGTAATTATCAAATTAATTAATTACAAATAAAAATAAAAGGTTGCTTTGTGAATTTTGTATGTGAACTCTTCCACTTATGAATTAAACTCAATTTAAGCTGTAAAATAAAATGACACACCTTAAACATTTATCAATTAAATAATTACAGAGATTTTTAACTCTTGATTAAATAAGCACAATTATATACATATACACATTAAATGGTTCAAAAAAAGAAAGCAAAACTTTTGTTTGCTGATCATTGATATATGTAGATTTAATCATTAACAAAATGATTTCATTTAGTTTTATTATTATTATATATATTTTTTTTTATTAAAAGCAATAATTTTTTTATATTCTTAAACACCTTATATATATTTAATTTTTGTTTTGTTGGATCTCAGACAACCATTTAACATGAAATATCATAAAAGGATATTTATAATTTCCAATATAATTTAAGTGGTAAAGAAAAAGATTAATGTAATACCTTGTATTATATACGGGATGGTGGCCTTCATTCATCAGATTTAGGACTGTCGCGTTGCTAAGGATCGTATCCAAACATCATCCAAATTCATCTCCTCATAAGAGCAGCGAAATCGGGATGACGGGAAGCATAGCTCCGGGACGCTGTAGGCCAATCCATTTTATCTTAACACCAGGAAGACATCATCAGGTCAATTAGGCTTGCTTAGGCTTTCTCCGATATGTTCATCTCGCCTGGGCATTACTATGGCTCTCAGGATGCATTACATGGGCTTTCAGGATCGCTATTGCGTCTTCGGCATCTTTTCTTAGACTAACTTTTTCAAACTTTTTCCTCCTGCACACCGTCCCTTGGAAGTGGGTGGAACTATTTGTATAGTCCTCCCTTATTGGATGTAAGAAGATTCTGTATTATCCTTAGATAGACCTATTAGCTAACAGTCTGCAATAGCCCCTTACATATACTTTAATATTATTATATGCGTTAAAGTTTGGGTGGTCTAAAAGCCATAAATTTATTCCAACACTTTTATTAAGGCCATAAATTTATTCCAACATTTTTATTATTTTACGATTTCTAATTATACACCACTTTCCTCTGGCTTGTCCTAAGGCGACACCATGGCGTCTGGCTATTGTTGTTATCTGAGATCCGAACTATATTCGACATTATACATTAATTTTACAATAAAACAATTTTTTAAAAATATATATTTAATATTTAAAATCAAATTAATAATTTTTGTATGAACTTTTGTATTTTTCTCAAAAATATCATCATTATAATTTTACACTCATAATTATATTTTATAAAAAAAATTTGTACAAACAGAAATAACAAATTACGCAACTGTATACTTTGACTTAACCAAAATGTTGCGGGAACATATTATTGTTATATGTTTCCCAGCATCTCTCCGGGTCGTCAGAAAAAAAAAACTGATTGCTAGTTCTTTTTTTTTTTTTTTTTTGTAAAGTATAAAAGAATATACGTGTCCATATGACGGTGTATCTACACAGTTTTGAGCACAGCCTACCATAATCAATGTTCAATAGTTCTGGTATATTTTAGAAAAGTTCTTCTATTTGTAATAACAGAAAGTTCAACACATGATTGTTCATAGTTGTCTGTTGACACTTTCATTCCTAGAAGACATCTATCTGTACTGAAAATCTGACATCTTCCTCGAAGAATTTTTCTTTACCACACACATGTTTAATAATTTTGTAAATTTACAGTTTAAGTGCCCCAAAATACTTTCAAAGCTATAATTTTTTATGAAACTAATATGCCGAAATACATCTAAATACAGGAAAAATAATGGCATACACATTTGACATCATTTAATTACATATAACCTTATGACACAGTGTTTCATTTAAAACACATTTTATAATGAATAAAAGTAAATACAATGCTTGTAGTATGACATTTTATATTTTCATATATATATATATATATATATATATATATTATACACTTAAAATTTGAATATTTTCACATAATTAATCTGATATATTCAAATCATACTCAGAAAAATATTGTATACAAACTTGCTATCTTATTTTTTTTCTTTCTTTCTTTGTATGATACGCCAAAATATACAAGCTTAATCTAGCTCCTTTAATATATTATTACGTAAGACTCTCCTCCCTCACCCGAGACGAAAATCAAAACAGATCATAATGCATGGAAAACAGGGAATGAAAAAAGAAAAAAAGAAGAAAAAAACCGTTCTTGACCTCCCCCATCCTCCTAGAACGAGGGGTCGGCCTCGCTCCTAATCACTTTTTGGTGACGTGATTAGAGCTGTGACAAAAATTTACGACTTCCAAAGGTATGTACTTAAAACCCTTTTTATGCTTATAATGACCTTATTAATTCGTATCATTTCTTGATGTACTTTCTTCTTAACTAACTGTGCATGCCTGTATGTAATTTTTAACATAATCTATGTATAAATAGTGTATGTATTTGTGTCATATCTAACGTAAACCTTCTGCTTTTCCGCCTTTTTCTGCTTCGCGAAAACTAAACAAATTTTAAAATTCTATGACCACATTTAACATCCTCGGACCCATGCGGATAACTGGCGTTAATTTGATCACCCAACATTCCATATTCTAGGAGAAGCAGCTGTGAAATACAAATGGACAGTCACTTTTTAATATAATAGATTGATGAAGTTTTAATTTCGCTATAAAAAATTAGTCAGAGACAAATGCTGAATTATTTATATTATTTTAAGTGCAAATGGCTTATTCTGTAATGGAGCCTGTACGCAATGGATATAGATTAAAGAACATTATTCTTGAAAATTATTTAAAAAGACATAATAAATAAATCAATTAAGATAAAGTTTTCAAGAAAATTGCATTTGAAAGTAGATTTTTTCCCTATATAACGGGTGTAAAAATTGAAGATTCGCGATGTTTAGAAATTAAAAAATTGCTGTAGTAAAGATTGCAAATCCGACATTTAATTGTCAAGCGTTTCCATTCTCAAAATGACGTCAGCCGTACGCAATGACATATTTTTCCTTTATAATATTGATAGATTTTCAAACGTGAAGTTCTGTTTGTAGCTAAAACTTTGCATGTGAAAATGTATTCTTTTGGCTTGAGGGTCTAATTTCAGTACCGCGGAAGTACAAATTCCAGAAACTGATGTCTTTTAGATGTATTCGTGTAAAAATATATAGTTTTATCAAAGAAAAGGATTGTTTTCTTTTAAATATGGCATTTACTGAAGCATTACGCCAAGTGTCTCAAATTCGGTATCAGCCGAATGAAAATACACTGTAACATTAGCTTTATGAGCGGAAATGTTTTTTTAAATAGTGACGTCATTTTCTGTTCAGACTTAAAATAAAGTTATTTTTAATTGTAATGAGTAAATGGTATCAACAAGGATAAATAAACCCCAATATTTCTTTTTTTCTGCAACAGTGGAAATAATACGATTGCTACCATTTTGATGAAATTTCAAAAAATCTTTTCAAATTAAATAAAAAATATAAAAGTGAAAATATTTAGAAAAATAGCTAGTGCGAGGACATCTACAAATGAACAGCTTTCATTTAAAAAAACAATTATTAGCAAAATTGGTACAGTAGAAAGTTCAAGGAAGATGTCTAAAAAAGCTATCTTGTGTTTTCAATATATAGATTATTTTTTCTCTTTTACTTTAACGAGGTGGAACCCGTCGAATTTCGACGAAAGAAAATGTTTCAAAGGAAGTGTTGCATCAAATTTATAATACACCTACAACAATAATTACAATAAAAAAATCCATCTTACACTTGTTAATTTATCTCTCCAAAGACATATTTTAACCTAAGATTAACAAAATACTTTTTTCATAAACTTCAACTGTTAAAATTATTGAAAAATTAAACTTTGTTCATATACGTCATCAGTAACATATAATAAATATAAGTATTTTGATTAAGTTATCAATTGATGCTTGGTATTACGGAATGAAAAAATCAGCAAAAATGATTTCACCTTGACATAATCATAGAATTTTTCCCCCCTTTAAATCTAAAGAAATCAAGTCATTTTCAACGTTTCACATCCATATTAACCATTTAAAAACATTTTAACGCGCAATAGGTTATTGATAAATATATTTTCAAGCTTTAAGTCACGTTTGTCAACTATTACAACTTCCCATGTTAAAATTCCCACTTGCGATTTGAGGTCTTAGAATAATCTCTGTACCTGCGCGTAAAAATTCCAGAAATTTATAACTTTTAGACGTATTCATGGGGAAATATCTCGTTTTATCAAATGAAATCATCGGTTTCTTTTAAATATGACGTCATTTTCAGTCGCTGAAATATTTTGCCTATTGTCTCAAACTCAATGTCAGCGAAATGAAAAAATAGTGAAATATAACAGCATCATCAGGGAAATTGTGTCTTTTTTAAAGCGTAACGTCATTTTCTGTTCAAATTTTTAAAAAAATATATTTTTAATTGTAATGAGAAAATGGCACCAGTAAGAATATAATCAATAAAGATGACTAAACAACTTTTAATAGAAATGAAGTACTTCAGTTGACACGATTAGAAAATTGGTATTAAAAACTATAAAAAAAATTAATATCTCAAAAATAAATTGAGGTACAGCTTTCAAACAAATTGCATTTAAAAGAGCATTTTTTTCTGCGTACGACGGTGCAAACATTTAAAACGTGGTATGTTTAGAAGTTTAAAAATTTGCAGTAGCGAAAATTGCAAAACCAAAATTTTATTTCAAATTTCAAAGTGTTGCCATTCGCAGAATGACGTATGCGTTACGCACAGATATGTTTGTCCTTTATAATATAGATAGTTGTCTAGCAACTCTATTTCATACAAATTACATTTAAAAGCACATATTTTCCCCAATTCGGCTCTAAAAATTTAAATTATTCGACTACATATATGTTAAATTCGTGCTCTTTTATATATTATTCTTTTATTTATTTATTGATGAAGCTTTAATTTCGTTGTAGAAAATTAGCGGGAGAGAAATTCTGAACTTTTTTTTATGTGCAAATTGTTTATTAATTTTAGGTAGCTTTCATTACAAAAAGTCCTTCCGGCCAGTGCCGGGAGGAAGAGGTAGCTTTCATATTCCTTATTTTAAAAAAGCCAACTTATATTATTCAAACACACTTAGCTCAATTAAGTGGAAACCGAATGTAGGAAATTCAATACTAATTTTTATCAATACTAAATCATTATGAATGAGAATTTCGCGAAATTAGTCAGCTTTATCCAAGCTGCTTTTATTTAAAGTAACTTATATTTGGCTGCCAAATTCGGCGATTTCTTAAAGTGCCTGCCATTTTAAGACAACATGGTGGATGAGGTTAACCAGTGAACTTAGTCGAGACCTTAGTAATTGCTGTGCACATGCTCACTCACATCGGAATAGGTTGATATATACGAGTGCTGTCGCAGGCAAAAAATCAGATTTTTCAAAATGTCACCCACGTTAGAAATTGAAACTGCTATATCTGAGCCATTTTTTAAGATAAAGACAAACAAAAAATGCTCCCGAATCCTTATATCAAGGTAAATACTTAAGAAAGAAACCTTTTTCATTTTCTAATTTTTTTGCACCTCACTTTAAATATATATATTTTTTAATTTAATGGCCGCCATTTTGAAACAAGATGGCTGATGAAGCTGGCCAGCGAACTTGGTCGAGATATTGATGTATACTATCCACATGCCTTCTTCCATCGAAATAGGTGAATACGTGTGGTATCGCGAGACAAATACAAGATCGTTTCAAAGTCTTAGCCATGATAGAAATTCAAAGTGCTATAATTCAACCACTTTTTAAGATATAAACAAAAGAACAAATTTTCAGAAACAAAAACTGCTCCAGAATCTTTGTATCAAGGCCAAACACATAAAAAATATCTTTTTCATTTTCCAATTTTTTAATACCTCATTTTAAATTTTAAATTACATTTTTTTATAAAAAATGGCAACCCTTTTGAAACAAGATGGCGAATGAAGCTGGCCAACGAACACGGTCGAGACATTGGTATGTACTATGTACAGACCAAGTTACATTCAAATCGGTTCATAAATACGCCTGTTATCGCGTGACAAAAATCCGGTCGTTTTAAAATGTCAGCCACAATAGAAATTCAAAATGTTATAACTCAGTCATTTTTTTAGATATAGACGAAACATAACCTGTTCCGGAATCTTTGTATTAAGGTCAAACACATACGAAAAAACTCTTTTTCATTTTCCAATTTTTTTGGTATCTCATTTTAAATTTAATTTTTTTAAATTTTTTAAATGGCCGCCATTTTGAAACAAGATGGCGGATGCAGCTGGCCAACGAACTCGGTTGAGTTATTTGTATGTACTATGTACACACCAAGGTACATCCAAATCGGTCCATAAATACGTCTGTTATCACGTGGCAAAAATCAGGGCGTTTCAAAATGTCAGCCACACTAGAAATTCAAAATGCTATAACTCAGCCATTTTTTAAGGTATAGACGAAACAAAAACTGCTCCCGAATCTATTTATCGAGGTCAAACACATAAGAAAAAATATTTTTTCAATTTTCAATTTTTTGGTACCACATTTCAAATTTTAAATTTTCTTAAAATTTTAAATGGCCGCCATTTTTAAACAAAATGGCGGATGAAGCTGGCCAACGAACTCGGTCGAGACATTGGTCTGTACTATGTATAAACGAAGTTACATCCATATCCGTTCATAAATACGCCTTTTATCGCGTGACAAAATTCAGGACGTTTCAAAATGTCAGCTTCGCTAGAAATTCAAAATGCTATAACTCAGCCATTTTTTAAGATATAGACGAAAAAAAAGCTGCTACGGAGTCTTTGTATAAAGGTCAAATACATAAGAAAAAAATATTTTTCCATTTTCAATTTTTTGGTACCACATTTCAAATTTTAAATTTTTTTTAAATTTTTAAATGGCCGCCATTTAAAAACAAAATGACGGATGAAACTGGCCAACGAACTCGGTCGAGACATTGGTATGTACTATGTACACACCGAATTACATCCAAATCGGTTCATAATTACGAGAGTTACAGTGTGACATAGGTCAGATATATATATATATATATATATATATTGATATATATATATATATATATATATCAATTTTGAACGGAGGGTGGTTTCGGGGTCTGGGGGTCATGATCGATGAAAATATACCAAAATTTTTTGAAATCGCTTTCCTCCGAACGGCTGCAATAGGTAGCTTTTTGTAAAGAAAGCTACCTAAAAGCTACCTATTGCAGCCGTTCGGAGGAAAGCGATTTCAAAAAATTTTGGTATATTTTCATCGATCATGACCCCAAGACCCCGAAACCACCCTCCGTTCAAAAGTTGATATATATATATATATATATATATATATCCATATATATATATATATATATATATCTGACCTTTGTCATACTGTAACTCTCGAATTTATGAACCGATTTGGATGTAATTCGGTATGTACATAGTACATACCAATGTCTCGACCGAGTTCGTTGGCCAGCTTCATCTGCCATTTTGTTTCAAAATGGGGGCCATTTAAAAATTTCTTAAAAATTTTAAATTTGAAATGTGGTACCAAAGAATTGAAAATGGAAAAATATTTTTTTCTTATGTATTTGACCTTTATACAAAGTTTCTGGAGCAGTTTTTGTTTCGTCTATATCTTAAAAAATGGCTGAGTTATAGCATTTGAATTTCTAGCGTGGCTGACATTTTGAAACGTCCTGAATTTTGTCACGCGATAAAAGGCGTATTTATGAACCGATTTGGATATAACTTCGTTTGTACATAGTACATACCAATGTCTCGACCGAGTTCGTTGGCCAGCTTCATCCGCCATCTTGTTTAAAAATGGCAGCCATTTAAATTTTTAAGAAAAATTTAAATTTGAAATGTGGTACCAAAAAATTGAAAATTGAAAAAATATTTTTTTATGTATTTGACCTTGATACAAAGATTTGGGAGCAGTTTTTGTTACGTCTATATCTCAAAAACTGGCTGAGTTATAGCATTTTGAATTTCTAGCGTGGCTGACATTTTGAAACGTCCTGATATTTGTCACGTGATAACAGGCGTGTTTATGAACCGATTTGGATGTACAATGGTGTGTACATAGTACATGCAAATATCTCGACCGAGTTCGTTGGCCAGCTTTATCCGCCATCTTGTTTCAAAATGGCGGCCATTTAAAAATTTTTTTAAAAAATTAAAATTTAAAATGAGATACCAAAATATTAGAAAATGAAAAATATTTTTTTGTATGTGTTTGACCTTAATACAAAGATCCAGGAACAGTTTTTGTTTCTTCTATATCTAAAAAAAATGGCTGAGTTATAGCGTTTTGAATTTCTATTGTGGCTGACATTTTAAAACGACCTGATTTTTGTCACGCGATAACAAGCGTATTTATGAACCGATTTGGATATTACTTGGTCTGTACATAGTACATACCAATGTCTCGACCGAGTTCATTGGCCAGCTTTATTCGCCATCTTGTTTCAAAAGGGTTGCCATTTAAAAAAAAATTAAATTTAAAATTTAAAATGAGGTATTAAAAAATTGGAAAATGAAAAAGATTTTTTTATGTGTTTGGCCTTGATACAAAGATTACGGAGCAGATTTTGTTTCTGAAAATTTGTTCTTTTGTGTATATCTTAAAAAATGGTTGAATTATAGCACTTTGAATTTCTAGTATGGCTAACATTTTGAAACGATCTTGTATTTGTAACGCGATAACACACGTATTTGCCTATTTCCATGTGAGAAAGCATGTGGATAGTATACATCAACATCTCAGCCAAATATAAGTTACTTTAAATAAAATCAGCTTGGATAAAGCTGACTAATTTCGTGAAATTCCCATTCATAATGATTTTGTATTGATAAAAATTAGTATTGAATCTCCTATATTCGGTTTCCACTAAATTGAGCTTCGTGTGTTTGAATAATATAAGTTGGCTTTTTTAAAATAAGGTATTTGAAAGCTACCTCTTCCTCCCGGCACTGGCCGGAAGGAATTTTTCGCAATGGAGCCGGCACGGCAAAATCATTTAATTGATAAATAACAACGAAATAAAGCCAAAACTCACTGGGTTTTATAGCAGACGATATTCTTGACATAGCACGCATTTTAATTTAAATTTTTTTCGGTTTTTATGAGAAAAGGCAACAAAAAGATACAGCAATCTACTATTTTCATTTTTTTCCCCTTTAGTTTCAACAGAAATGGAGTACTTCAGCTGCCACGATTACAAAAAAAGTAATAAAAACTACAAAAAAATTAATATCTTAAAATTAAAATGAGATACAGCTTTCAAACAAATTGCATTTAAAAGAGCATTTTTTTTGTTGTACGGCGGTGTAAAAAATTAAATGTGTGATGTTTAGAAGTATAAAAATTTGCAGTAGAGAAAATTACAAAACCAAAATTTTATTTCAAATTTCAAAGTGTTGCCATTCGCAAAATGATGTATGCGTTACGCACAGATATGTTTGTCCTTTATAATATAGATATTTAGTTTCCATCTACTTCTTTTTAAATGTTAGTTTTTTTTTTTTTCAAATCAATATGATTTATATTTAAAAATTTAATAAAACATAATAAACATGATATTCAGGCTTCGAAGTGCAAGAATATTTCCGTAGAAATATATTGTACGTAACTACACAATAGATTAACAGATATTTATGTAAAAGTATGAATTTTATAACTGCTTATATTTTCAGGTATGCCTTTAAAGTTATAATTATTTATTCAGCTATATTTACTATATTCACATTAAACACGAATAATGAAATTTATTATAAAATTTAGCTACACTATATTCTTTCCCTTAAGAAAGTTTCCATTATTTTAAATGGAACTTTCAAAAAATAAAATACACTCTAATTCGCTATTCTTATTCTTTTAAATGTTCATACAGTCACATAACATTAGCTTCGTTAATTCACAATTTTTGAAGCATTATATATTCTCTAAAGCACGATTTAATTATTTTACACTATGCAAACATACATAAAAGTTATAGCAACAAGCAGAAATGTATTCAATTGGGACTTTTAAGAATAGGTAATATTCTTTTCTTAAAATGTTTTAAATAAAATATTAGATAATAAAATGCCTACACTAAGAAACACATTAAAGTTTCTTTAAATATTTACAATTCTATAAAAATTAATGTGTGTGTTTGTGTAAAGCAAAATTTACCTTCAATTAAGTTTTCACCGTTTATATATCTACATTTATAAATTTACCAAGACAATTACACAACGCAATTATAGAAATAAAATTCAGTTTTACTTTATATGTACATACAACAATGAAATGTAATAGCAGATTGTATTCACATTTCATTGTTTATTTAAACGAGCAATAATTGTACTTTCATTCCAAGCAAATATGATTTTTAAACTACAATTACTGAACAATGTGAAAAAAAAAGTTTCTATTGTTTAACTATAAATTTTCCTTTTCATAAAATTTTATAGAATTATTATATAGAACCTTTGAAGCAAAAAGTTTTAATTTGCGCCTTTTACACTATTTAAAATTTAACGCTAAGTTAAAGAAACTTTCTTTGTTGCAGTATGGGCAAGTTTTAGATTGTGATATATCGTATTACGCTTGAACCTTAACCCATTAAAGACTCACGTTGTGTTTTCGCAACATAATGTTTGCAATTTTGGGGGTTCCGTACTTAAAAATAAAAACGGAACCATTATAAGATCACGCCTGTGTATGTCTGCCCGTGTGTCACAGCCATTTTACTCGAAAACTATGGAACATGGAAAGTTCAAATTGGGGGAAGTATTAAAGACTATTGACCCATATATTTACAGATTATTAAACATTTACAAATATTTTTATTAAAAAATGTAGAGCGGCTAATTACGTTACTTGGAAAAAAAAAATTCTTTGTATATCGTGTGGGGTGTCCTGTGAAAGCTTTCGTAATGCTGAACTCAAAAATAAATTTCTTTTAATTTTACGTATTATATATTTCCAATTATCATCGAAAATGTAGTGCAAAAATATGTCCCCCTCCCATCTATTTCGGAAATTACTGAAACTAAAATTATGAAAAAATTAGAGGTAGTAGACGTTAATTTAAATCTTGCAGGAAAATTATAGCGATTACGATATGTCAAATAGTTTTTTGAGAAAAGCGCATTTTTCCGTTATACACAAATTTCGATTTGCGGGCATTTAGCAAAGGTACTGAAGAGCGCTGGAGGTACATATCGTAGCAGAAGTATAAAATCATTGTTGATAATAATTTGTGAAAAATATCGTTGGTAATTAGCCGCGATATTAACCCCTAAAGACAGGGGCCGTTTCGACACAAATAATGACAGTGGCGGCGTACTCTATGCACCATCGGCTTTTAAAGCCAAGATAACAACTTTTAATGATAAATTTGTGTAATACAGGGTGATCTTCTTTAAAGTGACAATGTTTGAAGCGCCCTGTAACGCGATCTAATAGCCTAATGTTGTGTCTAATAGCCGAAATGGCGCCAAACTTGGTATTTAGATTAATCAAAACATGGGAATAAGGATTCCGTGAAAAAAAATTTAGTTCCAAATATCGCTGCTGGAGCATTTTGTGGCGCTGCTGTAGCTTACAATAACGAGAATTAGCATAAAACACGGGTATCAAAGAAAAATGCAAATGTTGTGCGATGACAGCGCCAGTAATAGGGGCTATAAAAGCAAGTAGTAGACAGCTCTGACAAATAATCTCAGCTGAAGTAAACGAGGTCCAGTGGACATGCCTCTCACGTTACCGAAACGTGCGTTACTGGTGAAGCTGTATTATATGAATCAATGTAATGCATCCGCAGTTCTTCGGGAATTTCGAACCAGACAAAAATTACGAAAGGGGCCTTTATCGCTGAATGGTCTTAAGAAAATTATTAAGAAGTTCTAGGAAACGGGGTCACTCACCATTCGTGCTGGGAGAGGACGTAAACAAGTATCAGAAGATGTAATAGCTGATGCGGCAACTGCAATTGTCGAAGGATCGCAGGGAACCATTGCTGGTACTAGCAGCGCCCGGGGTGTAGCTCGACAATTGGACATGCATTATTCCACGGTATGGAGAGTTTTGCAGCGCGTTATTGGATTTTACCCCTACAAAATCAGCCGCTTGCACGAACTGAAACCAAGTGATTATGATAAGCGAGTGACATTCGCTCTATCGTTTCTTGCCAGGGTAGAAATTGATGATGCTTTCCCGTGGTACATTCTGTGGGGAGATGAGTGCCATTTTTATCTCAATGGGTCCGTAAACACACAAAATAGCCGAATTTGGGCTTCTGAGCAGCCCCACATCGTGCATGAAATCCCATTATATTCCCCAAAAGTCACTGTTTGATGTGGTTTCATAGCCGAATTCGTAATTGGGCCATACTTTTTTGAGACCATCACTCCGACAGGACCCGAAACGTGCACCATAAATTCAGAAAGATATCACGAAATGCTGCAAACGTTTGTTATTCCACAACTTCAGCAACGAAACCGTCTCCAACAGACAATCTTTATGCAGGATGGTGCTCCACCACACATTAGTAATAAGGTAAAGCAGCTGTTGCGCCAAAACTTCACTGATGATAGAGTCATAAGTCGGAGTTTTCCAGTTGCATGGCCCCCTCGTTCCCCTGACCTCACGCCATGCGATTTTGGGCTCTGGGGTTATTTGAAATCTCAAGATTATGTTGGCGGAGTATCAAATTTGTCTATTGAAAGGACAACATAACAAAGACAGTGCGGAATATTCCTCGTGATATGTTACGTACGGCTGTGGAGAACGTTGTGCACAGAATGCACGGTGTTATTTCTGAGAACGGTGCTCACATTGAAGGTGGTGTAATTCCTCACCGTGGAAGTTAATGAGTAAATAAACATTAATAATTTAACTGTACGATTGTAAGTGTTAGTATTTTTCTTTTATCACATTTTATACATTGCAAAGCGCTACAAAATGCCTCAGCGGTGATTTTTTGAACTAAATTTTTTTTCACGGAATCATTTTTCCCATGTCTTGATTAGTCTAAATACCAAGTTTGGTGCCATTTTGGCTATTAGATCACGCTACAGGGCGCTCCAAACACTGTCACTTTAAAAAAGATTACCCTGTACAGTCTCCAGCAGCAGTAAAAAATAAATAAACGCCAAATTGTTAATAGAAGACTAAATTAATTATATTTAATCACGACCATAGCACGTTCCCTATTTCAAATGCAGTTTGTAGCATGTTTAGTTCATTTACAGGGACAGTCAAAAGTTAAGCGATACATCACCGCCAATGGGAAAAAATCGTTTCAAATGATTTTTAATGGTATTACACACTTTCAAACACAGTAAAATTGATATTCATTTATGAAACCCACTAAAATATGAATTCTGTTGAATATGCGGTGCAAAGAATAGTTATTGTTCATTTACAGGACCACAGAAAAGAATTCCGTTCATAATGTTTAGGGGAAATTGTTCGCGGTGTATTTGAAGAAATTTCAGATGCTCTATTCTATCCGAATTACTGTATATTATATTTAAATTTTCTTATACCCATATTTCAGGCATTATAGTAGCCATTAGTATAGACTCTTTTTCCACATTTGTTTAACATTAATATATAAAGACTCATGACACTTAATTTTCATTTTTTAAAATCTTTTATCTTTTGTTTTGTACATATTAAAATCGATAATTTATAATTTATATTCTCTTTACTTTTCTTAATACAAAAACACATTTTTTTATTCAAAAAGGACATATATTCCGGTATATCGTTAAAACTATGATATCTATCAATATATACTGCATTGTCCATACTCCTTGGCACTTCTCTGAAAAAACGTTTCCGTCCTTTTCTAGGACTTCATCAGTTTCAAATGGCGGCTCGCAGTTTCGCTTTTGACCTTTTATCTTCTCTCTCTTTCCTCTTTTTCCCTCTTCTCCCTTTTCACTTTCCCCTTCTTTCCAGCATTTGTAGCCAACGGGAGTCAACATTTGCATGCGCCATATCGTTGAATACACTTTTTCTGGCGAGGTTAATCTCTATAGCCTCTCTCATCAGGGTGTTGTGGGGATTATCATATGTAGCTATTTTTTTCTATTTTAATTGATTGAGGTATTATGGGGTTTTTTTAATTTGTTCTTGAGAAAGCTGTTGCTTGATTATTATATTTTATGTCGCGGATATGCTCCTTATATATTTCGCTTATTTTTCGCTTGGTCATCCCGATGCACGTAATTTCCTTATTTTCTGTATCCGAGGCTTTAATTTTATATACTCCTGCCGTCTGTAATTCTTCGTATCTTTCAGCTTCATTTCGTATCGTTTTAAAAAGGGAAGGGTTGGGTGTGATTGGGACTATCTTTCCGAGTTTAATTATTTCGCGTTTTATTTTTAGTGCTATTCCGTTCATGTATGGTAGGTGGGGTCTATAATCTCTTTTATTTTGTCCTGGTTGGATCCAGTTAATTTTTCTTTCGCTTTTCTGATTAGCTTGTCTATTGTTTTCCTTGGATGGTCAGCGTTAAGTCCTATGTTTTCTATGATCTTTAATTCTTCTTTTAATAACTTTTCTGTTGAACATATATTCAGTGCTCTATAGATGTAGGTATTTAGGGCTGCAAGTTTATAGTTTATTGGTGTATTTGTTTTGCTTGACATTATCGCTAGGTTTGCAGTAGGTTTTCTATAGATTGTTGTTTTTATCTGGTCATTTTCGTATATTATTTTTACGTCAAGGTATGGTAGGGATCGGTTCTTTTCTTCTTTTATTGTGAATTGTATATTGCTATCGTATTTATTTATTTCGTTTAAGAGGTCTTTTAGGTTTACTGATCTGTTTGTTATGATAAATATATCATCTACATACCTTACCCAAAGGCGTATTTCATTTTTATGATCCTTTATTATTCTTTCTTGCATAACTCGCATTTTCCATTCGGAAACCACATTTGAAATGGGGGACCCCATTGGTACACCCCTCAGCTGTTTATATATCATATTGTTAAATTTAAAATAACTTTCGTTTAGGATCAGATTTGTTGCACTTTCCATTGTATTTATAATTTCTGGGTCTGTGTAGTGTTTCTGTATAGCCTTGTTTATTTCTTCTGTCATTTCGTTAAGGTTAATCGACGGGTATAGGTTTTTTACGTCTAAGCTTATCATATAATCGTCCGGTTGTGGTTCGTATTCTCTTAATATCTGTATGAATTTTCGTGTTGAATTAACTGATGTATCAGAAGGGGGGAGCATTTCTTCCTATTGTTTTTGCATATATTTTTCTATGTCATAGGTTGGGCTTAGCTTTTTGTTAACAATCTGTCTCATTTTGTATGGATTCTGGTGGTCTTTCAATTTTCCAAATATAATTGGTGTATTAGGAGTAAAATTCTGTTTTATTGGTTTAGTTCCATTTGGCCATTTACCCCTCTTAATCAATTTTTCTGACTTTTTCGTTAGTTTATTTAGGAGGTCTTTTTTTACTATTTCGGTCCCTAGTTCATCTAGGTCGTTATCATTTTCCCCCCTGATAACGACCTTAGAATAATAAAACAACTTAAAGAAATAATAAAACAACTTAACTTTTTTACACACTGATAAAACAGGAAAAATAGCAATTATGAATAAAAAAGAATATGTTAATATGATGGAGAGCACAATAGATGAACTAGGGACCGAAATAGTAAAAAAAGACCCCCTAAATAAACTAACGAAAAAGTCAGAAGAATTGATTAAGTGGGGTAAATAGCCAAATGGAACTAAACCAATAAAACAGAATTTTACTCCTAATACACCAATTATATTTGGAAAATTGAAAGACCACAAGAATCCATACCATATGAGACAGATTGTTTGCTTATGATAAGCTTATGGATATGAGCATAAGATATGATAAGCTTAAGATAGAGCATAAGATATGAGCATAAGATATGATAAGCTTAAGATAGAGCATAAGATATGAGCATAAGATATGATAAGCTTAAGATAGAGCATAAGATATGAGCATAAGATATGATAAGCTTAGACGTAAAAAACCTATACCCGTCGATTAACCTTAACGAAATGACAGAAGAAATAAACAAGACTATACAGAAACACTACACAGACTCAGAAATTATAAATACAATGAAAAGTGCAACAAATCTGATCCTAAACGAAAGTTATTTTAAATTTAACAATAAGATATTTAAACAGCTGAGGTGTGTACCAATGGGGTCCCCCATTTCAAATGTGGTTTCCGAATGGATAATGCGAGTTATGGAAGAAAGAATAATACAGGATCATAAAAATGAAATACGCCTTTGGGTAAGGTATGTAGATGATATATTTATCATAACAAACAGATCAGTAAACCAAAAAAACCTTTTAAACGAAATAAATAAATACAATAGCAATATACAAATCACAATAGAAGAAGAAAAGAACCAATTCCTACCATACCTTGACGTAAAAATAATATACGAAAATGACCAGATAAAAACAACAATCTATAGAAAACCTACTGCAAACATAGCGATAATGTCAAGCAAAACAAATACACCAATAAACTATAAACTTGCAGCCCTAAATACCTACATCTATAGAGCACTGAATATATGTTCAACAGAAAAGTTATTAAAAGAAGAATTAAAGATCATAGAAAACATAGGACTTAACGCTGGCCATCCAAGGAAAACAATAGACAAGCTAATCAGAAAAGCGAAAGAAAAAATTAACTGGATCCAACCAGGACAAAATAAAAAAAAAGATTATACACCCCACCTACCATACATGAACGGGATAGCACTAAAAATAAAACGCGAAATAAGTAAACTCGGAAAGATAGTCCCAATCACACCCAACCCTTCCCTTTTTAAAACGATACGAAATGAAGCTGAAAGATAGGAAGAATTACAGACGGCAGGAATATATAAAATTAAAGCCTCAGATACAGAAAATAAGGAAATTACCTACATCGGGATGACCATGATCAAGCGAAAAATAAGCGAAAGATATAAGGAGCATATCCGCGACATAAAATATAATAATCAAGCAAAAGCTTTCTCAAGAACAAATTAAAAAAAAACCCATAATACCTCAATCAATTAAAATAGAAAAAATAGCTACATATGACAATCCCCACAACACCCTGATGAGAGAGGCTATAGATATTAACCACGCCAGAAAAAGTGTATGCAACGATATGGCGCATGCAAAGGTTGACTCTCGTTGGCTAAAAATGCTGGAAAGAAGGGGAAAGTGAAAAGGGAGAAGAGGGAAAAAGAGGAAAGTGAGAGAAGATAAAAGATCAAAAGCGAAACTGCGAGCCGCCATTTGAAACTAATGAAGTCCTAGAAAAGGATGAAAACGTTTTTTCAGATGTGCCAAGGAGTATGGACAATGCACTATATATTGATAGATAGCATAGTTTTAACTATATACCGGAATATATGTCCTTTTTGAATAAAGAAATGTGTTTTTGTTTTTAAGAAAAGTAAAGAGAATGTAAATTATAAATTATCGATTTTAATATGTACAAAACGAAAGATAAAAGATTTTTAAAAATGAAAATTAAGTGTCATGAGTCTTTATATATTAATGTTAAACAAATGTGGAAAAAGAGTCTATACTAATAGCTACTATAATGCCTGAAATATGGGTATAAGAAAATTTAAATGTAATATGGGCATTAAATGAGACAGGAATTCCTGTCGAAAAACACTGTCTAAATACTGTATATTAGTAATGATGGCTCGAAATGCATTTTTAATTATGATATGCGCTTTTTTAAAGTTTCGTTTATCTGACGAAACCCTATTCGTCTCGCTCCTCTGTCTGTCTGTCTGTCCGTTTGTCACAGAGCCCGTACTCAGAATCTATACATGTTGGAGTCTTGAAATTTTACATACTTATAGCTGAAAACCACACATCATACGACAAATCATAAAAAAAAAATAGCACATTTAGCCCTTTGGGCTCCCACATGGGTATTTTAAACAATTCTTTCTAAGTGAGCCCCTATTTAGGTTGGAGGCGTGAAATTTTGCATACTTATAGCTGAACACCACATATCATACGACAAATCATAAAATTTAGAAAAAATCGTACATTTAACATTTTGGGCTCCCACATGTGAATTTTAAACAATTCTTTCTGAGTCTCTAATTAAATTGGAGGCATGGAATTTGGCATGCTTATAGCTGAACACCTCACATCAAACGACAAATCATAAAATTTTGAAAAAGCCGTACATTTAACCCTTTGAGCTCCGACATGTGTATTTTAAACAATTCTTTCTAAGTAAATCCCTATTTAGGTTGGAGGCGTAAAATTTTGCATACTTATAGCTGAACACCACATATCATACGACAAATCATAAAATTTTGAAAAAGCCATACATTTAACCCTTTGGGCTCCCACATGCGTATTTTAAGCAATTCTTTCTAACTGAGCCCCTTATTAATTTGGAGATTTGAAATTTTGCATACTTATAGCAGAACACCTGAGGCCGGGCAACAAATCATAAAATCCTGAAAAAGTCTTACGTTTAACCCTTTCAGCTACCACATATGTATTTTAAGCAATTCTTTCCAAGAGAGCCCCTAATTAAGTTGGAGACATGAATTTTTGCATACGTATAGCTGAATACCTCAGACCACACGGCAAATCATAAAAATTTCAAAAAGTCTTATAGTATTTACTCCTCCGGGCACTAACTTGTGTATTTTAAGCAATTTTTCTAACCTCCACCCGTGGAGCACTTTTCCAACTTTTGCCGACATCCCTTTGACCATTCTTTCATATTATGAAGAATAATCTTCATATGTTACACGAAATTTCACGTTATCACGATTTAAATCCAAGGTTGGGAGAGCTTAATATATAGACTTCACGATTCATGTAAAATCACATTAAAATAATAAAACATATTTCACAACTGAAAATGGCGCTGGTGTTGTTCAGTATAAGTCCAAGTCAAGCACAGGATGATTAAAAACTTTGTTAATTCTATTTACACTTATAAATATTTACAGTATTTACAATGAGAAACATTTGGATATTATTTCTTTAAAAACATGTAAATATTCCACACTGGGAATTCAAGATGATCATATTAAAATTTCACCAATTATATTTTTCTATAAAAGAAGCCACGAAAATGGCATTATTTAATATTCGGAAATAAATTTCCTTTTTTTTTTAAAAAATTAAACTTAAACATCATTTCTTCTAATAGAAGACCACGATAAAAAACCTATACGCAGCATATTTATCTGCTGCGTTCAAGATTCACATTCACAAAACCAACTGACTAAACTAAAAAAGGAACAAGAAAGGAAAAATGTTTTTTAATATTAATTCTCTAGTCAGACCACGTGACCTGGGATCACTGGTGCCTAATCAGTCTGGCTGAGAAAAGAAGAGGTTTGCGAAATTCCACAAACTCCCCCCCCCCCCCCCCCCGATGAACAAGGGTTCATCAAAATGGGGATTCAAAATAATTAAAGTAGAAATAAAATTATTCTAAAAAATTATCAGTTACACTATACATAAATACAATACAAATCAAAATATATACTTACATACTGGACTTCAAACAAAATAATAAAACAATTAAAAATGTTTGGTTGGCAGGTTTCTGCTACTAAAAATAGAAAGAACAATTTAAATCTATACAACTTTTTCTGGAATATTCAATACAAAAAAAAATAATAATAATAATTAGAAATATTATCAAACAAGAAACATTTTTTTTTTTTTAAGTGAAAAAAAAATAAATAAAAATCTTTTTTAAAGTCAATAGCAAAGACAGTTCAAGATTTGTTTTGAAAGACAAATGTCAATGAGAGTTCTTGAGTCTCTAATAATATCAAGTTTTTTTTTTTCAGTTCTATTAATAAAAAAGTTCAGAGTTTTTTCACTTCTAAATTATACACAAGAATCAATAGCTCTTTTAATGATGGAATTATTTGCCTTCAGTTCATAAGACCTCGTTTTTTTTTTGAAATCTCTGTCCACAAATACCTAACTTCCAGAAAGTTCTTGATACATGTTCATATGCATAAAAATCACATCATATATTTCAAAGTCAGAAGTTTTATTCTAGTCCGTGTAGTGAGCAGATTGTAAGTTGAGAAGATACTCATTTTTCAAACGCTTCCAAAAATGATTCAGAAGAGTCTCGCGCAAACGGAAGCGTTTCACTAAGGATTCCTTGGTTGCAGGTAAACACAAGATATGCTTTAGAGTTGCTATAACTAGTTGACCAGGGTGAACGCTAAATTTCTTGGAGATTGCACGTTTGTTTAGGACTGATTTTATGCATTGTCTGGATCTTAAAATCCAAATTTTTTCACGAGTTGATACTAATGTACTGGGCACTCCTGAATGAAAAACTTTTTCATGTGCATCTTTCACGATTAATTCAGTCAAATTATGTTTTGCAGGAATCACAAAGGGATGTTTTTCATAAAATGAGGAATCAGACTTTTGTAACAGTCCTCGTACGAATAGCAAACCTTCATCTGACAACATAGGAATTAACCGTAGAAGATTCAATTCTTTAGGGATACTCTTGCTACATTTCATGGATTTTACAACTTCAGGGAAACTTTCTTCCTGCATTAGCTTAAACCGAAAATTTTCAACATGTAAAATTTTCTCAGCTGATAATTCTGAAAAATCTTTTTTCTCTATCTTTAATTTTATATTAGAAATAAATCTAAATAGCCAAGCAGTTACTCGATACAATTTCTTTAGGGAGCTATACTTTTCAAGAATAAAAATGGGAATTTCATCAGATTTATTTATTTGAACAACACAAGAGATGGTGGCTGCTTTTTTATACTTCTCTTCAGAAACATTAGGTAATCGAGATGCAGCAATTTTAACACTAGACCATTGATCTTCGGGCAAGGAAAGAAATTCAGGAACATACACATTAGGGTTAGCATCAGGAAAAATATGTAATTGGAGATGCTCCTTTTCCATGATCAGGTTGCTAAAATAGTGTCGGGGAATTTTCAAGTGTGTGAGATCAGGGATTTCTGAAAGCCAATTGTGCCAATTATTTTCTAGTTCACCAGAAACAAAAGGAGCAATAAATCCGGCTGAATCAAGGAACATAGTTGCAATTTTCAAAACATTGCGTTTAGTAGAAGAATCATTATTTAATTTTTCTAACAAGGGTCGTAATTCTAGTCCTAATTTATCTTCTGTATTGTTCCAGATCAATTCTAAAATTTTCAACGAAGTATTTGGGGGTTCGAAACTCGAAACAGGAATGTTTTCATCATCTAAAACATTAGAATTCAAGTTAGGGACATGATACAAACATTCGTTTAATGATAGAGAATCATCATATTTGGAAGAAGCATCATAGACTATGCTCATTTTTGTTGTAGTTTTGTCGTCACGGTTAACAGGACTGTGTGGCATGTAATAGGAATTATTAGAATGTTTCTCGGTGCACAATTCTATTACACCCTCATTAAACTGCTCTAGCAAAATGGAGTTATATTCTTTAAATAAAGAATCGTTTTTCAAGAATTTATTTTCTAAACTAGAAAACCGCTTCTTTGCTACTTCAAGATTATTTCTAAGTAATTCGCGAGAATCTTTCCACAATAATTTTGCTTCATAACGCCCATTTACGAATTTTAGATTTTCTTTAAATTCTTTTATTACCTCATGATCGGTAATGTTCTTTTCATTGCTTTCAGCAATGCCAATTGATTCAAGATCCCAAAATGCTTTCAGTTGGGTATTTATATTTTCAACTGAAACACGCAAACAAGCTACTTCTTTTTTATTCGACTCTATCTGCCCTTGCACCGTATGACCGAAAATAGTTTCTGCAACGTATAATTCTTTTGTCAATTTTCCCTCGATTCCCTTTAATATTTTCCACAAAAAGCCAGACCCTAGCAAAATATTTATTTCCTGTTCAAGACCTGTATCAGCAGGCTTAAAGCCTCTTGTTCTCATTATCTCTAGAAGTTCTGGTTCTAGAGTTTTCACAGAAGCTCCAGTTATATTATCAACCACTAGTGCTTCGATATTTATCGAGTTAATAGGTTGCACAACACTGGATAATTCTAGAGCAACAACTTCATAACAAGATTCATAAGGGCGTCTCCGCCCAAAAGGATAAACTAATAAATTTTCTCTTCGCAATGGCTTCAATTTTAATTTTTGTACTAGCGATCTCTTCACGAAGCATTTTTCTGAACCACTATCACATAAAACGCGAGCCAACAAGCATTCCTTACCAGCAGACACAGAAACTGTACAAGTCTGCAATAATGTAGATTTATTTTGTTTATATTTTTGTTCCGACATCATAGATACAATTGCACCTTTCATTTCTTTTTCAGGATTTTCTTTTGCTGTTTCTTTAAAACAAAACAAAGGACCATGGGTAGTGTTACCACATTTGGAACAAGGGTTAATTTTTGTTCTACAGTTTACAGATAAATGTGACTTAAAAAAGCATTTGTAACAGCGACCTTCTTTCTTTAATTTATATCGTTTTTGTTCATCAGTGAATTTCGAACAATTTAGTCCTACATGATCAGAAGACTTGCAAAATATGCAAAACTGTTTTGTAGATGTATTTAAAGCAGCAGCTGAAGGTATATTTTTCTTTTGAGGAAAATTTTGATATTTACTTGAAGGATTTTCATATTTAGTTTTAGAATTTTCATAAGTCTTGCTTTGGGAATTATTTACTAAATTAGTAGCTTCACGACATCTTAATTCCGTTTTAATAAAATTTATTAAATCGGTGACTTCACAGTCCTTATCGGGGTCACGTTTTCGATGGAAATCTAGTATCAAATTTTCGGGTAACAGTCTTAATAATATTGGTAGTAATAAATGGCCGTAAGAGCCTGATGTTACTCCTAACGCATCAAGATTTCTCATACACGTTTCAATATTATCATACAACTTTCTTAAAGAAATAACATTGTTAGAGGATTTCACTGGTTCAAGATTCAGAATTTTGTTCATGTAACAGTTTATGATATTTTCCCGCTTACCATACCTCTCTTCTAACAACTTCAAACACGTTGAATAATTTTGATCTGTCAGTTCAAAACCAGCTACAATATTATATGCAGGTCCAGACAACAAAGATTTCAGGTATTGGAATTTTTCAATTTTTGATAACGATTCGTTTGAATCTATCGCACTAGTAAATAAATTAAAAAATTCTAAGAACTGGCTTGCATCACCAGAAAATTTTTCTATGTTAAGTTTAGGAAGCTTCACTGCCGAAACTGGTTTACTTCCGATTTTTGAACCGTTACTTGATTCTAGTACAACTTTTGGTTCAGTTTCGATTTTACATTTTTTAAGCCTCATCTTAATTTTAAATTTCAAACTGGATATTTTTTCAGAATATTCTTCTACCGATTTTAGTTCTTTTTCATATTCAGTTTTTTCCTGAATTAGCTCATCTATTTCGGAATCTAACTCCTTTAGTTGAGCTTCCTTTTCATTTACGAGCTCTAACGATTCCATTAAAGAATCGCAATCAGTCTTATCAATATCAACAGATAATAATGTATCACATTTTGTGATTAATTTCGTAATGGCTGCACGAACAGTAGCTCTTTTACTTTTAAGCTTATCAGGCTTATCCATGTTTAAATTTAAATTCAATTTTCAAAATAAATTATCATGAGAAATGTATATTTTCAAGAAATCAACAGTCATGCAGAATAATAAAGGTATTTCTTACCTTTTTTCCGGGTCTTGAGGCACCAATACATGAAGAATAATATTCGTATATTCCACGAAATTTCACGTTATCACGATTTAAATCCAATGTTGGGAGAGCTTAATATATAGACTTCACGATTCATGTAAAATCACATTAAAATAATAAAACATAGTTCACAACTGAAAATGGCGCTGGTGTTGTTCAGTATAAGTCCAAGTCAAGCACAGGATGATTAAAAACTTTGTTAATTCTATTTACACTTATAAATATTTACAGTATTTACAATGAAAAACATTTGGATAATATTTCTTTAAAAACATGTAAATATTCCACACTGGGAATTCAAGATGATCATATTAAAATTTCACCAATTATATTCTTCTATAAAAGAAGCCACGAAAATGGCATTATTTAATATTCGGAAATAAATTTCCTTTTTTTTTTTTTAATTAAACTTAAACATCATTTCTTCTAATAGAAGACCACGATAAAAAACCTATACGCAGCATATTTATCTGCTGCGTTCAAGATTCACATTCACAAAACCAACTGACTAAACAAAAAAAGGAACAAGAAAGAAAAAATGTTTTTTAATATTAATTCTCTAGTCAGACCACGTGACCTGGGATCACTGGCGCCTAATCAGTCTGGCTGAGAAAAGAAGAGGTTTGCGAAATTCCACATATTATGCACCATAGCCTTACATAATTTAGTTGCACTTTTTACCGCCAGGGGCGCCTGCATATCTCGGATGCAATCGGCCCAATCCCCTCGACTAATATATCTATGGATAGTATATAAAACGCAGTTTCGTTAGGATAGAGGTTTGTGTAGTATAGAGTGCGCCCCTGGTTGCGAAATGTGGAACTAACAGATTTTTCAAAAGGATAAAGTGTTTTGAAAGAAATATTAAACGAAACCCTTTGTGCGATCTGTGATCACACTTACCTACTTGTTCACGATATTTATGCACACTACAAAGTGCGTATAAAGACTATACTTCATATACAGAGCTACAGAAATGAATTCGTAAAGGTTACTGAGTATGAGCATAAATTGCTTAAAGTTGGGTTTTAAAGGAGTTTTGCATTTAAGCTGAACTGAATTGAGTGTACTAAGAAATGTTTGTAGAATATAGATAAAATATTATACAGGGCCACGCAAAGATTTGTATACATGGCCGTCTATGGGTGATAATTTCTGGAAATGTAATTTCAGTAGTTTTAAGAGTGTTTAAGTTTGAATTAAATTTTAGCTAAATAGTGGCATGTAATAAAGGTACTAGGTAAAATACAGGGCTGTACAAAAGTATTCAAGTATGTTTCCATCTATTAGTATAAATTGCTGAAAGATGAATTTCAACCTGTTATGCATTTTCTTGCTAAACTAAATTTCCCCATTATATAGTATATATATCAGCATACATATCGAATACAGGGCTGTTCAAAAGAATTGGAATACATATTTGGCTATGGGCGGTAACTACTGAAATCAGATTTTTAAATATTTACTTAGTTATCTTATTTACTTTATTTCCCTAAGTAACGAAGTTTCGTTAAAGCTTTCAGGGAGTGTTGCAAAGTGTTTCATAATCTATGGTGTACGCGTGATTTTTCTTACTTGTTTATTAATACAGTTAGTAATTCATATATTTATTGTACGGAATCCTCTGAGCTCGATTAATACTCGCACTGGATGAATAATTTTTATTTTATTGTGAAAAAATTTTCAACACATTTATTATCACATATTGTATATTTTAAGGAAAAAAATTGTTAATTGATTCAATTTGTATAAAATAGAAATATGAGTAAAATAATACGGAATGTTTTGAAAATTTTCATTGATAAATTTCGGATTATGTTCATAGATGCACTATGAAGAATGAAATAAAATTCAGCAATTCAAGGTATAGCTATTGTAGCAGTCAACCTATAACTATGTGTAATAAATGTAATTCAACGCTACAAAGTAAATGCTTCAATGATTTTCATATGGCAAAAATGTAGTTTATTTGTACTGACTTTTGCATTTCGCAACATGTCATATCTCACATAAAAACATAAAAAACTATTCGGATGTACCAATCCCAAAACTTTCTTCTATCTCATACATGTTAATACTTCAAAATTCGCTATCACACTGCCAAAATTAAATGACAATCTATGCATCTCATGAAGATTCTAAAGATATGAAATTCCGTGCATTAGATCTTGAGATATGACTATCGCTGAAATCGTCTAAATCCAGCAAAATGCTGCCTAGCAGCGCCACCTATTGGGTGATTTATACCAAATCCTAATCAGCAACAATTTATGTCAACGTCTGGCTGAATCTGAAGTTTGGAGAAAATCAGTGCATTTGTTTTTGAGATAGAGCTATAGCGAAAATAGTGAAAATTCCTGCATAGCAGCGCCACCTATTGGGTGATTAACATCAAAACCTAATTAACAACAACGTGTATCAACATACAACTAAATCTGAAGTTAGATGAAAATTCGTCCATTAGTTCTATAGATAGAGCTATTGAGGCAATCGTGAAAAAGGCAGCACAGAAGAGCCACCTGTTGGGCGATTTACACCAACACATAATCAGTAGCAAGTCATATCAAGGACTAACTGAATCTGAAGTTTGATGAAAATCCGTGCGTTAGTTCTTAAGATAGAGCTATTGGGGAAATCGTGTAAATCCTTCAAAATTCATCATAACAGCGCCACCTGTTGGGCGATTTACACCAAAACGTTATCAGCATCAATTCATATCAAGGACTAACTAAATCTGAACTTTTATCAAAATCCGTGCATTAGTTCCTGAGATAGAGCTATTGCGTAAACCGTGAAAAATGCATCATAGCAGCGCCACCTGTTGAGCGATTTACACCAAAAAGTAATCAGCATCAATCTGTGTTAGAGACTCACTGAATATCAATTTTTATTAAATTCCGTGCATTAGTTCTTGAGATAGAGCACCCACAATATTTGTGTGACATACACACAGACAGACAGACAGACACACAGAGTCACAGACTGACATTTTGTAAAAACATGTTTTTTTGGAATCTCTGTCCCCTAAAACGTGTAAATCCGTCGAAAACCGGAATTCGAAAATTTTCATGAATCCAATACTTTCTTCTTGTAAAGATAGAAGAAAGTAAAAATGTAATATCTTTTTTTCTCTTAATTAGTCCTTAATATGCATACAATAAAAGGTATTTCATTTTTGTCAAGTATAAGAAGGTCCTGATTGGGTTAGCTTATTTGCCCTAAAATATCCTTCTGGAAACAAATTGAGTCTAGAACTTTTAAGGGGACCGTGGACGAGCAAAAATCGACCAAAAAATTCCAATTTTCTTTTTGTGCGTATTATTATTGTCTAATTTTTACTTTCTTCTATCTTTACAAGAAGAAAGTATTGGATTCGTGAAAAATTTCGACTTCCGGTTATCGACGGATTTATACGTTTTAGAATACCCAGAACACGATTTGATGGTTTTTAGAAAATTTCTGTCTGTGAGTCTGTGTGTCACTCTGTCACTCTGTCTGTCACTCTGTGAGTCTCTATGTGACAAACATTTTGTGGGCGCTCTATCTCAAGAACTAATGCACGGAATTTCACAAAACTTCATATTTAGTTAGACCTTGATATAAACTGGTCCTGATTAGTTTTTGGTGAAAATCGCCCAACAGGTGGCGCTGCTATGCGGTATTTTTCACGATTTCTGCAAGAGCTATATCTCAAGAACTACTGCACGGATTTTCATAAAACCTCAGATTCAGTTAGTCCAAGATATAGTTTGGTGCTGATTACTTTTTTGTGAAAATCGCCCAACAGGTGGCACTAGTATGCTGCATAGTTCATGATTATCGCAATAGCTTTAACTCAAGAAAAAATGCACTAATTTTCATCAAACTTCAGATTCATTTAGTCCCTGATATAAATTAGTGCTGTTTAATTTTTGGTGTAAATCGCCCAACAGGTGGCGCTGCTGTGCTGCTTTTTTCACGATTTCCACAAGAGCTGTATCTCAAGAACTATTGCACGGATTTGCATCAAACTTCAGATTTGACATGAATTGACATATAAATTAGTGCTGTTTAATTTTTGGTGTAAATCTCTCAACAGGTTGCGCTGCTATGCTGTATTTTTTGCGATTTCCGCAATAGCTTTATCTCAAGAACTAATGCTTGGATTTTCAACAAACTTCAGATTCAGGTATACCTTGATATTGTTTAGTGCTGTTTAGTTTTGGTGTAAATCGCTCAACAGGTGGCGCTGGTATGCTGTATTTTTTCAGAATTTCAACTATAGCTCTTTCTCAAGAACTAATGCACTAATTTTCATCCAACTTCAAATTCAGATATACTTTGATACGAATTGGTGCTAAATCGTTGTTATTTCTTGTACTATTTAAATGATTTAATTGACGTGATTTATATAGAAGAAAGTTTTGTGATGGCCACAACATACTAGTTACTTATATTTTTACTTATATATAATATAGTTGAAAAGAAGTATTATTTCTTTGAATTTTATTTAATAAATTTAACAAATTTTCATCTAATTTGACCCATTTCAAAATTTGTAAATAAATTATTAATTTCATGTATGTTATGGGAAATAACTATGTGCGATAGTCAAAACTAATTCAGGTGGAAATAGTAATTCCTAATTCTAACGTGACCAAAATTATTATGTTCCTGTCGATATTATATAGCTATCATTTATGTAATGGATATGCGTTAACATAACGCCATGGTTAACATAATGTCAGTTGTGTAACTCTAATATATCCATAACATAATTGTAATGATTTAATGCAGTTACAACACCTTACTTACAATGTGATTTACATTTCAATGATTTTCTTTAGTATACTATGATAGTAACTGCTAAGTTCTAATTACACTAGCGTGTGAAATTTGGTTTGTTTCAGATATTTTAGCTTTTAATAATTGATTATTAGGTATTTTTTAGAGCTGAATCCGAAAATTAAATTCATTTTTAACCATCACGTGAGGTGTTTTCGCAAATCGTAAATTTCAAAGTGAAGAAGTCAAAAAGTAGGAAAAATGGGATACTATAAAAGAGATGTGATGGTTGTGTTTTTTAGATTTTGATAATTCATTAGAGTTCAATCCAAAAATAATTTTCATTTTTTACATCACATCAAGATTTTTCGCACATAGCAAATTTTTAATTTTTTTAAAAATCGAAGTAGTGCAATAATTTGACACTATAAAATAGACAACTTTTCGTAATTCTATGCATTTTTACAGCTTAACATGTAAAATATTGTGTATTTAAATCCTTCCAATTTTATTCCCGTGTGGAAGTTTCTTTGGGTCGCTCATACTCTGTCTCGCGTTTTTTCTTTTATATTCTCTATGGGGTTGTCATCTCGATATCCTCTTTTATTTTGGCAGTTGATAAGGCTGGAAATTTGTCGGAGTGTCACAGATATATTTAAAACATTTGCTTTCTTTTGGTAAGGCTTTGCGCTATTTTTTTTTTTTTACTTTTTTAACTCTGAAATTTACGATGTACGAAAACTCCCCGACGTGATAAAACTGAAGCTCATTTTCGGGTTCAGCACTAGAAAATACATCAAAATCAATTACCAAAAGTTAAAAAACACAACCCTCACATACATTTTATTGTATCAGATCTCAGCTATTTTTTTCACTTTTTGTCTTTGAAATGTACGATTTGCAAAAGCTCCTGACGAGATGGTTAAAACTGAAGGTCATTTTCGGATTCAGTGCTTAAAAATACATAAAAATCAATTATCAAAAGTGAAAAAAAAAAACAGAGCCATCGCAGACATATTATTAATAAATTTCACCATAATGATTAACATTTTGAGAATGTTAGAACTAGATATCAGGCAGAAATGAAGCCATACTAAAAATTATAATGAACATAAAATGTAACCAGCGTTTCTTTTCTTCACATTTAGAAGTAAACCTCGATGATTTTGCATAAGTGGTTTCTTCCGGCAAATAGCCAAATGATTCTCAAATTCATTATAGATGGGGTCTAATTCACATTTCAGTAATGAGAACAGTAGATCCCGTGGGCTTCAGAATATCTTATAAATCAAATAAAGTAGCATCCAAACATAAAGAAAAGTTCATACATCCAGATTCAAAAAGTAATACAAAAAACTTCGTCAAGATATTATCAACTGCTCCTCGAGGTAGACAAGACAACTTCAGACACACTTTTGAGCATGAAACTTATAAATGTGGGATTACGAAACTGCAGGATTCATCCTTACAGGCCAATCATCAGGTGTGCGAACTGTCAATTGTACGGACACTCCGAAAGTAACTGCAGGAGAAATTCAATAAGCGCATTCTGTGCGATGGGTCATCAGACCACTAGTTGCACGAATATAAACAAACAGGATCTCAGAAACTGTGCAAATTGTATAAACTTACCAAATTATTATAAACACACGGCGAACTCAACACAATGCCCCACCTTTATGAATCAGATTAAATACAGGAATGACATTTCCAGTCCAGGCACTAGTGGCCTTGGTGGTGGTGGCTGGTTTTGATGAGACTAGTTATAACTACAAGGTGTATGAAGTTATACATGAACTTATATGAACACTTAACTTTAAAAAGTTGTGGGTAATCTATAAACCCTCGTTTGTACATAACAATATTTAGAATAGTTATAATTAATCTTAAAACTTATTTGTTTTCAAAGGGTTCCGCAGGTAGTAAACTTTTCCCTACCCTGGGCTTGGGGGTTACACCCAACCATAAGCCAAAAGCGGGTTCCCAGGGTGGGTACTTACTTACTTACTTAGCAGAATTAGCACAATGCGCATAGCAATGTAAAAAAAAATCATCAAAGGTAGTATTAAAATTTTTCGCTATAACCCAAAAATATTGTCAAGTATAAGAGGAATAGAAAAGACTATATCTGTGACTTGTCGTGAGGAAGAATGACGAAGAGAATAGATGACGAATACAGTGAAAGTTTTTTACATATTCCACAGTGTAGTTCAAAGTATGGGGTGAACTTTCTAAAGCAATGCTACAGTCTCTTCAAAACTAAATGTTTCTCGTTATCTATTTTATCGGAATAGAGATGAAAACAGACGCATAGAAAAATAAAGATAAAAATAGAATATGAAGAACTATGGTTTGTACTGTACGAGAAGTAGACAAACTAAACATGAACTTAAGATAAATTAAACTTTAAAAATTGATTTTTTTAATAGATTCAGAAAGTCATACAGAGAGCTTTGCACCGTACAATAGGTTTTTGCAAAAGAGCTACATCGTTAAAGTTTCGAAAAACTTCTTTTATCAGGTTCTGCGCGAAGATAGTTCAACTGAAATTGTATGACCATGTGACAATCTTATTGCTGTTTCTTGTAGAGACGAAAAAAGGAAAATCCTCTTTCGTTAATTTTGTCTATGCAAAGGTTCAAGCTTTTATTTGTTGCTTTACTTTTATAACTGAATTAGTGTGCATAACGCATTGATTGTATATGTTTTCTTACATTTATATCAGCAATATTACTGGCACCCCGAGATACCAATTTTGCTGGCCTGTTGAAACAGAGGACAAGTACTTTATATTCAACATTTTCCAGCATTTTAAAAAAGTGTTTATGTTTTTGATTTGTCTGTTTGCTGTATGTCTGTCATCTGTATTCTGTCCGTGCTCTAAATTCCGTAAATAATTTTATAAATAGTTTATCCTTTAACCGAAAAATATGTTGTTGAAGTTTATTACAGAACATAGTCTATGGGGAATGTATTATGTAGAATTCATAATTCATTTGCAAAGTTACACAAAGTAATTCTTGTACATTATGGCCCATGATATAAAAGTTTTTTGTGTGTGTTTTATACTACTTTAAACATGTTGACATTAATATGCATTGCGATTCAATACAGCATGCTTTCCAAAGAGTATGGGTGCGCGGGATTGTGAATCCGCGCCTATGTGACAATATGTAGCAAAATTCAATTCGCCCCTGAATTTTGCATGTTAGTTTACTGTACATTTGCTATGTATATATTGCATGGGCAATAATCTAGATAAAAAATATATTAATACCAATTTTGTATGGTAGAAAGGATTTTTCTTTATCAAATTATTGGAGATATTTTCTTATTCAAAATATATTTTGCTTTTTTCACTTTTTTTTGTAGTGTTAACCAACTATATAACTATATAAGGTCATTGTGCCTAAATCTGATAACCCCTTAATGCGACAATTTTCTTTTACTTAAAACCTTAATGCAAGAATTGTAAATAAATGCTATATAATGAGGAATCCGATCTTAAGGAATAGAATCCGAATCGTTTTTCTGCATTTAAAACGTTTTCTTAAATAGAATTTTCCATTAAAATACATATCGTTCATTATACAACGCCCCCACCTTCCCTAAATGCAGCAAAAAATCCTGAAAGTGGCTCACAGTTTTTCTTTTTTATCTTTGAAGATAAAATAACCTCATGGACGTCAAGGACTACTACGTCTGTTTCAGTTATCAGAGGTATAAGCTTACGAATAGACGACCAGTTTTCAAATTAGAGTTACAAAATGTACTACGCATTTTGGTGGCTTGGTGACATCAGATACTTATTTGCGATGATGCGAAAGACCTAAATGCGGAGAGACTTATAGGAGATTTACGAAGTAAGGTTATATGGTATTTTTCATATGTTGTATTAAAAGTATGTTTAGAGCAGATAATGTTTTTAATTAAGTTGTGTTGCATTAATAAATTATGCATTCCAGCATAATTCTCAAATCATAGTTTTCTTTAACTGGTTATTTAAATATGTTTTTACAAGCATCAAAATAGAAAAATACTTCTCTTTAAATATTTTTATTTAAAAAAAAGTCATAAGAACGTAAGAATAGCTGCTTATTTCGAGACAAGGAATACAGACACATGATTATGGGATTCGCATTCGCAATACTTTTATATGGTGAAAATTCTGAAAAACCTTATACAGATTGAAATCACTTAAATTATGTTTATTTTAATGTTATAAAGTAAGTTAATTTCACAAACATTATAACATTCGGTAGCTTAAACGCTGAATCCAATTAAGGTATGATGCAGCTAAGGTCCCCAATTTTAATTTGCACGTTTCTTAAATCTGATATTTTAAATCTGTTTTCACCTTTTATTCAATAAAATCAACGTTTTATACTTTTAGATTATAATAAGATCAAAAAAGGAAATTGTGTTTATCTATTCTAAGCGATAGAATATGCTAAATTTTTTGTGAAAGTGTTAAAAAAAGTGGGTGGGGTGCAACAGAATAACAGACAATGAGTTTTTTTGCTTAATAAGTTAAGTTTAAACAGAATTACTAGAGTCATTGCACGATTTTAACTTTTTTAAGTCTAATATTTTTATCATGTGACATAGTATTTCACAAATGTGTTTCGTTTGCAAAATGTGTTATTTTCATCTATCACTGCGGAGCAAGCTAGAAAAACTCATATCCTTACACATGTGTTATATATTTTTTTATATCTCATTTTCCGTCATTTTTCACGAGCTATCGTTCCAGTTTTATAATAACTAGAATTATATGTAATTTAAGTATTGCGCGGCAGCGCAATACTTAATTATTTCCAGTGTCACTTCTGAATCGTAATTCAACATGGGAAAGCTTATGGAGATCATAACTTTTTCATTTTTTCTTCACACCTTTTTATCCCTGATGCCACTCATTTTTTATTCTTTACTAATTCTAATGATATTATAAATTTAAAGTATAAAAACGTTTGCCTGACGTCAGGGTCAAAACGAATGGTAAAATGCCTTTGAATATGTGTGAATTATAACCCAGAGAGAAACATAGGCCAAAGTTTTTACATTATTCAAATATTTTTCTTAATAAATCCAATTTTCGTTTTTTTTTTCATTGAAAATCAACGGACATTTTTCATAGAAAATGTAACATTTTTACTTCGTTGTTGCAAAAATTTCAAAAGCCGTAATAATGATTTATTTCTTTTTAGTTGAAAGATTTTCACGTGAAATATTAAATTGAGCTAGTTTTTTTTTTTTTTTTTTTCGAGAATAAAAAAGGTGAATATGGCGTCATAGTGGGAATAAAAAGGATATTTTCAGAATAAGTTTTTGCTTTTGTCAAGTTTATATTTTAGTAAAAAGTTTTTAATGGTTATCTATTGTTATGCAGGTAGCGAACTTCGTGGGGAATTACATAACTTAATTTTTTTTTTTTTTCGAGATGAGAACTATTTGTACCCCAAGTTAAGCTTAGGTAATGATTTTTTGATATGTTTACATCACCCCTTGGGAGAGAATAAAGTTTAAAAATTTAAGTAAAACTTTTATTTTTTATTTTTTACTGTATCACAGCTATAATACTGTTAAATATTAGCAGCAAGGATTCAACACAATTTACATTTACATTCATAGCGTTCCTGAGTGGAAAATAGGGTATCTAAATTTAAGTGAAGTTAAATTTTTATGTTTTGATTATAGATTTTTTACGTTCAGATTGGAAGTTTTTGTCCAAACTACCAAAACTGCATTACTACAGTGGTGAAACATTTTGAATTACACATTGGTAAACTGCATCCCACATTGTGATGCAATACTGCATACATCAAAGCCTGATGATGATACTCTCTATTAATTTTGAAATGCGTTCGTCTGAGTGCAGTAGTTATTAAAAAACTTGACATATTAAACAAAAACTTAATTTGAAGAACAAATTAAAAAAACAAAATTTATTTCTTACATTGTTTAAGCCCGAGAAGGGACAGATATTAAGTTATTTCATTCAATTAGTTCTACATTTAATGTTAAATTTTTGTAACAAATTAGTTAAGCCAATTGAAGATTAAAAAATAAAAATAAAATTCATACAATATGATAACACCCTAAAAAATTAGATTCCGTTCAAATGAAATCGAAATAAATCTTAGACTTTTTTCTAAGTTTTGTATTTTGTATGAATCTTATCATTTTATGCACAATTGTCATAAACATAATACAAAATCTGCCATACAAATATTTTCAATTAAAAATGGAAGAAGACTAAGATTTATTTTGATTTCATTTGAACGGAATCTAATTTTTTAGGGTGTTTTAAGTATCACATTGTATGAATTTTATTTTTATATTTTTATCTTCAATTGGCTTAACTTGTTACAAAAATTTAACATTAAATGTAGAACTAATTGAATGAAATAACTTAATATCTGTCAATTCTCGGGCTTAAACAATGTAGGAAATAAATTTTGTTTTTTTGTAATTTGTTCTTCAAATTATGTTTTTGTTTAATAAATATTTTTGCTAACACTGTTAAAAATGTCTTGTAAATACCTTTTAACCCGTGAACTCCACACTAATGCGGATTATCACTGGCCAAAAATTATGATGTCGGTGTTATTTAAAACATGCTTTAAGTAATTTGTATTTTTAATTAACAAATTAAGATTTTTGATAAAAAGCAATATCCCTGTTTGATACCGTATTAATTTTTATATGTGATTCATGAGATTATATTTCATTATCTCTATATTGCCAACAAAATTAACCTCTAACTACTGTCTCACTGATCACTGCTTTTTTTAATTTTCACAGTTTAACTTCTAATTTCCAGTTTAACTATAGTTACTACTAAAATTTGTTTCGTTTGGTGTTCTAGTTCTATCGTTAGAAATATATGAATGGGTGAAATTGCAGGTGAATTAAAACTATACAAAAGTTTAGTGTATAAATAGTATTCAGTAGGTTAATCTCTCATTATTTGAATACTCGTTTGGAGACCTAATAAGATCGTTAGAAACATTTGAATAGATGAAATTTAATTAGAATTAATCCTGTACAAAAAGTTTAGTGCGGAAACAGTATTTTTTATATCAATCAGTCGCAACTTTTAATCATCTTTCATCTTGTGGTCTCGCAGAATAGTTGTTATGTCAAAATTTCTGTCACAGCAGTGAATGTTTAAATGAATATTTTTAGTTGAATTTGCACGTATAAAACGCATTGTCACATTTAAGACTTTGGATGTCTCTTTTATGTTTTAACTGCCATAAATGCGACAATATTATATTGTGGGTATATACTACAGATAAAGATTCCATTTCTACAAAACTAGTTAGTTTTGAACTAAAAGCGAGTTATTCAATAATTTCCTGCTTAATAAAATATATTTTTATATAATTTAATGCCAAGTCTACCATAAATGAGACAAAACTATGGGTAATCGCGTCTCATTTAGGCAGAATTTCCTTATAAACAAAAACCTAAAAAAAAGTTACATTTAAAATAAAAGTTAGCAGTTGTAAAAGAGTGTTTTTCATAAAGAGCGAAAGTTCTAATTTCTGTGTGACATTTTGAGAAATATGAAATATTAGGTATTTAACTTTCTAATCGTACTTTTAAAAAGAAACTATTTTTAAAACATGATGTTTATTTTTAATAAAATTACATCGTATTGCAGTAGTTTCCTCTCAATTTAACAACAACAAACCATTAAAATTTACTGGTAAAGAAATAATCATCAAGACTTGTCAGAAAGAACAAAAATAAAATGGCTTATAAGGCTGCATTGAGTCTTTCAACGACGCATTTAATTGTTAATACTTAGCATTTTGAAAGATAAATTACTTTCAAGAAAATAAAAAAATGAATCACAAGAGCAATTACCAAACGTTGTTGTCTTAATTTGCACAAAAGACGCTTTCTTTGTCAGTAGCTTGTCAAGACACGTGTTATAAATAATAACTGCACGTGGAATGTTTTAGTAGTTTCAACAAAAATGAATTAACCGCGTTATACCTGCAAGATAACAAAGCAGGATATTCTGAGCTTTTGTTTTCAAGGGATAAATAAAAATGTTGTATAATACTTAAATAAACACATATTTATGTTATCTTTCATAAGTACAACATTTACACTGACATTGGGGCATTCATTCTTTGTGTTAAAATAAATAATATGCATATACATCACTTTTAATAAATTGAATAATATAAAATTATAAATGTTCTCGGTGTGACATTGAGATTAATTTTAATGTATAGCGTAATTAAACCTACTTAAAAAAATAGTTAAGTATATGATGTATAATGAGTGTTAAAAATTATTTAATATAAATTCATAATTCATTAAAACAATTTGTTATTGATACTAGAGAAATTTAGATTTTTTAGTGGTATCACAGAAATATAATTTTACATAAGTTTACCATATAATATAATATTTATTTAAAAATGTAAATTTAAATTAATTATAAATTTTATATTTAAAAGTCTATAAAATCAATATACGATTTTAAAATATAGTAAACTTTATTTATTAATTATTTTTTTTTGTAAAATATATTTTAATTACTTCTATATTTAAATAAATAAATATATATATATATATATATATATTGGATTGATTAGTAATTTCGACTTCCGGCATTGGACAGATTTGTACGTTTTAGAAGGTACTGAACACAATTTGATTGTTTTTATAAAATGTCTGTCAGTGAGTCTGTGGTCTTTTCTGTCTGTTTGTGTGTGACATAGATCTTTTTTTGCTTTGGATGTACACTGCCCAACAGATGTCGCTGTTACTCTTTAATTTTCACTACTTCCGTGATAAATATATCTCAAGAAGGAATAGATTGTCATTTAATTCCTTTGCAGATGATTTGATATATATATACAGCTCCAAGTCAAAAAATTAGAATAATAGAATAAAAGGAATTGTGAAAAGGTTTTTTATGTATCGCTTATACAAAAAGTAATACAGGATAAAACTTAATACTGTAAGAATCTATATAGTTTGTAGAAACTTTTAGCATAAAAATTAAAGTAAATAATAGAAAAAAATTATTTACACTTGTGAAAAAATCGAAATATTAGAATAACCATTTACTTGGCTCTAAATATTAGAATAATACATTGTAAAGAACACGTGCTTAAAAAAGGGAAAAATAGTTATTCTTTAATATTTTGTAGCAACACCTTTACATTTTGGAACCCCACGAACTCGCTTTGCAAATCTAGCTACAAGCGGTTCAGAATGATTTCTGCCCAGACATGACCATGTCGACATTATGCTGGAAAGAAACTCAATTTTGGTTTTTGGCCCAATATCTTGCAGTCTTTTTTCTTCATTATTCCCCGCAAATTCTCTATTGGATTTAAATGCGGCGAATTAGCCGGCCAGGGAAGTAAGTTATTTTGGCGTTGGCTAAGATAGATCTTGGTGGACACTAACCTGTGTGAAGATGCTAAACATGTTGGAAAATAAAATCGTCACCCCACACAGATCTTCCGACGATGATATCATGAAAAGATCATCAAGGATTTCTTGTTATATCTCAGAATTAATCCTTTCGTTAACGATACATAGTCTTCCAGGATAATCTGTAGTAATGCAAGCCCATTCCATTACACTCGCTGCAAATTTCACTTATAGTTCCACGCAGTCCTTGTCGTATGGTTCTTGCGTCATTTGCCATACACACAAACGCGTTGGCTAAGATAGATCTTGGTGGACACTAACCTGTGTGAAGATGCTAAACATGTTGGAAAATAAAATCGTCACCCCACACAGATCTTCCGACGATGATATCATAAAAGGATCATCAAGGATTTCTTATTATATCTCAGAATTAATCATTTCGTTAACGATACATAGTCTTCCAGGATAATCTGCAGTCATGCAAGCCCATTCCATTACACTCGCTGCAAATTTCACTTATAGTTCCACGCAGTCCTTGTCGTATGGTTCTTGCGTCATTTGCCATACACACAAACACCTTGATCAGTATATGTTACGCAAAACACACTCTCATCACTAAAAAATATCCTTTTACAATCATCCAGACACCCTTAAAGCATTTTTTTCACCCTTTCACTCCCCCCTCTTCTGTATAATAATCATGAGGGGCTTTATCTTTGACACACGAGATTGAAATCCAAGTTTATGGATTATTCTTAGAGTTGTAGATTTTTTTCACATCAACACTGTGTTTTTTCCACTTCCGGTGCAAATATCTCACACTTCTAAAACGGTTTCTTCTAACAATTTTCTTTAGCTTTCTATCCCTCTGAGTAGTTTTTGGCTTTCGGCCGCTATTCAGATATTTGTTTTCAAAATGTCCATCGTTAAAATACTGCTTTGTTGCTTTACTAACAGTTGGTTTAGAACATTTGAAGTAACTGGCGATATATTGATGATTACGAAATTCTTTATGCAAATCAATAATACGATTAAGTAAAATAATGCTATAAAAAGTGATAATTACTTATTATTTTACTTAATCTGTTTATAAGTGATTTTTATACATGTTTTTACAATAATACGATACTTTGTAAACTTCGTTTATATCAGACGAACGACCCAGGTTTCAAGCAAAATGAAAACAAAGATGATGCAAAGCATTTTTTCATAACTTAAGAAGAAATCCAGCAGGAGCTAATTTTATGCTTAATTTATGCAACCTTCTGAACCAATCAGGAAAATTCATAATTATTCTAATTTTTTGAGCCGCCTATATTAGTATTCTAATATTTTTAATAAAGAAAATAATTTTACAAAAATGCAATATTCACTCCAAATTTTTAATCTTTTACAGTTTTAACTTTCTTTAATAACTTGAAAATTTATTAAAACATCAACCTTTTTTTTTTTAAAGTACTGCACTAAAATAAAGCTTAATGCAATTCCAAATACAAATTAAATGAATTAATCTAATTTTTTGACTTGGAGCTGTACATAAGAAAGTGTTGGGGTGGATAGAACATGCTAATTTCATTTATGATTGAGCGAATAAAGGTACTAATTTTTTTTTAACATTTAAAAAGTTATTATACACTTACTATTGAGTCGTTCAGTGCACAAAAGGATTCACTCCATAAAATGAAAATGTTCAGTATAAACAGCTAAAGTTTTTGTAATTGTAAAAATATTGTATCTATATAATATTTTTTCTCGGGATATTTTGATTGAACCCATTAATTTTCTTTTAATAAAGGATAACTTTTTATCACTGTACAAATACATAAAAAATATTCAATGTTCCTTTGTTTAAAATAAACGATCAAGTGCGAGTATTACTCGCGCATAGAGGGTTCCGTAGAATAAATATATCAATTGGTAATTGTATTATTTAAAAAAGCGTTGCTAAAAGAATAATTAGACTTTGTAAAAAAAAACTATACAATCTAGTGTTGGGAATAACTGTATGTATTAGAAAAGCGTAAATGGATATACCATGAAAGTTCAAAGAGATATGGAACCAAAATAATATCAAATATAGCTATTCTGTATAACTCATTTTTAGGTAGATTTCGTATGAAATACTACCTATTACATTCTCCCCTATGTTGGAATTTCTGAAGCAATTTTGCATATCTACACCGATCATGACCCCTAGAACCCAAAACCACCCTCAGAAAAAACTATATATATATATATATATATATAACCATTAATTAAACATTACCAACCATCATCAAAAACCGCATTATTGTGAATTAATTCAGAATAAAAATGGATGTCACAAACCTATAATATAGAACTGTATGTATAAAATAAAGTACCTTATACTTAATTACGATAATTAATAAGGAAGAAAAAAAGAAGAATATGGATTCCGAAAAAAGAAGAATGTGGATTCCGAAAAAATTGAAAAACTTATATATTGAATTACGTTTTCAAGAGTACAGAATTCAATGATATAAGCGAATCGGTTGTTTTCTGTGAGAAAAAAGCTAAAAGCTGAAATAAAATTTCTCCAGTACTCGAACAACCAATAGAACCAAAAGAATAGTCACAAGATGAAAACAGAACATTATCAAATGGCATGAAATGGAAAAAAAAACACTACAACCCATTAAATATTTAATTTATAGCAATAGAAATCTTACACAACTTACCGAATAAATTCCCAGTAGATTTTCAAAATATATTCCCGCACATGGAATCCACAAGCATGATAAGATTAAGGTGAATAAAACAGTTAACACAGAAGTTAAAACCTTTGGATTCAGTTAATTCATTTTGAAATACCGTGATAAATAAAATTAATATAATATAAATAGAAAATAATTACATTATTTAAAATACCTAAAAACAATTCTAAATAGTTTAATATCAATTTTACAATATTGCCAATTATCAGCGTTAAATACCACCTGGTGTAAAAAATTAAAATTATTACTTTAATAGAAGCTTTAAAAAGACAGAATTTTTGGTGCTGCCATCTATTATTTTATTTTAAAACTATTATTATTATTCAAATGTCACATAAAGAAGAACCTAATAAAAGCTAAAGAAATAAAAACATATCAACTGCAATACTACACTAATTCTAATATAAAAATACCATACTATATATCATTATTCAAAAAAATTTAAATAAATTAAATGTTAATCAAATGCTTTAAATATATTCTATTACCAAACCCATTTAATCTACAATGAGAAATAAAAAAAAAAATAATATTGATAATATATAGAATATAGCTATATGCTATAAAATAAAATAAATTATATATAATAATAATATAAAAAAATCAGTTTTTTAATGTTATTGTTAATTAGATAAGAAGAACATAAACATTTTATTCTATATAAATGATTAAGTAGTATATTTCGATATACAGAATGATGAAGACAAGATTTAAAATTTGTAAATGTATTAATTTTGAATTTAAATTCTTTACGTTTATCATATAAATCTGTTATTGTTTTGTTGTCTTTTATTGTAATTTTAAGATCTAAGAAGTTAATTGTATTGTTAGATAAGAGGTTTTCCGTTAATTCCAAATTAGTGGGATAATCATCTGGAAATTGGGAAATTTTAGATTGATCAGTGGCAATTAAAATTATGTCATCAATATAACGATATAAATGGAGATTATTATTAGTAAAAGTACGTTCATAGTGATATAAGTATAAGTCTGATAATAAACTGGATGTACAACCACCTTGTGGTATACCGACGTGCTGTAAATAAAATGTGTTATCTTGCAATATATAATTATTATAGATAATGAAGTTTGTTAATGATTTAAAGTATGCGATATCAATATTAGATGGTAATTCCAGTTTTTAATAATACTTTTTAAATAATGCATTTATAATATTATGCAAATCTAATAAGTCTATATTATTAAAAAGATCTTTGAAGTCATATGTCGTTATATTATATACACAATTAAGATTTTTTAAAATATTCACCAGTTAATAGCTATTTTTTATACAATGTGTATTATCATTGTTTGTAGTAAGTATATATAATTGATTAAGAATTTTTAATAGAAGTTTATTGGCTTTATTATTATATGTATTGCAACCAATACTTACAGTCCTAAATTTAATTGGAGTTTTATGAAATTTGGGAATAAGAACTAAATAAGGATAATTAAAGTTAGTAGATAAAATATTTAATAGTTTATAATAACTTTGAATTTTACGATTATTTACGTTTACATTACATTACATTATATATATATATATATATATATATATATATATATATATATATATAATCACTTTCTTCTGGACAAAATAACTTCCACAATTCTGCACCAATTTCTTTCAAACTGATACATAAAATCAAGGGGCATAAAATCTCGGTCAAGTTCGTTAATGGGCAAAATCGGACCAAGGGGATGGAATAGGGAGGGGGTTTGTGAAAACCGAAAATCCCCCATAACTTCTTAATTTTTCTACATATCAAATCAGTTTAAAGTTTTTATTACTTCTAAAAATAGAGCCAAAAATTTATGTATCACAGATTTTTGATAAAGTTAAAAATGGGCTCAAAGGGCGCAAAAATAGGGTTTTTTGGGAGAAAAAAATTCATAACTTCGTCAATCCTCAAGATATCAAATCCAATTAATTTTATTATAAATCTCCTTAATATTATCTACAACTTTTATATTCACAAGTTTTTGATAGGACAAATTCGTAACGCAAAAAAAATTAAAAACGAAAACAAAAAGGGGGTTTGAAATAGAAAAAAATCCATAACTCCATCAATTCAAAAGATATAAAATCCCCATGAATTTATCATATATCTTCTTAATATTGTCTACAATATCTATATAGACAAGTTTTGGATAGAACCAATTCTTACAGCAAAAACAAATTAAAAATACATAGCGGTTGAAGAAAAAAACCATTTTAGTAAGGGTGTATTCAAATCCAAACTGCTTATTTTCTGACTCATTTTACAATTCATTTTTGCCTTCAAAGGCTTCCAATTTGTACGTTTTCATACTCAGAAACTATATGATGTACCCTAATGGTCGATTTTTTGATAGAGACAGAATATATTTTTAAAAATGCTGTTAAAGTGAGCATTTTGAATAGAATTTCCCGAAGCGGACATTGTATTAAGGGTGCACTAAAATCCAAACTGCTTATTTTCTGACTTACTTTTAAATTCATTTTTGCTCTCAAACGCATCCAGTTGTTAGATTCGCTTAATCAGAAACTATATAATGTACCGCAATGATCGATTTTTTGATAGAGGCAGAATATATTTCAAAAAATGATGTCAAAGTGGACATTTTGAACGAAATTTCTCGAAGCGATTATGTTAGAAACGAAAAATATTATCCTACTGAGAAAATAATTGTTTATAAATCAAGTTTTAATTGATTGAACGAAAAATAAAAACACAGGTCGCTTATAAGTCTGTTCAAAAATCACGTCAGCAAGTTTCATATTTTTTTTCTATTAAAAATGAATCTGGAGTTATGCCAGAAAATTTCGAGTTGTTAAGCATTGAAAAGTTTTTTGTTTTTTTTATACCGCCTTAACATGATTCTGATAAAACCAGCTATTATATAAAAATGAAATAAAAACTCATCAAAAGCGGCCAGATAAAATTCTTAAAATGGATTTATCTCTAATCATGATTTAGTTTTTGTTTGTGAAATTAGTATACTTAACTTCGAAATCTACCTTCGCCTGTAGGCCGGGGCGGCAGGGATTTTTAATATTATCCTAATCTGTTTATGGTGAACTTAAATTGGCACTGACAATAAAAGCAGAGCATATTTAAACTTCATTTGGCATTTCATAAAGCTATATTTAGTGTAGTAATAACTTTTCTTTCTACACTGTAGCTAAAACAAAACATTTGTTTAAATTTTAAATTTGGCATCGTGCTAAGCGCGCTTTGAACAAAGGTCGCAAAAGTTGCGACTCTTCCTTGGTCCGTGCTTCGTTTTCCAGATAGGTTTTTAATTAACTTTCAAAGTCACTCAAGGCATATCGATAGATCAACTCAATGCAAACTAGTAGCGAATCCCTTAGTATTTATGTGATTGATTCTACTTAAGTGGTCTCAGGACTCTTAAGCTTGAAAAATTTAGAGATTTTACTTTTATTAGATGTTAAACTGCTATCTTTTCTCAACATTTTGATATAATTGTTTCCAAGAAATTCCAATTAGAACAGAAGTAATGGCTTTTAGAATTATACCCGCTCAATAGCTGAAGCGACGCTTCCGAAATTTTAAGTCATTTTTCTCCAAATGACGTTTTTGGGTATAACGCGCAGGATACCTCAAAAACTTCTGAATATTTTTCATGAAATTTTCAAAACGTATATTTCATGTAAGTCTGTATAAATTGAACCTAAAATTTGCTTTTTATTGTTCAAAAAAGTATTTTTTTAGGTGATTATACTGTTGATATTTTCAAAATTTTGTATTAGCTAAATATAACTTCGCATTAAAAATACAAAAAGATTTTAAATACAAATTTATTTAAGTTCAAGGTAAGTATTACAATCTGAGGTATAAGTAGGCACCAAAATTTTCATTCTAGTTACAATATATATATATATATAATGCAAATATATATATATATATATATATATATATATATATTTGTAATCCTGCGCGTAAGTTGTTATGCCAATTTTCTGCTCGACAAATGTCTTACCGTTTTGAGCCCCCTAAAAATACTAATTCTGCCTCTTGGAATTTTTTAAATACATGAAATCAAAGAACATACTTATATGTTTCATCCCAATCAAAATTGCGTTTTTAAACCATATACTATTTAAGATATTAAATGTTGAAAATGGTCTTTTTTTTCATTTTTTCCAATTTTAAGAGTCCTGAGACCCATTAAAATAGATTTTTTTTAATAATTTGACGTTTACTGCTTTTATACTGCTACTGGACATTACATTACACATATATATCATTAAAAGTTGTTAACTAGGCATACAGTATGCCGCCCCTTTCATTATGTATATCCAAACTGTCCGTATGTTTAAGGGTTAACATCTCGGCTAATTACCGACGATTTTGTTTTCGAAAATCATTATCAACAATGCTTTTATACTTCTACTACGATAAGTACATCTATCGTTGCTCAATACTTTTGCTAAATTCCCGTAAATGAAAAATTGTGCGTAACAGAAAAATGCGATTTTTTTTCAAAAACTATGTGATCTACGATAATCGCTATAATTTTCCTTCAAGGTTTAATTTGACATCTACTACCTGTAATTTTTTCATAATTTTAGTTTCAGTAGATTCGGAATTAGATTGGGGGGGAGGGGGCGTATTTCTGCACAACATTTTCGGCATTATCTTTGAAAATATAATACCTAAAATTAAAAGGAATGTATTTTTCAGTTTATCGTCACGAAAGCTTTCAGACGATATACCACAGGATATACAAAGAAAATGTTTTTTTTCCAAGTAGCTTAATTATCCCCCCTTCATTTTTACTAAATATAATTATCAATGTTTAGTAATTTGGAAACACGAGGGTCAATAATCTTTATTACTTCCCCAATTTGAATTTTTCACGTTCCATAGTTTACGAGAAAATTGGCTGTGACAGACAGACACAGGAGTGATCTTATAATGGTTCCGTTTTTACTTTTTAAGTACGGAACACTAAAAACGCCACTTAAAATGGAGTTCGTCGGATTGTCTTCTGAACGCGTCATATATCAAACATCATATATATTAAAACATATATTGCACATTTATTCACTCTGAATGAAATCTATATTAAGAAAAATAAATATTTCTGAATCTGTCTGTCGAGTGCCTGTGTATGATCTAACGCTGTGACTGATACGACCGGCGCTAAAAATTTAGGTATAGCGGTATAGCAAGGTGTACGCGACAGCCCCTAGAAGAGATTTTATTCAAAATTAATTTTAGATTTTTTTTAATTAAGTTTTAAATACTTTTTTAGAGGGTTTTTTTTTTTTTTTTGGAACTGTACACTGAGATAAAATTATGATTCAGGGATCTAGAATCTAAATTGTGGCTCTAGAAAAAATAGTTCCATGTCATCCTTATAAATTCTAGATCTCTTTACTAGCAAGTTCTAGTGTCTCCTACTAGAATTCAAGAGCGTTTTCCTATATTCTCGTGGTCAAACTTATTTAAAAATCTCTGTAAATAGATGCGAACACAAGAGGTTAGTTTTAGTAACTATAATTCTAGTTTATGAAACCATTCCAGAAATTAAGCGATATTTTCTCGCTACAGAAACGATTTATTATCATTTCGTCACCTAGAAAACAAGAGACTAGAAATTCTAGATCATTTCGTCTATTCAGCTTAGTTGTTTGCCCTATTCGCATAGCTCGGAAATCTATATTTCTAGCTTAGGGATTCAGAAAAGGACTATCTATTCATTCTAGGTGAAGGCGGTATTTTTTTTTTTCTCAGTGTAACTTTCATCTTTGTGAAATCTGAAAAATTAAAGTTAGTAAATTATTCCAGAGAGAAACATGTTTCTCTCTGGAATAATTTCCAAATATCAATATAGTTTCATTCGATACTGGGTTTAATAAATTAAGTTTCGTGTTTGCACCATGTCGGTGGCTCACGGAAATATATTCCAATCTGTAATAGTGGGAGGTTCCAGGCTTGGTATCGTTCCATGTCGTTTAGTCGGTAGAACGTCAGTGCGCTATACTGAGTCTACGGCCCGGGTTCGAGTCCCGGCATGAAATCTTTTTCACTATTTGGCTTTGGCGCCTTTTAAGCAATTTAATTTGAAATTTGATTTTCATTTGAAATATAAAAGTGGAAAGTTCTAATGTTCCTTTAAACAATAATTATAATAGTTTTCATTTTCAGACATGAAAATTTAGCGGTATAGTTTTACACACTTTTTCTGATGGATATAAGCGTTGTTCTTATCTATGGCCTGAGTTAATATGATTATTCCCGACATGGCGAAGAACAGGTACACAGGTGATAAATATATAAAATGCTAAAATCCTTACATAATGACCATATGATTTGATGATTTAATTATTTGATGATTAATATGAGTGGTTTGATGTAACAAATTTATTTAAATGTATTATTGATTCTTATACCCATCATACACATACATAAAAATTAAAATAATACCTTCGTTTTATTTGTTTAAGATAAGATACAAAATTTATTTTAATGTTTTATAAATCCTTATACCTTTAACATAAACATACATTGTGAGGCTAAATAATAGGAATGACTCAAAAACAAAAAAATCAGTTCGCGTTTCACACGCGAATACTCAAAGGTTTGTATTAAAGTTTAATAGAGGATATTCCATTTAATATTAATGCAAACGTTTATAAAAATGTGTAGATATTTTTAAATTTTTTCTAAACTATGTGTATTGCTAAATTTACACGTCAGCGAAATGATAAGAACGCACTCGTGGTTCATGATTAGTGAATATTTTTGCATATCATTTAACAAAGCAGTTCAAACATAATATGAGATCATTTGTTCAGTTTACAAAATGTTTATGTCTCTTCAAAGAATTGCTGATGAAATTAAACGTTCGATAACGGCCATTTTTCATTTCTTACGAGAATCCAATTACATGTGGTGCTGCAATATCTACAGGCAGGGAATTCTTTCGAGCGGCGAATCCCTCCTTGTCCGGCTGGCGTTTGATCATACCATGTCTTGGGACAACCTGGAGTGGACAGGATACGTCATACAAGTGGTCCGTGTGTCTAGGAGAAGTGTTTAACCCAGCTCACTTACTATTTCTGTATTTTATAAGAACTTACTAATTTCACGTTACTACTATATTCACAGAGAAGCCGTCCAAGCTTAGTTAAAAACGTTACTTCTCTAGTAGACGGTGAGCCGGTAGCACAGACAATCACCTCATCGAGTTCACGGATAAAATTCTAGAATTAGTTAAATATTGATTCGCATGTTAAAACGCAATTGGTCTGCCCAATTATATCTTGGTGGAAAACACCTAAAAACCCGATTTTAGAGGCTGACTCGTAGGTTTATTATTGTGTTTTCCCACTCTCAGTCCTTCATGTTTTCATACCTTTTGGTGCAGGAAAATACAGTAGTAAACCTGCGAGTCAGCCGCTAAAATCGGGTTTTTAGGTGTTTTCCACTAAGATAGGACTTGGCAAACCGATTGCGTTTTAATATGCGAATCAAGATTTATTTAATCATAGAATTTCTTCCGTGAACTCGATGAGGTGATTGTCTGTGCTTCCGGCTACCAGTCTATAGAACAAAACGATTTTTATTCCATTGTAGTGTGGCTAATTTGTTTTCGAAATTACTTATTTCATTCAGTTTTAAATATTTAGAACGCAAAACAATTATTAAAATAAAGCAAAATATAAATTTGAAGAGAGTACTTAATAATGTAATTACAATTTTTGAGTTTATACATTATCTTACAATGAAATAAAAAGCTAGGTTTTATTTTTTCCATGGTTATCAGTAAGAAGTTTGTTCCTATCACATACAGATCCTTTGAAAAGCATTTTTTAGATATACTGTCTTGAATGTTGCATGCTTAAAAAGATTTTGTGGCCATAAAAGAAAATAATTCTGACAGAAAAATTCTTCTTTTGGAAAAAGTAGAACAGGTTAAGACTATATTTTATGCATTCCATAAAGTTTCTTATGTATTTAAAGAACGTAAATATGTTCTATAGAATCGTGAATTTTTTCATAATGATTTTATTGATCCGTTAAACATTCTCCCCTTTCCAATAAAACCTTTTTTAAAGAGATATATTTTGGTAGACAAAAAATATTTACTAACTAGGTGATATCTGCAGCACAAAGAATTTTATTCAACATATATAAATACTGATAAATTGCTTCAATTGTAAATTACATTTATTATGCATATATGTTTTAAAAATTATATTTTAATGATATTTTTAATATTGTAGCGTTTACACTTCTACAACGTTTATTTAAATCATTATTAAATATACCATAAATAATAGTTGTAATCTTTCACAAATTTTTATTTTCATTAAAAAAATGTCACATTGTCGTTTCAAACTAATTCATTTATTTTCATATTTTATTATTGAAATAAAAGATTTTCTTTTATTTTATTCATTTATGGTTATATATTACAAATAAACTGGACAAATATGTTATAGTATTTTGCTGATATTCATTAAAATTCAGTCATGTTTGAATTTCTATTTGAGGCAAACACATATCTTCTCGAGACTGAGCCTACGTTCAAGAAAGAAAATTTGTAAAAAAAGAAAAAAAGAAAAACATCTGCAGAGAAAATGAAAGCATAATTATTAATCAGAACAAGAAGAGATAACACTTATCTTTAATTTTTCCAAGGAAAACTATACAAGAAGGGCTGAATTTCTGAAAGCACCTGAGAGTAAAATTGTATATTTTTATTTTTATTTGATCTTTTTGTATAGGATTGCTAAATTATTTTTAGAGTGCTTATGCACACGACTTAAAAACCATTAACAATTCATTTAAAATAAATTGTGAAGTAAAATTTTTTCATGTATCTGATGATAATTCCATGATAACATGATATGTTCCAAATTTTATTGAAGGGATTTCGTATTAAAGTGCCACTGAATTTATATAAAATTTGCAATTTTTAACACTTTCCAATAAAGTTGAAAAGTGTTTATGCATTCGGTTTGTCTGTTCGTTTAACCACGCTCTAACTCCTGTAAATATACTCGGATTTTCATACAATTGTAAATGTTATTTAGGGTCACCTAGGCATGTTTGGTATTGTATATGAAGTATGTGGGATTAATAGTTCATTTACAAGGGCAACCAAAAGAATTCCATTACATTATTGCACATGGGGAAAAATCGTTTGCAGAGTATTTTAATGACATTATGCTATTTCAAATGTATTGAAACTGATATAAATCACTGCAGGTTTAACTACTAGATGATTACGATAGAATAGGACATTCATAGCATTTGTCTTTTCTTTACAGGGACACACAAAAGAAATCGATTAGAATAATGCATTTGAGTAATAATTGCTTGAAGTGGGTTTTCAATTCCGGCATGCGCTTTATAATTTTAACTATTTTAATTTAACTATGTCTTTGCATTTTACTAGTTGTATATAAATTATGTTACCTCATATACAGAGCTGCACATAGGAATTCACGTGCCATTCTCCTGATTAGCGGAAATTGCTGAAAGGGAAAAAAAAAAGGATGTATGCATTTGTTAACTGAACTAAATTTTGGCATGCATGTAATTAATAGATACAGTACTATACAGGTTTGCTCAAAGAATAGGACAATTTTCCGATTATAGATGGGAACATCTAAAATTGAGTTTTCAAGTGTGTTATGCGTTTTCATATGGTTGTATTAGACATAATATTTCAAATTATTAAACGGTGCAGTTTTGCTACATTATTCTGAATGTGTTGGAAAGTGTTTCATAATCCATGCTTGAAGCATGATTTTTTCTTTCCTGTTTATCTAAAATTTATATAAAATTTAGAACTTCTTGAAAAACAGTAATATCAATATTTGAACCAAAAAAAAAAATTGGAGAACATTAATTTTATTTTGAAAGGATTTGAGCTGAAACCTATTAAAGAAGACAAATGGAAGTTACTCATCGTTAGTGGTATTAAGCTCTGTTGCAAGAACGCTGAATTCCTTAATTATATATTTAAAAAAAATTCTATAGAAATAGTACATTTTCTACATGTATAGCTATATTTTTGTTGTATTTTAGAAATTTAGTAATGTAAAGCACTTTTTTTAACATTTTGAAAGTTATTAAAGATATCTTGAAAGTTACTACTACAATTAATTTGAAACGGAATTAACTTTAGAAGTATTTGTATAATTAGAGGGAATATCAGTAGCTAGGATTTCTGGAGAGACATTTTCATTTGGATTCTGAATAATTTCATTAGAGTGTTTTTATGACATTTTTTAGTGCAATTAAGCTAATTTAATACATCAGTAAACAGAAATGTTTTCTTGAGGGTTTCATCAGCTTGATTTTATTTCAAAGTATCAGCATTATGTTTAGTTTTTGCACGGAGGGTGGGGTTGTATTTTTAGGGCTGTACCTGTAACTGAGCTTTAAATTCACACATCTATAATTAATATTTAAATAAAAAATGTAAGTATTTCCGATGGCAATGTTATTAATTTTTTTTTATGCAAGAGAATAAATATTGTCTTTAAACAAGAGAAATAAATATTAATTGACTTTAAATGTGAATTGAATTTTCAGTTTCCCTATTAAGCTATTTAAACATTTTCTTTTAATAACCTTTTTTTTACGATTCTAATATTCAGACTTTAGTCCTAGTTTATCATTTCAGATGCACTAAGCAAATTAATTAAGAACCTCTCCATATTTCGAACTATCGAATGAAGACTATTCTTGTATGCGAAATATTCTGAATCTGCCAGTAATTTCCTGACTTGCGAAATTAAACAAGTAGTTAATGACATTTATTTCCTGTAGATTATAATTTGTTCAATATAAAAGTCATTTATTTCTAATGCATATTTGAGTATGAGTATTTATTAATGATAAATTATATTTTTTATCGTTACAAGGAAAATAATGTATACATATATATACACACACACACACATATATATATATATATATATATATATAAATAACAATTAATAATGGTATTGAGGTTAATTATAAAATTTTACTTGAACTTCTAAAAACCGTTGAATAACTTCACCGTCTTTTTATACTGTTATTAACACTTTCAAAAAAAAGTTGAAAAGTGTTTATGTATTCGGTTTGTCTGGACATCTGTCCGTCTGCCAGTATGTCTGTGCATGCTGTAACTCGCGTGAATATACTCAGATTTTCATGCAGTTCATATATGTTAATGACTTTTATCATGGCATGTTCGGTATTGAATATGAAAGGTGTAGCATTATTAGTTCATTTACAGGAGCACTCAAAATACTTCCATTACATTATGTAAATCGTTTGCAGAGCATTTTAATGATATTACACTATTTCAAATGTATTGAAATATATATACGTCACTAAATTTCACTACAAGATAATTACTATAAAATAGGGCATTCATAGCATTTGCCGTTCATTAACAGCGACAGACAAAAAAATCGGTTACATTACTGTCTTTGACAATAATTGCTGGAAGTGCGTTTTCAATTTTGGGGTATATACCTTTAAATTTGCGAATTTTTTTGCGTGTTACTCGTTGTGTATAAATTCTATACCTCGTATACATGCTGCACAAAAGAATTCACGTACCATTCTCCTTATTATCGTAAATTGCTGAAGGGGTGTTTTCAACTAAGGTATGTATTTCCAATCTGAGCTAAATTTTTGCATGCATGTAGTTATATATATATAAACTCGGTTTATGGCATCAGATGCCGCCATCCGAAGAATCTACAAGAGTCTTTTTTCCATTTCTTCCTGTCAAGGGTCCATTCCTCTTCCAGACCTCTATCCCTCATTGTCTTTGAAATATCATCCATCCAGTTCTTTCGTGGTCTTCCCCGTTTCCTTTTTTTTTTTTTTTTTGTTTGTTTCATAATTGAATGTTATTTTGGGTAGTCTTTCTTCATTCATTCTTTCGACATGACCATACCAGATTAATAGCTTTTTTTTAATATCATCTAATATGGTTCCCTTTATTTTCATCATTTCCTTGATTCTGTCATTTCTTATGTTTTCTATTCTTGATATCCTGCATGATCTTCTTAGGGCGTCCATTTCTACTGCCGCTAATTTCTTTCGATCTGTCTCCATAATTCTACATCCTTCTGCTCCATATAACAATATGCTCTTTACAATAGAGTTGCATATATTACACTTTCTTTTCCTAGAGATCTCCTTACTCACCAAATAGAATTTAATAGTTTTACAGCCTTTCTCCCCTGACAAATTCTGTATTTAATTTCCTGTGAGTACAAATCTATGTATCATATACAGGGCTGCTCAAAGAATTCGGATATTTTTTTGTAGATGGCAACTGCTGAAATTGGGTATTGAAATGTGTTATGCGTTTCCAATTGGCTCAATTAGACATCCTATTTCAACTTAATAAACGGTGAAGTTTTGTTACAATATTCTGAATGCGTTGGAAAGTGTTTAATAATATATGCTTGATGCGTGATTTTTTTTTCTTTATTGTTTTAAGTTACTTTGTTTTTATATCTATACATGAAATTTTGTGATCAATTTTGTACTCTGTTTATTACAAAAATTATATACACAATTGTTTTCTCGATAACAATACAACATTTTAATATTTATAGAACTAAATTATAAAGTAATAAGGTATTTTAAAGTAATTTTCAGTTAGCCTGTCTCAAATGCTAAATCACTACAAATTCTTTATGTTTTCGACTGTTTACGTGTCACAAAGATAATGGAGAACGACGAGACGAACATTAAGCTCGAAGCCGCTGTGGTCGTCTGATGGCTTCAGGTCACTAAGCCTAAACCTTCCCGCTTTTTGATGGGTTTAATTTAATGACTGTCACTCTAAAATATGTATTTTCAATTTTTTCCCATTTCAGTCAAGTGTCAGAACGTGGTCAGTGTTGAAATGAAAGCAAAAAGACCTTGGACGAGTACGCCTAACGCCACTCTATGCGAAATCTGAAGCGCTCCATCACCCTCCCAACCACGACCGTCGCCGAGATAAACATTAAGCTCGAAGCTGCTGCGGTCCTCCGATGGCTTCAGGGCTTCATTAAACTGCATTGATTTTCACATCTTATTGTTATGATCATTCTTTACTCTAACTTTTTCAAATAGAACTCTATTTTTTTATTAGCCTCCCCGTACGGTATGCTATTTCTTTCTCCCAGCTTATTTTATGTTATCTCCAAAAAATACCGTTACATTACAGAATCCAGCCGTAAAACAATGCAGTACGATTAAATACTTTATAGCAATTTTTTAAACTTCTAACCATCGCACATTTTCAATTTTTATATCGTCGTATTGGGGAAAAAAGTAATTTTAAATGCAATTTGTTTGAAAACTGCATCTCCATTTATTTTTGAAATATTATTTTTTTTTGTAGTTTTTGGAGCCATTTGCTTAATATTGGTAACGGAAGTACTCCATTTCTGTAGAAAGTGAAGGAAAAATAGTTCTAAAATATTAATTATATATTTTTGCTGCCATTTTCTCATACCAACCGAAAGAAAATGTAATTAAAATACGTGCTATTTTGAAAAAAATATAAACGAATGATTTCTGTTAAAACAGGGAGCTATTATAAACTATATTTAATGTTAAGTATCTATATTAATATTACAAACAAATGAAAGTGTATGAATCATTAGAAGGTAGTTTTTTGGGGGGGTGGGGGGGGGTCAAGTTTCTTTAATGACGGCATTTTTTTGTTGCATTTGTCTATTATTTTGCGATAGTGATTTCCTATGCATACTTTACTGTATATGTTTAAGTACGGATCGTAAATGAGGAATACTTAAGCGGATGCGAATGATGTCATTTTATATAAAATAAAAGCGTGTGCTGTAAGTCTTAAAATTGAAATATGTTTTGTACTATTTATATATCCTTTTTTTTTTCATCTTGGGCGACACTATATTCTGAAAACGCAGAAACTCGAACGCTTTTCGATCTTTGTCTAGATGGCTACTGTCGGAAGAGAGTGGAGGCCATAGTAAATGATCTCCTCCTCCGGATACTAGATCGAGATCTTGGTCGCCAAAGGCACGATCGTCGCACCAGAGCCCTTCGCGATCAAACACCGCAGTTGAACGCAAATCGACCCGTACGCCGCACATGGGGCACTGGAGGTGGTGGTGCATGAAGTTCTCAGGTTCGAGACATTGCCTCATGAACCTGCATTTTGTAGTGTATCATATGCCGTAGTGTATTTATGTTGTAGTGTATGTATTAGTTTATAATATGTGTAGTGCAATAATTATGTAGGTAAGGTACAGTGGACTGGGGGCCTGAGACGTCCGACCACGCAGCCCAACCCTAGCGAGGGCGTGACTATGCGCTCAGGGAGAAATTTTCCGGGAATCTCCAGGGCTCGCGAGCGGCACCTTCCTCTTTTCATCGGTTGTCTCCCATATATGTCTCTGCCAGATAATGGTGTCTGATAATGAGAGACCTCCGTAAAGTAACTCCGGCTCGGAAAACTTCGTGTGGGTTCGTGGGCCCGACTCCTTCATAGGTGTTCGGTTCCCGCGGGCAATCGGGGTGTACCGGGACGGGAACCATGAGAAGGAACCATTTGGCTCTTCTTCCATTTCACTCAGCTAGAGTGGTGAAATGGAAGTGAATCAGCTGAGTGGTGTGGACTATCGTATGCGATCATTTCATCTTCTTTTGGGAATAACCGGTGTTACGTGCGCTGGGCAGTGCGCCGGTCTGATCAGAGTTTTTGTGAGGGACGGCCTTGGTGGCTCATTCCTGGCGGCGACATTCGGGACACGTCGCGGGGTTTGGCCTCTGGGTCGCTCCGAGCAGGGACAGATGGGCTTGTAATGGCCTGGGACCGGGAGATGGTATCTCGTCTTACCTTTGTCTTGGTGCAGCCTCTCCTTAACCCCTTGAATGTGGAATATATTTGAAAAAACTTGCCAAAAATGGAAAGATTTTTTTTACGTCACGCCACACATTTGCCGATAAATTTGCATAAAACAAGATGTTGGAAATGAGAAAAACAGATGTAAAACTCTCCGAATTTAGCTGTGCGTGAAAACTTCGTAGGATGCGAAGTGCCTGAATAAATGATGGGAAATAATCGGCAATCTGTGGGTGCAAGGGATTTTTCTCTTGCCTGGACTCAGGTCGGGCATTCCAAAATTGGCTAATTTTCGTTTCTCGAACTTAGTTCGGGGCTCACAGGCAAGGGGTTAAAAGAACTTTGTGTCACTAAACCCCAATCAATTAAACTATCAACTGTATATATGCATAATAAGATAAGTAATACTATTTTTCCAAAGGACGAACCAATTTAGTATATGCAAAGAAATCTATTATAATATTGTTTTTAAATATTTAAATTTGTTTTCTTCTATTACATTATTTTGCCTTACTATTCTGAAATAAGATTCATATACTATAACTAATTTTTCAATGTTAAATTTGTTGACGATTTAAAAATTAGTTAGCAGAACATATTTCGATCCATATTGGCTAATATTCGGTAAATTCATAATACAGGGTGTCTATAAAAGGTCTGACACAATTTGATGGTTAATAATACATAAAATAATGAAGATAGATTTAAACTAATACCTTTAATGCTTAGATAAATTCAAAAAGTTATTTGATCCTTGTCGATAAATTTCCACATCTACGCCCTTCGTCGTACGAAGAATACATATCAAGACGATGGTCGATTTCACGCGAGGTACGGACAAGCATGTCCGCATCCACAGCGGCTATTGCGGTTTGATGACCCGAGTGGAGCAAGATCGCCTGACCACACTCTCAGAAATGGATACTCAGATTTCACGAAATTTTCTTCATTTTTGACGAAACCATTTCCTGGGATATGCTCCGAGCGAATATTTCGTCATATTGAGAAAATTACTTTCTTCGCTTATTTGAGGATAACAATTTCGTCAAAAGTGCTTATTTGAAAAGTGCAATCAGAGGGCTGGTGGTGCCACCTATTGAACAGTTTGGAAGCTCTTGTATCGACAGGAGAAAAAATAATAGCTTCGGTCTTCGGGTTGATTCGAACTCACGACCTCCTGTATGGGAGACGGTCACTCTAGCTATTACGCTATTGGGTACTCGAACAGATACGATTTTACATGCATGTAATGGATTCTACTGTATATTTATATTTTTATAATGTTGGTTGTAATTTTATCGATGGTGTTATACTTATAATTCTTGCAAGTTTTAATTAGTAAGACTAATTTATTATTATTATTTCCTATGGTTAATATGAATAATTATAATATGGCTTGATTAATATAATTTATTAGGAAAATTTTCTTTGCTCGATGAATGATTAAAATATGGTCTGGTTAATTTGTTGCTCAGAAATAACGAATCCCAACAAAAAGTTTTCGGTAAAAAAAAAAAAAAAGCGCCAAGTTTTCCTTAATGTTTCGGCCAGAAAAAGTAATGATATCTGAAGTTCGCACAAGTTAAAAGCCAAACATCCCAAATCTTTCATTGAAAATGGCTTCCTGCGACTTGGCCGTTAATGCCTTCTACAGCATTTCAAAATTAATGATTGGAAATTACGCATTTATGAATTATTTAAATATTAAAAGTAATATTAGAATGCAAAGAGGCAAATTCACATAAAGACATTATAAGTAAAATATTTCTGATAACTACCATACAGTTTCAACAAACATTAGTTTTGATTACACATCATTTAGCCCACTTGCGGTTTAATTGCCATTTTGTACAGACTAAAGCTAAAGTCATTAACGTAAAACCCAAGAAATAAAACAAAATTTACTTACTTCAAATCTCACAATATGTTACATTATATTTTATTGTATAATATTGAAATCTTGTGTATTGGCGAAAGAGATTTTTTTCGTTTGAAAATTTATTATAGTTTATTTGCAAACATTAAGAGGTATTCGATTTATAAACTGTTAAAAGCTGATACTAATTATGTTTTAGCAATTAGGGATATTATCTCCTGAATACAAGTATTTTGTTATTTTTAACTTCTAAGCATTTAAATAGACTGAAGTTGTTTAAATGCTTTTTTCAAATGTGTATTTTATTTCTGTATTCTGTGTCACAAAATGCCTAAAATAATCAAAAAATGTAGTTGGCATGTAGCTCATTTGTACATATTTTAAAATTTGAAAAACTCTCACGAAGGCATTAACGGCCAAGTCGCAGGAAGCCATTTTCAATGAAAGATTTGGGATGTTTGGCTTTTAACTTGTGCGAACTTCAGATATCATTACTTTTTCTGGCCGAAACATTAAGGAAAACTTGGCGCTTTTTTTTTTTTTTTTTTTACCGAAAACTTTTTGTTGGGATATCACTAATTTTTGCATGTTTTTTTCAAGTTTGTTATTCTAAACTATATTAATATGAAAAAACTTAAATTTCGGTACTTTTAGGTTAGCCAGAAGCAAATCTCCTCGTTAGCCTTTTGTTTTTTCGCCAATAGCAGTTTTCATTTTTCACATGTGTAACAATGTGTAACATGTGTAACATTAGAAACAATGCTTTGATTTTCAAATAAAATATTATGGTTTATGTTATTATTTCTTATTTATTTATTTCTATGTTAAATATTCTATTAAATAAAATGAGGGAAATGCATCTATTTTAAATGAGATGACTGAAAAGTATACATTTTTAAATGAAATTAATGCAATATGAACAATGGAGTTGGGAACAGTATTTGGCGATTTGCCACTTGGGCCCGGGTAACATAAAAATACCTAAATTTATTTTATTGAGCTTTACATATTTATACTTTATTTCTTTTTATATTAAAGTACTAGCCGCCTCTAGCAAGCAGTATTTACCGTATTACTTCCATGTTAAACGTTACATCATGTTACTGTTATTGATAATTTAATTTACTTGCCCATTCTTTCGCCAATTCGAAAGCTTTTGATAGAGAAATGATGAACTCTTTACGATCATGGAAGCACATCATATATTTTGTGTTATGCATTTCATCTTTCGTGACAAATATCTCTTAACTCACTTATGCATGTTTCCTTAGCAGTTACGATTCGTTCTCTAATACGGAAATTTTTAATCCTATTATGTAATCTTTTCTAATTGGGCTCACTACCAATTGTTGTATTTTAACTGATACGACTGGGTACAAGTGAAATGGTTCTTATGAAATCCTTTGACAATATCTGCATTTGAATTAAACCATATTGATGCTAATATCTTTTTGTTTCACGTTAACCTTTTCAATAGACTCGATTACGGAAGAATAGAAGGTCTACCGGTTCACTGCCATGATCCATTTGAAAATCTATCATTCTTCTCATCTGATCGTGTTGAAGAATTAGTCAATGTGCCATGGTTTTAAGATTTTAGCTAATTTTACTCGAAACCTGAAAACTAAAATGCGAGGAACCGGATTATAGAAGATTCATTCTAACGTACATATTGATTAACAGGTTACATATTATAGAATTATAATAATCATAAGGAGAACTGGCAGTTTCAATGCTTTAATAGTTTCCGTAAATTCTCTTTATATAATACAGAAGTTTTAGCGGTGTAAAGGTTAACAACATAGTCACAGTAAGTATAATAACAGTACAATATAATAACAATAGCAGACGTTTTGGGCAGTGACGAAACTATTAGCACTTTGGAAATATTAGTACGTTATATCATTTAACTATTCTGATGATATGCGGAAAAATAAAAATAGATGGCTTGCATTAATAATTAACTCATTGAAAAATAGCCACTAGCGTCAAATATTCGCCAAGCTTGGCGACATTTAGCAAAGTTTCGCCAAATTTGGTAATATATCATGTCAGTTCTCAAATTTGGAGACAAAAAATGTTTTGTTTATTCTGACGTCATAATGATGCCTATGTATTATGTATTATACACATACCTATAATATGTATGATGCAAATGTATTACGTATTATATGCATATGTGTAATATGTATGATGCATATGCATAAGTTCATTAAAATCACTAAAACGCACTTAAAAGAATAGGGTTTCATAAATAGTAGGGATAATTGCCAGATTGACCAAAGTGCTATTGAGATTAGAATTCCGACATTTATAATAGACCGGGAGGCGTCTGCACACACCATCACCTCATCGAGTTTACAGCTGAAATTTTAGGATTAGTTAAAACTAGATTAGCATATTTAAATGCAACTGGTCTGTTAAGTCATATCTTGGTAGAAACCACCTGAAGACCTAATTTTAGTGGTTAACTGATAGGTTTACTATTGTATTTTCCTGCATCCAAAAGTTTGGAAACATGGAGGAATGGGTGCAGGAAAACACAATTTAAAATCCACCAATTAACCCGTAAAATCGGGTCTGTAGGTGTTTTCCACAAAGATATGACTTGGGAGACCAGTTACATTTCAATACGCTAATCGATATTTAACTAATCCTAAAATTTCAGCCGTCAACTCGATGAGGTGATGATCTGTGCAGACGCCTCCCGGTCTTTAATAAAATTTGTTTTAAGGAAGTAAAAGATAGAAAGATGGACAGATAAACTGAAAGATTTGCCTTAGAAGCATATAAAAATTCAGTACTTGTTAGTTATCCCGTCGACCAAATTTCTGTCGCCAAATTGTAAGATTAAATGCCAATAATAGTTGATCGTAAATGTCACATTCACTTGACAACACGTGTTTACGTCATCAAATGATTTTTATTTCGACGTTTTATTTGTATTTTTATTAATATTATACTAATTTATTTGTTTTTTCTTTGTTTAAAATAAAAATTATGTCAATTTGTATAATTTGGCGAGTGGTTTGGCGATTTATATAATTTGGCGAAATTGGTCGACGGGATAACTAACAAGTCACAAAAATTCATTCAGCTTGAAATCATGTAACACCTTTATAACTCAGGTTAATTTTCTGTAATCGGGTTTTGGCGACCAACATATCTTATCTATAACTATAATCTTTCTTTTACAGATTTAAAATTAACAATAAATTAACAGTATGTAGGCTAATCATACTCCTATTATAAAGAGGTAAAAATTGTTTATTTGTCGGAGATAAGCTCAGGAACTACCAAACCGATTCCAAATGTAATGGTATCAAAATGATGGTGTTCGCCCAACTTAGAACATAGGCTATATCTTATGTCGGTGCCACTACCCCAAAGGGGGTGCAGGAGCAAAAAACGTTCTAAAAATGCGATTTTTGCGTTACTGAAGGGCCTAGAAATATGAAATTTGGAATATTAGTTACTTATAAGATATAAATGGTGTATAAGAACAGTTCTTAAACAATTCGAAATTTAAAAGGGGTGAAAATGCACAAAAAGCGTTCTAAAAAACGTTCTAAATGGTAGTTTCTACATAATCTCAGGAAATACCAAACCGATTTCAAAAGTAATGGTATCAAAATGATGGTGTTAGTCCAACTTAGAACATAGGCTATATTTTATGTCGGTGCCACTACCCCAAAGGGGGTGCAGGAGCAAAAAACGTTCTAAAAATGCGATTTTTGCGTTACTGAAGGGCCTAGAAATATGAAATTTGAAATATTAGTTACTTATAAGATATAAACGGTTGTCTAAGAACAGTTCATAAACAATTCGAAATTTAAAAGGGGTGAAAATGCACAAAAAGCGTTCTAAAAAACGTTCTAAATGGTAGTTTCTACATAATCTCAGGAAATACCAAACCGATTTAAAAAATATTGGTGTCAAAATGATAGAGACAACGTTTGCTCCAAGATAGGCTATGTTTTATGTCGGTGCCACTACCACAAAGGGGGTTGTAAAAAACGTTCTAAATTGCAATTTCTATGCAATCTCAGGAAATAATGAACCGATTTCAAATATAATGGCGTTAAAATGATGGTGACAGATCTTGCTCCAAGATAGGCTATATTTTATATATGTTTCCACTAATCCAGAGGAGATGCAGGAGCAAAATGAGCGAAAAGCGTTCTAAAAACGTTCTAAATTCCGATTTGTCACCAATATCTCAGGAAGAATCAAACTGATTTCAAAAGTAATGTTAAGAAATTGATGCTGACAGCCTCTGTTCTAACATAGACGCTATTTTAAGTCGGTATCACTATCACCTAGACGTTGCAGGAGCAAAAAAGCGTTCCAAATTTCGATTTTTGTGATCGGTAGGGGCTAGCAACTTAAAATTAGGCAAGGTAAATATGTATTACATATAAATGATCTTTAAGAACGGTTTCGAAAAAATTGGAAATTTAAAAAGGGGTGAAAATGAGCGAAAAGCGTTCTAAAAACATTCTAAATTGCGATTTCTACTCAATGTCAGGAAATTCCAAAGCTGTTTCAAAAGTAATGGTTGCAAATCAATGGTGACAGTCCCTGCTATAACATAGGTTATATTTTATGTTGCTGTCACTACCATCTGAGGGTTGCAAAAGCAAAACATGTTCTAATTTGCGTTTTTTGCATAACTGAAGGGTCTAACACTTTGAAGTATGGCATGGTATTTACTTACAAGATGCAACTGCTTTCTAAGAACTGTCAAAAGAAAATTTAAAATTTAAAATACGAAGTGAGCGAAAAGCGTTGTAAGTAACAATTTTTATGTAATCTTATCAAATACCAAACCGATTAAAAAAATAATGATGACAAATTGTTGGTGATAGAACCTGCTCAAACATAAGCTATATTTTATGCATGTACCACTACCACCAGAGGGTTGCAGTAGCTAAAAACTTTCTAAATTGCGATTTCTGTGATACTGAAAAGGCTAGAAAGTTTAAATATGGCATGGTAGTTACTTATAAAATATATATGCCCTCGAAGGACTGTCGAAAATAAATTTGAATTAAAAGGGGGTGAAGTGAAGGGGAGGTGCGAAAAGCATTCTAAAAAAGTCCTAAATTACGATTTCTACGCAATTTCAGGGAATATAAATCAAATATAAAAGTAATAGCTGCGAATCAATGGTAGCAGTCTCTGATCCTACACAGGCTATATTTTATGCCGATGATTCTACCACCTGGGGTTCACAGGAACAACAAACGCTCTAAAAAAGGCCTTTAAAAGCTTTCTAAATTACGTTTCTGTGGAATATTAGGAAATAACAAACCAATTTCAAAATTAATGTTGGCAAATTAATGGTGACAGTTTCAATTTCAACACAGCCCTTTATGTTGAGAGAGGTGGTAGAACTTGGAATTTGACATGATGGTTAATTTTAAGATGTAAGAAGATGGTTTCTAAAAAATTCAAAACTTCAAATGAATACTGAAATGAGCGTATTAACTGAGTATAAAAGTTTCAAAATATTTTCTAAATTATTATTTATTTAGTTTTATTTCGTTTTATTAATTTAAGTCTCATGTCTGCTTTATGCAGTGTAACAATGATGCTTAATCAAATTGTGTTTTAAATAGTAATTGTTTTAATTATTCCTAAAATTAATAAGTACCTTTTAATAAACTAAAATATTACCGTTTAATAAAATAAAAATTTAGTTAGTACCTTTTAATAAAAATTAGACATATAAATATCACTTGGCGTATTTCAAATATTACGCGAGCAAAGCCGCGGGATTTGCTAGTAATACAATATAATAACATTAGTAGCGGACTTCGGACGCCGCATCTGTCGCACATTGTTAAAGACAGTTTATTAGTTACACATTTCATTTAATTAAAAGGAGATTTTTAAACTTTGATATGGAATTAGGATATTTTTCCACTATAGGGACCTTGGCATTTTTTAAAAATCTTGGCGCAATTCGGACTTCTGTACCTGAGATATGTTGCCAAATGATATAAACAACTACGAAAACAAACCTGATGAACTTTTATGTTATTTATACGTATTTATATACATATAAACATTTTATTTATACATGTATAAAATATTATTTTTCATATGCAGATTATTTATGTTGGTATATAAAAATAAATATACGGGTTCCTTACATTAAATAAATAGTATACATATGGAAAAAATTGCTTGTGTATATGACACAGTAAAAAGGTTGCCAGAAAATATATTATCAAATTTCTTTTCTCGTCAAGGCTATTTTCTGTATTTCGGCAAAGCTACTATATCGGAAACGTACCGGATTGCGGTTATATTTTGTTAAATGTTTTATTGTTTTAATATCGTAAATATAACATAACCTATACTGATTAAAATTTTTAGGTACATTCATTTTTTCTATTTAACAAACATCTTTGGAAAAGCATATATATAAAATGTTATTCTGCTTGAAATCACGTGACCGCCTTCAAAGCTCTGTAATCGAGTTTTGGCGACCAACATTGGCACAATTGAATGTGTAGGAACTGTTAACGGCCAAATGAACACTCCCTGTTTGAAGGGTTTAGAGACGGAATTTCTGTGTTTTCCGATTTTTCTGGTTAATTGTGCTACAAACCCGACTTACTTGTGAAATTTCATAATTCTACGACTTTTAGAAGTACCTTAGTTATTTGATGATGCGAAATGAGTCAGTGACAAAAAAGCGCTTTTTCGGAATTTAATATTTCGAAAACTACTAAATATAGAAACATGAAATCGTGGAACCATAGTTCAGTTTGACCATACGAACATGTGTATAAAAGAAAAATTTCTATATCTCTCCCTAAAATGACGTTATGAGGGGGTGAAAAGTATGCCGAAATGGTTCAGGAAAAGTTAGCTTACGGCTGGTGCGAACTTGGCGGACGCACTGCCGTGCTCCAAAATTTTAAAGTACATATGGGGGAGATTTTATCAATTTCAGTAGTTGGTTAAGATTTTAACACTTTACTGTTTACAGAACAGAAGGAAGAGGGATCAATTATGTATATTTAATTTGATAGTTATATGAATATATTTCTTAAATGAAAAAGAGATCTTGGAATTTTGAAACTTTATTGACCAAATTTTCTTTTTGAACGATTTTGTAAAACACGGGAAATTTATTCTTTTCGAATTAAACCATAGCGAACAAAGTAAAATAATAATAATAATAATAATAATAATAATAATATAAATAATAATAAACATTCTTAAAAACTTTAACAGCTAAAAAAATAACTAATGCAGAAACAATAACTACCTGTGTTTCAGCATTTTCTGAAAAGCGCTAAAAAGTGCAATTTTTTAAATAAATTATGACAGGAATAACATAAATTTTTTAAATAAATTATGACAGGAATAACATAAACAAGCAAATATTTGCTTGCTAAAGTCGCAGGATTTGAGGAGGTACGGTTTCCTTAAAATGCATTGAGTCTGGCCGGGAGTGAAGAAACACCTTCGTCAAATATTTGAGAGTTTAAAGTCACGTGATTTTGATACGAAATGATTGTCAAAAACAACGAAATATAGCTCGAGGACTGCTGAATCGTCAAAATTGAGAGTTTTATTTCTGAGCGTGCAGGGATCCAGCTTAGACTTATTTACGCTCCACCCTGGGGTCTGCCCGACACGCAGGGGCTAGAAGGCAGAAACTCAGCAGAGTCAGAAGGGGAAGGCACCTATCTTTTACAACAAAAAAAGAAAAGAAAACCTTATTCAAATTAAAATTAATTTACAAACTGTGGCCGAAGTCAGTTTGATGCAAATAGTGTGACAAAGGGGCAGCATAATCAGTAGTTCTGGAAAATTGAAAATAAATTTAGGGTACCAATCGAAAGATAATTTACTGTTATACTCCGAGTTCAACGATAGCAAGTTAAATTCAGTTAATTACAATTAATATTCTCTGTGTCAAAAGAATTTTCAATTTCTTCACACAAGCAATTTTCCAATAGATTAATTATTAAGAGATTAATATTTTAATTTTACTACAAGTACTCTTAAAACCGAAAGATTTAATCTGCACAATTTTGGGCCATCAATATACTAAATATTAGTGCAATAAGTTAATTCAATATTTGATTTCAATCTGTACAAGTTTAGACACAAATTTTGAATACTAGTAAATAGGCACTATTTTTTAACGCGAACATTATGAACACGATTGCTGAATGCGAACCTTATTAACACAATTTTTGAATAAAAATATTATAAAACAATTTTGGTAGTAAATATAAAAACACTGTTTTTGAGTGCTAACTTTTAACATTTAGTGCATTAAATACAAATAGTAAATCAAAAATATACAATGTAAGTATTATGGGATATAAATAATACTTATAGAAATACATTTATGGAATGTTAAAAACAATTTTTACTCATAAGTTTCAGTAAAAAAAAAAGTTTCCCCCCCCCCCCCATTCCCTCTGTAACTTGTGATTTATTTATAAAATTTGCAGTGAGCTTCACAATAAGGTTAGGACATACTATTTACAATTTTACACATTAATTAATTGTTAAAAAAGAAATAAACAAAAGAGGCAGGAACAGAATAAACATAATATTATTACAGGACAGCTAAGTCTTTAACCAATTTGAAAATTTTGTTAACCTTTGCCAGTAACGGGGGCCGAGAAAGAATATCAATAAGAATAAGATAAGAATATCAAGTTAATATTTAGGTGGGGAATGTCATCAATGTTCAACTCTTTCCTCCTGTAAACGACGTCCTTTAAAAATCCCTAAAGGGAAAAGTCCAGCGGAGTTATATGAATAATTCTGGGTTGCCAAGGGATTAATCTGTAAACCGCAACGGTCGTCCAATAGCTTCAGGTGAACGAGCGTAACACTCTTGCTTTTCGATGGATTAAACTCAGTAAATTTCTTTTTTAAATATGTCCGGTGACGTTTCTATATTTATTAGCCATCGATATGCTATTTCTTTCATGCAACAATTAACATTCCAGCAGCGGGCGACTTTTTCAGTGGGTTACTTTTTTTTAAAATTAAGATTGATTAGCACCACTTTTTAGGTAGATTTCGTAAGAAATACTACCTATTGCAGTCGTTACCATGGTGCGACTTTTGAAAAATAACTTCATAACTTTTCATTATAGGACCCCAGGAACCCAAAACCACCCCCACCTAAAAAGTTTATATATATATATATATATATATGTATGTATGTACTAAATTTTGTCCGCACGATAAAAGTCTCAATGATGCACGGATCGTCTTCAAACTCGCCAACAACTTTTGGATGGTTAATATCTCGGCGGGGACTGAAAATGGGCAAAATCGCACAAGGAATGGAAATGGGGAGGGTACAAAATTTTGAATACCGTCTTAACATGATTCTGATAAAACCAGCTCTTACACAACAATGACAGGAAAAAATAAACATTTTTCGTTATAGCAGTTGCCAACAATTAAAAAAAAGCAATAAAATTCTCACCACAACAATTGCTTTTCTATTGCAAGATTTTCACGTGAAAATTTAAATTAAGTAAACAGTTTGACGAATTGAAAACAAATTGAATATTGCGTCATAAGTTTTCTAGAGCAAGATGCCCGCATGAAAACTCAAAATGAAATAAATAGTTTGACGAATAAAAAAATAAATAAATATTGCGTCATATTGGAAATATAATGGACATCAGCAAGTGAATATGTAACGTCATGTGAGTTTGAAGAAACGTATTAAAACATGATAAAAGTCCGACTATGGAAATATTAACATATTTTAACACTTTGAGGCTCTCTGAATTTACTTTAGCCATTTTTAAACCTATTCCATATACATGCGTGTGTGTATTGGTATATATTAGAATTTTCACAAAATGCTTGGCTCCCTAGAGCTCATTCTTAGTGAAGGAAGTGGGTTTATCTCTAATCTTGATTTAAGTTTTGTTGGTGAATTTAGTACTTAACTTCTAAATCTACCTCCTCCTGTAGGCCCGAGACGGCAGGGATTTTTTGAAATAGAAATAGTCACTTTATTTAATTACAGATTAAATAATGCGAGAATAAGCTGAATTATTAAATATATGGAAATCTATATGCAAGAGAACATCAAATTCACCTTAATATGTTAAATTAAAGCATGAATACTTTAAATGATTCACAGCTTTATTACTAAAATAGGTGTAAAAACAGTTAAAACCAATTTTCAGATGTCAAAAATAAAATTTTTCCCGAGCGCTTTTGACCAAGCCCTGGTCATCATCAATGGGGTGACAATGAGAAGAAGATTAGCAAACCTGCGGGATGTATACGGGTTTAAATATTGCAGTGCGAAAACCAAAACTTTTAATTTAATAAGCCGAATTATACGCTTTTAAAAAAATGGTGGGAATCAAGCAATCTGAATTTTAAAAAAGTACCCCACTGGAACGCAAAAATAGCGTTTCGCGCGGCTGGAGAGTGAAAGTGTTGTCTTTAAAAAATAACGTTACGTTACATAAGCTAGCCGTAAAACGAAGTAGATGTATAATTGTACTGTTAAATACTGATAATATTTACTGCAATTTTTTTAACTTCTAAGAATTGCTCATTTTCAATTTTTACACTGTCGTATATGAAAAAAAATACTTTTAAATGCAATTTATTTGAAAACTGTATCTCAATTTATATTTGAGATAATCATTTTTTTGTAGTTTTTAAAACCATTTCTGTAATGGTGGCAACAAAAGTGCTCCATTTCTGTAGAACGTAAAGGGAAAATGGTTAAATAGTAGATTACTATATCTTTTGCACTTAAAAAAAAATACGGCCAATTTTCCTGTAGGAATCGGAAAAATAGTTGGCCTTATCGTAACGGAAAAATGTCCGACCCAGGTCAGAATAAATTCCGTAAAATACTGTTTTATTGACTATTTCCCTTTTTTTACGTATTTTATTCCGAGCTGGGTCGGAAAATGTTTCGGTGCGATAAGGGCAACTATTTTTCCGATTCCTACAGGAAAACTGGTCGGATTTTTTTTTTACAGTGTGTTGTCCTTTTCTCATAACAACTGAAAAAAAATGTAATTAAAATACTGTAAAAAAAAATTCGAGCAGTTTTCCTGTAAGAATCGAAAAAATAGTTGCCCTTATCGTACCGGAAAAATTTCCGACCCAGCTCGGAATAAAATACGTAAAAAATAGGAAATAGTCAATAAAACGATATTTTACGGATTTTATTCCGATCTGGGTCGGAATTTTTTCCGGTACGATAAGGGCAAATATTTTTCCGATTCCTACAGGAAAACTGGTCGTATTTTTTTTACAGGTTACGCCAAGAATATCGTCCGGTATAAAAATGTATTTTAAAGTATAAGGGGGAGTGGGGAGGGTTGACACATTTTTTACAAAGTGATTTTTTAATTTTTTAATATTGAACCTAGAATAAAGTTTCATATTTCATTTTATTCGTTATACAATCAGTTATCAAAATAAAATTGCGACATAAGTATACTATATAAGAAGCATGAAAAATCATTGATTTTAAGCATGATAAAATAGTGGGTCAATGCTCCCCACCTATGGGAGGCTTGACCCACTTTATTTTATATTGAAATATTTGTTAAACATGATGCTACATGGGTTAATTTTTGTTTAAAAGTATTTTGGAAAATGTGGTGTGTAAACAAACTTGCTTAGACGGAATTCAAGGCACAGGAGAAAAATTCTGTTTTAAAACCCCACTTTTTGTGACACTTGACCTGGCAACACTAGTTGCCAGATAATTTGGCTTTATCTTTCTGGAGTTCATTTTGATGAAATTTGTCTACATACCTACCTAAAGTTGTTTTGATCGATGTTATTTTCTTCTGCAGTGGAAAGAATACCGAGCATTTCTTAAGGATGCTACTTTCATCCTTTTTAGTCTTTTTTTTCCATTATTTCTATTTTCCTGCTCTGGGTACTATTTAAATGAAATAAAAGTTCCTATTTATTTTCCAATTTATATTTCATAAATTTTATTCTTGCTTCTATAGCAATTTTCACATCTTCATTTAATCAGTTTTAAACATTTACTTTTCGATCACCCCATTCTATTGTAGCTTTACAGAATAAATTTACATTTTTAAAGAAATATAACCATTAACCCTTCATTATGTACAGTGTGGAATAAAAAGATTTCCAAAAACACTTAATTAAAGAGCTTTGTCCATCTGGTCAACCCTAACCACATTGATTGGATCAAGCCTCCATACATAGCCACTGTTTAAATTATAGCACATGGTTATGTTTAGCCTAATTTACTCTACAATCGTTATGCCTGGAATGAAAGCTCACTATTTCTACATTAATTAAAACCTCTTTACATAAATTTCTATAACATATTTTATCGCAGAAAATCTAACAAAATGTTTCTAAAAAATAAACTTTTTAAGCTGAAAACTCTTCACAATTGACTTTTCCACACCTGTTTTAATTATCTTCTTGAAACAAAGACTATTATTTGAGCATTTCTGTAGCTTTGGTTGCCACCTATTGACAAAGCTCTCAAATTCTTTTAAATATGTAAACTGAAGGGTTGGTAAAGCCTCCCCTATGGTCAACCCTCCCAATCTCCCCTATATGTGTGACTTTTTTCTCCGCATATACTAAATTCTGAAAAAGCAGAATTCCTGTTTTCTAGTATTTTTTTTTTTTTTTTTTTTTTTTTTTTTTTTTTTTTGCTGGTCCTTCCATGTGACGGTCGAGCGGAACGTCGAGATCCGCGAATTCTGATAATAAAAAAAAATCTATGAGTTATTCTATGCATATATGCCATAATTTTTCTTATATATTAATTTATGACTTATTAAACATTTAAACCCCTGTATGTTTTGATAAATTGATAAAAATAATTAATTGATATCTACTAATAAATATTCACTGCATAAAATTAAAGATACATTAATTTTAAAAGTGCGTTTGTGATTATTTGAAAATAAAACCTCAAAATTCTTATTTATCCTATCAAATTTAAACAAAGTGGAAGCTTTAACATTTCAAGTGATATAAATTAGAAAATGCTGGCTAATTTTGCAATTAGATTTAGCAATTTCCCTTCATCAAATCCAGCTAACTTCATTAAATAAAGTTTAAATTGCTTTAGTTTCTTTATTTTCGGATGGATGTTTCCAATATCTTTAAAATTCAAATTTCTTAGTTCAAACGATTTGAGATGGTACGTTAGTCAAAAGGAGATATTTTCAAATGTAATAAATTCTTCAATTTTCTAGGTTAAAAATATTTTTAGTTTAAGTTGCTTTTAAAAGTTAGAATTAGTGATGAAAAAATTAGCTTTGCTATGTGATTGTAAGAGGAAAATTCGATAAATAAGTTATTAAAATATATTTAGATGTAAATTAAAAAAGCTAAATCTAATTTATTATTCAATATATACAGGGTGTTCACTCTCAACGGTGTCCAATGTCTAATTCGTAAACCGTTAGGGATAGGCATACAGTTCGAATTACAAAAATGTTTTAAATGTGGTCAAGAATTATATTTAAAATCAATTTGAATCAATAAAAAAATTCTTAAAAAATTTCGAAAGTTAAACTTTTATATGGTCCCCGGTCATATATGTTATAATTAGTAAGATTATCCTATTACACTAAGAAGTAAGACAAAAAAGTCCCATTCTTCTATGATTAAAACTGACCGAGTAATAGCTGTTTAAAGTTGAAGCATCTTTTATGCTGCGAAATAGGGTCCATTTACAAATCTAATAGATACACATATAATCGTCAGATATTAAAAAATTAATCGATGAGAGTAAATTTAACCTTACAGCATAAACTTAAAATCTTTTTTACATTCTGACATATTAAAGGAAACTTGTACTAAAAATATATGTTAAAAAATAACAGAATTTTTGTTAAATGAAATGATGAAAAACAAGAGTCGGAATTCTTTACAAAATGATAAAAATTTAAAATGCTATTAGATAATCTAATTGAAAATATAAATAATAAAATTTAAAGTTATCTTAAAACTTGCTCAAAATGACTCCCTTCGACTTCAATACACAGATATACACGAAAAATAAATCCTTCTAATACTTTAAGCACTTTGTGTACAATCCCTTGAAGCATGACTGAACTCATCTGTATTCAGATGCAGAAAATTTGCATTTTTTTTTTTTTGTCCCACTTGTTAGTGTAATAGGAAATTTTTACTAATCTTACATATAGGACCAGCGTCATATAAAAATTTAAATTTCGTAACTTTATAAGCGATGTTTTTTTAGAACAAAACGACTTTTTAAACTATTTTTTACATCATTTAAAACATTTTTGTAACTGGAACTATAGGCCTATGACTAAAGGTTTATATATTAACAATTGGAAACCGTTGAGAGTGGACAACCTGTATAAATGCATACCGATTATTCCAATAAAATGTGGTAATTTCAAAGGTCAAATCTATACGAAAAATTGTAATGCTTCCACCACTACCTCCAAATAAAAAGCTTCACTGTCAATTTCTTTAACGTATACACTAGAAACATACCATAGCCATATACCGGGTGTCCCAAAAAGGACTGACTGATTTTAAAATTCAATAACTTGCAAACGGTGACAGATATTAAAAAAATTCTTGCAGGAGGGTTATGCATAAGGTCAAAAGTTTTATTACAGTTATTTTCAATTTTAGTTCGGTTTACAAACAATAGATGGCGCTGTAAGCAATAGTCGCTAAATACAGGCTCGATTTCTAGTCCTTTCTCTTGTTCCATGCTGAAAAAGGAGATGGAAATGTATTATCCGGGCCACGAAGAACCAAAAATCGAGCCTGAATTCAGCGTCTATTGATCGCAGCGCCATCTATTGTTTGTAATTCGAACTAAAATTGAAAATCACTGTAAAAAAACTTTTGACCTTATGCAGAACCCTCCTGCAAGAATTTTTTAAATATCTGTCACCGTTTGCAAGTTATTGAATTTTAAAATCAGTCAGTCCTTTTTGGGACACCCGGTATATACATATATATGCAAGCCAATCCTTATAACTGAGATTAATAATGTGGCAATCAAAGTTCAATAAATGTATCCAACACAGCAAAAAGTGCAAGATTTGAACCTGAGCTATAAGCGCAAATGTTCCGCTGTTAAGCTACGCGAATGACACAATGCAGTCACGTATTGGTATCATAATATCTGCATGTTCTCGTTGGTAATTCTGTGGATTCGCAGATCTGATGATAGCAACAAATGTATAAACTGTGTCATGAGAGATATAATTTCGTTGTCTCAGTATAAGAGCTTTAGCTCGTATAGGTAAGGTCAGAGATTTGAATCCTGCCCATTTTTGGGGAAATTTATTCAACTTTGATGTCCATATAATTAATCATGAAGATAATTAAAAAGCAGTAAAAGCTCATAAAGTAGTAAAAGCATTAAAAAGCAGTTAGCTCAGCCTTGCTTTTTCCAGCATGCTGTTCCCTTTTCACTATTTTGCACTGAAGAAGAATCTCGCTAGTAGATTCGAAACAGCTGTTTGCTCCTTTTTCACGCATTATTTTATTCACGCATTATTTATTATTTATATTTATTCAACTTTGATCTCCATATAATTAATCATGAAGATAATTAAAAAGCAGTAAAAGCTCATAAAGTAGTAAAAGCATTAAAAAGCAGTTAGCTCAGCCTTTCTTTTTCTAGCATACTGTTCCCTTTTCACTATCTTGCACTGAAGAAGAATCTCGCTAGTAGATTCGAAACAGCTGTTTGCTGCTTTTTCACGCATTATTTTATTCACGCATTATTTTATTCACGCATTATTTTATTCACGCATTATTTATTATTTATATTTATTCAACTTTGATCTCCATATAATTAATCATGAAGATAATTAAAAAGCAGTAAAAGCTCATAAAGTAGTAAAAGCATTAAAAAGCAGTTAGCTCAGCCTTCTTTTTCTAGCATGCTGTTCCCTTTTCACTATCTTGCACTGAAGAAGAATCTCGCTAGTAGATTCGAAACAACTGTTTGCTGCTTTTTCACGCATTATTTTATTCACGCATTATTTATTATTTATATTTATTCAACTTTGATCTCCATATAATTAATCATGAAGATAATTAAAAAGCAGTAAAAGCCTCATAAAGTAGTAAAAGCATTAAAAAGCAGTTAGCTCAGCTTTTCTTTTTCTAGCATGCTGTTTCCTTTTCATTATCTTGCACCGAAGAAGAATCTCGCTAGCAGATTCGAAACAGCTGTTTGCTGCTTTTTCACTCATTATTTATTATTTATATTTATTCAACTTTGATCTTCATATAATTAATCATGAAGATAATTAAAAAGCAGTAAAAGCTCATAAAGTAGTAAAAGCATTAAAAAGCAGCAATGTTTTTCTTCCCTTTTGTTGCAACCCCCATAATTTTTCCATGTTAATGTTTTTTTCCACGGAATTATAACTGCGAAAGTGTTTTCTTGTATATATTTATTGTAAATCGAAATACATTCATGTATTTTAAGTTATGTGTGAATGAAACCATGAAAAACTTTTTTATCTATTTCAATTTAAATAAAGATAAATTTATTGCATTTAAACTGATAAGAATGAAAAATACTTATTCATTTTACAATTAGATTTAGAATTGAGTATTCTTCACTAGAAGAAACTTAAATTAGTTTAGTTCCAAACTGTTGTTTCCAATTTCTTTCGTATTCTAGTTCAAAAGATTAGTGATTTTACGTTAGTCAAAAGAAGTTGTATTCGAACACAATAAATTCTTGAATTTTCCCACAAGAAAATTTCTTAATTTAGTTTACTTTAAAAAATATATCATCAGCTAGATTGTTAAGAAAATGTTTATTTTCTGGCTTATCGTGGGATTGAATAGGGGATGTTAAATAAATTGCAATTAAAATATATTTAATCGTAAATGAAAGCAGATAAATTAATTCTTTATGTATTGCATACACTAGAATATTTAGATAACTTTGCAGCATATTAAGGAAAGTGTTGATAGACTTTAAGAGGATATAGAAAAAAAAACAAAAAAACAATCAATATTTGAGTAACAAACCAAGTCCAATAAATATAATCAGCCAAACACATAGCGTGCTTCATTTCATTCAGAATCCAATACATTGTTTTTATATTAGGTCACATAATTGTGAGGTTGCTTGATTAGAAAGTTAGCTTTCATTATTATTTTTAAGTAATATGCCAAGAAATTATACTTTTATAGATTTGTTTGTGTTTCAAAACAGACTGTGTTTCATGAAAAATATATCAGGTAGATTTTTTTATAAGTATATAAAGATTTTAAGAAATACTGTCAGAGGATGAGTAAATTCATATGCATGTACATATTTCCACTTAATTCCTCTTTACATTCCTCCGAATGTCGTACAAAGAATGCATGCCTCAAAAATGTTTATTACTAACTCAGGGGTCGCATTCTATAGGGAAACTTTTATTGTTCCTACCACTATTTTGGAAAATAAAATATCTTCATCGCACCTTATCTTTAGAATATATTAAATAAAATGCTCATGAAGGTAACTCATTAAGGGTTTCGGTAGGAACAATAAAAATTTTCCTATATAATGCGACTTCTACTAACTTCACAACATTAATAATTTTACACGATTTTAAGGTTATTTTGTTAATAATTGAGTTTTATTATTTAATCTATTCACTCCGTAAATGTACCAAATAAGTTGCAATTTATATTGAAGTTCATACAGTTTCCAGTACATGTATCTCGTGAGATCTCTGTACAATAAAAAATTGATCCGTAACATTTTAGCACAACAATTCTACATCTTACCTATTTGCATATTTTCGTAGAAAATTCGGAAAAGCTAAAAGCTATCCGAGTTTGGTACAAATTCGAAATTCGGTGAAATTCGTCACTGTTCGAGATCACGCCCTTCGTTGACCAGGCAGTGTTCGCGCCTGTTGCCACCAAACAGTGCCCATTTCCTCTTTTGAAGGTCCCTGTAAACCGGGCAGAAGGATCACCTGGCTAGCAACGACGACGCGACGTTCGAACCAAAGTCGGACCTTCTGATCGAAAACCAGTCCACCATGTCCATTCGTAACCGGTGCATTCTGCGCTAAGTGGCCGGATTAGAAGGCATTTTCGATATTAACTTTCAAATTATTGAGATTCGAGCATGAGCTTTACTGTGGATCTTGGGAGGAATGTTTTAACGTCCCTCCAGGTCGTGGGTAGCAAACTACGGTTTCTAAGCACTGTCAGCATTGCACAGGGAGAGGGTGCCTCTTTGCTCGAGACCCAGCTGCGATGATTCAAACTTTTGACCTGTATCGCGGCAGACAGACGTGCTGACCCCAATGCCACTGGGTTTCAAGGAATGAAAATTACAGAGGAAAACCCGTCTGAGCGGAAAGCTATTATCAAATTAACTGTTTTAAACAAGTTATCTTAAATAAGATGAAAATAATTTCAGGAAATCTACAAACCTAAATGCTGAAAAATGTGTGCTAAGAACTTTAAATTTCTTATGAAATAAAACATTCTAATATATACAGAAATAAAACTTTTCATGTAATAAGACATTGAATGAGAATGTAGATATTTCCGATTTGCTGAAAATTCTATATATCGGATTTGTGAACATTTTTTGTGTGATATTTTCCAACGTTTAATATATTTCAGACGATAATTCGAAAAAAGCGATGTTTCGATATTTGAAAAAAAAATTGCCATTTCTAGTAATGTTCAAATCCCGTTTCGGGTTTGGATGTTCGAAATGTGCAGTTTAACCTTTTTAAATGAAATCCCTGTCTGATGTGTAAACACTAACAACGGTCATATTTTTATTTCATTAATTATTTTTCAAACCTATTTTATCTATTTTAGAGTCATATTTTAACAGTTAATGACTTAACTAACAGCAAAAAAGAATATGGTTCAACAATATACAACCTGGGAAAAAGTACTAAGCTGCTACTAAATCTGCCGTAAATAATTATATAAAAATGAGACTGATAACAGACGATTAGTAATAACTTTTACTAATTATGGCTATACTTAAATTTTTCTAAAGAGCGTCATGTAAATATAGAAATTGTAACATAGGTTTAAAAATTTCAAAACTAATACGTAATGCTGGACTGGACAAGTAGTAATTTTTCCAACTGCATGTGTCTATTGCGGTACTGAAACCTAGAACCTTTTACTTATAAAAGCTTTTCTAATTGAGCTATCTGAACGACATCCCAGATAACACAATTCACTCAGACTACAGTTTGGTAATATACATATTTATTTATTTATTTTCCATTAACTAAATGCCACCAACTCTTTGAGAGGACTTACCTGGTGGGGAAGAAAAAAAGTGGAATCCCATGTGATCCTAAGGGGAAAATACTTATCCTTCTTGTTCATTCAAATTTGGAAATTTCAACAATATATTTTTTTTTTTTCAGCACGTACATAGGAATGTTCCTTATTCATCTGTAAGCTCCAAATTTTTATATATTTTTCCAGTTAACATAAGTTACAAACGAGTAAAGAATACTTTTTAAACCTTTCAATTTTTTTTTAAACTTTAACACAAATTTTAAAATTCTCATAACTATCTTTAAAATATTTTTTAGCTTGTAGAAGGATAAAGAAACTTCCTATCTACATGCTGAAAAAAAAATATTGTTGAAATTTGCAAATTTGAATGAACAAGAAGGATACGTATTTTTTCCCATAGCATAACATGGGATTTCACTTTTTTCGTCCATACCAGGTAAGTCCCTTTAAAGCACATATCACGATATATAACTTTCTGAAACTAATATATACAACTTTAGAAAGATTTTAATTATGCAATTAATTTAAATTTTAATTAAAGAAATATCATGTTCTATTTTTTCTGAAAATTTTACCTTTCGATACCAAACGGGAAGTCATTCATACGTAGTTTAGGAATTATGCAGGTTTAAGGGGGTCCGGGACAAAAAAAAATCTTAAAATTTTCTGAAAAATAATTTCTTGCATTAAAAATTCTGTTTTTTTTTTCTGCTTAAAATGGCTTTTAAATCATATTTCTACCTTAATTGGAATAGGAAATATTAATTTTTTCGTTTACGTTTGTTTTCAAAATCTAACTTTTCAGCAATGGTTGTCATAGCAACAACTACTTATGAAAATGCGTTTTTCTTTATGATAGTTTTTTTTCACCATTTCTCGTATTTAAATTGTTATAAGTCAAGAAATGTTAAAGATAAACGGCTCAAGCAATGATTCTCATAGCAACAACTTCCTATGAAAATGCGTTTTTCTTCATGGTAGGTTTTTTCCCCATTTCTTGTATTTAAATTGTTATAAGTCAAGAAATGTTAAAGATAAATGGTTCAAACTTGGAATATGTCTTTTCAAGTTAAATTACTTCAAATTGAGCTCAGCAAATTTGTAAAAAATATTTTGTTTTGAAAGTAGGATTTTTTTAAAGATACGACATATTTTAATATTTTTAATTTTTATTTAAATTAATATTTTTTAAAATGCTGAATCAAAATTAAAACTTATATATTTCTGTTTATTTAAATGAAAAAAAATTGAAATTCTACAAATAATATTTCGAGTTATTAACGATTGTAAATTACCGAACTTTTTTAATAAATTTTAAATTTAATTTTTTTTAAATATATGAGAAGTTTTATCATGTGATTTTGTTTACAAATGATATGGTTAACCATCACCAAAAATTTCAAAATTTTAACTCAATAAATAAAAATTATTTTAAAATGTGTCCCGGACCCTCTTAAAGTTTATAACTCTGAATGTATTTGTAAGCGTTTCAAAACAAAACTGCAATACGGGTAGTAATTTTGGAACTGTAAGTTTGGACTCGTATATTAAAGCTCCTACGAATCGATTTTTGTTAAAAAATGTACATGTTATAATTCATTTTCTTTTTCAAAATTAATTTTAAAACAAATAGATTTCCACAACAATGACAAAAAATTAACATCATTTACATCACAGGTATTGATACACCAATACTTGGCTCAACCTACAACGAAATATTTAAAAGTCTACCTTTTTAAGAGGCAGATAAGATCTATATATACAGGGTTGTTATAATTAAAGTTCTCCTATTCAGAAGGCTCTAGAGCCGGTTCTATGGCTCCAAACGAAACAAAATTTCACTAGTACGTAGTTGAAGAGATGCGCTCTGCGAAAATCGAAAAAAAAAATTAGTTACATTTTTCGTCAGTAGGTGGCGCTGCGCCAATATTTAAGGCGATGGTTGAAGATTCACTATATCAATTTCAGTCAGTCCAGAGGAAGCACAGAATTTTAAAAGTTTCCACAAACTTCGAGGAACTACGAATTGTTATAATTAAAGTTAACCTAATCAGACAGCTCTAGAACCTGACCTATGACTCCAAACAATACAGAAAAATGAATATAATTTCATGTGATGTAATCTTCATCAACAAAAATAAAACATGTCGCTCGGCAACGAGGAAATAACGAACAATAACATTACGCATGCTCAATGAATCCTCCACCATTTTCTATAACGCATTCCATTCTCAGACTTGTGCTTTCTACAGCATTACGTAAACTGTCCTGTGAGATTGAGCAAATATGAAGTCTAATACTGTCTTTCAGATCAGAGATTGTCTGACATCTGTCTTTAGATACAGAATCTTTCAAAAATCCCCACAACCAAAAATCGCATGGTTTTAGATCAGGCGTTCGTGGTGGCCAGACTGTTTGAAAATAACAACTTATGATGCGGTCTTCTGTAAAATGGCTTGTTAAGAAAGTCCAAACTGCTCTAGTAATGGGCGGTGTGCACCGTCTTGCATAAACATTTTTTGCATAAACATATTTTGAAGGCAGCCTCGCTGTTGCAGCTTGGGAATCAGAAAATTTTACAACATATTGAGATACCTTCTCCCATTTACGGAACATGTAATGGGTCTTACGAATAAAAGTCTTGCGAACGGTGAGAGCTACAGCTGTGCAAGTGAGGTAACGGTATAATAGAGCGACTACGCCCGATTTAATGAAAACAACAGCAGCGCCCCAAGTGGCGAAATTTGGAAGATAGCCACTGCAAATAGAAAATGAAAAGAGATATTTAGCAAAATATAGAGCAAAATTTACAGTTAGAAAGTTTTAAAGCATTAATTATTTAGTAGAAAACGACATGTGGTTTACATGGATGAGATAAATCTTCGCGTGTATACCCAAAATTGTCCGAAGTTGATGCACTCCATTTTGTGTAAACGTTTGAATGGATTAGCAAGAAGTATGAAGAAACACGCACAATTTATGCAATAAATACGTACTTATCTTAATACACTTTGATAACATCCCACAAAAAAAAACTAAAAAGAAAACTCTCACAGTGATAAAAAGTTAATATACAGTATGTTCGAAAAGTTCGCCTTGCTCTCGATACACATTTGTATTCGTGAGAGTTATTCTGCATGCGCATTTCTCAGCATGGAACGTCTATTGCAAGACTCTAAAATACAACGACGTAGATTTAACCCTCTTAAGGGTGGTGGCTAGACGGCCTAGTCACCTAATTTTAATTCCAAAACTGACAAATGGTACCAAGAATATTTTAATAAAATTTTGCTTTTGTAATGAAAGTGCAAATTAGCGGGTTTTAGTTTTCTAAGTAAATCGTTTTAATATTCTGGTGTCAGTCAATTATTCCATCAGTTTACGAACAGAATTCGTCTGCCCCTGAAAGGGTTAATCTAAAATTTTAAATGCATTGAAATTAAATTTTTACAGACGTTGCAGCACAGTACAACGTCACAATTTGCAATTGTGCACTGCTATATTTCCGGAATGTGAATACGTAAAGTAGAATCGTCGCTCATCGATTTCGGACATTTTGGGATATGCAGGCGACGATTTATCTTATCCGTGTGAACCAAATGTCGTTTCGTACTAATTAATTGATGCTCTAAAACTTTCTAATTGAAAAACAATTCTCTACCTCTTTTCGTTTTTGATTTGCAATGGCTATCTTCCAAATTTCGCCACTAGGGGCGCTGCTGTCATCTAGGTCGGGCGTAGTCACTTTACTCTACCGTTACCTCACTTGCATAACTGTAGCTCTCGCCGTTCGCAAGTATTTTCAGGTTAGAGGGACTTTCCTTTGCACCCTGTATACTATACAGCTATACCCAACCCTACGTTGTATAGTTTTTACAAAGTCTTAGTATTCTTTTAGCAACGGTATTTTTTTTTAATAATACACTTACTAATTTGTATATTTTTGTACGGAACCCTCTGTGCGCGAGTAATATTCGCACTTGACCGTTTATTTAATGACAATCCGCATAGATTTTTAAAAAAGATAAACATTTGGGGTTGTTTATCTTTTAAATATTCTCCTTAAGTAATATTTAAATTCAGATTTCTGCATAAATCTAAATGTAGAATATTTATATTCATGTACATAACTTAATTTAATGGTGAACAAACAAATGTTGAGCAAGCACAATCACATTACAAATGAAAATAAGTACTCAACTGGAATCGAAAACTTTGATAACATGCTATTAAATCGTACTTAACTCGACACATTTTGCTTTAATCGAGAATCAATGCTTAAAATGTCATTATCCTATACTAATATGAATATTATTATTTTATGTATAGCGCATTTATATGTAAAGCTCATTCTTTTAGTATTGATTTGGAATTCTTTGTGTGTAGAAATTATTAAAATAATGGAATATTTATTATGTAAAACCTTTGTATCATAACAATATTTATACAATGGCAATTATTATATTATAAATAATGCATGAGATATCCAACAATAAGCTAGTTTTAATACTGCATTAATCGAGACATAGCGTAAAATGTTTTAAACTGCATGTTAATTGTCATTAGGATTGCCTTTTTTGTGTACTAATTAAAAATATTTTATATTATCTATAGTCATTTACACTAAATATATTTTCTGTAATATTAAACTTAATAAAAAACAGATTAAGTTGTTTGATTTTGAAAAGGAATATTATCCTCTCATGTTTTACGATAAAAAGCACTCCATGGTAAATGGAACGAAAAAAAGCTCATCGAGCAATAAATTAGAAACCTTTTCCAGGCATCTTTCTAATACATTATAATGTAGCCTTTTGTTTAAAAACTATAATTCATCCAGGAATATAGTTCGAAATGCTCAGAAAATACATCACATGCAGAAGACGACAAACCCTCACGATTAGAAAACGCAAGGCCAGCACATAGGATGCTGATTGCGTTTCAATCTCTGTTCTAAATAGTCCCACATATTTCCAATGGAGTTAATATCATGCAGCATAGCGGGTGTGTCAAGAAGAGGTAGTGTACATGAGTGTTCATCAAACCAGTAAAGTATGGATGCAGCCCTTTGAAGTATGCCGTTGTCTTGGCAAATAACAGTGTCTATATAGAAAACGTTTCAAGTTCTTTATATATTGAATATAGGTAACATCTCATCATCGCGAATATTGAAATAAGCAGCCTTTTCCATATTAACCGTCGCCGTAATCATTGCGTAAAGAAACAGTACAATAACTTACCCAAACTGTCACAGGACCATCTTCGACATTTACTATATCCTTCATACTGTATGTTAAATGATGCTGTTGGCCGTCGGTATATTCGATTCCTTGCATCATTGGAAGAAAGGCTCAATTGCAATTTTCGAAACACGCTACACGTCTCTAATCAATTACTGTTCAAGTTCTTAGTTCCTTGTGACATGTAATATTTTGTGTGACTCCGAGGTAGCAGTCTCTAAATGTTCATTGCAAGAAGTTTCTTTTGAAAATTTCTCTTGATAAGAAAATTGTGATGATATTTGCTCTACTGATTGCAGCAATTCCTGTCAGAATTAAGATCGATTTTCATAGAGAAAGTAATTATTTCCGGTCCGTCTGTGTTAGCATCTATATCCTGTCGCAGTTTTCGGTCATGATTCATCGCCATGGACGGTACATTCCTTTTTCAAGAAACGTTTAGCTATCTGCTTTGATACACCAAAAATTGAACATCTTCACTCATTACGTGATCGTGGACACGCAGAGCATCTTTACCTAAAACTGCTGCTGAGGTCTGGCCAAATAGAGGGTGGAGGGGAAGAATTTCTAAAATCACTGAAATATGTGTTTAATTATTTTTTTAACAAGTTTGGTATCCTGAATTTCTCCCTCTTACCGAAAACATTTGCTGAAATATGGGAAAATGTTCTAAAATTTTCGATCCCCCTTTAACCCTCTTAGAGGAGAGAGAATTTTCAAAATTGCTGAAATAAGCGTTTCACTATTTTTTAGTAGATTTATTTTCTGGCACTTAAGCTCCTGCATAAAACTGCAACTGAGATATCCCAAATATTCTAAATTTTCAAACCCCCCTTTAACCCCCGAAGGAGTTTGTATTTCTAAAATTGCTGAAATACGTGTTTTATTATTCTTTTAGCACATTTAACTTCTGGAATTTCACTCTCCTACCTAAAACTGCTGCTGCGATATAGCCAGATATTCAATAATTTTCGACCGCTCTCCCCGTTCATCCCCCTGAGGGGGCGTGGAATTTTCAAAAATCCTTTTTTAGTGCACGCTCATGTCATAAGAAGTATTTTCCCACAATTTTCATGCTTCTAGGTTCAGTAGTTTGGGCTGTGCGTTTATTATGAGTCAGTCAGGACAAACTCATTTATATATATTTAGATAGATGTAATTAAAAAGTTTTGCCAGAACATTTGGTTTTTCGCAATTTGGAGATGTTGCACTAATATGGGAGAAAATATTTATTGTTAAAAATCTTAAAATAAAGCTAATATTTCTACAATATTTGAGTTTTATTGCTAGTATTTCGAATCCAAAGCCAACACTTTTGGACAGCAATATTTAATTCTTAATATTCCTTATGAAATGAGGCATTGTAATATTACCTTTTGATGCAAACATATTCTGAATAAACTATTTTTTTTTTCTTGTCAAACTAACGCCTGACTAACGTGACACTGTTAGTCACTTGATGAGCAGAGTTGATAATTAGTTGCTCTCGAGACTATAATTGGAAATTTTTACTCATTTATTCGAGAAAACGAAGGTCTAATTCCATATATTTCAAGTGAAATTCCAGTATTTAACTACCATTACTCGCTTTGTTTTGTACTCCAATACAACTATTACGTATTCTATGTATTGTTAAAAATGATGTGTCCGTTCAACTTTAAAACAAATGCAACAAATATAAGTATATTTTTAACTTTTCAATTATGTAATGCCTGTACGTTTTCCGATGTATGAAATTTAAACGGGCGATTATCTAATGGATAATTGTAATAAACAGTGTAAATTTGATTGTTTTAAATGGATTATAGAATCTCAAATTAAAATTTTTAATAAAAATTAAAAGAAAATGTAAGCATTTTTTAATTAAAAAAATCAAAAGTATACTTCATATACAAAAATATAATTACCGAAGAAACTACTTTGCGTTTAGTCCTTAATAAAATTTTTCTTACATCAAACGCTGTGATAAAAATTTATGACTATTGATTAATAATATAGAGCAATACATAAAACCGTTTTTATTTTTCTCCTTCGCTAATTAAGAAAGTTTAGATATGCATTATTCATAATTGAAATTGGACATTTGGATAAGAACATTTTTTTTCACGAGATTTGGAATGCGCTTGTAAGCATATGACGGAAAATAGGAATTTGTTTGAAAAGGCGTCCAGATTATTATTACTATTTTTTTTTAACGTTTATAATTTAAAATGTTTATAAAATATACTTACACAAATTTTACTAGCATCAAAGTTGAAAAGTGTATTTTTGTTATACTCGATATAGTAAAATGGCGGCTAGCCAACTGATGAGAAGAAGCGCTTCGAAAACACAAGGTGAATCGGTGAACACTATCATAAAAATAACTAATGGTAGGCTTAAACTATTAGAACAATTTTAACGGGGTTTTATATTAATGTTTAAATACTTTAATTTTTTCATTCTTTTCTCAAATTTAATATTTTATCTTTAACAGATAAAAGCCTTTTTAATCTATTAGAATTTTAGAATTAGTTTTCGAAATATTAATTTTTTTCTAATTTTAAATAATTTTTTCTAATGATGGCAAGTAAAATTTTAATCATAACAGATATTTTTTTCATATTTTAGAAAAGGTTATTTTAAATTAATTTGGCGGCGAGTTTGGCATCGCTTGCATGCTAAGAAATGCTACAGGTTACTTTTATTCGTAATACCATTTGTATTTTGTTATCATTTTATTTAATACAAAACTTTCATTTAAAATTGAAACCTTTACTTCCTTCTTTTTTTTAAACGAAACGAAAAGAAAAATATTAGGCACAGATGTCATATACGCAACAGGGTACCTAATTGGCGCCAAAATGGCGTTTAATGCCTGACATGGTAACCCGGCTTTTATTGCTTATTTATTAATAAATGTTTATTTGAATTTATTTTCTTTTTATTTGCAAAATATGTTACAAATTCTTTTGTTATATAGTTATTAATTATTCTTTTTTATTTATTGTTATTTCATTTTAAAAATAACAGAAAATAATTAAAAAATGCATATGTAACAGGTATTTGAAAACGAGGTTTTCGTCAAATTGTCGTAAAAAAAAATCACGCCAAACCCGGTGCGTATGTGACAATGCAACAAATCATAAGATTTAATTTCCACTTCAAAGCAACGTTTTAATGTTATTACTTCTACCGTCGACCAATTTCGCCAAATTATATAAATAGCCAAATTATACAAATTGACATATTTTTTTTCTTTAAGTAACAAAAGAACAAATAAATTAGTAAACCTTAATAAAAATACCAATAAAACGTCGAAATAAATATCACTTGATGGCGTGAACATGTGTAACTTCCTTAAAGTCAAGTGAATGTGCCATTTACGATCAACCATTGCTGGCATTTAATGTTATAATTTGGCGACAGATTTTTGGTGGATGGGATAACCAAGTAGCACCGTTTTAATTTACCACTCGAAAAATAAAAAAAAAATGCTAACTGGCGAGTTAAATAAAAGCTATTGGTGAGATTTTCACCCGGCTAATATAAAATTACCAGGAATTCTTTGCGATAATAACGACTTTTATGTAGTTTTATTCGAAAAAATAATTTTGATTCTTTAATCCAAATGGAAACCTTTCTTATGAAAAGCGAAGGAATCAGCCCGTCTTTTATAGCAGTTACATGACTTGGACTATTATAATAGAAACGAAATAATGGCGATACAATAATATTCGGCGACTTATCACACCTGTGGCTGGCTAACATTAAAACACCAAAATGGACGCCTAGATTATAAAAAGCGAAGGGATCCGCCTGGAGCTGTTGATGATAATCGCATGACTTCGGCTATTATTATAGAGATTGTTTTCAATTCTAAAAACAGCGTAAAGAATAATATTTCCAAACGATTAAAAATTTATTTACACATTACTATTAAAAACAGAAAAAAAATTAAAATTACTATTAAATGAGTACGTGTTAAAAGCAGGAACATGTTGAAAATTATGTCTTGAAAATTGTATTTACACGTGAATATTAAAACTGAAAGGAAACTTTAAAATAATAAATTAATTAATATGCGTTTAACCCTTTCACGGACAAGGCACTTCTATTTGCAAAATCTTGAAATCAGTGAATGGCACCAGAATTTAGAAACAAATTTCGAAATACAAAAGTGCTTTTGTTTACTTACTTAATAAAAGAGAAATTTTCATCCCAATATTCTGGTGCTAATGTGGCATTTAAGAATTAAAATTAAGTGGTTCAAAAATGAACCACCGCACTTGAAGGGGTTAAAGCAGCAAATTTTAGTAATTGTAGTAACTTTTATTATGTCAATCGTTTTATAACGCTGTTAAAAAAATACCGGTCGGCAAAGACTCTGTTTACTTAATTCTTTTTATTTTAGTTTCTTTTCAAATGTTTAACTGATCATCTTTAACCAAACATGAAAACAACCATTGGATGTCTTAACAGCAACTGATTCTACCTTAAAATCTTGCAATCAAAGGGAATTTAATGGAAAGCCGTTTACAGGGAGATCGCTACAGGTTTTTTCAGTATAATTCAATCTTCTGTAATCTTTATGAAACCGATCATATTAGCGTGCTTTTAGCTTCCGCAGTGTCTGAACGGGGGTTGACGAGCGTAGCTTGCAAGGGGCAGAGCCCCCTAGTGTAATATAAAGATATTTAAAATGTATTAAAAAAATCTTCAAATACGGTACAAAAATCCAGAGCGTTTTCAGCCGTTACAAGGCCGTCATCAGTGGGATTTAAATGGTGTTATTATTTTCTTTGTTCTTATTCGAGAATTGTCCAGAAGAAAACATTGCAATTTAAAGGTTTTACGTCCGATGAAATACTGGAAATGAATGCTCTCATCTGACGTACAGCCTTTAAACTGCAATGTTGTCTCCTGGACAATTCTCAAATAAGCACAAAGAAAATAATAACAACATATAAATCCCCCTGATGACGGCCTTGTAATGGCTGAAAACGTTCTGGGTTTTTGGAATGTACTTTATGATGATTTTAATGTATTTTAAGTATCTTTATATTATATGTATGCATCTCAAAATAATATTGGTACTCTTTTTTGTTTTGTTTTATATGTATTTTAATTAGTTGAACACATTCTGTATCCTGTTGACTTGTGCTCGACCAGACAACACCCTTTTTTGTAGTACACTACAAGTCTCCATAAACGTATTGTGCCACTCGCGGATTAAAGGTCTAGAAGTCTAGATGGTGGGTGACGTCCGTTTTGATTTCTGACTTCGTCTCTATGAACCAGGCGACACGTGTGTCTTTTCCTGTGGAGTAGCCATCGACACTTCTGGGTTTTACTGGGTCATAACTGAATGTAACAATTAACCTTTTTAATACAATTACAGTGAAAACACCTTTAACGGCCACCCCCAAACAATAAAAACCTCCGAACACCGGCCAAATGTTAATGGAACCAAACACGCATTAACATTATTATAAACCTCTAAATAAGGAATTCTGGACACCGGCCACTCAAAAGTCACGAGAAAAAAATTTGCAGCTCCTGGTACAATTTCATATTTATTTTAAAACAGAAATGTGAACCAGATCAAACAAAATTTACTTGATACGTGAACAAACTGACAATGAAGACATTAATAATAATGGGGAAAATTTATCTGGGAGCACGGCAGTGCGTCCGCCAAGTTCGCACAAGCCGTAAGCTACCTTTTCCTGAACCATTTCGGCATACTTTTCACCCCCTCATAACGTCGTTTTAGGGAGAGATATAAAATTTTTTTTTTATACACATGTTCGTATCGTCAAAGTGAACTAAGGTTCCACGATTTCATGTTTCTATATTTAGTAGTATTCTAAATATTAAATTCCGAAAAAGCGCTTTTTTGTCACTGACTCACTTCGCATCATCAAATAACTAAGGTACTTCTAAAAGCCGTAGAATTATGAAATTTCACATGTAAGTCGGGTTTGTAGCACAATTAACCAGAAAAATCTGAAAACACAGAATTTCCGCCTCTAAACCCTTCAAACAGGGGGTGTTCATTTGGCCGTAAACAGTTCCTTAACACATTCAATTGTGCCAATGTTTGTCGCAAAAACTCGATTACAGAATTTTGAAGGGGTTCACGTGATTTCAAGTAGAATAACATTTTATATATATATGCTTTTCCAAAGATGTTTGTTAAATAGAAAAAATGAATATACCTAAAAATTTTAATCAGTATATGTTATGATACATTTACGATATTAAAACAACAAAACATTTAACAAAATATAACCGCAATTCGGTACGTTTCCGATATAGTAGTCTTGGCGAAATACAGAAAATGGCCTTGACGAGAAAAGAAATTGGATAATAACGTATTTTCTGGCAACTTATTCACTGTGTCATATACACAAGCAATTTTTGCCATATGTATACAATTTATTTAATGTAAGGAACCGTTTATTTATTTTTATATACCAACATAAATAATTTGTATGTAAAAAATAATATTTTATACATGTATAAATAAAATGTTTATATGTATATAAATGCATATATAAAGAACATAAAAGTTCATCAGGTTTGTTTTTATAGTTCTTTATATCATTTGGCAACATATCTCAGTTTCTGAAGTCCGAATTGCGCCAAGATTTAAGAAAAAATGGCAAGGTCCCTATAGTGGAAAAATATCCTAATTCCATATGAAAGTTTAAAAATCTCCTTTTAATTAAATGAAATGTGTAACTAATAAACTGTCTTTAACGATGTGCGACAGATACGGCGTCCGAAGTCCGCTGCTAATGTTATTATATTGTATTATTAACCTACTTACTGTTAATTTATTGCTAATTTTAAATCTGTAAAAGAAATATCACAGTTATAGATAAGATATGTTGGTCGCCAAAACCCGATTACAGAAAATTAGCCTGAGTTATAAAGGTGTTACATGATTTCAAGCTGAATGAATTTTTATATGTTTTTACAAAAATCTTAATAACGCAAATCTTTCAGTTTATATGTGCCTCTTTCTATCTTTTACTTCCTTAAAACAAATTTTATAAAAGACCGGGAGGCGTCTGCACAGATCATCACGTCATCGAGTTTACGGCTGAAATTTTAGGATTAGTTAAATATCGATTAGCGTATTGAAATGTAACTGGTCTGCCAAGTCGTATCTTTGTGGAAACCACGTACAGACCCAATTTTACGGGTTAATTGGTGGATTTTCCATTGTGTTTTCCTGCACCCATTCCTCCATGTTTCCAAACTTTTGGATGCAGGAAAATACAATAGTAAACCTATCAGTTAACCACTAAAATTAGGTCTTCAAGTGGTTTCTACCAAGATATGACTTAGCAGACCAGTTGCATTTAAAATGCTAATCTAATTTTAACTAATCCTAAAATTTCAGCTGTAAACTCGATGATTTGATGGTGTGTGCAGACGCCTCCCGGTTTATTATAAATGTCGGAATTCTAATCTCAATAGCACTCTGGTCAATCTGGCAATTATCCCTACTATATATGGAACACTATTCCTTTAAGTGCGTTTTAGTGACGTTAATGAACTTATGCATATGCATCATACATATTATACATATGCATGTAATACGTAATACATTTGCATCATACATATTATAGGTATGTGTATAATACATAATACATATGCATCATTATGACGTCAGAATAACCAAATATTTCTTGTCGCCAAATTTGACAATTGACATGATATATTACAAAATTTGGCAAAAACTTTGCTAAATGTTGTCAAGCTTGGCGAATATTTGACGCTAGTGGCTATTTTTCAATGAGTTAATTATTAATAAAAGCCATCTATTTTTATTTTTCCGCATATCATCTGGATAGTTAAATGATATAACGTACTAATATTTCCAAAGTGCTAAACGTTTCGTCACTGCCCAAAACCTCTGCTATTGTTATTATATTGTACTGTTATTATACTTACTGTGACTATGTTGTTAATCTTTACACCGCTAAAACTTCTGTATCATATAAAGAGAATTTACGGAAACTATTAGAGCATTGAAACTGCCAGTTCTCCTTATGATTATTATAATTCTATAATATGTAACCTGTTAATCGATATGTACGTTAGAATGAATCTTCTATAACCCGGTTCCTCGCATTTTAGTTTTCAGGTTTCGAATAAAATGAGCTAAAATCTTAAAACCATGGCACATTGACTAATTCTTCACCAAGATCAGATGAGAAGAAGGAGAGATTTTCAAATGGATCATGGTAGTGAGCCGGTAGACCTTCTATTCTTCCGTAATCGTGTCTACTGAAAAGGTTAACGTGAAACAAAAAGATATTAGCATCAATATGGTTTAATGCAAATGCAGATATTGTCAAAGGATTTCATAAGAACCATTTCACTTGTACCCAGTCGTATCTATTAAAATACAACAATTGGCAGTGAGCCCAATTAGAAAAGATTACTTTATAGGATTAAAAATTTCCGCATTAGAGAACGAATCGTAACTGCTAAGGAAACATGCATAAGTGAGTTAAGAGGTATTTGTCACGAAAGATGAAATACATAACAACACAAAATATATGATGTGCTTCCATGATCGTAAAGAGTTCTTGATTTCTCTATCAAAAGCTTCCGATTTGGCGAAAGAAAGGGCAAGTAAATTAAATTATGAGTAACAGTTATATGATGCAACGTTTAACATGGAATTAATACGGTAAATACTGCTTGTTAGAGGCGGCTAGTACTTTAATATAAAAAGAAATAAAGTATAAATTTGTAAAGCACAATAAAATAAATTTAGGTATTTTTATGTTAGCCGGGCGCAAGTGGCAAATCGCCAAATACTGTTCCCAACTCCATTGTTCATATTGCATTCATTTCATTTAAAGATATATACTTTTCAATCATCTCATTTAAAATAGATGCATTTCCCTCATTTTATTTAATAGAATATTCAACATAGAAATAAGTATATAAATAAATAAGAAATAATAACATAAACCAAATTATTTTATTTGAAAATCAAAGCACTGTTTCTAATTTACACATGTGAGAAATGAAAAGTGCTATTGGCGAAAAAACAAAAGGCTAATGAGGAGATTTGCTTCGGCTAACATGAAAGTACCGAAATGTAAGTTTTTTCATATTAATATAGTTTAGAATAACAAACTTGAAAAAACATACAAAAAGTAGTGATATCCCAACAAAAAGTTTTCGCTAAAAAAAAAAAGCGCCAAGTTCTCCTTAATGTTTCGGCCAGAAAAAGTAGTGGATATCTGAAGTTCGCACAAGTTAAAAGCCAAACACATCAAATCTTTCATTGAAAATGGCTTCCTGCGACTTGGCCGTTAATGACATCGAGAGAGTTTTTAAAATTTTAAAATATGTACAAATGCCAACATCCCAACTACATTTTTTGATTATTTTAGGCATTTTGTGGCACAGAGTACAGAAATAAAGTACACATTTGAGAAAAGCATTTAAGCAACTTCAGTCTATTTAAATTCTTAGAAGTTGCAAATAAGAAAATACTTGTATTCAGGAAATAATATCCCTAATTGCTAAAACATAATTAGTATCAGCTTTTAACAGTTTATAAATCGAATACCTCTTAATGTATGCAAACAAACTATAATAAATGTTCAAACGAAAAAAATCTCTTTCGTCAATACACAAGATTTTAATATTATACAATAAATATAATGTAACATATTGTGAGATTGTGAAGTAAGTAAATTTTGTTTTATTTCTTGGGTTTTACGTTAATGACGTTAGCTTTAGACAGACCGGACAAAATGGCAATTAAACCACAAGTGGACTAAATGATCTGTAATCAAAACTAATGTCTGTTGAAACTGAATGGTCGTTATCAGAAATCTTTTACTTATAATGTCTTCTTGTGAATTTGCCTCTTTGCATTCTAATATTACTTTTAATATTTAAATAATACATAAATGCGTAATTTCCAATCATTAATTTTGAAACGCTGTAGATGGCATTAACGGCCAAGTCTCAGGAAACCATTTTCAATGAAAGATTTGGGATGTTTGGCTTTAAACTTGTGCGAACTTCAGATATCACTACTTTTTCTGGCCGAAACATTAAGGAGAACTTGGCACTTTTTTTTTTTTTTTTTGAAAACTTTTTGTTGGGATATAATATTCTTAGAGCGGCAGGCATAACTAACAAAAAGGCCAGCTTGTTTGTATCTCTGGTAAAAAATTTGGCAGTTACTGCCACATTTGATTCCATACAGCAAATGGAGGAAGATAGAAGAGAGGAAGAGGAAATAGATAATAGAATCCCGAAAATTTCATGTATTAACACATATACCGAAGATTTGAAGAACCTTCGTGAAATCCAAAATTTCTCATTAAATCATATTGATGATGAGTTGTATAGCAAATCATTTTTTTTTTTTTCTTTGGAGAGACATTTGCAGCAAAAAAAAACAAAAAAAAAAAACAAAAAAAAAAACAAAAAAAAAAACAAAGCAACTGAAAATCACTGATTTTCTTATTATATTAAAACAATAATGATTAATTAAAATGACTCTGTGTATTTCTATTTAAATTTATGTAATTTTGATTTTTTTAAAATGAAACCTCTGAATAACACCCACCTCTGAAGACCGGCCACTTTTCACCGGTCCAGCGGGTAATCGTTATTCAGAGGTTACACTGTATATCTTTCTAAATCGCTGTTATAGGTACACAAATCCGAAATTTGATGTCTTATTGCGTTTAAGTATTATGGAGAGTTCAAATTCTAATTCAAGTTTTAGAGTATAGTACAGTCGTGGAAAAAAGGTACTCATACCCTGCTGAATCTGCAACTAATTATAATAGAAGAAAGCTACTGGTACAAATCGATTGGAGATAAAGTCTACTTTTAAATGATGTATACCAAATTTGCTTAGAGTTCCATCTACAAATCAAAAACAGACCTAACTTTGTTTTTTTTTTCAATGGTAACACCCAATTTCGACAATATATTTTAAATCTTCAGCTCAAACTATGCCTTGAAACGAAATTTCTAGTCATTTGAATGATAAGTCTTTGTTAACTTACATTTTTACATTTTTATTAATATCGCCTGAAATTATAATCCTAATGTGATAATTTTGTATGAGATGATAATACTAAAAAACTCAAACATAAATACGTTGAATTTTTAATTTTAAAAATTTTATAATATGAATTATGAAATTGTTATTCGAAAAAAATATGAATTGCAATCGACAATTTTTTTTAATAGATTTATATTTATTATGTTCTGCTTTATCCAAATTCTCAATTTCTAATTTTTCTTTCAAGTAGTTTTCGAATTATCATTAAAAAACTTTAAGATGGTGGTTTAAGGGGCTGTTTATGATGTTAAAAGCATAAATTGAATTTGACAGATAATTTTAATGTGTGAAAATCATAATTTGAAAAAATATATTTTACTCAATTTATTGAAATATTTGAGCTGTGAATAGTCGAAACATATTAAGCGAGTGAAATGGTCATATTGGCAAAAAATAATATATCAACGGAAGTGACATAGTCATTATTGCCGAAACGTCAGTGAAGGCTTACTGTGGAGACACGAAAAGTTTTGGTTTCCGTTAGTCTGTCTGTCTGTTCCGCGATAACTGCCGTAAAAAGCATCCGATTATCTTAAAATTAAGGATGCATGTTGGTGAAATCCCCGGATTTAGCTGTATAGTTTTTGGTTAAATTTGGTTCATTCGTTCGGAATATATAGAACATTTTATTTTGCGACTTAATGCTTTCCTATAGCAATTCAGACGATTTTTCCATTTTCATTTGTTGAAAAGAAATGGCTCATATGATTAAAGGATTTAAATGCTAAATTAAGGATGATGAAATTTCCTAATTAGAACCATACATTATTCATAGTAGTTTGAAATTTTGTGTATACATTTGTCAGAGTTTTTAAATTCGGTGTATAACTTTTATGGAGGGATTTTATATATGTGTTTCAATAATATAAAATATTTTTTTTAATATAAATTTTCTTTTTAAGCACATATTTAATTGTTTTTATTATCTTTTAACTGTTACCTAGCAGCGAACTACACCTAAAAATATCGTACATGTGAAAGTATGTGTAATTGTTTGAAGTTAAATCAAAGTCAAAAGGGACGAATCAATGCCTTTGTGTCTTTACATATAGATGGAATTTACCACAGAAATAAAGAAAGACTATGTTCTATTTATTTTGTTCAAATATTTTTCTTTTAAATTAAAAAGTTCATTATTTTCATAAGGAATAAATCGACATTTTGCTATGAAATTTAACAATCATTTTTCTTTTTTTTGCCGTTGCCACGAAAATTCAATCCCGGAATAAAAATTTATCCTAAACAGTTAATTTTGATTTGAAAGATTTTTATGTGCGAGAGGAAAATGAAATAAAAAATAGACATGAATACGCCTTCATATTAGAAATAAAATGAAAATACGAAAAGAAGGTGAATTTGATCTCATATATCAAAAGTAAAACGAATACGCTTTGAGGTTCAAATAAAAGGGGCTTGTGTTATGATATTAATTCTTATTATTAAAAAAAAAAAATGTTACTAATATCTCATGGTTTATCGTCTGCACACAGCTAACAGAAATGTTAATTCTTAATCGAAAATTCCAATGAGGAAAAAAAAACTTTTGAAGAGCAAATATATAGTAAATATCAAAATTATGCACTGCAAAATTATCGCTGTCGAAAATGACGTCATTGTATCGGGAAATAAATATTTTCATCCTTAAAAACCAAGCATTAACTAGATTGCCTGAAAAAATGTTTTTTGACGAGTGTTACTTCTTAATGCCGCCTTATTTCAGAAAATATGAATGAAAATCATTTTATTTTTAAAGGAAATTACATTTTCATTCATAAAACCTAAACGTTTAATATAATTGCGTCAATGTAAATCATTTTCTGTGTTACCAGTATTGAAAAATAAGGCTCGGAAGTGTAAAAAGAAATCCAAGATTTGCGCTAACCATTAGCGTAATCAATAAAAAGTTACGTATGTAAATTAATAAGACCACGGGGGTTCAGGGGGGCTCCGCCCCCCTGAAGAAATCTGCTTTATTATTTAAAAAATATACCAGAATTAACAGCTCATGAAAATTTCGAAATATCCTTCTATAACGTTTTTAATTTAATGCTTCTAATGTCTGAAAACTTCGTATTTTTTATTCTTATAAATAATTATGATGTTATTACACGAGGACTTAAAGACGCTTGGAATCCCAGGCGTCTAGCGACAACAGCCGCCTCACGCTCCGTCTTTTCCAAGCATTTCATTGGCTGTTCCGGAAAAGGCTTTTCTATTATCAGATTTCCAAGCATATGATTGGCTGTTACTGGCGACTCGCCTCGTTTCGGACGTCAAAGATGCTCCGACAGAAAAAAGACGCTCGCGCTCCAAGCGACTCCCCTGGAGCCATACGAATACATGGAGACGCCCGGAATCTGAAGCGTGTTTGACCCCTCGTGTAATAACACCATTACATAATTTGAAAACTTTAAATTGCGGTATGCAGGAAACTGAATATTACCAAAGTGAGTCTAAAAACAATGACTTGCAGAGCAGACGTTGAGGCTCCTGATCTGCAGATTTACTAGTGTAGATTTTCATCATTTGAGTACCAATCTTCAATTTGGATACAGCCCCTAAAATATGCTCATTTTAAAATAATTCATTTGCCGAAAACTAATCGTACGAATTCCATGAAAATTTGGATTTAGCCTAATTGAAAGGTGTAGGATTTATTTATAGTGGCAAACTTGCGTACTGATATTGAAAAAAAACAAAGTTTGGGTTCGTATTTATATGTTGATGACCGCCTAGGCATATACATACTAAGCCTCTTATATACATCATTTAAAAGTAGACTTTATTTCTAATCGTTTGGAGCCTGCAACTTTTTTCTACGATAATATTTAGCAGAACAGGTGTGTTTCCTTTTTTTACCACCACGATTTGTACATAATGGTATTAGGTGCATATTTTTAGAACATATCTGTTCTAAAAATGTGCATTTACAGCATCAATTTAAAGTAATATTTAAAATGTCATGTACATTTGTTTTGTTGTTGTTAAATTTAAAATGAAAGGCAAAATACCAATGATTCAAACAAAATCCCACATATTTTTCTGGAAAATATGTGTTTCAATTAAATTTGAGAACGATCAAGTGATTACTGAAAATTGCAGAAGCTACACACTCAGAAATGAATACTCAGATTTCACGAAATTGTCTTTGTTTTTGACGAAACGGTTTCCTGGGAAATGCTCCGAGCGAATATTTCGTCAAATTGATGTAATTACTTTCTTCACTTGCTTGACGATATAAATTTCCTCAAAAGTTTCGTCAAAAGAGGGCTGGTGGTGCCATTTATCGAACAGTTTGGAAGCTCCTGTATTTATTGAGGAGGGGAAGAAAAAATTCACTTTTCGTTTTCCTCGGGGTGATTCGCACCCGCGGTCTTTGACTTAGGAGACCCTTGCTCTTCCAACCTGGCTATTCGGGCTTGTATAGATGTGCTTTTAGATTGATGTAATGAATTTTGCTGCGTGTTTATATTTTTATAAGGTAGATTGTAATTTTATCGGTGCTGCTATAATTCTGAAAGTTTTAAGTAAGGCTAATTTATTATTATGGTTTTCTCATGGTCAATGAATAATTATAATATGGCTTGATTAAATCATTTATTAGTGAAATTTTTTTTGCTCAAGGAATGGTTAGAATATGGTCTGGTTAATTTGTTGCACACAAATAACGAATTGTGAAGTGCATATTGCGTGAGATTTTATCACTTTGAGTAGATGGATAAGATTTTAATATTTTACTGTTTATAAAGGGGTGAGGGATCAATTATGTTTATTTTTAATTTGATTGAAAACAGAATATACTTCTTAAATAAATTTAAAAAAAAGATAACCTGGAAGTTTGAAATTTTATTGGCCCAATTTTCTTTTTGAATGTTTTTGAAAAACACAGGAAACATATTCTTTTCGAATTAAAACATAACGAACAACGACATAAATAAAAATAATAACAAACATTCCTAAAAAAATTAACAGTTAAAAAAATAACTAATGAAGAAACAATAACTACCTACATTATTTTCTGAAAAGCACTAAAAAGTGCTGTTTTAAAATAAATTATTACAGGACTAACATAAACAAGTAAATAATGCTTGCTAAAATCGCAGGATTTGAGAAGGTACACCAACTGTTTCCTTAAAATGCATTGAGTCTGACCGTGATTGAGGCAAAACTTTCGTCAAATATTTGAGAGTTTAAGTTTTGTTAAAAGTCACGTGATGTTGATAGGAAATGATCGTCAAAAGCGATGAAATATAGCTCGAGGACTGCTGAATAGTCAAAAGTAAGAGTTTTATTTCTGAGACTGTAGGGTGTCTACAAATTTTTTAAATGCAGTTCTGAAAAAAATACGCGCTTACATTTTTCGTTACTGTTTACTCACTGTGATTTGATATTCTTAGTTTTGTAGCTCCAAAAGTGCCTTTTCAGTTTCCATATGAATTACCTAATAAATATATTTTGTGAAATATTACTGTACGCCTCAAAAATAGTATCGAAGATTTTAACTGGTCAAACTGTTGTTATACCTTTAAGAAATAAATATAACTTTAATAAAATACTCTACTTAGAATCATTAAATGAAAATTTTATACAAGATTCAATTAATCTAATTTATTGTATACATTTATTGTCAGAATATTAATTTGAAAAAAGCATTTTACAGACTTTTTTTATTAATTTATAAGCTTTCACATTAACTTCAGAAATACAATTAGCTTTGCATATTAGGTATTCTTTATGTATTCATAAATTATATCAATGTACATATGACATCGTTGCTTGAATGTGGTTACAGCCATAGAGTATAATGAGTTTTACTGAATTTTACACGAACAAAAAATATCCATAATATACGATGTAAAGTGATTTCCAAAAATCAACTTTTTTAATGAGAAAAAAAATACTATGTCAAAGATCAGGAGTATCGAATGGATGAGAAATTGCTGTACAACTACAATCGATCAAAGAAATGGAGAAAGTAAACAGATTAATTAAATTCGTAGTTTGCTTTATTCTTTTGAAAAAAAAAATTAAGTATAATATAAAGTTAAATTAAAAAAAAAATTATTATAGATTTTTAATGGGTAAAAATAAGTATATATGTATATATCCTTTATCTTATTTCTGTTGTCAAGATCCCTTTTTCTAAGTACATATACAACGCAGAAAAATGAATCATATGACAGCTTTCTGAACAGGCTTCTGATATAATACACTCCTATGTCTTTAAATTACATTATTTTTTTAATTACAGTTAATTGAATTTTCTAATATTTAGAACTGTAATGGATAAAATGAAAGAGTTCAAGCTTAGCCAATAGCATCGATTTATTCAAATGTAGTTAGAGATATCGTAATGAACCAGTGTAATAAAGTGGATTAATTAATTACTTTTAAACTTTATAAATAAATAGGTTATAACCAAAACAAGGAGACAAACAGCTTTTTATCCCAATTAAGGGTGTAGGTATGTATTAAATTGAAAATTCCATTATATATTTGCATAATAATTATTTTTTTATTTTTTTATTTTATTTTTATTTTTATTTATTTTTTTGCATTCTGTTGCCGCATTTTAGAAAGAAAGTGAGTATGAAAAAAAATGTTTTGATAGGCGTGACGACATATTTATTTATGAAACGTGCGTTTTTATGTAATTTTGCGTATTATGCGTATTATGCGTATTATGCGTTTTTTTGCGTATTTATGTAACGTTAAATTTTTAAAATAAGTAAAACCTAAAATGAAATATTAAATTAATAAAACAATGTTATTCTGATTGTCTTACACTGACGTAATTTCCAATCATTTTACCTTTCACAAGTATCCAATTATTCTACTATATATTAAGCATACTATTCTTCTGAAAATATTTTTCTTTTACACCAATTAATATGACTTTTTTTAAAATGAAATAATAGACACTAAAATTCCTGTCTTAGAACGTACAAACTTAAAACTGAAAATAAAATAATTTAATTCAATTTTCATACATATTTTTAATTTCTGCTATCTTTACAAGAAGAAATTATTGGATTCATGAAAATTTTCGACAGGTTTACACGTTTTGGGGGTCAGAGATGCCAAAAAAACATGTTTTTACAAAATGTCTGTCTGTGAGTCTGTGAATCAGTCCGTCTGTCTGTATGTGACACAAATTTTGTGGGCGCTCTATCTCAAGAACTAATGCACGGAATTTAATAAAAAATTATGTTCAGGTAGTCCGTGATATAGACTGGTGCTGATCAGGGGTGCAGAATATGTCCGATCCGGCGATCTAGGACCGGGGAAATTTTGCAGAAACATATACAATTGATTTCGATTTTAACAACGAATTCCATGAGATAGAAAAATTTCATTACAAATAAAAAGATCCGTATGGCGACCTTCCCAAAATCGATCTCTGAATAATGTGTAAAGTATATAGAAGGAGATTCTGTTCTGAATTTTCCGAAAATTTAAGGTACTCGGTTCCAAACATTAAAAAAAAAAATCGGTCATCAATTTGAAAATTCGAACATAAAAATACCGCGAATTTTGTCCAAGAATTACGGAAAAAACGCGAATTTTGTCACAAAATCACAAAATAACCGGAAGTTTCGTCAAAAGATCCCGAAAGAACCGCAAATTTCGTCAAAAGATCGCGAAAGAACCGCAAGTTTCGTCAAAAGATCGCGAAAGAACCGCAAGTTACGTCAAAAGAGCGCGAAATAAACGCAAATTTTGTCAAAAGATCGCGAAATAAATGTATGTTTCGTCAAAAGATCACAAAAAACCGTAAGTTTCGTCAAAAAATCACGAAACAACTGCGAATTTCGTCAAAAGATCACGAAACAACCGCGAATTTCGTCAAAGGAACGCGAAAGAACCGCAAGTTATAGTCCAAGAGCCGACAGCACAAAAACCTATGTTATCAAGTACAAGAAAAAACTTATTTTATGGAAGAGTAGAAATAGGGGAATCTAATGATCCGTGTCTGCCGGAAGTGAGGTGGTGCTTAAGCCAAAAATTAATACCACCAGTGGTTTACTCGTAGGTTTATCATTGTGTTTTGTCCTACAAACAAAGGTATGAAAATATGCAAGATAGCTGTAGGGCAAACTCAATGATAAACTTACCAGTCAACCACTGGTGGTATTAAATTTTGGCTTATGCACCACTTCATTTCCGGTAGACATGGATCATTAGATTCCCCTACTTCTACTCTCCCATAAAATAAAGGTTTTTTTTCTTGTGCTTGATAACATAGGTTTTTGTGCTGTCGGCTCTTTGACTGTTACGTCAAAAAACCGCGAAATGAACGCAAATTTTGTCAAAAGATCGTGAAATAAACGCACATTTTGTCAAAAGATCGCAAAAGAACCGCAAATTTCGTCAAAAGATCGCAAAGGAACCGCAAGTTACGTCAAAAGACCGCGAAATGAACGCAAATTTTGTCAAAAGATCGTGAAATAAACGCACATTTCGTCAAAAGATCGCGAAAGAACCGCAAATTTCGTCAAAAGATCGCAAAAGAACCGCAAGTTACGTCAAAAGACCGCGAAATTAAGGCAAATTTTGTCAAATGATCACGAAACAACCGCGAATTTCGCAAAAGGAACGCAAAAAAACAGCAAATTTCGTCAAAAGATCGCGAAATAAACGCACATTTTGTCAAAAGTTAGCGAAATAAAGTCACAGTTCGTCAAAAGATCGCGAAAAAAACCGCAAATTTCGTCAAAAGATTGCAAAAGAAGCACAAAGATCGATCGCAAAAGAACAACAAATTTCGGCAAAAGATAGCAAAAGAACCACAAATTTCGGCAAAAAATCGCAAAACAACCAGGAATTTCGTCAAAGGGGCGAAATAACCGAGATTTTTGTCAAATAATCTTGAATTTCGTCAAAAGAGGCCGTAATAACCGCGAATTTCGTCAAAAGGAAGGCAAAAATAACCGAAAAACTAGCCAAAAGATCGCGAAATAACCGCAAATTTCGTCAAAAGATCGCGAAATAACCGCAAATTTCGTCAAAAGATCGCGAAAGAACCGCAAGTTTTGTTAAAAGATATCGAAAGAACCGCAAGTTTCGTTAAAAGATCGCGAAAGAATCACAAATTTCGTCAAAAGATCGCGAAATGAACGCAAATTTTGTCAAAGGTTCGCGAAATAAACGCACATTTCGTCAAAAGATCGCGAAAAATCCACAAATTTCGTCAAAATATCGCAAAAGACCACAAATTTCGGCAAAAGATCGCGAAACAACCGCGAATTTCGTCAAAATGGACGAAATAACCGCGAATTTTGACAAAGGAACGGGGAAAAAACCCAGCAGATTTCGTCAAAAGATCGCGAGATGAACGCAAATTTCGTCAAAAGTTCGCAAAAGAACCACGAATTCCATCAAACGATGGAAAACAACCGCGAATTTTGTCAAAGAATCGTGAATTTCTTCAAAAGAGGTTGAAATAACCGCGAATTACGTTAAAAGGAAGGCAAAATAGCAGCAAAACTAGACAAAAGATCGCGAAATAACCACAATTTTCGTAAAAAGATCGCTAAAAAAGGCAAATTTCGTCAGAAGATAGCGAAAAAACGCGAATTTCGTCAAAAGGCCACAAAAGAAAACAGTGCTGGGAGTGGATTTCCCCCCTTTTCCCCGCTCTGCTGTAACCTTTCAGAAAATTTGCTGAGAATTTCAAAAAAAAAAAATTCACTCCGAATCACCCCTGCCATATATACTCGCTCATAAGTTGAGAAATATTGGAAAAATAAATTTTCTATACATACGGTAATACAGCATTTACTTATAACACACCGTAAAATTTTGGGGAAATTTTCATGTGGATTGGGGGAAATGTTGGGAGTAGAAACATTTTCTGCACTCCTGGTGCTGATCAGTTTTTGGTGTAAATCGCCCCGCAGGTGGTGCTGCTATGCTGCATTTTGCAGGAATTCCGCAATAGCTCTATCTAAAGAATTACTGCACGGATTTTTATAAAACTTCAGATTCAGTTACTCCTTGATATGAGTTGGTGCTGTTTAAGTTTTGGTGTAAATCGCCCAACAGGTGGCGCTGCTATGCTGCATTTTGCAGAATTTACACTATTTTCGCAGTAGCTCTATCTCAAGTACTAATGCACACATTTTCATCAAACTTCGGATATAGTAACTCCTTGAATTGAAAATATGCTGACTACGTGTTGGTGTAAATCGCCCAATAGGTGGCGTTGCCGTGCTGCATTTAGAACGATTTCCTCAATAGCTCTATCTCAAGAACTAATGCACTAATTTTCATCAAACTTCAGATTCAAGTATACCTTGATTGACATTGCTGCAAATCGCTCAACATGTGGCGCTGCTATGCTGCATTTGTCATGATTTGCGCAATAGCTCTATCTCAAGAACTAATGCACGAATTTTCCTCAAATTCCCCAGCAAAGAAAGAAACAGTGGGCCATCAACTGGAAAAAAGATGGCAGCCAGCACTGCCATCAGCGGTAAAGTGCAATTGTGCCATTACTTAAACAATTACAAAAGTGTCCGTGCGGAATGCAACTGGCCCATCAGTGATGGCCAACAGCAGGCCAGCACTGGTATGCAATCACATTACTTCAATCCGGCACTTTTCTTGCATTACTAGCACCTATCCTAGTGCTATTCCTTTGCTGGTCTAGCACTATCCCTTACAAACATTTCTTATAGAATTCTATAAAAAAAGTATTATAGAATGATTGTCCTTTTCTATAAGTTAGCTTCACCAAGAGCTATAGAAATATCTGTAGAAGCGTCTATAATAGAAATATTTAAACTTGCAGCGGTTTACATGCGGCCACCCTCCCAAGTAATAACCTCGCTCGGTGCTGTTTGGTTTTCGTGATCGGACATGAACAAGTACTTTCAGCGTATACTATGACCGCTCGTAATTTTCAACCTCTCATTAAACTATTTCAAGTTTGTTTCTTTTGTGATTTACGTTCCCAATTATTAAACTGGCATAGAAATTATTGTATTGTATAGAAATCCTATATATTTTATACGCTTTTTTTATTGATTCAAAACTGTGTAAACTATGAAAATCGAAATCCTTTGTAACTTGGTCAAAAAGGGGCTTAAGGAGAAAAAAAAAGTGCGTTAAAATAAAGAATTTATTTAATTATTCATTTACTTATTCATTTTGTTGGTGGCAGTGGTGCTATATTATTTACAGTTTAAAGAAAAATTAGCTTCACAGCTTAACCCATTAGTGCCTGATTTTTTTTCAACTCAATATTGGGCTTAATTATAGTAAATGGTGTAAAATGAACGTAAAAAATAATTAAAAAATTTTCTTTGATTTTTTTTTTATTATTTAACGTATAAAAATATAAACGTCCCAATTTTGGGACGCTAGGCACAAAAGGGTAGGCGTTTTCTCCGTTACAGTCTAAGCATTATATCTATGTTTATGTTTATGCCATTTAATATGTTTCAAAAAGGTTATATATCATTCGGGTTATTATTTGACTATAAAAATCTCTTTATTATTACTATAAGGGGGGGGAGGCGAGGGCTGGGGTCGGCTCAAGAACAAGACCCCCTTCCTCCTCACCATTACCTATTGGCATAGTAAAAATTTATATAGTAACAATTTATAATAATCAATAACTACAAATGGAGTATATATACCGTATATACTTGCATATACGCCGACCCATTAACTTTTGAACGCAAAAACTCGCGTATGTCGACCCCCTAACTTTTTACTTCAATTTCGCACAAAATCAAACCAAAGAGTTCACTTACTAATGCGAAAAATTAGTAAGTAAACAAAAACAAATCATTGAATTTTTTTAATAATAAATTATTATTATTTGTATATTTTATATATTATTTTATTATTTATACACATAAAAAAGCAGACTTTTGCAGTATTCGAAGTTTTTTCTTTTCTTTTTTTTTTTCTTCTTTTCGGCTTTTGTAATTGACTCGCCTATAAGTCTACCCCCCCCCCCCCAATTTACTTGCAGAAAATTGTCAAAAATTCTTCGTTTTACACGCGAGTATGTATGGCGCAGTAGAACTTCGATTATCCGACCCTCGTGTAATTGGAACTCTCTGTAAACCGATGTCGATATCCTGAATTTTTTTCCAACGTATTTTTTCTTTTTTTACTTTCACATTCCTTGTGTATGCAAGTGTTCCAAACCACGAGTAGAGATAAGCATTTCGGTTCCCCTTTCTTCGAATTCCATTTAAATTAGCATGAGCTCCCGCAAGATTTGATCCCGGTATAATTGTACTCTTGCCCCTCCCCCCTGTGTACACGTCCCTGCTTTAAACAGATAAAATTATTTTCATGCATAATTTAAATTTAGATATTTATTAAGCAGTTTAAATAGTCCTAATAGCAGTTCCATGACGATGTAACATATTAAACTAGATGATTATTGATAAATTCTCGATAATCCGGAATTTTCGATTATCTGCTGTCGGTTGGGTCCCAATTATGTCGGATAATCGAGGTTCTACAGTATTTTAGTAACCTCAGGATGCCAAATACTAAACTAGTACAAAACATAACGGTATGATATAAAATTTCACCAAGCCAATAGCTAAGGGTGGGGAGGGGTGGGTGTCTTGTTCTTGAACCGAGTCCAACCACTAACCACCCCCCCCCCCCCTATAGTAATAAAAAAGAATAGCCAAATAATAATCCGAATAATAATTTCATAGCCAAATAATAATCTAAATGGTATGTAACCATTTTGTAACAAAATAAATGGCATAAGCATACATTTAATGCATAGACAGTAACGGAGAAACCCCCCCCCCCCCCATTCGTGCCTAGCGTCCAAAATTGGGACGATATATAAAGGTTCAAATTCGAACAAAAAAATAGAAATCTGAAAAAATGCGTATTCTAAAATAATGTTTCGTTTTATAAATAATACCACTTATAAAATGATTGATAAAAAAATAAAAATACTTACTTTTTCTTACGCGCCATTTTATTTCAAGAAAATCCAACTTTTTGCTACAACAAACATTTATTTCACCCTTTTATTCTTAAAAATGCGCTGTCATTTATGGATAAATATTCAAAACAAATACTAAGGACATATTTTACAAAGTTTTGAAAATATATCATAATTCCATTTGTAATGGGGATTTTTTTAAGAAAGCGTCCCAAAATTAGGACGCCAGGCACAAATGGGTTAAATTGTGTTAAGATATTCATTTCAGATTTGTGTTCAAATGCTCAATGTCTTCGATATTCGCAACGCTACCTAGCGTAAGGGTTCCCAGCAATAATACTGAAAAAGTTCGTTCACTTCCATGTAGTGGTGGGCCAGCGAATGAGATAAAACGGAAGCCCACCAGAATTTTATTTCATGATTTCCAACAGCAGAGTTGACTCAAGTAGTCCAGCAGCGGTCATGCAGAAGTAGACCATTAGCTTCTCCATTTAGGACTTCTCCATCATCGCCAGCACAAATCTTGCTGCTGGCCAGCAATTTCCTCTTTGCTCGGCCAGTTAGATTTTGACGTAACTTGATAATGATTAGGTTGTGGTGTAAATCACCCTATAAGTGAGGCTGCTATTCTGCATTTTGCTGGATTTACACGATTTCAGCAATAGTCATATCTCAAGAACTAATGCACGGAATTTCGTGTTTTTAGAATCCTTATGATGAGCATAGATTGCCATTTAATTTTGACAAATTGTAACGTATTTTGAAGTATTGACATGTATGAGATAGATGAAAGTTTTGGGATTGATCCCAGCAAAGAAAGAAACAGTGGGCCATCAGCTGGAAAAAAGATGGCAGCTAGCACTGCCATCAGCGTTAAAGTGCAATGGTGCCATTAATTAAACCTGTAAAAAAGTGTCCGTGCGGAATGCAGCTGGCCCATCAGTGATGGCCAACAGCAGGCCAACATTGGTATGCCATCACATTACTTCAATCCGGCACATTTCTTGCAGTGCTAGCACCTATCCCACTGCTATTCCTTTGCTGGCCAGCACTTTCCCTTACAAAAAATTCTTATAGAATTCTATTAAAAAACAAAGTATTAAGGCTCTTTTTTCTGTAAGCTAGTTTCACCAAGAGTTTTAGAAATATCTGTAGAAGTATCTGTCTATAATAGAAATATTTATCGAAATAGCAACGGTTTTCACGTGGTCATCCTTACAAGTACTAACCACACTCGATCTGTTTCGTTTTCGTGATCGGACATGAACAAGTACTCTCAGCGTATGCTACGACCGCTCGTACTTTTCAAGCTCTCATTACACTATATCAAGTTTGTTTCTTTTGTGATTTACGTTCCAAATTATTAAACTGGTATAGAAATTTTTGTATTGTATAGAAATCCTATATATTTTATACGCTTTTTTTATTATTGATTCTCAACTGTGTAAATTATGAAAACAGAAATCCTTTGTAACTTAGAAAAACCAGATTTAAGGAGAAAAAAATAGTGCGTTGAAATAAAGAATTTATTTATTTATTCATTTACTTATTTATTTTGTTGGTGGCAGTGGTGCTATATTATTTACAGTTTCAAAAATAATTATCTTCACCGCTTAAATTGTGTTAAAATATTCATTTCAGATTTGTTTTCCGATACTCCATGTCTTTGATATTCGAAAAGTTCGTGCACTTCTATGTAGTGGTGGGCCAGCGCATGAGATAAAACGGAAACCCACCAGAATTTTATCTGATGATTTCCAACAGCAAAGTTGACTGAAGCTGTCCAGCAGTGGTCATGCAGTGGTAGACCATTAGCCAGCACTTCTCTATCATTGCCAGCGCCTATCTTGCTGCTAGCCAGCAATTTCTTCTTTGCTGGGTTACATCTGACTAGTTACTTTCTTCTATCTTTGCAAGAAGAAAGTATTGGATTCATGAAAATTTTCGAATTCCGGTTTTCGATGGATTTACACGTCTTAGGAGTCAGAGAACACGAAAAACATGTTTTTACAAAATGTCTGTCTGTGAGTCTGTGAGTCTGTCTATGTGTGACACAAATTTTGTGGGCGCTCTAGCTCAAGAACTAATGCACGGAATTTAATAAAAATTTATATTCCGGTAGCCACTGATACAATTTGGTGCTGGTTAGTTTTTGGTGTAAATCGCTCTACAGGTGGCGCTACTATGCTGCATTTTTCCCGATTTCCGCAATAGCTGTATCTCAAGAACTAATGCATTGGTTTTCATAAAACTGCAGGCTCCGTTAGTCCTTGACATGAATGGATGCTGTTTACGTTTTGGTGTAAATCGCCCAACAGGTGGCGCTGCTATGCTGCATTTTGTAGGATTTACACGATTTCTGCAATAGCTCTATCTCAAGAACTAATGGACACATTTTCATCAAACTTCAGATTCAGTTACTCTTTGATATGAAATGATGCTGACTACGTGTTGGTGTAAATCGCCCCATATTCCTCCTATGGGGCGATTGCAAAGTATGGGGGCGATTGTAAAGTATGGGGGCGATTGCAAAGTATGGATCGGTTGCTATGGGGCGATTGCACAGTAGCAAAATTCTACTGTGCTGCATTTTGCAGTATATCCTCAATAGCTCTATCTCAAGAACTAATGCACGAATTTTCATCAAATTTCAGATTTAAGTATAACTTGATTAATATTGCTGCAGATTATGTGTTGGTGTAAATCACTCAGCAGGTGGCGCTACTATACTGCATTTGTCATGATTTGCGCAATAGCTCTATCTCAAGAATTAATGCACGAATTTTCCTCAAACTTCACATTCAGTTAAAGATTTCAAACAAATTAATTTGAAAGAAATTTTTTCCCAGTTCGACGGTGTAAAAATATAAATTACGCCATGTTTAGATGTAATTAAATGTGAAAACACAAAGAAACAAATTATTGTTTAAACAATAAATTGTTGCCGCCACCGATGTAATATCAGCGTTTATTCACGGACATATTGTTTCCTTTAACCCTTCACGGCACGAATTTTTCTATTTTTATGATTTTTTTTAATCCATATATCGGTCTAATAATGAGAAAAATAGTAAAAAAGTTTAAATTTCAAAATTGCAGCTAAAATTTGATATTTTATTGTGTCAGCCATATGTGCACATTTAGGGTTTTAAAATATTGTATTGCTATATTTTGAAACTAAATGAGCTTAATTTAATTAATTTTATCTGCTTAACACTCTGCAACTATTATTATTTTAATATTTTTAAGTATTCACTAAAAGTAATGAAAATAAATCTTACGTTAATAGCTTGATTGAATTTTTTTTTTTGTTTCCGAAGAAAAAATTCTAATTTTTTGTATAATGCAGCCATCTGACATGGACAAAATAAGTGTTATTACAAGCTTTGGATTGTTCCTGATCAGTTACATTGATCTTATTAGCCAAATTCATGGCACATAATGAAAATCATAAGGTTTTTATGTATGTGCCAGATATGGCACGTCGTGCAATGAAGGTTTAATCCTTTCAAGGGCGGTGGTCACACTATGTGGCAACGTGAATTCAATTCCAAACATATAGACTGCACCAAGAATATTTTAATAAAATTTTGCTTTATGATGAACGTTCTGAAAAACATATTTTTATTTTGGAAGAAATTGGTCTGTAAATTCTGATGTCAGTTAATATTTCCTCATTTCAACACAATTTTTCTGTCCCTGAAAGGGTTAAATTATAGATACATCATGTAATGTTTTCCCAAAAGTAATACCAATCTAAGATTTCCATTTTTTTTCTTCAAATACTACTGACATAAAAGCAAAAAAGTTAGGTAAAATCCTCAAATATTTACAAATTCCCAGATATCTTTGAGAAATAGCTCTAGATCAAAGGTAAACAGATATAGGGAAATACTTTACAAACAGTTTTTTTTTTTTTTTTTTTAAAGATAATGTAGTAAAAGCCTATAAAGTATCACAGGAAATCGATTTCAAAGAAGAAATATATTTTCCATTTTGATTTTTTTTAATTTTCTTATTTCAGTAATGTTATTTTAAAATGTAATTGAATGGAAATCTTTCTCTTTTACATGGATTTTAAAACACATTTAATAAATGCTTTAATGCTCTCTTCACCGAAACATATTTTTGATTTGATATTGTACTGAAAGTTACCATCACTATTAAGAATTATGCAGTCTAAATAATAATGATAAATTAGTTTTACAAAATGATTTAAATTTTAATTTTTAAAGTAGTACAAATAAAAAAAACCATCATTAACTTTTGTTATAATAATAAATATAAATGTAAAAAACATGCCTTCATTGATATTTATAAAAATATAGAATTTAATGTATTTTTTAAAATGCACTAAAAAGCAGAAAATTCTTGAAAAAATAATGCGTGGAGTATTAATTAAATTACGGACAGCTCGATTATAGAAAATTAATGGATTTACATGAGAATTTCGCCAAATTATCCAGCTATCAACTAGTTGGCTTCATATATGGCAATTAATTTTTGCTACCAAATTTGGCAATATATCTCCAAGTTGGTCACAATTTGGCGTTATTGTGGTAACCCTGTCATTAGCACTTTTCAACAAATACTCATTGCTGAAATTGATACTGATTTCTCCATAGTAAATCAAACTGTAATTGAGTAACCATTGAGTGAATTTGCTCGCCGCTGCCCCCAACCCTAAGGGAACGAATAAAAAAAAAAATAATGTCCATTTGCTGTATTGCTTTCATGAATGCATAAATATTCCAAATTTCAAAGCACTATGTAAATAGAAAGTTGGTGAAAAATGAGTAACAATGTTTGACTGCCACATACAAATAGAATTGTAACATAAAAGAAGGCGTGTAACAAGCAATAAGTCATCTATTTTAAATTTCATTATTTCTTATAAAATGTAATATGTAAAAATGTGAAAAGAAATTGTTATATTGTTAGAGGGAAATATCGCATTTGGAAACGAATATTAAAAAGTACTTTGTAATCATTTAATATTTCTTTAATAACAGGTATTTTGCAGCTTTTAAATAAAGTTTTATATTCAGAGGTTAAAGGTTTTATTTGAATAAAACACAAATATTGCAGTCATGAAGGAAAAAAAGTAAAAAAAAAAAAAAAAGCTTTCAAATACTTCGAAATGCCCAGTTTGCTTTAAAAATACCGGTAGCTGTTTAGAAAAGGCGATAAGTTTGCAAACAGTTTTTAAAAAAAAGGCAATTCCATAAAAGCCTGTAAACTTTCACACGAAATAATCTTTAAAGGTGAAATAAATTTTTCACTTATATCTTTTTTTCATTTTCTCGACGCTGTTTTGAAATCAAATTGAGGGAAAATATAAGTCGTTTACTTTGATTTACAAGCGCATTTGAAATATATTTTTGAACTTTATGTACAAAATTTATCTCCGGTTTGATAGTGCATGGGGAAGTAATATTGGTTTAAAAAACTTATAATATAAAATGTAAATATAAAATAATTATAAGAGCAACTTTTTTAGAAATTGTTCATTTAGTACAAATTTTTAAATTTTATGTTTTCGTGCACTTTACTTTTTTCATTATGGATGATGCTTCGTATATTTTTAATTTCATTATTTCTTTGAAAATGAACCTAAATAAACTCTTGTAATTGGCAACACAGCACTTTTAGCACAACAATAAAAAATCAATATCACCTTCAAAAATTTTTTTAAGTTTATTACTTTATATTATAGAAAATGAATTCAGCTAATTAAGCATTTTTGTGCTGTGAAATTCCCCAAAACTATGCGCGCATGTATGTATGTTTGGTTATGTTTTATTGCAAGACATAAACTCCATGTGCCTTAGATTATAATGAAGTGAGTATAGAGTTCAAATATACATACCTGCACACATGTATATATATATATATAATTCCATTTATTTTGTATAATAACCACTGTTGTAGTATTAAATAAATATATATTTCGTCTGAACAGAAACATTAATCTAAATATGTCATTTGTACACATATTTTGTATCAATCTTTAAAAAAATTATAAGCGCAATAAATTGAAACCTTTAGAAGCTCAGATTTTCAAATTACATCTCATTAATAAATTAAAATTCAATCTTTCGACTGGAACATGAATAAATTTTAAAAAGTTTTGAACAAGGAACCTATTGATAAAAACCAGAGATAACAAAAACTTTTCATTGACTCGCACTGAAATGATATTTAATTGTAAACTAATGTTAGAAGACAATAATTTCTTTATGATTAATGATTAACTCGGGAAGCGTATCCGGGACATGCACAAAATTAAACGAAGCGAATAAATTTGCAAACATTCTTTTCACTACGGCAAACAGTCTATGATAGTTCATATATTCGAAATTAGTATTAAGCTTAAATTTACACTATGCGCAAAACTACTTAAAAGATGACAATATTTAAAAAAAGATGTTAAATTACTTTAATACCTTAGTACTTTCAACTATAAAAAACATAGTCTTCGTCAGAGGAATACAAGAAATACTATTGTTATTAACGTCTAATTTTCAAAATCCACGTAGATGATGACGAAAGGAGTGAAAGTGGAAGTCAATTTTTTAGATCAGGGAAACAATGGGAAAATAAAACATGGATACAGGGAAGGGAAATATTACTCGTTTTATGATACTTTAAGCAAACTGAGCCAAATTCTGGGTATATTGTAGGATAAAACATCATTACAAACGGTATTTTCTTTAGTAATAATTTCTATTGATTCGCGGATAATTAAATCATGATAATTCTTTGAGGGATACATAATTTTTGCATCTTCGAAATTAACTTGTATATTCTGCTTCTGGTTAAGTCTTGAAAGGGCTGTTGTAGGTCGGTTGTACTTTAAATCTCCCAAATGTTCTTTAATACGAACTTTGAGTTTACGTGAAGTCATTCCTATGTATTCGAGATAAATGTTTTCTGCTTTCAGTGGAATTATACATACTCCAGAAACTTCATCTTTCGGGATCGGGTCTATTTTGGCACTAATTAGATTTTTCAGTTTTGTTGGAGGAGTGGCAATTAAGTTTACGCCGAAGCAAAAAAGTGCATGTCTGAGTTTTTCGAAAAGTCCTGGTATATACTTCATTTTGCAATATCTCATATTACTCCGTGGAGTTTTTTCTATTTCCAAATGGTTCTTCTGTGAGTTTATTAGCTTATCAATAATGCGTATTTGGAAAGATTTTCTCAACTGCAACATTTCTAATGGTATTTAAATCCTTTTTAAGGTGATTAATAGAACAGACACTAAAGGCTCGTCTTATATAAAAGTTGAACGGAGCAAGTTTGTAGTTAAAAGGTGATGTACTTTCAAAAGGAATGGTGCTGTTAGACTTACTTACTTTTCTGTAGACTGTGCGCTCAATTGTTAAGTTTGATAAATTTTTAATTAGCATTACGTCAAAAAATGACAGCTGAATATTATTTTCTATTTCAATGGTAAATTTTATGTTAGGGTCCATATTATTTATTCTATTAAGAAATGTGTACAATTCAGATAAACCATGATCCCATACAGGGTGCGGAGAAAGTATTGATAGTAAAATCAATCTCTACTACAACGCCATAGATGCAATTATTTCAATAATTTTTATTGCATAAGATTAACAACTAAGTATCAATTGATACTCTATCATTCATTTTTGATTCGGTCTTCTTTTGCCTTGATACACTCGCGGAGAAAGTGCGGGAAGGCATCCACGGCGCGCCATAAGTAGTCCGCATCGATACCGTTCAATTTACGCGTCAGAGCAGCTTTTAAAGAAGTGATATCTTCGTGAGGATTAGCACAGGCTCTTGCTTGCAACACTCCCATACTGAGTAATCAAGTGGATTAAAATCCGGAGTATTCGGAAACCAGTCTTGAGATGAAATGAAATCACGAAGATTTGCTTCGCACCACCGTTGCGTTTGGCAAGACTGATGGGCTGGTACTGAATCTTGTTGGAACACATATGGATTGTTTCCAAAATGAGAATTTAGCCATGGAAGGACCTCCTTTAGAATATCGTTGAGATAATTGATCTGATTAATCTTGACACCAGCATCATTAAAGACCAAAGGTGATTTCCCATTGCTTGTGATGCAGCCAAAAACCATCACGCTGGCGGGATGAGCTTTTCTGGCTATTATTCCACCACTTGAATTAGCAGTTTTACCGTTTTTGGCTAATATGCAGTCATTCTGGTGGTTAGCAGCTTATTCAGTAGTGAACAGTTTTTCGGCACAGAAGACGAAATGCAAACAATAACCCAAAAATACTTACTTATAATGCAATATTTAGATTATAAAGAGCAAATATACACACAAAAAAAATAATTCTACAACATTTAAAAGACACTCACAAACATTAAGAAAAAATTATCAATACTTTTTCCGCACCCTGTACTATGAAAATATCGTCCACATAAGGATACCATACTGTCGGAGTTAAAACGCTGCCAGTTAAAATTCTTTCTTTAAATGGACGTAATTTGAATTCGGCTAAAATACTTTAGATGGGAGCCCATTGGTGCTCCTTTAGTCTGCTTATACATCCTCTTATTAAACATGAAAATATTATTTCCAGTCACTAGGTTAAGTCTAGATTTTACGGTGGTCTTCATTTCTGAGTTTAATGATGGCTCGTTATCAATAAAGCTATTAATGAGTAATTTTACTTCTTCAAAATCAATTGATGGGAAAAGTGAAATGATGTCAAAACTTGCTAAAATACTCTCTTTATTGAGCTTCAAATCCTTAATCCAGTTAATGAAATCAGTGGTTTTTATAGTTGAAAGTACTAAGGTATTAAAGTAATTTAACATCTTTTTTTAATATTGTCATCTTTTAAGTAGTTTTGCACATAGTGTAAATTTAAGTTTAACTTTTAAAGATGAATTAAGCATTTCTATTTATTTATTTACTGATATTAGTATTAAGATTACACAATTTGTCGAAAGAATGTTTGCCGAAACAAAGCACTTTAAAAACTCGACTTTTCATAGTTGCACTGTAATTTATTTATCTTGCAACTGGAACATGAATAAATTGGGAAAAGTTTTGAACACGTTTTGAACTTTTTGATAATCGTGAATCGGATCAATTTTGCTGTGAATCAATTGCTGTGAAAAAGCAGGAGTCTACATCATCCCGTTCAGCACAGAACAGCATAAGAATTTATTTTATATTGGCATGACATGTCGAAATGTTAAGGAAAGATTAAAAGAGCACATTTCTGATATCAAGTTTAACAAACCAAATACTGCTTTATCCAGATTGCATCAAACAGAAAATATTAAGATAAACTTCGAAAAAGCTAAAATTATCATTTCAACGTCTAACCACTACTCATCAATAATCCGTGAATCCATTGAAATTTGACTTAGAAGTGAAAATGTTTGTAACGGCGTCCTTTCCTATAATATTCCCGCAATTTGGTACAATATCGTCAATATTTCACGATCTCCTGATAATATGAACTAATCTTTTCACCCCTCTGCAGAGAAATGGACTGAACTCCGCTTGCGCATGCGCACTATTTTTGTTTTTGTTTTTTATTTTAAAATTTTTCATTTTCAGTCAATCATATTTTATCCCTTTGAAAATGAACGCGTATGTGTTCGGAAGATCTCGGGTTACATTAAATAATATTTTTATATGTTTTTATATGTTTTTGTCACCTTTTAAGTAGTTATAAGTATATTATAAAGTTTATTAATAACAAGGTGAAAATTTTCTTCACGACACTAGTGTTTAATACAGTGTTTTGACTCCATTTTTTTCACGTTGACAAACAGACAATGATAGTTCCTATATTGGAAATTAGTATTAAGATTACACTATTTGTCGAAAGAAAGTTTGCCGAAACAAAGCACTTTAAAAACTCGACTTTTCATAGTTGCACTGTAATTTATTTATCTTGCGACTGGAACATGAATAAATTGGGAAAAGTTTTGAACAAGGAACGTATTCATAAAAACCAGAGATTACAAACACTTTTCATTGGCTCGCAATGAAATGATATTTAATTCTAACCTACTGTTAGAAGATATTAATTTATTTATGATTAATGATTAACTCGGGAAGCATGTCCGTGACGTGCACAAAATTAAGCGAAGCGAATAAATTTACAAACATTCTTTTCACGTCGACAAACAGTCAATGATAGTTCCTATATTGGAAATTCGTATTAAGATTACATTATTTGTCAAAAGAAAGTTTGCCGAAACAACGCACTTTAAAAACTCGACTTTTCATAGTTGCACTGTAGCCATAAACGAGTTTCGAACGCTATAGGGTCAGTATGAGACAAAATTGACATCTTTTCCTGCTACTTCTTATCTATTGGCTCTAGGCTTTAAAGCTTTCTGTAATTTGTATTTTTTTTCTTTCCTGTGTCTGATTATGAATTAACAAATAATATTTATCATAAACATAAAAGTTGAAAAATAAAAATATTACCTCATATTAGGCGCACCGAATACAACTAATATGGAACTAGTAAGTAAAAGTGAAACTTCATTATATTTAAGGATTTGTGAGTACTAAAGAAATGAGAGAAGTTCCTCAATGTCCACCCGTGTCTAATATTTCAGCTGTATAATTTATATTGATTATATTTTATTTTGACTGAATTTCGAAAAAAAATTTCACGCATTAAGAGGAATACTTATGAAAACCCATTACAATAAATCCCTTCTCTAATTTATTAAATGGTAATCTTGTGAAAAAAACGAAGCAAATTATTTACAACAATTAAACTGTATGTTTAAGATTTATTATTAAATTTACGAAGTTTTTATATTTACTGAAAAATCAAAAATTAAAAATTAAAACTACAATCTTAACTGTTAATTCAAAGTCCGGGAAAGTGTAAATTTCCTGTCTTTGAATGTAATTTCAAGGAAACGCGTGATTATTTTAGACAGCAGTTTTTGTAGTTTTATATATTATTATAGCATTATTATTAGTATTATTACAATTATCGGAAAATATAAATGATAAAAAAAATAATAATGCATTGCTTCTTGGGTATCCTGTATGGTTACAGCGCGTTTTTTTTTTTTTAAATTAATCCGTTAAATCAAGTAGCTATCATTTCAAATGAATTGATTAAAAATCAGTAACATCCATAGACGAATATACACTAGTTATCAGAGTTAAAGGATAATGACAGACATTAAACGCAACTGATACTTAATGAAAAAATATTAATAGAAAATTGTATAAAAGCATTTGCTTTTTATATCTGTCATTATCCTTTAAGATAATTGGAATTGACTTTCTGATATTTTTAAAACTGTGGAAAAGAAAAATTACTAAAGGCATCTTATTATAAGGTGATATATCAATAAGTTCTAAAGCACTATTCATTTTTAAAGGCCGAAAGCAATGCCTTCTTTCATATGAGATCTGTCATCACTTACAGCTTTTCAATAATATAAAATTTACAGCTACCTTCAAAATCTTAATAAAAGATTTGGGATGGAGTCCAAGAGCGGGATCAGTTTTGACGTTTATAGTTTCTGGTATACATCCAAGTGGTTAACATCTAAGACTGCATGACTTCATATAGCTGTGTTTCGAGAGAAAATTGATATCTGTAAGTCCAATTTTCAAAATCATTTGGGTCAATATCTGAAAACCAGACAATTTCATTGCAAAATTTTTATTTTTTTAAAGTAAGTACCAACTACCACATACCATTATTTACTATGATACATGTTTTGTAATTTAAATGCTATAGTGTTTTGAGATCAAACATGTATATTTTATGCATAGGATAAACTTTTGTGGAAGATAGTGTCTGTTAACATCACAATCAGTGTCTAATAACTGGGGCTGAGGTGATGTTTTTCTCTTAACAGTTTCACAGCCATTTTGTTGAATCATTTTGCACACATGTTAATTATAAAATGTACCATGTGACAGTTGTATGTTAGATAAATAAAGTTGCAATAAGTTTTTTTTATATAAATAAAAAGTTAAATATGGGGACATGAATGATGGTATAAAAAATACTCACGCCTGTTCAGAAGAAAAACTGGTATTTCGAAATGTAGAACAAAAAGGAGAAAAAATTACCTTCATCCATTGCGGCTAGTTGAACTTTAGTTGCTTTTGCAATGAAAATAATTCTGCCAACGCAACCTAGTATCTCTTAACTTAAATGTGTGTTTAGAATGACTGAGATGATGGTCAACCTCAGGGACAAATATATTTACTACAATATTTTACTATATAATCTATACTAATAAAGGAGAATTATATTTTCTCATACTGTATATATATATATAGGTATAAATATATATTAGAGCAAAAGTTAATAATATTTACAGAAATTTTTACCGTATACATTTAACATTGGATATTTGTATCTGAGGACAGGGGCTGAAATGATGATTTTGTTTGTTTAAAGCTTAAAATTAATTATTTTAATGGTCATTGTTATAACAAATGTTACAATATATTACATTTTTCAGTTTTTGGTTTTAGTATAATTAATGAAATAATATTGGCAGTGGACGCAAATTGTCCAATTTTCAGATACTGATCCATTTATATCTCAACTGCAAAATGCCTAGACTGGGAGGTAGAGAGTACGGGGAACCCCAAACCCATGTTTTCGCTTGTAACTAGAAAATGAAGACCTGCGTACACAGTTGAATATACATTTTGTAAATGCGATGATTCAGAAAATTTCAATTTAGTTAAATTTCAAAGTAGAATAAGCACCTTTATTTATTACAAGCTGTTTGAGATCATCATAATCACTGAAGCGAAAGAACAGATTTTAATTATTCAAATTATTTGACAATTATGTGATCATGATGTCGGAATAATGGTGGTAAGTACCATCATTTGCAGAACGACGTTGATTGAAAGTGATTTACCTTAAATGATTTATCATATTATCTTGCATCATTAAGTATAGTACAGGATTGTCATAAAACATTAAATATACTACAGTAAAATAATGAGCAATGACGATGGAAACCTTCTCATTTGCTTTTGCGGGAAATGTAGAAAAATACCTTGAACATGAAAAAAGTAAATTTTAATATAAATCAAACTATTATACAAATAAGAAATTTGTTTTAAAAATAGTATATAAACAAATTAATAATTAATTATGTACTAAACAGAAAGAAATACCATTTATCTATATTTTACTGCTTTAAAGAAATTTAATTAGCCTTAAATTTTTACAATTAAAAAAATTACTGGAATTTTAAATTTATCCAAGTAATTTCTTGAGTAATAATGAAACATTTTATAAAATACCGACATCTGATATCTATACTAATAAGACCAAAGACGAACGAAATTTCATGCAGATTATGAAACATTTTACAACATTATCATATTATTAAGAAATTTCATTTTCCCATTGTATTAAATGAGATATCCAAATAAACATTGAAAAAACACATAACGCAGTAAAAATATATTTTCAACAATTGCTGTTCATAACCAGTAATGTGTGCGAATTCATTTTCACAGTCCGGTGTGATGTTTGTTGAATTTATACACTCCACGTAATACACTAAAAATGAGTTAAGTAAAAAAATACATGCCACGGTGCAAAACGCAGTTTCACCAATTATCGCGGCATTTCCGAAATCGAATTATTTTGTGTGTATCTGTAAATAAACGATAAATACTCCGTACTCTATACTCTATTAAAAAAAAATATGTAGTACTGCACCCCTCAATTATGCATGTACATTTTATTTTATTTGACAAGGTCGAAACTAGCCTTTCTTGCACTCAGCGAAAACATGGATTTTGCCCCCCCCCCCCTCATGCGCAATGTAAATTTACAAAGAGAATTTTACAAAGTTTCTAATACCCACTTACTTTAAAATTGAAAATATGTAATCAAAAAATATTTAATACGTAACTACGTTATCAGCTTTGTCAAATGTTGATTCATTAAAACCTTGAGAACGGAATCTAAAAAAATGAAAAAATTCCGCTTTCTACAGGGTCCTTATACCATATCATCCTTAGATTCTTGTATGATTTGGACTAACCCTGACAGGACGGTTTTAACAATATCGTGCTAAACATAGACGTGAGAAAAATCGACAATCAAAATCTTCATTTGGCGCCCAATTCACCTCTCGTTCTGGCGCCCGGAGCGCATCTGCCCCCCCCCCCTCCCCCCACTTATTTTCGGCCCTGGGCTTGCAAAAAGTACAACACCATTGAAATAGTCTGCAACCAATTTTCCCATTGACCACACTATAAGGAAATTTTTTGTGTGTTCCTTTAAACGAATTATAAATGCTCCTTACTCTATATTTTATGAAAAATATATTGTCGTTCAACTCAACGATACATGTCAATTTCATTATATGTGATGTACGAGTACATAGTAAATGGCGGCAAAAAAATAATAATATAGATGTCACATGTTAAAAATATGCATTTTATTTAAAATTTTTTTAGTATTTTTCGCCTGCAATTCCCGCGGCCATAGTCAGAGAATATTATAAATATATATTCCCTGGCGATGACCGCAGGTATTTCAGGCCGAAAATACTAAGGAACAATATTCTCTGGCGCGGGGATTGCAGGCCAAAAGTACTAACATAAAATATTCTCTGACGATGGCAGCGAGAATTGCAGTACGAGAAAATTTTAAATAAAATGCATATTTTTAACTTTTAACATCGGTGTTCTTATTTGTTTATCGCCTTTTAAGTAAAGTGGTGAGCTTTTTAAAGTTCACTTTGTGTATTTTGTGATTGGATCGATCTGTAATACTGCATTTCATCTTACAATTTTATTTACCCTGCAAATGATTTTATCAGCATAAATCATAATGAAACGGAATTCTTTTGTTTGTCCGTGTAAAGAAACTATAAATACTGCACACTTCATTTGCAATTGAAAATATTTTATAATGAAACTCAAGAGACGTAGAAACTGGAATGGAAATCCGAGGATATTTACCAGAGTTAGAGAGCGGACAGCCGGAAGAGAAAAAAGCGAACCTAAGTCATAAAGTATGTTAGACTTTGTTTTCAACTATGTTAGAATGTGTTAAAATGAATTATTGAGCATCACTTCGCTCAGCTCTTACCCGTTAGCTTCAATGTTATTTTTGTTACTCTACTCCTCCTAAACTGTGTACAATCTCGACCGCTCACAGTGCTAGATTCCATAGTCTGTATTGTTCGCTTAAAAAAAGTTGACGAAAATCGTGTTCTTGAGGAACAATTATAAAACACAAGTTCTTGTAATGACCTATCGTCAAAAGTAACTAGCTTATAGCATGTTTTCTCATTACGTGATCTATCTATATATTTTAAAATCAGTGTTTGAGTGTATGTTCCTTATAAAATCTAACTATTTTGACCTATTTACACGAAACTTGATATAGTAAAAGTGCTCCAATAGTCGACTACACACTAGTAATTGGCCAAAATGAGATAAAATGCTTTATATATAGTTTTTGTTTTGGTTCAAAGTGAAGTGTTATTATTTTTTAATGATAAAAAACAGTTCACCAATCATAAGCCAATCGCAAAAATTATGGGTACATTTTTGCATTCAGAATCATACATTATTTTTTTATAAGTGGGGAATGTCTTAAAATGTGAGACCGACGACATGTGCTTGTACCCTACCATACGTTTTAGAACAAAAAAAAAAAAAAATTACTTTACACTCTACAAATTTCTCAGACTACTCTTAACCTATTTTTCTAAACACCTGCCGTAGTTTATCTTTATATATATATATATATTTAATTCTCTATTGATACTTTTTCTTTTCTATTAAAAAGCGCAAAAAAATCCCAAGAACATAAAAAAAAATGATAAAAGCGTACCTTATTTTTATAAGTTACTAAAAATTCAAATTCACTAGCTATATTTCCCAAGCGGAAGCGACGTTATAATGAACAGTTAATACGCATTTTTAGTATTTAAAATTTCATTATAAGTGCATTAAAATGACATAGTACCTTCATGTAAATGTATTTGGAGTTAAAGAACATAAATTGTGCAATTCAAATGTTTCACTTTTAATAAACAAATATTCTGAGAAAAAAATAATACATAAAAATTAATCTGCTAAATATAACGTCACTTTCTATGACACGATTCTAGTGTGACGTCAAAATGACTCTAATCAAACGGTTGCTATAATATCTTTAAATGCAGTAAAAACATTTACTACAAGTTATTTTATATAGGAAATGAAACATGAAGATTTATTTTTGTTTAAGTCAGTTTTTCTCTCCGCCCCACTCCCCTCCGAAATTCGAACAAAACAATGCACCTTTAATGTTCTAATATGGTGGTAAATGAAGTTTAAAGCTAAACTGAATGAACCAATTGAGGTTGAAATCGGTCCCATAGAACCCGAGAAAAAAGAGCGTTTTAATGTCCGAAAATGGTGGTAACTGAAGTCTGTATTTAAGATAACACATGCTTTGATTTGTAACTAGTGGAAGCTGAAAGAACCAATTCCCTATAACATCGGGCCTATAGAATCCGAAAAAAAAGAGAATATGATTTTACCTTTCGAAAATGGTGTAAACTGAAGTCTATGTTTGGAAAACATACTTTGAAGTATAAGTAAAGAAAAAGTTGAATGAATTAATTCGGTTAAAATCGGGTCCATACATCTCGAGAAAAGAATGCGACGTAACTGTTCGGTAATGGTGAAAACTGAAATCTACACTTACGATAATACGTACTTTTAAATGTAACAAAATGGGAATTTGAAAGAATGAGTTCCCGTTGAAATCAGCCCATAGAATTCGAATATGATGTTACTGTTCGAAAATGGTGGTAACTGAAGTCTATAATAACTGAAGTCTATAAATGAAGTCTATTAATAAGAATTAGAAAAAAAACATACTTTTAAATGTAACTGAAAGAGAAGTTGAAAGCACTAATTCCCGTTCAATTCGAGTCCAGAAATTTGAGAAATCAATGCGACATTTCTGTTGTAACTGAAGTCTATATTTAGTATCATTACGTTTAAATGTAAGAAAAGGGCATACTGACTGAACGAAACAATTTGCTGGCGGCACCGCCCTGCTCCCTTCCGAAATTCGAAGTAAAGGATGCTCCTTTAATGTTCTAAAATAGTGGTAAGTGAAGTCTAAAGCTAAGTTGAATGAACCAATTGACTTTGAAATCGAGCCCATAGAGCCCAAGAAAAAAAAGTTTTTTAATGTTCGAAAATCGTGGTAACTGAAGTCTATATTTAGGAAAACATACTTTTAAATGCAAATAAAAGTAGAGAAACCCTTGTGGACAAAGTCTTAACTCATATCCCGAGACTCTTGCGGCAGAGCGCAATAATATAATTTTCAATGACGTTGATAGAATCGTTTTAAATTATGTTCTTTGCATTTGGCAACGTTTAATATTTCATTTTATTTCGTATCCCAATTTAGATAGGGGTCGGCTTTTCTGCTGAAATGGATCTCTTTTTAATTCGATTTTTAATGGGTGCTGTTCCCTGTTTGGTTTATTCTCTGACATTTGCACCTTCTGTGTAAGTTTTTTTTTTTTTTTTTTTTTTTTTTTTTTTTTTTTTTTTTTTTTTTTTTTAATGAAGAAAAATTACAGGCGATTTTCAGAAAAATTGGATTTTCGGGTGCAAAAAATTTTCTATGTTTATATGGTAAGTTTCAAATTCATATCTCAAATAGTTACTATGGATATTCGAAGATCAGTGAAAATTAAAAAATTCCTTCGTCTGCTATTTTGAAATCAAAGACGGTGTTTTATATTCAGATTTAAAATATTGAAATGAATTGAAAAAAGAAAAACCACTAACAAATCGCACAGAAAATTAGGAAAATATTCAAAAAACCATTTACGAATTCCAAATAAACGTTATTGAAAAGAGCACAAAATTTCATGTATTGGACTCAAAGATTGAAGCCAGATTATTTTTATTAATGTAGAAAAATCGCCTCGAAATGTAATGAAATACTAAAAATCGCATAAAAAATCTAATTCTAATCAAAAAATTCAAAATCAGTCTTCTAGAATTTTTATATTTTAGAGGTACCTTTCTACCAAATTTCTCTTCATTCAAAAAACTTTCTTCAGAAGAGCATCAACAGACTTTCAGAAGCTTTTTCTTTCCTTATTATTACAGATAATTTACAGGTTTTTTATTTATAATTTAAACACTTTTTACTTTCTCCTATCTTTACAAGAAGACAGTATTGGATTCGTAATTTTTTTCGAATTCCAGTTTTTGACGGATTTACATGTTTTAGGGGTGATTAATTTTTTGTGTAAATCGCCCAACAGGTAGCGCTTCTATGCTGCATTATTTATGATTATCGCAATAGCTCTATCTCAAGAACTAATGCACGAATTTACACCAAACTTCAGATTCAGTAAGTCTCTGATATAAATTAGTGCTGTTTTGTTTTTGATGTAAATCGCCCAATAAGTGGCGCTACAATGCTGTATTTTTCACGATTTCCGCAATAGCTCTATCTCAAGAACTAATGCATGAATTTTCATCAAACCTTAGATTCAGTTAGTCCCAGATATAAATTGATCTTGATACGTTTTTGGTGTGATTTGCCCAACAGGTGCCACTGCTATGCAGAACTTTTTACGATTTCCACAATAGATCTATCTCAAAAACTAACGCACGGATTTTCACCAAACTTCAAATTCAATTAGAAGTTGACATAAGTTGTTGCTTATTAGATTTTGGTGTAAATCACCTAACCTGTGGCGCTGCTATAATGCATTTTTCAGAAAGTCTTAACGTGTATGAGGTAGAAGAATGTTTTGGGATTACCACATCCGACTAGTTATAATTGGAATGTTGCAGAGTTCGAAATGTTGAATAATATTTCATTATACATAAAATAATAAGACTGTATTTTGCAGAGTTTCAAAATTTATGCGCAGCAAGCGTGACTAAAACAATACATTAAATAAAACAAATAAAATAAAACTAATAGAACTGATTAGAGTCTGTTTCATGTAAAATAATTATACCTGTGATGTTAAATTTTAACATATTTTCTTATAAATCACGTTGTAATCCCATTAATTTTGTATAATTTTATTTAGCTGAATGTGAATTCAAGCCTAGTAGTTATTTATCTCATTCGAGAAATTCAGTAATGTTATTACTAATGGGACGTTATGCCCTGACTTGAGAGTTTTGGTAATGTGATTACATACGGAATTCATGTACAGCTAGAGGGTAATAGTTTTACATGAAATGAACTTAACACATTCTTTATGCGGCGGATGTGTCTCTACCTTTACTTTAAATTTAAATAAATGTCTTAACTAGCAGAATTATATCATACATTTTATAGGATTCATGCAAACTAACCGAAATGCAGAGAAATTATAAATATATATAACTACATTAGCAACCAGCTTGAAATTACTGTTGAAATAAACTGTTTACAAATAAGTCAGAAATTTAGAATTGTGATTAAACAATTCGTTTTTTTAATTTATCAAAAGAGTATAAAGTATTAATAAAAGGTGAGGAGATTTTAGTATATATATTTGATAGTATATATTTTTAGTATATATATTTGGAGATTTTAGTATACATATTTAAGAATGCATGAAATGAAAAAAATGACAAAATAAAGATAGGTAGACATTTCCACCAGGGAAATTCCTAGAAATATTTCTTTGTGACACGTTTTATATGATTAAAACAAGCTGATTATTCAAAATGATGGTATTAAACGAAAACTATTCCAACGATTTTAATGAAATAATCCTTATTCAAATAAGAGAAGACTTTTTTTTTTTTTTAAAAGGTTAATGCATTTGTTTATATCTAATCATCCGTAATCGGAATTCTCGTCAATACAGTGGGACATCTGTCATCAAAATGATAAAGGATGATCTGGGAGGTTACGCTAACGATTTTTATTTCCAATTACGCATTTTTATTTCGAAATTTCAAATGCATATCGGATATTTTGAAAGAAAAATCTTTACTTTATGTAATCACAAAATGTATGTCATTAAATAAAGCAAAAAGTACTATTTTTAATTTCTTGCACGAGTTCATATTTTCGAATAAAAATGTATGCCAAACTAGCAACCCTGATGCTGGTTAAATTCTTTTTACTGACTAGAACAAATAACCTGAATAGCTTTAAGCAAATGTTGATTGGATGAATTTAAATAATTTCATAAAATGTCTGTAAAAGTGCTAGTATTTCTAGATAGATAATGCGTTTGATACGTTTAAAACCACTACCGTAGTTTCAAACATAGCTGTAGTTTGATGCCTGTAGATACATGCTGGTGTAAAATTAGCAGCAACTTTAATAGCATGAATTCTTTTTCTGCCAAACGTCACACGTCGTTGCCAAAATAGCTCAAGTTTGCCACATAACCATTTACTTGGGCAACGGTTGTTGAAGCAAAATCACTTTAATTTTTGTAAAACATGGAGAATAGCACTCAGTATAAGCCTGATATAAACGTGTTCATATAATAAAAGTTCATTTTTATAAATGATAATACAAATTTCCTGCTATACAAATGTTTTAATATGTTTTAGCGTATTGAATTTAATGCTCCGAAATTCAAAATCCAAGTTCTACATTCTTTTTAGATATCACAAATGTTATCTTTATGTATAAATGAATAAAAAAAATTGTCTTTACAAAATTATAATATGAATTATGTAGAAATAAATAATAAAATTTTATCTTTACTCAAATGCAGTTTGAATATTCAAAAGATTCCCTAGCGAGGCACTCACATACTGCTACTATATTATAATGTACAATTGGTAAATTGTAATTGTTTAAAAACAAAGTGATAATATATCTTTAAAAATGTGACACAATATCTCAACTGCAATTTGCTAATATATATATTTTTAATTAATTAAAAAAAAATAAAGGTGAATTTTGAAGCAAAAATTTAAAACAAAATGGTAAATTTATTTTAAACATAAGGAAAATGTATTTTTCTAAACTTTAAGCAATTGATAAGGTTTCTTGGGGAGAAAAGTACACGTACAATTTAAAAAGAATTTTTTTACACTATATATATATACTAGGGGGCTGTGCCCCCTGCAAGCTACGCTCGCCAACCCCCGTTCAGACACCGCAGAATCTAAAAACACGCTAATCTGATGGGTTTTAAAAATATTGAAGAAGATTGAATTATACTGAAAAAAGCTGTGCAGATCTCCTTGCAAACGGGTTTTCATTCAATTCCCTTTGATTGCAAAAATTTAAGGCCGAATCAGTTGCTGTTAAGACATCCAATGGTTGTTTTCGTTTTTGATTAAAGAGGATCAGTTAAACATTTGAAAAGAAGCTAGTATAAAATGAATTAAGTATACTGAGTCTTTGTCTCCCGATATTATAAAACAATCTCTATAACAATAGCCTAAGTCATGTGTCTGTAATCAACAGTTCCGGGCGGACCACTTCGCTTTTTATACTCTAGGCGCCCTTTTCGTACTTGTGATAAGTCTCCAAATATTATTCTATCGCCATCATTTCATCTATGTTATAATAGTTAAAGTCATCAACTGCCATAAACAAATACGGTCGTACCCTTCGCCTTTCATTTGAAAGTTTGCAACAAATGTGCTTTCCCCAAATGCCAATTTGGGGAAAGCATCAACATCCGCCTTACCATATCAAGCAAAAAAAAGTTTCTTTGGCGCCAGTTATGTACCCGTAGCGTGTATGACATTGGCGTCAGAAAACAATCGCACCAATATGGGACCGTATATGACATCTGTGCCAAAAGATTTCCATTTTGATTAAAAAAATCATTTTTTTTTAAAGAATAAAACTACATAAAATTTGCCATGGTCGCAAAGAATTCTTGGTACTGTTACGCTACCCGGGTGCAAATCTCGTCAATAGCTTTTTTTCAACTGGCCAGTTAACATTTTTTTAATTTTTGCATTGATTTGAAGTTGGAATTAAATCTCATGGTTTGTTGCAATATTTAATATTTGGCCATATGTCATATACGCACCCGCAAGTTTGGCATGATTTTTTTTACGAAAATTTGGCGAAAACATCGTTTTCGAATACCAGTTACATATGTATTTTTGGTACTACTTAGTTATCCCATCGATCAAAAATCTATCTTTATCATCAAACTTTAAGATTAAATGCCAATAATGATTCATCGTAAATGTCACATTCACTTGCCTTTAAGCAAGTTACACGTGTTTACGTCATTAAGTGATTTTTATTTCGACGTTTTATTTGTATATTTATTAATGTTATACTAATTTATTTGTTCTTTCGTTATTTAAATAAAAATTACGTCAATTTGTATAATCTGGCGAGTGATATGGTGATTTATATAATTTGGCGAAATTGGTCGACGGAATAACTAAGTAGTACCGTATTTTTTAATTATTTTCTATTATTTTCAAAAGGAAATAACAAAAAAAATAATTGATAGAACAAAATAATTTATATAATTTAAAAAAAAATAAAATAAAAGTAAATAAACATTTATTATTAAATAAACAACAATAGCCGGGTTACCAAGTGAATCAAAATAACGCCATTTTGGCGCCAATTAGGTACCCCGGGAGTATATGACATCTGTGCCTAATATTTTTCTTTTAGTTTTGTTTAAAATAAAAAGAAAGAAGTGAAAGTCATCAATTTTAAATGTTTCAGTTCTACTTTTCCGTTATATGGACACCATTGTCGACAAGCGTAATAGTTAGCGTAAGATGAAAATTACGTGAATATTGACGTTAAATATTTGAAAAATAAAAGAAAAGACATTGTCGATACTAAAGTGAGCCTTTTAAAAATATAACATTTGAAAATTACAGACTTTTTGAACTATTTTGTTAAACCACAAATATATACTTAAAATAAGTGAACAAATAACTGTTATACAATAAATTAATAAAGTAAAACTCATATTAAACTGCAGGAATAAAATTAAAAATCCTTCTCATGATCAGGGTTGAAATAATTGGCGCATTAGCATACATTCTGGCATGGTGTCCGTATATCTTAAAGTACCGTTTCAGTTTTAAATGAAAGTTTTGTTTTTTAAATAAAATGAATGAAAGGATTATATTTTAAATGAAATTAATGAAATATAAAAAAATGCGACGGGAAAAATGTTTGGTGATTTATCACCTGCATCTCGCTAACATAAAAATACCGAGTTGTTGATTTCTCTATCAGAATCTTTCGATTTGGCGAAAGATTGTTCAAGTAAATTGAATTATGAATAAAAGTCACATGACACATTTCTTAGCATACATTTAAGGGATGCCAAACTGGTCGCGAAATTAGTTTAAAATAATAACGCTTTCTAGAATATGAAAGAAAAATATATGTTATGATTAAAATTTAAGTTGCCATCATTAGAGAAATGTATATAAAATTAGAAAAAATTAAGATTTCGAAAACTATTTCGAATTTAAAAATTCTATTACCAGTTTTGAGATCTGTGTATCAATGTGGATTTTTGATGTTAATTTCCTCGCAAAGTATTTCATATTTTAGGAGAAATCGCCGTGAAACATGATCAGTTGTTTCATAGAATCGTTACATAAATTCGTTTCAATTCAGTCGTTTCATAATATCCGTTTCATTAGGATTTTATATATATAGGGTAGATATATATATATGGGGCATTCTCACAAACTCTTTGACTTTCATGTCCCTGAATAATAATTTTTATATTAATACACTTTTTTGTGTTTTTTTTTTTATTTGATATACTTGTGAACACCCCATTTCATGATTGCACAACAATATTAACGAGATAAATAAGTTTTGGACGATGTTGTGTGTCCAAACACCTGGAAAACTCCTACACCGTGCCGTGTACCTGAAGCTGATTTTTAAGTTTGGAGCTTTCTGGATAAAATTATTTCAATAAAAATAATTCGATGTAATTTTTTTCTGAAACTGGAACTATTTTATATAAATAAGTAGCTAAAAGTTAGCCTGCACACATTTTTTGGGTTGTTATTATTTTTTAAACTCTGTCCCTAGGTTTCAGATTTTTTACCATCCCTCTTCTAAAATTATACAGAAAATCGCTTCAGATGCAGCCACAGAATTTTTTTCAAGTTTTTTCTCATGCAGAAGTATGCTAGAGAAATAATGTCTAAAATTCTTTGGCAGGAAATTTACTGTATAATTTAAATCAGCATTTAAATATCAATTTCAAGCATCGTGGCTTTATTGGTAGTCTCACCGTCCGCAAGGTTTATTCCTGCACTTTTCGGGGTAAATTATTATTATTTTTTTAATCCAATGTAAATAACTGTTTCTAAAAATCAATGAACATTTTGGCTACCACTTAGTCTTCTCATGATCTGCCTAAAATAGGTGGTAATTTTCCTTGCTATTCCATCCTTACCGTCTCTTTTTCCCCCATTTCGTCCCTTTCTTCCTATACCATCCCTTTTTTTTACATTTCCGTCCCTTCTTTAACACCCCTTAAAGACAATGTTATACCAAAATTTTGTACTAAAAATATTGCATTGTCATTATTTCTTATTTGAATGTCCTGTGGGTACTATGCAAATTCATTATAAGTAAAAATTTAGAAGAAAATAAAAAGTTATAGCGGTAAAATGTTAAGGAAAATTAAACTCGCAAGTTTAGCTTAAAATTCAGTTAAATAATTTTTTTTTTCGCTGCTGACCATTTTTTTCTTTATTTTGAATCATTAAGGAATTCGTCTATCAGATTGAAATGTTATTTTAGCAAGATTAATTTCGCCAGATTTTTTCCCCCAAAAGTCAAAAGATTGTGAGAATTCCCCATATATATATACATATTAATTTTGAAGTAATTTTGGACTTGATTAGAAAAAAAATCTTATTCGTGCCACACATTTAATACTTTAGATTAATAATTTTAATTAATCTAAGCTTTTATAAAATTCTTTTAGAGATTCAAAATTTATACAAGTTCGATTGTTACAAATAATTAATTTAATATATAATTTAAATAACATTAGGCAATGTTTCGGAAAGTTTCCAACTAAAACCTAATGTGCTTATAATGACGACATTAATGAAATAATGTTTGGACATCTTGCTAAGTAACTAATTTTGAAATATTCGAATACCCTTTGAATTCAAATAATTTCTGTCATTACTGATATTCCGAGAAAATGTTTCAGAAGTTTATAAAATGAGCAATTGGTATTTTTAACAAATGTTACTGGCGAAAGGAAACATATGTTTAGAGATTAAATATTGTGTTTACTAAGGCCATTACAAAGTTATTTTAAGGAAATAACGGCAGTTAATATTTGTTTATAATTACTAAAAGATTGACTGCTGTTAAATATTGTTTTAATTGTTTTTTACTCGTTAAACGTTTTACATAAACTTAAAACATTTTTGGACCATAAGTGTCTAAATACTTCTGCTTGAAAGTAATTTATGCGAAAATCTAATGTTAAGTAATTAAATTCTTTACTTTTAAAAATATGTACATAAGAATTAAAAAAAAAAAAAAAAAAGGTATGGTTATTTATGAGTATTTTCTCGGCTTGTGAAAATTAGCGAAAACGTTCATAATTAACATGCATAATCTTTTAAAAATTTTAATTTTAAACATATAATCGTAAGTTATAGAAATAGAAAGAAATTTGTATTTTATTGAAATAAGAGATTTCTGTATTTTGTATAAAGTTTTTGCAGAAGAGTATAGGGTATGTCACGGGTAGTTGCATCCCCTTAACCCTTCAAGTGTCTTAGGATTCTTAACCCCTTAATTCTCGCTCCTGTGATGTTCATGGGTTATGTCTTTGATTCAGATTGTTTGATTAACACCAGTTTTATAAAATAGTGTAATTGGCTTTATTATGGTATCATTTTACCTGTCATTAGATAAGGTGAATATTTCTTTTTCAAAGAAGTGGTGCTAATAAGCAATTTGAATTTTTAAACTGTAATTTAATGCCACCGTTAAGAGGTTAAAGATTCAAAATTTTCGAAATTTTAATTTTTTAGGTGTTAAACCCCTATCTTTTCTCAAAATTTTCATACAATTGTTTCTTTGAAATTCCCATTAGAGCAGAAGTTATGGCTTTTAGAATTATATCCGCTCAATACCTGAAGCGGTGTTTTCTAAACTTTGAAGTCATTTTTCTCCAAATGACGTTTTTGGACATAATGCGCAGGATATTTCAAAAACTTCTGAATATTTTTCATCAAATTTTCAAACATATGTTTCATGATAGTCTGTATACACTGAATCTAAAATTTACTTTTTATTGTTCAAAAAATATATTATTTTAGGTAATTATACTGTTGAAAATTTCAAAATTTTGTATTAGTTAAATACAACCTTGTATTAAAAATATGAAAAGCTTTAAATACAATTCAATTTAGGTTCAAGGTAATTATTAGAATATGAAGTATAACTAGGCACTAAAATTGTCATTCTAGTTGGAATTTTTATTTTGTAATCCTGCGCGTAATCTGTTATACCAATTTTTTGCTCGTCAGATGTCTGACAGTTTGGACCCCGCTATAAATGCTAATTCTGTACTTTGCAATTTTTTAATTACAGGAAATGAAAGAACATACTTATTAGTCCAAGAAATAGGAGATTTTACCTAGCAAAATTAATGGTAGTTCTGGAAATCGGCTTACTTTATGTTTTTTGGGTCGCTGAATCCGAATTTGTAACTTCCCATCAAAATTTCCCTCGGCAACCCCCCAAATTTTGGTAAAATACCCCCCCCCCCAAAAGTTTTTATTAAAAAAATCTATTTTTTTTTTTTTATTGTTTTAGGGGAAAAGTATCTTGAAATTTACAAAGTAGACAAAATTTGCAACAAATAACGTATATGGCATTATGACGTAGGTTGAATGGGGATGGGGGGGATGTACCTCTGAGCATGCGCCGCGGTGCTGCGTGGACTATGTTGCGCAATTTCACTTAACCACTCACATCGTTTACATTCGCCCTCCCGTCTCCCCTCCGAACTTTCCCTATAAGGTTTACTTTAAGTTTTTTGGATCGCTGAATCAGAATTTTTAACTTCCCTCAAAAATCCCCCTTCCCGCAACCCCCCCCCCCCCAAACAGTTGTTTTTAAATTAAATTTGTTATTGTTTTAGGGGAAAAATATGTAGAAATTCAGGAAGTATGCAAAATTTGCAACAAATAGGATATATGACATTATCACGTAGGATAAACGGGGAGAGTGGGGGCTGCCTCGGAATATTCTCCGCGCGCTGTTCTCAAAAACCAAATTTTTTCAAAAAATCAATATTTGGGGGGTTGCGGGTGAAATTTTGGTGGGAAGTTACAAATTAGGATTCAGAGACCCAAAAAACATAAAGTGAGTCGAAATCCAGAACTAGTATTAATTTTGCAAGGTAAAATCTTCTATTGCCTGGACTTGCATATTTTAGTGCACGTAACGCCGCAGTGCATGTTCAGAGGCAGCCCTCCCCCTCCCCGTTCATCCTACGTCATAATGTCATCTATCCTATTTGTCGCAAATTTTGTCTACTTTCTGAATTTTTACATACTTTTCCCCTAAAACAATAAAAAATTTAATTTAAAAACAATTATTTTTGAGGGGTTGCGGAGGGAAAAATTTTGGAAGGAAGTTAAAAATTCGGATTCAGAAACCCAAAAAACTTAAAGTAAACCTTCTAAGGAAAGTTCGGAGGGGAGACGGGAGGGCGAATGTAAACCATGTGAGTGGTTAAGTGATATTGCGCAACTTTGTCCACGCAGCACCGCGGCGCATGTTCCGAGGCAGAACCCTCCTCCTCATTCATCCCATGTCATAATGTCATATATCTTATTTGTTGGAAATTTTGTCTACTTTCTGAATTTCTAGATACTTTTTCCCCTAAAACAATTAAAAAAATTGATTTTTTTAAATAAAAACCGTTTTTGGGAGGCATTTTAACAAAATTTGGGGGGGGGGGGGTTGCCTGGGGAAATTTTGGTGGGAAGTTAAAAATTCGGATTCAGCGACCGAAAAAACATATAGTAAGACTTTTTCCAGAACTACCATGAATTTTGCTTGGTAGAGTCCCTATACGGTCTCTATTGCCTGGACTATATATATTTCATCACAACAAAAATTGTGTTTTAAAATGATCTACATTTTCAGATATTAAATGTCGAAAATGGTCTCTTTTTTTTCATTTTTTTCCATTTTTAAGAGTCCCGAGACCCCTTAAATGTCGTGTATTGATTTTCGGCAACATACCCAATTTAGTCTATTAAAATATTTTAGAATAATATTGAAGCTCTAATGCCTAATACTGCCAATAAAATACATATTGCCAATATTATTAAATCAATTTTCAACATGTAGATGGCAGATTTAGTACTGTTTATGAATAAAGATTTATTTTTCAATAGTTGCGACTTGTGCTGTTTGTTTTGTTTGGAAGCTTGTGAAATACCCCATTTTTTTGTGCAGCGAGCAAGTAAAATTTATTCCTTATCATACTTCTTAAAATTCATGCCAGTTTATTATTGTAGAATTTTATCAAGGAAAATTTTTTTTTTTTCTTCAATTAAAGCTCATTGTTGCTGATTGACAACAAAGCGTTTTCTAGCCGTAAACCATACTTAAAACAAAATATGATTTTTTAAAGTATTTTTCCCATGATTTATTTTAGAAATGAAAGCCGAAAAACATTTTTAAATTGATTTTTGAAAAATCAGTCGTTTAAGGGTTAACTCATTTATTCTTTTGATATATATTCTTATATCGTAATATAAATGAGCAATACTGTAAACCAAGCTAGGGGTATTTCACAGGATCTGAAAACTAAAAGATTAAAAAATGCATTCTAATCCACAATTTGATTTAAATGGAAAATAAAAAAGTTCTTCCGGCCAGTGCCGGGAGGAAGAGGTAGCTTTCATAATCCTTATTTAAAAAAAGCCAAATTATATCATTCAAACACACGAAGATCAATTTAGTGGAAACCGAATATAGGAGATTCAATACTAATTTTTATCAATATAATGAATGAGAATTTCGCGAAATTAGTCAGCTTTATCCAAGCTGCTTTTCTTTAAAGTAACATATATTTGGCGGCCAAATTCGGCAATTTCTTAAAGTGCCTGTCATTTTAAGACAACATGGTGGATGAGACTAAGCAGTGAACTTGGTCGAGACCTTAGTAATTGCTGTGCACATGCTCACTCACATCGGAATCGGTTAATATATAGGAGTGCTGTCGCATGCAAAAAATCAGATTTTTCAAAATGTCACCCACAATAGAAATTGAAACTGCTATATCTGAGCCATTTTGTAAGGTAAAGACAAACAAAAAATGCTCCTGAATCCTTATATCAAGGTCAAATACTTAAGACAGAAACCTTTTTCAATTTCTAATTTTTTTGCACCTCACTTTAAATATATATATATTTTTTTAATTTAATGGTCGCCATTTTGAAACAAGATGGCTGATGTATCTGGCCAGCGAACTTGGTCGAGGTGTTGATGTATAATATCCACATGCCTTCTTACATCGAAATAGGCGAATACGTGTGTTATCGCGTGACAAATACAAGATCGTTTCAAAATGTTAGCCATGCTAGAAATTCAAAGTGCTATAAATCAACCATTTTTTAAGATATAAACAAAAGAACAAATTTTCAGAAACAAAAACAGCTCCGGAATCTTTGTATCAAGGCCAAACAAATAAAAAAATCTTTTTCATTTTCCAATTGTTTAATACCTCATTTTGAATTTTAAATTTAATTTTTTTTAAATGGCAACCCTTTTGAAACAAGATGGCGAATGAAGCTGGCCAACGAACTCGGTCGAGACATTGGTATGTACTATGTACAGACCAAGTTACATCTAAATAGGTTCATAATTGCGCCTGTTATCGCGTGACAAATATCAGGTCGTTTTAAAATGTCAGCCACAAGAGAAATTCAAAATGCTATTACTCAGCCATTTTTTTTAGATATAGACGAAAGAAAAACTGTTCCGGAATCTTTGTATTAAGGTCAAACACATACAAAAAAAAATCTTTTTCACTTTCCAATTTTTTGGTATCTCATTTAATTTTTTTTATTTTTTAATTTTTTTAAATGGCCGCCATTTTGAAACAAGATGGCGGATGAAGCCGGCCAACGAACTCGGTCGAGATATTTGTATGTACTATGTACACACCAAGGTACATCCAAGTCGGTTCTTAAATACGCCTGTTATTACGTGAGAAAAATCAGGACGTTTCAAAATGTCAGCCACGCTAGCAATTCAAAATGCTATAACTCAGCCATTTCTTAAGATATAGACAAAACAAAAACTGCTCCCGAATCTTTTTATCAAGGTCAAACACATAAGAAGAAAATATGTTTTCAATTTTTAATTTTTTGGTACCACATTTCAAGTTTTAATATTTTTAAAAAAATTTAAATGGCCGCCATTTTGAAACAAAACGGCGGATGAAGCTGGCCAACGAACTCGGTCGAGAGATTGGTATGTACTATGTACACACTGAATTACCTCCAAATCGGTTCATAAATACGCCTTTTATCGCGTGACAAAATTCAGGACGTTTAAAAATATCAGCCACGCTACAAATTCAAAATGCTATAACTCAGCCATTTTTTAAGATATAGACGAAACAAAAACTGCTCCGAAATCTTTGTATAAAGGTCAAATACATAAGAAAAAATATTTTTCCATTTTCAATTTTTTGGTACCACATTTAAAATTTTAAATTTTTAAAAAAATTTTAAATGGCCGCCATTTTGAAACAAAATGGCGGATGAAGCTGGCCAACGAACTCGGTCGAGAGATTGGTATGTACTATGTACACACTGAATTACATCCAAATCGGTTCATAAATACGCCTTTTATCGCGTGACAAAATTCAGGACGTTTCAAAATGTCAGCCACACTAGAAATTCAAAATGCTATAACTCAGCCATTTTTTAAGATATAGACGAAACAAAAACTGCTCCGGAATCTTTGTATAAAGGTCAAATACATAAGAAAAAAACATTTTTCCATTTTTAATTTTTTGGTACCACATTTCAAGTTTTAATATTTTTTAAAAATTTTAAATGGCCGCCATTTTGAAACAAAACGGCGGATGAAGCTGGCCAACGAACTCGGTTGAGAGATTGGTATATACTATGTACACACTGAATTACATCCAAATCGGTTCATAAATTCGCCTTTTATCGCGTGACAAAATTCAGGACGTTTCAAAATGTCAGCCACGCTAGAAATTCAAAATGCTATAACTCAGCCATTTTTTAAGGTATAGACGAAACAAAAACTGCCCCGGAATCTTTGTATAAAGGTCAAATACATAAGAAAAAAATATTTTTCCATTTTTAATTTTTTGGTACCACATTTCAAGTTTTAAAGTTTTTTAAAAATTTTAAATGGCCGCCATTTTGAAACAAAACGGCGGATGAAGCTGGCCAACGAACTCGGTCGAGACATTGGTATGTACTATGTACACACTGAATTACATCGAAATCGGTTTATAATTACGGGAGTTACAGTGTGACATAGGTCAGATATATATATATATATATCAATTTTGAACGGAGGGTGGTTTCGGGGTCTGGGGGTCATGATCGATGAAAATATACCAAAATTTTTTGAAATCGCTTTCCTCCGAACGGCTGCAATAGGTAGCTTTTTTGTAAAGAAAGCTACCTAATATGCGATCCCAATTTACACTTAAACCAAAAACTGTATGGTCGTATTTACTCCTAAAATGCTATTTCTGGGGTAATTAGGCTCATGCAGATAATTAACATTATGCTTCGTCTGTTTCAAAACGTAACCATTTAAATCCATAACTATGTTTCAATATTCGTACAATTTTTTACACAGTACCTTTTTAACTAAAACGTTCTCACGTTGACGGACAACGTTTCTCTTTGTGTTCTGAGAAAACAGTGATTTCTTCTACAGGAGCATATATTTTCACTCCAAAAAAATTGCACATGTAGAATATTAGCCAGACTTCATAATTAGGTTGCTCATTTTTTCCTGTTACGGATTGCCCCAGAAGTGCCCATGATCCCAATTACCCCTGATCCTAATTACCCCTACCTCCCCTAACAGGCTTCTGTACAAAGTGCGCACCTTGATTGTAGAGTGTATTTCTCTATTTTAGATATGTTTACGTCCTGTTAGGCACAGATCCTTCTTTGAAAAGAAATTTTTACCGGGCATTTACCATTAAAATATAATACAGATCAACAAAACGTATAATATCAAGTACGGACATAATTAATATAAAGAAACTATGAACCGAAAACACAAGACAAATATATAACATTTCCTAAGCAATTATTAAAAATAATTATAAAATTATCTACTCACTCAGCTAATATAATATAGAAAATGTACTCATCGGCTATACCCATTTTTGATTCTTGATTGATTAATGAAAGTAATTTATTTAGTGTCAAGATGTTGACTTTACTGGATAAGTTGTTCAGAAAATTCTTCTAAACCATGAAGTAAATATGATAGTAAGATAATACAATGCAAAAAATGTTTAATATTTAAAACTGAGTTCATTCAAATTGTACTTTTTTGAAAAAAATAGTTTTTTCGAAAATTAGTATATATAATTTATTCAAGAATCTAAAAGATATTTAACAAAACAGAGAAGTAACAAGGGAGTTGAGGGGGGGGGGGGGTAGGGTGCTTGGATACCAAAAACTTTACTAACCAGAGAAAGTTTTTTTTTAAAGAATTCTATCAATAAATAAGGCGAAGATTTTTAGGGGTTAGATGCCACCGCTCGCCTGTCTCTGGCTATGTCACTGTTAATAAGAGTAGCAGAATCTTAGAAGTTTAAACATTATAAGATTTAGTCATATTTTTCAACAATTTCTCACTACATTGCAAACTGCAATAGTGAGTTTTATTGGTATAGAAATAATGCAGATAATTTAAAAAATATGTAAATAAAACGTGTTTTGTAAGGTTTTACAAAAAATTACATTCATAAAGTCTAGAAATTAACTGAGAATGTACGCTAAAACAAACGTTCGCGAGAGTTGAAGCAGGTTTAAACATAGTAAACGACTTTGATCCTCGTTCTACGAAATTATTTTATCTGAAATAATTGAAAGTATTACTTATTATTAGAATATTAGCGTATTATTTGCATATTAACATAGTATTAGCAAGGTACAGAAATTTACAATAATATAAAAGCAGCATTGCATAACAACATTGTATGAATTTAAGATATTTTACTTTAATTTAAATCCTACCTACGAAATGACATATTCGCAAGTGCTTCTCGCAGATGACTCTGCTATTTCGATTTGTTAGCATTGTTCAGCTAGTATAGTGCCAATTAGGTATGGTCCAAATGGTTTGCAGTAGTACATACAAGATATTTCGAATAACTTGCAAATAAATGCATTGCGTTTAATTCTATAATCTTAAATAGTAACTTTAATACGATCTTGCCTATAATTTCTCGATTACCTCTATACCAATAAATTAATATAATGATAATTTCAATTTCGATGTAACATAAAAGGTAAGTATATCTTTCCGGCAATAAATTTGATGTTTAACATATATAAATAGCATTTATAAAAAGTGCAGAATACAATATAAAAGTTTAATAGGTATTTTTTTTTATCATTTATTACGAGTATCAATTAAATAGGTATTTCTTATCATTTTTTACGTGTATCATTTTTAATGTGTATTTCTAATATAAATTATGTGGATAAAAGACGCATAATAAAAGAAAAATTACAAATAGACTAAAATATATATAAGTAAAAAATGACGTAATTTCTCATTTTGTTTTGAACTCTTTCAAACAAAGTTGAAAAGTGTTTACGCATTCGGTTTTTCTGTCCGTTTGGCTGTCTGTCCACGCTCTAACTCCCGTAAAAATACTTGTATTTTTATGCAATTGATAAGCGTTATTTAGGGTAACCAAGGCATGTTTGGTATTGTATATGAAGAATACGGTATGGATAGTTCATTTACAGGGGCACTCAAAATAATTCCGTTACGTTATATTCAATGGATATTCCAAAACATACTTCAAATATGCAGACAAACTAAACAATAGTCATAAAAAAGAGAAGATTTTTTTTTTAAATTCAACTAGATAAATCATCTTCAACGTCGGAGTAGACGAGATAAAGTGTATTCTAACAGAGCGAAAAAAGTCCAGATTAGGACTCGAACTCGGTACCTAGGACTGGCGTGTTCTGTACACTCTTGTACACTCTTGTGACACAATATATCTGAATTTGAAGTATGATGAAAATTCGTGCATTAGTTCTTGAGATAGAGCTATAGCTGAAATTCTGAAAAATGTAGTATAGCAGCGCCATCTGTTCAGCGATTTACACCTAAACATAAACAGTACTAATTCGTATCAAGGTATACCTGAATCTGAAATTTGTTGAAAATCCAAGAATTATAATGAAGGGAACGAATATATATTTTTTTTCTAACTGGTTTAAATCATATTCAAGGCTAGAGTAGCACAGTTGGCGTTTATTCCAACAGAGCGAAAAATGTCCAGACCAGGAATCGAACCTGGATCCTCGGCGTACCGTGCCAATGCCTTACCTGTTAGGCTATCCGGATGATACCTGGCTGACATAATTCACTCTTATTTGTTGCACTTGGCTGCGAAATGCAGCGCTAGTTTCCTTCATCCGAGCTATAACTGTAGCATTTACATGATGAAAGTGTGTTTTTAACACAGAAACTCCTGTATACCATGTAATTAGATCATAATGAAGGGAACGAATATTTTTTTCCAGCTGGATTAAATCATATTCAAGGCTGGGGTAGCACAGTTGACGTTTCTTGCAACAGAGCGAAAAATGTCCAGACCAGGAATCGAACCTGGATACTTGACGTGCCGTTCATTATGACCAAATTACATGGTATACAGGAGTTTCCGTGTTAAAAACACACTTTCATCATGTAAATGCTATAGTTATAGCTCGGATGAAGAAAACTAGCGCTGCAGTTCGAAGCCAAGACCAACAATAAGAGTGAATTATGTCAGCCAGGTATCGTCCGGATAGCCTTACAAGTAAGGCATTGGCACGGCACGGCACGGCACGGCACGCCAAGGATCCAGGTTCGGTTCCTGGTCTGGACATTTTTCGCTCTGTTGGAATAAACGTCAACTGTGCTACTCCAGCCTTGAATATGATCCAAGAATTAGTTCTTAAAATTGCAAAAAATGCAGCAAAGCAGCGCCACCTATTGAGCGATTTACACCAAAATGTATAAAACTACCTGGCCCTTTGTACTGAGCTACCCGGTCGATACTTGGCTGACACAATTCACACGTTTTCGCTCTGTTGGAGTAAACTTCGACTAGTCTACTCCAACATTGAAGATGATTTATATAATTAAAATAAACTCTCTTTTCTTCATTATGATCTAATTACAGGGTATAAAATAGCTTCCGTGTTATTACACACTTTCATCATGCAAATGTTGTAAGTATATCTCAATGAATGAAATTGTCACTTCAATTCGCAGCCATGTCCATCAAATAAGAGTGAATTATGTCAGCCAAGTACCGTCCGAGAGCTTAGTAGAAAAGCATCGACACGGCATGCCAAGATACCCAGTTCGAGTCCTGATCAGGACATTTTTTGCTCTGTTGGAATAAACTTTAACTAATTACTCCAAACTTGAAGAATATAAAACAATTCTTTCCTATTCATGTCACTTTCCATCATTTTCTTTGCTCGTGATTCTTTTTCTCAATCGAGTTTGGTTGTTTCACGTTTTGGCCTTGTTTGTTTTTCTCACATGTGTACACTATATATTACACAAGAGTAAACTAGTATATTGTGGCCATCACAAACTTTCTTCTATATAAATCAGGTCAATTATCATCTAAATATTACAAGAAATTACATCAATTTAGAACCAATTCATACGAAAATATATCTGTATTTGAAGTATGATGAAAATTCGTGCATTAGTTCTTGAGATAGAGCTATAGCGGAAATTCTGAAAAATGTAGCATAGCAGTGCCATCTGTTCAGCGATTTACACCTAGACATAAACAGCACTAATTCGTATCAAGGTATACCTGAATCTGAAATTTGTTGAAAATCCAAGAATTAGTTCTTAAAATTGCAAAAAATGCAGCAAAGCAGCGCCACCTGTTGAGCGATTTACACCAAAATGTATAAAACGTCAATTTATATCAAGGACTAACTGAATCTGAAGTTTGACGAAAATCCGTGCATTAGTTCTGGAGATTGAGCTATTGTGGAAATTGTGAAAAATGTTGCATAGCAGCGCTACCTGTTGAGCGATTTACACCAAAAATTAAACAACACCAATTTATATATGGGACTAACTGAATATAATTTTTTATTAAATTCCGTGCATTTGTTCTTAAGATAGTGCGCCTACAAAATTTGTGTCACATATACACACACACACACAGATAGACAAACTCACAGACAGACATTTTGTAAAAACATGTTTTTCGGAATCTCTGACCCTTAAAACGTCCAAATCCGTCGAAAACCGAAAAGCGAAAATTTTCACGAATCCAATACTTTCTTTTTGTAAAGATAGAGTAAAATAAAAACACAAATGAATCAGATTTTAATTAAATGACAGAAATGAAAGGAAAATTATTTATATATAATAACAATATGAACCGAAAATCTTTAAATATTTCGTAAGCAAAGAAATGAAGTAATATATTTTAAATGAAAACATAAACTGTTATTTGCAAATTTTCAGATTTAATTTAATTAATTTCCCTTATAGAAACAATTCGTTTCTGTTTAGTATTATACTCTTCTTGGAAAATTATAAAAGATTTTTTTTTAATTTTACTTAGTGTTTAAGCTAATATATCGCTAAATTTTTATCTTATGTGTCTGGAAGCAAATAACTATTTAATTAAAAGATAACACATAAATAAAAGGTTTCTCTTTTGAAAGAAAATGTTGAAAATTAATTTTTTAATCGAATAAACAATTCTGTTTCTTCGTGGAAAATATTTTTTATTTGTTCTTATTTAAAACAACAAATTTCTTCTTGTAAAAAAATTTAAATATACTTTATAGGAAAATTGCATTTCGTCTTATTCAAAGTAAACTTATTCTAATTGTGTTATGAAGAAAACTTTTATTTTTGATTAAAACATGCGCTTGTAATTTATTTTAAGCGAAAACTATTTTTTAGTACACGTAACAGTCAAAGAATTTCTAATTTTTCTTTATTTTAGTATTTGAAATTTTTAAATACTAGATTTATACCTTCTCATAATACATATATTTGAATAAAATGTATGCCTGGAAAATACTACTTGCCTTGTGATTTTAATAGTTTCTGGTTAATTAAATTATTTTGTTGTTTTGAAATAATTATTAGTAATTTTTTTAATGTGCTATAGAATCCGTACCTAACAATTATCTGTATAAAAATGCTTATGCGCACTATGAAATGAATCAAATTTTGAGATTATTTAATTAGCTGTTAGCAAAACGTTTTTTAGAATAACAGTTAGTACTATAAAAATGTTTTATGTTTGTCAATTGTAAGTCAATATTTTATTTAAATTATTATAATTTTAAACTTTGTTTTAGTGCAATGTTTAGAAACAAATTTAACATTACAGAATTATTACTATAACACGAAATATATCTGTCATTATTATTTGTAAAATAGGAGGCTTCAGGAAAAATAACAAAATATATAACGAAATTTTGAAATTCATAGATTGTCTGTTTTATTTTATCATCAATTTTATTTGGTCTGTCAAACCCGAGTAATTTGTCAAAATCGTTTCTAATAACACTTATCAACTTATACAGAAATGCATCCAATAATGTGACTGATATTTTTAAAAATGCAAAAAGAAGAAAACAGTAACAGCTGTTAAAAATATACTTGTAGAAGCTTATTCAGTGAATTTAGGAACTCTTTAGTATTTTTAAATTTTTAGTAGTACGTATCACTTACAGATAGTGCACATCTCTCAATCTTTTAGAATTTCAAGCTAATGTAGTAAAACGGATCAAACTTCATTCAGCTTTTTAAATTCACTCTGTTCAGGTAAAAAAGAGACTTTTTGAGATTGGGAGGTTTACTGGAGAATTCTTACAATTTGAGAAATCGGAAGCGATCTGTTGATAACACCTGTTATTCATACAAGGATGAATGTTAAAGAAATTTCTGAATTCACAGAAATAATTAACTGCAACGTAACATTAATTCTGTCACAGTTTATTTGTTAATGCATTTTATAAACCGGCATTTTTCTTTAGGTCACCTATTATCAGAAAATATGTTTTATAATTTCAAATCTAAAGTAAAATACCGTCGCTTAAAATTATAATACAGTAATACCTCAGCAATTCGTTCGAAGACTCGCGACATAAGTCGAAAACGATATAACTCGGGGTGCATTTAGACGGGCAAAAAAGGGTAAGCAATGAAAATTCTCCAAAATCTAATGAACGTATTCTATTGTATTTGGTAATTGTGTTCCACGTATTTAACACTAGCAAAACAAAAAATGTGTTTGCAATACAAGAATTTGGAAAAAATCAATAAGTTGTTAACTTACAATTTTTGTTCGTCTAGCTGCATCTTTCGATTATTTGAGGATGTGAAAAAATCTCCCAGTGAAGTTTGAACCGATATATTTTTCTTTTTTCTCTCTTAGAAGCTCTTTGTAACAGCAGGGTGAATTTTCTAAGTTTTATCTTGCCCGCATTAAATAATTAAATAAGCTATGGTGTGAAATGATAAGATGAAAAGTACTTCTTAAAAATACCACAAAAATTTTCATGAATGCGCAAGGCCTTTCGAAAGCTGTTTTGCTGTCTTCAAAGTAGAAGGACGTGTTCTCTACGCCTGGAGAAGAAATACTGGTTATTTCGAAAGGTTTTGCTCATTTATTAAAATTTTTATAGTGTTTCTAAGAAATTCTTTTCATCTTACCTTTTTAGACGTTGCTATACTTTGCTCGTCTGAATACTTTGTCTGAGTACTTTTCTCTTCAGTACTTTATTTCTTTAATTCCATAAGTTATTCGATGGTTAATTCCGGACAAGAAGAATTTATGAGTTCTGCATCTCTCTTAATTGATGTGCTAGTTCAATATCATCTCTAGCATCCATCTCTAAGTTAAGTTCTCTTCCATTTTCGACGATTTCATCAATTAAGAGAGATACAGAATCACAATTTTTAGATATTTTTTTAGTCTCTGCGAAGCAAAAGGCGGACAGCTTTTTCCAAGTATCCCTAGTTTAGAATCCCCTATGACTAATCACTAATCACTAATCACCCACTCGTGGACATCCAAACTTTCGGTATAGGAGCTAATTAGTCCACGAGAGGGAAAAACACACATCCACCTTCCCGCTGAGACCACAGTACCAGAGAACGAGCCCGGAAGCCCCAGCAGGCTGGAAGACCCTGTTTAATGAAAATTATTAAAATGACAAAACAAACAGAATGACTAATAAACAATATGACAAAATGTATGGGCGAAACCAAGAGAACAGTATATTAAAAGTAAATATTTAAGATATAAAAGTTAAATTGCAGCATGCCCCTATTTTTATATAATTGTAGGTTAATTAATAATGAATAATTTTTATAATAAGGAATGGAGATAATAATAGATTTTGTTAATTAAAGGTTAATATTAAGAGATAAGGAATTTAATATGAAATTCCCCTCCAATACTCTGAATAAATAATTAAAATAAGAGAGACGAGTTATAAATTTTTAATTAGCTGTTAATAATTAGGGAAATTAATGAGTTAGCATACTAGCAGGACTACAGAGGAGAGAAATTTCTACCATAACCTTTAAAGCTAAATATTTAATAAAAGGTCAAAGTATTTAAAACAATTCAGGTTATTTAAAATTTGAGATAACACATAATATAACAATTAGTTCACAGACGACACTTAAATACAATTAACAAAACACATTCAAGAACTATTTACAAGTCATTTTCCTGTCAAGCATTATAGTTATAAATTACTGTAGGTACGATTATTTTTAAATAAAACTATATTCTATTATTAGTTTAATGGTTCTGAGTAAATTTAATGTTTTAATGTGTAGAAGTCCTTGTTGTGTAAAAGTTGTTGAGTTGAACATCAATGTTATTATTTATACTGAAATATTTAGAGTTATTCATTCATATAATTAAAGAACTTCTATTAGTATTTCAGGAATGAGATTCATTTCTGATTGAAAGTTTATGTCTATAGATCGGACAAGTTGGGGAATCTGCAGAATGGGGAAAATAGTTTTCCATATGCATACAGTTTGTACATTGAATCTTCTATGACTGTGACTGCATCTGATATGTTCAATTTCTTTCAAAAATCTTTTAAAAAGTTCAAAGTGAGCCTTAAAGGTTTTTTTGCACGATAGACGACGTAAATGTGGGTAAAGTAAGTCGAGGAGGCGTAACTCGGGGTACTACTGTAACGACTTTTCTTTATGAAAAAGAAGAAGTTGTTAAATAAATTTCTATGTTATGTTTTGCATAATTCTTTTGAATGCATACCGATATAATAAACAATGACATTAAATTTTATGTAAACATAAACACATGAGTATTATAAAAAATTATCTGTTATGACTCCCATCTGTATTGCCCACTTAGATCCATTTTTATTTAAAAAGAAAATAAATATACCAACAGAAATTGTGTACAGTATTTTATTTTGTTTTATTTAAACACGAAAGTTCTGTCATGAAGTAAAAAGAAAGTTACTATATAACAATTTTTGTAGAATGGTAGTATTTTTGAATGAACAAAGGAAATAAGTTGGCATTAATGACTGCAGTTCACATTCTCAATATACTATTTACCGCATTTTTAATTCATGTTTTTCTACATTCATTAGCTTTATTTATAACAAGCTAAAGTACCCGTCATTACCCGGATTATTAAGAATGTTTGTTTTGAAAAATCAGTTTCAAAATTAAATATACAGTATAAAAGAAACAATAAAAAAAGCAGTAAAGTCATCTTTATTTCAGTTGTTCACTAAGAATGAGCTCTAGGGAATTAAACCTTTGTGGAAATTCTAATTTACATGCATACACACACGTATGTATATATATATATGGAATAGATATAAAAAGGGCGAAAACAAATTCAGAGAACCTCAAAATGTTAAAATATGCCAATATTTCCATAATCGGGTTTTTTTTACCATGTTTCAATAAGTTTTTTCAAACTCATATGACGCTATATGGGGCATTCTCACAATCTTTTGACTTTTATGCCCCTGAATAATATTTTTTCTTTTAATACATTTTTAGTGTTTGTTTTTAATTTCATATACTGGGAAATATCCCATTGCATGATTGCATAACAATATTAACGAGATAAATAAGTTTTGGACGATGTTGGGGGCCCAAATACCAGGAAAACTCCTATACCGTGATTTTTAAGTTTGGAGCTGTCTGTATAAAATTGTTTCAATAAAAGTAATTCGATGTAATATTTTTCCGAAAATGGGACAATTGTTTTACATAAATATGTAGCAAAAAATTAATCTTCATACGTTTTTACGGTTGATATTATTTTTTTTTAACTCTGTCCCTGGGTTTTTCATCCTTACCATCCCTCTTGATAAACTTATACAGAGAATCACTTCAGATGCAGCCACAGATTTTTTTTTCAAGTTTTTTCTCATGCAGAAGTATGCTAGAGAAAGAATATCTAAAATTCTTTGGCAGGAAATTTACAACAGAATTTAAATCAGCATTTAAATATCAATTTCAAGATCGTGGCTTTATTAGTAGTCTTACCGTCCCCAATGTTTATTCCTGCACATTTCGAGGTAAATAAAAAAAAAATTCATTTAATCCAATGTTAACAATTGTTTCTAAAAATCAATGAACATTGTGACTATCACTTAGTCTTAACATGAATTGCCTAAAAATAGGTGGTAATTTCCTTACCATTCCATACTTACCGTCCCTTTTTTTTCCCATTTCGTCCCCTTTTTCCTATACCGTCCCCCCTTTTTTTTTACCCTACCGTCCCTTCTTTCACACCTCTTTAAGACAATGTTATACAAAAATTCTGTATTAAAAGTACTACATTGTTATTATTTCTTATTTGAATGTCCTGTGGGTACTATGCAAATTCATTATAAGTAAAAATTTAGAAGAAAATAAAAAGTTATAGAGGTAAAATGGTAAGGAAAATTAAACTCGCAGGTTTAACTTAAACCTCAGTTAAATACTTAAACCTCAGTTAAATAAAAAAAACCTCTTTAAGACAATGTTATACAAAAATTCTGTATTAAAAGTACTACATTGTTATTATTTCTTATTTGAATGTCCTGTGGGTACTATGCAAATTCATTATAAGTAAAAATTTAGAAGAAAATAAAAAGTTATAGAGGTAAAATGGTAAGGAAAATTAAACTCGCAGGTTTAACTTAAACCTCAGTTAAATACTTAAACCTCAGTTAAATAAAAAAAATTTCGCTGCTGACCATTTTTTGTTTATTTTGAATCATTAAGGCATTCGTCTCTCAGATTAAAATATTATTTTAGCAAGTTTAATTTCACCAGATTTTTATTGCCGAAAGTCAAAACATTGTGAAAATGCCCTATATATTCACCTTCTGACAGACATTTTATTTCAGATATGACGTAATATTCACTTTTTTTTAATTCGTCAAATTATTTATTTCATTTTCATTTTTCATATGGAAATCATGCAATAGATAAATTAAGACGTAATATTCACTTTTTTTTTTTTTTTTTTTTTTCGTCAAACTATTTTTTATTTCATTTTCATTTTTCACGTGAAAATCCTGCAATATAAAAGTAATTGTTGTGGTAAGAATTTTATTTTGGATTTTTAATTGTTGGCAACTGCTATAACGGAAAATGTTTAAATTTGACAGGAAATTGCTGTTAAATTGTTGGTTTTCTTATTAATTAAAAATTAACTATAAATTATTTGGATTCCGGGTTACTTTCATTGCCTTGGCCGTGTTTTAACACACATGCACGTAACCTTTCACAATTCTGGCTTCCAAACTATGGATTTGTATAGAATTACAGATAGACAGACGAACTTTCATTTTTAAATATTAGACGTACTGCAAAATTTTGATGGACGTAACCAGAGTACATTTTGCTGGTAATATCCTATTTTAATCCACATGTTATGAAATAAAATATATGGTAATGAAAAGAAGAGTAAACAAATTATACGTTTGTTTGTTTTATTGAACACATACATCAGACTTGTGTGCTTGACATCAGGTCCTGCTTATAAGTCATCGTCGATATACAGGGACGAGATAGCACAAGGAAATTTACAACACCAGAGAATTACATCATGGGGCTCCACAAAGAGTGTGCAACGGAACCGGCGGGATTCGAACCCGCCCCCACCTATGCTCTCAAGCGATTAGCGGGGTGGTGTCTTATCCACTCAGCCACGATGGGCCCAAAAGATACGTTCGCATGTGAATAATACAGATATTTCAATACTATAATACTAAATACTTCGTTATATTTTTACGATAGGAAAGTCTTCATGAATGGTAACCAAACATATAAACAAAATTAAGAAATGCATATTAAGTTGTACTTGATCATAAATTTTATTTAGTTTGTGAAGTCCGAGGTATTTGTTAAAATCATTTTGTAATAATTTGTATTATTTTATATAAGAGTATGTCCTATGATGTACAGACAGTTTTTAAAATACAAAAAATTGAAAATTGTCATAGAGTTTAAAAGTATTTTTGTAGAATCTTATTGAGTGAATTTCAGAATTTCTTTAGTATGGTTCAAAGTTTTAGTACCATCTATCACTGGCAGATTGCACTTCTTTCCCTGTCTTACTTTTAGAATGTTCAAACTAACGTGCAACGATAGGTCAAAATTTAACCCTTTATCTACTGACGATACTTATAAGTACCAATAAAATAACTTGTTATAAAATTCATTTAATAAATCGATTAGTTGTAATACAGTTTAGAATTAGTTATAGATACATTACTTTATCTTTTTCCAAAAGCATTATTGGTTACAGAAAACAAAAATATTTTAAAAAGGATGATTTCTTTTGCCTTTGCATCTTTTGAGCTTTCTTGGTGTTGGGGAGAGGGGGGGGGGGGAGATTTTTCAATTCGGAAATATTTCTATATTTCTATTGTAAGAACATTATATTTAAACATTTCCGAATTCTACAAAATACTAAGAAGAATATTTAAAATAAAAGATTTGTTTGGTTTCATAACTATAACACAAAATCGCTATAAATTCAAATTTAATTAATCTTTCTAAATCATTTAATCCTTCTAAAATCCTTCCAACATTTATTAAATGGTTATGTAAATCATCTAATGTAGTTTAAACAATTCACAAAAATTGCTTTAGAAGATAAAATTTTCATAAATTCATAATTCAGTACATAAAAGGTGAATCTTTTTTTTTATGGCTTCCCTTTTGAAATTGGAAAGGTTATTCTAAAAATTCTGACTGCAGTATTCAGATGGTCGTGTGTTAAAGACATTTGTTATTAATATATTAATGAAATATGTGACCTAACAGAATGAATCATGAGAAAGGATAATATTAATTTCTTCCACAGTTCACCTGTTATTTCGTTTTAAATACCATCATTCTTTTGCATTTAACATATTATTAGAAGACATGCGTTATAATTAAAAATCTAAAATTTTAATTACGACATTTCTTTGTAAAAAGAAGCAGATGGTATTTTTTTATGTTCTGCCTTTTATTAATGTAAATGTAAATTACTGTAAAAGAAATCGTATAAGATGGTCGTATTTTTAATAAAGAAAAGGATTAAGTTGTCATCACTGACTGCAATTTATATTCTTCATATATTTTCGGTCTTGTTTATTCATGTTTTCCTATATCCAACAGTTATATTTATGATTTACTTTAAGATTTTGAAGTACGTAACCGGTATTCACTGTGCCAGAAATATCTTGTTTAACTCCATATATTTGGAAATATACAAATGGGAATAAAACGAAGATTAAAGAAAATATGCGTTCGCGTAAATACAAATGTACATATCACAGAATATATATATCCAATTTGAAAAATCTAAAGATACGAAATTTATTTCTTTCTCTTTCCTAATGGTATTAAGTTTAAGATTGATGACTATACACATATATAATAGCATATCTGAAGAATATAACACTTTGTTTTATGAAACATAATTTAAGAATTTATGTACCTTTGGATTCGTTTCAATGTTATAAATTTAAAGAAGTATATTTGGAATAGTATACAAATAAAAAGTAAAATAGTAGAATTTTTCCTATTTCTTTAGAAATTGATTGCTGACATCAAACACTTTTATTAAAGAATAAACAATTAAATTAAAAATATCAAAAAACCCGACTGCGTAAAACGCGAACTAATTAATTATTTCTCATCAATGTGAAACTATTTTTTTTTTTCAATTCCTACTATTAGCTCACACTCTCGCTATATATATCTTTTTCCAATTTTCAATCGTTAATAAAATACTTATTATGTTAGCAGTATTTAAACTTTGCTAACAGTAATTGCGTGATGTTCGGATTTATCCTCAAAAATAAACTATCTATTTTGCAATATAAAACGAAACATAGGTAAGATAAATTGGGCTTAACTTGTATTTATGTATATCCATATATGATCTGGCATCCAGCGTCGGTAAGGGTAATTATATGTCTACAGCTTCTTCTTGTATTTCTGATTTAATCCGTTCATAGCGCCGCGATATTCTGTGTCATCTTAAAACACGCGTAAAGAATTTTGACTTGTGAATTGAAATGCGTCGGAACTTTTAAATAGAAAGAAAATTAACATTTAATAAAGCTTTAGAAAATACATCTCTCCTTTGGAGAGTCTAGGTTACAAGTAACAGTAGAAAACCATGTATAATATATTATTAGCAATAACGAACAGGAAATTAGTGACATAAATATTAAGTTATTTGTATCAATATTTATACTTATAGTAATTTAAAAATAAATCTTATCAATGTCTCTAGTTCTTGAGTATCATGAAATGTTTATAATAGAATGTTTGTTTACGATTCTGCAATCACTTTTCACTTTCACTTCCTTCCTTCAGATCATAATCACTTTTCATAATTGCTTTTATAAATTACATTTGACACATGAAAAACAATTTACTTAGCTTGATTATTTTAATGTCCTTGTTTGGAAATTATATTTCACAATAGCTGTCAACAATTCCCTCCTTAATCTCCTAACGAGGATTGTTCTGTAATTTCAGTTTGTTTCTATTATTTAGAAATTCATCTTGGGCTCTGGTTTCGTGAGTATGTCCGCTGTCATTGACTTGCTTGGGCAATAACGCAATTCAATAATTTTTTGTTCTTTCAGCTGTTTAATCACATTATATTTTATGTCTATGTGCTTCGATTTATTAGAAAACTTTTCTGATTCTATCATTTTTATGCAAGATTGATTGTCTTCGTAAATTACTATAGGCAATTTTCGCGGTATATCAAGATCTTCTAATAGTTTTAGCAGCCATATTATTTCTTGTGTTGCGCTCGCCGCTGCAACGAACTCTGCCTCTGCAGATGATTGTGCAACACAAGTTTGTCGTTTTGTAATCCACTGTATTGGATTCTTTCCTAAAAGGAATAAATTGCCTGTTGTCGATATTCTTGTTTTTAGAACTCCACCCCAATCTGCATCAGTATATACTTCCAGAATGGGTGGTTCTTCCGTGCTGATTACTAAATTTAAGTCTTTTGTTGAATAGAGATATCTTATTAATTTTTTAACACCTTTCCAATCTCTTTCAGACGGCGTTTCGTTTTTTCTACTCATAATGTTTACCCCTACTAAAATATTGGGCCTACTTATTATAGCTACGTATAACAGCGCACCTATTACTTGTCGGTACTTGGTGTTGTTTGGCATTTGTGTTTCCTCATTGTCTAATCGTTGAAAACCTGTTTCCATTGGAGTGCCATATGGATTAGAATCTTTTTAATTAATTTTTTTTGCAATTTCTATTATTTTTGCTGTTTGATTTAGTTTAAAGCCGTTGTGAGTCTTTTGTATTTTTATCCCAAGGTAATTGGAAATTTGACCTAAATCTTCAAGTGCGTACTTAGATTTTAGTTTATCTATTATGTCATTTACATTTTCATCTTTTCCTGCGATGAGTATATCGTCCACGTATACTGCTATATAAACCGTGTTTTCCCCTTCTTTTCTTATAAATAAGCAATTATCAGCATTGCTCTGTTTAAATTTTAATTCTTTTAGTGTTTCACTAATATTTGAATACCATGCTCTTGCAGCTTGTTTTAGTCCATATAGGGTCTTTTTAAACTTACAAACCATATTGGGTTCTCTAGTGTTTATATACCCCTTAGGTTGTGATACATAAACATTTTCTTCCAATTCACCATGTAAAAATGCCGTTTTGATGTCAATCTGCCTAATATTGAGATTGTGATATGCTGCGGCAGTTATGAAGGCTCTTAAACTTGTATGGGGAACCACTGGCGCGTAAGTTTCATCGAAATCTACTCCATATTTTTGTCTAACTCTTTGTGCGACCAATCTCACTTTGTAACGCTTGATTTTTCCGAATTCGTCATATTTCGCTTTAAAAGCCCATTTCGACCCAATTACTCTTGCTCCTTGTGGGGGTCAACTAAACACCAGTTTCATTTTCATTAAGGGAATTCATTTCCTCTTTTGTCGCTTTTATCCATTTCTATTTTTCTATAGGATTTTCTATATTCATCATATCTTCCCAACTGTTAGGTACATATACTGGATCGTGCCGGACTGCATAAGCAAACCTGTCCGGCGGCGCACCTCTATTGGTTCTTTCTGATCTTCTCAGTTGTTGAATTTGTTGTTGTGACGCGGGTGGTGGACTTAGTTCATTTTGTGTTGGTGTCAGATCTATTTCCATTTCATTCGTGTCTTTCTGTTGTGTTTGTTTGTTTGTTTGTTTCCGCGATTAATTCTTTCCTATCTAGATTTTCGTTAGTATCTGGATTATTTTTATTTTCTATAAATTTTACGCTTCTGGCCAATATTACTCTTCCGTCACTTGTATAGATTCTGTACGCCTTAGAGCGACTGTCGTATCCGACAAAAGTGCCTTTTTCCGCTCTATTGTCTAATTTTCCTCTCTTTGATCTGTGTATGTAGGCGTATGCAGTACAGCTAAAAACTTTGAGATATTTCATAATTTTTTTTTTATTCATCCATAATTCATAGTGTGTGGTGCTTACCGATTCTGAAGGTAGCCGGTTCTGTAAGTGATTCGCGGTACGTATGGCTTCCCCCCATAATTTGTGCGGGAGATTTGCTTTATTTAGCATACTTCTAACCATATCTAGTAGCGACCTATTCTTACGCATTGCGACACCGTTTTGGCTTGGGTTAAATGGTACGGTGAGCTGATGATGAATCGCATTTTTTTTAGATATTTTTCAATTTCGTTACCCTTATATTCACCACCGTTGTCCGATCTTATCTCAATAGGCATTTTTCCAAATTTGTTTTTCACCATTGGGATGTATTCTTTCAATTTCTCTGAAGCTTCACTTTTATTTGCCATTAAATAAATTACACAAAATCGCGTATAATCATCGATAAAAGTGACGAAGTATCCCCCCCCCCAATTGTGGGTGTATTTATAGGGCCACATACATCAGAATGAACTAACTTCGAGCCTTTTTGTAGCTCTATATGCACCTGATTTAGGAAATGGGGTCTCGCTGATTTTTGACTTGATGCATACCTCACATTTCTCGTTATGTTTGCAGTTGTTGATTTTAATTCCCTCAACTAAGTCCTTTGATAACATGAACTTTATTGTGTCGTAACTCCTATGCCACAAATCTATGCAATTTGCATTTGAGCAGTTGTAAGTGACATTTGCATAGTGCTTGTGATTTTCATCTTTAATAACATGTATTTCATACAGATTGTTTTTAAGTTTACCTTGAAGTATAACGTCGCCTTCGTGAATTATGTCACATTTATCTTTTTCAAATTTGACTGTGCAACCGTTTTTAGTTGCCCTACTCACTGACAGCAGGTTAGTTTCTATGTCAGGAACGTATAGTACGTCACGCAATATAACTTGTTTGTTTTTATTTTCGGTATGAATTATTACCTCCCCAGATCCATATGAAATCAGTTTATTACCATTAGCGACTGTGACGTTTGTTTCAATATTATTTGTAATTTTAGTAAAGAATTCTTTTGAATTTACTATGTGGCTGGATCTGCCACTGTCCACTATAAAAGTACCTTTATTTTCGGACTCTTTGGTTAGTAAAGCAACACTGTTGTTTTCATTTACTGTGTCTTTTCTTTCTTCAGGTTCCGCATTTTTATGTAAATTATTTTCTTCATAAACTAGTGATGTTGAATTGTTTTTATTTTTATAGTGTCTGATATTAGTGTAACTGTTGTTGTTTTTTGTTTTTAGAAACCAGCAGTCTGTATTTGAGTGGTTTTTCATTTTACAGTGTGAGCAGTACTTATTGTTGCCTCTTTTCTATTCTGAATGATTAAATTTAACTTGTGTTTTATAGGCTTTATTGCTGTTTTCGGAATTTTCAGAGTTATCTATTCTGCGAGTATATTCATCCGTAAGCTTGCTTTTTATAAATTGCACGGTTAACTCAGCTTCATCTCTGGCCTCTAGGGCAGTAACTAGAGCATCGTAGGACGGTGGCAACGAGCACAGCAGCAGTGCTGAAATGTGCGAGTCAGTTATGTGTTCACCTATTGCTGACAGTTTATCCAATATCTCTAAAATTTTTGTTATGTGGGCTGTCATATTGCCACCTTCAATTAATTTTGTACTGTATAATTTTCGAAGCAAGTACAGCTTACTAGAGAGATTAGATCTCTCATGAATTTCTTTAAGTGCATCTCATGTTTGCCTAGCTGAATTTAAATTTTTGACTTGCACTATTTGACTGTCGTCAATGGACAAATTTATTAAAGCTCTTGCTTTTCTGTCTTTCTTGGTCCAAGCATCGTTCAATGGAGTGGGGGCCTCTTCCCCAATAACTTCAATAAGTTCATCTCGAATCAATTGCATTTCGACCTTGAACCGCCAATTTGTATAATTGTTGGCGTTCAATTTTACAATGGTCGTGCTATCTTTTGTAGAAGCCATAATGTTGCTAAGATTCGTTTTATTTTTTCTAATAAATTACCCTATTCGGATTATTTCGGATTACCAGATTTTTATTTTTATCATTTAGTGACGATGTTTTTATTGAGAATTTTTTTTTCACTCTCATAATCAATTTGTTAACAGTATTTCAACTTTGCTAACAGTAATTGCGTGATGTTCGGTTTTATCCTCAAAAATAAACTATCTATTTTTCAATATAAAACGAAACATAGGTAAGATAAATTGGGCTTACCTTGTATTTATGTATATCCATATATGATCTGGCATCCAGCGTCGGTAAGGGTAATTATATGTCTACAGCTTCTTCTTGTATTTCTGATTTAATCCATTCATAGCGCCGCGATATTCTGTGTCATCTTAAAACACGCGTAAAGAATTTTGACTTGTGAATTGAAACGCGTCGGAACTTTTAAATAGAAAGAAAATTAACATTTAATAAAGCTTTAGAAAATACATCTCTCCTTTGGAGAGTCTAGGTTACACGTAACAGTAGAAAAACATGTATAATATATTATTAGCAATAACGAACAGGAAATTAGTGACATAAATATTAAGTTATTTGTATCAATACTTATACTTATAGTAATTTAAAAATAAAGCTTATCAATGTCTCTAGTTCTTGAGTATCATGAAATGTTTATAAGAGAATGTTTGTTTACGATTGCGCAATCACTTTTCACTTTCACTTCCATCCTTCAGATCATAATCACTTTTCAGAATTGCTTTTATAAATTACATTTGACACATGAAAAACAATTTGAACTTGTAGTGGATGACACTTGATGTTAATCCATTTTTTTTCAAATGTTAATTCATTAATTAAATTAAATTAATTAATTATCAATAATCGAGAGAGCCCTCTTCCTGATCAAGATATTTTAAGACCGAGAGAGCTCTCTTCGTCATCAAGGCATTTTAAGCGCCACTCAAAGAGGTAAGAAGAATGGGAGAAAAAAAAATTTGTTATTGACTTAACTCGGAATTGACTTAAAATATTTTTTTATATTACTTGTTTATATTACTTACCTATTTTTTATTTACTTGTATTGATGACTTATAAGTTGTGTTTAATTGTTAGTTCCTATCTATAAACACAGTTTTGACGAGGCCTGTAGATGTCTATGATGGTTAGAATTCCAGTAAAGCTAGAGATACAACCTACACAACTTCCAGGTTGTATAATATTTTAAAGGAGCTTCTGACTGTAAAATAGTCAATGAAACATCGTCTTCATTTTGAAATACCTATCCAATGATATGCCACTCAATAGGGTGCGTAATTTTTTTTCGTCTCAACCGCCATTTTATTATTTACGGTCGCCATTTTGAATTTATAAAAACGAAACCTAGCCTATAACCATCGGGCCGTTAAGACGAATTGATAGAGACCTCATTCATTAAAATCCATCCAGTCGTTGGGATGTTTCGATGGTATAAAGAAATCCACTTACACAGATACGCGTGAAACACATAACCCTTCTTTTCAGTCGGGAAAAAAAAATCTCAAATTTATAAAAGTAGGGGAAAAAAACATGAAATAAAATGTATGAATTTGCTTAAAAAAAACATGCTGTGGGTACATCTATTTGACTACTTAGACATAGAGTACATTAAACATATATACCATAGGTTGAAGAAATAAGGTTTATTTATATGTAATGTAACAATTTAAAAAGAGGCAAAGGTTTCTTAATCTTCAAAAATAAAATACAACCATGAAAGAATATATACAACTAGAGAACGGGAATTCTGCTTTTTCCGAATTTAGTGTCGCCCCCGACATTTCCATTACTTCATTTTCTTCTGATGGACTGGTGGTTTCTACTATTATGAAACAGCCATTATAAATGAAGCGTTAGGTGAAGATGAAAGAGGAGAAAAAAATTATGGTCATTTGTTTTCCCAATTCTGACCAGAGAATCAGAGTTCTATCTTTTTTACGGCTGTTCTTTCATCTTCACCTAACGCTTCATTTATAATGGCTGTTTCATAATAATAGAAGCCACCAGTCCATCAGAAAAAAATAATTCGGTTAAGCGGGACTCTACTGCTGTACAAAATATATTTCAATTTTAAGACTTAAAGCACACATTTAATTTTATGTAAAATGACGTCATTCGCATCCGCTTAAGAATTCCACATTTACGATCTACTCTTAAACATCTGCAGCATGTATCGTAATACAAGTATAGCACATCACTATCGCGAAATAATGCACAAATGCAGGAAAAAAATGCCGTCATTCAAGAAAATCTACAAACAAAACGGCTATCTAATGATTCATAGATACTTAAAATTAAATATAATTTATAACAGCTCCATTGGTTTAACAGAAATCATTCGTTTATACATTTTTTCAAAATAGCACGTATTTTAATTACTTTTTCTTTCGGTTGCTATGAGAAAATGGCAACAAAAATATATAATTAATATTTTACAAATATTTTTCCTTTACTTTCTACATAAATGGAGTACTTCCGTTGCCAATATTAAGCAAATGGCTCTAAAAACTACAAAAAAAAATTAATAATTCAAAAATAAATGGAGGTACAAATTTCAAACAAAATACATTTAAAAGAACATTTTTTTCCAATACAACGGTATAAAAATCGAAAATGTGCGATGCTTAGAAGTTTAAAAAATTGCTATAGAGTATTTAATCGTACTGCTTTGTTTTGTGGAAGCTTCTGTAAGGTAACGTTATTTTTTGGAATACACAAAATCAGCTGGGAGAAAGAAATAATATACCGTACCGGGGGCTAATAACCACTTCCGATTTACCCGCGTTACTGAAAAGCGTTCTTTAACTTCAGAAACCTTAGAAACTAATATCTATTTATTTAAAATCCAAGTCTCTGTGTTAAAACAAGCCTCACAGTTCCGGTTGGACCGCGTCATTGGTCGAGACCAATCATTCCGATGTCATAAATAAGGCAATTTTTCGTTTTACGGAAATAATATTACATAGTATCACATCTATTCTTCATTTTCTATAAAACATTCAAAATTATACAATAATAATGTTTTAATTTATAAATTAAAAACAACCGGCTACTAACAACAGATTACCGATATCAATAAACGAACATTTCAGAAATTGTGATTAATTTTACAAATGTAAACAACATGTAGGGCGTCATTTATTCATTTTTGAAAATTCATTGACAAAAATTTAAAAACTGTCGCGCATTGAATATTTTAACTCCTGTATTATTAATATGCCTTTTACGTCATTCGCCTATGGACCAATCAACACAGTTTTTAATTTAAAAGTAAAGTTTTAGAAAGCTCAACTCGATTTTCGGTAATTTTATGTTATCCGGTGGAAATTCACGCCAATAACGGGTTTTTTTTTCCGCCAATAGTAGTTATTTTTTCGCGTGTGTGATTTAGAAACAATACTTTGAAGTTGAAATAAAATGCTATGGTAATTATTATTATTATTATTATGTATTTTACTAGGGGGCTCTGCCCCCTACGAGCTACGCTCGCCAACCCCCGTTCAGGCACACCAAAATCCAAAAAGCACGCTAATTTGATCGGCTTTAAAAATATTGAATTAAAATTTAAAAAAACAGTAGCGATCTCTATGTAAACGGGTTTCCATTCGTTTTTCTTGGATTGGGGATTTTTAAGACCAAATCTGCTGCTGTTAAGAGATACAATGGTGGTTTTCGTATTTAATTAAAAAAATAGTTAAACTTTTGAAAATAAGCAAATGTAAAATGAATTAAGTAAACAGCGTCATTGTCTCCCGGTATTTTTTAACAGCGCTATAAGATAGTTCTTTTAAATAATTCATTTTAAATGTATCGTTTTAAATCTGACGTAATTTACACCAAAGTTTTATTTCTCTTATTAATATTCACGTGAAAATACTTTTGTTGTTAGAAGGAAATATTATTTGCGCTGTCTTCGAATTCACGATAATAGTTGAAAAGATTATCTCAAAATATCTCGCACAAATATATTTTTCAATTTAAATTGTTTTGCTATATTTTTTTGCCATTTTAAATATGACGTAATTTCCTCAAATTACAAGTTTTAACGCATAATAATGATTTTTTTAATTTTAAGATTTTGTTTCTCTTTTAAAATTCAAGTGCAAATATGGTTCGTCGCAGATGTCATATACGCCCCATATTGGCGCAAATTTTTTCTGACGCTAATTTCATATACGCAACGGGTACTTAACTGGTGCTAAAGTGTTGTTATTTTGCTTGATATCGTAACCCGGATGGGTACAGATGTCATATTCGCCCCATATTGGCGCGATTTTTTTCGGTTTCCAATTTGGCGAAAACATCAACAGCATAAACAACATAATCCGGGTTACCACATCAAGCAAAATAACGACACTTTGGCGCGGAAAAAAAATTGCGCCAAAATGCTCGTATATGACATCTGTGCCTATGGTTCTTATGACGTAATTTTCCTGCTTTTAACATGTAATCATTTAATTCTAATTTTAAAGTTTTTTTTTCTGTTTGTAATAGTCACGTGTAAATAAATTTTCAATTTGAAGTAAACATTATTGTTTGCGCTGCTTATGCAACTGGCAACAGTTTAAATTAATAACATTTTCTAAAATTTGTAAAAAATATCTCTCGAAATGCTGAAAATTTGAATTTAAAATTGAAATAAAACATCAAAAAATGAGTCAAATAAGAAAACTAAATGCAATCTGCACATCGGGAACTTATAACGTATAAAATTATCTAGAAATGATTAAATTCTCATGTATAGTTTTTGCTCCAATAAAACTTTTTTAATGGAACGATTTTGTCCAACTTTAGCATTAAATATCTCTTAAAATAATTCTTCGATTTGAAAACTGTCTACATCAGCGTATTTATCAAACATTTCTCTATAATACCACCGATTTTCATATTTTTGTATGCAACAGTTTTTTTAATATTAACGATGAAAGGCCATGCTTAAGCATTCAAATTGGATGTGGTCTACCCGGAATATCTACGCAGATGTTCATTGGTCCATTTCCAAATCAAAACTTTTTTTTATATATAGAAGGAAAAGAAATGAGCGAAAGGAATGTATTTTAATTGTGTGCAATATATGTATTTTGAATGTTTGTATTACAAATAAAAGTTACGCTTTTAAAATGAAATGGGTTAAAGGTTTTTATTTTAAGTGACATTAATGCAATATGAATGTTTTCACTGGGAAAAATATTCGGCCATTTATCCCATCGCCAAGCTAATATGAAAAATCTCTATTTTCTGAGTATTGGTGTAATAAACATATTCTTTGTTTGTTTCAGGTTTGTAATTTGCAATGTTTAATTTATTTTTGAAAAAATGATTTGATGGATCATTAATCCATTTTCCTTTTTTAACTTGATTACTTCTCAATATTGCATAATTTTAAATTTTACACCCCTGCATAGGTAGGGTGTACTTTCAAGTGTAAAACGTTTGAAAACTGTATTTCAATTTATTGAATTTTTATGATTTTTAAACCAAATTTACAGAATAATAATACATGAAAATTTTTATCAATTATTTCAAATTTTAAGGGAAAACCACGATTTTTATCCACCGTCTTAGGACGGGCTTTTACACTAGTAAAGTCATTCAGGGTAACTTTGACCCGTATTTTCTCCATTTTCACATGCCACACTCTTATTTTAAGACTATTGTTGCAACTAGGGGCATAAAAGAGAATAAATGATCCTAAGTTATTTTATGACTATAAAAAATTAAGGAATAATAATGATAAAAGCTATAAAAAATGAATTTTTATCCTGGTTCAAAGTTACTCAAACATTTAGAGTAATTTTGCACCATTTGATAAATATTATCTAAAATAATTCATTATAAGAAAAGTATTATAGTTAGGACAACTTTGAACACCAAAAAATGTTTTCAGATATGTAAATACTCCGAATTTACATTTCCCAACATCACAAGATTTGTATAATTTATGATATTACAACAAATATCAGGCATAAGCAAAGTGGAAGAAGAGAACCATGAACATTTAGAAATTAAAAAAAACCTGTTTATTGTTCATATAAAAAAATAAAAATGCAGTGGAAAACAATTTTCAAAGTTTTATCTCAATAACATATCTATAGTTACAGTAAAACATACTAGTACTAGTATTATTCAAACAAGAATGAAAAAGTCCTTCCGGCCAGTGCCGGGAGGAAGAGGTAGCTTTCATAATCCTTATTTAAAAAAAGCCAAATTATATCATTCAAACACACGAAGCTCAATTTAGTGGAAACCGAATATAGGAGATTCAATACTAATTTGAATCAATATAATGAATGAGAATTTCGCGAATATAGTCAGCTTTATCCAAGCTGCTTTTCTTTAAAGTAACATATATTTGGCTGCCAATTTTGGCAATTTCTTAAAGTGCCTGTCCTTTTAAGACAACATGGTAGATGAGGCTAAGCAGTGAACTTGGTCGAGACCTTAGTAATTGCTGTGCACATGCTCACTCACATCGGAATCGGTTAATATATAGGAGTACTGTCGCATGCAAAAAATCAGATTTTTCAAAATGTCACCCACAATAGAAATTGAAACTGCTATATCTGAGCCATTTTTTAAGGTAAAGACAAACAAAAAATGCTCCTGAATCCTTATATCAAGGTCAAATACTTAAGAAAGAAACCTTTTTCAATTTCTAATTTTTTTGCACCTCACTTTAAATATATATATATATATTTTAATTTAATGGTCGCCATTTTGAAACAAGATGGCTCATGAATCTGGCCAGCGAACTTGGTCGAGGTGTTGATGTATACTATCCACATGCCTTCTTACATCGAAATAGGCGAATACGTGTGTTATCGCGTGACAAATACAAGATCGTTTCAAAATGTTAGCCATGCTAGAAATTCAAAGTGCTATATAAATCAACCATTTTTTAAGATATAAACAAAAGAACAAATTTTCAGAAACAAAAACTGCTCCGGAATCTTTGTATCAAGGCCAAACACATAAAAAAATCTTTTTCATTTTCCAATTGTTTAATACCTCATTTTGAATTTTAAATTTAATTTTTTTTTAAATGGCAACCCTTTTGAAACAAGATGGCGAATGAAGCTGGCCAACGAACTCGGTCGAGACATTGGTATGTACTATGTACAGACCAAGTTACATCCAAATAGGTTCATAATTACGCCTGTTATCGCGTGACAAAAATCAGGTCGTTTTAAAATGTCAGCCACAAGAGAAATTCAAAATGCTATTACTCAGCCATTTTTTTAGATATAGACGAAAGAAAAACTGTTCCGGAATCTTTGTATTAAGGTCAAACACATACAAAAAAAATCTTTTTCACTTTCCAATTTTTTGGTATCTCATTTAAATTTTTTTATTTTTAATTTTTTTAAATGGCCGCCATTTTGAAACAAGATGGCGGATGAAGCCGGCCAAAGAACTCGGTCGAGATATTTGTATGTACTATCTACACACCAAGGTACATCCAAGTCGGTTCATAAATACGCCTGTTATTACGTGCGAAAAATCAGGACGTTTCAAAATGTCAGCCACGCTAGAAATTCAAAATGCTATAACTCAGCCATTTCTTAAGATATAGACGAAACAAAAACTGCTCCCGAATCTTTTTATCAAGGTCAAACACATAAGAAGAAAATATTTTTTCAATTTTTAATTTTTTGGTACCACATTTCAAATTTAAATTTTTCTTAAAAATTTAAATGGCCACCATTTTTAAACAAGATGGCGGATGAAGCTGACCAACGAACCCGGTCGAGACATTGGTATGTACTATGTATAAACGAAGTTACATCCAAATCGGTTCATAAATACGCCTTTTATCGCGTGACAAAATTCAGGACGTTTCAAAATGTCAGCCACGCTAGAAATTCAAAATGCTATAACTCAGCCATTTTTTAAGATATAGACAAAACAAAAACTGCTCCGAAATCTTTGTATAAAGGTCAAATACATAAGAAAAAATATTTTTCCATTTTCAATTTTTTGGTACCACATTTCAAATTTTAAATTTTTAAAAAACATTTAAATGGCCGCCATTTTGAAACAAAATGGCGGATGAAGCTGGCCAACGAACTCGGTCGAGAGATTTGTATGTACTATGTACACACTGAATTACATCCAAATCGGTTCATAAATACGCCTTTTATCGCGTGACAAATTTCAGGACGTTTCAAAATGTCAGCCACGCTAGAAATTCAAAATGCTATAACTCAGCCATTTTTTAAGATATAGACGAAACAAAAACTGCTCCGGAATCTTTGTATAAAGGTCAAACACATAAGAAAAAAATATTTTTCCATTTTTAATTTTTTGGTACCACATTTCAAGTTTTAAATTTTTTTAAAATTTTTAAATGGCCGCCATTTTGAAACAAAAATTCGGATGAAGCTGGCCAACGAACTCGGTCGAGAGATTGGTATGTACTATATACACACTGAATTACATCCAAATCGATTCATAAATACGCCTTTTATCGCGTGACAAAATTCAGGACGTTTCAAAATGTCAGCCACGCTAGAAATTCAAAATGCTATAACTCAGCCATTTTTTAAGATATAGACGAAACAAAAACTGCTCCGGAATCTTTGTATAAAGGTCCAATGCATAAGAAAAAAATATTTTTCCATTTTTTATTTTTTGGTACCACATTTCAAGTTTAAAAATTTTTTAAAAATTTTAAATGGCCGCCATTTTGAAACAAAACGGCGGATGAAGCTGGCCAACGAACTCGGTTGAGACATTGGTATGTACTATGTACACACCGAATTACATCGAAATCGGTTCATAATTACGGGAGTTACAGTGTGACATAGGTCAGATATATATATATATATATATATATATATATATCAATTTTGAACGGAGGGTGGTTTCGGGGTCTGGGGGTCATGATCGATGAAAATATACCAAAATTTTTTGAAATCGCTTTCCTCCGAACGGCTGCAATAGGTAGCTTTTTTGTAAAGAAAGCTACCTAAAATGCCGAATGTATGAAATGTCAAATTTGAGTAGCTCCGTCCCGAAAAACGCATTTAAATGAATTGTATGTATTTTACACATATTTGTGAAAAAATTTACATGTTATATCTAATGTTCATTTTCGGCATTTATATAAAATATACGTGCAAATATGGGAAATTTTTGACAGTAGCACCTATAATTGGTAAATTATAAACATCAGAATAACTTTGAAACGGCTCAAAGTTACCGTGAGAATGCGGTAAAATGTTAGTGCTTTCTTATTTTACATTTTATTAACTATTAATAAATAAATTATCCCAAAATATTATCACATTTGCAACATTTAGACAATAATATGTCAGATAAATGAGTATATTGTTACTTACTATGAAAATTTAATTGGATTACAACAACTTCAAAACAGCATTCAAAATTATCTTGAAAACAGTACTTCACTAAAATAGTTAGATGATGCATTTAATTGCGTATAATGTTGCTAATTTATTTTATAAAATAAAGAATAGACATCCCAGTTTAGAACTTTGCCGACAGAACACAGTTCTGGAGCTTATTTAGTCTTTTGGATTGAAAAATATTGAAAATTAGGAGGTGATGCAAAGTTACACCCCATGGTTCAAAGTTACCCTGAATGACTGTATATATAATAATTGGAACGAAGAAATACGTCAGAGAAATAGTAAATCTGAATTTAATTACTTAATTCTTTATTCAGATTGCTAATAACGCCTTTTTACATTGCATGGCTGCGTTTTCAAATCTTTGGTTTTAAGCCTTATTAGCAATGTGAATAAAAATTTGCCTAATTAATTTCAGAAACAAATATATTTTCGCGATTTGAAAAAAAAACTTTTGTAAAAAGAAATTATCTGTTGATGCCACTGATTTTAAGAAAACGTTTTGAGTATGTCTTATGTTGTACTAATCAGTTTTCTAGACCTGTAATATATTTTACAGGACGCTATCAATTCTCTAAATATTTTTATGTTCAAGAAACATGTTTCACAGACAAACATGATAAATTAAAGCATAATTAACATAAAAAAGTAATAAATCTTGATTTTAAGAAAACGTTTTTGAGTATTACTTATGGTGTTTTATATCTGTTTTCTAGACCTGTAATATATTTTATTGGACGCTATCAATTCTCTAAATATTTTTATGTTCAAGAAACATGTTTCACAGACAAACATGATAAATTAAAGCATAATTAACATAAAAAAGTAATAAATCTTGATTTTAAGCAATCAGTTTTCTAGGCATGTAACATATTTTATAGGACGCTATCAATTCTCTAAATATTTTTATGTTCAAGAAACATGTTTCACAGACAAACATGATAAATTAAAGCAGAATTAACATTAAAATATAAAAAAATACTAGATCTTGATTTTAAGAAAACGTTTATGAGTATTTCTTACGGTGTATTATCAGTTTTCTAGACCTGTAATATATTTTATAGGACGCTATCAATTCTCTAAATATTTTTATGTTCAAGAAACATGTTTCACAGACAAACATGATAAATTAAAGCATAATTAACATAATAAAAGGTAATAAATCTTGATTTTAAGAAAACGTTTTTGAGTATTTTTTATGGTGTATTAATCAGTTTTCTAGACCTGTAATATATTTTAAATGACGCTATCAATTCTCTAAATATTTTTATGTTCAAGAAACGTGTTTCACAGACAAACATAATAAATTAAAGCAGAATTAACATTAAAAAAAAAATACTACGTCTTGATTTTAAGAAAATGTTTTTGAGTATTTCTTATGATGTATTATCAGTTTTCTAGACATGTAATATATTTTATTGGACGCTATCAATGCTCTAAATATTTTTATGTTCAAGAAACATGTTTCACAGACAAACATAATAAATTAAAGAAGAATTAACATAAAAAAAAAATGTAACTCATGCATGTATAAATTCTGTTAGGCGGCTATAAATGTTTAGTTAAGAATTGATAGCATCTTAAAAACCGATAATGCAGTACAATGTAAAAAAAAAAAAAAAAAAAAAAAAATCTCTAAAGTTACCAGCATTTTCCTAGGAAACTGGGATTCCTAGAATATTTTATGTAACGGCAACAACAAAAATTCCTGTAACAGATACACTTTTGCACAGTAAATCAGGAAATCTATTAGGTTACTAAAAATTTCTTTTGAAATTGGGATTCCTAGAATTTTTTGTATGTAATTGCAACCCGGATTACAGATAAAATTTTAGTAATTTTATTGTAAATTTGGTAAATTCTTTTGTAATGCTACAGATTTCTGTAGCGTTACAAAACTATTTTTGTAGATTTACATCTTTTTTTTTTTTTTTTTTTTTTTTTTTACAGTGTACAGATAAAATTTTAGTAAGCATACAGATTTCTGTAACTTTACATCTATAGAAATAGTTTTTTTTTTTTTTTTTTTTTTTTTGTTACACAGTGTAGTGCATTACTGAATTGCCGATATTGCAGTAATGAATTAATGCGATAATGTGGTAATGCAGTAGCTATGCCTAAAAATTTCATTTCCGAATGCATAATAAATAAATAAATATTCTAATATAAGTTTATGTATTTTTATAAGAATATACTTGAATTTTAAAATAAGAAATGTTTTCTCTTATATTCAAAATGCTTTTTATTTTGTTTTTAATTTATCGTTCGTTATTAAGATATTGTACATTTGCATCATAACGCTCTTCTAATCAATAATTTCATACAGGACAAAAAATCAATTAGCCTCTAAACCTGAAAGTCATGATTTCCTGAATAAAAAGAAGCCTTTTCATCGAAAAAAAAAAATAGATTATCTTACTTCATTATATTTATTTATTAAACATTTCAGGCACATTTTTATCATTCTATTATTTATATTTAATTAATTCTCTGGAATACTTTTACAAAACATGTACTTTAAAAGTTCTTTAATTTTGTTTTGATAAAAACAGTATATTCTGATGGTATTAGAAATATATTCAGTTTACTATTTTAAATTTATATAATAAAAATCAGAGCCTTTATTACTTTTAATTAAAGTAATAAATTTAAAATGAAGAAAATATGTAAATACTTTCGCCAGGCACATTCGTTAAAATATGCCTTATCTTTAATATGTACTTGTTAAAAAAAATTATGAATGTATGTATGTAAATCAAATTGTTTTAGTTTTCGATATAATTCTATTTTTATTATAATACTAGCAGGCTGAGCCCGTTGCGCTGGACCATTTTTCAAATAAACTTTCAATCAAACGAAATGGAAAATCCGACCCTGTATTTTAAATTAATATGGACCTTCAGTTTGAAGGTCCTTTCGCATTTTCTGAATGCGCATCGGACTCCATTGCGCTATTATATTATCTGATGCGTTAGACGAAATACGGGCAATTCAGAAGCAACTCTTTAGTACACATGTAGAGTTTGGGAGGGAAATGCGGCTATTAGGATCATATCACCACACTACTAAAAAGGAGAGAATTACAATGACTGCAGAGATTGACCATTTAACTTAAAGAATGTTCGGGTTATTCACTTTCGTTTGTTAGTTCTTTTACTCCGGGCTTCTCAGCTTGGTACTTTGTGCGGATCTGATAAAATAAATACAATCTCTCTCTACGTTACATTATATTTGGTAATATACGTCTTCTTTTGCCAGGTTTTCTCTACAGTTTCTTATCTTCGATTTCCAGTAGAGTAAATACAATCAAAACAGTATTTAACTTTTATATTTTAAAATATGTGAATCATGTAAAAGTGGATATTTAAAGTGGAATTGTGTGAATAAAATTAAAATAATGTCATTCTAACTGCCGTTTCTTTTTACATACCAGTTTTAATCATGCAACTATTAACCTCGGAAAATAACCTCGATAACTAATTCAAACAGAAAACTAAACCTCTACTTTTCATTCAATAAAATCTTCCCATTCATCCGCAATCGGATCCACAACAAAGTTTGATGTGCAACGTTAGAAATGTTCGTAACGGTATGGCTAAAAATGCTCCAGAGTTAGCTATAAAACAGAGTTAATTACGTTCCAAACAACATTCCATTAAATAATGTCAAATTGCTGTTGATTGAATTTTAGATCTTTCACTATCAAAACTCTGTGCAAATGATAAATAAAGTTAGTTATGCAAAATTTTTAGTTGTGATCTATTTTGGCAAACCGAACATTTTTTTCGCATTTCTCTAATAAGCGTAATAAGAAGGAGAAATAAACATGCTTTTATTTTCAAGATGTCATTATTCATCAGTTTGTTGCCTAAACGTTAATTTGTGACTATGATCAGCTGCTCGGGCTGTGCATCAGCCAAAATTTCTTTGTAATGATTGAAATTTTATTTGAATCTGAGGTACTTTTTTAAAAAACCTAGGGTAAATGAACAAATATTGTTCCATTGGCCACCTTTGGCATTTGAAAGTTTTTTTTTCTTTTATACATTCAAAGTAATGCTTTTTTAGTGATAGTAAAATAAACATAAAATTTGTCACTACGATCAGCTACTCGGGCTGTGCATCAGCCAAAATTTTATAATGATTGAAATTTTAATTGAATTTGAGGTACTTTAAAAAAAAAAAAAAAAACGTAGGCTAAATGAACAAATATTTGTTCCATTGGCTACCTTTGGCATTTGAATTTTTTTTTTTTTTTTTTTTTTGTACATTTAAATTAATGCTTTTTTAGTGATAGTAAAATAACTGCACATGAAAAATATCTATTAGTAAATCTTCTTTTGTCAGTTTGCTCCATAATAAAAAAACATAAATTTACTAATCGCTAATTACTAAAATTACAAATTTCGCGTAATCTTCTGAAACCACGGTTCCTTTCAAATATAAACGAATCTTCCAACACTATATAGTAAATTTGCCAATTGTAAGGTAGCTGATTATGGAAGATTCATCCAATATCTTTTTATAACATTTCTAAAAGAAGGGAAGATATGAAAAAAAAGAAGAAATGACGAATGGAATGGAATGGAATATCGAAAAGTGATTTCAGACAGCAATATTTATTGCAAAATGTCTTTTTTCAGTATAGAAATAACGCGCAATTGCTTACATTTTCTTAAGAATAATCTTTAATACCTAACATTGCAAACATTGAACGTTTGTATAAGGGAAATTGGCGATATGTTTTTTATTAAAAAAAGAATGGACAATATTAGCTAATATGGTTCGAGGTTATAAAAGTCACAATTTTGGGGAAAACAAACCGTCATGCTTTCGCAGTAAAGTATGATGAGAAATTTTTTAAATGTCTAAAATTAAATTATTTTACAATATGTATGTGCGTGTGTGGGAGACATTTATACTAAAATTAAAATATTTGGCTCCATTTTTAAAATATTAATTGCTATTTATGTATTGTACATTTGAATTTTAAAAAATACTCAAAAAAATGCTTTCTTACACTTGCAAAATCACCTTTATTCCAAACATCGCTTGAACTCAATTCACGCTTACGTCTTTTTGGCTTAAAATCAAATTGTTTGGCGACAAAAGTGAACTCAAAAATCACAAATAAACATATAACATGTAAATCATAAGTACCACCATTTTTACAATTACATCTGCTAGTTTCGTCTGTGAGTCACGTGATGGAAGAGTTAGAAATAAAAAAGAACCAATCAAAAACAAAATTGTTACCCCAAGAAAGGTCTCCTTAAAGAGCATACTCAAATTATTTTGAAGAAAAAAATGCTTTTAAAACTACTCATGTATGTAGTAAAACATCAGTCAAATTTGGCGGCGGAATCTCAGTAAAAATCTGAAAAAAAATCTATATATATTCGAGTATTTGGCACAAAAAAAGACGAAAGTTCCACGCTATTTGGCTAGCCAGCACATATATATCCATCCCAAATGCAAGATATTTAAGTGCATTTGAAAATTGCTTGTTAAATAAGTGTTTAAATGCCTAAAACTCAAGGAATTTAAACTTAAACGAAGGATTAGCGTATTATTTTTTTTTATCGTTAAGCTTATATAATATAAAACATAGCGTGTTGCAGTAGTTATTTAATTTTACATGGCTTCACTGGCTGGAAATGTTTTAAGGGTAACTATTTGATTATTCATTCAACCAATTTCGCCAAATTATATAAATTGCCAATATATTCGCCAAATTATATAAATTGCCAAACTACTCGCCAAATTATACAAATTGAAATTTTTTTTTTATTTTAAACAACGAAAGAATAAATAAATTTGTAAAAATTAGTAAAATTACAAATAGAAGTGAAATTAAAAATCACTTGATGACGCAACAAACACGTGTACCGTGTTTAATGTCAAGTGAATGTAAAATTTACGATCAGCTATCATTGGCATTTAATCTTATAGTTTGGCGATAGTTATTTTGTCGACGGGATAATCAAGTAGTCCCGTTTTAAGTTTGATTTAAAAGTAGCTGGCTAATTAAAAATGCTACCATTAAACATTTTATGTTAAATACTTGTTTCCATGGTAACAATAACCTTCATTTGTTGTTTCTGATACTAACAATATCGAAGTCAAATTGCTAATGTTCCGAATCGGACATTAATTTTGAATTTGGAAAAAATTAATAAACTTAAATTTTGTTTTAAACCGTATAATTATGATAATAAATTTTTATTATATACATATATAAAGGTATATGGCAAAACTGCAGTAATAAAAATGTATTTATTTAAGTTACATTTAATCTTACTAACTTCATATGAAGAGTAGAAAAAGGTTTTACTTAAAAATTATTTATCATAAAAAAATATCATTCAAAATTTTTTGCGCCGCCAACCAGCATTAAATCGCCAACAAACTTAAATTTTCATTATTTTTTTAGAAACGCTAAATCGAGGTTCTGCGGATTTTTTTTATAAACATATTATATGTCACGAGAAGAATATTCCATATATTCCTCATGAGAAGAATATTACATAATTTTTTCAAATATTTCTGAGCATGCACTTATCGAAATTTCCTTGATATCATCCTATCAATTTTTCAGATGCATTTTTCTTAACCTGACGCAAAAGATAAAGAGCCAAATCTTATTTCAATTGCAATATTTTAACTGAGTAATTTTTTAAGCACTATTAACATTCCCTTTCATGTTTAAATTAAATATTTTCGTTTTTTAATATTATCACTCATTAGAACGGATTTTTTTCTTCTTTTTTTTCTTCTTTTTTCTTCCTTCTTTGTTTGTTTTTTTTTTAATTAAAATTAGTAACAGTTTTTTCTTTTATGTTTCGAGGTGTAATAGCTGTTTCGATTTTTTTATCAACGATAAATTTCGCCAAGAAATAAAATGGTAATAAAATGGTCCAAAATAACAGAACTTTCCGTCATAATTCTACAACTAATCTAGGTAGAATGATGTGTTATAGCTTAAAACCTTCTGTGAAACCATACCCATCTAACAGTATAAGTTCTGTAAAAATCCATGCAGTAGAACCCGAAATCTAGGCGTTCGGAACGAAATTTCCGTTTGGATTTTATATATATAATAGATTATTTACACAGACTAAGCATTATGATAATACATAGATAAATACTCTTCCTTTATACTTAATATTTTTTTACTCTTTCCACTTTTATTTTCAGAAACAATCTATTATTGGAATTCTTAAAACTTTTATTTTGGATTCAGAAATCTTAGTGAATGCAATTTTCCCCGTACAGATATTTTTCAGAATAATATCGATAGTAAAAAGGATGAAAGATGTATTCAAAAAATAAACTTTTTTTAGAGAACATTCTTTCTGAAAATTTTAAAGTGAAAGTAGATTCCAATCTGTTCAGTACGAAAGTAGTCTAGCATCAGTTGTTTCTCTGCTTGAGTAAAGAACAGTAAAATAGACCAGACATTTTCGATAGGTTCATGCACTTGTAAAAGCTGCTTTTATATGCAAGTATATATGAAATATGGATAAAAAAATTATCTAGAAAGTCTTTCGAAGTAGTACGGTTGAATATAGAGATCAGGCCTTAAGTATTTTCTTTAACACTGCGCTAGTCGCGTGTTTTTTTCAAACGTAGCCACGCTGTATCTGTCAAATACACCAGTATATATTCTTAATATTAATAAATAAAACAGGTAAAAAACACAGTTTTAAGTAGAAAAAAAATACAATTAAAGCTAATTCTGTAATATTATAAATATATTTTATGGTTTATAAAAGAATTAATGTATTAAAATATACATTAGAATTCTGTAGTTTCTGATTCAAACGTCCGTTTTCTGCTGTCGTGTATCCGTCAGATAAGACGCGACTAACGAAATGTTAAGTAAATATATTAAAGAAAAATGTAATATATTTTTAATTAATATTTTAAGACCATGGTATTATGTTACATATTAAATGTGTATAAAAGTAAACCGTATTAAAGATATTACTTGTTTCTATAAGTTAAGGTTTTAGGTTAAATGAAAATACTATAAAATGTTTGAGTTATTTAACTTTCCTTTGTAATTTTTTTTTCACCAGATTTAAAGAGAATAAAATATCAAATTGAAAGAAAAAGAAGCCAGTAGTTATATTTTAATATAAGAAAATGTTTAATGTTTTCAAGTATAAATGAAAATTATCTTTGATTTATCTTATGATTTAATAGTTATATTAATTGTAAACCTTTTTATTATGTATATGTATTTGTATATATATATATATATTATATAGTTGAAGCTCGTTAATTGGAACACATAAATTAAAATAAGAGTTAGAATTATCTAATTTGAAAACAAATTTTATTTAATGCTGTAACTATAGGAAAACTATTTTCCTAGTTCAGAAAAAATATTTATTGTCTGTAATTTGAATTCTTTTTAACGTATTAAATAATACAAAGCATTTGGCGTTGAAAATTTTATATTATTAAAAACTTATAAATTTTAAAAAAATAAAAATATCAACTTTAAATTAAATGTAATTAATTTTTTTAATTGAAATATTTTATGAATTATAAATTTTAATTGAAAAAGTTAGTCTTGAAAAATGTTGAAATAGTGTTTCTTGGTAATTGTTTACTCCTACGTTTCTCGACCAATATATCAATGTTAAATAAGTATTTAATTTTCTTTTTGTTTTCTGACGTCTTAATCCAAATAAAAAATTTCTAAATATCAATTACATAAACGACTGAGTTTTCATCCGGACGTTTAAGAATGCTGGGAGGCTGATCAACTGACCCAAACTCATTACCCCATTTAATTATTATCTTTACCAGCTCTATGCCTGAAACTGTTTAATTCATTAATGTTTGTTTTGTTTGCTTTATTGAACGCATATATCAGACTTGTGTGCTTGACACCATAGACCGCTTATAAGTCATCGTCGATATACAGGGACGAGATAGCACAAGGAAATTTACGACACCAGAGAATTACATCATGGGGGCTCCACAAAGAGTGTGCAACGAACCTGCGGGATTCGAACCCGCCCCCACCTACGATCTCAAGCGATTAGCGGCGTGGTGTCTTATCAACTCAGACACGGCGGTCCCTTCATTAATGTTACGCATCTATTACTTTTAAAACTCAATTAAGCTTTCAGAAAGATTTAGTGAAACCATAAAGTTTAAAAAGTATTTAATTTTTAATATCGATGCATGTTTTGTTTTTCACCCTCTCTTGAGCAACTTGTTTACATATCCGAAACGGCCGGCAGTTCGTTTGATTCACTAGCTTCTGAGGCAAGTACTTTACTGAGTAACTGCCAGTAACAGTGATTTCGGAATGGCGTCATTCACCATTCACCGTGACTAGTTACTTTGCAAGTCATAGTTTGTAGCCAATGGCGTTTCGGATATAAGTTTATACTTACAGATTGGCAACAAGATTATGCAAAACAAATGCTAGGCTGTTGTATAAATGTCTGGAATGTTTGTGGATCTATAGCTTCTTGTATAATTTTGCACGTATATCATAGCTTCATAACGCACACTGCAAAAAAACCACTGTAGATTTGCCAAAACAAACTCGATCACAGTGAATATGCTGCATCTTTCTTTGGTTTCCTGACTATATTAAGATGGAAATTACAGTAGTTGCGTAAAATTAACACCACAATGTGCTGGCAATTTGGACGCATTTTTTTACAGCACAAACTGCTGGCGTCCAAATTGCCAGCACATTCTGCTGTTAATTTTACGCATCTACTGTATTTTCTATGCTAATATAGTCAGGAAACCAAAGAAAGATATAGCACATTCACTGTGATACTGGCTGTTAAAATCTAACGTCCACCCAACCAATCAGGAATCTCTTTGCCTGCTGTGAACCCCACCAGAGTAAGATCGGCAAGCTCAGAGGTCAGAATAAGATGGCCAAACTACGCAGGAAGTCCAAATGCTTGTTTGACTCGTTTTCCAATGTTTTGTGATCAGCTCATAAAGCTGCTACAGAAAGCAGTGGAGAAAGCAGTAATCTAGGCTTATCAGTTCAATGAAAAGGGGGGGGGGGTGATATAAAGAAAAACTTACTAAGACAAAATTGAAAAAGACAGGGGAATTTTTCGTTTTAAGCAGGTTTTTGTCATAACAGGTAGCGCAATTCTAATACAATGAAATCTGCTTAGACGGAATCACATGGGACCAAACGAATTCCATTTTAGACAGATTCCGGTCTTACAATAAAGGTGCAGATTCCCAAAATCTCGAAGGGCCCAGTGGCTTCTAAACCCAAAAAATCCAGTGGCCACATTGTGAAACAAATGAATAATAATAATAAAAAAAAAGTGTTTATAAGGGGGGGGGGGAACTAAAAAAAACCCTCAGGAGTTCAAAGAGAAAAATTTGAAATTGGATGTATGACATGTATGTACATGGGTAATGATATTAAATGAGACGAAGGATTACTAGTTTTTAAATATTTAGCAACATGTAATGAGCTGACCGCCTATGAAAAAAAAAATGTAATTTTTTTCTTTTTGATCTTAGTTCAGTTTATATATGTTTTTGCACTAAACATGTAACAATTTGTTCGTGTGACCTTAATTGATTTATGTACTTGAAACTATAGTATATAATTTAATAAATATTTCAACATTAAAACAAAAATTCAATATTTTAATATTTGATATAAAAAGGTTAATTCTAAATTAAAATCTAAAGTGTGTAATATGACTGAATGAATTTATTATTGCTGTTGCGATTCATAACTATGAATTTTCAAATTAATAAACAATAGTGCCAATTTTGAGTAATATTTCAAATGAAAATATGACTATTTCGATAAGTGCAAAAGTTATTTTTAAAAAAAATATATCAAAATTGGTGTTTTGAAGCAATTTTTCAGCACAGACAAAGCGAAAAAAAGGTCTCCATGAGGCATTAATCACACATGACGTAAACCAAAATGAAATTGCAATGCATTTATTGAACAATAAAAAACGACATTCGATTCCAAAGTACAATCTGCTAATTTCATGCTTTATGTTTAAGAATGAGTTTGCAAATGTCAGAAAATTTGTCACTGTTAAACGAATTTTTTTAGGAAAGGGGGAGGGTATGTTTGGTTGTGTTGATTTTTGACGGCCGATTTATCTACTCGAGGGATAGGCCCGAGGGAGAGTGCCCTGTGTGGGAATCTTTCTAAGGGAGCCTAACACGTATTTACGCTTGGAAATCGAAGGTTCGATGAAAACCACGAAAACTCCGAACGATTAGGCCGACGGGCGCGATTGAGTTCGAACCCAGCATCCCCCGTCTACTAGTTTCGAGAGCAGAACCTCTCGGCCACTAGTGGGGCGGGGGGGGGGGAGATTAAGTATAATCTACTTTTAAGTATACTGTTGTACAGGGCTTGCCTTCACCTTAAAGTTAAAATAAAACGGAATTTAGATCTCGTTAGGTGCAGGGCATAGTGCAAACCTTTTTAAGACCCAATTGATTTAATTCTTTATTATGTTTTTCATGTAGAAAACGTTTTTTAGTCTCATTGGAGGTCCCTATAATTGCGGGGCCAGGCTGCATTACACCTGCCACATCCCTTTGCTGGTGTCCTTTTTTTTTGTATTACCAATCTGTGAAAATATACCCATAACAGTATGTGTTTACCTAAAAGTGCGAATTACATGAAAAAATATTTTTATATATTAAATACTCGTAAGAATCGTTAAAACATTTGCAATTCTAGACTTCGGGCAACCTTTTTCAAAAAAGCAATGAACACATTAATTTCAAAATTTTTATGCCTCCTGAAATTTCATCATAAAAGAATAATAAGCATCAAATACATATTAAAAATAAAGTAAAATATATATTGTGGCGAATTTTGAAAATCATTGAAATATTTTTACGATTTATCTTCACAATTTTTATGCTGTTCTAAAAAGATTTTTTATGTGTAAAGAAACAAAATAAACTTAATAAGCATTTAAATGTTCAATCGGGAAAAGAATAAATAAAAGAAAATTTTCAAAATCCATACGATACAATACAGTGTTCACATATTCAAGATTAAAAAGATGACGTGACATTAGCAGCAATAGTAAAAGGAAAGTTCTGGGATATTTACTCATTGTTAATTTAAAATGCCTTATCACATATGAACAGCTACTTTGAAATTTTCATTTAAGGATGTTCTCAAATCCAAATTTGTCTACTTTCTGACGCATTTTTTAATTCATTTTGTTCGCAAACGCATGAAATTGGCAGTTGCTCTTAGTCAAAAACTATGCAATCAAATAGTTTTTTTCCTTTTTTTTAAATCTATTTTTGATCATTTCCTAGCATGTCCAATTTCTATTTTTTCTATTTCATTACATTTTTCATTATTATTTAATTATTTATTTTTCAGCCTGGAACAAAATTTATTTTACCAATGACCATCTGTTTTCGTTCTCTGACTGACACCCAGAAATCCCAAATGACTGAAATGTTTTGCTCCCTGTTTAACTTTTTGCCTTTTCAATTTGTAGTTATATTCATAGTATGATGAAATTATAAATATTAGTGTCTTTATTTAGAAAAACGCGCGAAAATATAATTTGATGAAATTACAACTTTATTAAAACGTAGTAACTTGACTTTGAGTTGTCATCTTTCACAATTTGTCCACCCATCAAAGAAAAACAAACTGGCCGTACCATTATACTAAAATCGTTTTGAGCCTACTCAATATTTTTGAAAATTTGGAGTCACTGTTATGTGTGATTCATGTCTCATGGAGACCTTTTTTTCGCTTTGTCTGTGCTGAAAAATTGCTTCAAAACACCAATTTTGATATATATATATATTTTTAAATAGCTTTTGCACTTATCGAAATAATCATATTTTCATTTGAAATATTACTCAAAATTCACACTATTGTTTATTAATTTGAAAATTCATAGTAATGAATCGCAACAGCACTTTAGATTTTAATTTAGAATTAACCTTTTTATATCAAATGTTAAAAATTAAAATATTGAATTTTTGTTTTAATGTTGAAATATTTATTAAATTATATACTATAGTTTCAAGTACATAAATCAATTAAGGTCACGCGAACAAATTGTTACATGTTTAGTGCAAAAACATATATAAACTGAACTAAGATCAAAAAGAAAAAAATTACATGTTTTTTTTCATAGGCGGTCAGCTCATTACATGTTGCTAAATATTCAAAAACTAGTAATCCTTCGTCTCATTTAATATCATTACCCATGTACATACATATCATACATCCAATTTCAAATTTTTCTCTTTGAACTCCTGAGGGTTTTTTTAGTCCCCCCCCCCCCTCCTTATAAACACTATTTTTTTTTTTTTTTTTTATTCATTTGTTTCACAATGTGGTCACTGGAATTTTTGGGTTTAGAAGCCACTGGGCCCTTCGAGATTTTAGGAATCTGCACCTTTATTGTAAGACCGGAATCTGTCTAAAATGGAATTTGTTTGGTCCCATGTGATTCCGTCTAAGCAGATTTCATTGTATTAGAATTGCGCTACCTGTTATGACAAAAACCTGCTTAAAACGAAAAATTCCCCTGTCTTTTTCAATTTTGTCTTAGTAAGTTTTTCTTTATATCATCCCCCCCCCCCCTTTCATTGAACTGATAAGCCTAGATTACTGCTTTCTGTAGCAGTTTTATGAGCTGATCACAAAACATTGGAAAACGAGTCAAACAAGCATTTGGAGTTCCTGCGTAGTTTGGCCATCTTATTCTGACCTCTGAGCTTGCCGATCTTACTCTGGTGGGGTTCACAGCAGCCAAAGAGATTCCTGATTGGTTGGGTGGACGTTAGATTTTAACAGCCAGTCACTGGGATCGAGTTTGTGCGCGGAATAAACAGGGATGATTTTTTTTTTTTTTTTTTTTTTTTTTTTTTACAGTGTAGCTGCATATTAAATACTATTTTTAAGTTTCTGTTTTAGTTAACGGTTAAATAATGCTGTGTTTAAGTGTTATAACATTCATCTGATCTCACGTATAATAAATATCTGTTTTTTTCGAAGTGGTGTTTTGAATTAAGTCTTCCGCATCAACCACTGAAATGCTCTGCTCAGCCATGTTTTCACAGGCTGACAATTAAGAAATTAATTTTTCAGTTCTAGACGATGTATACGATGTTTACATGAGTATTTTCAAAGTAGTTTATTTTTTGAATATTTAATACGAGATTTATCACATTGCTAATTAAGCGTATTGCTAATTAACCGTAGAACCAATACAGAGTGAAAAATGGATACTTTTCTGTTATACGGACACCATGCCAAATGTATACATACAGATATATATATATGAGTATATATATATACACATATATATACGCATATATACATATATGTATATATATATATATACATACATATGTATATATATATGTATATATAGGACATCATGCCTTGGCGACAATGGTATCCGTATAACGTAAAAGTACCGATAATATCCAACACGGGAATCGAACTCGGAACCCTTGGAATAGCGCTCCAAGTGCTCTACCATTTAAGATATGAGGACGACACCCGGCTTAGCATATCTCACTCACTTAATTGAAAAATTAATTAAAATTATAAATTTTCTTTATATGAAACTCTTTAAATATTTTTATTTGTCTCGATTGAAATATTTTTGCATGCTAAAATTATAATTTTTAGACAATTTCAGAATATTTAAATACATAAATATTGAAACCTCTATTTTTATAATACACATAATAAGACTCGATCGAAACACATTTTCACTGTTAAAAATCTGCAGTAATCTGTCCAGGCATTCGCCCTTTTTCGAAAATAACAGTTTCTTGACCATATTATGAAGGTTTTATGTCCCTATTAGGGTCAGGATCAATAAAATTTACGGATAAGTAACCGTTCCGTTTTCTTTAAAAACTGTTGAATGACTGGACAGTTTATTGCAAATTGTTAACAGTGTGGTGCAATGTTTTACGAGATTATTTTTATAAATTATGATGGTTGTCTCATTCAAAGCTAAAAAAAAAAAAAAAAAAAAAAAAAAAAAAAAAAAAAAAAAAAATGTGTTGTATGATTCCACTTATGAACGTCGAAAATAAACAATTTGTATTTATCATGTATTTTATCCCAGATTGCGATGTTAAAAATTTTCTTAAAACTATCCTGTCATTCGACTGATTTTTTATAAAAATCGGACACATAGTCTTAATTTAAATTTATTCTGCACTGTTAAAAATTCGTAATAAAATGTCCACTCATTTGATCGTTTTTAAAGAAAATGGTTGCAAAACCGTAATTTAACTCCATTCTGACCCTATTATATGGTCCAGGCAATAGGGAATTTTACCTGTGAAAGTCGCCTATACTCCGTGGTCGAAAGACTTTAGAAAACTCGGAATGGCAACAGCCAGAGAAGAGAGACGAGGGATTTTTCTTGAATGGTTGTGTTCGAACTCTCTCTTGTGAAATATGTAATTTGAATATTATTATTATGTTATATTATGTGTGCGTGTGTTGTAACTGTGTAGTCTTGTGTAAATAGTAAACTTAATTAATCATATCCCGGCTTAGACCTCTCTGCTTTCATTATATCTTGTGTTCTTTCTTCATCAATATCGTGGAATACCGAACCGGGCCATCATAATGTCGCAGACGACTAGGATGGTGATCCTACTTCTACTGGTGATCCTACAGCTTTTAAAAATCAACAGCGGTGTTACTGCAGCATGAAATGTTATCGTATAATAAATATTGTGGTTAAAGAAAGAAAGATGTGCCTCTAATCTAAGTGAATAATATTGCGTCGATAGTATTTGTTTGACAGCAACGAGAGTTTGATGGGCTATCATACAGGTATTTTTTTTTCTTTCCTATCGAGAGCATATTTTAAATATATGTTAGTAAAATATAGTTATTTAATGTGTATATGTTTTATATTATGTTTAGAAACAACGGGTTAATATTTATTCAATTAATGGAATAAACATGGTATTTTATCAGTAATTAAGTTTGAAAAGTATACTTAAGAATTATATTTTTATGGTATATTTCATAATATGAATGCAGAATTATGTATCATGATTGTTAAATTGATCGAATGTTCAGATAGAATGGTGTTTAAAAATAACTATGTTTAGCATGAAAGTTTAAATTCTGTTATTTAAATAAATATTTTCTAGTTATTGTGTTAAAAAAAAAAGAAAAGAAAAAGAAACATAAAAATGAGTTAAAATTGTCATTTTAAAAGTTCATAACACGTCTGTCTATGAAGCTATTTATTTTCTAAGAATAAACTTTGCACAAGAATAACTAAAAGTGTTACCTAAGTAAATTATCGTTTGGAGAAAAAAAAAAAAGAAACAGATTTATTTCAAATGTTTTTTATTTATTCTTTTATCTTTGTGATTAAGATAAAAAGGTGCTATTTCAAAGTATGTAGAGGAAGTTTTTTATTTTTGTTTGTTTTGTTACGTATTATTCTGGAATTCTTTGAAATGACTCATTCAGATTAAATTTGAAATAAAAGTTTGGTAATCTTTGTTCAGTGAAACTGATAATGTATAAATTTGATTATTACGGATTGGGTTGTTTATTATTATTTTTTTTAATTGTGGCAGAATATTAAGCATTTGTTTGTTTTGTTTTTGTTGTTGCTTATTTTCGATTGACCAATTGAAAGGAAATATAGAGATTTAATTTGAGTTTTAAATCAAAATAAAAGAAAGATTTTCATATCTTGGATCGAATTTAATTTAATTAAAAGGTGTTAATTTAATATTGAGATTTATAAATATTTGGTTCGTTTTGAAATATAATTTAGTAAGAGATTGAAGTGTTAAAAAGAAAATTGTTAATGTAGTATGTATTTTTGAAGGATGTATTTAAAAATTAATACGCAAGGCATTGACAAATTCTTATTTTGTGAGAACGCAAATATTTTATTTTTTTTTTAACTTGACATATTGGTAAAAGTATATTTTAATTATTGCAAAAATTGTTTTCTATATATATATATATATATTTTGTTATTATTGCGCAAATGTGTTTTAAATTATTTAGTAATACTAATATAAGTATTTAAAGAAAATAAATTTCATTCAATTTGAGCGGTTATTTACAAAAGAATGTTCAGGTTTAAATTAAATTTGGTTTAAGGCGTTCTTAGGGAAAGTTCCAATTAGGGTAGAAACACTGTTTGAATATTGCTGATTGCTTCGATTTTTTTTTTCTCAAATATGGCGTTTTTAAGCAAAGGTAGTAGAAAAGAAGATTTACAGAAAGTAGCGATTGAACTTGGAGTTCAGGATGTCGAAAATTTAAAAATTATAGATCTAAAAAAAGCTATACTAGAAGTGGAAGACTACGAAGAAGAATTTGTTAAGGGATTTTTGAGTTCTGTAATTGAAGAAAGGAAAAAGAAAGAAGAAATGGAGAGGGAAGAAAGAATACGTCAAGAAGAAAGGGGAGAAAAAATACGACAAGAATAGAGGGAGGAGCGAATTGCCAGGGAAGCAAAAGAACATGAATTGGAAATGAAAAAACTGGAACAATTGCAGAAATTTCCGGAACAAAGAAATGAATCGAAAATTGAGATAGCGCCAAAAATTCAATTAGCACAGATTGCCCCGAAGTTTGATGAAAAACGTGATGAGATGGGATTATTTTTGATAAATTTTGAAAGAAGAGCGGAAATGGCACAAGTACCGAAGAAAGACTGGGTAGCTTACCTATTGGCAGTTTTACCGGTGGAAATTGCAAATATGCTAGCTAGAGAACCCCCGGAAGATGCAATTAATTACGATTTTGTAAAAACTCTTATCTTAAAGCGATACAAGTTAAACAGTGAAAAATTAAAACAATGTTTTTACAAACATCACAAAACACATGAAAAATCATGGAGAAATTATACACAAGAGCTTTTGAGTTATTTTACCGAATGGATCACAGAATTAAATATTGACACTTTCCAGCAATTAAAAGACTTAATAGTAACCGAACAATTAAAATTTCGTGTGCCTGTAGAAATAAGAGAACATTTCTTAGAAAATTGGCTCACATTTACCACGCCGTTAGAATTGGCAGAAAAACTTGATGATTACGAGAGCATTACCGACAGTTTTAAAAGAAAAGAATTTCCAAAGAAAAATTTATCTAACTCTCGAAATCAAAGTTGGAATAATTACAGTTCGGAATCAAAAAAAGATATGAGAGATGGTAAACCGAAATTTGAACCCAAGACTGAAGCATCTTTCGGAGTGCAACGAGAAAAGAGAGAATTTCGCACAAAATATACCTGTTTCGCATGTGGTAAGGAAGGGCATGTAAAGAAGTATTGTTCCAAATTGAATACAATAAAACAAGATGGAGGAAAAACTTCCAAAAGCGATCTTGAGAAAAAGGGTCTAAATGCAATTTGTTTGAATGTGAATATTCCGGTGGAAGAAACAGATGGGAGACTCCTTAAGGTAGATCTAGGAATCGGTAACCAGAAGTTTCAGGGAATCATCGATAGTGGTGCGGAGATTACAGTGCTGCGGAAGTCGGTGGTGCCGGAAGAGTATTTACAGTCATGTGGAAAAGTATTCTTGAGACCCGCAATAGGGAGTCCTGTAGAAGCAAAGCTTGTTTCCGTTCCGCTCACTCTTCGGACAGAAGATGAGGTTATTCCGTATGTACGAGTACAGGTTGCGGTAGTGGAAGGATTACACGAAGAAGCTTTGATCACTCCCAAGGTTTTCGCTCTGTTAAAAGAACAGCAGAAGTTGTATTTAGGGGATGAGGTAGATATCACCCCGGTTGAAGAAAATAAAGAAAAATCTGTATTCAATGTGGAGGGAAGGTGTCCAGAAGGAAACCTGGAAACAAATCTAAATAATGAAGATGAAGACAAAGAAGCTTCAGATTTGGAACTGATTCCTACTCCGGTCGAGGCAACTGTTTTGCCCGAAAATGTTGGTAACGAGGACCAAAAGGAAAGTTGTTCCGTTTCACAAGCGCAATTGTTGAAAAAGGAGCAATTGGCTTGTTCTACATTAGAAAAATGCTTTGAAGATGCAAAACGGCAGAAAAATAATTATTGGGTAGAATCCGATTTGTTGTATCATAGAGGCAAAGTTGGAGGACAAAATTATGTTCAACTTGTTGTACCCGCCTGTAGAAGACAAGAAATTTTGAAATTAGCACATGAAACACCAACTGGTGGGCATTTAGCTGCTAAGAAAACAAGAGATAGAATTTCTATGTCGTTTTGGTGGGAAGGAATGCCAAAAGAAGTAAAACAGCTATGCGCAGCTTGCCATGATTGTCAAATGCGCAGAAAAACAAAAGTAACAGACAGAACACCTATTGAAGCGGTCGGAAGACCAGAACTCCCATTTCAAGTTGTAAATGCAGATATTTTAGGACCAATTGAGCCGAAGTCTTCTCGAGGTCATCGGTATGTTCTGGCTATTATGGATCAACATAGTCGTTGGCCTGAAGCAGTCCCTATTAAATCGTTGACAGCAAAAGCAGCTTGCGAAGCGTTTATTGAAGTTTTTGTTAGAACTGGAATTCCTAGAATGATTGCCATGGACAATGGAGGAAATTTTGCTTCAAAACTGACAAAAGAACTTTTGAAACGATTGGGGTGTGTCCCTAAGTTTTCTACTCCAGGTTACCCACAATCAAATGGATTGGTTGAACGATGGGTGGGAACAATGAAATCAATGCTACATCATGCCATAAACTCTCATGGTAGAGGTTGGGACAAACAACTACCATTTCTGTTATGGGCATACCGAGAAGTCCCCAATGCCACCACTGGTGTTGCATTATTCTTGTTGGTGTACGGTCGTCCACCTGTAGGATCATTAGCTATATTGAAATCAAGTTGGGAAGATGAAGTGGTACTTCCCCAAGGAATTGGAGAGTCTGTAGCAGATTATATGCAGAAACTCCGGGAACGTTTAAAAGACGCGGCAGAATATTCAAAGACTGTGGCGGAAACCCAACAGCAGCGATACGTTCATCATCACAATTTAAGGTCGAAAGATACAACATTCTCCGTCGGAGATGAAGTAGTAGTACTAATCCCTGATTCCACTAATAAACTGTGTTCAAAATGGAAGAGACCAGGAGAGATAGTTCAACAAAAATCGGTGCATTCCTATGCAGTCAAACTACCTGACGGAAGTATTCGACATCTACATCAGAACAAATTACGAAAATATATTCAACCGATTAGAGCTATTGGTGTTATTTACGAAGTGGATGAAGAGTTTGGAGAAGTACAACATGCTCCGATAGAACAATACAGTGTCGTTGACGAAGAACTGCAGAAAAATATTAATTCAGGCAATTTATCACCAGAACAACAAAAGGAACTAATAGCACTTATCCAAGAATATAGAGTGGTTTTTGATGGAGAACTGAAGAGAGCCAAAGTTGGTTCACATAGCATAAATTTAAAACCTGGTGTTGTAAGAAAACAACCACATCTTTATAAAGTACCAGAAACTTTGAAAGCTAATGTAGAAAACCAAATACAGGAATTACTAAGGAAAGATCTTATAGAACCTTCTTCTGCGGAAATAGTGTATCCACTGGTGTGCGTAGCTAAAAAGGACGGAACAATCAGACTGTGTGTAGATTATAGAGAGTTAAACGCCGCCACCAAGATCTCCCCTTTTCCTATGCAGAATTCTGACAACCTAAAATTTAAAGCTGGTTCGGCGAAATATTTGACCTCGCTAGATATTTTAAAGGGATATTGGGAAATCCCACTCGAAGAGAGTAGTCGAGAATTGACCAGTTTTGTGTCACCAAAAGGCCAGTACCAATGGAAAGTAATGCCTTTCGGATTGTCTGGAGCTCCGGCTACTTTTCAAAGAACAATGAATCAGACCTTGAGATCGCATAGTGATTATGCAGAAAGTTTTCTTGATGATATTATAATTTTCTCTTCTAACTGGGAAGAACATTTGCAACATATAAGAGAAATTTTGGAAACTTTAAAATCTCTGAATTTTTCAGCTAACTTGACAAAATGCTCCTTTGCAGCATCTGAAGTCAGATATTTAGGACATATCGTGGGTTCAGGCAAACGTGGACCTATTCCCGAGAAGCTAGAAGTAATAAAACATCTCAAAGCTCCCAAAACGAAGAAAGGACTGAGATCCATATTAGGTCTATTTAACTATTACAGAGAATATGTCCCGCATTATGCTAACCTTGCAAAGCCTTTGACAGATCTGACCAGAAAAACTGTTCCAAATGATATTCCATGGTCGGAAGATGCTGAAAAGTCATTCAATAAGTTAAAGGAAAGCTTATGTGAAGTTACAAACCTTTATACCCCAGACATGTCCAAACCGTTCGAAATAAACACCGATGCTTCCATATCGGGTATTGGTGCCTGTTTAATGCAAAGGGACAAAGACGGCATGTTAAAGCCCATAACCTTTGCCAGTCAAAAGCTTACTCCAACTCAATCAAAGTGGAGCACAATTGAAAGAGAAGCATATGCTGTAATTTGGGCACTTGGGAGATTCGAAATGTGGACTTATGGAACCACCATAATATTGCATACGGATCATAATCCTCTAAAATACTTAACAGAGGGAACTCCTAAGAACGCTCGATTACAGAGATGGTCGTTGGCACTATCTCGCTATCAGGTTTCTACTGCTCATAAACCAGGAAGTTCTAATGTAGTGGCAGATGCTTTATCTCGCATTTATGAGTAGGAAAAAAAATCTGTATATATATATTTTGTATTATTTCATTATTATATATTGTATAATGTGTATGTGTAATATGTGTATTTTTAGTATATAGTGTATAAAAATTTATATATCTTAAGTAGTTTAAGCAAATGCTCTCTATGGGACAGGTGAAGGACTTTTTAAATAGAACTTTTTAATTAGGACTTTTGATAGGACTTTTTAAGTAAGACTTGTGTTAAGACTTTAAAGAGTAGTTTCACAGTGTGGGACACCGTCCAACATGTAGAAACTGGAGGGAAGGTGTGAAAGTCGCCTATACTCCGTGGTCGAAAGACTTTAGAAAACTCGGAATGGCAACAGCCAGAGAAGAGAGACGAGGGATTTTTCTTGAATGGTTGTGTTCGAAATCTCTCTTGTGAAATATGTAATTTGAATATTATTATTATGTTATATTATGTGTGCGTGTGTTGTAACTGTGTAGTCTTGTGTAAATAGTAAACTTAATTAATCATATCCCGGCTTAGACCTCTCTGCTTTCATTATATCTTGTGTTCTTTCTTCATCAATATCGTGGAATACCGAACCGGGCCATCATATTACCTAGCAAAATTAATGGTAGTACTGGAAATCGGATTTCTAGATGTTTTCTGGGTCGTTGAATCCGAATTTGTAACTTCCCACCAAAATGTCCCCCGGCAACCTCCCCAAATTTTGGTAAAAAGCCCCCCAAATAAGGTTTTTATTAAAAAAATCAATTTTTTTTATTGTTTTAGAGAAAAAGTATCTAGAAATTCAGAAAGTAGACAAAATGTCCAAAAAATTAGATATATGACATTATGACTTAGGATGAAATTGAAGGGGGGATCTACCTCGGAACATGCACGCGGTGCTGTGTAAACTAAGTTGCGCAATTCCACTTAACCATTCAAACGTTTACATTCGCCCTCCCATCTCCCCTCCGAACTTTCTCTATAAGGTTTACTGTAAGATTTTTGGATCGCTGAATCCGAATTTTCAACTTTCCCACAAAATCCCCCCCCCCCCCCGAAACCCCCCAAATAGTTGTTTTTAATATAAATTCCTTATTATTTTAGAGGAAAAGCATTACGAAATTCAGAAACTAGACAAAATTTTCAATAAATAGGATATATGACATTATGAATTAGGATGAATGGGGAGGGTGAGGGCTGCCTTTGAACATGCACTGCGCTCTACGTGCACTAAATTATGAAGTTCAGGCAATTGGGGATTTTATCTGGTAAAATTAATACTAGTTCTGGATTTCGACTCACGTTATGTTTTTTGGGTCGCGGAATCCGAATTTGTAACTTCCCACCAAAATTTTACCCGGCAACCCCCCAAAAAATTGATTTTTTGAAAAAATTTATTTTTTGAGAAAAGCGCGCGGGAATGTTCCGAGGCAGCCCCTTCTCTCCCCGTTTATCCTACGTCATAATGTCATATATCCTATTTGTTGCAAATTTTGTCTAGTTTCTGAATTTCGTAATGCTTTTCCCCTAAAACAATAAGAAATTTAAGTTAAAAACAACTATTGGGGGGGGGGGGTTCGGGGGGGGGGATTTTTGGGGGTAAGTTAAAAATTCGGATTCAGCGACCCAAAAATCTTAAAGTAAACCTTATAGAGAAAGTTCGGAGGGAAGATGGGTGGGCGAATGTAAACGTGTGAGTGGTAAAGTGGAATAGCGCAACTTAGTTTAGGCAGCACCGCGCGCATGTTCCGAGGCAGATCCCCCCTTCCCCTTCATCGTCATAATGTCATATATCTAATTTTTTGGAAATTTTGTCTACTTTCTGAATTTCTAGATACTGTTTCTCTAAAACAATAAAAAAAATTTTTTTTAATAAAAACCTTTTTTGGGGGGCTTTTTACCAAAATTTGGGGAGGTTGCCGGGGGAAATTTTGGTGGGAAGTTACAAATTCGGATTCAGCGACCCAAAAAAATCTAGAAAGCCGATTTTCAGTACTACCATTAATTTTGCTAGGTAGAGCCCCTATACGGTCTCTATTGCCTGGACTAATAGCCCATATAAATTACAGGATAGAGTGAAATTACGGTTACGTAACTGTTTTCTATAAAACGCTCGAGTGACTGGACAATTTGCTGCAAATTTTTAACAGTTTGAATAATGAGGAATCTTCATAATATGGTCAGAAATCCGTTATCTATAAAAACGGTTGAATGAAAGAACAGTTTGCTGCAGATGTGAAATTCGAAACGAAAACTCGAGGCAAATGCATTCTGTGTCTACCCGAATCTCCACATTGTGTTTGGGATTATTCATTAGAGTGGATCGAAAAGTATACGAAAAAACTTTTTTTTTCGAAATTACATTTGCCGTGGGGTGCAAAAGTTGCCTTTTTGTTTTTCATGTAGAAAGTATTGGATTCGTAAAAATGTTTGACTTCCGGTTTTTGACAGATTTACACGTTTTAGAGGTCAGAGATTCCAAAAAATATGTTTTTACATAATGTCTGTCTGTGAGTCTGTGAGTCTGTCTGTCTGTATGTGACACAAATTTTGTGGGCGCACTATCTCAAGAACTAATGCACGGAATTTAATAAAAATTTATATTCAAGTAGTCCCTAATATAAATTGGTGCTGATTTGTTTTTGGTGTAAATCGCCCAACAGGTGGCGCTGCTATGCTGCATTTTTCGCGATTTCTGCACTAGCTCTATCTCAAGAACTAATGAACGGATTTTCATCAAACTTCAGATTCAGTTAATCCTTGATATGAATTAGTACTGGTAACGTTTTGGTGAAGATAGCCCAAGAGATGGCGCTGCTATGCTGCATTTTGCAGCATTTTTCACGATTTCCACAATAGCTCAATCTCCAGAACTAATGCACGGATTTTCATCAAACTTCAGATTTAGTTAGTCCTTGACATGAATTGATGTTTTGTACCTTTTCGTGTAAATCTCTCAACAGGTGGCGCTGCTGTGCTGCATTTTTTGTGATTTCCACAATAGCTTTAGCTTCAGAACTAATGCACGGATTTTCATGAAACTTCAGATATCGTTATACCTTAATATGAATTAGTGTTGTTTGTATTTTGGTGCAAATCGCTCAACAGGTGGCGCTGCTATGCTGCATTTTTCAGAATTTCCCCTACAGCTGTATCTCAATAACTAATGCACGAAATTTTCATCAAACTTCAAATTCAGGTATACTTTGATATGAATTGGTTCTAAATTGTTGTAATTTCTTTTACTATTTAGATGATTTAATTGGTGTGATTTATATAGAAAAAAGTTTTGTGATGGCCACAGCATACTAGTTTTTTAATTGAAATCCAGTCATATCTTCCGGTGCCCCAAGCGCCCCTCAAAATAGCTAAAAATTTAAAATTTTTATGAAAAAATACATTTTTTGCTTTTTATTTATTTATTTTTTTTTAATTTTAAATTCCATTTACCGCCTGGTGAGAAAGTTGTGTATTGTGTGTACTACATAATTGTGTAGTTTGCATTTTTTTTTTTTTAAATCTATTCAGATCTGCTGGAGCCCCAAGTATAATTAAAATTTGAAACTTTTAATAAAATGTATTAAAAGTTTTAAATTTACGAAAATTGTTTACAAATTTTACAAGGTGTTTAGTTAATAAAGGAAAAAACTTATAAATAATAATAATTTTATAATAATACATGAAGTATGAATTAAAAAATAAAAGCACTAAATCATACAAATTATAAAAATTGAACTTACGTAGAAAATGTTTTACTTCTTTTATTTTGAAATTCTAGATATTTCTGAAGTTTGTAATAATTTTTTATGTTAAAATGTGTGATGTGATTTCTAAATGTTACTCTATTTAATATGAAAACTTGTCTCTTTTCTTGTCCAGATGCACTTTATGATTGATTGGTTGTGTTTATGACGGCCAATTATCAACACGAAGGATATAGGCTCTTCGGATCGAGAGGGAGTGCCCTCCGTGTGGGTCTTTCTAAGGGAATTTAACCCGTATTTTCGCATGGAAATCCACGGTTTGAAGAAAACCACGAAAACTCAGAACGATTAGGCCGACTTGGCGCGATTGAGTTCGAACCCAGCACCTCCCCTCTACCAGCTTCGAGAGCAGAACCTCTCGGCCACTGGTGGGGCGATGCACTTTATGAGATACTAGGCTAATTCATCTTTCAACAGCGTGGGTATGGAATCGATATTTTGACCATTCCACCGTTTTCCTACATTTACCATGGCCTCAGTTTATTCGCAAGGCACGCTCATCAAAAGAGGTGGTTCAAAATGTTCAACTTGTTGCCGGTTAATAACTTCATAATATTATTTTGCTTTGAAGTGTATTCTTTGTAGTTGAAAAATCCTTATTTCTGGTGTTCATCCATTTTCATTTCTAGTAATTTATTTAGTACTTTATTTACTTTATCAGCTTTTGTATTGCTGAAGACCTCACATGCCCCCTATTAACTGAGAGAATCGCCAATAACAACTTTTCAGGATGACAAAAGAAGCTACATCGTTGAACAACAGCGTCTAATATCTTTCTTTGATTGGGTTCCAAATATATAGAAAATGTGATACGTTTCAAATATGGCGCGCTTCTTTTGGTATGAAGGGATGGTAAGTTTTGATATGGAACCATATGGTGTATATACCTCAATAATATATGTTGTAAGAGTAATGAGATTCTCAAATGGATTTTCTGTGGACCCATACAACTTTAATATTCTACCTTTAGTTGTCAGCCATCTTGAGTGAACAATTGGACGAGGTTTTTTTAATGCCAGGTCAGAACCACAGTCAACTGGCGATATTGCTATGCAAATATCATATAAATATTGTTGATCATTGCTGAGAACCTATGCTATCTGGCATATTCTCCACACTTAATGAAAAAAAGGAAACTACAGCTAGGCCCCTGCACGTTTTAATTGCAGTACCAATTGGCCCACAAAAGGCTGTTAAACCAATTATTGCACCATGTAAAGAATTTAGTAAATATTGAATATTAATGATGTGATTTATCACAATGCTAACAAAGCGTAAACCAACTTAGTGAAAAATGTCCAAGCCGGGAATCGAACCAGGGTCCCTGGAATAGATCTCCACTGCTCTACCACTAAACCACAAGGACGATGTCCAGCCTGGCATTTCTCACTTATATAAGTCGGTAAGGCTGCAACCTATATAAGTGAGAAATGCCAAGCTGGACATCGTTCTTGTGGTTTAGTGGTAGAGCACTGGAGATCTATTCCAGGGACGCGGGTTCGATTCCCGGCTTGGACATTTTTCACTAAGTTGGTTTACGCTTTGTTAGCATTGTGATAAATCACATCATTAATATTCATTAATTTCAAGCGTAATCTCACTGCTGAAATGTAGTTGAAAAATTAATTAAAATTGTATATTCACCGATGCTGGGTTTGTTTGCGTCTCATGTTACGCCGCTAGGAATGTGTGCTCATGAAGACTTCTACATCTCGTGCTGCGGTTGCAGCCTTACCGACTTATATAAGTGAGAAATGCCAGGCTGGACATCGTCCTTGTGGTTTAGTGGTAGAGCACTGGAGATCTATTCCAGGGACCCGGGTTCGATTCCCGGCTTGGACATTTTTCACTAAGTTGGTTTACGCTTTGTTAGCATTGTGATAAATCACATCATTAATATTCATTAATTTCAAGCGTAATCTCACTGCTGAAATGTAGTTGAAAAATTAATTAAAATTGTATATTCACCGATGCTGGGTTTGTTTGCGTCTCATGTTACGCCGCTAGGAATGTGTGCTCATGAAGACTTCTACATCTCGTGCTGCGGTTGCAGCCTTACCGACTTATATAAGTGAGAAATGCCAGGCTGGACATCGTCATTATGGTTTAGTGGTAGAGCACTGGAGATCTATTCCAGGGACCAGGGTTCGATTCCCGGCTTGGACATTTTTCACTAAGTTGGTTTACGCTTTGTTAGCATTGTGATAAAGCACATCATTAATATTCATTAATTTCAAGCGTAATCTCACTGCTGAAATGTAGTTGAAAAATTAATTAAAATTAGTAAATGTTGTTAAGGCAACTAATTTGTATGAAGCAAACAAATGACTACTGTAAGGATCTATTGAGTTCGGCTCCATCAGTCAAATAACTCTTCCTTTGTGCCCAATATTTACATTTGTTCCTTCGTATCCAATTACTGAAAGCCCATATAATGGTATGCTATTTGATAAAAAAAATTATTATTGCTTCGTTTATTGTTTTAGCTTCTCCTGTTGCAAATAAAACGTGTTTAATTTACTGAAAGTAAGTTTGCTTCACAAGAGTATAATATTCCCCTCCACTGTAGTTTTCGTGTAGAACTTTGTTTTCTTCATCACTTGCACTTTTGTGTGGTCTTTTTTATATAGCATAAAAAAATTAATTTAAACATTTAATAATTTAAAAAAAACAATTTTTCATCTTTTATAGAGATTACATTTTACGCTATAACAAATGATTTTTAACTCTTACTTATATTTTTTAGTTCAAAACTTGCATAAAAATTGACTTTCGGCAAACATTAAGTGTCTTGGGACACCGGAAGAAAATTATCGAAGTTGAAATTTTTTTCATGTATGCTAGTATGCTTAAAAATCTACTTTAACACACCGCGCGAAAAATAATTTAATAAAAAAAAAATAAATAAAAACAAAAAAATTATAAAATTTAATAAAAAAATTCAATTTTTAACTACATTTGGGGCGTTTGGGGCACCGAAAGTTATGGATAGATTTCAATAAGTAAAACATGTAAACTAATATACATAAAAGATAACTTTTGCAGTCCGCGCCAAAAGCAATTAAAACATTTAAAAAAAAAATACATTTTCATAAAAATTTCTTAAATGATTTTTTATATCTTCAAAGAAACCCGGGAAATAAGAAATTTTGTTTTATGTTTGATCGCGAAGCCGCCTCCGAAATTAAGGGTTCTTTTAAATACTAAAATTGATCCTATTAATAGAGATGACCTCTCAGGAGTTTCTATGATTCCATTTATTAGGGAGGGAGGAATCAAAAATCATTATATAGGTATAACCCAACGAAAATTCAATATCAGATGTAAAGAACATATAGCGGATAAAAAATATAATAGAGGTAATACTGCTTTATCCCGGCTAAATCAAATAGAGGACATTAACATACTTTTTAACGAGAGTAAAATAATCTACAGATCTAATTTTTATTTACAATTATTTATAAGAGAGTCCATTGAAATGTATTTGAGAGGTTCAGGAGTCTGTAACGATACATTATCTTTTTGTATCCCGAATTTATGGGTTGAATGGTTGGACAACTTACGGCGCCGCGACATAGAAGGAACACGAGCAATCGCGAAAATGTAGGGCGCGTTATATAGCTACTTGTTTATATTCGCTGATTTTTTTTCTTTTTTCATATGCATTTGCAATTTTCTGTTATACATTCTGATGACGACTCAGTAAAAGTGTTGAAACGTGTAAATATAGATTTTTAATTTACTTTTAATGTGTTTTTATAACGTCTTTTAAGCAAATAAATATTTTAATATTGTGATATGGTTAATAGTGGACGTAATTTTGACTTGGTACTCGCATTTATTTACATTTAAAAACTTATCTGTTTATGAAATCTGTAAGAATTTTCCAAAAATATCTGTTTTTGAAGACTCTCTAGAAAAAAATGAAATGCAGTAGCAGAAACAAAAACAATCATCACAAACAGTTTATGGAAATTTAGTATTTAAGGATGTTAGTCAATAATATTTCTTTCTGTCGTTTCCAAGAAATGCATTTTGGGGTTGTTTTTAAACTTTATAAATTAGTTTCCCAATATTAGGTGCATTCACCTTAATTGTGTTACGCATTAAATTTAGTTATTTAATAATTAACATATGTCTCGGTTAACATATCTTCACGAAATATCGTAACAAGCAATGAAATATTTTAAAATGACAATTAACTATCTTAAACCCTTAATTTTCGCCTCCGTGATATTCACGGGCTGTGTCTTTTATTCAGATTGTTGTATTCCCACCAGTTTTATACAATAGTGTAATTGGCTTTATTATGGTACAATTTTACCTGTCATTAAATAAGGTGAATATTTCTAATTCAAAAAAGTGGTGACAATAAGCAATTTGAATTTTTAAAATGTAATTTAATGTGACCGTATTAATACATGGAAATTATTCCAGAGAGAAACATTCGCCTTGGATACAATATTTCAAATGAAAATCAAATTTCAAAGTAATTGCTTAAAAGGCGCAAAGGCCAACATAGTGAAAAAGATTCCAAACCGGTACTCGAACCCGGGCCATCAGTATAGCGCACTGACGTTCTACCGACTAAACCACTTGGAACGATACCTAGCTCGGAAAATTTCTCACTATTATATGTTGGCAAAACTACAAACGCAGCACAAGATGGAATATTTATCGTGAGTCACCAACCTGGGACAAACACGAAACACAATTAAGTCCAGCATCGATAGAAACTATATTAATACATGGAAATTATTCCAGAGAGAAACATTCGCCTTGGATACAATATTTCAAATGAAAATCAAATTTCAAAGTAATTGCTTAAAAGGCGCAAAGACCGTTATTGTGTTAAGCTACAGTCGTGGAAAAAAAAAAAGAAAAGATAAACGCCCCTTACTAACTCTGCAAAAAATTATCGTAGAAGAAAGTTACTGGTACCACATGATTGGTAATAAAGTCTACTTTTAAATGATGTATATAAAATTTGCGTAGGGGGCCATCTACTTATTAAAATGAATCATAACTTTGTTAATAGCAGTACGCAATTCTGACAGCATAAATGAACTCTACACCCTTCTATTAGCCTAAAAAGAAATTTTTAAACAATTCGTACGACAAGTTTCCGAGAAATTAATTATTTTAAAACGATCGTATTTTAGGGACTGTATGCAAATTGAACTTCGGAAACTCGATTGTTGACCCAGAGAGCGTCCTTCTTGATCAAGGTAACTTAAGCGTCAGTCATGCAGTCATTGAAGACTGCTAGATTGCAGTATAGCATAAAAAATTTCAATATATCTAGTCACCTTTATGATAGTCGGCCTTTTAAACCATCATTTTCCCGTTTTTTAAGCATATTTGAAAGCTACTTGGAGAAAAAATGTGAAATTTTGGATTTCCATAAAGCAGGATTTAATAAATCTAAATCCATCAAAAAAATTGTAGGTTGCAATTCATGTTTTTTTTCGAATATTAATTTCCTAATTCATAATTCATATCATAAAATTATAAAAATTCCAAATTCAACGTATTTATGTTTGGGTATTTTAGTATTATTACTACACAAAAAATTGGCACATTAGGAGTATAATTTCAGGAGATATTAATAAAAATATGAAAATGTAATTTAACATTAGAAGTATTAAATTTTAACGGTTATAATTCAAAAACGTATCATTCAAATGACTTGAAATTTGGTGTCTAGGCATAGTTTGAACCGAAGAATTGAAATATCTTGTTAAAACTGGGTATTCCCATTGAAAAATATGAAGTTTGTGTTCGTTTTAATATGTAGATAGCCCCTAAGCAAATTTTATATACATCATTTTAAAGTAGGCTTTATTTCCAATCGTTCGGTACCAGTAACTTTCTTCTACGCTAATTTGTTGAGAAGTTAGTAGGGGGTGTTTACTTTTTTTTCCCACGACTGTACTATTATAATAATTAAATCACAAATCAAAAAATAAATATATTTGTTTTGTTCGGTTACGATATATATTATACTTCTATCTCTCAATGTATGTAGTCTCAATATTCACTCTGATCACGCATATTCCTGAGTCATTAATTATTGCATGCATTATAATTGTCTGCAACATTGTTATGATGGGTGATGGTTAGACTGATGATTTACTACTTAAATTTACCGCCATTAAAATAACGTACCTTTTAGCGCCGTTTCTTGATCAAAAAGATGTAAAACTGCTCATCAGTCATTACAAACAATCTCTAAAAAATGCTGTGATGTTTCTATTAAAATGGCAAATGTGTTTGATTTCGTAAATCGTAAAAGATAAAGTATTTGGTTAAATAATCAAGTGTTATGGATGGATGTCTTTTGAAAACAAAAATTTTATCAGATGAATTCTAATGTCAAAATACAGTTTAATAATAATTGGAGAAAGAATAAATTTGCCCGTATTTGGCACGGAAGGAAAAAAAATACAATCAAAAATATTTATTCGTTAAATATAAATGTGATTTCTCTAAAAAGTACGATTAAATTTTCAATGCATTTAGCAGTTTTTCATTAATTCTAATATTAACATAAAAATAAGAAAATTTTTTTGTTGAAGAACATTTTTGTAAAAAGAATGTTTTGTAATATTAGGGGGCTCTGCCCCCTACGAGCTACGCTCGTCAACCCCCGTTCAGACACCGCAGACTCTATCAGCACGATAATTTAATCGGCTTTAAAAAGATTTCGGAAGATTGAATTATAATTTGAATCTGAGAATTATAATCTGACGTAATTTTCACCAAACTTTTCTTTTTTTTTTAAATATTCACGTAAAAATACTTTTGTTAGAAATGAAAAATTATGATCATCATAAAATATGAAATAAATGTCTCGAGCAATTTTTAAATTTAAACTGTTTTGCAATATTATTTTTGTTCCTTTTATATAATAAGTGTAATGTGACGTAAATGTGACGTAAATTCTCCTATTTAAGACTTCTAACGCATGTTTATGAATTTATTATTTTACAATATTCTGTCTCTTTTAAAATTCACGTGTAATTATAATTTTTATGATGTAATTTTCAATGCCTTCCTGCTTTTTATATTTTCTGTTTATAATAGTCACGTGTAAAATAAATTTTTAATTTGAAGTAAACATTATTGTTTGCGCTGTTTATACAACTGGCAACAGTTTAAATTAATGACATTTTCTAAAATTTGAAAAAAATATGTCTCGAAATGCTAAAAATTTGAATTTAAAATTGAAATAAAACCTCAAAAAATGAGTCAAATAAGAAAAATAAATACAATCTGCCCACCGGGAATTTATAACGTATAAAATGATCTAAAAATGATTAAATTCTCATGTATAGTTTTTGCTCCAATAAAACTTTTTTTAAGGAAAGATTTTGTCCAAATTTAGCATTAAATATCTCTTAAAATAATTCTTCGATTTGAAAACTGTCTGCATCAGCGTGTTTATCAAACATTTCTCTATAGTACCACCGATTTTCATATTTTTGTATGCAACAGTTTTTTTAATATTAACGATGAAACGCCATGCTTAAGCATTCAAATTGGATTTGGATCTACCCGGAATATCTACGCAGATTTTCATTGGTCCATTTCCAAATAAAAACTTTTTTTTATATATAGAAGGATTTTTAGTATTAAATTGTTACTAGATAAAGCAAACGGTTATGAGTATCAATGTAGCAAACGGAAGCGTACAAGCGCGCCCAGCAGACATGCATACTGCAAATATCGAGAGTAAGCCTTTCTCTGCAGAAGTGGAGTCGTCGATCAGTCTTCATCCTTTCAAAGAATATACCTTTGAGTAGTATTTTGTTATGAACAGTAAATAAAAAATAGTTTCCGAGCAAAGTAGCCATCGGGCCATTTTGTCCGATGTGTTGGTGGCCACTTTGCCGGCGCCATTACAAAAACTGTGGCCGAGTATCTAATTTACATGACTTAGCGTCTCCAAACACTCATTATTTAAAATGTAATATCTCACTCATCAAGCAGCATAAGAGCAAGTAATTATAACACTTCATATTATTTAGCTATAATCAAGAAAACACCCTCCTTGCCTAAAATCAAAAATGCGAAAAAACTATAAAATAAGTTCAGTACTATAAAAATGTAGCTTCAAACTTACAGCAATATTTCCTGTATACAGTGAGACCACCTCCATTATGTGACCAACCCCTTGAACGACCATTATTTCATGGAACGAAATTTATTCCCATAAGCTCAATACTAACTTTACCTCCATTCAGAGACCATCCCACTTGAACTCTCTCCATGAGCGACCCATTTCTTTAAAGAAAATGAAACAAATTCCGTTTTTTTCCAGGTATCTTGAAGAAAGTTTCATTAGAAAATAATTCCGGATAGCGCCTTATTTGCCAAACTTCTAAACTAAGTTTAGAATTTTTTTTTTTTTTTTTTTTTTTATTCTGGTAACTTTTAAGTGCTTAAACCCCATTTGTGCCTTTTTAGGCAATGGATTTCACTCTGTTGACAAATTAAGAATGAAGTTCAATATACTCCCCTGACCTATTCTGTCAAGAAACTGTCAAAGATATTGATGAATTAATGAAATCGTCATTATGTGTTCCGGTCCGAAAAAAAATTGCATTTACTTACTGGATTTCGAAAGGACTTGGAAATAAAAGTTATGAAAGATAAAACCGTAAAATCAAAGCAAATGTCAATGTATTCATTTTTTAAACGCTATAGTAATTAACTTACGTAATTAACTTTTGTTTTGATACTTAAATTTTCATATTTTTTCCTAATGTCAAAAATAAATTTTAGTAACATTGATTGTTACCCTTTTTCAACAATTAAAATCTAGACTTAAACATGACCTCCATTAAGAGACCACCTCTCGGAGCGACCAATTTTTATTGGAACGGAACGTGGTCGCTTTAGGGAGGTTTTACTGTATGTGGTTCCTGCTTGGCGAGGGCACTATATAGCAGAAAAACTCAAATGGTCACTTTGTCCTCACTGTCTACTTTACTCGTCCTTCCCCTAGATTTAACTTTTATGAAATAATTTTTTTGTTATCTATCCATAATTGAATACCGTGTCTATGACAATGTATTTTTATATAAATATTTAATTGAAAGAAAGAAAATTGAATGACATGCACGAGATACAGAAGTTCCTCTAAAGCAGTACCGATTATACTGTATACATTAACACAGAACTTATACTAATAAATGAATATCCAAAATATAGTCATTCGATATTACTATGTTTCATTGGCGATCATTTCATGAACAGAATTTATGTTGCAATAAACTGGATTTCACTGTAAGAATACTTTTGAATAAAAAAAAATTCTATAAATATCGCATTGAAATTAAAAATGTTATATTTTATGCACGAAATATATAAAAACTTCCTAAAGCAATTATTACAAATTATTATAAAATTATCTACTCAATCAGTTAATCTAAGATATAAAATGTAGCTGTTTGATATACCAATTTTACATTTTTGATTGATTAATGAACGTAATTTTTCTAACTGCATTGCAAACGGCAATAATCTGTTTTATTGATATAAATATAATGCAGATATTTAAATACGATATCAGTATCTTTATTTTATTGGATGAGTTGTTCTGAAACCTCTTTTAAACCATGGAGTAAGTAATAAGGTAACGTAATACAATGCAAAATATATTTAATGTTTAAAAGTGAGATCATTCAAGTTGATTCACGTTTCCTTAACATTTAGAGAAAATTGTACTTTTTTGAAAAAAAAATTTTTTTTCGAAAATTTGTATGTATTATTTAGCAAAGGAAGAAATATATAAGCAGGAGCGGTTCTATTATCCAAAATGTCTGAGATCAGTAGGAGAGTCTAAAAGGTACTTAAAAAATGCAGACGTAACAAGAGAGTAGCCAGGGGGGGGGGGGGGTTACCAAAATTTTTTACTAACAGAATTACTTAAGCACAGAAAGTTATTTTCAAAGTTATTTCCACTTTTAATAATAGTAGCAAAATCTGAGAAAGTTAAACACAATAAAATTTAGTCGTATTTTTGAAAAATTTCTAACTACATTGCAAACAGCAATAGTCTGTTTTGTTGATATAAATATAACGCAGATATTTAAATACGACAAATAAAGCGTGTTTCATAAGATTTTACAAAGAAATTATATTCATAAAGTCTAGCAATTAAATAAGAATGTACACTAAAGCAAACGTTCACGAGAATTGATGCAGATTTAAACATAGAATACGACTTTGATGTTCGTGATACAAAATTATTTTAATCTGAAATAATTGAAAGTATTACTTATTATTAGAATATTACGTATTATTTGTATATTAACATAGTATTAGCAAGGGACAGTAATTTACAATAATATAAAAGCAGCATTGCATAACAACATAGTATGAATTTAAGATATTTTACTTTAATTTAAATCCTACCTACGAAATGACACATTCGCAAGTGCTTCTCGCAGATGACTCTGCTATTTCGATTTGTTAGCATTGCTCAGCTAGTATAGTGCCAATTAGGTATGATCCAAATGGTTTGCAGTACATACACGATATTTCGAATGTCTTGCAAATAAATGCTTTGGGGTTACGATTCCACAAACATAAAGTGTATCCTTAATAGGATCTTGGCTATAATTTCTGGATTACGGGTACACCAATAAATTAATATAATAATATCAATTTTGATGTAACACAAAAGTTAAGTATACCTTTCTTGCATTAAATTTGATAAATAACATGTATAAATAGCGTTTATAAAAGTGCCCAACAGAATATACTGGGTGTCCCAAAAATGACTGATGCATTTTAAAATTCAATAACTTGCAAACGGTGACAGATATTTAAAAAAAATCTTGCAGGTGTGCTATGTAAAGTATCAGGAGTTTTCATGCTGCGATTCTTAGTTTTAGTTACAAATAGCATTAATAGATGGCGCTGCAAGCAATAACCGCTAAATCAAGTCTCGATTTTTCGGCCTCTCACTTATTCCATGTGAAAAAATGAGATTAAAATGTATTGAATCAATCCCGAAGTACCAAAAATCGGATCTGGATTGAGCACCTATTGCTCTTAGCGCCATCTACTGTTTGAAATTCGAACTAAAATCAAGAATCACAGTAATAAAACTCCTGACATCATACATATCACTCCTACAAGAATTTCTTTTAATATCTGTCACCGTTTGCAAGTTATTGAATTTTAAAATTCATCAGTCATTTTTGGGACACCTGGTACATGTTTAATATGTATCTGTTATATGTATTTTTAATGTTTATTAATTTCTAATATAAATTGACTGGATAAAAAAATGCATAATGAAAGGAAAATTATAAATGTAGTAAAAAATATAGATAAGAAACGGTGTCATTTCTGATTTTGCTTTTCGGAAGTGTTGAATATTTTAGTAACAAACAAATACGATCGCATTTTTTTTTATATATACAAGAAAATATTTTTTTGACTTTTTTAATGTTTTCTTTTGCGTCTTTGAAAACAAAAAAAAAATCGAATTAATCAAACCAGTATAATAAATGAAATTAAGAAATACAATCAAGAGACCAAACATATCACTTGTTATGCAGTAAAAGGTTTATATCATGCACTGAGAAGGAAAATAAATTTAAAAATAGAATTCAACTGACTTATATAATGATATACTCAGGAGGTTTCTATTTTATAAAATGATGATACTAACAAGGGAACCACTTTTGGTGCTGCTCGCACCTAGCATCGAGACCTGGTGCATTTTAAAGCCCTGTATTACGAAGCTTGAGAATCAATAAAATATTTCTGTTACAATAATATTTGTATTTTACAGGAGCATAACTTTCTAAAGATGCCATTTTCGAGACCACTTATCGCACTGTTAACATTGAAGCTTTTTAAGAAAAGCATTTAAAAAAAAATTGGTTAATAATAAGTATAAAATATTGAAAAAAAAGCTTAAAAATTCCTTCAAAAACCCAAGAATTCTATTTTGACAAATTGCAACAATCTATACACATTTTTGGCGAAGAAAAAGTTGGCGGTTTTTTTTCAAAAGTAGAGCTTTCCGGCAACACTCGCCAAATGTCATAGCTATTTGTCTTGTGTGAGGAGTGGTTTGGACTTCAGTAGAAATTGTAATGTCCGACCTAATTAGCCACAGTAATTTTTCTAAATTGTGTAAAAATATTAATTTACTTTATGTTTACTTTTACCAAAGGGCAATTTGATACAGCATTATTTCATTTTAAATATTCGAAATTTTGCTCCATTCGATTTCAAAAGAAAATATTTTGCTTATTTTGTATTTCACAAAAAAATAGTTTTCAATGATCTTGAAAGCTTATATAAAAATATATTTACTGTTTATATATGTATCGTGTGCATAGGAAAAATAAAGAAAAAACCTAATTCTTGTTTGTTATACTATCAATTATCAAACAAATCACAATCTTATATAATTCTAATATGCACTGTACATTTACTCCCCGGATAAAGCGGGCGTATAAATTGTAGCGCCATATCTAGCGACTTAACTCACTTTTGGCGTGAAATAAACATATAAAAGTGTAATAATAAAAAATTAAAAATATAAAAGATATTTAAAATATGATTTTAACAGAGAAATTTTATCGGTTCTCCAACTTTTATGTATAGCGCTACAAAATCCACCAGGTCTCGATGCAAGCTGCTCTAGCTGCTCTAGCTGCAAGCAGCACCAAAAGTGGTTCCTTTATAAGTAAGACAAATTATTAAACATGTTTTAACCACACAAATGACAAATTTACTATACACATTAGTAAAATTACAAATTATAGTTTTAATCTAGAGTTTATTTTATTAAATACTGCACATAAAATATTACATGAAAAAAAATTTGTTTTGAATAGTCAGACTCGGATGTACACGTTTCTGAATAAAAATTGCGTTACATTAGTATAGAATTTAAATTTTATGAAAGCCTTAATTAGAGCCAAGCTTGTTTTTCTATGCTCAACTCGACTTTAAGGTCCTTCCGTACTTTAAAAGGAGGAAAAGGTACATACCTTCTCTATTTCTTGTAAGAATTCTGCTAATGTGTCTGAAATACTCGAAGATTAAAATCATGTAAGCCGAGAATAGCAGATTCCCAGTTTCCGACAATACTAAATTTCTTTGAAAATTAAAAAAAATATATCAATCAGCAATCACCAAATTGGCTTCCTTCAGGGCGACATATTTTCCTGGCAAAATTAGACAATATTTTGATCGCCACGCTTGGCGAGAATTTCTTGCTGTTGTATATCAGTTTGTAAGTAAGCATTTAAGCATTTGTGACTTGAAAGATGCTTATAACTCTAAAAGACAAGTTGGAAATTGCTCTTCAAACGTGGCAAATGAGGTGCGTTCGTACTATAACTAGTTTTATAAATATTTTTTGCCCCGCATATTGTACTGAATGTATATTTTAGTGCACTTCATAAGTGCATAGGCTGTAACACTTTTAAAATATACTTGCAATATTTTTTTCCCATTGGCCGTAAAGTAACGGACAATTTTTGACTGTCCCTGTAATTAAACTATACATCCGATTTTCATAAAATTTGAAACGGCAGGACAAAATTTTGACACAATTATATATTTAAAATTTTAGACCCATTCGGAAAGCTGTAACATCATTAAATGCACCTGCAATAATTTTTTCCTATTGGTCGTAATGTAATGGAAAAAATTTGACTGTCCCTGTAATTAAACTATACATCCGATTTTCATAAAATTTGAAATGACTCGACAAAATTTTGCAAAAATTATATGTTTAAAAGTTCAGACCATTCGGTTGGATAGTCGTTGCACTGTTATATGCGGACAGACAGACAGACGGACGGACGGACTGACTGAACGACGACTATAGGTGCTACGTATTTATATAATTACGAACGCACATAAAAATGTGTAAGAAATAAAATAAAACTTTTTAATGCATTTGATTTTATGGAAAAACGAAAATAAATATAAAAATACTTTTTGAAATCGATCAGGTATCCATGAAAGCCAAGCACGTTTCAGACCACTCCGCTACCTATAAATAAGATATTATCAAAATACTTATGACGTAACTTAATTTAATAAAAAAGTTATTTCATTCGTGAGACCGACTATTTTGCAATGATAATACACGGTTGCTTCTTTTTTAAGCATAAGAGTATGTTCATAAAACGATAGCATCACAGATAAAGTTGTGAATGATTGTAATGCAGTTATTTCAGTAAAAAAATTATTTTAGTCGCAAAACTCACTATTTTGCAATGATAACACACGGTTGCTCCTTTTTAGGTGCGTTCGTAATTATATAAATACGTAGCACCTATAGTCGTCGTTCAGTCCGTCTGTCTGTCTGTCCGTCTGTCAGTCCGCATATAACAGAGCAAAAACTACCCAACCGAATGGTCTGAAATTTTAAATGTATTATTGTTGTAAAATTTTGTCGAGCCATTTCAAATTTTATGAAAATCGGATGTATAGTTTAATTACGGGGACAGTTAAAAGTTTTTCTTTACATTACGACCAATAGGAAAAAAATATTGCAAGTGCATTTTAATGATGTTACAGCTTTCTGAATGGTCTGAAATTTTAAATACATAATTGTTGTAAAATTTTGTCGAGCCATTTCAAATTTTATAAAAATCGGATGAATAGTTTAATTACAGGGACAGTCAAAATTCTTTCTTTACATTACGGTGAATAGGGAAAAAAATTATTGCAAGTGCATTTTAATGATATTACAGACTATGCACTTATAGAGTGCAAAAATATACATTCAGTACAATATGGGGTGCAAAAAATAATTATAAAACTAGTTATAGTACGAACGCACCTCATTTGTCACGTTTGACGAGCAATTTCCAACTTGTTAAATATACGAGTATCTTAAAAAAAAAAAAAAAAAAAAAAAAAAAAAAAAAAAAAAAAAAGGAAATGTTAAATCACAGATAAAGTATTAAAAAGCAGAAAAACCAACGTTTAAAATGCACAAATAACATATGAAAAGCAGCAAACAGCTGTTTCGAATCTACTAGCGAGATTCTTCTTCAGTGCAAAAGGAACAGCGTGCTAGAAAAAGCAAGGCTGAGCAAAATCATAGACAGAGACGCGCTGGCTTTTATACCCTATGCGGGTGGCGAAGGCGCCGAAACAACCAATGAGAGAGAAGCAGTGGAAACGACTGGGTGGACAAGTAGCGACATCTACCGGAGAAGTAGAGAAAAGAAACCAAAAAAGGGGGATTAAATTAACGCTTTCCAAATACTTGGAAAATCTGGAGTACTAGATAAGTCATTGACTAAAGAGTGAGAATTTTTAATGATATGGTAAGCTTCCCAAAAATCAAGATCAAGGTTAGAAGAACATTTTTGGATAATGATGGCTGAGGAAAAATCGAACCTATGTTGAGAAGACCAAGAATGTTGAGCAATAGAAGAACGTTTGAGCTCCTGATTTTTAACATAACCTTCATGCTCTTTTAAACGAAATCTAAGAGCACGTTTAGTCTGACCAATATAAGAAAGACCACACTGACAAGAGATCTGGTAAATGCCCCAATTATCTAGGCGATCAACGGGGTGTTTGAGATTTGAAAAAGGGATTTTATTAACAGGAGAAAAAATAACTTTAAAATCAAACCTTCTTAGGATTTTAGCAACTTGCTGACTGATTTTAGGAAAAAATGGTAATACAACTGAAGTATTAGAGTTGGAATTAGAATGCTTTGCAGAATGGTCGGAATTCGTCAATTTCTTATAAATAGAATCGATAATATTAGAGGAATAACCACGATCGACAGCAACAGCTTTGAGGTAATTAAGTTCAGCACTAAGTAACTGAGGAGTGGAACAAATATTAGTAGCCCGAAAAACAAAAGCATTGAAAGCAGCGAATTTCTGGTTAGGGGGATGAGAAGAATACCTGTGAGGTGGGAGACTGACAGCAAAAGGTTTACGAAAGACGGTAGTCTGAAAGCTGATTTGCCTCTAGTTAACCAAAATGCTGTTGTCAATCTTTCTAGTGTTCCATTAAGTAACAATCAGCTCGATGCTCTCAAATTGAATAACAATTTTTCTGTCTCTGCTATTCCTTCTTTACCTAATCTTATTGCTCCTATTGAAAGAGCCTTTAAGCATAGCGCTCTATCTTCTTCTCAAAAAGAGTCTATTAGGCATCTCATTGCCAACACTGTTGATTTCAATTCTAATGTTTATAAACCCAATCTTAAACATCCTGTTAAACAATGTCTGAAAAATTTGCGTTCTGATCCAAACTTAATTATTACTAAGGCCGACAAAGGTGGTCAGATTGTTCTTCTCGACAAATCTACGTATTTGGAAAAAACCCATAAATTAATTAATGATGGTCCGTATGTCGATATCCGCAAAGACCCTTCCACTAGTGAAATTAACTCTATTAAGTCTGTCATTAAGTCTTCTTCCATTATTCCTGCTAACTTTAAGAAGTCCCTTATTCCGTCTATTGCGCATTGTGCCAGGTTTTATGCTTTACCTAAGGTCCATAAACCTGACATTCCTTTTAGACCTATTGTCTCTAGTATCGGTACAGCTTCTTATAAGCTTGCCAAATATTTAGTTTCTGTTTTTTTCCCCACTTTTGAGCAGTAACTGTTTCACTGTTAAGAATTCTTTTGATTTTGTTAAAAAACTTCATAATTTTAAGCCGCAGGGTCACATGATGGTTTCTTTTGATGTTAAATCATTATTTACAAACGTTCCGGTTGAGGGGGCTTTAGATTGCCTCAAGAAAATGCTTTGTGAATTCCATTTCTCTTATTTTGAAATCGAGGAACTTATACTTCTCACTCGCGCTTGCTTGTCGCAAAATACTTTTGTTTTCAATGGTAATTTCTTCCGTATGATTGACGGTTTGGCTATGGGTAATCCTCTTAGTCCAATTTTATGCGATATTTATATGCACTATTTTGAGGTCAAGCTTTTTGAAATCTTAAAATTTCCGTTCTATGTTCGTTATGTTGATGATGTTTATGTCCTGATTGAAATGAATTCGGATATTAATAATATTCTCTCTATTATGAATTCCATTGATCCCTGCATTCAATTTACCTCTGAAATTGAGACCAATAATTGTCTTTCTTTCCTGGATGTCCTTGTTATTCGTTGTGAATATGGCTTTCAGACTACCGTCTTTCGTAAACCTTTTGCTGTCAGTCTCCCACCTCACAGGTATTCTTCTCATCCCCCTAACCAGAAATTCGCTGCTTTCAATGCTTTTGTTTTTCGGGCTACTAATATTTGTTCCACTCCTCAGTTACTTAGTGCTGAACTTAATTACCTCAAAGCTGTTGCTGTCGATCGTGGTTATTCCTCTAATATTATCGATTCTATTTATAAGAAATTGACGAATTCCGACCATTCTGCAAAGCATTCTAATTCCAACTCTAATACTTCAGTTGTATTACCATTTTTTCCTAAAATCAGTCAGCAAGTTGCTAAAATCCTAAGAAGGTTTGATTTTAAAGTTATTTTTTCTCCTGTTAATAAAATCCCTTTTTCAAATCTCAAACACCCCGTTGATCGCCTAGATAATTGGGGCATTTACCAGATCTCTTGTCAGTGTGGTCTTTCTTATATTGGTCAGACTAAACGTGCTCTTAGATTTCGTTTAAAAGAGCATGAAGGTTATGTTAAAAATCAGGAGCTCAAACGTTCTTCTATTGCTCAACATTCTTGGTCTTCTCAACATAGGTTCGATTTTTCCTCAGCCATCATTATCCAAAAATGTTCTTCTAACCTTGATCTTGATTTTTGGGAAGCTTACCATATCATTAAAAATTCTCACTCTTTAGTCAATGACTTATCTAGTACTCCAGATTTTCCAAGTATTTGGAAAGCGTTAATTTAATTCCCCTTTTTTGGTTTCTTTTCTCTACTTCTCCGGTAGATGTCGCTACTTGTCCACCCAGTCGTTTCCACTGCTTCTCTCTCATTGGTTGTTTCGGCGCCTTCGCCACCCGCATAGGGTATAAAAGCCAGCGCGTCTCTGTCTATGATTTTGCTCAGCCTTGCTTTTTCTAGCACGCTGTTCCTTTTGCACTGAAGAAGAATCTCGCTAGTAGATTCGAAACAGCTGTTTGCTGCTTTTCATATGTTATTTGTGCATTTTAAACGTTGGTTTTTCTGCTTTTTAATATTGTTGCACAAAGGCTTTATTTGCTATTTTTACACAGATAAAGTAGTTAATAATTGTAATACGGAGACATATATAAAATACATAACATTGTAAAAAATACACCTCAATTCATTTAAAAAGAAATAAAAATGATCAAATAAGCCTGGATTATTAAACTTCTTTTAACACTTTCAGAATGCGGAAACGGAACTTCACCGTTAAAAATAGCGAAACCAGATTTCACCAATTACTGAACTCTAAATTAAAATGTCTGAAATTCAGACACTTAAGCGTCTGAAACGGAGTGTTTAATTTTCAGAGATTTTAAAATGTCTTAATTTTTAAGATACTTATATGCATCTGATTTTCAGACATTTCAAGCGTCTGAATGCGCATCCATGTTTAAAAATCTTCTCATTTGTTGGCAATAATAATAATTTTCTCACTTTTTTTTTTTTTTTTTTTTTTTTTTTTTTTTTTTTTTTTATAGTAAGCATTGTACATTTTAAAATAAATATCCTTTAAAATATGGAAATTCCATTATGTATATTTTAAAGGAAATTTTCTGCCACAAATCCCAGAACATTTACCTTTTTTTTAAATTCTATATTTAAAAATTTTGCATTTAAAAGATAAGATTTTATTTTCTGAGGGCAATTCTACATATTTCAGTCTCTACTTTTTCAGGATCAGGCATAACATTACAGGAATTGCACATTTCATTCAAACTACTGTAAACTTATAATAATTTACCAGTTGGGGATTCGAACCCGCGAGAAGGGTGCATTGACCACTGAGGCACGTTTTCACAATCCTTTACTTCAAATATCGTTATTTATTTATTAAACACAACCAATGTGGTGTCAGTAGGACTATTTTTTTTCCACAATTATAATTCTGAACGTTGTATACAACATCTTTCTAGAATTTTAAATATTTGGCTCTTTAATTTCATGCGTCAGCCAGATAGCTTTCTTTTCTTTAGTAAAAAAAAAAAAAAAAAGAAAAAAAATGCAATTTCACAAATTACAACGACCATTTGGAAGATGATTTTTTCAAAGACTAAAAGTTAAGACATAAAAAATAGCACGGAGTCATAATTACGTACGCCATGAATTAAACATTAATAGTGTTATTACACGTAAAAATTGCAAGCGGCGGAAATCGCCTGCGACTCGTACGTATTATCCACCTGAAACTTATATATTATCCAAGCATTTCATTGGCTGTTCGGGAAAAGGCTTTTCCATCGTCAGATTTCCAAGAAATCTGACAACCCATTTTAAATGAAATTTCATTCTTAAACTTCTAAACATCCCACAATATTACTTTTTACACCGTCGTCTGGAGAAAAAAATTTACTTTTAAATGCAATTTGTTTGAAAGCTGTATCTCAATTTGTTTCTGAGTTATTAATTTTTTTTTTGTAGTTTTTATTATTTTTTTGTCTGTTGAAAGTAAAGGGAAATAGAGATTACTGTATAGACCAATCAGAAAACGAATAAAATGCGGATTAAACCAATAAAAACCTTCAGATATGCTTCTGATTTCCCATCCTGACGAGAACAATAGCCATTTTTCCAAATGTTTAAAAAAAAAAAAACTTTTAGAGAACAAATATTATTGTTAAAACAATAATATTTGTTCTCTAAAAGTATTTTTACTAAACAGAGGATACGTTATTTTGAAATATTAAAATAGTTAAAATGTGTTAAGTGTGTATATGCGTGTATCTGATCTCGGCAGGTTTGGGAGACGTTATTTGTGTAATACCGATGCTTCTTGGTGTTCTGTGAATTTATTACATATACGAGTACATATACTCGTGTGTGTTTATATATATATATATTTTATTTCAAAATTAATGAAAAATTACCGCATGAATGGCGCTACAGCAGCACATATCAAATGCAATAAAACATATTACATAAATGCTAAAACACCATAACTTCAAAAGGAAGGTGTATATCTGCAGAAATTTTTTAACTATAAAATATTTAAAAGAACAAGAAAGACAGGTAAAAAAACAAAAGCAGTCTGTTCTTCATCAGTGGGAGGACAGACAGAAAACTAACTCCACCCCCCACTTTTAAAATTTGCAGTTTTCTGAACACATGTTCACTAAGGTGGAACTTAAGTATAGGGTAGAAAAAAACTCTTTTGTTTTAATGTGTAATAGTGAAAACTTTTTTCCTTTTTGGATGTCTAAACTTTTGGCTTAAAAGGTTTTTTAAAATTAATTTGTTTTCTGGTTCCTCAAGGACGTCAAAGTTTTAAAATTTCAGTATAAAGTAACTTAAAGTAAACAACTAGCTGTTAGCTCATATCTGCTTATATTAAGCAAATACTACCCAGAAGTCACCATAAAGAGATGGCTAACTATCGACTTCCACCCCCCTTACCTCCCTTTGATATGGATTAATTTAATTCGATATTCAACCTACTGGCTTCTTAGGCAAACTTTGTCATTACATTGCCGGAATTCAACTTTCCCACAAGCCATGTCTTGCTTAATATCTAAAGACGGTTGACACAGCTCGCAAGACAATTTTGACAAACGTTTTCACTGTTTGAGTATGACAAGGAAAATCCCCTGTTTATACCTTTTTTTTAAAGTTCTTCATCCGATCACTTCGTCAACACAGGATCCATGTTTTTATAATTTATAATTTCAATATGTTCGCATTTTTTCAAGTTGCGTTCCTATTGGGCCAGAAAATCCTTTAATACCCGTAGTTTTTCTAGCAAAATGGTAAAAAAATCTTTAAAAAAAATTCATTTGCATGTAATAAGCAAATTGTTCATTGTAAAGTGTTTAGAGTCTTGCTTTCTATGTTTTGACAACTCCAGATTTGCGTCCTGCTTTGGCGGCGTTTCTGTTTCACCCAATAAATTTCAAACTTGAAATGTCTGTATTATTATTTTTAAAATACGCCAAAATTGCAGTGGCTATATTAATATAGGAAGAAGATGTCAATGAAATATGACCAATATATTTTGTTCCTGGTTTTTTAACTAAGACCATGCGTTCTTCTTTAATGATTCTTCTTTATACTTTTTTCCCTTTGTTTCAGTTATCATAGTGTTATCCTTCCTGCCATCAAATTAGAAATCTTCTAAAATTAACTCATTTCGCCTTTCTTGTTTTTTCAAATTCTTCCTTTTCTTTTCGTCGTCTTCAAGTCCTTCTTTCAGTTACCTTTTCTTTATTATTATCAGAAATACCCATATCTTCTGGGGGGCCATTTGCTATAACATTTGCAGTGCTGTTTAATACTCCGGTTCTTTCACCGTGTTGATTATCAAATTCAGGTTTAGACGAACAACCGATTCAACTATTTCCTTCCGAACTATTTTTTTTCCTTGACAATCATTCAATCAAAACATCACTTTTTTGTTTTAATATAACATTTTCATCGTGTTGATTATCAAATTCAGGTTTAGACGAACAACCGATTCAACTATTTCCTGCCGAACTATTTTTTTTTTTTGCTTGATAATCATTCAATCAAAATATCACTTTTTTGTTTTAACATAACATTTTCTTTCCTTGATATCAGGGGCGTAGCTACCGTGGAGCAGTTGGAGCAAACTGCTCCAGGCTCACGAATCCCAAGGGCGCAAAATTAGAAAAAGCAAAATAAAGATTTGTAAAACTATTTGCACATTTTTTCATTAATAATCATGTTCGGACCTTGTGCGCATGCCGAACGAGCTCCATAGCTTTGCGGTCATGTGAGCCAGTGTAGTTGTTCTTTAGCTGCCATTGCGGCACGTTGTGTATTCGAGCGGGTCTTATCCCCAAGTATAGAGTATGTTGTTCTTGAGCTGCCATTGCGGCACGTTATGTCATAGCGGGTCTTATCCCCAATTATTCTGTTTCTTATAGCGGGAGTATTCCCCAAAAATATGTTTTACGAACGTCACTTGTTCTAAAAGCGGGTTATTACCCCAAAGTCACCTCATCATTCTACATGTTTTTCAGTGTTTGTGATTGTTTGTAACATTTGTGTGCTGTGTGTTATAAAAAATGTGAAAAAGAAACCTAATCGTCTTCATTCCTAAAGTTACGCACAGTAATCACATACATTTTTGTGGTCCGTCGATTTCGCAGCGAAATAGCTGCTATGGAAAAATTAAATAGAACAAAAGGTGCTCTAAAAGGTGCTATAACGAAATTAGAAAATTTCGTAAAAGATAATACAGACGAAATTAATTACTCGAGTACCGAGCTCGAAATAAAGATTCGAAAATTACCTGAGCTTCAAGCAAAAGTATCGGAAATACGGGATAAATATTATGATATCCCTGAGATTAAGGACTTACCAGAAATCGAAAACGAGTTAGATGAACTCGAAGATCATCTCGAGAAACTTGAGGTAAGTCTCAACATATTTATTAAAAATCTTAAAGTTTCTGAAATAAATGTGCATGCTGATAATATTGAATCTATAAGTTTGAATAATATTAAAGTTAAGTTACCTGAAATCCCACTACCAACATTCAATGGTAAATATGAAGAGTGGTCAATCTTTAAAGTACAATTTACAAATTTAATTATCAATAATGCCCAGTTAAATGACGCTCAGAAGCTGTTTTATTTGCGAGCATCGCTAAAAAATGAAGCAAAACAACTAGAGAGCCCAGACGATTCCTTTGAGTTATTGTTTACAGCACTTACTGAAAGATTCGAAAATCAACGTTTGCTCATTGACACTCATTTATCAGCCATAATTAATTATGAAAAAATACATTACGAGTCTTCTAAAGAATTGAGATCCTTTATTGATTGTGTAAATAAAAATTTGAGGGCTTTAAAAGTATTACAATATGAACAAAACAATCTGTCTGATGCTATCCTTATCAATATTATATTGCAAAAGGTAGATAAGGAATCTCGAAAATTATTTGAATATTCGATTAAAAAATCAGAATAACCGCAATTTAATGAATTAATGTCATTTTTGGAAAACCGCAGTTCTACGTTAGAAAGCGTAAATAGATACTCTGCTTCAAAACCCTTAAACAAAAACATTCCTCTTTCGAACAAACAAAAAAATTTCATGCTAAATTCGAATGATAAATCGAATGGAAAAACTTGTATTCTGTGTAAATTGGCTTTTCATAATTTGAACAAATGTTCTCAGTTTCTAAAAATGAATGTTTCTGAACAATACGATTTTGTGAAGAAAAATAAACTGTGTACCAATTGTTTGAATAATTCTCATTCCGTAAATTCTTGCATTTCAAAATATAATTGTAATACCTGTGGATTGCGACACAGCTCATCGCTTCATCGAGATAAAAAAAATAAATCCAAAAATGAATTGGCTTCCCCCCAAATTTCCTCCCCTCTTGCAGGTGCGGTAAATAGAGAAACGGAAAACATTTCGATAAATAATGAATCTTTAAAGACCTTGAATAATATAAGTAAAGAAAGAAAATCAATTTATTGAGTACATGCTTTGTTTTTATAGAAGATAATTTCGGAAATAAACGAAAGTTTAGAGTAATTTTGGATAATGCTAGCAATGTCAATATTTTAACTAAGGATTGCGCTGACATGCTGAAATTTAAAAAAAGGATAATTAATGTACCCGTTACAGGATTAAACGGTTATACTTATAATGTAAAAAATAAAATTTCGAGTGTAATTACAAACGAATATGGCTCTTTCAGGGAGAATATAGATTTCTTAATTGTTCCCAAAATCACGGATGTAATTCCATCAAAGCAATTAAATGTATCGGACATTAATTTACCGAATATTGTGGAATTGACAGACCCCTCATTTTTCAAACCGGGAAAAATTCACGAATTGGTTGGCGCTGAATTATTTTATAGAATTTTAAAGCATAATTCAGTTAAGATAAATGATAAACTTTTTCTGCAAGACACTGTTATTGGATGGATCCCAACTGGGGCGCTAGAGGAGAACACGCAAACAAACAATATTACTATGTGCAATTTCGTTAGAGATTTCGATGAAATAAATGATAATTTAAAACAATTTTGGGAGCTTGAGTCTATAGGCATTAAACATGATGATCCGAAAATATCGGAAACTGATCAAGCACAACAAATATTCGATAAAACTGTCAAATTTGTAGGCGATCGTTATGAAGTTCAGTTACCGTGGAAAAAAGACTGGAAGGATTTAAATGATAATTTTAATGTTGCGAAACAGCGTTTGGAAGGTCTAAAAAGAAAATTTTATCGAAACCCAGAGCTTTTTCGACAATATTCTGAAATAATCACGGAATATTTAAAGCAAGGAATTATAGAGCAGGTGCAAGAAAATGAACCTGTTTTAGACAGGGCAGTTTATTATTTGCCCCATCATGCGGTCTGTAAAGAAGATAAACTTACTACAAAGGTCCGAATCGTCTTCGATGCCAGCTCTCATGATAACAATGATTTGTCCCTTAATGATTGTTTATGGCCCGGCACCAACTTAAATCCACTTCTATTTGATATTTTAATCCACTTCAGATTATACGAAATTGCCTTTTCTTCTGATATCGAGAAGGCGTTCCTTCAAATCTCACTAGCTGAAAAAGATCGGGATTCTGTCCGTTTTCTGTGGTATGATGATGGTTTAAAATCTTTCAAGGTCTTCAGATTCAAACGTGTTATTTTTGGAGTCAATGCCTCTCCATTCCTCCTATCTGCTACCATAAAGGAGCACATCAAGCGGTTTACGAACCTACACCCAAGAACTGTTCACCTACCCGATAAATATATTTATGTGGACGATTTTATATCTGGCGAAGATACGCTGCAAGAAGCTCTTGATGTTTCCCTGAATGCTAACAAAATAATGTCTGAAGCAGGAATGATTCTTCGAAAATGGATAACCAATGATGAAGCGTTACTGAAGTGCTGGCAAAAGGAAGGTTTAAATATTCAAACAGAACATGCTGCAATAAGCCTAGGAAGCAATCTAAGCAAGGTATTAGGAATGTCCTGGAAAACAGAAGAAGATTGTCTGACATTCCAAGTCAAAAGTTTAATAGAATTCTTGTCATCGCAAAAAAGCTCAAAACGTCTACTATTGCAAGCAGTTGGTAAAATCTTCGATCCGTTAGGCATGCTGACGTCATTCACCATTAGAATAAAATGCCTGTTCCAAGAACTATGGCTAAAGAAGACAGCATGGGATGAACAGTTACCAACTAATGTGCACGAAAAATGGTTAAAGTGGCTCGAAGAACTTCCAAATTTAGCAGAATTAAAAATTCCAAGGAAAATTCTTGGTAGCTTGAATCAAGTAATAGCTGTAGACATACATGCCTTTTCTGATGCTACTAAAATAGCGTATGGATCTGCAATTTATCTGAGAATAAAAAGAGAGAGTGGTGTGGAAGTCAATCTCGTGACTTCGAAGAGTCGTGTTGCACCGATAAAGGAGATAACTCTGCCTCGGCTAGAACTTCTCGGAGCCTTACTAAGTGCAAGACTGACCAATAAAGTAAAACCCATCCTAGATCAAAAAATCACATCGAAAGTGTACTATTGGACGGATTCCAAAATAACCTTATTCTGGATCAAAGGATCATCAAAGCGATGGAAGCAGTTTGTGGCTAACCGTGTCATAGAGATTAATGCACTTTCAGATTCGAACTCTTGGTATCACTGCTCTAGCAAGGACAATCCTGCCGATCTCTTGACCAGAGGTGCGAGTGTTAATTCCCTTGTAGAGAATCCAATGTGGTTTAGGGGACCAAAATTCCTAGCAGCTGATGACTTAGTGACTGAGCAAGAAACTATTTCTGTGCCAGAAACAGATTACTTTCCCGAGACTAAATCAAAATATAAAAATAACTGTAATGATTTCAATTCTAATATTTCTCTTTCTCTTTTCAGGAATCCTGAAGAAGTAAATTTTTTTCTCAACATAAGTGGTAAATACTATAGTATTCTTCGCATACTGGCATATGTTTATAGGTTTTTTCACAATTGCAAATGTAAGTTAGCAGACCGGCGCAGAGGCAGCCTCACAACCCCAGAAATAAAAAATTCAGAAGTTTCTCTAATTAGATTAGTACAAAATGCAGAATTTCAGGAAGAGATTAAGGGTTTAAAACAGGAATCAAGGGTTCCCCCTTCCAGTAAAATTAAATGTTTATCCCCCTTTTTGGATCAAGATAATATCTTAAGAGTTGGCGGTAGGTTGGAAAATTCAGATTTAAACTTTGATAAGAAGCATCAAATCATTTTGCCGAAGGGCCATAAGCTCACAAAACTCATATTTGAGCATTTTCACAGGCAGTATTATCATATTGGTCCCCAAACTTTAATCCATTACGTACGAATGCGGTTTTGGCCCGTAAGTGGAAAAAAATTAGCGCGAAAAGTAGTGCATGATTGCGTTGTCTGTTTTATGAACAACCCAGTTACTGCTAAACAAATCATGGGTGACCTCCCATCAAAAAGAGTAACTCCAAACTTTACGTTTAACCATACAGGAGCCGATTTTTGCGGCCCTTTTGAGATTAAATATAAAAATCAAAGAAAAGGGATTTTTCATAAGGTTTATGTCGCGATTTTCGTTTGCTTAGTAACAAAGGCTATTCATTTAGAAATAGTCACGGATCTAACTTCTGATTCGTTTATCGCCGCACTTAAACGCTTTGTTTCAAGGCGAGGAAAATGCGCTTCTATTATGACAGACAATGCTACGAATTTTAGGGGTGCTAAATCAGAATTGCACAAACTTCATGAGTTAGTTCTTAGACCGGATGAAAAATTAGCTAATTACCTTACTTCAGAAGCTATTGAATGGAAGTTCATTCCTCCTAGATCGCCCAACTTCGGTGGTTTATGGGAGGCTGGTGTAAAATCTTTCAAGTATTATCTTAAACGGACATTAAAAGGTACTAGATTGACTATGGAAGAATTCCAAACAGTCACCACCCAAATCGAAGGGGTACTAAATTCGCGTCCCTTAACTCCGTTATCGACCGATATAAATGATTTTAATGCATTGACACCAGGCCATTTCCTAATTGGTCGGCCTATCGATGCCATTCCAGAACCTCAGTTGATTGATATCACGGAATCGAGATTATCTAGGTGGCAGAGAATCACTAAATTCGTCCAATTAATTTGGAGAAATTGGTAATTAAATTACTTGAGTCATCTCCAAAATCGTTCAAAATGGCAGGTAAAAGGGGAAAACATCAAACCAGGGGCGATGGTAGTCATAAAGGAGGACAATTTACCTCCCTGTAAGTGGATGCTAGGACGAATCTTAGAGGTTATACCAGGAAAGGATGGTAATGTTAGGGTTGCAAAGGTTAAAACAGCCTCAAATATCTTTCTTAGATCCATATCTAGATTGTGTGTCTTGCCCATTAATGAAACCTAATGTACATACCTTTTCTCATTGTCTACTTATTTTAAAGTGCACCTAAGATTTACATGTTATTTTACATTCAACTTTTCTTAAGAATACATCGAACTATTTTTAGAAAAGAGCTTAAATTTTGTAACAAAGAATTTAATTTTATTGTATTGTATAGTCCTTGTTATTGCAACTTATTATTATTGTATTTGTATTGTAATATTATTTTATGGTATTGGTATTTTATTTAGTTCTTGTATTTATAGTGTATTTTTAATATTTTGAATGTGCTACGCACATTGCAACGCGGGCGGCATGTTCGGATCTTGTGCGCATGCCGAACGAGCTCCGTAGCTTTGCGGTCATGTGACCCAGTGTAGTTGTTCTTTAGCTGCCATTGCGGCACGTTGAGTATTCGAGCGGGTCTTATCCCCAAATATAGAGTATGTTGTTCTTGAGCTGCCATTGTGGCACGTTATGTCATAGCGGGTCTTATCCCCAATTATTCTGTTTCTTATAGCGGGAGTATTCCCCAAAAATATGTTTTACGAACGTCACTTGTTCTAACAGCGGGTTATTACCCCAAAGTCACCTCATCATTCTACATGTTTTTCAGTGTTTGTGATTGTTTGTAACATTTGTGTGCTGTGTGTTATAAAAAATGTGAAAAAGAAACCTAATCGTCTTCATTCCTAAAGTTACGCACAGTAATCACATACAAATCAGATATTACAGATGAATCTTGTTACAATCAGTATAATCCTATGATGTTTTAATATTTTAACTTGTGCTTAACATCAACTATTTCGATTTAAAACATGCTTTTATACACAGTTAAAAGAAATTACTTCTATTTGCGAAGTTTTGATTTTAATTCATACCATATTGCAGCCTCAAGTAACTTCTCCAACACCGTTTCAGCATGCCTGGTTTTTTTCCCTGTAACTTTTCCGTAGACGACAGTTGAAGATTTTCAAATCTTATTTATAGAGTTATCAGCGTCACTTTATTGGCCACCACTATTTTGGAACAGTAATCTTTCTGGTACTGTCCTCTTTCTCCCCCCACACCCCACCAACCGATATCACATATTAGCAGTCTGAATTTTCGAGTTATGAAATGAAATAAAAAATCTGCAGTTACTTCACTAAACTTTCCGAACAGTTTACAAAAATACTGTGTGTACAAAACCATATAACAATGAAACCTGAGATCCTAATTTTATACAAAAGTGGAATATTTCCACAAGAGATAAAGACCTCGTGTTTTAAAGAAAACGTGTAAAGTTTAAACATTTTTCTAATGACATAATTTTCAAGAAATTTTCATTCCGCTCGGGCTGAAACAAGGCCTTTAAAGTTTAAAAAAATAGGATTTTACTAAATTAAGTCTTATTCTGGCAGGCTCAGACTGGTTCGCCGGGCAAACGACTTGCCGGTCGGTGTGTCTTAAACCAGATAAATATGCGCCCTCCCTCGTGTGAAGCTAATAATTACAAAATTTGCTACAAGCAGTAGAATTCAACAGTCTTAAATTATTTAATAATTTAAAAAATAACTTTTTTGAAGTAATTTTTTATTAATGATTTCTATTTCTCTTTGCAAATCAAAAGAATTGAATTTTTTTCTTGAATCCACTAAGGCTGTTAAAACATTCTATCTTTTGTGTCACCTCTGAAGGCCATAGGTATATTACATTTACAGTAAATCTTGTGGAAATGAAACCTCTCAAAAAAAGAACTCTTTCGCAAACGGAAAAAAATATCACTGCAGAGGTGGGGAGACATTTCAAGAGGTTCTTGGACGGGGAAGGGGAGTTTTCTTTGAGGGGAACAGATTGAAATAGCGTGAGGGATTTTTCCCTCTTAATGTTGTCTTTCACAAGCGTGGAATTCTTCCAGGAATATTTTTTAGTTTTTGTGGTAGACCCCGGTATTTTTTTCCTTTATTTTTGCGGAACTACGCAAAACCAATTTGCCAATCGACCGCGGAAAAAATCGCGAATTTTGCCAAATGTTTTTGGATAAAATAGTTAATTTGGCAAATTAGTCGCGGAAAAATATAATTTCTTAAAAGGATGGTGGAAAATATTGCAAAGATCGTGGAAACAAACACATATTATTGTAAATCCATTACGGGGGAGGGGGGGGGGGATCGAAAATTTCCACATTCAGTCGAAGAAACAAAAATCAAATTTTTCCATGAGTCGCGCAAAAAATTTGCGATTTTCGAATATTTATCGCGAAGAAAAACGAGAATTTCGTCAAAAAGCTTCGGAAAAAAAATTCACGAATTTAGTCAAATGATCGCTCAAAACAATCGCAAATATTGTCAGTCGTTGTGGGGAAATAATTAGCACACAAACATGAGCAACAAGACACGAAGTTTGCAAATTTTGTGTGATCCATAGGAATAAGAAATTTTCACGAATGGTTTTCTGTCGGAAAAAATTTCTTAATCATTTTCTGCCTTCCTCTGTAGACTATGATCTAAATTCCTCACAATTCAGAAATCTGCAACACCCTTGGTCTCAGGTTGAGTCTGCTTTGGGACGAGCAATCCGATTTTTCCCAAAACTGACACGACCCGATCCGCAGCACATATCGAGGCGGGTTGACGTTCCTTTTTTTTTCGTTTCGGGTCAGGTTGACTTTGACCATTTGATTACAGTCGATAGATATATACATCCCTGGACTATTTTTTATTCTGCAATGTTTTGAAATATAATCTGTACCATGCACTTATATTAAGGTATTTTCAAGAGAAATCTACATCAAAGAATGTTTTTGGACGATTGAATATAAAAGTAGTTGCCAATCCTGTCCTATAATCAAAGATTTACTTATTTCGGCCTCGGGTTCGGTTTTCACTACATTGAGTCAGGTTCGTATTGACACGATTTTTCAAAGAAATTCTGAATATTTTCAGATGAAGAAAACTATATTTGAACATAGATGAATATACATATATATTTGTTCATATCGCTATATAAAAATAATATTAATACTAGAGATGTAATTGCAGAGTACTTTATCATAATTGTATTAAAATACTAGCATGCTTCGCCCGCTACGCTGGTCAGTTTCTCCAAACGAATTTTGAATCGAATATCGGTGATATCTAAGTTTATTGATGAATTTGATCTGGTGTTTCGAAGCAATATGGACCCTTTCCTATGATGTCCTTCCGCATTCCTGAAAAAGACACGAATGCCACTGCGCTATTATATTTCCTAATGTGTCATACAAATTTTAGGCTGCTAAGGATAAAATCTTTTAGTTGATCATTCATAGTAGGATTTGATAAAGAGCTTTGAATGCTGACCGATATCCAATATACTGAAAATCATACCTGAAAAGGTATCTACAATGCAAGTCTTATCAAAATCTGTTCAGCAGAATTTTTTAAAAGCTTAATCTTTTATAACTGGGTTCACCTGATTTTTGAACTTTCCCCTATAATTATGTAACTAAGCAACATAGAACAATATATTATGTACTAAAACGTTTATTGAAAAATATCTAACAATGCAAGTCTCATCCACATCCGTCCAGTAGAACGTTTCGAAAAAGCTAATATTTCACAATCGGATTCACCTCACTTTTCCCCTTAATTATATAAATAAGCAACATAGAACATTATTTAACATACTAAAGCCCTCTCTTTTTTTATGAAATTACTGGTAGTAGATTGTGAAATCTTGTCGAACCGCCACTGTCTCCGTGGTAAAACGTTGTTGTATAGATATAAGATTAACGTAAGCAATAAAAATAATTTAATTTAATTGAGATATAAGAGAAACTTTTTATCAGTTATAGTCACAGAATGATTGAAAAATAGTTTAGATACCAAACCCGTCGCCCGATTTCTTCGAAAATTAATACAATTCTTGCGACGGATTTATAACGTACCTTCCGACATCATCAAAAACACACTAAATCGTTCTCTGGAATCTGAAAAGGGGAAGAAATTCTAATATACACACGCATACATACATATTGAATCATTGTAAAAAATGTGAGAACTGATTAAGAGTATTTGAAAATGTAAAAATATACCATTATTTCTATTTATTTATTTTTTTTAGATTACCATGCTTTCCTATTTCCTTCCTTACATTGAATGTGTATGGAAAGTAAAAACTACAATCTCTAGTAAAATGTAAAAGTTCTCGCTGCCGATCGCCATGGCGCTAAAATATTTCATTTGGCGAAAAAACTAAAATACTGAAATCGCCAAATTGCCAGAGATGTTTTATTTTTCTTTCGGCGACACTCTCAGTGATGTCATTGTACAATTAACCTTTTTCTGTGTAACTAGTTATTTGTGTTTTGATATTCTTAGAGTTTCACGTCGAATCATGGAAGACGGTAGTATTCCGAGTGACGCAGACTTAAGGCTAAAATTAATTTCTACCATTATTTTAATTTGGCTAGTTTTTCTTTAGCAATTAGTGAATTTGCTCAGATTAGTCAAAAGCCAGTGAGATCCCCGGTGTCATTGTTGTCCATTGGCTAAGCCATTAGCTGTAGAAATATACTTCCAATAGTAAACTAGTTGGATGTGCCAATCCCAAAACTTTCTTCTATCTTATACATCTTAATATTTCAAAACCTAGTTACACATGTTAATACTTCAATATTATTAGTTCAATACTATACCAACTTTGATTTTCATCTTAAATTTCTGCTCAAGTCAATTAAACGGACTAAAAACGAATTAATCTATATCATGATATTTGTTAAAATTATTAATTTTTCCTTATTCTGTCGTTATCAGCTGTTTGCGAATAGCCGGCATAGCAGGAAGCGAGTTCCCGCCGCTGCATGAGCCGCCGATGCACAATAGAACTACGAAAAATCCAGAAAAGTATACTAAAATCGCTAGCACGGAGCCCCTTTACCGCGCAATATTTCCAAATTCAAGGAGAACCTGTTGGCCAAAGCCAAAAACAAGCACAAACATTTTGGTTCAATTGTATGCATAATTTTATACGCTGTTCGATGGTACAAAAATGAAAATGGCACAGAGATCGGAATTATAGTGCCCCCTTCTTTCGGAATTTTTTCAAGTTCAGGGAGGACTTGTTTGCCATAGCCAGAAACATGCACACAAAATTTGGTTCAATTATATGGATAACTTCATACACTTTTCGATGGTACAATAATGAAAATGGTACAGACATCGCAATTATAGTGCCCCTTTCTGGCAGAATTTTTCCAAATTCAGGGAGGACCTTCGTGACATGACCAAAAATAAACACGTAAAATTTGGTTCAATTCTATGCATAACTTCATACACTTTTCGGCGGTACAATATTCAAAATGGCACAAAAATTGTACAAAAATCGCTATTACAGCGCCCTCTACGAGCGATTTTTTTACAAATTAAGGGAGGACCTTCTTGCCATAGCCAAGAACTTAAAAATGTTTTTTTGGTTCAATTCTATGCATAACTTCATACACTTTTCGATGGTGCAATATTCAAAATCGCACAAAAATCGCTATTACAGCACCCCCTAACGGCGAATTTTTTGCAAATTCATGGAGGACCAGCTTGCCATATCCAAAAACTTAAAATAAAAATTTGGTTTAATTCTATGCATAACTTCATACACTTTTGGACGGTACAATATTCAAAATCGCACAAAAATCGCTATTACAGCGCCCCCTACCGGCGAATTTTTTTCCAAATTCAGGGAGGAACTGCTTGCCATAGCCAAAAACTTAAAATAAAAATTTGGTTTAATTCTATGCATAACTTCATACACTTTTGGACGGTACAATATTCAAAATCGCATAAAAATCGCTATTACAGCGCCCCCTACCGGCGAATTTTTTCCAAATTCAGGGAGGACCTGCTTGTCATATCCAAAAACTTAAACTAAAAATTTGGTTCAATTCTATGCATAACTCCATACACTTTTGGATGGTACAATATTCAAAATCGCACAAAAATTGTTATATCAGCGCCCCCTACCGGCGAATTTTTTCCAAATTCCGGGAGGACCTGCTTGCCATAGCCAAAAACTTATAATAAAATTTTGGTCTAATTCTATACATAACTTCATACACTTTTTGATGGTACAATGGCGACAGACAGACGGACAGACGGACAGACGGACAGACGGACACACAGACAGACAGACATTTTCTATAAACATGTTTTTTGGAATCTCTGACCCCTAAAACATGCAAATCCGTCGAAAACCGGAAGTCGAAAAAAATTTCGATTACAATACTTTCTTCTATTGAAGATAGAAGAAAGTAAAAAGTGTCAAAGTTGTTATTTATCCTCTTAAAAGTAATTTATGTCAAAATAGTTATTTTTTAAAAATTGCGAGGTTTTCATTTTTATTCGGTCTCTGTATTCTATGAGGTCCCTTGTAGTTTTATTCTATACGTTATATTTAGAAAAATATTCTCCGTATTTTAACAGATAAAATAATAAAATTTTCTTTTGTGTACGACCAAAACTTACCAAGTTATGATACTTTGAATTTTATAGAATTTTAGTATTTTCTGGCTCTAAAAACAGAAAACGTGTTTTATCCATATGCGAAAAGTAAAAAACCATTGAAAAGAAAAACAGATGTTAAGGGGACAGATTGTACTGTCTCATTGACGTAATTAAAACTAATATGCCGCCGGATTCGCAGTAAATATTGTTATGTATACTTCGAATTTATAATTATAATTCTTACTTACTACCATTCTTACTTATTATACGTACTTATTATAAGAATTATAATTAATTTCATTATTTACTTTTAATTATGCGTATTTAATACGTTGTTAAAATACTTTGACTTTCAAATAAAGGTTTTAAATCTAATTCAGAATAGTATAAAATTTTACACTTCAAAAGGAAATTGCGCAGAACTTTTTCGAGTGTCAAGAGGGCGCTCAAACTAAACTTGCTCCAGGGTGCTGAATATGTAGCTACGCCACTGCTTGATATTTCTTTTTCCAGTCTTGCTACACATTTTTTTCATAGTTTTTATATCTATTGATTCTATTGTCATCACCCCATTTCTCTTTGGTCTTTTAGAAAATGACGTTCTTGTTCTGATACACGTTAAATATTCAGTAGATTTGCACAAAGAATGTTTTTTGCACGATTACCTAACATTTTGCAATTTTATGTTGGATGTGGGATTATTTTTTTCCAATCTTAATATTTTTCTTCAAATTTTGTCATTTCTCACGATAGTCTAATCATTTTTTATGATTTGTGTGTCAGAAACCGTTGGAAATGTAGGTCTCAGCAATACACTTTTAATTGCATCAGCAACAGCTCTAGATATTTCAGAAACAGTGTGATCCAGATTTCAGATGGCAGATTTTAAGTTAAATTGAACCCATAAATAATGTTTCGTAACATTTTCATATGTTCGCCAAAGATGACAGTCTAATTTTAATTGTTTTGGTTCGCAAAATACAAGACACTTCAACAATTTTCTAGATTTAGGTACGTTAGCAGACATTGTCGCATTTGACACTGATTGTTTATTGCAAAATAATCGGAGAAACTGTTAACACACACTAAATCGTGCTAAATTGTTATGGGTCTCAGCCAAATAAATCAGAGACAATGAAAGCCAAAGCCCACTACGCTGGCTTCTACAAAAGTCAAATAAAGAAGGGTCATCTTTTCCATGACACTCAAACTAAATTACTCTCCTTATTACAGGACATTAACACTTCATTAATTTAATTTTGCAAAATATAAATTTAACAATAAGCTTAAAACGCTTTTCCATTATTTGCTTTATTGCAAATATTATTATAATATTGCCATTATTTGCTTTATTTGCAAATTATTGGCTTTTACTCATTTTTATTGGAAAATCAGATGCTTTGAGGAACCGGAAAATATCATTTTAAAATTAAAAGAAAAATATTTTCTTTTTATGTAGTTAAAAAGGAAAAAAATAAGCACTATTAGAATTTAAAATTCGAAACTTCGTTTTTTAGTTCTACCCTAATGTTCACCCCGCATTCAATACTGAAAAACTATTGTCATAACCCAGCAAACACAGAGCTATCGGTAAACAATCGGCCGAAAGCCGCTTTGCCGTTACCGACGGTATCGGCACGATACCGTCTGCCGTACCGGTTCCGTATCTTTTTCGACACGCCGGGCGAGTGACGCCCGACAGATAGGCGCACAGCCGGTCCAGTATCGGCAAAATACTATGCCGACCGCACGCCGATAGCTATCCATACGAATGCCGGCCGCAGCCCGACACCAGCATCAATTGAAAAAAAAAATCTCTTTTGATGGCGCCATCTATGAACCATCGCGGAATGCATATTTGAAAGGAACATATTTCGGCGTTGGATGAGGTTGGATTTGATCCAACGAACCCATGGACAGGAAGTAGGTGCCTTAACCAGTTGGCCACTCAGACTTGATCAGGGGAGGATTTTAAGAGTTAATAAGGGGAAGTCTTATCGAGACGTAATTGTTTGTCATTGGAAGTAAATGGTAAATGGGACGTAATGGTTTGTGATTGGAGGTAAATGGTAGATGGGAAAATTAGAATTTTGAAGTTTTTTATTTTTTATTTATTTATTTGTAATTGTCTTACGCGCGTTTATTTAAAAGTTAATTTAATATTTAAATGAATGAAATAAATATCGTAGTGAATTCGTTAAAGCAAAGGAATTTAATAATAAATTTAAGTTTAATTAAGATATAGATATAATTAAGAATAGATATAAATTTAAGAATAATTAAGTATTTAAAAAAATATTTTTAGAGGTCTTGTACAGTTAATAAAATTTTCTTATTAGGGTTATAATGCAATTACATGCGCTGCGTTAATTTATAAAATATATTTTTTTAATATGGAAAAATTTATTTTAATAAGCAAAAAGTTGGTAATTATTAACTTTTAATTAGAATAAGAATTCATTTTATGTCGTTTTGATGATTTAAAGTAGAACATATATTTAATGAGTATGTTGCAATATTAATTTGTCACGTATCAAAATTTTTAATTTAAAAATAAAATAAAAATATTAATTTACATTTTTTTTTTCTTTTGGAAGATAATTTTTAAATGGGGGGATATTTCTGATACTTTCTTATAAATTTAAGAATGCTTATTAAATAAAATAAGTGACTTTCAGAGGTTTTTCTCTTAATATAATTTTTTCTTTAGGAATTATAATGTAATTAAATGCGTTAATTCAAGAAATATATATTTGTAAGATAGAAAAGCTAATTTTAATTAAAAAAATAAGTTGGCAATTAATCACTTTTAATTAGAATAAGAGTTCATTTTTTGTCCTTTGATGATTTAATGTAGAATATATTTTTAGTGATTATGTAGCAAAACTGATTCTTTTACTTATCAACATTTTTTAATTATCAAATAAAATAGAAATATTAAATTATCTTTTTTTTTTTTGTAAATAATTTTTTAGAAGTGGGATATTTCTGAATCTTTCTTTTAAATTTTAATGCTAAAAAGTTATATATATATATATATATATTTATATTTTTATAGCTTGTAAAATAATTTTAAGCACTTTTTTAATATTTTTTTTTTTCCAAATAAAATAAAAAAACATAGCTATCGCTTTTAAAATGAATATATAGTTAGAAAATATTTAATTTATAAAGTTTATTTTTCTACGATTAAGTTTATAACGAATAATAATTTTAAGGGGTGATTTAAAAAACTCTTTTGATGATTCAAATAATTGTAAGCCTTTTTTTAAATTAATTCAATAACAGCTTAAGAAAAAAATATAGAAGCTATTTTTGAAATTTGTTTTTGTTTATCACTATTAGCATTTCATATGAGCTTATCAGAACTCAAATTCAAACAAAATTAAGAAAAAGAAAATAAAATGTCGGCTAAGACTAAAAATTCCGAATCCGGACCGATGTTGGCAAATCTAGTTGGGCCACTATCGGAAATCACATATCGGTCCTGCGTCACTTGCCGGTGTAAGTCGCTTGCCGATATATAACCATAAGGGGACCGATTAAGGTAACCGGCAATCGAAAAAGCAGATTCTTATGTTTCAGTTGCCGGCATGCTGCCGACACTTCACCGAAACCACTGTGCCCATGCCGACACTTAACCGACACTGCCGGCTGCGGTCCGATCGTGTGCCGAAAGAAATGTGTTTGCTGGGAATATATATATATATATATATATATATATATATATATATATATATATATATATATATATATATGATTTTTTATCTTTAACTCGATTCTGTCTGAATTTATATTTTTATATGAAAAAACGCTAGTAAAGACGTTTGTAATTACGTTTTTCATTAGAGTAGCAGGATTTTAGCCTCTGTTACACAATGTTACTTTTCACAGACATGTCATACATTTTCCATCCTTTTATTGTCCCAATGCTTAATGATTTAGGTGTGTTTTAAAAAATACCTGTCCGATGGTTTTGCGAAAAATCGGTTAAAAGAGAAAAAAGTAAAAAATAAAACTGATAAATTTACAAACGTGACTACTTTTGCATTTGATAGATGGCGCCACCAATTTCGAAAATTTATTAGAATCTATTTTCAAACTCAAAGGCGCAATCTGATACAATTTTTATTTAATTTTTATCGAAACGCACGAAATTGACAGGTGATGGTAATGTTATTCAAAAACAATGAAAGCGAAATTGTCTTCCATTTTTTGATAAATAAATTACCTATCAAGTTATAAGCGATAAAGAGTTTTCATGTCTAATACACTTTATTCTTGAATGTGGATGTTGAAATATGTGGGTTTGTATTTGAAAGATTATATTTTGTCTTTTAAACGGATATTTTTACAAACAGAAATATGAAAAAAAAATAAATAAAAAAATAAAATAAAATAAAATAAAGGCATTTTTCTGTAATTTACGAAAGAAAATTTTCATTACGTTTTTTTTTTAATTTAAGCACAAGTATCTAAATTGAGAATACAATTTACATAAATTAACGGTCTCCCTCTCTCTCTTTCTATATATATATATATAAGTAAACTGTGTCTAAGGCGGAATCGATCGGGACCAGAAAATTTTCCGTAGTAGACAATATTCCGCCTTAGACAAATTTTACTCTATATCTATGGATTCGCAGGGACTTGATAATCTGTTTGAGTTACACAGTTTTCCGTCTTGCACAGAGTCCACCTTACAGGAGTTTATTGTTTTTTTTTTGTTTTTTTGTTTTTTTTAACAGTGTACAATGCTTACAAAAAAAGTGAACAAATGTCTACCTATTGTCGACAAATGAGACGTGGGTCCAACATGGATGCCGTTCAGACGTTTGAAATGTCTTAAGTTCAGATGCATATAAGTGTCTTAAAAATTAAGACACCTTAAAATGTCTGAAAATTGAACACTCTATTTTAAGACACTTATATGTCTGAATTTCAGTCATTTCAATTTACAGTGTTTATGTTTTGATCATAGTAAGACACTTAAGTATCTTAATTTCATACATCTATGGCGTCTGAAATTTGATATTCAGGCACTTAAGTGTCTGAATTTCTCTTTCAGTCACATATGTGTCTGAATTTAAGACGCCCCTATTTGCAGTGTGCCTATGACCGGAAAGGTACTTAAATTATTTTGTTAATCAATTTATACTAGGAAAAGCCATGCTGTGTTTGGATTTGCGAAGCATTACTTAATAAGATAAATATTTGAATGTAACAATATTAGGTACTACTTAGTTATCTCATAGACCAATTTCGTCAAATTATATAAATCGCCAAACCACTCGCAAAATTATACATATTGATCTAATTTTTATTTTAAATAGCGAAAAAACAAATAAATTAGTATAACATTAAATAAAACGTCGAAGTATAAATCACTTGATGACGTAAACACGCGTAACTTGCTTAAAGTCAAGTGAATGTGACATTTACGATCAACCATTATTGCCATTTAATCTTATAGTTTAGCGACAGATCTTTAGTCGACAGGATAACTAAGTAGTACCAAATATTTTTTAATATTATTTTTGCATCTTTATTAAACAAAAACGTTATTTTATGTTTTGGCGTATTTTAATTTTATTAGAAATGTAAATTCAGCCAAATAACTAAGAATTCCCTTGCAATTTTTTATTTATGATATAACGAATTTAACAATTAATTTTATTTGTTTACAATTCTTTTGTTGCAACTTTACAAAAAAAAAAAAAAAAAAAAAAAAAAAAAAAAAAAAAAAAAAAAAAAAAACATAATATAATTCTTTTAAAATGCGTAGGTATCATCTGCGCAAATGATTTCACATAATAAGAATAAATTGCGTATTGGAATTCTTAACACTGAAAAATACTTTCATAATAAATTGTAAATAATTCAATTTTAAAAATTTTTAATTCAATAAAAATATGCCAGAATTTTCATATAAAAAGGGTAATTTAAAAATTTCATAAAGGAAATCGTGAAACTGTCCAATTCATCATGATTCTAATGACTAAATCCATGATTTATTTTTTTTTTTCTGAAAATAGATGTGTTTCATTTTTTATTTGCAAAAATGCGTCCGTAATGGAAAAAACATGTAAAATAAATTAATTAAAATAATAATTTTTTAAGGCTATTCTCTAAATATATATATATATATATATATCTATATTATAAAGGACAAACATATCTGTGCGTAACGCATACGTCATTTCACGAATGGCAACGCTTTGAAATTTGAATTAAAATTTCGGTTTTGCTATTTTATCTACGGCAAATTTTTAAACTTCTAAACATCGCACATTTTAAATTTTAATAGCATCGTATAAGGAAAAAAATGCTCTTTTAAATGCAATTTGTTTGAAAGCTGTATCTCAATTTATTTTTGAGATATTAATTTTTTTGTAGTTTTTAATAAAAATTTTGTAATTGTGGCAACTGAAGTACTCCATTTATATTGAAAGTAAAGGGAAAAATAGTCATGGTTTATTATTTTTATTGATTATATCCTTATTGATGCCATTTTCACAATACAAATAAAAGTAACTTTTTTATAATTTTTGAACAGAAAATGATGTCAGACATTAAAAAAAAAAAAATAAACAACAACAACAAAAAAAAAAAAAAAACACGCATTCTTCTTCATAAATCAGTTACATTTCAATAGTTTTACATTACGCTGATACTAAGTTTGAGACGCTAGGCAAAGTGATTCAGTGAGTAAAAATTATGTCATATTTAAAATAAAACGATCATTTATTTTGATAAAACTAAATATTTGACCAATACTATGACAGCTAAAGGCAAATTTCTGAATTTCTTTTTCGCGGGTATTGAGATTAGAACTTAAAGTTTGTGCGAATGTTCACATGAAAAGTTGTATCGGACAAACGTGACTTTAAGTTTAGAAATACATTCATTAATAATCTATTGCGCGTTAATATACTTTCAAATTGTATATTTGAATGGTGCGTATGTAAATTATGGGAATTGAAAATAACGTACAATTTAGATTTCATGGGGGAAAATTTTATGATGTGACAAAGCGAAATCCTTTTTACTGATTTTTCATCCCATAAAAAAAAAACATAAAAGTCTCAATCGATAAATTCATCATAATTACTCATCTTCATTACGTATTCTAATAGAGTTTAATTTTTCAATAATTTAAGCAGTTGAAGTTTGTGGAAATAATATTTTAGTAATTTTAGGTTAAAAATATTATTTGTAGTGAGACAACCAATGTTAGATGAATTTTTTATTGTAATTATTTTTCTAGGTTTATTATAAATTCGATCTGACAGCTCCTTTCTAACGTTTTAGTTCGTCGAATTTCGACGGGTTCCAACTTGTTTATATAAAATCCAAGTCTCTGTGTGTCCCTCACTATTCCGGTAGGACCGCCTCATTGAAATGAGTAATTGTTGAAAAATATTAATGCAGGTTTACCACAGTAGCGCCAAATGTTAGCCAACTTGTCTATAGCTGGCTAATTTGGCGAAATTCCCATTTAAAACTATTAATCTTTTATAATGGAGGTCACCGAAATTTAATTTAAACTCCACTCTTTTAAGATATTTTTTCGAAATCTATGGGTGAGAATTTAAAGTACATCTTTACATCTTCCTCCCGATGCTACTAATAAAATAACCGCCAACAGACAACAGTGTACTGTGTGAGCTCCTAACTGCGCGATTTTAATGTGCTTTAGGTACTTTTCCAGTATAGGTGCCTTGGCGAAAAAGGGAATTTGGTAACATATTTCCCGGGAACCTATTCACTGTTTCATTTTATATACACACGCATTTTTTTCGATATTTATACGATTTATTTAACACAAAAAAGCCGTTTCTCTAATTTTATACAGAAACAGATGTAATTTTCGCATAAAAACATCAATAATATACATATAAAACAAACAAAAACGCTCATCAAATTTGTTTTCATAGCTGTTTATATGATTTGACAACAAATCTCGATATTTTTCCGTTATACGGACGCCATGCCAAAATGTATGCTAATGCGCCAATTATTTCAAAATGCTAAAAGATATTTGTAATTTTATGCCAGCAGTTTAATATGAGTTTTATTTTATTGCTTTATTTTATAGCAGTTATTTGTTCACTTATTTTAAGTATATATTTGTGATTTGATGAAATAGTTCGTAAAAGTCTGGAATTTTCAAATGTTATATTTTTTAAATGCTCACTTTAGTATCGACAATGGTTTTTCTTTTATTTTTCAAATGCTTCAATTCACGATTTTGCGCCAACTATTACGCTTGGCGACAATGGTGTCCGCATAACGGAAAAGTACCCAAATCTCACTTTCTGATGCCCAAATTACACCAAGCTTTTTTAAAAAATGCCAAAGCCCCTACAGTGGAAAAGTACCAAACTGTCTATTATTTTGCGCTATCCGTGTTATAGTTTGTACTATATGCAAGGGGAGTGGAGCGAAGAGTTTAAACATTAGATATTAAAGTTTCGGCACAGGTGTCATATATGCCCCATATTGGCGCGATTTTTTTTCTGACTCCAATGTCATATACACAACGGGTACTTAACTGGCGCCAAAGTGTCGTAATTTTGCTTGATATGGTAATCCGGATGTTGTTGTTTTTTCTGTTGATGTTTTCGCCAAATTGGAGTCGGAAAAAATTGCGCCAATATATGATAACGTATATGACAACTGTGCCAAAGTTTATATAAGTTTCTATAAAGCAGTATAAGCAATATAATTAAGAATAAAATAAATTCAAAATAAGACTAAAGAAGAAAGAAAAATCATGCGTTAAGCATAGAATATGAAACACTTTTCAACACATCCTGAATGCTTTAACAAAACTTCATTATTTAGGGAAATAAGGTAAATAAGATAACGTTACTTCTTAGATATTCCGTCGACCAATTTTGCCAAATTATATAAATCGCCAAATCAATAGTAAAACATTAATAAAAATACAAATAAAACGTCGAATTAATGGTTTTATTGGCCATTATTGGCATTTAATTAATTAATGGCCACCTTTATTGGCAATTAATCTTACAATTTGGCGACAGTAATTTGGTCGGCGGGATAACTAAGAAGTACCAAGATAACTAAGTAAACATTTTAGAAAACGCATAAAAAAATTTAAAAATTGATTTCAGCAGTAAGATAGCCCATAGTATCATAGCCAATAGTACCGTTATTACATGCCACTATTTAGCTAAAATTTAATTTAAACTACTCCTAAAACAACTGAAATCACATTTCCAGATATTATCATCCATAGACTTGTGTATGCAATTCTTTGCGTGACCATGTATATCATTTTATCTATATTCCACAAACATTACTTAGGAAACTAAATGCAGTTCAGTGTAAAAATGCATAACTCCTTTAAAAACCAACTTTAAGCAATTTACTCTCATACTCAGTAACCCTTACGAATTCTTTTGTGTAGCCCTGCATATGAACTGTAGCATTTATACACACAGTATAGTATGCATAAATGTAGTGAAACATAAAAGCGCATATCATAATTAAAAATGTATTTCTAGCAATCATTGCTTATGTACAATATTTCGGAGAAAAGTTTCTTGGCGAGAAAGAAGTTTGCCAACGTATTTTCTGGCAACCTATTTACTGCTTCATACTCACAAGCAATTTTTTCCATATGTATACAATTTGGCACAGATGTCATATACGCGCGATCATATTGGCGCGATTTTTTTCCGACGCCAATTTGGCGAAAACATCAACAGCATAAACAACATTCGGGTTACCATTACAAGCAAAATAACGACGCTTTGGCGCCAGTTAAGTACCCGGTGCGTATATGACATCGGCGTCAAAAAAAAAAAAAAAAATCGCGCCAATATGGGCGTATATGACATCTGTGCCGACAATTTAATATAAAAAAAGCTATTTACCCATTTTTATAAAAAAACAGGAGTAATTTTTGCACAGACGTTATATACGCATGGGGGTTGGCGTGATTTTTCTATGACGCCAATTTGGCAGAAATCTCGCTTTCGAATACCAGTTACTTATATATTTTTCAATTATTTGCTATCATTTTGAAAAGGAAATAACTATAAATAAATAAAAGTTTGAATAATAACTATAGAACAAAGGGCACAGATGTCATATTCGCCTCATATTGGCGCGATTTTTTTCTGTCACCAATATCATATAGGCAACAGTTACTTAACTTGCACCAAAGTGTCGTTATTTTGCTTGATGTGGTAACCCGGATTATGTTGTTTATGCTGTTGATGTTTTCGCCAAATTGGCAATCGAAAAAATATGGGGCGAATATGACATCTGTACCGAACAAAGCAGTTTATATAATTAAAAAGCAGAAAATAAAAGTAAATAAACAATTTTATTAATAAATAAAAAACAATAGCCGGGTTACCATAGCAGGCAAAATAACACCATTTTGGCGCTAGTTAGGTATCCCGGTTCATATCTGAAATCTGTGCCGTAATTTGTATATAAAAAATTATATATATTTAGAAACGATTTTTTTATGCATATAAGTGCATATATAAACAAAGATAAAAGTGCATTAGATTTGTTTTCATAGCTGTTTATATATTTTCGCAACATATCTCACTTTCTGATGCCCGAATCGCGCCAAGCTTTTTTAAAAAATGCGCTATAATGGAAAAATACTTAAATAAATAATTAACAGAAATAACAAATTATACAAACTAAAACTTTTTTTATTTTGAGATCAAAGCATTATTTTTAATTTCGATTAAAAATACATATATCCTTGGATAACTTCAATTGAAATTAGTTTCACAGCTTAATATCTGATTCCATAAACCTAAACAAACACAAGTGATTCATTCATCGTGAAACGTCAAAAATATTAAATCATGGAGGTAATCATTCACAAAGCAAGTTCTCCAACAATCAATGGGCAATATTCTAATGACGTCATTGTAGGTAAAATGGTGGCGGTATCGTCTGTTTATGGTGTGTAATCACAAAGATTTAATTTTGCAATGTCTCTTAGTTACATTATTTTATTGTCATATTTATGAGCTCAGGACAAAATCCTTTTTTTTTTTCATTATTTAGTTATTAAAGACGGAAAAAAATAATAAATGCATGATTTGAAAATTTTAAATAATTTTCTTTCTTAATACTAAAAAATAACATCGGGAAGTAACAGCGGGTTTAAGTTAAATAAGTTTAACTGTTTAATTCTGTTGTAATATTCAAAATAACTGTATTTATTAGATTTCAGTACTCAACATCAGGGCCCGATTAAACTTTGAAGTTAGAGGAATCACAATGTCATTTCAGGACCTTTCTTTTGGAGAAGCTTTTCTAAATTCCATATATACATGGAAAATCTTCAGTGTTAGAAATATTATTCCTAGGACTGACATAACACGAGAACGGCCTGAAATTTTACACAAGTTTTTGAAAGCTACTTTATATCAGAAATTTCACTAAAAACTGGTTACTTTTTTGTTATAGCGGCCCACACTATTAGGATTATCACAAGTTGCAGCCAATTTCGCCAACGTCGTAACCAAGATCGTGAAGCACACGCATATAATACCATATGATACACCATTTCATGAAATCGTATACGATAATTTAATAGTTTTTAACCTTACGTCAAGTGTGTTATTTATTTATTTTTAAGGCTCAACAATCTATATTGTCCAATATATGAATTTTAAAAAAAATGTAAATAAAGATTGAATAGACATGACCGCAAAAAGCCACAAATCTGCATAACACTTGGAACCAAACTGTGCAGATTACTGTACACAGTTTTTCATAAATGTGTTTCGTTCTTAAAATGTGTTATTTTCATCTATCACTGCGGAACAAGCGAGAAAACTCATATTCTTGCGCATGAGTTGTATATATCTTTATATCTAAATTTCCGTCATTTTTGACGGGCTACCTTTCTAGTAATAGTAATAATATTGTGAAAATCCACAGATCATAATTTATTTTTATGTTTAATTTCAAGTCAAAATACTGAATAGCTTTTTGTAAAGTGTACGACAAAATGTAATTTGTGTAGCCTAGTAGAGGATTCGCTTCGCTAATCCTAATTATCTCTCTCTATATATTTATACATTAAATAGTGTGCAAAAAATTGATATCGTTAAAAACGCATAACACAGTATGAAATTCAAATTCGGAAATTTCCACCAATAGACCAAACTGCATTCGAATATTCTGTATAGCCATGTATATTATCTACAGATTTTTATACACTCCTCATAAAAAACTATTTTTAGTTCAGTAAAATAACGCAGAATAGAACTGAAAATGCATTTTCAGAAATCCACAGTCAGCATTACATGCGTTACTTTGCGTATCCCTGTATATGAGACCTGTTTAAGTATATTTTACAAAAATATCTTAATATAATAAATATAGTTCGGATATAAAATGAAAAACCCAAATAAAAAAACGTCTTTACGCAATTCGCGCTTCTGCAGAATCGTGCTTACGAATTATTTTGTGTAGTCATGAATATGATCTTTAGGATATAACATACCACGTAGTATGTAAAAATGACTTAAAATATACCAGAAAAGAAAACATACCTTTTATCTGTCACAGTCATAACTGTAACCGAAGTCTTTTGTGTGTCCCTGTAAACGAACGATAACTGTATGCCCTTCATATACTAATGTCCTTAGTATACTAAATATAGTTCGGATATAAAATGAAAAACCCAAATAAAAAAACGTCTTTACGCAATTCGCGCTTCTGCAGAATCGTGCTTACGAATTATTTTGTGTAGTCATAAATATGATCTTTAGAATATAACACACCACGTAGTATGAAAAAATGACTTAAAATATACCAGAACGGAAAACGTACCTTTTATCTGTCTCAGACAAAACTGTAACAGAAATCTTTTGTGTGTCTCTGTAAACGAACGATAACTGCGATGCTCCTAATATTCTCTGATAAGCTTCTTATCGTGCATGTTCTAAAATATACAGATATCCAGTTGATTCAAGTTTAAGATGGATATTGATGTTAGAGATGTACTTAAGGGGACCTTCTACATTAAGAGATTAAGAAAAAGCACTTTTTATGACTTTTTTGTAAGAAAACTGCATGATGGATCTTTTTGAAATTTTAACAGTCTATTTTACATATCTTAAGGTATACACAAGATTTTTTTTATTAGATTTTATTGCTTCTACTCTAAGTTATAAACAAGAATGTTCAACCGCTTTTTTGACACGGTGGGAAAGATTAAAAAAAAAAAAACCCTACTCAATGGATCATCTTGATTTTTTTTAATTAAAGTTTATTTAATTGCCTTAGATATGAATTAAAGCTTTTACTAAAATTATTTAAAAAAAAGTTATTAATAAATTAGAACGAATTTTTTTAACAATTTTTTATTTTTATTTTATCAGCAATTACATAACTTTTTTTAAATAAACTAGGGGGCTCGGCCCCCTACGAGCTACGCTCGCCAACCCCCGTCCAGACACCGCAGACTCTAAACGCACGCTAATTTGATCGGCTTTAAAAAGATTTCGAAAGATTGAATTATAATTTAAAAAACAGTGGCGATCTCCCTACAAACGAATTTCTATTTATTTCTCTTTGATTGGGGAATTTTAACGCCAAATCCGCTGCGGTACTACTTGATTATCCTGTCGACCAATTTCGCCAAATTATATAAATCGCCAAACCACTCGCCAAATTATACAAATTGATATAATTTTTATTTTAAATAACGAAAGAACAAATAAATTCGTACAGCATTAATAAAAACACAAATAAAACGTCGAAGTAAAAATAACTTGATGACGTATACACGTGTAACAACATTTCAAAATAAGCTAATATAAAAGGAATTAAGTAAAGAGAGTCTTTGTCTCCTGGTATTTTTTAACAAAGTGAAAAGAAAGTTCTTTTAAATGAGACATTTTAAATTAATTCTCAAAATATCAAATAAATGTCTAGCGCAATTTCTAAATTTAAACTTTTTTGCAATATTATTTTGTGTTCATTTTATGTAATAACTATAATGTGACGTAAATATGACGTAATTTCTCCTAAGACTTCTAACGCATGTTAATGAATTTATTATTTTACAATATCCTTTCTCTTTTAAAATTCACGTGTATACTTTTTATGACGTAATTTTTAATAAGTTCCTGCTTTTTATACGCAATTATTTAATTCTAATTTGAAAGTTTTTTTCCTGTTTATAATAGTCACGTGTAAATAACTTTTTAATTTGAAGCAAACATTATTGCTTGCGCTTTTTATACAGTTGGCAACAGTTTAAATTAGTACAATTTTCTGAAATCTGTAAAAAATATCTCTAGAAATGCTGAAAATTTGAATTTAAAATAGAAATAAAACCTGAAAAAATGAGTCAAAATAAAACAATTAATGCAATCTGCACTCCGGCAAATTCTAACGCATAAAATGATCTAAAAATGATTACACTGCCATGTATAGTTATTGCTGCTATAAAACGTTTTTAGTGGAACGATTTTGTCCAACTTTAGCATTAAATAACTCTTAAAATAATTCTTCGATTTGAAAACTGTCTTCATCAGCGTGTTTATCAAACATTTCTGTATAAAACCACCGATTTTCATAATTTTGCATGCATTATTTTTGTTAATATTAACGAAGAAAGGCCTCCAGTCACAAAAAAATCAAAACCGGCGGCGGCGGCGGCGGCGGCGGCGGCGGCGGTGACAGCGGTAGTTACTTTTTTTTAGAATAGAGAGATTTATGGGTTCCTTTAATTTAACTAGAAGCTATACTCACGAAGTTTACAAAAAAAATATATTTTTGTATTTCAGATAATTCTACAAGGCGCTATCATGCCCACCGTCCAGACGAAATTTTCCAAAGCAGTTGAACATATTTTTTTATAACTTAGAGTAGAAGCAATAAAATCTCACTATTCTAAAAAAAGTAAGTACCGATGTCACCGCCGCGCCGGTTTTGAATTTTTTGTGACCGGAGGTCTTTCTTCGTTAATATTAAGAAAAATAATGCATACAAAAATATGAAAATTGGTAGTGTTATACAGAAATGATTGATAAACACGCTGATGCAGACAGTTTTCAAATAGAAGAATTATTTTAAGAGATATTTAATGCTAAAGTTGGACAAAATCGTTCCACTAAAAAAGTTTTATAGGAGCAAAAACTATACATCGGAATTTAATAATTTTTAGATCATTTTATACGTTATAATTTCCCGGTGTGCAGAATTAATTTATTTTTTTAATTTGACTCATTTTTCGAGGTTTCATTTCTATTTTAAATTCAAATTTTCAGCATTTCGAGAGATATTTTTTACTTATTTAAGAAAATTGTACTAATTTAACCTTTTGCCAACTGTATAAACAACGGAAACAATAATGTTTGCTTCAAATTAAAAATTTATTTACACGTGACTATTATAAACAGAAAAAAAACTTTCAAATTAGAGATAAATAATTACGTATAAAAAGCAGGAACTTATTGAAAATTACTTCATCTAAAATTACACGTTAATTTTAACAGAGAAAGGATATTGTAAAATAATAAATTCATTAACATGCGTTAGAAGTCTTAAATAGGAGAAATTACATCACATTTACGTCACATTACACTTATTACGTAAAATGAATAAAAAATAATATTGCAAAACAATTTAAATTTAAAAATAGCGCGAGACATTTACTTGATATTTTGAGATGAACTTTTCAACTGTTTTTTTTTTTTTTTTTTTTTGGACAGCGCAAATAATATTTCATTTCTAATAAAAGTATTTTCACGTGAATATTAAAAATGGAAAGAAAAGTTTGGTGAAAATTACGTCAGATTAAAAACGATTTATTTAAAATGTCTTATTTAAAAGGACTTTCTTTTCGCTTTGTTAAAGAATACCAGGAGACAAAGACACTGTTTACTTAATTCATTTTATATTAGATGATTTTGAAATGCCATTGTATCTTTTAACAGCAGCTGATTTTTCGTAAAATTCCCCAATCAAAGAGAAATGAATAGAAACCCGTTTATAGGGAGATCGCCTTTGTCTTTTTTAATCATAATTCAATCTTCCAAAATCTTTTTAAACCCGATCAAATTAGCGTGCTTTTAGAGACTGCAGTGTCTGAATGGGGGTTGGCGAGCGCAGCTCGTAGGGGGCCGAGCCCCCTAGTATAATAAAAAAAATTCTTGTGTATACCTTAAGATATGTACAATAAATTGTTAAAATTTCAAAAAGATCCATCATGCAGTTTTCTTACAAACAAATCATACAAAAGTGCTTTTTTGGGCCTCCTAATGTAGAAAGTCCCCTTAATACAGGCTGTAGAGCGGTAACACGATTAATAGCTCATAGGTAAACCTACAGTGCGATTAAGATTGTTTACTGGTTATCAAACTAATGGATAGGTTTTCACTGCGCTTTCTCTATAAAATATCAAAGGCTTAATACATAATTTTAGGTTAAAATTCAGTATACATAATAATCGTTGACCAGATTAGTTATAAATGCATTCAAAATTTATTTATTTAAGTTTATTTAGTTTTTTATATTGAAATTAAAAGAACTCCATAATATCTTAAATTGAATGGGATGAACACGAGATACACTGTTTACAAGTGAAGTAGTACCTTATTTTAAACGTTTAAAATTATAATAATTAAAAGCATAACTATTAAAGTTTATAATTTTTAAACCTCTAAAATTTCTAAATTGTGTCTCCGAAATAATAAGCTTTATAAACTAGAAAGCAGAATAAAATATGTTTAACTGTACATCAGCAACAAACAGTTAATTACATGTTACACAAACAGTCATTAGGCTGTCCTATTTTACATCAAAAAGGTTATAGTTATCATTTATTCTGCTTGAATAATGTTTGACATTATAATAAAAAAATATTTTCATTTACATATAAAATTAAAATCCCTCTATTTCAAAAAAAAAAAAAAAAAAAAAAAAAGTAACTAACGCTGTCACCGGCGCCGCCACCGGTTTTGAATATTTTGTGACCGGAGGTCTTTCTTCGTTAATATTAAGAAAAATATTGCATACAGAAATATGAAAATCGGTGATATTATAGAGAAGTTCTTGATAAACACGCTAATGCAGACAGCTTTCAAATCGAAGAATTATTTTAAGAGATATTTAATGCTAAAATTGGACAAAATAGTTTCATTAAAAAAGTTTTATAGGAGCAAAAACTATACATGGGAATTTAATCATTTTTAGATCGTTTTATAAGTTGGAAATTCCCAGTGTGCAGACTGCATTTATTTTTTTAATTTGACTTATTTTTTGAGGTTTTATTTCTAATTTAAATTCAAATTTTTAGCATTTCGAGAGATATTTTTTACATATTTTAGAAAATTGTATTAATTTAAACTGTTGCCAACTGTATAAACAGCGTAAACTATAAAGTTTGCTTCAAATTAAAAATTTATTTACATGTGACTATTATAAACAGAAAAAACCCCTTCAAATTATAATGAAAAAAATGTAAAATAATTTGAATTTGAATTAATGTACTTTTTATACTCATTGTATTTTCTCCCTAAACATACTTCAAATATGCAGACAAACTGAAAAAATACTGATAATAATGTGAAGATCTTTTTTCAACTAGATAACTCATCTTCAAAACTGGAGTAGACTAATTAATGTTTATTCAAACAGAGCGAAAACGTCCACGCTAGGCGAACTGGCTACCTTGGCTTGACGTGCCAGTGATCTTTAAACTGATCTCCCCGGCTGATACCTGGCAAACATAATTCATTCATTTTCGCTATGTTGGAATCAACTAATCTACTCCAACCTTGAAGATGAATTATCTACAGAAAAAAAACTACCTTCCCTTCATTATGACCTAATTACGGTAGAACCTCTTTTATCCGAAACTCTTTTAACCGGAACTCGCTGTTAACCAAAATCCATTTTTAAGCTTTTTTTTTTTTTTTTTTTTTCAATTGCATTCCTTGTGCGCAAAATAGATTTTGAAAGGTTTTTTTTTATTTATTTAAACTATCATATTCCTTGTGTGCAAGCGATCTTTTTCGAACTATGAGTACATATAAATATTTTCGACCACCTTTCTTAGAGTTCCTTTGAGTTTAACTTGAGCTCCCACAAGCTGCGGAGTGGGACGAAGACGACGAACAAATGAGCAATTCTGAAGCTTTTGAATGTTTTGCAAACGGTTTGGCAAGGCTGGAGGAGCAGAAAGGCTGTGATGCTGGTAAACTAATAATATTAAAAAACTCCGTGACAGAAAAGCAAAGACAATCGAAACTGCGACAAACAAAACATTTTTTCAAACCCTTATGACCGCCAGGGGCAATTGATTTCACAATTATTTTATGTAAGAATCGACCTAAACCGAATTTTGGTAATCTTTCTATTTTCGGCCAAAAATGAAAACGAAAGTGTTCAATTTTTTAAAAAGTAATTAATACATACACAAGTATACATAACTATTAATTAATTATGCGTATTTATTAAATATACATAGGCACTATATTGCTTTAATGACCGGCAAATTTCAATTTTAGACATTTTGTCGAATATTTAGAAATATACTTGACAGATTCTTCTGGAATTTCAGGATTGAAAAGAACAGGTATTACCTCATATTAAGCAATGTCGATTTGATAAGTGGGGCAATTAGGGGGCCAACAAAAAACCAATGAAAAAAATAATACTTGGGATCACCCTGTAAAATAAAATGCACGAAATGTTCTACCGCTACAGAATATAAATAAACAGACATTGTGCAATATGTGTATTTTTTTGTGTCTAAGAATAGCACGTATATTAATAGAAATATAGCGATTTATTTAAAAAAATTAAAAAATTCTTGCATGTTTTTTGCTTATAAAATGCAGGGTTTACAACCAAATTTAACTCCGGTTTCAGAAAAATTGAAAAAATATAGTGCAATTGGAATATAAATATATTAAATATTTTAGGAAATATGAGCAGTTGTATGAAATAATTTTAATCTGCGTATGCGCGAACGATAGCAAGGACCACTTTACATAATTTAATAGTCAACTCCGTGGAGCAACTTACTAAAACAAATCTAGTCAAATGCCGTAAAAATTCAGAAAGATATCGGCGTTAAAGTGAGCAAATTTTTAGTTTTTCTCTAAAACCAGCTGAATGATAAGGGTTTTTACACAAATTGTCATTTTTTATTAACTGACTTTCAGAAAAAAGTTTGTATTTAGTGAGTATCAACGAGTAGATTTGAAAAAAATGCTTCGATTTTGATACTTCTTTTGTTCATGCTATAGGCTCGTTCTGGTGGTTATCCAAGAAGAACTAAAGCATAAATAAAAAATTTAAAAAAAATTAATAAAAATTAAAATGACAATTTGTGGAAAATCCCAGATCATTCAGCTGCTTTTAGAGAACTACTAAAAATTTGCTCACTCTAACGCCGATATCATTCTGAATTTTTACGATATTCGATTATATTTTTTTTAATAATTTGCTCAATAGAGTTAACTATTAAATTATGTAAAATGATCCTTGTTATCTTTCGCGAATGCACAGATAAAAATTATTTCATACAACTGCTCTTATTTCCTAAAATATTTAATATATTTATACTCCAATTGCACTATATTGTTTCTACTATATTTTGTCAATTTTTCTGAAACCGGCGTGGTTGAAAACCTTGCATGTTATAAGCAAAAAACATGCAAAATTTTTTTTAATTTTTTAAAATAAATCGCTATATCTCTATTAATATACATGCTATTCTTATACAAAAGAATACACATATTGCACAATGTCTGTTTATTTATATTCGGTAGCGATAGATCATTTCGTGCATTTTATTTTACAGGGTGATCCCAAGTATTATTTTTTCTTTGATTTTTTTTTGGCCCCTTAATTGCCCCCCTCATCAAATCGACATTGCTAAATATGAGGTCATACCTGTTCTTTTCAACCCTTAAATTCCAGACGAATCTGTCAAGTATATTTCTAAATATTCGACAAAATGTCTAAAATTGAAAGTTGCCGGTCATTAATGGCAATATAGTGTATGTAAAAGGTACTTAATTTCAAAATTAAAATTCACATAATTTATTCTTGTTTCTATTTTGCTATTACTTTATTTCTTCTAAGCACTTGTAACCATTCTAAGAATACTATTGCATATATTTCACCTTAATCTTAAAATTGAAGCATTCTTGATTATCCGAAAAATTCGATTTTCCGAAAGAGGGTTGGTCCCAATTACTTCGGATAATCGAGGTTCTACAGTACATAGTAAACAACAGTTTCCGTGTTATCACGCACTTTCATCATGCAAATATTCTAGGTATACCTCGGATGAATGAAACTGCTGCTTCAATTCGCAGCCATGTCCAACAAATAAGAGTGATTTATGTCAGCAATCTACACTCCGGGTGCTCAGTAGGAAGATAAATGGCACGGCAAGACAAGGTACACAGTTTGAGTCGTGACCTGGACATTTTTCGTTCTGTTGGAGTAAATTTCAACTAATCTACTCCAACTCTGAAGAAGATAAACCAATAATTTTTTACGCATGACACCATTTATCATCTTCTTGGCTCGTGATTCTTTTTCTCAATCGAGATTAAATGTTGCACATTTTTGCTGTGTTAGTTTTTCGCACATGCTTACGTTGATGAAGATGGGTTAAAAACTTGTGTTCTCTAAGTCACTAAAAACTAACGCTTAAACACATAATATACAAATTAATTACTGTGAAAACAAACAGACGTATGTTTCGCGAATAATTTAGACTCACTTCACCAGTGTCAATAAAATGAACATCCCACAAAAAACATGAAATTGAATGACAAAAACCCAAATGACAGTAAACAAAACACCGAAAGACCATCATGTTCCAGCCACCAACGAGATTAACACTTTATCTACTGAGAGTAATTATAAGTACCATTAAGGTAACTTGTTATAAAATTCGATTAATATATCTATTATTACTAATTCAGTTTAGAATGAGTTATAGATGCATTACTTTACCTTGTTCCAAAAGGATAATTCGTTACACAAATGAAAAACACTTTTTAAAGGATGATTTCTTTTGCCTTTGCATCTTTTCAGCTTTCTTGGTGTTGAGGGAGGGGGATATTTTTCAATTAGGAAATATTTCTCTTGTAAGAACTTTATCTTTGTAGATTTCCTAATTCTACAAAATACTAAAAAAATATTTAAACTAGAAGATTTGAGTGGGTTTACATATATTGCACAAAATCCCTATAAATTCAAATTTAATTAATCCTTTTAAAGTCTTTCTAAAATTTATTGAAAGATTATGTAAATCTTTTAATGTAGTTTAAAAAAACACGAGAAAGGCTTTAGAAGATAAAATTTTCATGAATTCATAATTCAGTATATAACGGTTAAGGCGGAAGTATACCGTGACTCAACAAATAAACCTAGAAATGTGAGATGTTAGGTACACTCGGAAAATCTTTGACTAGGGTGTTTCTAAATTTACGTATATAAACAGCTTCAAAAAAGTGTGAATCTGAAGAAAAACTGCATTTCTTAATAATAATGGCCGAATCAAAGTTGATTGGATAGTATGTCTTTGGGGAGATGTTCCTTTTATTTTATTGTCACTGGCGATGTGAGTACAACTTACTCGGAGACCACTGACCAGGCCCCTACCTATCGGGTTTAACCCAGCTGAACGGGTTTGTAATTGCCTGGAAAGCAGGACGATGCATTGTGAGTACATATGCCAGATCGCCGCAGGCGGCGAACCACACCGCGGTGACCACACCAGCAAGCCCCCGGGCCGACTATATTAAGCTAAGTTGATGAGTCTAGGTTGTTTATTGCACTTTGCAAAACTATGATTGTTGCCGCACACCACGTACTTGCCATGCCAGTTTGAAAAGGGTTGGATTATTTTTTATGCCTAAAATGTGGTAGACTTCTTGGCTGTAGAAGGGGGAAACTTTGAGGGAAATTAAAAATTGGTGTGGCCGAAAAGCTATGATTTACAGCTGAAGGGATAATTTTGGGCCGAAATGCAAGGCAGACGAATCGATGCAGAGGGAGACGGGAATAAACCTGACATCATTGCCTCGATCGTCATCCTATCTGCACTACCTCCCCTACTGCTCGTTTGTGTTTACTTTGTTTTGCCGGTTACTTAACGTTATATCCTGTTGATCGGCACCTGCACATTGCTACTCAAGTTGATCTCGTAATTAAGAACCTTGATCCGATGACGAGATCTTCACCTGGCAAGGCACCTCCAGAGGTATAATTCGCAAGTAACTTGGAGGACTTTACACCCACGACGGATTTTACATGCACCAAGCGCCATTAGCGTACATGACTTACCTTCTATCTTTTTTTGTTCTTTGTGCACTGGACATACAAATGGACGGACAATGTGAAGGCGGAGGCTTTTCAATGCTTCTTGATTTGCCATAGTGTGCAGCTTGCTCGTCCTGTAAATTGCTGTGCAATTCTTCTGTTGCGGGGCTCCTGTTGCGGGCCTTGATCGGCTGATACTGCACGGCTACCGCACTTGCACATGGGACATGGGACATACTAGACGTGCATTTTATAATTTTTATGGTGGCGTAGGAATAATCATAGGCCTTTTTTTATTTTTATGTATTTTTTTATTATTATTTTAATACATTTAACACTTAGACATACAAATTGACATACTTATTAGGAAATATCTATTAGACTTCTTCGTGAGTATTTGGAGTTGTGCTGATTGTTCTCGTTATTCTGTGTATCGAGAGTTATGTGTTGATTGTGTTGTTATGTTTGGAAGGGTGATATGGTATATATGTGGTGTTGCTGGAACACCGAGTGCTTATCTTTTTTTGACTTTTTGCCAGTTTCGGGTGTCTTTATTCCTGAGTAATTGGTCGTGGCGCGGTAACCAGGTTACCCTTTCCACACCATTTGTGCTAGTTAGCTTCACCCTTCCCATGATTATGTCCTGACCTGTATCTAGTGCCATGCCATTTTCTGCTTGGAGTTGCCGTATTCGAAAGAGAGTCCGATATGTCGCGCATTCTGGGGAGTTGGCTTGATGCTTCGTATTTCTGTATGATGCAGCATATCCTCTGTTTGCTTCATTATATCTGGAGCATGCGTGGCATCTACGATTTTGGCTCTTGCACTCTGTGTACGGGTGCGGTCCCGAACAGATCGAGCACCTCTGGGTCCTGTCAGAGTTAGCTGCTAGGTGGTCAAACTCTAGGCATTTGTGACACCTTGTAACTTTGATAAATGTCCTTATAGGACACTCCCTGAGTCCCAGGCACACCGACTTTGCTCTTAGCAGTCGATCTGCTAGCGGCTCCGGGAGGAGGACCTGTTGGTTTATCCACCCGTTTCGGGACACTACTCGCCTGAGCAAAGAAAGTGACTGCCTCGTTTCCGCCCCACTGATCCAGACATAGTTCTTTACTTATTCCCTGCTTGATCTGTTCTTCTTGAACGTAATCTGGGATCTTGAATATTATTATATTCTTCATCTTTACGTTAGCCGTTGTCACCTTCACTGACCTCACTGATTCATCGCTATTTAACTTATTCGCTATTTTTGCCGCCTGTTCTTGGTTTTCGCATGTCAGCTTTATTCCTCTTCTTATTTTCTGCGTTTTTTTTTTTTACCGCACTATGGTGTTCTGCTGTTTTTTCTATTCTTCTTCTTTCCAGAGCTTCTGTATCTGTATTAGTTGTTGCCTGGATGATCAGGGTTGAGGCTGCCACCTTGACCGCTTCCGCGTAATTCCTAGTGGGCTTGGTCTGGGTCCCGGTAGCTTCCTCCTCCCTGCTGTAATCTCTACTTACTTCTTCTGTTGGCTTGCTTCTTGTGGTTTGGACGTGTTTTTCTAATGATATTAGATGTGCTTTCGCTACTTGGTATTGGACTTCCATTTCTAATATCTGGTTCATCAAGGTTTCTCCACATTCATCCATTTCTTTTCCTATTGCTTTCGTCAGCCTTCCACATTCGTGTTGGATCTTCTGCATCAGAGTGATGGCTATTATTGCTTTTTCTGCTGCTATACTTCTTATTACATCTTCTGTTTCTTCGTTGTTTTGGAGCAATTTTCTTTTCAGTTCGAGCAGTTCTTCCCCTTTTTTTTGTTTTTCGTCATACGCTTTCTTCTTGTTTTCCTCTGTTTCTTCAATGCTAAGTACAACTTACTCAAGAAACGTATGTCTGTTTGTTTTAATAGTACTTATTTTGTATATTATGTGTTTAAACGTTCGTTTTTTAGTGATGCATATGCTATATATTAAACAAGAGTAAACTAGTATGTTGTGGCCATCACAACACTTTCTTCTATATAAATCGCGTCAATTAAATCTTTTAAATAGTACAAGAAATTACATGAATTTAGCACCAATTCATATCAAAGTATATCTGAATTTGAAGTTTGATGAAAATTCGTGCATTAGTTTTTGAGATAGAGCTATAGCGGAAATTCTGAAAAATGTAGCATAGCAGCGCCACCTGTTGAACGATTTACACCAAAAATAAACAGCACTAAATGTAATCAAAGGTATACCGAATCTGAAGTTTGTTGAAAATCTAAGTTCTTGAGATAAAGCTATTGCGGAAATCGCAAAAAATACAGCATAGCAGCGCCACCTGTTGAGCGATTTACACCAAAAATTAAAAAGCACTAATTTATACGTCAATTCATGTCAAGGACTAACTAAATCTGAAGTTTGATGAAAATCTGTGCAATAGTTCTTGAGATACAGCTCTTGCGAAAATCGTGAAAATGCAGCACAGCAGCGCCACCTGTTGGGCGATTTACACCAAAAACTAAACAGCACTAATTTATATCAGGGACTAACTAAATCTGAAGTTTGATGAAAATTCGTGCATTTTTTCTTGAGTTGGAGCTATTGCGATAATCATGAATAATGCAGCATAGCAGCGCCACCTGTTGGGCGATTTTCACAAAAAAATAATCAGCACCAAACTATGTCCTGGACTAATTGAATCTGAAGTTTTATGAAAATCCGTGCAGTAGTTCTCGAGATATAGCTATTGCAGAAATCGTGAAAAATGCCGCATAGCAGCGCCACCTATTGGGCGATTTTCACCAAAAACTAATCAGGTCTAGATTATATCAAGGTCTAACTAAATATGAAGTTTTGTGAAATTCCGTGCATTAGTTATTGAGATAGAGCGCCCACAAAATTTTTGTCACATACAGAGTGACAGACAGACTCACAGACAGACATTTTTCTAAAAACCATCAAATCGTGTTCGGGACATTCTAAAACGTATAAATCCGTCGAAAACCGGAAGTCGAAATTTTTCACGAATCCAATACTTTCTTCTTGTAAAGATAGAAGAAAGTAAAAAACGAAAGCATCAAATTTTAATTAAATTATAGATATAAGAGAAAAATTATTTAAGAATAATAATTTAACGAACATAAAGCTTTTAAATATTTCGTAAGTAGTGAAATGAAGTAACATATTTAAAATGAACACATTCAAAATTTTCGATTTTAATTTCATTTATGGAATAATTTCTCCTATACAAACAATTCGTTTCTTTTTAGTATTTTACTCTTTTTAGAAAATTATAAAAGATTTGTTTTTAATTTTGCTTATTCTTTACTCTAATGTTCCGCTAATTTTTTCATCGCATGTGTCTAGAAGCAAATAACTATTTAATTAAAAGATAACAAATAAATAAAAGATTTCTCCTTTGAATGAAAATGTTGAAAATTAATTTTTTAATCGAATAAACAATTCTGTTTCTTCGTGGAAAATGTTTTTCAGTTCTTTTTCAAAACAACAGATTTCATGTAAAAAAAAAAAATTATCTATACTTTAGAAGAAAATTGCATTTCATCTTATTCAAATTAACCTTGTTCTAATTGTGTTATGAAGAAAACTTTTATTTTTGATTAAAACATGCGCTTGTAATTTATTTTAAGGGAAAATAATTTTTTGAAGTAAAGAATTTCAAATTTACATTTTTCCTTCAGTGTTTGAAATTTTTACATACCAGATTTATACTGACTAATAATAGGTGCATTTGAATAAATCCAGTGTCTAGAAAATACTACCTGCTTTCTGATTTTTAATAGATTTTCCTTAATTAAAAAAGATTGTTGTTTTAAAATAACAATTAGTAGACTTTTGAAATATGTGCTCAACTGGCTGAATAAAAGAAAGTTTTTGTGCGCTTTAAAATGAATCAAAATTTCTGTTTATTTAATCAGCAGCTAGCAAAAACAATTTTAAGAATAACAGTTAATATTATAAAAAAAGTACAGTGTGGTAAAAAAAAAAAAAAAAAAAAAAAAAAAAAAAAAAAAAAACGATATATGAACCTCTAGCGGCCTGACCGCTCAACCAATCGAACAGAAATTGTAGATACTTGAATGTATGAGATCGTGATTATTTAAAACAATAGAGATCTAACGGTTATGGTTACAGTGAAAAAAATTTCGAAAATTGCGAATGGCAGCCCCCATTTTTTTCATGCGCATTGATTAATACCATTGATTAATACCAATGATAACCATAAATGACGTTCGAATAATATACGTTCTATGACAAATGCTGGCGTAAAACAGTTGGAAACAAGACCATTGCGAGGGACGAAGGGATGGCTGCAAGACATGTTTTACAGAAGCCGATTTTTTTTTTTCACTTTTGAACTGAGTAATGTTGTAAGATTTGTTTCAAAATGTGTTTTTGAGTTGTGTTTGGGTACACATAGTGAAAATAAAAATGTAATCATTTGTTTTAGAGTGCTGAGTATTACATTGCATAGGAACTGATTAGGATTGATTGGTACGATACTAATAAATTTAGTCATACGTGTATCGTTCTAATGCCATTTATGGTTTTTCAATGCACTAATGAATTTGCGCAGGAAAAATAGAGTGTTGCCATTCGAAACTTTCGAAATTTTTTTCACTGTAATCGTCATTGTTTAAAATCATCCCGATCTCGAGCGAATACCTTCAAATAACTAAATCTGAAATTTCCTATCGATTGATTGAGTGGTTAGGTCGCTAGGGGTACCTATATCGGGGAAGATTTTTATGACCATTCTCTATTATATTTATCAATGATAAGTTAATATATAAATAAAATTATTACAATTTTAATCTTTTTTTGTGCAGTGTTTAGCAATGAATATAACGTTATATAATTACAGAATTATTACTATAACACGAAACAAAATTATTATTATTATTTTTACAATAGGAAAATCTCCAGGAAAGATAGCAAAACATTATCATAACAAAATTTGGAAAAGCGTAGTTTTGTCTGTTTTATTTGATCATCAATTTCATTTGGTCTGTCAAATCCAAGATATTTGTTTAAATTATTTCAAATAATTCGTCTTGTCCGGTAATACTGACAATTTTTAAACGAAATAAGAAGCATATAGTGACAGCTGATTAAAAATATTCGTGTAATAGCTTATTGAGGGAATTTCGGAATTCTTTAGTATGCTTTAAAGTTTTAGTACCAAGTATCACCGACTGATGGCGCTCTCCCAATCTTGGATTATTCAAACTAACGTGTAAAGATAGATCAACTTGATTGTGTTTTCAAACGCCATTCTGTTTAGACAAAAATGACATGCGTCTTGAAATTATGAGGTTATTATGAGGTTTCAATCTTTAAGAATGTTCAAACTAACGTACAAAAATGGATCAAAATTCACTCAATTTTTAAACTGCACTTCGTTTAGAAAAAAAGAGACATTTTGAAATTAGGAGGTTAATGTGAGAATTCTTACAAACTGAGACATCGGAAGACCATCTGTTGGTAACACTTGTTATTAAAACAACAAAGAATATTAGAGAAATTGCCGCATTCACAGAATTAATTGACTGCAATACATAAAATTTATTATTGTCACAGTTTTTGTTATTGCATTTTTGAAAAAGTCATTCTTTTTTAGATACCTGTTATCGGAAAATATGCTTTAAAATTAAAAATCTAAAGTAAAATACAGCTGCTTAAAAATACAATAAAAACGATTCTTTACGAAAAAGAATAAGATATTAAATAAATTTCTTTGCTGTGTTTTGCATTATGCTTTTGAATGCCTATTGACATAAAATACAATTGCCTTAAATTGTTATATAAACATTAACAGATGAGTGTTATAAAATTATCTATTATGACTACAATCAGTATTGCCCACTTAGACCAATTTTTATTTAAAAAGAAAACAAATATCCTAACAGAATTAATCATTTTTTTTTGTTTTATTTAATCACGGAAGATATGTTATTAAGTAAAAAGTAAATTATTTAAAAAAAATTATTGTAGAGTGGTAGTATTTTTGAATATACAAAAGAGGTAATTTTGCTTTAAAGACTGCATTTCACATTCTCGATATACTATTAACCGTGTTTTTTATTTATATTTTTTTATATTCACCAGCTTAATTTAAAGAGTACACTAAAATTTCAATGGATGTAACCCAGGTTCCCTGTTCTGGAAATATCCTATTTTACTCAATATATTTTGAAATATTGAAATGGGAATAAAAAGAAGATTAAAAAGTATATACAAAAAGATAAATACAAATGTGCATATCGCAGAAAAATTAATACTATAATATTAAATTAATTGATATTTAAGTACCGCGTGGCAGTGCAATTTCATTTGAACGGAATCTAATTTACTAGGGTGTTTTAAGTATCATATTGTATGAATTTTATTTTTATTTTTTAATATTCAATTGGCTTAACTTACTTTTTACAAAAAATTAACATTAAATGTATAACTAATTGAGTGAAATATCTTAATATCTGTCCCTTCTCGGGCTTAAAAAAGATTGGAAATCTATATATATATTTGTTTGTTCTTCAAATTACGTTTCTGTTTAATACTTTTACGATGGTAAAGCCTTCATGAATGCACTATTAAAACAACACTATTCTTAAAAATAAGTAAATTGTACTAATTATTGAGCACTTCCCGATCTTAAAATAGCTCCGAGTACTTAACTCTTAAATTTGAAAAACGCATGTACTCATTTTTTGAGTACATACAGGGACTCGAAAATCAGTATGTATCAGTATGTATCAGTATGTCAGTGTATGCACACATACACTGTAAGGGAGAAAAAAGCGAAATTACAGAGAACCGACAAATCACCATTTTTAATTACGGTAATTTTGAATTGCGAAGAACTACAATTTTTGGAGTAAAGAACAACGAATTTACTATTTTAATTTTTGTGTATGAGCCGAACCGTGATTTGAACACGAGTTCTGTAGGTGGGAGATGAGTATTGTACTGACTGTGCTATAAGAGCATTTACCAGCTGCTTCCAAATGACACCTTTTATCAATCAGCGACGGAAGATCGCTAACAACAGAGATGAATTTTCCCTTTCTTAAATATCTAATTTCTAATAAAACAATTTATAAACTAAATTTTCTTCGTTAACATTTCTAATGAAATTGTAAATAAATTTGAAAAGTGTGTATTATAAATTAAAAATTATAACAAAGATAGACATATCTTTAAATAAAAGCTTGGAAATCCCTACTGTCAATTCAGTATAAGAAAAGGGTTTATCAGAAAATACATATTTTTCAGCACATAGGATTTAAACATGAATATTAAGACTTTAAAATACGAAATATATGTATTCATTTCTGCATATATTTATAAATAAAGTATAAGTATACACAACTTCAAAATATCATGTACTCGTTTCTGAATTAATCGTACTTAAAAAAATCGACTACAAAGAAATTTTCATTTTTAAGTAGATTAATGCTCCTTTTTGAAGCAATAGTACTTAAAAAATATGAGTACATAGTAATGCTCATTTTTAAGTAGATTATTTTTAACAATGTACTTCTTTTTGAAATAATTGTACTTAAAAAAGTACGAGTACATGGAAGTTCTCATTTTTAAGTAAATTATTTTTGAGAGTGTGAAAACCAAACATATAAACGAAATTAAGAAATGCATATTTTATAGTATTGTATTTGATCATAAATTTAATTTATTTTGTGAAGTCAGAGTTATTTGTTAAAATCATTTCTAATCATTTCTATTATTTTATATAAGAGTGTATCCTATGATGTACAGACAGTTTTTAAAATGCAATAAAATGCAAATAGTGATAGATGTTAAAGATGTTCTTCTAGAAGCTTATTGAGTGAATTTCAGAATTTCTTTAGTATGGTTCAAAGTTTTAGTAACAACTATCACTGACAGATGGCGCTTCTTTCTCTCACTCTCTCTCAATCTTAACGTTTAAATTAACTTGCAAAGATAGATCAAACTTTATTCTTTAAAAAAAATGGCTTGCCTTTTGAAGTTGTGAGGTTATTATGAAAATTCTGACAGTTTGAGACATCTGTTAATGGCACTAGTTATTGATATATTAATGAAATATGTGACCTGAAAGAATGAATCAAGAGAAGGGGTAGCATTAATTTTTCTCACACTTCGTCTGTTTTTTTTTTTTTTTTTTTTTTAGAAACTCATTCTTTTGCATGGCACGTATTATCAGAAAAAATGTGCTATAATTTAAAATCTAAAATTTTCATTACGACAGTTCTTTGAAAAAAGAAGAAGACGGTAAATAAATTCCTCTGTTCTGTTTTCATAAGGAATTTAGAAACGTCGAAACATGAGCCTTTAAAAAATATCTAAAATGACATCAATCAGCTTTACTCACTGAGCCCCTTTATTATTTAAAAAATATGTACAGAATTTTCTTTTATTTATTGTCTTAGCGTAGCGAAGGCTAATACACAACGCAGTATTAATTTCCGGTCAAAAGCAGCTACGATGGATATTAAAACCTTTCGTAAAACCTTTCGTCAAGCATAACTCAAAAAATATTTGTCGGATTTCGGTTGAGGTTTTAACAGAATGTACCTATGAGGGTAACCTACTGAATGCACCTACTATGAAAAATAAGTTCCAATTCGTTTAAAAATTATATTAGAAAAAACTGATAAAAAAGCACAATTTATCTACATACGTCACGGAAATTTAGTGTATGTCATTTTCACCGGCTGGATGTTTTCGTAGAAAACCGAATTATAGCATATGGAACAAAGAAAATATGCCCGCACTAATATTAAAGTGCAAAAAAAAACATATTTAAATTTAATCAAACAGGAAAATAAATCTGGATTTTTTTTTCTATTTTAAAGAAAAAAGCCATAATAACGTAGGATTTCAGATTTTACGATAATCTACCCAATAGTATTTTTTAATCGCCAAAAGCAACCAACATTTATATTTTGCGTGTGAAAATTTGAAACAGTTATTTTATGTTTAAATAAACAATTTTTATTTGTGGCATCATTTAATCTTAATTTATTTATTTTTGTCTTTTTAGTATTTTAAATGAAATTTGGGGGGGGGGGGGGAGGGCTCTGCGGCTGAATGGTCAAAGCACCAGTCAGCTAATCGCTTGTGCATAAGAGTTTGTGGGTTCGATTCCCGCTGGTTTCATTGCACACGCACTTTGTGTGGAACTCCCAGGGTGTACTTCTCTTGTGTTGTAATATTTCTTTGTGCTATCTTGTCTCCGACTTATAAGCGGGCTCTCATGTCAAGCACACAAGTCGTATGTTTGTTATTCAATAAATAAATAAATGAAATTTGGGTGCTTGTTAGTTATCCCGGCGACCAATTTCGCCAAATTATATAAATCGCCAAACCACGCGCCAAATTATACAAATTGACATAATTTTTATTTTAAATAACTTTTTTAAAAAATAACTTAATATCTTAATACTAAATAACTTAAATATTTTAAAGAACAAATTAATTAGTATAACATTAATAAAAATACAAATAAAACGTCGAAATTAAAATCACTTGATGACGTAAACACGTGTTGTCAAGTGAATGTGACATTTACGATCAACCATTATTGGCATTTAATCTTACAATTTGGCGACAGTAATTTTGTCAACGGGATAACTAACAAGTACCGAAATTTGTACTTTTCCAGAATAGGCGTCTTATTGGTAAAGAAACTAGGTTTGGCGAGAGAAGTAAAATTTTCATGCATATTTTACGTTTTATATAATTTGGCGAAATAGATCAACGTGATAACTAACAAGTACCATTTAGTCTAAACAAGACATTTACGCACAGATGTCAAATGTCACATGCACACCACGTTGGCGCGATTTTTTTCTGACGCCAATGTCATATACGCACCGGGGTACTTAACTGGCGACAAAGTGTCGTTAATTTGCTTGATGGTAACCTAGATGTTGTTGTTTATTTATTAATAAATTGTTTATTTACTTTTATTTTCTTTTATTAAATTATATAAATTGTTTTGGGTACTTTTTGGTTAGGCGGGCGCCAGTGTTATACATACATATATATGTATATATATATATATATATATATATATATATATATATATATATATATATATATATATATATATATATGTGTGTGTATATGTATATATATGTATATTTACATACATGTATATATACATATATATGCATGTATAACTCTGGCGCCCGGCTAACCGAAAGGTACCTTGTTTTGTTCTATAGTTATAAATTAAACTTTTTTTATTTATTGTTATTCCCTTTTTAAAAATATATATGTAACTGCTATTCGAAAACGAGGTTTTCGCCAAATTGACGTCAGAAAAAAATCGCGCCAACGTGGTACGTATGTGACATCTGTGCCAAAAAGATTTATATTTATTTGTAAAAAATAAACATAAACGTTCATCGGGTTTGTAATAAATTGTTAGGTTTGTATCTTTTTGTAACAAATCTCACTTTCTGAAGCCAAAAGTGCATAAAGCTTTTAAAAAAAAAAAAAACGCCAATGCAAAGTAATATTGTTAAAGTTCAGTGAAATTAGTTAAAAACGTGTATTTTAAATGAAGTGAATGAAAGCTTTATATTTTAAATGAAATGAATGCAAGATGAATATAGTATGGAAAAAATATTGTAAATTTATCACCTGCGCTTGACTAACTTAAAAGTATCAATATTGCAATTGGTACATGCTATGCAAAAGGAAACAATTATGTTATAACCACTCTTCGTGCAAGAAAAATGGCCAATAATTCGTATTCAGATACACAGGCAGGGTTGACGTCAAACAAGAATAATACTAACAGCAACATTGTTATAACAGACGGGAGTTATAATAGCTAAGAAATAATGGCTGTAAGCACACATATCACACAAGCAGTTTTTTACATATGTTTCGAGTGAAGCTCGATCATCAAGGTGCTAATTATTCATACAAGCAACCGTTACATAAACGAAAGTTTAAAATTTAAATGTAAATATATGCAATCTCGCATTCTCCCCCCCCCCCCCAAAAAAAAAAAAAAAAAAAAAAAAAAAAAAAAAAAAAGGTTGCAGCAATGAAATTTAATTGGAGTTGAGCGAAGCTTTTTAAAATATGATATTGGTTGAAAACCAGATTATGGAATATTCCTATAATATTTGAATTAATCACGGTACATTTTTTTTTAGCCCGGTTCAGATTTTGCCAAGAGTATTTTATTTTTATTTTTTGTCAAAAGCCGCCTTTTTTCCCCCGCAAGTGTAACTTGTGTTGATGTTGAAATAAATGTTTTGACTTATGCTATTATCTCTTCTTCTTATTATTATTTATTTACTTATTATTATTTTTAATTAAATGAGTCAAATCGTGTTTATAAATTTATTTAATGTGTGTATTTTAAATTAAAAGAATGCATTATGAAATACGGCGATAAGAATAATATTTGACGATTTATCAATTGCGCTCACCTAAATGCTTTATTACCATGTGTTTAATTCCCTTCATGGAATTTCATTGTTATATGGACTTTGTTTTTTTAAAAAAGCTTGATGCAATACTTGTAAATGTGTTCCTTTTCTAGGCTATTTTATCTCTTGCCAGGGCCCTTAACAGAGGGAAGAGCTGGTTTAAAATTGATATGGATTTTTTTTTCAGGTTCACTAATCTAGATATTACATCCTTGGAATTAGTAACCAGTATATGGCCAATTAAAGATAGTATCTCATTTTCTTTAATCGCCACAAGTTATTATTAAATCTATGTTCTCGGCAATATCGCTCAGACTAATCCCTCTGAGGGAAGTCCTACTATATTTAATCGAGAAATACTTTTAATTAAGTATAGTAAATTGCTATAAAAATCTTGTAGGTTGTAGTATTTTTTAATAAAGAAAAGGAATAAGTCGCCATCACTGACTGTAATTCATATTCTTCCTATATTTCCCGTATTTTTTATTCATGTTTTCCTGTATTCAACAATTATATTTATGATGTGCTCAAAACATTTGATGGCAGTAACCGTTATTATTTGTGCCGGAAATATTAACTTTATCCCATATATTTGAAAAGATATAAATGAGAATAAAAAAAAAAAGATTAAAGAAAATATACGTGCACAATAAATACAAATGCACATATCGCAGAAAATGTATATCCAATTTGAAAAATCAAAAAGTAGAAAAGTATTTCTTTCTGTTTCCCCATACTATTAAATTTAAGATTTATGACAAATATATATATATACCGGGTGTCCCAAAAAGGACTGACTGATTTTAAAATTCAATAACTTGCAAACGGTGACAGATATTTAAAAAATTCTTGCAGGAGGGTTATGCATAAGGTCAAAAGTTTTTTTACAGTGATTTTCAATTTTAGTTCAAATTACAAACAATAGATGGCGCTGCGATCCATAGACGCTGAATTCAGGCTCGATTTTTGGTACTTCGTTGCCCGGATAATACATTTCCATCTCCTTTTTCAGCATGGAACAAGAGAAAGGACCAGAAATTGAGCCTGTATTTAGCGACTATTGCTTACAGCGCCATCTATTGTTTGTAATTCGAACTAAAATCGAAAATCACTGTAATAAAACTTTTGACCTTATGCATAACCCTCCTGCAAGAATTTTTTAAATATCTGTCACCGTTTGCAAGTTATTGAATTTTAAAATCAGTCAGTCCTTTTTGGGACACCCGGTATATATATATATATATATATATATATTATATCAGAAGAATAAAATATTTTGTTTTTTGAAACATAAATTACGTATTTTTGTACCTTTGAACTCGTTTCAATGCTATAAATTGATAGAAATACATTCGAAACTGTATACATTTTTTTTCCATTTTTTAAGAATTTATTGCTGATATCTAACGCTGTTTTAAAAGAAAAATCATATATTTCTAAAAGTAGAAAAAAAAGTATGAATAAAGATGCATGAATTTGCTTCGAAACAATAAAATGGCGACATATCTATCGGAATGCCTAGACAAAGAATATTAAGAAAATAGACTGAATAAAATTGGCTTATTTCTGTGTAGCGTTCAGAGTAATTAAAGACAGATGTTGCTTAATCTACGAAAATAAAATACAATCGCGAACGAAAAAATACAATAACCATTTTCTAGTTTTCCTGAGTTTTCGTGAAAACCGTTCTTAATCTTTAAAAACATATATTTTCCAGATTTAAAGAAACATTAATAAAAACAAAAATTCGTTTACTGCCACTGACTTTAGGAAAGCTTTTCGAGTATTTTCTAATAGCATATTAACAAGTTTTCTCAACCTCTAATTTTTTAACACTTTCCAACAAAGTCGAAAAGTGTTTATGACTTCGGTTTGTCTATCTGTCTGTCTGTCCGCGCTCTAACTCTCGTAAATTTACTCGGATTGCTCTGAAATTTTTGGAGTTTATTAACGGTTACCATAGCACGTTCCCTATTACAAATGAGGTTTGTACCATGTTTAGTTCATTTACAGGGAAAGTCAAAAGTATTTCGTTGCATTACGGCCAATGGGAAAAAATCGTTTCAAATTATTTTTAATGATGTTACACGATTTCAAACATAATAAAATTGGTAAACATTCATGAAGAGCACTAAAATATGCACTCTGTAGAATGTGCGGTTCAAAGAATAGTTATTATTCATTTACAGGGCCACGCAAAAGACTTCCGTTAGATAAAGATGTAGGGGTGAAGGGAATTGTTTGCGGCGTATTTTGATTATGTTAAACTATTTCGTATATAATGAAATTGATATACGTCACACAGGTTTACTATAAATTATTTCATGTATAATACGAAGTGGATAGTATTTACAGGGACACACAAAAGATTTCTGATACTAAATTCCGTCCGAAGTACTGTACATTAGCAATGAATGCTGGAAATGCACTTTTAATTACGATATGCGCTTTTATATTTCACTGTATTTATGGATACTATATGGCGTATATAAATGCTATAATTCATATACAGGGTTAGATAAAATAATTCGTAAAGGTTCTGTGTATGAGCGCAAATTGCTTAAATCTGGTTTTAAAATGTGTTATGCATTTTTACGCTGAATTGCATTTAGTTTACTAAGACATGTTTGTAGAACATAGATAAAATGAATACAGGGTCACAAAAAAAATTGGATACATGGCCGTCTATAAATGATAATTTCTGGAAATGTGATTTCAGTAGTTTTAACAGTGTATTTTTTTTATTTACCTTTAGCTAAATAGTGGCGTGTAATAAAGGTACGAGGTTAACTACAGGGTTGTACAAAAGCATACAAGTGTGTTTCCATCTATTAGTATAAATTGCTCAAAGAGAAATTTAAACCTGTTATACGTTTTCTTGATAAACTAAATTTCCACATTTTATAGTATATATATCAACCTACAGATCAAATACAGAGCTGTTCAAAAGAATTGGAATACATATTTGCTATGGAGGTGACTGCTGAAATCACTTTTTCAAATTTTTTATGCATTTTCTAAAATGTTTATTTAGTTCGCTTATGTACCTTATTTCCCTAAATAACGAAGTTCTTTTAAAGCATACAGAAAGTGTTGGAAAGTGTTTCATAATTTATTCTTAACGCATGATTTTTCTTTCGATGATTTTTTATTGAAAGTGTTAGAAACTTTATTGCTTTTAATTAAAGTAATAAGTTTAAATTGTAAAAAAAGTATTTAAGTACTTTCATCAGATTTATTTGTTAAAAAATATATGTTATGTTTAATCTATACATTTACTATCTTCTATCAGCAATAGAAGAAAGTATTGTAATCGATTTTTTTTTCGACTTACGGTTTTCGACGGATTTACGCGTTTCAGGGGTAAGAGATCCCCCAAAACATGTTTATAGAAAATGTCTGTCTGTGTGTCCGTATGTCTGTCCGTGTGTCCGTGTGTCCGTCTGTCTCTCGCCATTGTACCATCAAAAAGTGTATGAAGTTATGCATAGAATTGAACCATTTTTTTACTTTCTTCTATCTTCAATAGAAGAAAGTATTGTAATCGAAATTTTTTTCGACTTCCGGTTTTCGACGGATTTACATGTTTTAGGGGTCAGAGATTCCAAAAAACATGTTTATAGAAAATGTCTGTCTGTCTGTGTGTCCGTCTGTCCGTCCGTCCGTCTGTCCGTCTGTCTGTCGCCATTGTACCATCAAAAAGTGTATGAAGTTATGCATAGAATTAAACCAAAATTTTATTTTAAGTTTTTGGCTATGGCAAGCAGGTCCTCCTGGAATTTGGAAAAAATTCGCCGGTAGGGGGCGCTGATATAGCAAGTTTTGTGCGATTTTGAATATTGTACCATCCAAAAGTGTATGGAGTTATGCATAGAATTGAACCAAATTTTTATTTTAAGTTTTTGGCTATGGCAAGGTGGTCCTCCCTGAATTTGGAAAAAATGAACCGTAGGGGGCGCTGTAATAGCGATTTTTGTGCGATTTTGAATGTTGTACGGTCCAAAAGTGTCTGAAATTATGCATAGAATTAAACCAAATTTTTATTTTAAGTTTTTGGATATGGCAAGCAGGTCCTCCCTGAATTTGTAAAAAAATCGCCGTTAGGGGGCGCTGTAATAGCGATTTTTGTGCGATTTTGAATATTATACCGTCGAAAAGTGTATGAAGTTATGCATGGAATTGAACCAAAAAAATTTTTAAGTTCTTGGCTATGAAAAGGAGGTCCTCCCTTAATTTGTAAAAAAATCGCCCGTAGAGGGCGCTGTAATAGCGATTTTTGTGCCATTTTTGCGCCATTTTGAATATTGTACCGTCGAAAAGTGTATGAAATTATGCGTAGAATTGAACCAAATTTTATGTGTTTGTTTTTGGTTATGTCACGAAGGTCCTCCCTGAATTTGGAAAAATTCTGCCGGTAGGGGGCACTATAATTGCGATGTCTGTACCATTTTCATTATTGTACCATCGAAAAGTGTATGAAGTTATCCATATAATTGAACCAAATTTTTTGTGCATGTTTCTGGCTATGGCAAACAAGTCCTCCCTGAACTTGAAAAAATTCCGCCAGAAGGGGGCGCTATAATTCCGATCTCTGTGCCATTTTCATTATTGTACCATCGAACAACGTATAAAATTATGCATACAATTGAACCAAAATTTTTGTGCTTGTTTTTGGCTGTGGCCAACAGGTCCTCCTTGAATTTGGAAATATTGCGCGGTAAAGGGTCTCTGTGCTAGCGATTTTTGTATACTTTTCTTGATTTTTCGTAGTTCTATTGTGCATCGGCGGCTCATGCAACGGCGGGAACTCGCTACCTGCTAAGCCGGTTATTCGCAAACATTTGATAATAACAAAATAAGGAAAAATTAATAATTTTAACAAATATCATGATATAGATTAACTCGTTTTTAGTCCGTTTAATTGACTTGAGCAGAAATTTAAGATGAAAATCAAAGTTGGTATAGTATCGAACTAATAATATTGAAGTATTAACATGTGTAACTAGGTTTTGAAATATTAAGATGTATAAGATATAAGAAAGTTTTGGGATTGGCACATCCAACTAGTTTTTTAAGTTTTTGGCGATGGCAAGCAAGTTCTACCTTCATTTGAAAAAAATCCGCCGGAAAGGGACGCTGTAATATGGATTTTTGTGCGATTTTGAATATTGTACCGTCGAAAAGTGTATAAAGTTATGCATAGAATTTAACCAAAATTTTTGTGTATGTGTTTGGTCATGGCAAGAAAGACCTCTGTGAATTTGGAAAAAATCCGCCGGAAGGGGACGCTGTAAGAGCAATTTTTGTGCGATTTTGAATATTGTACTATCGAAATGTGTATGAAGTTATGCATAGAATTGAATCAAAAAAATTTCTTTAAGTTCTCGGCTATGGCAAGCAGATCCTCCCTTAATTTGGAAAAAATACGCCGCTAAAGGACGCTGTAATATTGTTTTTTGTGTCATTTTGACTATTGCACCATGGGAAAGTGTATGAAGTTAGGTTACATAAAATTGAACGAAATTTCTTGTGTATGTGTTTGGTCATGGCAAGAAGGTGCTCCCTGAATTTGGAAAAAATCCGTTATAAGGAGGCGCTGTAATAGCGATTTTTGCGTAATTCTTCTTAATTTTTAGTAGTTCTATTCTAAACCAACGGCTCGTGAATCGACGGAAACTTCTCATCCTGATAAGTCGACTATTCGCGATCAGCTGATATACAACAGTATAATGAAAACTATTGATTTTAATTAGTATCTTGATCGAGATTAACTCTTTTTTGCTCCGATTAATTAACTGAAGCAGAACTTTGAGATGAAACTCAAAGTTCATATGGTATTGAACTAATAAAAATGAAATACTGACATTTGCAACAAAATTTTGAAATATTTAAATATATGAGATAGAAGAAAGTTTTGGGATAGGCACATCCAATTAGTTAAAATATATATTTTTATTATGCCTATCCTGAAGGTTTGTAAATGTATATAGGTGCATTGAGCTGGATGCATTTAACAAGAATATATAATTTTCGCATTGTCTCAAACAAATCATGGAAATTCGGAACCCACCCTCTTAGATGCCCGCAAGCAATATTTCCGCCCAAAGAGCATAAATTTAACACCTGTTGTCCAATGTACAGTACACCCAAGTCTAATATGGATCTATTTACGTGAAAACTTAACTGCATATTAAGTTCAGTTAAATTGCTTGCGTTAGTTTTTGAGATATAGCTTTTGCAAAAATCCTGAAAAACTCAGCATAGCAGCGCCACCTGTTGTGTGATTTACACCAAAACCTAGTCAGTAACAGCTTACCTCAACGTCTAACTGAATCTGAAGTTTGATGGAAATCCGTTCATTTGTTCTTGAGATAGAGCACTTGCGGAAATGGTACAAAAGGCAGCACAATAGCGCCACCTATTGTGTGATGTACACCAAAAACTAAAGAGCACAAGTTTATATCAAGATCTAAAAAAATCTAAAGTTTTATAAAATTCCGTACACCAGTTCTTGAGATAGAGTTATTGCTGAAATCGTCAAAAATGCAGCATAGCAGTGCCACATGTTGGGCGATATACACCAAAACCTAATCAGCAACAATTTAAGTCAACTTGTAACGGAATATGAAGTTTGATGAAAATCCATTCGTTAGTTGTTGAGATAGAGCTATTGTAAAAATCCAGTAAATTTCAGCATAGCAGCACCACCTGTTGAGAGTTTTACACCAAAGCCTATTTTCGATATTATTCTCTTTAACACTTTCCAACAAAGTTGAAAAGTGTTTATGACTTCGGTTTGTCTGTCCGTCTGGCCGTGCTCTAACTCCCGTAAATATATTCGGATCGTTCTGAAATTTTTGAATGTTAGTTACCTCTGCCATTGCACGTTCCCTATTTCAAATGAAGTTTCTATCATGTTTAGTTCATTTACAGGGACAGCCAAAAGTTTTCCGTTACATTACGGCCTACGAGAAAAAATCGTTTAAAATGATTTTTAATGATGTTATATGCTTTCAAACATAATAAAATTGATATGCATTGATCAAGTACACTAAAATAAACATTCTGTAGTATATGTGGTGCAAAGAATAATTAGTATTCATTTACAGGCCCTCACAAAAGAATTTCATTAGATAATGATATATGGGTGGAGGGAAATGTTTGCGGCGTATTTTAATTATGTTAAATTGTTTCATGTACAATGAAATTGATATACATTGCTGAGGTTTACTATTACTTATTTCTTGTATAATACGAAGTGCATAGCATTTACAGGGACACACAAAAGATTTCAGATACTATATTGTATCCGAAGAACTATACATTTACGATGATTGCTGGAAATGCACTTTTAATTCAAATGTGCTTTAATGTTTCACTTTATTTATTCAGTATATGGTGTGTATAAATGCTGTAATTTATATACAGGGTTACACAAAACAGTTTGTAATGGTTACAGGCTATGATTGCAAATTGCTTAAATGCGGTTTTTAAATTCGTTATGCATTTTTATTCTGAACTGCATTTAGTTTACTAAGAAATGTTTGTAGAACATAGATAAAATGAATACAGGGTCACACAAAGAATTGGATACATGGCCGTCTATAAATGATTAATTTCTGTAAATGTGATTTCAGTAGTTTTAAGAGTGTTTTATTTTGAATTTAACTTTAGCTAAATAGTGACGTGTAATAAAGGTACTAGGTTAACTACAGGATTGTACAAAAGTATACAAGTATGTTTCCATCTATTAGTATAAATTGCTGAAAGAGAAATTTAAACCTGTTATACGTTTTCTTGCTAAACTAAATTTCCACGTTATATAGTATATATATATCAACCTAAAGATCAAATACAGGGCTGTTCAAAAGAATTGGAATGCATATTTGCTATGGAGGTGACTGCTGAAATCAGTTTTTCAAATGTTTTATGCATTTTCTAAAATGTTTACTTAGTTCTCTTATATACCTTATTTCCCTAAATAACGAAGTTCTTTTAAAGCATACAGAAAGTGTTGGAAAGTATTTCATAATCTATTCTTAACGCATGAGTTTTCTTTCTTGTTTTTATGATGGTATCATTTCATGGTTTAACAAATATGTTTCACAAACAAATGTGATAAATTAAATCTATGCTTAACGCATCATTTTTCTTACTTGTTTTCTTATAATATTATTTACTTACAAGGGCACCACCAAACATGATGCTCACAGATTTTTAGGATTTTAAAGTATGTTATAGGGATCATACCCCTAATTATTCTGCAGAGAGGTTTTATTCAAATAGGCCCTAGTTTTCGAGAATTTGAGGGTCAAAGTACAACATACGTTTCAAATACTGATTAATTTGCTTTACTTTATACGCGGGCTGGGTAGCGTCGAGGTAAAGTGCGAGTACGCTGTACCGTAGATGGCGGGTTCGAACCCAACTTGTACCCTTTTACTTAATATTATATTTTTGACATGTGACCAGTTTTACACTGAATTAAAAAATCACAGCTTTGAAAATTTTGATATTTTCCTAACAAATTACATTTACATTTTCAAAATTATTATGAATATTATATTTTGTCTGCAATTTTTAAGCTAATATTTCTACTGACGAAAATTAAACTAATTTATGTCTAGATACTTTTTGTTAAATTATTTTATTAAATTTATTTGTATTTACATTTTTATGTTTTAAGTGCAGATCTATAATAATAATATATGTATATTTTTTTACATTATGGGATTTTAAATGGAAATTTATATATTTTCCCCCATAATTTATAAAATATATTTTTTATGTCGAATCTCTTAAACGTATTCACGATTAGATAATTTCAATAATATATTTACAAAAGAGTAATAAAATGTTAAAGTAGTGACTCTTTTATGCAAGTTTCTACCAGTTGTATAAATCTTTAATGTCCTATAAATATATTTATCTGTAAAGTTCGAACTCAACATCATTTTTTATTTGCAAAGATAAAAAATGACCTATTAAAATTAAAACATTTTCTTCGTTCCAACATTCTTGAAAAATGAACCGGAAATGCCACCTATAATTTGTCATATTTATAAAAAATATTTTTAATAAAATTGTCTGCTGTGTTTTCGCGGTAATATCAGAATAAGTAAAGTTTTCTTTTTATTGATCTCCTTCAGCTATTTAATGGCATTAAGAAATTAAAGTATTTAAAGAATATATATTATGTTAGTAAGTATCTTCCAATATTGTTAAAAAAAAATCCATGCAAAGAAGTTGTTTTTATTGGTATTTATTACTGGAATTTTATGTTTTTAATATTATTATGATATGTATTATTCAGTTAATTGCATATATACTAAATTAATAATGGTGATATCGGTAATGATAAACATTTTTGTATGTCATTAGTTAATATATTACATTCATTATATTTAGAACAAATGAAATATTAAAATTATATATCATTTTATTAAATTCTCCTAGTCAATTATATATATATATATATATATATAATGTAAGGAAAAATATTATGCGTTATTTCAGAACTGTGATAAATAAAAAAATATACATAAGTGTAAACAATAACAGTAAGTTTAAAAAAAGATGAGATCGCTATATATATATATATATATTAGTATAATTTTCGTTAACAGAAATACTAGTTTAAAATTTTGCAGAGAAAATATAAATTTCATGAAAAAGGGCCGAAAATGTAAATGTCAAACATAACAACGTTGCGGATTTTTTAATTCATTATAAAACTTGTATCATGTCAAAAATATAATATTAAATAGGAAAAGGAAATGCGGTACAAGTTGAGTTCGAACCCGCCGTCTACGGTATAGCATACTCGCACTTTACCTCGACGCTACCCAACCCACATTTACAAATGTAAATTGATCAGTATTTGAAACGTATGTTGACCTCCAAATTATCGAAAACTAGGGCCCATTTGAATAAAACCTTTCTGCAGAATAATTAGGGGTATGATCCCTATATCATACTTTAAAATAATGAAAATCTGTGAGCACCATGTTTGGTGGTGCCCTTGTTAGTCTAAACATTAGGATATGGGTAAAAAAAATATCCTTTTCCCAATATTTTTCTTAAAAAGTATTCAGTTTTCACATGTATATTTTTTCTGTGTTTATATGTATATAACCTATATAAAATCTGTTCCAGCATATCTGAATTCATAGTTAGGATAAAAATACAGTCACCTGAAAATGCTTTAACCCCTAACTTAATTTTAATTCCTAAATGCCACAAACGCACCAGAATATTGGTAGTGGAAAATTTATTGTTATTAAGTACGTGAACAAAAACTTTTGGTAATTTTGAAATAAATTTGTTTATAAATTTTGGCGTTTTTCATTCATTTCTGCATTTTACCAATAGAGTACCTTGCCTTTGAAAGGGTTGAAGATGAATATTTTACAGGACATCATCCACTCTCTTTACAACATTTTTATTCCTATCAAAATATTATTCCTAGTATATTATATCATGATTAGTGTACTAGACTTCAATATGTAGTTTTATATTCAAAATAAAACAATAATAGGGATTAATTTATATAACAATATGAAAGCTCTGTTACTTGTCTTCAACATTACAACCAAAAACTTCAGTTCCCCGTACTAAATATATTTTTAAATGGCCAAATACTTTTAGTATATCGAAAGAACAGATGCCTTTTGATGTTTTGGAAACATTTTTTGAGAGCTATTCATATACAACAAGTAAAATATAGGAAAAAAAGTGCGAATAGCAGAATTTATATATAGTAACAGAAGTTACATTTTTGTAACAGAAGTTACATTGAGCAACCCAAATTAGACAGTAAAAGTGTATATACATTAATGTAAAAACAATGACACTACTGAACCACTTCTATGGATTTCTATTATATATATGAATTTTAAACTAGATTTTTGTTAATTTATCTACATCTGTTACAAATATGTAGTATCAGAAGTTATACGTAGCAGATGTTACATTTAACAAAGAAAAAAACTGTATTTTCTATAGTTTTATAAAAAAAAATATGTAAATTTTACATTTATTTAAATTAAATTAACTTAATTTCATATAATAAAAATAAAACTTTGATTAAAATGTAAATATTTAAATTAAAATGTATGTAACATAGGTTACAAACAGAAAGCACACTAATCAGGAATTCAGATGTCTCAGCTCACTGACCATATAGGTGCAGAACAAATTAAAAATGGCTGTAGCATATCTTTTCTAATATTTTTACCTACAAGTACGCGCAGTAGTAACGTCTTTAGGGGACAATGGAAGTCATTTCTTTAATAAGAGGTGTTACGGTAACAGAGGTTAAAATTTCAAAATACAAAATTTAATCTTAAAATATAATAATAAAAAGTAAATATTTTAGTACTTCGGGCCTAACTAGTTAAAATACCATGTTTTATGATTACATAAAATCAATTAAAAATGTATTTTAAATATTATTAGTTAAAAACCGAAATTAAAAACTATGCCTACAGTTATCAGGACAGACTGTTTTGTTCGTCAAGATGAATAAAAATGGATAATTTGAATTAAAAAAATACCTTTTTAAACATTTTTTTTTACTAATGAAGTCATTACTGAACGTTTTAACCCTTAAATGCCTGGTGTTGCTTTTCGGCAATAAACCCAATTTAGGCTCTAAAATACTATTAGAATAATATTGAAGCTATAATGCCCAATGTTGCCAATAAAATACATTCTGAAGATATTATTAAATCGATTTTCAACATGTAAATGACAACACTTGTGCTGTTTAAGAATAAAGATAAATTTATTTTTTCAATCGTTGCTACTTGTTCTTTTTGTTTTGTTTGGGAGCTTGCGAAATACCCTATTTTGACCTGAAGTGAGCAAGTAAAATTTATTTCTTATTATAGTTCCTAAAATTCTTGCGTGTAGATTTTTAGATTACATTAGATTTACATTTAGATTTACATTATAGAATTTTATCAAGGGAAATTATTTTTTCAATTAAACACCAGTATTGCCGATTAGTAACAAACTGTTTTTTAGCCGTAAACTATACTTAAAACAAAATATGATTTTTTAAAGTATTTTTCCCATGATTTATTTAAGAAATCAAAGCTGAAAAACATTATTACAATGATTTTTGAAAAATCAGGCATTTAAGGGTTAATGGAAACAAAAAAATAAAAATAGTTCTTTCCCATTTTACCCAGGAAAAAAAAATATTATAATTGTGGGCATGAAAAGAACATAATTTTTTTTTGTTTCACCCATACACAAATAAATATTTTGACTTTATACTTATTATTTTTTTACTTTCTCCTCTTTTATATCCAGAAATAATCTATTATTGGAATTTTTAAAACTTCTATTTTCGATTCAGAAATCTTAGTGAATGCTATTTTCCGTCATGTAGATATATTTCAAAATAATACAGATAATAAAATGGATATTCAAAAGACGGAATTTTTTAGAGCACATTTTTTCTGAAAATTTTAAAGTGAAAGTAGATTATATTCTGTTCAATACGAAAGTAGTCTAGCATCAGTTGTTTCTCTGCTTGAGTAGAGAACAGTAAAATAGGGCAGATATTTTCAGTACTTTGATGCACTTGTAAAAGCTTCTTTTATATTCAAGTATATATGAAATATGTAATAAAAACTTGTCTAAAAAGCTTTTCAAAGTATACTGTGGTTGAATATAGAGATTAATGCTTAAATTTGTTCTTCAAGTGCATATATTAAAGAAAAAAGTATTACATTTCCCATTAATATTTCGAGGCCCTAATATTGTTTTACACATTTAAGTGTTTAAATATGAATCGTATTACCCATATCATTTGTTTTTACAAAGTGAAATTTTAGGTTAACTAAAAATATTAGAAAATGTTTGAATTATATGACTTCTCGTTGTAATTTTTACGTTCTTTTACCTTTACAAGAAGTACTGGATACGTGAAAATTTTCGACTTTCGGTTTTCGACGAATTTACACGTTTTAGGGGTCAGAGATTCCGAAAAACATTTTTTTGCAAAATTGTCTGGCAGTGAGTCTGTGACTCTGTCTGTCTGTATGTGACACGCATTTTGTGGGCGCTCTATCTCAAGAACTATTGCACGGAATTTAATAAAAATCTATATATTTAGTTAGTCCCTGATATAAAATGGTGCTGATTAGTTTTTGGTGTAAATTGATCAACAGGTGGCGCTGCTATGCAGCCTTTCTCACGATTTCCACAATAGCTCAATCTCTATTAATAATGACGGATTTCCATCAAACTTCAGATTCCGTTAGTCCTTGATATGAATTGACGTTTTATACATTCTGGTGTAAACCGCTCAACAGGTGGCGCTCCTATGCTGCATTTTTTTGCGATTTCCGCAATAAAACTATCTCAAGAACTAATGCTTGGATTTTCAACAAACATCAGATTCAGGTATGCCTGGATATGAATTAGTGCTGTTTAGTTTTTGATGTAACTCGCTGTGGCGCTGCTATGCAGGATTCTTCACGATTTCTCCAATAGCTCAATCTCCAGAACATGCACGAATTTTCATCAAACTTCAAATTCAGATATACTTTGATTTGAATTGGTGCAAAATTGATGTAATTTCTTGTACTACTAGGGAGGGCTCCCCCCCCCCCCCTGCTCGCTACGCTCACCAACCCCCCGCATAATCGCTTCGCGATACTGAATGGAATCGCGAAGCAAGTCCTATTTTCTTGCCAACCCCAGAAGTAATTGTTTCGCGTTTTCATTTTGGATTGGATCGCGATCCATTATTTTCTATGCATTCAAATTTTAGATTACACTCGGTAAAAACGCGTTCCTCCCCAACTCCAGAGATGTTTATTTCCTTATCTCCAAGCACGTAATCATTAGAGCTTACTGAGTTTCACAATTATTAAGAATTATCAAATATAAAATTATATAAATAATGTTACGAATATTGTAAATAATTAGTGGTTTTAAAAATAATGTAAATAGTTCAATTAAACTCTATTCATAAGCTAATATTAGTTTTTGTTGCATTGAAATATCTCAATTTTTTGATTTTCTGGAAGCAAGTAAACCCTATTGGATTTCAGCGCGAGTCTATGGAAATTTGGCGAAATACTGGAAATAGTGCCAAGTTGCGTCACTTTTGGCGACTAATTTTGATCACCAAATTTGGCGATATATTGCCAAGTTGGCCACAAACTTGGCGACAGAGCCCCACCCTGGGTATGCCCCCTTATTGAGTCAGAAAGCTCTGACCAATCAGATGCGTTTAGCGGTACCTACGCAGATTTTCATAGGTCCATTTACAAATCGTTACTTTTTTATATATATATAGAAGGATTTAAATGATTTAATTGACTTTTTTTTATATAGCAGAAAGTTTTCTGATGGCCACAACACACTAGTTTTTCTCTAGATTTAAAGAGAATAAAATATCAAAGTGATAAAAAAGAATATAGATTGTGTTTAAATTTTCGTATCAGAAAAATTAAATCTTGTGATTTAATAGTTATATTAATTGCAAAAATTTGTATTATAAGGCAGGGAAAGACCACAAAATTAAACTTCCACAATTTTCCTTAGCCATTCTGAATGAATTTATGAACTGATAACACTGGTCAATAAATTTGAACTTTTGCTCTGTCCTAAAACAGAAATTAGTTGTTTTTTAAGCGGTTTTTCGTACTGATTCCGAATCTTGTTTTAGATTTACTCCAGTACGTCAAGTTTGAGTGATATTTGCATATTTCAATTTATGCAAATTTAGTAAATTTTATACATTTTTGCAAATTTAAGGTATAATGCAATATCAGACAGGGTTTTTTGTTTTATGTTATGATTACTATCTAATTTACTTCACAAAAACGTAGTTTCTGAGATTATATTGACATGTGACTGTGAAATATTGTACCTAATTTGCATATTTTTCATGTTTTTCTAATAATGTTTCTTGACGTTCAAATATTTTTGCCGCACGAGTACGCTAACATGTTTCTAATGCAGTTTTTTTGAGCTAATTTCAAATCTTGTATCTGTTTTCTTCGGTCTCTTCTAGTTTTTGAAAAAAGTGATATTTTAGTTTTTGGTCAAAAAAGCCAGAAATAGCTTTTATGATACTTTGTATGATAAACTTCAACTAGTTAGGATAGATTCTACTACTAATTTTTTTTCGATTATATAAATTTTTGTTTATGTCTCTGATATGAATCTGACCCTGTTCATCTTCTTGTCAATGAATTACGCACCCCTAAAAAGCATCTTATATCAAACATGTGTTAATGCCGTGCAAAAGTAGAAATTCATATTTCTCAAAAACTAGACACGACATAAGAAAACAGACTACAGATTTTAAATTAGCATAAAAATCTAGTCTAGAAAAACATTACGTCAATTCAGTGGCAACTATTTTAAAGTTGATAGCGATGTAAACATTACACCATTGAAAAATATGCAAATTAGTCTTAATAACTGATAAATAAATGTTAAGAATATGCAAATCGTGAAATTTATCTGAAGCAAATAGTCAAGTAGTCATTATGTAGAAAACGTAATTAGATGTGACATATATTGTATCTAAAATTTGCATAAAATAGCACAAAAAAGCTTAAATTTGCATAAATTTAAATATGCAAATTTCTCAAGACGTGGACCACCTAGAGATAAACGGAAAGCATATTCGGAATCAGCGCCAAAAACTGATCTAGAATCAACTAATTTTAGTTCTAGGACAAAACCACTGTTGTACAGTGTAATTGCATGAGAACTTCGTCCATGTATTGCCTGATACCCTGAGTATTTTCAATTCCCTCTTTTAGATTAAACGAGGTGAACTACGGGATTATACAAACAAGAGGGAAATTGTACGTCAAACGTGGCAAATCAGATGCGTTTGCATCATAACTAGTTTCATATATATTCAGATCTTGGTACAATAGCTGTCGCAGTCTTATTCAAGAATGCATGAATACAGAATTTATTAAGATTATATAGATTAAATTGAGTAATAACGAGATAACAGGGCTCTATCTTAAATAAGACGTAATTATCATGGCAGCCTAGGATCATTACCTATCATGGGATATCATTGAATTAATTACGTAAGATAGGAGTTAATAGAATGAAGGAAACTTTTATTAATATCTTTTTAAGTTTTTATTAGATTATCATAAAATGTGAAATGACTTGAAAAAATTCTTCAACGAATATATATAGGGTGTACCTGAAAAAATGGGTAAAACTTTATTGGGTGATAGAACGCAGCTATACGAGAAAATTTCGTCATAGAATGTATGGACGGAACGCAAGCGGTGAGAAGTTAAATGGTAGTTTACCACTGTGCCATTGCGATGAATTGGTTGAGGTGGTCCCATAGCTTGGCCACCAAGATCGCCGGATCTCTCGTGTTTCGACTTTTTCCTGCGGAACCATATGAAACGCCTAACCAACGAGTGCCCCATTAAAACCGATATGGATGTAGTCGCCAGGATATCCATTGTTGCCGGCGATATTCAGGAAATGCCTGCTGTCTTCTCAAATGTGCGTCAGTCCCTATCCCGCAGGTGTGAAGCGTGGATGACAGCTGCGGAAGATCTTTTGAGCAATTTCGTTGAGCATGTACATTAATTACATTCCTGTTAATGAAATGTTTTCTGAACAACCTCTTCGCATTCTTGTGTTAATTCTTTAACTGCGACAGTGGAAAACTACCTTTTAACTTCTCACCGCTTGCTTTCCGACCCTACATTCTTTGACGAAATTTGCTCGTATAGATACGTTCTATCACCCCGTAAAGTTTTGCCCCCTTTTTCAGATACACCCTGTATATTAAATTTCAAACCATTCGGTTGGGTAGTTTTAGCGCTGTTATATGCTGGCAGACGGGCGATCCAGACGACGAATATAGGGGTTACGTATTTATATAATTACGAACATACCGAAAAAATTATTTTCCGTCATATTTCCCAGCCAAGGACTAAGATGACAAACAAAACTTGCGATTTATGAACTTAACAAATACTTGATTAAGGAAACCGTAGTAAAATTTTAAAAGAAAACAAAAGGAAAAAAAAAATTATTCGGATGTGACAATCCCAAAACGTTCTTCTATCTCATACATGTTAATAATTCAAAATTTGCTATCACAATGCTAAAATTAATTGGCAATCTATGCCCACATCAGTATTTTGTAAAGGTATACATGTTCGTTGAATTGGATGTATTTAATAAGGAGTTATAAGCTCAGTCGAACTTCGCTTTAACAAAGTCCCTATTTAACAAAGTTTTCTACTTAACGAAATTTTCCGCTCAACCTTGACTTTCAAAACCATTAACATTCAAATTAATCTCCATATTACGAAAAATATATTCTATAAAACGAATACTATTCCAATTTCGTGCGTGGTCAACTTTCAAACGGAAAGGTTGCTGATGTTTCGATGGATATATGAATTTATTTCAGCGGGTTGTGTGAAAATGAAATTATTTATTAATTTAATCATTTCCATTCAAAAGAAGAAATACTACATAATAAGAAGAAGATTCCAGTATCACGAAAATGATACAGATGAATTGTTCGGATACTTACAAAAGTGCGAAAATTTTTAATTAACAATGTATGTTTTATAAGAAACCTGTACAAAGTAATATTACAGACTTTTTTTAAGTTAAGGATTTTGAATACTGAGAAGAAAGAGAAAATGTACGCTACGCTTCAGATTTTGTTTACCTCTCTTCATTATGTGGTTTTTTAGACATTATTCTAATTAAGTTTTTCTCATATGTCGACAATGCATTAAAAAATGTTACTGCCCGAGTTAAAATACATTTTTCCAATATTTTCATTTTCCTTTTTAACATCTATATTTTATTATACAAATTCCCTGAGTTTGAGTTTATTTCTATTTAACGAATTTTCTTTATAACGAAGTGTTTAAGTGTAATGATGAGACTTCATGAAATGGAGGTTTCACTGCATCACATTGTTTAAAAGAAATCATTGAATTTCGAAACCCACCCTCTTAGATGTCCGCAACTAAAATTTCCAACCCAAACAGTAAAAAATCAACAGCTGTTGTTTAATATACATCCCAAGTCTAATAAGGATCTATTTACGTGAAAATGTAACAGTATATTAAGTTTGGTTAAATTGCGTGCGTTAATTTTTGAGATATAGCGCTGCAGCCCTACAATAAATCAACTCAAAAAAATTAATCCAGGTAAAATATCAAATAAAAAGCACTTATTTTCGCGAGGCTTTAATTTTCGCGATTTTCGCGAGCTCGTCGTAATCGCGAAAACTTAAGCCTCAAGAATTATTTTTTTTTTCGCCTAAAATAATAATAAAAAATTGGAATTTTTTCACTTATCCAAAATTTAATGATTACAGTTACTTAAATAAGAAATAAGTACAAACATTTCTTGAACACTTACAACTATTTCTTGAATACTATACAACTATTACTTGAATACTATACAACTATTTTTTGAATACTATACAACTATTTCTTGAATACTTACAACTATTTCTTGAATACTATACAACTATTTCTTGAATAAAATCAATAATACAACTAATAGAATACAGCGTCATTCACTTACAATATTTATACCAGCTTGTTTGAAGACATTCAAAATTATCTCATGTTTGGGTTCAACACCGTTAAATGTGCGCACAAGCCAAGAAGCGTGAATCAGATTTTGCTGTGATATTCGCAGTTCCAGATTCTTTTTCTTCTAGAAATTTAACCAAAAAGGGTTCTATTTAGGTAGTTTCGGGATTTTTCAACTTTCGGTTCTGTTCATATAAAATTCGCGAAATTTTCATCTCGCGAAATCACCGATATGTTCATTTTCGCGAAAATTACGGCTCGCGAAAATAAGTGCTTTTACAGTATTTAAAAAATCTATGAGACAAAAATGAAATGATAAATATGCGTCACATTAAAATAGAAGAATAATAGCAATATTCAGGAAAGCTACTTTTAAGTCTAATAATTGAAATAATTATTCATCTAATTTCAACACAATCCGCATAAAATTTATTAACTTGGACATTAAGATTTATGAAAAGAGTTTACCGCAGAATATCATTTGTAATCCTAATAATTATGAAACCCAAAGTTTATATACGGTACAATATATTTAATAGCGCCTTTATTCATGATAAAATGATTTATGATTATAGAAAACATTTCACATGGAAGAAATTATAGGCAGAGTGCTTTTGAAGATCATCCCATAAATCTTTAGGTACAGTTGAAATGGTAGTTTCGAATTTAAGCATGTCAAAGCTGTAATTCATAACTATCTAATATCTTTATTCATTCAGTGCTGGCCGTAGGAGATTTAATGATATTTAGCTACACAATGTCATGTAAGTATTATTAATTTGTCATTATGAATTACCAATTAAATAATTAAAATACTTTTTCTTGGACTTTTATGTGGGCAAAACTTTAAAATATTTTCCTCTTTCTAATAGATTGTACAGTCTTAGAAAAAAAAAAATAAGTAAACACCCCCTACTAACTCTGCAACTAATTATAATAGAAGAGATTTACTAGTACCAAACGATTGGAAATAAATTCTACTTTTATATGGTGTATATAAAATTTGCTTAGCAGGGGTCATCAACAAATCAAAATTAGATCAAACTTTGTTTTTTTCAATGCCCACACCCAAATTTGACAATTTATTTTAAATCATCAATCTTGATTTGATCAGACAATGAGTTTAAATCTTGACATTAAATTTCAGACTATGTCTTGAAAGGAAATTTAAAGTCATTTGGATGATGAGTTTTTGAATTATAAGCATTCGTAATTTAGAGCTTCTATTGTTAAATTACGATTTCATTTTTTTAATAATATCGCCCGAAATTATAATCTTATTGGGATAATTTTTTGAGTTGCTATAATACTAAAAACCCCAAACATAAATACATTGAATTTGTAATTTAAAAATTTTTATAATATGAATTATGGATTATGATATTAATATTTTAAAAAATATGATTTGCACCCTAAATTTTTTTTCATAGATTTATATTTATTATGTCCTGCATAATGTGAATTTTCAATTTCAAATTTGTTTTCCAAATAGTTTTCGAATTACATTGAAACCTCATTGAACGGTCACCTCTAAACAACGAACATCTGATGGAAACAAACACGTTCCATAGCATTAACATTAGTACGAACCTCTAAACAAGGAATTCTGAACAACAGCCGCTCAAAAGTCACGAGGAAAAAAAATTAACAGCTCCTGGTACAATTTCATATTTATTTGCAAACCGAAATGTGAAGCAGATCAAACAAAATTTGCTTGACATGTCAACAAAAAGTCACTTAATTTCTCCTTTTTCAAAAACTAGATCTAGAAAGTGAAGACATTAATAATGATGGGGAAAAATTTGATAATATTCTTAGAACGGCAGGCATAACTAACATGAAGGCCTGCGAGTTTGTATGTCTGGACAAAGATTTGGCAATTACTGCCACATTAGATTCCATACAGCAAATGGTGGAAGATAGAAAAGAGGAAGAGAAAAGTGATAAAGAAGGGGAAATGGGAGAGGTTATAGAATCACCCAAAATTTCCATTATTAACACATATAACGAAGTTTTCACGAACCTTCGTGAAATCCAAAATTTTGCATTAAATCATAATGATGATAAATTGAATAGCAAAACAATCATATTGTTATTTCTTTAGAGAAAGATATTTTTCAACAAAAACAAAACAAAACAAAACAAAGCAATTGTAAATCACTGAATTTTTTAATGTATTAGAACAATGAGAATTACTTAAAATAACTGTGTATTTCTATTTAAATTTATGTAATTTTGATTTTCTTTTTAAATGAAAACCTCTGAATAACACCCACCTCTGAAGAGTGGTGACTTTTCACCGGTCTCACTGGTAACCGTTATTTAGAGGTTACACTGTATTATAAAAAGTGCCAAAATGATGGTTAAGGGGCCTTTCTATGATATACAGGAAAATCTAATTTAAAAAAAATATATATTTTACTCATTTTATTGAAACACTTAGACTGGCAATAGTCGAAACATATTAAGCGAGTGAAATGGTCATATTGACTAGAAACAGTACATTAAAAGAAGTGACATAGTCATTCTGCATCATTTAAAAACAACCGACTACCGCACTTCAATTTGTATACAGCCCCTAAAACAGGCTCATTTTAAAACAATTAATTTCTCTGAAACTAATCGCGCTAATTTCATGAGAATTTGTATTTAGGCTAATTCAAGGGTGTAGAATTTATTTGTGGTGTCAAACTGCAGTAGTGCTATTCTAAAAAAAGTAACTAACTCTGTCACCGCCTCAGGTTTTACAATTTTTTGTGACCGATGGACTTATTTCGTTAATATTAAGAAAACTACTTCATAAAAAATATGAGAATCAATGGTATTACTTAGAAATGTTTCATAAGCACGCTGATGCTGACAGTTTATAAATGGAATAATTGGTTTAAGAGATATTTAATCTTAATGTTTGTCAAAATCGTTCCAGTAAAAAAGCTTTATAGGAGCAAAAACTATACATAGGAATGTAATAAATTTAAATCATTTTATTCATAAGTTCTCGGTGTGCAGACAGCATTTATTTTTTCATTTGACTCATTTTTTGAAGATTTATTTTAATTTTAAATTAAAAGTTTCTGCATTTCGAGAGATATTTTTTACAACTTTTATAAAAGTGTATTATTTTAAATTGTTGTCAATTTTTAAAACAGCGCAAAGAATAATATTTTCAGTAAATAAATAGATAGAAATCCTTAATTCATCTTTAAAAAGTAAAACTTAAACTTACACTATGTGCAAATCTACTTAAAAGATGAGAGAATATTTAAAAAAACTATGTTAAATTAATTTAAGATCTTAGTATTTTCAACTATAAAAACATAGTCTTCGTCTGAGAAATATCAGAAATACTACTGTTATTAACGTCTAATTTTCAAAATTCACGTCGATGATGACGAAAGGAGTAAAAGTGGAAGGCAATTTTTTAGATCCGGAAAACATTGGGAAAATAAAACATGTATATAGGGAAGTGGAATATTACTTGTTTTATGATTCTTTAAGCAAACTGAGCCAAATTCTGGGTATATTGTAGAATGAAACGTCATTACAAACGGTATTTTCTTTAATAATAATTTCTATTGATTCGCGGATAATTAAATCATGAGAATTCTTTGAGGAATATATAATTTTTGCGTCTTCGAAATTAATATTGTATATTCTGCTTCTGGTTAAGTCTTGACAGGGCTGTTGTAGGTCGGTTATATTTTAAATCTCTCAAACGTTCTTTAATACGAAATTTAAGTTTACGCGAAGTCATTCCTATGTATTCGAGATAAATATTTTCTGTTTTCAGTGGAATTATATATACTCCAGAAACTTCATTTTTCGTATTCTTTCAATATAATTCCACTGAAAATAGAAAATGAATGCTTAATGACGCTTAAGAATTCCACATTTACGATCTACTCTTAAACATCTATAGTAAAGCATGCGTAGTACATCACTATCGCCAAATAATACACAAATGCAGCAAAAAGTGCCGTCATTCAAGAAAATCGACAAAAATCGGCTATCTAATGATTCATAGATACTTACATTTAAATATAGTTTATAATAGCTCCATTGTTTTAACAGAAATCATTCGTTTATATTTTTTTCAAAATAGCACGTATTTTAATTAGATTTTCTTTCGGTTGTTATGAGAAAATGGCAACAAAAATATATAATTACTATTTTAGAACTATTTTTCCTTTACTTTCTACAATTAATGGAGTACTTCCGTTGCCAATATTAAGCAAATGGCTCTAAAAACTACAAAAAAATTTAAATTTCAAAAATAAATGGAGATACAGTTTTCAAACAAAATGCATTTAAAAGAATTTTTTTTCCAGTACGACAGTATAAAAATCGAAAATGTGCGATGCTTAGAAGTTTACCAAATTACTATAATTTGATCGTACTGCTTTGTTGTACGACTGGCTTCTATAAGGTAACGTTTTTTTTTTTTTTTTGGAATACACAAAATAAGCTGGGAGAAAGAAATAGAATACCGTACTGGGGGCTAAAAACAATCAATTTGCAGACAAAATGCTTAAAAATAGCTTTAAAATGATATAGAACCAGCTCTAGTTCAGAAACACTAGGAAAATATTATATATGAAAAAGGCTTATAAAATTAGATGCATTGTAAAATCATGCATTATATTTGCACAAACCTAATATTACTATTTGATTTTTTTTTTTCAAGGATAGGGTGCAAAGCCCAAACATTTCCCGAATCGTTTTCATATGTTTTACAATTTTATAGGAAAACTAGGGGGCCCAGCCGCCTATATATATATATATATATATATATATATATATATTTCAAAAAATACATCTGCTGCAAGTAATTTTCCGTGTAACTGCAAAGACCCCACTCTAAAAAAATACATAAACAATGATCATGGACATATAATCACTGGAAATCTTGATATTGTTCATGATTTTAAATTGAAACAACTAATGGGTTATGGTACTAAATATAGACTTCCATCTAAATTTAATGTTAAATCTATTATCAAACAGTTTACATATGATATTGATATTTTTATTTATAAAATTTCTATCTCTTATAATAAGCCTATTGAATATTTTAATCAATGGAAGATATTAGTAATTGAAAAATTAACTATGGCTTTAAAAAATAATATTGCTGATTTGGTTTCTATTAATACAAAGCATTATTTCCAACAAATTACTAAATTACAAAAAAACTACGTTATTACATATGTAGACAAATCTCCTAACAATTATGCTATTATATGTAAATCATATTATCACCAACTTCTTACAAATTCTATTTCTTCTAATAAGTCATTTCAAAAAACTAATGAAACTGTAATTGTTAATAATCGTAAAATTCGAAGTTATTATAAACTATTAAATATTTTATCTACTAATTTTAATTATCCATTTTTAGTTCTTATTCCCAAATTTCATAAAACTCCTGTTAAATTTAGGACTGTTACTATTGGTTGTAATACATATAATAATAAAGCCAATACACTTCTCTTAAAAATTCTTAATCAATTATATGTACTTACTACAAATAATGATAATACACATTGTATAAAAAATAGCTATCAACTTGTTAATATTTAAAAAAATCTTCATTGTGTTTATAATATAACGACATATGACTTCAAAGATCTTTTTAATAATATAGACCTATTAGATTTACATAAAATTATAAATGCATTATTTAAAAAATATTATAAAAAACTGGAATTACCATCTAATATAGATATTGCATATTTTAAATCTTTAACTAACTTCATTATCTATAATAATTATATATTGCAAGATAATACTTTATATTTACAGCATGTCGGTATACCACAAGGCGGTTGTACTTCCAGTTTACTCTCAGACTTATACTTATATCATTATGAACGTAATTTTACTAATAATAATCTACATTTATATCGTTATATTGATGACATCATTTTAATTGATACTGATCAATCTGCAATTACTCGATTTCCAGTTGATTATCCCACTAATTTGGAATTAACGGAAAACCTTTTATCTAACAATACAATTAACTTCTTAGATCTTAAAATTACAATAAAAGACAATAAAACAATCACAAATTTATATGACAAACGTAAAGAATTTAAATTCAAAGTTAATACATTTACAAATTTTAAATCTTGTCTACATCATTCTGTATTTCGGAATATAATACTTAATCATTTATATAGAATAAAATGTTTATGTTCTTCTCCTCTAATTAACAATAATATTAAAAAACTAATTTATGATGCATTAAATCATGGTTTTCCAAAAAAATTCATATATTCATTAATATACAATTAGTATTTTTCTTACATGATCTATTAAAACAAATTAACACATGCGTAAACAAAATTACAAAAAAATTATAAAATAAAAAAAAATATCTATAAAAAATTAAAAATTGTAAAATAATATAAAAAAAATATTATCGGTTGGTTGGGTGGGTAGATGTTAGATTACGGAGGAGGGTGGTGTTGTCTGGATAATACGCAATGGTTAATTATATTAAAAAAAAATGGGGGCTCTTGTATTATTACTATATTTTTGTTACGTATTTTATATGGATGTTGATTTGATATTTTATATGTAATTGGAGAATATCATTAATATTATAATTAGCCTAATTATTGATTAATCTAATTTACAATTATTTGTTATTAAATTTTAAATTTACTAAGGACAATATCATATTAACTACTAATAGTATGCCATTCTTATAGTGAATAATATACATATAAATATGTTTATATAAATATAGTTATACTGAATGCATTAAAATTGTGTAATTATTTTTATTATTATTACTCTATTCTTTTTAATATTTATTTTCGGTTTAATGTTTTTGAATGTCCCACATTCATACTTTATGGTTTTTTATGAATGTCTGAAAATAATCCACACTCTATATTTGTGCTTTTTAAGTAATGGGTATTTAAGTATCATTTAACCTTCTATTTACTTCCACATGTTTTTTTATTTCCTGTTCATTTTATAAATATCTGATTTATAATTCATTAAAAAATAATTTTTATATTTAATAATTATTTATATTAATTATTACTGAATTTATTTTGTTTTATAGCATATAGCTATATGCTATATATTATCAATGTTCTAGAATTATTTAAATTCTTAGTTTAGTTTAAATAAGTTAGCTAATAGAATATATTGTATGCTTTTAAATTTTATTTACAATAGTTTTTAAATACATTGTGTGGTTTATATTCGGTTTATAATTCTCTATGTATAAGGATATGTTTGGTTTTGCTGTTTATACAGTTATTTACATTCAAATGCTTACAATTATTTATACAGTTATTTAAATTCAATTGCTTACAAATATTTATCTTGCGTTAGTTGTTTAATAGAAGTAATACTAGATGGCAGCACTAAATTTGTCTCTTTAAGATAGCTCCTATTTTTAATTTTTCTAGCTCCATTTCAGTTATAATTTAATACACCAGGGGGTATTTTTAGCTAAATTTTGACGATATTGTTAAACTGTTATTAATTAATTTAATAGTGCATTTTAAATAATGTAATTAATATCTATTTATTTTATATTAGATTAAATGTGTTTAACATGGTATTTCAAATTTTATTTCAAATTGTATTAACTGCATCCTTTGGTATCATTTACTGTGATTTCTTAACTGTTTTATTCATCTTAATCTTTCTGATATACTGGCAGCCATGTGCGAGTGGATTTTTGTAAAATACTGAAATATTAATCGGTATGGTGTTTATTATTTATATTTTATATCCTATAAATATTTAAATACGTTTTATTGATTCTTCCATTTCATATTATTTGTTTCTATTCTGCTTTCATTTTTAATCAATTCACTTGATTTTATGGTTGTTTGGGCACAGGGGAAAATAACTTTTAGCTTTAGCTTATTTTTCCCACAGAAAACGACCATTTTGCTTATATCATTGAATTCTGTGCCCTTGATAACGTAATTCAATGTATAAGCTTTTCAATTTTTGTCGGTTTCCACTTTTTTCTTTTTCTTCCATAATAATTCTTATATTAATTTTTTTTTTTTTAATACTTACAGCTTTAATTCATAATAATTGACGGTGGATGGTTATGTTTAATTAATGGTTATATATATATATATATATATATATATTACCAGGTTACGGAAGATTGAATGATATTATCAGTACAACAAAGGCTATCTTCTGCAATCGCGTTGCCAAACTTTTTCATTTGAATGAGCATTTTTCGGTTGCCATGGCCTCATTCATGGCTGTCGTAATAAATGCGTCTGTTTTTGGACAGATAAGTACACTGTTAAAAATTTGCAGCATTCTGGCAGGTCATTTGACCGGTTTTTTTCGAAAACGGTTACACAACCGTAATTTAACACTATTCTGACCATATTATTGGCCATTTTATGGTCAGAATATAATTAAAGTATGGTTATGAAACCGTTTTTTCAAAAAACGGTCGAATGACCTTCCAGAATGCTGCAAAATTTTTAACAGTGTAAGATCAATTAAACATTTGAAAATTGGCTTATATAAAATGATTAGGTTAAAAATGACGCTTTCTTTCTGAGATTTATAACGAAGCTATGGACAACATTCTTCATTTAGTTTTGAGGTTCAAAAACTACGCCTGCTTGGGAATAGTTTTCAGATCCACGTATTGCAAAGTATTGTGTTTTGAAATTTTACGCTTAAATTTTATGTCTTGATCGAGTTTTAGACATTTCAAAACAGGTACAGCTTATTCATGAATTCTTTTCTTTATTTTAATACGCCATCATGAATATTTTCAAGTTAATTTAAAAATTTATATTGTTTGTATGATACAACTTGATTATCCTGTCGACCAAAATACTGTCGCCGAATTATAAGATTATATGCCAATAATGGATGATCATAAATGTAACATTCACTTGACGTTAAACACGATACACGTATTCGTTACGTTATCAAGTGATTTCGATTATAAAAAATTCGATAAAAAATATGTAAGTTTGTATAATTTGGCAAAATTGGTCCACGGGATAATGAAGTGGTACCTTTTGTATTAATTCATAGCTGCCAACATCTTACACATTTTTGTACCACAAAACTTTTATAGTAAATTTTACCTTTTTAAATCGCCGTAATCGGCCGATTAAATAAGACAAAAATTTCTATAAATTTTTTGTGGTGCAAAAAATTGTAACAGTTAGCAGCTATGATTAATTAATAAGAATATCCAAATTTTCTAATACATGGGATGAGACTCTATTTATAAATCATAGCTCACTTCTAAGACGAACACTGACATTTATTAAGACGAAGACAAAACAAAATACAGATAAAAGCTCTCTTTACAATCTATATTTAGCTTAAAAGCAACTAACTTTGGCTTCATTTACATAACGTCGTTGAATATTTCTAAGATTTTCGTACGTCATTTAAATCTTCTATCCTATTTCATCGAAAATATTCCGTTTCTTTTAACAAAAAACTGCGTCGTCGAACTCTGTCTCTTTCTATTTACTTTTTTTTGCATTTCCACTTCACACAGCTTCGTTACCTTTTTAATCTCGAAACGAAATACAGCATCGAGACATTCAGTCTGATTCAAGTGTTCTTACAAAATTCCCACATGCGGCCTTCCTGACATCTGGAGCTGCCGCAGCGACATGTGCTAAAAATAGAATCTGAAAAAGAAACAAAAACAAAAACCAGTAACTGTTCTTAGGGGAAAAAGAAAAAAAATAAATCATTACGTCAGAAAGATCACTCAGTCTATTTGAAGTGGCGTAACATCATATGGAAATTTCTTTAAAATTATTGACTTATAAAATTTTCATAACACACAAGAAGGAAAGATTTTTAAAAAATGTTTTTTTTACTTTCTTTCTTTCTTTCTTTCTTTCTTTCTTTTTTTTTTTTTTTTTTTTTTTTTTTTTTTTTTTTTTTTTTTTGGAAGTTTCAGTTTTCGTCAGGCCAAGGTTTCGTGTATTCAGCACAGGAGCTAGTATTTATCGGCCCTTCGGTTGATGAGATTTTCGCTACGTCGTAGGTGTCGTTAGACTTTACTTTGGTTACTTTATACGGACCTAAGAATTTAGATTTCAACTTTAAACCTGGTTCTTGCTGGGTTCTCTTAATTGCTACGGGGTCACCAAGCTTGTACTTCCGGGGTTTCTTACGTCGTAAATTACAGTGCTTGCGATTTTCTTCTTGAATTTCCAGAATATTCTTCTTGGCTTCTTTATGGATCTCTTCTCTGTCTTTCATGAATTGTTCTTTGACTGCCCTATTTAAGAGGTCAATAATTTGTGCATCTTTCTGTTTCATTTTTGTAACAAATAATATTTCAAACGGTGTTTTCTTAATGCTTCGTTGGTAATTTGAATTAATGTCTTGTTGAACTTTCGAAACATGTTTAAACCATTTGGTCGGTTCGTCTTTAGACATTTAAGAGATTACAGAAATTATGGTGGAATTAAGTCGCTCTACGTGAACATTGGCACGGAGAAGACCAGTTGTAACTGTCTCGTGCTTTATATTTTCATCTTGACAATAATCAGCAAATTCTTTGCTTGTGAAGGCAAGACCTTTATCGCTAATGATGGTGGAAGGATTGCCAAAAGTGTAACTTTGTTGTCGGAGTTTTGATATAACTTCGGTACCAGAAGTGGTTTTACAGGGATACAACCAAACGAATTTAGTAAATACATCTATTAAAGACAAAATATGTTTGTAATTTTTGTTAGTTGCTTCAAGATGGCCTAAATGATCAATGTGGTAGGTTTGGAGAGGAGTCTCTTCTTTAGGTAAGAGGTGTAATTCACCTTCTTGTTTTCCTTGTTTGCGATTATACAAAAGACATGTTACACAATTTGCTATAATTTTATCAATTTTATTTGACATATTAGGGAGGAAAAATTCTTCATTAAGGAGTTCTTCACAGCGTTTACGGCCAAAATGTCATTTGTCATGAACGTGTTTAATGACATTTAGCTGCATTTCATCCGGCACAACTATACCAGATCGATACCTTTATTATTTTTATAGAGAACCTTATTTTTAAGGAAATAGTTATCATATGGCTTTGTTTTCAAAATTTCTTTGATGGCCTGTGTATGTTCGTCAGTGTTCTGTGATTGTAAGATTTTGGAAGTAAAACTATCTTGAATGGTCATACATATTGGATTTCTACTTAAAGCGTCGACATGGCGCATGCGTGTACCTTGTTTGTGTTCGATTGTATAGTTATAGTCAGCTAACATTAAAGCCCATCGAGCAATCTTGGTGCAAAGATCTTTTTTATTCCTAGTAAGAGCGAATGCGTTGCAATCTGTGACTATATTGAAAGGAATGCCTAGAATGTAAACGCGAAATTTTTTAAGGGCTTCTATGACAGCTAAAACTTCTAATTCATAACTAGAATATTTACGTTCGGCATCTGTGGTTTTTTGCTCATAAACTAAACAAGAAATTGATTGTCAATAGAAGACTTTTGAAGAAGGACTGCTCCGTAACCGACAATAGATGCATCACAGTGAACTTCTGTTTCGTTACTAGGGTTATAAATGCTTAAAACAGGACCTGAAGAAAGGATGTGTTTCAGCTGATTAAATGCATTTCGTTGCTGGTCACCAAAGTGAAATTTAGTGTCCTTTCTAAGGCGATCTGTTAAAAGCTTAGCTATTAAAGAGTAATCTTGAATGAATTTACGAAAATATGAAGTTAGTCCTACAAAGGAATGTACATCTTTTATACTTTTAGGTTCTGGGAAATTAAGGACAGCTTTATTTTTTAAGGGAGATTGGTGCCGTTGACCATTTTTAATGTGGTAACCCAAAAAATCAATTTCTCTCTGTAAAAAGTGGCATATTTTAAGATTCAGTTCTAAACCATATTCGGATGCAGTTGTAAGGACGCGCTGTAATTTCTGGAGTCCTTCGACTTATTTTTCAGCTGGTATTATGAAGTCATCCATATAGACAATAAGTACTTTTTCATTAATGAGGTCTCGAAAAACGTTATAAATATATCTTTGAAACACTAAGGGTGCATCGCTAAGGTCATAATTCATATATAAGAATTAAAATTGACCAGAATGTGTTACGAAAGAAGTATATTTTCTATTATTTTCTTCTACTTCGACAGGAAAAAATGCATTTTTAAGGTCAAGAGTAGTAAATACTTTTGCAGAATGCAACTGATCAATAACGTTATCAATTACTGGGAGGAGAAAACGTTGTTTATTTGTTTTACAATTTAACTTCCTATAGTCAACACACAATCTATATGAACCATCTTTCTTTTTTACTAGGACATTAGGTGATGAAAAATTACTAGTGCTTTTACGATTAATTCCCTTTTCGAGCCACTCAGAAATCTGTTTTTCGACGAAGTTTTTCTCTATTGGAGCCAAGCGTCTGGGAGGACAAGTGACGGGTGTTTCGTTTTCCAGATGAATTGATAATTTAATATCAGTTGTCTTTATTTTTCTGGGAGAATAATTTTGAATAAGTTCTGAAATTTTTGAACGTATTGTTTCATCGGTAATATGAGGTAAATCAAGATTAAGATCGTCTAACACATGAGCAACATTAATCAAAAAATTACTGGGCGTATTGTCATTTTCCGTGATTTTTACATTGAAATATTATTTCCAGAAATTGTTAAAATACTTTGTTGTATAACATCTATACCAATAATAAGATCAAAAGATATGGAATAATCCAGGCCTACATAAACATTAGTTGTATAATTAAAATCATCTATCATAATGTCCGTAGTGAAAAAACCCAGGGGTTTGATTATAGTATTTCCTAATCCAGTTAATGTGATAGTTGAATGTTCAAGGTTCGAGATTGTAGGGAGTTTGCGATAAATACTTTCCTTTAGCAAACTTCTTTCACTATCAGTATCTACCAATGATGTAACATTTACAGACGAAATAATGACTTGTTTGGTTATGAAAGTATTCGATGTGACCGTGGAAACACTGGAGGGTTCAGGCTTAGCTCTAGGCCGCCTTGGTTGATCACATTGAGCCGATTTATGGCCAAAATTCGAACAATTGAAACAACGAGGGCCTTTGCATTTATGTCTGCATTGCCTACTTTTATGATTTGACAAACCACAATTAATTCAAAAAAGGTCAGATTTTGGTCGAAAGGATTTGTCTTTCACTGGCATTTCAGGTTTGACTTTACGAAATTTACTATTCTCAAAGTCATGTCGAATTTTGTCATAAATTTTGAGCTTTTGCTTGAATTCTACAATGGATTGGCATCCATATAACATTGATTTTCTGAAAACAGGGTCGGGTAGACCATTTATGATATATTGCATTAATGCGGAATCCTCGATGTTACCAAGCGAGGATAACTGTTCCATGATAAGAAAATATTCTTCTATCGATTCATTTTCTTTCAATTTTCGTTTATTTAATATATCATGTAACTCGGCAGAATTATAAGTGGTGCTGAATTCTGAAATTAAGAGTTGTTTAAGTTTGTCATATGAATTGATATGAAATTCTGTCTGTACTAACAACTGTGCTTTTCCTCGTAAGGATCTTTTACAAAATATGAATTTATGAAAGTCAGATAAGTTAAACATATTAGTGGCATCGTCAAAATTATTGATCCAGACATTTATATCACTAAAAGAACTTCCGTCAAAATGAGATACAACACTTTCAACATCAATGAAATTAATAGACGATGACACAAAACTTTGAACTGGAAGTTGCTTCTGTTTGTCAAAATTTGATAATTCAGTGTTATTACTTGAAGTCATATTATTTGAAGGCAATTCGGGTTCCGAGTCAGTGTCACTTTCATTTTGTATAATATTAGTTTGTAGTGAGCTCAAGTCTGAAAGGTATGTAACTAATCGGGTTGCAAGATCATTTAGAGATCCTTCGTTAGCAATACAAAATAGATTGCACACCGTAATCAGATCACTTAATGAAAAATCAGTTTGAACTTTAGTTATTTTATTTTTGAACTCGGTGTTGTCGGTTTGAAAACCGAAACCAGTAAAATCACGTATTCTCTTTCTATTAGATCGATCACCTTCAGCATCAAATAGGAATTTATGTAGTAATTTAATTTTATTTGTTCGTTCGTTTTTAAATGCAAGTTCCAGTTCAGGTATTTCAACTAACTTCATAATAAAATAATAACAATGAACTCACCGTTAGAATAATATCCGGCTTGAATCTGTATGATGAATAATTCTAATTAATAACATTGGTGGGTTAAATGGCACTTCTGAACACCACTTTATGAGATGAGACTTTATTTATAAATCATAGCTCACTTCTAAGACGAACACTGACATTTATTAAGAAGAAGACAAAACAAAAATACAGATAAAAGCTCTCTTTGCAATCTATATTTAGCTTAAAAGCAACAAACTTTGGCTTCATTTACATAACGTCGTTGAATATTTCTAAGATTTTCGTACGTCATTTAAATCTTCTATCTTATTTCATCGAAAATATTCTGTTTCTTTTAACAAAAAACTGCGCCGTCGAACTCTGTCTCGTTCTATTTACTTGTTTTGCATTTCCACTTCACACAGCTTCGTTACCTTTTTAATCTCGAAACCGAATACAGCATCGGAGACATTCAGTCTGATTCAAGTGTTCTTACGAAATTCCCGTATTTATTGAGTAGTTATTCATACTAAATAAATCGAAAGTATTTTGTGCATACATTTACATGTATTTATGTTGCATCAAGTGATTTAATACATAAACAAATTTGCTTGCAACAATAATTTTATACAATGGTACGTTAGATAAAAAGTCTCCGGAAAAAAAATTCGTTTTAAATGTATCATTTTAATATATGACGTAATTTTCCCTATTAAATGCATGTCTCATGTTATAATTTACTTATTTTAATTTTTTTTCTTTTTTAAGATTCATGGGTAGATATATTATTTAACTTAAAAGTATTTGGAAATATTGTTTCAGCTTTTTAAATAGGACCTAATATTCACCATTAGAAGTTTTTCACGTGTAATAATTTAATTATTTTAGGGTCTTTAATCTTACGATATTTAATTTTTGGGCCTTTTGAAATGATTATTATTTTAAAGTTTTCGTAAATTTTTTAAGCATTAACTAAGATTTTGACGTAACTTTCCTTATTTTCTGCTTTTAACATGTGATTATTAAATTTTTATTTTGAAATTTTCTTTCTGTTTTTATGATTATTGATGTCATTTTCTCTTAATCTCAATATTGTTTCACTATCAATTGAAACAAAAGATATAATTTCAATTATCAATCTGAAATTGACGAAAAAGAAGAAATGTAATAATCCCTATAGTTTTTCCCTCTTCTCCCTTTAAAAATATATTGAGTTTTTTTTTTTTTTTTTTTTTTTTTTTTTTTTTTGCCATTAGAGATTTTCACGACAGAAATGTAATTAAAATTAGAAAAAAATAATATTTCGAATTCAGATTTTTAAATTCTGATGCTATTTTTGAAACCTGCTGATTAATAGAGATTTTGGTGTTAATTTCACCGTATAATATTCCATATTTTAGGAGAAATAGCCGTGAAACTGAATCAGTCGTTTAATCAGTCGTTTCATAAAATCGTTTCAGAAATTCGTTTCCTAAATTCGTTTCATTAGGATTATATATATATATATATATATATATTTGAAATCTGTTGATTAATACGGATTTTTGGTGTTAATTTCACCATATAATATTCCATATTTTAGGAAAAATAGCCGTGAAACTGAATCAGTCGTTTCATAAAATCGTTTCCTAAATTCGTTTCATTAGGATTATATATATATATATAAATATTTCAATCCTGCTGATTAATACGGATTTTTGGTGTTAATTTAACCGTATAATATTCTATATTTTAGGAGAAATAGCCGTGAAACTGAATCAGTCGTTTAATCAGTAGTTTCATAAAATCGTTTCATTAGGATTATATATATATATATATATATATATATATATATATATAGGGTAGATAGATATAGGTCATTTTACATAATGTACTTACAGAAAGTGACTATATGGGTCAATATCTGAAAATCGGACAATTTGCGACCACTACCAATAATATTTTATTAATTATACTAAAAGCAAAAACTGAAAAATGTAGTATATTTTAACATTTGTTATAACAATTACCAATGATAAATGGACATACATTGATGTATAAATAATTAATTTTAAGCTTTAAACAAACGAACTCATCATTTCAGTCCCTGTCCCCAGGTACAAATATCTAATATTAAATATATGCTGTAAATATTTCTATAAATATTATTAACTTTTGCTATCATATGTTTATACCTATATATATACAGTATGGGGAAATATATTTCTTCTTTATTACTACAGATTGTATAGTAAAATATTGTAGTAAATATATTTGTCAATGAGATTGACCATCATCTCAGTCACTCTAAACACGCATTTAGTTTAACAGATACTAGGCGGCCCTGGCAGAATTATTTCCATGACAACAGAAACTAAACTTAAACTATCCACCATGGATGAAGGTAAGTTGTTATTCTCTTTATTTCATACTTAGAAATATTTAGTTTTTGTTCTGAATAGGGATGAGTATTTTTTTATAGCATCATTCATGTCCCCATGTTTAACTTTTTATTTATAACAAAAAGCTTATTGCAACTTTATTTATGTAACATACAAATGTCACATGGCATATTTCAATATTTACATGTGTGCAAAATGTTTCAAAAAATGACTGTGCAGCTGTTAAGACAAAATCATCGCCTCAGTCACCATCATCTCAGTCCCAAAATTAGACACATATTGTGATGTTAACAGACACTTTCTTCCATAAAAGTTTATCCTACGCATAAAATACACATCTTTGCTCTAAAACACTACAACATTTAACTGACAAAACATGTATCATAGTATATAATTGTATGTGGTAGATGGTATATTAATTTAAAAATTTAAAAAAATTGGAATGAAATTGTCTGGTTTTCAGATATTGAGCTATATGCACTATATTGATAATATCTATTTTTAGGAAGTAGATCATGTGTGACAAATCTGTCCGCATGAATACTCTGTTTGCTATAAACTATTTTAAATTAAATACTGATTCAGTATTAGGACACTTGCAAAAATGTACTATCAAGGAAGGCCGCTATCAGCACAGACTCGATATAATTTTAGAAAAAAATACTTGAGATAAGCCTCATGAAGATATAAATAATTATAAAACGAAATTTGTTGGAATATCGTTATTGCCTTAATTAAAAAATATACTAATTTTTCTTTCTTCTATCTTTACAAGAAGAAAGTATTGGATTCATGAAAATTTTTGAATTCCGGTTTTCGACGGATTTACACGTTTTAGGGGTCAGAGATTCCAAAAAACATGTTTTTACAAAATGTCTGTCTGTGACTCTGTGAGTCTGTGTGTCTGTGTGTATGTGACACAAATTTTGTGGGCGATCTATCTCAAGAACTAATGCACGGAATTTAATAAAAATTTATATTCAGTGAGTCCCTAATACAATTTGATGCTGATTAGTTTTTGGTGTAAATCACTCAACAGGTGGCGCTGCTATGCTGCATTTTTCTCGATATTCGCAATAGCTCTATCTCACGAACTAATGCACTGATTTTGTTCAAACTTCAGATTTAGTTAGTCCTTGATATGAATTGATGCTGATTACGTTTTGGTGTAAATCGCGTAACAGGTGGCGCTGTTATGATGAATTTTGCAGGATTTACACGATTTCCCTAATAGCTCTATCTTAAGAACTAACGCACGGATTTTCATCAAACTTCCGATTCAGTTAGTCCTTGATATGACTTGCTACTGATTATGTGTTGGTGTAAATCGCCCAGCAGGTGGCGCTTCTGTGCTGCCTTTTTCACGATTGCCTCAATAGCTCTATCTATAGAACTAATGGACGAATTTTCATCTAATTTCAGATTTAGTTGTATGTTGACACAAGTTGTTGTTAATTAGGTTTTGGTGTTAATCACCCAATAGGTGGCGCTGCTATGCAGGAATTTTCACGATTTTCGCTATAGCTCTATCTCAAAAACTAATGCACGGATTTTCTCCAAACTACAGATTCAGTCAGACGCTGACATAAATTGTTGCTGATTAGGATTTGGTATAAATCATATAATAGATGGTGCTGCTAGGCAGCATTTTGCTGGATTTAGACGATTTCAGCGATAGTCATATCTCAAGAACTAATGCACGGAATTTCATATCTTTAGAATCCTCATGAGATGCATAGATTGCCATTTAATTTTGGCAGTGTGATAGCGAATTTTGAAGTATTAACATGCATGAGATAGAAGAAAGTTTTGGGATTGGTACATCCGACTAGTTAATTATGTGTCGAAATTTTGCTGCGTTTGCAACATAATTATAAAATTTGGGTACATAACCTTTAAACTTTCAAAAATTCAATTTTTGTTTTTTTAATTTATTCTGAATTTTTAAACGTGTCTAAAAAAAATATACAATAAACCGCATTCAAAATTCTGATTTATTTCTTGATTTACAATTCTTTATAATGGATGATATTTGGATATTGAAACTTTAAGATTCGTTTTATCAGATTAGTAAATTTCGCGAGATTTGTTATTTTCAAAATATGTAACTTAAAGTTTTTGAAATGTAACCACATATGTGTTTCTCCATAGTTTATATGCTAAAACCACGTTAATTGGCATAGTTTTTTTATAACATGAAAAATAATATATTTTTTTTTAAATTTCGGAATTTTTGAAAATGTGTGTTAAAATAATTTTTAAATATCATTTTTACTTTCTTCTATCTTTACAAGAAGAAAGTATTGGATTCATGAAAATTTTCGACTTCCGGTTTTCGACGGATTTATACGTTTTAGAATGTTCTGAACACGATTTGATGGTTTTTAGAAAATGTCTGTCTGTCACTCTGTCCGTCACTCTGTCACTCTGTGAGTCTGTATGTGACAAAATTTTTGTGGGCGCTCTATCTCAAGAACTAATGCACGGAGATTCACAAATATTTAGATTCAATTAGACCTTGATATGAACTGGTCCTGATTAGTTTTTGGTGAAAATCGCCTAACAGGTGGAGCAGCTATGCGGCCTTTTTCACGATTTCTGCAATAGCTATATCCGAAGAACTACCGCGCAGATTTTCAGAAAACTGCAGATTTATTTAGTCCATGATATAGTTTGTAGCTGATTACGTTTTGATGAAGATCGCCCAACAGATTTCGCTGTGCTGCATTATTCATGATTATCTCAATAGCTCTAACTCAAGAAAATAATGCACGAATTTTCATCAAACTTCAGATTTAGTTACTTCCTGGTACAAATTGGTCCTAATTAGTTTATTCTGTAAATCGCCCAACAGGTGGCGCTGCTATGCAGAACTTTTTACAATTTCTGCAATAGCTCTATCTAAAAATCTAATGCACGGATTTTCATCAAATTGCAGATTTTGTTAGAAGTTTAAAAAGTTGTTGATAATTAGATTTTGCTGTAAATCCAAGTACCGGCGGTGCTCACATGCTGCATTTTTCAGAAAGTATTAATATGCATGAGATAGAAGAATGTTTTGGGATTGCCACATCCGACTAGTTTCGATATATTTTGGTTTTAAATTAGAGATAAGTTTGATAAAATTCTATTTTGGGTAAAAATAGTTATCTATATGCATAATTTCCAGTTTTACCATGCGCGCAGGACTTAATGATTTTTTTTTCACGTAATAGTGTAATGAATTTTAAAAATTAAAATTAAATGTTACATTTGTATGTGCAATATTTATTTTCTGTGTAATATACTGTAGAATATATACTTTAGGCAGGAAGAAAATGGAAAAATCTTCATTGCATATTATTTTGAGCTTTCGTACGTTGAAAATGTTGATATTTTTTATTCTTTTCGACAAAAGTTCTGTGCCACCTTAAGGGATTTTGAAAACTCCTAAGTAAAAAACATGTTTTGTTTAAACGTATTTCACTTAAACATATTTAAAACGAAAATTTCAAAACGTAAAAAAGAAAATCGGATTTCGAAAAGGAAAACATTTTTGGAACCATGTTTTCTCACTACAAATACTTTCTTAAGGATGATAACTTACAAATTAATAAATGTAAATACACAGGCTGGAATTTCTTAAAAGTTGATGGAAATATTTGGATAGTTTCCGCTTACCAATACTTTTGCACGTTCCGCTCTTGTAGGCTTCCAAGCAGGGTATCTTGAGTAATCTCTCGGTACCTGAGGGGGATTTTGGTAATGTTCTCTCGAGGCGTAATGCTGAGTGACTGTCTGGGATGTATGTAGCATTCCGCTTGGAGAAGCGATGGTTCCGCTCTGTTCGTTTTGCAGTCCTCTAAGCAAGGTATAGTCGTGGGAAAAAAAAGTAAACACCCCTAGTGTCTCCTCAACAAATTATCGTAGAAGAAAGTTACTGGTACCGAACGAATAGAAATAAAGTCAACTTTTAAATGATGTACATAAAATTTGCTTAGGGGCCATCTACATATTAAAACGAAACCAATCTTCATTTTTTTCAATGACAATACCCAATTTAACAAGATATTTCAAATCTTCCGTTCAAACTATGCCCAGACACCAAATTTCAAGTCATTTGAATGATAAGTTTTTGAATTATAAACATTCAAAGTTTAGTGCTTCTAATGTTAATGATATTGTCTCAATGACATTAAGTCTAAATGAAATTTTCATATTTTTATTAATATCTCTTCAAATTGTACTCCTCATGTGCTAATTTTTTATGTAGCAATAATACTAAAATACACAAACATAAATACGTTCAATTTGCAATTTTTATAATATTATGATATGAATTATGAAATTAATATTCGAAAAAATTATGAATTGCAATCTAGAAATTTTTGATGGATTTAGATTTATTAAGTCCTGCTTTATGGAAATAGAAAATTTCACATCTTTCTTCCAAGTGGTTTTCAAATTATGCTTTAAAAACGGCAAAATGATGGTTTAAGGGGCCGCCTGTGATAGAAGTCACCAGATATTTTGAAATTTTTTATGCTATACTGTAATCTAGCACTCTTCAATGACTGCTTGAGTGGTACTCAAGATGCCTTGATCAATTGGCTCTCTCGTTCAACATTCGAGTACCGAACTTCAATTTGCATACAGCCACTAAAGTACACTCGTTTTGAAATAATTAACTTATCGGAAACTGGTCGTGCGAATTGCATAAAAATTTGTTTTTAGGCTAATTGAAGGGTGTAGAGTTCATTTATGCTGTCAGAATTATGTACTGCTATTGAAAAAACAAAGTTATGGTTCGTTTCAATATGTAGATAGCCCTCTAAGCAAATTTTATATGCATCATTTAAAAGTAGACTTTATTACCAATCGTGTGGTACCACTAACTTTCTCCTACGATAATGTTTTTCAGAGTTAGTAGGGGGTGTTTACTTTTTTTTCCACGACTGTACATCTCGTACATGGCACTTTTGGTCCCTGAGACGATGGTAACGCAATTTTCGTCGTGAAGTCAAAGCGTCGTATTCTAAGCGATGTACCTCTTGTGCCAGGCACTTTTGGTACCTGATACCTTGGTCGTGCACACTCTTGAGGAGCAACGCTAGCGACGCTGTTGAAGAAGTTCTTGTCGGTTTGACCATATCCATTACTTAGCGGTGTGAAATCTCGAGGCGTAATGCTTGATGATAGTCTGGGATGTAAGAAGCCTTCGGCTTGGGGGAGCGATGGTTCCGCCCTGTTCATTATAAAGTACTCTAAGAAGGGCACCTCTCGTACGTGGTACTTTTTTTGCCTGAGAGATGGACCTCGCCCTTTCGTGGTGCAACGCTAGAGATGCCTTGTGTAGAAGTAAAAGAACTGGTCGGTTTGACGTTATCCGTTGCTTAGCGGTGTGACCCCTGGTGGCTTCGGCTTGCTTTGCTGCGTCGTATTTGTTGTGACATAAACTCCCTGGTGTAGACGTTTCCTTGAATCTTGGACTCGGCAAAACATTTCGCGGATGGTACATTAACATACATCAGCAGAAACTAAACGAAATTATTTGTTGTGGTGGGCCTTCTGTCTCCCATACTCAGCTGTTTCACCTGACGTGTTGTTGTCTTAATGGTTGAGCGTCACTTGGTGCCCTTTCGGACGAGGGATCGCTACGCGATTTCCATTGAAGGACCGTATGGAGCCGCTCTACTCTGGATCGGGGAACTCTATAATTTTTACCTTTAGGAATTTACTGTCATTCCACATATCCGTTAATGCGTTTGGACTATTCTATTTATTTTAATTATTCATAATGTAGAATTAATTTGATTTGTTTTCTAATGAGAACACGCTATGCACTAGATGTATTTTTCGAATACCGCTTTTTTCTGAGAAAATCTTCTTTTTAGATTTTCCTACAAATTTTGTAGAAATCAGCAGATAATTTTTGTTGTTTCCTGTTATGTTATGTATTTATTGTATATTGAATTATACACAACTTCAATTTTTTCATAGTCGAATAAGGAAAAAATGTACTTTTCAATGCAATTTGTTTGAAAACTGTGCCGCTATTTGTTTGAAAACTGTATCGCAATTTACTCAATTTTATTTTTTAAGTACTTTTCAAGCAGGAATATTTTAAATATCTATATCTATGGCGTATAGATGATTACGAAAGATAAACCCGTTTGTACAAATATTTATATAAGTTCAACATTTGTTTTCAGCTTCTATTCCATAACGAAATTAAAATACTCATCAATCGCTAAATAAAACAACAAAATATAAATAAATCATGAATTTAAGACATGTAATTGAACCCTACGAGCTTAACACTAAAACGTCCGTTGGTGTCATTTGGTCACCAAACCGAATTTAGCGTTATCTCTCTATCACATTTTTTCACCTATATTCTTCAAATTCAGTAACTTTCAATCACTTCACGTAAGAAACTAACAGTTGAAATTTTTATTGTGTGATTCTATTTTTTTTTTTTTTTTTTTAAGTTATAGCTAAATTCACCTAGAATGTCCGCTGATGTTATTTCGACAATAAGCAGAACATTAACAAAATAGTTTACTTGTGTCTTTTTTTCCATTTCATGTGACCTTGAATTCATTCTCTTACAGTTACGGAATGACAATTATACTTCGCACCCCTAATAAAGGGCGGAAATTGTTTATCCATTTCAGGTATCTAAATGTCTCCAGTCACTTTCTTTGTCCTTATTACAATATTTGAAAGCATTTTATTCCTGAGAGACATTTTATATTTTCAGAAATTAATTTTTTCGGAATTATGTACCACTAAAAAGGTCTCATTCCCTAAGAAATTGGAAATCTATTGAGACAATTATCCAAAAATGAATCGGATGCTTGTGACCTTTTGGACTTATTTTATTACTTCGGACTTACTAGGGAACGTTCCCATGTGCAAGTTGTGGATTTGGACGAGAGCGGTATCAAAAGAAAGGTCTCGTCATGTACATTAAAAAGTCCAGTGGAACTACCCGTCCGAATCCAACCGTTTCCGAGATATCCTCACTTGAAGTGTGAATAAGTAAATAAATAAATTGGCAGGCAGGCATATAAATTGTTCGCAAGTTAAAAGTTTCTTTGCATTGTTTTAATCCTCTACCAATACCTTTTCCCGAGCTACGAGCAAAATCCTTTACACCCACACATTGCCGGTTATTTCCCCTCTTTTAGACAGGCACTTCGCATTCCACAAAGTTTTCGCATACGGCTGCATTCGGAGAGTTTTTCCATCTGTTTTTGCTATTTCCAACCCCTTGTTTTATGCAAATTTTTCGGCAATGTGTGGGTGTAAAGGATTTTGCTCGTAGCTCGGGAAAAGGTATTGGTAGAGGATTAAAGCAATGCAAAGAAACTTTTAACTTGCGAGCAATTTATATGCCTGCCTGCCAATTTATTTATTTACTTATTCACACTTGAAGTTAGGATATCTCGAAAACGGTTGGATTCGGACGGTAGTTCCATTGGACTTTTTAATGTACATGACGAGACCTCTCTTTTGATACCACTCTCGTCCAAATCCACAACTTGCACTTGGGAACGTTCCCTAGTTAGTGACTTATTTCTTTATTTGGGGAAAAATGAATCTCTACCGAATGGTAAACGATAGCGGAATTCGTAGTTCTAAAATTAATGGAACCATGTAAAAATATAGGTCATAAAGCAGTAGTTGATATTTTTTTTTTTTTAGTTCACTGGAACTAGCAAAAGATTTGATAAAATGTTAAACAAGTGTGGTAGAAACTGTGAATCGTGCTCAAAGAGAAATTCCAGATCTCCTGAAAAATAAAAAAGATAGTATATATTCCACGAATATATAAAAACACGAAACTACCGGTACCATACTTACTATATCAAGGGGAAAAAAAAACTAAAGAAAATCCTTATACTGAACACACTTCACTCAAACGTTACAACTGCAAGTAAGGAAAAGAAAACACCAGAAACTGTAACATTCTACAACAAAAGCAAATAGCATTGGGCAAAAAACAAATGGACATTTTGAATCAAATGGCTAGAAAATATTCTCTAAATCCGCATCAAGCAGATGGCCTGTGGATACATTTTACAACATTGTAGACATTACAGTTATAAATGGTTGGCTTATTTACAAATTTATGTCAGGTTGTCAAGCCATTGATACACAAAAGAATTAGCACATTCGGAGTATAAATTCAGGAGAAATTAACAAAAAAATAAAATTAATAAAATTATAAAAATTGCAAATTCAAGGTATTTATGTTTGGGTATTTTAGTTTTATTGCTACATAAAAAATTAGCACACGAGGAGAACAATTTCAAGAGATATTAATAAAAATATGAAAATATAATTAACATTAGAAGCACTAAATTTTGAATGTTTATAATTCAAAAACTTATCATTCAAATTACTTGAAATTTGGTATCAAGGCATAGTTTGAACCGAAGATTTGAAATATCTTGTTAAAATTGGTATTGGAATTGAAAAAATGAATTTTGGGTTCGTTTTAATATGTAGATGGCCCCCTAAGCAAATTTTATATACATCATTTAAATGTAGACTTTATTTCCAATCGTTCGGTACCAGTAACTTTCTTCTACGATAATTTGTTGAGGAGACAGTAGGGGGTGTTTACTTTTTATTCCCACGACTGTACCTGCATGTTTGTGGTATGGTTGTGGTTCATAATTAATGTAGGTAATAATACATAATGTTTTTGAACACGAATTTATTAATACTTTTGATAATAAAAAATGTTTTTGAATAGCAAAGGAGTCTGTAATATGTTTACGTCTATCCGTTGTATGTCATTTAATAAACAAAAATTCAATCGGATATTTTTTGGGAAAGATAAAAAAAGTTCAACACTTACATGTAACCTTAGCATCCTCAAATTTCGAACTATTCTCGCTTCATGAAGATTATGATAGAACATGTAAACTAAATTTTATAAAGACTGCTTCGATTCATCGAATTTTCATATGGCATTCAATTACGATGTATATGTTGCTAAACTAAGTTTTTTAGTTTATGAAATAAAATAGCAGTTACATTCCGCCTTTTCTTCACTACTGAGTAGCAAAAATACTTGAAAATTACTAAAATGTTGCATGTTTTGGGTATTTCAAATCAGTCACACATTAACTGTTGTTAATTAGAACAAATTACTGAGGCATACTACAATGCTTTTTGAATCAGTTGTCATTAAATGAGAGTTTAACTTAATGTGCTAAGTTCAAAACAAGACTAAAAAACTCGTTTATTCCATAAAAGTATAATTCCCAATGTAATACTTTTTCCATTGACATTTAAATGCAGTTAATAGGATAAAAGATCATATCATTATCAATTTTTCTATCGGTAATTCTTATTATTTACAATTTCACTGGAAACTATTGTTGCTCGCTCTCTTTGTTCTCATAACCCATGCTTTCGAAACTAAACAACGAATTGCATTTAAAAGTTTCAGAAATTCTATTGTCTTTTTTAATTCTGTTGGTGGATTACCGATAACAATAAATTGACTTCAATAAGAAAACTAGATACAATAAATTAAATGTCCCTAAACCCCATATCTGAAAAAAAAAAAACTCAATGCTATTGATGGAAATTCTGGAGTCTGCGATAACGAATTTACTGTTCTTTGAACGACATCCAGTTTAGTTGTTTCTGCCTAACTAATTCAGATTTTTCTTTTACAGAATAAGTTCTTTCCTTATCTGTTGCACATAATAATAATTGGGTTAAGAAGATGGATACAAAATAAAGAAAATGAAAAATTTAAGAGCAGCACTTAGGATTGATTAATTAACTTTTAGAAGATAAAAATAATGTCACTAAGGAATAAATGCTAAGCAAAAAATGCCTGACATGGATAGAATGGTATTGGTAAAGAGTTTCTCTTTTTCGTTTGCTTTTTATTGGTTTCTTGTTTTATTGTTTGTTCATATAATTTTTGATTATTCGATTATTTTACTTTGATTGTTTTTCCAATGTCTACCGAATTCACTCGAAATTAATTTTTAACAAAACTAGTTATTTTTATTTCAATTGTTGCAAATTTTAAACCTTGTGTTACATTATTTCATAGTAAATGTAAAGTGAGAAATATCTTGCATTATAAATTGTTTGTGTAGTCAAAAGTTACACTGCTTTTTTCTCTCAATCTTTTTCTGAGTAACATTTATATTTTAAAGTTTCCAGTATAAATAATTTTTTAGAAGAACTCATCTTTTAAAAAGTCCAGTTACAATTATCTAAAAAAGGAAATGAAGATATTTTCCTTAGACATTAACTGTCTTTGAATTCTAAAAATACAAATTATGACTTCATAACACTTTTTACAAAAATATATTTGAAGACCTATCATTTATAAAATGTTTAACTGTTTTAAAAATTTCCATGATATCATATTAAAAATATTAATAATACTGAAATAAGAATCCCGTAATTTATAATGTCTTATGAGCTAAGGGTATTTAGTAGTAATTAAATTAAATCATGTCTGATACACATAAAACAATATTAACCAGTATTTATGCCTGAAAATTACGGAAATGATATGCTATATCATAAAATCTTCTTTCATAAATAATCATTTTTTTTTTCATTTGTCCTTTTGATATTTATGAGATATATTCTACTTCACAATGCAGGAGAAAATGTTCACCTGTAATTTAAATGATTTATTTTTTAAGGTTCTCTAGTTTATGTTTAAAAATTTACTTCCTGTTACTAACAGTTAACATTTATATTTTGTTCACGTACCATAACACACATTTTATATTCATGCCTGGGATGTTTCTTATTTATGCTGAAAAGATTACTAATGTGTAATAGGGTTTTTTTTTTTTTTTTTTTTTTTTTTTTTTTTTTTTTTTTTTTGTACTTGAAAGTACAGACATAAATGGAGATAAAAAAATTGTCAGCATCTTTATTGTCTAAAAATGATTTAGACTCCAAACAATTAGTTCAGTATCACCAGCAAAAGCCGTGCTTTGTTTGGATTCACTTAGTACTATTTAATAAGATAACTAATTGAAAGTAACAGTATTTTTCTTATATTGTTTTTGCATCTTTAATAAGCAGAAACGTTATTTTATGTTTTGGCGCATTTGAATTTGAATTTTAGAAATGTATATTCAGCCAAATATCTAAGAATTTTCTCGGATTTTTAAATTTTCAACTAAAAGATCTTTTAAAGATGTTTTTACATTTTATTAATTACAACAATTAATTTTATGTGTTTACAATTCTTTTGTTGCCACTTTACAAAAAAATAAGCTAATTCTTTTAAAATGCGTAAGTATCGTCTGCGTAAATGATTTGACATAAAAAGAATAAACTATGTACTTGAATTCTTAGCACTGAAAAATACTTTTATAATTGAATGTAAATAATTGAATTTTCACAAATTTTAATTCTTTAAAAATATGCTGTAATTTTCATAAAAAAGGATATTTTAAAATTTCATAAAAGAAATCGTGAAACTCTTATATGATTGAAAGGAATGAGTGCCAAAATATGCGCCATTTTCAACCAATCTTAATAAAATATTCCATTAAAATGTATATTTTCCTCTCAAAAAACATACATTTTTAATACAAGAAAGTTTAATGTTCTTTTGCGGCTTGAAGTAAAATTCTGCAGTTATTTGTAATATTTAAAATATTTCGTCTTCGCAAAATGCAGATATATAGGCTCCTTTCTTAATTTAATTTTTTTTTTTTTTTTTTTTTTTTTTTTTTTTTTTTTTAAGAGAAATTTTGATGCAACGATAATATTTCATTTACTTAATCATTCATTATTTTATTTATTTTTACTGACTCAGTGATTTTTATTTACTGCAAGAAATACGTAGGTTTCTTTATCGTTTACAAAAGTAAATCCGTATAATGGAAAAATATATTCAACAAAATAATATATATATTTTTTTGTTAAATCATTCTATAAGAAAATAATATTGTCTGAATCTACAGATCATATTTCATTTCTTTCAAGTCCAAAAATATTTCTTTCCTTAATTAAATTAAAAAAACATTTTTTGAGATATTTTGGTGGAGTATGAAAATATATTTTATTTATTTAAAAAATCATGATTCTACCTATAATTACTAGCTCCGTGATTTATTTTTTCTTCTGAAAATCTGTATGTTTCATTTTTTATTTTCAAAAATGCGTTCGTAATAGAAAACATTTAAAATAAATTAAGTAAAATAATATTTTTTAAGGTTATTCCGTAAAAAAATAACATTGTGCAAATCTACAGATCATAATTTATTTTTATATTTAATTTCAACTCAAAATACTGTAGTTTTTTTGTAAAGTGTACGACAAAATGCAATTTGTGTACCTTAGTAGAGGATTCGCTTCGCACATCCTAATGATAATTTGTGGTTCAATTTAAACGGAAAATTATAGTATTAAAAAACCCTATTTTATATGCAATCAATATTTACTTTAAAAATCACACCTAATTTCATGACTTCAATTCATGCTGTCTGAAAAAAATTCAGTTCAACAAATTAAAATGACGTGGGTCCGGATTATGGAAAATTCACCTCTATTATTTACATTTGGTAGGAGCCTAAAATTAGCTACTTTATGTACCTAGTATGTTCGGCCATCACGAAACTTTCTTCTATATAAATCACGTCAATTAAATCATTTAAATAGTACAAGAAATTACATCAATTTAGCACCAATTCATATCAAATTGTATCTGAATTTGAAGTCTGATAAAAATTCGTGCCTTAGTTCTTGAAATAGAGCTATAGCGGAAATTCTGAAAAATGTAGCATAGCAGCGCCACCTGTTGAGTGATTTAAACCAATACATAAACAGCAATAATCTATATCCAGGTATACATGGATCTGAAGTTCGTTGAAAATCCAAGCATTAGTTCTTGAGATAGAGCTATTGCGAAAATTACAAAAAACAGCATAGCAGCACCACTTATTGAACGATTTACACGAAACTGTATAAAATGTCAATTTATGTCGAGGACTCACTGATCCTAAAGATTGACGAAAATTCGTGCATTTGTGCTTGAGTTACACCTATAGTAGAAATTCTGAAAAATACAGCATAGCAGCGCCACCTGTTGAGCGATTTACACCAAAATGTACAAAATGTCAATTCATGTCAAGGATTAACTGATTCTCAAGTTTGGTGAAAATCATTGCATTAGTTCTTGAGATACAGCTATAATGGAAATTCTGAAAAGGGCAGCATAGCAGCGCTACCTATTGAGCGATTTGCACCGAAACACAAACAGCACTAATTCACATCAAAGTATACTTGAATCTGAAGTTTGATGAAAGTCCAAGCATTAGTTGTTGAGATAGAGCTATTGCGGAAATCGTAAAAAATTCAGTATAGCAGCGCCACCTGTGGGGCGATTTACACCAAAATGTACAAAACTTCAATTGATGTCAAGGACTAACTGAAGCTGAAGTTTGATGAAAATCCGTGCATTAGTTCTGGAGATTAAGCTATTGCTGAAATCGTGAAAAAGGCTGCATAGCAGCGCTACCTGTTGAGCGATTTACACCAAAAACTAATCAGCACCAACTTATATCAGGGACTAACTGTATATAAATTTTTATTAAATTCGTGCATTAGTTCTTGAGATAGAGCGCCCACAAAATTTGTGTCACATACAGACTCACAGATGCACATACTCACAGACAGACATTTTGTAAAAACATGTTTTTCGGAATCTCTGACCCCTAAAATGTGTAAATCCGTCGAAAACCGAAAGTCTAAAATTTTTACGAATCCAATACTTTCTTCTTGTAAAGATAGAAGAAAGTAAAATTTATATATTTTTCTGTCTCGTTTGTAGGATAGGAAAAAAGGGCATTATATGAACGATCTATTCAGGATTTCTAAATTGGTTTTCGTATAATCCAGAGTTGCCAAGTCTCCGACTTCTTGCACACCACGATTATCTTTGATAAACTATTGTTCTTTTAAATCGCTCAACTGTTCCAATTAATTAAAACAACATTTTCTGTATTAAAATACTGGTATCCAAAAGCCGGAGACTTGAAAGATTTGATAATCATAATTTAATTAATATTGAACAATGTTAATTGATAATAGTATATTTATTAAAAAGTACTTCATTTTTATTACATGATTTCTTTTAACTCAGAATTAAGTTTGTATGTGGCAGGGAAATCTTGTTACTCATTTTTTATCCGCTTCCTGTTGGCACAGAGTTTTGAAATTTGGAATATACAGCATAGCTTCAAAAATCCGGCATCATTGGGACCAAGACTATGCTCGATTTTTGAAAATTCCGGATTTTTGAAGGAATATCAAAAGTAGTAACTAGGAGTGTCAAAAGCAGTATGTTCTTAATGGTGTCTGTAGCCATAACTGAATTCATTATTAAGTGATAATTATGTAAGAAAAGAGAAAATTAAATACATAAAAAAACTTACTTTAACTGATATTTTCTATGTTACAGAAAAAAAAAAAAATAAATAAATAAATAAAGAGTGAAAATATTTCTTCTCTTTTAATTTCAGAAACATCGAAATCAACTTTGTTTGATTTAGTTTTTTTTTTTTTGTATGTTTTTCAAATGAAGAATGTCTATTTCGGAAAGACAATCTTGTTTATCTAAACATTATGATAATTCCCCAGTCAAACGTATGCATTGTTTTAGTGACACCTTTTCTTCTGATGGTTGTTCATCCTCGTCTTCTAATATGCTGCTAACATTATCGGCGGTTCTGTTTAGCACAACGTCAGCGATCTAGCTGTCCGTTAAATTGTTCGTTGTTGGTACATTTTCATTAATGCTTAGATAATCACTTATATGAATTTTTTCGACACTTAATGCATTTTCAGATTTTGCGTGTTCAACAGCTCACCAATTGCAGCCTTTTCATGGGAAATGTGAAAGCCTGAAAATTCTTTCTCATCATTAATGTCGTCGTTGCCAAAAATTCACTCCGGTCGTGTATTGTGCCATGCATTTGCCAATTGTCCCCAAAAATGTTCCCTTTACTAAGCAACGGTGCAGTTCCCGCAAAATTTGTTCAGAATATAATCGCCTCTGACAAATGAAAAAAAAAAAAAATAAATAAACATATATTCTTTTTTTTTGCATTTTTACTTTCGATCTTGAGGTTTTTAATTCATAAAGAATTGCTATTTTTCTTCTCCCATAACTTGAAAGGTTAAAAGAAAAAGAAAGGGAAAGGATGGTTTTGAAGCCGGATTTTTGAAGTTACACTGTATATGTATTTTTGAGCGCAATACAGGTAATGGACATATGGGGAAGGGATGAAAGGGAGGCAATTTTGCTTAATGGTTAAGCAATTATAGTTTGATTTCCTATGGAGGAGTCAGTATCCGCTTCAACAATGATTATTTGTTGAAAAGTACTAATGACAGGGTTAACACAATAGCGCCAAATTTTGGCCAACTTGGCGAAAGAAATACGTTACCATAAATGAAGCCAACTTGTTGATAACTGGATAATTTGGTGAAATTCCATTTAAGTACATTAATCTTCCATACACTAGCGCACCGCAATTTAATTAAAACTCCGCGCATGTAAGTTTTATTTTCCAGACTTTTCTACTTTTCAGTGCATTTGAAAAACGTATATTATTTCTACATTTTTGTTAATTTTAATGAAAGCTTCGTTATTTATTTTTTCTTTACTTTTATATTTGTTTATTCATTATTTTTTTACCTTTAGTATAAATATTTAGGTATTGCAATTTCACTGCTTCTTGGGATATTTTATCCAGCGAGATTTGGTGAATAATTAAAAAGTAATGTTTTAACTTGTAAGCAGTTATAACATTAAAATCATTTGGTGATTTATAACTGTGACTTATATAAATGGGAAAATGCCTCAAAACAAATAAATTAATTTATAATTAAGCTCTAAAATATTAAAATGTTCTAATTGCATTGGAAACACACCCTTTTAATAATTTATATTATTTTATGACATCAGGAAGTGTCTGAAAAATTGATTGTAAAATTTAATACTTACATACATAAAGAAAGTTAAATAAAAAAATAAGTGTAAAAACAAATAACGTTCGATTAAAAATTTAGTCACACACTAGGGTTTCTCAAAAAACAATGCCCCTTCAACAAAGTTTACTAAAATAAAAGCCATTACAAGTTACGTGTTTAGAAGGATAACAGATCCCACGGGAAACATCCCAATGGTATTTTTGCGTGCAGCTTAACTCTTTATGCAAATATCTGACAAAATACAAAAATCTGACGGAAAGTGTAAAACACTGAAGAATAATTTGAATCTCTATGGATACAATATTCGGAGATGGCAATAAATAGGGAGGAATAAGAATGTATTTTACATTTTACTTCTGTTTGAATGTAATTTAAAGACGATTGTGTTATTGAAAGAAGCTATTGATTCATGTAATTTTTCATGCTAACAGAATAAAGGAATACTTGTTAAATAAGAAACAGGAAGGCAGATTAAAATATAAATGAGGTTTGTCAAATCTTAAGACACAATTCATATGTTAAATTCTAGTGATATACAGGCATCCCCCGACTTACGTAAGTAATACGTTCCGTAAAGTTTTACGTAACTTGAATTTTACGTAAGTCGAACTTGTAAGTTGCTTAAATAAAATTTTGTAAGAAACTGCAATAATTATATATTATATATATATATACATATAGATATTATTTACTCCGTATTATTTTATAAATAATGCATCCTGCGATAGTATTTACGAGTATATAAACTATAAAAGTATGAAAAAAAATAAAAATAAAATTAAAGAACCCTTTTCAAATACCTTATGGAATACGGAATTTATAAATCTAATATTGATGAATAGATTTATAACAATTTTGAATTTACATCATGTTGGCAAAAAGCCACCTCTACTCTGCACAGCAGGTTACGCGCACTAGTACTTAGATAAATAAATAGATATGATTCTGGCCATTAAAACACAATTAATATAATAATATAGGTAATTGCTTACCTTTATCTTTCTTCAGCAGCAATATTCCTCATGCTTCGGCTTGGCGCACAATTTTAACTTCAGTGGGTAATCCATTTATTACGAAGCTAAAGTGTTGTAAAAAAAAAAACAAAAGGTGTTGGTTAAATGTATTATATTATTTATATTTAATCCACACTTGAGACTTGATCACTTTCGTTATAGAGAATTATATTAAAATTTTGACTTTACATTTTAAATTAATGCGTTACAAACAGCTGCCTTTTGCAGCAACAAATTAAATATTACATTTCTCTCTGTGGAGATAAATTTGGCAACTAACTTAATAAAAAGAGTTTTTTTTTTGAGTCAGAGTTCTTTTGATGACGTCAGACAGCTTCAGCATGCGTGGGTTGATATTAAAACAAATTTCGCGAACATATTTCACATATTAATATCATTGTTTATCTTGAGTAGGATGATTTAGCAATAATCGGAAAGTTTGTTTATTGTAGAATGATTTATTATTACTTAATGTATTTATTTATGTGTTCAAATGTTTGTATTCTTTAATTGCTTCCTGTTTTGAAATCAGTTAATGATATCTAAGATGATTACGAATTGATTTACTGCTACTAAATTAGTTCAAGTATTTTAAAGTGTTATGTCCTTGAAAGTTATTGCTTGTTTAATGTTTCTAAAGTAGTTTGCTGTTCATATCTGAGAGGGTTATAAATCCATCACCCTTCCTTAACCATCTCAGATGCATCCGGTAACAGTTGCATGGATTCACGATGTTTCAGGAATTGAGGCTTGGCCAGTGGTTTGGTCAGCGCGTCTGCTGTCATGTCTTGTGTTGGGCAGTAACGAAGATCTAGTATACCGTCTTCTTTCATCTCTTTTATCGCGTGATGACGCACATCAATGTGTTTTGTGCGTTTTGAAAATTTTTCGTTCTCCACCATCTTGATGACGCTCTGGTTGTCTTCATACAGTATTACTGGTAAATTTTGTTTCAAGTCCAGTTCTGCTAATAATTTCCTCAGCCAGGCAATTTCCTGTCCTGCACTAGCTGCAGCTACAAATTCAGCTTCTGCCGATGAATAAGCAATGCAATTTTGCCTTTTCGTGTACCACTGAATGGGACTGTTTCCCAACATGAATAGGTTTCCAGTAGTTGATTTTCTGGTTCGTGTGTCATAATCAAATTGTTATATGCGGCTGCTGCTAAAAATGTTCTCACAGTTGTTTGTGACACTACTGGGGCGAAAGTCTCGTCATAGTTTTCCCCATATTTTTGACTAAACCCTTTGGCTACTAAACGTGCTTTGTACTTTTGAGTGTTTCCGTAACTGTCTAATTTCTTTTTGAATATCCATTTGCAACCTATAACCTTTTTGTTAGGTGGAGGATCCACTAATTCCCATGTGTTGTGTTTTCTCAGCGAATTGATTTCCGCTTGTGTGGCTTTAAGCCAATTTTCCTTTTCTTTGGGATTATTTATTTCCAATATTTCATTCCAACTAGTGGGTTCTGTCATATCATCATTTTTTACATAACAGGCATATCTGTCTGGTGGTACCCCCCTGTTCGATCTTTCAGATCTTCTTGGTTCATTGGTCGGTTGTTTGGACGTGGTTGGTTCTTCGGTTGTGTTGTTTATCTCTGTTTCAATGTAATGTTTGTCGTCATATGAGTTTTCTGTCTCTTTATTTTCTTTTAGGTTAATTTTGCTATTTTCTATGAATTTCACTGTTCTGCCAATTACAATTTTATTTTCTTTAGTGTATACGCGATATCCTTTTGAGTTGTTATCGTATCCTACAAAAATCCCTTCCTGAGCCCTGTCGTCCAATTTTCCTCGATGTTGTTTATTCACGTATACGTAAGCTTTGCATCCGAATGTTCGCAAATAGTGTAAATTTGGTTTGCGATTAAACCATAGCTCAAATGGGGTTTTATTTGTCGATCTTGTTGGTAAGCGATTCTGTAAATGATTCGCGGTGTTAATTGCTTCTCCCCAAAACCTTTGTGGCAGATCTGCTTCTCTGAGTAGGCTTCTAGTCATGTCTAATAGCGACCTATTTTTTCTCTCCGCAATGCCATTTTGGCTCGGGCAATACGGCACGGTTAATTGATGTTTAATACCCCTTTTTCTTAGGTAATCCTCTATCCCACTATTTATGTACTCTCCCCCGTTATCGGATCTTATTGCTTTTGGATATATCCCGAACTGGTTTCGAACCACAGCTATATAGTCGATTAGTTTATCCTGTACTTCATCTTTATGTTTTAATAAGTATATTACAGTAAATCTAGAGTAGTCGTCAATGAAAGTTACAAACATTGTTTTACCACCTATTGTGGGGGTTCCTATCGCTGTGCATACGTCCGTGTGCACTAGATCGAGTACTCTACCTGTTTTATTTCTATACACTGTTTTGGGATAGGGAGCATCGCTTGTTTTTGTTTGTATGCATGTTTCGCATGTTGTTCCATGATTGCAATTATTTAGTTTTATGCCATAGGCTAAATCATCTTTAACCATTTCCTTTATGGAATTGTAATTTCTATGCCCTAGGCGTTTGTGCCAAAGTTCCAGGCAGTCTTTACTTTTGCATTCATGTGTCATATTTACTATATTCCTATCAGCATTTTCTAATAATTCAACTTCGTATAGGTTATTTTTCATTTTTGCCTCTAAGTAGATTTTCCCATTTCGGGACAGCGTGCATCGATCTTTATCAAAAAATAATTTATACCCATTCTTTGTGGCTTTACTTACTGAAATTAAATTAGATTCTAACTCCGGTACATACAACACTTCTTTCAACGTAATTTTATTTATGCCTCCATCGGATGTTTGCGTCGTGAATGTAGTTTCTCCTGTACCTAGCGAGTTTAGAGTTTTTCCGTTGGCAATTATGACCGTTGTTTTTTCGGTGTCATTTAATTTAGTAAAGTCATCTTTATTGTTTAGGATATGTGAAGATGAACCAGAATCAATAATCCAGGTTTGTTTTCCTGCTTTGTCTATTAGAAAGGCTGCGTCGCTGCCTTGATCTGGTTTTATTTCCGTTCTATAATTTCTCTTTTCTACTGATTCGCGGTTAGTGTTTCCTATCTGGTTATCAGATTGTTGATAACACAACGATGATGAGTAATGTTTGTTTTTGTATGTTTGTTGTTGTTTTTGTGTGTTTGGGTGATTGTTTCGATTTTTCAAATGCCAACATTCTCTGTACGTGTGATTTTTCAATTTGCAGTACGTGCACTGTTTATCTTTTTTAAAGTTATCATTAGGAAATCTTTTCTGCGTTTTAAACGCTTTTGTTGAATTTTCACCCTGGTCTGTGCTTTCGACCCTTCTATTGTACTCATCTGTTAATTTACTTCTAATAAATTGTGGTGTAAGCTCGTCTTCATTTCGCGATTCAAGTGCAGTGATCAAAGTGTTATAACTAGGGGGTAGCGAACACAGCAATAAAGCTGAAAGATGGGAATCGCTAATTGTTTCCCCGATCGCTGAAAGTTTGTCTTTTAGTTCTAGAATGTATGTTATATGTTTGATTAAGTTTCCGTTTTCTTGGAGCTTGGCTCCATAAAGCTTTCTTAACAAAAATAATTTACTAGAGAGGTTCGCCCGTTCGTGTATCGTTTTAAGTACGTTCCATGTCTCTTTGGCTGTGTTAAGCCCTTTTACATGGACGATTTGTGAATCTTCAATTGATAGATTTATTATGGCTCTGGCCTTCTTGTCCTTTTTCTCCCAATCGGTCGTGATTGGCGTGGGAGTATCTTCGCTAATTACGTTGAACAATCTTCTCTAATCAGTAACATTTCAGTTTTAAATTTCCAATTTCCGTAGTTACTCTCGTTTAGTTTTTCTACTAACTGTATCTCCCGTGATGCGGCCATTTTTCTAGTTATTTAAGTTTTACTTATGTGAGGAATTGCTGTTTTTATTTTATTCTATATAAAACTTCTTATTATATATCTAGTTTTTTTTTTTTTTTTTTTTTTTTTTTTTTTTTTTTTTCAATTGTTTAACATTTCATATATATCAACAAAAAAAAATTCACAATATTTATTTCATCATCAACTAACTATATTTTCAATAATTTTCAATTCCTTTTTAATGTGCACACATGTACGGCCAGTAGTTTTTTCTTTTTCACATATTATTTACCTACTAAATACAGACCTTTTCGGTCTCATAATCAAATTGTTGGCAAAAAGCCACCTCTACTCTGCACAGCAGGTTACGCGCACTAGTACTTAGATAAATAAATAGATATGATTCTGGCCATTAAAACACAATTAATATAATAATATAGGTAATTGCTTACCTTTATCTTTCTTCAGCAGCAATATTCCTCATGCTTCGGCTTGGCGCACAATTTTAACTTCAGTGGGTAATCCATTTATTACGAAGCTAAAGTGTTGTAAAAAAAAAAAAAAAAGGTGTTGGTTAAATGTATTATATTATTTATATTTAATCCACACTTGAGACTTGATCACTTTCGTTATAGAGAATTATATTAAAATTTTGACTTTACATTTTAAATTAATGCGTTACAAACAGCTGCCTTTTGCAGCAACAAATTAAATATTACATTTCTCTCTGTGGAGATAAATTTGGCAACTAACTTAATAAAAAGAGTTTTTTTTTTGAGTCAGAGTTCTTTTGATGACGTCAGACAGCTTCAGCATGCGTGGGTTGATATTAAAACAAATTTCGCGAACATATTTCACATATTAATATCATTGTTTATCTTGAGTAGGATGATTTAGCAATAATCGGAAAGTTTGTTTATTGTAGAATGATTTATTATTACTTAATGTATTTATTTATGTGTTCAAATGTTTGTATCCTTGAATTGCTTCCTGTTTTGAAATCAGTTAATGATATCTAAGATGATTACGAATTGATTTACTGCTACTAAATTAGTTCAAGTATTTTAAAGTGTTATGTCCTTGAAAGTTATTGCTTGTTTAATGTTTCTAAAGTAGTTTGCTGTTCATATCTGAGAGGGTTATAAATCCATCACATCAAACGACTATAAAAATAAGAAATAATTAAAGAAGACTAATTTAACCGATTCTCCACGATTTTCCGATGCCAAAACAAATGTATAGCCCTCGCAAAATAAAATAATCCTTCATAAGCACAAACTGTATTTATTATGAATTAACTGACTACTATGACTAACTAAGAATAAAGATTATGTTGTTTTGTTATAGATTTGATTGTATATACCAATAAAAATATAACTCTATCTAATATATGCTCTATATTAAGGTTGTGGTTTATATCTATATATTTTATTTATAAAATAACTATCAAAAGTATGCAACTGCGTATCAAACGCGCTGGTATGTTCACAAATGTACTTTTCGAGATTTATTATGCAACTGCGAATTTACTTAATGGGGTCCGGGACACAAAAGTCTTCAAATTTTCTGTAAAACTTTTATTGCATTAAAAATTTCGCTGTGTTTTTCTGCTTAAAATGACATTTAAATCATGTTTCTATCTTAATTAGAACAGGAAATATTAAATTTTTCGTTTTGGTTTGTTATCAAAATCTAACTTTCAAGCAATGATTGTCATGAAAACGATTTCTTCTGAAAATGCGTTTTTCTTCATGATGGCTTTTTTCACCATTTCTCGTATTTAAATCATTATAAGTCAAGAACCGTTAAAGATAAATGGTTCAAACTTGGAACATTTCTTTCTCAATTGTTTTACTTTAATTTTGATTTAGCAAATTAGAAAAAAAAAATATTTACTTTTGAAAATATGATTTTTTAAAAAAAGTTACAGAATTTTTTTTTTTAAATATTATTATTTTTTTTTAAATTAGTATTTTTTAAAATGCTAAATCTAAATTAAAACTTACATATTTTTGTTTATTTAAATGAGAAAATTCTACATATAATATTTCGACTTATAACGATTTTACCCCACTTTTTTAATGAATTTAAATTAAATTTTTTAAAAAACATATGAGAAGTTTTATCATGCGATTTTGTTTACAAATAACATGGTTAATCGTTACAAAAAATTCAAAATTTTATCTCAATAAATAAAAATTATTTTAATTGTGCCCCGGACCCCCTTAAGTCGCGTAATAGGTAAGTCGGGGGATGCCTGTAGTGTGATAACTATTCAAAGCAATCTTATGCAACTCTTGTGAAATTAAAAAAATATTTTATTGTATTTTGAAGCATTTTCATACAAACTCACAAAAAGAGTATATTACATGTATTGCGGATAAGAAGTACATTTCACAGAACGGCAAATTTTTTAGCCCCCTATATGCTATTTATTGCGGGTAACAATTAAAATATCGTCCCTAAAAAATAACTTTCCGTTACATAAGTAAGCCGTAAAACGAAGCTCATGTGTCATTTTATGGTTAAATACTGATAATATCTACTGCAATTTTTTAAACTTCTAAACATCGCACATTTTCAATTTTTGCACTGTCGTATATCGAAAAAAGTGCTTTTAAATACAATTTGTTTGAAAACTGCCTCTCAATTTCTTTTTAGGATATTAAATTTTTGTAGTTTTTAAAACTATTTCTCTAATGCTGGCAATTGAATTACGCTATTTCTGTAGAAAGTAAAGGGAAGGCTTATGAATAATGTGGTACCCGATTTATTTATCGATTTTCTTGAATGCCGACATCGCTCTTGGTTGGATTTGTGTATTATTCTGCAATAGTGACGCCATATGCATACTTTTCTATAGATATTGTTTAAGACTGGATCGTAAATATAGAATTCTTTAGCGGATGCAAATGGCGTCATTTTCTATAAAATAAAAGCGTGTATTTTAAGTCTTAAAATTGAAATACACTATGACGCAAAAGTTTAGACAATGACGTCATTCAGCTTTAAAATGTAGAATTATGACGTCAGAATTACAAAAACCTGTAAATATATTCAAAAACTGATTTAAAATGCTATGTACAAAAGACAGTCGTTTTATTTGCGATAATACTAATTTTTTTCATAAAAATTCAAATGTGCTTGTCGCAAAAGTTTAGACACTATTCTAAATTTCTTTGAATATTCGCTGGCATATGCAAATTTAGAATCGATGATGTCACAAATTTGGAGTACTTAAGTTCTGCAAACGATTGCGCTTCATAGTCGACATGCCGAGAGCTAAAGAAATTCAAGTGAATGAGGTTTCAAGGATTTGGCAGTTGAAAGGTGAAGGGAAGAGCGTTTCTGAAATTTCTGCTGTTATTAATAGGTCAAAAAAATATATTTATCGAGTTTTATCGAGTGGTTCCGAATATAAAGCAAAATGTCGGTCTGGGAGGCCACGTGTGACAAATGTACGAAAGGATCGCCTGATACAAAGACTAGCGAGTACTCAACAAATGAGCGTACATGGAGTTCAAAGCTCATCGGGACTCTCTGTATAAAAGGATACGATTCGTAGACGAATTTTGGAAAAAGGAACAATCGTTTATAGCAAAATGCAGAAGAAACCAGCTCTGAAACCATATCATAAGTTACAAAGACTTATGTGGGCTCGAAAGCATATGTCATATGGAGAGAAATGTCAGTCAGTCATATTTAGCGATGAAAAAAAGTGGAATCTGGATGGTCCAGATGGTTGTTTATCGTATTGGCATGACTTACGGAAGGAACCTCGACGTTTTTTTAGTCGCAGACAAGGAGGGGGCTCGGTGATGGTTTGGGCAGCCTTTTGCTATAATGGACAAGTATCTCTGACCTTCACCAGTGGTCGTCAAACTTCACAGCATTATACACAGACATTAGAAGAAAACCTACTGCCATTTGCTGAGCTTCTAGGGGGTCCTCAGTGGGAATTTCAGCAAGACAGTGCTTCATTTCACACTGCAAAACATTCAAAATCTTGGTTTAATTCCCATAATATAAGAGTTCTCGACTGGCCAGCATGTAGCCCAGATCTTAACCCTATAGAAAACCTTTGGAGCATCATGTGTCGCAAAGTTTATAGCAACGCTAGACAATACTCTTCTGAAAAGGAACTTAAGACATCTATTGAGAATGCATGGTACGATATCGATCCACAAACTATGCAAGATTTAGTTTCTTCCATGCAATCTCGTGTATATGACGTAATACATAATCATGGATGCGCAACCAGGGTTTAAAAATTGTTTATTTCGATTTTATTTAATTTGTGTCTAAACTTTTGAGACAGCAGTTTATTTTTGTTACCATTTAATTTATTGCAATATGCACAATTCCACTTTTCTTTGTTATAAATATTGTTTATATGTACAGCACATTAATTTCAAGCAGTGATTTGAAAATTGAATAAATATTTTTCAAAGTATGTAAGAATTTCTTCATTGTCTAAACTTTTGCGTCATAGTGTATGTTTTGTACTATCTATATTTATAATTAAATATATATCTATGTATATTTTAATCGGGGGCAACACTAAACTTTGAAAAAGCAGGATTCCTGTTATTTGTTTGTCTATCCTTGCATTTTGATCGGACACATTTTGCTTTTAAACACGTTTCGATACAGTTGAAAACTGGTTAATAATTAGGTTTGCCTGTCTCCTATCTGTTTGTCTTGCTTTAACTGACGTAAATACGCTTGGATTGCCATGTAATACATATATGTATACTATTTCATGATTGCTAATGAAATTATAGTATGTAGCTTTATAGTTTTTTTGCAGGGACACTCAAAATGATTCCGTTACATTATTATCTATGGGGAAAAAATGTTCGCCATGTATTTCAATTATGTTGCATTATTTCAAACGTAATGAAATTGATATACGTCACTCAGGTGCACCACAAAATACTTACTGTAGAATATGGTTTTAATTTGCATTTATCTTTCATTTACTGGGATACACAAAATAATTCGTTTATAATAGTGTGGATGAGCGATAATTACTAAAAGTACGTTTTCAGTTGTGGTATGCGTAATTTTTTAATTTAACTAATTATTTCATATTGCTTGATGTGTATAAATTCTATGGATCTATAGGTTGCACAAAAGAATGGGAGTACATTTTCGATTATTCACGATAATTTCTGAAAGGGAATTTTCAACTGTATTTTTCGTTCATAAATGAATTTAATTTTTGCATACTATGTAATACATATACATTTCTATAGTTTATATACAGGTTTGCACAAACGAATTGTGATATTTTCCCCATACTATAACGGCAATTGCTTAAATAGGGTTTTAAAGTGTATTTTAAATGCATTTTCTATAAAGATATTCTCATCTAAAGGGGACCGGGAAAGCCCTATCTCCGCCATGTTAAATTCACCAACTTTATGTACCTTTTTCTCAGAAATGGTGAAAGATAGAGGTCTAGATTTGTTAGAGTAGTTAGAATAACAAGATTTGCGAATTTTAACAGGCCATTTTCTTTCTAAGTGAAACTCAAAATTAATAATTAATTATTTATTGAAAGTCATTTTTAAATTAGCCTTTCTGGTACAATTTCACTGCCTAAAATAAATAATTGTCGACAAAGCATTAAATCCCTGAGTTTAAGTATAAAATATAACATAATATTAGTATTAAAAAAATCTGAGTTCTTAAGTTTAATTGATATTGAAAAAAAGGAACATAAATATGAAAAGTCCAAGTTTTGAGAAAAAGTCAAATAAAAATTTAAATGGCCATTAAGCTGTGAAGTACTCTTAGAAAGAATGAATAATTTCAACACTTATTTTTTTTATATATAAACATGTGTGACGCATCGTTGGAAAGATAAAAGTTTAAACTATTTAATGATATAAAAAGGTAAAAAATTGATTTTTTGGTTGAATTTTGCTTTCCCGGTCCCCTTAACGGATATTCTCTCATTGCTTCATGAACTGAAAATTGTGTTTCCACGAAATTATTTAATAATAAAAATAACATTTTTTAGCCGTTTATTGTCAATTCCTTACAAACAAATACAAATCAACAACAAACAGTACAGTAACCAAAGATCAAATCGAACGTTGAAACAGAGTGTAATGTACGAGCAGATTCATTCACAAGGATGCTATCATAAATGACCGTTACAACGATAAGAAAACACTTATTGCCATTTTCAAAAGTCAAATTATTTTATAGACAAAAGATATTTCTAGGTTGGCAGCAAGATTGGTCGTATTCATTAAAAGGCCGGGATACATATGGAATTATGCGAAATGCTGATTTCAATTTCATTTGCGATAAAACAGTCTCATCAGCTTAGTGCATTAGTACACTCGGAAGCTTCCCATCTTTTAAAAATAAAACAGGAAAACAGCCCGCCCCAATACATATGTATGACAAAAAATATCAGGGACTTTTCTACATTACATAATGAAAATTGTTCTATAATTCTCTTTAATAAAAAGCTACGCGTTGCTGACGACTGGCTCTTTCGCTAATCGTTGCCACAGAATAATCTCAGAAAATGAAACATTTGAAGTTACTGAAAAAATTAATAGCTCGAAAAGAATCTGTCAAAAAATTGTTAGACAAACTGCGTTAGAAAAGTGAAAAATTATATTTTTCTACCAACAACAGATTACAGATTTAAACAAAAGAACATTTCAGAAATTGTGATTAATTTTAGAAATGTAAACAATGTGCAGTGAGTCATTGATTTTTTGAAAATTCATTGATAAAAATTTAAAAACTTCCGCGTATTGAATATTTTAACTTCTGTAGTATCAGTATGCATTTGACGTCATTCGCCTATGAACCAATGAAAATAGTTTTCAATTTAAAAGCGAAGTCTTAGAAAACTCAAGTCTATTTTTGGTACTTCAATGATATCCGGGATCAAATCTTGCCAATAACAGTTTTTTTTTTTTTTAATAGTAGTTATTTTTTCGCGTGTGTGATTTAGAAACGATGCTTTAGAGTTGAAATAAAATTCAATGGTATTTATTATTTTTGTTATGTATTTTAAAGAAAATGAGTGAAAGGCATGTATTTTAATTGTATGTATATATGTATTTTGAATGTTTGTATTTAAAAAAAAAAAAATATGCGTTTTAAATGAAATAGGTTTAAGGCTTATACTTTGATTGAAATTAATGCAATATGAATGATGTCAATGGGAACAATATTTGGCGATTTATTACATTGCCAAGCTAACATATAGTATTTTATTTTCTGAATATTAATGTAATAAATATAGTCTTTAGTTTGTTTGTTTCAGGTGTGTATGTCTAATTTATTTTGGAAAATTGATTTGATAAATAATTAATCCATATTCCTTTTATTTTTTTAACTTAATTACATCTCAACATTACATAATTTTAAATTTGACACCGTTGAATTTGGAGGGTATACTTTCAAATGTAAATTGTTTGAAAACTGTATTTCAATTTACTGAATTTTATGATTTTTATTCCAAACAGCTCGATTACGGAATAATAGTATATAAATATTTTCATCAATTATTTAAAATTTTAAAGGGAAACCAGGATTTCTACCCACCGTTTATGGACGGGCGTTTCCACTAATGAGACATAATTTCAGTTTCAATAAAAATGCCAAGGTGAGACAAAATCTGTTTAAAGCCCTGTTTGATCCTTTGAAATATGATAAAATAATGGAAAATTGTAATATTCTGATTAGAATTTCTCATTTATCAAAAAGAATCTATGGTCCCTTTTCCTACATTTATAAAATTCTTTTTTAATAGTTACTATATTGTTATTGAAATTTTTATATTATAGGGGTATTTTATATAAAAAAGTCGCGCCTCCCAAATTTTCAAAAATTTCGCAAAATTCAAAATAAATAATAATGGGATTCTTTCTCCATCAATGGCAATATTATACATTCGAAATTCATTTACCAGTAGAAATTTCAGTTACAGCTGATCTAGTAACCTGTAACAACCGTTTATTTCGTGAAAGATGACGATGATGGAAGTGAAATTTTCCAGAGCAGAAAGAATTTGTATTGTTTACCATTATTTCGCCAAATCTCACCCTAAAGTTTATTGGTTTACTTACAGACGATGAACGCTTGAGTTACTTTCCGTAGGATGGAGCAACGTACCGCACATTTAATGATATAATGTCATTTCTGACAGACATTCGTAATGACCGCCGCATTTCTAAAGAACTCTCGCCCCACGATCCCCTGATTCGTCTACCCCGGATGTCTCTGTATGGGGTCACCTAAAAGCACATGTTTTTGCGAATATTCCATACTCCATCGTTCACCTGAAGACAAACATTAAACATGAGATTAAAAAAATAAGCATTCCAACATTGAGAAGAGTGGCCTCAAATTTGAAAAAAAAAAAAAAAAAAAAACCATACGTTTTTGTATCCGAGATAAAGGGTCACGTTTTCAATATCTTGTGTAACAATGTTAATTTTCGCTCAGTTTTGTGACTCATTATTGTTACTCTTTCAATTTAGTTTCTGTTTGTAATTTGAATCATGTTCGTATTTTAGTAAATAAAATATATTTTAAAGGTTACGCTATTTCTCGATCACACTGTGTTGACATTTTCGCACTTATGTTGTCCCTACTAAAATTTCCTGGTAGAGTCATGTAAAATTGCTAGTGTTATGTATTAGTTTAATTTTTCGTAAATTTTCTAATTACTGTCCTTATATATATATATATATATATATATATATATATATTACGAAAGTAATTAAATGTTTATTTAGCCCAGTTTGATATGACGCTCATTGTTGTTTTAAATAAATGGCTTTAGAAATTACAAGAGTGCAAAAATGTCTCTTCTTTTTTAACATTTTCCAACAAAGTTGAAAAATATTCATGCATTCGGTTTGTCTGGCCGTCTGTCCACACTCTAACTCCCGTAAATAGACTCGGATTTTCATGCAACTGATAAAGATTATTTAGGGTCACCAAAGCATGTTTGGTATTGTATATGAAGTATGTGGGATTAATATTTCATTTACAGGGGCACTCAACGAATTTCTATACATTATAGTCAATGGGGAAAAATCATTTGCAGAGTATTTTAATGACATTATGTTATTTTAAATAGCATGTTTGGTATTGTATATGAAGTACGTGGGATTAATATTTCATTTACAGGGGCACTCAAACGAATTTCTATACATTATAGTCAATGGGGAAAAATCATTTGCAGAGTATTTTAATGACATTATGTTATTTTAAATAGCATGTTTGGTATTGTATATGAAGTATGTGGGATTAATATTTCATTTACATGGGCACTCAACGAATTTCTATACATTATAGTCAATGGGGAAAAATCGTTTGCAGAGTATTTTAATGACATTATGTTATTTTAAATAGCATGTTTGGTATTGTATATGAAGTATGTGGGATTAATATTTCATTTACAGGGGCACTCAAACGAATTTCTATACATTATAGTCAATGGGGAAAAATCATTTGCAGAGTATTTTAATGACATTATGTTATTTTAAATAGCATGTTTGGTATTGTATATGAAGTATGTGGGATTAATATTTCATTTACATGGGCACTCAACGAATTTCTATACATTATAGTCAATGGGGAAAAATCGTTTGCAGAGTTTTTTAATGATATTATGTTATTTTAAATAGCATGTTTGGTATTGTATATGAAGTATGTGGGATTAATATTTCATTTACAGGGGCACTCAAACGAATTTCTATACATTATAGTCAATGGGGAAAAATCATTTGCAGAGTATTTTAATGACATTATGTTATTTTAAATAGCATGTTTGGTATTGTATATGAAGTATGTGGGATTAATATTTCATTTACAGGGGCACTCAAACGAATTTCTATACATTATAGTCAATGGGGAAAAATCGTTTGCAGAGTATTTTAATGACATTATGTTATTTTAAATAGCATGTTTGGTATTGTATATGAAGTATGTGGGATTAATATTTCATTTACAGGGGCACTCAAACGAATTTCTATACATTATAGTCAATGGGGAAAAATCATTTGCAGAGTATTTTAATGACATTATGTTATTTTAAATAGCATGTTTGGTATTGTATATGAAGTATGTGGGATTAATATTTCATTTACATGGGCACTCAACGAATTTCTATACATTATAGTCAATGGGGAAAAATCGTTTGCAGAGTATTTTAATGACATTATGTTATTTTAAATAGCATGTTTGGTATTGTATATGAAGTATGTGGGATTAATATTTCATTTACAGGGGCACTCAAACGAATTTCTATACATTATAGTCAATGGGGAAAAATCATTTGCAGAGTATTTTAATGACATTATGTTATTTTAAATAGCATGTTTGGTATTGTATATGAAGTATGTGGGATTAATATTTCATTTACATGGGCACTCAACGAATTTCTATACATTATAGTCAATGGGGAAAAATCGTTTGCAGAGTATTTTAATGACATTATGTTATTTTAAATAGCATGTTTGGTATTGTATATGAAGTATGTGGGATTAATATTTCATTTACAGGGGCACTCAAACGAATTTCTATACATTATAGTCAATGGGGAAAAATCATTTGCAGAGTATTTTAATGACATTATGTTATTTTAAATAGCATGTTTGGTATTGTATATGAAGTATGTGGGATTAATATTTCATTTACAGGGGCACTTAAACGAATTTCTATACATTATAGTCAATGGGGAAAAATCGTTTGCAGAGTATTTTAATGACATTATGTTATTTTAAATAGCATGTTTGGTATTGTATATGAAGTATGTGGGATTAATATTTCATTTACAGGGGCACTCAAACGAATTTCTATACATTATAGTCAATGGGGAAAAATCATTTGCAGAGTATTTTAATGACATTATGTTATTTTAAATAGCATGTTTGGTATTGTATATGAAGTATGTGGGATTAATATTTCATTTACATGGGCACTCAACGAATTTCTATACATTATAGTCAATGGGGAAAAATCGTTTGCAGAGTATTTTAATGACATTATGTTATTTTAAATAGCATGTTTGGTATTGTATATGAAGTATGTGGGATTAATATTTCATTTACAGGGGCACTCAAACGAATTTCTATACATTATAGTCAATGGGGAAAAATCATTTGCAGAGTATTTTAATGACATTATGTTATTTTAAATAGCATGTTTGGTATTGTATATGAAGTATGTGGGATTAATATTTCATTTACATGGGCACTCAAACGAATTTCTATACATTATAGTCAATGGGAAAAAATCATTTGCAGAGTATTTTAATGACATTATGTTATTTTAAATAGCATGTTTGGTATTGTATATGAAGTATGTGGGATTAATATTTCATTTACAGGGGCACTCAAACGAATTTCTATACATTATAGTCAATGGGGAAAACTCATTTGCAGAGTATTTTAATGACATTATGTTATTTTAAATAGCATGTTTGGTATTGTATATGAAGTATGTGGGATTAATATTTCATTTACATGGGCACTCAACGAATTTCTATACATTATAGTCAATGGGGAAAAATCGTTTGCAGAGTATTTTAATGACATTATGTTATTTTAAATAGCATGTTTGGTATTGTATATGAAGTATGTGGGATTAATATTTCATTTACAGGGGCACTCAAACGAATTTCTATACATTATAGTCAATGGGGAAAAATCATTTGCAGAGTATTTTAATGACATTATGTTATTTTAAATAGCATGTTTGGTATTGTATATGAAGTATGTGGGATTAATATTTCATTTACATGGGCACTCAACGAATTTCTATACATTATAGTCAATGGGGAAAAATCGTTTGCAGAGTATTTTAATGACATTATGTTATTTTAAATAGCATGTTTGGTATTGTATATGAAGTATGTGGGATTAATATTTCATTTACAGGGGCACTCAAACGAATTTCTATACATTATAGTCAATGGGGAAAAATCATTTACAGAGTATTTTAATGACATTATGTTATTTTAAATAGCATGTTTGGTATTGTATATGAAGTATGTGGGATTAATATTTCCTTTACATGGGCACTCAACGAATTTCTATACATTATAGTCAATGGGGAAAAATCATTTGCAGAGTATTTTAATGACATTATGTTATTTTAAATAGCATGTTTGGTATTGTATATGAAGTATGTGGGATTAATATTTCATTTACAGGGGCACTCAAACGAATTTCTATACATTATAGTCAATGGGGAAAAATCATTTGCAGAGTATTTTAATGACATTATGTTATTTTAAATAGCATGTTTGGTATTGTATATGAAGTATGTGGGATTAATATTTCATTTACATGGGCACTCAAACGAATTTCTATACATTATAGTCAATGGGGAAAAATCGTTTGCAGAGTATTTTAATGACATTATGTTATTTTAAATAGCATGTTTGGTATTGTATATGAAGTATGTGGGATTAATATTTCATTTACATGGGCACTCAAACGAATTTCTATACATTATAGTCAATGGGGAAAAATCGTTTGCAGAGTATTTTAATGACATTATGTTATTTTAAATAGCATGTTTGGTATTGTATATGAAGTATGTGGGATTAATATTTCATTTACATGGGCACTCAAACGAATTTCTATACATTATAGTCAATGGGGAAAAATCGTTTGCAGAGTATTTTAATGACATTATGTTATTTTAAATAGCATGTTTGATATTGTATATGAAGTATGTGGGATTAATATTTCATTTACATGGGCACTCAAACGAATTTCTATACATTATAGTCAATGGGGAAAAATCGTTTGCAGAGTATTTTAATGACATTATGTTATTTTAAATAGCATGTTTGGTATTGTATATGAAGTATGTGGGATTAATATTTCATTTACATGGGCACTCAAACGAATTTCTATACATTATAGTCAATGGGGAAAAATCATTTGCAGAGTATTTTAATGACATTATGTTATTTTAAATAGCATGTTTAGTATTGTATATGAAGTATGTGGGATTAATATTTCATTTACATGGGCACTCAAACGAATTTCTATACATTATAGTCAATGGGGAAAAATCGTTTGCAGAGTATTTTAATGACATTATGTTATTTTAAATAGCATGTTTGGTATTGTATATGAAGTATGTGGGATTAATATTTCATTTACAGGGGCACTCAAACGAATTTCTATACATTATAGTCAATGGGGAAAAATCATTTGCAGAGTATTTTAATGACATTATGTTATTTTAAATAGCATGTTTGGTATTGTATATGAAGTATGTGGGATTAATATTTCATTTACAGGGGCACTCAAACGAATTTCTATACATTATAGTCAATGGGGAAAAATCATTTGCAGAGTATTTTAATGACATTATGTTATTTTAAATAGCATGTTTGGTATTGTATATGAAGTATGTGGGATTAATATTTCATTTACATGGGCACTCAACGAATTTCTATACATTATAGTCAATGGGGAAAAATCATTTGCAGAGTATTTTAATGACATTATGTTATTTTAAATAGCATGTTTGGTATTGTATATGAAGTATGTGGGATTAATATTTCATTTACATGGGCACTCAACGAATTTCTATACATTATAGTCAATGGGGAAAAATCGTTTGCAGAGTATTTTAATGACATTATGTTATTTTAAATAGCATGTTTGGTATTGTATATGAAGTATGTGGGATTAATATTTCATTTACAGGGGCACTCAAACGAATTTCTATACATTATAGTCAATGGGGAAAAATCATTTGCAGAGTATTTTAATGACATTATGTTATTTTAAATAGCATGTTTGGTATTGTATATGAAGTATGTGGGATTAATATTTCATTTACATGGGCACTCAACGAATTTCTATACATTATAGTCAATGGGGAAAAATCGTTTGCAGAGTATTTTAATGACATTATGTTATTTTAAATAGCATGTTTGGTATTGTATATGAAGTATGTGGGATTAATATTTCATTTACAGGGGCACTCAAACGAATTTCTATACATTATAGTCAATGGGGAAAAATCATTTGCAGAGTATTTTAATGACATTATGTTATTTTAAATAGCATGTTTGGTATTGTATATGAAGTATGTGGGATTAATATTTCCTTTACATGGGCACTCAAACGAATTTCTATACATTATATTCAATGGGGAAAAATCGTTTGCAGAGTATTTAAATGACATTATGTTATTTTAAATAGCATGTTTGATGTGGGATTAATATTTTATTTATAGGGGCACTCAAACGAATTTCTATACATTATTGTCAATGGGGAAAAATCGTTTGCAGAGTATTTTAATGACATTACGTTATTTTAAATGTATTGAAACTGATATAAATCACAGAATTTTACTACGATTACAGAGTTTCATAGCACTTTTTATTCATTTACAGGGACACACAAAAGACATCGGTTACAGTACTGTCTTTGAGTAATAATTGCTGTAGAGTATGCGTTTTAAAATTCGGTATGCATTTTTAAATTTAAGTAATTTTTTGCATACTGCTCGTTATATATAAATTCTGTATCTCATATACAGGGCTGCACAAACGTATTCACGTACTATTCCCCTTATTATAAGAAATTGCTGCAGGAGAATTTCAACTGAGGTTTTTGTATTTCTTAAGTGAGCTAAATTTTGGCATACGTGAGGTTAATAGATAAAAAACGATACATCAAATGCAGGGATGTTGAAAAAAATCGGATTATTTTCCGATTGTAGATGGGAACAGCTGAAATAGGATTTCAAATGTGTTATGCGTTTCCATATGTTTAAATTAAGCATGATATTTTAATTTTTTAAACCGTGCTGTTTCGTTATCTTATTCTGAATGTGCTAGAAAGTGTTTCATAATCTATGCTTGAAGCATGATTTTTTCCTTCTTGTTTTTTTTTTTTTTTTTATATTGAGAAATATTGTGATCCTGAACTTGAATCGTAAAATCTGACTTCGTCCTAATTTTACTTTACTGTCTTATCAATATCGTATCGGACTCAACTATATTTTATTCAACATCAATAATAGAAAATATTAATTTTCATTAAGAATTTCTTTTCGTAGAGTAAAGTTCCTATGCGTAACAACTGACTCTCGGCGTGCGCCTGATTTCATTTTGTTTACTTTGACATCGAGTTTCATCTCGTTTATCGGTAAAGCTTTGTTAGAATATTCTGAATGTGTTGAAAGGTGTTTCAAAACGTATGCCTGATGCATTGTTTTTACTTCTAGTTAATATTTTAGAAAAGAATGTTAAGCAAAATAAAGTATGCACAACAAATATTTTTAAATATATTCTTGAAATTGAATAATTTTTAGAATACAGGATAAGTCAAATGAATATAACGATTACAAACGGCTATAACTATTTATTGGAAAAGAATTTATCGATAAGATTAACACAGAATATAGACGGAACTTTAAAATTTTTTATACGTACGTCATGGATGTTCTATGTGACTTCCCTAGGTCACACGGACGACATTTAGTCGATAGTCCATTTCACGACATATATTCTGAAGCATTTGTTCAGTCACCGACGCAAGCGCATTACAAATGCGTACTTTGAGTTCTTCAATTGTTTTGGGCATGGGAGGCACCCTGTTTTTCACATAACCCCATAGAATAAAATCAGCCATTTTTACCGTCAAAATTGACTATTTTTAGTAATCGGCCGCAATGAATAGGTTTCTTGTCGTTGCAAACCTTCAAATCGCGCATGCGTAGGCTTCCGTTCACTGTACCTGCGCCTTACATAAAGAAAAAATTTTGAAGTTCCGTCTACATTCTGTGTTAATCTTATTGATAAATTCTTTTCCATTAAATAGTTATAGCCGTTTCTAATCGCTATATTCATTTTTACTTACCTTGTATATTGTAGAAAATACATAGAAAATTAACACCTTGTAATACTGTATTAATTTCTGTTGCTAAAATGGGTAAATTAAAACTTTAAAATCAGTAAAAATACGTTTATTTTGACTGTTTACACGGGTACAGTTGAAACATGTAAACAGTCAAAATAAGCATTTTTCTACTGGTTGTAAAGCTTTAATTTACACATTTTAGCAATTGAAATTAATGTAATATCTTGTAGCATTTTAAATACAGAAATTAAAAAAAAAAATTCGTATATTTTTATTCACCACTTTATACACGGAATACTGCTAATACATTGAATAATAAAAAAATATTGCCGATTTATTTTACCATTTGCTGCGATTATTGGTTGAAATTCTTCAAACCATTTGACATAAAGTGATGCAAAGCATTTCACTTTATCAACTGACAATAATAATGTCACCAGATTAGCACGCATAATAAATATTCATATGTTTTCCACTCTCATTTATGTTGTTTAATATTTTTATGCCTTATTCCGACAATTCTGCTTTTAAAGTCATTCAAACGAAATGAGATACTTACACCAAAAACAGTGAAATTATAATATTGAAACAAACAGAATGTTTTATGACTTAAGGGACTTTGGATAAATGTCCCAGAGGTAATTCCAGTTGAGAAATTTTATACTTAATTTTACGGTGAAGTGTAATATCTCATTTGTCAACGTTTAAGGGAAAAAATTTGTTCTCCATAAATTAATTTTAAAAGTGTTTTATATTAATGACAACAAGAAAAAGAAAACGAAAAAAAACATTATTGAATAAGGACGATGGGTTTAATTTTAAACACTTTATATTCCTCATTTTTAACACTTTCCTACAAAGTTGAAAAGTATTTTTGCATTCGGTCTGTCTCTCCGTCTATCCACGCTCTAATTGTCTTAAATATAGCCGGATTTTCATGCAATTAATAAAGGTTATTTAGGGTCACCAAAAATATTTGGTATTGTATATGAAGTATATAGGATTAATAGTTCATTTACAGGGGCACTCAAAAGTATTCCATTACATTGTGGTATACGGGGAAAAATCGCTTGCGAATATTTTAATGACATTACGCTATTTGAAATGTATTGAAACTGATATAAATCACTGAATTTCACTACGATCATGTTAGAACAGGGCATTCATAACATTTTTTATTCATTTACAGGGACACACAAAATAAATCGGTTACAGGACTGTCATTGAGTAGTAATTGCTAGAGTGTACGGTTTAAATTTCAGTATGCGCTTTTAAATTTAATTAATCTTTCACATTTTACCCGTTATATATAAATTCTGTGCGTCATATACAAAGCTGCACAAAAGTATTCACGTGCCTTTCTCCTTATTAGAGGAAATTGCTGAAGGTGAATTTTCAACTGATGAATGTATTTCTGAATGTATTTCTTAAGTGAACTAAATTTTGGCATGCAAGTAGTTAATAGATACAAATCTATATATTGTATACAAGGCTGCTGAAAAAATTCGGATATTTTTTCGGTACATGGGAACAGCTGACATTGGGTTTTGAAATTTGTTATGCGTTTCCTTAGGGTTGAATTAGACGTAATATTTTGACTTTTTAAACGGTGCAGTTTTGTTACATTATTCTGAATGTGTTGGAAAGTGTTTCATAATCTATGCATCACGCATGATTTTTTCTTTCTTGTTTTGTTTTAATATTTTAAGAAAATGATTATCTATGAATTTATTTCGCTGGCTTCCAATTCTGAAGAGCTTTAAAAGAAGTTATAATTTATGAATTGAAAGTTATGTTACATTTCACAGGGTGTTACTAAACTAATGGAACAAACATTTAGCGAACATAATAAGTGTTAAGTCAAAATATTTTTATAAAGAACAAAAGGACAGCACTACACTTATTTACTTTAAAAAAAAGGATTCCCGAGATTAACCTAATTTATGATACAACTTAACAATGTTAAAGAAATAATTCATTGCAAGCAGATTTTAAATAAAAATCATACAAAGAGTGAAATGTTTTAATAAACTGTCTACATATTACGCCGTCAATGAAGCCTTTATCTAGACAAATAAGAGCATTCTGCAGTTGCACGATCTATGATGCAATGATTTGAAACGCTATCATTTTCATTTATCACGTGTATAATATACTTATTTGCCTCAATAAAAGCTTCTGTAAAGTTTACACATATAGACAATTTATAAAACTGTTGTCTATGGTTTATTTTAAAACCTTTTAGCAATGAATGTATGTTTTCTCTTGGTATTCGAATTTATTATATATTTTCTGTTGAGGATAATTTTGCGGGATTTTATATGATTAACTTCGATGTGTATGAAACGTTACTTTAAGGGAAGGGCTGGCAGTGAAATCTAATGTGATTAGTGATACAGTAGCTACTGTCACCAACGTTCTTAAACATGGACCATTCTAGCACATTGATATTTGGAAGCGAAAGAAAAACATTTCCAATATATGAATTGATTGAGTTATTTTTATAGATAGCAAAGTATGTGTCTTTAATATATCATTAAATGTGAACGAAAATCTGAATTCGGGCTGAAAAGACATACTCTGCAATTTTGACTAAAATGACCTTTTTTTCTAATACGAAAAATGTTTATCTAGACAAATATTATTACCCATGAAATCATACACATGAAACCATACCATATTATTCATGAAATCATGAAATCCTTTAGTTTTAAAAACCACATATATTCAACGGATTAAAGTATTGTAACAACAATATTTTTAGAATCACATACTACCAAACCACATACATCCGGAAGCAATGACAAACGAAGAATATATGATGCTTGTTTTCATAAGATTCCTTGTATTTTTGAAAACTTAGAGACTGTGGATATATTTTCACAGCTTACTTTGAAGAACTGAATGTTGCATGTTAAACTATTAACTGATATAAAAAAGGATATAAGCTTTTTATTAATCATATTAAACATATTTATGGTGCATGTGCATGTGCACTTATGGTACGTGTGTCTGGCTTTTCTTATATTGGCCAGACTAAACGTGCTGTTAGATTTCGCTTAAAAGAGCATGAAGGTAATGTTAAACATCAAGAGCTTAAACGTTCTTCTATTGCTCAACATTGTTGGTCTTTTCAGCATACGTTCAATTTTTCCTCCTCCAGTATTATCAAAAAATGTTCATCTAACCTTGATCTTGATTTTTGGGAAGTTTACCACATCATGAAAAATTCTCACTCTTTAGCCAATGACTTATCTAGTACTCCTGATTTTCCAAGTATTTGGAAAGCATTAATTTAATTTCCGGCTTTTTTTGGGGGGGGAGAGGGGGAGTTTTTTTTCTGTCCTCCCGTAGGTATCGCTACTTGTCCACTCAGTTCTTTCATGCTGCTTTTCTCTGATTGGTTATTTTTGGCACGCTCGCTACTCGTATCGGGTATACAAGCCGGCGCCTCTCTGACGTTTTACCCAGCCTCGCTTTTTCTAGCACGCTGTGCTCTATCTTGCACTGAAGAACAATCTCGTTTGCAGATTCGAAACAGCTGTTTGCTCCTTTTTGCGTATTAGTTGTGCATTTTTTAAACGTTGGTTTTCTGCCTTTTAATATTCTTGCACAAAGACATTATTAGCTATTTTTATACCACATTCTATAGTACTAATCTTGTAGTGCATATAACTGATGTACATCAATTTATATACTTTGAAATAGTGTAGCATTATTAAAATAAACCGAAAACAATTTTTTCCATCGTACTATACGATTACCGATTACTTTTGAGTGCCCTTGTTAACGAAATGTAATGCTAAATACATCATTTTCAATACATTACACTCCATAATAAACATGCAATTTATAAATAATTTACATTGCAAACCCAGTAAATTCACGAAAGTTAGAGGATGGGAAAACAGGATATAGACAAGACAAAGTTAACATTTTTCAACTACAGTAGAAAAGAAAAAAATGTGCATTACTTAATAATGCATACTGGAATAGCATTATTTCTTGTAACCACAAATTGCCATTGAAAAAAAAAAAAAATACTTGTTTACTAAATGTTTGTCGAAATTAGTATTTCCTTATACTCAAAACACCATCATTAAAAACATTATTTGTGCGATAAAAAAAACTTTTCCGTTTTTTATTAAAAAATAAAAAACGCAGAAGGAAAGGGTGTTTCAGTGGGCTAATGCCATGATTTAAGAAGAAATAAAACTAACGCGTCAAACGTGGATTATGAAATACTTTCCAGCGCCCCTTGAAAATTTTGCCGAAACTTCACTGCTTTTAAAGTGATAGAAGTTAAAAAATTGAGAAAATCCATAACGCATTTGAAAATCAGGCTTTAGCAATCACCGTTCACAGCCGGAAGGAAATTCGAATACGTTTGTGCATCCCTGTACATGATCTCTAGTTTTGTATATAGTCTACGTAGTCTTGTATATAGTCTACTATGCTAAATGTAGTTCAGTTGGAAAATACATAACTAAATTAAAAAGTGCTCAGTATACTGGATAATACATAACTAAAGTAACTTTTGCACAACAATTTAGTTTACTTGGAATAAGCATACAATATATGATACTTTTCAAATACAGTAGAAAGAGTAAAGAGTGATTTTTTAAGTATTTCAATTAGATAAGTGGATAGATAAATATTTAATAAACATTTATACATACATACATATATATATATATTTAAAACCCAGCAAATGTATAGTACACATCATTTTGGAATTTGCTTGAATTAAAAAACTTAATAAGCGATATTTATCTCACTTATCGACATTTTATCGCTGCGAGAGTATTGCTTTCTCTATTTCCGTACACTGGATAGAACATCCGGTTCCATATCTAAAGCCGGATATTCTAACTGGAATTACAGCGTAATGCAGCACCCCCCACCGAGTCAAGAAGCAGAGGAGTTTGTTATGCATAGAGATGCAAATAAAAATGCAAAGCGGTAAATGATAATGAGGAACATATTCCGGCAGCAAAAACAAATTGTTTGGGTTGATAAACAGATAATTTCTAAATGACTTCACTTCAGCAGTTTGTATGAACTTTGATATTTATTATATTTTATGAGCAAAATTAACTAATAAGTTTGAATGAAGAGAACCATGTTTTCAAATTTATTTAATGTAATTTAAATTAAGACTAGCCGCCCTTAGCGACCAATTTGGTCTCCCTTAAAATTTATGTTTGGGAAAGCATGCTGAGCATTGTATCATGTTACTTTTATTCATAATTTAATTTACTTGGACTCCTTTAAATATAATTATTATAATCCTTTAAGCTTACATTAGTTTTTGTTGCAATAAAATATCTCAAGTTATTGATTTTCTGTAAGCAAGTAAACACTATTGATTTACAATGGAAGTCTATGGGAATTTGGCGAAATATTAGAGATATCGTCAAGTTTTCGACTTTTTTGGCAATAAATTTTGGTCGCCAAATTTGGCGACAAACTTGGCGGCATTTAGCGACAGAACAGAGTGCTCTCTATGGTAACCCCCTTATAGGTATGGGGATGCATTAAATGCTGTTCAATAACCAATGAGATGCGTTTCATTCGGGCGATGCCATTAAACAATTAACAAATAATCGTGATTTCCGTGCCACGCACAATAGCATAATATATATATAGATGCCTACAATAGAAAACACAGCATTATTTAATGTGTATAAATTTAATGAAATATATTTAATTTTGAGAAAAAAAATCTCCTGGCTATGTTATTTTTACTGGCTGCTATAAATAGGCATTTTATTTCCTATGTATGTAAAGGAGGAAACATTGAACATAACTTGACTATATAAAAAATATGCTTAAATGAAAGGATATAACTATTGAGAAAAAACCTCCCGAGAATAACATGACAAGCATAAATATTAAATTCCAATAAAGATATTTATGCACGCTAGATATGCAAAAATTCTAATTACGATTTTTTTCGTTTTTGATACATTTAAAATGTTCGTGTAAACATTCTGGAGATTTCTTCTCCAATATCACGGCAATAAATTGTACATAAAAATGTAAATAAAATAGACTAGAAAGTATCCTTTCAATTCTATTTAATTTAGATAAAAAAAATCGCATATAACTTTTTTTATGGTAGTATTTTGAAAAATATATATTTTGTGCTATAATATATTGTAAATTTTTTAAAGTAATGCGTGTTCCGAAAAATCCATTTGGTGAAAAAATGACAAAATCGAGGCATTTTATCAAACCTCTAAATTGGAGTTTAAAATTCTAAAATTAACAAATTGACAAATTAAATTTTTTATTTGGTTTCTATGGCTGTAAATAATATAGATTAAATCTACAATGAAAAAAATATTAACCAAGTTTGAAGAATGTTACTTATAAAACAATTTTTATTCAAAATATTTTTCATTTTTCTAAATAGAATTTAAAAAAAATTATATTAATGAAATTTATTTTATATACAGCATTGCCAAGCAACGATATGGTGCTTAGTTTTCTAGATAATTAAGTGCAATGTTTTATTAAATTGACAACGAAAAATCTCTACGCATAATATAAATTTCAGATATATCCGTACCTCTTTTTTATAGCGAAAAAAAACTATTATAATTTCTTAATGACCAGAAAATTCTTCTAATTTCTTGAAAGATGTAATACTCTTTAATTTAACAACCGCGTTAAAGCATAAACTCTGCTAAACCAATTTATCGCTTTCGAAATTGGCTTCACTATCGTTCCGTAACAAATATAATTATTTACTGCTCAGGATGACAATAAAATAGTAGCACATTAATGAAATGCTTTGTAAATAAATGCAATTCAAAAGTAACATTTTAATTCTCAAATCTAATTAAGTTATTTCTCTTACTTCGGACCTTTTACACTAGTTTTAATTTTTTTCATTAATTAATCACTATGTTTATGTGATAATGTATTAATAATTAGCATTAAAACATTTCTTCTGTGAGGCGATTTATTTTATTATCTGCAAAAACTTATCATTAAGAGAAAATCACTTTTTTGATCTAAATAACAAGCTTTTGAGATCACCAAATGTAGATTCGGTAAATGCATTTAGAGCTAAAGAAAAATTATTCAATCCTACACAAACTGAAAGTACGCTTTGTGTATGTTCCGATCTTTTTGTATAGAATGTATATGTCACTTTATGTATATATGTGTGTGTGTATTTTAATTTATACCACTTATTTATATTTTCCATTTTTAATGCTTTTTTACACACTCGAAAAAACACTTCCAAAAGACCATATTCTATCTAAATAATTTAAATTGTATAAATTGATAATTTATAAATTGTAATTGTATAATTGTATAAAATGAAATAATTTAAATTGTAGACAGGTATTAATTTTATTTTATTTTGCTTTTAAAATGGCACATTATGTACAGGGTGGTCATAAAAACTTCCCCGATATATGTACCCCTAGCGACCTAACCGCTCAACCAATCGAAAGGAAATTTGAAATTTAGTTATTTGAAGGTATGTGCTCGAGATCGAGATGATTTAAAACAATAGAGCTCTCACGGTTACGGTTACAGTGAAAAAATTTCGAAATTTTCGTATGGCAACACTATTTTTTTTCCTGCGCAAATTTATCAGCGAATTGAAAAACCATAAATGTCATTAAAACGATATACGTATGATTAAAATTGTTGGTGTAATATCGTAGCACTCAATCCTAACCAGTTCCTATGCAATGTAATATTCAGCACTCTAAAACAAATGATTATTTTTTTATTTTCACTATGTGTACACAAACTCACCTTAAAAACACATTATGAAACAAATCTTACAACATTACTCAGTTCGCAAGTGAAAAAAACAATAAGCTGCTGAAAATCATGTTTTGTAGCCACTCCTTCGTTCCTCGCAATGGTCTTTTTTGTAACTGCTTTTTTACGCCAACAATTTTCATCGTACGTGTATCATTCCAACGCCATGTATGGTTTTTCAATGCATTGATGAGTTTGCGCATGAAAAAAATAGGTGTTGCTATTCGAAAATTTCGAAATATTTTCACTGTAACCGTAATCGTGAGAGCTCTATTGTTTTAAATCATCACGATCTCGAGCGCATACCTTCAAATAAGTATATCAAAAATTTCTTTTCGATTGGATTACCAGTTAGGCCGCTAGGGGTTCATATATCGGGGAAGTTTTGTTTATGACCACCCTGTATTTATATCTCTAGAATAAATTAAAATATAGACATGAAAACAGAAATGTTGGAACTTTAAGAAAGAAATCGCAACTAGCTGATAAACATTAAGCATACATTTTGACATTATAATCGTTTTATACATTTTATTTCGTTGCCAGTGTTAGGTAGATTTCCTATGAAATACTACCTATTGGGATCGTTCCTATGTTGGAATTTCTGAAATTTTTTTGCAGATCGACACCGATCATGACCCCTAGAACACAAAACCACCCTCAGTAAAAAACTTTATCTATCTATCTATCTATCTATCTATCTATCTATCTATCTCTCTCTCTCTCTCTCTCTCTCTCTATATATATATATATATATATATATATATATATATATATATCACTTTCTTCTGGACACGATAACTTCCGTTATTCTGCACCAATCTCTTCCAAACTGATACATAAAATCAAAGGGTATAAAATCTCGGTCAAGTTCGTTAATGCGCAAAATCGGACCAAGGGGATGGAAACAGGGAGGAGTTTTGTGAAAACCGAAAACCCCCCATAACTTCTTAATTTTTAAACATATGATATCAGTTTAAAGTTTTTATTACTTTAAAAAATAGGGCCAAAATTTTATGTACCACAGATTTTTATAAAGTTAAAAATAGGCTCAAGGGGGAAAAAATAGAGTTTTTGGGAGAAAAAAAATTCATAACTTCGTCAATTCTCAAGATATCAATTTCAATTAATTTTATTATAAATCTCCTTAATATTATCTACAACTTTTACATTCACAAGTTCTTGATAGGACCAATTCGTACCGCAAAAAAAAAAAATAAAAACGAAAACAAAAAGGGGATTTGAAGAAGTAAAAAATTCATAACTCCGTCAGTTCAAAAGATATAAAATCCCCATGAATTTATCACATATCTTCTTAATATTGTCTACAACATCTTAATAGACAAGTTTTGGATAGGACCAATTCTTACAGCAAAAACAAATTAAAAATACATAGCTGTTGAAGAAAAAAATCATCTAAGTAAGGGTGTATTCAAATCCAAACTGCGTATTTTCTGACACATTTTACAATTCATTTTTGCTCTCAAAGGCTTCCAAAGGTACGTTTTCTTACTCAGAAAATATATAATGTACCGTAATGGTCGATTTTTTGATAGAGGCAGAATATATTTAAAAAAATGCTGTTAAAGTGGGCATTTTGAACCGAGTTTCCCGAAGCGGATTGTGTTGGAAAAATCATTGCTTTAAGGATGCACTGAAATCCAAACTGCATATTTGATGACTCATTTTTAAATTCATTTTTGCTCTCAAACGCATTTAATTGGTAGATTTGCTTATTCAGAAACTATATAATGTACCGCAATGATCGATTTTTTGATAGAGGCAGAATATATTTCAAAAAATCATGTCAAAATGGGCATTTTGAACGGAATTTCCCGAAGCAATTGTGTTATCACTTTCTTCTGGATACGATAACTTCCGCAATACGGCACAAATCTCTTCCAAACTGATACATAAAATCAAGGGATATAAAATCTCGGTCAGATTCGTTAATGGTCAAAAGCGGACAAAGGGGATGGAAATACGGAGGGGTTTTGTAAAAACCGAAAAAAACCCATAACTTCTTAATTTTTGTACATATCAAATCAGTTTAAAGTTTTTATTACTTCTAAAAATAGCGCCAAAAATTCATGCATCACAGATTTTTGATAAAATTTAAAATAGGATCAAGGGGCGCAAAAAATAGGGTTTTTGGGAGAAAAAAATTTCCTTACTTCGTCAATTCTCAAGATATCAAATCCAATAATTTTATTATACATCTCCTTAATATTATCTACAACTTTTATATTCACAAGTTTTTGATAGGACCAATTCTTACCGCAAAAAAATTAAAAACGAAAACAAAAAAGGGGGGTTGAAGAAGAAAAATTTTCATAACTCCGTCAATTCACAAGATACAAAATCTCCATGAATTTATCATATATCTTCTTAATATTGTGTTCAACATTTATATAGGCAAGATTTTGATAGGGCAAATTCTTAAAGCAAAAACAAATTAAAAACACATAGCGGTTGAAGAAAAAAATCATCTTATTAAGGGTGCATTCAAATCCAAACTGTCTATTTTCTTACTCATTTTAGGTAGCTTTCTTTACAAAAAAGCTACCTATTGCAGCCGTTCGGAGGAAAGCGATTTCAAAAAATTTTGGTATATTTTCATCGATCATGACCCCCAGACCCCGAAACCACCCTCCGTTCAAAATTGATATATATATATATATATATATATATATATATATCTGACCTATGTCACACTGTAACTCCCGTAATTATGAACCGATTTCGATGTAATTCGGTGTGTACATAGTACATACCAATGTCTCGACCGAGTTCGTTGGCCAGCTTCATCCGCCGTTTTGTTTCGAAATGGCGGCCATTTAAAATTTTTAAAAAAATTTAAAACTTGAAATGTGGTACCAAAAAATTAAAAATGGAAAAATATTTCTTTCTTATGTATTTGACCTTTATACAAAGATTCCGGAGCAGTTTTTGTTTCGTCTATATCTTAAAAAATGGCTGAGTTATAGCATTTTGAATTTCTAGCGTGGCTGACATTTTGAAACGTCCTGAATTTTGTCACGCGATAAAAGGCGTATTTATGAACCGATTTGGATGTAATTCAGTGTGTACATAGTACATACGAATCTCTCGACCGAGTTCGTTGGCCAGCTTTATCCGCCATTTTGTTTCAAAATGGCGGCCATTTAAAATTTTTTTAAAAATTTAAAATTTGAAATGTGGTACCAAAAAATTGAAAATGGAAAAATATTTTTTTTCTTATGTATTTGACCTTTATACTAATATTTCGGAGCAGTTTTTGTTTCGTCTATATCTTAAAAAATGGCTGAGTTATAGCATTTTGAATTTCTAGCGTGGCTGACTTTTGGAAACGTCCTGAATTTTGTCACGCGATAAAAGGCGTATTTATGAACCGATTTGGATGTAACTTCGTTTATACATAGTACATACCAATGTCTCGACCGGGTTCGTTGACCAGCTTCACCCGCCATCTTGTTTAAAAATGGCGGCCATTTAAAAAAATTAAAAAATAAAAAAAATTAAATGAGATACCAAAAAATTGGAAAATGAAAAAGATTTTTTTTGTATGTGTTTGACCTTAATACAAAGATTCCGGAACAGTTTTTCTTTCGTCTATATCTAAAAAAAATGGCTGAGTAATAGCATTTTGAATTTCTCTTGTGGCTGACATTTTAAAACGACCTGATTTTTGTCACGCGATAACAGGCGTATTTATGAACCCATTTGGATGTAACTTGGTCTGTACAAAGTACATACCAATGTCTCGACCGAGTTCGTTGGCCAGCTTCATTCGCCATTTTGTTTCAAAAGGGTTGCCATTTAAAAAAAAATTAAATTTAAAATTCAAAATGAGGTATTAAAAAATTGGAAAATGAAAAAGATTTTTTTTTATTGTCCTTGATACAAAGATTCCGGAGCAGTTTTCGTTTCTGAAAATTTGTTCTTTTGTTGATATCTTAAAAAATGGTTGATTTATAGCACTTTGAATTTCTAGCATGGCTAACATTTTGAAACGATCTTGTATTTGTCACGCGATAACACACGTATTCGCCTATTTCGATGTAAGAAGGCATGTGGATAGTATACATCAACACCTCGACCAAGTTCGCTGGCCAGATTAATCAGCCATCTTGTTTCAAAATGGCGGCCATTAAATTAAAAAAAAATATATATATTTAAAGTGAGGTGCAAAAAAATTAGAAATTGAAAAAGGTTTCTTTCTTAAGTATTTGATCTTGATATAAGGATTCACGAGCATTTTTTGTTTGTCTTTACCTTAAAAAATGGCTCAGATATAGTAGTTTCAATTTCTATTGTGGGTGACATTTTGAAAAATCTGATTTTTTGCATGCGACAGCACTTCTATATATTAACCGATTCCGATGTTAGTGAGCATGTGCACAGCAATTACTAAGGTCTCGACCAAGTTCACTGCTTAGCCTCATCCACCATGTTGTCTTAAAATGACAGGCACTTTAAGAAATTGCCGAATTTGGCAGCCAAATATAAGTTACTTTAAAGAAAAGCAGCTTGGCTAAAGCTGACTAATTTCGCGAAATTCTCATTCATTATATTGATAAAAATTAGTATTGAATCTCCTATATTCGGTTTCCACTAAATTGAGCTTCGTGTGTTTGCATGATATAAGTTGGCTTTTTTTAAATAAGGATTATGAAAGCTACCTCTTCCTCCCGGCACTGGCCGGAAGGACTTTTTAAATTCATTTTTGCTCTCAAACGCATCCAATTGCTAGATTCTCTTATTCAGAAACTACATAATGTACAGTAATGATCGATTTTTTGATAGAGGCAGAATATATTTCAAAAAATGTTGTCAAAGTGGGCATTTTGAACAGAATTTCCCAGGGTTCGTTGATATACAGGGTGTCCGGTCTCAACGGTGTCCAATGGCCAATTCCTAAACCGTTAGTCTTAGACATATAGTTCCAATTACAAAAATGTTTTAAATCAGGTAAAGAAATATTTTAAAAAATTACGAAATTTAAATTTTTATACGGTCCCCCGGTCCTATAAGTTATATTTAGTGAAATTTCCCTTATACACTGACAAGTAATACAAAAAAAGTCCCGTTATTCTACGATTAAAATTGACCGAGTAATAGCTGTTTAAAGTTGGAGCATATTTTTGCTGCAAATTGGGGGTCATTCACAAATTTAGTCGAAATATAATTTCGTCAGATATAAAAAATGTTTGGGAGTAAAACTAACATTGCAATATAAATTTGAAATCTTTAATCATTCTGGCATATTAATGGGAAATATACAATTTGTAATAAACATTTAAGAAGAAAGAAAAAACAGAATTTTTATTAAATAAAATGATTCTAAATTAACAGCCTCAATTCTTTACAAAATGATACGTATTTTAAAATATTATTAGATTGCACAAGCCTGCAAAAGTTGGGTTATGTCATGTTTTTTTGCTTTTGATAATTGATTCTTATATATTCTGTACCGCTGAATCCGAAATTGACCTTCATTTTTAACTATCATATCAGGATTTTTCGCAAATTGCAAATTTCAAAGTTCAGAAGTTCAATGTTAAAATTGAATTTCCTCCCCCATCTCATCGGACCATTCAGCTGTTTAGCTGTAAGAATCCCAGGATAAGCAAAAATATCGAATAAATTTTTTAATAAAATAAAATAAAATAAAATAAAATAAAATAAAAAAATGTTTTACATATGTTTTATAGTATAAGATTTTCGCTATATTTTAACTTACACATTTGCGATTTGCAAAAAAATTCTAACGTGATGGTTAAAAACGAAGGTTATTTTCAGATTCAGTGCTAAAAAGTGCGTAAAAATCAATTATCAAAAGTTAAAAAACACAACCATCTCCTCTACTTTATAGTATTCGATTTTTGTTATTCTTTAAATTTGAAAATTTATGATTTACGAAATATCCTGACATGATGGTTAAAATTTAAGGTAATTTTCGGATTCAGTGCTAAAATATACATAAAAGTTAAAAAACCCAACAATCGCAGTCTTGTATTATCTAATCTAAAACTTTTTCTTAAACTCGCAGAAATCTATCCGAAATTTTTGTGTTATCCTGTAAAATAAGTATAAATGGTAACCACCGAAAATCTTAATAATATTTGATTGTTATCGGATTTGCGCCAGTATGTAAAATGCAATCTCGATCGGATATTTAAAAGTGGGTTAAAGTTCGAGTACAAATTTTGAACTGGAAAAACATACATACGATTGTTGAAGTAACATAAAAACTTATTCCTATTAAACTATTTCTTATAACAAAACATAATTTTTGTTAAAAGAAATCATAAGAGAAACAGTCTCTCAAATTCTGACAAAATAAAACATATGTTATTTTAGCCAATTTGAGACTTAATCATAATACTTGTAGGACTTTTTTTCAAAGCGCAGATACACATGAAGTAAGATCTTCGAATACTTTAAACACTTGGTATATGATCCCTCAAAGCCAAGCCGAACTCATTTTTTTTCAGAGTAGAAAAGTGGCATAAGTCATGCATTTTTAAAGTTTCATAACTCGCTCAATTTTAGCGTTATATGAATGGGACTTTTCTTGTCTTACTTGTCAGTGTAATAGGAAAAAATTACTAAATATAACTTATAGGACCGGTTGACCGTATAAAAATTTAAGTTTCGTAATTTTTTAAGAATGTTTTTATTGACCCAAATCGCTTTTAAAATGTTTCTTTACCTGATTTAAAACATTTTTGTAATTGGAACTATATGTCTGTGACTAACGGTTTAGGAATTAGCCATTGGACACCGTTGAGACCGGACACCCTGTATAGTGTACAATATTTTTAATGTTTGTACGTTTGTGAAGTGTTATCTCTGAAACTACATAGCCAACTTAAAAAAAAATGTTGGTGGCCATCTCTGCTCCGAAAGAAAGACTGTATTTTATGTCAGTGCAACAACCTATATCGCTGCAGGAGCAAAAAATTTCTAAAATTGCGATTTCTGTGATATTGATTGGGTTAGAAACTTTAAATTCGGTGTGGTGGTTACTTTTAAGATGTAAATACTCGTTATAAACGCTCTCTGAAAGGTTCGAAAATTCAGTTTGACAGATAAACGTAAAAATTTCTAGAAAAATTCTAAATTATGATATATTTGGAATACTGAAATTTCTGGGATACTGTTGAAGTTGGAAACCAGAACTTTGACATGGCAGTAATTTATAAGATGTAAATGCTCTTTGTAGAACGAATTCTAAAAAAATCGAAAGACTAAACAAAGCGGTAAAAGATCTAAAGATGATCTAACCAACGAAGTACATGGAATTGTTAGGAATATAAGCATGAAAATTGACATGGCTGTATTTATCATGACGTAAATTCTCGCAATAGAGCTATTTCTCAAAAATGACGCTATATAAAATGCTGCAGAAACATAAAACTTTCGAAATTTTTCTATTTCTGTGTTATTGCTGAGCCCAAAAAACTTGAAATTTTGCTTCGGGTTAGTTTTAAAATATAAAATTGTCTCTATGAATGGTTTCTACAAAAATTTAAAATTTAAAAAGATGAAATGAACGGAAAGCGATCTCAGTTACCATGAATTTGTAATTATTAGGTATAGCAACTTTAAATATTTCATAATACTGCATTTCCTTCATAAAACATGCCATTAAAACGCAACAAAACTGATAGATACCTACTTAGCATTAAATAAATTGTGGAAATATTGAATAAAGTCCTGTATGAAACAGTGAGTAGGCTGCCCGAAAGTACTTGTTAAAATGATCCTTCTCTAGGCTTTTCTCTTTCTCGCCAAAGCCGCTAACAGAAGGAAGTGCCGTTTTAAATGTGATATGAATTTCATTTCTGATTAATTTTTCTAGACATTTTATCATAAGGCCATATTCTCAATTGTCATTAGTAGATTTTTTATATATTAACTTATTCTGGTGAAATTTCATAATCGGGTTCATATTGGCGTATTTTAGTTTGCATGATTTGCTGAAAAAATATGTATGAATTTGTAAATTACTTCAAGAGACACTTTCACAGCTCAAAGGTTATTCAGACGATATATTCAGATCTTGTGTCATACTTTATGTTGCAATCATTGCCGATTTCTTTTATTTAATACATGCTAAATACAGCACAACTTGTGCAGAATATATTTGAAAAACAAAACAATACAGCGTATGTAGAGGCCAGCATACACTCATCATTTAAATCCGATCGACCATATCTAAAACACACTCTAACGACGCATTGCATGCCACTGTTGATGTGTTCGGTACTTTGACACTATATCAGATTTTGAAGAGAGAATTCCTTATCTCTTATCGACAACCTCATGGCATCCATGGAAAACAGATATTGTACAATATTAACTATTTTGGGAGAGCTCACACCATATAAAGTATAGTCCATTCTTTTTAAACATCATATATTTGTCATTTAAAGTTACTCAAATTGGTGCGGAACGTCTGATTATGCTCTTGACTTCATTTTATATAGTTAAAATTTCGATAAGATAATTTAGTGTTTCATTTTCTATTTTACTTTTAATATATTGCGTATTTTCAATTTTTATATCCATGCATGGTTTGCTTTCCCATTTTTTAAACAGAGTATACGAATTTATATGCAAGATTTTGTAATTCTACGATTCGTTTATTTTCATCATTTCAATTTATCGCAGTATACGGACAATTAAAGATAATGTCTCATTTTCTTTGCTTCCACATGTTATTATTAAATCTATGTTCTCAGCAATATCGCTCAGACTAATCCCTCTGATGGAAGTCCTAGTTTACTAATATTTTCAATCAACTTAAAACTTCAATTCAACTCTAACGCAGTTTTCGTATAGCTAGAGCACTGTTAGCGTAGAGATAAGAATCAAGGATTGTAGGAAAAAGAGTCCGTCAATCATCCACCAGAACAAAATCACTAAGTAGAGATTAGTTAAAGAACCCTTAATCCGCTCTTTTACACATATCATACACACCCCAGCCCGAGCTTTTGTTTCCATCGATCCCCTCTTTTCTACAAATAAAGATCATTAACGTGCTCCCAATATCTGCAACAGGTAACTCATCTACCCAATGCATTAGTTTGCATACAAACTACATGATAATTTAGCCTCTCAATTTCGGCTCTCCCCTCATTTTTCATTTCATGAAGGCAGGCGATCGAGTTTGGCCGTGATCCAGCTTATCAAGACTTTATTTTGGAAGTATTTTCCACTGTATACAGTTTTTTATTTAACTAAGTTTTACATCATAAACGACTGTTTCATTTTCATCAAACCTGCAAGTACCCCCCCCCCCCTCTATCTGTTTCTCTTTTTGTTTTGTATTACTATTTTCTAATATATTTATTGTTATCATCAATCTGATTGCAAAACTTAATCTATTAGTAATTATTGCGTAACATTAACAAAACATAACGTTAAAACACAATAAATAGATAACATAGATTTCCAAATCCACACAACACAAGCATCATGAAACACTCACCACGTTCCGCATCCAATTCAAGTAGCAGCAGATTATCGCCACTATATATACGCAATCAAGAAAAATAACATCAAAACTAACCACACAATCCAAAACTCCAAAAACAGACACGACATGCTACAGGTGGATCAGACACAGCTCGGACAGAGCCAACAGGTCGCAAACATAAGAATGCCATAAAAAACGAAGAGCTCCCAGAGAAGACGACGATAACATTGAAGAGCATTCAAGTATATTTTGGTATAAGTAACGAAGTACAATCAGAAGAATATGCTCAGATGCAGATAATTCCCAGAATACCTCTAAGACAGAAAACTAAGAAGAAGAAAGGGTGAAGGAAGAACTCATCAACTACAGTGAAGTAAACAAAAGAAGATAAATAGAAATTGAAAGAGCGATGATGCCTATCAGTTATATACAGTCTGATACTACACGTCACTTAAACTGCAGGCTCGAAACTAATCTCCTAAAAGAAAAATCTTCGTAGTGCTAAGATAAAGGTTTCAGTATTTGGATGTTAGAATGGTGACTAGTTCTAAACGTACCGCTGTAGTTACAGCACATGTGAATACAACAATATAAGCTTTCCAAGTACCTTCAGAAGTTTGATAATAAATCGGACCGGCAAAATCGATACCAGAGGTTTCAAAAATGTTTCGATGATTCTGTCTTTCGGTAAAAAGGCTATTTCCACCTTTCCAGGAATAGCATTAAGTTTTCGACATATCCTACACGATCTTAAGACGGATTTTACAAATCTTCTTCCCTTTATTATAAAATACCTTTCACGAAGGTGAGCTAAAGTGACAGCTACACCAAAATGGTACATTCTTCCATGAGCATGTTTAATGAGTAATTTTATAAAATAAGATTTATTAAGAAGTACCCACGGATGTTTTTCATGCTCTACAATTTCAGAAAACTGAAGTCTTCTGGATAAAACAAATAAGTTATTTTCAAGTGGATTAAGGTTGTATAAAGAAGAAACTTTATTAAGTGTTTTTTTTTGTTTAAGTGCTTCTATTTCAACTTTAAATGAAGTTTCCTGAATTTGTTTAATCGAATATTTTTCTGCTATTTCTATTTCTGAAGTAGTTAAAAGTCCTAAAACTTTAGGATTTTTCGAATTGGCATTATGAATAAAACGCATTATCAAGCAGTAATATTATACACGCGATTTAAACTATTAAACTTTGCAATATCAAATACTGGCTTAGGAATAGAGTTTGATTCGTTACACAATAGTGTTAAATTTGGTTTTGCTTTCATTTCATTAAAAGCTTCGGGATCAATTTCTATAGCCCTTTTTGAAGGCCACATGTCTTCCGGTAGTGATAACCATGGTGGGCCGTACCACCGTACTTTATTACCCATTAACTTCTATAAGTTTTCCCCTCGCGTAGGCAGATCTGCAGGGTTTTCTTTTCCGAGACAATAATTCTAGTCTTTTGGATCTGTCATGACTGAATTTCGGTTACACGATTGGAAATAAGGGGTTTCCAGTTTGTAGTAGAACCCCTAATCCAACAAAGAGTTATTTCAGAGTCTGACCATAACTTTATATTTAATTTCGAAATATGTAATACTTGTTTTAAATATATCCACATTCTAGCGGCAGCTACTGCGCTGATCAATTCCAGCCGTGGAATGGTTAACCTCTTGAGGGAGGCTATTCTACAATTACTCCAAACAAAACTTGTTTGAAATTCACCAGTTAACGAAATGGAACGCAGATAAGCAACTGTTCCATACCCTTTGGGACTAGCATCACAGAAAATGTGAATTTATGAATTTTCAGAAGTGTTTATCTCATTAAGAAAACTAGTTGGAACCCGTCGAAATTCGACGAATTAAAATGTTTAGAACGTAACTGTTAGATCGAATTTACAATACACCTACAAAAATAATTTCAATAAAAAATTCATCTTACATTGCTTGTCTAACTCTTAAAACAAATAATGTTTTTAACCTAAAATTACCAAAATATTATTTCCACCTACTTCAACTGTTTAAATTATTAAAAAAATTAAACTATATTAGAATTCGTAATCAAGATGAGTAATTATGTTGAAGTTATCGATTGAGGCTCTTATGTTTGTTTTTACGGGTTGAAAAATCAGTAAAAAGGATTTCGCTTTGTCACATCATAAAATTTCCCCCCATAAAACCTAAACTGTACGTTATTTTTACATTCTCAAAACTTACACATGCCCCACTCAAATTCACAATTTAAAAGTATTTTAACGCGCAATACATTATTGATTAATGTATTTCCAAACGTAAAGTTACGTTTGTCCGATACAACTTTTCATGTGAACATTCGCTCAAACTTTAAGTTCTAATATCAGTACCCGCAAAAATTTACCATTCAGAAATTTGCCTTTAATTGCCATAGTATTGGCCATTGGCCATTTAATATTGGTCAAATATTTAGTTTTATCAAAGAAAATGATCGTTTTGTTTTAATTATGACATCATTTTTACTCACTGAATCATTTTGCCTAGCGTCTCAAACTCAGTATCTGCGTAATGTAAAAATATTTAAATATCTTCTTCAATCCTTTGATGTATGAAGAAGAATGCGTGTTTTTTTTTTAATGGCTGACGTCATTTTATGTTCAAAAATTAGAAAAAAGTTACTTTTATTTGTAATATGAAAATGGCATCAATAAGGATATAATCAATAAAAAGAAATAAACCATGACTATTTTCCCTTTACTTTTAATAGAAATGAAGTACTTCAATTGCCACAAATACAAAATTGGTACTTAAAACTATAAAAAAAATTAATATCTCAAAAATAAATTGAGATAGAGCTTTCAAACAAATTGCATTTAAAAGTACATTTTTCCCCCTATACGACTGTGTAAAAATTGAAACTGTGGGATGCTTAAAAGTTTAAAAATTTGCAGTAGCGAAAATTGCAAAGCCGAAATTTCATTTTAAATTTCAAAGTGTTGCCATTCGCAGAATGACGTATGCGTTACGCACAGATATGTTTGTCCTTTATAATATAGATATGTTCGAGGTATTTCAAATGTTCATAAATGTACAACTTGTGAACACCAAGTGTCCCACTCGCATTTCAAATCTTCTTGTAACTTACTATCCCACTCTAAAACTCTTTGCCATGTTTCTTGCAACAAGGCTTTAATACGTATTACAAATGGATTCACAAATCCTAATGCATCATAAATTTTCAGTAACATTTTAAGCACTGTTCGCTTCGTGGGATCATCGATATAACACTCTTCAAAGGGCTGCGCATCTAACATCAAAACATGAGATTCAGTATTCCAAATCAGTCCTAGCACTTTTAAGATACTACCTGTGTTTTACTCGGTTATAAATAAGTTATCAGATTCCCACATTTCCCTAAGTTTAATAGATTTTGTTTTAAATTTTCTCAAATTCATCCCAGCTTCTTTAAGAATTTCAGAAGCTGTAGCTGATAAATAATATGCTTCATTATCTAAATCTGATCCGGAAATTAAATCATCGACATATAGGGAATTTACTAACATATATACAACACTTGGATATTGTTATCGATATTTCTTTATATGATGTTTAATTCTGGTAGCTAAAATAAATGGTGAGCATGAAACGCCAAATGGTACACGTCTAAATCTTAAAATTTTGAAAAAGTTGTTTGCATCATTATCGAACCAAAGAAATTTAAGGTAATCTCGCTCTTCTTCAGCTACGGAAATGTGAAGAAAGGCCTTTTCAATATCCGCACAAAACGCAGTATTGAATTTTCTGAGATTAATAATAATTTCAAATAATCTGGGTTCAGATTTGGGCCACTGTATAAATAATCATTTAATGATTTGATGTTTTCTTTTGAGGACGCGTCATATACCGTCCTAACTTTAGTTGTGGGTTTATCATCTCGCAAGACAGGTCGGTGAGGCATAAAATAACGGCTATTTACAGTTTTATTAGAGGATTCTTCCACTAGGTTATTTAACCCTCTAGCGCATACTGTTGCCAATTGGCAACATATTAAATTTTCCCTCTTTATTGTTTATTTTCCGTTGTCTCTTGACAACTTTATGCTTTACGTATTCATGTTGGTCCTATATTTAGGTTTAGTTCATAAAAAATATCATAATTGGCATTAGTTGTTTATAAATTACAAATAAAAAGCAACTTTTGATACCTTCCATTTTCTTAGTCATAGTTGGATTTCTAACTCATATAAAAAATATTTGACATGCAAAATTTCATTTGAAAAAAATATTTCTGAAAAGAATATACTTTTAAAAGTTATTTTAAATAATTTTCAGTAATGATTATTGGAACAAAAATTGCATGCACATGAATATACATTTGTTGCTATTTGGCAACACCATGAATTGGGTTCCGCTTTTGTAAACATTTTGAGCATTGTTTGTTTCACAACTGGTTCGCATGATATTTAATTTTTTTTCACTTTTATCACCATATGTCACCCTAACTCGATAAACGACTCTTATTAAATACAAAATCTTCTCAGTTTACTATAAAACCAGGCCTGTCTAATGCAGAAGCGTGCGGTGCGGGCAGCTGCCCCGGGACTCCCGATTTGAGGGTCCACCCTAATGGCAGATATAGGTTTGTTGTTAAACGGGAGCCAAATGATAAAAAATGGCCAAAATATTTCTTTTTCAGATTTAAAGAGGCTCTATTCTCCTTCCCTTGTGCTTCCGTGTCCATGCTCCCCTGAAGGTACTAGCTACACCATCAAAAAAGCCAATGATTAAAATTTTATAGTAACAACTTAGTAGTCCATTGTTTTCAGCTTTATGAAACTTCTAAAAATGTCACGAAGAATACAATTGATAACTGGCCTTAATGCTTAGATAAAAAACAACGGTGTAAAGTTCTGGGCTGTATAGGTTACACTAGAGTAAAATGCAGTAAGTGTTTGGTACCTCTAACAAAATACAAAAACAATAAATGTTCTATTGGTTACAATTTATAACTTTGATAAATATTATTGATAGAAAATTTTATAGTATTCTGCTGCATTGCCCGTATATTTATGGAGTATATTTTATTAGCCTATGATATTTTCATTGTATTTTGCATGTGATATTACACTTTATAAGCCTATTTTGGTTTTTAAATTTTAAATGATTTCAATTGGTTTAAAATACAGGATAAATATGGCTGCTTTTCGGCATTTTATTATGTATTTATTTAATTATGTTTTTTACAATACTTCTATTGTGTTCTGTATCAGTACAGCATATCTCCTTATTCATTTATAAATGAAAAATGATTCTATTGTAGCATCTAACTTCATATGTTCATTTAATATCTTAGAACTTTTAATTTGCACCATTATTATTTTGTTGATGAATAACAATTAATGCATAATATTATTACATGCCGTCTTTATTTAGAATTTTGATTAATATTGTTATATGACTGGTAAGTTAAATTTTGATTTAAAATTATTATTTATATAGTATATGTATATATATAGGTATATGCATATATATATATATATATATATATATAATTTTATTTTTCTAAGTGTATGTAAAGTATTATATGCATTTAAAATCTTATAATTAAAAAAAAAAAAAAAAAAAAAAAAAAACTGCAATAAAACAGCACAGAGTTTCTAGTTGGCAAAGTTCAAGAAAAATTTTTGGGGTTAATGCATGGTGTTGCCATTTGGGAACAATTTAAAATACTTCAAAATACTAAAAAATGTAAGAGTGAATTTTTTTTCAATATTTTTCCCGAAATTTATGGCCGTCATGGAAGCAAATATATATTTTTTAAGAAAAAATAAAAAATCATGCATTAGAGGGTTAATCTCTGTTCAATCACAATTTCTTTATATTTCTGCAATAATTCCTTATCTGTAAGCAATTTTCAATTTAAGTTGATAAATCGGTTTCTAGCATTGTTATAATTACTTCCTAAATCTCTTTTACCGTCTTTCCATAACAATTTAGCTTCGTAACGGTGCTCAAGAAAATTCAAATTGTTTTCGAATTTTTCGATTACCTCTTTATCTAATTCAGAAATATTTTCTTCTGTATTCATCCCTAAAATTTCTAACTCCCACTATGTTTTCAAATCATGTTCTATAGGTTTCATAACATGAGCAGATAAAACCCCAGCTTGTTTACTCTCACTATTTTTTTACGTCAATTGTCCCTCAGAGAGAATGCCCAAATAAATTTCCACAGACGAACAATGATTCATTTATGGGATATGTTCTATCATTAATTTGATATAAATAGTCAGCTCCTATTACTATATCAACATCACGATTTTCAAAATGTTTCCACCTGTCAAGACCAAATTTAGAAAATTTTCTCTTAATTTTGATTCGAAGAGGAGGAATTTGTATGAAAAAATTGGTTATTAGCGGTGTGACTAATGCTTCAATTATTATACTACGTTTTCTGTCCGTCAAGTGAATTAGCTTTAGCTTAACGACATCATAATATCGTTCTTCTTTTTTTTTTTCGAATTGAAAGTATAGACAATTAGTTTTTCCTTTCTAATGAGCTCAGGTTTTAATTTTGAAATTAATTTTTTTGTAATGAAAGTTCGGTGACTAGCAGAGTCAAATAAACAAAGTGCAGTTTCTGAATTTTCACCCTCTTCTACTTTTACATGAATTGTTTGCAATACTACTTCTCTACTTATATTATTTATATTGCTTTTACAATGAGATACGGAGGAAATAATACTATCTGAATTTTTTTATACTTCTGTTTTTTTTTTTTTTTTTAATTAGAATTACAAACTATAGTATTGTGATATGTTTTACCACACACTTTGCATTTTTTATTCGAAAATTTACATAAACTGGCGATGTGAAATTTACGGAAACATTTAAGCATTTCCCTTCTTTTTTCAATTTTTCGCGCATTTCCGGAATGGTGAAAGACTTACAATTTTCAGTATTGTGATCAGTCTGGTTACAAAATATACAGTTATTTTTAATATTTGTGGTTAAGGCAGAAGCTGATGGAACGAATCTTTTATAATTTTTCTTATAATTTTCCTGCTTGTCAGGGATTGTTTTATCAAATAGTTTAATTCTACAGCGGCTTCGCGAGATTCAATTTCGTCTTTCATAAAATTGATCAGCTCATTAACATCCAAGTCTGTATGTTTGGAAAGTTTTCTATTAAATTTCAGCGCAATATCTAATGGAATAAGTTTCAGAAGAATCGGACATAACAAGTGCCCATATGAACCTGATGCAACTGCTAAAGAATTAAGATTTCTTATTTGAATTTCGCATTCATCATATAAGTCTCTGAGAGCTTTAATATTACTAGAATTTCGTACAGGTTTCAAATTTAGTAGTTTAGTAATGTGACTATTTATCACCAGGTCATTACGACCAAAACGATTTTTCAATAATTCTATAGCATAAGCATAATTTTCCTTAGTCAGCGAAAAGCCTGCTATAGTATTTGCAGCACTTCCGCTCAAAAGTGACCTTAAGTAGGAAAATTTATCAATCGGAGTTAAATGTTCATTAGTAACAATCGCATTCGAAAATTGACTCCAAAATTCGAGCCATAAACACGAATCACCATAATATTTAGATATATTAAATTTAGGAAGTTTTACCAAATTCTGATTCAGAATTTTCTGACATTTTAGTAGAGAACTATTGTGACTTCTACTATCACTTTCATTGTCTGAAGCATATTGTTTAGATTCAGGAGTAACGGTGTTATCATTTATAAATTGGGAAATTTTATATTTCCATTCAACAATATTTTCATTATATGTGATTCAGATTTCTCGATTTCTTTTTCAAATTCAGTACCTGGAACCAGTGGTTCAATTTCAGAATTTAATGATTTTAAAGTTTTCATTTTATCATTGATCTGCTGTTTTAAAATATCCAGCTGTGTTTTTCTATTCTCAAGCTCTAATGCTTGTGTATTATCTAATATATCTTTTATTTTATCAAATAGTTTCGTAGTTTGGCTACGAATCGTAGCTCTTTTTTTTCTTAAGTTTGTCAAGATCCGTAGTAAAATAATTTAATATATTAAATATATTTCAATCAAAATATGAAAAAATCCCTGCCGGCCCGGCCTACAGGCGGAGGTAGATTTCGAAGTTAAATATACTAATTGCAGAAACAAAAACCAAATCATGATTAGAGATAAACCCACTTTAACAATTTTATCTGGCCTCTTTTGACGAGTTTTTATTTCATTTTTATATAATAACTGGTTTTATCAGAATCATGTTAGGGCGGTATTAAAAAAAAAAAATACTTTTCCATGCTCAACAACTCGAAATTTTCTGGCATAACTCCAGATTCATTTTTAATAGGAAAAACATGAAACTTGTTGACGTGATTTTTGAAGAGATTTATAAGCGACCTGTGTTTTTAATTTTCATTCAATTAATTAAAACTTGATATATAAACAATTATTTTCTCAGTAAGACAATATTTTTCGTTTCTAACACAATCGCTTCGGGAAATTCCATTCAAAATGCCCACTTTGACATCATTTTTTGAAATATATTCTGCCTCTGTCAAAAAATCGAACATTACGGTACATTATATAGTTTCTGAATAAGCGAATCTACCAATTGGATGCGTTTGAGAGCAAAAATGAATTTAAAAATGAGTCAGAAAATAAGCAGTTTGGATTTGAATACTCCCTTAATACAATGATTTTTCCAACACAATCCGCTTCAGGAAATTCGGTTCAAAAGGCCCACTTTGACAGCATGTTTTAAAATATATTCTGCCTCTATCAAAAAATTGACCATTACGGTACATTATATAGTTTTTGAGTAAGAAAAGGTACCAATTGGAAGCCTTTGAGAGTAAAAATGAATTGTAAAATGAGTCAGAAAATAAGCAGTTTGGATTTGAATACACCCTTACTAAGATGATTTTTTTCTTCAACTGCTATGTATTTTTAATTTGTTTTTGCTGTAAGAATCGGTCCTATCCAAAACTTGTCCATATAGATGTTGTAGACAATAGTAAGAAGATATATGATAAATTCATGGGAACTTTATATCTTTTGAATTGACGGAGTTATAGATTTTTTTCTTCTTCAAACGCCCTTTTTGTTTTCGTTTTTAATTTTTTTTTTCGGTACGAATTGGTCCTATAAAAAACTTGTGAATATAAAAGTTATAGATAATGTTAAGGAGATTCATGATAAAATTAATTGGATTTGATATCTTGAGAACTGACGAAGTTATGAATTTTTTTCTCCCAAAAACCCTATTTTTTGCACCCCTTGAGCCCATTTTTAACTTTATCAAAAATCTGTGATACATAAATTTTTGGCCCTATTTTTAGAAGTAATAAAAACTTTAAACTGATTTGATATGCACAAAATTTAAAAAGTTATGGATCGTGTCCAGAAGAAAGTGATATATATTGATAGATACATACATAGATAGATAGATAGATAGATAGATAAAGTTTTTTACTGAGGGTGGTTTTGGGCTCTAGGGGTCATGATTGTTGTAGATCTGCAAAAATTTTTCAGAAATTCCAACATAGGAACGACGCCAATAGGTAGTATTTCATACGAAATCTACCTAAAATATGTTCAATGTAATTCACTATATTCAATATAATTTAATGTGAGGTACAGGGTGTCGAACGAATAAGACCTTGATTTCACAATTAAATATCTCAAAAACAAAGATCAATAGAATTATGCGGACAACGGTTTGTTTATTAGCTAAGCTGTAAAAATGTTATACAGAAGTTTCAAAAATTAGTTACAAAAACCGCTAACAGATGGCACTGTGATCGCAATGTCTATAAATTGTGTTTTGAAGTCCAGAGTTCTAGCGTCTCATTATTTGATGGCTTCCTATGGAAGAACGAAACTTGGGAAAGACCACTTTTTCGCTGGGGTGATGTACAGAAGAGGGGACAACTGGTCAAAGCTTCAATTTTAGAGAATTTCAATTAATAGAATTTTCAATAAAAAGTTTAGCAACCACTATATAAGAACTTATTAAAATATTTTATTTGGGTAATGTGCAGAAGCGGAGCCATGTGTTGACAGAATTGAGATTTGTTTCAAATTTTGTTATAAGCTACTTCGGTCCGGATACCAGTATCTCTGTGGTATGTCTTTTCTCTCCTAATTGGTAGATCATGGAATCGAATCTAAGGATAGGAGGATTTGGAAAAAATGGAAATCTTTACTTTTTAATGTTTATTTAAACTGTGAAAAAAGTTTGAATAAAAAAATCCAAAGTTTCTGGTTTTAAAATTTAGTTAAGCTAAAATAAACCCCTGCTTTAAAAATCATTGAGCATTTTTAATACTGATTCATAAATCATTTTTTTTAATTATAGAGAATAGTTTGAATGAAAAAATTCAAAATTTCTATCTTTAAAAAATTAAGTTAAAAAAATAATTTTAATTTTAAAAATTCGTTTTCATTTTTTTTTATCATTGAGCACAGAAATATGTTGCAGCTTCTAGGGATAGGATCCGAAGTGTTGGAAATGAATGCAGCTTCCAAAATACTTTTGCTTTGACGTTGAAGATATGACTTATCATCAATTCCTTTTAAAAAAGAAATAATTTCATGCACAATTTCTGTCTTTAAAACTTTGTTTACAAAGAAAAGAAATATATGTGTTGTTCTAAAATCAAAGTATTATGCCGTGATTTAAAAATAAATGAAAAGTGCAAAATCACATTTTTATTTATAATAATTCCGGTATAAACAATAATACCAAAATATTATGCCGTGATTTAAAAATATAAAAAATAAATAAAAACAACAAAATTATTTTTCTAAATGCATGCATTTTTATTTAAATAGTTATATGGCATTAAAAATTGAGTTTAATAAAATATTTCAATAAGTTCTTATATAATGGTTTCTAAAATTTTTTATTGAAAATTCTATTAATTGAAATTTTCTAAAATTAAAGCTGATGCAATAATTCTGTGACCAGATGTCTCTACTTCTGCACATCACCCCAATGAAAAAGTGGACTTTCCCAATATTCGTTTTTCCTTAGGGAGCCATCTAGGAATAAGACACTAGTGCTCTGGACTTCGAAGCAAAGTTTATAAGTATTGCGATTACAGCGCCATCTGTTAACAGTTTTTGTAACTAAATTTTGAAACTTGTGTATAACATTTTTACAGCTTAGCTAAAAACAAACCGTTTATCGCATAATTCTATTGATCTTTGTTTTTGAGATATTTAATTTTGAAATCAGGGTCTTATTCGCTGGACACCCAGTACATACCTCATTCGATGATGAAATCCAGACATCAATAATTCAATCCAGGAGCTGAGACGCCAAAAATGATACTACACGTCACTTAGACTGCATGCTCGAAACTAACATAATAATATTCCTTTGTGTCGAAACTCGATGCTTTTAAATAAATCAAATTCGAAAGGTTTCACTCATAAAAACGAAGAAATGCACACACACAACAACTCTAATTAATAGACTTCCCGTTTAAAACTTATATTTGCATTTTATTTACAAAACATATATTGATATTAAGATTTATTTACTCTCAATTGAGAGTTCCATTTTTACAGACAAATCAAATCAAATTTTACATCTACCATGAAAAGAAAATCAGAAAACAATAAAAGGGGTTCGCCACAGTAGCCGACTGACAGAAATGGCAAGTATCTCCAAGCTGGCATTCAACACAGTCCATTACAGGGAAATCAAAAAAGGTCCCAGACACGACGCGCGCAGCAGTGGATCGAGCGCTGCAAATACTGCTAGGTTCACTAATGGAAATGGAGACAAAGGCTGTGCACGCCGAGACCAGGGGAGAAGTAATGGAACAGTAAGAAACAATAAGAAATTATCAGTAGCGAAGAAATACGCAAGGGCAGTACAAGAAGCAATCGCAACGTTATAATACAAGCGAAAGAAGACAGAGCTGCAGAAGACGTTGAAAGACAATCATGATGGATAAAATAATCATCATCTATCATGGGATATCATTGAATTAATTACGTATGATAGGATTTAATAGAATAATCACCATAGCAACCCAGTATCATTACCTATCAAGGGATATATCTTAATTACTTATGTGTGATAGTATTTAATAGAATGAAGAAATTTTTTATTAATATCTTTTTAAGTTTTGATTCGATTTTCATAAAATTTGTAATGAGGTGACAAAATTCTGCAACGATTATATATGTTAAATTTAAAGTATTCGGTTGGGTAGTTTTTGTGCTGTTATATGCGGACAGACGGATAGACAGACAGGGGGACCAGAAGACGAATATAGGTGCTGCGTATTTACATAATAATTACGAACGCACCTAAAAACTGCTCATTTAGGTCTCTTTTTGGAAACTGGAGGGTTAAAATATAGACAACATTCATCTTTCTACCCATACAGAATGGCATTCTTTTTATATGTAAATTGTCCTTTACTGCATTACACCTGTCATTCTATTATGTATTCTATTATTAATCTCAAAACAAATTCCTTTCATTATTTACTAACGCCAAATTTATACTTTTAATAAATTTAAAGTATTCGCAATTCGAAGCATTCTTCTCAAAAATTAGCCAAATTTCCCCGCTACTTCTGGCAAAAAAAAAAAAAAAAAAAAAAAAATAAGAAGAAGAAGAATAAATAATAGTCTATATAAATATCGAATCTTTAAGTGAGGCCAAGCACGTATATCTGTATTCCCCCAGGGATATCGAAGTACACGTATTTTCGCTACACTTTGCTCCAAAGGAGTCGTTGATGCCGAGAATAAATAACAGATAACATTTCTTTTCAAATGAGAGTTCAACATTAGAAATTAATAAGATAAAGAGAAACGACATCTTAATTTTGTAAAAGAGTAAGAAAAGAAAATAAGTCTTTTCTTAGTTCAAAAATTCAAAAGTTTACTTTTAATTACAAAGTAGGTTATATATGATTTTTTAACACTTACGAAGGTTTTATATTAAAATTTGATTGCTTGAAGTTCTCAGCTATTACAACTACAATACTGCAAGTTTCACGATATAGCTAACGTAATTAATTCGTATGTTTTTGAATGTGCCATATAAATTCTTACAATTTAAATGTAATTACGTTTTCGAGGTATTATTTTTTCTCTAAATTTTTATGACATTTCTCTAATGCTGACAACTATATTACTCCATTTTTGTTTAGTAAAGGGAAAAAATGGGGATTTTTAAATTTTTATTGACATTATCAGCTCTAAGATTTTATAAATAGAACCTATATTGTTTAGAATCTGTTGATGTTTCATTAAGATTACAAATATATATATATATATATATATATATATATATATATATATATATATACTACAATTTAAATAGATGTGCGAAAATATCTTTATTAAAGTTTTTTAAAAAACCTAAAAAATAAAAACTCAAATTCACACATTCAATCTTTATAAATCCGTTTATTCTAAGATTTAAATAAAAATGATCTGCTGACGAAGTTACATCTAAAAAACAATTACATCGTAGTTGTTTCTCTTAATTTTTAATTCAACCAAGAAGACTAATTAAACACAAATTTAAGCTCCTGCATTTAATTAGATCATACTATTATTATATTTAGACCAAATAAATTTAAAGCAAAAAAAAATGATTTGTAACTAATTATTTCTCAAAGATGGCGATTGAAACTTTTCACAAGGAATTTTAAACCCGAAGGATTGCCCAAAAAAACTGACATTATTGTAAGGTTTTGTGAGGTTTGCGTGGTTTTCAATATTTTCAGTAATGACTACTGAACTAAGAACACTCTTTAACCCATTTGTGCTTGAATTTTTGTTTTCTCAAATTTTTTTGGCAAAATCCCTTTAAAATGTTGCAAAATGAACTGGAAAAATATTTTTAAAAATTACGCTAAAATTCTTTTGTATTTATTTGATAAAATGTAAATGTACTATATATGGGAATATGCATAAAATTTTTAATAGTATAATATGCATAATTATATGTTTTGTGTAAATTTATATACAATAACCTTTTAAATTGTATATTATATACTATAATTAGTATTTTTATGAATTACTAAAAAAAAATATATTTATTTCTTTACAGGGACTAATAACATTATAAGAATTAGTAATAATAAACTAAGAATAATCGCACTTGAGGCTTAAAAACAATTTGTTTCATAATCATCTTCAAAAGGACATAACATAAATAACTGTCCCGTAAATGGCTAATAAAAATATGTGCCCATTTGTGCCTTGTGCCCTATGTTTTGTAAATTACAAAAATTCATAAAAAAATATGCTTCAACATATAATTTCACAACTAAAAAAATATGTATTTCAAAAAAATCTACAAACTAAGATTATGACTTATTTATTTGGATAATTGAAGAAAAAACCCAAATAAACTTACTTTTTACACTTCGCCATCTTAAAAAATGAAAAATCTATAAACTCCGAAAAAAGCCTTCATTTTAAGCAAATAAATATCCATCTTATGCCGTCATCGTTTGTAGCAGAAAAAGACATTTATAGATAATTATTTCATACAGATTTCATTAAGAAGAAAATTATGCAAATTTATTAAAATTCGAGCGTCCCAAAAATAGGACGCTAGGCATAAATGGATTAATGACACAACAATAATTATACAAACTAGGTGTTCCACCCGGCCATAGCCGGGCAGACTGTCATAAAAAAATATAATAGTGGAGTGGACTTCATAAAAAATAGGCTGAATAATATTTATTTATACTAAAAAATTGTAAAAAAATTAAATAAGAGCTAAAATTTCAAAAGTATAAAATTGCATTTAAAAAAAGGGGTACTACTTGGTTATCCCGTCGACCAAAAAATTGTCCTCAAACTTTAAGATTAAATGCCAATAATGGATGAACGCAAATGTCACATTCACTTGAAATCAAACATGTATTTGTTACGTCATCAAGTCTTTTTAATTAGACGCTTTATTTGTATTTTTTTAATGTTTTACCAATTTATTTTGGTACTACTTGATTATCCCATCGACCAAAAAACTATCGCCAAACTATAAGGTTAAATACCAATAACGGTTGATCGTAAATGTCACAATATCTGGACATTAAACACGATACACGTGTTTGTTACGTCATCAAGTGATTTTTAACTCAACTTTTTACTTGTATTTTTATTAATATTTGACTAATTTATTTGTTCTTTCGTTAATTAAACTGAAAATTATGTCAATTGGTATAATTTGCGAATAGTTTGTCGATTTGTACAATTTGGTGAAATTGGTCGACGGGATAACCAAGTAGTAACTTTATTTGTTCTTTCGTTATTTAAAATTACTGCAGATTTTTATTTATTTATTTATTTATTATTATTATTTTTTATTTATTTATTTATTTTTTTTTTTTTTGCTTTTGCTTTAATCCTGTGTCTAATGTGTGCATGCATTTTATAGTTATATCTATCTATGTTTTTTGACTAAATAAACAGCATTAGGTTCCGTACAATTTTCCGATATCTTTGACTTTTTTGTGTCCCTTAATAAATTCGATTATTACATTTAAAATACTTACATTTTATTCACAAATGCACTGTCTTAAAAATATCTGTTTGTTTATGGTTTAATTTAATAATTCTGCATTTAAATATGTAAACTATCAGTATTCTTTTGTCTAAAATCATCTAAATAAATCAAATTCTATTTTATGTTTGGTATGTCGCTACACCATAAGTGAACGTCACCAATAACCAATGAAAGGCGTTTCATTCGGACGTTGCCATTAAAAAATTAACAAATAATGCTGTGCCACGTATGATAGCGTAATATTTATACAAATAATACTAGCATTTATACTAATCTGTGCTATATCGGCATACACGCTTTCTTATAATCCTTCAATACACAAACTCATATTACGTAATCTCTATCACAGAACATTTTGAGTTTGTTTGAGTCACAGTTAATAGAGTCTATTGACTACATCGCACTATTCAAACATTACACATATATTTCACAAGGCAAAAGCGGAAGGATTGAGCAAGAAAAGGGATATTTTTGTCTGCAATAATTTTACTTCCTAAGATTTACATTTTAAAAAATGAGTTAGTATAAATGGCGTATACGTGGATTTTACAAATGGCGTATACGTTGACGTACAATTTGATTTCCCTTTCATTTCGCAAGCTACGATATTAGACGACAAAAGTTAAAAGATCGCGATGTTTTTCGCAAATTTTGCATTGCAAATGTGCATATTTATTGAATAAACTTTAAATCTACATTGTAAATATTATTTATTATTTGAAATTCAGTATTAAAATAAAATGAATATTAGAATTTTATCTAAATGTACAGTAAAATTAGATTTCATTTTCCACCAAAGAATCGTAAATTATGTAACTTAATGTAACTTTATAATGTTACTTAAATGTAACACATCGGACTACCCCACCAGCTACTGAAATAAAAAACACCTAAATAAAAATATTTTTAAATACGATTAAGATTATACAAAGAAAATTGTGTTTTTATAAATGAATTTGAAATAAAGAAAAAATAAAACAAACTCGTTTTGAAAAGTTTACGGAATTCAATAATATTCTAAACGACTTTGAAAGATTATGCGAAGTAAATTCAATTTTTCTATTTCTAAATATATTCGGAAATAAGATTGGCTTAATATTATTTGATATGAAATCCATTTTTAAGACGCTCGAGGGCGAAAGGATAAATTTAAATCAGATGCAAAAAATAACTATGTCATCAAATTTCCACGCATTTGCTTATAGTGCTTCAGAAACGAAACTAATTCTTTGGTTCAGTGAATTATTAATATAATGATATAATATAAAATACCGTCATATTTTTGTACTAATAATCCAGTTTTCACGATTGAAATTTTTACAAAATTTTTAACATCAGAAAGAAATTTAAAGTTTATAAATCAAGATCCAAAAATTGTTACAGTTAATAAAAATAATTAAAAATCAATTATAATATCCTTCAAAAGGAACATACATGAAATTTATGTATTGATGATATTTTGCAGCAGTTATTAGGTAACTATAAATATAACTACAATATACAGTAAAATCTCTTTTAACCGGAACTCTCGGTTAATCGAAATCCATTTTATTTTATTATTTATTTTTTTTTCTATTACATTCCTTGTGTGCAAGCTGTCCTTTCCGAACCACGAGTACAGATAAATATTTCGGATCTCATTTCTTAGAATTCCTTTGACTTTAACTTGAGCTCCCGTAAACTGCGGAGTTAACTAGAACACAGTAAGAGGAGGGATAACCGGAATGTATGAATGTGGTCTAACAGGCGAAGAAAACGAATAAATAAGCAATTCTGAAACTTTTGAATGTTTTGTAAAAGGTTTAACATGGCTGGCGTAGCAGAAAGACTGTGATACTGGTGAACTAATAGCAATCAAAAATGAATTTCGTGATTGAGTTGCAAGGCAAAGCGACAAACAAAACTTTGTTTCAAACGTGAAATTTGTAAAAGGTACTTAATTTCAAAATTAAAATTCAGGTAATTTATTCTTGTTTCTATTTTCCTATTGCCTTATTTTTATTAAGAACTTGTTATCATAATAAGCAAGACCGGATATATTTGTCCTCAATCTTAAAATTGAAGCATTCACGATTATCTAAAAATTTCGATTTTCCGAGAGATCATCGGTTCCAATTACTTCGGATAATCGAGGTTCTACTGTACTACATAACTATAAATATCATTATTAAAATAAATTTCCTATATGAGAATCCTTGGCGACCATACTCTCTAAGAAATGTCATTTGAGATGCAGAATCGTTAGAGCTAAAAAATATCGAAATATTCGTTGGGAATAACTACTCATTTTTATAATCGCAAGTAATCTTCATTGCAAAAAACATACATGGTGTTGTAATGGTACCTTAGCAATAGATACGACAATTTAAAACAAACGCAATAATGAACTCTATACATCAATAACGAGACACTAATAGCGTTAAAACACCATAATTTAGTCGGATTACAAAATTTTCAAGTGTCCGTTTCCAAAAAATACGTTTTAATGAATGTTTCCTTTTTTTTACGGTTTTTATTCAGAGTTGGGTCGGAAATTTTTCCGGTACGATAAGGGCAACTATTTTTCCGATTCCTACAGGAATCCTTGGATTTTTTTTTACAGTGTACAAATTTCATGCACATATAAAAATGGCTTTTCTAATGTGGGAAGAAGTTTCACACTATTCAGCTGTATTATTATTATTATTATTATTATTATTATTATTATTTTCAAAAACAGCCTTAAATAAATGTGATTCAAAATATTGCAGAATAATAATTCCGTATATGAAATAGTTTCCTAACACTGTTTCGTTTTTAAATTCTACATAAAAATCGTTTTTAGTTTCAGTTTGAAATAACTGCAAATAATTATGCTATATAATTAAAAGTATTTTTCTTTCTGTACTGTTGTATGGCGTATTTAAAGAAACATTGTAACGTTAATTGATAAAATGCGCAAATGCGCAATATATATACTGCATTTCATGTTTTAAACCGCGAGTGAAATTTTTTACTTACAAAATCCTTGGGAAAATATGATTGGATAGTAAAAATAAATTATACTTTTTATGTTTTAATGGAAATAACATACCATTCCGAGTTACAGGAAATCGATTTGATATATCTGAGTATATTATATAAAAGTATAAAAAGTAAATTCTTAAAATTTTCTATAAAAGTTTTTTTTTTTAATAAAAAACAGATTTTTTATAAGGTATTATAATGATGTAATATTACTATAATGAGTTCCTATTTTAGCTAAAATGTGTATAAATAATACGTGTTTAAAGATAAAATTATGCTATTAGTAAAAGTCTTGTTTTATTAATTAGCATCGAAGTGTTTAAAATATTACAAACAGCTGTTAAATCTTTTAAATTAAAAAACCAGAAAGTTTCACGTTATTGTAAAAATATTTGTTTCAGAACCGCTTGTCTTTCCTAAAACATTCTAACACTAAGTAAGTACTCAAAAGTACAGAAGCAATTAAGCAACTGGTTTCTTGAAAACACGTGTTCGCAAGGCAGTCTTTCTTAAGGGATCGGTCATTTAATAAATAAAGTAAAAACGAAGGCGATATTGCTTGCTTTTTGAAGAAGAAATCGGTTATCCTGAAACGACACATTTCCGCTGATAAAAAAAACGCAACAAAATGGCGTTTATTTTGCTTTTATCAAAAACTGAAGAAGAGGCGTTTCCTGGCTGTCACTGTTATATTAAGATAAATGATGTTTGGCTCTGCCGGGAAGAGCCGAATTTAAACTTGGCTACGACCTTGGCCCCAAGCGGCTGGACCTTACCGGGGTGTGTTCGAGTGACGGGGACGACAGCGAAAAAGTGTTATGGCGATGTATTACATTTCTCTAAAGAAATATTTGCGGCACACATGGAACAATAAATGCAAAACTTTGCATATGTTTTCATTTATCGTTTTTAGCGCTAAAAATACCATTTGAACCAGAAACCATTTTTAGTTAAAAAATGAGTTAAAATTTGAACAGGTGAAAATTTTGGACTGTAACCGTAGCTGCGAAAGTTATTTTATTGTTATTTAATATATTCTTAAACCCATAATTAAAACGTATTTATTCCATTTAACATATTCTTAAACTCATAAGTAAAACGTATTTATTCCATTTAACATATTCTTAAACTCATAAGTAAAACGTATTTATTCCATTTAACATATTCTTAAACCCACAACTAAAACGTATTTATTCCATTTATTCAAATAGGAAACTTCTTTCCATGAACATTACGATCGGTTCGGTTCATAAATCATTATTTTTATTTATTTATTTATTTATTTATTTATTGTCAGTCAAGAAATTTTGCGGTTGGCATAGAGATAACATCTATGCTGTAGATGCGTACACACAATTTTTTTTATTAAAAATTAAGAAAATAAAAAAAGAGAAGAAAAATCAATCTTTTGGCATAGATATCTTAGATACAGCTTTTCTGATCAATGGGATAAAATGACAATGCAAGTAACTGCTATCTGTTTATATAATTCTCTAAGGTGACGATTCCGAGTCTTACTCATCTTTGAGAAAAGCAACTTACCGCTGCCATGTTAAGCATAACTATTTAGATGCCATAAGTATGCCGACTGTTCAGCATATGGAAATATACACATAATCTGCTTTGTATAACATCTATTCTTCTTTTTTTCCTCCCAAACCTGTCCAATTATATTGTTTTAAATTCTAAATAAAAAATAACTGATAACAAGCTATTAAAAACAACGCATAACCAGATATAAACAAACCAACCCTATTTTTAACAGCTTCGGTTATATAATTTTAAAATTTTGTTCAATGTAAACAAAATAAATGTTAGAATTTAAATTTAGTTTTATTAATTTTTATTAGCTTAACATTTATCCGCTTAATTTTTTAATTTTGTTTGCATTATAAATAAAAGGAGTTTTTTTTTTTCCTTCAGATGTTATTACATATTATTTCAGTATTACTGAACTTAATATATATGATCTTAATAAATTTTGTATTCATGCATTTTTGCATAAGAGACCAACTACTGCACCAAGATCAGAATATTTATAAAATTAATTATACTACGAACGAACCTCATTTGCCACGTTTGACGTCAATTTCTGATTTTTTTTTACATTTTTTCTACTCGTCATAGAGATTTATCTTTTTATGCACTTAATATTTTCAAAAGAAATTAAAACGTTATTTATTTAAACATCTCATTTTGTATTATTCACCATGAAAACATAGATGCTAATTTAATATGAAATAGCAGTCTGAAACTCATTTTACACACGTCATAAATTTCTACATATGTCTTTCGGTATTAAAGAGTTCCAAAGATTGTGAGTAAAATCTTTCTTAAATTGACATACTAGGAAATAGGCAAGTTATTTTGTCGATTTTCTTTTTGACTTACGAAATTCGGCACCCAAGTTTTGGGAATTCGTTAAGAAAACATGACTCTCAGATGGAAGTTGGTATATGGTTTTTCATAAAAAATTAGAAAAGAAACGAAATTTACATTAAAAGAATTTTAAAGAATTCCAAATCTCGGAAAGCTCAGCTGTGTAACTAACTATACGTAACGTTTTGTAAAATTTTATGACGTAGATTTGGATGCATGCAGCTGTCGATAAAATAATTTTTCTCGATCGAATCCATAAAAATTTTCTATGAATTTGAATGAAATGAAATCATGCACCCATTGCAAGGAAGAGAAATTTATTGTGCTGCATTCATCTCAAAAACTATAAGGTTTTATTTTTTCAAAGAAACATCTATTTATACAGGAATAAAAAAATTAAGTATTGAGAAAATTCGCTTATTAAATTTTAAGTAGAGCATATTTTATTCTCAAGCAAAAATATCCGGTTGCTTATAAATTTTAGTTATTTTATTCAGCTATAAATATGAAATTTTATTACATATGGATAATACGGAATAGAATTAACAGAAATAACGTAGTGCTTAAAAATGTGAATAAATTAAAATTATGATTTATGTTTATGCATCATCATTTGAAAAATCTGAGATTCAAATATTTTTGTCATTTCCTTCAACAACGAGATAAATAAGAATATTTTCTATAGAAAAAATTATTATTTTTTAAAACTACATGAATATATTTTTAATGCAATAGTCTTACTATATAAATAAATATTCACTCAATGAACAGTAAAGTATGAAATATATCACCTGTGAAACAGATAGTTAACAGTATTATCTATCTATAGTATACAGGGTTATTCATAATTGCCTCCGGTGTTTCGAAGCTCTGTAATAAAAAAAAAAAAAAAAAAAAAAAAAAAAAGACGAATACTGCAAAAAAAGAATATTTGAAAGAACAAAGAAACAAATCAAGTTTTACTTTAAGCAGTTTCCGGTGAATCACTGAAGGCAGTTAGTAAATAAAAATGGCGTTTAAAGGCGAACAGAAAGGGGTTTGTGTCTTAGAATTTGCAAAATCTGAATTAGTGGTGTTGGTTCAGCGGGTATTTCGTACGAAATATCTAACACAGGGACCAACTGACAAGACTATTCATGTGTGGTAATATAAGTTCAAGATCGCTGACAGTACCATGTTGAGTAGTGTGGCAGGAACTGGACTATCGCAGTGATGTATGCCAAGAGTCCAGACATAGAACACCTGTATGTTACGTAAGTAAAACTTCATTTCTTTCTGTATTCTTTCAAATGTTCTTTTTAGCTGTATTCGTCTTAATTTTTGTACAACACTGAAAAAAGAGAAAAAAAAAATCTGTAATTTTACAGATGTAAAGTTACATAAATCTGTATGCTTACTAAAATTTTATCTATATATATGGATTTTTGCACAGAATTATGATTCTTGCTTCATCAAAGATAACTCTGCTACCCTCATTATCAAACAAAATCTTGCGAGAGCTGTATTTAGTTTCGATTGTGAAATGTCCGCTTGTGCTCTTTCAATCTTTCTGAAAATTTTCTTTTAGTTTCGCCGATATACACTAATCTTTCTTTATTTGGTAGGGTAATCGGAATTTCATACACACCAGCTTTCTGATGATTCAAGATTTTATCGATACTATTACTAAGAATTTGAATCATGTATGGAGGGGGGAGAACTATTAATTTTATATTGAAGGATTGAAGGATCTGCTTTAATTTTTCATATAAAATGGGGACATAATGCATACTCCTGTATTTGATAGGTAAACTATAACAAATCGCTGGCCTGACTGAGGGGGGTGGGGGGAATTAAACTGCCAAATAATCTGGTCAATCTGATAGCTTTTATAACCATGATCTACTGCAACTTTTTTAATGAAATCAATTTCAGAGCCAAGCTGATTATCTGTACAAATCTTATAAGCTCTTTTGATAAAGGACTGAAACGCAGCAATCTTATATTTAAAAGGCAAATTCGTACAAAAAGGTATTACCGTATTCTCTTTTAATGGTTTTCTGTAAACTGAAATGTAAAATGCATATTGCTCCTGCTAATTTGAACGTCAAGAAAAGGCAAACTCTCATCCTGTTCAATTGCGAGGGTAAACTTGATGCTATTACTTAAAATTGAACGGGTTTCCAAAAGGGCTTTTGGAAACAGACTAGAATGTAAATTAATGTTTGACTTTGAGAAAAACATGAAAAATTTAAGAAATTATTAAAAATAATTCAATCATTGCGGCGCTTCACCCTGGTGTTGTCTCAGAAATTCCATGATCGGCCGCGAAACATTTTGATCTTCTCTGGATTAAGTTAATCTTGGAGAAGTTTAAAATTCTTATAATTGAATTTTAACATTAGTAATATTTTGAACTCTTTCCCACATAGTTAAAAAGTGTTTATGACCTCGGTTTGTCTATGTGTCTGTCTGTGCTTTAGCTATCATAAATATACTTGTATTACCGTGCAATTGAAACGCGTTTTCTGTAGCATGATTGCTACAGAAAATGACGTGTTCAAAATATTTCTATTCTAGAGACACTGAAAAGTATTCCGTTACATTACGGTCATTAGGGGAAAACAGTCTAAAGTACATTTAACGGTATTACATTAATTCAAACTCAGTGAAATTGATGCGCATTTCTGAGGTGCTCTCAAGTATGGTTCACGTAGAATATGGAGTGCAAAGTATTTACCATGCAGTTGCAGTCTCACGAAAACTATGCCCTTACAAAATAGTCTACTGGGAAAGACGTTTGCAGTGTACTTTAATGTTGTTACACTCTTTCTAACAGAATCAAAATAATACACTTTATTGATGTAAATTGTACTCTTAGATGCTTGCTGTAAAGCGTCACATGCATACAATTTACCGTTCATTTAGAGGGACTCGCAAAGAACCTAGTTAGAGTACTGTTTATGAACGATAATTGCTTGAAAAGTAGTTTTAAGTTCTGGTATACCATTTAATTTTAACTAAATTTATGTAAAATACGTGGTGTGGAATTATTCCATTGATATTGTACAAGGCTACAGCAAAGAATTCGTCAGCATTATTGTTTATGGGCGTAAATTGTTCAACGGTAATATTTAATTATGTTATGTATTTTCCAGTTCAACTATATTTAGTATACCTTTAAGACCTGTGAAGTGTTTTAGAAAAAATTAAAAAGTTTTTTTTTTTTTTTTTAAATATATAACTTTAATTAATATGATCATATTTGCTTGAAAAAAAAAATATATGAAAAAATTCCGATGTCAGGTTACGTCACATAAGGATCCACACAATTGTGTGGTGCAGGCTCGGTTTTAAATCATTGAAAAAGAGACAAAGTTGAAAAGTATTATTGACTTTGGTTTGTCTGTCCTTCTGTCCGTCTGTCCGCGCTCTAACTCTCGTAAATATACTCGGATTGCCCTAAAATTTTAGGATGTTATTGACACTTACCATAGCACGTGCCCTATTCAAATGAAGTTTATAGCATGTTTAGTTCGTTTACAGGGTCTGTCAAAAGTATTCCGTTACATTACGGCCAATGGGAAAAAATCGTTTCAAAGGACTTTCAATGATGTTACACGTTTTCAAACATAATATGATTTGATACGCATTTATGAAAAAGCACTAAAATAGGCATTGTGTAGAATATGCGGTGTAAAGAATAGTTATTATTCATTTACAGGGCCACTCAAAGGAATTCCATTTCATTTCGGTCTATGGGGAAAAATCGTTTGCAGTGTATTTTAATGATATTACACTATTTTGAACATATTCAAATTGATAATTATCACTGAAGTGTACTGAAAGGGTCTTATTTTACAGTGTGGTGAGCACAGAATTTGTCTTTCAGTTACAGGAACAGACAAAAGAATTTAGCTACAAAAGAAAATGAACAATAATTGAACTCTTGAAGCCTACGAACAATAATTGCTGGAAGTGCGTTTTCAGTTGTAGTATGCGTTTTTAAATTTAATTATTTTTTAAATATTACTTGGTTTGTATAAATTCTATATATCATGTACAGGGCCGCGCAAAAGTTTTTAACAACATCCGTTTATTGGCGGAAATTGCTGAGTGGAAATTTTCAATTGTGCTATGCGTGACTAACTTTTAGCATACATATCTGTGGATCATTTATAGGATGCACAAAAAAATCGTAAATTTTTCCGACTCTTCATGGTAATAGCAGTGAAGGTTTGTTATAGTATTCTGAATGTGTTGAAATGCTTTTCATAATCTATGCTGTGCGCATGATTTTTTGTTCTTATTTCTTTTTCTTTGCAATCACCTACACAATAGTCTACGTCAGGGTCTTCAGGTTGGTTTTGTTTGCGTTAATTCGTCTCTCTTAATTGTTGTCATATTTAAATTAGCTAATGGATTTAGAATTATTATTGACTCACCTCTATAAACCCTTTTGCTGTACTATATATACTCATGCATTTGAGTTTTCAACAGCTTTTTGGTGAATTTCAGAATTAATTTGTTGACGATGCAATTTCTCCGTTTTGGGGATCCGAGTAATACCACTTGCTCCAATACTTCTAATTATGATGTTCTGAATTAAAAATACTAAGTTTAAAATGTTAAGTCATCCTACTATTTTAAATTAAATTGCCGGGATTATTTAATTTTACTCATCTGAAATTGGATTTTTTATCATTAAGACTTTCTAAAAGAATGTTTCGCCAGCCATAAATTCTGCAGTATTTAATGCCGTGGAACTTAAAATGTTTTTTTCTCTTAGGGAAAATTTGTGATGCACAGTGACCAGGTTATATATTTTCTATGCCTTCCACTTCTCCCAAATGGATAAAATAAAGCTGAATTTATTCTAACTACTTGTCATCATTTAACCCCAAGTTTCTGTCTCATTTATTTAAGTAAGATCAACTTCAATCTTATCTTGATATTTATTCTTCTTATACTTTTACAGTCAAAACTTCCTGACAGAAAAGAACAATCAAGGGTTCGGCGGTATGTTTTCAACTCTCATGCATTCATCTAACTTTTCACAATGAATATATTTCAAAAGTGTCTTAATTTTGAAGGAGCGCTTTTGCTATTATTAATATTTCCTGCACATATTAAAGTGACATCTTCTAAATTTTTAACGTCACAGTAAATATGGATGACATAATTATTTGATTATGGTTTATTTTCAATATCCAGTTGCACGTGCATCTAAGGTTCATAGCGAAATAAATAACTGAAGATAATTTTAAGACATTTAACATAATTAAAAAATATCTCTATCGAATATCCAATGTAATATGGGCTTTTTTAGATCATAATATAATATTTAACTGCAAATAGAAAATTACTAAGCGAAACTAAATGCCGTTAATGTAATAAAATACTTTTATTTCAGAGCATCGAAAAATCTTTCATTTTTCCGTTAAAAATGCTTTTTGGGTTATCGTAATACTGAAATCAATATGACAGAAAAAAAACAGCTGCAAAAGAAAAATTGATGTTATGCAAAACTTTTGAAAATATGACTAGTCGCATGCTAGTCATCGAAATTTTATTTTTTTAACCGCATTTATGCAATATACCGTATTAAACTTTGTTCATATTTTTGTTAGTCTACTAGAAAACATACAGATGAAAGAACACATTAGTTTAGATATTTTAAATTAATAATAATAATAATGATATATATTTTAAAGTTAATTAACGATTGATTTTAATAAATTTCAAGACCAATATTTTCATACATTAAACTATACACATGCGTACGAGTGATCCAAGATCGAAACTCTGCTTTTTCCACATTTATAAAATAAACTTATTTTCTTATTCATACTGTATTAATCTTTTAACATATTTTTAAATGTCTGCAAGAAAGCGTATGTATGAAAGATTACATTTGGCATAGATTTTTTTCGCGAAAAACTGCATTCTTTAAAAAGTTAATAAATGAATTGGTTAGCACGCGTCATATAGTTGCAGGACAAACAATCTGAGAGTTTAGAAATAAGGCTGAATTTTTACTAATTGATTTCTTTTTACTAATAAAACATTGGCGAAAAATTTTAACATTTCATATAAATATTTTCTTTCTTTCTGTTTTCTCCTCGTTTAGTTTTTATTTATTTATATAATTATTTGTTTTTACGGAAAATTATCACCAAGTTTTCTTAGTACTAGATATATCCTGCATTGTCTATATACTGTCATAAAAACTAGGTAAACTATTGTAGATAAATTCATTTTATTTAATCGAAATAAATCGAATGCCAAACCTTTAAATTTAAATATTTTTATAAAAAAAATTGTAACCTTTAAATATATATATATTGTTGTGTCGCAAGTTTTATTTAATAATAATTAAAAATCATTCACATAAAAACAAAATAATCATTAAACAATCATTCTCTTCTGCTTCCTACTTTAATGAAATATATTATTGATACTATTGAAATGAATTATGTAATAAACAAGTAATATAAAAATTTTGTTTTTAAAGTCAATTCCTACTTAGGTCATCAAAGAAAAATTTAATATAATCCCTTAAGCTAATATTAGTTTTTGTTGCATTAAAATATCTCCATTTGTTGATTTTCTATAAGCAAGTAGGTTTACAATGATGTCTATGGGAATTTGGCGAAATATTAGAGATATCGCCAAGTTGCCGACAAACTTGGCGGTATTTGGCGACAGAACAGGTTCCCCCTACGGTAATCCCCCTTATAGATATGAAGATGCATTAAATGCTTCAATAACCAATGGCCGCCATTTTGTCTCCCATGTAAAACTAAAATTAATTAATTAAAATTTAATTAATGAATTAATATTTGAAAAAACTGTATTAACATCAATTGTCATCCAGTACAACTTTAAAAAAGTTTATTTCAACTTGATAGGATGAATAATAAGTATTTTATTAACGATTGAAAATCTGAACAAGATATACATATATATGTAAATAAATAAATAAATAAATATAGGGAGAGTGTGAACTAATAGTAGGAATTGAAAAATAATATTTCAGAAACATTTTTGCCAATAGTGGGTCTCAAACCTATGGTTTCTTTGAAGAACCAGAGCTTAAGTAAGCAGCTTTAAACTATCTTACATTTGTTCTATTACGATTTTTTAACACTTTCCAATGTTAGTGGAAAAGTGTTTATGAATTCGCTTTGTTTGTCTGTGCTCTCACTCGCCTATATGTAGTCCGATCGCCATATAATGGATATATGTTATTGGGGTTTACTATGGCATGTTCGGTACCGAAAATAAAGCGTGTAGACTTTACGGATCATCTACATAGGGACACTCAAAAGAATTCCGTTACATTACGGTCTATAGAGGGAAATCATTTGCTGTATATTTTAATGATATTACACTATTTAAAACATATTGAAATTGATATATATCACTATGGCCTACTACAAGGTTCTTATTACAGAATATGGTTTGCATACAATTTACCGTTTATTTACAAAGATACACAAAATAATTTGGCTACCGAAGAAAATGAACTATTGAACTATTGAAACCTACAAACAATAATTGTCTAAAGTGCGTTTTCAGTTGTAGAAAATGTTTTTAAATTTAACTGTTATTTAAATATTATATGTATTTATGAATTCAAAAGATCATATACAGGGCTGAACAAAAGTTCCCAACATGATCCATTTATTGACGATAATTCCTGAAAGTAAATTTTCAACTGTTCTATGCGTTTAACTGAACTAACTTTTAGAATACTATGTATTATACATACATATCCATAGACCATATACAGGGCTGCACAAAAAATTGTATATTTTCTCGACTGTTCATGGCAATAAGAGAAATTGTATTTTCAAATACGTTATGGTTATGCGTTTTCCAAATTTTTCGTTTAGACGAAATCTTTCACCTTCGTAAATTTTAAAGTTTTGTTATAGTATTGTAAATGTGTTGGAAAGTGCTTCATAATCTATGCTATTTTTCGTTCTTGTTTTTATTTTAAAACGAAAGAAGTTTAAAATCTAATTTAGCACATGAGCACATATCTAGCCTGTGGCCATAAAAATAGCTTTTTTTTAAGACCAGGCAATCCAATGTCTTGCATACAGAACGCAGAAGAAAATCGTTTGTAATTGAAAACTCTAAAAGATATTTTATATTTCGTACAGTTTCTTTAATTTCACATCAATAACTCCAAAAGTATTTTTGTTATTTTTTTTATAAGCCGCATGGTAGCGGTCAATCAAGAAAAATATCACTATTTATACCAAATCTTTGTACTTGTAATTTTTTTAAGAGCGAAGTTCGAATACATGTCTGTTAAATTCGCATTTAATTTATTAGTTTATTCCAGAAGCTTCCATTTCGTTTGGCAGCTCAGTTATGAAATATTACACGGAAACAAACAAATTAATTAGATTAACTTTGTCAAATGAAAACCTGTTAGTTTTCCGTAATTAGGTTGCACGTAGATTTTAAAATATTCATGCTTGAGTATCAGTATAAATCTTAAAAACTCAGTTCATTAATATTCAGTTGTTAAAGAAATTCCATATGAAAGTACGATTATTTTTTTATTTCTTGGTGTAAATCTGGAATTGTGCGTTTGTTAGAAGTAAAAAGAAAAAAAGAAACAGTAAAAACATATGTATAGTCATGTTGTTGCCACCGTCGTCACAGTTACTCATGGGCATGTTTTTCATTATAATATAAATAGGTGAATAATAATTTGTAAATGATGGCTTCGGCCGTAAAATCTAAATTGAATTACGTGAATTTTTATCCGCATTGCTAACAAGGTGCCAAACCAACAGGGTGAAAAAGTATCCAGGCCGGTCACCAAACCCTGGCCTGGATACTTTTTCACTCTGTTGGTTTTACACATTCAATTTAGATAGGTGAATTTATTAACTTCCAAGAACATTTCTATTTAATTTAATTTAATAATTTTGGAATTTAACAAGTTATTAAATTCCAAAAAAATTCTGTTGGCGCCCCTGTTTGCTTTTATGACGTCACCGTATTTACCCTCCTACAGATTTTTCACCTTTCCTAGGGCTACTAGAGATCTGAAACATCCGCCATTGATGTGCCTTTCGGTTTGCCATATCTACCCAGCGCCCATTCACTTCTATGTAAACTCAGAGCAGTGGTGCTACATTTTGACAATTATTTTTTATTAATTACACGTTATAATTGGTTACGAAATGTATGATGGGAGGTTGCTTCGCGATGACTTGTTCAAACTATTCTAGAAAAGGACACCGGATGTTCAAATTTCCGGAAGAAAACACAAAAAGAACAAAGTGGATAATCAACTGTCGTCCAGATAAATGGCGAGATTTATGAAAGCGCCAAATTTAAAAGTTTGTTAAAACGTGTAAAAATGGCTGAAGATTGCGATTCTTTTTAAATTTAATTATTTATTTATGCTTATAATATTTACATAAGAGTATAAATATACATGAGAGGCAGTGATTATTTATACTCTTTTTTTCAAACTTTTGAGAGTTATTAATTAACTCTTAAATGCCTGATTTTTCAAAAATCATTGTAATAATATTTTTCGGCTTTCATTTTTTAAATAAATCATGGGAAAATACTTTAAAAAATCATATTTTGTTTTAAGTATGGTTTACGGCTAAAAAACTGTTTGTTACTAATCGGCAATACTGGTCTTTAATTGAAAAAATAATTTTCCTTGATAAAATTCTATAATATTAAACACACAAGAATTTTAGGAACTATAATAAGAAATAAATTTTACTTCCTCACTGCAGAACAAAATAGGGTATTTCGCAAGCTTCCAAACAAAACAAAAAGAACAAGTAGCAACAATTGAAAAAATAAATCTATCTTTATTCTTAAACAGCACAAGCGTTGCCATCTACAAGTTTAAAATCGATTTAATAATATTTTCAGAATGTATTTTATTGGCATTATTGGGCATTATAACTTCAATATTATTCTAATAGTATTTTAGAGCCTAAATTGGGTATGTTGCCGAAAAGCAACAACCGGCATTTAAAGGTTAATATCTACGAGATTTTATTATTATTATTTTTTTAATTAATCCCATTAAATATATATTTTTTTGTCACTACGAGGTCCCAAATAGAGCAAAAAATTTAAAAAAACTTGTGAACTTCATGTGTTGGAGAGAAACAGATTTGGAGGGGGGAATGAAGGGAGAAACAGTATTTTATGTGGGGAGGGAGTAAGTTCTTTAGATGACTTACTAATTATTGCCACTAAAGAATTAAAATTATATAGAAAAATTCAAAATTAAACACTTTAAAGATTTAAATTTTTTTGTGCTAGGAATAAGGGGGGGGGGATAAAGGGGAAGCGCCCATATCAGACGCAGGGAGGATTTGAGATGATTAATTACTTGTTATTACAATAAAGGAAACAACAGCAGAAAAAAAAATACTTTTAAAGATTTTAAACTTTATGAACAGGGGGGTGGAGCAAAAGGGAAGAAGATTTCTTTGAAAGGGGGGGGGGGTAGAGATTATTAGATGAATTGTTATTTCTTTACTTTACTGAACATTTACACATAGAACATAAAAAAAAAGATATTTAAAGACTTTAAATTTTGTGTGCTTGGTATGGGGGGGGGGACGTGAATTTCGGTGGGGAGGGAAAAAATTATGTGATCGGTCATTTATTGTTTTATTAAAATGACAGATATAGCAAAAACAAAGTTTTAAAAAATTACAGTTTTAAAATTTTAAGTGTGAGAAGGGGGGAGAGGGGTAGAGAGGGAAGCAAAATTTTGCGATAGATGAATTTAGATTAAATTTTAACAAAATTTGTATGATCATATCGTTACAATAAAATAATAAATAGAGTAGAAAAGTTAAAAAAAATAAGGATTTTTATATTTTGGGTACTGTTCGTGGCGAAGAAAATTTCGAAAAGAGAGGGATTTAGTTGAATTTTTTTTTTTTTTAATCGGAAATTCACTGAAATGCAGAAGAGTTTCACATCTGATTAAGAAATAAGAGTTTGAAATTAAGGACTTTTTGCAGATTTTGTATAAAAATCAGGACATTTAAGGACGAAAAATTATTTTTGAAAAATGTAAAGATTTTCAAGGACCGAGCGATCTTTATAATAGAGGAGCTTTTCTTCTTGTGCATACTTGCATGATACATCGACTTAGTTCAAATAATATATGATAAACAAATTTCTTGAAATCACCAACAAGTCGCTAAAGTCGCCAAGAAGCAGGGCTGTACCCAAAGCGTACCTAAATATGGCGGTGATGCTCCGGCCCGAAACTCTAGAGGCTCGAACCTTTCCTTCAGTTGTTGTATTGTACTCTGTCAAGGTAGTCGCAGCTCTAAGAGCACACATTTAAAGTATAAACAAAACAGTTCACTACATTAATGTTATAGACTTTCAAGATTGTTCTCGCAAACAATAACAAATTCCATAAAACGTACTTTTAGTACGTGTCGGCATACAGATTATTTCAAAACTAAAAAAAAAATAAACAAATTTAAAAGAACGATAATTGGCGTATTTTTAAGTATTTTTAGGTGCGTTCTCAATTATATAAATACGTAGCACCTATAGTAGTCGTTCGGTCCGTCTGTCTGTCTATCAGTCTGCCTGTCCGTAAATAACAGAGCAAAAACTACCTAACCGAATGGTCTGAAAATTTATATATATAATTGCTGCAAAATTTCGTCGAGTCATTTCAGTTTTTATGAAAATCGGATGTATAGTTTAATTAAAGAAACAGTCAAAAGTTTTCTGTTACATTACGGCCAATGGTGCATTTTAATGATGTTACAGCCATTTGAACAGAATGAAATTGATATGCACTTAGGAAGTGCACTCAAATATACATTCAGTGCAATATGCGGTGCAAAAAATATTTATAAATTAGTTATAGTACGAACGCACCTCATTTGCCACGTTTGAGGTGCAATTTCCAACTTGTTGCATAAGTATTTTTTGCCAAGAAAATGCACGTTAAAATCAACTTTATTACTACAAACTACAGATAGCTTATAGAGAAGCTGACTCTGAATTTTCAACAATAAATTTTAAGATTACTAATGTTTTGATGCTCTTAGTGAAATAACAAGCCCGAAATTGTACATCAAACGTGGCAAATAAGGTGTGTTTGTGCTATAACTAGTTGTATAATTTTTCATCTTTTGGTGCAATAGCTATTGCACTCTTATACAAAAGTTATGAATACAAAATTTATTACAATTATATATAATAAATTCAGTAATACAGAAATAATAGGGCTCAATTTTAAATAGGAACTAATCAACATGGCAATCTCGAATCATTACCTATCATGGTATATTATTGAGTTAATTACGAATGATAATATTTAATAAAATGAAGAAAACTTTTATCAACACTAGACTCGCCATGATGGGTAATTTTGATCAATATCAATTTAATAATATTCGAGTTGGATCATAAATTTCTTTATAAGAAATGTTAAATGTGTGCCGCATAAAAATAGGCTAATTAAATAAGTTAAACAGTGTTAAATAAAAATTCTGGTGTGAAATACTTTTTACAAAACTTGAGTAAAATTGCCAGTGGTTCTAGTGTTAATATCTTTTAAAATTTTGATTCGATTTTCGTAAAATTTTAAATGGCATGACAAAATTCAGCAGCGATCACATATGTTAAATTTCAAACCATTTTGTTGGGTAGTTTTTGCGCTGTTATATGCGGACAAAAGGACAACAGACCAACGGATAGACCAGAAGGCGACCATAGGTGCTCCGTATTTATGTAATTACGAACGCAGATAAAAAACCGAAAAATATATTAACTCTTTGTCATATTAAATTACTGTATATGTATCAAAATAGTTTTGAACAATATCCATTTTTTTAAATAGTAAAATTATATTGGACACGTAACTAATTAAATAGAATTTTAGTACTATTAAGACAGGCTACACGCCTTTTCTTTAATATATAAAAAATCTTTTCATACGAGTACACAGAGTACATTGACAAAAAAACGTTTTTTTTCTATAGAAATGCATTTTTGGTTAAAGTAATGCTTAAATCAATATACCAGAAAAATAAAAATAAGTAAAAAAAAAGTTGCAAAATAGTATTCTGTAATATGCACAGTTGAGAAGGAAAATTTTCTGTTATGAAAAACATTTTGAAATATGAAACACTTTCCAATGATCGAAATTCTATTTTTTTTTTTTTTTTTTTATCACGGTTGTAAAATGAAAAATTTTTCTATTCACGCTGCATTAAAACTTGTTCATATTTTTGAATGTTCAAAAGAAAACATTTTTATGAAAAATTACTTTCGTACAGAAATTTGTAAAAAGGAAAATAAACAAGTAATATAAAAATTTTGTTTTTAAAGTCAATTCCTACTTAGGTCATCAAAGAAAAATTTAATATAATCCCTTAAGCTAATATTAGTTTTTATTGCATTGAAATATCTCAATTTGTTGATTTTCTATAAGCAAGTAAGTTTACAATGGAAGTCTATGGGAATTTGGCGAAATATTAGAGATATCGCCAAGATGGCGTCACTTTTGGCAACTCATTTTGGTCGCCGAAATTGGCGATATGTCGCCAAGTTGCTACAGAACAGGCTCCCCCCTATGGTAACCCACTTACACATATGAAGATGCATTAAATACTGTTCAATAACCGACGGCCGCCATTTTGTCTCCCATATAAAACTAAAATTAATTAAAATTTAATTAATGAATTAATATTTGAAAAATCTGTATTAACATCAGTTGTCATCCAGTACAAGTTTCAAAACATTTATTTCAACTTGATAGGATGAATAATAAGTATTTTATTAACGATTGAAAATTTGAACAAGATATATAAATAAATACTGGGAGAGTTAGAACTAATAGTAGGAATTGAAAAGTAATTATTTCTTTAAGTTACTAAACGGATGCATTTAATGAATTCCTAGAAGAATATTTTCATATTTCAACTTATCACTACTTTTAGCCCTGTCAAATGACACCTTGCATTGTTTTGTTTCAAGTTTATTTTACTTGCAATGTTTAAAGCTAATGTGTTTTAAACATTGCCTTTGAACCTATTAAGTATAATTTGTGACTGTTACAATATAAACATTACAAATAAAATAACCATAAATAGAAATCTTTTAAAATTGTTATTTGTCACCGGTAGAAATATTGCTAAACATATGCGAGTTCACAGAATATATTTTAAAATTGATCTACAAGAAACGTACATGTAAGACATGTCAAACCATTCACCATGGTTCTTTTCGAAAAAATTTAAAGAATAAGAATTTTCTATACCATTATAAAATCAGTGGTGACAAACAACATACAGGAATTTCTAAACTAGAGGATAAACTTTTCATAAAAATAACTGGCGTCAGAATAAATGTTTTTTCTCAGAAAACCGGTGTCCAAATAGTACAGGAGTAAAGGATTTTTATCGACATATACGTACGCACTTGACTTACAAATGATAATTTTTTTAATGGAAAATGTTAAATAGGTACCATAATACAACGTTGGAAATTTGATATTACACCATTTTTTTAGCCACAATTTTCATCTTCGCCTGTTTTTTTTTTTTACCTTTGCTTGTTTTTTACTTTTGAAAAGTTGGTTTTAAATAGATATCATTTTTTTTCTTTTTCTTTTTTTAAGAGATTATATGTAATTTAAGTAATCTATCTACTCATTCAAATCAAAATGAGTTCTCTTAGAACCTTTGTAAGCAGGGAAGAAACAGTACCCTTCATTTCTTTGAGTAATTAATCATTTAAAAGCAACTAAAGTCAACTTCTTTTCAGAAAGTATCAGTCTTCTTCAATTTATATATTATTTAATTATTATGAAGAATGAAAATTGAGTAAAAAGTAGAGTCGAAATAAAATATAGACGTATAGGTTGTGTGTTAGTTAGATATTTGATTAAAGATAACTTTTTATTTTATTTTTTGTAGAACTGTTTTTGCTTTGCAAGCACCTACGTCTAATCTGAGATGGAAGCACGGCTTACAAAACAGTATAGATTTTTTTAGAAATGGTTCTTAATGAGCATTTACATATTATACGTAAACGTAACCAACACGCCAAATTCCACGATTCTACCCCGAACACCCTCTCAGAAATCAGAATTTTAGAACTTTTTTTGTTTATGCACTATTTTTATCTCCAAACTTATCAAAAAATGTTCTCTGAGAGCATTTGTGTTTCAAAACTAACAACCATGTCAACCATGTCAAATTTAGAGTCGTGCCCTAACAATTCCATTTAAATCGTAATTTAGAACGTTTTTAGAACATTTTCTGCTCGTTTCACCTTTTTAAAGTGAGATTTTTTAATCCGAAACAGTTCTTAGCGAGTATTTACATCTTAAAAGTAACGGCTTGCCAAATTTCAGGTTTTAATCTTGAGCAATATCACGGTAAACTCTATTTTAGAAAGTTTTTGCTCCAGTAAAGTTTAAAATTTCGAATTCTTTAGGAACAGTTCGCTGCGAACATTTAGTCTTAAATGTTATAATCATTCCTAAAGCTAACAAATCCAAATAAATTAGAACGTTTTTTGAAAGCTTTTTACTCATTTTTTTCTTTTATTTTTATTTTATTTTTCAGAAATGGGTTTTAGCGAGCACTGACATTTTAAAATTATTATCACCATATCAAATTTTAAGTTTTTAGACTCAACAGTTGACTCAGTTTCACAGACAATTTTTGAATGATTTTTGCCCTTGTAACCTTTTACATTTAAATTTTTTTAGAAACTGTTCAGGACGAGCATTTATGTTTTAAAAGTAACAATCATATCAAATTTCAAGTTCATGCTCTAGCAATTGCTTTCAAATCACAATTTAGAACGTTTAGAGAACTCTTTCCACTCATTTCACCCTTTTAAATTTCGATTTGTTTAGAAACAATTTTTAGCGAGAATTTACAACTTATAAATAACCACCATGCGGAATTTCAGGATTTTATACGGAACCGTATCACAGGAATAGAAAATTTAAGATTTTTTTGCTCCTGTACCCTTATAAATTTCTAATTTATTAAAAAATGTTCGCTGCAAGCATTTACATCTTAAAAATAACATCGATGTCAAATTTTTTGTTCCTAGTCCAAACTATCCCTTAAAATCATAATAAAAATCATTCTTAAAAAGTTTTCCGCTCGGTTCACCTTTTTATATTTCGAGGTTTTACAAACAGTTCTTACAAACAGTTCCCGAACGGTATTATAGAAATCGCAATTTTCGAACGTTAATCCTTTCCGGCACGGAGTACTTCTGTTTGTAAGATGATGAAATGCTGGACTGACACCGGAATTTACAAACGAATTTATTAGAAAATAAAAACTTACTTACTTTCCCGTACCTTTTAAAAGGAAAATTTTAATGAAATATTCTTGGTGCCAGTAATCTTAAAATTAGGTGTCCTTTTTTGTGATCACCGCCCACTAAAGAGTTAACCCAATTAATTTCTCGTAGGTGATACGTCATATAACATTTCAACGAGGCTTACCAAAAAGACACCCTACGTTTCGCGTCCGTGTCCATTCGGACCGCTACAGTCACGTGTTGCTGTTTTCATGCAGTAGCATTCGGGATTTTCCTGCACCTGCATCGCATGACTCAGGTGGTCTGAAAAGAACGAAAGTGTAATGCAGCGCGGCATTTCGAATGAGAATTCGTTCTGGAGGGCATATTCCTGTAAATTTTCTGGTAAGTGGTGCTGTTAATAATCGGCGAAACACGGGTCTTTCTTTCTAATCGATCACCTGGCCCCCTACCTGCCGGGTACCTACCAGCTGAACGGGTTTGAGAATACATAAATTGTTCTTGCAGTGCTTATTAAATTTTACTTTTACAAAATTCAAATACACGTTTCTTTAACTTGAATTTAAGTAGTTATTTTAACAAAATTTCTTAAAAAAAATAATAATTTAAATGTATCTTTAATTCAATATAGGTGTTCTCAACCATTAAATATAATCAGTTAGTATATTAAAAGAAAATATGGGAAGTAACATTACAAAATATTAGAATAAAATAATTATTTTTTAATACATAATATTATCAGTCATTTAAATACATTCCATTATTTTCTTTCAGTAAAATATTGTTTAAAAAGAACGTTATGTCAGTTATGAAAATTAATACCTAAATTGAAAAAAAAAATAAAATAAAAACGTTCACAAAATACAAATAAGTCTAAAATAAGCAAAAAAAAAAAAAAAAAAAAAAAAAAAAAAAAAAACAAGGGAATTACCGCATTCTATAAAATCCTAACATATTTTTCCACAATGTGTACAGGGCTCTCGAGATCACAAAATATAAAAAACTTTTACTCGCAAAATATTGACAACATTCTGTGGGGTAGGGGGGGGGGGAGGGAAATGAAGCAATTGTCGTGAAATACTATTTTAAAACAAAGATAAAAAATCGAAATATTGTTTATAGCTATCGGTTGTTTGTTTAATGGCCGAGAACTTGGAAAGCTGTCAAAGGAAAGGTATACTGGGATCAAGTTACTAAAAAGAAATTTAAAAAAAGGTTTAAACTAAATGTTTAGGAGTTACGCTGAATATAATAAGAAAAAAAAGAAAAAGAAAAAAATAAGAAAGAAAATCTCACTTTTGAAATTGAGATTTGAAAGTGTTGTTTATGTAATCAGGGATCTAGACATTACACAAATATTTATTTATATAGGTTTTTAAGAGTATTTTTGTACTGCAAATTTAATGACAGTATAAAAGGGAATAAAATAATATGTTTGCTGAGTAATATAATTTCTTAAATAAAAGAATATTGATGAAAAATGAAGCAACTGTAGAGAAATACTATTTTAAAACAAAGATAATAAATCGAAATTTTGTTTACTAATAGATTGTTTGTTTAATGGCCGAGAACTCGGAAAGCTGTCAAAGGAAAGATATATTGGGATCAAGTTACTAGAAAGAAATAAAAAAGAAGGTTAAAACTAAAAGTTTAGGAATTACACTGAATATAATAGGAAAAAAAAGAAAGAAAAAAATCCTCACTTTTGAAATTGAGATTTGAAAGTGTTGTTTGTGTAATCAGGGATGTAGATATTACACAAATATTTATTTATGTTGACTTTTAAGAGTATTTTTTGTACTACAAGTTTAATGACAGTATAAAAGTGAATAAAAGAATATGTTAGCTTTGTAATATAGTAATATCTTAATATAATAATATTGTAGATGATTTTGCTATTTTTATCAAGTGAACGATATCCAATAAAAAAAATCATACATGCCTGTAAATAAAAAGATCTCGAATTTTTTTAGCCGTTTGCATAAGGTATATTTTTAAATTTAATTTGTAAAATAAAATAATCTGTGTATTCTTAAAAATGTATCTAACGCTGCTGGCGCTGACACCGTTAATGAATTCTTAGCGACCTGAAGTCCTTCTCGGCTAATATTAAAAAACTGTTGCATATAAACATTTTAAAAATAATAGTTTTACTAAGAAATGCCCGGCCAGCACGTTGAAGCTGACAGTTTTTAATTCAAAAATTATTTTATGAGCTGTCTATTGTTGGAGCCATTGAAAATGTTTATGTAAAAAAGTTTTATGGGAACAAAAACTATGCATAATAATTTAACCATCATTTGCAGGGACATGCCTGACAAGCTGGCAATGTGCAGCGCGCAAATGATGTTTTAATTTTACTAATTTTTTAAGGGTTTTTTTTCACTTTTTATTAAAATTTTATTTATTCAATAGAGATTTATTTCATATTTAGAACGGGTTATTTGTTTACATTGTTACCAAGCTGTGAAACATCTCAAAGAATAATATTTCCTTTCAATAAATAAAACTGCATTTACATATGACTATTAAAAGTGAAATAAAATTTGAATACTAATTAAATGATCACGTGGTAAAAGCAGGAATTCGAGAAAATTACGTCATAGAATATGTATTTAAACGTAAATATTGAGAAAGAAAGAAAACCTTAAAATAGTTATCACACACCAAAAAGATTTAATGGTGAAAAATATGTCATATAAACAAAGGATATATTTAAAAAGATTTTCTTATTGGTGATATTCATGAGCGTCATAGTGGGAATCACATGGCATAAAAGTATCGCGGCTAGCAAATTTGTTTATATGTTTCATAAGTTGATGCAGCCTAAATACAGGTAAATACACGTGTAAAATACTTTATATTTATTTTCTACGAAGTACATTTCGATAAATACAAAATAAGAGGATGAATGTTTAACCCCTTGAGGGGCGGTGGGATATATTATATCCCACCTAAGTTTAATTAAGATTGGCACCAGAAACTTTTAACTAAATTTTACTTTTATAACTTTGAGGGAAAATATTTGAAAAATTGTTTTTCCTTATTTAAAAATAAAATTTTTCAAATTTTCTGTTGGGAATTCAGGATTTCACAAACGCAATTGCTTGCCCCTCAATGGTTAAAAATAACATGAAGATATGCATGAAAGTGTGTTAAAATAGAGAAAATAATTCATACATAACTATGCCTATTCCTGAAAATTATTTTAAACACAAACAGAAAATATAAGCATACATTTTTTAAGCACACAGCATTTCAGTCCCGCGGTTCTGAATGTTGTTCCCAAGCAGATGAATATTCGTGATAGCGAGCCCAAATGAAGAATCTTGTCCATAGCGTCGCCATAGAAACCCATGAGGCAGCGACATTTTTTAATTAACAATTTTATGCAAGGTGATTTTCACATGTCTAACTGATCTTTATAATCAGTCTCAAAAAGAGCCGTCAGCTGTCGCGACAGCGATGGTTGAAGTCTTGAGAATGAATAAAGGCCCGAGTCAAATGAAAAAGCATGACGAACCGATTACTGATGACCTTAAAGCTGCACACAGACGTGTGTTTTGCTAGACTTCTCCTGTTTTCGTGGAAATCTTTTCTTCTGAACCCATCTGCGGTTTATTCACAAAAGAATGAGGGGAATGAACAATGGGTCAGGAGATAAGGAGCTCGACTCTACTTGAAGGAAAAATTCATCTTTTGCTGGACATCAGTCCCTTTCCTACTAAAGTCATTAAAAATCAAAAACACCGCGTAGCCAGAACAATCGATGCCGACACTGATAATAGTTAGAAGGATGGTGCGTACGCAGCCTTAATGTTCGAGACAATATTATTTAACCTTATGTAACAGAGTATTTTTTTTTTTTTTTTTTTTTTTTTTTTGTTAAAAAAAGGTGACATTTAACATTTTGTTCGAACCTGCGTGTCTGAACGAAGGATAGAGCAGCGGGAAAAGCCCGAATTAATTAAAAAGCTAAGAAAAATAGAATCACTCTCAAGATGTAATACATAAAATTTTCAAATATAATAAAATAGCATTGAAAGACTATTTGTTGCCATTTGGCAAATTATCAAGAAATTCTTGTAACAAATACTAACGTTTTCTCATGAACAATAAGACATCGAATTTCAAACGCCGAAAAGGGAAGCAGGTTCGGGATTGTTCATTATTCTCTGAAGCTGCAGGAGGAAGGTTGGCAGGACGATATCGTTATAGTAGAGTCCCGATCATCCGAGTCCCGCTTAACCGAGTTTCCGTTTTAACCAAGTTATTTTCTTCTGATAGACTGTTGGATTCCACTATTAGGGAACATCCATTTTGAATGAAGTGATAGGTGAAGATAAAAGAGCAGCCGTAAAAAGTTAGAATTCTGATTTTCTGGTCAGAATGGGAAAAAAATTATGGCAATTTTTTTTTTTTTCTATTCCGACGAAGAAATGAGAGTTGTAACTTTTTACGGCTGCTCTTTCATCTTCACTTAACACTTCATTTACAACGGCTGTTTCATAATAATGGAATCCATCCGTTCATCAGAAAAAAAATATGCATTCGAAAGGTATAAGTTTGATTGAAAAAAACTACTTAATGCGTTGAGCAGAAAGAAGATGCTACACTTGCAATTTTCATGACACTAATAGAATCATATAGCGGCCAATTTGTACAGTTTTTTTTACCTCTAAATTTAATACAAATTTTTGCTATATTTAATCATTGACAATTGTTAGATTTTGGTGATTAAATTATGCAAAATTTACTGGTAAGTTTTAGCGGTTAAAAAAAAAAAAAAAAAAAAAAAAAAAAAAAAAAAAAAGGCAGTAAAATTTGCATTCAACAAATAAAAAACTATCAAGCACTTTTTCAAATAAACAATTTCATTCCCCATTTTTCTTAAAAGTAACGGAAATGTACATCGAAGAAATATTGGTAGTACCATAAAAATGAATGAATTAAGTAAAAATTTATCTTTCATCTATTTAGTTGGTGACGATTTGTGTAAATCCGCTTTATCCGAGTTTTTTGCTTATCCAAGGTGAGCTTGGTCCGTATTAACTCGGATAATTGAGACTCTACTGTAATGACAAAACAGACGAAATCACATTTTCAAGTCTCTGGAAAAGATGACACCCTGATCTCCGAAGAATTCATGTGAAAAGTAAAATTGTCCTTTCCGTTAAGTTACTGTCGGTTTAAAATTTCTCTCTCGTTGTTACCCTCATACTTACATCGTGGATTAATTAGAACGAAATCCTCCAAACTCTTTTTCAGTTATACCTGGCGAAATGTTTACAATAATAGACAAACCAAATAAGTTGCTTTGTGTATTAGTATTCGCTTTCCTAGTTAATACAAGTAATATAAAAATTTTGTCTTTAAAGTCAATTCCTACTTAGGTCATCAAAGAAAAATTTAATATAATCCCTTAAGCTAATATTAGTTTTTGTTGCATTAAAATATCTCAATTTGTTGATTTTCTATAAGCAAGTAGGTTTATAATGGAAGTCTACGGGAATTTGGCGAAATATTAGAGATATTGCCAAGTTGGCGTCACTTTTGGCGACTCATTTTGGTCGCCAAATTTGTCGATATGTCACCAAGTTGGCAACAAACTTGGCGGTATTTGGCGACAGAACAGGGTCACCCCTATGGTACCCCCCCCCCCTTATAGATATGAAGATGCATTAAATGCTTCAATAACCAATGGCCGCCATTTAGTCCCCCATGTAAAACTAAAATTAATTAATTAAAATTTAATTAATGAATTAATACTTAAAAAACTGTATTAACATCAATTGTCCTCCAGTACAAATTTAAAAAAAAATTATTCCAACTTGATAGGATGAATAATGAGTATTTTATTAAGGATTGAAAATTTGAACAAGATATAAATAAATAAATAAATAAATATAGAGAGCGTGGGAGTAGTCCCGTAACCTGTGCCGGAAGATTTGGCGATTTTTTGGCGATAATTTTTTTGATATGGTTGCCGTTTGTTCATCGACTTTGAAAGATTTTGAACGGCTTTAGGGTTGCTTTTTTTTTCGGAAAGTCCGTTTGATGACGTTAAAGTTTGAAGAGTGCTGATCTTCAAGCTTATTGGTTCACTAATGTCACGGGAACTGTTAGTCAGCAAACTTTGAATTCGGTTAGATAAGAATTTGCTCTCGCGGCCACGCCACACTCACATTCGGATTACCCTGTGCGCCGGTCAATGTAAGTAAAAAAGTCTCGTTAATTTTTCCTAGATTGCGGAAAAACATCATTTTTAAATCTTTATATTATTTATAAATCAATGATTTTACACCGTTTTTAAAAAGAGGAAATGATGTAAAAACATGGATTTATAAATTACATAAAGATTTAAAAACGAAGTTTTTGCGCCTCTTCGAAAATTTCTTCCGATACAATTGCAAAAATTTTAGCAGCATTCTAAATAAATCTAAACATGTGCTTTTTCAGATGAATAGTTGGTACCCTGTTTCAGACCCTAACTGGGATCCTTTTTATAAACATTAAATTCTTGCTGATTGTTTTTTTTTTTTTTTTTTTTTTTTTTTTTTTTTTTTTTTTTGTGTGTGTAAACATTTTTAAATTATTTTTCCTATGATTTAATACTTTTTATCTTTTTGGCAGTTGTGAGCGGGATTTTTGCTTCATTAAAAATAATAGTTTTTGAAATATTGTTGAAATTTATAAAAAGTTTCAGGCCAGTTTTTTTTTCTCTTTTTTATTATCGAAAATGTTTTAAGAACGGAGGATTCAGGGGGGCAGAGCCCCCTGACAATAACAAGTATTCATCTCAAAAAGGACATTTATTTAGAATGCTGCTAAAATTTGTGTATTGTATCGGAAGAAAATTTCCAAGATGGCGCAAAAACTTCGTCTTTAAATGTTTGTGTAATTTATAAATCCATGTTTTTATATCATTTTCTATTTTTAAAAATGTTGCAAAATCATTGATTTATAAATAATATAAAGATTTAAAAATGATGTTTTTCTGCAATCTTGGAAAAATTTTCATGCCGCCAAAACGGCATTTTGGCGAGATTTTTTTTCGCCAAAAATCTTCTGGCACAGGATATGGAACTCTTCCCAGGAGAGTGTGAACTAATAGTAGGAATTGAATAAGTAGATGTAACTGTCATAACGCGAATCTTCTTTTATAACTTCTGACAGTTTAAGAAACAACACTGTGATACCGACACAGAGAAAACTAAATACTAGAAAACAGTAATTCAGCTTTTTCAGAATTTAGTGTCGTTCCCGATGAAAAAAACAATATATATATACAGATAGTACAAAACATATTTAAGTTTTAAGACTTAAAACATATGCTTTTATTTTACATAAATATGACGTCATTCGCATCCGCTAAAGAATTCCACATTTACGATCCTATCTTAAACAACATCCACAGAAAATAGGCATAGGACGTCAATATCGCAGAATAATACACAAATCCAGCAAAAAAAACGGTGATGTCATTCTAGAATCTCCACAAAAAAAATCGGCTCTCTACTGATTCATATGCCTTCATTTATTTGTAATATTAATATAGATACTTAAAATAAAATTGGGTTTTTAATAGCTCCACGTTTTATCAGAAATCATTCATTTATATTTTTTCAGAATAGCACGTATTTTAATTACATTTTTTAAAAGTTGTTATGTGAAAATGGCAACCCTTTAGCTGTTAGAGCGCAAACAGACAGACGGAAGTGCAGAGAAACAGAATTCTTGAAAAGTTTCAAACACTGTATGAAATAATTAAAAGTATCATCATGTTGAATGTCATTGGCTGTTTTGTGTTCTATACAAGGGATGAAAATATTTAGTATATATATTTTATATTTTCTCCAACTTATTTCTTGCTCATTTTATACACATATGATATTTCCAAATTTTAGTACATGCTTTTTCATTTTTTACATTTCTGCAAAGTCTCGAACGCAGTATCTCATAAATTTTATAACGGTAAAGGAATTTGAAAAAAATTGCGCTACTCTGGCAGAGAAATTAGCGGATTAAAAACCGAAATCTACTTTATGTGTTTGTGTATCACATTAAAAGATTTATGCATTTAATCTAAAGTTTCAGTATTGACACGAAATTTCTTTAGATGTTTGTATCTCGAATTGCCTTAAAGTACCCAATTTCCTAAAATGGACAAAGTGATTTCAAAATTCAATAAATTGCAAACGGTGATCGCTGTTAAAGAAATATTTGCAGCAGAGTAATGTATGATGCCAGGAGTTTTTTTTTTTTTTTTTTTTTTTTTTTTTTACTGTGAATCATGGTTTTAGTTTCCAATATGAGCGAAAGATGCCGTTGCAAGCACTAAGCGCGCAATCGAGGCAGAAATAAAAATCACCCAGCAATGTTGCTAATAATGGAGGTTACACGTATGATTGGGTCCATTCGCCTATATAATTTTGTTTTAGGGTCCGATTTTGAACTCAGTCGTAATCATTCCGATGTCTTTGGTGTCGGATTCGGATTCAAAAATAATATAATACATAATCATACAGACTATGTTCCGAATCGGGAGCCTCAGAACAAAAGTGGGTTGACGAATTAATCCACTCCACATGGTTGACCTCCTTACTTGGCACCATGGCTGAGTGATTTCTGACTCTGCCTCGATTGCTCGTCTATTGCTCGCAGCGCTATCTATTGCTGGGAATGGGAACTAAAACCAGGAATCACAATAAACAAACTCCTGACAACATACATTACTCTGCTGCAAGAAATTATTTAGCAGCTGTCACCATTAGCAGGATATTGATTTTTAAAATTAGTCTGCCCGGTTCAGAACACCCGATTATTTATGCATAAAAAAACATAAAATGTCAATTGAATTAATGCATAATTATATTTCTATTAATATTTAATGTTCATATATTTACATTCATGACATAAAGTCTTTTGCAGTTTACTGTCATTTATTTTAGCAAGGCACTATACCCGGGATACTCGAGTAAATATACCTATTTACTGCCTTGTGTACAAAACATTGCTGAAAGTCATTTTCAATTTAAAACACTAACGTGTTAATGACATTTAGAACACTTTTACAAGAAAAAAGTATTGGATACGTGAAAATTTTCGAATTTCGGTTTTCGATGGATTTACACGTTTTAGGGGTCAGATATTCCAAAAACATGTTTTGACAAAATATCTGTCTGTGAGTATGCAAGTCTGTGAGTCTGTCTGTCTTGACACAAAATTTTGGCCGCTCTGTCTCAAGAACTAATGCACGGAATTTAATAAAGATTTATATTCTGTTAGTACCTAATACAAATTGATGCTGATTAGTTTTTGGTGTAAATCGCTCAACAGATGGCGCTGCTATGCTATATTTTTCACGATTTCCCCAATAGCTCTATCTCAAGAGCTAATGCACAGATTTTCACCAAACTTCAGATTCAGTTAGTACTTGATATGAATTGGTGCTGATTAGGTGTTGGTGTAAATCGTCCAACAGGTGGCATTGTTGTGCTGCCTTTTTCACGATTCCCGCAATAGCTCTATCTAAAGAACTAATGCACAAATTTTCATCTAACTTCAGATTTTGTTAGACGTTAAGTTGTTGCCAATTAGGTTTTGGTGTTAATCGCCCAAAAGATGGCGCTGCTATGCTGGAATTTTCATGATTTTTTCAATAGCTCTATCTCAAAAACTAATTCACGGATTTTTTCCAAACTTCCGATTCAGTCAGACGTTGAAATAAGTTGTTGCTGATTAGTATTTGGTATAAATCACCCAACAGGTGGAGCTACTGGCTGTATTTTGCTGGATTCAAACGATTTCAGCGATAGTCATACCTCAAGAAGTAATGCACGGAATTTAATATCTTTAGAATCCTCATGAGGGGCATAGATTGCCATTTAATTTTGGCAGTGCTATAGGGAATTTTGAAGTAATAACAAGTATGAGATAGAAGAAAGTATTGATATTGGTACATCCGACTAGTTTAGATTAAATTGAGAAACAATTTTCAAACAAATTGAACTTGAAAGTATATATTTTTTTCTATTCGATGGTGTAAAAATAAAAATTGTGATATGTGTTGAAATGTTTAAATCGCAGTAAAAGCGAAATTTATTATTCATGTGTTGCCACCGGTAACATGACGTAAATATTTCTGACCGATATGTTTTTGTTATATAATAAAGATGAAGTTTCTTTTTCTGAAAAAAAACACAATGTTTACAAAAAAAGCAATTTAATAAAAACCGAGAAGAAATGGCTTTTGAAACTACATTTTAAATTTTTGCATAGGTAGTACATTTTGCCATCATATACAAAATGAAACTTTCTTTATTACAAAATAAGAATGAAACCGATATTTCACATTCTCTTAATATTTATGTTTTGAATAACCCTTTTGAATTTCAAAAGAAGAACGAAAAATCATGCGTACAGCATAGCTTATGAAACATTTTCCAACACATTCAGAATACTATAACAAAACTTCACAGTTTAATAAAGTGAAAGATATTGTCTAAATGAACTATTTGGATAACACATTCCGCAATTGAAAACCCGATTTGTGCTATTACCATGAATAGTTAAATTATATGATTATTTTGTGCAGCACTGTGTATGATCTACAGATATGCCTGAATGTTATATGGTATGATAAAAGTTAGTTCAATTAAACTCATCGCGTATTTGAAAATTTCCACTCTGCAATATCGCCAACAAATGGATTTTTTTGAGAACTTTTGTGTCACCCAGTATATGATCTATAGAATTTATACACACCAAGTAATAGTTAAAAAATAGTTAAATTAAAAAAGGTATACCACAACTGAAAACGCACTTCCAGCAATTATTGTTCGCAGGCTTCAACAGTTCAATTATTGCTCATTTTCTTCTATTGCCAAATTCTGTTCCGTGTTCCTGTAAATGAACGATAAGCTCTATGCGCAGCATTTTCTATAGTAAGAACCTTGTAGTACACCTCAGGGATGTATATTCATTCACTTCAATATGTTTTAATTACTGCAATATCATTAAAATACACGACAAAAGATTTTTCACCATAGACCGTAATGCAACAAAATACTTTTGAGTAGCCCTGTAAACGAACCATAAATGCTACACACTTTATTTTCAATACAGATCATGCCATAGTAAACACCAATAACATATATCAGTTTCATGGCAATTGGGCTATATTTACGCGAGTTAAAGCACGGACAGCCGGCCCGAATTCATAAACACTGTTGCACTATGTTGGAAAGTATTAAAATCTAATAATTTAACGTGTTAACGACATTTATTACATTTATTAGATTAAATTGAGAAACAGTTTTCAAACAAATTGTATTTTAAAGTAAATATTTGTTTCTATTCGACGGTGTAAAAATTAAAATTATGACATGTGTAGAAATTGTTAAATCGCAGTAAAAGCGAAATTTATATTTCAGGTGTTACCACCATTAACATGACGTAGATATTTCTCACCGATATGTTTTTGCTTTATACTAGAGATTAAGTTTTTTTTTTTATTGCGGAAAATATCACAATGTTTAGAAAAAAGCAATTTAATAAAAACAGAAAATAAATCGGTCTTGAAACTACATTTAAAATTTTTCATACCGAACATATTTTACCATCACATAAAAAAATGAAACTTTCTTTCCTACAAAATAATAATGCAACCGATATTTTACCTTCACTTAATATTAATGTTTTGAATACTCCTTTTGAATAAAAAACAAGTTGGAAATTGCTCGTCATACGAGGCAAATGAGGTGCGTTCGTACTATAGCTAGTTTTATAAATATTTTTTGCCCCGCATATTGTACTGAATGTATACTTTAGAGAACTTCATAAGTGCATAGGCTTTAACATCTTTAAAATGTGCCTGCAATATTTTTTTGTAATGTAACGGAAAAATTTGACAGTCCCTGTCATTAAACTATATATCCGATTTTCATAAAATTTGAAACGACTAGGCAAAATTTTGCAGCAATTATATATTTAAAATTTCAGACCATTCGAAAGGCTGTAACATCATTAAAATGCACTTGCAATAATTTTTTCCCATTGGCCGTAATGCAACGGAAAACTTTTGACTGTCCCTGTAATTAAACTATTCATTTAAACTATATATTTAAAATTTTAGACAATTCGGTTGGATATTTTTTGCCCTGTTTTATGTGGACGGACAGACAGACGTTCTGAACGACGACTATATGTGCTACGTATTTATATAACTAGCAGAACTACCCGGCTTCGCCCGTGTCAATTATAAGAAGCCTTCCAGGTAAAATAAATTAAAACGAAATAATACGGCAATCACAAAAACTGAAATTTGTGCATTCCCATCCACAAATCGTTAAAAAGACAATCAAAAAACATGGCGTTATTGTCTTGCAACCATAGTAAAATCCCTGAGCTTTAATAACAGAATGCACGTTTTCTTTGCGGGTATAAGAGAAAAATATGTGATTTTCCTGACAATACGAAAAAAAGAAATTCCTCCAAATCGCGCAGCACTTAGTGAAATTCTCGTTTGTATGGTATTATCTACATTATAAAGTAAAAACACTATGTCAGTGCCCTTAAATTGTGCCCCATAAATTGTAATCCATAAAATGTTCCTTTACTGAAATTTTTCTAACTTTTAAACATCATACAATTTCATTTTTTACAATGTCGAATAGAAAAAAGTTCTCTCAAATGAAATTTGTTTGAAAATTGACCTCAGTTTTCTGATTTTAATGGATTTTAAAGTAATTAATAAGCATGGATATTTTTAAAGTTGAGTGCAACCCGATTACGAAAGATGAACCTGTTTACACTTAATGCAATAGTATAAAGAAAAGACATGTCTATGAGTAACGCTGGTATCATATTTTCGGTGGCAACAACCTAACACAGCAAATTTCCCTTTTATTGCAGTTTAACGTCTAAACATTGAACATTCGATTGTTCCAACGTATTATAGAAAACAAAAGTACTTTCAGTGATATTTGTTTGTAATGTTTATCTCAATTTACGAATTTTTTATGGGTTTTAAAATAATTTTTAAGCATGCATATTTTTTAAATATGCTTGCAACCCAAATACAAAAGATTAACTCAATTGTTCAAAAACATTGTAAATAATTTAGAATTTGTTTGCTTTCGCGTAATATTCAATAACTAAATTGGCAAACGAAATTAAAACGCCAAAAATAAAATAAAATATCGAAATAAAACAGGAATAAAATAAAACACGAATTTAACAGATATCAAATCAAACTACTCAAAATAACCTGATAAGTATATAAAATTCAAATGGGAATTTCGTACCGGGTGCATATAACTTGAATTCTTCATAACGGATTTCCATGCGACTTGCACTATTAGTTTTTTAGGGAAGATTTTAGTGCGTAACATATTGTTTTCCGTTGCTTAGTCATAGAATTATAGGGGAAAGTTATATAATCATGTGAACCCAATTATGAAGGATTAGTCTAATTAGTTGAATGAAAAATGCAGAACTATTTTTATCTCTAAGTATATTGACTGGTTTATCTTCGGTAATGGGGCTGTGCGCTAGGGTATTCTTATTTTAATGAGTGTGCCTGGCACCTATTATGGCATGCATCTTTGTTTAAAACAATATAGAATGAATTATGTTTTAAGCGACTATCTGGCATGCAACTTGATTACAAAATACTAACATGCAAATACTTAAGGTGCTTCTCCAGTTCCCTGCTCATCAACGCGAAACTTTCTGACACATTTTCTGACTCATTAAACGTAAAGGCTTAAAATTTGTAGGCCTGACTATTAAAGCGATTTGGAATTGTAATGAGTTTTTCCTTTTTTCATAAATAAATTACTTATTGCGTTATGAGCAATTGTGGCTGCGTGACGGCCGGTTTTTATCCTTTATTGCACTGTTGTATCCGAAATTCAGTTCAAAACACCAACTGAAAGATCTTATGCCTTTACCAACAAATGGAAACTATCTTTCGATTACATATTTTCTAAATAAGAACTCCTGTCAATTTCATGCGTTTCCGAACAAAAATTAATTAAAAAATATGCCAGAAAATAGCTATTTTGGATTTCAGAACAGCCTTAATTTGAAGTTTATGAAAAAACTCATATTTTTAGTTTTAATTTTGGAACTCGCGAAATTTAAATTCAGAAAAAGGATGTTCTTTTGACACATTGCGGTAATTTTTTTAACTTTTAAAATTAAAATACATGTTTTCTTTGGCGCGCGTAACAGAAGTATACAATATTTTCACAATAGGGGAAAAAATGCAAAAAAATACATCCAAATGAGGTATTAGTTACTAAAATTTTATTTGGAAAATTTGAATTTTTATTGAAATTAAATCTGCAATGATTAGATGAAATGATGTCATTTCCCATAAATTTTAAATCAAGACATCTGTCAAGATTTTTTTTTGAAAATGTAAATAACCGCTCTCTTTCTGCTATAAATCACATAAAATGTTAGCACTGAATCTAAACCAATACAACACTTAGCGATAACGTATAGCTATAAGATATGGCTGTAGTATACAATCGAAGTAGTAAGCAAAATATAGGAGCCATATGTTTACAATGAGTTTGATTACGCGTTGAAAAGATTTAATAGAATGTGACGCTATATCTAGCCTTTTTTTTTTTTTCCTAAATAGTTTTCATGAAATTTGACTGTTTGTATTAAAATAGATGTTTTAATTAAAAAAAAAAAAAAAAAAAAAAAAAAAAAAAAAAAACACCATTCAAATTGAGATGCTACGTTATTTTCCCGCTCTTATAGTTAAAGTTTTTATTTTATGTACAAAAAAATGTAAATTTTCTGTCTAGAATGACGTCAATATCAAACACGCAAAAATATAGCAAGAAAATCTTAATTTTTATTGGCAAATAGAAACAAAATACACGCGTTATCCTTATTTTTTTCACATTATTGTGTCATTTTTTAGGGTTTGGCAACAGGAAAGAAACGTTTGAATTAAAAAAGATTTAAAAAGAAATATTTCTATAATGATAAATTATGGAAGTGGTAGAAAAAGGTATAAATAGTGGTCTGATAATTTTTTTAAGTAGACAGTGACCTTTTCCACGTTCTAAAGCGCATGTACAGTGAGTTTCGTGCAAATCGGACAAAAATTAAAGATTTGTATAAAGGACATACACACAGAGAACGGCTTTTATTTAAGTATTGCGCGGCAGCGCAATACTTATTTATTTCCAGTGTCACTTCTCAATGTTAATTTAACATGGAAAAGCCTATGGAGATGATAACTTTTTCATTTTTTCTTCCCACCTTTTTGTCCCTGATGCCACTCATTTTTTATTCTTTACTAATTCTAATGATATTATAAATTTAAAGTGTAAAAACGTTTGCCTAACGTCATGGTCAAAACGAATGGTAAAATGCCTTTGCATATGGATGAATTATAACCCAGAGAGAAACATGGGCCAATTTTTTTTTAGATTCTTCAAATATGTTTCTTAATAATTCCAATTTTCGCTTTTTTAATTGAAAATCAACGGACATTTTTCATAGAAAATGTAACATTTTTTCTTTATTGTTACAAAAATTTCAAAAGAAGTAATAATAATTTATTTCTATAATATTGTTAAATATAAGCAGTAAGGATTCAACACAATTTACATTTACAACCATAGCGTTCGTGAGTGGGAAGTAGGGTATCTAAATTTAAGTAAAGTTAATTTTTTATGTTTTGATTATAGATTTTTTACTTTCAGATTAGAAGTTTTGTCCAAACTACCGCAACCTGCATTACTACAGTGGTGAAACATTTTGAATTACACATTGGTAAACTGCATCCCACATTGTGATGCAATACCGCATACATCAAAATCTGATGATTATACTCTCTATTAATTTTGAAATGCGTTCGTCTGAGTTCATTAGTTATTAAAAAACTTGACATATTAACACGTTCACGCAGGCGAGGTGGGTCACACTCGACTGTCTCAGAGTTGTCAAGTCTCCGGCTTTTTGCACACCGCTATTATTTTAGAGAAAATGCTGTTCCTTTAAATCGCCCAATTGTTCCAATTAAATAAAACAACATTTTCTGTATTAAAATACTGGTATCCTAAAAGCCAGATACTTGGCAACTCTGAGCCAGTCGAGTGTGACCCACCGCGCCCGCGTGAGCGTGTTAAACAAAAACATAATTTGAAGAAGAAATTAAAAAAACAAAATTTATTTCCTAAATTGTTTAAGCCCGAGAAGGGACAGATATTAAGTTATTTCATTCAATTAGTTCTACATTTAATGTTAAATTTTTGTAACAAATTAGTTAAGCCAATTGAAGATTAAAAAATAAAAATAAAATTCATACAATATGATACGTAAAACAGTCTTAAAAAATTAGCTTCCGTTCAAATGAAATCGAAATAAATCTTAGACTTTTTTTAAAGTTTTGTATTTTACATGCATCTTATCATTTTATGCACAATTGTTATAAACATAATACAAAATCTGCAACACAAATATTTTCAATTAAAAATGGAAGAAGTCTAAGATTTATTTCGATTTCATTTGAACGGAATCTAATTTTTAAGAATAATTTAATGTTTTAAGTATCATATTGTATGAATTTTATTTTTATTTTTTAATCTTCAATTGGCTTAACTAATTTGTTACAAAAAATTAACATTAAATGTAGAACTAATTGAAATGAAATAACTTAATATCTGTCCCTTCTCGGGCTTAAACAATTTAGGAAATAAATTTTGTTTTTTTAATTTGTTCTTCAAATTATGTTTTTGTTTAATATATATAGATTACGAACGCACCTAAAAGGGATCAAGGAGAAAGAAACAAATTATGTCTGAGGAACTGAAAGAGAAGCAGAGGAAAACTAAATGAAGAATAACAATTCGCATTGAGGATTTAAGACTTGAGATTTTTCTAAGTTGAATCCCACTTTCACATTGCAGAGGTGTATGCCTTTTAGAAAAATGTACAGTCGTGGAAAAAAAGTAAACACCCCCTACTAACTCCTCAACAAATTTTCGTAGACGAAAGTTATTGGTACCGAACGATGGGAAATAAAGTCTACTTTTAAATGACGTATATAAATTTTGCCTAGGGGGCCATCTACATATTAAAACGAATCCAAACTTCATTTTTTCGATGACAATACCCAATATTAACGAGATATTTCAAATCTTTGGTTCAAACTATGCCTAGACCCAAATTTCAAGTCATTTGAATTATAAACATTCAAAATTTAGTGCTTCTAATGTTAAATTACATTTTCATAGTTTTATTTATAACTCCTGAAACTATGCTCCTAATGTGCTAATTTTTTGTGTAGCAATAATACTAATATATCCAAACATAAATACGTTGAATTTGCAATTTTTATAATTTTATGATATGAATTATGAATTATGAAATTAATATTCGAAAAAATAGGAATTACAACCTACAATTTTCCAAAATTCTACAAAAGTCTCGCTTTATAAAAATCCAAAATTTCACATTTTTCTTCCAAGTAGTTTTCAAATTATGGTAAAAAAAGACAAAATGGTGGTTTAAGAGATGGTCTATGATAGAAGTGACTAGATATTTTGAAATTTCTTATGCCATCCTGTAATCTAGCAGGCTTCATTGACTGCTTGAGTGATGCTTAAAGTGCCTTGATCAAGAAGGGGGCTCTCTCGGTTAACAATCGAGTACGGAACTTAAATTTGGATACAGCCCTTAAAATACGCAACTTTTAAAATAATTAATTTCTCGAAAACTTACGGTACGAATTGCATAAAAATTTGTTTTGGGACTAATTGAAGGGTGTAAGAGTTCATTTATGCTGTCAGAATTGTGTACTGCTATTGAAAAAAAAACAAAGCTATGGTTCGTTTTAATGTGTAGATGCCCCCCTAAGCAAATTTTATATACATAATTTAAAAGTAGACTTTATTTTCAATCGTTCGGTACCAGTAACTTTCTTCTACGATAACTTTTTGGGGAGTTAGTAGGGGGTGTTTCCTTTCTTTTCCACGACTGTACATGATAATTTTAAATTAATTTTTATGCTGAGCTGAATTTACTTAAAGAAAAATCCTTTTGGTTTAACGAGTATAAAAGAAATAAAAAATTTAATTAAAATGCAAATCGGGAATGGTGATTGTATTGAAAAAACTTCCTAATGAAGAATTAGACGTGGTATTTCTTTAAGCTTGTGCATTTGTCCGTGTGTTTCCGTCTCAAGATGAAAAATGTGATAAAACAGAAAATTACTAAAAGTAACAAAAAATTCAGTAGTTGTAAACATGAAAAGTTTCATCATCACAAAAGAAAATGGAAATTTCTTTCAAAATATATGTGCCAAGAAATGCATATTTTTAAGTACCACTTTTAAGAAATTGCCTCGCCTTATTTATAATTTTTTTTGCAATTATATAAGGTGATTTCCTTTGAAATACTGATATTCAAATTTCATAATTCTTGCACCTATGCCTGAATAACAATAATAGTCCCAATTTTTTGATCTTCTGTTATCGTTAATGTTCTGTGTGTGCTTCCTTGAGTTTGGAAAAAATCTGGAAAAAAGAAAACAATACTGTCTGAAAAAAGGGGGTTGAAAGAGTGAAAAACTAAATTAAGTATAACTAGTATGATGTGGCTATCACAAAACTTTCTTCTATATAAATCACGTCAATTAAATCATTTAAATAGTACAAGAAATTACATCAATTTAGCACCAATTCATATCAAAGTATATCTGAATTTGAAGTTGGACGAAAGTTCGTGCATTAGTTCTTGAGATAGAGCTATAGGGGAAAATCTGAAAATTACTGCATATCAGCGCCACCTATTGAGCGATTTGCACCAAAACATAAACAGCACTAATTCATATCAAGATATACCTAAATCTGAAGTTTGTTGAAAATCCAAGCGTCAGTTCTGGAGATAGGGCTATTGCGGAAATCACAAAAAATGCAGCATAGCGGCGCCACCTGTTGAGAGATTTACACCAAAAGATGCAAAACGTCAACTCATGTCAAGGACTAACTGAATCTGAAGTTTAATGAAAATCCATGCATTATTTCTTGAGATAGAGCTATTACGAAAATCGTGTAAATGCTGCAAAATGCAGCATAGTAGCGCCATCTCTTGGACGATTTGCACCAAAACGTTACCAGCACCAATCCATAATAAGGAATAACTAAATCTGAAGTTTGATAAAAATTCGTGCAATCTTTGTTGAGATAGAGCTATTGCAAACATTGCGAATAATGCAGCATAGCAGCGCCACCTGTTGGATGATTTACACCAAAAACTAATCAGCATCAATTTATATTAGGGACTACCTGAATGTAAATTTTTATTAAATTCCGTGCATTAGTTCTTGAGATAGAGCGCCCACAAAATTTGTGTCACAAACATACATACAGACAGACAGACAGACTCACAGACAGACATTTTGTAAAAACATGTTTTTCGGGATCTCTGACCCCTAAAACGTCTAAATCCGTCCAAAACCGGAAGTCGAAAATTTTTACGAATCCATTACTTTCTTCTTGTAAAGATAGAAGAAAGTAAACATTCCTAGCAAGGATTTTGCTGAAAATTGAAATTTGAATTTTCTTCTAAATTGCTTTTTTTATTATTTGGTAGTCACATATTTCTGAGGACGAAATACATGTAAATACTTTTACGGGCTTTCTGAGTTGAATTTTCTTTATGAATTTTTTTTTTTATTATTTAAGGTATACTTAGAAGTCTAATGTATATTTAAAAAGGAAATCAGGAATTGAGATTGTAAAAAAAAATTTTTTGGAATAAGAATAATATAAACTTCTTTACTCCCATTATGATAACACATGCCACTCCTTTATCTCAAGATAAACGTTGTTTTTGACACTTTCCAAGAAGGTTGAAAAGTATTAATGACATGGGTTTATCTGTCTGTCCGTCTGTCTATCCGTACTCTAACTCGCGTAAATATAGTTCAATTACCATGATATTGACGTATGTTATTGGTGTTTACTATGACATGTTCGGTATGGAAAATGAAGTGAGTAGCACTTACGGTTCATTTACAGAGACTGTCAAAAGAATTCTGTAACATTACTGCCTATTTGGAAGAATCGTTTGCGGTGTATTTTAAACATTTTACAATATTTTAAACCTATTGAAAATGATATATATCGCTTAGGTAAAGTACAAGCTCTTAATGTAGAATATACAGTGCATATAATTTACGTTCATTTACAGGGACACACAAAAGTATTTTTCTACAGTGCTGACCAGGAAGAATATTTGCTGGCAGTGGTTTTCAGTTGTAGAACGCGTTTTAAAATTTCACCGTTTAATTAATATTACTTGGTACGTATAAATTCTATATATCATATACAGGCCTACACAAAATATCTCAAGTGCATTTCCGTTTATTGACGGAAATTGCTGAATGGGAAATTTCAGCTGTGCTATGTGTTTAATTGAACTAACTTTTGACATGCTATGTAATATGCATGTGAATTTATACATCATATACAGGTCAGCACAAAAAGAATTCGAATTTTTTTCGTACTATTCAGGGTAATTGAAGAAATTTGGTTTTGAAATGGATTGTGCTTCTTCTAAATTGTTTATTTAGACATCTTTCACCGTAATTAATTGTAAAGTTTTGTTACTGTATTCTGATTGTACACGAAAGTGTTTCATAATCCATGCTGGAAGCATGATTTTTCGATCTTTCACTAGATTAATTTTAACACAATTATTCTAATTGGTAAATAAATCCCATTAGATGTAAATTTCCAACTGGGCGAAAAATTTCCGGACCCGGATTTGAACCAGGGATCTCCTGGCTGAAGCCGCCAGTGCTCTGCCATCTGAGCTATCCCGGACGAATCTGATGGAACTTTTTCGCCCAGCTAACCTTAATGATTATAGCATCTGGTCTGAAACCTGGTTCAGCTCAACAGAATAAATCTCAGGTAATGGATCTGCAGAAATCGTTGGATACGAAATTACACTACCCGGTTAATATTATACCGGGATAGCTCAGATGGAAGAGCACTGGCGGCTTCAGCCAGGAGATCCCTGGTTCGAATCGTGGTCCGGACATTTTTCGCCCAGTTGGAAATTTACATCTAATACTTTCGATCTTTATTTGTTGTTTGTTTAGGGGTTTCTTACGAAACCTAAGTATTCTAAGAGCAATAATTTCTGGTACTTTTATTGATGTATGTGAAAAGATTAGATATATATAGAGAGTAATAGTTGTAAAATAGACCTATTTGTATAGAATCATGATATGCAGCTACTAAGAAAACTACAATATACTGTAGAATCCTTCAATGAATACATATCTTGTTAAGGTTTTGGACGGTTGCCAAACATCCTGCTTTCTGTCATCCAGTCATTAATTTATGACGCACATGACAAGCTGAATACAGTTTTGTAAAATGATAAAGATGAACGACGAAATAATTTCCTTTTAGAATTCATTTAATCTTAAATAAAGAAGAGCATATAATTAGATGTTTATCTAAAATATATATTTTAACTACTTTAATTATAATTAATTGCTACAGAGTTATCAATCAAAGCAACTTTTTCATTTTTACTTAGTGTAACTCCTTTGAAAGCAGTTTACTTATTGAACTTTGAATGATTGATTTGCAGGAGACTGATCATTATTTTACCGCATTATGATGAAACATTTTTAACACTTTTATACGCATTTTTTTAATTTAAAGTTCCCTTCTTAATGTTTTTGGAATAATTTTAGAGCTTTATTTTGTATATTTTGAGGATTATAATTTATCAGAGATAAACATCACGCGAAATTTCCATTAGTGTTTGAAACGCAGATAGAAAACAACAGCATTAATGTTAAGCACTTATTATTTAACATAATATACGAAGTAATATTTTGCACAACAAAAACTTTTATATCAATTTAATTTTTTTAGATATTGAAGGTATGACATAATCATCAATTTAATTCGTTTATTGTGACTTTTTTCCACTTGCACCGTTTCACACTCTGTCTCTAAAACGTCAAATTTGAAGTTACATTCTTCATCGTGATATCGATTTTCACCTCTTAGTTGGCTGAGTTATGGGGGCCTGGGACACATTTTAAAATAATTAGGTAGATTTCGTAAGAAATACTACCTATTGCAGTCGTTACCATGGTGCGACTTTTGAAAAATTCCTTCATAACTTTTCATTATATGACCCCAGGAACCCAAAACCACCCCCAACTAAAAAGTTTATATATATATATATATATATATATATATATATATTAGGGATGCAACGGATATCCGGCAAATATCCGAAATCCGGCACATCCGGCTGATTTTTCAATATCCGAAATACCGTCGGATATCCGAATCACAATCACCGGATATCCGACTTCTCTGCCGGATATCCGGCAATGCGTAGCAAAGCAAATATATAAGGAGAAGAGATATCGTTTGATTCAAACAATGCCGAACAACTTTTGTTTATAATGCAAAATATGGAAGTAAGTCCACTATTTATGAGTAAAAGGTAATTCTCAAAAGTTTAAAGAATTACCAGCTTTCCTAACATTGGTATTTGAACTCTCTATGTAGTCCAGGCAATAGGGAATTTTACCTAGCAAAATTAATGGTAGTACTGGAAATCGGCTTTCTAGATGTTTTTTGGGTCGCTGAATCCGAATTTGTAACTTCCCACCAAAATTTCCCCCGGCAACCCCCCCCCCCCAAAATTTTGGTAAAAAGCCTTCCCAAAAAGGTTTTTATTAAAAAAATCAATTTTTTTATTGTTTTAGAGAAAAAGTATCTAAAAATTCAGAAAGTAGACAAAATTTCCAACAAATTAGATATATGACATTATGACTTAGGATGAAGGGGAAGGGGGGATCTGCTTCGGAACATGCGCGCGGTGCTGCGTAAACTAAGTTGCGCAATTCTACTTAACCACTCACACGTTTACATTCGCCCTCCCATCTCCCCTCCGAACTTTCTCTATCAGGTTTACTTTAAGATTTTTGGGTCGCTGAATCCGTACTTTTAACTTTCCCCCCCGAATCCCCCTCCAAATAGTTGTTTTTAACTTAAATTTCTTATTGTTTTAGAGGAAAAACATTACGAAATTCAGAAACTAGACAAAATTTGCAACAAATAGGATATATGACGTTATGAATTAGGATGAACGGGGAGGGTGATTGCTGCCTCGGAACATGCACTGTGGCACTACGTGCACTAAATGATGAAGTCAGGCAATAGGGGATTTTATCTGGCAAAATTAATGGTATTACTTGAAATCGGCTTACTAGATGTTTTTTGGGTCGCTGAATCCGAATTTGTAACTTCCCACCAAAATTTCACCCGGCAACTCCCCAAAAAATTGATTTTTTGAAAAAATTTGGATTTTGAGAAAAGCGCACGGGGAATGTTCCGAGGCAGCCCCGTTTATCCTACGTCATAATGTCATATATCCTATTTGTTGCAAATTTTGTCCAGTTTCTGAATTTCGTAATGTTTTTCCCCTAAAACAATAAGAAATTTAAATTAAAAACAACTATTTGGGGGGTTTCGGGGGGGGAAATTTTTGGGGTAAGTTAAAAATTCGGATTCAGCGACCCAAAAAACTTAAAGTAAACCTTATAGAGAAAGTTCGGAGGGAAAATGGGAGGGCTAATGTAAACGAGTGAGTGGTTAAGTGGAATTGCGCAACTTAGTCCACGCAGCACTGCGGCGCATGTTCCGAAGCAGATTTCCCCTTCATCCTAAGTCACAATGTCATATATCTAATTTGTTGGAAATTTTGTCTACTTTCTGAATTTCTAGCTACTTTTCCACTAAAACCATAAAAAATGGAATTTTTTTATAAAAACCTTTTTTGGGGGGCTTTTTACAAAAATTTGGGGTGGTTGCCGGGAGAAATTTTGGTGGGAAGTTACAAATTCGGATTCAGCGACCCAAAAAACATCTAGAAAGCCGATTTCCAGTACTACCATTAATTTTGCTAGGTAGAGTCCCTATACGGTCTCTATTGCCTGGACTAATAATAAATTTAAGAATTTATGTTTACATCTTTTTGAAAATTGTACCTTTACTTTCAGAATGTGAAAAAAAAATCTGAAGTTGTTTATTAAAGTATGACTTTATTAATTTTCTTTCTCTCTTTTAAGTTTAACAATTAAACAGGCCTATTTTTACTTTCTTCTATCTTCAATAGAAGAAAGTATTGTAACTGAGATTTTTTTCGATTTCTGGTTTTCGGTGGGCTTAGAAGTTTTAGGGATCAGAGATCCCAAAACATGCTTATACAAAATGTCTGTCTGTCTGTCATCATACCATCAAAAAGTGTATGAAGTTATGCATAGAATTGAACCAAATTTTTTTGTGAATGTTTTTGGCTATAGCCAGCTGGTCCTCCTTCAATATTGGAACATTCCACTGGAAGAGGGCGCTGTAATCATGATTTTTGTGCTATTTTCATTACTGTGCCATCAAAAAGTGTATGAAGTTATGCATAGAATTGAACCAAATTTTTGTGTATGTTTTTGGCTGTGGCCAGCAGGTCCTTCTTCAATATGGTAGCATTCTGTCAGAAAGGAGTGTTGCTGTAATTGCGATTTTTGTACCATTTTCATTATTGTACTATCGAAAAGTGTCTGTTAAATATGTAATAAGTTATCCATATAATCGAACAAAATTTTTTGTGTATGTTTTTGGCTATGTCCAGCAGGTTCTCCTTTAAATTAGAAATATTCCGCCAGAAGGGTGCGCTGTATCAGTGATTTTTGTGCCATTTTCATTCTTGTACTATCGAAAAGTGTATGAAGTTATGCATAGAATTGAACCAATTTTTGGGGGTATGTTTTTGGCTATGGCCAACTGGTCCTCCTTCAATTTGAAAATAGTCTGCTGGAAGGGGGCGCTATAATAGTGATTTTTGTGTTATTTCCATTATTTTACCATCGAAAAGTGTATGAAACTAAGCTTAGAATTGAACCAATTTTTTGTGTATATTTTTGGCTATGGTCGTCAGTTTTTCCTTGAATTTGGAAATATTCCGCCAGAAGGTGTCACTGTGACAGCGTTTTTTGTAAAATTTTCTCAATTTTTTGTACTGTATATTGGTGGCTCGTGAAGTAATGGGAACTTCACATCCTGCTAAGTTGGCTATTCACAATCAGCTGATGTACTACAGAATAACGAAAAAAAAAATATTGATTTTAATAAATATCATGATTGAGATTAACTTATTCTTATTTTGATTAATTGACCAGCAGAAATCTTAGATCAAAATCAAAGTTGGTATAATATTGAACTAATAATATCGAAGTATTAACATTTAAAACTACTTTTAGAAATATTAAGACGTATGAGATAGAAGAAAGTTTGGGGATTGGCACATCCAATTAGTTATATTTGTAACTTCATTATAAATAAAATATTTAAAATTAAAAGTAATTTTCTTTTTACTTATAAATATCACAGTAATTTAACTTAAAATAAAACTAAATGTGACTCAAAGCAAAGCACTATTAAATAATTAAAACAGAAAAAAGGCATCAACTAAACCTATATTTGGAGAAAATCACTCTTTAATCATGGGTATATTAGTAGATATTTTATGTTTAAATTATAAAAGGAACGTATGTATTTCTTTGTGAAAATACTCTACAATTATAGGCATATTTAATTGGTTAAAATTTGTTACACAAATTATCAACATTTCATTGTACAAATTAATTATTAGCAATTATCAATATAGTCAATCCCACATCCAAATCCAGTAGCAATTATCAGCATTTCATTGTACAAATAAACAGAATATTTTAATGTTTAAATAACATTTTTTATACAACATTATTAATATACATTACACGGCTTGAATGGCAGATACATGTCTTGAATTTCGAGATGGGATGGCAGGATTCGTGCCCTAAAGAATATTGGGGGCAGGAGGCTTCTGTTTCCAAAAAATCATTTTCCGAAAATGTTTCTTTGTAAAACGATGATGAAGTCTCAGGACCGGCTGACAAACTTCGTGATATTTTCCACTATCAATTGGCAGATTTCACAGTTTCTTCTTACAACAAATTGACAAAATTCATGTTTGTGATTCTGCATCTGACAAAAACATTTTGCGATTTTTCTCCGAAACCGACTGACGAATTTCCTGATTTATTTCTGGAGACCGACTGGTGAATTTCATAATTTTTTTTTTCGCAATCAATTGACAAATTTAGAAATTTTATTCTGTGACCGATTGGCAAATTTCCCTGTTTGTTCTTGTGACATACTGATGAAAGTAATGATTGTTTTTCTGTATCCGATTGAAAAATTTTGCATTTTTTCTCTGCGACCGGCTGAGGAATTTCACAGTATTTGCTCGTGACGGACTGGTAAATTTCACGATAGTTTTCCATGATTGATTGACGAATTTCGTGATATTTTCCCACTGTCGATTTCCCACGAACTTCAATTTTTTTCTCGCAACCAATCGACAAATTATTTTATTTATTTTCACCATGATTGACGAAATCAGCTATGTTTTTTCTATGACCGTTTTACGTATTTTGCGATGTTTTACCTGTCTGCCCAAAATAGGAAATAACTAAAAGGGCAGCAACGGCCACTGGAGACTAAGTTCTATCAAATTGGCCAATAGTCAGCACTAAACAAAATGAGATTACACTTGTGGTGCACTTGAAAAAAAAACTTTCATGAACTTCAAAAAAACATATTTAGAAACAACAAACTAATTGTTTCTCGCAATTAACAGAAATTAGGACATGACTTTTTGAAATCAACCTTTTCTCGTGTAATAGAAGAAATCAATTGACTATTCCCTTTTCAAACTTTGGATATGGATTTCATAGCGTAGATTTCAATGCGTAAAACATAGTTCAATTAACGAAAATACCAGGGATTACAGTTTTGACTATAATTCCATTAAGGATATAATAAAAAAATTTGTTCAGAAGTGACATACCATCACCGATGTCCATTATTCATGCAAGTTAAAAATTAATGCACATCAGATTTTGCAAAGTTTTCTAAAACTTTTTAGGAGAGCATAACCATGTGTTTCCGATAATTTCTAAAGTTATAAAATCGCTCTGTACTGTTTGTCAAAAGTGTAACTTCTGAAAGAGGCTAAAGTATGCAAAATGGAATAAAATCTAAATTAAGAAATTCATTTAACAACCTGATTGTTAATTGCCCATAACATTGGGTGAAAATTGAAAAATAGACATGATATATATAAAGCTTGATTCTGTTCCTTTGTTTTAATAAAATAAAAATTTTGAATAATTATCTTGAGTTGTTAATTTAAATTGTTTCAATGGTATTTTGACATGTCTGTATAAGTGTAATTCTTTAAGTAGCACATAAAAAATAACGGGTGTAAAGATTTTTTTTTTCCTTTCTAACAGTTCAACTCCCCTGCATTTATAAATTTTGGATACCAAACTCCCCTCCTGGGAAAGCTTGAATTGCAAGCCATGATATTCAAAGAGATATAGTTTTTGTAAATTATATTTCAATACATTTAAAATGCTTTAATGATGTGTGAAACATGTTTGCAATTTATTGTTTTGAAATGACATTATATAGAGAAATAATTCAATATATAACTAAAAACATATCTAGGGCCGGATATCCGATCGGATATCCGGCCGGATATCCGAATCCGGCAGGAGAAGGAGCTTCGGATATCCGGTATCCGATATCCGGCAAAATCAATATCCGGTGCATCCCTAATATATATATATATATATGTATGTATGTATGTACTAAATTTTGTCCGCACGATAAAAGTTGCAATTATGTAAGGATCGTCTTCAAACTCGTCAACAACTTTGAGATGGCTAATATCTCGGCGGGGATTGAAAAGGGGCAAAATCGGGCCAAGGGAATGGAAATGGGAAGGGTTCAAAATTTTGAATACCGTCTTAACATGATTCTGATAAAACCAGCTCTTACACAACAATGGCAGGAAAAAATAAATATTTTTCGTTATAGCGATTGCCAACAATTAAAAAAAAAAAAAGCAATAAAATTCTCACCACAACAATTGCTTCTCTATTGCAAGAATTTCACGTGAAAAATTGAATTAAATAAACAGTTTGACGAATTGAAAACAAATTGAATATTACGTCATAAGTTTTCAAGTGCAAGATTTCAGCATGAAAACTCAAAATGAAATAAATAGTTTGACGAATTAAAAAAACAAAACAAAATATTGCGTCATATTAGAAATATAATGGACCTCAGCAGGTGAATATGTAACGCCATGTGAGTTTGAAGAAACGTATTAAAACATGATAAAAACCCGACTATGGAAATATTAACATATTTTAACACTTTGAGGTTATCTGAATTTGCTTTAGCCATTTTTAAACCTATTCCATATACATGCGAGTGTGTATTCGTGTATATTAGAATTTTCTCCAAATGTTTAGTTCCCTAGAGCTCATTATTAGTGAAGGAACTGGGTTGATCTCTAATCTTGATTTAATTTTTGTTGGTGAATTTAGTATTTGACTTCGAAATCTACCTCCGCCTGTAGGCCCGAGCCGGCAGGGATTTTTTTTTATTTATTGTGTTAAAATTCTGAGTTTTTTTTGTGATGGATAACCATATCATTTGTAAACAAAATCGCATGATAAAACATCTCATTTTTTTTTTTAAGTTACAATTTAAAATTTATTAAAAAAGTGGGGTAATTTAAAAACATTATTACTCGAAATCTATTTATATAAAATCCAAGTCTCTGTGTGTCCCTCACTATTCCGGTAGGACCGCCTAATTGAAATGAGTAATTGTTGAAAAATATTAATGCAGGTTTACCACAGTAGCACCAAATGTTAGCCAAATTGGCGATAGCTGGCTAATTTGGCGAAATTCCCATTTAAAACCATTAATCTTTCATAATGGAGGTCACCGAAATTTAATTTAAACTCCACTCTTTTAAGATATTTTTTCGAAATCTATGAGTGAGAATTTCAAGTACATCTTTACATCTTCCTCCCGATGCTACTAATAAAATAACCGCCAATAGACAACGGTGTACTATGTGAGCTCCTAACTGACCGATTTTAATGTGCTTTAGGTACTTTTCCAGTATAGGTGCCTTGGCGAAAAAGGAAATTTGGTAACATATTTTCCGGGAACCTATTCACTGTTTCATTTTATATACACACGCATTTTTTTCGATATTTATACGATTTATTTAACATAAAAAAGCCGTTTCTCTAATTTTATACAGAAACAGATGTAATTTGTACATAAAAACATCAATAATATATATATAAAACAAACAAAAACGCGCATCAAATTTGTTTTCATAGCTGTTTATATGATTTGACAACAAATCTCGATATTTTTCCGTTATACGGACACCATGCCAAAATGTACGCTAATGCGACAATTATTTCAAAATGCTAAAAGATATTTGTAATTTTATGCCAGCAGTTTAATATGAGTTTTATTTTATTGCTTTATTTTATAGCAGTTATTTGTTCACTTATTTTAAGTATATATTTGTGATTTGATGAAATAGTTCGTAAAAGTCTGGAATTTTCAAATGTTATATTTTTTAAGTGCTCACTTTATTATCAACAATGGTTTTTCTTTTATTTTTCAAATGCTTCAATTCACGATTTTGCGCCAACTATTACGCTTGGCGACAATGGTGTCCGCATAACGGAAAAGTATCCAAATCTCACTTTCTGATGCCCAAATTACACCAAGCTTTTTAAAAAAATGCCAAAGCCCCTACAGTGGAAAAGTACCAAACTGTCTATTATTTTGCGCTATCCGTGTTGTAGTTTGTACTGTATGCAAGGGGAGTGGAGCGAAGAGTTTAAACATTAACTATTAAAGTTTCGGCACAGATGTCATATACGCCCCATATTGGCGCGATTTTTTTCTGACGCCAATGTCATATACACAACGGGTACTTAACTGGCGCCAAAGTGTCGTAATTTTGCTTGATATGGTAATCCGGATGTTGTTGTTTATGCTGTTGATCTTTTCGCCAAATTGGCGTCGGAAAAATATCGCGCCAATATATGATAACGTATATGACAACTGTGTCAAAGTTTCTATAAAGCAATATAAGACTAAAAAATTAAGAATAAAATAAAAGCAAAGTAAGACTAAAGAAGAAAGAAAAATCATGTGTTAAGCATAGAATATGAAACAATTTCGCCAAATTATATAAATCGCCAAATCAAAAGTAAAACATTAATAAAAATACAAATAAAACGTCGCATTAATGGTTTTTATTGGCCATTATTGGCATTTAATTAATTAATTAATGGCAACCATTATTGGCAATTAATCTTAGAATTTGGCGACAGTAATTTGGTCGATGGGATAACTAAGAAGTACCAAGATAACTAAGTAAACATTTTAGAAAACTCATAAAAAAATTTAAAAATTGATTTCAGCGGTTACCGTCCATAGCCAATAGTACCGTTATTACATGCCACTATTTAGCTAAAATTTAATTTAAACTACTCTTAAAACTACTGAAATCACATTTCCAGATATTATCATCCATAGACGGTTATGTATCCAATTCTTTGCGTGACCATGTATATCATTTTATCTATATTCCACGAACATTTCTTAGGAAACTAAATGCAGTTCAGCGTAAAAATACATAACTCTTTTAAAAACCACCTTTAAGCAATTTACTCTCAAATTCAGTAACCCTTACGAATTCTTTTGTGTAGCCCTACATATGAACTGTAGCATTTATACACACAGTATACCCTAGTAGCAGCGACTGGTCGCATTTTGCTAGGCCTTTCATCAATTCCTCGAAAGTTGCTCGAGAAATTATACACGTATATCATTGCGAACAACATATGAGAACCGGTTTTGATGAGGCTATATTTCATCAACTAAAGCTAACACTATGAGCTCATTTGCCGATGAAAACGTGCTGATTAGTAACTCACCAACGACATATAACTGCCCAATATCGAAACACGGTGAAATATGGGCGAAATCACAGTTTTTCTGGAAGCGCAAATCTGATTGGTTGAAAGACGAAGGCTGCGCGAAGTCCCGGATGAAGTCGGTGTTGTTGTTTTGATGAACTCTCCAGCGAGGAAGAAGGAAGCGGACGCCATTGCTACGGCGACAGCGTGAGCTCCTTGGAAGTTGAAAAAATACCTTTTCTCGGAAATATGTAAGTACCTATTTCATTCATTCTGATGTTATTACTTTTTTCACAAATAAATGTTGTGAAAATATTATACAGACTTGCCAATATTTCTGATTTTCCACGTTTTCCTGTGCCCTTGAGTTTCATACACATTTTTTAATAGCTTGAAATTTTTATTATCATATCGGTAATTTGTCTCGAATAATAATGAAGTTCTTCATTATTGTTTCGTAATTAAACTGGTACAGAACGTGATTACATTTTTAAAATAATGTTTTTACTGGAAAAAATAAAAACCCGAATTCTAAAATAAAATCCGATTTTTGGGTCTCGGAGATTGGCAAGTCTGTATGTATATGTTGTTTCTGGTTGCTGTATGTATAAATCCTTTTACATTTTCTGATCGAATAAAGAGAAAAAATATTTTAAAATAAGCAAAAAAAAAAAAAGTACCAAACATTCTGGCAACCAAAATGCTTTAATATTATTAAGTCAGGATTTAAGAAAAACAAAACCCCCTTTTAACACCTTTTTTTCAATAACACCCAAAATAACCCCTACAGCTGCGATTTTCAAAAAGAAACAGGCAGAGGAGGGAGGGGGGGATGATATTAAAATCCAAAAAAGTTCATAAAATACTCCATCACTTAAGATAAAAAAATTTTTGGCAGGGTTCGCAAATATCAAAATAGTCAAATACTTAGTGCTGATTATAAATATTTTAAGATTTTTGTGTTAAAGGAAAAAAATGATTAATTGCTGTCAAAGCTTAATATATATATATATATATATATATATATATATATTTTAAACTGAAAAAGGGTTATTTTGTATACTTAAAAGTAGGTGTGTGTACATTTTTCTTATACAGAAAGTAAAATTATTACAGTGCAGATAATGTATGATTTTTTTTTTTAATTTTTCTATTTTCTGTGTTTTAAAATGTGTATTTTTGCTTTATTGTGATTGTCGCCATTTTAAAATGCACACTTTTGCGTGTTGTCTCCTAGAGTTTGGTAATCTGGGAGACAAAACGAAAAAACATGCCGATTTTGTGATTTGGTTTGGAAATGCACCAAGAAGGGGGGGATCAAAGTTTAGTTAACATATTTTTGTTGGTTTTCAAGGGGGGGGGGGTCATGACCTCTGTCACCTCCCCCTTGGATCCGCCATTCTAAATTACGTAGTTCAGTATTACATATTTTATGATTTCATATTTTTAATTTTAAAATAAGTCTGATCTTAGAAAATTAGTAAAATTATCTTTCTAAATATACTTTGCAGAAGAGGGGGGGGGGGGGGGGTTGCCCCGCCCGTTCCATGTTTGCACCCGGTGCAAAAAAGTCTAGTTTCGTTCCTGATCCAAGAGGGGGTGATGACCCCCCTCCCCCTGAACAACATAAAAATGCTAAAATTTATTTAAAAAATGAAATAATTTTTAATTTTTTTAAAATTTTAATGTTATTTTATTAAGTATTAAAGGAAAAAAATGATTAATTGCTGTCAAAGCTTAATATATATATACTTTTTAAACTAAAAAATGGTTGTTTTGTAGTATATAACCTTTACCGGTGCAGAGTAATTCTGTTCATAAACCGATGCAATAATGGACTGACACCCAAATTTATTAGAAAATACGAACTTGCTTATTTTCACGTACATTATAATAGGAAAATTTTAATTAAATATTCTTGATGCCATTTGTCAGTTTTGGAATTAAATTTAGGTGTCCTTTTTTAAGGACGCCACCCTCGAAATTGTTAAAAGTAGGCGTGTGTACATTTTTCTTGTACAGAAAGTAAAATTATTACAAGACTCATAATGTGTGATTTTTTTTTTTTTTAATTTTTGTATTTCCTGTGTTTTAAAATATGTATTTTTGCTTTATTTTTATTGTCGCCATCTTAAAGTGAACATTTTTGCGTGATGTCTCCTAGAGTTTGGAAATTCTGGGAGACAAAACGCAAAAACGTGCCGATTTGGTGATTTTTTTGGGAAAACACTAAGAAGGGGATCAAAGTGCAGTTTAATTTGGGTACTCTAACTCAGTAGCAGAACGGCACCAGGCACTGCATTTTTTTATGCCTGGTAAACAATGGCGGATCCAAGAGGGGGGGATAATGACACCCCCCCTGAACAACAGAAAAATGCAAAAAATTATTTAAAAAATGAAATATATTTTTAACTAGTTTTGAATTTTAATGTTATTTAATTATGTATTAAAAGAAAAAAAGGATTAATTACTGTCAAGTCAAAGCTTAACATATATATATATATTTTTTTAACTGAAAAATGGTTGTTTTGTATTTAAAAGTAGGTGTTTGTAGTACAAACTGTACATTTTTCTTGTATAGAAAATAAAATTATTACAGGGCGGATAATGATTTTTTTTTTTCAAAATTTGTGTATTTTCTGTGTTTTAAAATATGTATTTTTGCTTTATTTTGATTGTCGCCATCTTAAAATGCATACTTTTGTGTGGTGTCTCCTAGAGTTTGAAAATCTGGGAGACAAAACGCAAAAACATGCCAATTTGGGGATTTTTTTTTTTTTTTTTAAACAGACCAAGAAGGGGATTAAAGTAGAATATTTTTGTTGGTGTTCATGACCCCCCCCCCCCTCTAACGCCAGTCATCTCCCCCTTGTATCTGCCATTGTAGATTACGTAGTTCAGTATTACATGTTTTATGATTACATATTTTAAATTTTAAAGTAAGTCTAATATTAGAAAATTAGTGAAATTCTCTTTCTAAATATACTTTGCAGAAGAGGGGGGGGGGAATCCATGTTTGCCCCGGGTGCAAAAAAGGCTAGTTTCGGCACTGATCCAAGAGGGGGGGGGTAATCCCCCCCCCCTTGAACAATAGAAAAATGCTAAAAATTATTTAAAAAATGAAATATATTTTATATTCTTTTTGAATTTTAATGTTATTTAATTACTATGTATTAAAGGAAAAAAAATGATTAATTGCAGTCAAAGCTTAATATATACAGTAGACTCCCTCAAATCTGCAAACCTAAAATCCACACATCATTAGAGATGTAAACATTGAATGTTTTAGTTCAGATGCCAGAACACAATTACAGAATTTTTTAGTTTTATATAATTATTCTGCATGTATTTTAATATGTAATTATCAGGGTTCGTTGATATATATCAATGGATATATATCATGATATATATCTTGATATATATCCGATATTTATTTTTAAAATATCAAGATTTTTGATATTTTCGATATTTTCAAATTCTTGATATTTATTTTCAAAATATCAAAATGTTTGAAATTTTGTATATTTCATATTTATTTTCAAAATATCACCATGTGAGATAATTTTGATATTTTCCACATTCAAAGCAAGTGTAAATGAAATTTCCACATGTTATTGACTGTATCATTCTATAGATAATTTACTTTGCCTTTGGCAGTAACTTTTTTAGGAAAAGAAGAAAACAAATCATTTCCAAACTTTATATTTGAAACTTTTATTGTTAAATGTAAAACTAATAATTATGTTACAGTTAATTCAGAACAGCCATTGAAAGATAAAATGTAATTTTGATAATTCTTTATATATAGCCAGAGTTGTTGATATATATGTCAATGGATATATATCCAATATTTATTTTCAAAATATCAAGATTTTTGATATTTTCATATTACTTTATATTTATTTTCAATATATCAAGGTGTTTCATATTTTCTGCATTTGATATTTATTTTCAAAATATGAATGTGTTTAAGATATTTTTGATATTTTCAGTCATAATTCGTAATATTTCAGTGTAAATGAAATAAATTTTCAATTGTTATTGACTATAAATCTGTAGATAAAGAACTTTTGTCTCTTCTGGATGTGACTTTTTTTAGCCAAAAAAGAAAATAAATATATTTTTGAAGCTTTAGATTTGAAGCTTTTATTTTTTAAATATTCAACTAATAATTATGTGGGACATAATTAATTCAGAACAACCATTGAAAAGATGAACTGACTAACTTAAATAAGCAGTTTCATTAGAAAGGAATCTTTTCTCATGTTTTGGTCCAGTTTAGTTTAAACAATACAACATGTTAGAAAATACGAAATAAGGTATTTTATACTTACATTTATGTTAAAATTTTTCAATTAAAAGAACTTTTTTGTATTTCAAATTTCTGATCTTTTTATTTGATCTTGATACTGAATCCTATAGTTTTTATAAAGCAAATAGTTATTGTTTTCAATTAGTTCATCTTCAATTTTGTTCTAAGTGAAGAAAAAAAAAAAAAACCCAGAAAATAAAATAAAAAAATGCATTTTTAGAATATTTTTTGATTAAGTTTTCATGTTAAGTGCAATATATTTTAGTTTCTAATCTATAGTATGCTTGAAAACATTTATTATCACCGGTAAGTTGGCTGCTTTGAAAATATCGGATATATATCGAAAATATCGGATATATATCAAAATATCGGATATTTTTGATATTTTCGAAAATATCATGATATTTACGAACCCTGGTAATTATAGATAATATGACTGAACTCATGGTTTTTCATGAAATAAGTATAAATTTATTTCTGGTAAAAATCAAGATATTGCCAATATCATTGGTAATAATCACAATCTTTTTACTAAATATATATATGTATCAATCAAACTTTTTTGCATATTAAATCTGACTAAACCTTAAATAAACTTCCTTACTTTGATTTTTATGTGAAATTATTAACATGGTACCTTTAAGAGGAAAGTTTCATTCAATAATTCATCTTTATTATGCATATTTAATTATACATTAATTATTTAATTTTTAATAATTTAACTTTATTTTTATTTAAAAATATTAATAATTTTTTAAATTATCTTACTGTTTATTATTTTAGTTTAATACTTTACTATTTTAATATTTTTGCTATATTGCAAGCATTCATATAATTTCGATTACATCATTAGCTACATTCAAATTACTGTTTTAAAAATGTAAACAAAACAATAACCAGAAATCTGCAAAATTATAAAATCCACACAACCTCTGGTCCCAAGGTGTGCGGATTTGAGGGAGTCTACTGTATATATTTTTTAACTAAAAAAGTGTTGTTTTGTATATAAAAGTAGGTATGTATACATTTTTCTTGTACAGAAAATAAAATGATTACCAGGCGGATAATGTACGATTTTTTTTTTTTTTTTTTTTCAAAATTTGTGTATTTTCTGTGTTTTAAAATATGTATTTTTGCTTTATTTTTATTGTTGCCATCTTTAAATGCATGCTTTTGCATGATGTCTCCTAGAGTTTGGGATTCTAAGAGACAAAATGCAAAAACGGGCCAATTTGGCGATTTTTTTGGAAATGCACCGAGAAGGGGATCAAAGTGCAGTTTCATTAGGGTACTCTGCAACTCAGTAGCAGAACGGTAGCAGGTACTGCATTTTTTTTTTTGTGCCTGGTAAACAATGGTGGATCCAAGAGGTGGGTCATGAGCATGACCCCCCCCCCCCTATCACCTTAACAACAGAATAATTCTAAACATTATTTAAAAAATGAAATAATTTTAAATTCTTTTTGAATTTTAATGTTATTTAATTATGTATTAAGGGGAAAAAATGATTAATTTCTGTCAAAGCTTAATATTATATGTACTTTTTAAACTGAAAAAGTGTTGTTTTGTATTTAAAAGTAGATGTGTGTACTATATTTTTCTTGTACAGGTAGTAAAATTATTAACGAGCGGATAATGTATGATTTTTTTTTTCAAAATTTGTGTATTTTCTGTGTTTTAAAATATGTATTTTTGCTTTATTTTTATTGTTGCCATCTTTAAATGCATGCTTTTGCATGATGTCTCCTAGAGTTTGGGATTCTAAGAGACAAAATGCAAAAACGGGCCAATTTGGCGATTTTTTTGGAAATGCACCGAGAAGGGGATCAAAGTGCAGTTTCATTAGGGTACTCTGCAACTCAGTAGCAGAACGGTAGCAGGTACTGCATTTTTTTTTTTTTGTGCCTGGTAAACAATGGTGGATCCAAGAGGTGGGTCATGAGCATGACCCTTCCCCCCTTCCCTTATCACCTGAACAACAGAATAATTCTAAACATTATTTAAAAAATGAAATAATTTTAAATTCTTTTTGAATTTTAATGTTATTTAATTATGTATTAAGGGGAAAAAATGATTAATTTCTGTCAAAGCTTAATATTATATGTACTTTTTAAACTGAAAAAGTGTTGTTTTGTATTTAAAAGTAGGTGTGTGTACTATATTTTTCTTGTACAGGTAGTAAAATTATTAACGAGCGGATAATGTATGATTTTTTTTTTTCAAAATTTGTGTATTTTCTGTGTTTTAAAATATGTATTTTTGCTTTATTTTTATTGTTGCCATCTTTAAATGCATGCTTTTGCATGATGTCTCCTAGAGTTTGGGATTCTAAGAGACAAAATGCAAAAACGGGCCAATTTGGCGATTTTTTTGGAAATGCACCGAGAAGGGGATCAAAGTGCAGTTTCATTAGGGTACTCTGCAACTCAGTAGCAGAACGGTAGCAGGTACTGCATTTTTTTTTTTTTGTGCCTGATAAACAATGGTGGATCCAAGAGGTGGGTCATGAGCATGACCCCCCCCCCCCCCCCATCACCTGAACAACAGAATAATGCTAAACATTATTTAAAAAATGAAATAATTTTAAATTCTTTTTGAATTTTAATGTTATTTAATTATGTATTAAGGGGAAAAAATGATTAATTTCTGTTAAAGCTTAATATTATATATAGTTTTTAAACTGAAAAAGGGTTGTTTTGTATTTAAAAGTAGGTGTGTGTACTATATTTTTCGTGTACAGGTAGTAAAATTATTAACGAGCGGATAATGTATGATTTTTTTTTTCAAAATTTGTGTATTTTCTGTGTTTTAAAATGTGTATTTTTGCTTTATTTTGATTGTCGCCATTTTAAAATGCACACTTTTGCGTGTTGTCTCCTAGAGTTTGGTAATCTGGGAGACAAAACGAAAAAAACATGCCGATTTTGTGATTTGGTTTGGAAATGCACCAAGAAGGGGGGGGGGATCAAAGTTTAGTTAAAATATTTTTGTTGGTTTTCAAGGGTGGGGGGTGTCATGACCTCTGTCACCTCCCCCTTGGATCCGCCATTCTAGATTACGTAGTTCAGTATTACATATTTTATGATTTCATATTTTTAATTTTAAAATAAATTGGATATTAGAAAATTAGTAAAATTATCTTTGTAAATATACTTTGCAGAAGAGGGGGTGGGGGTTGCCCCGCCCGTTCCATGTTTGCACCCGGTGCAAAAAAGTCTAGTTTCGTTCCTGATCCAAGAGGGGATGATGACCCCTCTCACCCTGAACAACATAAAAATGCTAAAATTTATTTAAAAAATGAAATAATTTTTAATTTTTTTAAAATTTTAATGTTATTTTATTAAGTATTAAAGGAAAAAAATGATTAATTGCTGTCAAAGCTTAATATATATATACTTTTTAAACTAAAAAATGGTTGTTTTGTAGTATATAACCTTTACCGGTGCAGAGTAATTCTGTTCATAAACCGATGCAATAATGGACTGACACCGGAATTTATAAACAAATTTATTAGAAAATACGAACTTGCTTATTTTCGCGTACATTATAATAGGAAGATTTTAATTAAATATTCTTGGTGCCATTTGTCAGTTTTGGAATTAAATTTAGGTGTCCTTTTTTAAGGACGCCGCCCTCGAAATTGTTAAAAGTAGGCGTGTGTACATTTTTTCTTGTACAGAAAAAAATTAATGTAATGAAAGTAAAATTATTACAAAACTCATAATGTGTGATTTTTTTTTTTAATTTTTGTATTTCCTGTGTTTTAAAATATGTATTTTTGCTTTATTTTTCAGCGGTAGAATTCATATAAAAAAGTCACTGGTCCCAAGGACCAGTAAGCATAAGAATTTACTGGTCCGCTGTAATCATCACTAGCCTGCTACATAAAATTCTATTACGTCCCTTTAACCCTTTGAGTGACCCTCTCCCTTCCTAGGGTGAAACTTCCTTTGCAGTTATCCAAAATTTTCATCATAATAAAATGTAAAATAATAATTTGTTAAAAATTAAACAGCACATAAAGAAAAACTATAAAATTATTAATTAAATATTTCATTTCAGATTATCTCTTTCAACTAGAGCCGTACCGAGTACTCGGTAAATACTCGGTACTCGGCCAATTTGCCGAGTACTCGGTACTCGGTGAAATTTTGGCCGAGTAGTTGTAAGAATTTCATTTTTTAAGCATATGAACTTATAACTCATCTGTAAAAAGTTATTCGAATATCAATGTATAATGTATGTAATAATTCATAAAATTATTTACTCTGTATTTAACAATATGTCTACAAAATATAGAAAAAGTTAAGAACAAAACCCCTCATAAAATAATTCCAGATTAAAATTTAGTTTCACATTTATACAAATAAAAATAAGTTTTTTTTAAATATATAGGAAAACAGAAAAGACTTATTTTGGATAAAGAAACTGAAAATGCAATTAAAAAATTAATAATTAAATTTATTATATTTCAAATTATGGTGCAAAAACACCAAACGCCAGTAAACAGGGCATTTCTTTTACTACTGTAAATTTATCCTGCCTCTGAAAATATACGTTCAGAATAAACAGTGGTTGAAGGTGCACTAAGAATTTTTTTGCAAGGCTGCACATAATCTGAAATCCTCCCTCCCCCCTACCATGCAAGTGGAGCGTCAGTTTTACATAAGTCTTCTGTTAAGAAAGTCTGTATCTCTTTTTGTACCCTTCTTTTTATTTTTCTCTTTTTATTTTTAATCAAAAGAAAATAAGGTACAGTTACAAAATAAATATGACATGTTTTGCATTATTCAATGAATTCTTACAGTAACCAACAAACATTTTTATTTTTCATAAACAGATTTCAGGTATCGGAATAAATTGAGGGTTGAAGAATGTTTTAATTTTATATCGGTTAATAATTGTACTTGTTATGTGTCAATTCTCTTTTTTTGCTACCGTTTTGAATTGTCAAAAATTGTCTTTAAAAAGTGCACAAATAAATTTCAAATTTAATTAGTTAATTTATATATACTATATATGTATATTATATGTATGTACACACAGGTGTGTATATATATATATGTACACACAAGCTCACATTATGTGCACATCAGTGTTTTTTTCTTATTACACAACTACTCGGTACTCCGCTACTCAACCAAAGTACCACTAATTTCAACTGACTAAGGTTTAATGCTATTTTTTAAAATTTATTGTTTTAAATAAAATTATGCGATTTGCGTTTGATTGCAGTTTTCTCAGGGACAGGAAAGTTTATGTTTACCTTCCAGAGAGGGGGGGGGGGGAGGGGAAGTTACTGGTCCTGCGGACCATTAAATTTTTCAAATTAGTGGTCCGATTGAATTTTTGGTGGTCTCGGACCAGCGGACCACCAAGGATTTCGAACGCTGTTTTTATTGTCGCCATCTTAAAGTGAACGTTTTTGCGTGATGTCTCCTAGAGTTTGGAAATTCTGGGAGACAAAACGCAAAAACGTGCCAATTTGGTGATTTTTTTGGGAAAACACCAAGAAGGGATCAAAGTGCAGTTTAATTTGGGTACTCTAACTCAGTAGCAGAACGGCACCAGGCACTGCATTTTTTTATGCCTGGTAAACAATGGCGGATCCAAGAGGGAGGGATAATGACACTTCCCCTGAACAACAGAAAAATGCAAAAAATTATTTAAAAAATGAAATATATTTTTAACTAGTTTTGAATTTTAATGTTATTTAATTATGTATTAAAAGAAAAAAAGGATTAATTGCTGTCAAGTCAAAGCTTAATATATATATATTTTTTTTTAAACTGAAAAAGGGTTGTTTTGTATTTAAAAGTAGGTGTTTGTAGTACAAACTGTACATTTTTCTTGTACAGAAAATAAAATTATTACAGGGCGGTTAATGATTATTTTTTTTCAAAATTTGTGTATTTTCTGTGTTTTAAAATATGTAATTTTGCTTTATTTTGATTGTCGCCATCTTAAAATGCATACTTTTGTGTGGTGTCTCCTAGAGTTTGAAAATCTGGGAGACAAAACGCAAAAACATGCCAATTTGGGGATTTTTTTTTTTTTTGAAACAGACCAAGAAGAGGATTAAAGTACAATATTTTTGTTGGTGTTCATGCCCCCCCCCCCCCCTGACGCCAGTCATCTCCCCCTTGTATCTGCCATTGTAGATTACGTAGTTCAGTATTACATATTTTAAATTTTAAAGTAAGTCTAATATTAGAAAATTAGTAAAATTCTCCTCTTTCTAAATATACTTTGCAGAAGAGGGGGGGGGGCAAAATCCATGTTTGCCCCGGGTGCAAAAAAGGCTAGTTTCGGCCCTGATCCAAGAGGGGGGGTAATCCCCCCCCCTTGAACAATAGAAAAATGCTAAAAATTATTTAAAAAATGAAATATATTTTATATTCTTTTTGAATTTTAATGTTATTTAATTACTATGTATTAAAGGGGAAAAAAATGATTAATTGCGGTCAAAGCTTAATATATACAGTAGACTCCCTCAAATCTGCAAACCTAAAATCCACACATCATTACAGATGTAAACAATGAAAGTTTTAGTTCAGATGCCAGAACACAATTACAGAATTTTTTAGTTTTGTATAATTATTCTGCATGTATTTTAATATGTAATTATAGATAATATGACTGAACTCATGGTTTTTCATGAAATAAGTATAAATTTATTTCTGGTAAAAATCAAGATATTGCCAATATCATTGGTAATAATCACAATCTTTTTACTAAATATATATATGTATCAATCAAACTTTTTTGCATATTAAATCTGACTAAACCTTAAATACAACTTCCTTACTTTATGATTTTTATGTGAAATTATTAACATGGTACCTTTAAGAGGAAAGTTTCATTCAATAATTCATCTTTATTATGCATATTTAATTATACATTAATTATTTAATTTTTAATAATTTAACTTTATTTTTATTTAAAAATATTAATCATTTTTAAAATTATCTTACTGTTTATTATTTTAGTTTAATACTTTACTATTTTAATATTTTGCTATATTGCAAGCATTCATATAATTTCGATTACATCATTAGCTACATTCAAATTACTGTTTAAAAAATGTAAACAAAACAATAACCAGAAATCTGCAAAATTATAAAATCCGCACAACCTCTGGTCCCAAGCTGTGCAGATTTGAGGGAGTCTACTGTATATATTTTTTAACTAAAAAAGTGTTGTTTTGTATTTAAAAGTAGGTGTGTATACATTTTTCTTGTACAGAAAATAAAATGATTACCAGGCAGATAATGTAGGATTTTTTTTTCTTCAAAATTTGTGTATTTTCTGTGTTTTAAATATGTATTTTTGCTTTATTTTTATTGTTGCCATCTTTAAATGCATGCTTTTGCATGATGTCTCCTAGAGTTTGGGATTCTAAGAGACAAAACGCAAAAACGGGCCAATTTGGTGATTTTTTTGGAAACGCACCGAGAAGGGGATCAAAGTGCAGTTTCATTTGGGTACTCTGCCACTCAGTAGCAGAACGGTAGCAAGTACTGCATTTTTTTTTATGCCTGGTAAACAATGGTGAATCCAAGAGGTGGGTCATGAGCATGACACCCCCCACCCCCCCCCACCCCACCACCACCACCATCACCTGAACAACAGAATAATGCTAAACATTATTTAAAAAATGAAATTTTAAATTCTTTTTGAATTTTAATGTTATTTAATTATGTATTAAAGGGAAAAAATGATTAATTTCTGTCAAAGCTTAATATTATATATACTTTTTAAACTGAAAAAGGGTTGTTTTGTATTTAAAAGTAGGTGTGTGTACTATATTTTTCTTGTACAGGTAGTAAAATTATTAACGAGCGGATAATGTATGATTTTTTTTTTTCAAAATTTGTGTATTTTCTGTGTTTTACAATATGTATTTTTGCTTTATTTTTATTGTTGCCATCTTTAAATGCATGCTTTTGCAAGATGTCTCCTAGAGTTTTTGATTCTAGGAGACAAAACACAAAAAACGGGCCAATTTGGTGATTTTTTTGGAAATGCACCAAGAAGGGGATCAAAGTGCAGTTTCATTTGGGTACTCTGCAACTCAGTAGCAGAACGGTAGCAGGTACTGCATTTTTTTTATGCCTGGTAAACAATGGTGGATCCAAGAGGTGGATCATGAGCATGTCCCCCCCCCCCCCCCCATCACCTGAACAACAGAATAATGCTAAACATTATTTAAAAAATGAAATAATTTTAAATTCTTTTTGAATTTTAATGTTATTTAATTATGTATTAAAGGGAAAAAAATGATTAATTTCTGTCAAAGCTTAATATTATATATGCTTTTTAAACTGAAAAAGGGTTGTTTTGTATTTAAAAGTAGGTGTGTGTACTACATTTTTCTTGTACAGGTAGTAAAATTATTAACGAACAGTTCATGTATGATTTTTTTTTCAACATTTGTGTATTTTCTGTGTTTTAAAATATGTATTTTTGCTTTATTTTGATTGTCGCCATCTTAAAAGGCACACTTTTTGCGTGGTGTCTCCAAGAGTTTGGAAATCTGGGAGACAAACTGCTAAAACGTGCAATTTGGTGATTTTTGTTTGGAAACGCACCAAGAAGGAGATCAAAGTTTATTTAGAATATTTTTGTTGGCCATCACCCCACCCTGGGATCTGCCATTGTAAATTACGTAGTTCAGTATTACATATTTTATGATTTCATATTTTAAATTTTAAAATAAGTCTGATAAAAAAACAAAATTAGTAAAATTCTCTTCGTAAATATACTTTGCAGAAGAGGGGGGAAGGTGCGTCAAAATCCATGTTTGCCCCGGGTGCAAAAAAGGCTAGTTTCAGCCCTGATCCAAGAAGGTGGATAATGACACCCCCCCCCCCCCTGAACAACAGAAAAATGCTAAAAATTATTTAAAAAATGAGTGCAAATTAGTGATATTTTTGCGCAACCGATTGTTGATACATTTGCGAGTTTTTTACTGTGAAAGGTTGTTGAAATTAAATTTTTTTTCCCTTGACCGATCAACAAATTTTGTGGGGTTTTCCCCCAAGATTGATTGACAAGTTTTGTGTTGTTTTTCATGGCCAATTAATGAATTCGGGTGGGGGGGGGGGTGATTCTTATCCGAATTTTTAGAAAATTTAAGGCATTAAGTTCAAAAAATTATGAAAAATCAGTCATCAGTCTGGAAATTCAGACATAAAAAATATATAACTGAAAAAGTGACAAATGGTCACCAAAAAAATTGATTTTGTCAGTTGTTCGCAGAAAAAACATTTTAATCAAAGCATCATGAATAAAACACAAATTTCATCAAAGAATCACAGAAAAAACATGAATCTCATTAAAGGATTGCGAAAACTTAAATTTTGTCTAAAGATCGCGAAAACTCAAATTTTGTCAAAGGATCGCAAAAAATCAAATTTTGTCAGAGGATCGAGGAAACTCAAATTTCTTCGAAGGATCGCGGAAACTCAAATCTCTTCAAAGTATGCTGAAAACTCAAATTTCTTCGAAGGATGTCAAAAACTCAGATTTCTTCGAAGGATGTCGAAAACTCAAATTTCTTCGAAGGATGTCGAAAACTCAAATTTCTTCGAAGGATGTCGAAAACTCAAATTTCTTCGAAGGATGTCGAAAACTTAAATTTCTTCGAAGGATGTCAAAAACTCAAATTTCTTCGAAGGATGTCGGAAACTCAAATCTCTTCGAAGGATCGCGGAAACTCAAATCTCTTCGAAGGATCGCGGAAACTCAAATCTCTTCGAAGGATCGCGGAAACTCAAATCTCTTCGAAGTATGCCGAAAACTCAAATCTCTTCGAAGTATGTCGAAAACTCAAATTTCTTCGAATGATGTCGAAAACTCAAATTTCTTCGAATGATGTCGAAAACTCAAATTTCTTCGAATGATGTCGAAAACTCAGATTTCTTCGAAGGATGTCGAAAACTCAAATTTCTTCGAAGGATGTCGAAAACTCAAATTTCTTCGAAGGATGTCGAAAACTCAAATTTCTTCGAAGGATGTCGAAAACTTAAATTTCTTCGAAGGATGTCAAAAACTCAAATTTCTTCGAAGGATGTCGGAAACTCAAATCTCTTCGAAGGATCGCGGAAACTCAAATCTCTTCGAAGGATCGCGGAAACTCAAATCTCTTCGAAGGATCGCGGAAACTCAAATCTCTTCGAAGTATGCCGAAAACTCAAATCTCTTCGAAGTATGTCGAAAACTCAAATTTCTTCGAAGGATGTCGGAAACTCAAATCTCTTCGAAGGATCGCGGAAACTCAAATCTCTTCGAAGGATCGCGGAAACTCAAATCTCTTCGAAGGATCGCGGAAACTCAAATCTCTTCGAAGTATGCCGAAAACTCAAATCTCTTCGAAGTATGTCGAAAACTCAAATTTCTTCGAATGATGTCGAAAACTCAAATTTCTTCGAATGATGTCGAAAACTCAAATTTCTTCGAATGATGTCGAAAACTCAGATTTCTTCGAAGGATGTCGAAAACTCAAATTTCTTCGAAGGATGTCGAAAACTCAAATTTCTTCGAAGGATGTCGAAAACTCAAATTTCTTCGAAGGATGTCGAAAACTTAAATTTCTTCGAAGGATGTCAAAAACTCAAATTTCTTCGAAGGATGTCGGAAACTCAAATCTCTTCGAAGGATCGCGGAAACTCAAATCTCTTCGAAGGATCGCGGAAACTCAAATCTCTTCGAAGGATCGCGGAAACTCAAATCTCTTCGAAGTATGCCGAAAACTCAAATCTCTTCGAAGTATGTCGAAAACTCAAATTTCTTCGAATGATGTCGAAAACTCAAATTTCTTCGAATGATGTCGAAAACTCAAATTTCTTCGAAGGATGTCGAAAACTCAAATTTCTTCGAAGGATGTCGAAAACTCAAATTTCTTTGAAGGATGTTGAAAACTCAAATTTCTTCGAAGGATGTGGAAAACTCAAATTTCTTCGAAGGATGTCGAAAACTCAAATTTCTTCGAAGGATGTCGAAAACTCAAATTTCTTCGAAGGATGTCGAAAACTCAAATTTCTTCGAAGAATGTCGAAAACTCAAATTTCTTCGTAGGATGCCAAAAACTTGAATTTAGTAGCAAAGGTCCTCTTAAAAAATACAAATTTCATCAAAGGTCATCGACGAAAAAACGCAAATTTTGTGAATGGTTCGCAGAAAAAAGTTGCGGTTTCTTTAGAAAACAGCACACACACACACATACAAATATTTGTTTATTATTATAGGTATAGTTTTTCACCCCTTGGTGATGAGAGCCCTTTGAGGCTTAATTTTAATCTTTTACCACCGGTTTTTAAAAACAGAAAATTTTCTTTAGTTGAATCGTGAAAATGCTCTGATTAAATAAGGTAAATTTTACATTAAAAAATAACTGGTGAGAATAATGAAGGATTCTGAGTACCTTAAGTGGCACATATACCGATCGCTCGACCCCTAGGGGTTAATCTGAAATAATAGACTGAACTAACTTTTGAAAAATTGGTTTTAACCTGAACCCAACTTGCAGGAATGTATGCTCAGCCTGAAATCGACCCGAACCAAAAACAAAGTTTACTCAACTTGCAACAAAAATAATTAGCTCCAGAAGAGGATTGACTGCTCTCCCTTCCCCCCCTCACCTATCTGCTGTAACCTTTCAGAAAATTTGTTGTAAATTTCAGATTTTGATTTTTTTTTTTTTTATTCTGAATCAACTGCAAATTTAACGGTTACTTTTTGCCATAGATTGGACGAAATTCTGTTTTTTCAACAGTCAGTTTGTTAATCAAAGAAAATGCGAGGGAGTCCTGTTTTGACTATAATTTCGTTAAGGATATAATAAAACAATTTCATTCTGAAATGGATATTCATGATGCCATCAGCGAATATACATTGTTCATGCAAGTAGTTAAAAATGGAGGCACGTTAAATATTGCAAAGTTTCCTGAAATTTTTTAAAGCGAGCATAATCATACGTTTTCAATAATTTCCAAAGTTATAAATGTTGAGCTTGTGCTGTCTGTCACAATTTTACCTTCTGAAAGGAAATTCAGGGCACAAAATCGAATAAAAACTAATTTCTGAACTACATTTAACAACCCCATTGTAAGAACTCATGACATCTGATTGAAAGTTGAATAATAGACTGTATAACAGCTTGATTTTCTTCCTTATTGAAAAAATTTTGCATACTAATTATTCTCAATTGTTGATTTAAATTGCTTCAATGGTATTTTGTCATGTCCGTGTTAATGTATTACTTTAAATAGCATGTAAAATAACAGTGAATTTTAAAGATTTTTTCCCTCCCCCCCCCTTCCTCCCTTAAACAGCTCAACTCCACCTCCATTTATAAATGTTAGGAGGGAGACTCTCTTCCTAAGAAAAATTTAATTTCAAGCCCTGTCTTGACCAATTATCAAATTTTTCGACCGATTTATAAATCCTGCCATTTCTTCTTCTGACTGATTCACAAAATTACTCTGTTTTTCCTCTGTTGCATTGAAAAATTGCATGATTTTTTTATTCTGAGGTGGATAGACAATTTGATATTTTTTCCCCATCAATCGATCACAATTAATTGATTTTGCAGTTATATTCTTGCATGGAGTTGACAAATTTCTCGATTTTTCCCCTTCTCTATGACCAATTGATAAATTTCGCATTCCCTTCCCATATTCGATGAATTTTGCTATTTTTTTCCCCTCAGCCAATTAGTGAAATTCAAATTTTTTTATTGCAGCCGATTGACGTACTTTGCAATGAAATTAAATAAAAAGGGTGCATCCAAAAGAGCAGTAAGGACCACTGGGTGCATAACATAGTTTGAAAAGGTCCACTGTGCTTTTTTATGCCCTTCCAAATTAGCCTAGAGTCAATACTATTTGTACGTTAAAATTCCTTATCTTTAAAAAAAGAATTCTATTTTATGATTCTTAACTTTTAGCGTTGCACCTGAAAAACATCAAGAAATCCAGAAATTTTATGCAATTGCTTTTTTTTTGTGTCTCGGTACTTTAATGAAATGCAATACATTTTATTTTTTTATATTATTTTTTTTTTATCCTTAGGATGTTCTTGAAATTCCTATGAGACCACTCTCTGAGAATGCAAACAGTGTTTCCTTGCATCGTGATTTTTAAGAGATATCTAAGGGTAATTATAATTATGTTTATGCTAAAGAAACTACTTTTTGCAGCAGATGCTGCTTAATGTGATTATGTGTAATATCAGCCTGTTAGTGTTATCATAATCATCATGTCCCGACCTAACAATTCATGCTAAAAGCATCGCTCTGTGTGATAAATACTTTGTTTAATGGTATTGCCTTTTCAGCAGCAGTTACAAGCGAAGTTCTGTTAAAAAGCCCTTTCAAGGCATGAATTCTAAATAAGAAAAAATGTAGCAATTTATCCCTATGAATTTTTTGTGATCACGTTGCAAATGCATGCATGACATGGGAATATGCAGTCAATTAAGGAATGTAGGTGAGTAGCTCGCAACAGCTGCTGCAAGGGCAAAGCTTCAGTAAACCTCGGAATGGGAACAAAAATTATGTACCTGCTAGCAGCGTCACGTAACCGTTTATTTCGTTATCAAATAAAGTTCTAGTCAGACAATAAAGGTCAAAATTAGCACTAGCCACCGGCCACAGGTTCCAGTAAATGAGAAAAAGTGGCCAGTGAAAAATTGTCTATCAGCGGCCACCTTCCAGTCACTTTTTTACAAGGAGAGAATAAAATTTTCTTGCATTTCATCAAGGATTCTGCTTTTTTGGGTTCCAATATATTTACATTAACATATTTATTTGGGCTGTTCAGTTTTAGATGAATATTTATAGAAATTTTACTGTTTAGTATATTTTAATAAAAAAGTGGCCACTTAAAAAACTAGTTCTACCAGCCAGTGGCCGCTAATGAAATTTCCCAGTTTTGACCTATATCAGACAACCAGTTGTGGTAAGTTGTATATTGTTCAATTATCTTTGAAAGTCAATGGCAACGGCTACTATGAATAAAAAGCAAATGGATTTAAGTATTAAAAAAAAAAATTAGATTTTACATTGTTATATTTAACTCAAATGAGCCAACACAATGCTGCAGTTCAATTAAAAATTATTCAACCTCTTATGTGCAAAATCTTTAAAAATCGAAAGTTTTTTAATAAAAAAAAGAAAAGAATGGTAATACAGAATATTACAAACTGAAGTGGAAAAGATGATGACATTTTTGTTTTCAAACAATCGGCAAAAAAGATGCAAGAGTCAGTGGTCTACTCATGTGACAAAAAGCAGATGATTTAGCAGAGAAAATGGGAGAAAAGTGGATTTGTTGCAGTTGATGGCTGGTTTCAGCATTGGCAGAAAGAGAAAACATAGATTAAAGCAGATGGCTTAGTAGAAAATAGGAAAAAGTAGATTTGTTGCTAGTGACGACTAACTTCGGTATTGGAAAAAATGTGAAAGCATTGTTTAAAGCAGTTAGTATAGAAAAATGGATTTATTGCAAGTAATGCCAGCTTCAGCATTGGAGAAAACATGAAAAATAATATTTTAAGAGTCCATAGAAAACAAAAAGATGCTAATATGACAGCTACAGAAAAATTGGTAAAAGGGGAGTAGCCAAAACTTATGTTTTCATATATAGCGTTTAACCCTTTCAAGGGTGGTGTCATTAAAAAAGGACACCTAATTTTGGTTGAGTTGGAAATGAGTTGATGAAAAATGAGTTGGAAATTTTGAAATGCGGTTTACAACATTGGTCGGACAATTTTCAAACATGGTACAGATATGAAAAATTCATTATTAAAATTTTCAGGGAGAATTGTAAAAAGCAAAAATTACCGAAACCCTTCAATATATTTTATCCCTTTTAAAGTCATAATTTCAACAAGGATGAGTAATACTTTTCTACATAATAGTATTACTGGACATAGTATTATCTTAAATCACTTATTATTATCAATTGGAAGGTTTGCGAGCAGGCCTACTTGAAAAAATCCACTGTCGTTTTTTTTTTTCAAATTCTCTCATGCTTTCACAACTATATCATTATTTAATCTAAGTAAAATAATGAACATAATTTTAACAAGAGTTTATTAAAAGTAATTTATTTGATTTTTAATTAATTAAAGAATATTTTTAATTAATCAATTCTTGATTGAATTAAAGTTTTAGAAAATGCAAAGAGAAATGCCAATTTGGGGGTGGGGTGGGGGGCTAGCTTTTTCAAGTGTTTCTCTGAAGGGCATTATTTCCACTTAGAAATATTGATTTTGAAATATATTTTAAATTTTATAACACAAATTGTGAAAATTTGGCCATTTTTTTTCTCCTCGGGTTTGCAAGAATAAAATTATACAAAATTGTAGATTTTTTTTGTTTGTTTGTTTGGTTTCTGCACATGGGGCCTGAAATAAAACAGATATTGTAAAATTTTAATCTGTGTGACTGAAAATAAAGCCAAAAATGTAAAATTTTCGCTTCAAACTGTCTGCAACCTGTCTCGAATCGAAAGGTCTGTGTGACATAAAATAACAATGGTGGTGTAAACTTTTTACAAATTTTACAGGAGCTCATTGAAATTTAATTTTTTGGTGTGTGTGTGTGGGGGGGGGGGATTGTTTTTAGAAAAAAAGTGTAATCTTTTCCAACCTTTTTTCTCTAACTGCAGTGTAGCTCAAAGAATATATTATTATTACAACAAAATATTCTGCTATTTCCAAAAAGAAAAAACGTGATTGGTTGATCCATTTAAACTGTATATTTTACATGTCAAGCTAAAAATGTTGTATATGCAACTGACAATATCTCTATCAGTTGTAATAGTTGTTGTTGTATAATAAAAATATCTGTTATACTACAAACTATGAATAATAACTGGGTAAATTCAGTTTTTATGTTACTTTATTCTTTCTATGTAAAAAAAGAAAAGAAATTGACCTACTTTTCGACACAATGAATGGTATACTGCCTTTAAAGAAAATTATAGAAAATCCAATGAAATCATAAAACCACCTTTTCTTCATAGCAAAAAGCTGTTTTTTTTTTGTTGTTGTTGTTTGAAATAATATTTTGGGTGAAATCTGTAGGGTATATTGATATAAGTGCCAGGTTTCAATATGGAGAAAATCTCCATCTTGCTTCTTTGTAAAATGGTTAATAACGCTGAAACTGTTTGTAGAAACAAAGTGTAATTTTGTATATGAAGTCTTAATTTTTTTTCTTTGTAAATTTGCAGGTTGCTATTGGAAAGTTTTATCTTTGTTGATTTTAGCTTGTATATAGAAAAAATAACAGATGTTAAATAACAGTAGGCATTAAAGGTCTGCACAGACCAAAATTTTTACAATTATTTCAAATTGTGCAGACCCAAAAAATCCAAGATAAATAAAAAAAAAAAAAAAAATGCTAAGCTGGGGCCAAAATCATAAATCCACCTTCAGTTTCTATTTTTGAATTAGTATTCAACCATCTCAAAAGATATTTTTTCTTTCTTAAAAATTTCAAAATGGACTTTTTTTTTTTTTTTTTTTTTTTTTTTTTTAGAATGACCCCATATCTCTCCCATGGAAATAAAATACTACAAGTGTACTTAATAAAGCTAACTGAAATAAACCACACTTTTATATGTATATACATACACATGATTATGCATAAAAATTTACTATTTTGTTCTCTTTTTCTCTAGCTTTCTGAACTGCATTTTACATCTGCTGACATTCATGAGATCCCCCTCTATACTGCAGAAAATGGAATATGTTACCTACGCTTAAGAAAAGGTGCCATTCCGTACAGTTTGATACTTTGACCAGAACACTTCTAAAACAAGATACTTCATGTAATTCTCCAGATACAAAATAAAGATCAATTTCTCTTGAGAATTTTTTTTCCAAAGTTATTTTAAACGCATTAGTTTTTGTTTGTTCCTGTTGGAACATTATTTATAAATAAAAACAGTGTAATTGATGCACTTATATATTTAATCTTACTTTGAATTTCTTTTGATGTGTATGTTATGTGTTATTTAAAAATAAATAAATCTTAAATTTATATCAAATGAGTTAATTCATGTTTGATTTGGAAATTATTAGCTATATTTGAGTATGTGAGTTTCAAAATTTGCCTTATCCAGTAAATCAAATTTTGGGAAATCGTGAAAAACCTCTGATCGCGTCCATTGGTTTTCATTGTAAACCAAGATTTTACAATGCCAGAAATACACAATAAAGCTAGTGTTTTGCAGATGGTATTGTTTTCCAGATTCATGTCCACCAGTACCAGTAGAATGGAATGACAGAGAAAACTCTTTTTTTTAACTTTTAGATAAGGAGTTTTGAAACTGGTGTCCTCATTAAATTCTTATGCATGAATATTCAATAAATATTTTATTATTTCTACTTTTTATGGGATGTGAATGTACAAAGCAACATTTGAGTCATCTGTGACAATTAATTGCTTCAGAAACTTTTTTAACTTGGAAGATTTTTGTTTCGATTTATACGAAGGGTTACAGGAAGAAGCAACAACATTTTTTTTTTTTTTTTTTTTTCTGTCATTGTTTAACCTTAATAAAACTTTCAAATAATACATTTATATTAAATGAGTAAGTTAATTGAACAGAATTTAAGTACTTTTTGTGTACGCTAATTTCAGATGTACATAGTTTGCAGCCAATCAAATAAGTTTTAGACCAATAAAGTTTATTTAAATATGTTGCATAATATGTAAAAAATAGAAATAACATAAATCTTATTTATTAAAATTTCTCAGCAGATTATGCACTAGAAATTAGGGTATTTTATTCATTTAGTAATTAAAAAATGCAGATAGTATATGTAGATTCTTAAAACAACACTTCAAGTTTAGAAACAATAAGATAAAATAGCTAACATTAATGTGATATTTTATATAGGCATAGAGATATAAAACTGAAAAAAAAATCTAATTAAGATAATGTATTTTTTTCAGTTATCTACCCTAATATCTAAACAGAAAGTAACAGGAGATGGCTGTTGCTATTAAACAACAAAAAGTACATTCAAACCTCATTAACATGTACAGAATTAACCTGGTGTACTTTTAATATGAATTTTTCCTACAATGCCTGTCAAAATTAATACAACGGTTTTATTAATAATAATATAAACTATTGATGATAACATGGGGAAAAAACTTTTAATTTGCCTTGAGATTTATGTTAACGAGGTTTGACTGTATAACTACTACAATAGTATTTTAAATTTTGTTTCAATCAGAAATTTATGGATTAATAAACAAAATCAGTTAAATGTTAAACATTTTAAATATCACGAGCATTAAAGCCTTTGCTTATTCCACTTTGTGTGGATTTGTCCGCATTCAACTATTGTGATCTATGGGGATGCATAAGTCTAGGTGTTGAAAATATTTTTTCCTACACTTCCAGAGAATGTTGATCCTGTGCTGCTTAACCCTTTGAGCTCTGGCGGGTAAATTTCTTCAAAATTCCAACTGTCACATTGGCACCAGTATCTTTCTAAGAAAAAATTCAGTTTACGAAATACATGAAAAAAGGCATTAAACCTTTTTCAAATAAATTTGGTCGAATATTCCGGTGTCATTGTGACATTTTTTAATTAAAATTAAGTGGTAGAAAATTCAACCATCAGAGCTCAAGGGGTTAATGAAGCCCAATTCCATAATAAATATAAATTTATGTAAATGTTTTGAATGAAAAAAATCATAACAGCAGTGTTGTAAGAAAAAAATTATCAGAAAGTCTCAAAAAGTTATTTTCAAATACATTTGACAATTAGATTGATCAATAATTAGTAAAATATTAATTTAAATAGTTTTTCTGTCAATTTTTCTTAAATCATATTAAGATACAAATATTTCAGAGGGGGAAATCCCCTACCTTCCCTACAGTTAGGGTTTTCACAGACAATACAATCGTGAAGTATCAGCATGACATAAGACTAATAGAAAAGAAATTAACCGTAGGTGTGAAAGTTGTGAATATTAACCCCTTGAGGGACGATGGGATATATTTTATCCCACCTAAGTTTAATCGAGATTTGCACCGGAAACTTTTAAATAAATTTTATTTTTGTAACTTTGATGGAAAAAACTTGTAAAATTGCTTTTCTTTATTTTGAAACGGAATTTTTCAAAGATCCCGGTGTGAATTCAACATTACAGGAACGCAATCACTTGCCTCTCAAGGGGTTAAATGAAATTGATTTGTTTTAAAAATGGGACTTGCAAAGCTGAACCTAATTCATACATTTGTTTTAGAAATATAATCTGTTATTACAGTGTGCTTCTTCAAGAGTTTTATTTTTTTGCACTTTACAGATATGAATTATCAAATATTTAACAAAGAAATTGTAATAAGTATACTTATTACCACCTTCTCACGTAGTGAAAGAAGAAAAAAACTTTAAACCAGAAATTTATTTAATGAAATAAAGTATATTTCAAATCACTACTAAATAGAGGCAAGGGACATTTAATTAAATAAATTTTCTGGTTCAAAGTATTTATTTTTGGGAAAAACGGTTTATTGCCAAATATGGGTATGTGTTTGGACAGTTCGTGTGATAAAAAATGGTCTTTATTTAAACGAGGAGGGTATGATGCCCTTTGCTTTTGTACGCCTCTTGTCAAGGATCTCTGAACAGACCAAAATTCTACCTAATTAGACACCTGAATCCCACCGCCCCCCCCCTTTCCAATAAATATGCTTAATTAAAAATATATACTCTTTTGAGTTATGAGTGTTTATACAATAGTATAACTTACTGAATTATTCATGTACCTTGGTAGAAAAAGGCCCAATTGCATTTTTCGTCTTTTAAAGTCTAATAAAATAAAAGGAATAACCTTTCATATTTTATAATGAAAAATTTAAGGGGCAAAAACTTATCAAAGCAGAACAATAATTTAGAATTAATAAAATTCTTTTAAAATATTTCTATCAAACATAATGATAAACAATAAGAGTGGTAATTGTTAGTCGAATATTAATATTTAAAAAATGCATTTGATTTTTTTTTAAAATCAGTTTGTTGAAAACAAGCAAACTTAATTGATTTAAAATAAAAGGCTTTAGGAAGAGGTTAAATAATAGAATTTAATAGGATTATTTAAATGAAAGAGTAGTATTTGTTAAGAAATAAAAAAATATGGAACTCTTTCTAACTCAGCTCACCCCTCCCCCTCCTTCAAAAAATAAAAATACAATTTGGATAATTTTGTTTAAATATTTTGTTTCAAACGATTGTAGTAAAGCTAATAGAAATTAAAAGAATGTATTTACATTTTTGACGCTTAAAATTTTAATGTATGTATATTTCGAAAATAAATATTCTGAAATCGCTTTCATTTATACACCCAACCAACCAATCTATAATTCATCGCTTTCTAATCAGAATTTGCTTGATAACTCATCTAAAAGTCATCGCAAGTTCATCGTTATCAAATCGTACTCCTCGGTGTTTCATCATATATTTTTCTAAAATTCATCAGATTACGATCATCCATATATCTCAGGCCGATGAGACATTTCTGAGTAATTGCCGATGAAATTCATCCCTCTCCGATGAGAATGCGATAATCGGCCACTTATCGTGTCATCGGAATCCGATAAGCGGCCATTCAAGGGCCATATACATTTTGCTACTAGGGTAGTATGCATAAATATAGTGAAACATAAAAGCGCATATCATAATTAAAAATGCATTTCTAGCAATCATTGCTTATGTACAATACTTCGGAGAAAAGTTTCTTGGCGAGAAAGTAGTTTGCCAACGTATTTTCTGGCAACCTATTTACTGCTTCATACTCACAAGCAATTTTGGCACAGATGTCATATTCGCCCCATATTGGCGCGATTTTTTTCTGACGCCAATGTCATATAGGCAACAGGTACTTAACTTGCGCCAAAGTGTCGTTATTTTGCTTGATGTGGTAACCCGGATTATGTTGTTTATGCTGTTGATGTTTTCGCCAAATTGGCAACCAAAAAATATCGCGCCAATATGGGGCGAATATGACATCTGTGCCGCAATTTTTTCCATATGTATACAATTTGGCACAGGTGTCATATACGCCCCATATTGGCGCGATTTTTTTCCGACGCCAATTTGGCGAAAACATCAACAGCATAAACAACATTCGGGTTACCATTACAAACAAAATAACGACACTTTGGCGCCAGTTAAGTACCCGGTGCGTATATGACATCAGCGTCAAAAAAAAAAAAAAAAATCGCGCCAATATGGGCGTATATGACATCTGTGCCGACAATTTAATATAAAAAAGCTATTTACCCATTTTTATAAAGAAACAGAAGTAATTTTTGCACAGATGTCATATACGCATGGGGGTTGGCGTGATTTTTCTATGACGCCAAATTGGCAGAAATCTTGCTTTCGAATACCAGTTACTTATATATATTTCAATTATTTGCTATCATTTTGAAAAGGAAATAACTATAAATAAATAAAAGTTTGAATAATAACTATAGAACAAAGCAGTTTATATAATTAAAAAACAGAAAATAAAAGTAAATAAACAATTTATTAATAAACAAAAAACTATAGCCGGGTTACCATAGCAGGCAAAATAACACCATTTTAGCGCCAGTTAGGTATCCCGGTTCATATCTGAAATCTGTGCTGTAATTTGTATATAAAAAAAATTATATATATTTAGAAACAATTTTTTTATGCATATAAGTGCATATATAAACAAAGATAAAAGTTCATTAGATTTGTTTTCATACCTGTTTATATATTTTCGCAACATATCTCACTTTCTGATGCCCGAATCGCGTCAAGCTTTTTTTTTAAATGCGCTATAATGGAAAAGTACTTTAATAATTAACAGAACTAACAAATTATACAAACTAAAAACTTTTTATTTCGAGATGAAAGCATTGTTTTTAATTTCGATTAAAAATACATATATCCTTGGATAACTTCAATTGAAATTAGTTTCACAGCTTAATATCTCATTCCATAAACCTAAACAAACACAAGTGATTCATTCATCGTGAAATGTCAAAAATATTAAATCATTGAGGTAATCATTCACAAAGTAAGTTCTCCAACAATCAATGGGCAATATTCTAATGACGTCATAGTAGGTAAAATGGTGGCGGTATCGTTTGTTTATGGTTTGTAATCACAAAGATTTTGCAATGTCTCTTAGTTACATTATTTTATTGTCATACTAGCAAACCCCGCGGCTTTGCTCGCGTAATATTTGAAATATGCCAAGTGATATTTATATGTTTAATTTTTATTAAAAGGTACTAACTAAATTTTTATTTTATTAAAAGGTAACATTTTATTTTATTAAAAGGTACTTATTACTTTTAGGAATAATTAAAAAAATTACTATTTAAAACACAGTTTGATTAAACTTCATTGTTACACTGCATAAGGCAGAAATGAGATTTAAATTAATAAAACGAAATAAAACTAAATAAATAATAATTTAGAAAATATTTTGAAACTTTTATGCTCAATTAATACGCTCATTTCAGTATTCATTTGAAGTTTTAATTTTTTTAGAAACCATCTTCTTACATCTTAAAATTAACCATCATGTCAAATTCCAAGTCCTACCACCTATCTCAACATAAAGGGCTATGTTGAAATAGGAACTGTCACCATTAATTTGACAACATTAATTTTGAAATTGGTTTGTTATTACCTACTATTCCACAGAAACGTAATTTAGAAAGCTTTTAAAGGCCTTTTTTAGAGCGTTTGTTGTTCCTGCGAACCCCAGGTAGTAGAATCATCGGCCTAAAATATAGCCTGTGTAGGATCAGAGACTGTTACCATTGATTCGCAACTATTACTTTTATATTTGGTTTATATTCCCTGAAATTGCGTAGAAATCGTAATTTAGGACTTTTTTAGAATGCTTTTCGCACATCCCCTTCACTTCACCCCTTTTTAATTCGAATTTATTTTCGACAGTCCTTCGAGGGCATTTATATTTTATAAGTAACTACCATGCCATATTTAAAGTTTCTAGCTTTTTCAGTATCACAGAAATCGCAATTTAGAAAGTTTTTAGCTACTGCAACCTGCAACCCTCTGGTGGTAGTGGTACAGACATGAAATATAGCTTATGTTTGAGCAGGTTCTATCACCAACAATTTGTTATCATTATTTTTTTAATCGGTTTGGTATTTGATAAGATTACATTAAAATTGTAATTTATAACACTTTTCGCTCACTTCATCTTTTTAAATTTGAAATTTTCTTTCGACAGTTCATAGAAAGCAGTTGCATCTTGTAAGTAAATAACATGCCATACTTCAAAGTGTTAGACCCTTCAGTTATGCAAAAAACGCAAATTAGAACAGGTTTTGCTTTTGCAACCCTCAGATGGTAGTGACAGCAACATAAAATACAACCTATGTTATATCAGGGACTGTCACCATTTATTTGCAACCATTACTTTTGAAATAGCTTTGGAATTTCCTGAGATTGAGTAGAAATCGCAATTTAGAACGTTTTTAGAACGCTTTTCGCGCATTTTCACCCCTTTTTAAATTTCCAATTTTTTCGAAACTGTTCTTAAAGATCATTTATATGTAATAAATATGTACCTTGCCTAATTTTAAGTTTCTAGCCCCTACCGATCACAAAAATCGAAATTTGGAAAGGTTTTTTGCTCCTGCAACGTCTAGGTGATAGTGATACCAACTTAAAATAGCGTCTATGTTAGAGCAGAGGCTGTCAGCATCAATTTCTTACCATTACTTTTGAAATCAATTTGATTCTTCCTGAGATATTGGTGACAAATCGGCATTTAGAACGTTTTTAGAACGCTTTTCGCTCATTTTTCTCCTGCATCTCCTCTGGGGTAGTGGAAACAGATGTAAAATATAGCCTATCTTGGAGCAAGATCTGTCACCATCATTTTAACACCATTATATTTGAAATCGGTTCAGTATTTCCTGAGACTGCATAGAAATTGCAATTTAGAACTTTTTTTACAGCGCTTTTTGACCTCCCTTTTAAATTTCGATTTTTTTAGGAAATGTCCTTAGAGATCATTGATATCTTATAACTAACTACCATTCTAAATTTCATGATTCTAGGCCCTTCCCTCACGCAAAAACCGCAATTTAGAAAGTTTTTCTCCTGCACCCCCTTTGGGGTAGTGGCACCGACATAAAACATAGCCTATGTTGGAGCAAGGATTTTCACCATCATTTTGACGCCATTATTTTTTAAATCGGTTTGGTATTTCCTGAGATTGTGTAGAAATCACCATTTAGAACGTTTTTTAGAACGCTTTTCGCGCATTTTCACCCCTTTTAAATTTCGAATTGTTTAAGATCTGTTCTTAGAAATCCTTTATATCTAATAAGTAGCTGATACTTCAAATTTCATATTTCTAGGCCCTTCAGTAACACATAAATCTCATTTTTAGAACGTTTTTTGATCCTACACCCCCTTTGGGGTAGTGGCACCGACATAAAACATAGCCTATCTTGTAGCAAACGTTGTCACTATCATTTTGACACCAATATTTTTTAAATCGGTTTGGTATTTCCTGATATTATGTAGAAACTACCATTTAGAACGTTTTTTAGAACGCTTTTTGTGCATTTTCACCCCTTTTAAATTTCGAATTGTTTAGAAAATGTACTTAGACATCATTTATATCTTATAAGTAACTAATATTCCAAATTTCATATTTCTAGGCTCTTCAGTAACGCAAAAATTGCATTTATAGAACGTTTTTTTGCTCCTGCACCCCCTTTGGGGTAGTGGCACCGACATAAAATATAGCCTATGTTCTAAGTTGGACTAACACCATCATTTTGATACCATTACTTTTGAAATCGGTTTGGTATTTCCTGAGATTATTTAGAAACTACCATTTAGAACGTTTTTTAGAACGCTTTTTGCGCATTCTCACCCCTTTTAAATTTCGAATTGTTTAAGAACTGTTCTTAGACATCATTTATATCTTATAAGTAACTAATATTACAAATTTCATATTTCTAGGTCCTTCAGTAACGCAAAAATCGCATTTTTAGAACGTTTTTTGCTCCTGCACCCCCTTTGGGGTAGTGGCACCGACATAAGATATAGCCTATGTTCTAAGTTGGGCGAACAACCATCATTTTGATACCATTACTTTTGGAATCGGTTCGGTAGTTCCTGAGCTTATCTCCGACAAATAAACAATTTTATCCTCTTTATAATATGAAGTATAGATTTATGAGCTCAGAACAAAAGCCTATTTTTTCATTATTTAGTTATTAAAGACGGAAAAAAATCATAAATGCATGATTTGAAAATCTTAAATAATTTTCTTTCTTAATACTAAAAAATAACATCGGGAATTAACAGCGGGTTTAAGTTAAATAAGTTTAACTGTTTAATTCTGTTGTAATGTTCAAAATAACTGTATTTATTAGATTTCACTACTCATCTTCAGGGCCCGATTAAACTTTGAAGTTAGAGGAATTACAATGCCATTTCCGGACTTTTCTTTTGGAGAAGCTTTTCTAAATTCCATATATACATGGGAAATCTTCAGTGTTAGAAATATTATTCCTAGGACTGTTATAACACGAGAACGGCCTGCAATTTTACACAAGTTTTTGAAAGCTACTTTATATCAGAAATTTTACTAAAACCTGGTTACTTTTTTGTTATAGCGGCCCACACAATTATGAGTATGACATGTCGCAGCCAATTTTTCATAAATTTTACAGTTTTTCATAAATGTGTTTCGTTCTTAAAATGTGTTATTTTCATCTATCAATGCGGAACAAGCGAGAAAACTCGTATTCTTGCACATGAGTTGTATATATCTTTATATCTAAATTTCCGTCATTTTTGACGGGCTACCTTTCTAGTATTATTAATAGAATTTATTTTTTTTTCATTTAAATAAACAGAACTATATAAGTTTTAATTTAGATTCAGCATTTTTAAAAATACGAATTAAAAAAGAACATTAAAAATATTTTACGAACTAATTTTTAAAAAATGGTGCAACATTAAAAAAAAAAAAAAAAAAAAAAAAAATCATATTTTCAAAAGTAAATTATTTTTTTCAAATATGCTGAACAAAATTAAAATAAAACAATCATATTTTCAAAAGTAAATTATTTTTTTCAAATATGCTGAACAAAATTAAAATAAAACAATTAAAATAAAACAATTGAAAAGGACACGTTCCAAGTTTAAACCGTTTATCTTTAACGGTTCTTGACTTCGTATAAAATTTTAAATACGAGAAATGTTAAAAAAAAACAAAAAAAAAAAAAAAAAAAAAAAAACATCATGAAGAAAAACGCATTTTTACAAAAAGTCGTTTCCATGACAGCCGTTGCTTGAAAGCTAGATTTTCAAAACAAACCAAAACGAAAAAATTAATATTTCTTGTTCTAATTAAGATAGAAATGTGATTTAAAAGTCATTTTAAGTAGGAAAAAACAGAGAAATTGTTAATGATATAAAATGCTTTTACGAAATTTGGAGATTTTTGTGTCCCGGACATCCTTAAAGTGATATTACACGTAAAAATTTCAAGCAACAAAAAATGCCTGCGACTCGTCCCTTTACCCGCAATATACGTACCACTTTTTTCATTTTCCAAGCATTTAATTGTTTGTTCAGGGAAAGGCTTTTCCATCGTCAATTGTCCAAGTATTTGATTGGCTATTACTGACGGCTCGCTTTACTTCAGGCATCTAAATCTCTCTGACACAAAATAGTTGCTTGCTTTCCGATCGACTCTCTTGAAACCATTGGATAACATTGAGTCGATTAGAATTACAGCAACTTTGACGCCTCGTGTAATAGCACTTTTAGTAGTGATGCCATCATCCCCTGGATATTTGACACATGATTGCCCTTTACAGTGGTTGCGAATTGTAACAGTTGATACCAGCTTTCCAATATATGCAGCCCTAAGTACACACTCTTTTAGACTTGCATGATATCATAGGAAGAAGGGCTCTAGATGTTGATTCCTTGTTGGAGGTCACTATGAACAACCCAAGTTTGTTTGTTTTTCAATCCCAATCCAAACCCTTTTTGGCAAATCTGTTCCAAAGTTGAACCTGTACACTTTTTTAAAAAATCTGTAAAGTTACTAAAGTTTTTCTAGGAAACTGGGATTCCTAGAACTTTTTATGTAACGGCAACAACAAAAATTCATATAACAGACACACGTTTGCGCCGAATATCCAAAAATATGTAAGGTTACTAAGAATTTTTTAGGAAATTGGGCTGCCTAGAACTTTTCATGTAACTGCAACCAGGGTTACAGATAAAATTTTAGTAAGATTACTGTAATTTAGTAGATACAGATTTCTGTAGCTTTACAAAAACAAGTTTTGCAGATTTGCATCTTTTTTTGTACAGTTACCGATGAAAGTCTAGTAAACATGTAACTTTACATCTGTAGAACGACAGACTTTTTTTACAGTGTAGGTATGCACGGAGAGGATGTTCATGTGCAGCTGCATTACATTTTGGCTCAATATCAGAATGCAGCCATACGTAAATAAAAACTACGCATACGTATAATTCAATATTGTTTTGAACTTTTGGTAAATATTTTATTTTATAATTATTACACAGCGTTTGTACACATTTTGTTTATTATACCTATACCTGAAGTATTTTAGTTTGATTCATAGTCACACGTTGTTGATCCATGAATTCATTGTTACGGCAAACATTAATTCGGAAAAAATCAATATTCGTTCTTGTAAATAAATTTCCAACGAAATTTTTCTTTTATGAATAGCACTCAACTAGCAGAGTAAAATATATGGACTGAAAATAAGTTTTGTAGTGAAATCTGTTTTTCACCCTTTTTAGTACGTTTTTTTTTTCAGTTCAATATAATATTTATTTGAAAGTTAAAAAGTAATTCATTTTTTTTTTTTTGGCTACACTAACAATTATTTTCTTTGTGCACTGTAAAATCTCCCGTAATTAATGCAAAATCTATATTGTATCTTCTTGCTACTTTATGCATTTAAATTTTTTAAATTGCTTCTAGAAAAATAAAAACTATCGGTGTTTCTCGTATGATAAATGAGTATAATAAAGAAATCAGCTATAATATGTTTTAACAAATAATTAATATTATCAACAATTTGCTTAAAAAATGTTTTTTTTTTTTTTTTATCGGTAAAACTTTTTTATTATTGTTATTTTCCCACCAACGCTGTAGGATTATTAAAAATAAATATTACATATACTTATTTCTCATGAAATATAATTTGTATAATTAATTCAGCAAAGGAATAAACACTTCCAAACATAAATATTTGTTTGTTTCCAAACAGACTGTTAATTATAATTCGCATGTGAAAGTAACGCATGTACTGTATTTTGAAATCAATAATCGGAGTAGAAAATGTTTCCAAAATTTACTAGATTTTAATATTTACTAATAATGTTTACTAGTAATGTTTAATAGAATGTAGAATTTTATTCAAGCACATCCGCTCATTATAGAAGTTACAAATTTATTTCCGTCAAAAAAAGTTATTTGTAGGGATGAATTATTATTCTCTTAAGAGTTTTCGTTCGAATGCCTGGAAGCTCAGAGATAGGAATCGTCGCAATGTGCGTCAAGCGCCAATGTTTCTTCAATTGCAATCTTTGATCATTCCAAAGCATTTTTTCATGGGTTATTGCCATAACATACATTCGTTCTTTGAACTGTTAAATCATCCGTAAAGCCATAGTGTACATTAAGTGTTATATTAAGTATTTACATTTTAAAACTTATATCTAGCTATAGGGTAACGCTAGGATAGATGGCCATAAAGAAGAGCTGGTCAGTCTAAATATCTCCAAAACTTGATCATAGATTGCAATATAAACATCGTTCGTATGAAATGGTTCAACGAGTTTATTTATTGCGACGTGCAGTTGTGTTTTTCGATTATAAAAAAAATAACTGTAATTTTAATTTAAATTAAATAGGTGGTTGAATAATTTTTTTGACATAGGTATCTGAATGTTTTGCGGTACGTACTTTATGTATATTTTTTACTATGTGGACTTTTAAGGCACATATATAATCTAATCTTTTCTTCTAAGACTAAAACAAAGACGTACAATGGCTATTGATGCTTTAATTTGGACAATAATCAGTCCTTCAATTTCAGGAGAGATGGCCACCTTGAATCAATATTTCAAAATTATACTTAGTGAGGATTTTAACTAAATATAATTAAATTTAAAATAAATATATACCGGTTAAGTTTATAAACATATTAATTCATATAATTACTTAAATTTTAACTCATATAATTATTTTAATAATAATAATAATAATAATAATAATAATAATAATAATAATATAATAAAACCTAACGACTTATTTGTTTCAGAAAATACTGAAAAACGTCGGAAACTTTCATAACGGAAGCTGATAACGTTGATAAATAAACTAAATTAACGTTATAAACATACAATTAACACGAGAAAAAAAGAAAAAAAACACGACAATTCCAGTAGCAAGAAAACGAAACACATTTAAATTATCAGATTCTACAGATTCCGAGTAAATAGAATTGGATTAGGATCACTGTGTTGGTTGTGCAAAACAGTATAATATCACATCCAAAAAGAATATCTGCATACAATACATAAGGAACCTGAAGTGGTTCCATGAAACATGTACAAATTATCAAGACCATTGCCAAGCATGTAGTAAGAATTTACGAAAAGTGAAGTATTGAAATTATACTTCAAATTTTGTTTATTCGAGTTTTCTTTACTCATTTTCCATCATATAACTGCATCTTTACAAATTGCTATATGTTTTTCATGATTATTTATATGAAATGTGTTATTTTTTTCTATTTAAATTACCTTTTTCTTTCTTGTATTGGATGGCTAAGGAGAGATGGCCATCTGCCATTTAAATTTCAATTTTGTTTAACACGTTTTGTTTTCAATATTTAATTATTTTTTGCATAAAATATTATGAGTATATGGATAAGAATTTTAAATATGCATCAATATTTCTTGTGTTTGCATTCGAAGAATTTTTATTTTAATCTTTAAAAACTATGGCCATCTATCCTGGAGTTACCCTATAAACAATTTACAACTCTGATTTTTTCTAGTAATTAAATTGATACAATGAGTAAACCAGATACATTAGGCATTGCAAAATAACTAATACCATCAGCATATTGCTTACTGGAGGGATTTTTTAAAGAAAATATATTTATTACTGTATTTTTTCACACCAATGCAAAAGTAACAATTATAATATACTTATTTCATAAAATGTAACTTATATACTGAATAAATACTTGTATTTATGTTTATTTGATTCTAAATAGAATATGAGTTATAATTTGCATAAAAAAATATCGTATGCATCACATTTTGAAAACAGTAATCAGAGTAGCAAATGTTACCAAAATGTAATAGATTTTAACCCCTTAATTCTCGCTCCCGTGAATATCACGGGCAGAGGTGTCCTTCGTTATTTCTCGTACCCGTCATATTTCCGGGCTGGAAATTTAATTTCTGGGAAAACATTTGAAACCAGAAAAATTTAACTGGCATTTCCGTGTGAAGTCTAATATTACCGCTTGGGTTGGGTTTTCAGCGCTGATTGTAATGTTGGACTTTTTATTGCATTTTTCGAAATGTATCACACTCAAAAAAAAATATTAATAATCAAAATTTAATGTTTGTATAGTATTTCTAATATTTTTTGTAAACATTTGTGTGATGATAAATAAAGATATAAGATGTGAAAAATAAAGGTCTTATTCGAATTAATATGTATGGTGCAAAACAAACATTAAGACATAGAATTCTCGGATGATGGCTATTCTACAAATGTGGATTTGTTCTATAACATCTTTTTTCCCCTTAAACAAAAACTAATTGCATATTTTATTTACAAACCTTTTAATTATTCAGTTTCTGTAATAAAAAATAGGTACTTTTTTTATGTTTTTTCCGAATATTAAGCGATCCTTAAGGGGTTAATATATACTATTAATTTTTACTAGTAATGTTTAATAGAATCTAATGTATTCTGCTAGCATATTCGGAAATAAAGCAAACACAAATTTATTTCCATCAAACTATTATCCTTTAAAGCTTTAGGCATGAAGTACCACTCTCTTAGTGGTATTCACTCGAATGCCTGGAGGTCTCGAGATAGGAATAGGAATCAAAGCACCATGTTTCAACAACCATTGATACTTCAATTGAAAGCACGTAACTTGATTAATCCAACCAATTTTTTCATTGTATATCGCGATAATATTCTACTATCGAAATAGCTTTTAAAACATACTTGCGGCTCTAAATACATTTATTAATAAACTCAAAACATATTACGAATATCTTATTTTCTTATTTAGATACTTAACAACGTATCTTGGAGCAAATATAAATCTGCCTGGAAGAAGTTTAAAGTGTCTTTCGAAGAGGTTTTCTAGAGAGGTAAATGAATTTAAATGACAAATTCGAACAAAAGCTTTATACAAATGTAAATGCTCTATTTATAAATCTTGAATGGACTAGATTCTAATGTTTACAAATAACGTGTGCTGGTAATCTTTGATACAAATTAGTGTATTTTGCAAGCACATCCGCACAATATAGCAGGTTAAAATTTATTTCCGACAAATAAATTTTCCTTTGTAGGGATGAAATACCATTTCCGTAAAGGTATTCATTCGAATGCCTGCAGGCTTTGAGATAGGAAGACGTACACTGTTCGTCAATTGAGTGCAATGCTACTTCAATTTTAATCATGTAACTTGATTATTCAAAAACATTTTTTCATTGTATATCGCGATAATAGTGTAGTACCGAAATAGTTTTTCATGCTCTATTTCTAAATCTTGAATGGACTAGATTTTAATGTTTACAAATAACGTGTACAGTTAATCATTCATGCAAATTAGTGTATTTTGCAAGCACATCCGCACAATATAGCAGGTTAAAATTTATTTCCGACAAATAAATTTTCCTTTGGAGGAATGCAATACCATTCCCGTAAAGGTATTCATTCGAATGCCTGCAGGCTTTGAGATAGGAAAACGTACACTGTTTGTCAATTGAGTGCAATGCTACTTCAATTTTAATCATGTAACTTCATTATTCAAAAACATTTTTTCATTGTATATCGCTATAATAGTCTAGTACCGAAATTGTTTTTCATGCTCTATTTCTAAATCTTGAATGGACTAGATTTTAATGTTTACAAATAACGTGTACAGGTAATCATTCATGCAAATTAGTGTGTTTTGCAAGCACATCCGCACAATATAGCAGGTTAACATTTATTTCCGACAAATAAATTTTCCTTTGGAGGGATGAAATACCATTCCCGTAAAGGTATTCATTCGAATGCCTGCAGGCTTCGAGATAGGTATTTGTACACTATTCGTCAACAGCCAATGCTACTTCAATTATAGTTAAGTACCTTGATTATTAAAAAACATTTTTTCATTGTATATCGCGATAATATTCTAGTACCGAAATAGGTTTTCTAGCATACTTGCGGCTCTAAATACATTTATTACTGAACACAAAGCTTATTTCGAATATCCTATTTTCTTATTCAGGTTTTTATCTACGTATCTTGGAGCAATTAGAAATCTTATTCGTGCACGAATAATTTTAAAATTTCTTTCGAAAAGGTTTTCTAGAGAGATAAATGAATTTAAATGACAAATTTGAACAAAAGCCTCATACAAACGTAAATATTCTATCTGTGAAACTTGTAATGGCCGGATTTGCACAAAACAGTAATAATATTTTTTTCCATTTTCATTTGAAATTTTGTTGTATCCTTAACTCTGAAATGCAGAGAAAAATTCTTTATATTTCAAAAAGTAACTATTGTAAATTACTGAATTTCAAATTTTGTAATTTGACAAAACCCAGGCGTAAGATCTTAACATCAGGGTGTTATGTTCACAACAGCTAGGCAACCCCAAACATTTTTCACACTGTTAAGCTCTGGTAAGCGGTACCAGGTGCGCTGGGCATTTAATACGCCGGACGACCACGGCGGACTCGAGATTATGTATCATTATGGATAGGCATTAGCTTTGGATAACTGTGGTTGGTTGGTTGGTTGTATTGGGTTTTATGGCGCAAAATCCCTTTAGGGACATGCTGCGCTAAACAAAGAATGGAATATAAAAGATTGAGTAAGCAAATGACATCAATAAAAAATAATGAATAATGAAATGAGTTGAAATAGAAAAGCCATCTGTATGGGGTACCCATCCAGATGTAGACATCAAAAAAGGGTAAAAAACAATGTAAAAAAGAATTCTAGTAAAACAAAGTAAAACTGTTATCTGGATGGGGTTTCCATCCAGATGTCAATAAGAAAGTCAAAAATATGAAGCATATAAAAAACTAGATTTCAAAATAAAAACCAGCGTGTTTTAGAAAAGTAAAGAGTGCCCCATGAGGTGTTTCCCCAATGAGGTTTGTCAAGATTGGTGATGATGTGTTAAAATAAATTTTATATAAGTGCCAGAGGCCCGTACAGTCAGTTAAAACATGATGAATGGTCAGGTAATCAAAATGGCAATGTGGAGACATGGTTGCATCCTCCCGAAGTACAAGATGTTTATGAGTGATTCTTGAATGTCCAATTCTCAGACGAGTCAGAATAACATCGGTTTTTCTTGGATAAATCGGAAGCCAGGTTATGATTGCTGGTTTAATATGATGCAGTTTATTATTGTTTTCTAAATCCCAACTCTCTTGCCAATTATTCTGAATAAAATTATCTATGAGTAGTTTAACGTCTGAGAACGGAACGTTATGGAGTAATAGATTGAAAGCACGTTTTGCCGCCTGATCTGCTTTCTCATTACCAGGAATACCCATGTGTCCAGGTACCCTGCAGAATAAAATATTATAGCCACGTCTTGTCAATTTATTATAAATGTCAAGGATGGAGGAGACAAAAGGATGCTTTTTAAAAGATTTTATTGCGTCAATAGAACTATTTGAGTCAGTATAAATGATGAAGGATGTGTTATGAGGTTGAGAAATGTGCATCATGGCTCTCTCTATCGCTATAAGTTCAACTGTAAACACAGAAGTAGATGAATGAAGCCGATAGCTGAGAGAAGTATATCCACAAAAAAAACCCACAACCAACACTATCTCCACTCTTAGAACCATCTGTATAAATGTCAGTGTAACCATTGAAAGTTGATCTATGTGCAGCAAATAATTGTTGAAAATTAGCAGGAGGCAAGTTATTTTTTATCATAACCTTTAAAAGGATGGAGCGAGGTAATATTAGGAGGGTTCCAAGGAGGCAGCACATGTGAGTGACATAAGCTCACCTCGATATTACTCATAGGGCTATTGTCAATAAAGTTTCTAATTCTTAAACCAAAAGATGCGGTGCAAGATGGGCCATGCTGATAAAGAGTGTCATTGTCTGTATTTAAAATGTAGGAATGAAGTGGATGACCATGGTGCGAAAGGAGACGGTAATACAGAAGCAAGGAGTGTTTTTCACGAGTATGGTACAGTGACGGTTCATTACAGTCAACATATAAGCTTAAAACTGGAGATGTACGAAATGCATCAGAGCAGACACGTAGTGCGCTATGGTGCACAGTGTCAAGTTTTTTAAGAACAGAATTACATGCAGAGCTGTAAACCTGGCAGGCATAGTCCATTTTAGAACGGATTGTAGCATGGTATATCTTAAGGAGAGCTGTACGGTCTGCTCCCCAAGAAGTGTTTGACAGCACTTTAAGTAAATTAAGCGATTTTTCACATTTTGTCCGTAGTTGTAAAACATGTGGTAAAAAAGCCAGTTTTTTATCAAAATAAAGGCCAAGGTAACGAACACTGTCCACAACAGGAATTTCAGATGAACCAATATAGATGTCAGGATCTGGATGCAGACCCCTACTTCTACAGAAATGCACACAAGATGTTTTGTCATGGGAAATAATAAAACCATTTTTATTTGTCCAGTTAAGAATATTATTGATTGCAATTTGCAGTTGTCTCTCAATAAAACGCATATCCTGTCCCATACACATAATCCTGAAGTCATCAACCTATAAATCTCCCTTCACAGAAGGGGGTAGTTGATTGAGGATGTCATTTATTTTGATTGCAAAGAGGGTGACACTCAGGACACTGTCCTGTGGTACACCCTCTTCTTGTACATAGAAACTTGAGAGTATCCCCTCAATTCGAACTTGAAAAATTCGAATGGCAAGGAAGTTTTGAATAAAAATTGGAAGGTTACCGCGGAAGTCAAGGTTAAAAAGGTCACGAAGGATACCATAACGCCAGGTTCTGTCATAAGATTTTGCCATGTCAAAAAATACTGAGACCAAATGGCTGCGTTTAAGAAAGGCCGTCCGTATGTAATGTTCAAGATGGATCAGGTTATCGATAAAGGACCTACCACGTCGAAAACCACTTTGAAATGCGGCAAGGCAATTGTTAGTTTCTAAAACATGCACGAGGTGGCAATTGACCATTTTTTCAAGCAGTTTGCGAAGGCTGCTAGTTAGTGCGATTGGCCTGTAATTATTTGGATTGGTAGCATCTTTTCCGGGTTTAGGAAAAGGAATGACAATAGCTCTGCACCAAGCGCGAGGAAAAGTCTGTTCTATCCAAATCCTGTTAAAATAAGAAAGCAGATTGTTAAGGGACAAAGGAGAGAGGTGATTGAGCATGATATATGTGATGCCATCGTGACCTGGAGCAGATACGTGACTGTCTTTCAAACACTTTAAAAGCTCTGACATAATGAATGGTTGATTGTATGAAGATGAGTTATGATTATTAAAATTAATACTGGTCATTTCAGTTTGTCTTTTGTAGGTTAAAAAGGGTTCTGGATATGCGTCTGATTTTGAAATTGATGCTAGGGTACTACCTATTGTCTCAGCTATGTTTTTGGGAGAAGTGATGGTTTGACCGTTATGATTTAAAATAGAAACATGATTTTCAGAGTACAGACCCATACATTGTTTTACTTTTACCCAGAGTTCTTTACTTGAAGTATTGGAGTTTATGCTTGATACGTAGTTAATCCAGGACTCCCGTTGACTTTTACGTCGCACTCTTCTAGCCTCTGCCTTTGCTATTTTATATGCCATGTAGTTAGTATTATTTGGGTATCTCCGAAATATACCCCAAGCCCTCTGTTGTTTTTTCTTTGCATTTTGGCAATCGCTGTTCCACCATGGTTTTCTGTGCTTATGGCTAGATGATGTTTTTGGAATGCTAGAATCAGCAGCATTGATAATACATTGTGATATATTATCAAGTGCATTGTCAATATCCCCTGTATCATGTTAGCGGTGATATTTGAAAGTGAAGTAAAAGATGGCCAGTTGGCTCTGTCATATATATAACGTTTGGTATAGTTATAACAATCCGTAACAGGAGTAGTCAGTGTAATAAAAGTGGGAAAGTGGTCACTTCCATGTAGGTCATTTGAGACCCAGAAATTCCAGAAAGGATAAAGATATGGGGAGCAAATTGCAAGATCTATTGCATGGAAAGTACTAGACGGCTCGTGAAAATAAGTGTGATCGCCATTATTGAGCAGGCATAAGCCGTTGTCAGATATAAGTTTTTCAATAGTATCACCATGTTGATTAGAATCACGGTTACCCCAGAGCTGGCTGTGTGCATTAAAGTCTCCAACAATGATATATGGAGCAGGGAGTTGGAGAAGGAGATTATCAAGATGTGCTGATTGAATAGTTTGGTTAGGAGGTAAATAAATGGTGCATATCGTTATGAGTTGTTTGATATGTACACGGACTGCAACAGCTTGTATGTTTGTATTTAAAGAGATATGAGTATGGCGTAAACTACGAGAGATGAAAAGAGCCACTCCACCAATGGCCCTATCACTGCCGATAAAATCTTTTCTGTAGGTTGAATAGCTGCGTAATTTGGCTAAGTCAATGGGTTTTAAATGGGTTTCCTGTAGAGCTAAGCATAATAGTTGATGGTCTGAGAGAATATTACGGATTCCGTCATGTTTATTGTTATAACCACGGCAGTTCCACAAAATAATATTAGTCATAATTGAGTTTTTTTTTAGGATAAATTTATATGCGTCCTTTTATCCGGAGATAGTAAACATACTATCTCCATCGTTAAATTCTTCATCCGGTTCTGGGTGAAGAGCAACAGCATCATCATCCTCCATTTTTTCTTTCATTTTATGATGGACTTCATTTTGGGATGTTTTATTCTTTATCTTCTTGGCTGGATTTTCAGATGAGACAGTGGCTTTAATTGTTGGTAGATTAAATTTTTCTGAATCAGATTTACGGATTGTTTTTAGATGTCCTCTTTTGGTAGTATTTTGAGAGCCTCTCTTAGGAATATGAGATTGTGATGAATTTGAAGAGGCATTTTGTTGGATAACTGTGATTGGACTGAGCTAATGATATTTTACAAAATTTACATTGCTTAAACGAAATGAATTAAAATAAAATGTTACACATTTAATGCATTTTTTCAATATTATGCAATAAATGTCTTCTACTAACTAAAACAATCATGATATAAATAAAATGTAATTAATTAAATAGTATTTAATGATTATTAGATATAGGTTATGATTTTAGATATTAATCTGTATCAATTAAAATTATTATTTTTCTTTTTAAATCGTATGCGCTTCTGAAAGCTATGTGTTTACAACCTTCGATGTGGATTGATACTAACGTCCTTCTATCTAAATACGCTTATAATGATTATCAGATAATTTGTATGAGACGTAAATGAAAATCAAAAAAAATTCTTGATTAATTTATAAAGACTACCCGACAATCGCAATATGTTTTCGTAAGATATTTAATAAATAGTTTAAGAGCTAGTTTTATTCGCGCACAAGGGTTCCGTGCTTTGAGTGTTTATCACTGTGATTCACAAAATGCAAAATAAAAGTCTTAAATAACGGAGAACTTTTGACTGTCCCTGTAATTAAACTATAAATCCAATTTCCATAAAATTTGAAATGGCTCGACAAAATTTTGAAACAATTATGTATTTTAAATTTCAGACCATTCGGTTGAGTAAATATCTGCTCTGTTATATGCAAACGGAGAGACAGTCAAACGGACGGACAGACAGATAGACATACGGACCAAACGATGACTATAAGTGCTGCGTATTTATATAATTACGAACGCACCTAAAAAGACTGAAAGCTGTTAATTTTGCTAATGTTCCTTAAAAACTTCAACTAGAAATAGATAAGAAAGTGTGTCTTAAAAATTGATCAACAAATATATCCACAAAACTTATCTCGTTCTACTATGCCATTGTTTGTTACTTCCGCTCACATGGGACATAAATTTTGACATGCCTTGAAACTCTTTTTAGGACAGTAATAATGTTTTCCTTATGTAAAATAGAAGTCTTAAATAAAGATTTAACTTTGTATTATGCCAACCACGCTTCGAAAAGAGGTTGCAACGTCGCAGTATTCTTGGTAGGTATTTAATTAAAATCTCGGCTAACTACCGACAAAGGTTTTTGAAAGTCATTAGAAACAATCCATGGATGATTCCGCGTTAATAGCTATATTGAGTGAACCCCAACTCTCCCGCCGAAGGGCCGTAAAGCAAAGTTTGTATGCAACAGAAAAGGCGATATTCCAAAACCTATGTGACGTAGCATAATCGCTATTGTTTCCCTGCAAGGTTTAAATAAAGTTCTACTCTCCCTTTTTTTCAGTACATTTTCAACAATATCTCAATAAAAGTACCTGAAATTAAAACAAATATATTTTTAAGTTTGGTGTTACAAAACCTTTTTAACAATAATAATAATAATAAAATCAAGTAACTTATTCAGCCCCAGTATTTTTTACTAAAAATACTAATGAGCGATTAATAATCTATAAATATATGGAGCCTTTATAACTGTATCAAGTTTGAACAATCCACTTTCCACAGTTTTCGAAAAAAAAACTGCTGTGACAAATGGACCGACAGACATACGAGTGATCTTATAACAGTTCAGTTTTTACTTTCGTACAAAACACTAAAATGTGTTTTGAGTTATATAGAAAGCACCTATTAACATAACAAAATAATAAAAAAAAAAAAACACATTTATAAACTGCATCGTAAAATAACAGTTACATTTAAATCCAGTATAAAATAATTTTATTTCAAAGAACGATAGTTTCTTTCTTAGTAAAACCGCTCTCCGGGGAAAATAAAACAGAAAACATTATTACTGTCCTAAAAGAGTTTCAAGGCATGACAAAATTTATGTCCCATGTGAGCGGAAGTAACAAACAATGGCATGGTAGAACGAGATATGTTTTGTGGATATATTTTTTTATTTATTTTTAAGAAACACTTTCTTATCTAATTCAGGTTCCAAGTTTTTAAGGAACATTTGTAAATTTAACAGCTATCAGTTTTTTTTTTCTGGAAATAAATGTACTTTTATTTTAAACTTCTTTTAAGTTGGTTTTTAATTGGTTTTAAATAAAGAGTGAGGTCAAATGAAGTTTAAGTAAACTTCTACTACCACTTTTTCCAGTACATTTTCGAAGATATCTCTATGAAAAATGTCTAATACTAAAGCAAATATATTTTTAAGTGTCGTGTTACCAGATATTTCGAACGATATATATATATATATATATAAATCAATAAGTAGTTTAGTCCAGTAAATTTTTTAAAAACATTATTAGTGAATGGCTAATAATCTATAAATTTGTAAAGCCTTTAAAACTCTAGCAATTTTGAACGTTCCACTTTCCATAGTTTACAAAAAAAAAAGTTTGTGACCAACAGTGAGACAGACACACGAGTGACCTTACAATGGTTCCGCATTTACTTTCGTACTAAACCATAAAAATGTGTTTTGAGTTATATAGAATGCCTTAGATTGATTATTCCCTATTAGCATAACAAAATAGAGAATACGTAATCACCTTTACAAGCTGATTCGTAAAATAATAGTTAAATTTAAATCCAGTATAAAATAATTTTATTTCAAAGAAGAGGGGTTTCTTTCTCAGTAAAACAGCTCTCCGGGGAAAATAAAACAAAAAACATTATTACTGTCCTAAAAGAGTTTCGAGGCATGTCAAAATTTCTGTCCCATGTGAGCGGAAGTAACAAACAATGGCATGGTAGAACGAGATATGCTTTGTGGATATATTTGTTGATCTATTTTTAAGAAACATTTTCTTATCTAATTCTGGTTCAAGTTTTAAAGGAATATTAGCAAATTTAACAGCTTTCAGTCTGTTTAAAAATGTACTTTCATTTAAACTTCGCTTTAAGTTGATATTTATCGGTTTTAAATAAAACCGAAAAGATTGAAAAAGACAAATATATGAAAGATTGAAAAACCATGCGTCAAGCATAGATTATGAACACTTTCTAACACATTCAGATTAATGTAACAAAACTGCACCGTTTAAAAAATTAAAATGTTTACGTGTAATACATTTCAAAACCCAATTTCAGCTGTTCCCTTTTACAATCGGAAAATTATCCGAATTTTTTCAGCAGCCCTTTATATGATTTATAGATTTGTATCGATTAAGTACATGCATGCAAAAATTTAGTTCCCTTAAGAAATACATATACTTCAGTTGAAAATTCCCTTCAGAGATTTCCTCTAATAAGGAGAATGGTACGGCAATATGTTTGTGCAGCCCTGTATATGAGGTATAGAATTTATATATAATGAGTAATATGCAAAAATATTAATTAAATTTAAAAGCACATACCGAATTTTAAACCGTAGAAATTATTACTCAAAGACAGTACTGTAACCGATTTCTTTTGTGTGTCCCTGTAAATGAATAAAAATGCTATGAATGCCCTCTTTTAACGTGATCATAGCGAAATTCAGTTATTTATATCAGCTTCAATACATCTGAAATAGCGCAATGTCATTAAAATACTCAGAAACGATTTTTCCCCGTATACTTAATGTGATGGCTTACTTTTGATGCCCCTGTAAATAAACCATTAATCCTACATACTTCATATACAATACCAAGCATGTTTTGATGATCCCAAATAAACTTTATCAATTGCATGAAAATCCGAGTATATTTACGGGAGCCAGAGCGTGGACAGACGGACAGACAAACCGAATGCATAAACACTTTTCAACTTTGTTGGAAATTGTTAAAAAGTAAGTTTAAAGGGATTTTTATTAAACTTCTTCTACCCCTGTTTCCAGTGCATTTTCTACGATACCTCCATAAACAAGAAATAAAAATCATGCTTCAAGCATAGATTATGAAATACTTCCCAACATTTCCCGAATTCTTTACAAAAACTTTGCTGTTTAATAAAGTAAAAAAAAAAAAAAAATTAAAGTAAACATTTCAGAAAACTCATAGCATATTTGAAAACCAGATTTCAGCAATTACTGTTCATAGCGGAAAAGTAGTCCAATTATTTTGTGGAGCTCTGAATTTAATCTGCAATTTGTACATATTCTGCAAAATATGCTAAAACTTAGTTTGGTAAGAAAATACATAACAAATTGAAAATTTACCTTCAGCAGTTTCTATCAATATACGGAAACATTCTTGAATTATTTTATACAGCCCTGTATATTGCCAAAATATTTTTATACTCTACATATTAAGATAAATTTTGCTAGAATAATTGCTAGAAAAAGCAAGGCATTTTTAAAGACGCACCATTTCCGCTTTAGCATCGCCCCCACCAGTTGCCGAGAGGTTCTACTCTCAAATGTAAGTTAAATTTAATCGTCTGTTTCTACGGTCAAAATGGCGTTACGCACGAACCAATTTTCAATTTATAATACACATAGTTTTAATATACAAAATTTTGCAACTGAAAACTTTTATTAGAACAAAGAAAAACTGTTATTAGAACAAAAAGTATACATAGGAATATAAATATTTTTTCTAAGGATATACTTTAGAAGTTTGTCGTATGCAGATTGAGTTTATTTTTTTAATTTGACTAATTTTTAATTTCTTTTATTTATTATTTAATCAAATTTCCTCTATATCAAGATATATTGTTTTCATATTTTAGAAAAGCTTATTGTTTTAAATTGTTGAAAATTGTAAAAACAGCGCAAAGAAAAAATATATTTCATTTCAATTAAAAATTTAGAGGTGGCTAGTAAAACCAAAAAGAAAACTTTAACTTTAGAATTAAATGGTTAAGTGTTAAAAGCAGGAAAATATTAAAAATTTATTCATAAAAATTGTATTTACATGTGAATATTTTAAAAGAAAGAAAACTATAAAATTATAAATTCATTAATATGCTTTAAAACAAATAAATGGAAGAAATTACGTCCTATTTAAAATGGCCAAAAAATAATATTACCAGCAAAAATAATATTAACAGTTTAACCCTTAAGTGCCTGAATATTCAAAAATCATTGTAATAACGTTTTTCGGCTTTCATTTTTTAAATAAATCATGGGAAAAATACTTAAAAAATTCATATTTTGTTTTAAGTATAGTTTACGGCTAAAAAAGAGTTTGTTACTAATCGGCAATACTGGTCCTTAATTGAAAAAATAATTTTCCTTGATATAATTCTATAATATTAAACACACAAGAATTTTAGGAACTATAATAAGAAATAAATTTTACTTCCTCACTGCAAAACAAAATAGGGTATTTCGCAAGCTTCCAAACATAACAAAAAGATTGAAAAAATTGAATTGCAACAATTGAAAAAATAAATCTATCTTTATTCTTAAACAGCACAAGTGTTGCCATCTACATGTTGAAAATCTATTTAATAATATTTTCAGAATGTATTTTATTGGCAACATTATGAATTATAGCTTCAATATTATTTTAATAGTATTTTAGAAACCTAAATTGGGTATGTTGCCGAAAAGCAACACCCGGCATTTAAGGGTTAAATTTAAAAATTATATATTTGGACATTTATTTTACATTTCGAGAGGATCTTTTTGACTATTGTTGCCAATTCTAAGACAGCACAAAAAATAATATTTCTTTTCTAACAACAAAAGCATTTTCACCGTGAATATTAAAAAGAAAAGCAAACTGGTTAAAAATACGTTAGATTGGAAATGATACATTTAAAATGTCTTATTTAAAACAGTTTTCTTACAGCGCTCTTTAAAAATACTGGGAATCAAAGACTCTGATAATTTAGTTCATTTTATATTAGCTGACTTTCAAATGTCTAACTCCTCTTATTAAATGAAACACGAAAACACTTATGGCTGTTTTCGTGTTTCATTAGGTTGTGGTGAGGATAAGTTGTGAGAAAAGCAGCTGATTTGGCCTTAAAATCCCCAGTCGAAGGGAAATGAATGGAAACCCGTTTATAGGGCGATCTCTACTGGTTATTTAATTATAATTCAATCTTCCGTAATCTTTTTATTATTCAATTTAGCGTGTTCTTAGAGTCTGTGGTGTATAAACGAGGGTTGGCGAGTCTATCTCGTAGGGGGCAAAACCCCTTGTATAATAAAAAGATGTAATAAAAGTTAAGTTATAAGGAAATTTAAAATAATGTTTATTATAATTTTATCGATTGTGAAAAATAGTTTCACGTTTAGAAGAAATTTATATTTTGAAATTATTAAATTAAGTGAAAAGATTCATATACAGAAAATCATAAAATTTATGCAAGCATAAATAATTTTAATTTTACTACAATTATGATGCATATCTTATTAACCATAATCAAACGGATTATTTTAAACTATTGTATGAATCGTGAAAAGGGGTAGGATTAAAATAAAAAAGTGGTAAAAAATATATGATATCCTGAAGACACAAGTCTTGCTCCTGCTTTCATAGTAGAAGCACATCTTCTTTGCGCCTGACGAAGACAGACTAAGATCTTTCGAAAGGCAAGGTTCATTTATAATTTTTTGATGGTGTTTTAAGAAAATTTTTTAATTCTTAAGAAATTTGGTTTGATATCCGCCAACATGCTTTTAAAAAATTATTATGTAATTTTAATAATAGCTGGAACACCGGCCTTATATTTGAAACATGAATTAAACATGTACAGATACCTAATAATATTAATGTATTTATATACCAAATCTTTTTTTTTTAAAGTTTATTTGTTTAATAAAAGTACATACTATATTTTAGTAAAATGCCGAGGAAAATCATCCAAATCGACGTTGTTATAAAAAAAGAAACCTAAATTTTATCAACCTATCACAGCAAAGACTGAATTATGATTATATATCTTATGATTGATATATACGATATATATATACTTTTTATTTACTCTATGTTATGGCCACATTTCAAGTGACCATACTGGACGGATACGTCGCAAAAAAATAGTACGAAAATTTTGTTTCTTGTAAAATACTTACTGTCTAATTTATTGGAAGAACATTAATTATTCATTATCGCTGAATGATATTAACTTGCACATTCAATAGACAGATTTTACATACTTCTTAGATGTTTAATATAAATAATATAATAATAGAACAAGAAAAATGTAATATAATTAGCTTAAGGAATTTATTTGCTTTTAAAAACTGTCGTTATGAAAATGTATACTTTTTAAAAGTGAAACTTAAACGATATCTGGTAGAATTATGACTGTACAATTTATCTTATAATAACTTTTTCAGAAATTAACTAACATATATTTAGGATAAATTTCTGAGAATTGTGTAATTTTCTCTGAATACAAGCTTTAATCTCGAAGAAGAAACAAACAGTGCATCCTCATCCCATTTCACGATTTAAAAAAAAACAATGAAAAGCGATTATTACACGTGCAATAATTATAAGCCATGAAAAGTGCATTGGAATAAGATCAGGTGATGAATGACTTCAAACGCATCGAAGGGATTACATTAATGAAAGAGCTTGTGCCTTAATTACCCGAGGTGTCTCTTTTATCTGCTTTTAATAAATAATGTAAATCGAATCTAGATACTAATCGATATTTAATTTCTTTTAGGGGTATCTGAAATGCATCGTTCGGTTCAGAAGTGTTAGAGAATATTTTCTGTTATTCGAAAAAACATTGTTATCGTAAGTATGAGAGGTTAGAAATGCCAGCAATTTTTTTTTTTAAACCTTACTTTGTAAAAATATCTAAGATGTGAGTTTGATTTGATTTTCCACTAAAATCTTTTATTCTATGGAAGAAAAGCATGTATAGTATAGGGTCACCCGGGGTAAAATGGGTATAAAAAACAGCTTTTTTAATTTTAATGTTTCATAGCAGAAACATTATGAAATATAATCATGTTTTTGTTCAATATTTTTTACATTATGTATCTTAGGTCTAAATTAAACATAATTTTTGTTTCCTTTTTGTTTTAATTTTTGCGTAAAAGACTATACCTATTTTACCCCGGTGTATACCCATTTTACCCCGTGGTTCGGGGGTAAAATGGGTATGCGCCGGGGTAAAATGGGTATATGCTGGTTAAAGTTTAATTACATTATAAATAATGTGTAAACCATTTAAAAGTTTTGTACCTTCATCCTCTGAGTCACATATATATAAAGTGGGGCAAAGAGGGAGGGCAAAAACCCGCCACTTTCAGTTTGTTTAAATTTTTTTCTCGACAAATAAAAACACATATGAAACTAGTAGAAATAAGATGTAAGTACCAATAAATCCTATCCAACACCCCTCCCACACAAAACTGCTCCCAACTTTCACTACATCAATTTACATCCATGCTCTGAATCATGTTTCTAACAGTGTTTCATTTTAAAACTTTTATTTTAATTTAATGAAGTTCAAAATCAGATAGATATGAGCATGAGTATCTGTAAGAAAAAATGAGAAATTAAGTTAACTGAAAAATATTTTTAATCAAAAGCAATTTATAAAGTTAACTATCTATAACTGAATGAAAATTTATGTACAAAATGTATACTGGCAACGAATGGTGCAGCTTGGTTGAGATAGACTTCCTGACAATTTGGGATGCCTGCACATCAGCAATGTCGTCTTTCTCAGAGAAATCATAAAATAATCTGGCAGATGACTTTGTTACAAACTTCACAGTATATTCATCTTCATCAGGGATATATCAATAATAAGACCTGTGAATTCTTGATCAGCCTTCTTTACACTGAATTTCGCAAGGACCCAGTCACCAATCATTGGATTCACTGCAGCGAGAACCCCTGGTTTAACTTCCATGGGTTGTTTCGACTCTTTTTACTGTTTGTCCTCTTTTAATCCACCCAATTTAATAATTTAGTATAGTTAGCACATGTGTTTTAATTTAATTTATGGCCGAAAATACGGTACTTTGATTTAACGTGATTTTTGAGAAATTGTCTGTTAAGAGCGATTTTTAATATTTACATTCCAACGTGTAGCGCGGATAACTGATGATCGCGACTAATTTACAGCCTAATTTCATATAACAAAGAATAATTTCAGTTTTAAACATAGGATCAATAAAAATTTGCTCTCAAAGGTCTTTCAATTTTGATCAATATCCATACATTCATATATTGACCTCAACTCGCACAAAAAAGATGGCCTATACCCATTTTACCCATGTGACAAAATATGGTATAAAATTTTTGTGAGTAAATAAATTTACTCATTTTTTGAGTTTTCTATTAGAAAAATCCTTCTTCTTTAAAATCCAAACAGTTTATTTTTAAAATTCTTCCTGTATATTTTTTTCGAAAGAAGTTTATCACCCCCTAAAAACACTTTTTTCTATCTTCTGAAAAACAAAATGGCTGTCAAGCCCAGTATATACATTGCTAGTTTGTTTTTACCAAATTTAAATACTGCCAGATATGTGAGCATTTCATTCATACTTTAAATTTTTCAAAAAAATTTGCCTGGTAAAATAATAAAAATAATATATAAAATATACCCATTTTATCCCGGCTACCCATTTTACCCCGGGTCCCCCTACCTTTGAATAGTATTAAGTATCGAAATCCATATAATTTACCTTCTGCAGTTTGTGGAGGTGAATTTGTCCAAACAAGGAATGAAAGCAATCCTATTATTAACTTAGTATTTATTTCTTTATATAATTTTCCAGTGCCTGTATTATATTTTTCTAAAATTGTAAAATACACCACAGCATTTGCATATGATAACTAATAAGAAAACGAAACATAAATAAAAATAGCTTCATGTTTATATTTATATAGCGATGTATAAAGCACAAACAAAAAAGATACAATGAAAATTCCCGTATAAAAAGTTCACTATAAATCTGTTAATTCAAGAAACAACTGTCAAAAATCTTGGAAGCAGTTTTAAAAAATGCTATAAATAATAATATAATGCTTGTAATATGAAATTTATAATTATAATACGAGGGAGTATCAATACGTTTTTGCCCTCACATAGAAATAATTGAGTAAAGTTTATGAAATTGCTATATTGTATTAGTCCTTTTCTATATAGTCACCGTGCACCGTAACACAATTCTCCAAAAGGTATTTCAAAGAGAGGGGGGAGGGTATATTCCAGGAGGCACGATAGTAGACACAAAAAGGGGGGGGGGGCATTGTGCTAACTTTTGCCGACCTCCACATGTGACATATTGTTGGAATCTGTGGCCGCTTACTCATGTTATGCACTCCCGAGCCCCTCCCCCAAAATTTGCCCCGCGGGGGGCAAAAATGATATCCCCAAAATTTAGAAAAGTGCCCCTGTGTGGCAAATTTGGGGGGAGGCACTCGGGAGGTGCATAGGATGAAAAAGTGGTCACAGGCTTTTCCAACAATGTGTCACATGCGGGGGTCGGTAAATGCTAGAAAAATGTCCCACTTTGGGTCTACTATCGCGCCTTCTGGAATACATCCTCACCCCCTCTCTTTGAAATACCGTTTGCAGAATTGTGTTACTGTGCACGGTGACTATATAGAAAAGGACTAATACAATATAGCAATTTCATAAATTTCACTCAATTATTTCTATGTGAGGGCAATTGATACACCCTTGTATATTGATTTTCGAAAAAAGTGCTAATAAATTCAATAAATGAAAAGGGTTTCGGGAAATCACGTAAACCTCATTAGAAAGAATTAAATAAAGGATTAATAATAAGGTGAGATGTAAGACGTTTAATTTCATAGAGAAGTGATATTTTAGTTATTATTATAATTTTATTTTATTTTTTGTCATAAAAACTTATGGAGACATGTAAAGCAATTACTGAAAATCTACAGAGATAACTAGCTCGAATCAATAGTTGAGCGCTGTGTACAAAACTTTATATTTTAAAAAGGAAATCATTATAAGCATCTTTTTACGCTGTATCTTAACCTCTTCGCTAGTGAGTATTAATGCAGTATTATTAGTTATTACTTTATGTTTTCTTCTCCCATTTGACTTCAGAGCAAGATTTTTATTTTGTTTGCAATAGTTTGAATCTTAGACTTCGAAACATATCATTTTAATATCAAAATTTTAATTATGTTCGAGTACAATTAGTAAAATGGGACCAAGCGGATGTTTCCATTTTGAGACTCAGGGAGCGAAGAGGTTAAGATAATATCCGATAATACATCAACATACTTTATTACACATATTATCTTTCGTATATACAATATATGGCCCAAGGTGACCAGTCACTTGCGATTTTAGACATTTTGTCAAATATCTAGAAAAATACATGAGGAATTAACCTGAAACTGCAGGTGTGTAAATAGTATAGTGTAGGTCATATATTTCCGCGAAGATTTTTTCCCGAAACCCCATAGGGGACCGTCAACAAATTGAAAAAGAACGAATATCTTTTGGATAACCCTGTAAAATCTAATGTAGCAAAAGCTTTAAACTCCAGATTATTAATAAGAGGCTTACTGTAATGTACTGTGTTCATTTTTATGAGGATAGCATATATAATCGTAGAAAAATTAAGATTTTTATAAAAACAGTCCCAAATTTCGCCAAGTTTTTAGCTTGTAATTTGCGGAGTTCTTAATATAAAAAAAGTTCTTTTCAGAAAATATGACAAAAAACATTGTACACAATACACTTCACTCAGAATTAAAAAATAATAAAAATTGGATGAAAAATGAGAAGGTTTACTAAAAAATGTTTCACTGCGCTTGCGCGAATGCAATCAAAATATAATATACATAATGTATTAGCTATGTATATCGAGCAACTTTTTTTAAAGTTTCAAAATTCTGAAAATTATCGTCGATAGAATAAGCTCAAAATCCGTTGTTCCCAAAAAGAAGCAAAAATATGAGGGGTTGTATCAAATATCTCTTGATTAGTGCCAAGATAGCGTAAACAATATTGCACGTACTACTATATTTGGATACAACCCTTCATCTTTTTGCTTCCTTATGGAAACAACGGATTTCGAGCTTATTCTATCGACGATAATTTTAAGAATTTTCAAGCTATAATTTTGAGACTTTCAAAAAAGTTGCTGTATATACTTAGCTAATACATTATGCACATTATATTTTGATTGCATTCGCGCCTGAGTAGTGAAACATTTTTCAGTAAACCTACTCATTTTTCATCCAATTTTTATTAATTTTTAATTCCGATTGCAGTGTATTGTGTACAATGTTTTTTGTGATAATTTCTAAAAAGAACTTCTTTTTATATTAAGAACTCTGCAAATTATAAAAAAAAAACTTGGCGAAATTTGGGGCTGTTTTTATAAAAATCATAATTTCTCTACGATTATATATGCTATCCTCATAATAATGAGCACAGTACATTACAGTAAGCCTCTTATTAATAATCTGGAGTTTGAACGCTTTTGCACATTAGTTTTTACAGGGTCATTCAAAAGATATTCTTTCGGTACTTTTCGGTTAGCCGGGCGACAGTGTTACATATACATACGTATGTATATCTATATATACATATATATGTATATTTATACATATATAGAAGCTATATGTATACATATACAATATATATATAAATGTATATGTATACATACATATGTATGTATAACATTGGCGCCCGGCTAACCGAAAAGTACCATTCTTTCTTTTTCAAATTGTTGACGGTCCTCTACGGGTTTCGGGAAAAAAATCTTCGCGGAAATATATGACCCATACTATAGTGTTTACACACCTGCAGTTTCAGGTTAATTCCTTATGTATTTTTCTAGATCTTTAACAAAACGTCTAAAATCGCAAGTGACCGGTCCCCTTTGGTCATATAGTGTATTAATTATACAATGCTTTTGAAACAAAATCTTACTGAAAGCTGTTTTTACTTTGTTTCGCGATAAATCATTGGTCCATAAAGTATATCATTTGTCTTTTTGTTAATTGATACATGTAGTTAATTATAGACCGGAAAGCGGCTATGCAGACCACCACCTCATAGAATTGACGGCCGAAATTCCAGGATTAGATAGAACTAGGTTAGCATGTTAAATTGCAACTGGTCTGCCAATTCATATCTAACAAGGGAGGTCTCCATACTGGGCATACTCAGAATATTTTGAAAAAAATACCAATTAAACTACTTATGATTGTAATAAAGGATCAGTCAAATTTAGCGGCGGAATTAAAGTAGAAAGTCTGTAAAAAAATAAAATACTTTCGAGTATTTGGCGCGAACAGATGAAAGCGTCAAGCGATTTGGCGAGCAGTACTTTTCCTCGCCGAAAGCAAACGATTTTAATGCATCTGAAAATTGTTTGTTAATCGATTTTTAGAATGTGTGTGAAAAGTATTTAATGAATTTAAACATAAACAATGAGAGAATTTAATAAATACATTTTTTCGTATTACACATTTATGTTCCTTGTTACTTAATTTTATTACTTTAAAAACAATTTCATATATTGGTACTTGTTAGTTATCCCGACGACCAAATTACTGTCGCCAAATTGTGTGATTAAATGCCATTAATGGTTGATGATAAATGTCACATTCGCTTGACAACACGTGTTTACGTCATCAAATGATTTTTATTTCGAAGTTTTATATGTATTTTTTATTAATATTATACTAATTTATTTGTTTTTTAGTTATTTAAAATAAAAAATATGCCAATTTGTATAATTTGGCGAGTGGTTTGACGATTTATATAATTTGGCGAAATGGGTCGACGGGATAACTAACAAGTACCCATATATTTAAGCGTATTCCAAAATAAAGGCAAGATTCATTTAGCAGTTATTCATTTCAAACCAAGGAATTCGTCGCTTCCATAGCAACAAAATTGAACCGACAGCGCTCAATTGGACTTCATTTTGAGATATTGAAACAATTTTAATTTTGTTTTAATTCATAAAATTTGATATTTATCTTTCATTATAAATACATATATGACAAAACTACAGCTAAATCAAACTAAAACTGACAAAACTACAGTTATTTAAGTTAAATTTATTTAAACAAGTTCAATGTAAAACATTTTTATCTTAAAGAGTATTCGACATGAAAAAGTATTTTTCGAAATTTCATTTCATCTCCAACCGATAATAAATCGCGAAATAAACGAAAATTTCATTATTTTTTTATGAACGTTCTACCTGGGTTCCGCCAAAATTTTTTTTATAAACATATATATCCACATGAGACGAACACTCTGTAATTTTTTCAGATTTTTCTGAATATGCCCGTATGGAGACCTTCCTTGTAAGTGGAAACCCCATGCAGACTGTGTGGTGGATCGGTAGGTTTATCATTGTGTTTTCCTGCACCCAAAGGTAAGAACACTTGGAGGGTTGAGCGCAAGAAAACACAATGGTAAAACCACCAGTCAACCACTATAATCGGGTTTGTAGGTGTTTCCTACCAAGAGATTTGGCAGGCCAGTTGCATTTTAATATGCGAATCGAGTTCTAACTAATCCTGGAATTTCAGCCAAAAACTCAATGAAGTGATTTTTTGTGCAGCCGCCTCCCGGTCTATCATAATTCACTTTAATTATACCTCAAAACTGGTACTGCACTAAAATCGGGTTTGTAGGTGTTTCCTACCAAGAGATTTGGCAGGCCAGTTGAATTTTAATATGCGAGTCGAGTTCTAACTAATCCTGGAATTTCAGCCGAAAACTCGATGAAGTGATTTTTTGTGCAGCCGCCTCCCGGTCTATCATAATTCACTTTAATTATACCTAAAAACAGGTACTGCCTTATAATCGGGTTTCTAGGTGTTTTCTACCGAGAGATTTGGCAGGCCAGTTGCATTTTAATATGCGAATCGAGTTCTAACTAATCCTGGAATTTCAGCCGAAAACTCGATGAAGTGATTTTTTGTGCAGCCGCCTCCCGGTCTATCATAATTCACTTTAATTATACCTAAAAACAGGTACTGCCTTATAATCGGGTTTCTAGGTGTTTTCTACCGAGAGATTTGGCAGGCCAGTTGCATTTTAATATGCGAATCGAGTTCTAACTAATCCTGGAATTTCAGCCGAAAACTCGATGAAGTGATTTTTTGTGCAGCCGCCTCCCGGGTCTATCGTAATTCACTTTAATTATACCTCGAAACTGGTACTGCTCTAAAATCGGGTTTGTAGGTATTTCCTACCAACAGATTTGGCAGGCCAGTTGCATTTTAATATGCGAATCGAGTTCTAACTAATCCTGGAAATTCAGCCGAAAACTCGATGAAGTGATTTTTTGTGCAGCCGCCTCCCGCTCTATCATAATTCACTTTAATTATACTTCAAAACTGGTACCGCCCTATAATCGTGTTTCTAGGTGTTTCCTACCAAGAGATTTGGCAGGCCAGTTGCATTTTAATATGCGAATCGAGTTCTAATCCTGGAATTTCAGCCGAAAACTCGATGAAGTGATTTTTTGCGCAGCCGCCTCTCGGTCTATCATAATTCACTTTAATTATAACTCGAAACTGGTACTGCACTTAAATCGGGTTTGTAGGTGTTTCCTACAGTGGCGTGGCGTCCGGTCATCGCTGGAAACGGCGATGACCAAGCAATATTTTAAAACTCTTAATAAGCTTTTAAAACTCTACGATCCAGTTTTAGCAGAACATTTGGAGTTCATGTATAAGTGAAGGTAAGATTTAAAGTTTCTTTTTTGAACATTCAACCATTGAATTTTAGAGTTAATAATTTTTCACCACAAACTTAAATAATTGCGATGACCACCGAAAATTTTCACGCCACGCCACTGGTTTCCTACCAAGACATTTGGCAGGCGAGTTGCATTTTAATATGCGAATCGAGTTCTAACTAATCCTGCAATTTCAGCCGAAAACTCGATGAAGTGATTTTTTGCGCAGCCGCCTCCCGGTCTATCATAATTCACTTTAATTTTACCTCGAAACTGGTACTGCACTAAAATCGGGTTTGTAGGTGTTTCCTACCAAGAGATTTCACAGGCCAGTTGCATTTTAATATGCGAATCGAGTTCTAACTAATCCTGGAATTTCAGCCGAAAACTCGATGAAGTGATTTTTTGCGCAGCCGCCTCCCCGTCTATCATAATTCACTTTAATTTTACCTCGAAACTGGTACTGCACTAAAATCGGGTTTGTAGGTGTTTCCTACCAAGAGATTTCACAGGCGAGTTGCATTTTAATATGCGAATCGAGTTCTAACTAATCCTGCAATTTCAGCCGAAAACTCGATGAAGTGATTTTTTGCGCAGCCGCCTCCCGGTCTATCATAATTCACTTTAATTTTACCTCGAAACTGGTACTGCACTAAAATCGGGTTTGTAGGTGTTTCCTACCAAGAGATTTCGCAGGCCAGTTGCATTTTAATATGCGAATCGAGTTCTAACTAATCCTGGAATTTCATCCGCAAACTCGATGAAGTGATTTTTTGTGCAGCCGCCTCCCGGTCTATCATAATTCACTTTAATTATACCTCAAAACTGGTACTGCACTATAATCGGCTTTGTAGGTGTTTCCTACCAAGAGATTTAGCAGGCCATTTGCATTTTAATATGCGAATCGAGTTCTAACTAATCCTGGAATTTCAGCCGAAAACTCGATGAAGTGATTTTTTGTGAAGCCGCGTGTCGTTCTATCATAATTCACTTTAAACTTACCTCAAAACTGGTACTGCACTTAAGGGGTCCTGGGGCTCGTAAAGCTTCAAAATTATCCAAATTATAATTTTTTTAGACGTTAAACCCCTATTTTTTTCTGTACATTTTGATATAATTGCTTTCTTGAAATTCACATTTGAACAGAAGTTATGGCTTTTAGAATTATATCCTCTGAATAGCTGAAGTGGCGTTTCCGAAACTTCGAAGCCATTTTTCTCCAAATGACGTGTTTTGGCATAACGCGCAGAATATCTCAAAAACTTTTTCATGAAATTTTTAAAACATATATTTCATGTTAGTCTGTATAAACGTAACCTAAAATTTGATTTTTAATGTTAAAAAAATTTTTTTTAGGTGATTGTACTGTTAAAATTTCCAAAATTTTGTATTAGCTAAATATAACTTTGTTTTAAACTAGTCGTTGGGGTCCACCGTAATACTTACACTTCATGGATATACATAATATAAAATATGAAAATAAAACATGTGATATTTGCTAAGCATTGTATCATGTTGCTTTATTCGTAATTTAATTTACTTAGACTCCCTTAAATATAATTAATATAATCCCTTAAGCTAATATTACTTTTTGTTGCATTAAAGTGTCTCAATTTCTTGATTATCTGTAAGCAAATAAACACTATAGGTTTTCCAGGGGGCTCTGTGGCTGAGTGGTCAAAGCACTACTCAGCTAATCGCTTGTGCGTAAGAGTTTGTGGGTTCGATTCCTGCTGGTTCCATTGCACACACACTTTGTGTGGAACTCCCAGGGTGTATTTCTCTTGTGTTGTAATATTTCCTTGTGCCATCTTGTCTCCGACTTATAAGCGGGTTCTCATGTCAAGCACACAAGTTGTATGTTTGTTATTCAATAAATAATAAAGGTACAGATGTCATATTTGCCCATATTGGTGCGACTTTTTTCGGTTGTCAATTTGGCAAAAACATCAACAGCATAAACAACATAATCCGGGTTACCACATCAAGCAAAATAACGACCCTTTGGCGCAAGTTAAGTACCTGTTGCCTATATGATATTGGCGACAGAAAAAAATCGCGCCAATATGTGGCGAATATGACATCTGTACCTCAATAAATATAGGTTTTCAATGGAAGTCTATGAGAATTTGGCGAAATATTAGAGATACCTCCAATTTGGCTTCACTTTTGGCGACTAATTTTGGTCGCCAAATTCGCCAGTTCAGGGTAATTACTACAGTCTGAAGTAGAATTAGGCACGAAAAAATTCATTCTAGTTGCAAAATTTATTTTTTAATCCTGCGCCCAGGATGTTATACCAATTTTCCACTCGACAAATATCTGTCAGTTTGGAGCACACTATAAACACTAATTTTGCGTCTTGCAATTATTTAAATACATGAAATGAAAGAACATACTTATATCTTTCATTGCAATAAAAATGTGTTTTTAAAACATGTACACTTTAAGATATTAAATGTTGAAAATGGTCTTTTTTTTTTCATTTTTTCCAATTTTAAGAGTCCTGAGACCCCTTAAAAATATAAAAAAATAAGCACATTGCGAACACAATATTATAAGATTTTTTAACACATAATCAGTTTGAAGAATTAAATAAAAAAAATATGTATCTTTGAATTAATTTTGAATGTGCTTATTAATATAATAAAGTATGATATATAATAAATGAAAAATATTTTCACATGAAAACTCATTTTTTTAAAATCATTTGTTAAAAGAATATAATTTAATTATTACTTTCAGATTTTGAAAGGATAAAAATAAAATTCTAAATAATACATATTGATTTCAGAAATTGTCCCACCTATTTTATAAAAGAATGTATAACACGAAACTTCATAATCTTGTTTCTTGCACAAGGTCTTAAGCTGAACAATAATTATAATAATAAAAAAGAATGACATGTTTCATTACGTGAACATTACTGTTTAATAAAGCAGACAAAATAATCTCTTTAATATGATATTTCTTAAATATTGAAGTAAAATTAGAAATTCTATTTGACAGCGGTAAAAGGATTATACTGTAATATCGCTTGATAAATAAACCCCCAAGGATTTTGTAGATCTGGAACAATAAATCCATCTTTTTTTAAAAAAATAGTTCCTGCAGAAGATTGAAAATAAACACTCGATATTAAAACCTTGCATGGTATGGCATCTAGCTCAATATAGAACAATTAACTTTTCAGAAAGGTGTGTTTTTCTGACGTGTACGTTTTCATATTTAAAATAGCTTTTAAATTTTCCTTTTCGATTATTTATGATATAATTTAATGTAAATTTAAAAACATAACAAAGCTGAAAATTAGATAGTGTATTTAATTAAATTTAAATTTAAATTGAATATAATCAATTTTATTAAATATCAAAGTAAAAAGTATTTTAAATACACTCTTTTATAAACAGTTAATGCTTATTTTTAAACAATCACATATAATTTCATGGCTCAAATTGATGAATTTTCCAAAAACCTTCGCTTAGATTAGATTAATTTGGCTGTCTGTCTGTAACGCTATACAAACCCACATTTTGGAAGCCAGAATTGTGAAATGTTACGTACATGTGTATTAAAACACGGCCGAGGCAACTAAAGTAATCCGGAATCGGAATAACTTGTAGTTAATTTTTACTTAATAAAAAACGACAAATTTAACAGCAAATTCCAATCAAATTTAAACATTTTTCGTTATAGCTGTCGCCAACAATTAAAAATCCACAATAAAATTCCGACCACAACAATTACTTTTCTAATATAAAATATAGTTCAAACTATAATTGTTCACTGCAAATAGAGGCGTCTTAAATTTAGACACATATGTGACTGAAAAAGAATTTCAGTCACTTAAGTGTCTGAATCTGAAAATTCAGACATAACAGACGTCTAAATTTAAGACACATAAATGTATTACTATGATCATGCTATAAACGAACCGAGAAACATGTGTAAATTATCCAACAACCGTCTGATTTTAAGACGATACGCTCCAAGCGATAGTTAAACATCATCTTTGGTACTATTCTTAACAGCCAATCAGAACGCTGATTTCCGCGCGTGTCATCTACAGCACCTTCATGAGATAAGAACAGAAATAATTAAATTTTCACCGCCGCCATTGCTTGGATTAAAAGGATATGAGTTAATCTGGGTATTTATAGAACGAACGAGTAAGTCATATTTAATTCTAATATTTTATTCCGATAGATTTTTATACCTTTGAATATGAGTGAAATCGTTTATAAAAATTTATCTCTTTTTTGTAGTTTAATGCTAAATTTTTGATTTCCCTAACGGTCGTCTGTTATATGCCTTCTTAATGTAACGGAATGAAATATAATGTTTTGAAAATTAAATAGCAATGCTGTAATTCTATTTGCTTGACCTTTGTAAATAAACGAATGAGTGATAGTTTAATCTTCATTTTCGATAGGGTGATGTGAAATAATTATAATTTGTCTTTGCTCAAAAACAAAACTTGCAACATAGGTTTGAAAAGTTGAATCAAAAGTTGTTCATCGCTTCATTTATCAGAGATAAAAACATTAAATTGAAGCCATTTGTAACTGTGTTTATTCTATGTTTGTTTTTTACTGTTTACTGACTATAAACGCTTGTAGTATATGACATCAGGCATTTATTTTATTTTTTGTTATTATTATTATTTTGGAGCTAAATATGATGATTCATATTATTATGATATTAGGAAAAGTTTTCAGATTGAAAAAAAGCATTAATATTGTGAAATTTGACTGTATATATTGCAGTTTTTAATCACGGAACTGAAACTTTATAAAGATTTATTCTTATTGATTTTTTAATTTATTATTGAAAATCGTAAATTTTGATATCCAATGTTTCAGATTTAACATTTACCAAATTTCTAAAAATAATATGAATTTTTTATATCATCCAGTAAAATTTTCGAAACATTAAACAAACGGAGAAACATTTTATTCATATTTTGCAGTTTACGTTGCTGTTTATGTTTAGCAGTATAATTATAAAGTTTAATTAATATTTTTTGTGTTTTTTAAATTGGTATATTAATTTTTGTAATTTATATGCAAGCATTTTTTTGCGATATTTTATTCATGATTTAAATTTTTTAAAATTGAGTAATGCGAGAAATAATTATTAAATTTCCTTTTACTGCAATCGAATTTGCAACGGTTCTGGTACAAGTAATTGTTGGCACTAAAAAAACACATGATAATTTTGACATAAATAAAGAGTTGTTTATGCCTTGATATAAAGTTTATGTATAAAACTGCCTTATATTTTTAAAAGTTCGTATTTACTTATATGATACAGTATTAAATATATTTTTAAGCCATTTAATAACTGCTTTTTTATGTTCAAAACGTTTTTCAAACAATTAAGAATAGTACGTATACTGTCTGATGTTTTTTTTTTTTTTTTTTTTTTTTTTTTTTTTTTTTTTTTTTTTACTTTCTATTTTCTTCTGTTTTTTTGTTTTTTTTTCTATTTCTTAGATCAATATTTTCTTATCAAATATATAAAATCTATTTAGCTCATATTCAAAGGATACAAATTTTACAGGAATAAAAAATAAAATAAATTAAATATGACTTATATCGTGTTGTTCCATAAAAAAGAATAATAATGATATACATTTTTAAGCAATAGCGGGTGAAAATTTTAAATTGAATACGGAATATGTTTAAAGAAAATTATATACATATTCCGAAGAATGATATATAAAATTAGATACCAAACTGGTGTTTACTTTTAACTAAACAATGACAAATTACCACATATTTAAAAAGAAAAAAAATATTACACATGTTTACTACTTAAAATGACTTAACTATTTTATTTATATGTACTTAAATGACAAATACAAAAATGGCTAAGTTTTGAAATTAGAAGTAATTTTTTTTTTTCTCAATGCTATTAAAATAGAATATTTGTTTACTATTTTATTATTTACTCTTGGTTATATAGCTGTTGTGATTACCATCTGATGCATATGTAAAATTTAATTTTTGAATTATATGAATTTTCCTTTTTTGGGGGTCGGGACGGGAGGGGGATTTTCTTGCCCATTTTCGCGTACACGGGATTTTTTAAATCTCTTTCGACATTCCACCGACTATGATAAATATTTTGAACTTTTAGAGTAGGACAAGATAAATATATATATATATATATATATATATATCCATATACCTTAAAAACCCCTAATAGCGGACACTTCGGGACCGCGAAATTTGTCGGATAATCGGAGATGCCTGCTTTTGTGAGGTAAAAATAATACAAATATGTATGCCTTGCGGATCAAAAAAGTATTCGCTAAATCGAAGTATTCGGGAATGTCCATTAACCTCCATAACGGATACTCCCGAATACCGGGCATCTGTATTTAGCTAACAATACTGCAGGGTTGCATTTTCTGCAAAAGGACTCCTTGATTAAAGCATGGGTAGTGCCCCGTTCTCTTACAATTTTAGTTCCCCCAAATTTCATGTGCAATATTTGCGAAGCTTATATTTTAAATCTGTTTCGAAATTGTACTTATTATAATCAATATTTTGAACTTTTAAAGTAAAGTAAGATTAAAAACAAAATTTTAAAAAATCTAATATTTAGATAAATATTTTTTCTTTTTAATCTTATTCTACTCCTGAAACAAAATACTCATTATAATTAGTACAATGTCGTAAAAGATTTAAATTATCAGCTTTATGAAAATTGCATACTAAAATTGGGAGCACCAGAAAATCAGGCGGTATGGGGGTAGTGGGGGCAGAACAACGGCCAGATATTTTCCCAGTATTCAGCGTGGTCAATTATGGCTACATAAAATGCTTACAAAAAATGTCTGCGATTCAGACGTTTCAAGTGTCTGAAATTCAGTCGCAAAAAGTGTCTGAAAAAATTCAGACATTTTAAAATGTCTGAAAATTGAACACTCCGTTTCAGACACTTAAGTGACTGAATTTCAGACATTTTAATTTACAGTGTTGAACGTCAAATTCACCTTGAAAAACATATAAAATACGATGTTACATTCTGATAAAATTTACTTAAAAAGGTGCTAAAAATACATATCAGGTTTTCACAACATGGAAACCGTCAAAGATCTTAAAAACACCCGAGCGCTTTCAACTGCACTGCAACAGTTGTCATCAGGGGAAAATCAGAGGAGTGAAAGTTCATGGAAAATTCTCTGCTTAAGTATCAGTGGACGAGTCTATTTCAAAGGAAGGGAGGGGGGGGGGAGGGGTAAAAATGAAAATGATTATGTTTCAAAATCGCTAGAAATATCTAGTATTTACATTTAAATACAGCTAATAACCTAGATTCAAATATACAATTCACATTGGAAGTCGAAGAAAAAGGATCCTTACCATTTTTAGACGTAGAATTAAGAAGAAATAATACAACATACAATATTGATAGGAAAATTTACAGGAAACCATGCAATTCAAATAGTACAATATCCTACAATAGTAATGTTCCATTTAAATACAAAACTGCAGCTTATAAATTTTATATAAATAGAGCCATTGAATATTGTACAAGATAATACCTACAACCAGAGTTACTCACCATCAAGAAGATTGCAATAGAAAATGGTCCCCCCCCCCCCCAATGTATCAATAAATTAATCTTTGATATTCAGCATAGAGAATCAACCAGAAATAACATTAAAAATAATCTCAAGTTTTATAGTTTTAATTATATACCTAAGTTATTTGAAAGGATTAGTTATGCATTAAAGAAATATGATATATACGTAATCGCAAAACCATCTGCTAAATTAAAAGATCTTGTACACCGGAAAATAGACCCAAACCCTAACGATGAAACTTCTGGCATATATGTAATACCTTTCACAGACAAAGTCAATCAGAAAGAACTCAAATACATAGGAATGACCACTAGAAAATTTAAAGACAGACGAAAAGAACATATTACAGACATAAAATATAACAAACCCTCTACTGCTCTATCCAGATTAAACCAAAAACAAGATAATCACATTGATTTCAGTAAAGCAAGAGTCATAGCCCATACTTCAAATTACTACACATCAATAATCAGAGAATCAATAGAAATTTTAACTCAAAGGAAGAATACTTGCAACGATACTTTATCCTACAACATATCTAAGATCTGGTATAGCATACTAGATATTTCAAGCGATTTTGAAACATAATCATTTTCATTTTTACCCATTCCCCCCCTCCCTTCCTTTGAAATAGACTCGTCCACTGATACTCAAGCAGAGAATTTTCCATGAACTTTCACTCCTCTGATTTTCCCCTGATGACAACTGTTGCAGTGCAGTTGAAAGCGCTCGGGTGTTTTTAAGATCTATGACGGTTTCCATGTTGTGAAAACCTGTTATGTATTTTTAGCACCTTTTTAAGTAAATTTTATCAGAATGTAACATCGTATTTTATAATTACTTTTCTATTGCAAGATTTCCATGTGAAAAATTGAAATAAATGGTTTGACGAATTAAAAAAAAATATATATTACATCATAACCTTTCTACTGCAAGCTTTCCATGTGAAAAATTGAAAATAAAATAAATAGTTTGACGAATCAAAAACAAAAGTTAATATTACGTCATATTGTTTTGTTTTAGGATTTCCATGTGAGAAATTATAATTATTTAATTAATTTGACGAATAAAAAAATGGAATATTACGTCATATTGGAAATATAAAGGACGTGGTGAATATACAACGTCATATAAATGTGAAAAAATGCATTGAAGCATGATAAAAACTCGATTATGGAACTATTGGCGTATTTTAACATTATTGCAACAAAGTGAATGGAAATAAGTTCGTTTATAGATGTATTACTTTGTGTCTGTTATATAAATTTATAAATTTATACATTATTTTATTTGGTTTTCATTTGATTCATGTGCACAACACTTTGACTTTTCAATTCCTACTATTAGTTCACACTCTCCCTATATTTATTTATTTACATATCTTGTTCAAATTTTCAATCGTTAATAACATACTTATTATTCATCCTATCAAGTTAAAATAAATTTTTTAAAACTTGTACTGGATGACAATTCATGTTAATACAGTTTTTTCAAATATTAATTCGTTCATTAAATTTTAATTAATTAATTTTAGTTTTACATGGAAGACAAAATGGCGGTCATTGGTTATTGAACAGCATTTAATGCATCTATAAGGGGGGTTACCATAGGGGGGACCCTGTTCTGTCGCCCAAATACCGCCAAGTTTGTCACCAACTTGGCGATATCTCTACTATTTCGCCAAATTCCCATAGAGTTCCTATGTAAACCTACTTGCTTATAGAAAATTAACAAATTGGGATATTTTAATGCAACAAAAACTAATATTAGCTTAATAGATTATATTAAATTTTTCTTTGATGACGTAAGTAGGAATTGACTTTAAAAACAAAATTTTTATATTACTTGTTTTATGTTGAATTATGAAATTAGTTTTTGAAAACAAACATTCTTAAAATTCCGTGTACTTTGCTATATGTATATAAACATAAGCTGTAATAACATGCATTTTATTTTTATTTTATTTATTTATTTATTTATTTTTTGTCTTAAAGAAGTTAGTTATTACGTTTTCTCATTTTCTTTTTTTTTCCTTCTCTCCGTTCATCAATTTTCGTCTTTTAATGCGCCGTGATTCAATTACTTTTCGCAATATATAGGAAAACACCAAGGTAATTAACTTTGGTTTGTTTATAGGAAGCCGACACTTCAGTATATTGTCATTCACATATTGATTAACGTAAAATTGCCATCAATTTCATTCTAAAACGGATATTAATTTTCTGGATCATGTCAACTGTTTTGAAATTCACGTTTTATTCGTTTTCATTAAACTTTAACAAGTTACTTCATTTATTTCTTCCCCACATCAGAAAAATAGCTATTGTAAACTTAATTAGAAATGTTTTATCTCATTAATTTTGTTTTAAGTTTCTACTGAATGAAATTTATTTAAATTTTTATATTTTGTAAAACTGTTATTACATTCATATACTGCATTTTTTACAAGGAAAAATAGAAATAATTAAACTGTGGAGAAAAAATGAGAAACAACATAACTTGCTTTCTTTTGTACAATTATCCGAATTTTTGCTTTTTACATTCGATCAGGTGTCGAAAGATTCTTATAATCGGTGTTTCACATTATATATTTCATAAATATTATTTTCTTAAATTCATTTTTTTAAGTTTATTGTTTACTTCATTATCAATGGATGTTAACGTTTGTCGACAGTGCTTGTTTTTCTGAATATAGTTAATTTTCATATTCTCCTTCGTCTTTAAATATTCGTTGTTATTCATTTTTAACAACAACATTTAATGCTTTTCTATTTAAAAAAGTCCTTCCGGCCAGTGCCGGGAAGAAGAGGTAGCTTTCATATTCCTTATTTTAAAAAAGCCAACTTATATCATTCAAACACACGAAGCTCAATTTAGTGGAAACCGAATATAGGAGATTCAATACTAATTTTTATCAATACTAAATCAGTATGAATGAGAATTTCGCGAAATTAGTCAGCTTTATCCAAGCTGCTTTTCTTTAAAGTAACTTATATTTGTGTGCCAAATTCGGCGATTTCTTAAAGTGCCTTCCCTTTTAAGACAACATGGTGGATGAGGCTAACTAGTGAACTTGGTCGAGACCTTAGTAATTGCTGTGCACATGCTCACTCACATCGGAATCGGTTGGTATATACGAGTGCTGTCGCATGCAAAAAATCAGATTTTTCAAAATGTCACCCACAATAGAAATTGAAACTGCTATATCTGAGCCATTTTTTAAGGTAAAGACAAACAAAAAATGCTCCTGAATCCTTATATCAAGGTCAAATACTTAAGAAAGAAACCTTTTTCAATTTCTAATTCTTTTGCACCTCACTTTAAATAAATATATATTTTTAATTTAATGGCCGCCATTTTGAAACAAGATGGCTGATGAATCTGGCCAGCGAACTTGGTCGAGGTATTGATGTATACTATCCACATGCCTTCTTACATCGAAATAGGCGAATACGTGTGTTATCGCGTGACAAATACAAGATCATTTCAAAATGTTAGCCATGCTTGAAATTCAAAGTGCTATAATTAAAACATTTTTTTAAGATATAAACAAAAGAACAAATTTTCAGAAACAAAAACTGCTCCGGAATCTTTGTATCAAGGCCAAACACATAAAAAAAATCTTTTTCATTTTCCAATTTCTTAATACCTCATTTTAAATTTTAAATTTAATTTATTTTTAAATGGCAACCCTTTTGAAAAAAGATGGCGAATGAAGCTGGCCAACGAACTCGGTTGATACATTGGTGTGTACTATGTACAGACCAAGTTACATCCAAATCGGTTCATAAATACGCCTGTTATCGCGTGACAAGAATCAGGTCGTTTTAAAATATCAGCCACAATAGAAATTCAAAATGCTATTACTCAGCCATTTTTCTAGATATAGACGAAACAAAAACTGTTCCGGAATCTTTGTATTAAGGTCAAACACATACAAAAAAAAAATCTTTTTCATTTTCCAATTTTTTGGTATCTCGTTTTAATTCTTTAATTTTTAATTTTTTTTAATGGCCGCCATTTTGAAACAAGATGGCGAATGAAGCTGGCCAACGAACTCGGTCGAGATATTTGTATGTACTATGCACACACCAAGGTACATCCAAATCGGGTCATAAATACGGATGTTATTACGTGACAAAAATCAGGACGTTTAAAAACGTCAGCCACGCTAGAAATTCAAAATGCTATAACTCACCGATTTCTTAAGATATGGACGAAACAAAAACTGCTCCCGAATATTTTTATCAAGGTCAAACACATAAGAAGAAAATATTTTTTCTATTTTCAATTTTTTGGTACCACATTTCAAATTTAAATTTTTCTTAAAAATTTAAATGGCCGCCATTTTTAAACAAATAGCGGATGAAGCTGGCCAACGAACCCGATCGAGACATTTGTATGTACTATGTATAAACGAAGTTACATCCAAATCGGTTCATAAATACGCCTTTTATCGCGTGACAAAATTCAGGACGTTTCAAAATGTCAGCCACGCTAGAAATTCAAAATGCTGCAACGCAGCCATTTTTTAAGATATAGACAAAACAAAAACTGCTCCGAAATCTTTGTATAAAGGTCAAATACATAAGAAAAAAATATTTTTCCATTTCCAATTTTTTGGTACCACATTTCAAATTTTAAATTTTTTAAAAATTTTAAACGGCCGCCATTTTGAAACAAAATGTCGGGTGAAGCTGGCCAACGAACTCGATCGAGACATTGGTATGTACTACGTACACACCGAATTACATCGAAATCGGTTCATAAATACGTCTTTTATCGCGTGACAAATTTGAGGACGTTTCAAAATGCCAGCCACGCTAGAAATTCAAAAATGCTATAACTCAGCCATTTTTTAAGATATAGACGAAACAAAAACTGCCCCGGAATCTTTGTATAAAGGTCAAATACATAAGAAAAATTATTTTTCCATTTTTAAATTTTTGGTACCACATTTGAAATTTAAAAATTTTTTAAACATTTTAAATGGCCGCCATTTTGAAACAAAACGTCGGATGAAGCTGTCCAACGAACTCGGTCGAGACATAGGTATGTACTATGTACACACCGAATTACATCGAAATCGGTTGATAATTACGAGAGTTAGATTGTGACATAGGTTTCACCTTAATCTTTACGATATTATGGTAGCCATGTGCGAGTGGATATATTGAAAAATAATGAAATATTAATCGGTATGTTGTGTATTATTTCTATTTTATATCCTATAAATATTTAAACTGGTTTTATTGATTTTACCATTTCATATTATTTGTTGCTATTCTGTTTTCATTTTTAATCTATTCACTTGATTATAATGGTTGTTCGGGCACAGAGAAAAATAATTTTTAGCTTTAGCTTTTTTTTCTCACAGAAAACGACCATATTGCTTATATCATTGAATTCTGTGCTCTTGAAAACGTAATTCAATAAATCTTTTCCATTATTTGTCGGTGTCCACTTTCTTCTTTTTTCTTCCATAATAATTCTTATAATAAATTATTTGGCACCTTTTTTTATACTTACAGCTTTAATTCATAATATTACGGTTTTTGATGGTGGTAGGTTATGTTTAATTAATGGTTATATATATATATATATATATATATATGTCGTAGGCTAATTGAGAAATCCGGCTCTTTGCAAACAGCCTAGGCTTTTTGCAAAGAGCCGGGCTAATTGGAGAATCCATCTCCCTTTTTCAAATTAGCCTGATATTTTTCAGGCTTATTGCAAAGAGTCTAGAAAGTGTTAGGCTAATTGAAAAATGACCACTTAATATCCGATCAGGGTGATATTTTTAGCTCACAGGCTATCAAAGCCTGAGAGCTTATGTGCCCGCCGATTCTGTATGTACGTGTGTACGTACGTGCGTACGTACGTATGTACGTAACGCGATAACTCTTGATAGAAATATCCGATTTGCTTCAATTTTTTTTTCTAGGTTCATTCTGATGAGGTGCTTCCCTCATTAGTTTTTGGGGTTCATTGGTTAAGAATAAAGGGGGAAAAGGGCGGCTAGTTCCCCCCCCCCTTAATTTATATAAATGGGCTTTTCATGCAGAAATATTCGATTTGCCCCAAATTTGGTATACCGGTTTATTGTGTTAAGGAGCTTCCCTGATTAGATTTGGAAGCTCATTATTTATGTATAAAGGGGGGAAAGGGGGCAACTCCCTTTATTTAGATAAATGGGTTTTCCATGCAGAGTTATTCGATCTGCACCAAATTTCGTATACCGGTTTATTATGTTAAGGAGCTTCACTGATTAGATTTGGAGGTTTATTAGTTAAGTATAAAGGGAGGAAAGGGGGGCTAGACCACCCCTTAATTTAGATAAATGGGTTTTTCATGCGGAGTTATTCGATTTGCTCCAAATTTCGTATACCGGTTTATTATGTTAAGGAGCTGCCTTGATTAGATTTGGAGATTTATTGGTTAAGTATAAAGGAGGGATAGGGGCTAGTGTCCCCTTAATTTATATAAATGGGTTTTTCATACAGAATTATTCGATTTGCTTCAAATTTGATATACCAGTTTATTACGATATGGCTTCCTTCATTTGATTTGGAGGTTTATTGGTTAAGTATAAAAGGGGGGAAAGGGGGGTGCAATTGCCCCTCCCCTTAATTTAGATAAATGGGTTTTCATGCAGATTTATCTAATTTAGTTAAAAAAAATTTTCAACCGGATCCGAACTTGAAGGTTTCATTTGAAGTCAACCCGAAAACCGACCACAACCAGGTTTCGGATTGAGTTCAATTAGAACTTTCAGGTTCGGATCGGGTTGCCGGTGTACGGAGATTATTTTGTCTGGCTTGCATCGGGTTATAGTTCTTTGGAATATTTTTGTCGGTTAAGATTTGGTTCGGGACGGGTTTCAGGTTGACTTCGAATGGAATTTTTAGGTTCTGGTAGCGTTGCGTGTCCACGGAAACTAATTTGTCTTGTTCGGATCCGGTTATGGATCTTTGTAATATTTTTGTTGGTTATCAGATTTGGTTCGGTATTTCGGGTTTTTTCAAATGGAACTCTCAGGTTCGGGTCGGGTTGCATGTAGACTGAAATTATTTTGTCGTGCTCGGATCGGGGTACGGTCTCTTGTAATTTATTTTTCGGGTTTGGGTAGGGTTATGCGTTAATAAACCTAATGAAAAGAAAATTGCCCAGTTAAACTGATGGCATTGAACTCACAGGCTATTCACACTAATTGTATATTATACTCTTATTTCAAAGAATAATGCCCCTCGAAAAATAAATGAAGGGATTAGTCCCCGTTGCCCCCCCTTTCTACTTAACCAAAGAACCTCCAAATCTAATCAGGGAAGCTACTTAAGATATTAAACTGGTATACCAAATTTGAAGCAAATCAGATAATTCTGCATGAAAAAACCATTTCACTAAATTAAGGGGGAGTATTAGCTCCCCCATTTCTCACTTTATGCTGAACCAATGAACTTTCAAATCTAATCAGAAAAGCTCCTTATTAGAATGAACCTAGAAAAAAAAATTAAACTAAATTAGATAATTCTGCATGAAAACCCATTTATCTAAATTAAGGGTAGGTGCAATTGCCCCCCTTTCTCCTCTTTTATACTTAAAATGAACCTCCAAATCAAATGAAGGAAGCCATATCGTAATAAATTGGTATATCAAATTTGAAGCAAATCGAATAATTCTGTATGAAAAAACCATTTATCTAAATTAAGGGGACACTAGCCCCTGTCCCTCCTTTATACTTAACCAATAAATCTCCAAATCTAATCAAGGCAGCTCCTTAACATAATAAACCGGTATACGAAATTTGGAGCAAATCGAATAACTCTACAAGAAAAATCCATTTATCTAAATTAAGGGGGGAACAAGCCCCCCTTTCCTCCCTTTATACTTAACTAATGAACCTCCAAATGTAATCAGGGAAGCTCCTTAACATAATAAACCGGTATACGAAATTTGGAGCAAATCGAATAACTCTACAAGAAAAATCCATTTATCTAAATTAAGGGGGGAACAAGCCCCCCTTTCCTCCCTTTATACTTAACTAATGAACCTCCAAATGTAATCAGGGAAGCTCCTTAACATAATAAACCGGTATACGAAATTTGGAGCAAATCGAATAACTCTGCGTGAAAAACGCATTTATCTAAATTAAGGGGAGGGGTCTAGCCCCCCCTTTCATCCCTTTATACTTAACTAATGAACCTCCAAATCTAATCAGGGAAGCTCCTTAACATAATTAACCGGTATACGAAATTTGGAGCAAATCGAATAATTTTGCATTAAAACGCATTTACCTAAATTAAGGGGGGGGGGGCGGTAGCCCCCCCTTTTCTCCCTTGATACTTAACTAATGAACCTCAAAATCTAATCAAGCCATCTCCTTAACATAATAAACCAGTATAACAAATTTGAGCTAATCGAATAATTCTACATGAAAAACGCATTTATCTAAATTAAGGGGGGAGGCAATTGCCCCCCTTTCCCCCTTTATACATAATAATGATCTTCCAAATGTAATCAGGGAAGCTGCTTAACATAATTAACCGGTATTCCAAATTTATAGCAAATCGCATATTTCTGCATGAAAAACCCATTTATCTAAATTAAGGGGGGGGGGGGGGATAGTCCCCTTTTCCTCCCTTTATATGTAACTAATGAACCTCCAAATCTAATCATGGCAGCTCCTTAACTTAATAAACCGGTATACCAAATTTGAAGCAAATCGAACAATTCATCTTGAAAAACCCATTTATCTAAATTAAGGGGGGGGGGTGCTAGCCCCCCTTTCCCCCTTTATACTTAAATAATGAGTTTCCAAATATAATCAGGGAAGCTCCTTAACACAATAAACCGGTATACCAAATTTGGAGCAAATCCAATATCTCTGCATGAAAAACCCATTTATATAAATTAAGGTGGGGGACTAGCCCCCTTTTCCCCCTTTATCCTTAACAAATGAACCCAAAAACTAATCAGGGAAGCACCTTATCAGAATGAACCTAGAAAAAAAATTGAAGCAAATCGGATTTTTCTATCAAGAGTTATCGCGTTACGTACATACGTACGTACGGACGTATGTACACACGTACATACAGAATCGGCGGGCACATAAGCTCTCAGGCTTTGATAGCCTGTGAGCTAAGAATATCACCCTGATCGGATAATAAGTGGTCATTTTTCAATTAGCCTAACGCTTTCTAGGCTCTTTGCAATAAGCCTGAAAAATATCAGGCTAATTGGAAAAAGGGAGATGGATTTTCCAATTAGCCCGGCTCTTTGCAAAGAGCCTAGGCTGTTTGCAAAGAGCCGGATTTCTCAATTAGCCTACGACATATATATCAATTTTGAACGGAGGGTGGTTTCGGGGTCTGGGGGTCATGATCGATGAAAATATACCAAAATTTTTTGAAATCGCTTTCTCCGAAGGGCTGTAATAGGTAGCTTTTTGTAATGAAAGCTACCTAAAAATGTTGTCAACTCCCTATTAAATTTTTTTCTTAATTTTATAAGACTGCGTCGGGTTTCTTAGTTAATTTTCCACATCCGAAAAACACTTATACATTTCTTGTTGGACACTGAGACCTGAGTGTTAAAGTTTTGTCAAATTCATATTTTTCTAGCATATAAGTTTGCTAGAGGTGATTTCCACAAAGAAAATCATTTTATATTACTAGTGGGCTCTGCCCCCTACGAGCTATGCTCGTCAACCCCCGTTCAGACACCGCAGACTCTAACAGCACGCTAATTTGATCGGCTTTAAACAGATTTCGGAAGACTGAAATATAATTTGAATCTGACAATTATAATCTGACGTAATTTTCACCAAACTTTTCTTTCTCTTTTTAATATTCACGTAAAAATACTTTTGTTAGAAATGAAATATTATGATCAGCTTAAAATATCAAATAAATGTCTCGTGCAATTTTTAAATTTAAACTGTTTTGCAATATTATTTTTTGTTCATTTTACGTAATAAGTGTAATGTGACATAAATGTGACGTAAAGTCTCCTATTTAAGATTTCTAACGCATGTTAACGAATTTATTATTTTACAATATTCTTTCTCTTTTAAAATTCACGTGTAATTATAATTTTTATGACGTAATTTTCAATGAGTTCCTGCTTTTTATATTTTCTGTTTATAATAGTCATGTGTAAAATAAATTTTTAATTTGAAGCAGACATTATTGTTTGCGCTGTTTATACAGTTGGCAACAGTTTAATACATTTTCCTAAAATATCTAAAAAATATCTCTCGAAATGCTGAAAATTTGAATTTAAAATAGAAATAACACCTCAAAAATGAGTCAAATTAAAAAACTAAATGCAATCTGCACGCCGGGAAATTCTGACGCATAAAACGATCTAAAAATGATTAAATTCCTATGTACAGTTTTTGCTCCTACAAAACTTTTTTAATGGAACGATTTTGTTCTACTTTGGCGTTAAATATCTTTTAAAATAATTCTTCGATTTGAAAACTGTCTGCATCAGCGTGTTTATCAAACATTTCTCTATAACACTACCGATTTTCATATTTTTGTATACAACAGTTTTTTTATTTCATATTAACGAAGAAAGGCCATGCTTAAGCATTCAAATTGGATGCCGATCTGCCGAGAATATCTACGCAAATTTTCATTGGTCCATTTCGAAATCAAAACTTTTTCTTTTATATATAGAAGGATTGTGATAATTTTCCCATTTTATAGAATGTTTCTTTTCTTGTTGAAAAAAAATTATTCGCGAAGAAATGATATCCATTTCATCGCTTATTTAAATATTTATCTTACATTAATATAATAATTTAAAGATAAATGTGAATTATGTAAGCAGGAAAAAATATTTGATGTTCAAATGAAATTATGTATTTAGTCTTAATGTATATTTAGAAGATATTTTTTGATGAACACATAAGTTGATTAAATATTTGTTATTAAAACTCAAAAGTAATATTATAATTTATTACACATTTTTATTTATCTTAATTTGGGTGATGTGTTTAAAAATGAAATTTTGGAATTGATTTTTCTCTTAATCAATTTATATTATAATCCAGCATTAATTGAAAGGATCATTAGCTGCGCTATACCTTTTTTAAAGGGATTCAGTGATTTTTACTGAAACACACGAAGGTAAAATGCATGGAATCCGATTTTAGGAGATTTCCAGTTTTTATGAATACTGAATTTGAACAAAACCTTCGAAAGTTTAACAGGTATCATGAAGTTGGTTTCGTTTTTGGAGACATGTTTTTGTCCCAAAATTTTGCGATATCTCGCCAAGTATTGTCAGTACGGGCTAGAATTTAACAATGGCAAATATGGCTATGTAAGCGTACGCGAGCAGCAACAATGGTTACAAAAATTAAAGTAGATTTGGGATAAACCGAGTTTTCTGAAACTGGTATGAAACCTGATTACAAAAAAACAGCCAACTTTGAATTTCAAACTGCTATATCTGAGACCGTTTTTTAAAACAGAGGCAAAAGAAAAAAAACCTCTATAATCTTTGTATCAACGCCGAACACGTAATTGTAAATTCTTTTTGCATTTCTAAATTATTCATATCTTACTTGAATTTTAAAATTTTAAGTGGTCCCATTTTGAGACAAGGTGGCATGATAAACTGGCCAACAAATTGAGTAAAGATGCTTGGGAAGATCTACAATTGCTCAGTCATGTTAAGGCTAAGTGAAAGCTACGACGTTCATTGATTTTTAGAAACAGTTATTTAAATTTGATTAAATAATAATAAAAAAATTACCTCAAAAAGTGCAGAAATAAACCTTGGGGACGGTAAGACTACCAATAAAGCCACAATGCTTGAAAATGATATTTAAATGCTGCTTTAAACTCTGCAGTAAATTTCTTGTCAAAGAATTTTAGCCATTCTTTCTCTAGCATACTTCTGCATGAGCAAAAAGTTGAAAAAAAATTCTTTGGCTGCAACTGAAGTGATTTTCTGTATAATTTTAGCAAGAGGGACGGAAAGGAATTTAAAATTCAGGGGCAGAGTTTAAAAAATAATAAAAACAGCAAAAATGTGTGCAGGTTAATTTTTTTGCTACATATTTATGTAAAACAATAGTCCCAGTTTCGGAAAAAAATGACATCGAATAACTTTTATTGAAACAATTTTATACAGACAGCTCCAAACTTAAAAATGAGCGTCAGAGACACGGGGTGGTAAGGAATTTCGTAGTATATTTGGACCCCCCACCCCCCACCCCACCCCCAACATCGTCCAAAACTTATTTATCTCGTTAATATTGCAAAAATATTATTCAGGCACTTAAAAATCAAACTTATGTGAGAATGCCTCATATTCTCTATAATTATTTCTAAAACACGAATGTTTGCGATAGTCAGAAATAATATGTAATGTAACGTGTTAAACGGATTCTTTCTTTCTATATAATTCATGACTGTTTAAATTTAAAGTATCGCCATTCTCAAAAATTGTGAGGATAATTTTGTTGAATTTTATCTCATAGATCTTTAGATACAACTGAAATTATGTTTCAAATTTTGAACTTGCCAACGCTGTAAATCATGAATATGAAATATCTTTAGTTACATGAGATTTAGAGATATATATGTAAAAGTTTAAACTTAAGAATAAATGCTTGTTCATGTTTATGATCATTCTCATCAATTAAAAGCAGTCTTGTTTGAAATACATTGCTGTTTCTTGTCATTTTTAAGTGCGTCCGTAATTATATAAATACGACGCACCTATAGTCATCGTCTGGTCCGTACGTCTGTCTTTTTGTCCGCCTATAAAAGCGCAAAATCTACCCAACTGAATCAAAACTTAAAAAGATATTAATAAAACTCTTCTCTTTTCTATTAAATCCTATCATTCGTAATTAATTCAGTGATATCCCATGATAGGTCATGATTCTAGGTTGTTATAGATATTACGTGCTATTTAAGAAGGAGTCATATTATTTTTGTATTACTGATACATTGTGTCCACTAAAGTCCGTTGCTACCCTCTAAACTGACGAACGGGTACAGCTAAAGTCATAAAAGTGGTGTCTAGGTATAGTAAGGTGGTTATGCGCTACCAGATAAGACCGCTTATAGCGCCACCTGATGCCAAACGGCGAATTTAGGGTTCCTATCTCAAAAACAGTACAAGATATGGTAAAAAAGTAAATTACAATGTTGTAGAGCAGCATTGATTTAGTAAGGAAATACACCTTGTGGACGTGAATGCTAAAAGAAAACGGCTTAAAACGCGCATTTGTTTGCCTCGATTTCCTGCACTGTGACATGACGAAACGATCTTATAAAGAAAAGACAATCAAGTTATCACAAGATATCTTTATTTTCGATGATCATACTTCTCTCTCTCAGCCACAATGCACATCTAGACCCTTGCCTGAACTTCACGTTGTAGCATAGTGTGTGACACGTTGGCACAAGAATCCTTAATGCGCCTTTGGGTGTCATGCAATGTCGAAGGAGTGGTCACATACACCTGCTGTTTCAGGTATCTCGACAAAAAAAGTGCATTGGAGTCAGGTGAGCTGAAAGTTGAGGCCACTCTACGAAACCCCCCATACCTGATTATTTTTCCTCGAATCCTCCACCAGGAACTGTTTCTCTGGTGCTGTCTTGTTCTAGCGCGTCGTCATGTTAGAACATGTTGAAATTCGTCGTGTTGAAACAACGACAAGTTTTCAACAAAATCGGTTATTACGTCCTGCAGAAGTTCTAAATATCGTGCTTTCGTGAACGTGCTCTGATAAAATACTGGAATGAACAGACTCTTATTGTAATTTCCACACCAAACATTAATTGAAAACCGCATTTGATGTCGAACGTGGGCAGAACATGAAGGATTTTCCAGATCCCTGTAATGGGTGTTCTGCCTATTGTACATTTCATCCCACGAATATCATGCTTCATCCGTCTACTCTATCTCTTTAACACCTAAGCCGGCCCATAACGGCCCTGCAACTTAACGCCTAGCTCGGCCGTTCTGGGTCGGTTACCGAGAATTTAGGGGTGGAGGGAATAGAAAGAGACGATTTTCACCCCGTACGTAGGGATGTGTCTCTATTGCCGCCGTCTGCTTTGTTCGGATGACAGTGGTTGAATATTCAATTGTGGTTTATATTTATCTCTTATAGTAGTTAAAATGATTCTACTGAGGGGCAATTTTCTTTTTCTAAACCTTTTTACTTCAAGGGCATGATATTGTTACTTCTGAAAATTATTATTTGTGAGCGTTATTATTTAATTATTTAATTAGATTTAATTCAAAAGTAATAAAAGTAAGGAAAAGGGGAAAGACAATAAGAAGTAGTTGAAATATCATTTGGATCATGAGATTAGAAAATGGAGATAATGGAGGTTAAAGAAGCAAAATGTAAATTGCACTTTATTTACAGTAAAAGGCTCCCCCCCCCCCCCTATATGCAAATTCCCGCCAAAGAGAAAAATGTCTAAATTCAAAACTGGTGAGCAATCTTTTACTATCACGTACACCGTTAAATTAAGAACGGCTCTCAAAAAAAAAAAAAAAATAATAATAATAATGCATCACACTTGCAAGCGATTAATTACAACTGAACTGATTAGCAGTTGAAAAGATTTTTTCATTTATCAATGAATTAATTACATCTTTATTTCTGAGCGATTATTGTCTCAGGACGATTATTCACAGTTCTGTCGCGTTGAAAAATTTGTTAAAACGACAACTTTAAATGTATTTTTCATTTATCTATAATAATAAGGAAAGAAGTTTGTGTGTGAGTGAGTGAGTGTGTCGACGGTGTTCTGAAGAGACCACTGAACATAGAGCTACAAAATTTGGGGAAAAGGTACGTCTATATATGAAGTTTTGCACCTCGAAGCCCGATTTTCGATTTTGTGATTAGATTTTTTTATGTAATTTTTTATGCGGTTTTTAGCACTTTTTTAAGTTTCGAGTCGATTTTTCCATCTAAGTGAGAAGAATATGGTATCTTTCTTTTAACCCAATATAGTAAATTTTGTTCTCTTTTCAAAAAAAGGTTATTCGGAATTTGTGCAGCGACTTTTGAATTTTTAGGGAATTTTTTATGCAATTATTGAACAGCATTTAATGCATTTCCATACCTATAAGTAGGTTACCGTAGAGGGACACAGTTCTGTCGCCAAACTCCGCCAAGTTTGTCGCTAACTTGGCGGTATATCGCCAAATTTGGCGACCAAACTGAGTCCCCAAAAGTGACGCCAACTTGGCGATATCTCTAATATTTCGCCAAATTCCCATAGACTTCCATTGTAAACCAATATAGATTACTTGCTCACAGAAAATCAACAAATTGAAATATTTTAATGCAACAAAAACTTATATTAACTTAGGGATTATATTAATTATATTTAAGGGAATCCAAATAAATTAAATTGTGAATAAAAGTAACATGATACAATGCTTAGATATTATTGTACTTTATTGATATTTTCGACGAAAGGGTTGCCTGTGGCCATTTTGGCGAAAATTATAGTTGATAAATGAATTGAAATGGCTATATCCGTTAGAAAATAATGTAAACAACTCGCAAATTAAAAGAAAATAACTGTTATTTGTTTAATTTTTTAAAAAAGAATCAAAAACCTTTTTAATGCGAGATAAAATTTATAAAATGAAAATATTTAATTTAAATATGAAAGGAATGTTTATAAAACTTAAAAAATAAATTAGTATGAAAGAAGCAATTGATACATTATTTGGCAATTTTTCGCTTCACCAGGTTAATAAAAATGTGCCTGAAAAAGCTTGAAGAAATAAAATTTAAGTAACAGTATTTTAGTCCTTCGTTTTTCTTTATTCAATTTAATTATCAATTTTAGGTAATTTTCCCATCGCATGTCTTACAGGAGAAAGACTTTATTTGTGAGTTACATGATATTTAATTATTACCTTGGTCGCCAAACAATGCAATTTTAAACCACAAAGGCAGAAGCGTGAAATAAGCCAGGCGAAGGTCGCAATAATTTTTTTTTTAAGTATAGGAGAACATTTTGGAGTAAATCTTTATATTCAAATGTAAATTATATAAAAATGAGTAAAAATTATAACTATGTAGTCAACTATTTAAATTGTAGTGTAAAATGTGCCATATACACACTTTTTTTTATAATCTTCGATAAACAAGCCACCACCAAATCACATATTTACTATATTATTGAAAGTTTTGTTGGCACATATGTCATATACGCTCCATGGTACATAATGGGCTCCAAAATGGCGTTATTTTGCCTGACATGTGGTAATTCGGCTATTGTTGTTTATTTATTAATAAATTGTTTATTTTCTTTTACTTTCTTTTTTACAGTTATATAAACTATTTTGTTCTATAGACATTGAATAAACTTTTTATTATTTATTGCTATTTCCTTTTAAAATAATAGAAAATAATTTAAATATATACAGTGACCTCTCACTTATGCGCCTCTCGGTTATACGCGAATTTCGTAAGGTCCCGTCACGAGGAATAGGAAAATAATGCTATACATCTCTCACTTATAAGCGGAACTTTTCTCTCTCAGTTATACGCGAAAATAAAACGCAATTCACAAACTATGAATTACATTCAAAAGTTTTTTTTTTTTTTTTTTTTTTTTTTTTTTTATCTATAAAAATATTTCTGCAGGTGTCAAGGTCAAAAGACCGTTCCCCGGCGCCTGAAAGGGTGGATAGGTTATTACAATTAGACATTTCACCCTCTCCCCTCAGTTCTAATGGTTTCTTCTTTTCTTTTTTTCTCTTTTATTTTTATGAATCTACTCGCGTGTTTCTTTCCGTCTTTGCTATTACGGTAGCACCTGGATTTTATTTTATTATTATTTTTTTTTTTTGTGCAATAAAAATGAGTAAAAGAAAGTTAACAATATCCTTCAAAATGGAGGGTATACGTGTAGCAGAAAATGATCCTAAACTGTCAAAAATAAGTTCGATTTGCCAGAATCAACGCTCAGAGGGATTTTAAAGAACAAGGACTCGATCAAAAAAATGAACAGTGAGTATTCGACACAAGCGAAGAAACGAACAAGAATTCAGAAAGGATTTTAGAAACCACTTTAATTCAGTGGTTTAGAGAAATGAGAGCTTCTAATTTACCCATTTGTGGTGAGTTATTCAAAGAAAAGGCACTCACTTTGTCAACAAAATTGGGAATCGAAAATTTTTCTGCTTCTTGGGGATGGCTAGAAAAACTTAAGAAAAGACACTGTTTAACAAATCATTGCTTGAGTGGTGAAAGCGCAGCTGTTTCAATTCAACTGTTAATGAAGGGATTGCAGATCTTCCAAATTTAACTCAAAACTTTGATGTTAAGAATATTTTTAACTGCGACGAAACAGGTTTATTTTACCGTCTTTTACCAAACAAAACGCTGGATTTTATGGGAGAAACATGTCATGGTGGTAAACACAGCAAAGAAAGAGTGACTGCGCTTTTATGTTGCAATGCGGACGGATCAGAAAAGTTACCGCCAATAGTGATTGGTAAATCGAAGAAACCACAGTGTTTAAAAAATGTTAAGAAATTGCCATGTTCTTATGCAAGTAGCATCAAAGCCTGGATGACATCGAAATTTTTTTTAGACTTTTGAAAGAATTTGATATGAAGATGGCAAAAAAAGAAAGAAACGTTCTGCTATTTATGGACCAATGTCCCGCCCATCCTCCAGATCTCCCATTGCTGACACATACACGAGTTATATTTTTCCATGCAAATTCTACTAGCAGACTTCAGCCATTAGATCTCGGTATAATAAGGTCAGTTAAAACACAATATAGGAAAGATTTGGTGAGAAGAATGTTCATATCACTAGAGCAGAAAAAGGAATTCAAGAAAATTTGGATTCTGGATGCTACGCATATGTTGGTTTCCTCTTGGAATAATATAACAGCCACAACAATTTCTAACTGCTTTTAAAAAGAGGGGTTTTTTCATTCAAATGATGTTGAAATTATTCCATTACAGGAAAATGAAAACGACAGCAATGATTTTAACGTAGACGTGAAAAAACGGAACAGCATAAGCCAAGATTCTCTTTCTTTTCAAGATTTCGTCAATGTTGATGAAAACTTAACATCTACGGCAATAAGAGATATTGAAACTGTTTTTGATGACGTGAATGCTGAAAAAGAAGTAGAAGAGGATGATAATGATGAAACTGGATACTGTGATTGTCCCATCTTATGCTGCTGCTTTAGGAGCCCTGGATACTTTGAGATGTTACCTTCAAAATGCTGATGTAGCATCAAATACAACGACGCACTTTAATGCATTAGAAAACGTCGTTATACAAACACGACCTAAGAAAAAACAAACGACCATTGATGACTTCTTTAAACAGGACTAATTAGCATTTTTTTTCTTTTGTAAGTACTATATCTCTTTCTAGTACTTAAAATTAAATTTTACGTTTATTGTATTTTTTTAAACTAATTTTTATAGTGAAAGTGTAAGAATTTTTTTTTAAGTACGATATACTAATATTAAACCTTTTTTATTTTATAAAATGATATTAATCATAATTCTTATATTGCAAAATACTTTTTTTCCCCATAATGTGCATAAAGAAATACTACATCAACATTCTCTCAGTTATGCGCGGCTCTCAGTAATGCACGATTTTAAATCAATTCCTTCAAACGCGTATAAGTGAGAGGTCACTGTATATGTAACTGGTTTCGAAAACGAAGTTTTCACCAAATTGGCATGAAAAAAAAATCGCGCCAAACCCAGTACGTATCTATGCCTAATAGTTATTTACATTATTGTGATTACTTAGTATCAGGCAACAGATTGAAGAGTATTTGGTATATTTTAATATATGGGCTTTGGTGAGTTAGAGAAAATGGCCTTGGCGAGTCAAGTGAATTTTACGTATATTTACTGGCAAACTATTTATTTTCATATACATATAAGCATTTTTTTTTTAATATTTATTTTATTTATTTATATAAAGAAGAGCTATTTATCTACTTTTAAATACGAACAGAAATAATTTGTTGTTCTACCTGATTATCCCGTTGACTAAAAAAAATATCGCCGAACTATAAGATTAAATGCCAATAATGGTGATCGTAAATGTCAAATTTACTTGATATTAAACACTTTACACGTGTTTCTTACGTCACCAGGTGATTCTTAATTCGATATTTACGTTTCTTTGCGATCTGCTGCAATTTTTTGACATTCCATTTTTGACCTATAATACTAAAGTAATATCTACCTTCCTTTCAATAAAGTTTATTCGGATTCTGTATAACAATTTTCGAATTTTTCGGGTATTTTGTATGTTATTTTTAGTGTATTTTTGCGATTTTCTACCATTTTTCCACATTAGTGAAAGACGTTGATAGGAGTTGAATCAACTTTCAATCTTCGAGCACAATATATAATTTTTTTTTCTCTTTCCGAAATTTGTGCAGCGATTTAAAACTTTTTCGCGATATCTTATTGGGATTTTCAGAGGTCTTTCACAATTCGTGCTGATTTTTTACGTACCCGGGCAACGCCGGGCAAGTTAGCTAGTATATAAATAAAAAAAGTTTGATTATTTTTTTGTTTCAAATACTCATAAATAAAATTATTATTATTATTATTATTTTATTATGTTAAATGTTTGTATCTCAAATTAGATAATACTTCTAATCTTTAAAAAGAGATAAGATTTTTTTTTTATTTTTTGACAAATGATTTAGCGATTAGTTTTGATGTAAAACAATTGCAGCAATATAGCAGCTGATGCTGCATATGTGTATTGTATTTCTCATCAAATTAATGGTTAATGTGCAGATTTTTTTTTACTAAAATTGTACCTGGCGGCTACTTTTTGAAACATTTTTGTGTTTCTGAATATGAGAAATTTGTTTATTCAGAGTCATCCAGAGCGCGGAACGCGGACCTCTCTCCTTTAGGCACTCCACATTTTTATAATTGGCTGGCCGTCGCAACTTAACTCTTTTTATATGACGCTTTTTACGTGGCATTCACTTTAGTTCTTTTTTAGGTTCTATTCGCAGCTGTCAAATTCTGAGTGGAAGAGTTGTAAATTTTCTTTGTCCACCTGTATGATTTGGTGCATCATCGGAAATGTCACAGTTTTCATTATCGGCAACGTCAGAAAGTTTCGCGTTGTTGAGCAGGGGACTTGAGCAACAAAAAGATGCAGTATCTCCTATTTTCAACTATTTTCCGTTTACTTTTAAAGACTTTCAATAGAAATGAGGTACTTTTGATGCCACAATAAGAAAAATGGTATAAAAACTACAGAAAAATTAATATCTCAAAAATAAATTAAGATAGAGCTTTCAAAGAAATTGCATTTAAAAGAGCATTTTTTTCCTTATACGACGGTGTAAAAATTTAAAATGTGCGATGTTTAGAAGTTTAAAAATTTGCAGTAGAGAAAATTGCAAGACCAAAATTTTATTTCAAATTTCAAAGTGTTGCCATTCGCAAAATGACGTATGCGTTACGCACAGATATGTTTATCCTTCATAATATAGATATTGTTCAAAGAATGAATTTAACTATATACATATTCTTAAACTTTTTTTGTATTATGTTATAAAAGCATACTGGATGATTTATGCAATAATTATATAAAATTCATAACTTTTCGTTAAAAACAACTAATAAGCTAAATTGGCGATATTAAGAATACTATCAGGAAATTATTGTTACAAATATTTCAGACCTTTGAAAATACCTAAAGTGTTAATTTCATTGAACATTTTTAATAGCATTTAAAGCAAAAAAAAAAAAAAAAAAAAAGCATGTACATATTCTCTATAAAAATTACAAAAAAATATATTTTTTTTTATTTAAAAAAAGAACATTTCACATTAAAGGAATTTTGATAAATAACCAACATTTACACAGGATTGGCAAAATAATAATTTATATTTATTTTTTGTTTGATTTCGATTACATGTTTTTTTATGAAATCAGATATCACAATTAATGTTGGTTAGCCTTTATTTAGAAGCATCTAACACTGGTATTTAAATTTAGATCAAATACACCGGTCAACAAATTTAAACTTTTTCTCTTTCACAAACACGAAATTAGTTGTTTCTTATGCGGTTTTTTCTGTCGATTCCGAATCTAGTCTAGTTTTAGATTTACTTCAGCAGGTCTTTTTCTTTTTTTAGCTATTTTTTACACATATCAATTTATGCTTTAATAAATCTTGTACAATTATATACACATTTAAAGCATGAAGCATTATCAGACTGGCATTGTTGTTTCATGCTATGATTACTGTCTAGTTCACTATATAAAAATGGTGTTTCTGATATTATACTGACATGTAACCTTGAAATAGTGTGCCTAATTTGCATATTTTTATGTTTTCCTAATAATGTGTCTTGACATACAAATATGTCTGACACACGAGAACGCTAATATGTTTTGAAACAAGTTTTTCGCTCTAATTTTAAATTTGGTATCTGTTTTCTTCTATCACGTCCAGTTTTTGAAAAAACTGAAATTTTATTTTCTGATCGAAAACGCCATAAATCGCTTTTTATGATAATTTCTGATTACTTCAACTAGTTAGGATATGTTCTACTATTTTTTTTAAATTTTTGTCGATTATATAAATTGTTGTTTATGTCCCTAATAGGAATCTGACACTGTTCATACTTTTGACAATGTACACATCCCCTGTACACACCCCTAAAAAGCATCTTACATCAAACTTGTGTCATTATCGTACAAAAGTAGAAATTCATTTTACTCAAAAACAAGACGTGATATAAGGCAACACATTGCAGAGTTGAAATCAGCATAAAAGTCTAGTCTAGAAAAATATTACGTCAATTCTGTGGCAACTACTTTAAAGATTATAGTAATGTAAACATTACACCATTGAAAAATATGTAAATTAATCTTAATAACTGGCAGATAAATGTTAAGAATATGCAAATTGGGACATTTAACTGAAGCAAATAGCGCAGTAGTCATTATTTAGAAAAAGTAATTCAGTCTGACATTTATTGTATCTAAAATTTGCTTAAAAAACACAAAAATATTAAATTTGCATAAACGTATTATGGTTATTTCCATGAGTACTTGTAGTGTAAGTCACATGCTACGATTTTTTGATACCAGTATTTTAGAACGGAAAAATGTAACTCATTTTATATGGGATATCTCATTAATTGAATAAGACCTAGCAAACTTTTCGGAAATAACTGTGGCCAACAAGTATAGCAGTTATCAGTTATGTGACTTCCACTACAAAAGCCCATGGAACTAGATATAATTTTCTCAAAAACTGGAATATCTAGATAAAAACAGAAAGCATATTCGGAATCAGCGCACAAAACGGATCTAGAATCAACTAATTTCAGTTCTGTGGCAGAATCATTGTTGTCTAGTGGTATTATTCATTAACTATTGACTTTAATATTTTATTTCTTTAAAACTCTTTCTAGAAAATATAATTAATTAATTATAAATGTATATACTATAAAAGGAAATTTCTTACAAAAATGTGAAAATGCCCCACAATAAAACTGCCGTCTATATTCTCAGTCTTTTCATGAAGGCTTCGTTTTGATATTCCCATTTTCAAGATGGATATCTTTCCACTATTCAAAACGGAAATTTTCTGTTTATAAAAACAAATGTGTGCAAACACGCGATATTAAAAAAAATAATAATATATATTTATATTTGTTGCAGGGAACAGGTATTTGTACTTACATATTTTTAAAACAGATTTTTAGAGACTTGCTTTCTTCCTTACTCAAAATTCAGTAATCGCTATCAGGCGGTGAATGCTGTGGCCGCATCAGGATTGCCAGTTTGGCCTCCATTTTTACTCAGAAAATCCGAATTCGAGCCAGAAACAGGGGTTTTTGCTTTATTTAATGACAGAAATTTGTGATTACATAAAGGACAGATTCTTTTTTTCAAAATTTCCGGTATGAGTGTGAAATTTCGAAATAAAAATGTAGGCCAAACTGGCAACCTTGGGCCGCATCAAAACACTTAAAAGGAGAGGGCCAACCTTGTTAATCACAGATTTTGATTATTTTAATATATGTTGTAGGGTAGAGACCCCTTAGTGTCAGGTTCAACGGATTTTATCCAACGCTCCTTAATTCTTGAGAAACCGGGGGTCTAACAATAGTACACAACTTAAATACTTACATTGCAACCGCAATGATAGGTTGGTCGTAGCTCAGTTGGTACGGCGTTAGCTGGCTGATCTGCGGGCCCGGGTTCGGTACCCGAACGCGCTACATTTGTTTTCTCATTTTTTGTTTTATAAATATACTTGTAATTATAATTTAATAATTTCAATTACAAATTTTCATATCATACATTAATTATAATCTTAAGAAACTTAAATTTATCATTTTTTAGTTTTAAACTATTATTTATCATCCTTTAAAGAGGTTTGAAACGAAATTGAACCTATTATTGAATGAAAAAAATTCCAAAATCGTGACAAAATATGTTGTGGTGCCATCTAGTTATGATAAAATGAAAGAATATTCTAATAAAATAAAAATAACAGCAGATAGAAGATAAAGGTGAAAGCAAAATAATTGAAAGCGCAAGCATACGTATTACAAATTTAAAAATCTTTAATATGCAAAAAATCGGTTGCAATTTAATTCTGATGCTAATTTTTAATATAATTATGCTTGTTATTTTAAAAACAGAATAATAGTATTATCGCATTGACTTCCTTTGTTAAAGCAATGCGTAAATGATGTTTCTTTAAAATTACGAATTGACACAATGGCTCAATATCATTGCATCGACAAAGAATATGTGAAATACATTTTAAAAGTGATTTTTAAAAAATTAACATTTTTATGATGTTTTATACAACTATTTAGTTAAAAGTAAAAAATAAAATAAATAAATAGGTTAAAATTATAATTGATATACAATATTATACATTTTTATTGACAATGAGATTATTAATTATACTTACAAGTATATTTATAAAACAAAAAATGAGAAAAACAAATGTAGCGCATCCAGATATCGAACCCAGGTTCGCGGATCAGCCGGCAAACGCCATACCAACTAAGCTACGACCTACCTATCACTGTGGTTGCAAAGTAAGTATTTAAGTTGTGTACTATTATTAGACCCCCCCCCCCCCCGGTTTCTCAAGAACTAAGGAGCTTTGGATATAATCCGTTGAACCTGATACTAAAGAGTCTCTACCCTACAACATATATTAAAATAATCAAAATCTGTGATTAACAAGGTTGGCCCTCTCCTTGTTAGTTATAAGACAAGACATCAATTCTGAAAATTTAACTGAAAGTTTTCCGTTTTCTTTGAATTAGAAACAAAACATTTCTGTTTGGTTGGCATAAAATTAAAATTTTCGTTTTTCTGACTTTGAAGGAACATTTTCGTTTCTCTATCTTAGAAGGAACATTTTTGTTTTTCTGTCTTATGAGGAACATTTTCGTTTCTCTATCTTAGAAGGAACATTTCTGTTTTTCTGTCTTATGAGGAATATTTCCGTTTCTCTGTCTCATAAGTAAAATTTTTATTTTTACCATTCGATAGAAAGGATGAAAAGAAAAATCTATGTTTATGCCAGGAAAATTTACGTTTTCCACTAAAAAAAAAAAAAAAAAAAAATCCGTTAAAAGTCAGAAATCACCAAATAAATCAATTCAATTTTTTAAAAGTGTATTACACGAAATAATGCTTATTATTATTTGTTAAAATTTGTTTGTTATATATTTCAACTTTCTTCAAAATTTTTATAGCTATTCAGAATGTTTTCAATTAAGGAGGCGCAGGACCTTTAAACTTTCAAAAAATCCCTTTTCAGATTTTGATTTATTCTTAATTTTTAAAAAAATCTCAGCAGTATTAAAAAAATACATTCGAAAATCTGCATTATTTCTTGCGTTATAATCTTTCATAGACGATGCATACAATTAAATATCCATTGATATTGAAACATTAAAATGCATTTTCTCAGATTAGAAAATTTGGATTTTGCGTGTACAGTTACTTTCAAACTATATAAGCTATAGCTATAAAAAATTAACCAAATATGCATTACTTTATAGTCTTAAACAAAAAAAAAAAAATTCAAGCATTTTTGTTATTTCATTTTTTGCACTTTGAAAAACTTATTATTTTTTTTTTTTAATTTTTCATATTTTGTGCTAAAATTAAATTTTAAACAAAACTTTTTGTATATATTTTGGTTGAAACTTAGGAGTAGGTGTGTTATTATTTTAATTTTCTCAAAAATTGTTTTCTATATGCATAATTTAGATTTAATCATTCCCGCAGCACTTAGAAATTATAATACACGCATTAGTGAGATGAATTTTAAATTGAAAATTTTAGTATTAATTTTGTATGTACCACATGTATTTTTCTGGATAATATAGCTAAGAATATATATTTTAGGCAGAAAGCTAAAAAACAGATCTTAATTGCATATTATGGGTATTTTGGTATTTTAAAAAAATTGATGGTTCAAGAAACTCAAAGGTTCTGTGCCCCCTTAAACAGAAATCATTAGCTTCTCTTATATTTCCTGTCATCTACAGAATGAAAACTAAACATCGAATTGAAATGAAAAGTTTCAGAAATTTTGTTAAAACAATTTGAAGGATTACCAATATAAAAAAATCTTTAAGCAATTGGACAATTGAGGGGCTCACAACCACAGTAGGCCAAATCCATTTTGAAAAAAAAAAAAAAAAAAAAAAAAAACCCTAAATTGAATCAACCTAATTTAAAAAAAAATGCAATTTAACAAATTACAACGACCATTTGGAAAATGATTTTTTCAAAGACTAAAATTTAAGACATAAAAAATAGCACGGAGATGATCATACATTGCGTACGCCATGAATTAAACATTAATAGTGTTATTACACGTAAAAATTGCAAGCGACAGAAATCGCCTGCGACTCGTACGTATTATCCACCTGAAACTTACGTATTATCCAAGCATTTCATTGGCTGTTCGGGAAAAGGCTTTTCCATCGTCAGATTTCCAAGAAATCTGACGGCCAATTTTAAATGAAATTTCATTCTTAAACTTCTAAACATCCCACAATATTACTTTTTATATCGTCGTATAGAGAAAACAAAATGTACTTTTAAATGCAATTTGTTTGAAAGCTGTATCTCAATTTGTTTCTGAGTTATTCAATTTTGTTTGTAGTTTTTATTACTTTTTGTCATAATGGCAACACTCTGTTGTCCATCTCTGTTGAAAGTAAAGGGAAATACGGATTACTGTATAAACCAATCAGAAAACGAATAAAATGCAGATTAAACCAATAAAAATCTTCGAATATGCTTTTGATTCCCTACCCTGACGAGGACAATAACCATTTTTCCAAATGGTTAATAATGTTTTTTTAATAGAAAATTCCTGTAATATAAATAAATTTCCCTACATATTAAACACATAAAAGTACATTACAATAAGAATAAATTTTCACAGCTTGGGATAAAAACTTTATTTTATTTTGAAAGTCATTTTTTATTATGGGATCTCAGGACACTTAAAATTGGAAACAATGAAAAGAAAAGACCATTTTCAACATTTATTATCTTAAAATGTACATGATTTGAAAAGAAAATTTTTATTGGGGTTAAAGATATAAAAGTATGTTCTTTCATTTTATGTATTTAAGCAATTTCAAGATACAAAATTAGCATTTTCAGGGGCCTCCAAACTGTCAGACATTTGGCGAGCAGAAAATTGGAATAACAGATTACACGAAGGATTACAAAATAAATTTTTCAATTAGAATGAAAATTTTGGTACTTACTTATACTTCAGATTATAATAATTAACTTTAACGTAAATAAATTTGTATTTAAAGAATTTTTATAATTTTAATACAAAGTTGTATTTAGCTAATGCAAAATTTTGGAAATTTTAACAGTATTGTCACGTAAAAAAAAATATTTTTTTGAACAATAAAAGGGAAATTTTATGTTCAATTTATACAGACTAACATGAAACATATGTTTGGGAAATTTCATGAAAAATTAGAAGCTTTTGAGATATCGTACGCGTTATGCCCAAAAACGTCATTTGGAGAAAAATGACTTGAATTTTCAGAAACACCTCTTCAGATATTCAGCGGGTATAATTCTAAAAGCCATAACTTCTGTTCAATGTTTATGATGTTCATAAAAGATGGGAGTTTAACATCTAAAAAAATTAAACATTCGAAAATTTTGAAGCTTTAAGAGTCCCGAGAACCCTTAAGTGGTTGCCAGATTAGTTTATACATTTCAATTATTTTTACTTTCTTTTTTTTTATATGTTTGACATAATACCAACTAAAGTAAAAGAAATACATAAAAAATATAACGAAAATCTAATTTTAACAACATTTCTTTAGATTAATCAAATACCAACTTGAAAAGAACAATGGTGTAATTAAAGAAGAAATGTGAACCAAAAGAGAATGGCATTGAATGAATAGTATTCCTAAATTTTTTCTTTCTTATCTTCTAATTCCCTTCATTATTTTTACAACCTTCGATTATTCAATTATATTAATTTAGAACATTATTTTTTTCTGTTCACAGACCTTTTTATCACTTTTTTTTCTCTAAACTGCAGCTATTTTTATGCTTTCCTTCAGTTTATTTCACAAAAAATCTAATGAAGTGCAATAACAAGTTGCAAACTTATTTGAGGTGGTTTAACAATTTTTTTCTAAGCATTTTATAGTATTTCGTGTTTTGTTTAATATCTATCGATGATATAGGAAATATTTTTACTTAGAATTTAAGATACTTAAAATAGATAAATTCAGTTATTACTTTTGTAATCATTTTTTGAAAAAGTTATTATTTAAATAAGACGAAAGTTTTACTGTTTTAAATTTGCAGATAAGTATTACCTATCAAAAGATCAACTACTGAAAACAGTGAAAACTATTATTGCCTTGTATTTACGAGTAAAGCCTGATTTCGCAGCGTCCTATATATTTATTACCACTGTTTCCAAACTATTATGTTCGTGGTAGATTTATTTAATATATTCTGTCTCAAACGTTTAAGCACAAGCACAAAATGTTGATTTTAATGAATTAAAAAAAAAGTTAAATTAATAGCATTCTTTTATATGTGTATTTCGCAACTTCATTTAAATAAATGATATCAAAAGTAGAAAAATTTAAATTACATATTTGTAAAAAATAAAAATATTTTTTTAAAAAACAAACTGTCTCAGAAGTTTATGCACATTGGTAAAATCAACTAAATTTATCATTTTTACAAAACTGTTAGATATAAAATAATCTTCCGTGATTTCGGATTAGTTCAAATAAAGGCGCGTATATCGAAATTATTAGTTTTTGTAGGGTTACTGGTGGCAAAGAGTACCATGCTTTCGCTATGGTCCCTTTGAATTCTTCAAGAGTGTCATACTGTTTTCCATTTCTGTAAACATGACGGGTTAAAATACCATAGATTATGTCAATCGAGTTTATGCGAGGATTTAAAGGTGGCGACTCAAGAATTAAAAAAAAATTCTGCGAAAGCCACTGTTATGTAGCATGTAATATGTACACTGAGGCATTAACTTGTTCAAAGATCCATTCAGGCCCCCCAAAATGTCACCGAATGGAACGAAATGTTGGTTCAGCGTCTCTTAATATCTTTGGAATTTTATCTTCCGTTTACAAAATCTAGAGAGGGCAGGCTGTTGAAACCGAATACCTCCAAACCATAACAGGCTTACTGCCTAGCTGCCTATTGAAAAAACTCCTCGGTTCCTTTCAGAGAACATGCCAATATATGTACCACCAATCAGGGCCATCAAAGTTCCATTTTTTACCATCACTGAATAAAACAGTAAGCCACTTGTCTGCCGCAGGACATGTCTTTTGCCCAGTTCATTCTTGCTTGTTAGTGGTGTAGTTTGAGACATGGTTTGTAAGCCATTTTATTTAGTTTGATGTAATCACATTCTTTAATACGTCTATGTACAGTGTCTTTGAACACCTGTACACCGAGATTATTTTTAATTTGCATTATGGGCATATTTAATCTAAACAGGAATCGCCGCATCCTCCTATCCGTCTCAACAAACGTCATACGTGGTCGTCCACATCTTGGTTTCCGGTTGAAATTCTTATTTCTAGAGAGTACTTGATATAGATACCTTGCTCTGATCAATTTAAAATTTTTGAAATTTAAGAAACAGTTTTATTTTGTGATTTCAATTTAAAAACTTTTAAAATCTCACCTTTTGTGAATTCTTTTCCCTTCGGCATTTTTAAAAAGAGTAGAAATGATCTTTTCACTTTTATATTTTTATAAAATTAGAAAATGACGACATACAACCTCATTATACCCATCCAATCCCGTGTTTCTAAAAAAAATTGCATAAAGTGCTTAAACTTTTGAGACAGTTTTTCTTCCAGAAAAAAAAAAGTAAATTGAATAAAAATTAAATGTAATTTTTATTTTAACCAACAACAACTGCTTATTTTATTGGATTTTGATTAAATAACGAGTATTTATTGTAAATTGGCTTCATATCGTCTTCAATTGTTTTTAACCATATTTGAAATGTTCATAAACTTTTGAGACGGACTATGTGTTTAGTACGATTCTATTCAGAAAATTATATTGTGAAAATAGTGGTAATGAATATAGAAAACAAATATAGGGCGCTGATATTCATGATTTCAAGCTGATAATCTATAAAAATTTTATAATTTATGGCAGGTATTGAATAAATTCAACACTAAAATACTAATAAAAAAAATCCCTGCCGGGTTGGGCCTACAGGCGGAGGTAGATTTCGAAGTTAAGTACTAAATTCACAAAAAAAAACTTAAATCAAGATTAGCGATAAACCCTTCACGATCCTTCACGAAGAATGAGCTCTAGGGAGCTAAACATTTTGTAAAAATTCTAATTTACACGAGTATACACACGCATGTATATGGAATAGGTTTAAAAAATAGCTAAAGCAAATTCAGATAACCTCAAAGTGTTAAAATAAGTTAATATTTCCATAGTCGGGTTTTTATCATGTTTTAATACGTTTCTACAAACTCACATGACGTTATATATTATTGTTTTTGTTTTTAATTCGTCAAACTATTTATTTAATTTTGAATTTTCATGCGGAAATCTTGCTCAAGAAAACTTATGACGTAATATTCAATTTGTTTTCAATTCGTCAAATTATTTATTTAATTTAATGTTTCACGTGAAAATCTTGCAATAGAAAAGCAATTGTTCTGGTGAAAAGTTTATTGCTTTTTTTTAATTGTTGGCAACTGCTATAACGAAAAATATTGATTTTTTCCTGTCATTGTTGTGTAAGAGCTGGTTTTATCGGAATCATGTTAAGACGGTATTCAAAATTTTGAACCCTTCCCATTTCCCTTCCCTTGGGCCGATTTTACCCATTTTCAATCCCCGCCGAGATATTAGCCATCTCAAAGTTGTCTGCGATTTTGAAGACGATCCGTGCATAATTGCGACTTTTATCGTGCGGAAAAAATTTAGTACATACATACATACATATTTTATTTATATATATATATATATATATATATAATTTTTAGGTGGGGGGGGGTGGGTTTCTGGGGTCCTATAATGAAAAGTTATGAAGGAAGTTTTCAAAATTCGCATAATGGTAACGACTGCAAAAATCCCTGCCGGCTTGGGCCTACAGGCGGAGGTAGATTTCGAAGTTAAGTGCCAAATTCACAAACAAAACTTAAATCAAGATTAGAGATAAACCCAGTTCCATCAATAAGAATGAGCTCTAGGGGGCTAAACATTTTGTGAAAATTCTAATATACACGAATACACACACGCATGCATATGGAATAGGTTTAAAAATGGCTAAAGCAAATTCAGAGAACCTCAAAGTGTTAAAATATGTTAATATTTCGATAGCCGGGTTTTTATCACGTTTTAATACGTTTCTTCAAACTCATATGACGTTACATATTCACCTGCTGAGGTCCATTATATTTCTAATATCACGCAATATTTTGATTGTTTTTTTAATTCGTCAAACTATTTATTTCATTTTGAGTTTTCATGCGGAAATCTTGCCCTAGAAAACTTATGACGTAATATTCAATTTGTTTTCAATTTGTCAAACTGTTTATTTAATTTAATTTTCACGTGAAAAAATTTGCAATAGAAAAGCAATTGTTGTGGTGAAAATTTTATTGCTTTTTTTAATTGTTGGCAACTGCTATAACGAAGAATATTTATTTTTTTCTGCCATTGTTGTGAAAGAGCCGGTTTTATCAGAATCATGTTAAGACGGTATTCAAAATTTTGAACCCTCCCCATTTCCATTCCCTTGTGCCGATTTTGCAAATTTTCAATCCCCGCCGAGATCTTAGCCATCTCAAAGTTGTTGGCGAGTTTGAAGACGATCCGTGCATAATTGCGACTTTTATCGTGCGGACAAAATTTAGTACATACATACATACATACATACACACACATATATATATATATATATATATATATATATATATATATAAACTTTTTAGGTGGGGGTGGTTTTGCGTTCCCGGGGTCATATAATGAAAAGTTATGAAGGAATTTTTCAAAAGTCGCACCATGGTAACGACTGCAATAGGTAGTATTTCTTACGAAATCTACCTAAAATGAGACGCTGAACAATATTCGTTAAATACGTGTAATAAAGGATCAGGGTCCAAAAGCGCCGTTTTTTTGCTCAATAGAGTTTAATGCTTATATTTATGTGCGTGTTACGTGAGGTCATATAAATTATAAATATAGAGAGAAAAGTTGAAAAGTTCAATAAACCATGATATTATATGACATAAAGTAGACATGGCATTCAATATTTTAAGATATTCGAATATTAATTAAACATTATGGTATGAACAAAACATGTAAAATATGATCAAAACTGATTAGTCTGACTCTTCTGTGACATATTGATTACTTTTTGACCAGTGGGAAGTAGCAGCATCCAGAACATAATCCTTATAGTCAGCAGTCTGAGACTCTTCTTCTGCCACATGTCTTTGGTATCCTAAATACCACAAAATATATATGTTGCAATATGTGAACAACAACCGACTACACGGGCTCCTACTTTACACTGACAATACCAAGAATTAATCGGCGGGGAATAATAGTTGTTGTACTGAATCCATGTGTTATATATATCCGAAGACGTACGTCTCCGTTGCAGCTGAACATGGATAATATAATTACGGTCTTTATTAACAAATAAAAAACAAATATCCATAGATGTTTGTGCTTTCATTCTCTGTCATAATACGCGTCATTTCAGTCAGTTTTCTGACTCTACTAACGTTTTTTAATTGATTGGGTGGATTTACTAGTTTCATCATTCTTTCAGAAACAATCTCATCATCATTATTTTGCTTGATTCTAGGTGGTCGAAAAGCATTAGAAATGATACTAGCTGGCTTCGCCCGCTAGCGGGCCCCTCCTTTTTTATAAAATCTCGAAAGAACGTAACTCGCCTGCGAAGGAACCTCGAGTGAACGAAAATCGAACCGGGTCCCCGCTGCCTACGGCACCGTATAGCAGGCGTGCTGCGCACGCACGGCAAAATCTTGTAAGAAAGGCAATCTCGCTCGAACAAAAATCCAACCGGGTCCCCGCTGCCTACGGCACCGTATAGCAGGCGTGCTGCGCACGCACTGCAAACTCTAGAAAAGCGTATCGCGCTCAAACAAAAGTCGAACCGGGTTCCCGATGCCTTCGGCACCGTATTGCAGGCGTGCAGCGCACGCACTGCAAACAATTTTAAAAAAGGCTTTCGCTATAACGAAATTTGAACCTGGTCCTCGCTGCCTACGGCACCTTATAGCAGACGTGCTGTGCACGCACTGCAAACTCTTTTTAAAAAGTCTATCGCGCTCGAATGAATGTTGAACCGGGTCCCCGCTGCCTACGGCACCGTATAGCAGGCCTGATGCGCACGACTGCACAGTCTTGTAAAAAAGGCAATCTCGCTCGAACGAACCTCGAACCGGCCCCGTCAGAGGGGGCTGGACGGGCACTCTCACACATCGGCTTTTTTCTTCAATTTTTACATACTTTAGGCCCACTTTCTTATTTTATCGCTACTAAATTTCTTTCATTGTTGCCACCCTTGCCTTCCCCCCTCTCTTATCCTTAACATTGGCTACTTTTTAGCTTTTTGAGCTAGAGACTTTGTTGCACTTTTATTATTACTTATTCTGCTCCCTTTCATCGTCCCAGCTTCTAATTTTACAGTTTTTGCATTTGTTAAGCATTTTCCGTAACTTTTTGAACTTTTTTATTTATTTAGATATTTTCTTGGTTTTTTCTTGTAGTTACTCACTACTATTTGCTAGATTTGTCCCATCCCACATTTTCATTTTCAGTACATCTCAACTCGCTTAACATTTGCAACTTCTCTGTTATTAGGGTTAATTCTTTGCTTTTTGCGGTATTGTGGTCATGTGGTGTGTGGATATTTGCCCCACCCTTTAAAATATTTTTTCACCCCAGCTTCCCTTAACATTTGGTATTTCTACAGTTTTTGCACTACAGTACTACTTTTTGCTTTATTGCAGTTCTGTTCTTGTGGGATAGTTGCCCCAATCTATATATTTTTTTCATTTCTTATTCGTTTTCCTTAACATTTGCAACTTTTAACTTTTAATAGGTTTATTTTGTTTTTTCCATTATTATGCTACACTCCTACTTATATCTTGTCCCGCATTTAATTTTCTTCTTATATTACACACTTTCCATAGTTGTCTCCTCTGTTTCACGGGCGGTCCCTGCACTGATTTCCTGCGCGTGTTGGTACTATCTTTCCTCATGTTATTTACACCTCTTCATTTTATTCTGTAGTTGTTTTTACACTCAGTTATTATCAAGCTTTTATTATCACCGGTTATCTCTTTTTTTTTTTTTTTTTGGTGGTTATTATGTTATCATGTCACTTTCAGGCAAGTGCAGCGGGACCCATGTGGTGACCGGTAAGTATACTATTGCTATTCTTATTCCTATTTTCCTTGTTTTTAAACTAAAAAATTTTTTTCTGACTTCTTTTTGTTTGTCCACTCACCCATCCGTACGGCAATCTTCTTACTAATTACTATTTTCACTATGTGATATTCTGACAGGTTATAATATAAATAAAATCGCAGAAATATATTTATAATGTACATACTTGTAAATATGCATATATATACTGTTTACACTTATAATTATGCACCATATTACCGTTTCATATATTATCAATCTGCTATTATTGGTATACTGTTTATACTTATAATTATGCACCATATTACCGTTTCATATATTATCAATCTGCTATTATTGGTATAGCAATTTAATTATTGTAATATACTGTATAACTGTATACAGGTAATGCACTGATTGAACCAGAATATTAATAATGATGGAATTATTAACTGTTTAAGTACATGATCTTTTGGGCACGGGAGGCAATGACACATATTTCCCCCCCCCCTTTTTTTTCTTTTTTTTTGGGGGGGGGGGGGGCAAACTTTTTCCTGCTGTCTTTTTTTTTTTTTTTTTTTTTTTTTTTTTTTTTTTTTAATTATTATTATTCAAAAATTTTCCCCCTTTTAGGCAATAAAATTTTTTCTTAGTCATTTTCGGTAGTTACGACTACCGGTTTTTGCTATTTACTTTCTATATACCTTTCTTTCAAAAATGTATAACAGAGGCCTAGTGATCCCCCGTCCAGTTACCCTGTAAATTACTCTATAAATTTAACAAAGTCTTTCAACTGTAAATATTTTAAATTTTATTTTTAACCTGTACATATTATTTTGATTGGTAGAAATATGGAAATATAAATTGAGCTTTAACTTATATTCTACTAAAATATAATTTTTTGTTATTGATCGTGAGAAATGTTAACACAATCTATTGATTCAGCGGTCAGTCCCAAATCCCAGAGGCTACAGTCAACAACAACAAGTTCACAGCCTGTACATCAAGTGCACATACTAAATAGTAATCGCTTACCAATAGATAAAAAATTTCACTATCCAATACATGAAAAATTTCAATCACCAGAAGCTATTAAAAGAGAAAAAGAAAAGATTCTAAAAAGACGACAAATAAAACTAATGCATAGTTATAAAGAAAAAGACATGGAACAAAAGAACAAGAAAACTAATGAGAGACCTCCATCCCCACTCCAAGGGAAAAAGCTAATAGATTCTGAAACAGCACAAGATGATAATATGCCATTGGAAGAGCAATTTGAACAATTATTCAGACATCTCAAGAAACACAGGCCCCATAATGATGAACAGGCATTAAAGTATCGACAAAATATCCTTAACAGAATAAAAGATCTGGACAAGCAACAAATTAACACACAAAGCCAAGAAAAGTCAATGAATGATGTAATACAAGAACTGAAAAGAGAGAATGAGGAACAAAAGACACAAATGTTAAAGCAAGAGGAACAACTTAATACCCTATCAACTGAAGTTCAAGACCTCACGGAAAAACTAATAGATAAAGACGAAAAAGTCAAAGAACTCGAAAGAAAATTAAGAATTGAATCTCCAGCAAAACTAGCACAAAAATTCGAAAATCATTTTAATTTACTAAAACAATTTGAAACGGAAGAACATTTGATCAAAATACCAACTCAGAAATTTCAAGAAGATATACAACAACTTCTACAGCTTTTAGAAAATCAGATAGAGCAAATACGCGACTTAAATAGCGAATTGCAAAGACAACAGGATTACATAGAAAATATCCATTGTAAAATATCGAGGGAAATGGATTTAAAAACTGAGCTGAGAAACATGCTTAAAGAACACGAATCAAAAATAGAGAGATTCATTGAAGTAAGAGAAGCACAAACAGCAGGAGAAGAATTTCCTCAACAAAAAATTACAACACATACCAATGAACTAGTATCTCCAGTTCCTCTATGTAAACCATCATATGCCACAACTCTAAACTCCCCAGCACCACAACAATCAAAGTCTGCTATACTGTTAACAAGAAAATCCACAACCAATATGTCCCTATTCAACATCCGTGATTTTATAAATAGAGAACTTAAGACAACAGTAAATCTTGCGAAAATATACTGCACTATTTCCAGAGATAAACGAACTATTATAGTACGCTCAAACACAGACGAAGATGTGAATAACATAGCAGACAAGATCCAGGAACACAGTAACATACTTGACCTCGTAGATTTAAATCTCGCAGTGGAAAAAAGGAAAAAAATAATCATTTTGGGAATCCCCCAAAACATAACAGTAGAAGAAATAAAAGAGAAATTAAGCGAAGATCTTGAATATGACATAAAAGCTAATGAACATAAAGAATTACAAAGAAAATCTCTAAAGACCTATCAACTTATGCTAGATTTGGAGGATAGATTGGCAACCAGATTGCTACGCCAAGGTCGATTGCAGATTGGTTTTCTATCGTGTAAAATCGCTCAGTACGCCCCCATAATAAGGTGCAGTCACTGTCAAATCTATGGACATACAAAAGAGAGATGCAGAAGAAAAGAAACCTGCGCATATTGCATGAAGAACCATGAAACCTCAACATGTCCGAATAAAAATGATCCAAGGAAGCACAAATGCTATAATTGCTATAATTATGTGAACCCCGAAGGTCGCCAATACAAGTTCGATCATAGCGCAAATTCAAGCGAATGTAATGTCTTTCAAAACCACTTCTATAATAGACATCGTATAATTAACTACCGACAGCAATGTTCTCGACACTAAATAACCTTTCAAATATCGTTACCCAAAATAACAATGTTCTTACTATGGCTTCCAACCCTGCTAATGTAGCAGTTCCAACTAAAGTAATTCATAACAAAGCAACTCTTTCCAAAATTAGATGTGTCCAAATTAATCTGAATAACTGTCGCGCAGCGAATCTAGAACTAATCAAATATATAAATAATCAACAAATTGACATAGCTATAATCCAAGATTACCATAGAACAAATAATTCATTTACAAGCCTCCCAATTGGATGGTCTCTTTATGCCTCAAAAAATGAAACAGCTGGAATTATCATAGCAAACTCCCAACTATATCACCTAAAAACCTTATCTTTTGACAACAGCATTTTTATTAACATTAGCACTAAATACCATGAATTAACACTTGGCTCGCAGTATTCCCGTCCTCGTTCCGCAAGAGACCTTGAAGAAGACCTACAAACCTGGACCAACACTATCAGAGACTGTAAAAATATCATTTTAGCAGGCGATTTTAATGCTCACTTAAAGGACTGGGGATATAAATGCAATAATGCAAGAGGAGACATTCTTCTAGATTACCTCGCTTTAAATAACGTATCCATAGTTAATGATCCCAATGCACCATATACATTCAAACAGAACAAAAGGAAAGGTACTCCAGATCTAACTTTAAGTGGAAACCAAGCACGTAACTATCTCAATTCTTGGTACGTAGACGACATCAATGACTCCCTCAGCGACCATCTGTACATAAGATACGATTTAGATATAGATCCAGTTCTAAGAAATGAATACAGATTTAAAACTAAATTTGAGAATTTCAAAAAATTTAACAACCAACTCTCTCCTAATGTTGACAATCTACAGACAACTCTCAGCGAGGTCAAAAGTCCTAATGACTTGAATGAATGGACCCACAAATTTGAAGAGCTTCTACAAGAAATCATGGAATCTTCTCTCAAAAAGAAAAAACAGTCATATGAAGTAAATACAAAGTGGTACACAGATAATCTCAAAATACAAAGAAATCGATTAAACGCTTTACGGAAAAGATCAAATAAAAATCCTGAAAACGTACAATACCAAGTTAGCTACAAGAAAGAGAGAGCTAAATACAAATTAAACATCAAAAACGCAAAATTAAATTCGTGGAAATCCTTCTGTGAGACAACATCCACAACATACGGAACCGCTTTCAAAATTGTAAAGGGCAAATACCTCAAAAATACCGACTTAATACATTCAATACTTGACACATCAAATTCAACTGACATGTTTAGAGACATTCAACACCAACTCTTAAGCCATCATTTTGGAAAAGAAATCCCTGAAAATCTACATTCATTTGAAAATTTGGAGCCACTATCAGAAAGTGATATAAATGAATATCTAATCAGCTATAGAGAACTAAAATATTGCGCATCAAGACAGTCGAACAACAAAGCCCCTGGCTTCGATAAGATCGATGCAAGGGTTACTAAAAACTTGATCAAAACTTTCCCACAATTAATGCTTCAACTATACAACAAATGCTTTTCCCTTGCCCATTTCCCAGCATATGGAAGAAGGGCATTGTCATTTATTTTCGAAAGAAGAATAAAGATCCTCGGCAATTAAAATCTTACCGACCGATAGTCCTTCTCCCTATGCTGGGAAAAGTCCTTGAACGATTAATCAAGATGCGTGCAATGACATTTTTAGAAGATACTTCCTTTCTCCATGAAATGCAATTTGGATTTCGCGAATCAAGAAGCACAATAGATGCCTTAAATGAACTGAAATCCTCTATCACAAATACATTAGAAAATAAGAAATACTGTGGTATTCTTTCCTTCGATATAGAGGGAGCGTTTGATTCGATAGATTGGAATACTATCTCCCAAATAATCGATAATTCTCCTCTCCCTCTATATCTAAAACATTTACTAAAAAATTACATCTCCAATCGATATATTGGTTTAAAAGAAGGAAGCGTTGTAGAATGGTTCATTTCATTTAAAGGGTGCCCTCAGGGCTCATGCTTAGGTCCCCTTCTTTGGTTGCTAATTGCAGATTTTATTATAAAGGAGTTCTACAAAATAGAATCAGACATGATAGTTTATGCTGACGATTTCGTAATTAAGGTTGCGGGAGACTCCAGACCTGAGTTGGAGCAAGTTGCTAATAGACGCATCGAAATTTTTTCAACTTTATGCAGGAATTTCAACCTTACAATATCGGAAACTAAAACAAAGGCCATGCTTTTTGGCTGCTTTCTTCTTAACAGACGTCGACCAATTTTCAAATTGAATAACAAAACTATCAAGTTTGAAAATACTATTCCCTATCTTGGCGTTATACTAGATCCAAAATTTAATTTTCAAGAGCATCTAACTCATACTAAAACAAAGGTAACTCAATTTTTAAACGGATTCAAAAGCCTAAAATCTCATAAAGGAGGAATATCTTCAAGTATACTGAAATTTTGGTACAACACCGTCATATTAAAACAAATTAGCTACGCTTATGAAATTTGGTTTCCAAGCCTCAACTCGCATGGGATAAGAAAATTAAAGTCAGTACAACGTACAGCTCTCTTAAGCATTATCAAGACCTATCGAAGTACTTCCTCTGACGCTCTCTGTGTCCTTACTGGTTCTCCCCCAATCGATACTTTGCTCAAGAACGATTATCATTATTACGAACTAATTAAAGGAAGAAGATCATATAACCATAATGGCAAAATCATTAACAGCAACCACATTATGTCAAAACTAAACACCTTCGACTTTTCTCAATATTACAAGATAAACAACCTCTTCTTTTTGGAGGAAAAATACGAAAAATTACTCCAAATCTATGACCCATCCATATATACCGATGGTTCTGTCATGAACGACGGAGCAGCATGTGCATTTACAGTCTGTCTTAAAAACTCATTCGTATATGATTATGCAGTTAAACTTCATGTAGATAACTCTATCTACCAAGCTGAATTATTCGCAATTTACAAGGCAATGGAATGGTCCATTAACTCTTCTCATCATGAAATTCTTATCCTTACAGACAGCCACTCATCCTATGACGCCCTTCAAATTGCATTTCCACGCAATTATATAATTTATAATATCTACAATCTTTTACTACATTTCCCTAACAAAAAGTTCTATATCTCATGGATTAAATCTCACATAGGTATCCCGGGAAACGAAAGAGCCGATTCTCTGGCGAAGGCGGTTATAGATAACAACCAATACAACGATTGCCAGGAATTGCTTCTTCCACAATCCAAATTCAAGTATATCTTTAGACAAAAAACTCTGGATGAATGGCAACTCTCATGGACTCAGTCGACAAAGGGTCGCGATACTTACAGTATAATTAATAAAGTTGACATACAGTTCATCTGTGATCGCCCTACGTTACCTAACTATATTACTGGTCATGGAAGTTTCCCATCATTTCTACATAAAATTAAAAAAAGAGACTCACCACTTTGTTTATGCAGAAAGAGTATTGGAAACGCTACACACTATATCTTTGGAAACTGCCCCATAATGAAACATCATTTCCATTTTGACAGAAACAAAACATTGAGAGAAAATTTGAATAACACTCTTTTCAACGCAGGCAACTTCCAGAGACTTCTAGAAAATTACGACATTTTAAACAAACATTTTTCGTTTATTTCTAAGACTATAGCTAAACCTTAATCCTTTTTTCTTTATATTCTATTTAACCTGTAAATATATTTCAATATTTTGTATACATATGTGTCCGCACTGCCTTCAATAATAAGGCAGTATTTGTAACATGCTTTTTTTGTTGTAATAAATGTGCGCCACCCTGCTTGCGCTGCCTGGCAGCCCCTTTTTCCCCTCGTGGACTTATTGTCCCTATACCTCACGGTAGGCTGTCCACGAGTGTGCGATTTCGGTCCTCGCTGCTGACAAAAACTTTCAATCTCAACGTAAAAAATCTATAATGAAAGCATAAAAAATAAAGCTCCCGATGTTTAGATAATTTTCTCCGGAATGGGGTAAGCTAGAGCCTTGTGTTATACATGTATCTTTACGTCTTTTTAATCTGTTCAAAATGATATATAGTTTGTGTGTTTATGTGTAGGGCTTCAGGAGATATTTGTATTTAAACTTTCTTCTTCTTTAGTTTTGATTTCTCCACTGAACCAGGATTTACCACCTACACAATTGCTTCTTGTGCCTATTTAAAATATTCATATTATTTAAAACTTGATGATTTATGCTTCTACAGACACTAATGAACATTTTAATACCTGCATTGGATCCCGGCGCGGCTTATTTCATATAAATTTAACCCCTTAAAGATCATGTACTTTTGGAATTTTTGGAGCCATTTTCGTTTTACAGTGTTTTTATTTTCCTTAATTTACATATTTATCCTTCCGAAAACCAAAAACTATGGCTCATTTTAGATACATTGAAGTTCGTAGCACATTTTGGTACCATTTGTATCAAGTTTTCACTATCTATTATCCCTTTATTATCCATATTAAAAAGTGTTTTCATGTTTTTATCCCATAGTCTTAACATGGGAGAGTTAATAGAATTCCATTGTAATTTTGACTGTGTTTAAGTACTCAATACGATTAAATGCTGCTTGTTTCACCTTCTTTATCTCCTAAGCTTCATTTTAATACCTGTTTTGAATCTCTACGTTACTTTTTTCATAAAATTTTAACCCTTTTTACTCAATTTACTTTCAATTTTGTAGAGCCATTTTCAATTTTTAACGCTTTTCACTTGCTCTAATTCATTCTATTTCTTAGCGATTACTAGTTACTTATGTTTCATTCATGTAAATTAAAGTTCGTAGTATCTTTTAGTATCATTTTTTTCAAGTTTCCACCAATTATTAGCCCTTAAAACATTGAATTAAAAAGTGCTGTTTTTGCAGTTTTTCCCCATAGACTTAACATGGGGTAAACAATGGAATTCTATTACTTATTAAACTACATTGAAGTACTTTAAATGTAAATATATTGCATATTCCATATAATTCAAAGCATATGCTTCATTTTGGTACCATTTGTGTATAGTTTTAAAGTGATTTACTGTATTAAATGATTATTTCAAAATGTATTATTTTTGCACTTTTACCATAACCCTTATCCCCATAGAAAGGCATGGGGTTTTGGAGGCATTTTATCATTTTTTTTTTTATCATAGCTTAAATTTTAACTTAAAAACATTATTTTGAAAAACTTTCGCCAGATTTGGCTATTTTAGTCCTTTAGCTTCTCTTCGCCTCCACTTATGCCTTTCTAGGATGTTTGTATATATTTTAAAAAAATTCGTGAAAAAGTGCTAAAAATGCTTTTGAAAATTCAGATTTCCCATAGGTTTCTATTGTGTTGTTTACTTTTTAATTTCATTTTTTAAAACTATTAATTATGTTCCTTTCACTTAACTATTTTTACTTTCTGATAGCTGATTCTTTTTACTTTTGAGTAGCGTATCTTGTATTAATTTATTCCTATTCTTAATATTTTTAATTTCAATTTTAAAATTGTAAATTTTTGTTCTGTGGCGGTTGGGTGGACAATGGTTGCTCAATTCGAGTACTGGTTCTTATGGGCAAATCGATATTAGAATAGTAAAATAAATAAAAATTAGCTAGACTACCTTTATTGAAGAGTGATTGCTATTGACGCCATACATAATAATTGAACAGTGATTGGCTATGTTAAAGTAAATATTAGATAAATTTTCCGGCAACCACTGAATTTTAGAAAATATTAATGTTTTAATATCTTATATACAACCAGCATTAACTTATAGGTTTTTTATTGATTTTTTTTTTTTTAGTTCTTATCTGGTCTTAGGGGGTCATGCTGTGCTTTTAGGTTTCTCCACTTAGCCCTTTTAGGTCCGTGGCCGCCATTTTTGGCCACAATGATTTTCTCTATGGGAGATGCATTGGTAAGGAATTACAAAGATTTACAAGAAGATTTAACTACCGGAGCTTTTACAAATTAATTATTATAGCCCAAATAGGGTTCTAGAGGTCTTCCGGGGTGCTTTCATCAGAAAACTTATAAATAGTAAGTTTTTTAAACAGGAGTTTCTCCATTTTGTTTCTTGGTAAAGCTCATTCTAATGTTACTACATTACAAATTAGTTCCATAATTTTCTAATTGTTATAAAACAAAAATTCTTTTGGTAGCTTTGGTTCTCAGGGGGCTATCTACATCTTTTACGATATAAGAATTTTACTAGGGTTGCCATCGGGCCACTAGAAACGCCATTTTGCTTCCTTCTAATGAAACTTTTATCGAGAAATTTGTACAAATTGTTAAATATCTCGAAAACTATTGGCCATAGAGGATTTCTGCCGCGCCGAATTCAACAGCAATCCGCCTTAGTGATCTCCCTCCCCCCTTTTTTCCATTATTCCGTTCTTCTCTAGCTCAATTGGGGGCCCGTCAGAGGGGGCTGAACGGGCACTCCCACAAATCGGCTTTTTTCTTCAATTTTTATATTCTTTAGGCCCACTTTCTTTCCACATTTTATCGCTACTAAATTTCTTTCATTGTTGCCACCCTTGCCTTCCCCCCTCTCTTATCCTTAACATTGGCTACTTTTTAGCTTTTTCAGCTAGAGACTTGGTTGCACTTTTATTATTACTTATTCTGCTCCCTTTCATCGTCCCAGCTTCTAATTTTACAGTTTTTGCATTTGTTAAGGATTTTCCGTAACTTTTTGAACTTTTTTATTTATTTAGATATTTTCTTGATTTTTTCTTGTAGTTACTCACTACTATTTGCTAGATTTGTCCCATCCCACATTTTCATTTTCAGTACATCTCAACTCGCTTAACATTTGCAATTTCTCTGTTATTAGGGTTAATTCTTTGCTTTTTGCGGTATTGTGGTCATGTGGTGTGTGGATATTTGCCCCACCCTTTAAAATATTTTTTCCACCCCAGCTTCCCTTAACATTTGGTACTTCTACAGTTTTTGCACTACAGTACTACTTTTTGCTTTATTGCAGTTCTGTTCTTGTGGGATAGTTGCCCCAATCTATATATTTTTTTTCATTTCTTATTCGTTTTCCTTAACATTTGCAACTTTTAACTTTTAATAGGTTTATTTTGGTTTTTCCATTATTATGCTACGCTCCTACTTATATCTTGTCCCGCATTTAATTTTCTTCTTATATTACACACTTTCCATAGTTGTCTCCTCTGTTTCACGGGCGGTCCCTGCACTGATTTCCTCCACGTGTTGGTACTATCTTTCCTCATGTTATTTACACCTCTTCATTTTATTCTGTAGTTGTTTTTACACTCAGTTATTATCAAGCTTTTATTATCACCGGTTATCTCTTATTTTTTTTATTTTGGTGGTTATTATGTTATCATGTCACTTTCAGGCAAGTGCAGCGGGACCCATGTGGTGACCGGTAAGTATACTATTGTTATTCTTATTCCTATTTTCCTTGTTTTTAAACTAAAAATTTTTTTTCTGACTTCTTTTTGGTTGTCCACTCACCCATCCGTACGGCAATCTTCTTACTAATTACTATTTTCACTATGTGGTATTCTGACAGGTTATAATATAAATAAAATCGCAGAAATATATTTATAATGTACATACTTGTAAATATGCACATATATACTGTTTATACTTATAATTATGCACCATATTACCGTTTCATATATTATCATACTGCTATTATTGGTATAGCAATTTAATTATTGTAATATACTGTATAACTGTATACAGGTAATGCACTGATTGAACCAGAATATTAATAATGATGGAATTATTAACTGTTTAAGTACATGATCTTTTGGGCACGGGAGGCAATGACACATATTTCCACCTCCCCCCCCCCCTTTTTTTTTTTTTTTTTTTTTTTTTTTGGCAAATTTTTTCCTGCTGTCATTTATTTATTTATTTATTTTTTAATTATTACTATTCAAAAATTTTCCCCCTTTTAGGCAATAAAATTTTTTCTTAGTCATTTTCGGTAGTTACGACTACCGGTTTTTGCTATTTACTTTCTATATACCTTTCTTTCAAAAATGTATGACAGAGGCCTAGTGATCCCCCGTCCAGTTACCCTGTAAATTACTCTATAAATTTAACAAAGTCTTTCAACTGTAAATATTTTAAATTTTATTTTTAACCTGTACATATTATTTTGATTGGTAGAAATATGGAAATATAAATTGAGCTTTAACTTATATTCTACTAAAATATAATTTTTTGTTATTGATCGTGAGAAATGTTAACACAATCTATTGATTCAGCGGTCAGTCCCAAATCCCAGAGGCTACAGTCAACAACAACAAGTTCACAGCCTGTACATCAAGTGCACATACTAAATAGTAATCGCTTACCAATAGATAAAAAATTTCACTATCCAATACATGAAAAATTTCAATCACCAGAAGCTATTAAAAGAGAAAAAGAAAAGATACTAAAAAGACGACAAATAAAACTAATGCATAGTTATAAAGAAAAAGACATGGAACAAAAGAACAAGAAAACTAATGAGAGACCTCCATCCCCACTCCAAGGGAAAAAGCTAATAGATTCTGAAACAGCGCAAGATGATAATATGCCATTGGAAGAGCAATTTGAACAATTATTCAGACATCTCAAGAAACACAGGCCCCATAATGATGAACAGGCATTAAAGTATCGACAAAATATCCTTAACAGAATAAAAGATCTGGACAAGCAACAAATTAACACACAAAGCCAAGAAAAGTCAATGAATGATGTAATACAAGAACTGAAAAGAGAGAATGAGGAACAAAAGACACAAATATTAAAGCAAGAGGAACAACTTAATACCCTATCAACTGAAGTTAAAGACCTCACGGAAAAACTAATAGATAAAGACGAAAAAGTCAAAGAACTCGAAAGAAAATTAAGAATTGAATCTCCAGGAAAACTAGCACAAAAATTCGAAAATCATTTTAATTTACTAAAACAATTTGAAACGGAAGAACATTTGATCAAAATACCCACTCAGAAATTTCAAGAAGATATACAACAACTTCTACAGCTTTTAGAAAATCAGATAGAGCAAATACGCGACTTAAATAGCGAATTGCAAAGACAACAGGATTACATAGAAAATATCCATTGTAAAATATCGAGGGAAATGGATTTAAAAACTGAGCTGAGAAACATGCTTAAAGAATACGAATCAAAAATAGAGAGATTCATTGAAGTAAGACAAGCACAAATAGCAGGAGAAGAATTTCCTCAACAAAAAATTACAACACATACCAATGAACTAGTATCTCCAGTTCCTCTATGTAAACCATCATATGCCACAACTCTAAACTCCCCAGCACCACAACAATCAAAGTCTGCTATATTGTTAACAAGAAAATCCACAACCAATATGTCCCTATTCAACATCCGCGATTTTATAAATAGAGAACTTAAGACAACAGTAAATCTTGCGAAAATATACTGCACTATTTCCAGAGATAAACGAACTATTATAGTATGCTCAAACACAGACGAAGATGTGAATAACATAGCAGAAAAGATCCAGGAACACAGTAACATACTTGACCTCGTAGATTTAAATCTCGCAGTGGAAAAAAGGAAAAAAATAATCATTTTGGGAATCCCCCAAAACATAACAGTAGAAGAAATAAAAGAGAAATTAAGCGAAGATCTTGAATATGACATAAAAGCTAATGAACATAAAAAATTACAAAGAAAATCTCTAAAGACCTATCAACTTATGCTAGATTTGGAGGATAGATTGGCAACCAGATTGCTACGCCAAGGTCGTTTGCTGATTGGTTTTCTATCGTGTAAAATCGCTCAGTACGCCCCCATAATAAGGTGCAGTCACTGTCAAATCTATGGACATACAAAAGAGAGATGCAGAAGAAAAGAAACCTGCGCATATTGCATGAAGAACCATGAAACCTCAACATGTCCGAATAAAAATGATCCAAGGAAGCACAAATGCTATAATTGCTATAATTATGTGAACCCCGAAGGTCGCCAATACAAGTTCGATCATAGCGCAAATTCAAGCGAATGTAATATCTTTCAAAACCACTTCTATAATAGACATCGTGTAATTAACTACCGACAGCAACGTTCTCGACCCTAAATAACCTTTCAAATATCGTTACCCAAAATAACAATGTTCTTACTATTGCTTCCAACCCTGCTAATGTAGCAGTTCCAACTAAAGTAATTCATAACAAAGCAACTCTTTCCAAAATTAGATGTGTCCAAATTAATCTGAATAACTGTCGCGCAGCGAATCTAGAACTAATCAAATATATAAATAATCAACAAATTGACATAGCTATAATCCAAGATTACCATAGAACAAATAATTCATTTACAAGCCTCCCAATTGGATGGTCTCTTTATGCCTCAAAAAATGAAACAGCTGGAATTATCATAGCAAACTCCCAACTATATCACCTAAAAACCTTATCTTTTGACAACAGCATTTTTATTAACATTAGCACTAAATACCATGAATTAACACTTGGCTCGCAGTATTCCCGTCCTCGTTCCGCAAGAGACCTTGAAGAAGACCTACAAGCCTGGACCAACACTATCAGAGACTGTAAAAATATCATTTTAGCAGGCGATTTTAATGCTCACTTAAAGGACTGGGGATATAAATGCAATAATGCAAGAGGAGACATTCTTCTAGATTACCTCGCTTTAAATAACGTATCCATAGTTAATGATCCCAATGCACCATATACATTCAAACAGAACAAAAGGAAAGGTACTCCAGATCTAACTTTAAGTGGAAACCAAGCACGCAACTATCTCAATTCTTGGTACGTAGACGACATCAATGACTCCCTCAGCGACCATCTGTACATAAGATACGATTTAGATATAGATCCAGTTCTAAGAAATGAATACAGATTTAAAACTAAATTTGAGAATTTCAAAAAATTTAACAACCAACTCTCTCCTAATGTTGACAATCTACAGACAACTCTCAGCGAGGTCAAAAGTCCTAATGACTTGAATGAATGGACCCACAAATTTGAAGAGCTTCTACAAGAAATCATGGAATCTTCTCTCAAAAAGAAAAAACAGTCATATGAAGTAAATACAAAGTGGTACACAGATAATCTCAAAATACAAAGAAATCGATTAAACGCTTTACGGAAAAGATCAAATAAAAATCCTGAAAACGTACAATACCAAGTTAGCTACAAGAAAGAGAGAGCTAAATACAAATTAAACATCAAAAACGCAAAATTAAATTCGTGGAAATCCTTCTGTGAGACAACATCCACAACATACGGAACCGCTTTCAAAATTGTAAAGGGCAAATACCTCAAAAATACCGACTTAATACATTCAATACTTGACACATCAAATTCAACTGACATGTTTAGAGACATTCAACACCAACTCTTAAGCCATCATTTTGGAAAAGAAATCCCTGAAAATCTACATTCATTTGAAAATTTGGAGCCTCTATCAGAAAGTGATATAAATGAATATCTAATCAGCTATAGAGAACTAAAATATTGCGCATCAAGACAGTCGAACAACAAAGCCCCTGGCTTCGATAAGATCGATGCAAGGGTTACTAAAAACTTGATCAAAACTTTCCCACAATTAATGCTTCAATTATACAACAAATGCTTTTCCCTTGCCCATTTCCCAGACATATGGAAGAAACGCATTGTCATTTATTTTCGAAAGAAGAATAAAGATCCTCGGCAATTAAAATCTTACCGACCGATAGTCCTTCTCCCTATGCTGGGAAAAGTCCTTGAACGATTAATCAAGATGCGTGCAATGACATTTTTAGAAGATATTTCCTTTCTCCATGAAATGCAATTTGGATTTCGCGAATCAAGAAGCACAATAGATGCCTTAAATGAACTGAAATCCTCTATCACAAATACATTAGAAAATAAGAAATACTGTGGTATTCTTTCCTTCGATATAGAGGGAGCGTTTGATTCGATAGATTGGAATACTATCTCCCAAATAATCGATAATTCTCCTCTCCCTCTATATCTAAAACATTTACTAAAAAATTACATCTCCAATCGATATATTGGTTTAAAAGAAGGAAGCGTTGTAGAATGGTTCATTTCATTTAAAGGGTGCCCTCAGGGCTCATGCTTAGGTCCCCTTCTTTGGCTGCTAATTGCAGATTTTATTATAAAGGAGTTCTACAAAATAGAATCAGACATGATAGTTTATGCTGACGATTTCGTAATTAAGGTTGCGGGAGACTCCAGACCTGAGTTGGAGCAAGTTGCTAATAGACGCATCGAAATTTTTTCAACTTTATGCAGGAATTTCAACATTACAATATCGGAAACTAAAACAAAGGCCATGCTTTTTGGCCGCTTTCTTCTTAACAGACGTCGACCAATTTTCAAATTGAATAACAAAACTATCAAGTTTGAAAATACTATTCCCTATCTTGGCGTTATACTAGATCCAAAATTTAATTTTCAAGAGCATCTAACTCATACTAAAACAAAGGTAACTCAATTTTTAAACGGATTCAAAAGCCTAAAATCTCATAAAGGAGGAATATCTTCAAGTATACTGAAATTTTGGTACAACACCGTCATATTAAAACAAATTAGCTACGCCTATGAAATTTGGTTTCCAAGCCTCAACTCGCATGGGATAAGAAAATTAAAGTCAGTACAACGTACAGCTCTCTTAAGCATTATCAAGACCTATCGAAGTACTTCCTCTGACGCTCTCTGTGTCCTTACTGGTTCTCCCCCAATCGATACTTTGCTCAAGAACGATTATCATTATTACGAACTAATTAAAGGAAGAAGATCATATAACCATAATGGCAAAATCATTAACAGCAACCACATTATGTCAAAACTAAACACCTTCGACTTTTCTCAATATTACAAGATAAACAACCTCTTCTTTTTAGAGGAAAAATACGAAAAATTACTCCAAATCTATGACCCATCCATATATACCGATGGTTCTGTCATGAACGACGGAGCAGCATGTGCATTTACAGTCTGTATTAAAAACTCATTCGTATATGATTATGCAGTTAAACTTCATGTAGATAACTCGATCTACCAAGCTGAATTATTCGCAATTTACAAGGCAATGGAATGGTCCATTAACTCTTCTCATCATGAAATTCTTATCCTTACAGACAGCCACTCATCCTATGACGCCCTTCAAATTGCATTTCCACGCAATTATATAATTTATAATATCTACAATCTTTTACTACATTTTCCTAACAAAAAGTTCTATATCTCATGGATTAAATCTCACATAGGTATCCCGGGAAACGAAAGAGCCGATTCTCTGGCGAAGGCGGTTATAGATAACAACCAATACAACGATTGCCAGGAATTGCTTCTTCCACAATCCAAATTCAAGTATATCTTTAGGCAAAAAACTCTGGATGAATGGCAACTCTCATGGACTCAGTCGACAAAGGGTCGCGATACTTACAGTATAATTAATAAAGTTGACATACAGTTCATCTGTGATCGCCCTACGTTACCTAACTATATCACTGGTCATGGAAGTTTCCCATCATTTCTACATAAAATTAAAAAAAGAGACTCACCACTTTGTTTATGCAGAAAGAGTATTGGAAATGCTACACACTATATCTTTGGAAATTGCCCCATAATGAAACATCATTTCCATTTTGACAGAAACAAAACATTGAGAGAAAATTTGAATAACACTCTTTTCAACGCAGGCAACTTCCAGAGACTTCTAGAAAATTACGACATTTTAAACAAACATTTTTCGTTTATTTCTAAGACTATAGCTAAACCTTAATCCTTTTTTTTTTTTTTTTTATTTACATTCTATTTAACCTGTAAATATTTTTCAATATTTATTTATACATATGTGTCCGCACTGCCTTCAATAATAAGGCAGTATTTGTAACATGCTTTTTATGTTGTAATAAATGTGCGCCACCCTGCTTGCGCTGCCTGGCAGCCCCTTTTTCCCCTCGTGGACTTATTGTCCCTATACCTCACGGTAGGCTGTCCACGAGTGGGCGATTTCGGTCCTCGCTGCTAATTTTAACAAAATCGAGCTATGTTAGTTCCACATTCTACCACCAGGGAGCGCACTCTATTCATAACAAAACTGTATCGGAAGGAAAGTCCGTTAAACAACCTATCAGTAGATATGTTAGTGCTTAATTTTAACAAAATCGCGTTATGTTATTTCCGGATTCCACCACCAGGGAGCGCACTGTATTCTTAACAAATACATATCTGAACGAAACGCCTTCACGTAACATTTCCATAGATAAATGTGTCGGGAAAGTGGCGGTCTTAACAAAAAATTCTGTTAGTTCCACATTCCACCACCAGGGAGCGCACTCTATTCATAACAAAACTGTCTCGGAAGGAAAGTCCGTTAAACAACCTATCAGTAGATATGTTAAACAGATCGCCTTCTTAGATTGCTTAATTTTAACAAAATCGCGTTATGTTAGTTCCGGATTCCACCACCAGGGAGCGCACTGTATTCTTAACAAATACATATCTGAACGAAACGCCTTCACGCAACATTTCCATAGATAAATGTGTCGGGAAGGTGGCGGTCTTAACAAAAAATTCTGTTAGTTCAACATTCCACCACCAGGGAGCGCACTCTATTTATAACAAAACTGTCTCGGAAGGAAAGTCCGGTAAACAACCTGTCAGTAGATATGTTACTCGAGGTGTTGGCGGTATTAAGCAAGAATTTAAGATATTTGCACAAATTACTATTCGGAAATAGTGGTAAGTAAACTTTTGACATTTTTGTATTTAATAAGAAGCATATATCTCAATGTGTTATGAACTATCTTAATTTTTCAAGCAGATCGCCATGTTATATTTTCTAAAATTAATTAAATTGCGTTATGTTAGTTCCACATTCTACCACCAGGGAGCGCACTCTATTCATAACAAAACTGTATCGGAAGGAAAGTCCGTTAAACAACCTATCAGTAGATATTTTAAACAGATCGCCTTGTTAGATTGCATAATATTACCAAAATCGCGTTATGTTAGTTCCACATTCTACCACGAGGGAGCGCACACTATTCATAACAAAACTGGAGCGGAAGGAAAGTCCGTTAAACAACCTATCAGTAGATATGTTACTCGAGGTGGTTGCGGTCTTAAGTAAGAATTTAAGATATTTGCACAAATTACTATTCGGAAATAGTGGTAACTAAACTTTTGACATTTTTATGTTTAATAAGTAGCATATATCTCAATGTGTTATGAACTATCTTAAAGTCGCAAGCAGATCGCCTTGTTATATTTCCTAAATTTAACAAAATCGCGTTATGTTAGTTCCACATTCTACCACCAGGGAGCACACTCTATTCTTAACAAAAATATGTCTGAACGAAACACCTTCACGCAAACTTTCCGTAGATACATGGGTCGGGAAGGTGGCGGTCTTAACCAAGAATTCTGTTAGTTCCACATTCCACCACCAGGGAGCGCACACTATTCATAACAAAACTGTATCGGAAGGAAAGTCCGTTAAACAAACTATCAGTAGATATGTTAAACAGATCGCCTTGTTAGATTGCCTAATTTTAACAAAAAAGCGTTATGTTAGTTCCGTATTCCACCACCAGGGAGCGCACTGTATTCTTAACAAAAACATTTCTCAACGAAACGCCTTCACGCAACCTTTCCGTAGGTACATGGATCGGGATGGTGGCGGTCTTAACCAAGAATTCTATTAGTTCCACATTCCACCACCAGGGAGCACTCTCTATTCATAACAAAACTGTGTCGAAAGGAAAGTCCGTTAAACAACCTACCAGTAGATATGTTACTCGAGGTGGTGGCGGTCTTAAGCAAGAATTTAAGATATTTGCACAAATTACTATTCGGAAATAGTGGTTACTAAACTTTTGACATTTTTATATTTAATAAGTAGCATATATCTCAATATGTTATGAAGTATCTTAAAGTTTCAAGAGACATCTACGCGCTCCCTGGTGGTGGAATGTGGAACTAACATAACACGATATAGTTAAAATTAGAAATCTAACAATGCGATCTGTTTGAAACTTTGAGATAGTTCATAACATTTAAAAAAAAGAACTTTCCGTAGATACATGGGTCGGGAAGGTGGCGGTCCTAACCAATATTTTAAGAAATTTAGAAAAGTGCCCCTCTAGGGGGGTGGGGGGTGAAAACCGAAGATGCATAACTTGAATCAACCTTCACAGACCTTTCCTATGATATATCACATGGCGGGTAACAGATAAATACAGAAAAGTGGGGGGGGGGGGAATTGGGGGGATGGACACCGGAGATGCATAAACATAGTAGCAAGAGGGGGGACAAACTGGGCTCGTGATCTCCAACAGTTTGATATGAAACACCGCTGAGTTAAGTCAAAACCAGAAGAAGTTGCAAAAGTTAACCCTTTATGGGCACACTGAGAGGAGGGGGGGGCAGAAGAGAAAGATGGGGACAAACTGGGCTCTTGATGCCCAGCAGTTTGATTAGAACTTTTTCTAAGGCGGAACTTCCTACTTATAGGGGCAAAAATTACCGAGTTATTGTCTTTTGAAAAAAAATTTTGGAGAAATTTGCTTTTTTTGGCCATAACTTTCTGGAAAGAACCCGTAAAGCTTATTTAACATGATTTTCAGTTCGGAAATTTTAATACCTTCAATTTAAGGTGTATTATGTAAGGGGTAGTGGCTTAAATTAAAAAGTTCAATAAAAACGGTCATAACTTTATGGTCGTGCCTCGTAAGTCTAAGCTTGTATGTTATTCAGTTCGGAATTTACTTTACCTTTATTTTAAGGTGTATATTGAGGGGTTGGGAAGGAAATTTAATGATGTCGAGTCTCAGATTCAATTTTGAAAGGATTTTCCATCGATAATGAGTTGTTAATTAGCTAATGACGTCCGTAATTACGGCGGAATTTTCTCGAAACCACAAAGTCCGTTTTTCTCGGAAAATGGCGGCCCGAATCGACATATTATAAGACCCTCTGCGTCGCCTGTGAGAAAAGTAGTTCCGGCGACACGGGCGAGTGTTACCAACATACAGACAGACGATTACGGACATTAATAGTAGTAGAGACAAGTAATGCGCACAAATTACCTATCAATGGTATTTGCGAATTGGACATCACTTGGTCTAAAGCTTTCCATATTTTTATTAAACCATTTACGGCTTCAGTGATTCACTTGACAGATGGTATTAATTCCGATTTATTCGTCCTTTCTCAAGTATTCTGTTTTTTATTCAGCAAAAAATGTGCCATTTTGAAATCAGACCCAAATCTTCAAGGTATCAGTCTCGAATTCCGCGATCGACGATCAAACCATCATTAGATTTATGCCAGTTCCTAAAACTGGACGATTTAGAAGCCATATCCAAATTCAGTATAGATGCGTCATAATCTCTTTTATAGTTGACAGCAAGAAAATGAATGCTAACTGCTAGAGGCGCTGGTGTGTAAATGGTTCTACGCGAGATGTTGCCATTATCATATGTAGGTACAAAGTCGCGAATTTATATTAACACTATTTCGTTTAAAGTCCTTCCGTATTCTATGTTCATGCTTATTAGTAATAGTTAAGTTCATTTTAACACGTTTAAACACGCTGCAGCATCCTGACATGAAGGAATGTAGTTAGTTTTAACTCCTATTTTTAATATTTTACTATGAGCGCAACTTTTCAACACTTTTATTTTAACGTATGTTGTATCTTTTGATGTGTTTTATAATATATGTTAAAAAGAAAGCGTTGCACGATTGATCTCATATAAATGAGGTAAAATTAGAAGAAATTGCGTTTTTTTCATCAAAACTACGAATAATAAGAACTTTGAATTTGTGTAAGTAATATAAATCTGAACAAAATACAAAAACCATTTTTGAAATAGTACAGAATAAACCATCTAATATTAAATGTGAAATAACTAGTAAATCTGCAGATCAGGAGCCTCAACGTCATCTTTGCAAGTCATTGTTTTTTAACACTCATTGCATAATATCCAACTTCCTACAAAAAGCTTTTTAAAGTTTTCAAATTACATAAATATTTATGAGCATACAAGATACTTCGTAAATTTTCAGAAATTAAAAGTGTTAAACAAGTGGTTGTACATTGATGTTCTGAAATTCTGATGAGCTACTTATTCTGCTAACTTTTAAATCAAAAATTGCATTTCTTCAGGGGGGCTCTGCCCCCCTGTCTAATCTATTTAAATTTACATTCGTAATTTTGTATTGATTGTGCGGATGGTTAAAGTATATCTTAGATTTTTTTTTACGTTGTGATTTATAAGGATAAGCATAACTTTTTTTTTAAATTAATAAAATTTAAATTTAAAATAAAATATTCATGTTAACCGCACACAGACAATAAATCTTGAGGTGACGGCAAAAATGTAACCCTAAAATCCGCTACATTCGGCACAACACAACGACGTGCTTAAAAAAAAAAAAAAAAAAAAAAAAAAAAAAGGATGAAGTCAAAGAATTTGGTCCCTGTTCCACGTGCTTGTTTTGTTTGGGCCGAATGAGGGCATTTAAATCTGAGCGATAACGCACATCGTATTGCAAACTGTTTTTACGGCATACTGCATCTCCATCTACCTCTTTCCTCCGTGAATAATAGTTAATTTTATTTTACCCAAGATCTTTTTATTTCAGCATCTTTGTTTTCGATAAATGACGTCTAATTCACCTGCTATGTGTACTTACTCAAAACTTTTCATCTTGTTATATTAAGAAATACTCGAGAGTTTTCTTTTTATTTTTAATATGCCGCCATATTAATTTTTCTATTCTTAATTTTATTTTTCATTTTCCTGTTTCACGACAAAACATTTCAATTGAAAATTGTTTAAAAGAAAGTATTATTCCGGGTTTTGATTTTCTTGGCAACAATTAAAGAAATATTGGTAAAGGTTATGGGAAAATGTTACGTTATTCTCTATGAAAATAATGAACTTTTGTATTTTTAAGCAAAATATTTCAATAAAATAAATGAAATAATGCCTATTTTTATTTTTGGGCTAAAATCCTTCTATATGCAAAGATACAAATGCATTAATTCATCTGTTTTGATGTTGGCTTTACTCAAGCATTGTTAGGACCAAATAAATACGTTGCTAGGCAACAGAGAAAGAAAAGGAAAAAAAAAATGAAATATGCATTATGTCAATTTGATAAAATAAAATCCTTTATATTATTGGAAAACATGCATAAAATTCCCCCCAATATTGTGAACCTAATTAAAAAAATCTCGCAAATATATTGACATAATTTATTGGAATAATTTAATAATGTTATTTAAAATTTTCAGCATCAAAAATTTACCATTTAAATCCATTTTTCATATGAGCCATTTCTTTCAACAAATGAAAATCTGAAAATCGTCTGACTTGCCATTGAAAAGCATTATAGAGCAAAATAAAATGTTCCATATTTCCCGAACGAATGAACCAAATTTAACCAAAAACTATACAGCTAAGTCCGGGTACCTCTTCAACATGCCCAGTGAATTTCAAGCCGATCGGATGCTTTTTGCGGCAGTTATCGCGGAACAGACAGACAGACTAACAGACAGACATACTAACAGAAACCAAAACTTTTCGTGTCTCCACAGTAAGCCTTCACTGACGTTTCGGCAATTAAGTCAGTATAATAGAATAGAATTTTAGACTATTTCATGGGCCAAAAACACGGCTTATTGATACTTTAAATCATAGTTATCTAAAATAGACTCTAATTATTTTTGTTAACTTCTTGTGATTAAAGTGGCATTTACATATTTATTTTGATATGAATCTGAAAATGTTTAAAATCAGCACAATTGTTTTCTTTATAATAAAATATGTTACGTTAATTGACCAAAATAAAAATGTACGTGGATATGTAACATGAGTTAAGGGGACCGGCAAAGCCCTATCTCCGTCATATTAAATTCACCAACTTTATGCACCTTTTTCTCAGAAATGGTGAATGATAGAGGTCTAGATTTTTTAGTGTAGTTAGAATTACGTAATTTACGTATTTTAACGGACTATTTTCTGTCTAAGAGAAACTCAAAATTAATTATTAATTATTTATTGAAAGTCATTTTTAAATTAGCATTTTTGGTAACATTTCGCTGTCTAAAATAAATAATTCTCAACAAATCATTAAATCCCTGTGTTAAACTATACAATATAACATGATATAACAATTAAAAAAATCTGAGTTCTTAAGTTTAATAGATATTGAAAAAAAGGAACGTAAACATGAAAAATCCAAGTTTTGAGAAAAAGTCAATTAAAGATTTAAATGGCCATTAAGCTGTGAAGTACTATTAGAAAATAATGAATAATTTCAAAACTTATGTTATTATATATAAACATGTGTGACACATCGTTGGAAAGATAAAAGTTTAAACTATTTAATGATCTAAAAAAATAAAAATCGATTTTTTGGTTGAATTTTGCTTTCCCGGTCCCCTTAAGATGATATAATATTAAACGAAGCAGGTAATACACTATGATTTCATAAACATAAAATTAAAATTTCAAAAGAAGATTTTCTTTTTTTTTTTTTTTTTTTTTTAAAGACTTATTCAGCACTATCTTTCATACAATGGACAATTTTTAGGTGCGTTCATAATTTTATAAATACGTAGCACCTATAGTCATCGTCTGGTCCGCCCATCTGTCCGCTTATGACAGCGCAAAAACTGCACAACCCAATGATTTGAAATTTAATATATAATTGTTGCACAATTTTGTCGAGTGATTCCAAATTATATGAAAATCGAATAAAAAATATTAATGAAAGATTTTTTTCATTCTAATAAATCCTATCACGGGTAATTAATTCAGATATATCCCATGATATGTAATGATCCTAGGTTACCATGGGATTATTCTATTAAATCCTATCATATGTAATTAATTCAATAATATCCTGTGCTCGGTAATGATTCTATGTTGCCATGGTGATTACGCCTTATTTAAGATAGCGTCATATTGTTTCCGTATTACTGAATTTAATATATATAATCGTAATAAATTTTGTATACATGCATTTTTGCGTAATAGTGCAACAGCTATTACACCAAGATCTCAATATTTTAAAAAGTAGTTATAGTATGAACGCACCTCATTGCCATGTGTGACATACAATTTCTGATTGGTTTGTTTTTAATTTACGAAGATTTATTTTAAAGGTTCAAACCAGCTGCATAGCCACTCGTTGTGTTGATTTTGTATTTTATAGCACCTTTCGTGTATTTAGAGAAAAATGAATCCTAATTGTATTCTACACTTTAAAAATATTTATAATATTAATTTTATTAATATTAAAAATGATTTTAAGTAAAATTTTTGATTTATACAAATATTATTTCTTAACAGAAGTACACATCATATTACAAACATTAGAAAAAATCGAAAAAAATAAATTTGTCTCTAGAATGTTTTGAATAAAAACAGTATTATGAAAAGATATACAGAATAAAATATAATGAATACCAGGTTTAAACCTTTCACCAACTGTTTCTTATCCAATATCATACAGTTCTTGCCTTAGTAAAAGATAGAATTTACGTATGATGAAAAATAACAAATGCCTACACTAACAGTTGAATTAAGGTTTTGCGTGCAATGTAAATATTTATGCAAATATAAATAAATCTCCCAGAATAGTGTTATATATCAAAATATAACACACGCTTTTAAAGATTTACTATTTGAATTGAACTACAGATATGAAGAGAAATATTTAACTTACATATAAATGTATATATAAATCTCATTTTTTCTCTCGTTGAATTGACAAGCTTATCATAACAAAGAAAAAGAAAGAAAACAAAAAAAAAAAAAAAAAAAAAAAAAAAAAAACAAGGAAAAAATAAACATTAAGTATGCGAACAAAAATATTCTGTAATGTTTTTAAAAATAAATGGCAGTTAAATCTTCGAATCTTCCTATTTCCCATTTTAACTGTTAAATAGCCGATGCCGAAATAAAAGAGCCCCCTAAAAAGTTGAAACACGATACAATTTTTTAAAAAAAAATGGAAGTACGTAGGTAAAGTAAATTTACAAAAGTGTCGAAAATAAGGTACGATTTAAGATTATATTGATGAAATATAGTGTTACAAATAGCATTTCTATTCTATATAGGAATGTGCATATTTATCTTTACTTTTCAGATTATTAACAAGATGAAATAAAACAGGAAAAGATATGTCTTACCTGTATACTCAGTAGTGCTTTTTGACCCCAATCCCGTTACCTTTAGATCCGGGGGATGTCTGCCTTTGCACGGTTGTTATACATATTTCACGATGGTTATCTAAAGTGTAAAATAAAATAATATTATTTGTAATTTGTGTTATTATAATTTTTCCTCTCATGGATCGTTGAAGTGATGGCCTGTACATCCCCTCAATATCTTTAATTATTTCTTGACTAAAATATTAAATGAAGAATATAATCACCGAGAAAATAACATTCTTCCCGGAGCCTCTTAAAAACGACATCATACAAAAAAGAGCGAAAGGAGTTCTGAAAAGAATGTGTAAAGGATAGTCAAAAGTCCACGCCTAGATGAAATCGACACAATTATATCACGCACATAGTAGAAGCAGAAAAGGGAGAGGCAAAACCGCAAATATGCAGTCTTCTCGAAACTAGTGATGTGAAAGTTTAAAGTTTTGCAGTTAGATCACAAACACAAACTTAGGCTTGGGAAGGGGTTTCGTAAGAAGGTCTGCGGTCATTAAATCTGTGTAAACGTAGCGGAGCTTTATGAGTTCTTTCTCCACTAAGTGTCTTAAGAGATGGTACCGCAGATCTATGTGTTTGGTCTTGTGATGGAACTTATCTGATTCCGCAAGTTTTATTGCGGACTGATTAAATTTATCGGGCACTGCTGTTGTATGTCCAGTTACATTAATAAATTTATTAGCCATAAAATCTCTTGTGCGGCACTGGAAGCTGATATGAATTCTGATTCAGCTGAAGACATTGCTAAATACTTTTGACGTCTTGGACCCCAAGAGAAATAAGTTGCCGGAAACAGATTTCCGATCGAGTGGGTCGTTTGCCCAATCAGAGTCGGCGTATGCCCTCAAGACAGGATCTTCGAAATTGGTATATGTTAACTTTAGATCGATAGTAGTTTCTAAATATCTAATAGTTCTTTTGACGGCTTCCCAGTCCTTTGTTCTGGGATGTTCATTTCTACGACATAGGATGTTAACTACTGCGCTAATATCTGGTCTGGAAACGGTTGAAATGTAAAGTAGTGTTCCGAACGCCTGTCTATAATTTATATTATCCGGTAAGAGATTTTTATCATCGTTTAATTTAACGTATCTCAGCTCCATAGGTGTAACGGTTGGTTTTGAATTTTCCAAGGCATATTTAATTACTAATTCATGAATTTTGTTATTCTGATCTAGGGTCATTGTATTTTGATCAGGCCGATTAATGTTTATACCTAAATAATACTTAGCATCACCTAAATCGTCACAGGTATTCTTTCTTTAACTAACGTATTAGTTTATCAATGTTTTTATCTACTCCCGTAATGAGGAGATCGTCGACGTAAACAATTACATAAACTGTTTCATTATTTGTGGTTCGTTTGTACAGACACTTGTCAATCGAACTTTGGTTAAACCCTAATTTTGATAGCGAATCATGTATCTTTATATTCTAAACTCTCACTGCTTGCTTTAACACGTATACCGCTTTTTTGAGTTTACAAACCTTGTGTTCAGATCCGGGGACTACATACCCTTCAGGTTGACGCATGTATACTTCATCTTTTAACTCCCCATGTAGGAAGACCGTCTTGATATAGATGTTTATAAGGTTTAAGTTTTTATGTAAGGCCACTGCCAAAAAGCTTCTTATAGTAGTATGAGACGCAACGGGTGCGAAAGTCTGATCGCAGTCAATCTCGAATTTCTGGGAGAAACCCTTAGCCACTAACCTTTCCTTGTATTTTCTATTTGACCCCGACTATTGTACTTCGATTTTAAATGCCCATTTGCTACCGATGACTTTTGTCCCTGGTGGGACCTCAACTAATTCCCAAGTACAATTTTCTTTGAGTGAATTTCTCTCTTCTAACGTAGCGTTTATACATTTGTGCTTTTCCGGGGGATTTTCCATTTTCAGTATATCATCCCAGCATTTTCGCTCTTTTATCCTTACATCATTTATTAAAAATGCGAATCTGTCAGGGGGAGCCCCTCTATTAGGTCTGTTAGATCTACGTGGTAAAATCTATGGGGTGTGCCTGATACATCTGTGTTCGCATCCTGATTTTGCATATCATTTTCGGCGCTATTCTTTTCCTCATCAATCAGTTGTAATTTTGGTTGCGGATTTTTATCGCTTAGTATTTCTTTATTGTCATTTGACGCATTTTTTTTAACTAAGTCATGATTCTCATCCTCTAAAAATTTTACTGTCCGACTTATAACTATTTTCCTTCTATCTGTGCAAATTCTAAAACCTTTACTTTTATTCTCGTATCCGACAAATATACCTCTTGCGCGGTATCGTCCAGCTTTCGACTATTTGTTTTTTTAATATATGCATATGCGTTACAACCAAAAGTTTTAATGTTAGAAAGGTCTGGCTTACGACCGGTCCATTTTTCATACGGAGTCCATTCGCAGGATGAAGTTGGGAGCCTATTTTGAATGTACGTCACTGTACAGATGGCTTCCAATCCAGCAAAGAGTTCTTGTGAGGGGCTATTTGTCTCGCGGGGATCGAAAATACTCAGCCTCGTTTCTACCTAAATGATTTCTGAAGGGGTCGAAAATACTCAGCCTCGTTTCTAACTAAATGATTTCTGAAGGGGTCGAAAATACTCAGCCTCGTTTCTACCTAAATGATTTCTGAAGGGAGGCAATTGCAAGAGATTTCTCCTCTCTTTTCATTCTTATCAGCAGCTTCTGTAATGCACCCTCTCTAATTCTACACCAGTTGGGGTTTTGTAGTCTTCGCGACCCAATTAAAAATGATGCTTTTTGAATAAAAAATAAGGTTTTGATAAATCCTTAAGAAAGCCTTTTTTTTTTTTTTTGCATTATTTTAATTCACACAATTCTAAGAATTTTTTCAATTTTATTCTGAAATAAAAAAAATTAATTAAATATAATAAAATGATTCTATAAAAAGAATAGATAATTCACTCTATTATTTAACAGATTATCTGTTTTTCTAATATCTGAAATTTTACACAAGACTTAAGATAATGGATCTCGTTGAATAAACCCAATAAATGAACCCGTAGATTCTCTGTAATTTCACAGAAATTTTTTTAACAGTGTAGTTGTATTTAAAATATCTAGTGCTTTTCAATTGAGCGTACTAATTGTTTAAATTCCCACTAACATATTTTAGGGACACCCTGTATTATACTTATTTTGCCAGACAGTCAAATTAAAGTTTGTTACTTTAGTAAACCAAAGTTTATCATTAACTATATAGAAAATACACTAACGAAGTATGTAATTTTAAAAATTGACGTGAATTTGTTTCACAGTGAAAAATGATATTCTGTTTCCTTAATGACTAAAAACGTTTTATTAAAATATAATATTCTTTTAAACTGCCAAAGCGTTAAAGTGTAAAATCGGTAAAAGCAATTTACTGAGTCTGTAATTAACTTTACCATCACGTGTTGCCATGTTCAGTTATTTACCACTCGAAAATAATTAAGTGGTTTTGCATTAATGACATCCTTGGAAAAAAAAATAGTTTTGTTTTAAAAATATAATTTTTAATTTTTACTGAAAAAATGTTTATTAAGAAAATTTCTTATTTTATAAAAATCTATTTTCAAGTAATAATGCATGGATAATTGATCAAACACTTTTTAATAACTTCCAACAAAGTTGAAAAGCGTTTATGCATTCGGTCCGGCTGGTCGTCTGTCCACGCTCTAACTCCCGTAAATATACTCGGATTTTCAGGCAATTGATGAAGGTTATTTAGAGTCAGCAAAGCATATTTGGTATTGTATATAAAATATGTAGGATTAATAGTTCATTTACAGGGGCACTCAAAAGTATTATATTACATTGTGGTACATAGCGGAAAATCGTTTACAGAGTATTTTAATGACATGACGCTATTTCAAATGTACTGAAATTGATATAAATCACTGAATTTCATTACGATAACGTTAGAACAGGGCATTCATGGCATTTTTTATTCATTTAAAGGGTCACACAAAAGAAATTGGTTTCAGTACTGTCGTTGAGTAATAATTGCTGGAGTGCACGGTTTAAAATTCGGTATGCGCTTTTAAATTTAATTAATTTTTTTTCATGTTACTCATTATATATAAATCCTATAACTCATATACAGAGCTGCACAAAAGTATTCACGTACCATTCTCCTTATTAAAGGAAATTGCTGAAAGGGAATTTTCAACTGAATTAGTTTTGTTACATTATGTTGAATGTGTAAGAAAATGTTTCATAATCAATGTTGTCCCATGATTTTTTTTTCTTTTTGAATAAAAGTTTATAATTTAGGAATAGAAATTCTAAAATTAGGTGAGGTATACTTGCATTATTTAAATAATAAAAGTTATTAAACTTTAAATAAACTTTCAAAAAACGAAAGTCAGAAACAAGCGAAATATACTTTTCTCTGAACTGGGAATAAGAATTTGATAGATTTTTATGTATCTGACGTTACAAAAACTGAGAAGCAGCTACCTATTGCAGTCGCTCGGAGGGAAGCATTTCCGGAAAATTTCTTTATATTTTCACCGATGATGACCGCACGATCTCAAAACAGCCCTTATATTCCAGGCAATAGGGAATTTTACCTAGTAAAATTAATGGTAGTTCTGGAAATCAGCTTACTTTATATTTTTTGGGTCGCTAAATCCGAATATGTAACTTCCCACCAAAATTTCCCCCGCAACCCCCCGCCCCCCCCCAAATTTTGGTAAAAAGCACCCCAAAAAAGGTTTTTATTAAAAAAAAAAAAAAATTTTTTTATTGCTTTAGAGAAAAAGTATCTAGAAATTCAGAAAGTAGACAAAATTTGCAACAAATTAGATATATGACATTATGACTTAGGATGAAGGGGAAGGGGAATCTGCCTCGTAACATGCGCGTGGTGCTGCGTGAACTAAGTTGCGCAATTCCACTTAACCACTCGCACATTTACATTCGCCCTCCCATCTCCCCTTCGGACTTTCTCTATAAGGTGTACTTTAAGTTTTTTGGGTCGCTGAATCCGAATTTTTAACTTTCCCCAAAATCCCCCCAAAATAGTTGTTTTTAACTTAAATTTCTTATTGTTTTAGGGGAAAAGCATTACAAAATTCAGAAACTAGACAAAATTTGCAACAAGTAGGATATATGACATTATGACGTAGGATGAACGGGGAGGGGGAGGGCTGCCTTTTGGTGGGAAGTTACAAATTCGGATTCAGCGACCCAAAAAACATAAAGTAAGCCTTTTTCCAGAACTACCATGAATTTTGCTAGGTAGAGCCCCTATACGGTCTCTATTGCCTGGACTATTAATTTTCTGGTTACAGTTGATAAGGCATTTTAAGAATTTGCTTTTAAAGCTAGCTTGCTGTTCTCAAGCAGAAATCAACTGTTTTTTACATATATTGTGAAATAATTCCCCTGACGAGAATTTTTATAAGATTAAACATATTTTTTATAAGATGTTTTTACATTCCTTTTATAATTTTTCCTAATACATTTTTAATTATTCCACTTTGATCTACAGCATTTTTGGAGGATAAATTTTTATGGTATCATAAATTATTCTATTTTTATAGACAATTTTTCAATTATTAAAATGGCTTATAATTGCAAAAAGTTTCACTATATTTATCTTCAGAAAAAAGGGCCATATAGTGTCAGTTTGCGTGTGCATTGCTTGATACAATACAATACTTAGTGTAACATGATGCCAACATCCGGTGCTTGAAATAGAGGCATATTTAATTATATATTTGACATTTTGATTTTTATGCAAAGGAAACACAAGAATTTTTGTTTCCCATAAAGCGTCTTATTTAAAACTCCAATTAACTTTTGATTTTGTTTAGACTGAATCATAATTTGTGTAATCTAATAGTGAATTTGAAATCAGAATGAGTGCTGCAGACATAAAAATACAGAGGGTATACGCTATCGGCAGAGGGTATACGCAAGAATCGTGGGCTTTATGGTTAGAATATATGCGATAGCTTTTTTTGTGAAACAGAAGATATGTGGAGCTTCTTAAAAAATCCAGAAGATATACGGTGTATACCTCCGTATACCCTCCACTACACCTCTGACCAGAATCAATGCCACAGCCACATATATTCTACCAATCTGATCAAACATATGTCGCTTTAAAGCGCAACCTGTTATCTGGAATACATCCGACCCCAACCCTTCGGATAAGTAGTTATTTACTCTATATACCAAATTTTTTCATGGGATAGTACTCTTATTTGTGAACCGATTTGGATGATTTAACTGAGCATGTGTATAGTATTTAGAAAGATCTCAATCGAGTATGTTGGACAACTTCATTATTCATATACTTGAAATGATGGCCATTATAAGATTTCAAATTCAAAAAGATGCCCAAAAAATTAGAAGTCCAAAATATTTTTACTCATAAGTGTTTATGATTGTTAAAAAAATTCCGGAGCATTCCTTGCTTTGCATCTATCTTAAAAATTGTCTGGAACATAGCAGATTGAAATTCTAGGGTGGCTGATTTTTCTATAATCAGGCTTCATATATGTGGTTTAGAAAACGTATTGTCTCACAAATTTACTTTACTTGTTCTAGAAATAGCTGCAGCACTCAATCGTCAAAACTTCGCAATCGTCACATTCTCACCAACGTTAGCGATACTTGGTGAATTATTGGTAAACTTTGAAACAAATATATGATGCCACTCATAAAGCCACCTTGTGGATAGCTGGCTAATTTTTCGATATTCCCATTCAAATTCGGTATTAGCGAAAACTGTCAATCATCTATAATCTGATTCCACGCATTGTAACTTCGTGTGTTTTGTATAAAATTAGCTGCTTAAAAAAAAAAAAAAAAAATGCAATTTAACAAATTACAACGACCATTTGGAAAATGATTTTTTCAAAGACTAATATTTAAGACATAAAAAATAGCACGGAGTTGATCCTACTAATGTAGGATGACGCCATGAATTAAACATTAATAGTGTTATTACACGTAAAAATTGCAAGCGACAGAAATCGCCTGTACGTATTATCCACCTGAAACTTTCGTATTATCCAAGCGTTTCATTGGCTGTTCGGGAAAAGGTTTTTCCATCGTCAGATTTCCAAGAAATCTGACGGCCAATTTTAAATGAAATTTATTTCTTAAACTTCTAAACATCCCACAATATTACTTTTTATATCGTCGTATAGAGAAAAAACTGTACTTTTAAATGCAATTTGTTTGAAAGTTGTATCTCAATCTGTTTCTGAGTTATTAATTTTTTGTTGTAGTTTTTATTACTTTTTGTCATAGTGGCAACACTCTGTTGTCCATCTCTGTTGAAAGTAAAGGGAAACACAGATTACTGTATAGACCAATCAGAAAACGAATAAAATGATGATTAAACCAATAAAAACCTTCAGATATGCTTTTGATTTCCTACCCTGACGAGGACAATAACCATTTTTCCAAATGGTTCAAAAAAAAAAAAAAAAAAAAAAAAAAAAAAAAAACAAGGAACAGGTAAGCTATTTTTTACTACACGTACAGGCCGGAAGAATATAGGAATAATCCAATTTATACAAATTGTTATAAATATTTAACTGACATTATAAATATGAACGCACATTTGTTGTCTATATTTGTATGTGTGACAAACATGATTGTAAATAAATATACACATATTTGCACGCAGATTAAAACATTATTAGCAGCTTTCTTATGTTAAGCAAATTAAAATAGACCATTTGAAATCATTATTTTACAAATGAGTATAATATTTCCTGATGCACAATTGAATTTTATTTTTTTATGCTTGTATGTCTTTAAAGTTTCTTTTAAATTAAGATTAGGAAGAATGAAATTGAATAAAATGTTTACAAAGCAATTTTAATACAAAAACAATAAAATGGAACTGACAAACTAACAAACTATTTTTCAAAAGTGCACGGAAATCTTTAAATTCTCTCAACCATTTTAATGAAATGCGAAATAAAATTCAGTTTCTAATTTTCCATTACTAAATATATTTTCAACGCCGAATTATTTAATATCCTTTGATAAAAAATTCCAATCATGAGATTCTGAAACATAAAAAGATAAATTTATGTTAGATAAGTAGAATAACTTTTACAATCAATTTGAATATAGTTGAAATATAATAATGTAAAGTCGGCGCCGCTCCTCTGACCATCCCACGTGGTGTATAGCTTGTTAAAAAAATAGCACTTCTTTTTTAAGCAAACATTATTAAGTTTATTTAAAACGAACATGAAGACACTACAAGACGACACAATGATGATGACTATTTACACTGAAAAAAAAGAAAGGGTTTCACAGGGTGCACAACCTTCATATTAAACTCCACGAACTACACTTCACTATATTATTAACTTGTATTACAAACTACTCAAATTATAATCCTTTGGTGCTCTTAGCACCCGATATACTTCCGTTTTCACAAATCCAAGAAACACGCCGGCCAACATGCACGGCTCGGCTACCCTTCTCAAAATCACTTTTTTACTCTGAAAAAAAAATATTCACCTCTCTCTCCGCGCGCGCCCGCATACCACGTGACGTATGGCGTTGGCGCCAAAAGAATCGAAAGAGAAATTAATCTAAACGGCTCCAGACATCACACCCCCCACCCAAGATTGAAAATGGGGGAGGGGGTCCCTTATTTTCTATCTGAAATTTAGTCTGGAGACGTCCTTATACTCCATTTTTTTAAAAAAACAAATTACCCAAATAAAAATAAAAGTTAACAAATACATATAAAAAAAAAAATATACAAACTACATGTCTGAAGAATCTGGGCACTCTGCCTAAAACTCGTCTTACCTACTAATACAAAACAGAATTAATACTTAATAATAACAATAATAAATGCAATAACAAATAAAACATATATAAAAGGAAACTAAACTTGTAGTAACACACTAAATAAATTTTGAATCAAAACTTTAAAGTAAACAGTCACTTATCAAATAGTTCATGAAAGTTTTACACAGTTTGTTTTCTTATTCAACAGTTTCAAGTCTAGATAGTGCGTCTGCATTTATCAACTTGGCACCTGGTCGATGCGAAATCACAATGTCATACTTTTGCAGTGCTAATGCCCACCGTTGCAGTTTGGAAGATTGGGGGGCATTTTTGGTGATGAAAGTTAGTGGATTATGATCGGTGATAAGTTCCACAGGTGAACCAAATATCCACGTTTCGAACTTCTTGAGACTCCAGATGACCGCATAGGTCTCCCTTTCGATCGTCGGCCAAGCCTGTTGAGTTTTGGTGAGCTTTTGACTGGCATAGCTCACTGGGTACAGTACTCCGTCCTTTCGCTGCGATAAACATGCGCCGATGCCGATTGCAGATGCGTCGCACTCGATAACAAATGGTACTCCTATAACGGGAGTATGTAGACTAGGTGCTTCGATAAGACCTCTTTTCAACTCATTAAACGCCCGATCATGGTCTTCTGACCAACACAACTGTTCTGGACTCTTCTTCTTCGTCAGTTCAGTTAAAGGATATGCTACTTCAGCATATTTAGGAATATAATCTCTATAATAATTACAGAGACCAAGAATACTTTTCAACTGTTTCTTCGTTTGAGGCACTGCTAACCTTCGAATAGCCTCCACTTTTCCGGGGTCGGTCCGATGGCTGCCGGACCCGATGATATGTCCTAAGTACTTAATCTGCGGTTTTGCGAATTCACATTTCTTCAAGTTGACTGAAAATCTTAAGTCTGATAACTTAGAAAATATATTTTCTAAATGCACCAGATGTTCAGCAAATGTTTCAGAAAAGACGGCTATGTCGTCTATATATGCTCTGGCGAACTCCTTGTAATCGGACAGTGCTCTGTTCATTTCTCGTTGAAAAGTCGCAGCTGCGTTTTTGAGCCCGAAGGCCATTACTGTAAAGCGATACTGAGCCCTGTGAGTTTTGAAACACGCCAGATTCTGGCTCTCTTCTTCTAGTGGTATGGCCCAATACCCTTTCAATAAGTCTATTGTAGTTATGACATTGGCCCTGCCAATACTGAACAATAGATCGGTGGCATTTTCCATTGGGAAATCATCAGTCACTGTAACTGCATTAAGCGCTCTAAAATCTACGCATAGGCGCAAGGCCCCATCCTTCTTCATTACGCACACTACTGGGTGTGGCGCCTCTGCCTCACTTTCTTCAATCAGACCTAGTTCCAATAACCCCTCAATTTGTTTATCTACTTGAGGTTTCAAGGCCTCTGGGATTCTGTAAATATACGGCTTTTTCTTTTCTGCGTCACTTATTCTTATTTTATGCTCTCCTACCTTAGCTATTTGCACTTTTCTAGAAAATAGTCCTTTATATTTATACAATAAATCTAACATTTTTTCTTTCTCCACCTTTCCTAAATGACTTAAATCAACTTCTTCTATATTGAATAGGTCGGAGTTATCTTTCGTACTGGGGGTGGGATGGACCTCCCCTAATTCTTCCTCATTTTCGAAGATCACCCCCACCGCCTGTACCCTAGGAGTAAATTTTCTTATCTTATTTACGTGGACATTTCTAACATTCCCGTTCATTAATTTCACTTTGTAAGAATCAGAGTTACAACGCGCCACTATTTCGGCTGGCCCGGTCCATCTCGCGTAAAGTTTGTTCGTGGAGTGCGGAATTAATAAATATACCTGGTCCCCCGGTCTAAATTCCTTGTAAATCGCTCTTCGATTAGCGTACTTCGCATACGAGCTTTGCTTAACCTCCGACACTATTGCCGCTTGTTCCGCCGCCCTTTCTAAATTAATTTTTAACTCCTGGAGGTATTCGGTCGCGCTCTTTCCTAGATTTATAGGTAGTGGGATTTCGCCTGTCCATGTAGATTTTAATACCGCCAGTGGCCCTCTAGCTTCCCTTCCGTACATTAATTTGAATGGCGATACGCCCGTAGTGCTATTCGGAATTTCTCTATACGCAAATAATAGATAGGGGATGTGTTTATCCCAATTTTTAGGGTCGCTACGAATTATATGGTGCAACATACGTTTCAATACCTGATTATATCGTTCAACAAGTCCCGAGCTCTGTGGGTGCCCCGGCGTAGCAAATCTAGGAGCCGCCCCCAGACTAGCATGAAACTCTTGTATTAACCCTGATATAAAATTTCTGCCCTGATCACTCGCTATTACGCGGGGTATTCCTGTCCGCATAAATATCTCTAACAATGCATCGCACGTAGCTTTAGCCGTAATTGTCCGTAACGGAACTGCCTCCGGCCATCGCGAATGTTGATCTACCAAAGTAAGTACGTATTGATGCCTGCGCGCTGAAGGAGGTTCAATTTTTCCAATTATGTCAATATTTACAACGTCGAACGGAAGTTCCGGTCTCTCAATTGGGACAATGGGTATCTGATCGCTGACCCTCTCCCTGCTCCGTAGTTGGCAATCCTTGCATGACACACAATATTCTTCCACATCCCGCGACATACCTGGCCAAAAAAATGAATAACGAATTCTCTCTTTTGTTTTTTTCATGCCAAGATGATTAGCGAAAATCGATTCGTGCGCAATTTTTAAAATTTCCCCCCTCCTCACCTTTGGTACCACTAATTGCATAACTTGATTTCCCGAAACTCTTTCCCTATGATAAAGCAAATTGTCTACCATAACAAACCCATTTTTCTCTTTTTCTGCATCTTTGAAAGCTCCCTGTAACGATTCGCAACTTTTCTGTTGCGCCCTGTAAATACTCGCATCTGATTGACGACCCACATTTAAATCTTCGCTATTATTTTTCTTTTCAATACAGCTAATCATTAACTCTTTTTCTGCAGTTTCATTTTGACTTAATAAACATAAATTCTCATCATTCATACTTTGATGCTCCCTTTCACTACACCCTGCTTTTTCACATTTAATTTCTTCCCCCCTTTCTGACTGCAACTCCTCCGTAGACACACCATCTAATCTATTTTCTTCCCCTCCACTCTGAACTGATCGTAATAATTCATAAATCGTTGGCGTGATAATACATGACCCATATAATTTATCTGTTGCTGCGAACAAAACATCTACGCTGTTAACTACACTATTTGAGTCTCCGGAATCTAAAGCTATAGGTAAAGTTATAAGGTCAGCGGTTATTTTTTCTCCAAAGGCAGATATCAACTGAATTTTTGAATTTTCATTATTTCTAAATGAATCCGGTATTTGATTTGAATTAACGACTGGAATTTCGGCCGCGTTATCGATCAATGTATTCACTTTCCGCCCGCCTAACAACATATCCTGATACTGCAAAGCTTGCGTATTTATTGCCTCATTCTCAGAACATAAAGCTGTCACTTTAGCAACTAATTTATCATCATGTTTATTTTTCTCAATACCCGATTCCTTTTTCGTTTGATTTCGAAAATTCCCCATTTTATTTTTATCTTTATTATTCGGGCAGAAACGTAAATGAGTTGTTTGTTTACATAGCCTACAAATGTCATTAGTTTTTCTTTCGGGAGAAAGAACATTATTTCTGATATGAGGTGGGAGATTTTTCCCATGATTCACACTTCCGTGTTCATCATAGTTACGAAAGGATTTTATCGGTCTATCATATAATTCCGAAAAAGTTCTACCTTTTGAAGTAAACCAATTATCGCATAATTCCGCGATTTGGCGTGGTTTTAACCAGTCATCCATTTGCTTTAATTTAACATAACTTCGCGTTTCTGAATCTAATGAACTCATTAATCTATCGGTAACAACCAATTCATTAAGCGTATCGAAATCATTTACTTTCCTAAGCTGACAATAAAATTCCCAATTAGCTCGGATTCTGCTTGCAAATTGTAAATGGTTTTCATTTTTTATTCTTTTTGCCGTAAGGAAATTTTCTAGACAAGCTTCCGGGGTAGGTTGAAATTCCTTTAAAATTAAAGCCTTAACCTTCGAATAACTCTTCATTTCATTTGTATTTACATAAACTAATAAATGTGCGGCACGTTCACCCACTAAATTCAGTAAAATTTCAACTTTTAACTCCTCCGAAACATTTTTCATTTCGAATGCCTTTTCGAGCGAACTAAAAAATAAATTCCATGCTTCCGGTTTAGTCGGGACTGGCATACTCAGAGTTCTAACACTTTTAATTAAAGATTCTAAAGAATTAGTATGGGATTTTTGTCCATCCCCCCCCGAATCCAAATTCTTATCATCTGTTATCTTCGCCATTTCTAATTGAGCTTTAATGACTTCTAACTTTGTTCTCTCTAATTCTAGAGCAGTGTTCTGTTCCGATTTAACATTTTCTTTCTCAATTTTTAGTAACTCGGCTTCACGTTTTTCTTTTTCTATCCTATCTGATACAGTAGTAATTAAAAATTCCTTTACAAATTCAGCATCCTTAGCAAATTGGTCGCTTCCCTCAATGAGTGTTTTCAAATCTACAATTCTATGCTCTAATTCTACCTTTAAACCTAATTCAGTCGCGACGACAACTATATCTTCTTTTTTCAGCCCTTTAATGCTAAACATTTTTCTTTTTCAATTCAAACACTTTTATAATAAACGCTACTTATAACCGATACTATCATCTTAAATAAATAAATCAAGCAATAATTGTCATACTACAAAGAGCATCTTTCTTCTGACATGCTTAAATCAATCATAAAAATAAATCATATACTTTTCTATTTATCTATTTAAAATATCTTCAAACACTATCTTCAATTAAAAATAAATAAACATGCAGCTTACTTTTAATAGGAGCTCTGGTGCTTCGGAAATGAGAGCGTGTAAAGTCGGCGCCGCTCCTCTGACCATCCCACGTGGTGTATAGCTTGTTAAAAAAATAGCACTTCTTTTTTAAGCAAAGATTATTAAGTTTATTTAAAACGAACATGAAGACACTACAAGACGACACAATGATGATGACTATTTACACTGAAAAAAAAGAAAGGGTTTCACAGGGTGCACAACCTTCATATTAAACTCCACGAACTACACTTCACTATATTATTAACTTGTATTACAAACTACTCAAATTATAATCCTTTGGTGCTCTTAGCACCCGATATACTTCCGTTTTCACAAATCCAAGAAACACGCCGGCCAACATGCACGGCTCGGCTACCCTTCTCAAAATCACTTTTTTACTCTGAAAAAAAAAATATTCACCTCTCTCTCCGCGCGCGCCCGCATACCACGTGACGTATGGCGTTGGCGCCAAAAGAATCGAAAGAGAAATTAATCTAAACGGCTCCAGACATCACAATAATAATAATTGTAAACATGTTTTTTATACTTTACTGCATGTTTATTAAAAACATGATAAGTCTCACGTATAATGCACAATTAATTCAATCTTCACTGTTAAAAATTTGCAGCATACTGTCCAGTCATTTGACCGTTTTTATCGAAAGCGGTTACACAACCGTAATTTAACAGTAATTCTGACCATATTATTGGCCATTTTATGGTCAAAATGTAATTAAATTACGGTTATGAAACCGTTTTCTGAAATAAACGGTCGAATAACTGGACAGAATGCTGCAAATTTTTAACAGTGTGTTAATTGAAGTAAATGCATTTTTAAATAAATATTATGTGAATATGAGAAAAGAAAGCATGTAAATCTAGTATAACTAAATGTACAACGTTATATAATTTTTTTTCCAATTGTTTGCTTTCTATTCCTTTTGTTATTTTTAATTAAATAAAAAATCTTTTTTTTTTTTTTTTTTTTTTTTTTTTTACACTGTTAAAAATTTGCAGCTTTCTGGCAGGTCATTTGAGCGTTTTTTCTGAAAACGGTTACACAACCGTAATTTTAACACTATTCTGACCATATTATTGGCCATTTTATGTTCAGAATATACTTAAATTATGGTTATGAAACCGTTTTTTCAAAAAACGGTCGAATGACCTCCCAGAATGCTGCAAAACTTTTAACAGTGTAGCGTATCTTTCTGGCTCCGTTTAAAATATGATTTTCGACCAAAATTTGCATTTCCTTTTTATTACAATTTATCAAAACCCAAATCTTTAAATTTCCAAATCTGTGATTATTTTTATTGTACGATAAATAAAACGTGGGTTATAGTGAATTAAAAACTACTGGACAGCTGCGAATGAAACCGAAAGGGTAAAACATTTCAGTGTGAATTGTATTTTTTTTTTCTTCATACAAAAACTGCCAAAATATAAAAACAAAATGTATGCTTTTAGGTAGAAAAGAATGCTCAGAACCAAAGAAACAACCATGATTTATAAATGCAGTAAACGTCAGATGCACATAACAATAAATAACTTTAGTTAAACATAAATGTAAACTTTAAATGTGTTTTATGGAAAATGTACTTTTCACTGAACTATACGCAAAAATGTTTCTTTTTTTTTTTTCAAAAAGTTATACAAATATCAGTATGAAATTCAAACTGCAAGTTATTGACATTGTTATAGAGGTAAACTATTAAACATTTAATTTCAGAATAAATACTTTTTGTTTTGTAGCTGTATTGGTGGAATGACAAATATAAATTTTCAAAAAATTGGCAATAAACAAATACGATATGCCATAAATCATGAAAAAATTAGAAAATTTCTTAGTTTTTAATTTATGGTCTTTACCATTATCATATAAAATATCTGTAGGCATAAAGGAATACATATGCGATAATATTTATCTGCAGAGCTTTTTGCTTACTGGGTGAAATTTCACTAAATTTTTCCATACATTCCTCAATTTATGAAAAAGGAATAAATGTATGGACTATTTTCTTTTCTTTGTGGTTTTGAGTTGCAATCTTCCTAAAAATAAGCTTAAACTGTAATTAAATAGTTTTTTTCTTAAGTTGCTCCGCATGTAGGCAGATATATAAATTAGAGAGCTTTGTGATATTCGGTAGATTTAATTTTTAAAAAAATGTATGCGATCAATGTGAAAGCTGCTTTTTGCTCTAAAACCTGAAGATTATTTTTTATCTCCCTATGAGAAAAGACGAAAACTTTGTTCATATTTCTGCTTCAAAACGATTTTAGAATTTTTATTCCTCATACTTAAATGGGTGCTTTAGTCACGAGGAGACACTTTAAATCTCGAAAATAAGGGTGTACACAAGTTACCTTTACTACTTCAAATCTAAATAACTAAAGAATGAAACAAGATATCTCAGTTCTGTTTTTTTCATTTAAAATAGGATCTCTGAAAGTTTTATTTACTTTGTTTTTCAGGCACACTGTTTATGTGGTGAAAAGATGACGTCATACAGTGTGTTTCATGGTTCATAGAAACAATATCAAAATCGCAGGTTCAGTGACATTTCAGGACTAAATACGTAAGAGAACCACCATCAAGACAAATAATCCGTGAACAGCACAGAAATTTTATGGAAACTCACACTGTTCTGCGTCAAAAGGGAGATGGACATATAGGCACAAGTGAAAGAAAATGTTGAACATGTTCAGGAAGAATTTGTGCATAGACCAGCAAAATCGTTTCGTACCAGAACCAGGCAGTTAAATCTTCCAGGTTGAACCATACACAAACCGTACAAAAGCCATCGAAACTGTTACTGAGGATGTAATAGAGATGACATTGCAGGAAATCGATTATCGCCTTCATATCTTACGTTCAGCAACGGTGGCACACAAGGCAATGATGTGGTAAAAACACTTTCAGGCTGCGTACCCACTATCCTTCTAACTGATTTCAGTGTCGGCTTCGTATTTTGTGGCTTTTCGGTGTCTTTGATTTTTAACGACTTTAGCAGGAAAGGGACTGATGTCCGGCAAAAGAGGAACCTTTCCTTCAAGTAGAGTCGAGCTCCTTATCTCCTGACCCATTGTTGATTCCCCTCATTCTTTTGTGAATAAACCGCAGATGATTTCAGAATAAAAGATTTTCCAAGAATACTAGAGAAGGAGGCAAAATAAGGGTCAGAACGTAGCTTTAGAGATCATTTTTTAAATGACGATAACAGAATTGAGATATATTGTTCCATTCTTTAGTTATTTAGATTTCAAGTTGTAAAGACAAATTTTAATCACCCCGTATATCGTAATGAGGTTTCTAAAGATAAAGAACTCTTTTCTAAATCAGAGATTACAAGGAACATGTTATTGTACATTTTACTTCTTGACAATTTTCTTAATTTAAAAATTTGTCTTTTTGACAGTCTGGTAAGGCAGTGAGTGAAATAATTTAGTTCAACTTGTATTTATAAAAATTTTAAATTGATATTCGAGTATATATATATATATATATATACATATATATAAGCTATTGCACTGTATACTTATATATATATATATTTAACTTTTGACTTTAGGAAATTTTAAACAAAAAATTATTTTCATTTAAAAAAGGAAATAGACGAATTTAAATTAGGAGAATTTAAAAAAATTGCAAATTTTAAAAGGCTCAGCCGTACAACTTAAGCGTACCGTTTTGAAAATTCTTTTGAAATATTGAATTTTTATTGTGAAATCACGGCAGTTAAATAACTGAGCTTCTCTTCATGAATTATTTTTAGAAAATAATGTTTTCCCTTTTAACATCTTCACAAAAAAGGAGAAAGATAAAATTGGCATGCTCCTACCTTTATTTTCAGCGTTGATTGAATCCGCGTAAGGTAATCCAACCTGCTATAAAAATCCAAAGTGAATCAGCATGAAAATATTCCACTCAGTAACAAAAGAGGGCACAGGATCACAGGACTACACTATTTAATTAAAAGCACATAGATAAAGTTAAAATTAAATTTACATTCAAAGTTATATATTTAATTAACATATATCTTTAAGGTTTTTCAGAGCGCAGACACACTGCGTGTTTTGCTTAGGGCATATATTTAGAGACTGACTAAAAAAGGAAGAAAAGTTTTCAGTTCATTAGTCTTTCTTATTGCATCTCGTTGTGCAACACTTTTATGTATACCAGATGTTGGAAATTCCTTTTTTTTCTCTCTCTGCACGGGAAAAGAGGGAAATGGGTAGTTGCTCTTCACTCAGATAAAATAAGATTTCATCTATCAAATGCAATCTTGAAACACAGCTGTAATTATTTCACCATGTCTTGCAATTTCGGTAAATCATTATTCAATTTCTAACACCCCTGCTTGATTTCTGAAGTTGCAATAGTTCTTAAGTTCAAGTTGTCTCTGTGTTTGATAAAGTCAGGTTTGGGAAGGGGCTTCGTAAAGATGTCTGCAGTCATTTCCTTACTGGGACAATATTCTAATTCTATGATTCCCTTCTCTCGTAAATCTTTAATTGAATTAAATTTGATATCCACGTGCTTTGTTTTTGAATGATGTTTATAATTTTGAGTCATCTTGATGCATGACACATTATCCTCATACAGGATAATTGGTAGGTTTTGGTTTAAATCTAGATCCTTTAATAGCTTTATCAACCATATGGTTTCTTGTGCTGATGTGGCTGCGGAAATATACTCAGCCTCAGCAGATGATAATGCAACTGAGTTTTGCTTTTTTGTTGACCAGGAAATCGCTGCATTTCCTAATTTACTTAAATTTCCTGTGGTTGATTTTCGATCACTTTTATCTCCTGCCCAATCTGAATCTGCAAATGTCGTCAGAATCGGATCATATTCGTTGCTTATAACTAATTTTAATTCTTGTGTTGTTTTTTAATATCTTATAACCCTCTTGACTGCCCTCCAGTCTTTTTCTCTTGGTTTCTCATTTCTGCGACTAAGGATGTTAATAGCCGCTGAAATATCTGGACGAGTTATCGTAGCTATGTATAGCAATGCCCCTATGGCTTGTCTATACTTATGATTATTAGGTAGTAAATTTTCATCGTCATCTAAGTTTAAGTAACCTGCCTCCATCGGAGTATCACAAGGTTTAGAGTCCTTTAAATTAAATTTTTCAATCAGTTCTTTTATTTTATTTTCCTGATCGAGTGCATAAGTTCCTTCTTTAATCCTTTTTATGTTTATGCCTAAGTAGTAATTTACCATACCTAAATTTTTCACTTCGTATTCTTTACTAAGTTGTTTCATTATTTCATTTATTTCCTTAGTATCTCCTGAAATTAACAGATCGTCGACATAAATGATGATATAAGTTTTATTTCCGTTAGTTTCTCGTGTGAAGAGACATGGATCAGCGGTGCTTTGCACAAAACCTAGTTTGTTTAAACTTTCAGCTATTTTAATATTCCATGCTCTTGCTGCTTGTTTTAGGCCATATATAGCCTTTCTTAGCTTACATACTTTATTTTCTTCACCCGGTTTAATATGTCCTTCTGGTTGCGACATATAAACAACTTCTTCTAAATTTCCATGGAGAAACGCGGTTTTAATATCTAAATGGTTTACATTTAAGTTTTTTGTGAGCTGCACACGCTAGAAATGCTCTTAGCGTTGTATAGGCTACTACTGGTGCAAAGGTTTCATAATAGTCACTACCAAATTTTTGAGAATAGCTTTTCGCTACCAAACGCGCTTTGTATTTATTAATTTCTCCATTTGAATTATATTTAACCGTAAAAACCCACTTATTTCCAATTACTTTTACGCCTGGTGGAGGATCAACTAGATCCCAGGTGTTATTTTTTATTAATGAAGCAATTTCTTCACTAGTTGCTTCGTACCATTGGTTTTTCTCATGTGGATTGTTTAGATTTTTAATATCTTCGAAATTTTTCGGCTCTATAATTTTATTTTCTTTAGTAATGTATGCGAGTCTGTCTGGTGGAACACCTCTATTCGATCTTTGTGATCTTCTAGGTTCATTTGTTGTATTTTCCTCACTGTCTGTTTGTTTTTCTTCCTGCATACTTATTATAATTTCTGAGGAATTTTCCCCTGCTTTTTCGGGTTGTTTCTGAACTTCGCTATCATTTTTCAGATTTAAATTTGGTGTTGTGTTTGAATTAAAGTTTTCTAGAAATCTGACGGTTCTTGCTCGTATAATTTTATTATTACCAGTATAGATCCTATAACTTTTAGATCTATTGTCGTAACCGACAAAAATTCCTTCAATCGCTTTATCATCAAGTCTTCCTCTTTGGGATTTGTCGAGATAAGCGTAAGCTTTGCAGCCAAACATTCTAATGTTGCTTAAATCCGGTATTTTATTTGTCCATAATTGGTATGGAGTAGAATTGTGAGCTTTCGTGGGGAGTCGATTAGTTAAGTATACCGCTGTATTTAGAGCTTCACCCCAAAACTTCTGAGGTAGTTTCGCTTCCGATAACAGGCATCGCGTCATTTCAACTAGTGTACGATTCTTCCTCTCTGAAACACCGTTTTGAGCTGGAGAATTTGGCACGGTTAGCTGATGGTGTATACCTGCTTCTTTTAAGTAATTTTCTATCTCATCACTGGTATATTCCCCGCCGTTGTCAGTTCTTAATTCCTTTATATTGCGACCGAATTTATTTTTCGTTATGGCTACGTACTCTTTTAGTTTAGTGATGACTTCACTTTTCTTTGATAAAAGAAATACCATTGTAAATCTACTGAAATCATCAGTAAATGTGAGAAAGAATTTCTTTCCTCCCATACTTTCTGTTGGCATCGGGCCACATACATCAGAATGAACCAAATCGAGAATTTTACTAGCTTTGTTTGTAGCTTGTTTAGGATACGGAGCATTTGTTAATTTACATTTTATGCAACTTTCGCATATTACTTCATGTTTACAATTTTCCATTTTAAAACCTGTTGCTAAACTTTTAGTTTGCAGTTGCTTTAAAGCATTTATATCTCTGTGTCCGAATCTCCTATGCATGAGTTCAATACAGTTTTTATTCTTGCATTGATGAGCTAAATTCGCATAGTTTACTTGTTTATGTTTGTAAAGGTCTACTTCATATAAATTACCTTTAATTTTCCCTTCTATAAAGGTTATGCCGTTTTGGATTAATTTACAGGTTTCGTTTTCAAAAATGAGTTTACACCCATGCTTCACTGCTTTATTAACAGACATTAAATTTGACTGTATTTCTGGCACGTACAAAACTTCATTTAAAGTAATGTCGTTTGATTGTGTTTGTAATTTTATTGTGCCTGTCCCGTGTGAAGCAAGAATTTTTCCGTTTGCAATCGTGACTGTGTTCTTATTATTTGTATCAATGTCACTGAATAGGTTTATGTCGTTACAAAGGTGTGAAGAGCTCCCTGAATCAATTATCCAGGTAGATTTATTTTCAATGTTCGCGTAAAAGGAACAATTGTTTTGAGACACCTTTGTATCTAAAGTGGTTTTGTTTTCTTTGCTACTATTCCCCAGAGTCTGTGTGTTTGTTTGTACTTCTACTTCCGGAGTGATTTTGTTCGTTTCAGAACATAATGCAGCATTCTGTCTCCCTTTATTCATTGTTTGGTTTTTAGAATTTGAATTTTTATTCTTAAGGAACCAACAATTTAATTTTATGTGATTTCGTCTTTTACAATATGTACAAAACATATTTTGTTCTTGTTTGCGATATTGTGATTTAGTATTATTTTTTTCTGCTTTGTACGCATTTTCGCGCGACGTATTATTCGAGCTATCTTGTCTCCTTTGATACTCATCGGTCAATTTTCCTTTTATAAATTCAGAGTTTAACTCCTCTTCATTTCTCGCTTCAAGTGCGATAATCAAAGTATCATAACTCGGTGGGAGGGAGCATAAAAGTAACGCGGATAAATGCGTGTCCTTAATTTCTTCCCCTATCGCCTTTAATCTGTCGGCTGTTTCTAGTATTTTTACGATATGACTTATCATATCTCCGTTTTCCCCGAGTTTTATACTGTATAACTTTCTGAGTAAATATAATTTGCTCGAAAGGTTTGCGCGCTCGTGTATAGTTTTTAAAACATTCCAAGTTGTCTTGGCTGTCGTTTCATTTTTCACATAAATAAGTTGTGAGTCTTCTAAAGTTAATATAATTGTAGCCCTAGCACGATTATCTCGCTTAGTCCACTCAGTAGTTAGTGGTGTTGGGGGGTCATCCTGTGTATAATTAAATAAATCTTCCCTCATTAGGAGCATCTGGGTTTTAAAACTCCATTGGGCATAGTTATGCGGATTTAATTTTTCAATATTAAAAGTTTCTTTTAGGGAGGAGGCCATTGTTTTATCTTTAAAAGGTTTCTTTTATTTTAGTTTCTTAACTTTCAAGAGTTTTCGTTTATTTTCATTTATTGTCACAATAGTTTAAATAGAAGAGAGCGGTAACTTGCCGTGTTCACAGCCTTCAGTCTGTCTCATAATCTATTGAATTTTTATTGTGAAATCACGGCAGTTAAATAACTGAGCTTCTCTTCATGAATTATTTTTAGAAAATAATGTTTTCCCTTTTAACATCTTCACAAAAAAGAAGAAAGATAAAATTGGCATGCTCCTACCTTTATTTTCAGCGTTGATTGAATCCGCGTAAGGTAATCCAACCTGCTATAAAAATCCAAAGTGAATCAGCATGAAAATATTCCACTCAGTAACAAAAGAGGGCACAGGATCACAGGACTACACTATTTAATTAAAAGCACATAGATAAAGTTAAAATTAAATTTACATTCAAAGTTATATATTTAATTAACATATCTTTAAGGTTTTTCAGAGCGCAGACACACTGCGTGTTTTGCTTAGGGCATATATTTAGAGACTGACTAAAAAAGGAAGAAAAGTTTTCAGTTCATTAGTCTTTCTTATTGCATCTCGTTGTGCAACACTTTTATGTATACCAGATGTTGGAAATTCCTTTTTTTTCTCTCTCTCTGCACGGGAAAAGAGGGAAATGGGTAGTTGCTCTTCACTCAGATAAAATAAGATTTCATCTATCAAATGCAATCTTGAAACACAGCTGTAATTATTTCACCATGTCTTGCAATTTCGGTAAATCATTATTCAATTTCTAACATGAAATACATTTGAATGCATTTATTTTTAGATTCAATTACTTTTCCTGATCGCGTCTCTAAAGTTTTTCTGTCCGTATGAATAAAATAAAATCACGCTTTCAAACCAAAGACAGATTTTGTACTTTATGTCCATCTGAAATATGAATATACATGATATCTTTCAATAAATGTTTATTTATACATGATAGAAACTAAAAAAAAATGTATTCAGAAAACTGTTTCTTTAGATTTCAGTTTATATGCATATTATATTCAAGAAATTCATCCAGCTTTTTTATATATTTAAGTTGTTTTTATTCAGATTAGACTTTATAAAATTTTGCGTAATTCTTTAAGAAACTAGAATTGCATTTTTTAAATGTATATATGAGCTATATAAAATTCTATTTCACAGAAATGCTTCAGTATTTAAATAAGTTGAGAATAGAGAAAAATAACACAATACATTTTAAAGAAATATTAATACATGTAATCAAAACATATTAATTATTAATTATATTTACTTACTATATATAATAAAATTTGTGTATTTAATAGGAAATCTGTAGAATAATTTTAAATATCAAAGATGCCATAGATCTGAAAGAACTTAATCTGGTCATAAGTGAAAATATTTCTTCAGATTGTTTTCAACTGCTTAGAGTAAATAAATGAGTTTTAAATTTTTAATGTAATTTCACTTTGCTCCCTTTTCAGAATTAACATTTGTAGATGGCTAGTAGAGTCAGATTTTTCAGTGAAAAATGTTTGTCGATATTAAACGGTTTGCGTAAATTCGACATCTATTCTTATTTTACTTTAATATAATGAAACGTATTTGCGACTTTCGGCATCTGCGGTAAGGGCTTTAAAATTGTAGTGTAACGATGCGATTAAGATTTAGCATTGGTGGGTCTTAGGCCGAGTCCAACCTTGGGGAAGATTGCTATCTACTGGTTTTTTAATTGCAGTGTTACATGTACTATAAGGGATAGGAAGCGTAAAAATTAAGCTGAGTAAAAGCTCCCCTTTTGAGTAAGAGTGAACTTTAGCCATCATTTAACAAAGCTTTTCGGCAATTACAGGTTGTTAATTCTAATAACACTTATAAAATTTCTTGAATTTGTCAACTAATTGATTACCGGCCGAGATAGTTGTGTTTAATTAGTTTGTATAATGGCAGATACCGTAAGATGGAATAATTTTAAATTTAAACTTTGTGACACATTTTGATTTTTTTCTGATGCCGGCGGTGTGTTTTATAAATAACCCAAAACTCACTATTGCTAAACATTGATATATCCTTTTCCTACATAACAATGTATCACGACAATCTAAATGTTAAATACCAACTGAGAAATTTATGTTTAATGATGTCACAAATTTACCCCATCAGGTGGAGTTACTTTATGACAGTAATGTTTTCGCCTTGAAACGCAAGAAAAAAAAGCAATTTAACAAATTACAACGACCATTTGGAAAATGATTTTTTCGAAGACGAAAATTTAAGACATAAAAAAATCGCACGGAGTTGATCCTACATTACTTACGGCATGAATTAAACATTAATAGTGTTATTACACTTAAAAATTGCAAGCGATAAAAATCTCCTGCGACCCGTCAGATTTCTTAAAATTTACGTATTATCCACCTGAAACTTACGTATTATCCAAGCATTTCATTGGCTGTTCGGGAAAAGGCTTTTCCATCGTCAGATTTCCAAGAAATGTGACGACCCATTTTAAATGAAATTTCATTCTTAAACTTCTAAACATCCCACACTATTACTTTTTACACCGTAGTGTAGAGAAAAAAATGTACTTTTAAATGCAATTTGTTTGAAAGCTGTATCTTAATTTGTTTCTGAGTTATTAATTTTTTTTTGTAGTTTTTATTCCTTTTTTGTCATAGTGGCAACACTCTGTTGTCCAGCTCTGTTGAAAGTAAAGGGAAATACAGATTACTGTATAGACCAATCAAAAAACGAATAAAATGCGGATTAAACCAATAAAGAGCTTCAGATATGCTTTTGATTTCCAACCCTGACGAGGACAATAACCATTTTTCCAAATGGTTAAAAATCATTAAAATACATATAAAGCACAAATAATTGTACAAAAATACTTTCAGGTGCATAAATATAATACAAAGATATTTTAAATACATATTAAAAATATCTTAAAATACATCAGAAAAACCTAGAACGTTTTCAACCATTACAAGGCCATTATCAGTAGAATTTAAATGTTGTTGTTATTTTCTTTGCGCTTATTCGAGAATTGTCCAAATGAAAAACATTGTAATTGTGTATTTTAATTATTTAACTCAAAGTGAATATAGCACTAGAATTTTAATTTTCATTTACAGAAACAAGTAATATAAAAATTTTGTTTTTAAAGTCAATTCCTACTTAGGCCATCAAAGAAAAATTTAATATAATCCCTTAAGCTAATATTATTTTTTGTTGCAATAAAATATCTCAATTTGTTGATTTTCTATAAGCAAGTAAATTTACAATGGAACTCGATGGGAATTTGGCGAAATATTAGAGATGTCGCCAAGTTGGCGTCACTTTTGGCGACTCATTTTGGCCGCCAAATTTGGCGATATTGGGCGACAGAACAGGGTCCCCCCAATGGTAACCCCTTATTGAAAATACTTTCATTGAACTTCAATAACAAATGGCTGCCATTTTGTTTCCCATGCAAAACTAAAATTAATTAATTAAAATTTAATTAATATTTGAAAAAACTGTATTAACATCAATTGCCATCCAGTACAAGTTTTAAAAAAATTATTTCAACTTGATAGGATGAATAATGAGTATTTTATTAACGATTGAAAATTTGAACAAGATAAATATATAAATAAATAAATAAATATAGGGAGAGTGTGAGCTAATAGTAGGAATTCAAAAAAAATAGTCAGTGATTTCGACTGTAGAAATTATGTTGAAAACAAGTTAAAGTGCAAAAAATGATATTGATATGTCATCGATTTGCCCCGTTATTCTTCTCCTTCTTGCTCCGAAGAATCGAATAGCGTTTTGCAGTTTCTAGTAAATGCATCACACCATTATTTATAATGACACTTTCAGAATAATTCAACTCACTTTTTTCTATTTAAATATAGGAAATCCTCTTTCATTACATATTTTGCATCTTATGATTAAAAAATGACATTTTGGAATTTTTCTGGAAGTAATACAAAACAAAAGAACCGCACAATATAATGACGGTTAACCAACAAGTTAAATAAGGATTATAAGGCAAACGATGAAATGATATAAAATGAGGAAACATTTAAAGAGAAATAAAACTGTGTTTTACGTTTTAGTAAAAGACAGTGTACAAAATATACTAAATCAAATAAAAATGTAGCATTATTGTTTTTGTTTTCAGTAGAGCTAAAAATGGATAATGCTCAAAAATTGGCTTTGTAAAAACCTCATAATGCATTAAGCATAGATTATAAAACACTTTCCAACACTTTCTGAATGTTTTAACAAAACTTCATTATTTATGGAAATAAGGTATGTAAGAGAACTAACTAAACATTTTAGAAAATACATAAAACATTCGAAAAACTGATTTCAGCGGTTACCGACCATAGCAAAATTTTTCCAAGCCACAATTTTTCCCTTATATTCTAATTCTTTTGAATAGCCCTATATTTGATCTGTAGGTTGACATATATACTATATAATGGGGAAATTTAGTATAACAGGTTAAAATCAGTAATTTATACTAATAAATGGAAACATACTTGTATACTTTTGCACAACCCTTTAGTTAACCTAGTACCTTTATTACACGCCACTATTTAGCTAAAGTTTAATTCAAAGTAAAATACTCTTAAAACTACTTAAATCATATTTCCAGAAATTATCATTTATAGACGGCAATGTATCCAATTCTTTGCGTGACTCTGCATATAATTTTATCTATGTTCTACAAACATTTCTTAGTAAACTAAATGCAGTTCAGCGTAAAAATACAAAATTCATTTGAAAAACGTCTTTAAGCAATTTGCAATGATACCCAGTAACTATTACGAATTATTTTTTGTAGCCCTATATATGAATTAAAGCATTTATACACACCATATACTATGCATAAATATAGTGAAACATAAAAGCACATAACATAATTAAAAATGAATTTCTAGCAATCATCGCTACTGTACGGTACTTCGGATGCAATATAGTATCAGAAATCTTTTGTGTGTCCCTGTAAATGCTATGCACTTCGTATTATACACGAAATAAGTTATATTAAACCTCAGAGACGTATATCAATTTCATTATACATGAAATAATTTAACATATTAAAATATGCCGCAAACAATTCCCTCCACCCCTATATCATTATATAACGGATTCTTTTGTGTGGCTCTGTAAATGAATAATAACTATTCTTTGCGCCGCATATTTTACAGAATGCATATTTTAGTGCACTTGATAAATGCATATCAATTTTATTATGTTTGAACGCATGTAACATCATTAAAAATCATTTTAAACGATTTTTTCCCATAGGCCGTAATGTAACGGAAAACTTTTGACTGTCCCTGTAAATGAACTAAACATGGTAGCAACTTAATGTGAAATAGGGAACGTGCTATGGTGAACATTAATAACATCCAAAAATTTCAGAGCAATCCGAGCATATTTACTGCAGTTAGAGTCGGACATACGGACAGACAAACCGAAGTCATAAACATTTTTCAACTTTGTTGGAAAGTGTTAAAAAAGGTTCCGGCATAATCTCTTCCTCTTTAATCGACGTGAAAAAATTTCTGAAAATACAAATTTACCGTCGTATAACGGCCTGAAACATATTCAGACATTTTCCTGGTGGAAAAAGAAGATTGAGGGAAGTCTTTGAAGTCAGTCTATTTATTCTTTTTCTTACTCTACATGTCGTAGCTACGTTATTTCCTTTGTCTGTTTGGTCATCAGTTGCACAAACGCTTCTGCCAAACAGGAATTTCAACTTTTTGCGTCTGTTAATGATCCGGCTTTTTGTTATATCTTCCTATTTCTAGTTTAAATCTTAAACGAAGACTTCCACCATGTTTTCTGCTATTGATCTGTTGTTTTCTGTCAAGATTTCTTCGGGGACTGATTTTTGAAAACGTTCATAAATTTTGTTTCTGTTTAGTGAATAGATTCCGATCGCCGAAATCCAGACTTCAGATTATTCTTGACGCACGATCGCTGGCCAGTCATGAGCTTTCTTGGATAATGCGGAAATTCTTCCTTTGTTATATTTATTATCTGCTATCAGATAGGATTTTTTTCAACTTGTAAACACTATTCACCAGTGGGATTTTGGAAGATGGAAGAATTCCACAACAAGCGTCTAAAGGAGATGAATCGAATTCGGAGGGAGTAGGAGGAACTTAAGGGTTTCTGTCAACATTCCTTCGGGGATTGTTTTTGGAAGACGTTCATAAATTTTGTTTCTGTTTAGTGAATAGATTCCGATCGCCGAAATCCAGACTTCAGATTATTCTTGAAGCCCGATCGCTGGCCAGTCATGAGCTCACTTGGATGATGCGGAAATTCTTCCTTTGGTATATTTATTATCTGCTATCAGATAGGATTTTTTTCAACTTGAAAACACTATTCTCCAGTGGGATTTTAGAAAATGGAAGAATTCCACAACAAGCGTCTAAAGGAGATGAATCGAATTCGAAGGCAGTAGGAGGAACTTAAGGTTATTTTTCTCATAAAGCCGTTGTACTTCAAGAACTATATGAGAGTTTACGCTTTTAATCCAGCTTAATTTAATATGTTCTCGTGATGTTTCATGTTTATCATGACATTGAAAACGCAAAAGGTATGTTTAATCTTTAAGTAAAAATCTGGTGAGGTGAGTTTTGATCAATGTCGTTGTGTCAGAATTTCAGGTACCTATATTTTGATTATGTTGTTATATCTCAAAGAAATATGATTTTACAACGATTATATTACTACACAGTATAACTAACAGAATGAAAATAAAGAATTTTTAATTGTGTTAGGTGGTTCTCATATACTGTAGGTTTCAGCATACAAAGTATCCGAATTTCGAGACAACAACGCAGGATCCATTTTCAACTATACACTGGTTAACGAGAACTAGCGAGGTTTTGGAGCTTCGGAAAATGGCCGTTAAGTGACAAGACTCAGCGTATTAGTAGTTGGCACTGTAGTTTGCTTTCCTCCTATCGCATACAGAGCGGGAGATTCGAAATAAAAAATCTAGGCCTCCTGTCACAAAGTAACCCCGACTGTCACAAAGTACATCTTACGTATTGCTAGTAAAATTCTTATTTTATTAAGAATGTAGTTTCATACTTTCATTTACCTATAAGGTCATTGTGCTTAAGTGTGACGACTTCTAAATGCGACAATGTTCTTGAACTTAACATCTTAATGCAAGAATCGTAAATAAATGCTGTACAATGAGAAATCCGAAATTCAGGAACAAAATCCGAAACTTTTCTCTACACTTAAAACGTTTTCTGTAAAATATTTTCCCATTAAAATACAAGTCGTTCATTATAAACCGCCCCCATCTTCCTTTAATGAAGCAAAATATCCTGATTCTCGTTTTTCTTTTTTAACATTGAAGACCAAATAATATTATGGACGTGAAGGACTACGAGGTAGGTTTCATTTACTTGAAGTGCAATCTTAAGAAAAGGCGACCAATTTTAAAATTTGAGATAAAATATTCTACGCATTTTGGTGAGTTTGCTTTCTTCAGATACCTATTAGGGACTCTATGAATGCCCTAAATGCGCAGAGATTTTCATGGGATTAACAAGATATGTTTATATAGTATGTTTCATATATTGTATTAAAATAATGTTTAAAGCAGAAATTGTGTTTAAATAAGCTGTGTTAAGTTAGTAAATTAGGAATTTCATCATTTTCCTGCAACAGTGTTTTTTCTTTAACCGGGTAATTAAATATGTGTTTAGAATGATCAAAACAGAAAAATACGTGTCTAAAATTATTAATAAAAAAAATGCGCCAAAATAGCGGTGTATATTCGAGACGGAATATAGATATATGATTATAGGATTCGCAATACTTTTATGTGATGGAAATTCTGAAAAATCTTGTACAGATTGAAAGAACTCAAATTATGTTAATGTGATTAAGTAAATTAATTTTACATACATTTAAACATTCGGTAGCTTAAATGATTAAAGCTAACCTGATTAAAGCTTCATGCAGCTGAGTTATGCCCTAGGCCTCCAATATTTATTTTTTTTACACTTTTCACAAATCTGGTATTTAAATTCTGTTTTCAACTTTTGCTCATTATAATAGCCATTTTCTACTTATAGATTAGAATAAGATTAAAATAAAACTGTGTTTATCTAAACAAGTATTTATGTTTCCATATATGTATTATAAGGCATAGAATATGTTACATTTTTTGTGAAAGTGTATGGAAAAGGCGGGAGGGGAGAGTAGCACAATATCAGACCTTGAGACTCTTTTTGGCTTAATCAGTCCTGCTTAAAACTAATTATTAGAAAAATTGCTCAATTTTATCTGTTTATATGTCTACGTGACATTTTACAATAACTCGAGTTACATGTTAATACATATTCTTGTTAACAACTTTGCAAATATTCTTTTAGCCGGTGAACTTCAGAATAATGAGAATTCGGACCGATTAAAATTTACTTAAAATTAAATATAGTTTATAATAGCTACATTGTTTTAAGGGGTCACAGGACTCTTAAAATTGGAAAAAATGAAAAAAAAAACGTTTTCAGCATTTAATATCTTAAAATGTATTTGATTTTAAGACACAATTTTAATTGGATTAAAATATATAAGTATGTTCTTTCATTTCATGTACTTAAAAAATTGTAAGATGCAGAATTAGCATTTACAGGGGGCTCCAAGTTAGACATTTGACAAGCAAAAAATTGGCATAACAGCTTACGCGCACGATTACAAAGTAAGTATTGCAACTAGAATGAAAATTTTGGTGCCTATTTATACTTCAGATTATAATAATTACCCTGAACCTAAATAAATTTGTATTTAATGCTTTTTTATAATTTTAATAGAAAGTTGTATTTAGCTAATGCAAAATTTAGAAAATTTCAACAGTATAATCGCTTTAAAAATATTGTTTTGAACAATAAAAAGGAAATTTTAGGTTCAGTTTATACAGACTAACATGAAACATACGTTTTGAAAATTTCATGAAAAAATATTCATAAGTTTCTGAGATATCGTGCGCGTTATGTCCAAAAACGTCATTTGGAGAAAAATGGCTTCAAAGTTTCCGAAACGACGCTTCAGCTATTGTACGTGTATAAATGTAAAAGCCATAATTTCAGTTCTAATAGGAATTTCAAGGAAACAATTAGATCAAGATATTCAGAAAAGATAGGAGTTTAACATCTAAAAAAATTAAAATTTCGAAAATTTTAAAGCTTTAAGAATGAGACACCTTAACAGAAATCATTCGTTCATATTTTTTTTTTTCAAAATAGCACGTATTTTAATAACATTTTCTTTCGGTTGTTATGAGAAAATGGCAACAAAAATATATAATTGCTATTTTAGAACTATTTTTCCTTTACTTTCTACAGAAATGGAGTACTTCCGTTGCCAATATTAAGCAAATGGCTCTAAAAACTACAAAAAAATTTATATTTCAAAAATAAATGCGATACAGTTTTCAAACAAAATGCATTTAAAATAAATTTTTTTTTTTCCAATACGACGGTATAAAAATCGAAAATGTGCGATGCTTAGAAGTTTAAAAAATTGCTACAGAGTACTTAATCGTACTGCTTTGTTTTACGGCTGGCTTTTGTAAGGTAACGTTATTTTTTGGAATACTGCACAAAATAAGCTGGAAGAAAGAAATAGCATACCGTACCGGGGGCTAAGAAATTGTAGCAGCCGGTTTTTAGAGCCAGTTTGAAATTATATTGACGAAATTGACGTCATATGTAGAAAACGATCTTTTTAGCCACCGGTACGGTATGCTATTTCTTTCTCCCAGCTTATTTTGTGTCGTCTTCAAAAAATAACGTTACCTTACAGAAGCCAGCCGCAATATAAAGCTGTACGATTAAAAACTCTATAGCAAGTTTTTAAAGTTCTAAGCATCGCCCATTTTCAATTTTTATACCGTCGTATTCGGAAAAAAAGTACTTTTAAATGCAATTTGTTTGAAAACTGCATCTCCATTTAGTTTTGAAATATAATTTTTTTTTTCTAGTTTTTGGAGCCATTTGCCTAATATTGGCAACGGGAGTACTCCATTTCTGTAGAAAGTAAAGGTAAAATAGTTGTAAAATATTAATTATATATTTTTGTTGCCATTTTTTCATAATAATCGAAGGAAAATGTAATTAAAATACGTGCTATTTTGAAAAAATATAAGCTAATAATTTCTGTTAAAACTTTTAGCTATAAACTATATTTAATTTTAAGTATCTGTATTAACCCTAGAACTACCGAAAATTTTACTCAAGTTTTATAAAAATATTACACATCAGAATTCTTATTTAAAACTATTGAACTTATTTACTTAACTCATTATTGTCTGGTTTACATATTTAGTTTATTTTAAAGAAATTTCTGGTTAGAATAAATATTTCGAATGTACCCATCGGGTCCATTAGACCCGTCTGGTAGACGGAGGGTTAATGTTACAAACAAAGGAAGGCCTATGAGTCATTAGGCAGCCTTTTGTTGTTGTTGTTTTCTTTGATCGAGTTTCTTTAATCGTTTTGCTGGATATGTCTATTATTTAGCGATAGTGACGTCCTATGCCTACTTTACTGTAGATGTTTAAGAGTGGATCATAAATGTTGAATTCTTAAGAGGAAGCGAATGATATCATTTTACATAAAATAAAAGCGTGTGCTGTAAATCTTAAAATTGAAATATGTTTTGTATTATTTATATGTACATATATTTTTTTTTTCCTCGGGGGCGAAACTAAATTCTGAAAAAGCAGAGTCCCTGTTTTCTAGTTTATTATTATCTTTTTCCTTAATTGATTTTTTGATATTGAAACGACTTCATTAAAATATATTTTTTAACTTAACAGAAATATTCAAATAATATACTACGTCACTTTAAAACATGCTTAGTTAAAGTTTTTACATAAATATATGACAAATGTACATTTTCTTCTTTGAATGACGTCAATTTCAAAAACAGCAAAATATAGTGAGACATTCCGAATTTTTATTGGCTTTTAAAACAAAGTACTCGAGTTATCATTTTTTTAAAATTATTGAGCAGTTTTTTTAGATGTGTGGCAACAGGAAAGAAACTATTGAATTCGAAAATTTAAAAAGAGATATTTCTATAATGTTAAATTATGAAAGGTGTCAGAAAAAAGGATAAATATTGGTCTGATGATTTTTTTAAGTAGACAGTGTTATTTTCCACCGTCTAAAACGTATGTACGTGAAGTTTCGTGCAAATCGGTCTACAATTGAAGATTTGTATGAAGGACATACATACAGAGAACGGCTTTTACATATACGAGTTGAAATCCGTCGAAATTCGACGAATTAAAATGTTTAGAATGGAACTGTTAGATCAAATTTATAATAAACCTACAAAAATAATTACAATAAAAAATTCATCTTGTATTGGTTGTCTAACTCTTAAAACAAATAATGTCTTTAACCTAAAATTACCAAAATATTATTTACAGAAACTTCAACTGCTTAAATTATCGAAAAATTAAACTTCATTAGTATACGTAATCAAGATGAGTAATTACGTTGAAGTTATTGATTAATGCTCTTATGTTTGTTTTTACGGTATGAAAAATCATTAAAAAGGATTTCGCTTTGTCACATCATAAAATTTTCTCCCATTAAATCTAAACTGTAGGTTGTTTTCAAATTCTCAAAATTTACATACGCACCACTCAAATTCACAATTTAAAAGTATTTTAACGCGCAATACATTATTAATGAATGTATTTCCAAACTTAAAGTCACGTTTGTCTATACAACTTTTCTTGTGAACATTCGCACAAACTTTAAGTTCCAGTACCCGCGAAAATTTAACATTCAGAAATTTGCCTTTAGTTGCCATAGTATTGGCCATTTAGTATTGGTCAAATATTTAGTTTTATCAAAGAAAATTATCATTTTGTTTTAAATATGACATCATTTTTACCCCCTGAATCATTTATTTGCCTAGCGTCTCAAATTCAGTATCAGCGTAATGTAAAAATATTGAAATATCTTCTTCCATCTTTTGATTTAAGAAGAAGAATGCGTGTTTGAAAATTTGAAAATGGCATCAATAAGGATATAATCAATAAAAATAAATAAACCCTGACTATTTTTCCTTTAGTTTTAATAGATATGGAGTACTTCAGTTGCCACAATTACAAAATTGGTGCTAAAAACTATTAAAAAATTAATATCTCAAAAATAAATTGAGATATAGCTTTCAAACAAATTGCATTTAAAAGTACATTTTTTTCTTATACGACGGTGTAAAAATTAAAATTGTGCGACGTTTAAAAGTTTAAAAATTTGCAGTAGTGAAAATTGCAAAACCGAAATTTCATTTCAAACTTCAAAGTGTTGCCATTCACAGAATGACGTATACGTTACGCACATATATGTTTGTCCTTTATAATATAGATAGATATATGTTTATATATTATACTGTAAATACGAAATTATTTTCTGTTAAAAATTTTTATATTTACTCATTGTTTTCCATGCATTTAATGACTGAAAGTTTAGTGCAGAAACAGTATCCTATGAGTTAATGAGGATTTTTATTTATATTTCATCAAGTGACCTCGGCGACAGTTCACAGTAGCCATGCGACAATTTCTGTCATAGCAGTTAAAGATTAATGAATATTTTCAGATTAATTGGCATCTATAAAACGCATTGTCACATGTAAGGCTACGGGTGTCTCATTTAGGTTTAGGCGACAAAAACCACCAAAATGGGATAATCATATATTGTTGGACAACACTACAGATATCTACTCCATTTCTGCAAAACAAGTTAGTTTTGAACTAAAGGAACAGTATTGAATAATTTTCTACTTAATAATATACATGGGTCATTCTCACAATCTTTTGACTTTCGGGAATAAAAATCTGGTGAAAAAAAGCTTGCTAAATGAACATTTTAACCACATAGACGAATACCTTAATGATTCAAAATAAAGAAAAAATGGCCAGCAGCGAAAATTTTTTTATTTAACTGAGGTTTAAGTTAAACTTGCGAGTTTTATTTTCCTTAACATTTTACCACTACAACTTTTTATTTTCTTCTAAATTTTTACTTATAATGAATTTGCATAGTACCCACGGGGCATTCAAATAAGAAATAATAACAATGCAGTATTTTTAGTAAAAAATTTTGGTATAACATTGTCTTAAAGGATTGTTAAAGAAGGTATGGTAAGATAAAAAAAAGGGGGGGGGGGACGGTATAGGAAAAAAGGGACTAAATGGGAAAAAAAGGGGACGGTTAGGATGGAACAGTAAGGAAAATTACCACCTATTTTAGGCAAATCATGTTAAGACTAAGTGGTAGCCACAATCATAATTGATTTTTAGAAACACTTATTTACATTGGATTAGTTAAAAAAAAATAATTTACCTCGAAAAGTGCAGGAATAAACCTTGGGGATGGTAAGACTACCAATAAGGCCACGATGCTTGAAATTGATATTTAAATGCTGATTTAAATTCTGCAATAAATTTCCTGTCAAAGAATTTTAGACATTCTTTCTCTAGCATACTTCAGCATGAGAAAAAACTTGAAAAAAATTCTGTGGCTGCATCTGAATTGATTTTCTGTATAATTATAGAAGAGGGACGGTAAGGAAGCTAAAACCCAGGGACAGAGTTTAAAAAATAATAATAATCCTAAGAATGTGTGCAGGTTAATTTTTTGCTGCATATTTATATAAAACAATAATTCCAGTTTCGGAAAAAAATACATCGAATTATTTTTATTGAAACAATATTATACAGGCAGCTCTAAACTTTAAAAATCAGCATCAGGGACACGGGACGGTGTAGGAGTTTTCCTGGTATTTGGACCCCCAACATCGTCACAAACTTATTTATCTCGTTAATATTGTTATGCAATCATGCAATGGGATGTTCCCCAATATCTGAAATTAAAAAAAAAAAAAAGAGTATATACTAAAATAAAAATTATTATTCAGGGACATAAAAGTCAAAAGATTGTGAGAATTCTACATATATTTATTTATTTAATAAAATGCTAAATATACCTTAAATGCGACAAAACTATGGTGAATCGCTTCTCATTTTGGCACAATGACCTTACATGATAAAATAATTTAATCTCGGAATGCACAATTCTTATAAGAACAATGAGTTGGGAATTTAAAAAACAAGTATAGTGGTTTCTGAAAGTACTTTCAGTGTATTTATGTCACTTTTATATGATAAATATGTTTATATATTGTACTGTAAATACGAAACTTATTTTCTGTTAAATATTTTTATTATTTATTCATTGTTTTCCATGTATTTAATGACTGAAACAGATGTTTTTGTACATAAAGATTGAAAAAATCTTTAAAGAAACAAAAAGGAAGAAAAAAACGCGGAGAAAATTGTTTTTATGCGAAAGATGTTATTAGCTCGCTGAAAATTGCCTCCATATCGAAACGTCTAAGATATTAATATAGAATAAGAGGAAAAAGCTAATAAGAAAATTCTATTATGTAAAAAGTACGAGTTGATAATTCGAAAAATAAAATTAAAATGAAATATTGTGTACTAAGCAAACAATACCTTTTTTAGCAAGATTTTCTTCAGACTTTATGACTGTAAAAATTGTAAAGAATTGATTTGAATATTTTTCAGAAAATTTCGATATAATTTTAGTACCTATGGAAAAACTAAAAGAACGCATTCCAATTATGTTCATGAAGCATTTTTTCTTTTTCTTAATATTTAAGAAGAGAATGACCAAAGAAATGTTGAAAATTAACGAGTTTTAATTATAAAACAAACTAGTTATGGATGCTAAAATTCATCTTAATAATATAATATAAAATTAGATAAATGATTCAATACTTAAAAGATGGTTAAACAATTAAAAAGATGTTAACATCTTTTTAATTGTTTAATTAGCTTTAAACATTGAGTGTTAATTATGTATCAAAATATAATGTTGAACTCAATTATAAAATAAAAATTCAAAAGTAAATGAGAATTAAGCATAAATAAGATATTCCATCATAGATTGGTTATATTTCCATTTTTTCAATTCATACATAATAAAACAATACATTTTTGTCCATCTCAACTCTTTTTAAAAACAAAAAAAAATCTCAAAACATTGTAAATAAATATAATGATTTCTAATAATACTTCCGACTATTTTAGCATTTTTACATAAATAAATAGTAAAATTTTGAATTTTCAACCCATTTTAAATAAATTATGTTCTCATTTATTTATTGATATTCTAGAAATAGGATGACTGAAGCTGATATTTGTACATGAAAATAGAAAACATTTAATGCAACAGAAAAAGAAAAAAAATAAAAGTGTTGTCGAAAGTATAATATTATAATTTAGAAATTTGTACGAAAAAGAAAGTTGCAGAACACCTAACAAACGCATACAATTTTCATAAATATTTCCCCTCTCAATTTATTACTGTAAAGAGTTTTAAAAAGTAATATTAATACTTTATGCGATGAATGATTCAATTTTATGTCTCTAAAAACACAGCAGTAAATACTAATATTTGCTTATGAATGATTATTTTTAAAGAATTCAGAAGGGGGATAGCTATAGTAAAGAATATAAATAAACGGTGTTTAATTATGCTTAAAAATAAATTTAAGAACTGAAGTTTCCAACCGCCACATTTAAAATACATGGGAATTAAAACTTTACTACATAATTTTTTTTAAAATATCGTTTACGACGAAAGATATTTTTTACAAGAATTATGTTCTCATTTTATGAAATAGTTTTAATATTTTACTGGGTATACGTTTTATAATAAAATAATTATGATTTAAGTGTTATGTAATATTTTTGTTTATAATTTTCTGTTCCAATAAAAAGGGTATATAATGTACCTTTTGTTTTTATATTTTTGGATATATCGAGAATCATGGCTAAGAAATTTTTTCAGTTTTAATGCAGGAATTTTTTATCATATTTATCATACAGTTCTGTATTATATAAATATACAAGGAAAAAATGTTCAAATTTTTGAAAATTAACATAAAATCCTAAAATTGAAACTATGTCAAATATTGAGATTTCTAAAAACACTTACGATTGTTTAACAATTTTCGGCAAACAGATAAAAATAAGAAATGCGGAAATTCTTAACTGTTGACGCAACATGTCCTCACGTTCGATAGCCAGTAACCGGGCGCGCTCACATTCTTGCCTCTCTAATTCCTCCTGGGCTGTCGTTAGTATAGTTTCATAAAGAGCTTGGACGTATTCTTCCTCATAATCCTCAGATTCCAGCACTAAATGCTTTAATTGAATCCGGGTTTCGTTTCCCGTCCTGGAAAGTTCCAGTTCACCAACTAATTTCTTCAAATTTTCTTTTTTTCCTTTCCCCAGGAAAGCCATATCTACCTTTTTTTCCAACCCAAATTTCTCTCTCTAAAAAAAAGTACACTCTACTTCAATACAACAAACAAACAAAAAAAATGTACTGTTTTACATACAATATAATCAAACATTTATTACAATAACATATGTAAATGATGACTCACTCCCATGTCTAGATCCATCTTCAAATTTTGTTATCAAAGTTTTCAAATTTTCAAAAGATCAACAATTTTAAATTTAACTAGCAAATCCCGCGGCTTTGCTCGCGTAATAGTTGAAATATGCCAAGTGATATTTGCATGACTATTTTTTATTAGAATAATACTTTTTGAAATGATTCAAAAATTACAAATTAAGCAACTTTGACTAAACTTCAATATAAAAGTGCAATAAACAGAAATGAGATTTTAATAAATTAAATAAGAAGAACTAAAACTAATTCCAATTAAATTATAATTTAGAAAGTATTTTGAGACTTTTATGCTTATTTCATACTCCCTTTTCAGTATTCATTTGAAGTTTTAAATTTTTTAGAAACCATCTTAACACATTTACATCTTAAAATTAACCATCATGTCAAATTCCGAGCTTCTTGTCTAACAGTCTACCACCTCTCTGGGTGTTAGAGGCACCAACATAAAATGCCGAAACAGAGTTAAAATAGAATATCTCTAAAAATGTTGAAACAGAGACTGTCACCATTAATTTGCCAACATTAACCTTGAAATCGGTTGATATTTCCTAATATTGTATAGAAAGCGGAATTTAGATGTTTTTAAAGGCTTTCTTGCTGTTCTTGCCAACCAGGGGACCAAACCTTGCTTAGTGACACCGGCATAAAATGTAGCCCATATAGGATCAGAGACTGCAACCAGTATCTTTTGTAATCGGTTTATTATTTCCTGAGATTCCATAGAAATCCTAATTTAGGACTCTTTTAGAATGCTTTTCGCTCCTTCCCTTCGCTTCACACCTTTTTAATTTCGAATTCATTTTCGACTGTTCTTAGAGGATATTTATATTTCATAAGTAACTATCGTGCTATATTTAAAGTTTCTAGCCTCTTGAGTACCGTAGAAATCGCATTTAGAAAGTTTTTTGCTCCTGCAACCCTCGACATAAAATATAGCTTATATTTGAGCAGGTTCTATTACCATCAATTTACAACCATTATGTTTGAAATCGGTTTCGTTTTTCATACGATTGCATAAAAATCGTATTTTAGAACTCTTATAGAACGCTTTTCGCCCACTTCATCCTTTTAAATTTGGAATTTTCTTTCGACAATTCGTAGAAAGCATTTGCATCTTTGAAGTAATTACCATTCCAAATTTAAAATGTTAGGCCCCCGTCAGCAAAACAAAAAACGCAATTTAGAGCATTTTTTGATCGTGTAACCCCCAGGTGTTACTGACAACAACGTAAAATATAGGCTATGTTGGATCGGGAATTGTCACCATCAATTTGAAACCATTACTTCTGAAATCGGTGTATATTTCCTGAGATTGCGTAGAAATCGCTATTTAGAACATTTTTAGAACGCTTTTCGTTCATTTTCACCCCTTTTAAATTTCAAATTTTTAAGGAACTCTTCTCAGACTGTATTTACATCTCATAAGTAATTACCATGCCAAATTTCAAGTTGCTAGCCCCTTCAGTATCACAAAAATCACAATTTAGAACGTTTTTTAAAATGCAACCGCAAGGTGCGATAGTGACGCCGACATGAAATAGATCCCATATTGGAGCAAGGGCTGTCATCATCAATTTCCAAACATTACTTTTGAAATCGGTTGTGTACTTTCTGAGATTGCACAGAAATCGCAATTTAGAACGTTTTTTAGAACTTTTTCGTCCTTTTTTCACCACTTTTAAATTTTGATTTTTTTAGGAAATGTTCTTAGAAATCATTTGTGCCTAATTTCAGGATTCTAGGCCCTTCAGTAACACAAAAATCGCAATTTAGAACGTTTTTTGCTTCTGCAACCCGTAAGTGGTAGTGACACCGACATGAAATAGAGCCAGAGCCTACGTTTGAGCAAGGGCTGTCATCATCAATTTCCAGCCATTACTTTTGAAATAGGTTGGGTACTTTATGAGATTGAGTAGAAATCTCCATTTAGAACGTTTTTTAGAACTCTTTTCGCGCATTTTCACCCCTTTTAAATTTCGAATTTTTTAAGAAATGTTTTTAGAGATTATTTATATCTTATAAGTAACTACCATTCCAAATCCATGTATATCTGGGCCCTTCAGTAACACAAAAATCGCAATTTCGAACGATTTTTTGCTCCTGCACCCCCTTTAGGGGTAGTGGCACCGACATAAAATGTAGCCTATATTAGAGCAAGGATTGTTACCATCAATTTGACACCATTATTTTTTAAATTGGTTTGGCACTTCTTGAGATTGCGTAAAAATCGCCATTTAGAACGTTTTTTAGAACGCTTTTTGCGCATTTTCACCCTTTTTAAATTTCGAATTTTTTAAGAAATGTTCTTAGAGATAATTTATATCTAATAAGTAACTATCATGCATAAAATTTCATGTATCTGGACTCTTCAGTAACACAAAAATCGCATTTTTAGAACGTTTTTTGCTCCTGCACCCCTTTTGGGGTAGTGGCACCGACATAAAATATAGCCTATGTTGGAGCAAGCGTCGTTACCATCATTTTGACACCAATATTTTTTAAATCGGTTTGGTATTTCCTGAGATTAGTAGAAACCACCATTTAGTACGTTTTTTAGAACACTTTTCGTGCATTTTCACCGCTTTTAAATTTCGAATTGTTTAAGAACTGTTCTTAGACATCATTTATATGTTATAAGTAACTAATATTCCAAATTTCATGTTTCTAGGCCATTCAGTAACGCAAAAATCGCATTTTTTGAACGTTTTTTGCTACTGCACCCCCTTTTGGGTAGTGGAATCGACATAAAATATAGCCTATGTTCTAAGTTGGACTAACACCATCATTTTTATACCATTACTTTTGAAATCGGTTCGGCAGTTCCAGAGCTTACATCCTACAAATAAACAATTTTTACCTATTTATAATATTAGTATAGATTACACAAAACAATCTGCATACATTAACTCCAAATTCAAAATTGTGACTTACTCCACTTGAAGGTTTCAGACTTTAACGAACGGAAATCCAGATCTTTCACTGATATCTTCAGTCGGGTGCCCCACCGAACACAAAACACTTCTTTCTGACCCTAAGGTCCACTAAAATATATCCTTAAGCGTGGCACACTGATCCTTTTCTTTTTTCCCGATCCACAGATCCACTGGGAAACCAATTCACAAATTTCTCTTTGCACCAAGGGATCCATCAACAGTCTCTTCTTTAGTCCTGCGGCCGTATCGCATCCGAAACTTTTCTCTTCTTTCAAACTTCCGCAACCCTTTTCTCACCAAAAGCACTTTCCTCGGATGACGATCCTCTTCCTTCCTTCCGCAGGGGGGTGAAAAGCAACACCATTCTCTTCTGGACGATGTCCGATGTCTGGACGATGACAATATTTAATTACTTTACTTAAAAAACGAATTGAGCCATTTATAGTTTTGAATACACATTTGAATATAAAATTTACTATTTTCATATTATTCTTATAATTTTCCGGATAAACACTTGCGACACTATTAAGGGATACTGTCTTTATTTATAATGAGAAATAATGATAGAGATACAGTGAAAGTTCTATTTAACGAAGTCTCATCGTTACACCTAATCACTTTGTTATGAAGAAAATTCGTGAAGGGGGTAGGATACCTTTGAACATGTCGAAAAAATAAAAAAATATCACTATGTTCCAAGCTTCAAAACTTGTGTAATAAGTCAAAAATAAAAATCAAACTTCATTTAAATATAAAGCTCATATTTAAATTTATATTTAAAAATATATATATACTTGTAAATTCATAAATAAATATTGAAATGATAAGTTTAAAAATATATGATAATAAGAGAAAAAAATCTTGCGCACATGATAAAATCTGAAAATATGCATGTAAGTAGAACATTTTGGTGAAAATAAATAACAATAGAGTTACCGTTATACTAAAACCCGAATAATTGTAAAAAATATTGACTAAATTAAAAAATTAACAAAAAATAAAAGAAATTCACTTTTTGAAAAATATTTTCGAAGTACAAAAACAGAAAAGAAATAAAATTTTACTTTTTTCTGGTTTTAAGTTGTAGATAATACAGAAATAAATATGTGGTAAAATTTTCTTTTGATTTCCATGCATAGTTTTTTAGTAACACTGCGCGCAGTATCAAAATTCCTCGTTTTGAATAAACGCAACGCAAAGTTTAATTAGCCTATGTAGTCTTCATATGTAGTCATAATAAAACTGCCATAATTAGTAAACTAATGGGAATTTTTTAATGCGTTTTTTTTTTTTTTTTTTTTTTTTTTTTTTTTGCATATTGTTCAGAAATGATTACGGAATCAAAATATGTATTTAAAAAAATGCGAAAATTTTGACGGTTTAAAGGTATCCTACACCCTTAAATAGAAATCAACTTAAACTCATGAAATTTATGTAATAAAATACACATTAAATGAAAAGTACGCGTAAAATGGAAATATTGCAAAAATGTATTTTAATTCGGGCAGTATTTTTTATGCAATGTAGCCATATAAGAAAAATTTAATTAGAATAATTATACATAGAATGACACTAAGTGTATAACGCTTCCGGGGTTGAACTCATCCGTTTCCTGATAATCCAAACGCGGCAATGTTAGGCTTAAGCATTCCGATGCCGTATTTGACGACTGCGTTATTTAATCTGTATCTATTCGTTGTGTAACATATTCTTCTTCAATTTTTCTCAAACCTTCAAAAAGTATAAATTATAACGCTTTAAGGTGTAATTTAAAAATAAACAGATACCAACAACAGGGTTCCGATGTATACAAGCGATTACCGTTGCCATTCATAAGCACAAATTACAAATCCAAAAACAAATGAATGACTCTTTCAGCTATTCATTAAATGCTTTTAAAATATTTTGAAAAAGCACATTAATATTTTGAAATACGTTTTTCACTTTTGTTTACATTTATTTACAGTTTGAATTCAGTATACACGGTTAAAAATATCGCGAAAAATTACCTCTGTTTTTCAAGGCTATCTATTTTCTGACCAATGAGAACGCTTCATGGTGTTCAGTGAATATAGCTATATTCTATGATTCATTCCCGTGAATTATTTTGTACCGTATTAACGTTTCCTTTCTAAAAACAAACGTATTTCAAATTATTTAAAGGCTTTATTATGGTTTTACAAATATTTTAAGAGCAAAATCGGATGTCGACCATATTTTTTAATGATTCGTTCAAAGAGTCATTCAATTGCTTCTGGATTTGGAATTTGTGTTGTACATGTGGCATCACGAGTGAATGTTGATTTGATTTTCAATCTTAAAACGTTGAGTAAAACGTGCTTTCTTTTCCACTATTCGCAAAAGTTACATTTTTAGACAGACTATTCAAAATAAATTAACATTTAAGAGATTACATTCAATTATCTAATATTCTGCTGCGATAACTTCAGTTAAAATTAGATTGGTAGCTTTATCTATCCCTATATGAAAGTAAGCAAACAATTGATTCATTCGTCTTGAACTTTTAAAATATTAAAACAAACGTTTATATGCTCTGTTGCGCCATCTGTCGGTAGTTAAAAAAAAGGAAATTTTCTTTTTAAAATGTTTTTTCAATTCTGAAGACATTGGGGGGAAAATGAATATTTCTTATAAAATAAAATTAGAATATCAGAAATATGTAATGCCGTGTATTACATATATATATGTGTATATATATCAATGCAAAATTTATTACAGGTTTCTTTTATGCATGTTTTAAAAAAATCGGGATTTTCTCTGTTCAACTTTTTAAAATTTAAGTTATATAATTAATATTTTGGCAATTAATAAAAACAAATAAACTTTCTGTTGGAATTGTCTTTTATTTTACCTCATATCATCAGATAAAATAGTTAATTGACAATATGTTTTAAAATAGCATTATTAATACTAATTTGAATGTTTTTGTGAAATATTTCTTCAAATTTTGTGAGTGAAGTTCATTTGCATACTTTATACCAGTATTTTACCAATTCAATTAATAATTTTCTTGCCAATTAAATTTCAATGAAAAATGGGCTGTTTTTACTTTACCCCATCTGACCCTATAAGTCAGACAAGTCAAAATTTATTACTTCACAATTCTTTTTATAAGGCAATGCTATATAATTTTTTTGAAAATGCAAACACGTCATTCTGACAGGCTATATTCTAGTGTCTAAAGAAACACATAATAAAGAAAGATAAACGAAAACGGAAGCGTAGCGTACCTTTTCTCTTTTATCTCAGTATTGCAGATCCTTAACTTAAAAAAAGTCTGTAATATTACTTTGTGCAGCTTTCTTATAAAAAAAAAATACTGTTCACTAAAATTTTCGCGTATCCGAACAGTTCTTCTATAGTATTTTCATGAAACTGGAATCCCCTTCTTATTGTATCGCAGTTTTCTCCCCCCCCCCCCATACACACACCACTGTCAGATCAGAGTGTATGTGTGAGAGAGTATAGCAAGTGTTTATCTTAGTGTGAAAAAATTGTTTTATTTAGCACCAAGAAGAATGGAAATGATTAAATAAATAACTTCATTTTCATACAATCCGCGGAATTAAATTCATATATCCATCGCAATAGCAGCCTCTCCGTTTCAATGCTATACACGCACAAAAGTGAAATAAATTTCGTTATACAGAATATATTTTTCGTAATATGGATACAGGGAGATCTGCACAGCTTTTTTCAGTATAATTCAATCTTCTCTAATATGTTTAAAACCCATCAGGTTAGTCTGTTTTTAGATTCTGCGGTGTCTGAACGGGGGTTGGCGAGCGTAGTTTGCAGGAGGCAGAGCCACTTAGTTATATTTATAAAATCATAAGGCGAAACGCAATATTTCACCTTGATTGTAACCTAAAATATGTAATATGAACTTTAAAAAGTTCACTGTTTTACTTAAAAGGCGACTAAAATAATAAATAATAAAAGAGGTGTTTCATGTTAAAAATATACATTTTATTTCAAAACTTCTTAGTACTTTCAGGCTTTACCAAGCCACTCATCAGAGAATATTATGTTTATTTATACAAATACGTCACTTCGTTTTTGAAATTGAGAGAGCCAATAATTATTATAGTTAAATGTAGAAGTAGCAGTTTCTTGGATTGAACTTAATTGGCAGAAAATATATATTATTATTAACTGCATTTCCATTTGTTTTATTGCATCACTCTTTTCTCATACGTCACATTCATTTTAAACATGTAGCACGACAGTCGAAGTCGCAGTGTTTCAGAGTAAATTTGCGTAGGAGAAATATTTAACTGCCGTACCACAAATTTTAATACGCCCCTTTTCTCAAGTTTTCAGAATTTATTTTCAGGATATTGAACTATAAATTGGGGATATTGTAGGATAGGGCGTCGTTACATACTTGACTGTTTTTATACATGATTTCTATTGATTCTCTGATAGTGGATGTGTAATATTATTCTCTGATGAAGGGCTTGGTAAAGCTTGAAAGTACTAAGAAGTTTTTAAATAAAAAGTATATTTTTAACTTGTAACATCTCTTTTATTATTTTAGTCGCCTTTTAAGAAAAACAGTGAACTTTTTAAAGTTCATATTACATACTTTATATTATTTTTATTTATTTATTTATTTATTTATTTGGCAGGATTTTCTTATCGGTTCATCAGTGTAAAAGTTGATAAAAGTAACTTGCATATTTTAGGAAATGTATGTTTTACTTTTATCCATCTGAAAGAACAATGGAAAATATATTTATTTGTTTATTAACGAGTTTTTATAAAAATTAAAAAGGAGACTCGTAAAGTAAAAAATTAAATTTAAACGGTGTTAATTATGTTTAGTATACATTTTTAAACTAATGTTTACAGAGCATATTTAAACGTAAATAAGAATTCAGTAACTTCTACATCTTTCTTTTAAGTATTATAAAACATTTCTGAAAATAGTGTAACACTATTGTGGGAAACAAATTTTTAAAAAGTCATTTAATGTTTGTTTAAACTAATAGCTAAACATAACATACGTTAAACATACGTTTCAAATTTGTTTGTTTATTAAGTTTCATATTTTGATAGAAAAGGGCAAACATTCTCTTTTTAAATTATTTATATAAAACCAGAAACATTGTTAACAATATATTTAGCTTGCTTTAAATACACATGTATTGTATTCTAGTTTATTTATATTTATATTATGTATCTTCTAGAAACGTGCAATAATATTTTTCTGGAAGTTCATTGTTTTTATAGAAAACAAAATCCAAACCGTTAAAAACAAACATGTTAATTCGAAAAATACCATCTGTTTATTTAATTTTTTTTATGATAGAAAACCAAAATATGGAAATTTGAAACTCATTTTCCATAAATTATTTTTTGTTGTTTTCTAGGAATGTATTTCATGAAACAGGTGTCTTTTTTGATAAACAAAGAAAACTTTTGATGAAACAAAGAAACTGAGATACTTTGTTTCAAACGAAATACGTTAATATCTACCTAAACGTCACGTCCATTTTAAAAATTTGGGATGATAATTCAGAAAATAAAATATGAAGAAATTTCGCATACTAAAAATCGAAAAATGTTTATACAACATTTTTCTTCTAACCTTATTACCATAAAAATTTAAAAAGTAATTTAAATGTTTTACGTAATGTATGTTTATACTTTTCATATATATATTTTTTTAAAGTCAGAGTGAAAACAAAAAGCAGAATTGTTTATGAAGATTTTTTCCTAAAGAATTCAAAAGAGAAAGATAAAAGTATATACCAAAATTAGAAAATGTTAATTAGGTGTAGAAATAGATTAGTGTACATGGATCATACGCCAGTAAAATGAAGACAGTCGCAATCTAATGTTAAGCTATTAGTGGGGTGAGTTAGCTCAAAATTATACCAAAATATTTCACATCTGGCAACCAATGCGCCACTTTGGACTCGGATAGTACATGGATAGACGAGTCTAAAAAGCCCGAGACACAAATTTTCTTCGCTTTCTAGCGGCGCTGATGACGTAATCAATATGGCCGCCAAAATTTTGTGACGCTCTTCTACATTTCTGTATATAACCCGAATTAATATTTTGATATTAACCTCTATTGTTAGTGATTATTAATCCGCAGAAAACGCCCTTTTCAACGGTATATTTGACATAATTGCTTAGGTTGATAATACAACAAATATTTATAACTTAATTAAAAAAAAAAAAAAAAAAAAAAAAAAAAGAATTTTGATTTTTCAGAGTTTAGTGTCGACCAAGATGACAAAAAAATATATATATATACATATATATATATATGTATATAAGTATAAATATAGATACAGTAGAGTCCCGATTATCCGAGTTAATCGAACTTATACCTTTGGAATGGATTATTTTCTAAAAAAAAAAAAAAATATGGCCATTTTTTTCCCTATTCTGACCAGAAAATCAGAGTTCTAACTTTTTACTGCTCTTTCATCTTCACCTAACACTTCATTTACAATGACTGTTTCATAATAATGGAAGCCATCAGTCCACCAGAAGAAAATAACTCGGTGAAAGCAGGAAACTCTGATAATTGGGACTCTACTGTAGTTCAGTTTTAAGACTTATATCACGCGATTTTGTTTTACATAAAGTGATGTCATTCACATCCGTTGCAGAATTCATCATTTGCGATCCAATGTTAAATAACATTTACATTAAAGTACGCTTAGGACGTCACTATCGCTGAATAATACACAAATAAAAAAAAAAGAGAGATTTCGTCATTCAAAAAACTCGACAAAAAAAATTTGCTATCTAAAGATTCACAGGCCTTCATTTTTTGGTATTATTAATATAGATATTTAAAATTAAATTTAGTTTCTAATAGCTCCATGTTTTATCAGAAATCCTTCATTTATATTTTTCAAAATAGCAGGCATTTTAATTAATTTTTTTTCAGTTTTTATGAGAAAATGGCAACAAAATGATATAATGGTACTTTTCGGTTAGCCGAAAGCATTGCGTTGTGGATTTTATCGAAAACATCTGAATGTCCCCAGTTTCAATATTGGAACACAGTCATCAAACTGGAGTCCCTTCTAGTACAACTTGTATTGGGTATTCGTAGATCTAACTTTACAATGTACGTCGATACTTTGGCTCAGTTATGTCCGTGGACATTTGCGTTGAACACAGTCCGCTATTCTCGTTGGTTACCAGTATTCGTACGGACTCTACAGGACCTCCCAGAAAAACATCGAGATATGCATGCTGAATTTTTTCGTGGCAACTTTACGAACAGCAAAACTGCTACACCGTTTTCTGCAATATCTGACGATCAACATCATGAACACAATAACAAAGTCATAAAGGGTGAAGGTGGTGCTATTGGCATCCTTGATAGTGAAAATGCTCTGCTTAAGTGGGTGGTAGCAGGCCCTGGGATCAGTTCTTTAATTGAGGAATTTGAAGATAAATCAAATTTAAAAGATGACAAAAACATGGGCGCAAAGCATCATGAAGATAATAATGCTCATGAGAAAAGGTTCCTGGCCCATGTCAAAGAAATGATTAACGTCTTATCCGAACAAGGAAATCCATTTGAAGAAACTGATTTAATGTCAATAGGGGCTCCAAAATAATTCCAAGTTTCGAAGCTGTCAAGTGTGTTACGGAAGCATTTACTGTAGGACTAAAACAGTGTAAGGATTATGTCGTGTCCCGTCTCGTTCAAGTTCAAAATTCAATTCATGAAGTTATTCCTCGAACCAATATTCACATCTTCAAGACTATAACAAGAAAAAAAGATAAGGCAAAGTCCAAGATTTCTTACTTACGCAAAGACTCCAACTTATTCTGTAGATTGTATGTTGCATCTGAAGCACGGGATTGCAACATAGATGATTTCTTTTCGCATGAAAATCAAAAGTACCCACCTTCTATTTCAGATGATGGAAAACTCCGAAAACCAACCAACAAGTCGGATATTATTGACTGCATTCAATCAAAATATGGCATTAGCTTTAATCAAGGCCAACCGAATATAACAGCTGAAATATTCGATGGAGCAGCCGTAATACTCATGCTTAATCCTGGTATTGCGACAATATTATCCGGATACTACGAACATGTTTTCAAACCATGTTTCATTAATCAACTGAAGAACAGTTCACGACTAGATATTGTATTCGACAGATATATTAGTAACAGTTTGAAGGCACATACCCGAGAAACAAGAGGAAGTGGCATAAGTATTAAAGTTTCAGACTCAACAGCAATTCCAAAAAAATTTCAGCAATTCCTATGTGTCAACGAAAACAAGACCCAATTGTTCCAGTTACTAGCTAAGAAAATGGTGGGGGACGAGTATCCAGGAAAACATGTTGTCTGTACTTTTAATGACCGAGTCCTCGCATCAACAACTATGGATGTATCAAGCATTTCTTCCGTCTCACACGAAGAAGCAGATGGCCGTCTACTTCTCCATGTTAAGCAGTAGAAAGTGGACATACTCGCATCTTAATACGAACTATGGACTCAGATGTAGTGGTTATTTCAATATCACTGTCCCCAGAAATACAAGATATTGATGAACTATGGATTGAGTATGGTTGTGGAAAATACAGGAAATTCATTGCGATTGATGAGATCTGTGCTAAACTTTCACCGGAAATTTGCAGAAATTTATTGGTTTTTCATTCTGTATCTGGTTGCGACAGAGTTTCCCCATTTTGTGGCATTGGCAAGAAGACAGTTTGGAAGGTCTGGATGTCATTTCGTGAAATTGATTGTGCATTGCATCAGCTCTGTACAGGCACATCTGATATTGACGATGAATGTCATGATCTGTTACAGCGATTTTTTATACTACTTTATGACCAATGATCAGATCTTCAAAGCATCAATGATTGCAGACAAGTGTTATTTACAAAAAAGAATCGAGCCATTGAAAACATACCTCCTACAGCAGATGCTTTGACACAACATATCAAACGAGCTACTCTCCAAGCAAGGATTTAGAACAACAGCCTCACTGCACATTACACAATACCTTCACCAATTAAGTGGGGATGGACAATACATTCAGGAGGATCATACCAACCTTTGTAGACAACAATTCCAGAAATGTCAAAACACTGTAAAGAACTTACCTCCTGTAATTGCCGCAAGCGATGCACATCTTGTAAATGTGTTAAAATGGGAATAAAATGTACGAAACTTTGTGTATGTGAAGGGCAGTGTTCAGGCAGTGATAAGTTATCACAAGTAAATTTACATGAATCATTTGGATATTATTGCATATGACAGCAATATATTATGTTATTTAGATATTATGGCTGCAATTAGTGTATTTGACAATCTATTGGATATGAAATTTGGATATGAAATTGGAATAATATTGTATTGTACATTCTTTGTTTCTCATTCTTGTACCTATAAATGTTTGAAACTTATCTTACAGTTATGCCGATTAAGTGTACCTCATTTCATTGATTATAAAACGGAAATGAAAGTTTCAGAGCCCTAAAAATACTTGAATTTATTTACATATACATCAAAAATTACAATAGTTATATTTGCTACTTAAACAGTTATAAAGCAACTGTATTAATTTTCGGAACCCATATAAATTACATTGTTCTCCTAACGACTCTCTACGCAACGCTACATTGTTTTGGTAAATTTTCAGAAATATTTGTGATAAAATATTTTCTGATAGAAAAAGTCATATATACCGTCCGAAGATAATTTTCTGACGAACAAAAGATATGCGACACGTTTATGCAACAAATTCCAAGTTATTTAGCAAAATGTTTTGATTTTTTTTTTTATTATTATTATTATTTAAGTTATAAATATTTGTGGTAATATGAACCTAAACAATGATGTCAAATATACCGTTGGAAAGCGCGTTTTCTCCGGATTAATAATCATTAAAAGTATAGGTTAATATCAAAATATTAAGCCGAGTCCTATAGAGAAATGTAGAAGCGCTTCACAAAACTTTGGCGGCCATATTGATTACGTCGTCATCGCCGCTAGAGGGCCAGGAAAATTTGTGTCCCGGGCTTTTTAGACTCATCTATCCATATATTATCTGAATCCGTAGTGGCGCATTGGTTGCCAGATGTGAAATTTTTTTTAGCTATCTCACCCCACTATATTGGTTAACTTCTTTTAAATATTTTGTCTTGTATTTTAATGTTTTCAAGTGATTTTCTTTCTATATGATGTATGAGGTCAATGTCTAACCGGGTATTTTCGTACTTGTTACTTTCTTCTACCGGGTGTCCCAAAAAGGACTGACTGATTTTAAAATTCAATAACTTGCAAACGGTGACAGATATTAAAAAAATTCTTGCAGGAGGGTTATGCATAAGGTCAAAAGTTTTATTACAGTGATTTTCAATTTTAGTTCGATTTACAAACAATAGATGGCGCTGTAAGCAATAGTCGCTAAATACAGGCTCGATTTTTGGTCCTTTATCTTGTTCCATGCAGAAAAAGGAGATGGAAATGTATTATCCGGGCCACGAAGTACCAAAAATCAAGCCTGAATTTAGCGACTATTGCTTACAGCGCCATCTATTATTTGTAAATCGAACTAAAATTGAAAATCACTGTAATAAAACTTTTGACCTTATGCATAACCCTCCTGCAAGAATTTTTTTAATATCTGTCACCGTTTGCAAGTTATTGAATTTTAAAATCAGTCAGTCCTTTTTGGGACACCCGGTATCTTTACAAGAAGAAAGTATTGGATTCCTGAAAATTTTCGACTTTAGGTTTTCGACGGATTTGCACGTTTTAGGAATCAGAGGTTCCGAAAAGCATGTTTTTACAAAATGATTGTCTGTGAATCTGTGACTCTGTCTGTCTGTACGTATGTATCTGATACAAATTTTGTGGGCGCTCTATCTCAAGAACTAATGCACGGAATTTAATAAAAATTTATATTCATTTAGTCCCTAATATAAATTGGTGCTGATTAGCTTTTGGTGTAAATCGCTCAATAGGTGTCGCTGCTATTCAGTATTTGTTACGATTTCCACAATAGCTTAATCTCGAGAACTAATGCACGGATTTTCATCAAACTTCAGATTCAGTTAGTACTTGAGACGAATAGACGTTTTATACATTTTGGTGTAAATCACTCAACAGGTGCTGCTACAATGCTGCTTTTTTGTGATTTCCGCAATAGCTCTATATCAAGAACTAATGTTTAGATTTTGAACAAACTTCAAATTCAGGTATACCTGGATATGAGTTAGTGTGTTTAGTTTTTGGTGTAAATCGCTCAACCGGTGTTGTTGCTATGCAGAATTTTTCACGATTTTCACAATAGCTCAATCTCCAGAACTAATGCACGGATTTTCACCAATCTTCAGATTCAGTTAGTCCTTGAAATGAATTGACGTTTTATACATTTTTGTATAAATTGCTCAACAGGTGGCGCAGCTATGCTACATTCTTTCTGATTTCCGAAATAGCTATATCTCAAGAACTAATGCTTGGATTTTTAATAAACTTTAGATTCAGTTATACCTTGATATGAATTAGTGCTGTTTATGTTTTGGTGCAAATCGCTCGACAGGTGGCCCTGCAATACTGCATTTTTCAGAATTTTCAATATAGCTCTATCTTAATAACTAATGCACGAATTCTCATCAAACTTCAGATTCAGGTATACCTGATACCTATTAGTACTGTTTATGATTTGATGTAAGTTTCTCAACAGGTGGCGCTGCTATGCTAAATTTTTCAGAATTTCCTCTGTAGCTTTATCTCAAGAACTAATGCACGAATTTTCATCAAACTTCAAATTTAGATATACTTTGATATGAATCGGTGCTAAATTGATGTAATTTCTTGTACTATTTAAAAGATTTAATTGACGTTATTTATACAAAAGAAAGTTTTGTGATGGCCACAACATATTAGTTGGATTTTGGTTGCAATTTTTTTCTTCTTTTTCTGACCATACAGGTTCCGAAAGTGAAAGTGTATGAAGGTAGCCCGATTGGCAAAACTTAATTTTCTTTATTTTTAGGCTGATTTTAATTAAATTTTCCTGCATTTTTTTCGCTTCTTTAATTTTTAGAAAAAATGCTACGCAGCGGTATGATAGCCAATTTAGGCAGTGTCATATTCAAGAGTTAACTGTTAATGAAAAATATAGAAAATAATATCTTCTATAGTATTTTAATTATGTTTCCATTTATTGTATACAAACATAAATAAATGTAATATTCTCAGATTTCGCAATTTATATGGAAATCCAAGCATCAAACAATTGAAAAAAATATATCATGTTTCTAAAAAGATATTTGCTTCTTTGTGTCAACAGGAAAAAAATTTTAATTCAAAAGTTATTTTCGATAAATAATTGTCATATTTATAATTTTTCTAAAACAAATAATGACTTTTGCACATAACAATAGAATCATTTAATGTAACAAATGGGAAATAAACTCAGTTTTATGCAAAAGATATTTCTAGCAAGATAAACATTTTTTTTTTTTTTTTTTGAAAAGTCTGAGAATATAATTCAAATTGTTAAAAAATGGAAACAGATGTCTTTACTGAACAAAGAAACATATTTTTTTACGAGAATCTTTCTCTCTGTTTATCACTGTAAAATGGTGAAAGGAGTAATTTGAATATTTTACAGGATGTACGTTTTTATTTTATCCCTCTGAAAACAAAAGAGTAAACATACAGATTTGTTTATATTTTCCACCAAAAGTATAAAGATGTCTTCAGATACAGAAAACAGGACGAATAAACGTTTTGATTTTTTTTATTTATGAACTTATAATTTTTATAATGAATTATGATATATTTTTTAAAGATGAAATAATATGTTTCCAACTATCAACATTAAGTATGCACTTTCTGTCTTTTTTACAACATACCATAAAAAGAAAACGAAAAGTATTTAATTAATGAAATAACATTTAATAAAAAAATATACATAAATAATTTTTCTAATTAATTAAAAAGTATTATGTTTCAGATTAAATAAATTATTCAGTTAACCTATTATATGCATTTATAATGTTTTATTTAGATACTGCTGATGCATTTTGCCCATGTTTGATTAGTTCTGCAGTTTTTTCTAAATGTTGATACCTTTTTATAAAAGATTCCAATTATATTCTCATATATACTGGGTAAAATGTTCATAATAAATGTTACATCTTGTAAGAAGAGACTAACAATTTAATTACTATATTTATCGGTGGATTATTGCCAATAATATGACAGTATTTAACATCAGGAGAAGTTTTAATATATAATGCTAATATTTCTAATAATAATGCTAATATTTAATAATGCTAATATTTCTAAATAATCTAGCTCATATATGCTTAGAATAGAAATAAATTAGAAATTAAAGTAATACCAGTAGAGCTGTGTTAAACTTTCGTACTGCAAGCTGAGAGTTTATTTTCGGATACATTTTTGATTGATTTATAATTAACTGCTATTACTTTTAATCAAACAACTTGTTTTAACGAAGTAGCAATGTACAGTCGTGGAAAAAAAAAAGTAATCACCCCCTACTAACTTCTCAACAAATTATCGTAGACGAAAGTTACTAGTACTGAATGATTGGAAATAAAGTCTACTTTTAAATGATGCATATAAAATTTGATTAGAGGGCCATCTACATATTAAAATGAATCCAAACTTCATTTTTTCAATGGCAATACCCAATTTTAACCAGATATTTCAAATCTTTGATTAAAACTATGCCTAGACACCAAATTTCAAGTCATTTGAATGACAAGTTTTTGAATTAAAAACATTCAAAATTTAGTGCTCCTAATGTTAAATTACATTTTCATATTTTTATTTATATCTCCTGAAATTATACTCCCAATGTGCTAATTTTTTGTGTAGCAATAATACTAATATACCCAAACATAAATACGTTGAATTTGCAATTTTCATAATTTTATGATATGAATTATGAATTATGAAATTAATATTCGAAAAAATTGTGAATTGAAACCTACAGTTTTTTTGATGGATTTAGTTTTATTAAGTCTTGCTTTATGGAAATCCGAACTTTCACAATTTTCTTCCAAATAGTTTTCAAGTTATGCTTAAAAAACTGCAAAAGGATGCTTTAAGGGGCCGTCTGCGATAGAAGTGATTAGATATTTCGAAAGTCCTTCCGGCCAGTGCCGGGAGGAAGAGGTAGCTTTCATATTCCTTATTTTAAAAAAGCCAACTTATATTATTCAAACACACGTAGATCAATTAAGTGGAAACCGAATGTAGGAGTTTCAATACTAATTTTTATCAATAATAAATCATTATGAATGAGAATTTCGCGAAATTAGTCAGCTTTATCCAAGCTGCTTTTATTTAACGTAACTTATATTTGGCTGCCAAATTCGGCGATTTCTTAAAGTGCCTGCCATTTTAAGACAACATGGTGGATGAGGCTAACCAGTGAACTTGGTCGAGACCTTAGTTTGGTCGACCGAGTTTTGCTGTGCACATGCTCACTCACATCGGAATCGTTTGATATATACGAGTGCTGTCGCAGGCGAAAAATCAGATTTTTCAAAATGTCACCCACGTTAGAAATTGAAACTGCTATATCTGAGCCATTTTTTAAGATAAAGACAAACAAAAAATGCTCCTGAATCCTTATATTAAGGTCAAATACTTATGAAAGAAACCTTTTTCAATTTCTAATTTTTTTGCACCTCACTTTAAATATATATATTTTTTTAATTTAATGGCCGCCATTTTGAAACAAGATGGCTGATGAAGCTGGCCAGCGAACTTGGTCGAAATATTGATGTATACTATCCACATGCCTTCTTCCATCGAAATAGGCGAATACGTGTGGTATCGCGAGACAAATACAAGATCGTTTCAAAGTGTTAACCATGATAGAAATTCAAAGTGCTATAATTCAACCACTTTTTAAGATATAAACAAAAGAACCAATTTTCAGAAACAAAAACTGCTCCAGAATCTTTGTATCAAGGCCAAACACATAAAAAAATCTTTTTCATTTTCCAATTTTTTAATACCTCATTTTAAATTACATTTTTTTTTTAAATGGCAACCCTTTTGAAACAAGATGGCGAATGAACTCGGTCCAGACATTGGTAGGTACTATGTACAGACCAAATTACATTCAAATCGGTTCATAAATACGCCTGTTATCGCGTGACAAAAATCAGGTCGTTTTAAAATGTCAGCCACAATAGAAATTCAAAATGGTATAACTCAGCCATTTTTTTAGATATAGACGAAACAAAACCTGTTCCGGAATCTTTGTATTAAGGTCAAACACATACGAAAAACACTTTTTCATTTTTCAATTTTTTGGTATCTCATTTTAAATTTATTTTTTTTTATTTTTTTTAAATGGCCGCCATTTTGATACAAGATGGCGGATGAAGCTGCCCAACGAACTCGGTTGAGTTATTTGTATGTACTATGTACACACCAAGGTACATCCAAATCGGTTCATAAATACGTCTCTTATCACGTGGCAAAAATCAGGGCGTTTCAAAATGTCAGCCACACTAGAAATTCAAAATGCTATAACTCAGCCATTTTTTAAGATATAGACGAAACAAAAACTGCTCCCGAATCTTTTTATCGAGGTCAAACACATAAGGAAAAAATATTTTTTCAATTTTCAATTTTCTGGTACCACATATCAAATTTAAATTTTTCTTAAAATTTTAAATGACCGCCATTTTTAAACAAAATGGCGGATGAAGCTGGCCAACGAACTCGGTCGAGACATTGGTCTGTACTATGTATAAAAGAAGTTACATCCAAATCGGTTCATAAATACGCCTTTTATCGCGTGACAAAATTCAGGACGTTTCAAAATGTCAGCTTCGCTAGAAATTCAAAATGCTATAACTCAGCCATTTTTTAAGATATAGACGAAACAAAAACTGCTACGGAGTCTTGGTATAAGGGTCAAACACATAAGAAAAAAATATTTTTCCATTTTCAATTTTTTGGTACCACATTTCAAATTTTAATTTGTTTTTAAATTTTGAAATGGCCGCCATTTTGAAACAAAATGGCAGATGAAGCTGGCCAACGAACTCGGTCGAGACATTGGTATGTACTATGTACACACCGAATTACATCCAAATCGGTTCATAAATACGAGAGTTACAGTGTGACATAGGTCAGATATATATATATATATATATATATATATATATATATATATTGATATATATATATATATATATCAATTTTGAACGGAGGGTGGTTTCGGGGTCTGGGGGTCATGATCGATGAAAATATACCAAAATTTTTTGAAATCGCTTTCCTCCGAACGGCTGCAATAGGTAGCTTTTTGTAAAGAAAGCTACCTAAAATTTCTTCTGCTCTCGTGTAATCTTAGCAGGCTTCATTGACTGCTTGAGTGTCGCTTAAGGTGCCTTGATCAAGAAGGGGGCTCTCTCGGTTAACAATCAAGTACGGAACTTCAATTTGGATACATTCCTTAAAATACGCTCGTTTTAAAATAATTAATTTCTCGGAAACTTATAGTACGAATTTTCATAAAAATTTGTTTTTTAGCTAATTGATGGGTGGAGAGTTCATTTATGCTGTCAGAATTGTGTACTGCTATTGAAAAAAACAAAGTTATGGTTCGTTTTAATAAGTAGATGGACCCCTAAGCAAATTTTATATACATCATTTAAAAGTAGACTTTATTTCCAATCGTTCGGTACCAGTAACTTTCTTCTACGATAATTTGTTGAGGAGTTAATAGGGGATGTTTTTTTTTTTCCACGCCTGTACCATGACCAAAACCTGTTCAAAAACCGTTCGTATAACACTCAGTTCTTCTTTCTAAGTTTTATATAAGCATAGGAAAGAGAATGAGATCAGTAATAATATGTATAAGGATACTTAACTTAAAAGTATAATGAAAATTCAGAATTCAATGGCTGTTGGCAGAAAATCCCATCCAATGATAACTCATTCATCTTTGTCCATTTGTGTAATTTTATTTCCGAAACCACCCTAACTAGTTTAAGAGGTTTATCACATTTTCATGTTACTCAGATAATCCCTGAGAACATTTAATGATAGCCCCAATTGTAAATCAGATCAGTAAAGGCCTTATAACGACTATCTCGTTATGTTTGCATTTCATTCTCTCCCCCCCCCCACCAGTTTCAAATAAATTCGGTTAAATAACTTATTTATTTTAGTGCGCTATAGTCAAACAGTGCAGCCCCTAAATTAAATACAACATTTAAAAACTAAATCGATTGAATTAACAGCGCTTCATATTTAAATTAAATTATTCTAGTTACTCATCTCTTTAATAAAATAAAATCAGTGATTCAGGCTTAATTTTTTTTTACTTTAAGATTTTTTCACGCATACGATTTAACCTTGTAGAAGTTTCGTTACGGCTGACTGTTAGTTTCAAAAGCATTTTAACTTCGGTCATTTCCTTATTTGGGCATGAATATAACTCATCATTTAAAATCACTTTACATGCAATCTATTCATTAGAATTATCTTCGCTTCACACCCTTTTGTTCAGATGTATGGCAATTCTGCATTTTTGTGGTAAAGCGGTTCATCTTTGATCTAACATCTGCTCTAGAAAAATACATTCTGGTGCCTTTTCGCCTAACGATTTCGATCTCTTACTAGGCTTTTCCAAAAACGCTTTTATTTTTTTTACATTTAACCGCAGCTGTATCAATGTACAGATTAGTCTGCGTCTATCATGACTCAGGAATGTATGCAGCCCACAATCTGCCCCCCCCCCTACACAATTAATATGGCAGAAGCCTACCGTATGTTTTTGGCGAACATACCAGCCAATATTTCTCTTAGCCTCTTGTGCATGGCGCAAAAATAATTTTAGATTGGCGATATTGTAGTCCGCCAAGCAAGAAAGTTGTAACTGTATATTCAAGACATTCCTGCTCTGTCTCTAGCCTCGTGATGACGTCTTAAAAGAGGCTCCTTATTGCTTTCCCCCTGTACCTCTCCCTTGGACTTTCATCATGAAAATAAACTATGTCTTCGTTTACCCGAATTGGAGTTTTTTTAAATAGGACCTGGCGTTAAAAATTTCACCACCTTGTCAACACAAAAACGGCCATCTCTTCACTAGCAAAAAAACGTCATCAAATACATTGGTCATCGTGACCAGTTTTTTTTCTCCATTAAAAAAAAAATGTAAGGGAGAGGTACTTGCTTCCAATCTTTTTTCTGCTTGGACTTCTTGGAGCGATGGATTCCTCCCAGCGGTCGCACCGCTCTGTTGCTGTGAGCGTCGAGTATCTCGCCCCCGTCACCTAAAAGGAAACAACGACACGCTGATTTTCTTCGCTTCCCAGAGGTACGCGCTGCTTATCTTCGCTTACCGGCTGCGTGGATTTCGCTTACCGGCTGCGTGGATTTCGCTTACCGGCTGCGTGAGTGAACTTTTCGCCCTGGTCAACTGCCCCTTGCCGAAGAAACATCTTTCTCTCCTTTCCATTTCTGCTTTCCCCCTATGCCAACCCCTGGAGTTTTGGAATCAACTGCACGCTTCCCGTCGCCGAAGAAATCTGCCTGCGTTACAACCTCCCGTCGCCGAAGAAATCTGCCGGCGTGCCAACCTATCTCTCGGACCATTCCCTCTGCCCATCATCGCATCATACTTGTGAAAGTTTTGTGTTAAAGAAAGTTTTCGTGTGAAAGAGTCTACAAAATAGAAATCAAGTGCAAATGTGTCCTTATAATAGCAATATTGGTGTTTTCACATCTCCAGCAAGTTCCGCGTTGAGAAACCTTTCGTGTCTGTGTAAAAATGATACAAATTTTGTGTGAATTCATCAGTTCAGTGAAATACTGATTACAAAGCAAAAAAAAAAAAACCCTGCAAATACATGTGTTCGTTGAAAAGAACGTCCGAGCGAGTCAGCGATTGAATCACGACTCTCGCTCTCATTTCTATTTACACAGCCAGCCTCCTCAATATTCTGAAAAAGTGTTTTTGGTTATTTTTTTACCATACGACACCACTGTTTGTGAAAGAAATTCCTCATCGTGTTTTTTTTTTTCGTGATTACTCTTGATTAAAATATCCACCCCAATTTGTCCTGAGATCTGCTCAAGTGTGCTATGTGTGTTGTGGGTCAACTTCTCTGATGCTACAGTCAGAATGTGCAAAATATTTGTGTTTGTGAAAATGCTAGTGTGCGCGTTTGTTGAGTCGTTCTAATAAAAGGAGTCAATCAAGAAAAAAAAATCATTCAAATGACTCCTGAAGTTGTGCTCTATAAATTCTCCGTTTTATACAAATAGGAAAAAAATCGTCGAGAGTCAGATATATATGCACTAATAAAAACAAAAGTTCACAATCCAAAAAAATTAAAGTGCATAAAAAAAATGTTTCAATAGTGCTAGATTCACTTAAAATAGCACATTTTTAGAGTACGAAAGCATATTTTCATTCCCCCCATTTAATTGCTTTCCTTTCGACTAATTTTCTTTTCAGTTAATTCTGGAAACGTTGTTTTAAAATTTTCAAAGTTGTTTCATTCCATTTTTATGCTTTCTTACTCCATAAGTACTCACAAGTACTTGATAATTGATTTTATTAATATTATTGTGTTTTTGTACAGGATACGAAAACACAGTGATATTGCTATTTTTGATATTTTGTGTTGTCTATTATAATATTTATAAATATAATATAATTAGTTTTTTTTCCCATTGCATTGAATGTTCCAATATTCTTAGTTATTATGAAATACATTCACCTCTACTTAACTCTTACTGCATATTAAAATATGTTAAATTTTTTTCTCTCAAAAAGAGTTAACGAGGATTATACCTCGTCCCACATATATTTTTTTTATCTACGAAGGTTAAAATAAAAAAAAATTTCTAGTTCGCCTTTCGGCTTGAAAATATTTTAATTTGAGAGATTTTTAATTTCTGTCCTTTTAGATAAACAAGGATAGATAGCAATTGTATTGTCTCTGTTAAAAAGGATAAAATAAGTTTTTATTTCAGTTGCTTGCTTCTACCACTTTTATTTTGAATGACGTACAGGTTTCATCCATTAAAAAATAATAATAATAAAATAGGAGCTATTGCAAAATATTTTTTTGTTTCTCTTTCTTTTGCTTAAAATAAGCAACGGTATTATTTTTACTTTGAGAAACACAATTTTGTCCCTGGATAAGTTTTCTTTTTTTCTATTTTTTTTCTATAAATATAGGTTTAAAAAAAAAAAGACCTTTTGTTTTTTTTTTAAGTTGTGTGTTTTTTTTATGTGATTATTATACTATTTTATTTCATTATTTTATTTGCTTTGCATTTTTATCTGTTTATATGTGTCATATTTATATATGTATGCAGAATTTCAGTAACAATTTTTGATTAGAGAATTTGTGTTAGGTAAACCGTTGACCATGTCCACTAAACAAGTTCAAATCAACATTAACCAATTTTATGGAGATCCGGATTTTCTTAAATTCTTTTTTAACCAAATTAGGTTGGTCGCTGAAATTAACAAATACAGCCCTCAGACTACCATTGCTGTACTTGTAGGGAAGTTAATTGGTCCCGCGCAAAAATTTTATGCTCAGAATCCGGAAATTCAAAAAATCAACGATCTAGATACGCTTGAGAAAGAATTTGCGGCATTTTTCTCATCACCGAGCAAGTGCGTGGCTGGCGTTGAACTTTCGAGCTTATCTCTTCTGCCAGCGGAGTCAATTAAAAATTTGGCACACCGATTAAACGTGTTAGCCGCAACTGTCTATTCAGATATTAAAGACGAAAGTGCCCGTAACACAATTAAACTTATGAAATTCATGGAGGCTGTGCCAGCTAACATACGAATAAAGTTACAAGAAGGCGTCAATGAATATCGTGCTGCTGTTGAAAGAGCACAGACGTTATACGAAATTCTGCATAACGAAAAGATTCTACATTCCTTTCCCTCTGTCAGTAAATCTCAAAATAACATTGAAGAACAATTGAAAGAACTCTCGGAAAAAATAAATGCGTTGACACTCGCACCGACTGGACCCAAAACAGAAACTAAAAAAAATGACATGCAAGGTAGCCCAAAGTATAACTCAAATGCAATGCGATATAGAAAAAAATTTAAAACTCGCAATTTCCCAAAACGTTTTTCCCCTCACAAATTCACACAAAGAAAAGTTGTGACATGTCAACTCTGTTTCCGCAATGGCCACCAGGCCCATCAGTGTTTTAAATGGAAAACAGTTAACACACAGAGAAAGGGAAATTTTAACAGACACAACAATTACTATGTTCAGGAAAACTAGAACAGAGACACAATTTTTTTGCTGATGATTTTGTGTCTCAACCATGTGACTTAACATCAGCAACATTTCCTATTGACCCTACATTACCAAAGATCTCTAAAGAAAGGTTAGTTAATTCAACCGGGTCACAAACTTCAGATCACATTAGAATCGCAAGAAATTTCACTACTCAAACAGAAAATGAAGGCGATAACAATGTCCACATCATTTGTAGTGTTAATACGCATTCTCCATCACTCCCTCTTGTAAAGGCCACTATTGCAAACCATAAAATTACCCTATTGGCTGATTCTGGAAGTAGCATTTCGTTACTTTCACAAAATTTATTTAATGAACTTAAACCTGTATTAAAATACAAGAGACTATCAACAGCCATAAATATTAAAACCGTCAATTCGGATGTTTCTTTTTCTTCATGTATTAGAGCATCCATTAAGTTAGAAAAAAATCCTTCTCGCACCACTTTTATATAGTGGATATTCCTGAATCCTCCAGTTTTGAAGGCATTCTTGGTTTTGATTTCATTAGTAAATTTAACATTATCATTGATACTTTCAATAAATGCATTCACATTAACATCAGCTTGACTATTCCACTAGAAACATCACACACTAAGTCAAAAGTCAGTGAAAGTAATCAATGTAACACCTTATGTGATGTGGTGACAAATCAAAAAGTTTTCTTAACCCGTAAAATAATTCTAGAACCCCAAGAGCAAACATGGTGCTCAGTTTACACAAACAATAATATCAAACATGACATAAACTATCTATTTGAATATTTGGCAGATAAAAAAGAAGTAATAGGTCATGATGCCATTATTCAAATGGATAAGAAATCTAAACGCAAAAAGAAGCCTGTACAATTAAATCATTTCTTTTCTATTTCACTTAAAAATAATTCTGACACTACCATTCATCTCCCTAAACACACAAAAATTGGACAGTTATCTGAAGTTGAGGAAATTCTTGAGTATTCCTCTGATAATTTGGACAAGCATCATAACTCAGAACAACACTTCCCAAATTTTATCCAGGCATCTAATGAAACATTAAAAAAGAGGAAAGAGGATTTGGCAGCTACCGATTTTGATCTTACGCATTTAAGTTCTAATGAAGCAAATGCAATGACTAAATTATTACTTAATTATTACCCTGCCTTTTCAAAATCATTAAATACACTTGGACATACTGATAAGATTGTACCTGATTTGAAATTTATTAATGACTACCCTATAAAAACTCTTCCATTCCCCCTTCCTCAATCTTTGCAAAAAGGTACTTTAGAACAAATTAAAGAACTGCTTGATGCCAAAATTATTGAACGCCACTGTTCAGAATGGGCTTGCCCCATGCTTTTAGTCAAAAAGAAACCAGACGGAACTGGTAAACAAAAATTTCGTCTCGCCTTAGATCTTCGAATGGTCAATACTGTAATGCAAGGATCATCTTACCCTCTACCTAAAATTCAAACCATCATTTCAAATCTTTCTCAGTATCGATATTTTTCTTCTCTTGACTTTCATCAGGCATATCATCAAATTGATTTGCCAGCAAAATTCCAAAATCAGTTGACATTTACTACTATGTTTGGTTCTTTTAGATACAAGAGATTAGTGTTCGGATTAAAAAACAGTGCTTCTATTTTCCAAGTTTAATGGACTCTTTTCTTGATGAATTACAATTAGATGGTGTATATACATATCAGGATGATTTCATTGTAGGTGCAAACTCTTTTGATGAAATGTGTAGTAAATTTAAAAAAATTCTATCTATCCTAACCAAATATAACTTGACCGTGTCTCCTAGCAAGTGTACTTTTCATAAATCTAGTATTGACTATTTGGGATTTCATGTAGAAAATCAGTCCGTTTCCCCGATTCAGTCAAATATCATAAAAATAACATCTTTTCCCACACCTACAACTAAACGTCAACTAAAAAGACTCATTGGTGTCATTACATTTTATAAGAGTCTAATTCCATCCTTTTCTGAGTTAGTTTAGCTACTGATAAACCTAACTACTCCAAAAGTTAAATTTAAATGGACAGTTAAACATCAAGAAATCATGGACACAATACAGAAAATTTTCTAATTCTCCCATGGTTATATTACCTGATTGGAACAAGACATTTTATTTAAATACAGATGCGTCAAATGTTGCTATTTCTGGTGTTTTATTACAAGAGCATGATCAACAACTTTTACCAGTAGCATATTTTTCTAAATCTCTTAAGCCATCAGAAAAAAATACCCTGCACTTAAATTAGAACTCATGGCAATTTATAAATCTGTTACCGCTTTCAAATATTATTTATATAACAGACAATCTGTAATTCTTTCTGACAGTAAACCCTTAGAAAAATATAACAAGACTACTAATCCAGCTGATATTATCTCTCGTTGGCTCATGGAGCTTTCAGAGTACTCATACACTTTTAAACATATCCCTGGTAAGAAAAATGTTCTTGCTGACTATTTATCTCGCTGTACTTTTGAAAACAATCACCAAACTCTGGATACTAATCCTGAACTTATCCATGACCCTCAACCATTACCTATTGTTGACTATGATACACCAGACAGTAATAATTCATGTTCAAGTGCCACTAAGAAATATGTAAACTATCTTGTATCTGGTAAACAAACAAATCCAGATCCTTTATTGGAAATTTCTAATGAAACTTTCTCCACTGAACAAAAAAATGACACCACCTTGTCCACTGTTTACAAGGATATTCTAAAGAAAGGACCTTCTCAAAAATATCCTAATTACTTCATACACCCTGATTCGAAAGTTTTAATGTTAAAAAAAGAAAACAATCTTAACAACACTTTTTCATATCACATTGTTGTTCCTAACTCTCTTAAAAGCAAAGTTTTAACAATCTCTCATTTATCTCACTTTGGTTTTAATAAAACCTATGAGTTCCTATCATCAAGATACTTTTAGAAGGACATGTATGTTGACACCTTAAACTTTGTAGCTTCATGTGTCAAATGTCTTCAATGTAAACATCATCAAACCCCTCCTGCACCCTTACAACCCACCTACACGCCCAGATATCCTGGCCATACCATTAGTACAGATCTCGTTTGACCTTTTTCTAATGGTAAACATATTTTAACTATTACAGATCACTTTTCAAGACATGTTGAACTTTTTCCATTTAATGATACATCTGCAGCTAAAGTCGTTAAATGTTTATTCTCTTACATAACCACCTTTGGGAGACCTTCTGTTGTCTTATCAGACTTAGGGCCCCAATATACATCTCAAATATACAACATTTTTAATGATCTGTTTCGAGGCCACAAAGCAATGCTCTTTCAGAGAGAATAAATAAATCTATCAAATACTCTGTTAATATACCTTTGCAAGAAGGTCACTCATTTGAAAATGCAATATTTATATACAAGTCGCTCTATAATGGTTCAAAACATTCAACTACATTATTCACTCCTAATCTTCTCCACTTTGGACGTGAACTTTCATTAATTTTTGACACTTTTGATCAGAACAGCAATCAACCTTTTCTAGATAAACATACTGAAAAACAAAAAATACTTGAAGATTAACACAAAATATATGACAAGGCTTACATTAACATTAAAACAGCACAGGATAAAAGATATAAACATTACGGTCAAAAAGCTAAATTAAGAACCATTTGTCTCAAAGATATTGTGTACTTAAAATCTGTTGATAAATTCAAACCTAAATACACTGGACCATATAGTGTAACTTTCAAACATTCACCTGTGTCATTCTCGATCAAGAGATTATATGCTGCTGATAATACAGCATTTCGTGTTCACATTGATAGGTTACTTCTTGCACCACCTCGATATGGACATTTATTCGATGCTACAAGTCACTTAAACAATCACAACTTCCCTAATGTTTATCAACCACATACATATAATTTAAGAAACAGAAAATAATATACTTTTGTTTACATTTTTTTTCTTATGACATGTATTGTGAAGCTAAGTGTACAACCAGAGGTCTAGGTTGTATGTATGTTGCTTGCAACAGATCTTTGACAACATTATGGCTGGCCCATGACTGTGTGCTTCGAAGATCTCTTGTGAACAATATTTTGAATCACTTTACATTCTTTTCATTGTACTTTAACACTTTTATGTTATTTACATACACTTAACTATTATTTACAGTTTAACATTTATTTTACATTTCATTCTTTTACGACTGCATTTCAGTTAACAGTGATAACTAACACATTTAATAATTGCAGTTATTTAAAAAAAAAAAATTTTCACATGTAATTTGATAACATTTTTTTAAAGTCAACGAGTTATTTACCTTCTAATTATATGACTTGTGCATTATTTAACCTGATTATGACTTTTTCATTTTTTTATGTCTCTCTTCACTCTAGGATTGTCTACCCCTTTTTGATTTGATATATATGTGACATATATCTATTTTTTTCTTTTATTTTTAATTCTCCCTTTCGAATGTTTTGCTCTCGTTCAAAATTATTGCCCTTAGGGTCCAAAACTTCATTGTGTTGAGAGACAACCCCTTGCAATTGGTGTTCCAATTCACAAAAAATCAATTTTTGCTTGTAAACCGACGTGTGCTCCTTTAGAGGACCGTTAGCGTCTTCGGAGGAGCAGGGACTCATATAAGCGGGCGCTGTATGAGTCTCAAAACTCCCTCCTCATATAAGGCTGAAGCCCTAAGCCGACGCCATAATACTTGTGGTCTACACAAGATTCAGGGTGACACCTTTTTCATGGGCGTGGCACCTCTTTTTTTTGTCATCCTATGCTGCATGCATAAACATTACATTTTTAAAAAATCATGTCCGATTTCTCTTAAATCATATTACAATTGCTTATTAGTTTAAAATTACACATTTCACTTATTATTATTTACTCTTTACTTCTAGTGTTCCATTTGTGTTTATATATTATATTTTTATTGTTACTACTTGTGTTTTTTCATAAAATGATCCGAATCAGGATCAATAGTTTGATGATGTGCAGCCAATGGCTTAGTTATATGCTGCTTAAATATTTGCTGTCAGAGTCGACTCAGTTAAAAAAAATATACCATGGTATGCAATTTTGAAGAAAATTTTACTGAAGGTGGAGATCCATAAACTTAATTTAGAAAATATTAATTCATAAAATCTCTTAAGACTGTTGGAACTTTTGATGAAAGAGATTTTTTTTGTGTTCATGACAGCAACTTGTTTTAAAAAAAAACTTTCATGTTTCGAAAATATATGTATATGTGTAACTATTTTTCTTGTTGTTTTGCCCATGCACACGGGTCAACAAAAAGTTTTTTTTGCGGTGTCCCAGGTGATATATATAACGACTATCTCGTTATATATGTTTGCATTTCATTCTCTCCCCCCCCCCCCCAGTTTCAATTAAATTCGGTTTAATAACTTATTTATTTTAGTGCGCTATAGTCAAACAGTGCAGCCCCTAAATTAAATACAACATTTAAAAACTAAATCGATTGAATTAACAGCCCTTCATATTTAAATTAAATTATTCTAGTTACTCATCTCTTTAATAAAATAAAATCAGTGATTCAGGCTTCATTTTTTTTACTTTAAGATTTTTTCACGCATACGATTTAACCTTGTAGAAGATTCGTTACGGCTGTTAGTTTCAAAAGCATTTTAACTTCGGTCATTTCCTTATTTGGGCATGAATATAACTCATCATTTAAAATCACTTTACATGCAATCTATTCATTAGAATTATCTTCGCTTCACACCCTTTTGTTCAGATGTATGGCAATTCTGCATTTTTGTGGTAAAGCGGTTCATCTTTGATCTAACATCTGCTCTAGAAAAATACATTCTCGTGCCTTTTCGCCTAACGATTTCGATCTGTTACTAGGCTTTTCCAGAAACGCTTTTATTTTTTTTACATTTAACCGCAGCTGTATCAATGTACAGATTAGTCTGCGTCTATCATCACTCGGGAATGTATGCAGCCCACAATCTGCCCCCCCCCCTACACAATTAATATGGTAGAAGCCTACCGTATGTTTTTGGCGAACATACCAGCCAATGTTTCTCTTAGCCTCTTGTGCATGGCGCAAAAATACTTTTAGATTGGCGATATTGTAGTCCGCCAAGCAAGAAAGTTGTAACTGTATATTCAAGACATTCCTGCTCTGTCTCTATCCTCGTGATGACGTCTTAAAACAGGCTCCTTATTGCTTTCCCCCTGTACCTCTCCCTTGGACTTTCATCATGAAAATAAACTATGTCTTCGTTTACAAGAATTGGAGTTTTTTTTAATAGGACCTGGCGTTAAAAAATTCACCACCTTGTCAACACAAAAAACGGCCATCTCTTCACTAGCAAAAAAACGTCTTCATAGGCCTCTCATTTTATTAACGAAAAATCATTTGATTACTCTATAGCTACTCAGAAAAGACTTGTATGAGGACGTCAGTTTCAAAACTTGAATTATCCAAAAAATCTAATTTTAGAAAATTGCGAAAAACCTCGAACTGCGTCCATTGGTTTTCGTTGTAAACGAAGATTTTACAAGGGCATGGATTTTACAATACATGGTAAAACTGATTTTTTTTATTATTGTTGTGTTTTTTCGGTGCAGGTTTACGAATAGAATAGATTGATTAGACTTAGTGAGAAAACACGATTTTTTAAATTTTAGATAAGGCGAGTTTTGAAACTCACTTTCTCTTCTTTTTTTTTTTTTTTTTGTTAGAAACCGCGAGATTCGTATCGTAAGAATTATGATCGGAAGGAAATATTTAACGAATTGGTTTAGGTATTTTGTCTTGTATTTTCTGAGTTGTGACATAGAACTCTAAAACTCAGATAATGCGCGCACTGCTAAATCAAAGTAGAGTGAAAACTCTCTGTGCGACCGCCTCCCTGAACGACGATTTTTTCACAGAACGAAATTTATTCCCAAAGGATCAATACTAATTTTACCTCCATTCAGAGACCATCCCAGTTTAACTCCTTCCATGAGCGACCCATTTCTTTGAAGAAAATGAAACAAATTCCGTTTTTTCCTGGTCGCTTGAAGAAGGTTTTATTAGAAAAATAATTCCGAAGAGCGCATTATTTATCAAACTTCCTAAGTTTAGATTTATTTTATTCCGGTAACATTTAAGTATTTAAACCCCTTTGTGCCTTTTATAGGCAATGCATATAACCCTGATGACAAATTAAGAATGACGGCCAATAAACTCGCCTGCCCCACTCTATCAGGAAATTCTCAAAGAAATGGATAAATTAATGAAATCGTCATTATTTGTTCCCGTCTAGAAAAAAATTGCATTTATTTACTGAACATCGAAAGGACTTGGAAATATAAGTTATAAAAGTTAAAACCATAAAATCAAAGCAAACGTGAATGTATTGACTTTTTAAGCTCTGCAGTAATGAACTTCTGTAATTAACTTTTGTTTTGATACTTAAATTTTTATATTTTTTTCTAACGTGAAAAATAAATTTTAGTAACATTAATTGTTACCTTTTTTCAACAATTAAAATCTAGATTTAAACATAACCTCCAATAAGAGACCACCTCTCGTAGCGACCAATTTTTATTGGAACGGAACGTGGTCGCTTTAGGGAGATTTTACTGTATTAAAAAAATTTTTACCTTTAATGTATCATCCACCAGTAAGGAACACTGGAATATCTAAGCACAACGTATAACGAAATATTATATCAGAAACATTAAAAAATGTCTTTTTGCTAGACCATACGTAGGTTAATCAATTGTCATTAAGTAAAAATAAAGTACAGATATTGAAATAGTCGACGAAATACTAAATTAAGAAGCCCTGAATCAGATAACAATAAAAAACATTATTATAGATAAGGCAACTTTTTGTATTCTTGCTATTAAAAGATAAAAGTTTATCTAAACTTTTTCACGCAACAACTTTAACTGACATTGAAAAATTTATTAAATTAGCAAAGTAACAGATGTTAGAAAGAAATTTAACTGGATCCTTACAAATCCTACCTAAGATATATGGTGTTTACAGCAATAACATTGTGTGTTAAGGTTTAACACAACTTTGATGTTCTGAAAAGTAAACATTTTTCAGTATTTTTTAAAGAGATGTAAAATTATTATAAAAATTCCCTTACATGAAATTTTTATACATATATTATACTAAAAAAAAATTATATTTTTTAATTCACGAACCTGAAATGACTTTCCAAAAACTTTCCAGAATACTATATTTCCAAAAAAGTCTAATACAAAAATAACTTTGATCCCAATTTGACAAAAATGAATTTGTGGACAGGCGAAAATGACCGCAAGGTAAACGTGCATTGAAAGGTAAATTGAAAGGTAAATGTGCATTTTCAATCATAAACATGACACATTTTTTTATATTATGAGGTATTTTTCAATTCATTTTCATTACACCCGTGCTGAGATTAAGGCCGGTAAATTGAAACAGATATTGAAATTGAATTTACATAGGCATGGTAAAAGGGTTCTTTAATTGTTTTACATGTCGGTAGCCGTTGTTGCTATAACCATACGCTTAAAACAACATAATTATATCCTCCACCGTTAAATTCTCACCACTCAGCGATACTTGGCAAAAACAATAGGTCGCTATATATCATGTAATCCTAGCGATAGATGACTCAAAAGTCGAAATTCTCATTCAAATTCATTATTGGTGAAAACTGTGAATGAATCTTCTATAATCGGATCCCTAGCATTTTAGCTTATCGCGTTTGAGAAAAATTAGCTGAATTCTTAAAAACAAGGAATGGGGAAGCTACTCTTTCCTCTCAGTGCATTCCAGAAGACCTTTTTGTTCTTATCCGTGGCGAGTTTCAAATGAGAAGTTTGTTATTCTTCGCAAAATTACAAGAAAATTTCTGTTGCTTTCGCCTACTTTTACACAGATTGGAATTTTTACAGCTATGCTTTATTATTATTATTTTTTTACTTTTGTAATTAATTTTTGACGCAGTATTTACTGTTTTTTCGCGTTTCGTGGCAATTTTTAGAAAATCATCAAAGAAATTCGAGTCAGATTTTGGATTATTAGATTTTCTGCAATTTAATTTTTTATGGAATTGTACCTAATTAGTGAAAGGTATCTGTTGTCAAACTTTTTGCCTAATACAGTAAATTTTAGCTTTTTTTTAATATATTTTAACTAAAATTAGTAGAGAGAATTTGAAAATTTTCGCGAATTTGTTTTTAAATTTTTTACGATTTTTAGCCTTTTTTCGCTACCTACGTTGATTTTTTTTGAGGCTGTTAAGAACCAACAAAGGAATTTTTTTAAATCTTTTTTACAATTTTTTGCTTAATTTTTCGTTTTGCGTTTTCCACATACGTAAAAGGAATCCGATTTGTTTGAAAATATCTACGTATGATAATAATCACAATAATTCGCTATTCGTTTGAATCGAGGCCGAATTGGACATATTTCGACCGCGTGTGGGTTGCAAACTGCGTTTTGTCTTCCAATTTTCAAGGGTGGTTCGTTTAGAAATTCTTCTAAACTTTTCCCTGGTTCGTTCCCTGTTCCCTGGTTTCTTCCCTGGTTCGTTTAGAAATAGCAACCAGTGGTACGGATTTAGCTACGCTAGAATTATATTAATTTCTTGAAAAGAATTGAATTCACAAACTGTTATTTTTATAGAAATCTGTTCCCATTGTCGGGTATAGATATATTTAAGGCGTTTGTTGTTAATGAAATTAAACTTTATTTTTATATTATACTGAATATACATGGGCTTTAATAGTTTTTGATTTTGAGGTATCTATGAATAATTTATCATACAAACAAAATGATAAATAGAACTCATAGTTATGTGATTTTTTAATACAGCTTTTTAGCTTTGTTACATGATGTGTGTGTTTTTCCTAAACCTTCATTCTTATTTTGCTAATAAAAAGAAAAAAAGCGTACACCATAGAGACAGAGTTTTAATTTTCCTTTTTTCTTGGAGTACCGAAAAATACTTGAAACACTTAAAGTAACACTGAAAAAAAAATAAAAGCTTTTTTTCGTAAACCCATTTTATTTTATTTTTTTCGGTTTTTTGAATTTTCGTTTATTTATAATAATAATTAAACAACTCAGAGAAAAATTCTGTCAGGATATATATTTCCAATGAACCCTTTATCTTAAATAATGCTTCCCGCTACTATTTCATGAAATAAAGAAATATAAGTTTTCGGTATACAGTTTAAAAAAATAAATGAAATATTTTCTATGAAAAAAGATATACGAGCACATTTTTATTTCCGCCTTCATTTATAAGAAAAATATTTTACCTTGCAGTTGATGAGTGTAAACAATATAGAAAATAACACTTCTTTTCCTCATTTCCTTAAATCTGATAATCTAGATTATCACGTTAGGTATAATTACACGATAAATATCTTATTCTTTCTCCTCATTAATTATCCTGTTTTTTCAGTCTTCAGAAACCTCTGAAGATGTTTCTTCAGAAGAATTATTAAGTTTTGTAAGAAATGAATGTTCTTGCTTTGAAAGCGAAAAATTAATATATCTATAACCCTTTTTTCATATTTTGTCCAGTTTCTTACAAAGTTAAAGACTAACACTGAGGGGGGTTTTGTTCACAGATGTTTAGAACTATTTTCTTTTAAAGCTTAATAACTACCGATAAAAAAACCTTATTTACTCCATAATTTTTCCGAAAATTACCGTCTAACTCTAAATAAACCAGCATATTTTGAGAAGACTGTAAATTTTATTACGATTAAAACGTGTTTTTTCCTATCTTTGGAACGTTATCAAAATCTATCTTACTAGAGAATTATGATTTACACTTTCATTAGGAAATTTATAAAAATAAAAATTCCAAATATTATGAATTTATAAAAATTTGTATATTAAAAGGTCAATCCATTTCAAGTGGTCCAGCACTGGTTGCTCGACCATTTTTAAAAAATCTGAAATTTTTTGTACAACAACCCTAACATGCTGGAATTTTTAAATGACTATTATTTTAATTTTATTATTTTTTGTGTGTGCATGGCGGCCATCTTTGTTTCATCGTCTGGAGCAATTTTCTCACGTGAAGGGTTTACAGAATTGTAAATAATTCATCGTTTATTTCTCCAATTCAAGTGCGGATTGTAGCAATTTGTACAGAATACATTGGGCTAAAAATTTGGTGATAGAGTAGTTTCCAAAAATAAATCCTTATTGGTGAAATGTAAGCATAAACTTTCAGTTTTTTTTCAAAAATTTGTCCGTTTACAAAAGGAAATTTTTCTAGCAAGGAAAACTGTGAACATGACATTTTGTTTTTACAAATAGGCCGAAAGTACTTGTACTCACACGCCAAGTTCCAGACCTGGGAATTGGTTTCTCTTCGCTAAAAAAAAATACCAAATTTTTCAAAAATGTCAAAAATCGCACTTTTTAGGCTTAGATATCTCTGGTGGGGCACGAGATAAAAATCTGAAGTTCTGGTTTCTAAGAGTATTATATGGTAGTGCTATGTACAAGAAATTTCAGGATGGAGATTTGACTACAAGCTGAGATATGGCAAGGGCAACATGTCAAAAGAATACTGCCAACTATTATTTTGCTGTAGTCACAGCTAAGTATTTATCTCAGAGTGTCATTTAAATTAATTTTTTTGATTATCTTTAAATAATAGTAACAGAAAATAAAGCCTTTTGCAAAGCTTAGCAATTAATTTAAAAAATAATTATGCCTAAGGCCTACATTTTGTATGGTTTCAGTATTTTTTTTTTGTTGTAATTTTAGTAACCGAAAGAAACTTCAGCACTTTTATGTAAAGAAAAAAAATATTTTTATACAAGACCTGAGACAAAAACAGAAAAGGGAAAGAGAAAAGCTGTTAATGTTGGCATACTTGTTGAAACATGATCAAATGTGTCAAAACACATTCCTGCTTATTGGTTTAAAAACCACAATTTGAATGCTGCTTGCCAATCCCTGAAACTTATTCCTTCCATAAGTAATTCCTGTAAATGAAACATTATACGATGTTACCATGCATTAGCCTCAAGTAATTTTTAGAAAGTAAAGATATCCAAAGCCCTTTCAAAATTTATACTGCAGAAAATGACAATTTTGCATAAGAAGTAAGTTAGGAATTATTAATGAACTGAGACTTGCACATAGTGATTTCAAAGTTTATTTCTATGAGCGAGCAGGGCCAAGATCTTCAATCAAATTATCAAGAAATGGCAAGACTTGGTTCCTACAAATAAAATTTTGAGAAGAATCAAAATTGTGGTTTTTAAACAAACAAGTAAGAATGTGTTTTGACGCGTTTGATTATGTCTCAATAAGTATGACAACATTAAAAGCGTTTCTATTTCCCTGTTCTGTTTTTGTTTCAGGTCTTCTATAAAAATACTTTTCTTTCTTTATGTAAAAGTGCTGAGGTTTCTTTTAGTTACTAAAATTACTTACAACAAAAATTACTGAAACAATACAAAATGTATGGCCTTAGGCATAATTATTTTTTAAATTAATTGCTAAGCTTTGCAAAGGACTTTATTTTCTGTTACTATTATTTAAAGATAATCAAAAACATAAATTTAAGTGACACTCTGAGATAAATACTTAGCTGTGACTACAACAAAACAATAGTTTGGCAGTATTCTTTTGACATGTTGCCCTTGCCATATCTCAGATTGTAGTCAAATCTCCATCTTGAAATTTCTTGTGCATAGCACGACTATATAATACTCTCAGAAACCAGAACTACAGATTTTTATCTCGTGCCCCACCAGAGATATCAAAACCTAAAAAGTGCGATTTTTGACATTTTAAAAAAAATTGGGATTTTTTTTAGCGAAGAGTAACGAAGTCCCAGGTCTAGAACTTAGCTTGTGAGTACAAATACTTTCGGCCTATTTGTAAAAAAAATTATGTCATGTTCACAGTTTTCCTTGCTAGAAAAATTTCCTTTTGTAAACGGACAGATTTTTGAAAAAAACTGAAACTTTTTGGTTAAATTTCACCAATAAGGATTTATTTTCGGAAACTACTCTATTACCAAATTTTTAGCCCAATGTATTCCGTACAAATTGCTAAATTCCGTACTTGAATTGGATAAATAAACGATGAATTATTTACAATTCCGTAAACCCCTTTTCTGAGAAAATTGCTCCAAACGATGAAACAAAGATGGCCGCCATCGACAAAGAAAAATTAATAAAATTTAAATAATAGTCATTTTGAACTTCCATCTGATAGGGTTGTTGTACAAAAAATTTCAGATTTTTTAAAAAGGGTCGAGCAACGAATTAATGATTTTCTGGACCACTTGAAATGGATTGACCCAAAAAGTTTAATATATTTTTGAATTATAAAATTAAAAAAAAAAACGATTAAAAAGCTGCTAAATGACTCATTTATGAATATCAATGTTGATTTATTACGGTGTGAATTACGTCGTTGTCATTTACGTTTGCTGTTAGTCTAGTATTATTGAAGCAATTTAATTGGATGTGATGTTATAAAAGATGACCTTTTTATAATTCTTTTGATTTTGATTTTCTGAAAAAAAATGACGAGTATGGAAAACGCTGTGAGTGGTTATAAGCAAATAGTTTCCATTCCGCATCTTTGACATCGAGGAAATATAGTGCGTTTGAGTCAATGTAAATCACCGCAAAGAAAGACTCAGTCCCACGAAACATGAAGCCCATGAGCCGGCAGCACAGACAACCAGCTCATCGAGTTGGAGGCTGAAATTCCAGAATTAGCTAAAACTCGATTTCCGTATTAAAACGCAATCGGTTTTCCAAGTCATATCATGGTGGAAAACACTAAAAAACCGATTTTAGCGGTCGACTCGTAGGTTTACCATTGCGTTTTCCTGCACCCAAAGGTATGAAAACATGGCGAACTGGGAGCAGGAAAACACAATGGTAAACCTAGTCAACCAGTAAAATCGGGTTTTTAGGTGTTTTTCACTAAGATATGACTTGGAAGACCGATTGCGTTTTAATATGGGAATCGAGTTTCAGCTAATTCTGGAATTTCACCCTCCAACGCGATGAGGTGGTTTTCTCAGGGTTCGTACGCCTCCTTGAATTTTGCAGACCACAGAAAAATTTTCGGCACCAGTATTATCTTATAGAAAATCTCTTCTACAAGAAGGCAAAATTTTGCGCGTTTAACCTAGATTTCTTTTTCTATAAAAAGATGCTGGTAGTCTTCCTGGAGAAATAACGGTATCCGTACGAACCATGTGTCTGTGCTGCCGGCTCCCAATCTAATGCATCACGGCATCTGGGACAAGAAATCCCATGCAATCAGTGTGTGGTTAACTTAGAAAGTCGGGTTTCGTTGTAAAATACTTAAGAAGAAATACACCATCAATAACGCTATCTTTATGTTCAAAAAATGCATTGACTCAGTGCAGCGATTCATCAAAACATAAGCGGTCAAGTGCGAGTATAACTCGCGCTCAGAGGGTTCCGTACAATAAATGTTTGAACAGTTAACGCTGTTATTTTAAAAAAACGTTGTATATATTATAAAAGACAAACATATCTGTGCGTAACGCATACGTCATTTTGCGAATGGCAACACTTTGAAATTTGAAATAAAATTACAGTTTTGTAATTTTCTCTACTGCAAATTTTTATACTTCTAAACATCGCACATTTTAAATTCGCCGTATAATGAAAAAAAAAATGCTCTTTTAAAGGCAATTTGTTTGAAAGCTGTATCTCATTTTAATTTTACGATATTAATTTTTTTGTAGTTTTTATTACTTTTTTTGTAATTGTGGCAGCTGAAGTACTCCTAAAGGGGAGAAAATGAAAATAGTAGATTGCTGTCTATTTGTTACCATTTTCTCATAAAAACCGAAAAAAAAAATTGAAATTAAAATACGTGCTACGTCAAGAATATCGTCTGTTATAAAACCCAGTGAGTTCTGGCTTTATTTCGTTGTTATTTGTCAATTAAATGATTTTGCCATGCCGGCTCCATTGCTAAATATTAATAAACAATTTGCACATTAAAAAAAAGTTCAGAATTTTTCTTCGCTAATTTTCTTCAACGAAATTAAAGCTTCATCAATAAATAAATAAAAGAATAATATATAAAAAAGCATGAATTTAACATATATGTAGTCGAACAATTTAAATTTTTAGAGCCGAATTGGGAAAAATATGTGCTTTTAAATGTAATTTGTATGAAATAGAGTTGCTAGGCAACTGTTAAAGTAAAAGAGAAAAAATAATCTATATATTGAAAACACAAGATAGCTTTTTCAGACATCTTCCTTGAACTTTCTACTGTACCAATTTTGCTAATAATTCTTTTTTTAAATGAAAGCTGTTCATTTGTAGATGTCCTCGCACTAGTTATTTTTCTAAATATTTTCACTTTTATATCATATATATTAAACGAGCAAACGATTTTCCCGATTAAGGATGATATCGTAAACTACTGGATAGATTTTGATGAAACTTGCTTCCTATACTAAATCGAGCACGAGAAAAAGATCTAGCTAGGTCCCGAATTCAATAAAATTCGTTTTTACAGGGTAAAACAAGATCTTAGCTGAAATTTTGCTTGCTATAAATCGAAACATTCTCATGCAATTTACACGAAACGTGTTTTCTTTACTAATTCGAGCACGAGAAACACATCTAGCTAGGTTTCAAATTCGAGAAAATTCGCTTCGATCAATTAAAACAAACTCAACACTGAAAATGTTGCTATATATCGAAAACGGCTCTAACGATTTTCACAAAACTTGACGCATATACTAAACCGAGCACGAGAAACACATCTAGCTAGGTTTTGAATTCGAGAAAATTCGTTTTTATAGATTAAAACAAACTCAGCTCTGAAAATGTTGCTATATATCGAAAACGGCTCTAACGACTTTCATAAAATTTGACGCCTATTGTAATTCGAGCTCAAGAAATCGATTTAGCTAAGTCGCTAATTCGAGAAAAATCGTTTTCTGTGGTTAAAATAAGCTAATTACTCAAAAATGTGGTATTAATCGAAAAACAATCTGACGATTTTTATGAAATACTCTTTACTAGAAAGGTAACCCGTCAAAAATGACGGAAAGATATATACAACTCATGTGCAAGAATATGAGTTTTCTCGCTTGTTCCGCAGTGATAGATGAAATTAACACATTTTAAGAACGAAACACATTTATGAAAAACTGTGTACAGTAGAAGACCACTAATCTGCACAGTTTGGTTCCAAGTGTTATGCAGATTTGAGGCTTTTTGCGGTCATGTCTATTCAATCTTTGTTTACATTTTTTTAATTCATATATTGGACTATTTAGATTATTGAGCCTTAAAAATAAATAAATAACACACTTGAAGTAAGGTTAAAAACTATTAAATTATCGTATACGATTTCATGAAATGGTATTATATGGTATTATATGTGTGGGCTTCACGATCTTGGTTACGACGTTGGCGAAATTGGCTGCAACTTGTCATAATCCTAATAGCGTGGGCCGCTATAACAAAAAAGTAACCAGTTTTTAGTAAAATGTCTGATATAAAGTAGCTTTCAAAAACTTGTGTAAAATTGCAGGCCGTTCTAGTGTTATGTCAGTCCTAGGAATAATATTTCTAACACTGAAGATTTTCCATGTACATATGGAATTTAGAAAAGCTTCTCCAAAAGAAAGGTCCTGAAATGACATTGTAATTCCTCTAACTTCAAAATTTAATCGTGCCCTGATGTTGAGTACTGAAATCTAATAAATACAGTTATTTTGAACATTACAACATAATTAAACAGTTAAACTTATTTAACTTAAACCCGGTGTTACTTCCCGATGTTATTTTTTAGTATTAAGAAAGAAAATTATTTAAAATTTTCAAATCATGCATTTATGATTTTTTTCTGTCTTTAATAACTAAATAATGAAAAAATAGGCTTTTGTTCTGAGCTCATAAATATGACAATAAAATAATTTAACTAAGAGACATTGCAAAATTAAATCTTTGTGATTACAAACCATAAACAAACGATACCGCCACCATTTTACCTACTATGACGTCATTAGAATATTGCCCATTGATTGTTGGAGAACTTACTTTGTGAATGACTACCTCAATGATTTAATATTTTTGACGTTTCACGATGAATGAATCACTTGTGTTTGTTTAGGTTTATGGAATGAGATATTAAGCTGTGAAACTAATTTCAATTGAAGTTATCCAAGGATATATGTATTTTTAATCGATATTAAAAACAATGCTTTGATCTCGAAATAAAAAGTTTTAGTTTGTATAATTTGTTATTTCTGTTAATTATTTATTTAAGTACTTTTCCATTATAGCGCATTGCTAAAAAAAGCTTGGCGCGATTCGGGAATCAGAAAGTGAGATATGTTGCGAAAATATATAAACATCTATGAAAACAAATCTAATGAACTTTTATCTTTGTTTATATATGCACTTATATGCATAAAAAAATCGTTTCTAAATATATATAATTTTTTTTTTATATATATACAAATTACGGCACAGATTTCAGATATGAACCGGGATACCTAACTGGCGCCAAAATGGTGTTATTTTGCCTGCTATGGTAACCCGGCTATTGTTTTTTATTTATTAATAAATTGTTTATTTACTTTTATTTTCTGTTTTTTAATTATATAAACTGCTTTGTTCTATAGTTATTATTCAAACTTTTATTTATTTAAAGTTATTTCCTTGGCACAGATGTCATATTCGCCCCATATTGGCGGGTTTTTTTTCCGCCGCTGATTTAGCGAAAACATCAACAGCATAAACAACAACATCCGGGTTGCCATATCAAGCAAAATAACGACACTTTGGCGCCGGTTAAGTATACATTGCGTATATGATATTGGCGTCAGAAAAAAATCGCGCCAATATGGGGCGAATATGACATCTGTGCCATTTCCTTTTCAAAATGATAGCAAATAATTGAAAAATATATAAGTAACTGGTATTCGAAAGGGAGATTTCTGCCAAATTGGCGTCATAGAAAAATCACGCCAACCACCATGCGTATATGACATCTGTGAAGAAAATCTTTCTGTTTCTTTTTAAAAACGGGTAAATAGCTTTTTTTATATAAAATTGTCGGCACAGGTGTCATATACGCCCATATTGGCGCGATTTTTTTTTTCTTACGCCGATGTCATATACTCACAGGGTACTTAACTGGCGCCAAAGTGTCGTTATTTTGCTTGTGATGGTAACCCGAATGTTGTTTATGCTGTTGATGTTTTCGCCAAATTGGCGTCGGAAAAAAATCGCACATGACATCTGGCCAAATTGTATACATATTTATGGAAAAAATTGCTTACGAGTATGAAGCAGTAAATAGGTTGCCAGAAAATACGTTGGCAAAATTCTTTATCGCCAAGAAACTTTTCTTCGAAGTATTGTACATAAGCAATGATTGCTAGAAATGCATTTTTAATTATGATATGCGTTTTTATGTTTCACTACATTTATGCATACATGTGTATAAATGCGTATAAATGTGTATAAATGCTACAGTTCATATGCAGGGCTACACAAACGAATTCCTAAGGGTTACTGAGTATGAGAGTAAATTGCTTAAAGGTGGTTTTTAAAGGAGTTATGCATTTTTACGCTGAACTGCATTTAGTTTCCTAAGAAATGTTTGTAGAATATAGATAAAATGATATACATGGTCACGCAAAGAATTGGATACATAACCGTCTATGGATGATAATATCTGGAAATGTGATTTCAGTAGTTTTAAGTTGGTTTTACTTTTGACGGCGAATTATCTGCACGAGGGATATAGGCCCAGAGGGGGAGTGCCCTTCGTGGGGGTCTTTCTAAGGGAACCTAACCCGTATTAACGCTTGGAACTCCAAGGTTCGAAGAAAACCACGAACACTCCGAAAGATTAGGCCGACGGGCGCGATTGGGATCGAACCCAGCACCTCCCGTCTACCAGCTTCGAGAGCAGAACCTCTCTGCCACTCGTGGGGCCAGTAGTTTTAAGAATAGTTTAAATTAAATTTTAGCTAAAAAGTGGCATGTAATAACGGTACTATTGGCTATGGACGGTAACTGCTGAAATCAATTTTTAAATTTTTTTATGCGTTTTCTAAAATGTTTACTTAGTTATCCTGGTACTTCTTAGTTATCCTGTCGGCCAAATCACTGTCGCCAAATTGTTAGATTATGTGCCAATAATGGTTGCCATTAATTAATTAATTAAATGTCAATAATGGCCAATAAAACCATTAATTCGACGTTTTATTTGTATTTTTAATAATGTTTTACTATTGATTTGGCGTTTTATATAATTTGGCGAAATTGGTCGAAGGGATATCTAAGAAGTAACGTTATCTTATTTACCTTATTTCCCTAAATAACGAAGTTTTGTTAAAGTATTTAGGATGTGTTGGAAAGTGTTTCATATTATATGCTTAACGCATGATTTTTCTTTCTTTTTTAGTCTTATTTTGCATTTATTTTATTCTTAATTTTTTAGTCTTATACTGCTTTATAGAAACTTTGGCACAGTTGTTATATACGTTATCATATATTGGCGCGATTTGTTTCCGACGCCAATTTGGCGAAAACATCAACAGCATAAACAACAATATCCGGATTACCATATCAAGCAAAATTACGACACTTTGGCGCCAGTTAAGTACCCGTTGTGTATATGACATTGGCGTCAGAAAAAATCGCGCCAATATATGACATATGTGCCGAAACTTTAATATTTAATGTTTAAACTCTTCGCTCCACTCCCCTTGCATATAGTACAAACTATAACACGGATAGCGCAAAAGATTAGACAGTTTGGTACTTTTCCACTGTAGGGGCTTTGGCATTTTTTAAAAAAAGCTTGGCGTAATTTGGGCATCAGAAAGTGAGATTTGGGTACTTTTCCGTTATGCGGACACCATTGTCGCCAAGCGTAATAGTTGGCGCAAAATCGTGAATTGAAGCATTTGAAAAATAAAAGAAAAACCATTGTCGATACTAAGGTGAGCATTTAAAAAATATAACATTTGAAAATTCCAGACTTTTACGAACTATTTCATTAAATCACAAATATATACTTAAAATAAGTGAACAAATAACTGCTATAAAATAAAGCAATAAAATAAAACTCATATTAAACTGCTGGCATAAAATTACAAATATCTCTTACCATTTTGAAATACCTGGCGCATTAGCGTACATTTTGGCATGGTGTCCGTATAACGGAAAAATATCGAGATTTGTTGTCAAATCATATAAACAGCTATGAAAACAAATTTGATGAGCATTTTTGTTTGTTTTATATGTATATTATTGATGTTTTTATGTACAAATTACATCTGTTTCTGTATAAAATTAGAGAAAAGGCTTTTTTATGTTAAATAAATCGTATAAATATCGAAAAAACTGCGTATGTATATAAAATGAAACAGTGAATAAAAATATGTTACCAAATTTCCTTTTTCGCCAAGGCACCTATACTAGAAAAGTGTCTAAAGCACATTAAAATCGCGCAGTTAGGAGCTCACACAGTACACCGTTGTCTATTGGCGGTTATTTTATTAGTAGCATCGGGAGGAAGATGTAAAGATGCACTTTAAATTCTCACCCATAGATTTCGAAAAAATATCTTAAAAGTGTGGAGTTTAAATTAAATTTCGGTGACCTCCATTATGAAAGATTAATTGTTTTAAATGGGAATTTCGCCAAATTAGCCAGCTATCGCCAAGTTGGCTAACATCTGGCGCTACTGTGGTAACCCTGCATTAATATTTTTCAACAATTACTCATTTCAATGAGGCGGTCCTACCGGAATAGTGAGGGACACACAGAGACTTGGATTTTATATAAATAGATTCTAATATGAGAAAACTTTCCAACTAAGTGTCGACTTATGTAGAAAAAAAATATAATTTTAAGCAATTTTTTTATATTTAATAATCCATAATCGGAATCCTCGCCAACACAATGAAAGATAATCTCGAAAGTGGCACTAAAATATTGCCTTCTGCACTTAATAGAGCACTAGATAACGGCTTATGTAGAAATAATACGGTAAAATTTGTTTTAACTGGCTAGATCAAAAAAAAATTGATTGATTATAATTATTGATTATGATTATATTTCGTGAATTTAAATATTTTCATAAACATTAGTAATATTTCTTGATAAATAACTGTGTTTATACTTTTTCTAAGTTTAATACAACTGCCATATTGTTACAAACATCTGTATAGTTTGTTGCCATGGCGATATACCCTGGCCCAAAATTAGCAACAATTTTAAATGCAAGATCATTTTTCTGTGTCAATCTTTCCACATAGCTCATTTTTGTCGTCAAACATTGACTTAGACAACGTATCTTGTTAATAATCATTTAATTTATAACACATGGAGTATAGCACTCAGGATATGCTTGATAATCGCATGCATATAAAAATAGTTTATTTTCATATAACAATCCAAATTTCCGGCTATATGCAAAGTTTTCTTTTCTTTTCCTTTTTTTACTTTAAAATATATTATTTACGTACTCGAATAAATGCTTCGGAATAAAACATTTAAATTTTATATTTCTCACCCCCCCCCCCCCCCTCCACTGAAAAATGACACTATATTTAAAAAAAAAAACAAGTAATTTTTCTATTTAAAAGTGAAATATCTCAACTTTTGCCCATCTATGACACCATTTTCTCTGACTTTTAGTTTCTGACCGTGCTAAGACTAGGAGCCGTAAATACAAACGTTAACTCCATGACTTATTGATATTCTACTAATATTTAGTATAGCCCTGATCTCGTCGCTAGAGTTTGTAAAATTAAATTCGATGACATTATTGAAGGATTGGACAAAAAACAAGTATTTGGAAAGGTTGCCGCTTACGTTTATACAATGGAATTCCAGAAACGCGGCTTCCGACATATGCATCTGCTGCTGATTATGGCAACCTGAAGATAGAATCCGTAACCCAGAGAAACTTGATGACCTGATTTCAGCGGAAATTTCCATTAATAATGATCCTGAATTACGAAATCTGGTGCTAAAATGGATGATTCACAATCCGTGTGGGAAACTAAACCCAAATGCACCGTGTATGATTAATAACAAGTAATATAAAAATTTTGTTTTTAAAGTCAATTCCTACTTAGGCCATCAAAGAAAAAAATAATATAATCAAGCTAATATGAGTTTTTGTTGCATTAAAATATCTCAATTTGTTGATTTTCTATAAGCAAGTAGGTTTACAATGGAACTCTATGGGAATTTGGCGAAATATTACAGATATCGCCAAGTTGGCGTCACTTTTGGCGACTCATTTTGGCCGCCAAATTTGGCGATATATCGCCAAGTTGACGATAAACTTGGCGGTATTTGGCGAGAGAACAGGGTCCCCCCCGCTCCCCCCCCCCCCCTATGGTAACCCTTATTGAAAAGACTTTCATTGAAATTCAATAACCAATGGCGGCCATTTTGTTTCCCATGCAAAACAAAAATTAATTAATTAAAATTTAATTAATTAATTAATATTTGAAAAAACTTTATTAACATCAATTGTCATCCAGTACAAGTTTAAAAAAATTTATTTCAACCTGATAGGATGAATAATGAGTAATTTATTAACGATTGAAAATTTGTACAAGATAAATATATAAATATATAAATAATAAATATAGGGAGAGTGTGATCTAATAGTAGGAATTGAAAAATGGGTGCATGAAATGTCGCTTCAACTATCCTAAAATGTTTAACGAAATCAGTTCTTTAGCGGACGATAAAAACCAAATTATCGACGTAGATATAATCCGCAGTTGGATCAACATAGTTTAGAACTTTCGCACGAGCATGCTGTTTATCGAAAGGATATAAATGGTTGCAAAATAACGAGAGATAACCGTCACGTAGCTCCATACAATGCTTATCTGTTGAATAGATACTAGTGTCATATAAACGTTGAATATGTAGGAAATATTCGTGCTGTAAAATATCTCTACATATATATCTACAAAGGGCATGTTTGTGCAACAATAAAGATCGTTGAAAACCAAAGAAAACTTATGTACAATGAAGTAGACATCTATATTGAAGGCCGATGTATCACTCCATCAGAAGCATGTTGGCGATTATTTGGAAACGAGATTTAAAAGAAAAGCCATTCTGAACGCTTAGATATCCATTTACCAGGTCAATTTCGAATTGCAAACATTGATCTACGACAAGAAGATTTAGCAGATACGGATCAGAAAGGTTCAACATTAGAGGTGATATTGCGTTTTTAACTACAATCACATACACTACTGGTTCGTTCACATAAACACCAAAGCGGACTGTTAACACGAATTTATTATAACACTAAATATTTGCGAGCCAACAGCGGCTTACTACATTCCATCATTTTTCACATTCTACAACAACATGAATCAAAACAGAATAAAAAAAAGTGTTGCCACATGCAGAAAAAAAGAACAAGAAACTTACATGGATTCGGAGCACACGAAACCACGGAATATGCAGCAGACGATACTTACATAAACAAGAGGCATATTTCCGGCATAATTGAGGTCTAAAACAAATAGAAGAAAATAATCTTCTGAACGGAAATTCTCAAGAAGTTACATATCACTGCTATTGGCAAATTCCTGAATACTTCAAATAGGATGGAAAATCCAGCGAATGGATTCAGAGAAGTCGTCGTTTACGCGTTATTGGTCGAATACATAACGTAAATTTCATCCCCCAGCCATAACTCTACCACTTACGACTGTTGCTGTACCATGTTAAGAATGCAACAAGCTGCGAAGATAGACAGTTGATGGCATTACATATGCATCATATAAACAAGATTGTTTAGTTCGTGGACTAACTTACGATGACAAACAATGTATTGAAAGTCTGCGCGAATCTGCTATGTTGGAGATGTCTAAAGTCATGAGAACGCTGTTTACACAGATTTTCATTCTTGGATCTCCTGAAAATCCAAGACGCCTATGGGAAATGTTTAAGAAAGATTTGGCTGAAGACTTCATCCGAGAAACAGGACGGATGGTTAATTCTGTCGAAGAAGCGCTTAAGCGTGCTTATTGAATTATCGCATTCTAGTTAAATACAGAAGCTACTGAAGGTAGGAATTTCCTATACTGGGTTCATCAACTTGGTATGGACGATATTGATGGATACGAGAACGTGCTACATGAAGAAACTATGAACACCAATGAGTCTATTTATATTGGAGAACATATGTATCAACTTCTTAAAGGGAGACAAACTGAAATTGTTGATACCATCTTACATTCAGTAAACGATTCAACCCCTCGATCAAAATGTTTCTTTATTGATGGACCTGGAGGCACTGGAAAGACTTTTGTATACAAAACTCCTTATTACATACTTTCAGGACAAAAGCATAAAGTAAAGTGTATGGCATTCACTGGGATTGCTTCTATTCTGCTACCTGATGGAAGTACTTCACACAAGACTTTTGGACTTAAAGTTCCATTGACATCGGCTTTAATTTGCAACATCAAACCTAGATCCGCTAAAGCAGTCGAACTCAGCAAGGTTGATGTATTTTTGATGGATGAAGCTCCTATGCTGCCAAAATACGGACTTCACAACATAGATCAATTGCTGCGCTCTACTGGAAAGCCAATTTTGCCATTTGGTGGAAAGATTATGGTCCTAGAAGTGGACTTCCGTCAATGTCTACCCGTCGAACTACGAGCAAAGAGAAGTGAAATATTGTATTTATCAATAAAAAAAGTGAGCTGTGGCACCACTTCAATTCAATTTCATTAAAAGATAACATGCGCGTTGATACGGAACAAAGAGAATTTGCCAAGTATCTTTTGAAACTTGGAAATGGAGAGCTACCTGAGAATGCGATGGGTGAAATCGAACTACCCGTAGATATACTTTCAAATGGTCATCTCATAGATGAAGTCTTTGGAAACTGCTTACAGAAAGGAAGTTATGAAGAAATGAAGGATCGAGCTATCCTTGCGCCATTAAATAAAGATGTCAGCAAGATTAATGGCGAAATTATTAAGAAGCTTCCTGGAGAGTATAAAATCTACCACAGCTACGATTCCGTCAAAGATCAACCTGAAGGAGCAATCCAGTTTACCACGTAATTTCTCAATTCCATCGAAATAACTGATTTGCCACCTCTTGAGTTAAAGCTTAAAAAGAACGCAATAATCACACTATTGCGCAATTTAGATGTTTCAGAAGGCCTTTGTAATGGAACAAGACTAATTGTTAAAGATCTTTGCAATAACATAATCAAAGCAAAAAAAATCACAAAAGAATATTCAGGTATCGAAGGAGATATTCTGCGAATAACTCTTGATTCAAGCAGAGGTTAGCTTGGATGCACGATGCAAAGGAATCAATTTCCTATGAGGCCAGCATTTGCAATAACTATACAGAAAGCTCAAGGTCAGACCTTCGAATTTGTTGGCGTCGACTTAAGGGACACCTGTTTTTATGCATGGAATGCTCTACGTTGCTTTTCACCGAGTTAAGAGGAAAAACAACTTAAAGGTACTTCTACCTACAGAAAATCCTCATCACACTCATAATGTTGTATAGAAAGAAGTATTGAATACACCAACAACCAATCAATTTAGCATTTAAAAGACTGCAGAAATACGTAACAAAATGGTTTACTAGAAAGTACTAAGAAAGGGATATAGATTTATAAATATATAAAAAGCTCAAAAAATGAATATTTAGTATGTGTTATTATTATTTTTAGAAAGTAGAAATGACGTTTTCATGTAGAAATAAATACGCTTAAATAATAAATAAATAACATTTTTTTCAATGCAATATGATCGCAGAATAAAAAAAAAAAAACACCGAGTGATGCTCGGTGTACCAGGTACTTTTTAATTTAATTTGAAAAGATTTTTTGAAATTTCATCAAAATGGTAGCAATCGTATTATTTCCACTGTTGCAGAAAAAAAGAAATATTGGAGTTTATTTATCCTTATTGATACCATTTACTCATTACAATTAAAAATAACTTTATTTTAAGTCTGAACAGAAAATGACGTCACGATTTAAAAAACATTTTCGCTCATAAAACTAATATTACAATATATTTTCATTCGGCTGATACCGAATTTGAGACACTTGGCGTAATGTTTCAGTAAGTGCCATATTTAAAAGAAAACAATCCTTTTCTTTGATAAAACTATATATTTTTACACGAGTACATCTAAAAGACATCAGTTTCTGGAATTTGTACTTCGCGGTACTGAAATTAGACCCCCAAGCCAAAAGAATACATTTTCACATGCAAAGTTTTAGCTGACAAACGGAACTTCACGTTTGAAAATCTATCTATATTATAAAGGAAAAATATGTCCGTGCGTACGGCTGACGTCATTTTGAGAACGGCAACGCTTGACGATTAAATGTCGGATTTGCAATCTTTGCTACTGCAATTTTTTTTAATTTCTAAACATCGCGCATCTTCAATTTTTACACCGGTTATATAGGGGGAAAAATCTACTTTCAAATGCAATTTTCTTGAAAGCTTTATCTTAATTGATTTATTTATTATGTCTTTTTAAATAATTTTCAAGAATAATGTTTTTTAATCTATATCCATTGCGTACAAGCTCCATTACAGAATAAGCGATTTGCACTTAAAATAATATAAATAATTCAGCATTTGTCCCTGACTAATTTTTTATAGCGAAATTAAAACTTCATCGATCTATTATATTAAAAAGGGACTGTCCATTTGTATTTCACAGCTGTTCATCCTAGAATATGGAATGTTGGGTGATCAAATTAACGCCAGTTATCCGCATGGGTCCGAGGATGTTAAACGTGGTCGTAGGATTTTAAAATTTGTTTAGTTTTCGAGATATAAATTTTTACGTTATTTTTTATGACATTTCTGTAATGATGGAAACTAAAATTGCTCCATTTTTGTGGATAAAAGAGAGACAAGGATTATTAGGTATCATTGTTTGAAATCATTTTTAAATTGAAATTAACGTACATTTGAATAAATAGTGAAAAAATGATTGTAGTTTTCAAGAAAATTTCACGAAATACGAACTCACACATACTCAAGCTTCAGGAATCCGTTTATTTTAGAAACACAAATTCGACTCTCGACTGGAACACTGAGATAAATTCTGTTGACGTCAAAAGAAAAAAAAAACATTATACGTTATTTTCATTTAATTTAAAGTCGTAAAGTAGATTTTCAACCATTGCCTTAAGATGGCTAATAAAACATTTCAGAAGCGGACATCAAAAATGCGAAAAAAGCGAGAAAAAAAAAAAGAGAGAAAAGTTTTAGCGAGAAAAAAATAATTCTTTAAATATTTATTTTAATTCATAAATATAAAATGCTTCTGAATAAATTCGTCCAAACAAATTCATTTTTATATAAGTTGACCCAAATGACATCATTTCTACGAACTCCGAAATTCGAAGCAAAATCTTGGAAGAGCGAAAAGCTCTAGGCAAATAAGGTTATAGAAAATGTGCATTTTTATTGGGAAAGTTTTGACTTAAATTGTAAATATTATTATTTGAAATATTGTATTTTATACAATTAATATTGTAATGGCTTTCTAAATTTACAATAAAGTTAAGATTTCCTTTTTCGCAAAAAGATCGATTGTCTCATGCAATTCAAAAGCAACACAACGGGTTGCTACGCAACTAGTTAAAATAATAGTAAGACTTTGTAAAAACTATACTACGTAGGGTTGGGTATAGCTGTATATACTAGAAAAGTATGAATGAGTATAGCTGTATATACTAGAAAAATATGAATGAGTATAGCTGTATATACTAGAAAAGTATGAATGAGTATAGCTGTATATACTAGAAAAGTATGAATGGATATACCATAAAAGTTTTAAAAAATATGAAGACTAAATAAAATCAAATATTGTTATTCTGTAAAACTCTTTTTTTTAATCTTAGCCTAATCTGTCTTTTTGATGAACTTAATTCGGTAGTGGCAATACACGTAATGCATGTTTAATCTTTCCTTTATATTATGATCTTTCCTTGTTACAGTGTACCTAAAACAGAACCCTTGTCCAAAGTTTAAACGTGGCATTGTGCTAAGCGCGCTTCGAAAGGAAGTCGTAAAGTTGCAACACAGCCTTGATCCATGCGCATTTTCCATATAGGTTTTCAATTAACTTTTAAAGACACGGGAGGCGTATTGAAAGATCCACTCAATGCAAACTACAAGCGAATCCCATAGTATTTATGTGATTAATTCTAATTAAATTAGTCTGTTTTTAACAATTTGACGTTTATTGCTTTTATATAGCTACTAGGCATCGCATTATTCAAATATATATCATTAAAAATTGTTATCTAGTCTTTAAAAGCCGATGGTATATAGACATAGAGTACGCCACCCCTGTCATCATGTATGTCCATCCGTTTATTTAAGGGTTAATATTTCAGCTAATTACCGATGATTTTTTTTTTGTAAATCATTATCAAGAATGCTTTTATACTTCTACTACGATAGGTACCTTCAGCGCTCCTCAACACCTTTGCTGAGTGCCCGCAAATCGAAATTTGCATGTAACAGAAAAATGCGCTTTTCTCAAAAACTATGTGACCTAGGGTAATCGCTATAATTTTCCTGCAAGGTTTAAATGAACGTCTACTACCTCTAATTTTTTCATAATTTTAGTTTCAGTAGATTCGGAAATAGAGGGGGGTGGGAACATATTTTAGCACTACATTTTCGACGATATCTCTGAAAATTTAATACCTAAAGTTAAAAAGAAATGTATTTTTGAGTTCAGCGTTGCGAAAGCTTTTACACGATATCCCACACGATATGCAAAGAAAATATTTTTTTTTCAAGTAACGTAATTAGTCCTTCTTCATTTTTCCTAAATATATTTGTGAATGTTTAATAATCTGAAAGTATGTGGGTCAATAGTCTTTATTACTTCCTCCAATATGAATTTTCCGCGTTCCATAGTTTTCGAGTAAAATAGCTATGACAGACGGACAGACAGTCACAAGAGTGATCTTATAATTGTTCCGTTTTTACTTTTTAAGTACGGAACCCTAAAAACGACCTGATTATCGTTATGACACCATACGGCAACGCTAAAATGTTCGCCATTATATCACATTTTGCGATTCACACGTATTGATCTAATAAATATTGAATTTCTAGTTTATACCGCGAAACTGTCAATGAATCCTCTTTTACTTTACAGGTGACGAAGGCACATCTCAACACTTTACCGGCAGATTTCGACCTATGCCACATCGAAGACGAAGACATGGTTGTATATTTGAAGATGACGTTGGCAAATTCCTTCTTCTGTTGAATATACAATTGTTTAAGATTATGATCTATGCTTCATGTAGACATTTTTATTGTTATTTTATTAAGTAATACAGACACCAGTAGTATAGATTTATGTAGATTTCTTCCGATGATGAATTTCAGACTTAAGCCATTACATATAGTATTCAGCAGGATATGTAGCCAATATCATCACCTCGCCATCTAAACACTTATAGGTGAAGTCATGCAGTATCAGCGTAGTAAATAAAAATGTTTAGCTTCGGGACATTTCATTTTCCAAAATTTTATTAATTTATTAATTTTTTTAATCGCTTCGTGACGTTTGTATTGGATTTTTCTTACAACTATATCCAAACGGCATTCTTTGCCTAATTTAATCACAAAAATTGAGTGATTAGGTAAAGCAAGCATTTACAAATGAGGTATTTAAAATAAAAACAATATGGACCGTATGGAGCTCTTCTTGTAAATCATAATTTCCGATGTAAATTTTGTTTAATTTTCTAAAATGAAACGAAAACCTACATAAAATTTGTAATTAACAATTAAATGATTATGTATAAGACATAAATGTAAAAATATGAAAATAAACGTCATATTATGAATCAAAAACATTTTTTAAGAAGAATTTAATAAATTAAAAAAAATTGAAATAACACTTTACTTTGTAATTGAGAAATTGCTATATTTTCTACTTTTAAATTAATTTAAACAAACTTTTCTTTTAAAGCATTACAGAAATAGAAAAATTCACTTGGAAGAGGTTCGGTTTTGCTTGAATGTAAACTTAAAAATGCTTGGTATTTGATCATTAACCTAAGAAATAAATGCAAGAAAATTTCTATTTTCAAATGATGTTGAAGACTTTTCAGAGAAATTCCATTTAAAAATAAAATAAAATAAAGTTAAAAAGTACAATATTTTTCAGTTTTGAAAAAGCAAATGTGTAAATGCGTATTCATTGCATTCTTCGCTTAATAGCTTCAATTTCGTTACCTCGCCACAAATGTGTTTCTTATGCTAAATTTAAGATTAGTTGGCTGGAAATCCCATTTTCCTAAAATCAATGCCGCATTAAAATACCGGCGTTGGATTTACAAATCGTTTCATTACAATATGTTATATATTGTTTTCATTGTGTATACATGTTTTATATAATAACGTAGGTAGAGTTGTGTAATTAATGCGGTAAATAAGGCTCTGGTGTTCATTCAGATCGAAAAAAAAGATATTTTTTGTTGTGCACTTTGGAATGTTTATGTAAAAAATTAAAAGAATTCAATTGGCTTTAAAGGACGAGAAATTATTTAATTACAGAAAAAAGCTATCGTATTGTTTATTACAAAAATTGTTTTGACATGTTTATTTCATGAAAACTGCAAAAAAGTGTTTTGATGGCTGCTTGAAGGTAATAGACACTTTAAAAATATTCTTTCTCGATGATATATTATGTTGGTTTTAGTAAACTGATATTTGTATACTGCGGTTTCACTCAGTAGTAAGTATAGATTTTTTTTTTTTTTTTTTTTTTTTTTTTAACCTTATAAAATGCATCGATACTATAAAAAAAAAAACCTCAATTTAATTCACTCCTAAAAATAATGACCTCTCCAGGCAGAGAAATAAACAAACAACGTTCTTTCTCCAGTGTTACAAGTGATAAATAAATATATTCTTTTGTTGCCAAACTACAAAGCTAAAAGCAAAAATAAACAAGGATAAAATTACATAAAAATTATAATTGCACGAAGGCGCGTGCTTCAACATTGGACACCGTTTTTCTTTTTAATTAATGAAAATGGAAATAATGTATGAGGAAATATAGAATAATACATTAAAAATTATCAATTCACCAAATAATTTTAAAGAAGAAATGTCATGCTTTCAATTAAAAGAAAATATTATAGGCATTTTTAAATTTCATATATGTATTTTTTAATCAGACGTACCACTGAAAGTTTAAAAAATATATGCTCCATAATTGAGTATTTATCATTTTTTGTATATCTATCCGATAGAAATTCCAAACAGGAGAAAAAACGGAAAAATTTAATGGGTGTAAGAAATTTTTTTCTTTAAATTGTAAATACTCACATGTTTTAAATTAAAGGTACTGTCGAGAGCAAAAAAATAATCGCTAATATTTTTTCATCCATGTTTCGGTGATGACACTTTAAAACTGCAGAAGAAACGAAAAACATGAAAATGCGCTTCAGAAAATATTTCTTTTAAAAATAATAATTAATCATTTTTTGAAATGAAAAGTAGACATCAATACTAGAAATGCGAGTGTATATCAATATGTTTTTGCCCTCAAATAGAAATAATTGAGTGAAATTTATGAAATTGCTACGTTGTATTAGTCCTTTTCTATATTGTCACCGTGCACAGTAACACATTTCTGCAAACGGTATTTCAAAGAGAGGGGGGAGGATGTACTCCAGGGGGCGCGGTAATAGACTCAAAGGGGTCATTTTTCTAACTTTTGCCGACCCCCCACATATGACATATTGTTCGAAAGGCCTGTGACCACTAATTCATACTGTGTACCTCCCGAGTCCCTCCCCTCAAATTTGCCACTTTTCTAAGTTTTGCGGACATCATTCATGCCCCGTGGGGCAAATGTGGGAGTGCATAACATGAATAAGGGGTCACAAGTCTTTCCAACAAAATGTCACATGTGGGGTCGGCAAAAGTTTGAAAAATGCTCCCCTTTGGGCCTATTTTCGCGCTTCCTGGAATACATCCTCCCCTCTCTTTGAAATACCGTTTGCAGAAATGTGTTATTGTGCACGGTGACTGTATAGAAAAGGACTAATACAATGAAGCAATTTCATAAATTTCCCTCAATATTTCTATGTGAGGGCAAAAACTTATTGATACATCCTCGTATACTGTGAAAACGTACGTTTTATTTATTTTGGTCGATATATATATATATATTTTAAATCTAATTTTCAATGAATGGAGATCTTTTAAATAAATCACTAAAAATTAACAATCACTGTACAAGTTACAAAAAGAAACTTAATTGAAGTAGGTCAAAATTTATTTTATCGGGCAAAACCACGGAATTTGGATTACTTTTATGAGTGGGGAAAATCGTTGGTGAACTTGAAACTTCGGAGATAACATAACAGGTCGTTCAAAGTAAAATTGCAAAACTTCTAATCAAAAGAATCCAAAATTTGAGCGTCGGGCGCATTCATACCTGTCTTCCTCTACCTGGAGCCGAATTTTCAGACCATTACGTGCAATAGATTTCTCTAACCATCGACAAATAATAAACAGACAGACACGTAGACAAAAAATTCCTTTTATTAGTGTACATTGAATACGCGAAATTCGAAAAGAATAGGAACTTTTAAATGGAAAAGGAAAAGTTCTGTCCAATTGCATTATAATGTTGCAGGATCACGAACTCATAAATCAAAATAGTTACAAACTTGTAGTAAATAGGATTACAAATTCAAAAATCAGTGCTAATCATGTCCCTATCTAATTTAATTATTGAACATATTGCGTATGCAATCGAATTTCCCATATAAAGGAGACCAAAAGTTTTAAAATGACAAAAAAAGATTAAAATATTCGAAACTTAGAAAGAACTCTTTGGATTCTTTTGAAACTTAGAAAAAAATAATAAAATATTTGAAATTTTAAGAACGTCATACAGTTAACAAATTAGGAATATTCATAAAATTATGGATTCGTGAGACGTACAAATTAAAGCGCGCAGACCGACGATACCTGCGAAAGACAAAACTTTAAAACCCTCTGAGCGTTTTGAGGGCTTTCCTTCATTTTCATAAAAATGCTTATAAAACTAATGATAATTTAAATTTTCTTTTCTTGTTTGTTTCTAATACACACTTCATGCCCCTTTATTTGACACACATCTTAAAATACAATTCTGTTAAAAATATTTTTGTCTACAACCGATTTAAATTGTTTTAGGGAAACTGAAAATTACGGGTAAACCACTTAGAGTGTTCTCAATCATCTCGAAAGACTATGTTGGAGCAGTTTTGCCACGGCAACTTTTTTGCAAGTTAAGGGTTTAAGTTTAGTACAAGATGCATACTATAATTTATGGTGTAAATCGCATTTAACTGTTATTTATAAGGACACACAAAATAGTTAGAGTACAAAATTGCCTATGAACAACAATTGCAAGAAGTCAGCTTTCAATTTGTGTATGAGTATTTAACTATTTTTTGCATATTTCTTGGTGCGTATAAATTCTATTGATCTTATACAGGGCTACACAAACGAATTCGAGAACAATTCTGTTTTTTGACGAAAATTGCTAAGGGCAGTTCTCGAATGTTTTATTCGTTTCATTCGTATATGTCAAAATGTATAGATCACATACAGGGCTTTATAAAAAAATGCGTATATCTTGACATTACATTTTCAAATGTGTTGTGCGTTGTTAATAATTGTTTATATACACATCACATTTCACCTTATTAAATGGTGATTTTTTTTTACAGTTATTTTAAATGTTTCGGAAAGTATTTCATAATCTATGCATGATGCATGAATTTTCTTTCTTGTATTTTTTTTTTCCTGAAAAATAAATCCTGAAATTTCGTTTTGAAAAATAAGACCTGTAAAATCCAATTTCAGAGTATATTTTAAAAGTGTCACATTGAAGCTTTTTAAAAGAAATATGTTTTTACAATTTTTTCCTATGTTAGTTTTCTTGACAAACACAAATAAACAGTTTCGCGAGATGAAAGATAAAATGAAGTCGGAACTACTGTGGAGGGAAAAAGATCAAAAATACTTTTCAAAATCCAAACTGAATAAAGAATGAAAATAAAGATAAATTAGTTGCAGCTCACAATCTGTCAAATATACGTCAGAAGAAAATATGAATTATCTTTAATGTAACTTGCTTTGAAGACAGACTGGCTATCAAATATTAGGAAATAACTTCAACTGATTTCAAGAGTATTGAAAAGCACTTTATCACAACCGAAAATTTGATGTTTGTTTCAACATTCTTAATGACATAACAATACGGATTACAATGAGATCAATTTCTACATTTCTGTATTGCTTTTATTGTATCATTGGTTCACAATGAGAAATCGAAATTTATGTCCATGTCCTTGTGTCAGATAAAAATACAGAGTTCACTCTATAAGACAGGGAGATTTTTGGTAGAAATGCAAAGTTTTGGTGGTTTCCTCTAATTAATATGATCATAATTTATTGAAAAAAAGTTTTAAAAAACATCCGATGTAACGCTATGCCAAGGAAGGATCCACGCAATTCTGTGGGTACAGGTACATCTTTAAATCGCACAAAAGAGGAAATATTTTTCTCATTTTATTTGCGTATTGCAGCCGTGTAAGTTACACTATGTTTACTTTTGTGAAGACAATGTATGAAACAGAATTTCGTGTTTTGATTAAGCATTACTTTTTCGCGAAAACAAATAAATTCTTAACCAATGATTGAGGTTCAGCTGTTCCGTCGAAAACAACCATTTGTGGAGTGTTTAGAGAATTTTAATCCAGAGGTACATGCTCCACCAATGCCCACATTTAAGGCTTCCAATTGAGAATCAATTCCGGAAAACATAAAAAAGAGAGAATATCACTTAGATGATCGCAAAGTGAAAGTGGAGAAAATAGTATTCATTGTAAGGATATAGACAGAATGTGTGTGGAATATTTCTTGTGAAAATTTGCATATGAAAAAGCTTTGTGTGAAATGGTTGTAGCGATTCCTAAAACGATAGCAAAAACAACACCGTGTCGATAATTCAGAGCGCAGTTTGGCGTTATTTCTGCGAAATCCAAATGGGGTTTTTAAACGATTTGTAGCACTGTAGGAAATATGGGTTCATCAGTATACACATGAGCAGTGTTCTCGCTGGCTTTTGACCAACATTAGCGATTTGGCGAATAAGAAATAAAAAATAGTAGACAAATGTAAAGAAATGCTAGCAAAATAGATTCTGCATGAAATACTGAAAAATCTATCTTTATCTTTAACCCCTTATTGTATCCCTTTTTTATCAAAATGTTCTAAAATAACCTAAATTTTTGTAATTGCTTATAAAATAGAAATTTTACTATCCGCTATAGAAACTTTTTTAAAAAGTATACATTCTAAATGTCTACTTAATGTGTAAATGTTTCAGACCTTCTTTTAGCAGTCTGAAATTAAAATTCAAAACAGCTATCTTTGATTTACCGTTGGATAATATACACTAAAAATTGCTATGTAATTTCGACTCTTAACCGATAGAAAATATTTGATCGGCCAGAGATACTTTGTAAATAACTGATAAATTTGTAAATCGCTAATTTCAACATCGCATTATAGTAAAACTTTTCTCTATAATAATTGGTATTGAGTCAGCATCTCTACAAATAGAGCAATGTAAATGACACGGTGTGATTGAACATGTAAAGCGAAATCAATCGTTCAGAATCGTAGTAAGAATATCGGCTGTATTGGCACACCACACATACTAAAAGAGCAGAAATTGAGCACTCGCAATTTGGCGAGTCTGATTGCTCTTTTACTCGCCAAATGGAGCGTTTTGTCGCGATTTGGCGTAATGACGAGCGGCAGCGAGAACACACTGCACTTGAGTCACCTGGCAGTCACCTGAGTGGTTGGAACCGAAAGAACACCGCAAAATTGAACAAGGACGCAAAAATAAACTGCAAAGGTCTTTAGCCAATAATTTTTCAGATATACGTGGTATAATATTTATCTTCTATCTTGTAAAATAAAAAGCAGTAACATACGATTATTGTGCGAACGCCGCCCAAATCAACCCAAAACCAAAAAATCAGCTGCAAAGGTCTTGGCCAATATTTTTTGAGATACACGTGGTATAATATTTATCTACTATCTTGGGAAAAGAAAAGCAGTCACAAACGAGTATTGTGCAGCAATATTGTATAGTTTGAACAAAAAGAAACTAGTACTGTTTCAACAAGCAAACGCAACGGCTCAAGCATCCGTGAAATCGATGGCAAAATTGAGTGATTTAAGCTACAAATTCCTCCACCTCCTGTCGTATTTGCTATATCTGTCCCCCATCGACTGTTATTTATGTTCTAACTAGACTATGTAGCTCCAGAGGACAAAATTTTTGTCAAGATAGCACGCCGAATGAGAAAACTAGTGCATTTCTTGGAGCACTTTAGAAATCGTACGATATGAAAATTATTCAAATGTTATAGCGGCGTTGGAATAAGTATCTCGATCTTGATGAAAACTATGTTGAAAAATATCATTCATTTTTGATATAAAAAATGTTTTTCATTGCCAATTGTTGATCCCGAGACTTAGCACTACCCCTAATCAGGATGGGATACAGGACTCGGAGTCATAGATTCAAGAATTCTTTATTTATTCTTTCTTTCTGAACAAATTTCAAAATTCATAATATTTCACATTAAATTCTCTTCCTTTCCTCTAAAAAGTATATGGAGCAAACATAATATGTGTTTTTGGTATTTGTGACTTTATTTTTTTATTGAATCTGCCACATAATAACATTCATTTGTATAGGGTGATTCTAAATTTATGGTACGAACTTTATAGGTTGGTACGTGACACTGTAACATTCATTTATTGTATAGGAATGTATGGCCGCAAGTGGCGCATTGAGGTAAAAACACCAGTGGGGAAAATTGCCCCTTTTTTATTTCAAATATTCTCATTCATACCAGAAAATACTTATACTATTCTTTTCTTTATTTAAGAAACGCATTTCATGATTACCGAAAGAAAAAAAATTCTTTGAAAATTTCCGATATGAAATCAAATATTTCAATAAAAAAAAAACTCCGTTACTATTTCTTTTCTTGTATTTCCTGTATTTGACAGATTTGCCAGTTTTGCAATTTAAAAATTTCGGTTTCACACCGGATATTTTCATAGAAGAATTATTTCTTTACGTTATTATGAGATGTCTGTCTTAAATAAAGATAAAAATAGTATAGGAAATTTCTGGTATATTTTGAAATTTAAAAAAAAAAGGGTCAAGTTAGCCTCCTGGTGTTTGTACTTCAACGCGTCACTTGTGACCATATATTCGTATACAATAAATGATTGTTACAGTGTCCTGTATTAACCTTTAATGTTTATACCATGAATTTAGAATCACCCTGTATATCTACCAAGAAAACAATTTGCTTTGATAAACAACTAACGACTTTAATTATAAAATTTACCCTAATAAATTTGGATTTTTTGAACAGCATAAAAATAGACAAAATGAAAAAGAATTAAGATAATCTGAAATACCAGATTTTATAGTATGTTATTAATGTTTCCATAGTATATTTATAAATTTTTCCATTGATATGGGTGGATGCAATGTTCCTGTCATACATTTATTTACAAGCCAAGAAAATACACTTCAACGATGTAGAATTAATTAATAAAAATTACTCCTATAAATAATTCTTAATTAATTATGTTAATGACGACAAGATTATTAAAAAAATTCTTAAGACCAGTAGATACATACGTAAAAAATAAAGAATTTCATATTTTTTTCTGGATAAATATCATTAAATAAGTCATTATCGATAAATTATTCTTAATTAATTATGTTAATCATGACAATATCATTAAAAAAATTTCTAAAGACCTATAGATACATACGTAGATAATAAAGACTTTTATATTTCTTCCCGGATAAATATCATACTTACATTTACCACTTCCGGCTATATAAATCTTTAATTTCCTTTCCTTTCAAAAGAGATGAATAAATTCATCTTCAAATCTAACGTGTTCGGATATGCTGTCAGCGCTTTGGAATACCGTTTTTTAAACTTCAAAGGAATAAAAATTGAAATCGACGGCACATAGACGGAAAATCTGGATTTTTCTTATTTTTTAAATTCAATACATAAGGTGAATACAAAGATTTTCCTTTAATGAAACTTAAAAATGGGACAAAATTATGTAAAAGAATGATTTTTACACAGACGTTGTTTTCTTAGTGTCACGGATATTTTTTATAGAGTGAAGCAAAAGTAAGAAATTTACTTTGATCTGAATTATTTGTTCCGTTTGTCCAAGCTTAAAGTGTTAAAGCATAAACTTAATTTGATGTTTCTTTCCATTTTTTAAAAACATCTTCCTCTTGACATTTTTTGTTTTTCAGATTGTATAATGTATATAATATGGCCATATAATGTCTATATTTTCTGTTTATTTATTCACATACTAACAATCACAAAAATGGTGAGGTCTTTGCAAAATTTTAATGTGTTATCAACTGACTATTAGCATTTCTTTGATTTGACCAACTTAAAAAAAAAGTTAATAATATATATATATACTAGGGGGCTCTGCTCCCTGCAAGCTACGCTCGGCAACCCCCGTTCAGACACCGCAGAATCTAAAAACACGCTAATCTGATCGGTTTAAAAAATATTATAGAAGATTGAATTATACTGAAAAAAGCTGTGCAGATCTCCCTGTAAACGGGTTTCCATTCAATTTCCTTTGATTTCAAAAATTTAAGGCCGAATCAGTTGCTGTTAAGACATCCAATGGTTGTTTTCGTGTTTGATTAAAGAGGATTAGTTAAACGTTTGAAAATAAGCTAAAAATAAAATGAATTAAGTGTACAGAGTCTTTGTTTCCCGGTATTTTAAAACAATTTCTATAACAATAGCCTAAGTCATGTGACTATCATCAAGAGTTAAGGGCGAACCACTTCGCTTTTTATATTCCTGGTGTCATTTTAGTACTTTAATATTAGCCAGGTACAGGTGATAAGTCGCCAAATATTATTCTATCGCCATCATTTCATCTATATTATAATAGTCCAAGTCATGTAACTGCCGTAAATAAATACGCTCTGATCCCTTCGCTTTTCATATGAAAGTTTTTCCCAGATATCATATACGGCTCCATATTGGCGCGATTTTTTTCCGACGCTAATTTGGGGAAAAGATCAACAGCATAAACAATAACATCCGGCTTATCAAATCAAGCAAAATAACGATACTATGGCGCCTGTTAAGTACCCGTTGAATATATGACATTGGCGTCAGAAAAAATATATAGCGCCAATATGGGACCGTATGTGGCATCTGTGCCGAAAGTTTTCCATTTCGATTAAAAAAAATCAATTTTTTTTCAAATAATACTACATAAAAGTATTGTCGCAAAGAATTCTTGGTACTGTCACGCTAGCCGGGTGCAAATCTCGCCAATAACTATTTTTCAACTCGCCAGTTAGCATTTTTTTTTTTCGAGTGGTAAATTAAATCATTGCTTTGAAGTTGAAATTAAATGTCATCGTTTGTTACATCATTTAATATTTGGCCTGATGCCATATACGCACCCGGTTTGGCGTGATTTTTTTTTACGAAAATTTGGCGAAATCCTCGTTTTCGAATACCAGTTACATATGTATTTTTGGTACTACTTAGTTATCCCGTCGAACAAAAATCTATCACCAAACTATAAGATTAAATGCCAATAATGGTCGATAAATGTCACATTCACTTGACTTTAAGCAAGTTACACGTCTTTACGTCATCAAGTGATTTTTATTTCAACGTTTTATTTGTATATTTATTAATGTTATACTATTTTCTTTGTTCTTTCGTTATTTAAAATAAAAATTACGTCAATTTGTATAATTTGGCGAGTGGTTTGGCGATTTATATAACTTGGCGAAATGGGTCGATGGAATAACTAAATAGTACCGTATTTTTTAATTATTTTCTATTATTTTTTATTTTTAAAGGAAAAAAACCAAAAAAATAATTAACTATAGAACAAAACAACTTATGTAATTAAAAAAAAGAAAATAAAGTAAATAAACACTTGTTATTAAATAAACAACAATAGCCGGGTTACCATGTCAATCAAAATAATGCCATTTTGGCGCCAATTAGGTACCCCGGTGCGTATATGACATCTGTGCCTAATATTATTCTTTTCATTTCGTTTAAAAAAATAAATAAGTGAAAGCCATTTATTTTAAATGTTTCTGCTTGTATTAAATAAAATGATAATAAAATACAAATTGAATTATGAATAAATGTAACATGATATATTTCTTAGTATACATTTAAGGGAGGCCAAACTTCTCGCCAATTTAGTTTAAAATAGTAACATTTTCTAAAATCTGAAAAAGAAAATATCTGTTTGATTAAAATTTGAGTTGCCATCATTAGAAAAATGTATATAAAATTAGAAAAAAAATTAATATTTCGAAAACTAATTCGAATTTAAAAATTCTAATACCAGTTTTGAAATCTGCGGATCAATATTGATTTTTGATGTTAATTTCATCGCAACGTATTCCATATTATAGGAGAAATCGCCATGAAACATAATCAGTTGTTTAATCAGTCAATTCAAAGAATCGATACACATTTCAGCCATTTCATATATTCGCTTCATAAATTCGTTTCATTAGGATTTTATATATACGAGTTGGAACCGTCGAAATTCGACGAATTAAAATGTTTAGAATGGAACTGTTAGATCGACATTATAATAAACCTACAAAAATAATTACAATAAAAATTCATCTTGCATTGGTTGTCTAACTCTTAAAACAAATAATGTTTTTAACCTAAAATTATTAAAATATTATTTCCACAAACTTCAGCTGCTTAAATTATTGAAAAATTAAACTGTATTAGAATACGTAATCAAGATGAATAATTATGTTGAAGTTATCAATTGAGGCTCTTACGTTTTTTTTTACCGGATGAAAATCAGTAAAAAGGATTTCGCTTTGTCACATCATAAAATTTTCCCCCATAAAATCTAAACTGTACGTTATTTTTACACTCTCAAAATTTACATACACGCCACTCAAATTCACAATTTAAAATTATTTTAACGCGCAATACATTACTAATGAATGTATTTCCAAACTTAAAGACAGGTTTGTACGATACAATTTTTCATGTGAACATTCGCGCAAACTTTAAGTTCTAATATCAGTAACCACGAAAATTTACCATTCATAAATTTTCCTGCAGTTGCCATAGTATAGGGCATTTAGTATTGGTCAAATATTTAGTTTTATCAAAGAAAATGATCGATTTGTTTTAAATATGACATCATTTTTACTCACTGAATCATTTTGCCGAGCGTCTCAAACTCAGTATCAGCGTAATGTAAAAATATTGGAATATCTTCTTCAATCTTTTGATTTATGAAGAAGAATGAGTGTTTATTTGAATGGCTGACGTCCTTTTCTGTTCAAAAATTAGAAAAAAGTTACTTTTATTTGCAATGTGAAAATGGCATCAATAAGGATATAATCAATAAAAAGACATAAACCATGACTATTTTCCCTTTACTTTTAGTAGAAATGGAGTACTTCAGTTGCCACAATTACAAAATTGGTACTAAAAACTATGAAAAAAAATAATATCTCAAAAATAAATTGAGATAGAGCTTTCAAACAAATTGCATTTGAAAGTACAATTTTTTTCCCAATACGACGGTGTAAAAATTGAAACCGTGCGATGTTTAGAAGTTTAAAAATTTGCAGTAGCAAAAATTGCAAAACCGAAATTTCATTTCAAATTTCAAAGTGTTGCCATTCGCAGAATGACGTATGCGTTACGCACAGATATGCTTGTCCTTTATAATATAGATAGGGTAGATATATATCATAAGTAATATATAGATATATGTCACACATACATAGATACGCGCACACACACACACATATATATATATATATATATGTGTGTGTGTTTGTATATACAGGGTGTCCCAAAACGACCGCATAAACTCTGCACAGCTAGATTCCTCGTTGGGAGTACATAAAAACTGCCCAGAGAAGCGTTCCTGTACGATCCATCGTTTACGAGAAAAATACGAAAAACAAAGTATGACGCCACTGCCGGTGCAAGAAAAAAACACTTTATTGGACATATCAACAACAGTCCTTCCATATCTTTCCAGACGATAATGTTTAAAGCGTTCGCCGCGCATATCGCGTCATGCATGCGCGCGCGCCATGGAATGCCATTAAGCCGACGTTGAACTCGTATTTTTAAAAGGCTGCATCTTGCAGCTACCGGTAGTCTTCATATGGTGGCCATGTATTCCGTTCGTGACTACTGCACAGCGGACACTTTGAACATCTGCTTTAAATTGTGCACAATAGTGTGTTTAAATATTATCGTCTGGAAAAATATGCAAATACTCTTGTTGATATGTCCAATAAAGTGTTTTTTTCTTGCACCGGCAGTGACGTCATAATTTGTTTTTCGTATTTTTCTCATAAACTATGGATCGTACAGGAACGCTTCTTTGGGCAGTTTTTATGTACTGCCAACGAGGAATCTAGCTGTGCAGAGTTTATGCGGTCGTTTTGGGACACCCTGCATATAAAGATCATTTAACATTTCGTAAATGATTGTCCAATAATATCAAGCTGTTCGTAATATACAGGTCCTTTTTTTAAGTGCTGCGTTTCATTTCTTTTTAACACATGCAGATGAATCTGATAACAGAACAAATAATTGATGTAAGACGATCACTCAATGGACGATAATACATAACTTACAAGAGGAGGTGGCGAGGTCAGTGACACAAAATGCGGTGAACGTTTGTGTATCGATGGAGTATAGTTATTGTATAGATAGATGAAAGCCGTAGGCGCAATACGCTGGGGTCTTGAGAAAATCAGTCTCAAAGTTTACGTTGCAATTTATAATTGGATAAAGTTCTTCTTTGGCAAGCGGCTCAGCAGCATGGTTGGCAGCATGCTGGATTTGAGAATTTTCTTTGTACCCCAGTTCGTACCCCAGTGAGACTTATTTTTCGAGAAAAATAAAATGTATAACAATTACAATTTGCGAGAAATAAAAATCAATTATGTATCTCGTAGCATATAAGTGAATTTTTAAATATGAATTTTTGCATGTTTTAATATCTAACGAAAAGTAAAAGAAAAAAAAAAGTACTCAATTTATATTTCTATAGACGATAACTTTTTCCTGTTATTAAAATTATTTACAGTTATTTCAATGAATAATCTACTATTTTTTTAACGAGAAATGAATTAAAATGCACGATATAAATATGTGAATTATTTAAATTTTGTTTCATTATGAAAATATTTCGAATATTTGACAATTTTAAAAAATATTCTTTTTAAAACTTAACGTGACTTTTTTTTCGGATTTTTAGTTTTGTAGTTATTGCCTACGTAATAGCTATTTTTAGAAATCAATAGCTTTGAGAGTTATTCTAAATATGAACATAAAGATACTAGATTTAAGAAATTCAAAGTTTAAAAAAGTAGCTGTTAAAAAAGATACATTTTGAAATATTATCATGATATAGAAAAATTATAATTTAAAAAATAATTACAAAAGCCTACTACAATTTACAGGGTGTCATTAAAAAAACGTCCCCGATATACAAACCCCTAGTGGCCTAACCGCTCAACCAATCGAAAAGAAATTTTAGATATATTTATTTGTCGAGATGGTGGTGATTTAAAACATTGGAGCTCTCACGATTACGGTTACAGTGACAAAATTTCGAAATTTTCGAATGGCCACAGCTATTTTTGTCATGCGCAAATTCATCAGCGCATTAAAAAACCATAAATGGTGTTGGAATGATACACTTAGATAAACACTGCCGGTGTAAAACAAAAAAGAACATTGCGAGGAACGAAGGATTGGCTACAAGACATGTTTTTCAGTACCCTATTTTTTTTTTTTTTTTTTTTTTTTTTTTACTTGTGAACTGAGTAATGTTGTAAGATTTGTTTTAAAATGCGTTTTTGAGTTGCGTTTATGTACACATAGTGAAAAAAAAAATGTAATAAAATGTTTTAGAGTGCTGAATATTACGTTACATAGGAAATGATTAGGATTGAGTGCCACGATATTACACCGGCAATTTTAGTCATATGTGTATCGTTCCAATGGACAGTATTCTCGTGACGTCACAGTGGGAATCACGTGGTGTAAAAAGAAGCGGCCAGTGCATTTGTTTACCTTATTGCGTCATCTGATGCAGCAGAAATACAAGTAAATGCATGCGTAAAATACTGCAGATTTATTTTGTACGAATTATTTTCGATCAATACTTATATACATATTAATTAAATCCATATATACGTATTAACTAAAATTTTAAATTTTTATTTTATAAATAAAATGAAAAATATGCATGCCATTATTTTAAAATAGAGAAAATAATTCATGTATAACCCATACCTGCCCCTGATAAAGTCTAAAACTCCGCATAAAATAAAATATAAACATTACTTTTCTAAACACAATGCTTTTCAATAGCGCGGTTATGAATGTTATTCACAAGCAGACCATTTTTGAAGCCTAGAACCCAAGTGGAGAAGATGGTCCATTCCATTTATGGTTTTTCAAAAATAGACAGTTTGAATTCTTAACTGGGAGCCATTTTTAGTAAGCTTCTATTGCAACTCCATGATTAATGCAAAACCTCTTAGGTCACAAATGACCTGAAAAAACTGTACGATCTCGGCTAAGAAACTGTTTTCTTGTCCAGCCCACTATCCTGTCTTATCCATTATTGTTTTCTATATCTTTATACATCTGAGCATCTGAAGGAATAGACGTTGAGAAATCGAGCTAAGGATTAAAATACCTTTTTTAAAATCTATTGCAACTAAATTTTCTTTATTGCTCGCATGAAGAATAGTGTTTCTAGCGAACTAATTTGATTTTGTTATGTGATACATTTTATATTACTTTAAAGAACCAAAACATTAAATGCAAGTTAGGTAACAGCACTCTCAGCCCATTCCTAAGAAGCATCGTAGGCGAAAAAGAGACATAGGAAACTTGGTCAGCGAAAGGGTTAAGTGATTAGGTTGCAATTGCTGTTAAAAAAAACTAGCTGAATGTGCCAATCGCAAAACTTTCTTCTATCTCATACATCTTAATAATTCAAAAAGTAGTTATACAGGTTAATACTTCAATATTATTAGTTAAATACTATACCAACTTTGATTTCCATTTTAAATTTTTGCTTCAGTCAATTAATCGGACTAAAAACGAGTTAATCTACATCATGACATTTATTAAATCAATGGTTTCCCTTGTTCTGATGTCGTCAGCTATTTAAGAATAGCCTGTATAACAAGACGAGAGTTCTCGTCGCTGCACGAGCCACCTATGGATAACAGAACTACGAAAAATCAAGAAAATTATACAAAAATCGCTGTTTAATTCTGTGCATAACTTCATACACTTTTCAATGGTACAATATAGAAAATTGGAACAAAAATTGCTATTACAGCACCCCCTTCTGGCGGAATATTTCTAAATTGAAGGAGGACCTGCTTGTCATAGACAAAAACATACATAAAAAATTCTATCATCAATTCTATCATTCAGTTCTATGCATAACTTCATACACTTTACGAAGGTACAATGGCGACACACGGACACACGGACAGACAGGCATTTTGTATAAATATGTTATTTGGGATCTCTGACCCGTAAAACGTGTAAATCCGTCGAAAACCGGAAGTCGAAAAAAAATTTATTACAATACTTTCTTCTATTGAAGATAGAAGAAAGTAAAAATCACATCAACTATAAAAAATTGAGAATTAGCATACAATTTAAACTTTTAATTCAATTTAACTGAATTTAATACATTTCACTTATTTAAAAAACTTATCACTTACTTAAAAAAAATATTTATATTTCCTCTGCAAACAATATAACCCTCCAAAATTTTTTTATGATATGATTAAGTTTATATGAGAGAAACATTTTACTAGCGTATTTATTTAAATTTAATAGCTATGTCTTATATTCTTATTAAAATTGAATGTCTCCCATCCTGCATAACTTTTGACAAGTCTGCCTGCGGCACTTTTAGGCAATTCAAACCGGTAACTAGTTTCTTTAGAAACGTATCTGAACTTTTGTGCCATTTGGAAAGAAAATCATTATCAAAGCTATGTCGAAACTTTTATAGTATTTCAAGAAAAATATATGTGAAAGTGTTACAAATTTCTGGGAAATGAAACATGAATATTGATCTCTTTTAAAATATATCAATAAAACTTTATTTTTAGAATTGTTATTTTGAAGAATTTTGTGAATTTTTTATTATGAGAGTTGTTTTTTAACATAAGTATATCGAAATATTAATAAATTAACTTACAACGTATTCTTGCATCCTCAATTTTTACTTGAACGTTGTGATTTATATGATACATATTTTTTGGTAAATATTTTATTTGTATAATTTGTTGATAAACATTAATGCGAACGATTAAAAAATATATAAGAAGAAATTATAAATTATCCTTCATTTAATCTCAAAAGTTTCTCATGAGGAGGAGATCGGTTTCATCCATAATGTTAAAAGAGACATTGGTAAAACTTCTATAAAAAATTTTAAAGTAAAATGAATTCGATTTTTGGTTTTTGAAGGCGGGATTTCTAAAGAATTACAATGTGTATATGATTTATTATAAATATTGTCACCATTGTCAATATTTTTTATCAGTCCGCTTGCCAATTAAGTCTCTTGTCAAAATAATTACATCGTTTGTGTTTGAAGTAATAAGTCGTACCTGTATACTTTTTAAAAAGCGGTTTTGGCAAATATGTTCTTTCATCCATAAATGTGCTATTATAATTTTTCAAAGCAATTCAAGTTTTGTACCTCGATATTTTGTACATTAATCATACTTTTCAATAAGGAAATTATACTAAAAATACCTTTCAAAGAAATTCAAAGCTATGTGCAATACTTCACTTGCATAGAAAGCAAAATTTCTGTAAAATTGTCAAAATCGTTGCAACTTTATTTCAATTTTAACTTTGATATAATGTTTTCTTTAACGTAAGAATTAGTATTATTATGTTTTGCATAATATTAATATCAAGTATAACTGTCATATAATAACTGTAAAGAAAAGTGGTTTTCTTAATATATTTTTCCTTAATACAATTCCTTTCATATTCCAATTTATTTAAAACTTTTAAAAATACTTTTTTAATTAATTAAAAAATTAATTTTTAGCAGTAAAATTACGCTTGAAATTATTGAAAATTTCAAGCGTAATTTCGCTGCTCAAAATTAGTTGAAAAATTAATTAAAAAAATATATATGTGTTCACCGATGCTCTGTTTGTTTGTGTCTCTTGTTTCGCCGTAGGATTGTGTGCTCATGAGGACTATTCCGTCTTGTGCTGCAGTTGCAGCCTTACCAACATATGTGGGAAATGCTAAGCTGGGCATCGTCCTCGTAGCTTAAATTTTAGAGCACTTGGAGCGCTATTCCAAGGGTTCCAGGTTCGATTTACGGCTTGGACATTTTTAACATTGCTGGTTCTACGCTTCGTCAGCAACGTGTTAAATCACGTATTATAAGTTTAAAGATGTTTATAAGTAATTATGTTCGCTCAAAATAAGGTAAAATAAAGAGGTTGCACATAGTAATTTAATATTCTACTGCGCTTAATTACTTTTATAAATTGAAATCGCGAAATATTCAGTGATCTTTCATTTAAATACGTATATGTGTGCTTACGGATATTAGAAAAATCTCATTAAGGAACGGTACTGTACCGGAACTGTACCATTAAAAGAATCTTTTAAAATATTTCGACCAGTTTTACGTGTAGCGTGTAGCTATAAATTTGTTATTCTAACTAATTTAATTTTGCTAAAAGTGATAAACATACATTTAAAAGGCAAAAAATACCTTTATTTATTCAACATGTTTCATTGCTCTGACGGCAACATTCCCAAGAACTAAAATAATACTAATAATTTAGTAAACAAATTTTAAACCTTTCGACTCCCGCGTGTCTTACGCAAATTTTATCCGGTCGGCACCACTTTTTTAAAAGAAGTTTCCTACAAGTACACAATTTCATAAATTCTCTGATTAAATAAGGCAAATTTTATTTCCCTTTATTATTGGTGCCAAAATCAAATTTTGCAAAAAAAGATGATGACGCATCAGACACGACAAAGGAGTGAAAAGGGTTTAAATGGAAAACTAGCAAACTAGGTTTACCTTTTTCAACATTTTTTTTTTTATTTTATTTTATTTTTTTTTTTTTGCTAAAATATGTGTATTATTTTAGTTCTTGAGAGTGTTGCCGTCAAAGCAACGAAACATGTTGAATCTGAATAAATAAAGGTATTTTTTGCCTTTTAAATATATTTTTATCCCTTTTGGTAAAAATTAAGTTAATTTGATGTTTTTAAGAGATTTGTATATGTAGATTTATAAATTTGCTACTGTTAAATTTATTACTGCATGAGATTTACTATGTGGTTTAACATTCGCTATTTTAGTAATATATTTGTAGAAATTGAAATTTTGCACATATTTTCGTTTAAATATCCCTATACCAATTTATAAATTTAAAAAAGAGAGAAACTAGATTATTTTTATTTTAATTTTTAAATTATTACTGAAGAATTCTTAGCATTATTTCAAAAGAGTTCATTTGATCAGAGATTATCCAGGAATATTCCGCTTCGTGCCTAAGAACAAAACTGAAGGAAAGCTTTTAAATGAAAGTTATTTTTTTTTTTTTTTTATGAAATTTATATTCCTGCGGTAACCCTGGATATTCATTTAACTTTTAAATGAATTTCCGATGAATTAGTTTAATACAAATGTTAATTAAAATAACTGAAAACCATTGGAATATTCCACCCTATGCAATATGTTCTTTATTTTTACAATAACATTCTTATTTCAAATGAAAGGACTTAAAAAAAAATAAGTTGAAACTGGTGTGAATTAATACGAACTAAAGTAACTTCTTGAAACACCATCAAAAAACTTAAATGCTCTAGGCCTTTCGAAAGATCTGAGTCTTTCTTCGTCAGGCGCAAAAAAGAAGTGCTTCTACTATGAAAGCAGCAGCAAGACTGAAATGAGAGATAAGGGAAAGGAAACAAGCTGAAGAAACAGCCAATAGGAAAGTAGAAATCAACAGCCAATAGGAAAGTAAAAGACAACAGCCAATCACAGAAGAGTATAATCAAAGCAAAAGAACACAGAGTAGGAGGGGAATAAGAAAGCAAATAATAATAAAAAAAATTTAAAATTAAAATAAATTGAAAATAATTTATAATTAAATGAAAACACACACATATATTAAAATATGGGAGCACATGAAATTTAAAAATAAATAAATAAATAAGATATAAAGAAAAACAGACTAATATTAATTAATAGAAAAAATAAATTATATGGTAGTACTGAAAATGTTTTTCCAAGCTGAAGAAAGAGCACTCTCGTTGCGTAATTAATCAAGAAATTTCTAAATCTTCTATTGCCAAGTACTTTTGGGATTCCGGCCATAGTTTTAATTTTCAAAATGCTAAAATCATCTTTAATGCCAATCGTATTTCTGAATTGGACTTTCTTGAAAATTTAGCCATTTATCTTAATCGTGAAGTTATTGTTAATGATAAATATGATTCCACTTTTTTTTATATATAATAGAAATATAGAAACATTTCCGAACTGAAACTTTTCTCCCCTTAATTTTCCTTAATCTTTGAACGCCAAGAAAGCTAAAAAGTTGCAAAGGCAAAAGAAATCATACTTTAAAAGATGTTTTTCTTTTGTGCAACCAATAATGCTTTTGGAACAAGATAAAGTAAAGTATCTGTAACTCATTCAAAACTGTATTACTACTAATCGACGTATTAAATGAATTCTATAACAAGTTATTTTAATGGTTATACAGTAGACCATGAAATATAGGGAAAATTTTTTCGTGATTAAATGTGTCAGGGATGGAGATTGCTGCATTTTTTAAAAAATAATCTTTGACTGTACCCAGGTTCGTAGATCCTTGGATATTAAAGATAAAAAAACGAAAGGAAGAACACTGCAAATTTGAAGACAGGATGGCTTTATTGGCTGTAGACATGAAGAATGTGAGTGCCAGAGAGGGACCCTTTCAGTCAGCTGTTAACAGTGTGATGTACAGAGAAGGAATCCATAATTTGTCAGATATTGTTGTCAATGTGTCGAGCCAAAATGTTGGTACCCTGGACCATTATAACCCTAAAGATATATCCCTTAATGGAGCTTTGAATTAAAAAGTAGCCAAAAGGACCGTTGATTGGCGTTTTAACATTTCAACGGACAAATACGAATGCCGAAGCTAATTGATGGGAAATATGCATTTAGAAGCAGCGACGCAGATACCGGGTGCCGATTTTAATATAAACAGAATATATATTAAACAAAAACATAAATTGAAGAACAAATTAAAAAAACAAAATTTATTTCCTACATTGTTTAAGAAGGGACCGATATTAAGATATTTCATTCAATTAGTTCTACATTTAATGTTAAATTTTTGTAACAAATTATTTAAGCCAATTGAAGATTAAAAAATAAAAATAAAAATCGTACAATATGATACTTAAAACATTCTAAAAAATTAGATTCCGTTCAAATCAAATCGAAATAATTCTTAGACTTCTTCCATTTCTAATTGAAAATATTTGTATTGCAGATTTTGTATTATGTTTATGACAATTGTGCTTAAAATGATAAGATGCATGCGAAATACAGAACTTAAAAAAAAATGTCTAAGATTTATGTCGATTTCATTTGAACGGAATCTAATTTTTTAGATTGCTTTAAGTATCATATTGTATGATTTTTATTTTTATTTTTTAATCTTAAATTGGCTTAAATAATTTGTTACAAAATGGTAACATTAAATGTAGAACTAATTGAATGAAATATCTTAATATCGGTCCCTTCTCGGGCTTAAACAATGTTGGAAATAAATTTTGTTTGTTTAATTTGTTCTTCAAATTATGCTTTTGTTTAATATGTCAAGTTTTTTAATAACTACAGCACTCAGACGAACGCATTTCAAAATTAATAGAGAGTATCATCATCAGGGTTTGATGTATGCTGCATTGTGCCAGAATGTGAAATGCAGTTTGCCAATGTGTAATTCAAAATGTTTCACCACTGTAGTAATATGCAGGTTGCAGTAATTTGGACAAAAACTTCCATTCTGAACGTAAAAAATCTATAATCAAAACATAATAAATTAACTTCACTTAAATTTAGATACCCTATTTCCCACTCGCGAACGCTATGAATGTAAATGTAAATTGTGTTGAATCCTTACTGCTAATATTTAACAATATTATAGCTGTAATACAATAAAAAATAAAAGTTTTACTTAAATTTTTAAACCTTATTCTCTCCCAAGGAGTGATGTAAACACATCAGAAAATAATTACCTAAGTTTAATTTGGGGCATAAATAGTTCTCATATCGGAAAAAAATACATTTTAAAATTTAAGTTATGTATTACCCCACTAAGTTCGCTACCTGCGTAAAAATAGCTACCCATTAGAAACTTTTTATTAAAATATAAACTTGAACAAAGGAAAAACTTATTCTGAAAATATCCTCTTTATTCCCACTATGACGTCATATTCAACTTTTTAAATTTTGAAAAAAAAAAAAAAAAAAAAAAAAAACTAGCTCAATTTATTATTTCACGTGAAAATCTTTCAACTAAATAGAAATAAATTATTATTACGGCTTTTGAAATTTTTGCAACAATGAAGTAAAAATGCTACATTTTTTATGAAAAATGTCCGTTGATTTTCAATGAAAAAAGCGAAAATTGGAATTATTAAGAAAAATATTTGAATAATGCAAAAAAAAAATTGGCCCATGTTTCTCTCTGGGTTATAATTCATCCATATGCAAAGGTATTTTACCATTCGTTTTGATCCTGACGTTCGGCAAACGATTTTACACTTTAAATTTATAATATCATTAGAATTAGTAAAGAAAAAAATGAGTGGCATCAGGGACAAAAAGGTGGGAAAAAATGAAAAAGTTATCATCTCCATAGGCTTTTCCATGTTAAATTAACATTGAGAAGTGACACTGGAAATAAATAAGTATTGCGCTGCCGCGCAATACTTAAATTTGCGGCCGAAAAGGCATTTGTATTGACTATCAGACTGAAAATTAAGACTGAGTGTAAAAATAACTGCAACAACTGGAGCATGGGGTCAAAAAATATCTTTTATATATATATACAAGGGGGCTCGGCCCCCTACGAGCTACGCTCGCCAACCCCCGTCCAGACACCGCAGAGTCTAAATGCACGCTAATTTGATCGGTTTTAAAAATATTTCGAAAGATTGAATTATAATTTAAAAAACAGTGGCGATCTCCCTATAAACGAATTTCTATTCATTTCTCTTTTATTGGGGAATTTTAACGCAAAATCCGCTGCGTTACTACTTGATTATCCCGTCGACCCATTTCGCCAAATTATATAAACCGCCAAATTATACAAATTGACATAATTTTTATTTTAAATAACGAAAGAACAAATAAATTAGTACAACATTAATAAAAATACAAATAAAACGTCGAAATAAAAATAACTTGATGACGTAGACACGTGTAACAACATTTCAAAATAAGCTAATATAAAAGGAATTAAGTAAACAGAGTCTTTGTATCCTGGTATTTTTTAACAAAGCGAAAAGAAAGTTCTTTTAAATGAGACATTTTAAATTAATCGTTTTTAATCTGACGTAATTTTTACCAAGCTATTCTTTCTCTGTTAAATATTCACGTGAAAATACCAGTTGAAAAGTATCCTCTCAAAATATCAAATAAATGTCTTGCGCAATTTTTAAATTTAAACCGTTTTGCAATATTATTTTGCGTTCATTTTATGTAATAACTGTAATGTGACGTAAATATGACGTAATTTCTCCTATTTAATACTTCTAACGCATGTTAATAAATTTATTATTTTACAAACTCCTTTCTCTCTTAAAATTCACGTGTATTTATAGTTTTTATGACGTAATTTTTAATAAGTTCCTGCTTTTTCCACATAATTATTTAATTCTAATTCCAAATGTTTTTTTTTCTGTTTATAATAGTAACGTGTAAATAAATTTTTAATTTATTTACACGTATAAATATTTTTTTTTTTGAAGCAAGCATTATTGCTTCCTCTGTTTATACAGTTGGCAACAGTTTAAATTAATATCACTTTCTAAAATCTGTAAAAAAATATCTCTAGAAATGCTGAAAATTTGAATTTAAAATAGAAATAAAACCTCAAAAAATGAGTCAAAATAAAAAAATTAATGCAATCTGCACTCCGGCAAATTCTAACGCATAAAATGATCTAAAAATGATTACACTGCCATGTATAGTTTTTGCTGCTATAAAACTTTTTTAGTGGAACGATTTTGTCCAACTTTGGCATTAAATATCTTTTAAAATAATTCTTCGATTTGAAAACTGTCTGCTTCAGCGTGTTTATCAAGCATTTCTGTATAAAACCACCGATTTTTATATTTTTGTATGCATTATTTTTCTTAATATTAACGAAGAAAGACCTCCAGTCGCAGAAAATTCAAAACCGGCGGCGGCGGCGGTGACAGCGGTAGTTACTTTTTTTTAGAATAGAGAGATTCGTTAACCGAAGGAAAGTATGCTCGAACAGTTAATGATTTTAGAATGAGAAAAAGATTTGCTTTTGATTTACTTTATTAACGGTTTTGGGCGAACTTGGGAAAACTTAAATAACTGAAAAATAAATCGCAAAAGAGAAGAAGAAATAAATATATTCTTTTTAGAGAGGAGAGGAAGTTTTGTTTCAGTTTATAATTATGAAAGGAGAAATTAAATTTTTAAATGGGGAATTTAATTTTAAAAAGGAGATAAATAATGATATGTTATTTTCAACATCACAATGGTAGTTTAAAGTGCCGCCGGGCATAAATGGTTAAAGCTATAAAGGCAGGAATTTCATATTATAATAAATCATGATACCGTCAACCTTTGGGCCACTTTTCCTGGCTTCACCCACATTTCCATCATTAAAAATGTATTATATATTATTTTTCAACGTCAAAGTGGAGTTGTAAACAATTAACAGGAAACATTGAAGCAAACTGTATGGTTTTAAAGAAGACAATTTTTATTCTTTTATTTTTTAAATATTTTTAAAATTTTGGAACAAAGTTGCCCTTTTTTGGTCCATTCATTTATTTTCATATAAAATGAATACAATTCATATGTTGGAATATTGGAATCAATTAGCAATTGATTGCAATAGGATTTGCTAATTAATTAATACTGCAAACTCGATTAACAAATGTTTTTTTTACATTTAAACACAATAAACAAAATATTAATATTAAGGTCACGAGAAACAGTTTTCATCATGTTATCCTCCGCAATTGGAACAAAAATAATTACTGTAACATTTTTCTAAAGTAACATTTGAAAAAATGTTAATACATTTTTAAAGAGATTTGTTTATATATAAGGCATTTCTGAGTAACTAGGGCTATTTCCGGACCAAAAAAGACCTGGTACAAAGTAGTCCCGAAAAACTAGTTTTCATGCTAGATTTATAAAAACGTAAACATTTTCTGTCAAAATAAAAAGTTAAAGGAAAAATTATGATCACACATGAGTTACAGATTACTAAAGGTAATATTTTGACACTTACCTTATTTGTATCTCTAATCCAGATTGATTCACTATAGAAAGTTTGGGAAGTTAAAATCTACACACGAAAACAGTTGTTTATAAATACATGCTGTGGTGCCTCTAAAAATTTTTTAATTACCCCCAAACTATTTAAATACCCTATAGAAGGGTCTAAAATATTTTCAAGGGCAAAAACTCCGAATTATCTTGTATTGTTTGCTAAATACAAAGAACAAAACCATTTTTATATGGGATGGGCCAAAGTAACCCCGCAAGGACCAAATTACTCTGACGGTACTGTTTTTCTTCGTGATAGTGTTGAAAATACAAGAATTTCCAACACCAGGCAGAAACGAAGAAAGACATTATTGCTTGAGAGTAAAACAGCTGTCTTGATGCACTCTTGAAATTTCCTACAAAGACCCGGCCCAATATCTTTTGTCATCTTATAGGATCTGGCGAGGAGATAGTTTCTGTTTCTATTCATGCTGTGCCTGCAATTCGCAATTATTGCCCACTAATTCTTAAAAAAACTCTTCAAATCTTTTCTTATATTTCTTTTCTTTTCACTATTTTCAACAGCGAATAACTCGGGAATTTCGAAGTATAATTCCTATGCATTGCTTGATTCTCGTTTTAAGAGCTTTCGAACTATACCACTTTCCTAAAGATCCAGAACTGACACTTGGGGACGTTCCTTTGTGAGTAGTAACAGTATGGATATAAAAGTGAAAATATATATATAATAATTTTATACATGTGCTTTATAAATATTATACTACTATATATATGTGTGTGTGTGTGTGTGTGTGTGTAAGAAGTTTAAAATTGATGTATGTCTAACAAGAAAAGGAAAGAGAAAACATGAAAAAAAGCAGAAAGAAAATTCAGTATTTCAGTCAATGATTCTCATAACGCGGCGTTTTCCTATTTCTACGGTCGGAGGTACCGCAGGCGGACAGTTGAGCAATAATTGCATTAGGGATATTATAGATAGTTTTGTAAATATTGTTAGAAAGCCATTTGACCCGATGGATAAAGAAGCAAGTATTTACATAGCGTTTGTTAGTGCTATTGCGGAGGTATTTGCAACAAATACTGATGGTTCTTAAATTTCTGTTATCAATTTTAGACAAGTTTTCAGTACTAAATTTGGATATGAAACATTACATCTGACAGGCATACTTCATGATAGAGAGAATATAGGTTTTATATATTGGTGTTTTATTCCGAATAGAGAGAGTAAGATTTTTTAAAGAGGGTCAATAGATGTGGAATCTCGGGCGATCTTACATCTTATATTGAATATATCTTTTATGAGGGTAAATTTTTGATCGCTGATAACCTCAAGGAATTTGGACCCATTTTTCCAAGCCTAGGTAGTGTTGTTAAGGGTTAGTTTCGGAATAGGCAAAAGTTTAATATGAAATAAGCAGCAGTTTTGGATTAATAAAATTTAACGCACAAAAGTTCCTCCAGTCCATGAATATGCGACTGTGTCTTTGCAAGTTTCTGTTTAAAAAATTACGGTAGTAATCATTTAAAACATACTTGATTTCATTAATTTAATAAAATTTCTGGTTCAAAGTATGCTACTTTTTTTTTTTTTTTTTTTTTTTTTTTTTTTTACAAACAAACGAGAGCTTGTCAAGTAGTACCTAGACTTTCTTAAATCGATGACAGTATCACCATTACACAAGGACGTGTAATTAATATTATTTTTTTAGTAGTTGGTCGCTATGGAAAAGGCAAACTATTCGTAATCCGTACTGTAAGGTATGTATTTTATGTTTAGTAAATACATGTTTTGATAAAGTGTTAACTCCTTTTTTATTTATATTATACATGATTAGGAAGCTTTTATATAATTCTATCCATTTGCTATTTCCGTTTTGTGCTAGTGATAAACATATACTTTACAATAAGCCTAAATGCACACCAAAATGTCAGTAATGGGGAGTAATCGACATGTCAGATTAGTTTACATTAAAGTGGCTATATGTAAACAATGTCATGTTATTGCATCTAAAATTTATGTTGAATGATACATTTTGTGAAGAAAAAACTTAGCGTGTCTTATTCTTTTACATTTGTTAACAATAATACGATTTTAAAAAATAACTTGCTACAAAATCATCACAATCCCTAAAGATTTGTTTAGAAGGTTTTACAAAGTTAGAGAGAAAAAATGTTTTTTGTTCTCCCCATTTTTTTCATTGAAATTTTAATAGTCCTGGTATGGCTCAACAATTTGCCTATTTAGGAAACATTTATGTTTATTTAATGTACACCATTGGACAAGTAGCAAGTCACATTAGATATGTGTGTTAAGGGCAAAAAAAAAGCGAAATTTCATTTTACGAGATCTAATAAGGCCATCTATTTTAATAACTATAAGAACAGTATTCTTGTATGTAACTCTTTTTCTGTTTACGTAATATATGTTAATCATATCTGAACATTTTTTTAATGTTTTCAAAATTAAAGATACGATTCTCAATAACTCTGTTGCCACCCAGTCCCAGAATCATGTGGTACATGCATAAATTATTCTTATTTGCAAGACACACATGCAACTACATTTAAAAAATATAATTATATTTAGTTTTAACAATAGATTTACATACATTTTTTAAACAATCAAATTTAGTTATAACACATATATTCAAATACATTTTTTTATTAATTATACAGTGTGTATCTGAATTGATGGGCAGAGACATAAGAGGTGATAGAACTGGACAAATTAAACAACTTTCACAATACAAATTGGGGACGGATAGCAAGCGGCTACATGTTAGAGGACGTTTTCTTTGGAGCGTATAAAACGGCGCGTTTCGGATAATACGTTATTTGTCTGCTATTTGTCGACAGAGATGCATCAATATTTGAATACAGAGAAAGCTGATATGCACTTTATGTACGACGCCGGTCATCGTTTAGGCCACGAATGCGGTAAGACTATACATTGCAAAAAAATCTGTAATTCTACATATTTAAACCTACAGAAATCTGTATGCTTACTAAAATTTTATCTGCATACTGTAAAAAAAAAGATGTAAATCTAAAAAACTAGTTTTTGTAAACCTACAGAAATCTGCAGCTTTACAAAATAATCTACTAAAATTATAGTAATCGTACTAAAATTTTATCTGTATCCCGGGTTGTAGTTATATAAAAAGTTCTAGACATCCCAGTTCCCTAAAAAAGTCTTAGTAACCTTACAGATTTTTTTGATTTACGGTACAAAAGTTTATCTGTTACATGGATTTTTATTGTTTCTGTTACATAAAAAGTTCTAGGAATCCCAGTTTCCAAGAAAAATTCTAGTAACTTTACAGATTTTTTTTTTTTTTTTTTTTTTTTTTTTTTTTTACAGCGTACGAAGAGCGATTTCCGAACAGGGTAGCTCGCGATCGGAGAACATTCAAAAAAATTGCCAGGCAATTCGTACAGGTGAACTTGTTCTTCGCCGATAGACATTCGGTTGGTCAATCAAAGAGTATCAGAATGCTAAATTGGATAGAGGCCATTTTTTATGAAGAAGACCCTCTTGAACGAGGTACGCACGCAATCACTAGCTAAAAAGAGCCGTTTACCAGATTCACATACCTGTTACCCAAACTACCGTCACAAGTGCAGACATTCGTGAAGTACCAAGCATCTTTCAGAGAGTACGCGATTCACTCCGTTGCCGATGTAACGACTGTATTGCATCTGTGGACCGCTCATTAGAGAATATATTGTATACGTTTCGTCAATAAAGATTGTTTTTCCTTATTTCTCTTTAATATTTTCACCATTGTGATTATCAAAGCACCCCCTAACGCCTCGCTGCTTGTTTTCTGACACAAACATCTTTTGTGAAAGTTCTTAGTTCTGCCGAGTTCTAAAGCACCTTTTATTTCGGACCAGAAATTCAGATACAGTCGGATGAGATTTACTCAGTATATTGAACAATCACAGAATGCATTTAAAGATATAACGAAGTATTTTTTATCCAAAAAACTATTGATTTATTTAAGAAAACGTAATTAAAAAGTCACATGATTATGCCGTCAAAGTAAATTAACCAAAATAGTATTTTTATAAATCAAGAGTTTCAGAAAAAACTTAATTATCAGTTCAATTGTTAAAAAATATGTTTATGGATTATTAGTTTTTAAATTTCCTTCAAAAAATTTATTTATTGCCGTTTCATTTTTATTAGGCTATCAATAATATTTATTTTTACTCATGCTATTCTTTGACTACAAAATATATTTTTATTGTGAGAAAAGTATAAGTTTATTTATACTTTACTATTTCGCACTTTATCACATAAACTCAACAAATTACAATATCTTAATTAATCGATGGGAATTTTTCCAAAAAAGAAAAGCTTTATTGCTTTTTAAGTCCTAAACATTAATTTTCCTTACATTTTTTTGCTATGCATAATATTATTTTTTTATCTATTTAATCATTACCCTGAGCAGAAAATCATAAAGTATGAAATTTCCTCCCAAAGAGTTTAATGTGAAGTAATTAATAGATTAATAAATTATTTTATGCAGTGAGTAACACTAACTTAAAGGAAATATTAATTTTTTCAGAAATAAGCTGTTATTGATTATAACATTGAAGATATTATTATACTTTAAAAGACAACATTGATTAAGAAAAGTTGTTAAAAAATGGTTCATTGCATACATTCTGTTTTTATTAATTACGATTACTTGTTTGAAAAACCAGTGTAATATGGTTTATAAAACTCCACGATCGCATAATATTTAAATGTGTGCAGACAAATAAGAGAAAATTGGCATTGCTTTTCCTTTTATGCGAACAATCGAGGATTTCGCACTTTGAAGAAAAAAAACATATTGGTGTGTTTTATTACTACTTCAAGTAAGACAAGCTAACATATACTATTAGAAACTGCAGCAAAATTATACGGATAAACTGATCACTCACAAAATCTCATTTGTCAAAATTTGTAAAATGCCCATATTTTTTTTTTCAAACGTGAATGGAACTTTCATTTAACATGGATCGACAGAACTTTAAATGCGTTTACTATTTCAGTTCCGAGTTGCTTAAAAAATTATAAAATTTATCCCAGCATAATTTCTTAGTGCTTTAGAATCGCGTAATGGGTCCTTTCACCTTAATAACGAAAAGATTTAACCATCACTACGTTTCATCCATTTTCCTGTAAGTACGTACCCTAGAAGTAAACAATATTTGTTTCAATATCGTTTATACTCGCTATTATTTGGACAGTATTGGTTGCATACGAAGGTATATAATATTGGCAAGAAATAATGTCGCATCATTGACAAAGTGCTACGATGAATAAAAGAGAACATTCATCGCTTATTTAATTCTCAAAATAAAAGGGAGTACAAGGGAGATGATACACATAAAAGGCGCTTTCTCAGATTGAAGTTTTTGTCCAAATTATAACAACACTCATTCCAGAACTTGGCAATACTTACCTGACGAGTACGATTAGATGAAAAAGAGAAATTTACAAATAATTGTTTAGCTATTATACACTATATGGGCAAAGGTGACCGGTCGCTTGCGATTTTAGACGTTTTGTTAAATATCTAGAAACATACATGAGGAATTAACCTGAAACTGCTGGTGTATAAACAGTGTAGAATAGGTCATTATATTTCCGCGAAGATTTTTTCCCGAAACCGTCAACAAATTGAAAAATAACGCATAACTTTTAGATAACTTTGTAAAAACTAATGTAGCAAAAGCGTTCAAACTCGAGATTATTAATAAGCAGCTTATTGTTATATACTTTGTTCATTTTTATGAGGGTAGCATGTATACTCGTAGAGAAATTAAGCTTTTTGATAATTTGCAGAGTTCTTAATATAAAAAAAGTTCTTTTCGAAAAATATGACAAACAGCATTGCACACAATACTCTGCAATCAGAATTAAAAAATAATAATAATTGGATGAAAAATGAGCAGGTTTACTAAAATATGTTTCATTGCGCATTACGCGAATGCAATCAAAATATAATGTGCATAATTTATTAGCTAAGTATATAGAGCAATTTTTGTGAGAGTCTCAAAATCAGAGCTTGAAAATTCTGAAATTACCGTCGATAGAATAAGCTCGAAATCCGTTGTTCCCCAAAATCAGCAAAAAGATGAGAGGGGGGGGGGGGTTGTATCAAATATCTGTTGATTAGTTCCAAGATAGCGTACACAATATTGCACGTACTACTATATTTGGATACAACCCCTCACCATTTTGCTTCCTTTTGGGAACAACGGACTTTGAGCTTATTCTATCGACGATAATTTTAAGAATTTTCAAGCTATGATTTTGAGACTTTCGCAAAAGTTGCTCTATATTCTTAGCTAATACATCATGCACATTATATTTTGATTGCATTCGCGCATGCGCAGTAAAACATATTTAAGTGTACCTGCTCATTCTTCATCCTTTTTCTATTATTTTTTAATTCAGATTGCAGAGTACTATGTGCAATTCTATTTGTCATATTTTCTGTAAAGAGCTTTTTTTATATTAAGAACTCTGAAAATTATAAGCAAAAAACTTGGCGAAATTTGGAACTGTTTTTATAAAAACCTTAATTTCTCTACTAGTATACATGCTATCCTCATAAAAATGAAAACAGTAAAGTTTCATAAAGCCGAAAACAATGGACTACTAAGTTGTTACTATAAAATTTTAATCACTGGCTTTTTCGATGATGTAACTGGCACCTTCAGGGGGCATGGGCACGGAAGCACAAACGAAGGAGAATAGAACTCCTTTAAATCTGAAAAGGTCCTTCCGGCCAGTGCCGGGAGGAAGAGATAGCTTTCAAATTCCTTATTTTAAAAAAGCCAACTTATATTATTCAAACACACGAAGCTTAATTTAGTGGAAACCGCATATAGGAGATTCAATACTAATTTTTATCAATACTAAATCATTATGAATGAGAATTTCGCGAAATTAGTCAGCTTTATCCAAGGTGTTAGGTAGCTTTCTTTACAAAAAGCTACCTATTGCAGCCGTTCGGAGGAAAGCGATTTCAAAAAATTTTGGTATATTTTCATCGATCATGACCCCCAGACCCCGAAACCACCCTCCGTTCAAAATTGATATATATATATATATATATATATATATATATATATATATATATCTATATATATAAAAGAAAGTCTGGATTTTGTATTAATCAACGCGCAGCCAAAACTACTGAACCTAAAATCTTGAAATTTGGGCTAAAAATACTTCTTATGGTATTGAGTGTCGCTAAGAAAGGATTTTCTAAAATTCCACCCCTAAGGGGGGTAAAAAATAGAATAAACATTTAAAAAATTCCTTAAAAATCTGATTTTATAGTTATTTTTCAACTGATAACATATTTTAGTGTATTTTTGTATGCTGAATCGAATGGTACTAACCAAATTATTTTAAGTCTAATAGTTCATGAGATATTTCATATTTTTCTAATTTGGTTATCTCTTTGGCGCCAAAACCTCGAAATATCTAACATTAGAAGTGATAATTCATCCATATTCATTCATATTGTAAATCCGTTACTGTAGCAACGGAAGAAATTCAAAGTAAATCTTTTTGTTAATTCGTTTGGTTAAAGAATTAAACCGGCTATATGAGTTTGAAAAAAAAAAAAAAAAAAAAAAAAAAAACGCCTTGAAAAAAAGAAAAAAAGAAATTGAATTTATTGAAAATACAAGGAAGCAATCCACTGAGAAATTAACTTTATAAAACGAAAATATTTAAAAATGAAAGCAATGTTTGTAGAACTAAAAAAAAAAAAAAACTTTTGGTACTTACATCCGGGCAATGCCAATACAATTGCGCCAAGCATGGCGACAATTACACTAATTACAGCAACTCTTATTTTTTATCCAATTGATAGTTTATTATAGTTTTAAATTTATTTTATTATTATAGTTTTTTTTTAAATTATGGTTTATAGTATGCAGTTTTATGTTATATATTTTATTTATTTATTTACTTTAAACAATTTGCTATTTTTAACAAGGTTATGTATTTAAGAATGTTAAATTACTGTTTTAAATGTAGTTGGCAAACGATAAACAAGATTGGCAATTGTAAACAATTTTTGGCGATCTATTTCATGGTTCGCATAATACGTAAGTACCACTTTTTCAATGGAAGAAATTGGAATTGAAATAATACATCGCGATTTACCATTTGTTCCTGGATAAAAAGAAAAAATAGGTACTTTTATGTCAGCCGTGTGTAAATCTCGCCATTAGCATTTTATAAATTGCCAATAGCAGTAGTTACATTTCGCTTATGTAAATTAAAAACAATTCTTTGTTTTAAGTTATGGCATTATTTCCTATTATTGTTTTATTTTTCAGTTTTTTGAATGAAATTAGTGTATGGAATGTATTTTAAATGTATGTATTTTAAATGAAATGAGTGAAACGTTTATATTTTGAATAAAAATAATAAAATAAGAATAAGGTATGGAAACAATCTTTGTTGATTTATTGCATGCGCCCAGCTGACATAAAAGTATCACAAAAAACATATATTCACCTTTCTTTTGGTAGTTGTTCATGGGATACCTGGTTTTTCTTCCATAATCGGATACCTCGCCAATCGGTGTATTAGCTACAATGCTGAAAGTGTCGTTTAAGTATGAAGCGAAAACTTCACGATGAATTCTATTACAGATAATCGTATCATCATCATCTACTACATATTTAAAACGGAAATTTGCATTTCATTCCGATTGTTTTTAATATTTTCATAGGATATGCCACTATTAATTAAGTAACGTTTTTGGAACGGCTTTTGTGTATTCAGTTCATTGACTTCAGCTACCACCAATTTTGAATATTAATCACCTTCTTAGGGCCCTTTATGATAATTCTATAAGAATGATTGGAATTGCTTGCAATTTTTTAAAACACATTTATAACATCCCTTGACTATTTTAAAAACTACTAAAAAGTATCTTTATGTGCAACTACGTGCCACCTTAGTCCTTGGTCTCTTGGGGCCCGGTACAGGGCCCCTTAAAGTTTTTACACCGTAAATTGTTAATAAAGTGCCTCCTCTTAATCCGATTTTCATTTTTGGGACCCCTTTTCCGTTTAGTTATTCTCCCGTTTCTTTATTCCTTCTAAAATCCTGAGGGCATCCTAGGGTTCCATAGGACCCGATCCGGAGCCCCTTGAACTTTTTGTGCGGCATGCATTTTTCACCACCTAATTTTCTCGCATTATCAATGCAAAATTTTAAAATTGAGTCTTGCACTCTTCTCCCCGGACCAACACCCTCTTATTTTTACTGGACCCTAGGGCCCTGCTTTAAGGATCCCTCCCCGCATTTTTAGCATTTCTTTAAATTTTTATTCTAATGATTAATTCATACCCTATGCTTAATTTTGACTAATTGAAGATTTAAAGTGCTAGAACTTGCACCTTTTAACAAGTTTTCATGTTAGGGTCCTGCTCTTTACTATCAGTCGGCCCTCTTCGGCCCTTTGTTATAGGTTTCTTAAAAGCGGTCCGATTCACTACCTTTCTTTTAGCAGCTTCTTAAGTCTTCCTGCTATGCATGAATGACAAAAAAATTTCTCAAAATTCAGCTACCACCAATTTTGAATATTAATCTCCTTCTTGGTCTTTCTTAACATAGTTTCAGCATCCTCCAGCAAATTTAAAACTACTAAAAATTTTTCTTATACCCAACTACATTCCAGTTAAGACCCTGGCACCCAGGGCCCAGTCTTTCTTTATACCTCAGCTACCATTTTTTTCCAACATTAATCTCCTTTTTCAGAATCAACTTACGTTTACTCACTACAGCCGTAAATTAAAAATCGCGTTAATTTAAAGGTAACTTTAAATAATGGATTTCATCAGCTTATTAAATATCGTGTTAATGTTAAAAGTAATATATGAAATTTACAACGGGAAAAGTCATCTTCTACCGCTTGTGGGCGCATTCTTTCCTCCGATTCTAAGGACCTAATTTCAACGGGATTTGTTTCATTCAACTTACACTACGATTCAGCTTTTTTCTGTATTATGAAAATTTATCTTAGTCTTCAGTTACTATGTTACCAACATTTTCTAACATTAATAATGCATTCTTTTTTTTGGATTCTATGGGCTTGATTACTACGGGGTTTGGCTCAGCCAATTTGGTTTTCAATTGTCTCCGGCACTTTGGTTTTCAATTGTCTGGAGCACTTCCGGTACATGCTGCCTTAGGTGGCATGGACCCAGATTATAGGTTTGTTCGGAAAGAAGTTTGTTGGGAAACACGCTAGACGCTGCGGAGGGCAATGGATGCCTCCGAAATTAGGTTAATTCAAAAGAATTTCAAAAGATATAAAATCATAGAAACTTCAGTTTTGTTTAAGGTTATTATTTACGGACCCCGGGCAACGCCGGGCGGGTCTGCTAGTATATATATATATATATATATATATATATATGACCTATGTCACACTGTAACTCTCGTATTTATGAACCGATTTGGATGTAATTCGGTGTGTACATAGTACATACCAATGTCTCGACCGAGTTCGTTGGCCAGCTTCATCCGGCATTTTGTTTCAAAATGGCGGCCATTTAAAAATTTTAAAAAAATTAAAATTTGAAATGTGGTACCAAAAAATTGAAAATGAAAAAATATTTTTTTCTTATGTATTTGACCTTTATACAAAGACAGCGTAGCAGTTTTTGTTTCGTCTATATCTTAAAAAATGGCTGAGTTATAGCATTTTGAATTTCTAGCGAAGCTGAACTTTTGAAACATCCTGAATTTTGTCACGCGATAAAAGGCGTATTTATGAACCGATTTGGATGTAACTTCGTTTATACATAGTACAGACCAATGTCTCGACCAAGTTCGTTGGCCAGCTTCATACGATATTTTGTTTAAAAATGGCGGCCATTTAAATTTTTAAGAAAAATTTAAATTTGAAATGTGGTACCAAAAAATTGAAAAGTTAAAAAATATTTTTTTTATGTGTTTGACCTCGATAAAAACATTCGGGAGCAGTTTATGTTTCGTCTATATCTTAAAAAATGGCTCAGTTATAGCATTTTGAATTTCGAGTGTGGCTGACATTTTGAAACGCCCTGATTTTTGTCAGGTGATAACAGACATATTTATGAACCGATTTGGATGTAAATTGGTGTGTACATAGTACATACAAATAACTCAACCGAGATCGTTGGCCATCTTCATCCGCCATCTTGTTTCAAAATGGCGGCCTTTTAAAAAAAATTTAATTTAAAATGAGATACCAAAATATTTTAAAATGAAAAAGAGTTTTTTCGTATGTGTTTGACCTTAATACAAAGATTCCGGAACAGGTTTTGTTTCGTCTATATCTAAAAAAATGGCTGAGTTATAACATTTTGAATTTCTATTGTGGCTGACATTTTAAAACGACCTGATTTTTGTCACGCGATAACAGGCGTATTTATGAACCGATTTGAATGTAACTTGGTGTGTACATAGTACATACCAATGTCTCGACCGAGTTCGTTGGCCAGCTTCATTCGCCATCTTGTTTCAAAAGGGTTGCCATTTAAAAAAAAAATGTAATTTAAAATTTAAAATGAGGTATTAAAAAACTGGAAAATGAAAAAGATTTTTTTTATGTGTTTGGCCTTGATACAAAGATTCTGGAGCAGTTTTTGTTTCTGAAATTTTTTCTTTTGTTTATATCTTAATAAGTGGTTGAATTATAGCACTTTGAATTTCTATCATGGCTAACACTTTGGAACGATCTTGTATTTGTCTCGCGATACCACACGTATTCGCCTATTTCGATGGAAGAAGGCATGTGGATAGTATACATCAATATCTCGACCATGTTCGCTGGCCAGCTTCATCAGCCATCTTGTTTCAAAATGGCGGCCATTAAATTAAAAAATATATATATTTAAAGTGAGGAGCAAAAAAATTAGAAACTGAAGAAGTTTTCCTTCTTAAGTATTTGACCTTGATATAAGGATTCAGGAGCATTTTTCGTTTGTCTTTATCTTAAAAAATGGCTCAGATATAGCAGTTTCAATTTCTAACGTGGGTGACATTTTGAAAAATCTGATTTTTTGCCTGCGACAGCACTTGTATATATCAACCGATTCCGATGAGAGTGAGCATGTGCACAGCAATTACTAAGGTCTCGACCAAGTTCACTGGTTAGCCTCATCCACCATGTTGTCTTAAAATGGCAGGTACTTTAAGAAATCGCCGAATTTGTCAGCCAAATATAAGTTACTTTAAATAAAAGCAGCTTGGATAAAGCTGATTAATTTCGCAAAATTCTTATTCATAATGATTTAGTATTGATAAAAATTAGTATTTGATCTCTTACATTCGGTTTCCACTTAATTGAGCTTCGTGTGTTTGAATAATATAAGTTGGCTTTTTTAAAATAAGGAATATGAAAGCTACCTCTTCCTCCCGGCACTGGCCGGAAGGACTTTTTTTTTTTAAGTAACTTATATTTCGCTGAGATGTTGATGTATACTATCCACATGCCTTCTTACATGGAAATAGGCGAATACGTGTGTTATCGCGTGACAAATACAAGATCGTTTCAAAATGTTAGCCATACTAGAAATTCAAAATGCTATAATTCAACCATATTTTACGATATAAACAAAAGAACAAATTTTCAGAAACAAAATCTGCTCCGGAATCTTTGTATCAAGGCCAAACTTATAAAAAAAATTTTCATTTTCCAATATTTTAATACCGCATTTTAAATTTTAAATTTAATTTTTAGGTAGCTTTCATTACAAAAAGCTACCTATTGCAGCCGTTCGGAGGAAAGCGATTTCAAAAAATTTTGGTATATTTTCATCGATCATGACCCCCAGACCCCGAAACCACCCTCCGTTCAAAATTGATATATATATATATATATATATATATATATATATATATATATATATATATATATATGTATATATATATATCTGACCTATGTCACACTGTAACTCTCGTTTTTATGAACCGATTTGGATGTAATTCGGTGTGTACATAGTACATACCAATGTCTCGACCGAGTTCGTTGGCCAGCTTTATCCGCCATTTTGTTTCAAAATGGCGGCCATTTAAATTTTTTTAAAAAATTTAAAATTTGAAAAGTGGTACCAAAAAATTGAAAATGGAAAAATAGTTTCTTCTTATGTATTTGACCTTTATACAAAGATTCCGAAGCAGCTTTTGTTTCGTCTATATCTTAAAAAATGACTGAGTTATAGCATTTTGAATTTCTAGAGTGGCTGACATTTTGAAACGTCCTGAAATTTGTCACGCGATAAAAGGCATATTTATGAACCGAGTTGGATGTAACTTCGTTTATACATAGTACATACCAATGTCTCGACCGAGTTTTTTTGCCAGCTTCATCCGCCATCTTGTTTAAAAATGGCGGCCATTTAAATTTTAAAGAAAAAATTTAATTTGAAATGTGGTACCAAAAAATTGAAAATTGAAAAAATATTTTATTCTTATGTGTTTGACCTTGATAAAAAGATTCGGGAGCAGTTTTTGTTTCGTCTATATCTTAAAAAGTGGCTGAGTTATAGCATTTTGAATTTCTTGCGTGGCTGACATTTTGAAACGTCCTGATTTTTGTCACGTGATAACAGACATATTTATGAACAGATTTGAAAGTACCTTGGTGTGTGCATAGTACATACCAATGTCTCGACCGAGTTCGTTGGCCAGCTTCATCCGCCATCTTGTTTCAAAATGGCGGCCATTTAAAAAAATTTAAAAATTTTAAATTTAAAATGAGATACCAAAAAATTGGAAAATGAAAAAAAGTTTTTTCGTATGTGTTTGACCTTAATACAAAGATTCCGGAACAGGTTTTGTTTCGTCTATATCTAAAAAAATGGCTGAGTTATAACATTTTGAATTTCTATTGTGGCTGACATTTTAAAACGACCTGATTTTTGTCACGCGATAACAGGCGTATTTATGAACCGATTTGAATGTAACTTGGTCTGTACATAGTACATACCAATGTCTCGACCGAGCTCGTTTGCCAGCTTCATTCGCCATCTTGTTTCAAAAGGGTTGCCATTTAAAAAAAAATGTAATTTAAAATTTAAAATGCGGTATTAAAAATCTGGAAAATGAAAAAGATTTTTTTTATGTGTTTGGCCTTGATACAAAGATTCTGGAGCAGTTTTAGTTTCTGAAAATTTGTTCTTTTGTTTATATCTTAAAAAGTGGTTGAATCATAGCACTTTGAATTTCTAACATGGCTAACACTTTGAAACGATCTTGTATTTGTCTCGCGATACGACACGTATTCGCCTATTTCGATGGAAGAAGGCATGTGGATAGTATACATCAATATCTCGACCATGTTCGCTGGCCAGCTTCATCAGCCATCTTGTTTCAAAATGGCGGCCATTAAATTAAAAAATATATATATTTAAAGTGAGGAGCAAAAAAATTAGAAACTGAAAAAGTTTTCCTTCTTAAGTATTTGACCTTGATATAAGGATTCAGGAGCATTTTTTGTTTGTCTTTATCTTAAAAAATGGCTCAGATATAGCAGTTTCAATTGCTAACGTGGGTGACATTTTGAAAAATCTGATATTTTTCCTGCGACAGCACTCGTATATATCAACCGATTCCGATGTGAGTAAGCATGTGCACAGCAATTATTAAGGTCTCGACCAAGTTCACTGGTTAGCCTCATCCACCATGTTGTCTTAAAATGGCAGGCACTTTAAGAAATCGCCGAATTTGGCAGCCAAATATAAGTTACTTTAAATAAAAGCAGCTTGGATAAAGCTTACTAATTTCGCGAAATTCTCATTCATAATGATTTAGTATTGATAAAAATTAGTATTGAATCTCCTGCATTCGGTTTCCACTTAATTGAGCTTCGTGAGTTTGAATAATATAAGTTGGCTTTTTTAAAATAAGGAATATGAAAGCTACCTCTTCCTCCCGGCACTGGCCGGAAGGACTTTTTTTTTAAGATATAGACGAAACAAAAGATGCTCCGGAATCTTTGTGTAAAGGTCAAATACATAAGAAAAAAGTATTTTTCCATTTTCAATTCTTTGGTACCACATTTCAAATTTAAAATTTTTAAAAAAATTTTAAATGGCCGCCATTTTGAAACAAAATGACGGATGAAGCTGGTCAACGAACTCGGTCGAGACATTGATATGTACTATGTACATACCGAATTCATCCAAATCGGTTCATAAATTCGAGAGTTACAGTATGACAAAGGTCAGATATATATATATATATATCAATTTTGAACGGAGGGTGGTTTCGGGGTCTGGGAGTCATAATCGATGAAAATATACCAAATTTTTTGAAATCGCGTTCCTCCGAACGGCTGCAATAGGTAGCTTTTTGTAATGAAAGCTACCTAAAAGAAGTATTTTCGCCGTTTTTTATCATTTGGCTCTCGTTTAACAAAAAACTTATATGTGCCATTAGGGGGGACCCTCAAATCGGGAATCCGGGGGTAGCTGCCCGCATGGCCCTGCATTAGTCAGGCCTTGGTTTTACAGTAAACTGAGGAGATTTTGTATTTAATAAGAGTCGTTTATCGAGCTAGGGTGACAATGGTGATAAAAAGAAAAAAAATTAAATATCATGCGAACCAATTGTGAAAAAAACAATGCTCAAAGTGTTTAGAAAAGCGGAACTCAATTCATGATGTTACCAAATAGCAACAAATATATATTCATGTGCATGCAATTTTTGTTCCAATAAACATTACTGAAAATTAATTAAAATAACTTTTAAAAGTATATTATTTTCAGAAATATTTTTTTTCAAATGAAATTTTGCATGTTAAATATTTTTTATATGAGTTAGAAATCCAACTATGGCTAACAAAATGGAAGGTATCAAAAGTTGCTTTTTATTTGTAATTTATAAAAAAACTATTGCCAACTACGATACTTTTTATGAGCTAAACCTAAATATAGGGCCAACATGAATACGTAAAGCATAAAGTTGTCAAGAGACAACGGTAAATAAACAATAAGGAGGGGAAAAATTAATATGTTGCCTATTGGCAACAGTATGCGCTAGAGGGTTAAACGACGAATCTCTAATGTTCGTCCTGTAAAGACTTGATAAAAAGCATGATTAACCATTCTTCGATAACAGGTGTCTTTTTTGGCGGTGATCCTTTTCTTGGCAACTTCCTGTTACATAAGGGTCTTGGAGGGAGCGGGAGGTGGAATGAAAATATGGTTTGAATGGAACAAAACGGTTTGTCGTGCTATCCTCCCACCGTATCGTGCTGGTGTGAAGGCTGACGTTTATTTTAATAAAAAGTTTCCGTTTCTTTGTCCAGTGGGAACAACGGGAAATGAAGAAAACTAGTATGTTGTGGCCATCACAAACCTTTCTTCTATCTCATACATGTCAATACTTCAAAAATCACTATCTCAGTGCCAAATTAAATGGCAATCTGTGTTCATCATGAGAATACTAAAAATATGAAATTCCGTGCATTACTTCTCGAGGTATGACTGTCGCTGAAATCGTGTAAATCCAGCAAAATGCGGCATAGCAGCGCCACCTATTGGGTTATTTACACCAAAACCTAACTATTACCAACTTATGTCAACGTCTAACTGAATATGAAGTTTGAGGAAATTTCATGGATTAGTTCTTGATAAAGAGGTATTGCGCAAATAATGACAAATGCAGCATAGAAGCGCCACCTGTTGAGCGATTTGCAACAACACGTAATCAGCAGCAATATTAATCAAGTTATACTTAAATCTGAAGTTTGATGAAAATTCGTGCATTAGTTCTTGAGATTGAGCTATTGGGGAAATAGTTCAAAATGCAGCACAGCAGCGCCACCTATTGGGCGATTTACACCAACACGCAGTCAGCATCATTTCATATGAAGGACTAACCAAATCCCAAGTTTGATGAAAATGTGTGCATTAGTTCTTGAGATAGAGCTATTGCGAAAATAGTGTAAATCCTGCAAAATACAGCATAGCAGCGCCACCTGTTGGGCGATTTACACCAAAACGTAAGCAGCATCCATTCATGTCAAGGACTCACGGAATCTGCAGTTTTATAAAAATCCGTGCATTAGTTCTCGAGATAGAGCTTTTGCGGAAATCCTGCAAAATGTTACATAGCAGCGCCACCTGCAGGGCGATTTACACCAAAAACTAATCAGCACCAATCTATATCAAGGACTACCTGAATATAATGTTTTATTAAATTCCGTGCATTAGTTCTTGAGATAGAGCGCCCACAAAATTTGTGTCACATACAGACAGACAGACTCACAGACAGACATTTTATTGTGCATACATGTTTTTTGGAATCTCTGACCCATAAAACGTGTAAATCCGTCGAAAACTGGAATTCGAAAATTTTCATGAAACCAATACCTTCTTCTTGTAAAGATAGAAGAAATTAAAAATAGAAAAATACTCTCCTGAGGATGTTCAGTTAACTGACACTCTTCAAAATTACGTTTCAATGTTACCGATCGTACCACAAACATATTTGAGTTCAACGGATGGATTAAAAAATGTGTGCAACCAGGTTGCGTTCTCAGTAAAAACTAAGCAAACAAGAATATCAGATTTCTTTTCTGTTAAAAACATGTGAATCTATCAAATAGTTAAACGTGTAGGCTGTTACAACCAAAAACTCTTATTATTTTAAACTATGTACTGTTTACTTGTTAGATATCATGTTATAACATTTGTTCATAAAAACCTGTCTGTAACGATGGATTGCGTATAACGATATTTTTCTGGTACCTAGAATATCGTTATAGACAGGTTTCACTGTATCATGAAGAGGGTATTATACTTTCTTTAACAAAACTTCTAGAAAATAGCAAAAAATTAAATGCGCAGCCGTTCAAGAAAAACATTTTTTTCTAAAGTTCGAAAAAATGTTTCACATAAAAAAACAAGCAAGCGTATGGTCCAAATGAAGCGGATAAACAGAACATAATTCTCCAAATTAATGTAATTACGTAATAAAACTTTATGCGAGCAATGACGAGTACTAAGGTAAACAAAAGAAAATTGCCCAATTACTGTTTTTTATATTGGCATTTTTTACATATTTGCAAGATTATTTTTTACTATGAACATAAGTAAATGATTAACCTCAAAGCCTGTCTAAAAGTTTTCCTTTTCATCCTGTTTTTTTTTTTTTTTTTTTTTTTTTTTTTTTTTTTTTTTTTTTAACTTGTTGCATTTTCCACGTTAATCCAAATTGTTATATTTTCTGAGTTTAACTAAATTGTATTGTAAAAAATAATTTATGTTATATGTTTAAGATAAAAATAACTATAAATCCTATCAATTGATTTAATTTAAGAAGTTATTTCTTTAAGAATACCGGTAGTTAAGCATCAACATTTTTTTTTTAATGGTATGCTTATTTTGTTTAATGCTTAAGAAATGTTAAATGATAAGAACTTAATCGGATGTTATCAAATTTAGTTATAATATTAAATACTTTTTTCCCAAAACACAGAAACCATTTTTTTTTTTGTAACATGCAATATATAGTAGTTGTGTGTAGTTAAATGCTTCATATTCATTTTTGAAATATATAAAACTAGAAGATAATAACACGTCAGAATGACGTGTTTGCATTTTTAAAAGAATGATATGGTATTGCATTATAAAAAGAATTATGAAGTAATAAATTTTATGTTATCTGACTAATAGGGTCATGTGGGGTAAAATAGTTACAAAAACAGCCCATTTTTCGTTGAAACTTAATTTGCAAGGAAGAACTTAACTCACAAAATTTGAATAACTATTTCACAAAAACATGCTAATTTATACTAATAATGCTATTTTAAAACATATTGTCAATTAACATTCGGCTTCGTTCATTGCATTTAAAACTAGTCGGATGTACCAATCCCAAAACTTTCTTCTATCTCATACATGTTAATATATCAAAATTCGCTACCACACTGCCAGAATTAAATGACAATCTATGCATCTCATGAGGATTCTAAAGATATGAAATTCCGTGCATTAGTTCTTGAGATATGACTATCGCTGAAATCGTATAAATCCAGCAAAATGCTGCCTAGCAGCGCCACCTATTGGGTAATTTATACCAAATCCTAATCATCAACAATTTATGTCAACGTCTGGCTGAATGTGAAGTTTGGAGAAAATCCGTGCATTAGTTTTTGAGATATGACTATCGCTGAAATCGTGTAAATCCAGCAAAATGCTGCCTAGCAGCGCAACCTATTGGATGATTTATACCAAATTCTAATCAGCAACAACTTATGTCAACGTCTGACTGAATCTGAAGTTTGGAGAAAATCCGTGCATTAGTTTTTGAGATATGACTATCGCTGAAATCGTGTAATTCCAGCAAAATGCTGCCTAGCAGCGCCACCTATTGGGTGATTTATACCAAATTCTAATCAGCAACAATTTATGTCAACGTCTGACTGAATCTGAAATTTGGAGAAAATCCGTGCATTAGTTTTTGAGATATGACTATCGCTGAAATCGTGTAAATCCAGCAAAATGCTGCCTAGCAGCGCAACCTATTGGATGATTTATACCAAATTCTAATCAGCAACAACTTATGTCAACGTCTGACTGAATCTGAAGTTTGGAGAAAATCCGTGCATTAGTTTTTGAGATATGACTATCGCTGAAATCGTGTAATTCCAGCAAAATGCTGCCTAGCAGCGCCACCTATTGGGTGATTTATACCAAATTCTAATCAGCAACAATTTATGTCAACGTCTGACTGAATCTGAAATTTGGAGAAAATCCGTGCATTAGTTTTGAGATAGAGCTACAGCGAAAATCTTGAAAATTCCTACATAGCAGCGCCACCTATTGGGTGATTAACACCAAAACCTAAATTACAACAACTTGTGTCAACATACAACTAAATCTGAAGTTAGATGAAAATTCGTCCATTAGTTCTATAGATAGAGCTATTGAGGCAATCGTTAAAAAGGCAGCACAGAAGCGCCACCTGTTGGGCGATTTACACCAACACATAATCAGTAGCAAGTCATATCAAGGACTAACTGAATCTGAAGTTTGGAGAAAATCCGTGCATTAGTTTTTGAGATAGAGCAACAGCGTCTACAGCGAAAATCGTGAAAATTCATGCATAGCAGCGCCACCTATTGGGTGATTAACACCAAAACCTAATTAACAACAACTTGTGTCAACATACAACTAAATCTGAAGTTAGATGAAAATTCGTCCATTAGTTCTATAGATAGAGCTACTGAGGCAATCGTGAAAAAGACAGCACAGAAGCGCCACCTGCTGGGCGATTTACACCAACACATAATCAGTAGCAAGTCATATCAAGGACTAACGGAATCTGAAGTTTGATGAAAATCTGTGCGTTAGTTTTTAAGACAGAGCTATTGGGGAAATCGTATAAATCCTGCAAAATTCATCATAACAGCGCCACCTGTTGGGCGATTTACACCAAAACGTAATCAGCATCAATTCATATCAAGGACTAACTAAATCTGAAGTTTGATCAAAATCCGTGCATTAGTTCTTGAGATAGAGCTATTGCAAAAATCGTGAAAAATGCAACATAGCAGCGCCACCTGTTGAGCGATTTACACCAAAAACTAATCAGCATCAATCTGTATTAGGGACTAGCAGAATATAAATTTTTATTAAATTCCGTGCATTAGTTCTTGAAATAGAGCGCCCACAAAATTTGTGTCACATACACACAGACAGACAGACTCACAGAGTCACAGACAGACATTTTGTAAAAACATGTTTTTTGGAATCTCTGACCCCTAAAACGTGTAAATCCGTCAAAAACCGGAATTCGAAAATTTTCATGAATCCAATACTTTCTTCTTGTAAAGATAGCAGAAAGTAAAAATCAGTAACCTTCAATTTCTTATAAATCAGAAAAAAAAAATAAATAAGAGTCCTTCATGGATTAATTGCCGATAGCTGGCGCCAAAATAATAATTATGTAACTTATATTTTAAAAAGTTCAACTCAGATCCTGATTTTTTTAAAACATGCATAAATAAACCAGTAATAAATTTTGATAATTAAAAATGATCTGTTATCACTTAAGTAAATTGCAACTATTAATTGCATTAAACATTTTTTTCCTCAAATTCTTTTATTGAATTAAATTTATTTTCCAGACTAAATACAAAAATACAAAATTTCATTTGCATTGATATATATAAATATTATTTTATAAGAAATACTATTCATTTTGTTTACCCAATGTCTTCAGAGTTCAAAGAATTTCAAAAGAAACATTTTCCTTTTAATTACCGATAGATAGCGCTAACAAAGCATAAGAGTTCACAATGAATGAGATACAAACGAATGTTTACTTATTGAGGGGGGAGATTGAGCTGCCAAAGTAATTTCAAATGAAGTTATCTCAGAATATATACATAATTGAATGTAAGTCATCGCTCAAATGTTAATTTATTTTGAATAATATTTCTAAAAATATAACTTTTATGAAGTTTTATTAGAAAAAATAATTTTGAATAAAAATGGCCGAATAGAATACGATAAAGCGAAGTGGGATCCGGGTGAGTTCCCTCCAGAAGCGTTATACACTTTGCGGTATTATATATTTAATGAATATGGCTTGAACTATTAATGTGAAAATTGTGCGAAATGTTTCCAAATTATCACGTTATTGGTTATATTCAAGAAAAAATGCTTTTCTTGAACTGCTGCGCAGTTAATCTTTTGTTATTTTCAATAAGCTTATAAAGGGAACAAGAGACCTTGAAATTCATATTTTTATTTATTTTTTATTTTTTAATTTAACTTTAAATTCTGTTCAAGGGCAGACTATATGCATAATAACATGTATCTGACGCACAAGAAAAAAAAATTGGATAAAAATAAATATTTTTCTTGAATATTTTAAGCATTATTGAGAACTTTTCAAAATGCCTCATGTGCATTCTATATCAATTAAAATCACCGATATTTTTTATAGCCATTCCTAATTTTATCTGTTATAAAACTGTGCACCGTTATTTTAAACTAAATGTAATTGAAGAAGTTGAAAGTAATGATGCAAAAATTAAGAAAATTTCATAAAATTTAGAAAATATTTTTTCTTACCTTTATATTAAAATACATTAAATTCGATGGACAGTTTTATTTGCGTATATAAAACAAGCTTGCTTGAAAAATATTGGGAATTTTAATTGGTGGGCAAGGGGAATTTGGAAAAGTTCTTCATAGTGCTAAAAATATTCAAGAAAACTCCTTATTGTTCTACAAAAAAATTTTTCTTGTGAGATAAATATATGCCATAATGCATATAGTGTGCCCTTAAATAGTATTTAAAGTAAAAATAAGTAAATAAATAAATAAATAAATGTATTCGAAGGTCCCTTATCCCCTCAAAGAAACGAAAAGACACTCTTCATGATTCTAGCATACTATCACATTATTAGTTCAAACCATATTCATTTTATTTCTTTCAAAAATGAATACGGAACATTTTACTATTATACATACATATATACTGCTTACTGTATGTTACGTAAAAATTTGTTTCGGTGTTTTGGGTAAAGAGTACTTCATGTTATAGCTGTATTTCATAATATCCAGTGTTGAATTCAGACACTTTTCTCCTGGAAGGATTTCTGTGGCTCCGGGGGGGGGGGGACATTATAGAGTTCCGGGGGGGGGATATCACTTTTTGACCATTCAAAACACAAAATCTCAAATTTTCCGGGGGGGGGGGACATCTCATTGCTCCGGGGGGGAATGTCCCCCCCGGGACACCCCCTGAAATCAACATTGCCCGATTAAGTTCTTCAACGCCAGTTTGCTTTTCTGATTCGATGAAATTTGATTACTAAAATTGACAACGAACTGCATTTGTTGTTCTATTCAGTTTATTATCTTCGATAAGTTATTAAAATATTCTAAATATGCAATAAATTATTAAATTTCAAGTGAAATTTGTTACCTATTATTAAAGATGTAAGAAAAACTTACTTTAAAAATAATAATATATATACATATATGTGTATTTATTTATTTTATTTATTTATTTATTTATTTATTTATTTTTTGCATTTTTATATATTAATTGCCATTGATCAAACTAATATTGCTCAATTTCCAGTTGATTATAATACTAATTTAGAATTAACGAAAAACCTCCTATCTAACAATACAATTAACTTTTTAGATCTTACAATTACTATAAAAGAAAAGAAAATAATAGTAACTTATCTATATGACAAACGTAAAGAATTTAAATTCAAAGTTAATACATATAGTAATTTTAAATCTTGTCTTCATAATTCTGTATATCGTAATATGATCCTAAATCATTTATATAGAATAAAGCGCTTATGTTCTTCTCATCTAATCAACAACAATATTAAAAAATTAATTTATGATGCATTAAATCATGGTTTTCTAAAAAAATTCATGTATTCTTTAATAGATTATTACAACTTAAATGATCTTAAAAAACAAATTTTGCTGGTGCAAAAATGCTGGTGATCTCAAATGATTGTATCTGTTATGCCTTACGCTAAGATAGTATGGATTTTAATTTGGTAATTTGTTTTTTATTTTTCCTCTATCCTTGTTAATCATGTTTTATTTAGAACTTAATTGGTGTTCAATGGTTTATTTCTCTGTTTTATGTTTGTGGTTGTCACAAATTCATAATCTTTAGCTAATTTATGGCTAATATGAAGATAAAACCACACATTTTATTTGTGGAACATCAGGCATTTGGCACCAGACAACTTAAATTCTGTAAGTTCTACAACTTTTTTCCATTATTCCATATCTGTTATTCAATTTCTGCTGTTTTTTACTATGTTTATGGAATTTATGTTAAGTGTGTTGCAGGGGGGGGGGGGGGGGACTGTATTTTTGTTAATGTCATTTTATTCATATTTTCACATTTTTTGTTGGTGGTCAGTAATGTTTATTTAATGATTATATATATATATATATATATATATTAAATTCATTAGCTTTTATTAGGTTCTTCTTGTGACATTTGAATAATAATAATAGTTTTCAAATAACATAATAGATGACAGCACAAAAAAATTGTCTTTTAAAGCTTCTATTAAAATAATAATTTTAATTTTTTACACCAGGTGGTATTGAGATGTTGAATATAACATATCATCACATATCATTATTTATCTTCTTTTTAAAATTAAATTCCCTATTTTAAAATTTAATTTCTCCTTTCATAATTATAAATTGAATCAAAACTTCCTTTCCTTTCTAAAAAGAATATGTCTATTTCTTCTTCTCTTGCGCTTTATTTTTCAGTTACTTAACTTTCCCAAGTTCAGCCAAAGCCGTTAATAAAATAAATCAAAAACAGATCTTTTTCTCATCCTAAAATCATTAACTGTTCGAGCATATTTTCCTTCGGTTAACGAATATATATAACAAAAAGATATTCTTTGACCATATGTTCCAATTGTAGCAGTTATTTATACACACAGTGTTAATTTTCAGTTTGATAGTCAATACAACTGTCTTTTCGGCCGCAAATATTATACTCTGTTTATATTAAAATCGGCGCCTTGCATCTCCGATGTGGCTTCTAAACGCATATTTCCCATCATTTAGTTTTGGCATTCGTATTTGTACGTTGAAATGTTAAAACGCCAATCAACGGTCCTTTTGGCCACTTTTTAATTCAAAGTTCCATTAAGTGATATATCTTTGGGGTTATAATGGTCCAGGGTACCAAGATTTTGGCTCGACACATTGGCAACAATTTCTGACACAATTAATCATTCCTTCTCTGTACATCCTACTGTCAACAGCTAACTGAAAGGGTCCCTCATTGGCATACACATTATTCATGTCTACAGCTAATAAAACCATCCTGTCTTCAAATTTTCTGATTTATTCTTTTCATTCATATCTTTATTATTCAAGGAAATACGAACCTGGATTACCAATGATTGGGGCTTAAAAAAAACGCGATATGATAATAAAATGTTTTCGCTACAGATCATGGTTTATAGTACAATGCCATTTGATAATGTTCTGTTTTCATTTTGAAACTATTCTCTTGGTCATATTGGTTGTTTGAGTACAGGAGAAGAAAAAAATTTCAGCTTTTAGCTTTTTTCTCACAGAAAACAACCGATTTGCTTATATCATTGAATTCTGTACTCTTAAAAAAGTAATTCAATATATAAGTTTTTCAAAACTTTTCGGTATCCATTTTCTCCTTTTTTTTCTTCTATATTAATTCTTGTAATTAAGTATAAGACACTTTATTTTATACAGTTCTATATTATTGGTTTGTGGTATCCACTTTTATTGTCATTTCATTCACAATATTGCTGTTTTTGATGATGGTCGGTAATGTTTAATTAATGATTATATATATATATATATATATATATATATATATATATATAAAACCATTAAATTAACATTACCGAACACCAACAAAAACTGTGAAATTATGAATAAAATGACATTAACAAATAAAGTTCCCCCCCAAGCACACTTAACATAGATTCCAAAAACATAGTAAAAAATAGCAGAATTTGAATAACAGATATGAAAAAATATATCTACCAGATGTTAAGTAAAAAGTATAGTCCCTTGTACTATCTTATAAGTATTAAAATGGAGGAAAAAAAGAAAAATATGGATACCGATAAAAATAAATGAAAGGCTTACATATTGAATTACTTTATCAAGGGTACAGAATTTACATATGTAAGCAAAGCAGTCGTTTTCTGTAGAGAAAAAATCTAAAAGCTGAAAAAAATTTTCCCCTGTACCCAAACGACTACTTGACCATAATAATAGAAGAAAAATGAAAACAGAATAATATTAAATGCATTGAAATGAAAAAAAACAATATAACCTCTTAAATAATTTATATTATCTTGTATAAGTGAAATAAAGTAATATTACTGTGTACTACTAAAGTAATATTACTTACCCTATATATATATATATATATATAGGGTAAGCATAATAATATTACTATATATATATACTAGGGGGCTCTGCCCCCTACGAGCTACGCTTGTCAACCCCCGTTCAGACACCGCAAACTCTATAAGTACGCTAATTTGATCGGCTTTATAAAGATTTTGGAAGTTTGAATTATAATTTAAAAAACTGTGGCGATCTCCCTATAAACGGATTTCTATTCATTTCTCTTTGATTGGGGAATTTTACGGTCAAATCCGCTGCGGCACTACTTGATTATCCCGTCGACCAATTTAGCCAAATTATATAAATCGCCAAACCACTTGCCAAATTATACAAATTGACATAATTTTTATTTTAAATAACGAAAGAACAAATAAATTAGTGCAACGTTAAAGAAAATACAAATAAAACGTCGAAATAAAAATAACTTGATGACGTAGACACGTGTAACTTGCTTAAAGTCAAGTTAATGTGACATTTACGATCAACCATTATTGGCATTTATTCTTATAGTTTGGCGAATGATATATTTTTGGTCGACGGTTAATTTCATTAAGTAAAATAAGTTAAAAATTTCTAAATAACCTAATATAAAAGGAATTAAGTAGACAGAATCTTTGTCTGTCGGTATTTTTTTAACAAAGCGAAAAGAAAGTTCTTTTAAATAAGACATTTTAAATTAATAGTTTTTAATCTGACGTAATTTTGACCAAACTATTCTTTCTCTTTTTAATATTCACGTGAAAATACTTTTGTTAGAAATGAAATATTACACTCTAAAATTGGGAGGAGTGAAAAATTCACTCTTTGAAAGAGTGACAGGCATTTTCACTCTTTTTGGAGTGCATTTTGTAAAAATACACTCCTTAAAGAGTGGAATTTTCCACTCTCTAGAAAGGAGTGAAATTTCTCATTCCGTTATCGAGAGTGAAGTAGTCACTCCTGAAAGAGTGACTTACGTATGCATTGCTTATTAACCAATCAGAGCAGCAAGGCGACAACGCCCTTGTAAGATAAGAAAAATGATCACTTTTTGCCCACCATCTAAGGATTAACAGATTAGGATATCATTAACACATAAGGTAAGTCTTATTTAATTTTAACCATTTATTGGTGTAGATATGTCTGATTATGAGCTAAATAGTAGCATGTTGTATAGAAAAAGATTGATCGAGGTATGTTATCCTGATTTCTATTCCTAGAAAATTGATTTCCTAGACAAGTGATTGTCTTATACTTCTTCATGTAGCGGTTTGAAATTAGAGATCTGTACGAACCGGTCCGCGGCCCGATTTTCATTCACGTTCCAATCCTGGTCTCCACTCCTTTCGGATAGGGCCCGGGCCATACTTTTTTCGGAAGGCTCCGGCCGGACCGGGCCTAACTCATTTATTTCTGTACAGAGCCAAGACTGGCTTCATTCCTAGTCTTCACGGCTCAAAATTTTCTGTCTTAGTTTTGACCCAGCCTGTATGAAATTCATTGTCTCAGCGTGACCTGGTCCTTTCAAAAGTCAGTTAAATTAGACCTGGACCAAAAATTTTTGCAAACAATGCATACATTTTTTAATCGCTATTATCCTATACTTAAACATTAAAATTTATTCTTTTTAAAGAACAGTAGGTTTTTGCGCTTATTAAAAATAGTTAAATTAAAATATAGAAAACGTGTGAAAAGGAACCTGCCTATGACGGAACCCTGTTTTAAACTGAAAAACGTGTTGACCCATGCAAAAATAATCCACTAATACGTAAGAAAAGAATATATCATACATTTATACTTGCTAAGAAGGGAACTTGTCTATAACTCATTTTTTTTCTATTCAATTCCGTTTTAGAAGATTTTACTGTATAGCATTTTTCAGATTTTTAGCACTTCATTACATGGAATATGGTTTAACAATAATATTAATGATAACTAAAACATTTATTTGCATACAAAACAAGTCAAGAGATTCATTAAAAATATATTTCGCAGCCTGATGCATTTCTATAAACATGAAGATTATAAACATAAAAAAAAAGTTAAGATAAATGTTTTTGGCCAGAACTACTCGTTTATAATTAAGATATATGTTAAGATAAACAAATCGACGTAAAAATGAATGCTTTGTGGACATTCACTCAGGCCGGGCCGGTCTCAGGTCGAACATTTAAGTTTTTTACCGGGGCCGAACTTTTAATTTATGTATCGGGCCGTGCCGGGTCGATTTTTTTTTCTATGTGTCGGGCCGGGCGCGGGCCTGGAAATTTCGGCCCGTGCAGACATGCTTAGCAAAACATAATCAAAACTTCATTAATTCAGCCAATGTGAATTTAAAAATATTAGACTAAATATTTTATTCTTCCCATTCAATACTTTTGCCAACGATCGAATGCTTTGCAAACGAAACAGATAATTTTGTTCATTATCTGTTTCGTTTGATAAACTGACTAACTCGAAGACATCTAGATTTTGTCAATGAGTCAAGGCCGTAGCGAGAAAATCATTTCGGAGATGATTTTAATCTTGAAATATTTTAGATTTCTTTTTTACTGATTGAATAGAGACAAGTGTTAGAGTTTAATTAAGTTTTATTGTGAATTCAAGTAATTCAATGTAATATAATTTCAAAAGATACTTTAAGCCCTTTTCATTGCAAATGAAAGGTGCTTCTTCAGTGACGTATTAAAATTAGTGCCAATTAAGTTAATATTTGGCATTTTACACATTTGTTTTCACAAGAGTTTTATTGCCAAAAATGTCTTTCAAGTGCATTTTTCAACCATTTTTGGCTAAACCATTGTGACAGTTTATATCGGGCTTTTGCAATAATTTTATTTTTACAGCGTCCGATTCTGAAAAATCGTATGAACTTTAAATATTTCTTAGAAATTGCTTTCATTTTTTCAATCTATTAACAGAATCGAACAAAAAAGATATGCTCTCATAGAATTTTGATTTTTGAATTTTGACTGTTGTTGAATTTCGAATTTTTGTCGTCTTAACTGATAGTTAATGACATATTTATAGTCATCTCCACAAAAATTTCGGAGGGGATCAAACCCTGATGATCCCCCATTGGCTACGGCCTTGCTTAGAGTATTTATTATCATTATTATTGTTTCGAAGTTAAATATGATATTACGAAAAGGTTGGTACATTAATTTTTTTAAACTGCATGTATAGCATTTTTCTGCGGTTTATGATTTTAAAATTTTGAGACTGAGCAATATAAGAAAAAATAATTATAGATATTCTGCATCAGTTATTAATTTTCTTCAATTTAAACGCATTTACTACGTTTTTGATACACGTAATTTTTGGCACTAAAAAATAAAACATTATATTTAAGCATTGAAATTAAATGTTTTTTATGCCTGTTTTGAAGTTTATCGATAGCTTTAGTATATTTTTAAAAAGTTCGTATATACTTACATAATATAGGACTGAATATTTTTTAAAGACTAGGGGGCTCGTCCCCCTACGAGCTACGCTCGCCAACCCCCCGTCCAGGCACCGCAGACTCTAAATGCACGCTAATTTGATCGGCTTTAAAAAGATTTCGAAAGATTAAATTATAATTTAAAAAACAGTGGCGATCTCCCTCTAAACGAATTTTTATTCATTTCTCTCTGATTGGGGAATTTTAACGCCAAATCCGCTGCGGTACTACTTGATTATCCCGTCGACCAATTTCGCCAAATTATATAAATCGCCAAACCACTCGTCAAATTATACAAATTGGCATAATTTTTATTTTAAATAACGAAAGAACAAATAAATTAGTACAACATTAATAAAAATACACATAAAACGTCGAAATAAAAATAACTTGATGACGTAGACACGTGTAACAACATTTCAAAATAACCTATTATAAAAGGAATTAAGTAAACAGAGTCTTTGTCTCCTGGTATTTTTTAACAAAGCGAAAAGAAAGTTCTTTTAAATGAGACATTTTAAATTAATCGTTTTTAATCTGACGTGATTTTTACCAAGCTATTCTTTCTCTTTTAAATATTCACGTGAATATACTTTTGTTAGAAATGAAATATTATTTGCGCTTTCCTAACAAAAATAGTTGTAAAGATCCTCTCAAAATATCAAATAAATGTCTAGCGCAATTTCTAAATTTAAACTGTTTTGCAATATTATTTTGTGTTCATTTTATGTAATAACTATAATGTGACGTAAATATGACGTAATTTCTCCTATTTAAGGCTTCTAAAGCTTGTTAATGAATTTATTATTTTACAATATCGTTTCTCTTTTAAAATTCACGTGTATACTTTTTATGACGTAATTTTTAATAATTTCTTGCTTTTTGTACATAATTATTTAATTCTAATTCCAAATGATTTTTTCTGTTTATAATAGTCACGTGTAAATAAATTTTTAATTTGAAGCAAACATTATTGTTTGCGCTATTTATACATTTGGCAACAGTATAAATTAATACCATTTTCTAAAATAATGTAAAAAATATCTCTAGAAATGCTGAAAATTTGAATTTAAAATAGAAATAAAACCTCAAAAATGAGTCAAAAAAAAAAAAAATAATGCAATCTGCACTCCGGCAAATTCTAACGCATAAAATGATTACACTTCCATGTAGAGTTTTTGCTGCTATAAAACTTTTTTAGTGGAACGATTTTGTCCAACTTTAGCATTAAATATCTCTTAAAATAATTCTTCGATTTGAAAACTGTCTCCATCAGCGTGTTTATCAAACATTTCTGTATAAAACCACCGATTTTCATATTTTTGTATGCATTATTTTTCTTAATATTAACGAAGAAAGACCTCCGGTCACAAAAAATTCAAAATCGGCGGCGGCGGTGACAGCAGTATTTACTTTTTTTTTTTAGAATAGAGAGATATTTATAACTACTTTTTTACATAATTTTTTTTTCGAACAATAAGAACTTTTCATATGCAGTCATTTACTTTATTTTTATTAAAATTCATTCAGATACAGATAAATGTAATGTGTTTATTTTTATATTTATTTTTTTTCTATTTCCTAGGTCAATCCTTTCCTATAAAACATATAAAATCTATTTAGCTCATATTCCCAAAATACAACATCTACGGGAATAAAAAATTTAAATTAAATAAGGCTTACCCTGTCGTTTCATTAATAAGTATTGTTTTCAGCAATGATGGGCGAAAATTAGAAATCATGATTAAGTTAAGGAATATGTTTAAAAGAAAAATATATACATATTCCAGAGAACTTAAAATTTATGCTTCATGATCATATTAAATAAAATAAAAACAAATCACAGCGGATGAAAAAAAAAAATTCTTAATAGTTAAATCATGCTTAGAACTCATTTTTAAAAAAGATGTGAGTTTATAAGCATTGTTTTCTAAGTGAAAAAATGAAAAATATTTTAGAACAATAGGACTTTGAAAAAATAGCAATTATTCACGGAAAAAGTGCTGTAAAAAGATAGGAATTTATATTTAAAAAAAAAAATTAAAATGAAATCAAACATTGTTAAAGATACAACCCACCTATTAAAAATTTATTTATAAAACTTTAAAGGTAATATCTTTATAGGGCATGCAATAGAAGCAAACACAAAGGATAAGATTAGAATAAAATATATTAGTTTGTTTCTGTCAGTTATCTAATTTAAATTCATATTTAAATTTAACAGATTTTTTCCTTAAAACCTCAATTAGTGTTACAAACTATGAATTAAATAAATATTGCTAATAAAGTATTTTATTCCAATCCTTATCATGCTTGTATCTATTTTCATTGCATACTGTAAAAGATATGATTCTTTTAAAATGCCCATAAAAGCAAAATAAAAAGAGAAAAACATTCACTCCTATGAAAGAGTGACTATTCACTCCTACCAGGTGTGAAAAAACGCACTGTTTTAGCAAGAGTGAATTGTCACTCCTCCGAAAGAGTGATTATCCACTCTTGTTTAGTATGAATATTCACTTCCCAGGAGTGACTATTCACTCTTTCAGAAAGTCAAAATTTTCACTTTTGTTCAGAGTGAATAGTCACTCTAAAGAGGTTGGGCATATTTTGATTCTGGGATAGAGTGACTATTCACTCCTCCGGAGTGAATAGTCACTCCTTTTTATTTAGAGTGTATTTGCGCTTTCCTAACAAATATAGTTGGAAAATATCCTCTCAAAATATCAAGTAAATGTTTAGCGCAATTTCTAAATTTAAACTGTTTTGGAATATTATTTTGTGTTCATTTTATGCAACAACTGTAATGTGACGTAAATATGACGTAATTTCTCTTATTTAAGACTTCTAACGCATGTTAATGAATTTATTATTTTACAATTTCCTTTCTTTCTTAAAATTCACGTGCAAATATAGTTTTTATGAAGTAATTTTCAATAAGTTCCTCTTTTTTATACGTAATTATTTAATTCTAATTTGAAAGTTTTTCCCTGTTTATAATAGTCACGTGTAAATAAATTTTTAATTTGAAGCAAACATTATTTTTTACGCTTTTTATACAGTTGGCAACAGGTTAAATTAGTACAATTTTCTGAAATAAGTAAAAAATATCTCTCGAAATGCTGAAAATTTGAATTTAAGATAGAGATTAAACCTCAAAAATGAGTCAAATTAAAAAAAAAAGAAATACAGTCTGCACATCGGTAACTTCAAGCGTATAAAATGATCTAAAAATGATTAAATTCCCATGAATAGTTTTTGCTCCTATAAAACTTTTTTAGTGGAACGATTTTGTCCAACTTTAGCATTAAATATCTCTTAAAATAATTCTTCGATTTGAAAACTGTCTGCATCAGCGTGTTTATCAAACATTCCTGTATAATACTACCGATTTTCATATTTTTGTATGCATTATTTTTCTTAATATTAACGAAGAAAGTCCTCCGGTCACAAAAAATTCAAAACCGGCAGCGGCGGTGACAGCGGTAGTTACTTTTTTTCAGAATAGAGAGATATATATGCGTGTATATAAAATTTCTTTACAGTAATACCACTGAAAAGTAATGAAATTGACCAATAATTATGAAATCACAAACACCACACAAACCAAATATATATATATATGTAATTACCCGGGGTAATTGATGACTCGCTGGTATAAAAATTACACGATTTTAATGTCTGGAATAAGGCATGAATTATATTTACAGGACACATACAAACTATATACAGGTTTAATGGGGGAAAATGGAATTCTGCTACTGTTTGTCGGCTGTTAATACTCAGAGCTTGACTGGGAGAGGAGGGGCGTCTTTCCAGGCCAGCTCGAAGAGGGACTCTGAAGTAAATTTTTACATTCTGAACTCTTGCTGAAGATGCAAAATCACGAAGTCATCAAGTTTATTTATTGTATGTCGAGTTTTGCAAGCTTTATTAGTTCTCATAAGAAATCCGGCAAATTAGGTTACATTTTTCAAATGAAGTTCAATTTAATGTAAATATCCTGCTCAATTCGGTAGAACAAGATAGACATTTTTGCGATATTTAAAAGATGCGATATATGTTACCAAAATCCATCGCATGCTATGGCATCTAGTGTTACTGACATATACGGTTTTGTTTTATAACAAAGATTTTAAATAATATTTTCTTTAGAAATAAAATAAAATTTTTAGATTGATTTTTTAAGTCCCTAAATAATATTTAAAAAAACATTGTTTAACTTCAAAATGCATTAACACATAAAACTTAATGGAGACCGTATAAAATTGCTTATAAAGTTGTAGTGTGGAACAATATTTTGTGAAATTTCGAAAATGCATCATAACACTTATTTTTAAAATCTCTTAATAACCGTAAATTTTTATCTGAAACTTTAACATGCGACGTTTTCTCTCCTTAAACTTCAACTCAACTTTTTAGATGCTTTTCTTTTATGTTCAATTTTTATTTTTTAAGAAATTTTTAATGACTGGATTTACAGGATGGAAAAAAATTAATGTTGAAAAAAAAGTTAGAAAAATTGTCAAAAGAATGTCAAAAAGTGAATAAAATAGTGCTGCTTTGTTTTAGGAAAAACGCTATTCAAGGATTAACCGCTACTCTGTATATTATTAAATTTATCTAGATACTTTTAGATTTATAGAACATATATTAATAAGAAATTTATTTCTATAACTATAACTAATCATATAGGTGATCTATTATATGCTGCCAAGCGCAAGTGAAACCAATTAATATACAAATGCACTTATATAAATTTTTACACTGCTCGTCAAATGTATAAAATCCCCAAATTTTCCATCTATTTATAGCATAAATTAACAAAATATCACATTTCATTAATGAATAAAAAATAAGTATTTAAAAAATCATTTATAATTTTTTAATGACGCATCACTAAAATAAAAAATAATGTAAAAGATATGCAAAACAAAAAAACTTCCGTAACATGCACTTATGTCATCTGAAGCAGATTTTTTTAAAAACCAATCTTTATACCTTTAATTGTTAAATTATTGTTAAAAATAATCATGAAACGATGCAAATATTATTATTGTTAATAATGTGCATAAACAGACACAAGACTTATAAATTATATTATATACCAAAGCATCTTTAAAACCATTAAATTAGTATCTCACTATTTGACCATATTTTGAATTTGTGAGTTATCCGACAAGTACATTGTGCAATCGAAAGTATAATTTAGAAGATTTCAGAAGATTTATGGAATTATATTCCAAAACACTGTGCCCATAATCATATGGAATTCTCATCTTTTATTAAAATATAAATCATCTAAAGATGAATAAAGATGTAACTCAATTCAAAAGCTTCATATAATAACTTTCAGTATCATATTTATGAGAATATTAAAAATGACAACTTACTGCCAATGCTTTTCAGAGATCTGGACGTATGTTTTAATAAATGATATACATATAATTCGAAAACATGGTAAATATTTATATCCTTAGTGAAAATATCAAGCATCAATCAGTATTTGAATATCAAATATTTGATACCAATGGGGATTGTTAAACAGAAATTTTGCTTCGAAATATATTAGCTGCTATATGAGACCGATGTGTATTTGTATATTTATATATTAAGTGATCGTGCCAGTATTGCCATGAACGTCTGCGCCAAAATTGGAATGCACCAATATTTTTACGATTATTGTATCAATATTAGCAAATAATATGCGGCGATTTCATTGCCAACATCTAAAGCGGATATTTCTGAAATATTGGTATTAGCATATATTTTTAAATGCAACTATTTTCAATATAATGTCAATATTTAAACAATATTGGTATTTTATTGGACGTATTTCGAATGAATGCAATTCTGGATCAGTATTGGACTTCAATACAATCAATATTGATTCTCTACTAATGTACTGGATAATAGAATTTTTAACACTTAAAAAAATGATGCATCTTATACATGTGACATGTATTTTTTATTGCGGATTGATCAATTTTGGTTATACTGTACCGAAGCCATAGGGCCTCGTTTATAAATTTTGAAGGAAAAGTGACCCCCGTATTAAAATCCTTAAAACACTGCACAGACAACCTATAGTGACTCTAGTAACATCGAATCAACTTATTTTCTCTCTGATATCTCCATTTTGTTGTCAGGACATCGATCGATCATTAGGATTTTGCAAAACAGAAAACCACTTTTAAGGTAAGAGAAGACAAATTTGTTCCTTTGCAGAAAAAGTATAAAATACGAAGCATACAAACACGTGAAATTTACAAAATCACTAAAAACGCATAACAATTTATATAAATGTATTTGCATTTATCTGCTTGTAAACAAACATTAAATATTCACTCACGTAAGTACTTGAATATTTAATGTGTAACATATGTATGTAAAAGAAATATCTCACATATACATATATAAGCATATGCATAAACTTAATAACCGAAAAAACAGCATAATATTAATGTTCGAAGAAATTAAAAGCTGAGATTGTTATCATTAAAATAAATAAATAAATAATTTGTGATTTCATGCGAAATAAATCACACCTGCTCTCGTACCAAAAAATGCGATTTTCACAAACTACAAAGCTAGAATAATACACGTTATTTGAATACGAATAAATTAAACGGATAAAATGTCTTCGTGTTTAATCATTAAAGTACATTTATTAATTATTTTCTTTGTAATATTCAACATGCTCATAAATGATGTATCGGATTATCTCTAAATTTATAATTTCGCCATTTTTTTAAAATTACTTATACTTAAATGTATGTTATAAAATTGTAGAATCAAAATCTTATAAAATGAATATTTTATGTACCTGTAAGCACTCATATATTTATTTCTTTTTAACGAATTTCTATCCTACCACCTCTTTTCTTTCTTCCAAAATTTAAGTTACTTTTATGGTGAAGGAGAATTTTGTTTTAAATTAGGAATAAGATAAATATGGCGTAGTATAATGCCATTCAAATTTCTGGAAAGGGTATAAAATGGGTGACTTGTCAATAAGTGAAATCTAAGTTTGGCTGAGGTATGGACTCAGTCACCTCTTCGTTTAAATGAAGGGAATGAGAGGAAGTAAGTTCGATAATGGCGTATCTGTAGTTTGGTAAAATCGTTTGACTTCTGTCTCGTCTTTCTCTCCCTAAGTAGTCTAGCCACTGACCGTCACTTCTCAATGGGGTATCTGTTAATGATCTATTTTTCTTAAAAGCATTTGGGGGTCATCTTTAAACTTTCAAACATTTGCTTTTGACTGGGAGATTTATTTAGCGCTCATATTATCGCGTAATTATTTAGGGTTTTGTTTTCATTTAAACGTTTATACAATTAAATTTATTGAAAAAGAAATACGCTTCATTTGTATCATGTACATTACCTATAAAAGACGTAATTTCATAATTTTGTATTATTGTGTAACGTAATAAAATGTATAATACATATTTGATGCATTTTTCAGATTATAATGGTATCTTGTATTTTAGGTATTTCAACATCATAAGTATTGAAATACTTTTAATAATTTGAATACATATCAACTTTTATATGTGCAGTTGCAAGAAATATATTTCTCAAAGACCAAAAACCGGACGAAAATTAATATTTTGTCCTATTTTGGAACTCCACCGAAATTGATTTTTTATTTTCTTAACTACTATTCAAAAACATTTTTATTAGAAAATGTTCTACTAATAATTTTCAGTAAATTTAAAAGAGAATTTAAAATACAAAACATTCATACTATTTACTTCCGATGTTTATTATTTTTAATGTAATTCATATAAATAGAATCAGAAATTATTTATACTAAAGCTAGTTACTAGCTAATGGCCCAAGTTCTAAGACGAATAAATGGATTAAATAGAAACAAAATTTTATTTTTGCATTTAATTCCAAGAGTACAAATGTTTTTAGGTTATGATTAGAGGTATGCATGGGCCGGAATTTCTAGACCCGACCGAAAGCCATCTTGGACCGGCCCGATGTAAAAAATAAAAGTTCGGCCCGGCCTGGCCCGTGCAGAAATCAGTTTAAACAGGCCTAGCCGGATCTGGCTCGACTCAATTCCTACAAAAAATTCAGATTTTTCTTAACATAAAATTAAGATTCTTTAAAGAATACTGCATACATTTATGTGATAATTTTATTTATGTGATAATTTTACAATATATTTTAAAATTTGTGACGCATTCGCAATACATAAAATACACCATACCAACATTAATGATTACTTGGAATCTTAGACGTTTCAACATTTAAATAAGGATTCATTAAAAAATTAATGTAGTTTAGAATTTAAAAAAAAAAAGAGAGCTTAAAACATCATAACTTTTGAAGCTGTATAATAAAAAGTAGGTTTGTGAAAAAGTGCCTGTATCATTTATTAAGGCTTTTCTCAAAACCAGAGGAGCCGCTTTCTGACACATTTCTGAATTGATTTCTTTTCGGAAATAAATAAGATTGGCAGGGGTTCTTATTCAGAAACTATGCAATGGAATGGCGTTATCCATTTTTTGATAAAGGCAATATATCTTTGAGAAAATACTGCCAAAGTTAGCGTTTTGAATCGAATTTCCGGAGGCGATAGCACGGGAAAGGAGAAAAACCTGCAACCACGAGACAAGAATCTCATATATATCAACAAGCAATTTATATACCAAAAATGGAAAACGCTATTCGATTCCAAATCCATTCATGAGTCAAGATTGTCAATTTTATGCCTTTACAGTTAAAAATTTCTCAGGAAATATGTCAAAGTTTCGCGTTGTAGAGCAGTGAATTTGAGAACCACCTTAAGGTATATTTCTAAAGATACGTTAACATAAATTCATTATTGCTATTAATGTTTTTATAAAACATATTGCCTGCCCTACAGATCCTGAGAGCAATTAAGTCCAGTTTCGCTCTGGGTTGACTATGTAGAAAAATAAATGCAAGCCTGCTCGCACTGCACGAGTATGCTGAAAAACAGTGAGCCCATGTCAGACACCATGTAACTGTCCGATGCCGATCTCTACGCTGGACATGTTACATTTCTGTATTGATGTTGTCAAACAAGCATCGGCTCGTGACGCACTTTTATACATATTCTCGCGAAAGTCATATTCATTAAAAAAATAGTTCATATTTTATTGACCTCGTTTAAATTTTTATATCAGGCCGGTAGGCCAGCTAAGTTTTTTTATCGGCCCGACCCAGCTGGCCCGTTCAATATTTTTGCTGGCCCCGCCCATTTATTTTGCTTATCGGCCCGACCCGGCCCGTTTAAAAATTCGCGATCGTTTCGCCGGCCCGGTTCGAATGGAGGATTCTCTTAAATCACAATGAATATTTACATTAAGTAAAGATTTTAGGAAGGCCTAGAGAGAAAAGAAAAGAAAGACTAAGATTTAGATGTTTTGTACAAATTTTTATCCAGAACACTTTGAAATGTTAGAAAGAGCAGCTTCACAGGTTTATAAAGATGAATAAAAAAAGTGCCATCATGAGACAACAATCGCCCATATCATATTGAAAAATGAATTTATAAAAAATCTGCCACCATGAGACAGAAATCGCGTATAACTGAATGTGTAATTCATTTATCAGAAATTAAAATAAAAAGTTGTTTGTCATTACACAGCTGTCGTTTAAAACTCAAAATGTTTTTTTTCTTCAAATAATGAAAAAAAAGTGTCGTCACAAGAAAACAATCGCTAACCCGATATTGAAATCAGAATCACAATTGAAATCAAAATAAAAAATTCAAGTAAAAAATACTTTGTCATGAAACAGCTGTCTCTTGACTCAAAATGTTTTTTTTTAAATAATGATAAAAAAAAAAAGTGCCTTCATGAGAAAACAATCACTTATAACTCAATGTATAATTCATTTATCAAAGAATGAAAGAAATAAAAGATTGCAATCACGATTCAACAATTGCTTAATTCACAAAATGCTATATCGTAAAATGAATAAAAAATACTGGCAACGTGACACAACAATCTCTTATAACTCAATGTTTAATTCATTTAGTAGTAATTGAAATAAAATGTATTTTGTCATGACACAGCTGTCACTTAAAACTCAAAATGTTCTTTTGAAATAAAGAATAAAGAAGCGTCAACATGATAAACAATCGCTTATAACTCAATGTGTAATTCATTTATTAATGTATGGAAGAAATAAAAAAATTGCCGTCGTGAGACAACAATCGCCTAAAACTGAAAATGTTTTGAAAAATGAATTTAAAAACAGCCATCATGGCTGACTAAGTCTTAAAGGCAGAAATACACTAAATAAGTGAATACTTAGTACTGATTTATTTATCAGAATTTATCATTCGTATACAAAGAATGAAAACAAAAATCTGGTGCAGGACACGAAGTCTACCAATACCACCTCTGACTGTTGATTACTTATCTCGATCGAGATATCTTTAATCGCACTTATATCTTTAATCTTGTCTTTAATCACACAAAATTTGCTTATTCTCAAATTTTAAAGATAAAAACCTTAAAAATATATTTCTTATATTATCAAATAAAAATTCTTTGAAATTTTATACAGTTCATGAAACATAACTTTTAACGTGCTTATCAAAAGATAATTAAAAAATAAAAGACGAAAGGCACTGGGCATTTGCCTAGTTGCACGGTGAGCCAGTATGATATTTGAAAAGAGGTAAAAACTACCCTTAAGCAATTATATGCCAAAGTCAGTAATGCTAGCTAATTCCTTCGTGTAGCCCTGCATGTAATCAATGGAAATTATACACACCACGTATTATACTAAAATTTAGTTAAATCGGTTCTCAATTCCCCTGCTCAACAACATGAAACTTTCTGCCACATCAAATCTAAACCAGTTACTTTCGCACTTATTCGCGAAAAATATTTATTGATAAAAGTATAAAATTTGTAGGTAATCGGGCTCTAACTAAGGAGTTGAATGGTGTTTTACATGTTAATATAACAATAAAAAATCTATTAGAAAATGGCGGCAAATTTGAGTCTTTACACTGATTTTCATGATATGACAACGACAGAATGGTAGTCACCAGTTAGCAATTGTCTTTAACTCAAGATGTACGGAATCTATAGAAAAACGGAGATTGCTATTCGTTTCTTAGACGCATTGATGTGAGAACCTGACATTTTTAAACGATTAGGAAAGAAAGTTACTTCTTAAATATGTTACGAAAATGGGCATTGTTAAGTCTGAAAAAATATTTTTTAAGATCCTTACAAACGAAGCAAATGCATATAATAGAATTGTCGCTTATATTTAAGGAAAACTATTCGCTTATTTTTGAAATGGGTGGAGTTCACATTACGGTACAAAGTCTAAAGTTCGGACACCCAAAGTTCGGAATTCTCCAAAGTTCGGACTTTTCAGTGGCAGTATTCAAGAAAGAAGTGAAAAACAAATTTGTTGAAACAAAAAAGGCCTAGAGCAAATAAGCTTTTTTTTACTGAATCTTAACTCATGTCTATGTACAGAATAAAAGAAAAACTTAATGATATACCTAAGTTAATAAAGTAGCCCACAATAACTAAAATCTTCAATTGTTCGGAAAGTTACAATTTCTCTTTAATTTGTTACCTTACAAGTATTCACAAGTAAACCAACTTTTGTGGATTTTTTGGGCTGAATATAGAGTTTGGGCTTTAAAGTTTGTAAATATTGAATATTTTTTATAATTTATGAATAATTAAAATAAGAATAACAGAAAAACTGTTCCTGACTTTTGCTTGAAAAAAACTTGACTTATGTGTTTTCTAAAATGATGGTTGTGCTTATGACGGCCATTTATCAGCACGAGGGATATAGGGCCAAAGGGGGGGGGAGTGCCCTCCGTGGGGGTCTTTCTAAGGGAACCTAACCCGTATTTACGCTTGGAAAACGAAGGCTCGAAGAAAACCACGAAAACTCCGAACGATTAGGCCGACGGGCGCGATTGCGATCGAGCCCAGCACCTCCCGTCTACCAGCTTAGAGAGCAGAACCTCTTGGCCACTAGTGAGGCTCTAAAATGATATATTTAACAAGATTTTGCTATGGAAACTTATGTAAATTTTTCCTTTGACAGAAGAAAAAAGTTTATTTTATATATGTATTTGAAAAGTAGGCAATTTCTTAGCATCTGAAATCGACAATATCTAAAAACTTTTTTGTGAACGTGGTCTGTGTAGCCACTTTAAACCTGAAAAGCACCTCGATTCACAAGTTAAAAAATACTCTTAAAGAAATAGATGACTACACTAACAATTAAAAGCCTTTTAAACAAAAGAATGGATGTAAAAAGTAACAAGAAGTGCAGATGAGCATGAGTTTGTGTTCAATTTTTCCATGCTGTTAAGGCTGTTCTCAAATCCAAAGATTCAACTTTCTGACCTAAGTTTTAATTCATTTTTGTTCGGAAACGCATGAAACCAGAAGGTGTTGTTATTCAGAAACTATTTAATAGAGCTCTTTTTTCCGTTTTCTTGTAAACCCAATAGACCTTTTAAAAAATACTGTCAAAGTTGGCATTTTGAACTGAACTTCCGAGCGAAAGAAGAAAATCTAGCCAGTAAGGGGGAGAAAAATGTCGTGTCACGTGATCAAAATCGCTTATAACTGTAGGTAATTGATTGATCAAAAATGAAAAAAACAGTTCGATTCCAAATCGCTTCCATGGCCAGGCTTTCCAATTTTATATTTTTCCGATAAAAAATGAATTTGTAAATGTGTCAAAACGTTTTGCGCTTGTTGAGCAGAGCAGTTAAGAACAGCCTTAACCCCTTGAGGGGCATCGGTATATATTATATACCACCTACGATTAATGATGTTTTTCACCAGAAAATTTTTATTAAATTTTACTTTTCGAACTTTGGTAGAAAAAAGTCGTAAAATTGCTTTTACTTATTTTGAAGTAGAATTTTTCAAAGATTCCGGTGGGAATTCAGCATTTCACAAACGTAATTGCTTGCCCCTCAAGGGGTTAATGAATAGAAAACGCAGTTCTAAAAAAAGATAAATGATAATTACATCCGTTCAAGTTGCTCATAATGGTTCGTAAGGTATCGAATGGTTTATGCCAGATGTAATACCAGATGTGACACTTCACTTTTTATTGATTGTAATGTACGGTAATGTTGTAGTGAGTTGTAATTTGTTTCCTTCTGGAGAAAATGAAAATCGGATGTCAAGGTATTTTTCCACGAAATGCAAATTAGTACATGTTTGGCGTACGGGTATCTCCAAGAAAGAAACGTTAAAAAAGAAAAAAACAAATATCTAATTAATCAACTATTATAGCAGTTTCGTAAGTGTGGACGTGGATAGAGAATATATTGCAGAAAATCAATATTTAAAATACAATTAAGATCTTTGTTTCACATTTTAAAATTCGTGATATCTTTTTAATCGCAAAATTTTGCCGATTTATCCGAAAAACAACTAAAAATATAAAAAGGAGCTGAAAATTAAATTTGGTGAAATGATTACTATATTTTTGGGTACCGCATAATATTCGACCGAAATAGGCTTTTAAGACCGAAACCAAAACTGAACCGAATTTTGGTAATGTTCCTAGTTTTGGCCGAAAACGAAACTGGACAAAAAAAAAACTAAGCAATTAATTCATGCATTAATACATTTATACAAAATTATTAATTAGTTTTACGCAATAGAAACACATTTCTAACAAACAAACATACATGTATATAAGTATGTGTGTGTATACGTTTCAAACAAAAACAAAACATAAATAGTAATGCAATTTTTATATTTTATTATTTTTAAAAAACAATAATCATAGGCAATAATTTACTATGTAGTTAAAAAATGAAGAACAAATTCAATAAGGAACATTTAATTAAGATAACCAATAATTAATTAACAATGTAATAAAAAAATGTAGAACAAATTCAATAAGGAAAATGTTTAATTACGTTGTTATAAACATGTAAAATGATTAGAAAATAATGTAATGAAAAAAAATGAGTTTAATCAGTATTAATAATTTTAATACCTTCTAGATTTACCTCCATTTTATCCGATTACATATGTGCGGCTCTTTCCAAAGAGGAAATCATCTCAAAGAATATGATTAGAATGTCTTATTCAATATAGGTCAGATTAAAAAAATGCACAAAAGTGAAAATAGTAGACTAAAAGGTGAATGTTACCATTAAGATAACACTTTAAACCTAAAAACTATTAATTATCAATTTTATTTTCTATTGCAAAATCCTCAAAATCCTATGTTTAACAATATAAAATACTTTACTTTGAGAATTAAAAAAAAACACTCCCCCCACCTCGCCTCCCTAAGAAAGTTTTGAAATGGCGCTCCTATTTGGAAACTTATTACAATTGTATTATAGAGCCAAAATTGGATCTCGGTGCCGCTGACCTAAACTTTCTATTTTCAAATAAAATAAAATGTAGTTAATTCATCAACAACACAAAAAGAATTTTTAATTATACGAATGTCATCTAAAAATTGCTTAGGTATATATAGTTCGATTTATCTTATAGAGCGTATTCGAAACATATCTGCAGTTTCAAACTAAACATTTTCTATTTCTCTTAAGTCTGCAACTTTTAATGAGCACGTGGAAAGCGCCTTCAAAATTGAGTCATATAGGAATAGCTTGCTTTATAATATTCACTCACGTCTTGAGTCAGTGATGAGTGATAATTATACACAGCAAAGACCATAGCAATAAATAAAGAAATGTCGCAAATGAGCCGATAGAGTTCAAACCAATGAGTAACGTTAAAATTTTTAGAAGAAAAAAGGAGATTTTTGGAATACAGATAGTTTTAGCCAAGTTTGAGTTCCGAGCGAATTTTGAGCCGCATTTTCACCGAAAATGAATGTTCGGCGAAACTTAAATTTTCGCAGAAAAACAAACTGAAACCAAATATTCGGTCGATCTCTAGTTCCGTCACTTGTCTGTTACTCTGTCACAACCGTTTTTCTCGAAAACTACAGAAGGTGGAAAGATCAAACTTGCCAGAGTTGTAAAGGCTGTTGACCTACATATATATACATAATTAGCCATTCACAAATATTTTTAGGAAAAATATACACAGCCTAATTAAGTTACTTGATTTTTTTTTATTATTATCGTGTGGGGTTATTATTCGATTGATCTAGCAACACCGAATTAAATAAATATATATAGATATATATTTATTTAATTATAGATATATTTTTAGAGATATCATCGAAAATGTGCTCCGAAAATATATTTCCCATCTTCTTATTACTAAATTTACGCTAAGACTAAAATTATAAAAATAATTATGCTAGGTTACATAGTTTATGAGAAAATCGCATTTTTCTGTTACAAACTTTATTTTTCAGGTGCTTAACAGGGGAGTTGGGGGGGGGGGGTGTCGCTCAACTAAGACACAGACCAATCCGGAATTGCAATTTTGCGACCTCCATTTAAATTTTGTACAAGATCTTTGTTGTACGGAACCCTTTAAGGGTGAAGTTAAGCAAGTAACAATTTACACTGTCTTTGATTTTATTTTATAATACATATATTTATTTATAATAACAATGCTTAAAGAAATTTGTATATATTTTAGTTAATTTTTAACTGTAAACATATCTGATGTTATTGCCGCTCTTCTGCATATCTTTTGTGTGTGTGATGGGGGGGGGGGGGGGGGGGTGAAGTATTGCTGTGACATTTAAAATCAAAATAATTAGTGGTTCTAATTTTTATTCGATTGACATTTCATATTAATGATATCAAATGAATATGTATTAATTTTTGTTCAATTTACTAAACGAAGACAAAAGGGTGATTTATAAAACACTGATTTTGTTAGAAATGACGCTTGTATGAAGATAATATTCTATTTCTATCTTTGAAAAAAAAAATGCTTTTGGATAAAAAATTAAATAAAAAATTCCCCCTCCCCCCAAAAAAAATTCTTTGTACTATAGCATTTCATAACTATATAACAAAAAAATCTGACAAAATTAGAAGTGAATTAATTCAGTAGATTTATTATAATCGTAGTAACCGATTTAAAATAAAAAGGAAATTGCCCAGTTAAACTGATGGCATTGAGCTCACAGGCTATTCACACTCATTGTATATACTCTTGTATATACATATTATACTCTTATTTCAAAGAATAATGCCTTTCGAAAAATAAATTAAGGAGAGGATTAGACCCCGTTTCCCCCCTTTATACTTAACCAAAGAACCTCCAAATCTAATCAGGGAAGCTACTTAACAAATTTGAAGTAAATCAGATAATTCTGCATGAAAAAGCCATTTCGCTAAATTAAGGGGGGGGGGGGTATTATCTCCCCCATTTCTCCCCTTATGCCGAACCAATGAACCTTCAAATCTAATCAGAAAAGATCCTTATCAGAATGAACCTAAAAAAAAAAAAAAAAAAAAAAAAAAAAATTAACTAAATTAGATAATTCTGCATGAAAATCCACTTATCTAAATTAAGGGGATGGGACACTTGCCCCCCCCCCTTTCCCCCTTTTACACTTAACCAATGAACCGCCAAATCAAATGAAGGAAGCCATATCGGAATAAACTGGTATATCAAATTTGAAGCAAATCGAATAATTTTGTATAAAAAACCGTTTATCTAAATTAAAGGGAGACTAGTCCCCGGTCCCTCCTTTATATTTAACCAATAATACTCCAAATCTAAGCAAGGCAGCTGCTTAACATAATAAACCGGTATACGAAATTTGGAGCAAATCGAATAACTCTGCATGAAAAACCCATTTATCTAAATTAAGGGAGGGGATGGTCTAGCTCCCCTTTCCTCCCTTTATACTTAACTAATGAACCTCCAAATCTAATTAGGGAAGCTCCTTAACATAATAAACCGGTATACCAAATTTGGAGCAAATCAAATAATCCTACATGAAAAACGCATTTATCTTAATTAAGGGAGGGGTAACCCCCCCCCTTATACATAATAATGATCTTCCAAATCTAATCGGGGAAGCTGTTTAACTTAATAGACCGGTATACGAAATTTTTAGCAAATCCCATATTTCTGCATGAAAAATCCATTTATCTTAATTAAAGGGGGGGGGTAACCCCCCTTTATACGTAATAATGATCTTCCAAATCTAATCAGGGAAGCTGTTTAACATAATTAATCGGTATACGAAATTTGGAGCAAATCTCATATTTCTGCATGAAAAACCCATTTATCAAATTAAGGGAGGGCCGCACCCCTTTCTCCCCTTTATACTTAAATAATGAGCTTCCAAATCTAATCAGGGAAGCTCCTTAACATAATAAACCAATATACCAAATTTGGAGCAAATAGAATTTTTCTGCATGAAAAACCCATTTATCTAAATTAAGGGGCGTGGACTAGCCCCCCTTTTCCCCCCTTTATCCTTAACCAATTAACTCCAAAAAGTAATCAGGGAAGCGCCTTATCAGAATGAACCTAGAAATTTTTTTTGAAGCAAATCGGATATTTCTATCAAGAGTTATTGCGTTACGTACATACAGAACCGGCGGGCACATAAGCTCCCAGGCTTTGATAGCCTGTGAACTAAAAAGCATTTTAAAAAAAACGAGTTTAAAATTTTATGTTAGAATTATACTAGTACGATGCTTATTTTTTTTATTTTTACTTACATAAAATCTTCTGTACAAGCTTCCTTTATCAAAAAGTAGTCTTTCTTGTGTTGATAAAAAGTCTCTAACAAAATCATCGGTATTTTAAAATTTATGACAAGGTGTGAAAAAATATTTTCCCCCGTTGAATAATGCAAAACTTCCTGACACACTTTCAGACTAATTTTCAAATGTAAAAGTATGAGATTTGCGGAGATAATTATTTGTGTGATTTGTAATTGAACAGCTTTATTAATGTTTCTGTAAATTAATTACATCTTGAGTTATTAGCAATTGTTGTCTCGTAACAATTTTTTGTTCCCTGTTTGCTATTGTTGTGTTCGGAAATTCGGTTCAAAACACCATCATCGACAATTAATTTTCTGAAAGATCTCCTACTTTTAGTGATAAGTGTAAAATAAAATTAAAATTCAAAGTTTCTGAGAGACAATAAAAAATAAGTGGATAAGTCAGCATCTTAGTTTAAAATAAATCTATCATACATTAAAATATTAAATCCATGCATGTAGTAATCATGCAGTAATAAGTTCAATCCAATAACAATCGGAAACAGGTTAATATATCTATAATTCGTAGTACTTTTTAAAATATATATTACATTTTCGAAGATTTAGAGGGTAGAAGGGCATGGCCCTCTTGTGTCCACAACCCTCTAACTGAGCCATGAATCGCAATAAAAGAATTGCTTTCTGAACCGTTGTCAATTTATTACCTCTATCCTTTTTAGTGTATTCTCAATTTTTCTGAATATCACATTTGTAATACTATATAATTTTGAGTGTGATAAATATTTTAGGAATAATAAAATTTATACTACATCAATATTTATGTTTTAATCGAGATTTTTTTAAATATCATTTATCTAATGTGTGTGTGTATTATATGTTATATGTATATAAACATTTGACGCCCTTTTTATCTATTTTGCCACCACCCTCTTTGACATACCAATACGATACTGTGTGTGTTAGGTAACTTTCTGTTGAACTATATTTAGTACTAGCTGACCCGCCCGACCCGTTATAATTCTCAAATATAAAGGGGCAAATTTATAACATAAGTTTTAAATCATTTTTGTATAAAAACGGATGAAACTGGCAGGTGTTGTTATTGAGAAACTGTGTAATCAAAAGACTTTTCCGTTTTTTTAACCATTTGGAAAAATGGTTATTGTTCTCGTCAGGATGGGAAATCAAAAGCATATCTGAACGTTTTTATTGGTTTAATCCGCATTTTATTCGTTTTTTGATTGGTCTATACAGTAATATGTATTTTCCTTCACTTCCAACAGAGATGTATACCTTCTGTTGCCACAATAAAAACTACAAAAAAAAATTAATAACTCAGAAACAAAATGAGATACAGCTTTCAAACAAATTGCATTTAAAAGTACATTTTTTTTCTCAATCCGACCGACGGTGTAAAAAGTAATATTGTCGGATGTTTAGAAGTTTAAGAATGAAATTTCATTTAAAATTGGTAGTAAGATTTCTTAGAAACCTGACGATGGAAAACCCTTTTCACGAACAGCCAATGAAATGCTTGGACATCACATAAGTTTCAGGTGGATAATAACTAATGAAAATGAAAGAAAATGAATAACAATTTCTGCCAAAGAGTTAATTTTAATTTGTAAGATTTTCACGTGCAAAAGAAAAATGAAATAAGCCAATTAAAAAAAAAAAAAAAAAAAAAAAAAAAAAAAAAAAAAAAAAAGATAAATAGGACAGGAATGAATACATATAAATATTTCACACCAAATACGAGTCGCAGGCAATTTTTGTCGCTTGGAATTTTTACGTGTAACAACACTATTAATGTTTAATTCATGGCGTACGTAATGTATGATCAACTCCGTGCGATTTTTTATGTCTTAAATTTTAGTCTTTGAAAAAAATCATTTTCCAAATGGTCGTTGTAATTTGTTAAATTGCTTTTTTTTTTCTTTTTTTGTAAGCACAGTAGATTTTTCAGAAAATACTGTCAAAGTGGGCGTTTGAACCGAATTTCCTAGCGAAAGCAGAAAAACCAGTCAGCGAAGGAAGAAAAACGTCTTGTCACGTGATCACAAATGCTCATAACTCGATAGGTAATTTATTGATCAAAAATTGGAAAAATCATTTGATTCAAAATCGCTTCCCTAGTCAGGTCTGCCAATTTTACTCCTTTAGAATTAAAAATGTGTACGTCATTGTATCAGTTTTGTGCTTGTTGAGCAGTGAATTTAAGGCTCCTGTCTCTGCAGGCAAAGACACTCGCGAGCTAATGCTAAACCTATGGGGAGATTATTTTCTAATATCTTGTTTGCATTTCGACATTTTTAAATATATATATTTTTTTAATTGGATAGCTGAGGTCCATCTCTACATCGCTCTTTTTTTACTCTTTAGCTCACAGGCTACCAAAGCCTGAGAGCTTATGTGCCCGCCGGTTCTGTATGTACGTAACGCTCTTGGTAGAAATATCCGATTTCCTTGAATTTTTTTTTCTAGTTTCATTCTGATAAGACGCTTCCCTGATTAGTTTTTGGAGTTCATTGGTTAAGGATAAAGGGGTAAAGGGGGGGGGGGCTAGTCCCCCCCCCCTTAATTTAGATAAATGGGTTTTTCATGCAGAAATATTCGATTTGCTCCTAATTTGGTATACGGGTTTATTATGTTAAGGAGCTTCCCTGATTAGATTTGGAAGCTCATTACTTAAGTATAAAGGGAGGAAAGGGTGGAGACCCCCTTAATTTAGATAAATGGATTTTTCATGCAGAATTATTCGATTTGCTCCAAATATGATATACCGGTTTACGGTTGGAGGTTCATTAGTTAAGTACAAAGGGAGGAAAGGGGGGACTAGATCCCCCCCCCCCCCTCTTAATCTAAATAAATGAATTTTTCATGCTCCAAATTTCGTATATCGGTTTATTATGTTAAGGAGCTACCTTGATTAGATTTGGAGATTTATTGGCTAAGTATAAAGGAGGGACGGGGCTAGTCTTCCCTTAATTTAGATAAATGGGTTTTTCATACAGAATTATTTGATTTGCTTCAAATTTGATATACCAGTTTATTCCGATATGGCTTCCTTCATTTGATTTGGAGGTTCATTGGTTAAGTATAAAAGGGGGGAAGTGTCCCCTCCCCGTAATTTAGATAAGTGGGTTTTCATGCAGAATTATCTAATTTAGTTTTTTTTTTTTTTTTTTTTCTAGGTTCATTCTGATAAGAATCTTTTCTGATTAGATTTGAAGGTTCATTGGTTCAGCATAAAGGGAGAAATGGGGGAGCTAATACCCCCTTAATTTAGCGAAATGGTTTTTTTCATGCAGAATTATCTGATTTGCTTCAAATTTGGTGTACCAGTTTATTATGCTAAGGAGCTTCCCTAATTAGATTTAGAGGTTCTTTGGTTAAGTATAAAGAGGGGAAACGGGGCTAATCCATTCATTTATTTTTCGAGGGGCATTATTCTTTGAAATAAGAGTATAATATACAATTAGTGTGAATAACCTGTGAGCTCAATGCCATCAGTTTAACTGGGGTATTTCTTTTTTATTAGCTCATAGGGTATCACAGCCTGAGAGCTAATGTGCCTGCAGATTCTGTATGTATGTATGCGCGTAACGCGATAACTCTTGATAAAAACATCTGATTTGCTTCAATTTTTTTTTCTATGTTCATTCTAATAAGGCGATTCCCTGATTAGTTTTATGCGTTCATTGGTTAAGTATAACTCTGATAAATGAATTACACATTCAAGGATTTGTTTAGAAAGAATTTGGGTCCTTTAAAGGACATTCACAAAATTTTTCATCTCAAAACAGGACCCTTCACAAAAAGTTTCACCTTCAAACAGGACTCTTCACATAATTCTTTGTCTTAAAAATAGACCTTTCACAAAATTTTTCCCTCTCCCAAGTAATCTTAAAATAATAATAATAATAACAGTAGATACTTTTACATGTATAATGAAAATATGTGTATTTTACATGCATATATCTTCTTAAAAATGTACATACAAGAACCTGAATATAAAAATCATTTTAAATCCACAAAATCATGACTAGAATTTTCACAAATATAAAAAGTTTTCCACTATTTCACAAAAACAGGATCCAGTGTCAAAAGTCTGGACAGACCCCTGACATTGAGTCATAATAGTGATTGTTGTCTCATGACAGTAGTTTTTTTTATTTAATTTTTCAAACGAACATTTTGCGTTTTACGCGATTGCTACACTCTAAAACTGTGAGGAGAGAAAAGTTTACTATTTGAAAGAGTGACAGGCCTTTTTCACTCTTTTTGGAGTGAGTTTTATAAAAATACTGTCTTTAAAGGGTGGAATTTTCCATTCCCTAGAAAGGAGTAAAATATTTCGACAGTGAAATATGTCACTCCGTTGTCGAGAGTGAAATATCTCACTCCGCTGATGAGTGTGAAAGCCTCGCATTATACACTTTTAAAATAATTTCCGTTCAACTTTGAAACTCCATTTCATAATGTAACTTTAGAAATTACATACTAAAATGCATTCCTTTTCAAGAGTGAATATTCCCTCCTCTGAAAGAGTGACTATTCACTCTAAGCAGGAGTGAGTATTGTATGGGTATTAATAATCAGTCAATCAGAACAGTCTTGTGTATGACGCATTAATAGGGATAAATAAGGATTCCAAATAAGGTTTAAAAAATGAATATAGTTTAGAATAAAAGAAAAAAAAAAGGAGGGTTAAAAGTATCATAACTTTTGAAACTGCATAATTAAAAGTAAATTTGTGAAAATCATTCTCTATCATTTATTAAGGCTTAGGGAAACGCATAAGATTGGCAGGCGTTCTTATTCGAATAATCGAATGGCGTTATACATTTCTTGATAAATGTAATATATTTTTGAGAAAATACTGTCAAAGTTAGCGTCTTGAATCGAATTTGCGGAAGCGAGAGTACGAGAAAGGAGAAGAACCTGCAGCCACGTGACAAGAATCTCTTATTTCTCGACAAGTAATTTATTTATCAAAAATGGAAAATGCTATTCGATTCCAAATCCCTTCAAATATTCAGGCTTGTCAATTTTATGTTTTTATAGTTAAAAATGAGTCAGAAAATGTGTGAAGTTTCGCATTGTTTAGCAATGAATTTGAGAACCACCTTAAGGCTGTTCTCAACTGCTCTGCTCCATTTTGACACATTTACAAATTCATTTTTTAATGGAAGGATAGAAAATCGGAAAGCCTGACCATGGAAACGGTTTGGAATTGAACTGTAATTTCCATTTTTGGATATATCAATTACCTATTGAGTTATAAGCGATTTTGATCACGTGACAAACGCGTTTTTCATCCTTTTTTGAGTGAGTTTTCTGCTTTCGCGCGGAAACTCGTTTCAAAACACCCACTTTGACATTATTTTCTGAAAGATCTATTGCGTTTGCGAAAAAACGGAGGAGCTCGATGACATAGTTATTGAACAATAACTATTATTCGTTTCATGCATTTCCGAACAAAAATAAATTAAAACTTATGTCAGAAAGTTGCCCTTTTGGATTTGAGAACAGGGTATATTTTCAAAGATTATGTTAACAGAAGTTCATTATTGCTATTAATATTTTTACAAAACATATTGTCTGCATACACATGCTGAGACCAATTCAGACCAGTTCCGGCGCGCGTCGACTATTTAGAAAAAAATGCAAGTCTGATCTCGGCCCGGCACGAGTTTTCTGAAAAAAAAATTAAGCCGGTGTCAGACACCATGTAACTGTCCGATGCCGATCTCTACGCTGGACATATTACATTTCTGTTTTGAGGTTGTCAAACTAGCATCGGCTCGTGACGCACATCTGTACTTATTCTCGCGAAATTCATATTAATTGAAAATAGCTCATGTTTTATGAGCTTCGTTTAAACTTCTGTATTGAGCCGATAGGTCCTCTACATTTTTTTGAATGCCTGGCCCGTTTGAAAATTTGCCTCCATTTCGCCAGGCCGGGTACGGGCCCGTGCAGACCTCTACATTAACCGCGTAAAAATCTAGAAATTCAGTCGGGCCAATTAAGTTTTTGTACGGAGCGAGCCGAACTTTTAACTTTTATATCGGGACGGGATCGGGCTTCGATTTTAGTTTTTATATCCAGCCTGGACATGGCAACGAATTTTTGTACTGTTCGAGCCGAACTTTTAGCTTTTATAAAGGGTTAGTTCTGGACAATAAGTTTTTTGTCCAGGCTTTTTGTATCGGGCAAGAAAGAAAAATTCTATGGGTGGGGGTGGATCAAAATTTACAGGCCCGAGCCGAGAAATTGCATTTAGTGCAGTCTTCAAGATTGTGTGTATTTAAAAGTATATTGTGAAATAAATTAAAATAATTTTTTGTGGTTCTATTTTTTAAAATTTTGGGTAAGAGCGTAAAAAACGCCCTCACCCTAGTCTTGAAAAGGACTTTTTTTAAGCCCTGAAAAGGGCTGTTTTAATACAGAATATCTTAATTATACACCTGAGTACGATAGGCTGATGTACCGTATCAGTTCATCGAATGGATGTATATTTTCCAGTCTACATTTTCGGCGGAATAAAAATTCCATCATTCGGTCTCCCATCTTTTCGTCTGCATGGATGCCGTTTTTTCTTAGAGTTTCTTTCAGTGAACGCCATGAAGCTTCAATCGTTTGGATATGCGCCCTTGTAACAGGGTCAACAAAATTTTGGGAATGATTTACAGGAAAATGGAAATAACCCGAACGACTGAGCGCAGAATAGGCTTTCCATTTATCAGTATGAATAGTCGTTCCCTGTTCAACATGTTTTTCTATTAGCGGCAGAAGGGTATCTGTATCTCTCTTGTTATTTGGACAAATTTCTAAGCGAAAACGCTTCGATCCTCTTTCGATGATACCTAAAATCCATGTACCATCTCTAATTCTACCTACATGATTTTTTCGTTGCCCAAATTTTGTTTCGTCCACTTCAATAACTTTATTCACTCCACCAAGTTTCCCTTCGGCACTCTGTTCCTCTAGCATTCTTTCCGAAATTACTCCTCGTAATAATTCTAGCCAGTAGCTTACAGTGCTACGTCACGTTATATCATACTGAGAAATCATCTCCAAGCACTTTTCGAAAGGCAAATTGTGAGCAAATGAAAAAATGAGCGTCATTAGTCGATGAGGAGAAATAATAGTATTTTGAAAAGTGTCCCTGCTACTCGAGAAACTTGTGGTACTTTACCACTCGGATGTCTTGTTACCTTTTTGCATCTGAAGGTTCCAAATCCATATTTGTCAATAAATATAAGAGACATTTGATTTCCACAAATGTCACAATTTCTACTTTGTGGCATAAGGCCCTGCAATATCAACCACGCAAAAAGCCTATCGTTATTCCCACCGAGCTCAACTACTTCGGTATAAAATCTTTCAAATGACCAAATATTTGGTCTACTAGCAACAGCCATAGCGATTCAGTATGCAATGAAAAAATCAGGAAAAAGTACCGAAGGCGTTTGATAAGAAATAAACAGTGCTTCGTCTTTAAAAAAAACCATACATGTGGCATAATAAACCAAACTTTGTCATTGGCTATGACACACCTTATAACCCCTCCAATGGTCGAGTTTTTAAAACTTTAGCTTAAGGATTATTGGACAAATATAATTTTTGTGGGAGTGTTTTTGAAATTTCAGGTCATCATCCTGATAACGCTATGAGGGAATGGCAACCATGAGAACTTTTTAAAGATAAATTTGCTTGAAAATTTATTTATTTATTTAATTGGGAGACTTTTAAACGAAACATCTTCCGAATTGGATCCTATTTCAAATCTGCCTACTCCATTTTCAGCGAAGATTGAGCTTGTGTTGTTAATGACTTCTCAGTTTTACCTATTTTTTAACATCTCAAGGAGCAATAAAGAAAATAAGAAAAATTTACAAGCAAAGAAAGACATTAGAAGTTACAAAAATCTTAATGGGCAAATTTTGAAAACACACTATTTAGAAATCATCATTTAAGCAGACATCTTTAGGCATTTATCTCAAACATCCCAATGACGTTTGCATGTGATAGATAAGCAAGTGAAAATTAATGACGTTTTAGCGATTGACATTTTCTTGGGATCGTTTAAAATTGCCTTGATCAGATGCAGATGTGCGACAAACGATTTATTCTTGATTAGTCCCGCGGTTCCTCCCTAAAGGGTCACAAGACGTCAACCGCAATACTGGAACCTCGAACAACAGGAAAAACTAATCGCTAAAAATAATCCATGAAAACATTTCTCCACTACAAAAACCCCTAGGTGGCTAATTACAACTGTTTAACGATGTCTGGATGACACGAGACCAGAGAGAAAATAGTTTGTTATCAATTACTTATATTTCTCAAAACTGGAAATATTCTTTCAAACTTTAAATATTCAGAGTGAAAAAAACGCGTTACAAGTTTCTTTTTTTCTTTTCTTTTCTTTTTTTTTTTTATCATGCGTCCAAGCATATTTCTTTTATACAAATACAAAAATGCATAATTTAAATGCTTGTATTTTATGCGCTTTATTTCAAAGATAGATCAGAAATTGGTGTAATTTTCTGATAATTATTAATCAATTAGTAAAAATCTTCTTTGCTAAAATAATTCAAAAATACTTGTACCACGTATAAGATACTTTATGTCTTACTAAAAGTGGTGAAAATTCCGTCAACAAAAAATATATATGTTACTATGTAATAAGTTATAAATAAATATATAACATTCGTGAAGATAAAAAGGGCAAAAGGAATTTAAATATGTAATTGGATACTTCTGGACACGGCAGAGGGGGAGACGACGAAAGAACAATGCACGAAACTCATACCTTCATAGTATGTTTTATTAATTCGTTACAGGAAGTGAAAATGATTTTTTATATTTTTAATTTTATCTAACATAGTATATAAATACGACAAACCTTCGTTATTTCTTATGATTACAAAGTTGCTTCTCTGAAAATATTAGTACGTGTTCCAGCAATTTGGATGCCATATTTAGACTTATGAATACCATATCTAATAGTTTACATTGCAGGAAAGCAATTTTTTTTTAAATCTTTTTTTAAAACTTTACTAAGCGATCACATATTTAACATTACAGCATTGAATAGCATTTATAGATTTTCACTTAATTTATAACAATAATAATAAGCGATTGATATTTTAGCGATCTTCATTGGACGATCGGACTATCATTGCTGGAAATTCGATTCAAAACACCAACTTTAAAAGAATTTTTCAAAAGATCTTGCTTTAAACAAAAGATTGCTGAATTCATTTTCAATGGAAAACTAAAATATTTGCAGTTCATCTTATTCAGAAATTATGAAATCAAAAAAGTTTTCCATTTTTTCATAAAGGCAAAAGAACTTTTATAAAAAACCGAGAAAGTTGGCGTTTTGAAGCAGACTTCTTGATAATGCCCATGATAGGTATGTACGGCACGGGTTATCAAATGCTTTCAATTTAGATCTCATAAATTTACGGAAAAAAAAGAAAAATTCCATTCTATTTTATATCATTTTTAAGCGTGTCTGCAGATTCCTTACTTTTCGTATGAAAATCAGTCCGCAAATGCGTCTGAGATATCCGCATTATTTAGTGTAAAAAAAAAAAATATTTTGTTGAGAACCGTCTGAAAAATATTCTCGAGTATTAATGCTAATAATGACGCTCACCGACGTGAATTTTTGATACAGTCAGGGAGTCTTTTTTTACACACAAATAAGGAATTTAGACTCATTATTATTCGACTAATTTGGAATCGATCGAGAATTCGGAGACGCAACATATTAAAATAATGCGACCAAATTCTAAATAAAGAAATAATAAGACCTCAAGAATATTAGTTTTACAGCAATAAATAAAACCCCGCATTTATAACACATTCCAACATAGTTGAAAAGTGTTTATAATTTTGGATTGTCTGTCCGTGCTCTAACTTGCGTAAATAGAGTCCGATTGCCAAGCAGGGCTTAATTTGTGCCGGAGCCCACCGAAGCCCGGCTCCGGTACTTCTCTGTTTTCAGTAAATATTTAAATATTGGTCGGAATTTACCGGAGCTCATAAATATAGGGCTCCGGAGCCCAGAGCAATAACGTTTCCGAAAAACCGAAGCCTAAATTACCCTTTTCCCCTCCTTTCCATCTCCAAGCTTTTGCATTTTTTTTTTTTTTTTTTACCAAAACACTTATGTGACGTAATGTGTTGCGCACGTAGGAGATGAAGACAAAACGGATTCAATTTTTATATCCGTTTTTGGGCTTAGACTGACTCGAGCTCAATCTGTATTACAATTAAAATTTTATTTATTCATGTGTAGGAAAAAAAATCATCCTTTACAATTACGTATTATATTCTGTTTAAAATCATTTTAATGCTATTTTGATCAGAATGAAGGGGAAATAGAAATCGTGTTTTTCTATCTCAAATTTTTGTCGGCGATAACGCGTTTATGTGGCGCCACTCAAGAGATTGAACAATGAATTTGCTTTCAGTTCGATTTTCTTTTGTGGCAGTAGGATAAATGTTTATTGGCTGTTTTTTTTAAATATCTAACCTGAAAAGAATATTTTCTGTTTTAACCAACGAGCATCAGCTTGAGGTTTTTTGTCTTCTACTGCGTACGAGTATAAAAAACTCGTTAGTGATTTTGCTATTTATTTTGTGTCATGAAGGGTACCCATGCTAAGACTTTGCTCTGCACATTTGCGCAGTCACTTTTATTTGTAAGCGGATATAATTGTCATGTATTGTTATTATGATAGAAAGCAATCGAGCAGTGTTTCCCCTTTTTCTATAAAAGAATCGATTTTTTCTGATACCGGTGTCAAATTTTTAATTTAATCTGATTTTCAGGGACTCACCACAAAAGATTGTTATGCGGAAGGAATCAATTACAGTTTAAGATATGCACTTTTTATAGGAAATTGTAAAACATTGTTCCATGTTCCATTCTTCAGCCTATAAATATTAATTTCTGTAAATTTCATTCATTTTTTCTAAAAAATGCATAGTTGCGAACTATCCCTTTTTTCGTGTTAACGCTATTTCCTAATCCTAATCCTTGCCCTATTTAATCGCAGAATTCTGCAATTAATTAACTTTAAAATTAGGCAAAGATTACTATCCAGAAGGAGTGATAACTAAAAAGTGGAATAGTTGACAGCTAAGCATATGCTGATAGATATATTTAAAAAAATTATTTTGCTAAAAAAAAATGCTTTAAATTTTGCAATTAATGTACGAAATACAAATATGTAGGTTGGAATGACAGGGAAGAGGGAAAGAGGAAATGGTGCGATTGTTGTACCGGTACCGCAGAATATTAGGGCTCCGGTACTTTTTTTGTTAGAAATTAAGCCCTGTTGCCAAGAAATTTATATAAGTTATTGGGTTTTATTATGGCATGTTTTGTATAAAAAATAAAGTATGTAGCATTTTCGGCTCAATTACAGGATTCATTTTAAATATATTGAAATTGATATTTATCACAGAGGTGTAACACAAGGTTCTTACTTATACAGGGTGATTATTAAAAAAAAAGTTTACAAAATGACATGCCAAATCAGGCATACAACAAGGATAAAAAATCACATAGGAACATAGAGTTGCAAACCACTTATTTACTCACAAATACAGAGTGTTTTATCCTAACCGAAACCGGGTTGACGGCAATAATTTCGAGAAAAAAAAAACCATCGTAATGAAAATGCAACGATATGGACATTGTTTTGTGTGACATGACATGTGATAACATCACGAAAAGATCTGGAAAAACATGTTACTCAAGCAATCGATGATACCGTATGGAATGATAATCACAGTCCAAAATGTGGGCGTCAAGTGTATAGTGCTGGCGCGTATAATGCAAACTTTTAACACTTCTACCGGCAAACTTAATGCAAATATATAATAATAATACATAATATATAATAATATATAATAATGCAAACTTTTAACACTTTTGTTTGGTGTTAGCATATTTACAACAAAGGTAAGAATGTCTGTGAAATGTTTTATTCTTAAGTTTTCTGAAAGTTATTGCCGACAATCTAAACTGAGTTAGGATGAAACATTAAAGACACTGTATTTGTGACTCAATAAGTGATTTGCAACCCTATGTTCCTATATGATTTTTTATCTTTGCTGCATTCCTGATTTCCCATGTCACTTTGTAAACTTTTTTTTAATCACCCTGTATAATATGGTGTGCATAGCACTTATCTGTCATTTCCAGGGGCACACAAAAGAATTTGACTATAGAAGAAAATGACCAATAATTGAATTATTGAAGGCCACAAGCAATGCTTGCTGGAAATGCGTTTTCCGTTGGGTTATGCGTTTTGAACTTCCTGACACAATTTCCGATTCCGTTTTAAAAGTAAAGGCATAAAACTGACAGGCCTATTAACGCGGTTTGAAATCGAATAGAGTTTTCCATTTTCTGATAAATAAATTAGTTATAGAGTTATAAGCGATTCTTGTCACGTGACGGCAATTTTTCCCTTTTTCTCGGGTTGCCGCGTCGGGAATTCGATTCAAAACTCTAAATTTTATCGTATTTTCTGAAGGATCACTTGCCATTATCAAAAAATTGAAAAGGCATTCGATTGCATAATTTATCAATACGAACCCCTTCCAATTTAATGTGTTTTCGAAAAAAAATGAATTCAGGAATATGTCAGAAAATAGCTCCTTTGAATTTGAGAGCAGCCTTAGGACTGTTTTAAAATCCAAACTAGTACTTTATGATATTTTGCTGGATTCGTATTTTTTTGTATACGCATGAGATTGTCAGATGCTCTTATTTTGAAGCTATGAAATAGAACTGTTTTTCTAATTTTCGTTAAAGAAAATCTTTCATAAAATGCTGTCAAAGCATTTAGCATTTGAACCGAATTTCCACAAATCATTTTAAACTAAATTTCCAGACACGATATTCCGATAAAATCTTCATGTAAAAACTATCATTTATAAATCAACATGTAATTCATAAATCACATATAAATTTAAGACGTCAACGAGCGGGTCAGGCAGGATTGAAGCGATTAATACATCAGACGACAGCGGCAGCTTAGATATCATTATACACTATATGGCCAAAGGTGACCGATCACTTACGATTTTTGACGTTTTATTAAATATCTAGAAAAATACATGAAGTCTAAATTTTGAGTTCTCTGGAATATGTATATTTTTTTCTTTTAAACATATTCCTTAACTTAATCATGATTGATAATTTTCGACCGTTATTGCCATAAGCCACGATAAGCCATATTTAATTTAAATTTTTTATTCGCGTAGATATTGTATTTTGTGACTATGAGAAAAATAGATTTTATATGTTTTATAGGAAAAGATTGACCTCGGAAATAGAAAAAAAGGAAACTTAAAAATAAAGTAAATGACTTCAATAGAAATATTCTTATTGTTTTTAAAAAATTTTAGTGTAAAAAAGTGGTTATTAATCTCGTTAAAAAAATATTCAGTCCTGTATTATGTAAGCAAATATGAGCATTTTAAAAAATATACTAAACAAGTCTTATTCATAAACTTCAAAACAGGCATAAAAAAACCCATTTTATTCCAATGCTTAAATATCATGTTATATTGTTTAGCGCCAAAAATTACGTGTATCAAAAACGTAGAAAATGTTTTTATAATAGAAAGAAATTTAATAACTGATGCAGAATATCTATAATTAAATTTTTTTATATTACTCAGTCTCGAAATTTTAAAATCATAATCCGCAGAAAAATATTTACATACAATTAAAAAAAAATTAATACACAGTAACACCTCCCTAAGGCGACCAAGTACCGTTCCAATAAAATTGGGTCATTCCGATAGGTGGTCTCTTAATGGAGGTCATGTTTAAATCTAGATTTTAATTGTTTAAAAATGGTAACAATGTTACTAAAATTTATTTTTCACATTTGGAAAAAAATATAAAAATTTAAGTATCAAAATAAAAGTTAATTACATAAGTTAATTACTGTAGAGTTTTAAAAATGAATACATTGTGTGTGAGCTTTGCTTTAATTTTACAGTTTTATATTTTATAATTTTTATCTCCAAGTCCTTTCGAAGTTCGGTAAATAAATGCATTTTTTTGTGGACGGGAACAAATAATGACGGTTTCATTACTTTATCTATTTCTATGAGAGTTTTCCGACAGAATAGGGCAGAGGAGTTTATTGACCGTCATTCTTAATTTGTAATCAGAGTTAAATTCATTGCCTAAAAAGGTACAAAGGGATTTAAAAACTCTTAAAAACACTTGAAAGTTACCGGGATAAAAGAAAATCTAAACTTAGTTTAGAAATTTGATGAATAATGCACTCTCCGGAATTATTTCTTTAATAAAACCTTCTTCAAGCAACCAGGAAAAAACGGAATTTATTTCATTTTCTTCAAAGAAATTGATCTCTCATGGAGGTTTTTCAACTGGGATGGTATCTGAATGGAGGTAAAATTAGTATTTAGCCTATGGGAATAAATTTCGTTCCATGAAAAAATGGTCGTTCAGGGAGGTGGTCGCTTAATGGAGTTGGTCGCACAGTGAGGTTTCACTGTACCAACCTTTTCGTAATAGCATAAACATCAAATATCATATTTAACTCCGAAACAATAATAAATACTCTTAACTGTATATAATCCGAAATCAGTAAAAAAAAATTAAAAAAAAAATCTCATGTAACGGCAAATTAATGTTTCCGAATGTGTCTCCTACGAAATTTAAACTTCCAGATATTCTTCTCTCATGAGTCAGTCACCCTTTCAAAGGAAAGAGATAAAACTTTTTTGTTTTGATCTTTGGCAAAAATTTGCAACGCAGATTTGCAACGCAATGAGAAGAATTAAATATTTACTCATTTTTTTTTTATTCACATTTCCCGAACTAATGATTTGCTTAAGCATTGTGCGTATTAGAGGTCTGCATGGGCTGAAATTTCCAACCCCCGGCCCGGCCTGTAGAAAAAAATTGGCCCGACGCAGACCGGTAAAAAACTTAAAAGTTTGGCCCGAGCCCTGCCCGGCACGAAAAAAAAAAAGTTAAAAGCACGGCCCGAGTGAATTTCAACAAAACATTGATTTTTTTTTCTTTGAAGTATTAAAAAAGTGAAAAATGCTATACAGTAAGACGGAATTGCATAGAAAAGAAAAATAAAATGCATTTATAGTCAAGTTTCCTTCTTAGCGAGTGTAAATGTATTATATATTCTTTTGTTATGTATTAGTATATCGATTATGCATGGATCAACACGTTAGTGAGTTTAAAACTGGTTCGTCATAGGCAGGTTTTTTTTCACACGTTTTATTATGTTTTAATTTAGTTATATTTTAATAAGCGCAGAAATCTAGTGTTATTTAAAAATAATAAATTTTAATGTTTAAGTGTAGAATAATGGCCATTTGAAAATGTATGCATTTTTTGCAAAAATGTTTGGGCCAGGCCTAATTTTATTGACCTTTGAATGGACCAGGCCAAGCTGACACAATGATTTTCATACGGGCTGGGTCAAAATTAGGACTGAAAATTTTGGGCCGTGAAGACTTGCAATGAACCAGTCCCGGCTTTGTACCGAAAAAATAAGTTAGGCCCGGCCCGAGCCTTCAGAAAAAAGTGTGGCCCGGCCCCAACCCGAGTTCCGTGAGTGAAAATCGGCCCGAGCCGGTCCGTGCAGATCTCTAGTGCATATTCAATTGTTAAAAGAATTATATTTCAAACCGCTACATGAAGAAATATAACAGACAATCACTTTTGAACACTCTAACGATCAATCTTTTCCTATACAACATATAGCTATTTAGCTAATAATCTTAACGTTTCACATATCTACACGGATAAATGCTTAAAATTAAATAAGACTTACCTTTATTTTATGTATTCCATAAAGAATAATTTTAATAATATCCGAATCTGTTAATCGTAAAATGGCGGACGAAAAAGTGATCATTTTTCTTATCTTTTAAGGGAGTAGTCGCCTTGCTGCTCTGATTGGTTAATAAGCAATGCATACGTAAGTCACTCTTTCAGGAGTGAGACATTTCACTCCTTTCTAGAGAGTGGAAAATTCCACTCTTTAAGGAGTGTATTTTTATAAAATTCACTGCAAAAAGAGTAAAAATGCCTGTCACTCTTTCAAAGAGTGAGCTTTTCACTCCTCCCAATTTTAGAGTGTAAAAACAGCCCCAAATTTTGCCAAGCTTTTTGCTTATAATTTGCAGAGTTCTTAATATAAAGAAAAGTTCTTTTCAGGAAATATGACAAACAGCATTGTACACAATACTCTAATCAGAATTTAAAAAAACAATAAAAATTGGATGAAAAATGAGCAGGTTTACTAAAAAATGTTTCACTGCGCAGGCGCGAATGCAATCAAAATGTAATATGCATAATATTTTAGCTAAGTATATCGAGCAGCTTTTGTGAAAGTCTCAAAATCGTAGCTTGAAAATTCTGAAAATTATCGTCAATAGAATAAGTTCGAAATCCATTGTTCTCAAAAAGAAGCAAAAAGATGACGGGTTGTATCCAAATATAGTAGTACATGCAATATTGTGTACGCTATCTTGGCACTAATCAACAGATATTTCATACAACCCCTTATCTTTTTGCTTCTTTTAGGGAACAACGGATTTTAAGCTTATTCTATCGACGATAATTTTCAGAATTTTCAAGCTATGAATTTGAGACTTTCATAAAAGTTGCTCTATATACTTAGCTGATACATTATGTATATTACATTTTGATTGGATTTGCGCATGCGCAGTGAAACAATTTTTAGTAAACCTGCCCATTTTTCATCCAATTTTTATTATTTTTTAATTCTGATTACAGAGTATTGTGTACAATGCTGTTTGTCATATTTTCTGAAAAGAACTTTTTTTTATATTAAGAACTCCGTAAATTATAAGCAAAAAACTTGGCGAAATTTGGGACTGCTTTTATAAAAACCTTAATTTCTCTACGAGTATAAATGCTATCCTCAAAAAAATGAACACAGCTTATTACAATAAGACACTTATTAATAATCTCGAGTTTTTACAGGGCTATCCAAAAGATATTCTTTCTTTTTCAATTTGTTGCCTTGTCCCCTATGGGGTTCCGGGAAAAAAATCTTCGCGGAAATATATGACCTATACTATACTGTTTACACACCTACAGTTTCAGGTTGATTCCTCATGTATTTTTCTAGATATTTAATAAAACGTCAAAAATCGCAAGTGATCGGTCCTTTCTGACCATATAGTGTAGCTCTTGATAGCGGTCAAGAGTGGGTTGGAACAACCGCTGCTACTTCGCATAAAAGACGACCGCGAGCCCGTCGGTCTCCTATAACCTTTACGACCCTTAAGTTGGCACAGGACCTTTAAACTTTCAAAAAATCAATTTTCTTATTTTGTTTTATTCTGAACTTTTTAAAATTTTCTCCGCAATATGCAAAAAACCCCATGTAAATTTTTACCGAAACTGGGACAGTTGTTTTATATAAATATGTAGCAAAAAATTAACCTGCACACATTTTTACGATTCATATTATTTTTTGAACTCTGTCCCTGGGTTTTTCATCCTTACCGTCCCTCTTGCTAAACATATACAGAAAATCACTTCAGATGCAGCCACAGAATTTTTTTCAAGTTTATTCTCGAGCAGAAGTATGCTAGAGAAAGAATGCCTAAAATTCTTTAACAGAAAATTTACTGCAGAATTTAAACCAGCATTTAAATATCAATTTCAAGATCGTGGCTTTATTGGTAGTCTTACCATCCCCAAGGTTTATTCCTGCACTTTTCGTAGTAAATAAATAAAAAAAAGTTAATTTAATCCAATGTTAACAACTGTTTCTAAAAATCAATGAACATTGTGACTATCATTTAGTCTTAACATGATTTTCCTAAAAATAGGTGGTAATTTTCCTTACCGTTCCATCCTTACCGTCCCTTTTTTTCCATTTCGTCCTTTTTTTCCTATACCGTCCCCCTTTTTTACCTTACCGTCCCTTCTTTAACACTCCTTTAAGACAATGTTATACAAAAATTCTGTATAAAAAAAATGCATTTTTATTATTTCTTATTTGAATGTCCTGTGAGTAGTGTGCAAATTCATTATAAGTAAAAATTTAGAAGAAAATAAAAAGTCACAGTGGTAAAATGGTAAGGAAAATTAAACTCGTAAGTTTAACTTAAACCTCAGTTAAATAAAAAATGTTTCGCTGCTGACGATTTTTTCTTTATTTTGAATCATTAAGGCATTCTTCTATCAGATTAAAATGTTATTTTAGCAAGTTTAATTTACAAGATTTTTATTCCTGAAAGTCAAAAGATTGGGAAAAAGCCCATATATCAAAAAGTAATTGATATTGTGACCATCATGAAGTGAGCAGGAATGCTGGATGCATTATCATACAAAAAAGGTCCAATAAGATGCGTTAACTCTTTAGAAAGAAATACTTAGAAAATAAACCTATTGCGGGAGACTAGTATTTGAAAGAACTATAAAGGGTGCATTTCAATATCTTTAAATGATTTTTTTCTGTTTTGGATATTACATGTTGAACTTTAACTATGTTATTTTGTACTTTTTTTATTTTGATTGCAGTTTTTTCCCCCTCCTATGAGGCTACTTTCACTTTCGGAATTGGTTCTGAAAGTGAAAATAATTAAAAAAAAAAAGATATCCAAAATCGAAAAAGTAAACTTTAACCCGGTTACAATTCAACCTCAACTATCCTAAACAGAAGAAATCATTTACAAATATTGAAAAGCAAAAGCAAGCGAGAAATTCAAGAAGAACACTCCCATTGGTTTAACATTAGCTTGCGAGTTTGAATATCTCGCTTGCATTTCAATATTTTTAAATGATTTTTTTCTGTTTAGGGTATTACAAGTTGATCTTTAACGTTGTTAGTTTGTACGTTTTTGATTTTGATTGCAGTTTTTTTTTTCCGCCTATTCACTTTCACTTTCACTTTCGGAAACGGTTCCGAAGGGGAAAAAAAAAAAAAAAAAAAAAAAAAAAACATATCCAAAATCGAAAAAGTAAACGTTAATCCTGTTACAAGTCAACCTCAACTATCCTTAACATTAAAATGCAAGCGAGAAATTAAAAAAGAACGCTCCCATAGGTTTAACATTAGCTTGCGAGTTTCTTCACGTGAATAGTGTAGTCTCTTAAGACAATGTGATTCGTATTACTGTGGCTTTAAACGCCTCATTTGTAATACTACAACTAGCGTAAAATGTGTGAAAATGAAATCTATCTATAATGGAATCCAGAAAAAATTACATGTTCCTAATAGAAAAAATACCAACAATTATACCTGATAAGACAGAAACCTGCATAAAGCAGAAATTTCTTGCGTTCCTTTGGGTTTCGTTGTTAAGGTTTTAATGAATCAATATTTGACTATATGACAAAGTTTTTGACGTAATTCAGTATTACGTTTTGTTACATAATTCAAATTTTAAAATAGTCGGCTATTAGGAACTTAGTAAAATTCTCTTTATAATTGTACTTTATGAAGGTGGGGGGGGGGGGTGGAAAACCCAAATCTATGTTTGTCCAGGATGACAGAAAGGCTAGTTTCGTCTTTAATACAAAATAATAAAATCGCCTTTCATAGAAAGCCAATATAACTCGATAAAAGTGCCTTTCTCGCAAAAAGTTTTAAACAAACTTTAAGTAAAAAACGAGCAACAAAATTACTAAATATACGCTAAATAAACAAATATTATAATAACAAAACCATTATTTCAAAGCATTAACTCCTAAGACATTTTTTCTAATACGATAATAACATCTAATCAAATTTCTTTATGTTCAACAAATCACCAGAAATCAAGAAATATCACAAAAAGCAAACGCTTTATATTTGGATGTGTAAGGATGATCTCCCACATGTTTTTTAAAAGAAATACTGAAAGCGGTTTGTCAGACATCATTAACAGATACCCCAACTGCACTTGTAATTATGCTTTGTTTTCAATGAAATGTTAAAAACGTTCCTTTCGCTTCATGTAATTTAGTTTCCATCACGTTTCATATAAAAGTTGATATGTATTCAAATTATTAAAAGTATTTCAATGCTTATCATATTGATATACCTAAAATACAAGATACCATTATAATCTGAAAAATGCATCATATATGTATTGTATATTTATTACGTTACACAGTAATACAAAATTATGAAATTACGCCTTTTATAGATAATAAACAAACGCCATAAAACAAGCGCTAAATAAATCTCTCAGCCAAAAGCAAACGCTATACAATTGAAAGATGACCCCCACATGTTTTTAGAAAAAGAGATCATTAACAGAAACCCCGTGGAGAAGTGACGGCCTTTGGCCAGACTGCTTGGGAAGAGAGCCAGAGAGAGAAAGATGAGGAAGAAGTCAAACGATTTTACCAAACTACAGATAACGCCATTATCGAACTTACTCCCTCTCATTCCCTTCATTTGAACGAAGAGGTGACCGAGTCCATACTGCAGCCCTAAGTTTACCCGAGATGAGCCGTCATCGGTTGAGATTATTGAAAATGAAATGTCTTTGTTATTAGTTTTGTTTTTCTGAAACGCACGCATTTTTTTCATTCCTTAAAAAAAATGGAGTTTATTCTTAATAACAATAATAAAGTCCTTTACAATACCCAATCAATGACCATCTGATTTCTCAATTATATTTAATTTCGAATTGAGTAGCATTTCAAGAAATTATTTATTGATGTAAAATAAGTAACATTTAAAAAATTCCCCCGAAAATATACTTATATATTTAAAATGCCATAGAGGAAATCATACCACTGTCTCTAGTGTAATATAATGGTTTTATTAATAGCGCACGTCATTTGAACGCAAACTAAGATGACGGGACCTTGGTTTGGTTAGGTACCACACAATCTAAAATATAAATGTGTAAATTAGTCGTGTAAATTTGTAAAATTACACTATTCTCATAAAATTTACACTCTTGCAATAAACATCTACCTGTAGTTATCCATTTCTATCGGCTTAATGGGAGTGTGAAATTTGTTATCCCTTCAAAAACTCAAACAAATGTGTACATATAGAAAAGTATCCCAACAAAAAGTTTTCGCCAAAAAAAAAAAAAAAGCGCCAAGTTCTACTTAATGTTTCTGCCAGAAAAAGTAGTGATATCTGAAGTTCGCACAAGGTAAAAGCCAAACATCCCAAATCTTTCATTGAAAATGGCTTCCTTCGTCTTGGCCGTTAACCCCTTCGGGACGGGAGCCTTTTACGAAATATTTAATCTTTTGTCACCGTTTTTTAAAAACAGAAATTTATGTCTTCTTGAATCGGGAAAATGTGCTGATTAAAATAAGGCAAATTTTACAGTAAAACTTTACTGGTGAGGAAAAACAAGGATTCTGAGCGCTTCATGCGGCACGTATACGTGTCGCTCGTCCCCAAGGGGTTAATGCCTTCTATAGCATTTCAAAATTAATGATTGGGAATTACGCATTTATGAATTACAGTGGAACCCGGTTAAGACGCGTTTCAAGGGAGTGGTCTAAAGTCGCGTATTAAGCGGGATCGCGTATTAAACGTGATTTCTATAATGTTGCATCATTTGGGCTTATTTACGCATTTAAGCACCTAAATGAACTTCAGAGCTTTCATTTATACGCTTACGGTTGAAAATTGTATCTTTGACATATATTCAGATTGAAATTTAATTGTATTTCACGTTGTTGAATCCACATTGTTTCTTTTTATAGGACAAACTGGAATAACAACGGAAAATAAATATAGATTACAACATTACTTTATTGTCGATTAATGCGTTGCAACTAAAAATAATTTTCCTACTAGACTCATTTTTTTAACAGAAAGGAAAATAATATTAAATCTTTGAAGCACAACTCAGTTTTAGGTAGCTTTCTTTACAAAAAAGCTACCTATTGCAGCCGTTCGGAGGAAAGCGATTTCAAAAAATTTTGGTATATTTTCATCGATCATGACCCCCAGACCCTGAAACCACCCTCCGTTCAAAATTGATATATATATATATATACATATATATATATATATATATATATCTGACCTATGTCACACTGTAACTCCCGTAATTATGAACCGATTTCGATGTAATTCGGTGTGTACATAGTACATACCAATGTCTCGACCGAGTTCGTTGGCCAGCTTCATCCGCCGTTTTGTTTCAAAATGGCGGCCATTTAAAATTTTTTAAAAAATTTAAAACTTGAAATGTGGTACCAAAAAATTAAAAATGGAAAAATATTTTTTTCTTATGTATTTGACCTTTATACAAAGATTCCGGAGCAGTTTTTGTTTCATCTATATCTTAAAAAATGGCTGAGTTATAGCATTTTGAATTTCTAGCGTGGCTGACATTTTGAAACGTCCTGAATTTTGTCACGCGATAAAAAGCGTATTTATGAACCGATTTGGATGTAATTCGGTGTGTACATAGTACATACCAATCTCTCGACCGAGTTCGTTGGCCAGCTTCATCCGCCATTTTGTTTCAAAATGGCGGCCATTTAAAAAATTTTTAAAAATTTTAAATTTGAAATGTGGTACCAAAAAATTGAAAATGGAAAAATATTTTTTTCTTAGGTATTTGACCTTTATACAAAGATTTAGGAGCAGTTTTTGTTTAGTCTATATCTTAAAAAATGGCTGAGTTATAGCATTTTGAATTTCTAGCGTGGCTGACATTTTGAAGCGTCCTGAATTTTGTCACGCGATAAAAGGCGTATTTATGAACCGATTTGGATGTAACTTTGTTCATACATAGTACATACCAATGTCTCGACCGGGTTCGTTGGCCAGCTTCACCCGCCATCTTGTTTAAAAATGGCGGCCATTTAAATTTTTAAGAAAAATTTAAATTTGAAATGTGGTACCAAAAATTGAAAATTGAAAAAATATTTTCTTCTTATGTGTTTGACCTTGATAAAAAGATTCGGGAGCAGGTTTTGTTTCGTCTATATCTTAAGAAATGGCTGAGTTATAGCATTTTGAATTTCTAGCGTGGCTGACATTTTGAAACGTCCTGATTTTTCTCACGTAATAACAGGCGTATTTATGGACCGACTTGGATGTACCTTGGTGTGTACATAGTACATACAAATATCTCGACCGAGTTCGTTGGCCAGCTTCATCCGCCATCTTGTTTCAAAATGGCGGCCATTTAAAAAAATAAAAAAATAAAAAAATTTAAATGAGATACCAAAAAATTGGAAAATGAAAAAGATTTTTTTTTGTATGTGTTTGACCTTAATACAAACATTCCGGAACAGTTTTTCTTTCGTCTATATCTAAAAAAAAATGGCTGAGTAATAGCATTTTGAATTTCTCTTGTGGCTGACATTTTAAAACGACCTGATTTTTGTCACGCGATAACAGGCGTATGAACCTATTTGGATGTAACTTGGTCTGTACATAGTACATACCAATGTCTCGACCGAGTTCGTTGGCCAGCTTCATTCGCCATCTTGTTTCAAAAGGGTTGCCCTTTTAAAAAAAATTAAATTTAAAATTCAAAATGAGGTATTAAAAAATTGGAAAATGAAAAAGATTTTTTTTATGTGTTTGGCCTTGATACAAAGATTCCGGAGCAGTTTTTGTTTCTGAAAATTTGTTCTTTTGTTGATATCTTAGAAAATGGTTGATTTATAGCACTTTGAATTTCTAGCATGGCTAACATTTTGAAACGATCTTGTATTTGTCACGCGATAACACACGTATTCGCCTATTTCGATGTAAGAAGGCATGTGGATAGTATACATCAACACCTCGACCAAGTTCGCTGGCCAGATTCATCAGCCATCTTGCTTCAAAATGGCGGCCATTAAATTAAAAAATATATTTTTTTTTAAAGTGAGGTGCAAAAAAATTAGAAATTGAAAAAGGTTTCTTTCTTAAGTATTTGATCTTGATATAAGGATTCAGGAGCATTTTTGGTTTGTCTTTACCTTAAAAAATGGCTCAGATATAGCAGTTTCAATTTCTGTTGTGGGTGACATTTTGAAAAATCTGATTTTTTGCATGCGACAGCACTCCTATACATTAACCGATTCCGATGTGATTGAGCATGTGCACAGCAATTACTAAGGTCTCGACCAAGTTCACTGGTTAGCCTCATCCACCAAGTTGTTTTAAAATGACAGGTACTTTAAGAAATTGCCGAATTTGGCAGCCAAATATAAATTACTTTAAAGAAAAGCAGCTTGGATAAAGCTGACTAATTTCGCGAAATTCTCATTCATTATATTGATAAAAATTAGTATTGAATCTCCTATATCCGGTTTCCACTAAATTGAGCTTCGTGTGTTTGCATGATATAAGTTGGCTTTTTTAAAATAAGGATTATGAAAGCTACCTCTTCCTCCCGGCACTGGCCGGAAGGAATTTTTAAAATCATATTTAGTACTTGTAATAACGTACATTTTAAATATCCCTAACAACACGTATGAACAACTCTAATATAATGATTTTTATGACGTATCTGAGTAACCTAAATTCGTCTATCTCTTTCTACTACAGTAAAAACATACACGAAGCGAAAGACAAAGAATGTTAGGAGTGGGATCAAAGAAGAATTGCAGTTTTGCTAATTTAGCGGGTTTTTTTTTTTTTTTTTTTTAATTCAAACATCTACAACTATTTCCGATTAGTAATTTTTGCCTTAATTAATCTGTTGTTAAATAAATTAAATACTATTCGGAAACATTGTTTTTTATTTGAATAATAAAAATCCTCTAAATCGGTAACACTCGAGAAGAGAGAAGTAATTCGCATCTTGATCAATGAATTCGCGTCTTAAACGTGATTTTTTCCCTCAAAGAACCGAAAATTTATCGCGTATTAAGCGGGATCGCGTTATAACCGTTCTCGTATTAAACGTGATTTTTTTACATTATTCTTATGGGCGAAGTTCAAGGGATCAGCAAAAATCCGTGTATTAAGCGGAATCGCGTATTAACCGTGAGCGTCTTAACCGGGTTCCACTGTATTTAAATAGTAAAAGTAATATTAGAATGTAAAGAGGCAAATTCACATAAAGACATTATAAGTAAAAGATTTCTGATGAATACCATCGAGTTTCAACAAACATTAATTTTTGGTACTTGTTAGTTATCCCGTCGACTAATTCGCCAAATTATATAAATCGCCAAACCATCCGCCAAATTATACAAATTGACATAATTTTTATTTTAAATAACAAAAGAACAAATAAATTAGTATAACATTAATAAAAATACAAATAAAGCGTCGAAATAAAAATCACTTGATGACGTAAACACGTGTTGTCAAGTGAATGTGACATTTACGATCAACAATTATTGGCATTTAATCTTACAATTTGGCGATAGTAATTTGGTCGACGCGATAACTAACAAGTACCTAATTTTTATTACAGATCATTTTGTACGCTTGTGGTTTAATTGCAATTTTGTACGGTTTAAAGCTAAAGTCATTAGCATAAAACCCAAGAAATAAAACAAAATTTACTTACTTCAAATCTCACAATATATTACATTATATTTTATTATATAATATTGAAATCTTGTGCATTGACGAAAGAGATTTTTTTTCCTTTGAACATTTATTATAGTTTGATTGCATACATTAAGATGGATTCGATTTATAAACTGTTAAAAGCTGATACTAATTACGTTTTCGTAATTAGGGGTATTATCGGTACTTCTTAGTTATCCCGTCGACCAAATTACTGTCGCCAAATTGTAAGATTAATTGTCAATAATGGTTGCCATTAATTAATTAATTGTGAGATTAAATGCCAATATTAGCCAATAAAATGATTAATTCGACGATTTATTTGTATTTTTATTAATGTTTTACTAATTTATTTGTTCTTTCGTGATTAAAAAAAAAAAAAAAAAAAAAAAAAAATATGTCAATGTGTATAATTTGGCGAGTGGTTTGTCGATTTACATAATTTGGCGAAATTGGTCGACGGGATAACTAAGAAGTACCGTATTAGCTTCTAAATACAAGTATTTTGTTATTTCTAACTTCTAAGCATTTAAATAGACTGAAGTGGTTTAAATGCTTTTTTAAAATGTGTATTTTATTTCTGTACTTTGTGCCACAAAATGCCTAAAATAATCGAAAAATGTAGTTGGCATGTTGCTCATTTGTACATCCTTAAAATTTGAAAAATCCTCTAGAAGGCATTAACGGCCAAGTCGCAGGAAGCCATTTTCAGTGAAAGATTTGGGATGTTTGGCTTTTAACTTGTGCGAACTTCAGATATCACTACTTTTTTTGGCCGAAACATTAAGTAGAACGCTTTTTTTTTTTTTTTTTTTACCGAAAACATTTTGTTGGGATATCACTACTTTTTGTATGTTTTTTCCAAGTTTGTTTTTCTAAACTATATTAATATAAAAAAACTTAAATGTCGGTACTTTTATGTTAGCCGGGAGCAAATCTCCTCATAAGCATTTTGTTTTTTCGCCAATAGCAGTTTTCATTTTTCACATGTGTAAATTAGAAAAAATGCTTTGATTTTCAAACAAAATATTTTGGTTTATGTTAATATTTCTTATTCATTTATTTATTTCTATGTTAAATATTCTATTAAATAAAATGAGGGAAATGCATCTATTTTAAATGAGATGACTGAAAAGTTTATATTTTAAAATGAAATGATTACAATATGAGCAATGGAGTTGTGAACAGTATTTGGCGATTTGCACTGCAAATAGAGGCGTCTTAAATTAAGACACATATGTGACTGAAAACGTATTTCAGACACTTAAGTATCTGAATCTGAAAATTCAGTCATGATAGATGTCTTAATTTAAAACATATAAGTGTCTTACTATGATCATGGTGTAAACGAACTGAGAAAGGTGTCTTAAAAATCTGCAAGTGTCTACTTTTAAGACACTTTGTAACTCCGTTCCGCATTAACCACCAGGCGGCACTCTAGTTGCGCATGCGTTTTAGATGCCTTTCGTTCGAATTGGATGTTCGTTTGTAATTCAAACTGAGCGTTTGTTTTATCTACGCGTACATTTTAACTAATAATTTATTTTGACTTGATTCGGTTTTTTCGGAATGTGAAGTTCCAGGATTTAATCCGTATCGACATAGTGATATTCCATAATAATGAATGGTGCCAAGCAATAACAATAATATAGTGTTCTTCGTCTCGTCAAAGCAGGTAAAGAGAACTGTTGTCTGGCGGGCTATGTTTTTAGGATGGAAATATTCCATTCTTTTAACAGAGCTAGCCGGATGTGCAAAGGGATTTTTTTTTATACCAAAGTGTGCTTAACTCACGGATACTAACGTAGCCTCCAATCCGGACGTCGCCTGGGTGGATGTGATTTTGGAATAATCACACCTTTTTCCAGGTAAGTGGACCCTTCACTATGTATTGAAAACTCTCTGCGAATGTTTTCTCTTTAAATAGAGACCTCACACGAGTCTATAGCTTTATTAGTTCCTGAGTTATGCCAAAATTTGTTTAAAGCATTTTGCCTATGGGATTTCCATGTTAAAATTTTATCTTGCTAATATTTAAATTTCTACTATTCAAATCATCTGCAATCATGTTTCTGTATTATTTTACATCCGATGTTATCCTTAAAATAAGTTTTGGCAAGTCTGCATGGTGTATTAGTTGTTACTGAATCTATTGAGATACATCATCCTAAGCCTTCTTTCTCTGTCTACTCGCACGCCATTACTTTAAAAATAGCAGTGACAGCACCTGTTGATCGGCTCATAATTTCTTAATTACCATCAAGGCTATCTTAACAGCGTTTTCTTAGAGTAATTATTACACAAGAGTACCTTTTATATGGGTTTTATTTATGTATACAATATTTTTATAAGCATTTAATTCGACAGCATTTGTAACGTTCATATCGGTTTTACATTTCCCATATGTTTAATATGTGATATGTACTGAAATTCCCAACTCTTTATAGTAAACATCCTTATTTAATTTTTATTTATTATGTATGCTTTTCATGTCTGATGACGTTTTCTTGCGTCTCAGATTTTATACACCGTGATAAATTTTAAGTTATTTAAAAGAATATAGTTCGAAAATCCTTCCATTTACCCATATCATTAATTCCCCCATACATACAGCGAATTACTTGTCTTCATTTATCAGATTAAACTGTTTTGACTGATAAAACTCAAATCCGGTCATGAAATCTGTTTTCCCTTTCTGCTATATACTTTTGTTGTTTCCGAGCATTTTAGAAATATTCTATTTCCTATACTGAAAGTAGTCAACTTCAGATGTTTTCATTTTCAAGCCCGGTGATTCACACCACAATTTGAAGACTCATCAGAAATCGTCTGAAATCTGTAGACGTAAAGCGGAGAAAATTTTATTGGCGTTTTCAATAAATCTTCTTATTTAACGTTTAGAAAATGTTCTCGCCTTATCTCTGTATTAGTCATAATGATTATTTGTAAATTCTTAAATTCATGTAATTATGTGCTGTTAACATAATTGTAAAAATACGGTAAATATATACAGCTATATTTCATTTGAAATCAATTATAATATTGATTTTTTTATTATTTTTAGTAAAAAAGAAATCTGAAATTTAAAATGAATATCAATAAAAAAATAGAATTTTATACTATACTAGGGGGCTCGGCCCCCTACGAGCTACGCTCGTCAACCCCCGTCCAGACACCGCAGACTCTAAATGCACGCTAATTTGATCGGCTTTAAAAAGATTTCGAAAGATTGAATTATAATTTAAAAAACAGTGGCGATCTCCCTATAAACGAATTTCTATTCATTTCTCTTTGATTGGGGAATTTTAACGCCAAATCCGCTGCGGTACTACTTGATTATCCCGTCGACCCATTTCGCCAAATTATATAAATCGCCAAACCACTCGCCAAATTATACAAATTGGCATAATTTTTTTTTAAAATAACGAAAGAACAAATAAATTCGTAGAACATTAATAAAAATACAAATAAAACGTCGAAATAGAAATAACTGGATGACGTAGACACGTGTAACAACATTTCAAAATAAGCTAATATAAAACGAATTAAGTAAACAGAGTCTTTGTCTCCTGGTATTTTTTAGCAAAGCGAAAAGAAAGTTCTTTTAAATGAGACATTTTAAATTAATTCTCAAAATATCAAATAAATGTCTAGCGCAATTTCTAAATTTAAACTTTTTTGCAATATTATTTTGTGTTCATTTTATGTAATAACTATAATGTGACGTAAATATGACGTAATTTCTCCTAAGACTTCTAACGCATGTTATTGAATTTATTATTTTACAATATCCTTTCTCTTTTAAAATTCACTTGTATACTTTTTATGACGTAATTTTTAATAAGTTCCTGCTTTTTATACGTAATTATTTAATTCTAATTTGAAAGTTTTTTTCCTGTTTATAATAGTCACGTGTAAATAAATTTTTAATTTGAAGCAAACATTATTGCTTGCGCTTTTTATACAGTTGGCAACAGTTTAAATTAATACAATTTTCTGAAATCTGTAAAAAATATCTCTAGAAATGCTGAAAATTTGAATTTAAAATAGAAATAAAACCTGAAAAAATGAGTCAAAATAAAAAAATTAATGCAATCTGCACTCCGGCAAATTCTAACGCATAAAATGATCTAAAAATGATTACACTGGTATGTATAGTTTTTGCTGCTATAAAACTTTTTTAGTGGAACGAATTTGTCCAACTTTAGCATTAAATAACTCTTAAAATAATTCTTCGATTTGAAAACTGTCTGCATCAGCGTATTTATCAAACATTTTTGTATAAAACCACCGATTTTCATATTTTTGTATGCATTATTTTTGTTAATATTAACGAAGAAAGGCCTCCGGTCACAAAAAAATCAAAACCGGCGGCGGCGGCGGCGGCGGTGACAGCGGTAGTTACTTTTTTTTAGAATAGAGAGATGTACTTAAGCATAACTGGATTTTGTACTTAAAGCTGAATTATTCTATATTTACTGAATGACAATGCAGAGTTGGAATTTTTCTAGAAGGACTTGATTAAAGCAAGGGTAAACTTTGACATGTCCCCCCCCCCCGCCCCCCACCACCTACGATTTTTGTTGCCCCAAATTCGATATGCAATTTTTTTAAAGCTTATACGTTAAATGTGTTTCGACATTGTATATTGGTTATAATCAGTATTTTGAACTAAAAAGTAGAATAAGATTAAAAGTTAAGTACAAAAAATTTTAAATACAGTAAAAACTCTTAATCGCGGGCACCTTCAGAACGCTGAATCTGTCTGCTATTCGATTGTGTTAGCTTTTATGAGGTAAATATACATACAGTGAAACCTCCCTGTGCGACCACCTCCATTAAGCGACCACCCCTGAACGACCATTTTTTCATGGTACGAAATTTATTCCTATAGGCTCAATACTAATTTTACCTCTATTCAGAGACCACCCCAGTTGAACTCCCTCCATAAGGGACCCATTTCTTTGAAGAAAATGAAACAAATTCCGTTTTTTCCGGGTCGCTTGAAAAAGGTTTTATTAGAATAATAATTCCGGAGAGCGCATTATTTATCAAACTTCTAAACTAAGTTTAGAATTTTTATTTATTCCGGTAACTTTTAAGTGTTTAAACCCCTTTGTTCTTTTTTAGGCAATGAATTTAACTCTGATGACACATTAAGGACGACGGTCCATAAACTCCTCTGCCCTATTCTGTCAGGAAACTCTCAAAGGAATAGATAAAGTAATGATATCGTCAAAATTCATTCCAGACAAAAAAAAAAAAAAAAAAAAAAAAAAAAATTGCATTTATTTATTGAATTTTGAAAGGACTTGAGAATAAAATTTATAGTAGATAAACCATAAAAGCAAAGCAAACATCAATGTATTCATTTTTTAAACTCTGCAGTAATTAACTTATGTAATTAACTTTTGTTTTGATACTTAAATTTTCATATGTTTTCTTAATTTGAAAAATATAATTTTAGTAACATTAATTGTTACATTTTTTCAACAATTAAATTCTAGATTTTAACATGACCTCCATTAAGAGACCACCTTTCGGAGCGACCAATTTTTATTGGAACGGAAGTGGCCGCTTTAGGGAGGTTTTACTGTATATTGATAAAGGTGAGTGCTCGCTAAAGATAACTGTTCGTATGAAGGCTTTGCAGTAAAATCTCCATAACGGACAATCCTAAATAAAGGACACCACTATGTAGGAAACATATTTTTTTATTGAAAATATGCAAAATTTTTATACACTTATACCTCAGAAAAGCAGACACCTCCGAACGTCGGACAAATTCCACGGTTCTGAGGTGCCCGCTATTGAGAGGTTTTACTGCATGAAGAAAAATATATTTTGTTTTTAACCTTATTCTACTCTAGAAATTCATAATATTGGTTAATAATAAATATTGATTAATAAATATTACAATATAATACTCATATACTGTAAATTTGGGGGAATCCGGTGTTAGATTTTATTTAACACAGAAATAAAAATGCTTAAACTAATTTACTGGGAATATCTTATTTAAATGGGAAAAAACTGCACAACATAGCAGGGATGGGATTCTTTCTGAAGGAGTGAATCATTTTTTATATTTGGGAGTAATATGTTACCATAAAGCAGAGCTGATTGCAGCATGGGCAAACTGGGCTGTTTCTATGGGCCTTTAGTTTTACGGGCCCCTAAATTTGGTGCGAAATTTCTATAAAGCTGATATTTTAAATTCGTTTTGATCTTACACTTATTTTAATAAATATTTTGCACTTTTAGAACGTGATTAGGCTAAAGAAAATGATATATTTACCCAAATATGTATTTGACGGCATCAAATAGCCTTTTTTTTTTTTTTTTTTTTGTAACAGTATATGAAGGCAATGGGGGGAGGGGGTGAATGAATACTAGGTCTTTGGACTAGAAGCAATTTGAAGTTCTCACTAAAAGTAATAAACATTTTTGATGCCGTAGGGCATATATGATAACACATAAATACATATTTAGGTGAAAAAAAATATATATATATTATCCTATTCTAAAACTACAAAATACTGATTACAATCCTCATAAGGTCAAAACTGATTTAAAATATCAGCTTTATGAAAATTTCATACCCAATTTGGGGTACCCTGAAATCAGGGGGCAGAGAAGCATCCCAGTTTTCCCACGCTGCAATCAGCTCTGCTGTATGGCAACAAATTATTACCATTTATAAAAAAAAATATTCAATGTGGTCAAACATGGCTGCGTATATGGTTTAGAAAGAAAATGGTCAAAGATGGCTTCATATTGGCTAAAAAAAAAAAGGCTCAAAGATGGCCGCAATTAAGAGATTTGAAATGTCTGAAATTCAGACGCAAGAAGTGTCTGAAAATTTTAAGACATTTTAAAACGTCTGAAAATTGAACACTGCGTTTCAGACACTTAAATGTCTGAATTTCAGACATTTAAGTTTACAGTGTGCCTATTGCGCCCGTCTAACATAAAAATACCTAAATTTATTTTAGTGAGCTTTACAAATTTATACTTTATTTCTTTTTATATTAAAGTACTAGCCGCCTCTAAAAAGCAGTATTGACTCTATTGATTGCATGTTAAACGTTGCATCATGTTACTGTTATTCATAATTTAATTAACTTTCCCATTATTTCGCCAAGTCGGAAGCTTTTGATAGAGAAATCAAGAACTCTTTACGATCATGGAAGCACATCATATATTTTGTGTTGTTAAATATTTCATGTTTTGTGACAAATAACTCTTAACTTACTCATGCATGTTTCCTTATCAGTTACGATTCGTTCTCTAATGTGGAAATTTTCAATTCTATTAATCTTTTCTAATTGGGCTCACTGCCAATTGTTGCATTTTAACTGATACGATTGGATACAAGTGAAATGCTTCTTATGAAATAAATCCTTTGACAATATCTGCATATACATTAAACCATAGTGATGCTAATATCTTTTAGTTTCCCGTTAACCTTTTCAATAGACTCGATTACGGAAGAGTAAAAGGTCTACGGGCTCACTGCCATGATCCATTTGAAAATCTATCATTCTTCTAATCTGATCCTGTTGCAGAATTAGCCAATGTGCCATGGTTTTAAGATTTTAGCTAATTTTATTCGAAACCTGAAAACTAAAATGCGAGGAACCGGATTATAGAAGATTCATTGTAACGTACATATCGATTAACAGGTTGCATATTATAGAATTATAATAATCATAAGGAGAACTGGCAGTTTCGGTGCTTTTATAGTTTCCGTAAATTCTCTTTATATAATACAGAAGTTTTAGCAGACTAAAAATTATCAACATAGTCACAGTAAGTATAATAACAATACAATATAATAACAATAGGAGATAGTGCAGTGACAAAACTATTGGTACTTTGGAAATATTCATACGTTATACCATTGAACTATTCAGATGATATGCGGAAAAATATAAATAGATGGCTTGCATTAATAATTAACACATTGAAAAATAGCCACTAGTGTCAAATACTCGCCAGGCTTGGCGGCATTTAGTGAAATGTCGCCAAATTTGGTAATATATCATGTCACTTCTCAAATTGGGCGACAAAAATGTTTTCTTTATTTTGACGTCATAATGATGTATGGCATATGTATTATGTATTATACACATGCCTATAATATGTATGATGTAAATGTATTACGTATTATATGCATATATATAATATGCATGACGCATATGCATAAATTTCATTAACATCACTAAAACGCACTTAAATGAATAGTGTTCCATAAATAGTAGGGATATTTGCCAGATTGAGCAGAGTGCTATTGAGATTAGAATTCTGACATTTATAATAGACCCGGAGGCGTCTGTACACACCATCACCTCATCGAGTTTACATCTGAAATATTAGAATTAGTTAAAACTAGATTAGCATATTAAAATGCAACTCGTCTGTTAAGAAATATCTTACTAGAAACCACCTGAAGACCTAATTTTAGTGGTTGAGTGATAGGTTTACTATTGTATTTTCCTGCATCCAAAAGTATGGAAACATGGAGGAATGGGTGCAGGAAAACACAATGGAAAATCTACAAAATAACCGGTAAAATCTGGTCTATAGGTGGATTCTATAAAGATATGACTTGGCAGACCAGTTACATTGTAATACGCTAATCGATGTTTAACTAATCCTAAAATTTCAGCCGTCCATTCGATGAGGTGCTGATCTGTGCAAATGCCTCCCGGAAGTTAATAAAATTTGTTTTAAAGAAGTAAAAGATAGAAACATGGACAGATAAACTGAAAGATTTGCCTTATTAAGATTTTTGTAAAAGCATATAAAAATCCATTCAGCTTGAAATCATGTAACACCTTTATAACTCAGGCTAATTTTCCGTAATCGGGTTTTGGCGACCAACATATCTGATCTATAACTATAATCTTTCTTTTACAGGTTTAAAATTCACAATAAATTAACAGTAAGTAGGCTAATAATACAATATAATAACATTTGCAGCGGACTTCGGACGCCGCATCTGTCGCACATCGTTAAGGACAATTTATTACACATTTCATTTAATTAAAAGGAGATTTTTAATCTTTCATATGAGAATTAGGATATTTTTACACTATAGGGACCTTGGCATTTAAAAAAAAAATCTTGGCGCAATTCGGACTTCAGAAACTGAGATATGTTGCCAAATGATATAAACAACTATGAAAACAAACCTGATGAGCTTTTATGTTATTTATACATGTATAAAATATTATTTTTTATATACAAATTATTTATGTTGGTATATAAAAATAAATAAATGGGTTCCTTACATTAAATAAATTGTATACATGTGGAAAAAATTGCTTGTGTATGTGACACAGTAAATAGGTTTCCAGAAAATAAGTTATTATCAAATTTCTTTTCTCGTCAAGGCTATTTTTCTGTATTTCGCCAAGGCTGCTATATCGGAAACGTACCGAATCGTGGTTATTAGGATGAGCGAAGCAAATCCTCTACTAGTCTACTCAAATTACATTTTGTCGTATACTTTACAAAAAAAAAAAAAACTCTTCAGTATTTTGCCTTGAAATTAAACTTAAAAATACATTATGGCCACAAGATGAACCTTTTGGTGGAATGTTCTTATATCTATTTGCAGATATCAAACAACTACCTCCAGTAAACGACAGGCGTCTTTACAGTGACAGAAATCAAGGAAGTGAGTTTCTTTTGGAAGGACAATTGTTATTTTCTTCGACTATTCAAAAAATATTTTTTATCATCATCCTTCCGGCAAGATGAAACTCAACAAATATTTTGTAGCATACTTAATCGAATTAGCAATGGAGAAAACACTACTGAAGACTATGAAATATTAATGAATACAGTCTCTTTCAAAAAGCGAACAACATTTATTTAAAGATGCAATTAGGCTGTTTTCAACAAATAAAGACGTAAAAGAATATACTAATGAAAAATTAAAAAAACTGCGTCAACCTGTTGCCTTGATTCAAGCTCTTCATAACTGTACTAAAGCAAAGTTGGCCGATTCTGAAATGACAAACCGACTTGAACCATTTCTTACTTTATCAATTGGGTCTAAAGTAATGTTACGTTCTAATTTGTGGACCGAAAAAGGTTTAGTAAAGGTTTAGTAAAAGGGGCTTTAGGCTATGTTGCAGATATTATTTATGAAGAAAATCACGGGCTACCAGACCAGATGCCGCGAATAATCATGGTTAAATTTGAAAACTACAGTCATTCAACTTATGAGAATGGCTGCGTTCCGATTCCACCAATAACTAAATTCTGGAAAAATGGAAATATAAATTGCTCAAGAAAACAATTTCCTCTGCAGTTAGCTTTTGCAGTTACAATTCATAAATCCCAAGGTTTAACATTAGATAAAGCAGTCGTAGATATTGGGGATAAAGAGATATCAGTTGGTTTAACGTACGTAGCGTTGTCGAGAGTGAAAACCCTTCAAGGTTTAACATTCAATAGAAAATTTCCTTACGAGAGGTTCTACAGTATTAAAAATTCTCGTATGCTAACATGCAGAAAAAAAGAAGAAATTAGAATGAAAAGTTTTACAGTTAATAATTCTTAGTATCAACCAGGGCAGATTTCAAATGTTTTTTCCAGAAAATAGGATTTTGAAGAAGTAACTTTCTTCAAGCTCTCTTGGAATATATTATTCTAAGATTGCTATCAAAGATTATTTGATGTGAATTACAAAGATTGGAAACGTGCCTATTTCAACCCATTTGAGAAACCACCAGAGGCTATTGTAAAATGTAAAAACATCTTTAAAAGAGATTTCAGTTAAAAATTAAAAAAATATTTTGTAAAATTTTGCTTCGAAGATATTTGTATTTATACCAGTCTTATATCATAAATAAAAAATTCCGAGGAAATACTTAGTTATTTGGCTGAATTTACATTTCTAAAATTAAAATGCGCCAAAACATAAAATAACGTTCTTGCTTAATAAAGATGCAAAAATAATATACAAAAATATTGTTACTTTCAAATATTTATCTTATTAAATAATGCTTCGCGAATCCAAACAAAGCATGGTTTTTGCTAGTATTTTGTTAAATGTTTTATTGTTTTAATATCGTAAATATATCATAACCTATACTGATTAAAATTTTTAGGTATATTCATTTTTTCTATTTAAAAAACATCTTGTGAAAAGCATATATATATAATTTTATTCCGCTTGAAATTACGTGACCCTTTCAAAACTCTGTAATCGAGTTTTGGTGACCAATATTGGCACAATTGAATGCGTTAAAGAACTGTTTACGGCCAAATCAACACCCCCTGTTTGAAGGGTTTAGAGGCGGAAATTCTGTGTTTTCAGATTTTTCTGGTTAAGTGTGCAACAAACATTTCTTAATAAACTAAATGCAGTTCAGCGTAAAAATGCATAACTCCTTTAAAAACCACTTTTAAGCAATTTGCGCTCATAATCAGTAACCCTTAAGAATTCTTTTAATAAGCCCTGTATATGAACTATGGCATTTATACACACCGTATAGTATGCATAAATACAGTGAAACATAAAAGCGCATATCATAATTAAAAATGCATTTCCAGCAATTATATCTTATGCACAGTACATAGGACACAATATAGTATCTGAAATATTTTGTGTGTCACTGTAAATGCTATGCACTTCCTATTATGCATGAAATAACTTATAGTAAACCTCAACGATGTATATCAATTTCATTATATATGAAATATTTTAATATAATTGAAATACGCCACAAACACCCCCCTCCATATCATTATGTAACGGCATTCTTTTGTGTGCGCGTCAAAAGAATGTGCGCGTAAAAAGATATGTAACGTCATGTGAGTTTGAAGAAACGTATTAAAACATGATAAAAACCCGAGTATGGAAATATTAACATATTTTAACTCTTTGAGGTTCTCTGAATTTAATTTAGCGATTTTTAAACCTATTCCATATACATGCGTGTGTGTATTTGTGTATATTAGAATTTTCACAAAATGTTTAGTTCCCTAGAGCTCATTCTTAGCGAAGGAACTGGGTTTATCATTAATCTTGATTTAAGTTTTGTTGGTGAATTTAGTACTTAATTCGAAATCTACCTCCGCCTGTAGGCCCGAGCCGGCAGGGATTTTTTAATATTGCAGCGTGGCATACATAATATGTATATCTCTAATTATTTGCATGTGAGGCGAAAGAATGATCGTAATGCCGGCTACAGCTTTTTAATATTGCAGCGTGACATACGTAATATGTAAGGTAAAAGAATTACCGTAATACCGGCTACAGCTTAAAACTTTACTTATATTAAACTTTCTTATACTAAAAATGTATGTTATTTGAGAGGAAAATATACATTTTAATAGAATACTTTATTAAGATTGGTTGGAGATGGCGCATATTTTGGCTCTCATTCCTTTAAATCATATAATAGTTTCACGATTTCTTTTGTGGAATTTTTAAAATACTTTTTTTAGGAAAATTATAGCATATTTTTAATAAATTAAAATTTCTGAAAATTCAATTATTTAATTAAATGAAGTATTTTTTAGTGTTAAGAATTCAAATACACAACTTATTCTTATTAAGTGAAATAATTTACGCAGACGAAACTTACGCATTTTAAAAGAATTATTTTTTTCTTTTGTAAAGTAGCAACAAAAAAATTGTAAACAAATAAATTAAATGTTAAATTCGTTATATAAAGTGTTATTCGAATTCGAAGGTTGAAAATTTAACCAAATGAAATATATTTACTATTAAGAAGTAACAACTATCAGAATTATTTTTTAATATGTTGGCCGTTTAAAAACAATTTGTGGAATGTGTTAGTTCTATTATAAAAATGCCGAGAAAACGTACACTTACTGGTCGAAAAGAACGCGAACATGATTTAGCTTTAAGGCAAGAGACTAGATACCAGCGCAAAAAACGACGACATGACGAATCTCTTCAGACAGATAATGCATGTGCTCGGAAATATGCTTTAAAATTCGAAGATGCACAAAAAAAATTTAAATTATATTTTTGTAAAATTTGTCATAGACGTTGGTTTGACATGCACATTCAATCTGACGGATCTTGTAAGACTTGCCATAAATGTATAGTAAATAATGAACTAAATATTTTTTCTGTAGCTAATAATATGGATTCAGGTCCACAACCGGAAATATTGAAGAACTTAACTTTAGTTGAGGAGCAATTAATTACCCAAGTTCATCCAGTTATTACTGTTTATCGCATTAAAGGTGGTCAGCTTGGATACAGTGGGCAAGTTATTAATTTTCATCAAGATATTACAGAATTTTGTACTTTATTACCTCATTCCATAGATACTATGCGGCTGAGCTCTACTATACAGCACGATCGTGCTGTATCATATCACAGTACATCTTTGTTAGAAGACAAGATGGTGAAGAATTCAAAGATTTTATAGTAAATCGTGAAAACGTTAAGTCTGCTTTAGAATATCTAAAGGAAAATAATTCTTGGTATCGTTATATTACTATTGATAAAAATTATTTGCTAAGTTTACCCGAAAATGAAAATATTTTTCAGCGAATAATACTGTCAAGAGCAGATTTATTTACCATCAGTTGAAATAACTTTGGATTCTGTAGATGATCAATGTGCATGGACAAATAATATATATGAATCCGGAGCCCCAAATGTGACTTTCAGATGTAATCGAGAGGCAAAAAATAGTATGTTAGGTATTAAAGAAGGAAATGATGAATGCAGTGTCATTCCTTGGCCTCAGATAGATACTAAGCCTATAAATGAATTTTCATGTGATGGATATATTTGTAGAGCTTTTCCTACGTTATTTCCAACAGGAAGAGGTGATCTTAGAGATGCTAGAGTTCGTAAAATTACACCAAAAGAATACTTTCAATTTCTCATGATATATGACGATGGAAGATTTGCACGACATCCAAAATTTAGATTTTTTGCTTTCAATAGCATAATGCGTTCGACACCATTACAAAATGGAATTATTTGTATTAAAAAAAATCCTCGCCTACATGATGTTGAAACAGTTGAAAAACTCAAGGAACGGTTGCAGAAAGATCCTACATTGTACAAGTCGATTTTATCTTTCAATGCTAATTTAAGATCATCGAGCTCTTATTGGTTTATCAGACCACGAGAGTTGTTAGACATGGTTGAGGAATTGGGAACTTCTACTGTTTTCATTACACCTAGTGCAGCTGATTTATACTGGCCTGAAATTTATCGCATTATTGATGCAGACTATGTTTACACTAATTGTAACCAAAATTCTGAATTCATCAGAAAATCAAAATTGTTGAATTGTAATCCTTTAATCGTTGCTTACTTTTTTCATAAGTGGTTGGATTTTTTTATGGAACATTTTTTCAAGAAATATTTCAAAGTCAAAGACTTTTGATTTCGTATTGAGTTTCAACAAAGAGGTAGTCCTCACATGCATGGTCTTTTCTGGTTTGAAGATGCTCCTGATGTAAACAATCTTAGTTCAAATGATGATGAAAAGATACGTAAAATTGTAAAATACTTTGACGAATTCATATCGACTTGGCAACCAGATCCTAATCAAGTTTATGATATACATCCATCTAAATTTCATTTTACGGATGTGCCTGATGAAACTGCTGACTATAATCACTTAATACGTGCAGTACAAATGCATAAATGTTCTAAAGCTTATTGTAAGAGAAAGAAAAAAGATTCTTCTGAAGTCACATGCCGTTTCAAATTTCCCAAAGAATGTTCTCACGAAAGTAAAATTCAGTTCCTTACTAATGAACCCGAATACATTTCAAAAAGAAATAGTCCTTATTTAAACAGTCATAGCCTACAAATTTTAAAAATTTGGCGAGCAAACATGGATTCCAAGCAGTCATTTCCATTCACGCAGTTCTAAAATATATTGCTAAATATGCTAGCAAAGGTGAACCCAGATCAGAAGGTATGAAAGATTTCATCAGACAAACAGTTCAAGAATCACGCGATAATATCAATGTTCAGCAGATAATTGAGAAGATTTTAATAAAAATGTATGCTGAACGTGATTATTCTGCCCAGGAAATATTTTGGGTGCTAATGGGATGGCCTTTGTATAAGTCATCTCGTCAGTTTGTCACCATTAATTTAGCAAGGAACGCATAGGAACAATTATGAATAAGGAGGATGGAAGCATATACGTTTCAAATATTTTAGAAAAGTGCGAGCAACGCCCAGTGAGATTTGAAAATATGTCATTGCAGAATTGTTTCACGAACGTTTATAAACGCGGTGAAAATTTCAGTATCAGAAAAAAAACCATTTATCCCCAGAATTATACCGAAATTGAAATATGATCCCAATGATGTAAATAATGAAGATTTCTATAAGCAAAACGTTATTTTGCATATTCCTTGGCGCGATTTTTAAGTTATGAAACCAAATAATACTTCATGGAAAGTTATATATGAACAGCATTTTGAGAATAATGAAATTCAGAGATTGGATTTAGAATATCTGTTGCAAAATTTAGAAGATGAGGAAGAATTTGAAGAAATTGAATCTACTGAAATAGATCAACAATTTAACTGGATGAATGTCGCTTCAAGACAATATAATACACAGGATGAATTAGATTTGGGCAGAAGAGACATTTATATAAGGTATAACTGGCATACCATTCAAAGTCAAGATTTGCTTAATAAATTACAGAATTTTATTGAAAATGAAAAGGTGAAAGAAAGTGAAAAAAGTGATTGTGTCACTGTTCCTTCTATTTTGCCAAATTTCGTCTTTTCCGATGAACAGAAAAAAATAATAAATATTTTTGAAGAACAGCTCAATTTCTTGCAAGGTCGTAGGCGAGAAATGCCAATAAAAAGAATTGTTGTCCAAGGAAAAGCAGGTTCTGGAAAAAATACTTTAATACATTACTTCACTGCTCGATTAAATGAAACATTTGGTCCATCTTCTTTTCAATTACTTGCACCATCTGGTGTTACCGCAGTCAATATAAATGGATCAACAATTCATTCAAAACTTTTATTGGGACTAAATCAAAAGCTAAGAGATCTTAGTCCATATTCGATTGGTCAACTTCAGGAGGAGTTTCGAAATTGTAAATTCATAATTATAGATGAAATGAGTATGATTGGATGCAGTCTTTTGCGAAAAATAGATTTACGTAGTGTTGTGCCATCGAAACAAGATGAACCTTTTGGTGGAATGTTCTTATATCTATTTGCAGATATCAAACAACTACCTCCAGTAAACGACAGGTGTCTTTACAGTGGCAGAAATCAAGGAAGTGAGTTTCTTTTGGAAGGACAATTGTTATTTTCTTCGACTATTCAAAAAATATTTTTCATCATCATCCTTCCGGGAAGATGAAACTCAACAAATATTTTGTAGCATACTTGATCAAATTAGCAATGGAGAAAGCACTACTGAAGACTATGAAATATTAATGAATACAGTCTCTTTCAAAAAGCGAACAACATTTATTTAAAGATGCAATTAGGCTGTTTTCAACAAATAAAGACGTAAAAGAATATACTAATGAAAAATTAAAAGAACTGCGTCAACCTGTTGCCTTGATTCAAGATCTTCATAATTGTACTAAAGCAAAGTTGGCCGATTCTGAAATGACAAACGGACTTGAACCATTTCTTACTTTATCAATTGGGTCTAAAGTAATGTTACGTTCTAATTTGTGGACCGAAAAAGGTTTAGTAAAGGTTTAGTAAACGGGGCTTTAGGCTATGTTGCAGATATTATTTATGAAGAAAATCACGGGCCACCAGACCAGATGCCGCAAATAATCATGGTTAAATTTGAAAACTACAGTCATTCAACTTATGAGAATGGCTGCGTTCCGATTCCACCAATAACTAAATTCTGGAAAAATGGAAATATAAATTGCTCAAGAAAACAATTTCCTCTGCAGTTAGCTTTTGCAGTTACAATTCATAAATCCCAAGGTATAACATTAGATAAAGCAGTCGTAGATATTGGGGATAAAGAGATATCAGTTGGCTTAACGTACGTAGCGTTGTCGAGAGTGAAAACCCTTCAAGGTTTAACATTCAATAGAAAATTTCCTTACGAGAGGTTCTACAGTATTAAAAATTCTCGTATGCTAACATGCAGAAAAAAAGAAGAAATTAGAATGAAAAGTTTTACAGTTAATAATTCTTAGTATCAACTAGGGCAGATTTCAAATGTTTTTCCAGAAAATAGGATTTTGAAGAAGTAACTTTCTTCAAGCTCTCTTGGAATATATTATTCTAAGATTGCTATCAAAGATTATTTGATGTGAATTACAAAGATTGGAAACGTACCTATTTCAAACCATTTGAGAAACCACCAGAGGCTATTGTAAAATGTAAAAACATCTTTAAAAGAGATTTTAATTAAAAATTTAAAAATATTTTGTAAAATTTTGCTTCGAAGATATTTGTATTTATACCAGTCTTATATCATAAATAAAAAATTCCGAGGAAATTCTTAGTTATTTGGCTGAATTTACATTTCTGAAATTAAAATGCGCCAAAACATAAAATAACGTTCTTGCTTAATAAAGATGCAAAAATAATATACAAAAATATTGTTACTTTCAAATATTTATCTTATTAAATAATGCTTCGCGAATCCAAACAAAGCATGGTTTTTGCTAGTATTTTGTTAAATGTTTTATTGTTTTAATATCGTAAATATATCATAACCTATACTGATTAAAATTTTTAGTATATTCATTTTTTCTATTTAACAAACATATTTTGAAAAGCATATATATATAATTTTATTCCGCTTGAAATTACGTGACCCTTTCAAAACTCTGTAATCGAGTTTTGGTGACCAATATTGGCACAATTGAATGCGTTAAAGAACTGTTTACGGCCAAATCAACACCCCCTGTTTGAAGGGTTTAGAGGCGGAAATTCTGTGTTTTCAGATTTTTCTGGTTAAGTGTGCTACAAACATTTCTTAATAAACTAAATGCAGTTCAGCGTAAAAATGCATAACTCCTTTAACAACCACTTTTAAGCAATTTGCGCTCATAATCAGTAACCCTTAAGAATTCTTTTATGTAGCCCAATATATGAACTATGGCATTTATACACACCGTATAGTATGCATAAATACAGTGAAACGTAAAAGCGCATATCATAATTAAAAATGCATTTCCAGCAATTATCTCTTGTGCACAGTACATAGGATACAATATAGTATCTGAAATATTTTGTGTCACTGTAAATGCTATGCACGGCCTATTATGCATGAAATAACTTATAGTAAAACTCAACGATGAATATCAATTTCATTATATATGAAATATTTTAATAAAATTGAAATACGCCGCAAACACCCCCCTCCGTATCATTATGTAACGGCATTCTTTTGTGTGCCCTCTAAATGAATAATAAGTATTCTTTGCACCGCATATTCTTCAGAAGGCTTAATTTAGTGCATTTCTTAAATGCATATAAATTATTTTATGCTTGAAAATGTGAAACATTATTAAAAATCATTTGAAACGGTTTTTTCCCATAGGCCGTAATGTAACGGAATACTTTTGACTGTCCCTGTAAATGAAATAATCATGCTACAAACTTCATTTGAAATAGGGACCTTACTATGGTGAACCTAAGTAACATCCAAAAGTTTCAGGGCAATCCGAGTATATTTACGAGAGTTAGAGCGCGGACAGACGGACAGACAAACGAAAGCATAAACACTTTTCAACTTTGTTGGAAAGTGTTGAAAACATAGATATTTGTGTAATATGTGAAAATTGTAAATTTACATTAAACCGGCAGGACGCGCGCCATGAAACATAACACGGGAACGAGCATGAGGTGTCAGCACACCCCAAATATATTAAATGGCATAAATATGAAAAAAATCTTTAGAATTCTATCTGTTAGTGAAATTCATGATAATTACACTTTTTCTCGTGAAAAATGATAAATGAAATGCTAAATTATCGTTATTTAAAAATTTAATTGTCGGAGCACAGCTCCGGCTTCCCTGCAAAAGTTACACTTATTGTTAACACGATAGCGTCCAAAATATTTGACGCATCGACACAAAAAATGAGCTGGACGTTGGTAGGGCCAAAATCTCGGCGCGTATTGAAAATCATAAATATTCGTCAACCCTAACAGCCTGAAATGTCGGCTCAAAATTTTCCCATAGAGATAACATTGCGAGTTTAATTCTGTATATTTGAAAGATAAGGCTTTCTTTTTTTAGTCATGCACCTTGAGTTTTTTTTTTTTTTTTTTTCACCAATTTTAATATTTTTTTTTTCTTTTTTATGAAAGTTGTTTCTTTGTAGATTTGCCCGCACTAGATTTTTTTAAAAAAATATTACCATTTTTATATTTAAATTTAAAATGTAAAAAATTTCTATGAATTTGTGTCAAAATGGTAGCAATTGGATTACTTTCATTGTTGTAAAGAAAGGAAAAATAATAAGGTTTGCTTATCTTTATTGATGCCATTTTCTCATAAAATTCAAAATAAACTTTCTGAAAAAATTGAACAGAAAATGACGTCATGCTTTAATAAAATACTCAAGTTTTGCGCAAAAAGCTGTTATAATTCAATTCTTTTTTCATGCATTGAGTTTGAGACGCTTGGTGAAATGCTTCAATGAGGCAAAATGACATCATTTAAATGAAAACGATCATTTTCTCTGATAAAAGTAAATATTTTATTACGAACGCCTCTAAAAGATATAAATTTCAGAAATTTTACTCGCCGATACTGAGATTAGAATCATAAGTCAAGAGTGCGAATGTTCACATGCAAAGTCGTAGTTGACAAAATTGATTTCAAGTTTAGAAAACTATGTATTAATCACATATTGCGCATTGTAATATTTTTGAAATGGTGAATGTAAAAATAAGAGATGCGTATGCAAATTAGGAGACGGTGAAAATAACATAAAGTTTAGATTTTAAGCGAAAAATAATTCCATGATTAACTTAAGGTGAAATCCTTTTTTTAAATGGTACTGCTTAGTTATCCCGTCGACTAATTTCGCCAAATTATATAAATCGCCAAACCACTCGCCAAATTATACACATTGACATAATTTTTATTTTAAATAACGAGAGAAAAAATAAATTAGTAAAACATTAATAAAAATACAAATAAAACGTCGAATTAATGGTTTTATTGCACTGCAAATAGAAGCGTCTTAAATTTAGACACATATGTGACTGAAAAAGAATTTTAGACACTTAAGTGTCTTAATCTGAAAATTAAGACACTATAGATGTCTTAATTTAAGTTGCATAAGCGTCTTACTATGACCATGGTGTAAACGAACTGAGAATAATGTCTAAAATATCCGCAAACGTCTTATTTTAAGACACTTCATTGCTTTAAACGTGTCTTAATTTAAGACGTTTTGATTCTTCCGACGCAATAACCACCAGGGGGCACTAGCACTCCCAGTTGCGCATGCGTTTTAGATGTCTTCGTTCGAAGTGGTATACGTTGTAATTCAAACAAAGTTTGTTTTTATGTACGCGTGTATTTTAATTCGTTTTTGCGAAATGTGAAGTACTGTGATTTTAATTCGTATTAACTTGGATTATTTATAATTTATTTATTGAATACATACATCTGACGTGTGTGCTCGACATCAAATGTCTCTTAGAAGCTGTCGTCGATACAAGGGCGGGATAGACACAGAACAGAAGTAGACGACGGTTGAAGATTACACCCGGAAATTCTACAAAGCGTGTGCAATGGGCTTAGTGTTAACTCGTATCAATTTATATCAATAATATTGTGTTATTCATCTTCGTCCTGTCGAAGCTGGCAAAAAAAAAGAAACTTTTGTCTGGCGGGTCCTGTTTTTAGGATGAAACATCTCATTCTTTAAATATGGCTAGTCGGATGTATTATGGGATTACCTTTTAAACTGATGAAAGTCTTTCTCCCTCACTGTGGTTGTGGTAGTTTTTAAAATTTCAAATCGAGGAATATTTCTTACCTCTTGCAGCAACTCAAGTAAGTTTCTTTATAGTAGTAAAATTAGTGTATTTTATGATTTTATTTATTGTACTAAACAAAATCCTGCATGAAATTTAATTAGTTTTGAATCTGTTCGCAAAAAACCCCACTAATTCTAGAAGTATATATTTTTAAACTTATGACGTTCTTTTTTATTACGAATTATATATTCAATGTCAGTTCTTAGTTTCAATGGATAATTTTTATCTCGCAGTAAATGACGGCCACAAGGAAGTAAAGAAAAAAAAAACTTTGAAAGATGACCTAATGCTTTCTTACTTCCTGGCATAAAACCGCAGATTAAAAAAAGATAAAGTAAATGAGACTGGTCTATTATATGAAGCTGCCTGTAAAAATATACATATGTATTTGATTTGCAATCAACTCTAATACTGACATTTTTATTATTTTTAATAAAAAAGTAATTTGAAATTTATAATGGGAAAAAGTAAAAACCTCTAACTAGATTTCGTATTTAAAATTGTGGTAACTTTATTTATATGCACTTATACGAAAAATACAAAAATGACAGATGTTACTGTATATATTTAAGACGAAAGAAGTTTGGAAATCATAAGTTATTTTTTCCTCCTGTTTTTAATATAGAATATGTACTTATTTGTTTTTATTGATAGTTGAATAGCTTTTGTGAGTACCCTCTGATCTACATAAAAACTTGCCCATGTGGAAATATAAATTTTTTAAAAACATAATTTTTAAATAAGTATTTTCATTTTTTTTTGGGGGGGGAGGGGGGGGGGGGTTGCATGAATTTTTGTAAAGCTGATATCTTAAATCTTGCACTGATTATAATGAAAGTTTTGAACTTTTAGAGTAGGACAAGTTTAAAAACGCAAATATATTTAACAAAATACCAATGTCATTTTTTCCCCAATGTTATTAAAGTAGAATATTTATTTATTTATTTTCATTATTCATAGTTAAATGGCTGTTGTGATTATCAAGTGATGTATATGTAAAATTGCCTATGTGGCAATATATTTTTTTATATTTTCATTTTTTTTTTGGGGGGGGGGGATTTTTGCAATTTTCGTACATCTGATATTTTAAATCTTTTTCCACATTCAACCGAGTATAATAAATATTTTGAACTTTTAGAGTAGGACAAGATTATAAAATATATATATATATTTATCTATGTACCTTAAAAGCCCTTAATAGCGAACACTTCGGGACCGCGGAATTTGTCCGATAATTGGAGATGTCTACTTTTTTGAGGTAAAAATATACAAATATGTATGTCTGCTGATTAAAAAAGTATTCGTTAAATAGAGGTGTTCGCTATTCGAGAATGTCCATTAACCTCCACTACGGATACTCCCGAATACCGGACATCTCAATTTAGACAACTATAATGCAGGGTTGCGTTTTTTGCAAAAGTACTTCTTGATTAAAGGAAGGGCAAACTGGGAAGTGCCCCGTCCCCCTACGACTGTAGTGCCCCCAAATTTGATGTGCAATATTTGTAAAGCTTATATTTTAAATCTGTTTCGAAATTGTACTGATTATAATCAATATTTTGAACTTTTAAAGTAAAATAAGGTTAAAAACAAAATAAATTTTAAAAAATCTAATATTTAGATAAATATTTTTTGTTTTTTAATCTTGTTCTACTCCTGAAGTTCAAGATATTGATTATAATCAGTACAATGTCGTAAAAGATTTAAATTATCAACGTAACGAAAATTGTATACCAAAACTGAGAGCACCAAAAAAATCAGGCTGTATTGGTGGGGGGGGGGGGGGGGGGAGGGGCAGGACCACAGCCAAATATTTTTCCAGGATTCAACGTGGTCAAACATGGCTACGTATGATGCTTACAAAAAAATGGATGCGATTCAGACGTTTGAAGTGTCTGAAATTCAGACGCAAAAAGTGTCTGAAAAAATTCAGACATTTTAAAATGTCTGAAAATTGAACACTCCATTTCAGACACTTAAGTGTCTGAATTTCAGAAATTTTAATTTAGAGTGTGGCCATTATTGTCATTTAATCTTACAATTAATTAATTAATGGCAACCATTATTGGCATTTAATCTTACAATTTGGTGACAGTAATTTCGCCAACGGGATATTGGCGCGATTTTTTTTCTGACGCCAATGTCATATACGCAACGGGTACTTAACTGGCGCCAAACTGTCGTTATTTTGCTTGATATGGTAACCCAGATGTTATTGTTTGTGCTGTTGAGGTTTTCCCCGAATTGGCGTGGGAAAAAAATCGCGCCAATATGATGACATCTGTGTCTTTTAAACATAACAGCCTCAATGGGTAATTTCATCAAAATTACATATCTTGTTTAGGTGATTAACAGTGCATAAATAATGCAGTTTAATTTTTTAATATTTTGAACAGTCGAAATGTATGGAATTAGTATTTTGATAACTTTAAGTTAAAAATAATTTTTTTTTTTTTAAGAGACTAAGTAGTAACTTATGTATGAGTTCATTTTGAAACAATTTTTTTCGTCGAAATTCGACGAGATTCATCCCGTTATTAATTAAAACATTAGTTCCATTGCTGTAAATTATGCATTTTAACCTCATACGAATCATTATGGAGTCGAATGTTGAAGTCGATGATCATACATTGGTGACCTGAGATATAGATTAACCCCTGCCCCCTTTCAGAAGTTTTACGTTCTACGTATGTAACAACCACTATTTCTTTTTCGAACTTTTCATTCTTTGTAAGCTTCCAAATCGATGCAATTCATTTTGAATTTTAAATTAAGAGAAACGAAAAGAAAATCGAATACGGAAAATACGATTTTGGGCATTAGTCGATTGGCTACGAGTGATACTCAATGAAATCGAGAAAAATATAATGTCATGTATGCATTACTTATATGTATGTATTCTTATGTATGTATGTTTGTATTCAGACGAATGTATGTTTCTATTGGGAAATTTTCGTAATCGGGTTTGTAGAGAAATTCATAATTTACTGAGCATTGTTTGATGCGCAAATTTAACAATTTGGTAGCTGTCGCAATTACTGACGATTACTCAATCTATATTATAAAGGACAAACATATCTGTGCATAACGCATACGTCATTTTGCGAATGGCAACACTTTGAAATTTGAAATAAAATTTTGGTTTTGCATTTTCTCTACTGCAAATTTTTAAACTTCTATGCATCACACATTTTAACTTTTTACACCGTCGTATAAAGAAAAAAATTCTTTTTTAAATACTATTTGTTTGAAAGCTGTATCTCAATTTGTTTTTGAGATATTTTTTTGTAGTTTTTAATACAAATTTTGTAATTGTGGCAACTGAAGTACTCCATTTATATTGAAAGTAAAGGGAAAATATTCATGGTTTATTATTTTTATTCATTATATCCTTATTGATGCCATTTTCACATTACAAATAAAAGTAACTTTTTTATAATTTTTGAACAGAAAATGATGTCAGACATTAAATAAAACACGCATTCTTCTTCATAAATCAGCTACATTTTAATATTTTTACATTACGCTGATAAATGAGTTTGAGGCGCTCGACAAAATGATTCACTGAGTAAAAATGATATATTTAAAAGAAAACGATCATTTTTTTTTTTTTGATAAAACTAAATATTTGACCAATACTATAAATGGCGAATACTATGACAACTAAAGTCAAATTTCTGAATTTTTTTTTCGCGGGTACTAAGATTAGAACTTAAGGTTTGTGCGAATGTTCACATGAAAAGTTGTATCGGACAAACGTGACTTTAACTTTGGAAATGCATTCATTAATAATCTATTCTTTTGCGCGTTGAAATACTTTCAAATTGTGAATATGAGTGGTGTGTATGTAAATTACGAGAATGTGAAAATAACGTACAGTTTAGATTTTATGGGGGAACATTTTATGATGTGACAAAGCGAAATCCTTTTTACTGATTTTTCATCCCGTAAAAACAAACATAAGAGCTCCATCGATAACTTCATCATAATTACTCATCTTGATTACGTAATCTAATACAGTTTAATTTTTCAATAATTTAAGCAGTTGAAGTCTGTAGAAATAATATTTTGGTAATTTTGGGTTTAAAATATTATTTGTTTTAAGAGTTAGACAACCAATGTAAGATGATTTTTTTGTTGTAATTATTTTTGTAGGTTTATTATAATTTCGATCTGACAGTTCCTTTCAAACATTTTAGTACGTCGAATTTCGACGGGTTCCAACTCGTTTTTTTTTTTAATTCATCGTAAGTGAATATATTTCAACTGAAATGAAAGTGAACATTCTGAAGTAAATGATATAAGGATTTTTTTTGTCAAAATGTACACTAGAAAACAGAAATATGTAGATTACAAAATAAAAAAATCCTGTACGGGTTGGAAAAGGTAGCTTCCCTATTTCTTGGTTTTAAGATTTTAGCTAATTTTACTGGAGAACACGAAGTTAAAATGCGAAGAACCCGGTTAGAGAAGAATCATAAGTACTGAATTTCAATGGAAATTTCGCCAAATTAGTCAGATACAGCCAAATTGGCTTAATTTGTGACGACATATTTTTGGTCGCCAAATTTGGCTATATTTAGTACAAATGTCGCGAAGCTTAGCGATAAATGCGACGTTAATGTATATGACTATGATCGCTTATGCTTATGATCGGAGAAATGGATACAACGAAGAAAGATAATTCGTGAGAAGTCATGTTCACTAAAAGTCATAAATTAATCCCTGATTTTTTTTTTTAATCTGCTGCCTAGATTTAGTGTACATTTGAAGAAATATACATATTTTCTATGTGCAACGGGTACTTCTTAGTTATCCCGTCGACCAATTTCGCCAAATTATTTAAATCGCCAAATTATACACATTGACATAATGTTTTATTTTAAATAACGAAATAACAAATAAATTAGTAAAACATTAATAATAATACAAATAAAACGTCGAATTAATGGTTTTATTGGCCATTATTGGTCTTTAATCTTACAATTAATTAATTAATAGCAACCATTATTGGCAATTAATCTTACAATTTTGCGACAGTAATTTGGTCGGCGGGATAACTAAGAAGTACCGTGCAACGTTATACACAGAAGTTTCGAAAATGACTGTTAAAAGAAAGTAATTCAAATGTATAGAGTTATTCAGCTTAATTCTATGTGGAAAAGTCGTATAAAAATAACCCAGATGCTTCCTAATATTTTCATAATAACGATATAACAACAACTCAGATGAATGAAGGTATCAAGTTTGATAGAGAAGTATAGCAGACTATCTATGAGTGTGTGTTACATACGTGTTACAAAACTTTACCTGTTACCATATTAAATAAGTGCGGGCCGTGCCAGACAAGCAAGTCTTTGAAGGAGCTTTGAAGTTTTCTGCCGCTAACTCGATGGATCAAGTTCTCAAAGATCGGAGCTAAATTTAAAAAATCGAAATCTCTCAAATACATCTGGGGTAATTCTTTATCTTTACCGTAGATTTTCTTATCCAATGGTTTCTCTTTACTTTTAACATTTCTGAATTATTATAAAGAACAACAAATTATGCTTTTTTCAGTTATGCACTGAACAGCTTTTGTCTTTTCAAACAAAGGTTACAAATTTCCCTAAATCAACTTTTATTATTGGAAAAGGAAGACCTGCAAAATGTACAAAAATCAAAGAAATTAGTAAAACAATCATAGATCAGTTAGGATCAGAAGCTATCATTCTTTTCGCACTAACAGGTACTGCTGCATTTAATGTCAAAGACAAGGCAACTCACTCAGTGCTTAAAGAGCCAACGTGTTTTAAATAGTTCGCTAATTCAAAAAGTCAGCAATACATCTACAACTCAGAATGGATACAGTGTTATTTCTCATTATTAACGAATGTTCAATGATAGGATGTCGTCTTATGGCTGACCTTGAACAAAGATATCCCGAAGGTACAATAGATAGCATTTAGCCTTTTAGAGGCTTTATTTGTTTAAATCCTTAGACGTATTAGGTAGTTAAAGCGTAAAAGACATCCCTCTGTATAAGAGACATTCTTTAAAAGTCATTTTGATTCTTCGCGGACAAAAAATGCTTAGAGCTTTTAAAAAATGTTTCACATTAATAAACTCATTGAGACAAAATGACGAACAGCAGACACAGTTCTGAAAGACTCTGAACTCACTTTGTGTGAGTCAAGTTTTTGACTACCTCTCATCCTTTATGCAACGAGGCAAAGATATACTACTTTCGGCTAACTTGAATGATTTGAAGGTGCCATATATATTTTTCCTCAAAACCAAGCAAGCTAAAGAGTATAATCAAGAAGTACTTCTTAAATCAAAGCGGGGACCAATAAACAAGAATTTTAGCAGATCACAATGATTAAATAGCAAGATGGAGTGAAGATGATCACGCGTCTGGACTTCAGTCTAGACTTTCCTCAGCAGCTGGATGAAGAGTTATGCATTATGCTACAGTGACAGTCTGAACGGAGTGAGAATTGATAAACGTAAGTACGATAAAAGATATTGCCTATGGCCCACTTTTTCAACCTCGAGGCTTGCCACAGGCCATAATAGTCCATTCTGTTGAGTATCATTAACCATTTCTAACTGTTTTTTTTTTTTTTTTTTATCAAACCTATTTGTAAATATTGAAAAGAAGAAAAAGCCTCATTCACACGAAGTTAGTTACCTTTAACTGTTGCATACCTTGCCACCATACATAGATCCTCGAGTTTAACATTGTCAAAAACTGCTGTGGATATCCATCTAAAGGTGTTCTCACATAAAACAACTTATGTCATTTTTACTGTAGTTTGCCATTTAGAGAAAGTTCTAATGGAAGCAATTTTCGCTAAGGCCAGCCTTTACACAAATTAGAAGTATGGGAGCACTTGCTGACAGATTAGAATTTGTGCATTACCCGAGGCAACTGACGACCGAGTTAAACACTTTAAAATGAGGTTTCGACGATTGTTATTTCAAACTTACTTTTATACTATTAAACAGCAATCTAGAAAATAAAACATTTTTTAAAGTAATATCTTTTAAGTTTACGCGCCTCCATGCTCCGACATTTCGGCCTGATGGATACTAGTAAGCAATAAATTAAAAGCATTCAACTTAATTTTCCTTATTAGAAAAATTTAATTTTTCTTTAAAATTTTAATTAAAATAAAATTATACATTATTGTGGAAGAAAATACTGAGATTTATGAATTTTTATAATAATTAGGGTGTACATGGATAAGAAAATTTGGATTTTTTTGCAGTTTTTACATATAGCTTCAATTTCGATAATACTTTCTATAATTCTATAAGACAAAAAAAAAAAAAAAAAAAAAAAAAAAAAAAAGACGGAAGGTGAACTTGGAAGAAGGTACTGATGGACCCAACCACTTCGGTTTATAGGGAGAGATTGCAGACGAATATTTTCGGACGTGGGGTGTCAAAACAACCCGCGCCCATTCTGCCGGGTTAACACACTAAATTGGAGTAAATCATACAATTTTCTACCATTTACTCGCTTGTTTGAGATTTTGAAGGGATAAGAAATTACACAATTCCATTAAGCCGATAAACACACATAAATACAGATAAACGTTTACGACAAGAATGTAAATTTTAGGATAAAAGTATAAATTCACCAATTTACACATATACTTATGAAAAAGTATCCAATTTACACATTTATTTTTAAGAATGTAGGATGTCAAACTTTATGATACATGTAATGTGTCGTGTAGAAAATGTTTTGAATGAATTTAAAAATTGGGATAAAAAAACAAAAAATACGCACAGAATCTGCATTTTTTTAAGCCTTTCATTCATATGTTCCATAGTTTTGCTCATATCTTACAAAATATTAATTAATTACTTTGAAAAATGCAATCTTTCAAAACAAAATATCCTCATTTTGCTTCTAATTAAGAAAAAAATAATTACTTCGATATGTTTTTCTTATATTTTCAGTGTTTGAGTTGCAATTCAATAAACTTTAAATACGTAGATGAATACACAGATCTTCAAACTTAGGAAAAAGTGGTTTGTTTTTGTTTTTGTTAACTATTTTATGCTTAGTTTTAAATTTAAATTAATGTTCAATTAACTATGATATTTGCAGCTTTATAAACCATTATTGTTTTAAAATCTTAGTCAAATAACAGTTGACGAGAAACAAAGAAAATTATTTGCCAATTCATAAATTTAATTTGTGCAAGTTATTAATTTATCTAACATCCATATTTCATATTTAACAATCTTTATTTCAAAAGCACAAATTAATGTTCCGATTGTAATAGTAAGAGGAAACGCTTTTAAAAATCAATGTATTAATTAATTCTATCAGAAACACTTCTAATTTTAATAATTCGCAAATAACTACTTCAACTAATATATTGTAAAGAATAAGCATATTACTTGAGCGAAATTATAGAAATGAAAAAAAATTTGACTTGTAATTAGTAATCTCCTAAAATTATTTGAATAGAGATATTTATCCAATTGTTCACAGATGCAAATCTCTAACAAAGGAAGAATAATTTGAATAGAATAACTGCATAAGTAACTCGATGGATATATAAAGATCCATTTAATTAAACATATGCTCTCAAATGTTTAAATTGGTACTAATAAATAGTTATTTAGTAAATAAAAATCTATAAAGTTTAAATAGTAAAAAACTTGGTTTTTTTAAATGCCTTGAATAAAATAATTAACTGACATAAATTTACATATTTATCGCATTCTTTCTTGTATGCTGCCAGGTTTCATTCTTCTAATTTTACTTTTAAAATCCAGATGCGTGTAATACAAGAATATTCGTGATTTCACAGCTCACTGTATGTATAATCAATGATCACTGCCAATAATACTTAAGCGATAATTTTCACTAAGTCTTATGAAATCGTTGTCGATACTGAGCAATTTTAGCGCTCTCTGTCTACAGTATATTACAGTAGAGTGCCGATTATAGGTACTCCATTTTAACCGAACTTCCAATTATCCGAACAACCTCTTTCTCTCAATTTTGTTTTTTTAATCCGAACTTCCAGTTATCAGAACCGCATATTTCTCCCAAAAAGTTTTTTAACCATACTCCCTATTATCCATTGGCTTGGAATAAAATTTTTGAGATTGTGGATGATTTTCATATTGAAAATGAAATTAGAGTTAATGAAATTAGAGTTAATAAAATTAAATTAATGAGTGATTAAATGGTGAAGTAACCCTGTATATCAGATTTCAAATGATGATGAGATTGTGGATGATTTTCATGTTGAAAATGAAATTAGAGTTAATGAAATTAGAGTTAATAAAATTAAATTAATGAGGGGTTAAATGGTGAAGTAACCCTGTATATCAAATTTCAAATGATGATGAGATTGTGGATGATTTTCATGTTGAAAATGAAATTAGAGAAAATGAAAACAAAGGCTCTGACAATAACCCAGGTCCATTACATAACGAAGCCTTTGAATGTGTGGAAACAGCTTTGAAATGGATTGAACGGCAGAAGAACGTTGATCCTATTCATCTAACGTATTTAAGAAGAATTAGAAATATGGCAGCATTGAAAAGAATATCTTCGTTGAAGCAAGGCAGCAATAAAAAGCTTTTTTGTTTAAATTATAATCTCTTGAGTTCAGAAAATTATAGAAAGAGAAAAAAAATAATGATAAAAATGTAAAATAAATAAATAAATAAATAAAAAGAAAAAAAAAGCATTTTTATACACGCCACCGCTAATTGCTGCTGCCAATCCTAAGCTTAGATAAGGTATGAAGGTTTTAGTATAGTCAGAAACATCCATTAAATTGTCTGTCCATTTATCAGAACTTTTGCTTATCTGAACTAGAGTCGGTCCCAACTTGTTCGGATGATCAGCGCTCTACTGTACTATTATGAACGTTAAACGTGTCTGTGCGTAACGCTGACGTCATTTTGAAAATGTCAATGGCTGGCGATCAAATTTCGCTTTTACTGTAATTTATACATATTTTTTAAACTTCTAAGCTTCGTACATTTTCAATTTTTACACCGTCGCATAGTTTAAAAAAATGTTCTTTCAAATACAATTTGTTCGAAGACTATATCGCAATTTATTTGAAAACTGTATCGCCATTTACTCAATTTTTATTGTTTTAAAATAATTTTCAACATGATTTGTTGATAAATCTATCTCTATCAGATGTACACGATTGTGAAGTATTAATCCGTTTGCACTTAAGTTAATATAAATAGCTAATCATTTATTTCCACTTGTATTCTATAACGAAATTTATACGACATCCATTAATCAATAAGTAAAACAATAAAACTCAAATTTAAAACATGCAATCGAATTTCTCGCATAAACCACTGAAATGAACCGAAGCAAAAAAGATTATATGATTTTTACTATTGTTAATGGACATTCTAAAAAATATATTAAATATAAAAAATCTATTAGAGTCATGAATAAAAAAAGGTCAAGTGCGAGTAATACTCGTGTACAGACAGTTCCGTAGAATAAATATATTAATTAGCAACTGTATTATACAAAAAAATAGTTGCTAAACGAATAATAAGACTTTTTAAAAACTATACATCGTAGTGTTGGGTATAGCTGTATATACTAGAAAAGTATAAATGTACATATACTATAAAGTTCAGAGATATACGAAGCCTAAATAGTATCAAATATTGCTATTCTGTATAACTTTCTTTTTTTTAATCTTATCCTAATCTGTGTACGATGAACTTAATTTGGTGATGACAGTAAAAGTTGTGCATATTTAAACTTCATTTGGCATTTCATAAATCCATAATTCAGTGTATTAATGATCTTTTCATCTTAGAGTCTACCTAAACCAAAACCCTTGTCCAAAGTTTAAACACGGCATTGTGCTAAGCGCGCTTCGAAATGAAGCCGCAAAGCTGGAACGCCAATTTTAGTTCGTGCCGCGTTTTTTCAGATAAGTTTTTAGTTAACCTTTAAAGACAAAAGTCAGGCTTGAAAATTTGTCCTTCTTTTTATTTCGAAAATTCAAATACATACCGGAAATTTTAAAAGAAGAAGTTTTAAAAGAAGAAGAAAAGTAGAAAGCTTTATGTAATCACAAAATTTCTGTCTTTAAATAAAGCAAGAAATACTATTTTTAATTTGTGACACGAATTTTGATTTTCTGAATAAAAATAGAGGCCAAACTGACAATCCTGACACTGGTGTGGCGTATTGAGAGAATAACTCAATGCAAACTAGTCGCGAATCCGATGGCGATGATTATGTGATTAATACGAATTAAATTAGTCTGTTGTTAACAGTTTGACGTTTATTGCTTTCATATACTACTGGGCATTGCATTTCACAAATATACCGTTGAAAGTTCTTATCTAGGCTTTCAAAGCCGATGGTGTCCGTGTCTTTACCACAGAGAAGAGATAGGGGTGGAGTGTGCTTTCCGTAGAGAATTCCGTTGAAAAGCGGCATCAACATGACCGGCCCTACTCATGTAAAGGTTTCCAGATTTCGCTCATTATCGCTTGCTTGGCAATTTGAAAATTGTTGCCGGTCGTGAAAAAAAATATATAAAAATACTCAGCATCCACATTATGCATGTGAAGTAGTGCAAAAGTATAAACGAACTAAAGCAAAGCAACTTAAAATCTGTTTTAAATTAGAAAAAGAAGATTCTCACTTTAATTTAACGATACGGTAACTTGTTTAATTTCTTTTCGCAAACATATGCTAGCCCTTGGCGGTAAAAGTCATGTGACTATTGTAAACACGTGACTATTATGTTGGTTCCACTTTAGGATTACCAAAGCACTCTCCACCCCTATCTCTTCTCTATGGTCTTTACTTACTCCGCCGTATGTCCGTGTCTTTATGTATGTCCAAACCTACCGAGCGTTAATATCTCGGCTAATTACCGACACTTTTTTTCGAAAATCATTATCAAAAATTCTGTTATACTTCTCCGTCGCCAGGTACCTCCAGCGCTTCTCAATTCATTTGCTGAACGCCCGCAATTCGAAATTCGTGTGTAACGGAAAAATGTGATTTTCTCAAAAATTATGTGACCTAGGGTAATCGCTATAGTTTCTCTACAAGGTTTAAATTAACATATACGACCGATAATTTTTTCATAATTTTAGTTTCAGTAGATTCGGAAATAGATAGTGGGGAACATATTTTTTTATCACATTTTCGACAATGTCTCTAAAAATAAAAAAATACGTAAAATTGTGGCTAAATTTTTAATGTTTCGTGAAACGTATGCTTAATTATTTCCGTTAATGTATAGTTTAAAATATTCTAGTGAAGGTTAGTGTTTTTTTAATAAAATTTTGATTGTTTAGAACATTTGTACTAGTAAAAATTCCATATATATTGTACCAGATGACTAATAGAACTCAATACAGGAAAATGTCGAGATCTCGATTTATTTTTAATTTCTTAAATTGTGAGATTATTTTATGTCAAATTCCGTAGTTTTCTGATTAATAAATAATAAGTAAGTTTTACAAACTAATTAATTTGTTTTACAATTATCTACCCATCCGCATTTATGAATATGTAACTCAGAAACTTTTAAAGCAATTTTCACACACATTTATCGTAGGAGAACTATTAACACTATGCATGCAGGCCATTTTATGAAAATGAGCACGAAATTTACGGTTACAAATGTCACTATAAAAGAAATCCTGCTTACAACAAATATGCATGCTTGGATCGAAGTTTCATTTTTCTTCCTCCCAAAATTTCCTGAAACCAGTCCTTTTTTCTTCTCCCAATTCAGAAAAACGTATTTTTAAGTGTTCCGTCTACAATGTGTTAAAAACCAGCTGATCACGCGCAGAGCATCTGCGTTAAAAGACGCAAACCTGAGTCATATTTCCACATCTATGGTCCCAGATGTTCATTTGTGTATGAATTTACACAGTCTCACCTTCGCTGGATAAGTCTATTTTGCAGTTGATCGGAACAGTCTGTGGATTGCCTTGGCTTATCAACGTCAATCCGATTGGATCTTCTTTCAATCGTCTTCCATAGTTTCAGTGGTCCGGCGTTGTATTCTGCGCAAATTATAAACTTCACACTGTAAACTCATTTTAAAGAAATAGCAAAAGATCAGCTAAAAGTTAGCTAGTTTTTACACCTCAATGAGTGCCCTCCTCCGATCAGCGAACGAAATGTTGCATTACGAAACGCCGTTATATCAACAACTCATTGCAAATAGTGTTATTACACGTAAAAGTGCCAAGTGACAAATACCGCATGCCGCTCGTCCTATTTCTCTCTTTTGAAAGTCACTTTTTTCGTTTTCAAAACATTTCATTGGTTATTCGGGAAAAAGCTTTTCCATCGTCAGATTTCCAAGCATTTGATTGGCTGTTACTGGTGACTCGCTTCGTTTCAGGCATCAAAGACGCGCCGACAGAAGAAAGTTGCTTGCTTTCGAAGCGACTCCCCTGGAGTCATAGAATAGGATGAGTACCAGGCGCTTTTGTCGCTTGGAATTTTTACATGTAATAGCACTTTTCAAGTGCTATAACACGAGGGGTGAAAGTCGCTTGAAATTCCAAGCGTCTCCATGTTATTCTATGACTCCATGGGAGTCGCTTCGAAAGCAAGCAACTTTCTTTGACGCCTGAAACGAAGCGAGTCGCCAGTAACAGCCAATCAAATGCTTGGAAATCTGACGATGGAAAAGCCTTTTCCCGAACAGCCAATGAAATTCTTGGAAAATACGTAAGTTTGAGGAAATCTGACGAGTCACAGGCGATTTTTGTCGCTTGAAATTTTTACGTGTAATAACACTATTACAGGGAGACGCTTGGACTTTGACCTCTCGTGTAATAGCACTTTTATAGAGATACTAGCAGAACTACCCGGCTTCGCTCGTGTCAATTATAAGAAGCCTTCCAGGAAAAATAAATTAAAACAAAACAATACGGCAATCACAGTAATTGAAATTTGTGCATTCCCATCCACAAATCGTTATAAAGACAATCAAAAAAACATGGCGTTATTGTCTCGCAACCATAGTAAAATCCCTGAGCTTTAATAACAGAATACACGTTTTCTTTGGCGGGTATAAGAGAAAAATACGTGATTTTCCTGACAATACGAAAAAAACAAATACCTCCAAATCGCGCAGCACTTCGTGAAATTCTCGTTTGTATGGTATTATCTGCATTATAAAGTAAAAACACTATGTAAGTACCCATAAATTGTAACCCATAAAATGTGCCTTTACTGCAATTTTTCTAACTTTTAAACATCACACAATTTGATTTTTTACAATGTCGAATAGAAAAAAGTTCTCTCAAATGAAATTTGTTTGAAAATTGTACCTCAGTTTTCTGATTTTAATGGATTTTAAAGTAATTTTTAAGCATGGATATTTTTTAAGTTGAGTGCAACCCGATTACGAAAGATGAACCTTGTAACACTTAATGCTATAGTATAAAGAAAAGACATGTCTATGAGTAACGCTGGTATCATATTTTCGGCGGCAACAACCTAACACAACAAATTTCCCTTTTATTGCAGTTTAACATATAAACATTGTACATTCGATTGTTCCAACGTATTATAAAAAACAAAAGTAATTTCAATGATATTTGTTTGTAATGTTTATCTCAATTTAGGAATTTTTTATGGGTTTTAAAATAATTTTTAAGCATGCATATTTTTTAAATATGCTTGCAACCCAAATACAAAAGATTAACCCAATTGTTCAAAAACATTGTAAATAATTCAGAATTTGTTTGCTTTCGCGTAATATTCAATAACTAAATTGGCAAACGAAATTAAAACGCCAAAAATAAAATAAAATAAAACACGAATTTAACAGATATCAAATCAAACTATACTCAAAATAACCTGATAAGTATATAAAATGTAAATGGGAATTTCGTTCCGGGTGCATATAACTTGAATTCTTCAGAACAGATTTCCATGCGACTTGCACTATTAGTTTTTTAGGGAAGATTTTAGTGCGTAACATATTGTTTTCCGTTGCTTAGTCATAGAATTATAGGGGAAAGTTATACAATCACGTGAACCCAATTATGAACGATTAGTCTTATTAGCTGAATGAAAAATGCAGAACTATTTTTATCTCTTTAAGTATATTGACGGGCTTGTCTTCAGTAATGGGGCTGTGCGCTAGGGTATTCTTATTTTAATGAGTGTGCCTGACACCTATTATGGCATGCACCTTTGTTTAAAACAATATAGAATGACTTATGTTTTAAGCGACTATTTGACATGCAACTTGATTACAAAATACTAACCTGCAATAATGCTTAAGTGCTTCTCCAGTTCCCTTCTCAACAACGCGAAAATTTCTGACACATTTTGTAATGAGTTGTAATGAGTTTTTATTTTTTTCATAAATAAATTACTTATAGAGTTATAAGCAATTGTGGTTGCGTGACGGCCGGTTTTTATCCTTTATTGCACTGTTGCGTCCGAAATTCAGTTCAAAACACCAACTGAAAGATCTTATACCTTTACCAAAAAATCGAAACTATCTTTCGATTACATAGTTTCCAAATAAGAACTCCTGTCAATTTCATGCGTTTCCGAACAAAAATTAATTAAAAAATATGTCAGAAAATACCTCTTTTTGATTTGAGAACAGCCGTAACTTTATGAACAACCTTAACTTGACATTTATGAAAAAACTCACATTTTTAGTTTTAATTTTGGAACTCGTGAAATTTAAATTCAGAAAAAGGATGTTCTTTTGACACATTGTGGTAATTTTTTTAACTTTAAAAATTAAAATACATGTTTTCTTTGGAGCGCGTAACAGAAGTATACAATATATTCACAATACGGGGGAAAAAATACATCCAAATGAGGTAGTAGTTACTAAACTTTTATTTGGAAATTTTGAAATTTTATTGAAATTAAATCTACAAATGTTACTTAGATGAAATGATGTCATTTTCCATAAATTTTAAATCAAGACATCGACATCTGTCAAAAGTTTTTTTGAAAATGTAAATAACCGCTCTCTTTTTGCTATAAATCACAGAAAATGTTAGCACTGAATCTAAACCAATACAATACTTAGCGATAACGTATAGCTATAAGATATGGCTGTAGTATACAATCGAAGTAGTAAGCAAAATATAGGAGCCGTATGTCTACAATGAGTTTGATTACGCGTTGAAAAGATTTGATAGAATGTGACGTCATACCTAGCTTTCTTTTTCTTTTTCTTAAATTGTTTTCATGAAATTTGACTGTTTGTATTAAAATAGATGTTTTAATTTTTAAAAAACATTCAAATTGAGGTGCTACGTTATTTTTCGCTCTTGTAGTTAAAGTTTTTATTTTATATACAAAAAAAAATGTAAATTTTCTGTTTAGAATGACGTCAATATCAAACACGCAAAAATATAGCAAGAAAATCTGAATTTTTATTGGCAAATAGAAACAAAATACACGCATAATCCTTATTTTTTTTCACATTATTTTGTCATTTTTTAGGGTTTGGCAACAGGAAAGAAACGGTTTAATTAGAAAATTTTAAAAGATATACTTCTATAATGTAAAATTATGGTAGATGGTAGAAAAAAGAGATAAATAGTGTTCTGATTATTTTTTAAAGTAGACAGTGATCTTTTCCATGTTCTAAAACGTATGTATATGAAGTTTCGTGAAAATCGGTCTAAAATTGAAGATTTGTATAAAGGACATACACACAGAGAACGGCTTTTATAGATACGAGTTCCCGTCGAAATTCGACGTACTAAAATGTTTGAAAGGAACTGTCAGATCGAAATTATAATAAACCTAAAAAAATAATTACAACAAAAAAATCATCTTACATTGGTTGTCTAACTCTTAAAACAAATAATATTTTAAACCCAAAATTACCAAAATATTATTTCTACAAACATCAACTGCTTACATTATTGAAAAATTAAACTGTATTAGATTACGTAATCAAGATGAGTAATTATGATTTATCGATGGAGCTCTTATGTTTCTTTTTACGGGATGAAAAATCAGTAAAAAGGATTTCGCTTTGTCACATCATAAAATTTTCCCCCATAAAATCTAAACTGTACGTTATTTTCACATTCTCATAATTTACATACGCACCACTCAAATTCACAATTTGAAAGTATTTTAACGCGCAAAAGAATAGATTATTAATGAATGCATTTCCAAAGTTAAAGTCACATTTGTCCGATACAACTTTTCATGTGAACAAAACCATAAGTTCTAATCTTAGTACCCGCGAAAAAAAAATTCAGAAATTTGACTTTAGTTGTCATAGTATTCGCCATTTATAGTATTGGTCAAATATTTAGTTTTATCAAAAAAAATGATCGTTTTGTTTTAAATATATCATTTTTACTCAATGAATCATTTTGCCGAGCGCCTCAAACTCATTTATCAGCGTAATGTAAAAATATTAAAATGTAGCTGATTTATGAAGAAGAATGCGTGTTTTATTTAATGTCTGACATCATTTTCTATTCAAAAATTTTAAAAAAGTTACTTTTATTTGTAATGTGAAAATGGCATCAATAAGGATATAATGAATAAAAATAATAAACCATGAATATTTTCCCTTTACTTTCAATATAAATGGAGTACTTCAGTTGCCACAATTACAAAATTTGAATTAAAAACTACAAAAAAATTAATATCTCAAAAACAAATTGAGATACAGCTTTCAAACAAATAGTATTTAAAAGAGAATTTTTTTCCTTATACGACGGTATAAAAAGTTAAAATGTGTGATGCATAGAAGTTTAAAAATTTGCAGTAGAGAAAATGCAAAACCAAAATTTTATTTCAAATTTCAAAGTGTTGCCATTCGCAAAATGACGTATGCGTTACGCACAGATATGTTTGTCCTTTATAATATAGATAGATTACACGTAAAAATTCCAAGCGAAAAAAAGCGCCTGTACTCATCCTATTTCCCGCTTTTGAAAGTTACTTTTTTCATTTTCCAAACATTTCATTTGCTTTTCGGGAAAAGGCTTTTCCATAGTCAGCTTCCCAAGCATTTGATTGGCTGTTATTGGCGACTCGCTTCGTTTCAGGCGTCAAAGACGCGCCACAGAAGAAAGTTGCTTGCTTTCGAAGCGACTCCCCTGGAGCCATAGGATAACATGGAGACGCTTGGAATTTGAAGCGACATTGACCCCTCGTGTAACAGCACTTTTACATCATCAAAAAATCATCGTATCAAAATGTTGTAATCATAAGTAACTCACTTCATGTGAGAAATACCACAACAAATAAAGAAGCCGTCTAATCTCTGTTTTACCAGGTTTGATTTTCTAAACAAACCACTTGATACCATCTGCAAAAGTGAAATATCGCTTTTTCGCCGCCACGGACCTTAAAGTTTTATACATAAAAGGATAACGATTAACCTCCTTTTTAGGTGTGGTCGTAATTATATAAATACTTAGCACCTATAGTCGTCGTTCATTCCGTCTGTCTGTCCGTCTGTCCGCATATAACAGAGCAAAAACTACCCAATTGAATGGTCTGAAATTTTAAATATATGATTATTGCAAAATTTTATTGATTCATTTCAAATCTTATGAAAATCGGACGTATAGTTTAATTACAGGGACAGTCAAAAGTTTTTCGTTACATTAAGGCCAATGGAAAAAAAATATTTCAAGAGCATTTTAATGATGTTACAGCCTTTCGACAAGAATGAAATTGATTTGCACTAATGGAGTGCAATAAAATATGCATTCAATACAATTTGCGGTGCAAAAAAAGTATACAGGGTGATTCAAAAAGATGGAAAAAATTTTAAGAGGTGTTAGTACACACCCAAACAAACATTTTGTATCAAAGAATGCATGGTCGAAAACTAAACGTAAAAAAGTTAGATGGCGCCAAAAGTTATGTTCTTATACGAGGCAAAAACACACAATGAACGATTAAGTTAAGTAATGAAAACAAATTTAATGGCATTTGATTATAATAAGTGCTCAAAACATTGACCGGCAGCTGTTATGCACGCAGTACAACGGCGAAGAACAGATTGGCGAATTTTCCCATTAGATATTCACTGAGTCATCATCAGAATGTATAACAGAAATTACAAATACAATGCATATGAAAAATGGAAAAAAAAATTTTCGAATACAAACAAGCAAACATATAATACATTTACGCTGTCGCACGTGTTCACTCTATGTCGCGACTCCGTAAGTTGTCCAACCATTCAATCCATATATTCTGGATTCGAAAAGATACCGTAGCGTTACAGACCCCTGAACCTCTTAAATAAATTTCAATGGACTCTCTTATAAATAATTGTAAATAAAAATTAGATATGTAGATGTAGGGCGCGTTATATGTTTACTTGTTTGTATTCGATGATTTTTTTTTCCATTTTTCACATGCATTGTATTTGTAATTTCTGTTATACATTCTGATGACGACTCAGTGAAGGAATTGAAACATGTCAATGTAAGTTTTTAAAATACTTTTAATGCGTTTTTAGTAACATTTCTTAAGCAAATAAATACTTTAATATATGTTTTGACTTTTCAGTTTGGAATATATATTGTGATATATTAATACCACAGTTGAAACTTTCGAATCAGCAATTTCCTTCTATAACTAGAAACGTATTTGAGATCTTTTGTGTAGCCATGTATAGCATCTATAGAATTTTTACACACCAAGTAATAACAAAAAAAAAAAAAAAACATTTACATTTTAAAACGAGTTCCACAACTAAAACAGTACTTACAACAATTGCTGTTCATAGACTTAACCCTTTAATACCCGATGCACTTGTAAACAAAGTTAGTTGTGCCTGTAGAAAGTAAAACATGGGTTGCAATCGCTACCTGTTCATTAAAAATGATACTTTACTCTATCTGCAAACCAGAACTATCGTTCGATTCGAGTTTTTATTACCTACGACTCAGAAGCAAAAATTTAAACGGATGTCTAACCCGCACGATCGTGCGGGTTGGGTCTTAAAGAGTTAAGCCTCTATTAATAGAGACTTAAGCCTCTATTAAAATAATTAGCACAATACGAATGTTAATTGCATGTGTAGACGGCATTTGAATCCCGTAACTTTATGTCCTTTAGTAAAGAAACGCTCTTAGAAGTGTATACATTAGTACTATGTTATTATATTTTTATACATTGTCCAATAATTGCTTTAGAACGTTCAATGAAGCTACTTGCTTACTGACACTGAGAACTGTTGAGTTTTATGAACAGTATAATAATTATGTGCATACAACTTATCAGCCACGGGTATGCTATTTCTTTCTCATACTTATTAATATGTCGTCTCCAAAAATAACGTTACGTTGTATAAGTCAGCCGTAAAACAAAGCAGATGTATCATTGTACGGAATAATCTCTACTGCAATTTTTTTAACTTCTAAGCATCGCACATTTTCAATTTTTATACCGTCGTCTTGAAAAAAAAAATACTTTTAAATGCAATTTGTTTGAAAACTGCATCTGCATTTATTTTTGAGATATTATTTCTTTTTGATGTTTTTAGCACCATTTGTTTAATTTGGCAACTCAAGTACTCCATTTCTGTAGAAAGTAAAAGGAAAATAGTTGAAAAATAGCAATTATATCTTTTTATTACCATTTTCTCATAAAAAATGAAAAAAAAATTAATTAAAATACATGCTATTTTGAAAAAATATAAATGAATTATTTCCGATAAAACATTGAGCTACAGTGTGTGTCAATAGTTTAAGCACAATAACAATTTAAAAATAAAACTTTAAATATTCACTTTATTTCAATATCTGCCTTGTATAAGTTAATAATAGCAGTTTTAACGTCATATTCAATAAAATTATCTTTTAAATTTTATTTTAAACCATGGAGTTTAGGAATAGAGCAAAAATAACCGTGTCAAAAGTTTAAGCACAAAATCGTTTTTATGCAAATTTTACAAACGGATGTAAGCGGTTGCGCACGCAAACGATTTCTGGATGTATAAGAAGTGATCAGTTGTTGTTTCTGAGTTAGTACAAAATGCCTAAGTTGAAAGAATTTTCAGAGGAGGAGGTGATAAATATCTGGAGTATGAGAGCAAAACATAAGTCTGTTTCTGAAATTAAGTGCATTAAAAAGATCAAAACGAGTTATTCATCACGTTTTGGTTCCTGGTAATGATTTCAAACGAAAATCCCGTTCAGGAAGACCGCTAATGACTATTTTGCGCAAAGACTGCCGCATCAGAAACTTGGTTTCAACTGGTATTTACTCTCTTTCGTAAATAAAGCATGCATTTGGAGGACAAATATCGAAAAAAAAAACTGTTCATAGAAGAGTTTTGGAATCGTAATACATGAAAAACCGTTAAATGGCTCGGTTACCATGTCTGAAACGACACCATAAAGAAGCTGTATTACAGTGGGCCAAAGAGCTAATCATTAGCTAAAAGTGGCTGAATGTCATATGCAGCGATGAAACAAAATGGAACCTCGATGGCCCTGATGGGTTTAAGTACTACTGGCATTATCTCCGCAAAGAACCCAGAAATATATTTAGCCGACAACATGGTGGTGGCTGCGTAATGGTAGGGGGCTATTTCTTTCAATGGTCAGACATCTCTAGCATTCATCAGTGGTCGTGAAAACTCTTAAAACTATCAACAAACACTTGCCAATCATTTGCTCCATGTTGCCGAGGTTTTGGGGGAAGAAAAATTGTTATTTCATGATGCTTCAATCCATACCTCAAACTCAATTTTAACGCTGTTTAAGTCGAAAAAAGTATCTGTTTTCAAGTGGCAGGCAATTAGCTCTGATTAAAATATGTGGAAAATATGTGGGGGTATTCTCACTCATGTAATTTATCCAAATGAAAAGCAGTATTCTTCAGTTAATAATTTGAAAGATGGCATTGAGAACGCGTGGTTTAAAATTGAACCAGAAACAATACAGAATCTCGATTTATCGATGGAAGACAGTATATTTAAAGTAATTTATCAGACTGGAGCAATAATCAAGTATTAATTTTTTTTGTACTTGTTCTACTAAAGACTAAAGAACTATTGTGCTTTAACTTTTGATAAATTCTATTATTTGAGATAAATTTTAAAGTATAAATCTGTTAAATATCCTTTTAAAACTACAATTTGTAGGTCATGTGAAAAGGAAAGTAACTTTCAGTCAATAATAAAATTTTATGTTGTGCTTAAACTTTTGACACGCATTATATTATAAACAAAATATAATTTTAAGTATAATATATAATTTAATAAGTGTATTAATATTACAAACAAATAAAAACATATGAATCATAAGATAGCCGATTTTTTTTTTGTTGTTGTTGTTCAGTTGACATTTTGACATTTGAAGTCCACCGAGGTGGAGAACGCTTTGAGGCCTATAGCTACTATGGCTGTCGCCTCGAATGATCCTTATTATAACTCAGAAACAACAACAAATCACAACATTTTTTTTCCATTACATATATTATACAACTACAATGGGACATTCACAATTACATCCATGTCTTACCCAGGGACTCAAACCCGGGCCCTCGGAGTGACAGAAGCCTCCGCTTACTGACCACGCCAACGGGCGACTGTTGTTCAGTTTCTTGATTGACAAAATCTCTTTTTTTTCATCTGTGTATTATTCAGCGATAGTCACGTCCTATACATATTTTACTGTAGATATTTTTTAAGACTGTATCGTAAATGAGGAATTCTTTAGCGGATGCGGAAGACGTCACTTTATATTAAATAAAAGCGCGTTTTTGGAGTCTTAAAACTGAACTATCTATAGTTATATACATTTTGTTTTTTCATCGGGGGCGACACTAAAATCTGAAAAAGCAGAATTGCTGTTTTTTAGTTACTGAATATTTTTTCTCCCTTTACCACTTGTCTATATATATATATAAAAAAAAAAAAAAAAAAAAAAAAAAAAAAATGTTGTTGTTGTTGTTAATTCAGTAAATAAAATAAAATATTATTTTTTACTATTACTAGGGGGCTCGGCCCCCTACGAGCTACGCTCGCCAACCCCCGTCCAGACACCGTAGACTCTAAATGCACGCTAATTTGATCGGCTTTAAAAAGATTTCGAAAGATTGAATTATAATTTAAAAAACAGTGGCGATCTCTCTATAAACGGATTTCTATTCATTTCTCTTTGATTGGGGAATTTTAACGCCAAATCCGTTGCGGTACTACTTGATTATCCCGTCGACCAAATTCGTCAAATTATGTAAATCGCCAAACCACTCGCCAAATTATACAAATTGACATAATTTTTATTTTAAATAACGAAAAAACAAATAAATTAGTACAACATTAATAAAAATACAAATAAAACGTCGAAATAAAAAATAACTTGATGACGTAGACACGTGTAACAACATTTCAAAATAAGCTAATATAAAAGGAATTAAGTAAACAGAGTCTTTGTCTCCTGGTATTTTTTAACAAAGTGAAAAGAAAGTTCTTTTATATGAGACATTTTAAATTAATCGTTTTTAATCTGACGTAATTTTGACCAAACTATTCTTTCTCTTTTTAATATTCACGTGAAAATACTTGTGTTAGAAATTAAATATTATTTGCGCTTTCCTAACAAAAATAGTTGAAAAGTATCCTCTTAAAATATCAAATAAATGTCTAGCGCAATTTCTAAATTTAAACCGTTTTGCAATATTATTTTGTGTTCATTTTATGTAATAACTGTAATGTGACGTAAATATGACGTAATTTCTCCTATTTAAGACTTCTAACGCATGTTAATAAATTTATTGCTTTACAAATTCCTTTCTCTCTTAAAATTCACGTGTAATTATAGTTTTTATGACATAATTTTTAATAAGTTCCTGCTTTTTGTACATAATTATTTAATTTTAATTCCAAATATTTTTTTCTGTTTATAATAGTCACGTGTAGATAAATTTTTAATTAATTTTATGTAATAACTGTAATGTGACGTAAATATGACGTAATTTCTCCTATTTAAGACTTCTAACGCATGTTAATAAATTTATTGCTTTACATATTCCTTTCTCTCTTAACATTCACGTGTAATTATAGTTTTTATGACATAATTATTTAATTCTAATTCCAAATGTTTTTTTCTGTTTATAATAGTCACGTGTAAATAAATTTTTAATTTATTTACACGTATAAATATATATATATATATATATATATATTTTTTTTTTGAAGCAAACATTATTGCTTCCGCTGTTTATACGGTTGGCAACAGTTTAAATTAATATCACTTTCTAAAATCTCTCTATTCTAAAAAAAAGTAACTACCGCTGTCACCGCCGCCGCCGCCGCCGGTTTTGAATTTTTTGTGACCTGGGGTCTTTCTTCGTTAATATTAAGCAAAATATTGCATACAAAAATATGAAAATCGGTAGTAATATACAGAAATGTTTGATAAACACGCTGATGCAGGCAGTTTTCAGATCGGAGAATTATTTTAAGAGATATTTAATGCTAAAGTTGGACAAAATCGTTCCACTAAAAAAGTTTTATAGGAGCAAAAACTGTTCATAGGAATTTAATCATTTTTAGATCATTTTATGCGTTAGAATTTGCCGGAGTGCAGATTGCATTAATTTTTTTATTTTGACTCATTTTTTGAGGTTTTATTTCTATTTTAAATTCAGATTTTCAGCATTTCTAGAGATATTTTTAACAGAATTTAGAAAGTGATATTAATTTAAACTGTTGCCAACTGTATAAACAGCGGAAGCAATAATGTTTGCTTAAAAAATATATATATATCTATTTATACGTGTAAATAAATTAAAAAAATATTTACACGTGACTATTATAAACAGAAAAAAACATTTGGAATTAGAATTAAATAATTATGTACAAAAAGCAGGAACTTATTAAAAATTATGTCATAAAAACTGTAATTACACCTGAATTTTAAGAGAGAAAGGAATTTGTAAAGCAATAAATTTATTAACATGCGTTAGAAGTCTTAAATAGGAGAAATTACGTCATATTTACGTCACATTACAGTTATTACATAAAATGAACACAAAATAATATTGCAAAACGGTTTAAATTTAGAAATTGCGCTAGACATTTATTTGATATTTTAAGAGGATACTTTTCAACTATTTTTGTTAGGAAAGCGCAAATAATATTTAATTTCTAACACAAGTATTTTCACGTGAATATTAAAAAGAGAAAGAATAGTTTGGTCAAAATTACGTCCGATTAAAAACGATTAATTTAAAATGTCTCATTTAAAAGAACTTTCTTTTCACTTTGTTAAAAAATACCAGGAGACAAAGACTCTGTTTACTTAATTCCTTTTATATTAGCTTATTTTGAAATGTTGTTACACGTGTCTACGTCATCAAGTTATTTTTATTTCGACGTTTTATTTGTATTTTTATTAATGTTGTACTAATTTATTTCTTTTTTCGTTATTTAAAATACAAATTATGTCACTTTGTATAATTTGGCGAGTGGTTTGGCGATTTATGTAATTTGGCGAAATGGGTCGACGGGATAATCAAGTAGTACCGCAACGGATTTGGCGTTAAAATTTCCCAATCAAAGAGAAATGAATAGAAATCCGTTTATAGAGAGATCGCCACTGTTTTTTAAATTATAATTCATTCTTTCGAAATCTTTTTAAAGCCGATCAAATTAGCGTGCATTTAGAGTCTACGGTGTCTGGACGGGGGTTGGCGAGCGTAGCTCGTAGGGGGCCGAGCTCCCTAGTCTGTTAAAAATATCTCTAGAAATGCTGAAAATCTGAATTTAAAATAGAAATAAAACCTCAAAAAATTAGTCAAAATAAAAAAATTAATGCAATCTGCACTCCGGCAAATTCTAACGCATAAAATGATCTAAAAATGATTAAATTCCTATGAACAGTTTTTGCTCCTATAAAACTTTTTTAGTGGAACGATTTTGTCCAACTTTAGCATTAAATATCTCTTAAAATAATTCTTCGATCTGAAAACTGTCTGCATCAGCGTGTTTATCAAACATTTCTGTATAATACTACCGATTTTCATATTTTTGTATGCATTATGTTTCTTAATATTAACGAAGAAAGACCCCCGGTCACAAAAAATTCAAAACCGGCGGCGGCGGCGGTGGCAGCGGTAGTTACTTTTTTTTAGAATAGAGAGATAATCATATCCAATTCAAAGAAAATCGACGTTTTCAATGAAAATTTGTTTTTAAAAGGGAAGCAATTACAAGGGAAATTCTGTAAGTAGGTCAAAAACCGATATGAAAGGTCGGAAATAATTAGTAAATAGTTTCCAAATAAGCCAATAGGTGGCAGCACCGTCTTACTGTAAAATGTCATTTCGAATTTATGAAACAACAGTTGTACAAGATGAGCAGGGGTGTTCAAAATTTGTTGACGAAGAACTAAGTGGTCATCCTGTTGCGATTGCGACAGAAGAAACAGTGCGGAAGGTTGAGGAAATGGTTAGAGCTAACAGGCGAACAACAATAGACAGTATTAGCAACTGCAACAGGGTGTTCACATGGTTAAGCCTACAGCTGACTGATGCAGACGTGAAATGTGAGGTAGACAGATGGCTGAGAGTACAGTCCAAAGACTTTTATGCAGCAGGTATTAGAAAACTCATAAAGAGATGGGACAAATGTATCAATGCAAACGACGATTATATGAAAAAATAAACTTGACTTTTAACTAGGTATCTTGTTTTCCCCTTTTTTCTTTACCTTTTGTGACCTACTTACTGTCTTGCCCTCGTACATTGTCGCATACATAAACCGCAATATTTTTTTTTTCGGCTAAAACGGATAGCCATTTTTTTAATATAACCACATATTTTTATCATAAGAACACAAAATAATATGAAGCAAGTCCGGTGGGTTTAAAATATTCGTAAAATACTTTTATGCATTTTTTTAAACCCACTGAAATGCAAAAAATTCAATTTCTAGAATATACACAAGAAAGAAAAATCATGTATCCAGCATAGATTATGTAACACTTTCCAAAACATTCAGACTACTATAATAAAATTTAATGTTTATTAAGGAGAAAAATGTCTAAATAAACAATTTAGAATGTGCACGACTCCGTTAAAAAACCCAATAACTGCACATACCATTAATAGTCAGAAATATCCGAATTTTTCGTGCATCCCTGTACATGATCTACATATCTGTATGTATCCTAAAAGTTCGTTCAATTAAACTAATAGCACTATTGAAATATTCTAATGAGAAATTACCGTCGATAAATTGAAACGCACTTGAGATCTTTTGTGTAACCCTGTATAGGACTATAGAATTTATATACACCAAGTAATATGCAAAAATATAGTTAAATTTTAAAACGCGTACCACAACTGAAAACGCACTTACATCAACTATTTTTCATAGGCAGTACTGTAGCCAAATAGTTTTGTGTGTCCCTGTAAATGAGCGATAAATTATATGCACAACAGTTTCTACAATAAGCGCTTTTTAATATACCTCAGTGATGTACTTAAGAGGTCAGGTACCCTTGGAACTAACAAAATACATGAAAAAGTGACCTCTATAAAAATTGCTGTCGCTCTATAACTAAATGACTTTTAGTTATAAAACTGAAAACACATATTATGAAAGATTAATTTTATCAATTAAAGTCGTTAAAAAATGTATACGCATATCATTTGTAAAAAATTTATTTTTATAGGTGATACAATTTTTACGAAAAAATTATTCTTGCATGCACTGCGCGCATGATTTTTCACATTTGAATGGCTAAAACAAAGAAAGATTTTTTTTTAGTGAGTACAGATATACAGTGTTTTCAAAATGACCCATAATGTGAAAATAAAACTAGTAGATCCCAAGAAAAAAAATATTTTTGTAAAGAAACTCGAAATATCGAGATTTTTTTAATACAAAAATAGTCGTGGATTCTAAATTTCTTTCTAGAGAAACATAATAATAGGTCATTTTGTGCTTCTATATGTTTACTACATTAACCGAAAATTTCGTGAAATTCTAAGTAACCATTTTTCAGAAATCGGGCACGCAATGATCAAAATCGCTCTTTTGAGAAAATTGGCATTAAAGATTAAATCACCCCTTGATTATAAAGAAAAAGCTGAAAGTGTTCTAGATATAACTTCTCTTCTAATGCGAATTGTTGTATGGGGTTTATTTTTAAATGTTCTTAAAGAATCGTATTGTAAGCTATTTTTATCTAATTTAATCTATTTTAATTTATTTATATCTATTTGTAAGCTATTTGTAAATCGATTTTTGGACGCTTTAAAGGGTACCTGATCCTTTAAATTTCAATACGTAAAAAATTATGTAATATCATTAAAGTGCACGGTAAACGACATTTCACTATAGTCCGTAATGTAACGGATTTCATTTGTAATTTTATTTTGTAATTTATTTGTAACCATTTGTCCCTGTAAATGAACAGTAAAGGCTACAAACATCATTTTCAATACCAGATATGCCATGCCAAACCCCAATGACGTATATGAATTTCGAGACAATCTTACTATATTTACGCGTATTAGAGCACGGACAGACAGACAAACCGAATCCATAACCATTTCTGAACTATGTTGGAAAGTGTTAAAAATGCACTTCTCCCACTTTCAAAATCAACGCTCATATGTCAAGTTTAATATAAGCTTAAAAAAACTTAAAATTAAGTCATAGCTGGGTAAAAGACTAAAATACGTTTTGTACATCCTAATAATAAAAATTTTAAATAACAGTAATATAAATAAAAGTTTTTTTTTTTTTTTTTTTTTTTTTTTTTTTTTTTTTTTTTTTTTTTTTTAAGAGTTAAGAGTAATGAAAAGAGTTTTAAAAGAATTGTCTAGTTTTTCGTTTCAACTGTGCTTTTTTTTAATTACACTTTTTATTTATTCTTAGTTTATTTCTTCCTCTTAAATTGAAAAAACTGCAAATAAAATTTTCTTTTTCTGCTTTGAAAAGAGGTAACACAATAAGAAACTTATTGTTAAATCAATGACAATGTATTTGTAATACGACAGTCATTATTAAAGGACTTGTGAACATGATATCGCATTTACCTAATGGACACGCGATTAAGGGTTACATATCAACCATTCTGTTTACAATTCAGCTTTAACGGTATATCCCCAAATAAATGAACAAATGGTAAGTTATATAGTCTAAGAGCTAGCAACGTCAAAAAACACGTCATTTTATCAAGGCTCATTTTTTTATATGTTCTTCCCTTTTATGGTGTAGTACGTCTGCAACCGGTCTGGCAGCCCGGAGACGTTGCGTTTATCCGTGGCTGAAGGGGTTATGCAGGTCAAAAAACTTCAAAATCACCTCATTTTATCAAGGCTCATTTTTTTATATGTTCTTTCTTTGTATGGTGTAGTACGTTTGCAACCGGTCTGGCAGTCCGGAGACGTTACGTTTACCAGTGGCAGAAGGGGTTATGCAGGTCAAAAAACTTCAAAATTAAGTCATTTTATCAAGGCTCATTTTTTTATATGTTTTTCCTTTGTATGGTGTAGCACGTTTGCAACCGGTCTGGCAGTACAGAGACGTTGCGTTTACCAGTGGCAGAAGGGGTTATGTAGGTCAAAAAACTTCAAAATTACGTCATTTTATCAAGGCTCATTTTTTTATATGTTTTTCCCTTGTATGGTGTAGCACGTTTGCAACCGGTCTGGTAGTAGGGACACGTTGCGTTTACCTGTGGCAGAAGGGATTATGCAGGTCAAAAAACTTCAAAATTACTTAATTTATCAAGGCTCATTTTTTATATATTTTTCCCTTTTATGGTGTAGTACGTTTGCAACCGGTCTGGCAGTCCGAAGACGTTGCGTTTACCTGCGGCAGAAGGGGTTATGCAGGTCAAAAAACTTCAAAATTACGTCATTTTATCAAGGCTCATTTTTTTTATATGTTCTTCCCTTTTATGGTGTAGTACAATTGCAACCGGTCTGGCAGTCCGGAGACGTTGAGTTTACCTGTGGTGAGAGGGGTTATGCAGATCAAATAACTTCAAAATTACATCATTTTAGCAGGATTTTCGTTTGTAACATTTGTTTATACTAATTATTTGCGATATTAATCCATTATTACCAGACGGTACCAATGTCACTAAGACCATGCCAGATCCACATTTATAGATAATATATTACTCTTTTGCTATTAGACTATCTATAATAAATTTTCCAGACACATATGAGGTTGCAAAGTTAATGCCAGACGGCTTTAAACATGGCAACCGAAGTGGCTGTTTCATGAGTGGTTTATAGTTTAAAAATTATAAGTCATCTTTACGTCATTTTATCAAGCTTAAAAATTACAATATATTACTCTTTGGCTAGCTGACAACCTATAATTAATATGCCAGACACAAATTCGGTTGCAAGGTTAATGCCAGACGGCTTTAAGTATGGCAACCAAAGTGCCTGTTTCAAGAGTGGTTTATAGTTTAAAAATTATAAGTCATCTTTACGTCATTTTATCAAGCATAAAAATTACAAGGTCTCTTTGGCTAGCAGACAACCTACAATTAATTTGCCAGACAGAAATTCGGTTGCAAAGTTAATGCCAAACGGCATTCAATATGGCAAACGAAGTGCCTGTTTCAAGAGTGGTTTATAGTTTTAAAATGATAAGTCATCTTTACGTCATTTTATCAAGAATAAAAATTACTAGATCTCTTTGGATTACGAGATACTCTTTGGATAGCAGACAACCTATAATGAATTTTCCAGACACAAATTCGGTTGCAAAGTTAATGCCAGACGGCTTTAAATATGGCAACGAAAGTACCTGTTTTAAGTGTGGTTTATAGTTTAAAAATGATAAGTCATCTTTACGTCATTTTATCAAGAATAAAAATTACAAGATATTACTCTTTGGCTAGCAGACAACCTACAATTAATTTGCCAGACACAAATTCGGTTGCAAAGTTAATGCCAGGCGGCTTTAAATATGGCAACGAAAGTGCCTGTTTCAAGAGTGTTTTATAGTTTAAAAATTATAAGTCATCTTTACGTCATTTTATCAAGCATAAAAATTACAAGATATTACTCTTTGGCTAGCAGACAACCTACAATTAATTTGCCAGACTCAAATTCGGTTGCAAAGTTAATACCAGACTGCTTTAAATATGGCAACGAAAGTGCCTGTTTCAAGAAATGCCATCTTTTGTAGGGATTTGGCTTCATTTAATGACAGTCAACCCTTAATTGTTACCATAGTAACCATTGTTTCTTTGTAAATATATATGTATACACATATAGTGTTTGTCGAAAAAAATGTTTAATTTTGTGTTATTAATGTAAATTTATGTAACTTTAATTTTTAAATTATAAAACACTTTTGAAACATGTACTTTCGTTGCCATATTTAAAGCCGTCTGGCATTGACTTTGCAACCGAATTTGTGTCTGGCAAATTAATTGTAGGTTGTCTGATAGCCAAAGTGTAATATCTTGTAGTTTTTATGCTTGATAAAATGACGTAAAGATGACTTATCATTTTTAAACTATAAACCACTCTTGAAACAGGCACTTTGGTTGCCATATTTCAAGTAGTCTGGCATTAACTTTGCAACCGAATTTGTGTCTGGCAAATTCATTGTAGGTTGTCTGCTAGCCAAAGAGACCTTGCAATTTTTATGCTTGATAAAATGACGTAAAGATGACTTTTAATTTTTTACTATAAAACACTCTTGAAGCAGGCACTTTCGTTGCCATATTTAAAGCCATCTGGCATTAACTTTGCAACCGAATTTGTGTCTGGCAAATTAATTGTAGGTTGCCTGCTAGCCAAAGAGTAATATCTTGTAATTTTTATGCTTGATAAAATGACGTAAAAATGACTTATAATTTTTAAACTATAAACCACTCTTGAAACAGGCACTTCGGTTGCTATATTTAAAGCCGTCTGGCATTAACTTTGCAACCGCATTTGTGTCCGGCAAATTAATTATAGGTTGTCTGCGATTCACGGTTGTAAACGTACTATACCATCAAAGGGAAGAACATATAAAAAATGAAACTTGATAAAATGACGTAATTTTGAAGTTTTTTGACCTGCATAAGCCCTTCTGCCACTGGTAAATGCAACGTCTCCGGACTGCCAGACCGGTTGCAAGCGTAATACACCATACAAGGGAAGAACATATAAAAAAATGAGCCTTGATAAAATGACGTAATTTTGAAGTTTTTTGACCTGCATAACCCCTTCTGCCACTGGTAAACGCAACGTCTCCGGACAGCCAGACCGGTTGCAAACGTACTATACCATAAAAGGGAAGAACATATAAAAAAATGAGTCTTGATAAAATGACGTAATTTTGAAGTTTTTTGACCTGCATAACCCCTTCTGCCACGGATAAACGCAACGTCTCCGGACTGCCAGACCGGTTGCAAACATACTACACCATAACAGGGAAGAACATATAAAAAAATGAGCCATGATAAAATCAGGTGACGAAAACGTTGCTAGCTCTTAGACTAATAATTTTGGTGAAAAGTGTTATGAATAGCGAATGTGAATAACTGGATGTGGTAACATTAATTTAATTTATAACTAATAATATCTAATAGTAATAAAAGCTACACAAATATACAAACATAAGTACTTATCTGTTATAGGGGCATTAACGTAACTCTGTCTCAAGGATGTGCGATTTTGCATCAAATACGTTAAAATATCGCGAAACCGTAACGACGACCAATGGAAAATTTTCTAATCTTATATGCTGTTATATACAGTGAAACCTCTTTGAACGGCCACCTCTAATCAACGAAATCCTCCGAATACCGGCCACACGTTGAGGGAACCAAACACGTTCCATAGCATTAACATTAGTACAAACCTATAAATAAGGAATTCTGAACAACGGCCACTCAAAAGTCAAGAGAAAAATTTCTTACAGCTCCTGGTATAATTTCATATTTATTTGGGAACCGAAATGTGAAGCAGATCAAACAAAATTCACTTTATGTGAACAAAAGGAAAATGAAGACATTAATAATAATACAGAAATTTTATATAATATTCTTAGAACTGCAAGCATAACTAACATAAAGGGCATCTTGTTTGTATCTCTGGTCAAAAATTTGGCAGTTACTGCCACATTTTATTCCATACAGCAAATGGTGGAAGATGGAAGAGAGGAAGAAGAAATAGATAATAGAATCACCCAAAATTTCCAGTATTAACACATATACCGAAGATTTGAAGAACCTTCGTGAAATTCAAAATTTATCATTAAATCATGATGATCATGTATAGCAAATCAAGTCATTTTTTTTTCTTTGGAGAAAGACATTTGCAGCAAAAAAAAAAAAAAAAAAGCAACTGGAAATCACTGATTTTCTTGTTATATTAAAACAATGATGATTAATTAAAATGACTGTGTATTTCTATTTAAATGTGTGTAATTTTGATTTTTTTTTTGTAAATGTAACCTCTGAATAACACCCACCTCTGCAGAGCGGTCACTTTTCACCGGTCCCACGGGTAATCGTTATTTAGATGTTACACTGTACTTATTGTACACTTGTACTATTGCATTATTATATAATTTATTTATGTATAAATTAACCAAATAACTTTTGAATGCATCTATTAAATTGTATAAGTATAAAACAAATTACCAGAAAGTACCTTTTAAAATGTTGCTTTTCTCTCCAAATTCAACATCGCCATATTGTTTCTCCCTCCAAGGCCCCATAACAAAGAAGTACAGAAAAAAATTCTAAAATTTAAATTGTAATTTAAAATTTGACTAGCATTAATACACATGCCGAAATATTCTAGACTAGATACCGGATGTCCTAATATGAACTGACGGATTTAAAAAATCAATAACCTGCAATTGGTGACATCTATTTAAAAATTCTTGTAGGAACGTTACCGTCGGCTACATTGGACCACTTTTTCCTGGTTCCACTCACATTTCGATTATTAAAAAATATTATATGTGATTTTTCAACGTCGAAATGGAAACAATTAACGTGAAACAATGAAGCAAACTGCATGGTTTTAAAGAGGAATTTTATATATTTTTATTTTTTAACTATTTTTAAAGTTTTGGAACAAAGTAGCTCCTGCTAGGGGCTTCTTTGGTCCATTCTCTTAGTTTCATGTAAAATGAATTCATTTCATATGTAAATGAATACATCTTTAAGGAGAACCCTTGCAATAGCATTTTCTAATAAATTAACACTGCAAACCCGATAAACAAATGTTTTTTTTTTGTTTTTTTTTTGTTTTTTTTTTGTTTTTTTTTTAACACTTAAACACAATTAACCAATTGTTAATATTAAAGAAACGAAACAGTTTTCGTCATGTTATTCTCAGCAACTGAAACAAAAACAATTAATATAACAAGAACAAAAGAACTTCTTAAAACACCATCAAAAACTTTTAATTGCTCATCAGAGTCTTTCTTCGTCAGGCGCAAAGAAGACGTGCTTTTACTATGAAAGCAGCAGCAAGACTAAAATGCTTTCATAGTAGAAGCTCGTCTTTTTTGCGCCTGACGAAGAAAGACTCAGATCTTTCGAAAGGCCTAGCACAATTAAACGTTTTTGATGGTGTTTTAAGAAGTTCTTTTGTTCTTATTCATTCACACCAGTTTCAACTTAACTTCTTCCAATTAATGTAACATTTTGCAACTGTAACATTTGTAAAAAAGTTACTTAAAACATGTTTTAAGAGATTTGGTTGCATAAAAGGCATTTATAAGTAATTGGGTCTATTTTCGGACCAAAACAGGCCTGGCACAAAGTAGCCCCGAAATACTAGTTTTCATGCTAGCTTTATGAAAACGTAAACATTTTCTGCCATAATAAAAAGTTAAAGGAAAAATTATGATCACACATGGGTTACAGGTTACTAAAGGTAATATTTTGACAATTACTTTATTTGTAGCTCTTATCAAGATTGTTTCACAATAGAAAGTTTAGAGAGTTAAAATCTACACACGAAAACAGTTGTTTACAAACAAATTCAGTGTTGCCATTAAAAAAATTAAATTACCCCCAAACTATTCAAATACCTTATAGTAATTTTTCAAGGGCAAAAACTTCAAATTATCTTGTATTGTTTGTTCCAAATAATAAAATCTTTTTTTATGGACTGGACCAAAGTAACCCTGCAAGGACCCAAGTATCCCCGATCGACGGTACGTAAAATGTCATGAGATTTTTTACTGCTTTTTCCGATTTTAATTCAAGATAGCAACGATAGATGGCGATTAAAGCAATATGTGGTATATCGAGGCCCGATTTTTTGGCCTCTCTTTTCTACTGGCACTGGTTCAAAAAAGGAGGTTAAATATAAGGAGTGGGTATAAGTCGTCAATGCAAGCTTATTCTTAGGGATCCACTCCATACAGTTAAATTCTTTCTTCCGCATCAATGCTGGGAGAAGAGAGAGGCCGAAAAATTGGACCCCCATTAGCACCTATTGCTTGCAGCGTCATCTATTGCTGTCATTTGTAAGAAATGCCGAGAATCGCTGTAAAATAACTCCTGGCATCTTACATAATCCTCCTGCAGGAATATTTTAAATCATTTCAGCGGCGAAGTACTCCTGATGGAAAAATATTAAAATGATTGACTGGCACCAGGATTTATGAGAAAAATTATAAAATAAGTAAAAGCTTATAAGAACGTACATTAAATAAAGCAAAATTTAGTTTTAAAATTCTGGTGCCAATGCGGCATTTAGGTATTAAAATTAAGTGGTATATATTATATACCGGAGCCTTTCGAAGGGTAAATAGCTCTTACCATTTGCGAGTTATAGATTTTTAAAATCGTTTTGTCCATTTTAGGACACCCGGTTTATTTATTACAGTAAAAATAGTTCAGAAAATACTTTTTTATAAGAGCTTTCAATACTTATCTTTAAAAAATCCTCTAACTTCATGTCTGCAACTCACACTGTTCTAAAAAATACGCGTTGCAGTTTGTTAATATCTGCGTTGGCACCACGGCTGTTATGCACGCTTGGTAGGAAATTGAAATAGTGAATCTCTTAAAAAAACTAAAATCTTTGCTTTGTTTCTTTTATAAGATATGACAAAAGAAACAAAAACACATTACATTATTTGCATTTATTAATTTCTTTCCAAACATATAATCATAATTAAATTAATAATAATACCACCAATTTGTAAAAGCGTATCTTAAAAACCATATGGAATACAAATTTTATTTTTATGTATATTTTGTTTTCTACTTCTTACTGTTTAAAATATTTTATTTATTTTGGGCACCGTGTTTTTTTAGCTTCGGTACGGTATGCTATTTCTTTCTCCCAGCTAATTTTGTGTCCAAAAAATAACGTTAACTTACAGACGCTAGCAATAAACAAAGTAGATGTATCATTGTACAATTAAATGCTCTATAGCATTTTTTAAAATTTTTAAACATCGCACATTTTCAGTTTTTATACCATCGTATTGGGGAAAAAAAGTACTTTTTAATGCAATTTGTTTGAAAACTGCATCTCTATTTGTTTTTGGAATATTAATTTTTTTGTAGTTTTTAGCGACATTTGTTTCATTTTGGCAACTCAAGTACGCCATTTCTGTAGAAAGTAAAGAAAAAATTGCTGAAAAATAGCAATTATATCTTTTTGTTGCCATTTTCTCATAAAATGAAAAAAAAATTAATTAAAAAAAATTAAATTGAAAAAAAAAATTAAAATACGTGCTAATTTGAGAAAACTATAAATGAAGGATTTATGATAAAACAGGGAGCTATTATAAACTATATTTAAATTTCTATATTAATGCAAATGACGTCATTTTACATAAAATAAAAGCGTGTGCTTTAAGTCTTAAAACTGAAATATGTTTTGCAGTAGAGTCCCGATTATCCGAGTCACGCTTAACCGAGTTATTTTCTTCTGATGGACTGGTGGCTTCTATAATTATGAAACATCCGTTATAAATGAAGCGTTAGGTGAAGATGAAAGAGCTGCCGTAAAAATGTTAGAACTCTGATTTTCTGGTCAGAATGAAAAAAAAAAATGGCCATAATTTTTTTTAACGCTTCATTTATAATGGCTGTTTCATAATAATAGGAGCCACCAGTCCACCAGAAGAAAATGAAGTAATGGAAATGCCGGGGCGACACTAAATTCTGAAAAAGCAGAATTCCTGTTCTCTAGTAAAATATTATTTCTGTTGTCTCATCTTAGGTTCCAAATATAATTTATATCAGCTTTGTACTTATTTATTTTGAAGAGAATGCAAGTTGAATTGGGCTTATTTGACAAGATGTTTACATTGAATTTTTCATATTGTTTATTATTATTATTTTTTTTTTTACATTTTCCAACAAAGTTGAAAAGTGTTTATGCATTCGGTTTGTTTGTCTGTCTGTCCACACTGTAGCTCCCGTAAATATACTGGGATTTTCAAGCAATTGATAAACCTTAGTTACGGTCACAGAGGCATGTTTGGTATTGTATATAAAGTACATGGGAATAATAGTTCATTTACAGGGGCACTCAAAAGAATTCCCTTACATTATAGTCTGTGGGGAAAAATCCTTTGCAGTGTATTTTAATAACATTACGCTATTTCAAATGTATTGAAATTGATTTAAATCACTGAATTTCACTACAAGATTCTTACTGTACAATAGGGTAATACAATATATACAGGGCTGATCAAAGAATTCCGATAATTTCCCGATTGTAGAAGTAGATGGGAAAAGAGGAAATTGAGTTTTTAAATGTGTTATGCGTTTCCATATGGTTGAATTAGACATAATATATTAGCTTATTAAACGGTGCAGTTTTGTATCATTATTCTGAATGACTTGGAAAAATTTTCATAATCTACGCATATATATATATATATATTTGGCATTAGAGCTTCTTTAATGAAAACTAAAACATTTCTTCTGTGATTATTTTAGAAATAAAAGTTACGTAACGAGATATAAACAAGTTGGAAATTGCTCGTCAAACGTGGCAAATGATGTGCGTTCGTACTATAACTAGTTTTATAAATATATTTTGCACCCCATATTGTACTGAACGTATATCTTGTTGCACTTCATAAGTGCATAGTCTGTAACATCATTAAAATGCACTTGCAATAATTTTTTCCCATTGATCGTAATGTAACAGAAAAGTTTTGACTGTCCCTGTAATTAAACTATACATCTTATTTTCATAAAATTTGAAATGACTCGACAAAATTTTACAAAAATTATATATTTAAAATTTCAGACCATTCGGAAGGCTGTAACATCATTAAAATGCACTTGCAATAATTTTTTTCCCATTGATCGTAATGTAACAGAAAACTTTTGACTGTCCCTGTAATTAAACTATATATCTTATTTTCACAAAATTTGAAATGACTCGACAAAATTTTACAAAAATTATATGTTTAAAATTCCATACCATTCGGAAGGCTGTAACATCATTAAAATGCACTTGCAATAATTTTTTCCCATTGGCCGTAATGTAACGGAAAAATTTTGAATGTCCCTGTAATTAAACTAGCAAAAGCCATGCTTTGTTTGGATTCGCGAAGCATTATTTAATAAGATAAATATTTGAAAGTAACAATATTTTTTACATTATTTTTGCATCTTTGTTAAGGAAAAATTTTATGTTTTGGCGCATTTAAATTTTTGAAATTTAAATTCAGACAAATAACTAAGAATTTCCTCGAAATTTTTTATTTATGATATATAGAATTTAGCAATTAATTTTATTTGTTTACAATTCTTTTATTGCCACTTTACAAGAAAAAAAAATCATAATATAATTTAAGACTCCCTTATCATATATCGGACTTGACAATCCGGAGAAAGTCAATGGGTGAAAATGTCCCCGATTATTGCCAACTTATTAATTGACTTTATCCCGAAAGTTACGCCCCCTGGCGCATACTACTGATAATACTCTGCAAACAAATGTATAGTGAAAAATGAAAAATATTATGTTATTGATATTAATTGTAAAAAAAAAATATTTTTTTCGAATTCCACTAAAATAAATACGCGAAAAAAATAAATTATTTTGCATAGTTATTTTCTGGCTTTCAAAAATGTGAAAACTTTTGAAAATGAAGATTTAAATATCAGATTTATTGGTACTTTTTCAATAAAGAGGCCTTTGCGGTTTTTTTAAGCCCCCGGTACGGTATGCAATTTCTTTCACCCAGCTTATTTTATGTCGTCTTAAAAAAAAAAAAAAAAAAAAAAAAAACGTTACCTTACAGAAGCCAGCCGTAAAACAAAGCAGTACGATTAAATACTCTATAGCATTTTTTTAAAATTTTAAGCATCGCACATTTTCAATTTTTATAGCGTCGTATTGAAAAAAAAAAAGTACTTTTAAATACAATTTGTTTGAAAAACTGTATCTCCATTTATTTTTCAAATATTATTATTATTATTATTATTATTATTGTAGTTTTCAGCACCATTTGTCTAATTTTGGCAACTCACGTACTCCATTTATGTAGAAATTAAAGGGAAAATAGTTGAAAAATAGCAGTTATATGTTTTTGTTGCCATTTTCTCATAACAACAGAAAGAAAATATAATTAAAATACGTGCTATTTTGAAAACATATAAACGAAAAATTTCTGTTAAAACATGAAGCTATTATAACTATATTTAATTTTAAGTATCTATAGACGCTTTCAGTGTGACGTCAGTCATGACGTTTACGTTGGAAACTGACTCCAAACAAACGGTTGCTATGTGTCATTTCTTTTTAAATATGAATCGTGGAAAATGTTACGAGTACATATCAAGTTTTAAAACACTTAGATATGAGGTATAGATATAATATATAGCTGCAACACAGAAACAAAATAGAAAATACAACATAGCAACCGTTTGTTTGGTGTCAGTTTCCAACATAAACGTTATGACTGACGTCATGACTGAAATCGTCTATATTAATGTTACAAACAAATGAATGCCTATGAATCATTAGATAGCCGTTTTTGCCGAGTTTCTTGAATGACGGCATGTCTTTGCTGCATTTGTGCATTATTTCGCGATAGTGACATCCTATGCATGCTTTACTGTAGTTGCTTAAGAGTGGATCGTAAATGTGGAATTCTTAAGCGGATGTGAATGACGTCATTTTACATAATATAAAAGTGTGTGCTTTAAGTCTTAAAATTGAAATATGTTTTGTACTATTTATATATAATTTTTTTTTTTTTTTTTTTTCATCGGGGACAACACTAAATTCTGAAAAAGCAAAATTCCTGTTTTGTAGTTTTTTTTTTTTTTTTTTTTTTTTTTTTAAACTATTTGGAAAGAAAAATGGTTATTGTCCTCGTCAGGGTAGGAAATCAAAAGCATATCTGTATGTTTTTATTGGTTTAATCATCATTTTATTCGTTTTCTGATTTCAACAGATTTATACAGTAATCTGTATTTCCCTTTACTTTCAACAGAGATGGACAACAGACTGTTGCCACTATGACGAAAATGTAATAAAAACTACAAAAAAATTTATAACTCAGAAACAAATTGAGATACAGCTTTCAAACAAATTGCATTTAAAAGTACATTTTTTTTCTCTATAAGACGATATAAAAAGTAATATTGTGGGACGTTTGAAAATTTTAGAAATAAATTTCATTTAAAATTGGCCGTCAGATTTCTTGGAAATCTGACAAGGGAAAAGCCTTTTCCCGAACAGCCCATGAAATGCTTGGATAATACGTAAGTTTCAGGTGGATAATACGTACGAGTCGCAGGCGATTTCTGTCGCTTGCAATTTTTACGTGTAATAACAACATTATTAATTTTAATTCATGGCGTACGTAATCTAAGATCAACTCTATGCTATTTTTAATGTCTTAAATTTTTGTCTTTGAAAAAATCATTTTCCAAATGGTCGTTGTAATTTGTTAAATTGCATTTTTTTTTATTTAAATCTTGGCACAATTTAGAAAGTAAGATTTGTTGCCAAATGATACAAGTTATGAAAACAAACATTTATGAACTGTTAGCTTGTTTTATAAGAATTTACATGTACAATTTAATTTGTAGATACTATTACTTTTTTATATACAATTTACTTATGTTTGTATATAAAAATAGATAAATTGCTCTTTTATATTAAACAAATTCTATAAATATAGAAAAATTTTGCTTGTTTGTATGAAACAGTGGTACAAACACAAATAGGTTTCCTTAAATTACGTTGCCAAATTTCCTTCTCTCGCCAAGGATTGAAAAGTACCGATTTTTTATTATATAATGTAGAATTAGCAAATTTTATGTAATCTGTTCTACAGCCAAAGTTAGCTGCAAAAAGCGCGATGCTGGAAGAGTGTGGTATCATTTATACGGTTTGGCGCAAAATTAGTTTTGCGCCAAACTACACTCACTGTAATAAGCCAATTGGCTGTAGTGATTAATTAAGAATCCCAAACGAAGATTTACAAACACCAAAATCGTAGCATGACAATACTTTATATTTTGGGAGAAAAGCTGAGGACATGTATAAATTAAAGTGATTATTAAACTTTTTTATGTTTCCAATTTTTTAAAGGTGTTTATGTCTTAAATCCGTTTGTTAGTCTATCATCTGTGTTCTAACTTTCCTAAAATACTTTGATTACCGCAAAATTTAGGTACAGATGTCATATTCGCCCCCATATTGGCGCGATTTTTTTCGGTTGCCAATTTGGCGAAAACATCAACAGCATAAACAACATAATCCGGGTTACCACATCAAGCAAAATAACGACACTTTGGCGTAAGTTAAGTACCTGTTGCCTATATGATATTGGCGACAGAAAAAAATCGCGCTAATATGGGGCGAATATGACATCTGTGCCAAAATTTATATATGTTATTAAATTTTAATGTTATTATTATTATAATTATTAAGTCTAGTAATTGCTGGATTTGAAGTTAGATCAATTTTAGTACATTATGAAGTGCATTGAGCTTCTATCTATCATATACAGACGTACATAACGTCTCATATACACAGTAACCCACATAACACATGTGAGTTACAAAAAAGATATTAATTATGCGCCAAACCATGCGCGCCAAGATATGACAATTTGCTGTGGACCCCATTATGAAACTTTCCATGGATTAATACATACAAACTTTACATGAAAAAAAGTCAAGCTTGCGTCTAAAGTTGGTTAAGCTGAAATGATCCCCCATTGCTTAAAAAATAAAACAAATCATAAACAAATAACTAAATAAATGAAAGTGTGTATTTAAAAAATAGAAGGAACGATATTAAATTAATACTGTAACATGAAATTAACTGTGAAAAGAAGCAAAACACCAGCAATAAAGTAAATCACATATTTGAAAACATAAAAGATAAAATATATTAAAATACATAACTTTTTCGGGATCTAGATGCTGTCCATTTATTTCAAAAGCTAATGTAATATCACTGACGAATTTGTGGAAAAATACTTTTCTTTCCTGATTATTGTTATACATAATGGAATTCAGCAATAAACTTTTTTTGTTTAACAGTAAAATAAGTTCACGTTATTAAAAAAAATGTCCAGAACCTATGAAAATTTTTAAGTTAACACCTATCATTTGCAATCTACAAATATTCAGAATATCGTAAAGAAAATGGGAAAACAGATATGAAAAACAAATTTAAAAATATTTTTATTTCTCATATTAGATGGCGCTAGTAATAGGAACACCATTTGGTTTCTGACCACGTGTACAGCGGACAAAAGAAACTTAGCGATTGTCAAGTCTGATATATGATAAGGGAGCCTTGATATAATTCTTTTAAAATGAATAAATATCGTCTGCGTAAATGATTTCAAATAATAAGAGTAAATTGTATTGGAATTCCTAACACTGAAAAATACTTTTACAATTTAATGTAAATAATTGAATTTTCACAAATTTTAATTCATTAAAAATATGCTATAATTTCCATAAAAAAAGATATTTTAAAAATTTCATAAATGAAATCTTGAAACTATTTAATTAATCATGATTCTATCTATGCCTAACTCCATGATTTATTTTTTTCTTCTGAAAATATGTTTGTTTCTTTTTTTTTTTTTTTTTTTTTTTTTTTTTTCAAGAAAGCGTCTGTAATGGAAAAACATGTAAAATAAATAAAATAAAATAATACGTTTTTGAAGGTTATTTTGTAAAAAAAATAATATTGCGCAGATCTACATGTCATAATTTATTTTTATGTTTAATTTCAAGTCAAAATACTGAATAGTTTTTTTGTAAAGTGTACGACAAAATGTAATTTGAGTAGACTAGTAGAGGATTCGCTTCGCTCATCCCAACTATACATTCGATTTTCATAAAATTTGAAATGACTCGCCAAAATTTTGCAAAAATTATAGATTTAAAATTTCAGACCATTCGGAAGGCTGCAACATCATTAAAATGCACTTGCAATAATTTTTTTCCATTGGCCGTTATGTAACGGAAAAATTTTGACTGTCCCTGTAATTAAACTATACATCCGATTTCCATAATATTTGAAATGGCCCGACAAAATTTTGTAACAATTAGATATTTATAATTTTAGACCATTCGGTTGGGTAGTTTTTGCACTATTATATGCGGGTGGACAGACAGACAGACGGACTGAACGACGACTATAGGTGTTACGTATTTATATATTTACGAACGCACCTAAAAACGAAAAAAAGGAAAATAGTAAACAAATAATATTTAGAAGATAGTGAGACGATTTTAATATTAAAATTTGAGAATGAGTATCACCAGAGTTTTTATAATGTAAAAAATATATAAAAAGGAAAAAAATACATTTTAAGAAACTAAAAAGAAATATTTCAACAGTGTTTCAACTGTATAATTTTTTAAAGATTAAATGTCAAAAGGAGGAAAAAAAAACAGTCTCCCTCTTTCAGTTGAAGAAGACAATCAGTAACGTAAGCCTCTTGCCATCAAGTGCAATGAAAGAACTCTGTGAATTTTTTGTTTGTTTTTTTTTTCTCTCTTTTCTTTGGCTTTTTACAAAGTCAGATGTAAGGAGTTTCTTTTCCTTGCATTCCTTTTGTAACTTAGAATTCACTTTTCACTGCATTAGACCTGTTGACTTAAACTTCCAATTCACGTCTTTTTTATTCTGTTTTGCGTTCCACTTTATGTTTTTAAAGGTTTATTCTTCTCGCTATCCTTTTTTGTGTCAGGTTAAGTCTTAGATAACTCTCGTGGCAAATGGTGATGACTTGCTTCCTGAAAGGAAAATTTTCTTCTTTTGTAGAATAACCTTTATCTGTAGCCTGTAAAATAAACTTTTCTATATACGTTTACTTTACGTTTGAGATTTTATGATTAAGTGATTTTCTAACAGTCGATTTTCTACTTTTTAGAATTGTCAAAAATAAGCTGTTTCATTTGAGCTATTTAAAGCGAAGGATATGTTTCATATACATAATTTAATATATATATATATATATTAATATTATATGTATATTAATAAATTATAGGACTCTGCACATGTAGCCTTCATGCGCCAACGTCGGTACTTTTTTTGGTCTGACTGTCTGTCTACCTATCTGTCTGTCTCCCAGTCTTTCAATCATTCATTCATTCGTTTTCATTCATTTATTCATTCAATTTCATACAGTCCTTTATTCATTCATTTATAATTTGTCTATTGTTAATAAATAATTATAATTGATAATATTTGATACATTCTTCATTTGTTTAGAAAAAGATCTAGTTTTTTGCTGACAAAAATATTTGTATAATGTCATTGTTTATTTGTCGCAAAATCTATGTGCATATTAAATAGTCACTAATGTTGCTAACTTCAGTCTAACAATAACAAGAAACATATTCTTCATAATAAAATTACCGTAAACTTGCACAAATATACACACACACACACACACACACACACACACACACACACACACATATATATATATATATATATATATATATATATATATATATTTGTGCAAAAAATTTTCTAATTCACATAAAAAATGGAGAAAATTTTAATTTTATGCCGGAAAAACTAAAATTATTTTCATAAAATATATATTTAAATTACAATATATATATATATATTATCTTGCTTATCTGCTATAATTATAGCATTCTTATCAATTTTACTAATGTAAGGTCTCTGTAAAGAGTCCTTTTTTATGGGGTACCCCACGGTAGCTTTTTCGCCTGTCCTTTCTTTTTTGGAACTAATGAATATTCTCTTTTTTATTTTAATTTTTTTATTTTTCTTTTCTGTTTTTTCCTCATATTATGATATACTTAAGTACTTATGTACTTTTAAATTTTTTGTTCATCTTTTCAAAACTTTTTGAGTATTTTAATTTTGTGGCTACCAGCCACGTCTAAACATTATTTTTTAAAAAGCTCCCTAATGCCCTTGCAACACGATCACCTCTCCACTGGATGTAAAGTTATACTACGCAACTAGGTAGTCCATAAAGCTGTTTACATTGCTTCATTGTTCCACAATTTCTTTCATATAAATTTAGGTTTAAAACCTTCAAACTATATCTTGGTTGAAAAATAAATGAGTTTAACTTGAATCTGTAATTAGGTTACCTTAAGAGGATAACCTAATTCTTGAGCAAATATAATAGCTGTATTATGTTGTGGACTGTGCCTACTTAACTACCAGTGCATTGAATCTGGTATTTGAGTATTAAATCTCAATATAGTCTCAGAAATTAATAGAGATTGTACTTATAATATGGTTATTTTATATGCTGAAATATTATTATCTAATGAAAAGTATTTTAACATCATATCACAAACGTTTCCTCTATGGATTCTACGTATTTAAGTTGGTGAATTTAGAGTGTATAAATGAAATTCTTTATTTCCACAGGATACGGGAACAGTGTAAGTGTGTAAATTCAACATCTGTAAACAGAGTCTAAAAATAATATCGTGTGTACAAATTGCTTAAACTTACTATTTTTTTTAATTTCATTAATATTAGTTAAATTTGGCCCATTTTTTATTTCATTTAGAAAAATACATCTGTTTTGTCTTCATTTATTAATCGTCTTTAAGGTCTTTATCAGAAAATGCAAAGCGTGTTTGAATATATGTTAAAATATACGATAATTATTTCATTCATAATCACATCTGATGTGCTAACATCAATAATTAACCAATATGTAACAATTTTCCTTTGTCCTCTTTACTGTCACACACCTTCCACATCGGCAAAATCTCGCCAGTGGCTGAGTTCTGCTCTCATAGCAGATGGTTAAAAAAGGCTACATTCAAATCCATGGCGTGCTCGTTGGCCTAATAGTTTTTTTTTTTTTTCGTGGTTTTCTTTGAACCTTGCCTAAATACGGATTAGGTTTCCTTAGAAAGTCTCCATAAAGAGCAATGCTTGACTCAACCAATATCTGATGTAAATCTCTAACTGGGCGAAAAAAATGTCCGGACCAGGATTCGAACCATGGATCACTTGGCTGTAGCCGCCAATGCAGTACCATCTGAGCTATCCCGGGCAAATCTGGTGGAACTTTTACACTCAGCTAACCTTATTGACTATAGCATCTGGATTGAAATCTGGTTCAGCTCAGTAGAATAAATCACAGGTAATAGAGCTCCAGAAATCGCTGGATACGTACGCTGGATTTTTTTCGCCCAGTTGGAAATTTACACCTGATATGATTTATTTACCAATTAGAATAATTGTGTTGAAATTAATCTAGTATCAGCCTATATATTCACGCAGATAATTGGCTATAACAAAAACATCTCTACACCAGTAGCACCATGTAAACATGCAAAAATGCACAGGGGAAGTGTTTACAATGCCGAACATAAATCGCGCAGCAATGATAAATGCGAATGAATTACTTTAAATTATAATTGATATAAAAAATCCAATAAAGCAAGTAAAATCTTACAACACGAAAAAAAATTATTTTTATTTCAAATTTATTAAACGTTGTTATTTAAATATAATTTTCTCAATATAAATTCATTCTCGTTTGCAACAGTGAATAAAATGACAGTTTAACTATCTTATACTCTAACTTAACTGCAAAGAAATTAGAGTATGAATATTAATACTGCCTTTTATGCGCTCGTTATTTCAGAGATAACGACTAATCGTAAGTCATTAAAGATCAATGACTGACGTTAATTAAGTCCAAAATGGTAATAATCTCTCATGGAATGACATTGTTATTTATCACAAATGAAAAAGACCATAGTATAAATGAGAATATATTTATGTCAGGTATTGCTGGCTTTAGATAACATTATGGTTAGTAATTTAAAAATAATTGCTTCAATTATTTCTATAAAACAAAATGGGTACATCAGAAGGATAAGAACTGATAAATGTCCTTAAAATATTTAACTACGAATTAAAATAATACTTAGACTGATATTTTACAAATATTTAAATGCAATTTGTAATTAAATAGCATTATAAATATCTGTTGTAAGTTATGAATCAAGATATAGTCATTTAATTTGTTTTTTTATTTAAAAAATACTTTTATTTATTCTTTTTATCTAGTATACAGATCTAGCCTTTTCAGCAATTATTGATCTTTCTCCCTTCAGATTAACTAAATTATGTTTTTATAATTTTCACCGAACCGCTGAAGAGATGAATTAGGTGTTGGTGAGGGGATTTGGAGAAATAAATCATTTTTTAACAGTAATAAACGCCAATTGCGAAATTCCGCACATGCTTTACATCATACTTATATATTAAGGTAAAATTGACTTAAAAATGCTTTTTAAATCTTTAAATTTAAAAAAGAACAATATCACATATAAATTCATAAAAAAACGATCTTTTACTTAAGGCTGTTTTCAACTGCTTTGCTCAACAAGCTCAAAATGTTTTGACACATTTACAAATTCATTTTTTAACGGAAAGATATAAAATTGGAAAGCCTGACCATGGAAGCAATTTTGAATCGAACTGTGTTTTCCATTTTTTGATCAATCAATTACCTATTGAGTTATAAGCGATTTTGATCACGCGACACGGCCTTTCCCTCCCCCCCTTACTGATTGAATTTTCTTCTTTTGTTTGGAAGTTCAGTTGAAAATGCCAACTTTGACAGCATTTTCTGAAAGATCTATTGCGTTTACAAGAAAACAGAAAAACAGCTCAATGACATTTTTTCTGAATAACAACACCTTCTAGTTTCATGCGTTTCCGAACAAAAATGAATTAAAACTTATGTCAGAAAGTTGATCCTTTCGATTTGAGAACAGCCTTAAGAAAGCTTTCACATAATACAGGGTGTCTGCAAATTAGTTAGGCAAAAATAGTGATTTATTGAATGGAATTGACAGAGGGAAAAAAATTAAAGTACATATTGGTGTAAGATAGAAATTTTTTTCAAGTTTACTATCATCACAAATGTTCGATGTGGCTTTCTTTCGTGACTCTGCAAATGTTCAATCGGTAAATCATTTCTTGTCAGGGATTTGTCATCATGTTTCCGTCGATCAAATTAATTGCAGATTTTTGCTTTTAGTTCAGTAATGGTTGCAGGAAGTGGCGGCTTGTACACTTGATCCTTTACAAAATCCCATGCACCGAAATGAAGAGGTGAAAGATCTTGTGATCGACGGGGCCATTAAATAACACCTCCTCTCGCTAAGAAATAGTGTTAGTTATGACACCTAACGCCATCTATGAATAAACTTCGTCAATATTACTACTAGTCTGACTTTCAACTAGTTAATTTCCTTTAATATTTTGGAAGTTCTTAACTTACGAAATTGCCCAAATAATTAGTAGACACCCTGTGCATAAAAATAGAATACTTGACATGTTTCGGTTTTAATCGAGTTAAAAACTATAATCATAAAAATTCGTCCAATGGTCCAATTCGGTCAAGATGAATGACACCGGACAATGAAATATATGGGGCAATCTTTTGTGGCAATCTCACAATCTTTTGTCTTTCATGTCCCTGAATAATAATTTTTATTTTAATACACTTTTTTGTGTGTTTTTTAATTTCATATTCTGGGGAACATCCCATGGCATGAATGTACAAGATTATTAACGAGATAAATAAGTTTTGGACGATGTTGGGGGGTCCAAACACCTGGAAAACGCCTATAACGTCCCGCGTCCCTGATGGTGATTTTTAAGTTTGGAGCTGTTTGGATAAAATTGTTTCAATATAAATAATTCGATGTAATTTTTTTCTGAAACTGGAACTATTGTTTTATATAAATATGTAGCTAAAAATTAACCTGCACACATTTTTAGGGTTGTTATTATTTTTAAAACTCTGTCCCTGGGTCTTAGATGCCTTACCATCCCTCTTCTAAAATTATACAGAAAATCATTTCAAATGCAGACACAGAATTTTTTTCAAGTTTTTTCTCATGCAGAAGTATGCTAGAAAAAATATCTAAAATTTTTTGGCAGGAAATTTACAGTAGAATTTAAATCAGCATTTAAATATCAATTTCAAGCATCGTGGCTTTATTGGTAGTCTCACCGTCCCCAAGGTTTATTACTGCACTTTTCGAGGTAAATTAAAAAAAATAATAATAATTTAATCCAATGTTAACAACTGTTTCTAAAAATCAATGACCATTGTGGTTATCACTTAGTCTTAACATGATTTTCCTAATAATAGGTGGTAATTTTCCTTACCGTTCCATCCTTACCGTCCCTTTTTTCCAATACCATCCCCCTTTTTTACCTTACCGTCCCTTCTTTAACACCCCTTTAAGACAATGTTAGACAAAAATTCTGTATTAAAAGTACTACATTGTTATTATTTCTTATTTGAATGCCCTGTGGGTACTATGCAAATTCATTATAAGTAAAAATTTTGAAGAAAATAAAAAGTTATAGGGGTAAAATGGTAAGGAAAATTAAACTCGCAAGTTTAACTTAAACCTGGGTTAAATAAAAAAAATTTCGCTGCTGACCATTTTTTCTTTATTTTGAATCATTAAAGCATTCGTCTATCAAATTAAATGTTATTTTAGCAAGTTTAATTTTGTCGGATTTTTTTCCCCCAAAAGTCAAAAGATTGTGAGAATGGCCCATATACCATTTACTAAGTATATACAAAATGCATACGCCCTCTATTGTCAATCAGGAAAATAAATTAAGAGAATGATTTCAGAGCATTTACTTACGTTGCTTCCCTATTCAAGTTTTCTTTAAAACATTTATTTATTCTAACCATAAAATTGCAATAATAAAACTAAAAGGTATTGCTGCATACTAAATCTCTACGTGTATGGATGTCAATGTGCTCCCTTATAACAGATTTTCGAAAATAATTTGAAATAAAAATCAATTTACTGTCATTAAACAATATTTTTATCCCCTCCCCCTCTAAATATAATCTTGATAAAGCTGCTTTTGCACGAACAAATCTAATGTCTGACTTATGCTCCCCTTTTCTGGTACTAAACTTTCTCCCAGTCATACTTAATATTTTATGTCCCCCTTTTCATTAACGTAAGGATTCTAATAAACATTGTTAAAATTTCTTAATTCAAATTTTAATCTCTCAAAACTGCCTTTCAAATAGGGAAAATGTAATATTTTATGTTTAGCAAGCTCCCCCCCCCCCCCCCACACACACCTATATTGCAATCTTCAATTAATGACTGATTTTTCTATCTAGATTTCCCTTTCCCTTAATAATTGATCGATTTATTGATACTACTTACTCTATAACCAGTTGAACCTGGTTTATTTTGGTTATTATCCAATTCTCCATTTGAAAATTCTTCTGAACAAACCATAAAAGTTCTGTTAACCATAAAACAAAAAGTGGTGAATTTATAACTAAAAGATGAACAAGCAGAATTTGGAATGATATGTTGAATATTCCTCTTATTTCTAAAAATTGTTCCTTTCAAAAAATCCCTTCCCAAGTATCCAAAAAAGAAGACTGCAATTTTCTTCTAATTCATATGCAATTGATCAATTTATTGATTCTACTTATTCTATAATTATTTGAATTTGCTATATTACGGATATTATCCATCTCCATATTTAAAAATGTCTCCGAACAAACCATAAAATCTCTGTTAATCATAAAACGAAAAGTGGAGAATTTATAACTAAAGGGTGAGTTGATTAAAAACTGGGTTTATTAAAAATAATGTCAGTTAAATGCATAAAGTGATATCTTGTCTTTTAATATTCTAGTGAAACATTTTTAATGATCTAACAGACACTCTGAAGATTTCTTCCTCATAGAATAGGAGAAAGATAAAATAAAGTGTAAATTACAAGAAAATTAGCAATTTTATAGCCAAGATCGGTAGACGTTACCATCTATAACTTTTTTTTTATTCCATGAATTTACATATTCATATTGTATTCAACTGTTTAAATGACTAACGGTAGTTCGACAGAGAACTTTCTATTCAATATTATAAGTAAGACGTTAGATCTCTAAGATTAGTTTTACATATTGAATATTAAAGAGCGAGTTTGAATTATTTATCTAGAATACAAATTATCGGCAATAATGAAGCAATTAATTTTTAAGCTATTCTCGGAATATGTTTCAAATATTTAGATTTTTAGCTGTTAAATAAGAAAGAAGGTGGTGTATTAATTATTTTTTTAAATGGTGGGTTTGAAGAGCACGAGCTAGATATTGACCTGAGACTATTTTACGATATAACTTATTCATTTAAGTTCAAAAATGTATTGGAGTAGTTTTCTTTTAAATTTATTATTTTATATTTTCTTATATGTATATTTTTCATGTACAGTAAACTCTCTGTAAGGCGAACTCTGCGTAAGAAGAAAATCTGTCTAACTCGGAAAGATTTTCAAGTCCCTGCGAATCCATATACACAGAGTAAAATTTGTCAAAGGCGGAATATTTTCTACTACGGAAAATTTTCTCGATCCCGATCGATTCCGCCTTAGACAGAGTTTACGGTATTCGTCATTTCACTTTTCAATCTAGAGATTTAATTCGCTTATTTTCGAAATTTATAATGACTGTTCTTGAAATTCTGTTTGATTTCTCCAACGTTTACAATTTATAACGACCGTTACAATGTTACAAATTTATGACGTCTGTTCTTGAAATTCTGTTTAATTTCTCCAATGTTTACAAATCCGTGGAGGTCTTTTCAAGTTCTGTATTTAAACTCCCAATTATTTTTTAAGTTAAATTTATTGTTGGAGTATTCTGTTATTGTATACATAAATTCGAGTATTATAGTAAAGAACGATAAGATTGATTATGTTTCTTGTTTCTTTTTATAGTATCCTCAATTGTATTTTTTTCTTCAGTTGTATTTTTTTATCAATTCACTTTTTTCCATATTATTACTTATATGGGAACCTAAATTAATTCGAGCGTGCATTATTATAGTTATATTTTAAATTTCAGAGAAAAGATCTCTAGTGATTCCTGGTTCGTATTTTATCAATTAGCTATTAAAATATTTATCTACAAGTCTCGGGTTATAAAATCTTATAGTTGGGTCATAAATCTTATGCAACTGCAAATATCATACCAAAGTGCAACTGCTGAATAAAGTAGCTGTGTACATATCTCTTTTCATAAAGGGACAAATCACTTGTAATAAAATAAATAAAACTTCAATTGATAATGGCTCTTCCCAAAAAAAGCTTTTAAAGGACTTTGATCATCGAAAAATTCCAGCAATAACTCAACGCTGCTGGAGACATCCCAAAACAAATCAGAGTCTGCTGACAAGGGAAAAATGAATCCCAAAGAAAGAGCTAAGTACGAAAGATTACTAACAGAAAAGATAGAATAAACAAAAAGAGAAAGAGAGAAAAATTCACAAGAGAATGCTGAGGTATCATTAAATACAAATATGGACTTAGATAGCTCACCCAGGATGAGACGAAGATCCAATTTAGCAGGTGATGCTTCATCAAAAATAAAAACACAGTGTAAATTGCGTAAGGAAAAGAAAGAAAAGCATAAAGAAACTTATCTTACAAGGAAGCTCTCCATACTCGGCATACCCAAAATCTTTTGAAAAAAAATACCAATTAAACTACTTATGTATGTAATAAAGGATCAGTCAAATTTAGCGGCGGAATTACAGTAGAAAGTCTGTAAAAAAATAAAATACTTTCGAGTATTTGGCGCGAAAAGACGAAAGCGTCACGCGATTTGGCGAGCAGTACTTTTCCTCGGCAAAAGCAAACGATTTTAATGCATCTGAAAATTGTTTGTTAATTGGTTTTTAGAATGCGTGTAAAAAGTATTTAATGAATTTAAACATAAACAAACAATGAGAAAGTTTAGTAAATACATTTTTCGTATTACATATTTATGTTGCTTGTTACTTAATTTTATTACTTTAAAAACAATTTCATCTATAAAAAATACTTTCATATATTTAAGCGTATTCCAAAATAAAGGCAAGTTTCATTTAGCAGTTATTCATTTCAAACCAAGGAATTCCTCGTTTCCGTAGCAACAAAATTGAACCGACAGCGCTCAATTGGACTTCATTTTGAGATATTTAAACAATTTTAATTTTGTTTTAATTCCTCAAATTTGATATTTAACTTTCATTATAAATACATATATGACAAAACTATAGCTAAATCAAACTAAAACTGACAAAACTACAGTTATTTAAGTTAAATTTATTTAAACAAGTTCACTATGAAATATTTTTATGTTAAAGAGTATTCGACATGAAAAAGTATTTTTCGAAATTTCATTTCATCGCCAACCGATGATAAATCGCCAAATAAACGAAAATTTCATTATTTTTTTACGAACGTTCTATCGGGGTTCCGCCAAAATTTTTTTTATAAACATATATATCCACATGAGACGAACACTGTAATTTTTTCAGATTTTTCAGAATATGCCCGTATGGAGACCTTCCTTGTTAGTAAAAGACTTCTTTATACAATGTCATGGTACCCAAATCAAGGTTTAGACGAATAGGAAGAAAGCAGCGAGGAAGTATGTAGTGAGGACAGCGCTTCTGAGGGGATAAAGAATCTGAGAAAGAGCGCCAGTTAAACAAATCAATTCACAAAACCAAACAACATCTGTGACGCAAAGGGGCAAGGAGTGCCTTAACACCGAACTTAACAGAAATTTCAAAATTCTCATACAAAAAAGTAGAACTGACCTTATATCATCATTCATACATGAAATACTATCGAAGAGGAAAGTAAAAGGTAGTAATAAAGAAGCCACACGTTACCTGAATTATATTATAGAAGGAGTAAGACGAAATGAATATGAACATTAAAAAAAGATGCTGGAAAATTCAAACTCAGAGGCATTCCACAAATAAGAAGAATTAATATGCCAAGAAGAATTGGAAGAATTAATGGAGGAGGTCTCAAAATTGAAAGAACAACTAGCAATATGAGACAACATAATAACGGAATTTGAGGAAAGACAGAAGGCTATAGAGAGACAAAGACAGTCTTTGGAGGAAAAGGGTGAAAAAAAGGAGAAAATATAGATAAAATGAAAAAACTGGAAAGTGAAAACCAAGAGTTAACACGGAAGACTAAAGCAGGGGACCAAGAAAAAGTAAAAATAAGACAAACCTTGGAAAAAGAGATAAGAAAAGAAAAAGAAAAAATAAGAAATATAAAGAAAGAGGGTAAAGAAAGAGATGATAGGATAGAGGTTGCGAGAAAGGGAACTTGAATTTGAGAATGCAAAAGTAAAGGAATATATGCAAAGAGAGAAAAAAAAATTAAAGAAAATGAAAGAGAAGTCAAATACCTCAAATCCGAACTTGGAAAACTAAAAGAAGAACAGGATAATTATAAAAGAATGAAACAGCTGCTAGACGAAAAAATTGCAAAAATATACAAATAACAGAAAATCTGAAAAAGCTAAAAGAAACAATAGAAAATAAAAGCAAAGAAATTACTAACAAGGCAATAAAAATAGAACATCTACAAAAGATAATAAAGAACTTATAGCAAATAAAAACAAAGAAAAATGAAAAGTATGAACAGACACAAAATCAATATAGTAACAATTCGACACAAGTCGAGATAGTTCAAATTAAGAAGATAAAGTAGTAATCAGCAAAAACACAAACAGATTTTGAAGAAGAGTTGAATAAAGATTCCACAGGTAATGAGAGCAATAAAGACTGTAATCGGATGGCAGAATTGACAAAACAGAAGGAAATCTTACATGAAATAAAACAGCTGATAATACAAACAAAAGAAGAAATACTAAATAGTATAAAAATTAAATATCACAGAGTTAGACTTGCCACCCGGAGCGGCTTCACAAAGATCAACCTCAGCAATTCTTCTTCAGAATTATCCAAATTCGAAACTTCCATTAAATTATACAAATCATCTGTTATACATAGAATTCAAGAAGAAACAAATACCATTCTTGATAAATAATAGGATATCAAGAGATAAGAAAACACTAATCTTAAAAACAGAGAACATCAAAACAACAGAACAACTACTGGAAATAGTAGAAAACATAAAAGAAGTAAAGGACAACAATGAAATAATATATAAAACAAGAGAAACAAAGAAAATTATATTACTGGGCATACCAACAATAATTAATCCAGAGGAAATCATAGAAGGACTACTTCTGAATTACAGTCAAGAGACAACAACTCCGCCAACAATTCATAAAAAACTACAAAAGACGACATCTTATACATAGCATCTGACCCTAAAATTAGATAACAAAGTAGCAAACGTGTTAATTAAACAAGGGAAATTGCTGGTAGCCTTCACCTCATGTTCGATCAGATTATACCGACCAATTGTACGGTGTGACAGATGTCAACGTTATGGTAGTTCAGGAACACAGTGTCGAGGAATGAGGGCTTGTGCAAATTGCGCAGAAGACCGCTGCTCAACGGACTCCAAACTCAAAAATCAAGGAAAAAAGCGTTATTGTATAAAGATCGAACAAAATGGCTTCAATACATCTCACTCTGAGAAATCTGCAGCATGCGAGACATATAAATGGCAATTAAGCAATAGAAGAACAATCTTTTAAACAAAAAACAATATCATGAACCTACAAATTAACCGATATTCAAAAATAATATCTATAACGAACATTCTTCAGTAGATTTTGAACATTAATATAAGAGAAAGAAATCTACCATAATGCTACGTGTAAATAGATATTTCAATGCTGAATCTTAAGAAGTATAACATACATGTACATTAGGGTGTCCCAAAAAAAATGAAAGTCGTTTTATTTTTTCGCATACCCTCTCATTTTTTTCCTTTTATGTCAAAACAATTGTAAATAAATTTCATGTAATTTGGACCACGGGAACCCGTGCCGACTTGCCCCTAAATGTCTCAGGCAGTACTTGTGTACTTAGCAAGCGAACGCTGACACATGTCACTCTATCACGTGTCTGTAGCGGAGTGCCCAGCAGCTATAAATGAAAAAGATAAAACAAAATTAAAAAGAAAGGGTTTGGAATGCTTGTGACAATGCGGAATCCTGTGAAACATGTCAGTACCAGTTTACTCAGGACAGCTCACGTCTATGTGTCAATGTACTTATAATTCCAAGTTAGTCATTTCTTAGTAAATTTCGGGATAGTTTTTAATCAGTGAGCAGAAGATGGTAGTATTATTGCGTAGTTCTAAAAACCGCTTCAACATCCTAAGCATCATACGAACCATTGCAAGAATATTCTTCTTCGAATCCTAATGAAAATATGGATAAAGAAGATTTCCCAACACTGATCGAAAGCTCAGAACCTGAGACAAGTAAATCAGTAATGAGGAAAGATTTTATTACTAAAGTTAGTTGCTGCATTAGACAGGTGTCAATTAAGTATGTGAGATTATGTGTTTACTCTTGAAGCTACTATTGGGGGGGGAAGGGGGGGGGGGCACTTGATCTAACATTGACAAATTTCCGTTAAGTAAGTCTTAAATTCAAAGAATCCGAACAGAAACACGGAAGGAACGCGCGGAAAATATAAAAATTGAGTTCCAAAATGAGGTACCAGATGTAATGATCTTATATTGGGATGGAAAACTGTTGCCTGCTTTGACTTCTCGAAAATCAAAAGAAGAACGCTTGCTTTTAGTTATTTCATATGAAGTTAAAGAACACCTCATTGCTGCGTCGAGACTTTATAATTATACAGGCAAAAAACAGGCGCAGGCTATTTAGAAGGCTATTTTAGATTGGAATCTCGAAAACAAAGTCCAAATTCTCTGTTGTGATACTATGGCTTCGAATACAGGTCGTTTTAATGGTGCCTGTGCGCTCCTCGAAAAAAAAAATGAAAGGGAAAAGCTTTTCTTTGCTTGCTGCCATCATGTATACGAACTGATATTAATGGCTATATTCGAAGTGAACATTAAACAAGTGACAACAAGTCCCGATATTACACTCTTTAAAAAGCAGAAAGATAATTGGAAGAACATCTATCCCACTAAAACACAGTACTATAGAGAAACAGTGGAATTGTTCTAACCCGTATCTGAACTTGGCAATTTGCTTTAATTTTACTGCTCTGAACTTAAAAATGTTATGATCAGAGAGGACTATCGAGAGTTGATCAAAATTTCTGTGATATTTTAAGTGTAGGGGCAGAAAAAAATTAAATCAGACCTCTGGGTGCTATGTCCCAAGCTAGATGGATGGCCCGAGCGGTTTACTCCCTAAAACTCTCGTTATTTAGTTCTCATCTGAAATGAAACTCCAAGGATACGAAATCACTGCTAAACGTATGCTTGTTTATCGTGACAATCTATGTTAAACATGTCTTCAATACATTTTGGCAGTTAAAGAACGCTAAAAAGATTTGTTCTTTTTGAAATCTTTTAAAGTCTGCGAAAATGTGAATGAAAGTATCTCGAAAGCTGCTTTACAGAAATTTCTTCAGCATTTATGGTATTTGACTGATGAAATAGCAGTATTAGCACTTTTTGATGATTATGATGTTGACAAAGAAACAAAATTAAAAATGATGATAAATTTACATAGAGAAAATTTCTCGACCCGTGAAAAAACATATATTTCGAAGATTCATCGAGAATGTATATCGAGTTTCATACATTGATTTTGTAATTGTTTATTTAGTTATACATTTATATCACGCGATTGTTACCTGTTATTTTATTTTTATTTTTACAGAAAAAAGCATCGATGATCTCATATCTGTTAAAAGCCATTCATTGTTTTCTAGACTCAAAATTTATGATAGTTTTGAAGAGTCCCTTTTCATGGGAGAATAATGCTTCGTTTTCCGATGCGAAAAAGACGATCTCAATCATAGGCTTCTCATACATCTCTGATCTTTACTCTGAGATCTCAATGTTCACAGCAATGAACAATACAGCTGAAACAGCGGTAAAATTGGCGCAGGACTTTCATGATTTAATAACGGTGACGGAGGAACAAAAATAATTTTTGTTATGTTGCGTACAAGGACACACGAAGGTCTATCCCGATTGTAAAAAAAAAAAAAAAAAAAAAAAAAAAAAAAAAAACATTGAAATGTTTCTTTTACTGAAATATGTTAATAAATATCTTCTTTAAATAAAATAGTTATTTATGTACCAAAGAAACATACATTTTTCAATCTTTCCATAGTATTCCAAATACAAGATTTCATGTTCAAGTTTGACCTAAAGTCTTACCGTTAGGTAAGACTTACCGTAAGGTTACCGTTATCTGATTGCAATAATATTTTTACTTTCTTTTATCTTTACAAGAAGAAAGTATTGGACTCATGAAAATTTTCGAATTCCGGTTTTCGACGGATTTACACGTTTTAGAGGTCAGAGAACCCGAAAAACATGTTTTTACAAAATGTCTGTCTGTGAGTCTGTCTGCCTGTCTGTCTGTCTGTCCGTCTGTCTGTGTGTCTGTGTGTGACACAAATTTTGTGGGCGCTCTATCTCCAGAACTAATGCACGGAATTTAATAAAAATTCATATTCAGTTAGTCCCGGATACAAATTGATGCTGATTAGTTTTTGGTGCAAATCGCTCAACAGGTGGCGCTGCTATGCTGCATTTTTTATGATTTCCGAAATGGCTCTATCTCAAGAACTAATGCACAGATTTTCATGAAACTTCAGATTCAGTTAGTCCTTGGTATGACTTGATGCTGATTAGGTGTTGGTGTAAATCGCTAAACAGGTGGCGCTGCTATGCTGCATTTTTATGATTTCTGCAATGGCTCTATCTCAAGAACTAATTCACGGATTTTCATGAAACTTCAGATTCAGTTAGTCCTTGATATGATTTGATGCTGATTACGTGTTGGTGCAAATTGCTCAATAGGTGGCGCTGCTATGCTGCATTTTTATGATTTCTGCAATGGCTCTATTTCAAGAACTAATGCACGGATTTTCATGAAACTTCAGATTCAGTTAGTCCTTGATATGACTTGATGCTGATTTCGTGTTGGTGCAAATCGCTCACCAGGTGGCGCTGCTATGCTGCATTTTTTACGATTTCCGCAATGGCTCTATCTGAAGAACTAATGCACGGATTTTCATCTAACTTCAGATTTAGTTAGATGTTAACACAAGTTGTTGCTGATTAGGTTTTAGTGTTAATCGTCTAATAGGTGGCGCCGCTATGCTGACATTTTCATGATTTTCGCAATAACTCTATCTCAAAAACTAATGCACAGATTTTCCCCAAGCTTCAGATTCAATTAGACTTTGACGAAAGTGGTTGCTTGGTAGTTTTGTTTAACATAGGTTTTGGTGTAAAGCACCCAATAGGTGGCGCTGCTAGGCTGAATTTTGCTGGATTTACAGGATTTCGAACATAGCCATATCTCAAGAACTAATGCACGGAATTTCATATCTATAGAATCCTCATGATGGGCATAGATTGCCGTTTAATTTTGGTGGTGTGATAGCGAATTTTCAAGTATTAACATGCATGAGATAGAAGAAAGTTTTGGGATTGGTATATCCGACTAGTTTATTTATGTTTCTGAGGTGAAAAAAAAAATAGAGGGTATACGTATTTGATTTTGCAAAAAAAAAAAAAAAAAAAAAAAAATACATTGTATCCTGGGACACCCTAATGTACATGTACCAAGAAATTATTTAACTTTAAATGCACATTTCTGGTTTTCTCTTCCAATTGAAAAGGAAAGGGAAAGAAAAGACATCTTTGGAATCCTCAGTAAGAACTTAATTTGTTTTATGTCATAGTAAATAATTGTTACTGAAGTACTGGAGACGGGAACAAAGGATATTGTGTTAAATTGTTAAAATGTTAAATAATTATTGAGCGTGACATAAAGTGTAAAAGTCCTTCAGTTGTCCTCTAACCAATCTTTTAAAATTAACTTATTCCTTTTACTACTTAAGCTAAATCTTACTAGAATTACTTTCGGCCATGGAGGGGGACAACATAATATGTGTTCATTATAGTTTATAAATTTGTATTGTATTTATAGTGGTTTAAAGTGCTTTGACTTTGTAAATTTAACTTCTATTTAAATAGTCTATTGTCTTTTCATAGTAGCTTGACATTCGCTCATTAATTTTAAAGCTTTAAAACTAAGATATTGAAAACCTAATTATCTATCATTCATACCTCTCATTGTCACTTGTTAATTCTTAAAATTACTCTACTAAAGTGTGAATTTTATGGATTGTGAACATGTTCATCAGAAACCATTGTTTCATTAGGGCTCTTCCTGAACTAATAGGGCAGCTATTGTGATTCTTTATTGTAAACCTTCTAAATGTCAGAAATAAATATAGACGACGGTTCGGGGACCAAACAAGAGGACATGCCTCTCGGAAGCCGGACTTGGTCTTCCCGGGAGTTCTCCTTTCCGTAATAGATTGTTTTATCGGGTCCTGCCTCTCAGCGGTGGTCCATGGATGGTAGATAATACCTGTGGGGTGGGGCTTAGTATAGGCTAAATCCATTAGGTAGGCCTCCCCACCTTGCCTGAACCTGAATCTGTATCTATTGTTGATGGCTAAATAAATCTATCGCAATTAGAATACTGCAAATGTGATTTTAAATTCTTCATTACATATTTTGTTATTTTACATTAAAAGCATGATTTATCGATTTTTTAAGTCCGTAGCAATTTCTAAGTCCACCAATGCAAAAAAGCAATCCAAATTCAATGTTTTAGCCCAATATAGTAAATTGTGTGTCACCATTTCAATTAAATTTATTCGGAATTCGCCAAGACGTTTCAATTTTTAAGACTTTTGAGTCATATTTCAAAAGATAATTAGGACTTTGCTTTTCAGTACGTAATTTCTATTTGATATATCAGTCATCCAAACTTATATTTTATATCCCTGTACAGAGAAAACCTTCCGGAAATGTTTAGTAACATAAAAAAATATACAGAATGATTATAATTAAAGTCCTACTATCAAAATTCTGTAAAAATAGAACCGCTGGTCAGAATGACTTAAAATTTGAACTGAATATACTGGAAAATGGGGGAAACGATATAGCATAAGAAAAAAAAGTTCCAAAGTGTATCGATAGATGACGCTGTAAGCGGCATACTATGCAAATTAAAAAACACCCATACGCGCGACACATTGCATGTGGTATAAAAACGAGGGATATGTACCGTTCCCCTCATATTGCATCTGGACAGCTTGTCTCGAGTCTCTCAATGAAGAATCGTACTCTGCTGGTGAAGCTCTTTTACAAGAACGGAGAGCGTACGCTTGCACTTTAAAGAAATTCCGGTCATTAAAGGGTATGAAAAAAGGCTGTGGTCCGATGTCTGCCATGGTTCTGAAGAATATGATTTAGAAATTCGAAGAGACGAGTTGTTTTGAAGAGAAATATGAAAGAGGAAGGAAATGAATTTCTTTGACGTCAATAGAAGATGTGGCCACAGCATTAGAAGAAGGGGCGAGCAAGTGGTATGCAAACGTGCAGTTCACGGAGAATTGCCCAATCTTTAGACATGCATGTGAGCACGGTTCATAAAATTATACGCAATATCCTGCATTGCTATCCTTACAAAAATACCTATCCTTACAAAAATACCTGCTGACCTGTTACAAAGACAGCCATTTGCTCTAGAATTTCTTGTTCGCATGGAAGTGGGCAATGAATGGCCATTGAACATTTTGTGGACAGACGGAGCCCATTTAAATCTCCAAGGGTTTGAAACACACAAAATTGCAGGATATGGACAAAAGAAATTCATTCTCAACTCAACCAGTACCGAGCCATTCACCAAAGGTAACTGTGTGGTGCGGGTTGACTCCATCATGTATGTTAGGGCCATTTTTTTCGAGGAGATGGGCCCCGTGGGTCCCGTTACCTGTACCGTTAATGGCAAACGGTATTAGAGCCTTTTGCGCAACCAGGTCATTTCAACACTTCGACAGCGTGCATATTTGGAATGCAAGATGGCGCCCCCTCTGCACATCGCAAAGCCAGTCATGCAACTGCTCAAGACACATTTCGGAAACGATCGTCTTATCATCTGTCATTGTCCAACAGCCTGGTCTCCAAGATCACCAGACCTCAATCCTTGTGACTTCTGGCTGTGGGGTTATCTTAAAAATGGTGTGTAGAGTGGCCCGATCGCAAATTTAGCTGAATTGAAGGCACGAATTACGCAACACATTCAAAACGTAACCCCTGAAACACTCCGGTCTGTTGTGGAACATGCTGTTTATTGGTTTCAATTTGTGGCGGACAACGGTGGACAGCATACGGAACATGTCTGCCGCATGTCTAGCAATAATTAAAAACCGAATCATTGTGTGCTCTTTACGCGGTTTTTGTCCCAAGGACAATTAAAAACCAATTTTTCCTATCCAATGTGATACGTTGTGAATGTTGCCGTGGTGGATGGGCTTTCCACGAAGAGTACGACAACTGAAGGTTATTTTTCATCAAACAACGGAAACACTCATGCATATTGAACAGTACGGTTGGTTTACTGTGCAACTTATGCCGAAGCCGTCATATTTCGATTTAAAACGGATCACAGCTTACAGCGCCATCTATCGATGCACTTTGGAACTTTTTCTTTCTTATGTCATACGTTTCCCCTGGATTAGACGTTAATCCGGATTAGAATTATGCCAGAGTGGTTGCTATCTCTATTAATTTATATTCGAACTCAACGAGTACCTTTTAACAACGTATTAAGTAAATACTAATGTTATTGCAATTGCTTTTTTTACGGTTTCTCGTTACGATGGTGATAGCCCCCACCATTACGTTCACTGCTATATTACATATATGGTAATTTTAGATATATTTAAGATAGTACCAAGGACTTCAGTACAAGAACGCTAGTATTAGGGGAGAATAGGGAGGGTTGACCATACGGGAGCCTTGACCCACCCATGAGATTTCATATTTAATATAATTTCAGAGTTTTATCAATAGGTGTCAACCAAAGCTACTGGAATCCTCAAACAAGTCTCTGTTTCATACAGATAATCGAAATAAGTGTTGAAAAAATCAATTGTGAGACGTTTTCAACCTAAAAGTTGTGTTTTTTAGAAATATTTTGTAAGCTTTTTTCAAATAAAATATATCATAGAAATTTAAGTAAGTAGGTTTTAAGTAATGCAGTAATATCGAGCTTTCATTCCAGGCATAAAGATTATACGGTACGTAGGATAACAATGTGCTATTATTTAGAAAAGGAATATGCGGGGAGGCTTGACCCAGTTACTGTGAGGGAGGGTTGACCAGATTTTAAAGGCTCCCATAACACATTCACGATTGGAAACGAGAATTCTAGTTTTCATTCAAAAAATATAATTGAATAAGGGCGTGGCTCCTATCTTACAGAAAATGCATTTATATCATGTTATCCATATTTTTTTTAGATTGTAATGCATTTTATATTAAATTCGTACATTGGAAGATATATACTGATGCATAAACTTGGGAAAATTATCTAGAACACCAATTTACAAAAGACTTCCTGAACCGAGAGGAGCTTCTACTGTTTTAAAATTCAGATTTGGAAAAAAATTGCGAATCGGTAATGTGTTAATTAAGGGATTTTAGAAATCTTTTTATTATACACTGAGCAAAATGAAAGATTAATGGTTATATGTAAAAATGAATGTAAATTTATTCTGCAAAGGGTAAAATTCTAAAATGGGGTGTTGGAAAAGAAAATGTTTTAAACTGATTAAACAAAGACGGGAAAAATTACTATAGTATATGGAGCATTCTCACAATCTTTTAACTTTCATGTCCCTGAATAATAATTTTTCATTTAATACACTTTTTTCCATATACTTGGGAACATCCCATTGTATGATTGCAGAACAATATTAACGAGATAATTCAGTTTTGGACGATGTTGGGGGTCCGAACACATGGAAAACTCATCTACCGTCCCGTGTCCCTGATGCTGATTTTGAAGTTTGGAGCTGTCTGGATAAAATTGTTTCAATAAAAATAATTCGATGTAATTTAAAAAAAAAACTGAACTATTGCTTTATATAAATATGTAGCTAAAAATTAACCTGCACACATTTTTAGGGTTGATATTATTTTTTTAACTCTGTCCCTGGGTTTTAGATTTTTTACCATCCCTCTTCTAAAATTATACAGAAAATCACTTCAGATGCAGCAACAGAATTTTTTCAAGTTTTTGCTCATGCAGAAGTATGCTAGAGAAAGAATATCTAAAATTCTTTGACAGGAAATCTACTGCAGAATATAAATCAGCATTTAAATATCAATTTCAAGCACCGTGGCTTTATTGGTAGTCTTACCGTCCGCAAGGTTTAATCCTGCAATTTTCGAGGTAAAATAATTATTTTTTTTTATTTAATCTAATGTAAATAACTGTTTCTAAAAATCAATGAACATTGTGGCTATCACTTAGTCTTAACATGATTTTCCTAAAAATAGGTGGTAATTTTCCTTACCGTTCCATCCTTACCGTCTCTTTTTATACCATTTCGTCCCTTTTTTTACCTTACCCTCCCTTCTTTAACACCATTTTAAGACAATGTTATACAAAAATTCTGTATTAAAAGTACTACATTTGCATTATTTCTTATTTGAATGTCCTGTGGATACTATGCAAATTCATTATAAAAAAAAATTTAGAAGAAAATAAAAAGTTATAGGAGTAAAATGGTAAGGAAAATTAAACTCGCAAGTTTAACCTAAACCTCGGTTAAATAAAAAAAACTTTCGCTGCTGACCATTTTTTCTTTATTTTGAATCATAAAGGCATTCGTCTATCAGATTAAAATGTTATTTTAGCAAGTTTAATTTTTGTTTTCCCAAAAGTCAAAAGATTGTGAGAATGCCCCATATACTGCACGAAAAAAAATTAATGAAATATAAACGAGAAAGTTGATAGCAACTTTTTTCCATTTAAATATTACTTACCATAGGTAAATAAATGCAGTGAAAAAGACTATAAAGGACCAGAAAATATGAAAGCAGCAGTCTTAACCCTTTCAGGGGCAGTGGTATGTTTATAAAACCACTTAATTTTAATTCCCAAATGCCACGTTGGCACCAGAATTTTGCTAAAATCTTTTTCATTTAATATATATGAAAAATATGGCATTTTTCATATTTCCAAATATATATTCCGGTGCCAGTCATTTATTTCAACATTTTAGTACTGGATGTACTTTTCTCTTGAAAGAGTTAAAAGATGTTAATAATAAGTAAGTACTCACTCAGCTACAAAGATAGCATTGATCGAAAAAGTTTAGGAGCTATGTAGACAAATTTCAACATAATGAAAAGAGTGAGATGAAGTTAAACTATGCGTCAACTAGAGTTCTTAGGTCAAATGACTCAAAAATTAGGGCTAGGAGACAAAAAAAATCAGGACAGTGGCTACTAAATCCGGGCATAATAATGCATGAAACCTTATGAAAACGGAATCTGTCTCTAGCGGAATGCTGTTTGAAATGTTAAAATTTCTTTTTTTCCTGTTGTACAATTGTACCTGCTCAGACAAAATCCTGTTTAAAACAGTTTTTTTTCCCTCTGACTTAAGATTGCGTCTAAACAGGTTTGTTTAAGCATAATTTTTTTCAAAAATATATTTTTATAATAACTAGGGGGCTCTGCCCCCTACGAGCTACGCTCGCCAACTCCCGTTTAGGCACACCAAAATCCAAAAAGCACGCTAATTTGATCGGCTTTAAAAATATTTAATTATAATTAAAAAAAACAGTAGCGATCTCTCTGTAAACGGGTTTCCATTCATTTTCCTTGGATTGGGGATTTTTAAGGCCAAATCTGCTGCTGTTAAGAGATACAATGGCTGTTTTCTCATTTAATCAAAAAAAATTAGTTAAACATTTGAAAATAAGCTAATGTAAAATGAATTAAGTAAACAGTGTCATTGTCTCTCAGTATTTTTTAACAGCGCTATAAGATAGTTCTTTTAAATAATTCATTTTGAATGTATCGTTTCAAATCTGACGTAATTTACGCCAAAGTTTTATTTCTCTTATTAATATTCACGTGAAAATACTTTTGTTGTTAGAAGAAAATGTTATTTGCGCTGTCTTCGAATTCACGATAATAGTTAACAAGATTATCTCAAAATATCTCGCGCAAATATATTTTTCAATTTAAATTGTTTTGCTATATTTTTTGCCATTTTAAATAGGGCGTAATTTCCTCAAATTACAAGTTTTAACGCACAATAATGATTTTTTTTAATTTTAAGATTTTGTTTCTCTTTTAAAATTCAAGTGCAACTATGGTTCGGCACAGATGTCATATACGCCCCATATTGGCGCAATTTTTTTCTGACGCCAATTTCATATAAGCAACGGGTACTTAACTGGTGCTAAATTGTCGTTATTTTGCTTGATATGGTAACCCGAATGTTGTTGTTTATGCTATTAATGTTTCGCCAAATTGGCGTCGGAAAAAAATTGCGCCAATATGCGCGTATATGACATCTGTGCCTATGGTTCTTATGACGTAATTTTCCTGCTTTTAACATGTAATCATTTAATTCTAATTTTAAAGTTTTTTTTTTCTGTTTGTAATACTCAAGTGTAAATAAATTTTTAATTTGTAACATTATTGCTTGCGCTGTTTATACAGTTGGCAACAGTTTAAATTAATAAAATTTTCTAAAAAATATAAAATATATCTCTCGAAATGCTGGAAATTTGAATTTAAAATAGAAATAAAACCTCAAAAACTGAGTCAAATAAAAAAAAAAAATACAATCTGTACACCGGGAACTTATAGCGTATAAAAGGATCTAAAAATGATTAAATTCTCATGTATAGTTTTTGGTCCAATAAAGCTTTTTTAATGGAACGATTTTATCCAACTTTAGCATTAAATATCTCTTAAAATAATTCTTCGATTTGAAAACTGTCTACATCAGCGTGTTTATCAAACATTTCTCTATAATACCATCGATTTTCATATTTTTGCATGCAACAGTTTTTATAATATTAACGATGAAAAGTGTTCCATGCTTAAGCATTCAAATTGGATGTGGATCGACCCGGAATATCTACGCAGATTTTCATTGGTCCATTTCCAAATCAAAACTTTTTTTTTATATATAGAAGGATTAAAGCATGTAGCATAAAGTTATTTTGTTTGTTTTAAACTGGTTTTAATTCTCTTCACAAATATTTCAATATAAAACAAAGTGGGTCAAGCCTCCCATATAGTGGGTCAACCCTCCCGTACATGGAGCATTGACCCATTATTTTCTCATGATTAAAATTCATCATTTTTCAAATTTCGTATGTATTACACTTATGTAGCAATTTTATTTTGATAACTGGTTGTATTACGAATAAAATGATATATAAAACTTTATTCTACGTTCAATATTTAAAAAATAAAAAATCATTTTGTAAAAAGTGGATCAACCCTCCCTAGTCTCCCCTATATGAAAATCACATTAAAATATTTCAGCATTTTTCTTAAAAGATGAATATCGGAATTTGCCATTGTTTTGTTAATATTCTAAAAAGTTGAATTTTGAGAAACAATAGCTTCCAAACTTGATATTTTCAGTTGAGAAAAGACTACATAGTGAAAGTATCATATTTGTTCGTTTCAGTTGTTGATAAGCAAACAAATATCAGTTAAAAATAAATATCATCAATAAATTATGTATATTTACATTAACTTAACTAAATAAACTACATCAGGATATCATAAAGATATTACGATTTAAATGCAAAACATTTTTTTGTTTAATTTTTAATCAGTGTTCATTATAAAATTTAACATTTTCCTTTCCTTAATATGTTTTACATATTTTTAATTTCTATTAAATATTCTAATAAAAATAACAATTTATAAATTGAATATATTAAATTAATTAAATATATCATGGAGACTACACTGAAACTATTGAACTGATTGAAACTATATTAATACTTATTAATGATTGAAAGTATTAATATAGTTTCAATCGATGCTGGATTTAATTAAGTTTCGTGTTTGTGCCATGTCGGTGGCTTACGGAAAAATATTCCACCTTGTGCTGCGTTTGTAGCCTTGCACTCTATTCTTAGCCCACTTCCAGCGCACTCTATTCTTAGCGCACTCTATTCTTAACAAAACTGTATCTGAAGGTAGCTCCATTAAACAACCTATCAGTAGGTATATCACTCGAGGGGATGGCGGTCTTAAGCAAAAATTTAAGGTATTTGATGAAATTAATATTTGAAAATAGTGGTAACTAAACTTTTGAAATTTTTATATTAAATAGGTAGATTGAATAAGTAACATTTATACTGTATTTTTAAGTATTCTACACCATTCTGAAGAATGCTACTGTAAAAAAAACAGGTGATTGCTTTTTAAAATGAGCATTTAATAGAAATAAGCCAATTAGTGAAATAATAATTAATATCTCAGCTTGTAATTAAGATATAAGAATAATTTTTAAAGCAAGTAATAAATAATAAGTAATTTGTAAATTCTGAAAGGGGACTTTTTTTTTCGGCCTGGCTGTCCAAGTTTCGAATTTTTACGCACCTAAGATTTTGAGAGGGGGTCCTCTTTTAAAGCACCCAGTACACTTTATTGCTTAACATACGCATCTAGAAGCCCTGCCTTTCTCATTCTGGCAACCTGTGGGCATGAAATAAAAGGAATTTTTTATCGATCGATTTCTTCGGTCCTACCGTATGCATCGGAATAATTTTTTGAATTTCTGAAAGTAGATTTTTTCTGCGTCCAAGTGTGCGATTTTAGAGTTTTTCGTCCCGGTAGTTTCTGAGATAAAACTCGATTGAAAAAGCCCAGTTCAATTTTTCGAAGCAGTTTCCCGGTATCTACGCAGATTTTCATTGGTCCATTCCCAAATCGTAACTTTTTTTATATATATAGGAGAATATCATAGCTGGATCATTCCATGTCACGTGTGGGACAGCTTTTCTACATATTTCTGCTGTTTTAATAATGTTATTATATTCTAAAATTAAAAGAACCATGCTAATATGAAAATCAGAGGATTTTTTGCTATTTTAGTGCACAGTTTATGAATAAGCAACACAAATACTTAAATCACAATACATTTTTTTTTACTAAATAGGTGCAAAAATACATAAGTTTTAAAACATTTAAAACCATCAAGATGTTAAAAACATTGGTGTCAGAAGATTTTAAAAACTCTAGCGCTTTCAACTAAACATTAACCGTCATCAGGGGAATTGCACCTTACGTATTTTGCACCTTTATTAAAAAAAAGCGTGAATTAAGTATTCATATTGCTTATTTATTTTATTATGGTAAATATGTTGTCCCAACTTGAGATATAGAGTTTCTATTTATATATTATTGTATAATTTATGTTTTAACAACTTATAAGTTAATAGATAAAATATTTATGTAAGTGTCGCGCGTAGGACATTTTGTCAGTTTTTTATGGAATGAACCTGAAACGGGTTTGTCCGTTTTGTCCGTTTCTCATGGAATGACCCAGCTGAATTTTCAATCTATATTTTCATATTATAAAGAGGAAAAAATTGTTTATTTGTCGGAGATAAGCTCAGGAACTACCGAACCGATTCCAAAAGTAATGGTATCAAAATGATGGTGTTCGCCCAACTTAGAACATAGGCTATATCTTATGTCGGTGCCACTACCCCAAAGGGGGTGCAGGAGCAAAAAACGTTCTAAATATGCGATTTTTGCGTTACTGAAGGGCCTAGAAATATGAAATTTGGAATATTAGTTACTTATAAGATATAAATGGTGTCTAAGAACAGTTCTTAAACAATTCGAAATTTAAAAGGGGTGAAAATGCACAAAAAGCGTTCTAAAAAACGTTCTAAATGGTAGTTTCTACATAATCTCAGGAAATACCAAACCGATTTCAAAAGTAATGGTATCAAGATGATGGTGTTAGTCCAACTTAGAACATAGGCTATATCTTATGTCGGTGCCACTACCCCAAAGGGGGTGCAGGAGAAAAAAGCGTTCTAAAAATGCGATTTTTGCGTTACTGAAGGGCCTAGAAATATGAAATTTGGAATATTAGTTACTTATAAGATATAAATGGTGTCTAAGAACAGTTCTTAAACAATTCGAAATTTAAAAGGGGTGAAAATGCACAAAAAGCGTTCTAAAAAACGTTCTAAATGGTACTTTCTACATAATCTCAGGAAATACCAAACCGATTTAAAAAATATTGGTGTCAAAATGATAGTGACAACGTTTGCTCCAAAATAGGCTATGTTTTATGTCGGTGCCACTACCCCAAAGGGGGTGTAGGAGCAAAAAACTTTCTAAAAATGCGATTTATGTGTTACTGATGGGCCTAGAAATATGAAATTTCAAGTATCAGCTACTTATTAGATATAAAGGATTTCTAAGAACAGTTCTTAAACAATTCGAAATTTAAAAGGGGTGAAAATGCGCGAAAAGCGTTCTAAAAAACGTTCTAAATGGCAGTTTCTACAAAATCTCAGGAAATACCAAACCGATTTAAAAAATAATGGCGTCAAAATGATGGTGAAGACACTTGCTCCAACATAGGCTATGTTTTATGTCGGTGCCACTAAGCCCAAGGGGCTGCAGGAGATAAACGTTCTAAATTGCGGTTTTTGCCTGACGGAAGGACCTTGAATCGTGAAATTTAGAATGGTAGTTAGTTATAAGATATCAATGATCTCTAAGGACATTTCCTAAAAAAATCGAAATTTAAAATGGGTGTCAAAATGCGCAAAAAGCGTTGTAAAAAACGTTCTAAATTGCAGTTTCTATGCAATCTCAGGAAATACTGAACCGATTTCAAATATAATGGTGTTAAAATGATGGAGACAGATCTTGCTCCAAGATAGGCTATATTTTATATATGTTTCCACTAACCCAGAGGAGATGCAGGAGCAAAATGAGCGAAAAGCGTTCTAAAAACGTTCTAAATGCCGATTTGTCACCGATATCTCAGGAAGAATCAAACTGATTTCAAAATTAATGTTAAGAAATTGATGCTGACAGCCTCTGCTCTAACATAGACGCTATTTTAAGTCGGTATCACTATCACCTAAACGTTGCAGGAGCAAAAAAGCGTTCCAAATTTCGATTTTTGTGATCGGTAGGGTCTAGCAACTTAAAATTAGGCAAGATACATATGTATTACATATAAATAATCTTTAAGAACAGTTTCGAAAAAATTGGAAATTTAAAATGGGGGGAAATACGCGAAAAGCGTTCTAAAAACGTTCTAAATTGCGATTTCTACTCAATCTCAGGAAATTCCAAAGCTATTTCAAAAGTAATGGTTGAAAATCAATGGTGACAGTCCCTGCTATAACATAGGTTATATTTTATGTTGCTGTCACTACCATCTGAGGGTTGAAAAAGCAAAACATGTTCTAATTTGCGTTTTTTGCATAACTGAAGGGACTAACACTTTGAAGTATGGCATGTTATTTACTTACAAAATGCAACTGCTTTCTATGACTGTCGAAAGAAAATTTCAAATTTAAAAAGATGAAGTGAGCGAAAAGCGTTATAAATTACAATTTTTATGTAATCTTTTCAAATACCAAACCGATTAAAAAAATAATGATAACAAATTGTTGGTGATAGAACCTGCTCAAACATAAGCTATATTTTATGTCTGTGCCACTATCACCAGAGGGTTGCAGTAGCTAAAAACTTTCTAAATTGCGATTTCTGTGATACTGAAAAGGCTAGAAACTTTAAATATGGCAAGGTAGTTACTTATAAAATATAAATGCCCTCGAAGGACTGTCGAAAATAAATTCGAATTAAAAAGGGGTGAAGTGAAGGGGAGGTGCGAAAATAATTCTAAAAAAGTCCTAAATTACAATTTCTACGCTATTTCAGGAAATATAAACCAAATATAAAAGTAATAGTTGCGAATCAATGGTAACAGTCTCTGATCCTACACAGGCTATATTTTATGCCGATGATTCTACCACCTGGGATTCACAGGAACAACAAACGCTATAAAAAAGGCCTTTAAAAGCTTTCTAAATTACGTTTCTGTGGAATATTAGGAAATAACAAACCAATTTCAAAATTAATGTTGGCAAATTAATGGTGACAGTTCCTATTTCAACATAGCCCTTTATGTTGAGAGTTGATGGTAGGACTTGGAATTTGGCATGATGGTTAATTTTAAGATGTAAGAAGATGGTTTCTAAAAAGATTAAAACTTCAAATGAATACTGAAATGAGCGTATTAATTGAGCATAAAAGTTTCAAAATATTTTCTAAATTATTATTTATTTAGTTTTATTTCGTTTTATTAATTTAAGTCTCATTTCTGCCTTATGCAGTGTAACAATGATATTTAATCAAACTGTGTTTTAAATAGTAAGTTTTTTTAATTATTCCTAAAAGTAATAAGTACCTTTTAATAAAATAAAATATTACCTTTTAATAAAATAAAAATTTAGTTAGTACCTTTTAATAAAAATTAGACATATAAATATCACTTGGCATATTTCAAATATTACGCGAGCAAACCGCGGGGTTTGCTAGTTTAATTATACACTATATGGCCAAAGTTACCGATCACTTGCGATTTTTGACATTTTGTTAAATATCTAGAAAAACTTAACTTAAGGAATTAACTTAAAACTACAGGTGTGCAAACAGTATAGTATAGGTCATATATTTCCGAGAAGATTTTTTTCCGAAAACCAAGATGTAGCCAGGATGATCACGTTAATGATGTACAAAAACCTGATTTTCTAAAATTTATTTATACCACACTAATTAATAAACTTAATTGAGTTATGCTATTGAAGTAAGTTTTCAATTAAATTTTACTATTTTATATTTCTTACCAGTTTTTATCTTATCCGCTAAACCTCTGGTGTGATCGTTCTCTTTCAAGATTTTGTTTTATTTGCTAAATTCTGTATTAAAAACATAAATGAATATTTTGCACAGAAGGCATTTGCAACGTAATGTTCCGTGTAAAATTACCCACATACTTCTTTTTAACACTTTTTTTTTTTTGCTTCTATCTGTTAGACTGTATACAATTTGTTAATTTCCTATCCCCGGACATGACTTTATTACTATAAATAATAGTTAATTATCAAATAAACTACAAATAAACAAAATTGCTCTCTGAAATTGAACCCAAGATAAACAGTACGAAATATTGAAGTAGCATGAAAAAAGAAATAAATCAACTTTACAGACCTCGTAAATTGCGCAAACTAATGGTACGACAGAACTCGGGAATGATTTGTCAGACTCTGTGAAATTATTATTTATGTCAAAAAGTAATAATTCATGATTATTATTATTATTACTTATGTATTTATATATTCTGTTTGTTATGTCATTTCATATTTCTTTTCTAACTTTTCTTCATTTCCGGTTACATTTTCTAACGATATTCTCTACAATAAATATTTTGTATGTTTCTAAGTGACTGACCCATTTGTATGCAGAAAAAAATTAAAAATAATTATGCCTTTAAAAAAAAAAAAAGCCTAACTAGTCGAAATCAACAGCACAACATTTAAATATTTGCTTCGTATAAAAACATTATGTTCATTAAAACCATTGAAATTTCTAGTCTAAAAAATGTCGAAGCAAAATTTAAAATATTCTGATATACAATTTTTACAAAAAGGAATATCGGTAACTTAAACTTTAATAGTAGAACATTATTTTTTATTTGAACTCATACAGTAATTTATATATTTGATGGCTGATGTCTATTCTTTATGTTATGTGCCGATATTTAATGTTACCGATAAAAAAAATTCAATTCTTTGATGGGCGATCAGTACTTAACTGTTTATTTCAGTCACATGACTTGCGACATTATATTCTAAATTACCACTAGACTATCAAAATTATACGTCATTTGGTTCATTACAAAATTTTGTTGTAAAAGAATGAATCAATAAATTTAAATTTCTGTTTATATTGATTGTGATTTTGTACACATTAGAATAAAACAAGAAAGAAAAAAATCTTGCGTCAAGCATACATTACGAAACACTTTCCAACTCATTTATAATAATGATACAAAACTGCACTGTATAATATTTTAAAATATTATGTCTAGATCAACCATATGGAAACGTATAACACATTTGAAAACCCAATTTCAGCTGTTCCCATCTGCAATCGGGAAATTATCCGAATTCTTTGATCAGCCCTGTACATATTGTATTGCCCTATTGTATAGTAATAATCTTGTAGAGAAATGAAATGATTTATATCAATTTCGATACATTTGAAATAGCGCAACGTCATAAAAATACACTGTAAATGATTTTCCCCCCTTGACTATAATGTAACGGAATGCCCTTGTAAACTATTAATCTCACATACTTCATATACAATACCGAACATACCTTGGTGCCCCTAAATAACGTTTATCAATTGCATGAAAATCCGAGTATATTTACGGGAGTTAGAGCGTGGCCAGACGGACAGAGAAACCGAATGCATAAAAACTTTTTCAACTTTGTTGCAAACTATTAAAAAAGAATCGTTATCTATGATTTTGAAATAAAAAATATTGTTCAATTTTTCTTCTTAAAACTCTATGTTCACTTTTTTTTTTTTTACTATGTGCGTCTTTATATCCAAATAATTTAAGTACACTTTGAAATTTGGTGAAACAAAAAGTAAGAAATCATGTTTTGAAAATTTTCAAAGTATATTTCAAAAAGCTGAAGAGATTATCAGTATACTACTAAAAGATCGAAGAATATGTGACATGAAAAATGTAAGATAAATTATTATTTTTAAAATACTTCGTAAAGAATTCAGGTCTTTTAAAAAGAAAATGTTGGTACTTTATTTCGTTTCTTGTTAATATAATATTTGATTTTAATTTAAAAGCACATAGGAATCTGAGAAAACGAGGTGGAACCCGTCGAACTTCGACGAAGGAAAATGTACAAGAAGGAACTGATTCATTGATTTATAATAAACCTACGAAATTTGTTACTATAGAAAATGTATCTTAAATTGATTAATCTAACTGTCAAATAAATATTATTTTAACCTAAAATTAACAACATACTATTTCTATAAAAGTCAGTTGTCCAGGGGTCGCATTCTACAGGGAAAACTTTATTGTTCCTACCACTATTTTGAAAATAATATCTTCATAATACCTTTCTATAGCATATTTTAAATTTAAAAAATAAGAAGATTATTGATTAATAGTTCTGGTAGGAACAATACAATTTTCCCTTTGGAATGCGACCCCAGGTTGTCTGAATTATTAAAATAAAACTTTAATGGCATATGTCATCAGTAAAATATAATAAAAAAAGTTATTATGATGAAGTTGTCAATTGAATCTCTTATGTTTCGTTTTCCCGAATCAAAACGATAAAATTTATTCTAGTTTGATACAATCAGATTTTTTTCCCTGTAAAATCTAAACCCGGCATCATTTTCACCTTCTCATAATCTACATATGCACTTCTCATATCCGTATTCACCATGTGTAAAAAAATGATATTTTAATTTGATCATTTTAAATTCCTTTTAACTCGAAACTTGAAGTCACGATTGTCAACAACATATTTCCATGTGAACAGTCGCACTTTTAATTTCAGATACTAATCTCAATACCGAAGAGTAAAAATTGCCGTAATTTATGTTCTTCAGACGCCTTTGTGTAAAATGTTTAGTATTATCTAACTGATTGATCGTTTTCTTTTAAATATGTCGTCATTTTCTCGTACTTAAGCCTTTTGCTTGGTGTCTCAAAATTAGTATCAGCACTCATGCAGAATAAAAAAATATGGAAACTTTATAAGGAAAAATACGTGTTTTCAAAAGCAGTACGTCATTTTCCTTTCAAAATATTTTGGTGCAATATGTCCCTAATGGAATTTTGCTTCACGTAACACAATACAACGAAATTTAAATCATAGTAAAAAAGAAAATATATACATATTTTAAATTTTTATCAAAAATGACATGAATAAAGATAAATAAACCTCATTATTTCGTCAAGTCTGAAATAATGAAAGTTATCTAATTACGATCATTTTGAAGAAATTTCATAAAATATTTTTTAATTAAAATATTAAAGTGAGGATATTAAAAAAACGGCCAGTGCGGGCACATATACAAATGAACAGCTTCCAATCAAAATAAATAAATAAATAAATAAATAAATAAAAATTAGTAAAATTGGTTAAGCAGAAAGTTCAGGACAGATGATTAAAAAACAGCCTTGTGTTTTAAATATATAGATTATATAAAATTTAAAAAATATATAAATTAAGCAAATTTTATTATTTTAATAAAACTACCGTAGAATGTCTTAAAGAATAGCAGTAAAATCTTATTAGTCAAGAGAATTTTGGACAAAAACATGGGGAACCTGATATTATTTTAAATTTCAAGTTATTGCCAAGATCCCCATTGTTTGCCTGTATAACTCGACGAAGTGAATTCATCCAGGCGATAATCATCAAGTTCTTTAATATATGTCAGTATTTTTTGAACAAAGGTTTCCAAATTGAGCATGCACATTGTATGCCACTGCTGTTCTACAAAGACACTGTAAATTTTTATAAAATATTGCGCTTTATGAGCCTGTGATTTCGATTACGTTATTTTTAAAAGAGGTTTTTTTCACGTGTGAAGAATTTCAAATGACGTACTTCTACAAAACACATTTCAGTTTTAAGAATTAAAAAACACGCTTTTTTATAAAATGGCGTCATTTCCATCCGCTGAAGCATTCCACTTTTATGATCCAGTCATAAACAACATCGATATAGATCTTCTAGAATAGACGCTTTCAGTGTGACGTCAGTCATGACGTTTTGGTTGGAAATTGACTCCAAACAAACGGTTGCTATGCGTCATTTCTTTTTAAATGTAAATTGTAGAAAATGTTACCACAACATATCAAGTAATTAAACACTTAGATGTGGGATAGAGATATAAGATATATCCATAATATGCACACAAAATAGAAAATACAACATGGCAACCGTTTGTTTAGAGTCAGTTTCCAACCAAAACGTCATGACTGACGTCACGACAGAAATTGACTATTCTTAATTTTGTAGTCAGTCATACATCTATAGAAAAGTATTCAAATGACGTCATTATCGCAGAATAATACACAAACGCAACAAAAAGCAATATCGTCATTCAAGAAGCTTGGCAAAAAAATCGGATATTTAACGTTACATATGCCTTCCCTTGCTTTTGTTTATTATAGCTCCATGTTTTATTAGAAATAATTTTTTTTTAATTCAGAAAATATTATTACACACTGATAAATAAAATTGCATTCTTTCAGCTTTCTGATACGAAATAAGTAATTGTGAAGGTTGGTTGGTTGGTTGTATTGGGTTTTATGGCGCAAAATCCCCAACGGGACATGCTGCGCCAAACAAAGGCGGAAAAAAAGAAGTGAGTAAACAAATGACACCGAGAAAAAAAAAATATGAGTTGAAATAGAAAAGCCATCTGGATGGGGTAACCCATCCAGATGTAGCCATTAAACAAGGATAGAAATCAATGTAAAAAAGAAATCCAGTAAAACCAAGTAAACAAATTATCTGGATGGGCCCTCCATCCAGATGTCGATAAGAAAGTCCCACACATGAAGCCCTTAAAAAAACTATATCTCAAAATAAAAACCAATGTGTTTTAAAAAAGTAAAGAGTGCCCCATGAGGTGTTTCCCCAATGAGGTTAGTCAAGATTGGTGATGATGTGCTAAAATAAAATCTATATAAGTGCCGGAGGCCCGGACAGTCAGATAAAACATGATGGACGGTCAGGTTATCAAACTGACAATGTGGACACATGGGTGCATCCTCCCGAAGTAATAGATGTTTATGAGTAATTCTTGAATGTCCAATTCTCAGACGAGTCAGAATAACATCAGATTTTCTTGGATAAATCGGAAGCCAGGTTATGATTGTTGGTTTAATACGATGCAGTTTATTATTGTTTTCTAAATCCCAACTCTCTTGCCAATTATTCTGAATAAAGTGTTTTATAAGTAGTTTAACGTCTGAGAAAGGAACTTTATGGTGTAATGGATTAAGAGCACGTTTTGCCGCCTCATCTGCTTTCTCATTACCAGGAATACCCATGTGTCCAGGTACCCAGCAAAATAAAATATTATAGCCGCGTCTTGTCAATTTATTATAAAAATCTAAGATGGATGAGACAAAAGGATGTTTTTTAAAAGATTTTATTGCGTCAATAGAACTATTTGAGTCAGTATAAATGATGAAGGATGTGTTATGGTGATGAGAAATGTGCAACATGGCTCTCTCTATCGCGATCAGTTCAGCTGTAAACACAGAAGTAGACGAATGCAGCCGGTAGCTGAGACAAGTGTTTTCACAAAAAACACCGCAACCAACAATATCTCCCATTTTGGAACCGTCTGTATAAATGTCAGTGTAACTATTGAAATTTGATCTATGTGCAGCAAATAGTTGTTGGGAAATAATTGGAGCCAAATTATTTTTATCATATCCTTTAAAAGGGTGGAGAGAAGTAATATTAAGAGGTTTCCAAGGAGGTAGCACATGTGGATGACATGAGCTCACCTCGATATTACTCAGAGGGCTATTATCAATAACGTTTCTTATTCTTAAACCAAAAGATGGGATGCAAGATGGGCGATGCTGATAAAGCATGGCATTGTCAGTATTTAACAAGTGGGAATGAAGTGGATGACCATGATGCGAAAGGAGACGGTAATACAGAATCAATGAGAGTTTTTCACGAATCTAATAGAGTGACGGTTCATTACATTCTACATACAAGCTTAAAACTGGTGATGTACGAAATGCACCAGAGCAAACACGAAGTGCATTATGGTGCACAGTGTCAAGTTTCTTAAGAAGAGAATTACGTGCTGAACCGTAGACCTGGCAGGCATAGTCAATTTTTGAACGGATTACAGAACGATAAATTTTGAGGAGAGATGTACGGTCTGCTCCCCATGAAGTATTTGAAAGCACTTTAAGTAAATTAAGCGATTTTTCACATTTTGTCCTTAGTTGTAAAACATGTGGTAAAAAAGTCAGTTTGTTATCAAAATAAACGCCTAAATAACGAACGTTGTCTACAACAGGGATTTGAGAAGAGCCAATAAAGATTTCGGGATCTGGATGCAGACCCCTACATCTACAGAAATGCACACAGGAAGTTTTGTCATAGGAAATAATAAAACCATTTTTATTTGTCCAGTGAAGAATATTTTTGATTGCAATTTGCAGTTGTCTCTCAATAAAACGCATGTCTTGTCCCATACACATAATTCTGAAGTCATCAACGTATAAATCTCCCTTCACAGAAGGGGGTAGTTGATTCAGGATGTTATTTATTTTTATTGCAAAGAGGGTGACACTCAGGACACTGCCCTGAGGTACACCCTCTTCTTGTTCATAAAAACTAGATAAAATTCCACCAATCCGAACTTGAAAAAGTCGAATTGTGAGGAAGTTTTTGATAAAAATTGGAAGGTTCCCACGAAAGAGCAAGTTAAAAAGGTCACGAAGGATTCCATAACGCCAGGTTCTGTCATAAGCTTTCGCCATATCAAAAAATATGGACACCAAATGGTTGCGTGTTAAAAAGGCTGTCCGGATGTGATCTTCCAAATGAATTAAATTATCGATAGTAGACCTACCACGTCGAAATCCACTTTGAAAAGCGGCAAGGCAATTGTTGGTTTCTAAAACATGTACAAGGCGGCAGTTGACCATTTTTTCAAGCAATTTGCAAAGACTGCTAGTAAGTGCGATCGGCCTGTAATTATTTGGATTGGTAGCATCTTTTCCTGGCTTAGGAAAAGGAATAACGATAGCCCTGCACCAAGCATTGGGAAAAAGCTGTTCTGTCCAAATCCTGTTATAAAAAGAAAGCAGATTGTTAAGTGAAGTATGTGAGAGATGTTTGAGCATGATGTAAGTGATGCCATCATGACCTGGAGCAGATAAGTGACTGTCTTGTAAACAATTTAAAAGCTCTGAAATAATAAATGGCTGATTGTATGCAAATGAGTTATGACTATTAAAATTAATTCTGGTCATTTCAGTCTGTCTTTTGTAAGATAAAAAAGGCTCTGGATATGCGTCTGATTTAGAAATAGATGCTAGGGTACTACCTATTGTCTCAGCAATGTTCTTAGGAGAAGTGATGGTGTGACCGTTATGCTTTAAAATAGAAACATGATTTTCAGAGTAAAGGCCCATACATTTTTTTACTTTTACCCAGAGTTCTTTGCTTGAAGCATTGGAGTTTATGCTTGATACATAATTAATCCAGGACTCCCGTTGGCTTTTGCGTCGCACTCGTCTAGCTTCTGCCTTTGCTTTTTTAAATGCTATATAGTTATTATTATTTGGGTATCTCCGAAAGAGACCCCAAGCCCTCTGTTGTTTTTTCTTTGCGCTTTGGCAATCGCTATTCCACCATGGTTTTCTGTTTTTATGGTTAGATGATGTTTTTGGAATGCTGGAATCAGCAGCATTGATAATACATTGAGTTATATTATCAAGTGCATTGTCAATATTCCCCGCAATCATGTTAGTGGTGATGTTTGCCAGTGATGTAAAAGATGGCCAGTTGGCTCTGTCATATATGTAATGTTTTGTATAGTTATTACAATCCGTAACAGGAGTAGTCAGTGTAATAAAAGTGGGAAAGTGGTCACTGCCATGTAGGTCACTTGAGACCCAGAAGTTCCAGAAAGGATAAAGATATGGTGAGCAAATTGCAAGATCTATTGCATGGAAAGTACGAGTCGGCTCGTGAAAATAAGTGTGATCACCATTATTGAGCAGACATAAGCCGTTGTCAGATATAAGTTTTTCAATAGTATCACCACGTAGATTAGAATCACGGTTGCCCCAGAGTTGGCTGTGTGCATTAAAATCTCCAACAATGACATATGGAGCAGGGAGTTGGAGAAGGAGATTATCAAGATGTGATGACTGAATAGTTTGGTTAGGAGGTAAATAAATTGTGCATATTGTTATGAGTTGTTTTATATGTACACGGACTGCAACAGCTTGTAAGTTTGTGTTTAAATTAATATGAGTATGGGGTAAATTGCGAAGGATGAAAAGAGCCACTCCACCAGTGGCCCTTTCATTTCCAGTAAAATCTTTACGGTAGCTAGCAAAATTACGTAATTTTGCATTGTCATTGGGTTTTAAATGGGTTTCCTGAAGTGCTAAACATAATGGATTATGGTCAGAGAGAATATTACGGATCTCATCATGTTTATTATGATATCCACGGCAGTTCCACGAAATAATATTAGTCATTTTTTTTCCTTATATAAAATTAACTGCGTTATATTATTCGGAGACAGTGGACATACTATCCCCATCGTTAAAGTTTTCATCCGGTTCTGGGTGAAGAGCTAAAGCATCATCCTCTTCCATTTTATCATGTTTTGTATGGGTTTGATTTTGGGAAGTTTTACTTTTTTTCTTTTTGGTAGTATTATCAGATGAGACACTGGATTTAACTATTGGTAGTTTATGTTTTTCTGCATCAGTTCTATGGCCCGGTTTTAAAGGTGTTGGTTTAGTGATATTTTGAGAGCCTCTTTTATGGAGTAGAAGTTTCGAAAAATTAGGTTGTGCTGACTTAGAAGAGACAGTTTCTGGTTGCGGTGATTTAGGAGGAACACTATTCGATGGCTTAGAAGAAACTGATTTCGGTGGCTTAGGAAGAACAGATTGTGTTGAACTATTTACCTTACCAGTATTATTAGACGGGTTAATTCCCTTTTGTTTTGGTTGGCAATTATTTTCAGTAGGGAATTCTGTTTGGGTTCCAATACTTTGATAAGTTTTATTTACAATTTTAGTTAAGGCAGCAGCATATGAAAGACCGACTTTAGGTGCCCTGGATTCAACTATTTTCCTTGCTTCAGGGTACGACATATTTTCTTTTGTGCGTATTGTCTGTATTTCTTTTTCCATTTTCCATTGTTCACAGGATTTAGAATAGGATGGGTGTTCTTTTTTACAATTTACGCAATGAGGCGGTGCCTTACAGTCAGTACTTTCATGGCCAACTGTACTGCACCGGCCACATGTGATTTTACCACGGCAATTTGTTTTGGAATGCCCAAAACGTTGACATTGAAAGCAGCGTAGAGGATTTGGGATGTACGGTCTAACAGAACATGATAAATATCCTGCTTTTATTGACTTGGGTAAGTTGGGTGAGTTGAACGTGAGTATAATGTGCTTGGTGGGTATTTGTACTTGATTTGCTGGTATTTGTTCGTCCCGGCGGAAGAATTTTATTCGTCTGGCTGCAATAACATTTTGTTCTTTTAAATTATCTACTATTTCTGATTCTGTAACATGCAAGAGGTCGGGTTCAGAAATAACTCCACGAGATGTATTGAGTGTTCTATGCGGGCTTACAGAGATGGGGATATTTGCAAAATGTGTACATTTCATTAAGTTTGTGGCTTGTTTGCTATTGATTACTTCAATAAGAAGTTCACCAGATCTTATTTTTTTTATTGTCTTAGGTTCACCCATCAGTCCTTGGATAGATTTATGGATCAAAAAGGGAGAGGTCTTGTCAAAACTGCCTTCTTGTCTTTTGATAACAAAGAATCTTTCAGTAAATGAATTGGTATTTGAGGCGATATCATCATCTTTATCATCACACAATTTGTTTTGGTTTGCATTCTCTCCACATGGGAGAGGATTTAAAGGAAGTAAAGTTTTACCATCCATATTGAAATAAAAAAAACAATTCAGACCCCGGTCGCACCACCCACCACCGAGCCCAACAAGGGGATGCACATTCGTGCACCAGTGCTAACCAGGGCCCATACGGTCACAAGACACTCCTATGCCAGTCTCCACCCTTAACGAGATGGCTAGTAAGTGCTCGCTCGCTTGATCCCAAGCCAGTGACAAGTCAGCTGACCAGCCGATTGATGCATACGGGACCAATATGCACCTCCCGTCTACCTGAAGCAGGGGCCAAAGCAGCGTGTTGGTTTCCCTCAACTGCCAGGATCCCCCTTTCCAGGGACACGGGTCGCCACGTACGGCAAACACGTGGGTGGTTTACAATTCTCCATGAGTCGATATACAGGATGATATCGGCTCATACAGAATTGCCCTCACCTCCGAAGAGGAAACCACAATGAGAGTGAAACAAAGAGGAAAGAAAGACAAGAGAAAAGAGGAAAAGGAAAAAAGAAAGATCGCTCAGGAACCCGGGGTTGCGAAGCCCGTGAATACCTAAAGAAGGTATCCCCCTGGGGGGGTAATTGTGAAGGAAAGTCACGCAATTATTTAAAATACATTTTCGTAGAAAGAAAATTTTATATCGTTTGTAAAATATTTTTGCTATAAATTAAGAAATGTTTAATTGATGAATAAAAACGAAATAAAATCAACATTCACCGGATTTTATAACAGACGGCATTTTTGGCATAGCATGTATTTTAATTTTTGGTACTTGTTAGTTATTCCGTCGACCAAATTACTGTCGCCAAATTGTAAGATTAAATGACAATAATGGTTGATCGTAAATGTCACATTCACTTGACAACACATGTTTACGTCATCAGGTGATTTTTATTTCGACGTTTTATTTTTATTTTTATTAATGTTACATTAATTCATTTGTATTTTCGTTATTTAAAATAAAAATTATGTCAATTTGTATAATTTGGCGGGTGATTTGGCGATTTATATAATTTGGCGAAATTGGTCGACGGGATAACTAATAAGTACCTAATTTTTTAATGAGGAAATGGCAACAAAAAAAATACAGTAATCAACTATTTTCCCTTTATTTTTAATAGAAATGGAGTACTGCTGTTGCCGCAATTACAAAATTGGTACTAAATAACTATAAAGAAATTAATTTCTCAAAAATAAATTGAGGTACAGCTTTCAAACAAATTGCATTTAAAAGAACATTTTTTTCCTTATATGACGGTATAAAACCTGAAAATGTGCGATTTGTAGAAGTTTAAAAATTTTCAGTAGCGGAAATTGCAAAACGAAAATTCATTTCAAATTTGACAGTGTTGCCATTCGCAGAATGACGTATGCGTTACGCACAGATATGTTTGTCCTTTGTAATATAGATAGACAGATAGATACAGAGAAATGAAATTGATTTAATATATTCATAATAATAGAATATTACTTTTTTAAATTCAAACTTTTTTAACATTCTCCAAGATTATTGATTTTTTTTTAAGAATTCGGTTTTCTCTGTCCGTCTGTCCGTGCTCTACCTCGTGTAAATATAATCAGATTGTCATGAAATTGATATAGGTTATTGAGGCTATTGATATAGGATATTGTAGTCTCTGATGTGCAAATAATTTATTGTTCATTTACAGGAACACGCAAAAGTATTTGGCTACATTACTGCCTATGAAGAATAATTTCTGGAAGTGCGAATTTGATTGTGACACGCTTTTTTAAATTTAACTTTTTTTTATATTACATTGTGTGCATAAATTCTATAGATCGTATACAGGGCTACACAAATATCTCAAGTACATTTAAATTTATTTACGGAAATTGCTGAATAGAAATTTTCAATGCGTAATTGAACTAATTCTTAGTATAATACGTAGCATACATACAAACCTATAGATTATATACAGGGCTGCACGTAAAATTCAGATATTTTCCCGACTATTGATTTTAATTGTAGTAATTGGGTTTTCAACTGCGTTATAAATTTTCTAAATTGCTTATTCAGACATCTTTCACATTTATAAACTGTAAAATTTTATTACTTTATACTGAATGTGTTGGAAAGTGTTACATAATCTATTCTGGACGCATGATTTTGCGTTCTGTTTACTATTGCTTACTTTTGGCTGTCGCTTACATAAATTTCCCGTAAAAAAAAATATAGATAAAATTAAAAGTTTAAAGAAATTAGAAAGATGCTTAAAAATAACCACAGAAAATAAAAATTATTCTTTTGCAACTATAGAGAAATGATGTTGATTTAGTGTAAAGATCATGTAAGCAGACTGTAACTTTGTAACTTTTTTAACACTTACTTTTGTTTAATTATCTACGTAATCCACTTTAAGACATTTCCCAGGTAAAACTTCAGACAACATTTATTGTCAATTAAACAGAGGACAATTCAAAACTCGTTTCTTAAACAGACAATAAGAAAACAAGTTTTGAGTTTCGAATCTGAGTAATTTTTCTGGGAACTCAATTTCAAAGGAACTGAAGGGTTTATGCCAAAAGTTCAAAGGATCCTGTGAAACAATGTAAGACAAATTGTTCCTTTAAAATATTTTGTAAAGACTTCAGAATTGTCATTGTGTTTCAAAGAAGAAAAATGTGTATATTTATTTATTGCCTTTGTTGTTTATAAAATTAATTTTTATTTTTATTGAAATGTACAGAAACATTTTAACGATATTTTCAAAACCTTTATAGAACATTAAATATTTTCATACTGAAGTGTTGGTGATTTGTAACGTTCACTTAAGTAGCCTGTTACATTGCTAATAATTTTTAGAAAACACGACATGTATATCGTTTTAATTTTTATTTGTGTGTAATCCACTTCTCGGCATCTTCAAAATAATATTGCCAACTTAAGTGTGTACGATTAAAATTTCAAGATTTAAACCGAACATAAAAATGTGAAACCTGTTAAATTTTTCAGGGTATTCACTTCAAAGAATTTGAATGGATTAGTAGTAGAATTCTAAAAGATCAAAGAAATGCGATGTGAAAGAATGAAAGAGAAATTTTTACTTTAAAAATATTTTACAAGGAATTGAGAAACTTAATTTTCCTTTAAAAAAGTACATGTTGATATTTATAATGTTATTTTGTCGCTGCTTATGTAACTTTTCTACAAAAAAAATAGAAAAATCTGGCATAGATAGAAACAACACAGAGAGATGGAGTTTCACTGTTTTAAACAGCACGAATGCTTAAAAAAAAAAAAAAAAAAAAACCCTTCATTTTAAAAATTCAAACTTCTTTTTATTTTCTTCTATCTTCAATAGAAGAAAGTATTGTAATCGAAATTTCTTTCGACTTCCGGTTTTCGACGGATTTACACGTTTTACGGGTCAGAGATCCCCAAAAACATGTTTATAGAAAATGTCTGTCTGTCCGACTGTCCGTGTGTCTGTCGCCATTGTACCATCAAAAAGTGTATGAAGTTATGCATATAATTGAACCAATTTTTTTATGCTTTTGGATGTGGCAAGCAGGTCCTCCCTTCATTTGGAAAAATTCCCCCGGAAGGGGGCGCTGTAAAGCACGTTTTGTGCCATTTTTAATACTGTACCATTGAAAAGTGTATGAAGTTATGCATAGAATTGAAACAATTTTTTTTTAGTTCTTGGTGATGGCAAGCAGGCCCATCCTTAATTTGGAAAAAAATTCGCTGCCTTTTAATAAAGATTTTTGTGCGATTTTCTTCGCCATTTTGAATATTGTACTATCGAAAAGTGCATGAAGTTATGCATAGAATTAAACCAAAGTTTTTGTGCATCTTTTTGGTCATGGCAAGAAGGTCCTCACTGAATTTGGAAAAATTCCACCGGAAGGGGGCGCTGTAATAGCAATTTTTGTGTCACTTTCAATATTGTACCTTCGAAAAGTGCATGAAGTTATGCATAGAATTGAACCAAAATTTTTGTGTATGTTTTTGGCCATGGAAAGAAAGTCCTCCGTGAATGTGGAAAAATTCAGCGGGAAAATGGTGCTGTAATAGTGATTTTTGTGTATTCTTCTTAACGTTTCGTAGTTCTATTGTACACCAGCGGCTCGTGAATCGACTGGAACTTCCCATCCTAATAAGCCGACTATGCATGATTTTAATAAATATCATGATCGAGATTAACTGGTTTTTACTCCGATTAATTGACTGAAGCAGAAATTTAAGATGAAAGTCAAAGTTGATATAGTATTGAACTAATAAAAATGAAATAATGACATCTTATAATTAATCTTAGAATTAAATGCCATTTTTATGTTTCTAACAACATTTTGAAATATTAAAATATATGAGATAGAAGAAAATTTTGGGATTGGACATCCAACTAGTTTTCGTGTATAATCAGAAATAACAGATCGAAAAGTAAAAACTGAGTAATCTTCTATCCGTCTCTATAATTGTGTGAGAATTCTTGCAATTTTAGGCAGTGCTGCGTCAGTTTTTGATGACATTTGGACTAACACAAATAAGCTGGAAATGCATTTTTAATTATGGTCTGTGCTTTTATGTTTCACTATATGTATGCATTGTATATGGTGTGTATAAATGTTCTAATTGATATACAGGGCTACACAAAAGAATTCGTAATGGTTACTGGGTATGATTGCAAATTACTTAAAGGTGGTTTTTAAATGAGTTATGCATTTTTACGCTGAACTTAATTTAGTAAACTAAGAAATGTTTGTAGAATATGCTTAAAATGATATGCAGGGTCACGCAAAGAATTGGATACATGGCCGTCTATAAATGATAATTTCTGGAAATGTGATTCCAGCAGTTTTAAGAGTGTTTTACTTTGAATTAAACTTTAGATAAATAGTGGCATGCAATAAAGGTACTAGGTTAACTACAGGGTTGTACGAAAGTACACAAGTATGTTCCCATCTATTAGTATAAATTGCTGAAAGAGAAATTCCAACCTGTTATATGTTTTCTTGCTAAACTAAATTTCTCCATTATATATTATCTATATCAACCTACAGATCAAATACAGGGCTGTTCAAAAGAATTAGAATACATATTTGCTATGGAAGGTAACTGCTGAAATCAGTTTTTTAAATGTTTCATGCGTTTTCTAAAATGTTTAGTTAGTTCTCTTATATACTTTTTTCCCCTAAATAACGAAGTTTTTTTAAAGCATTCAGGAAGTGTTGGAAAGTGTTTCATAATCTATGCTTAACGCATGATTTTTCTTACTTGTTTTTTCTTTAACTATTGTAATATTTATGTGATGGAAATTTATCATCTCAAAAAAGCTCTTCTGTAGAGAATACATTTTTCCTAAAAAAGCATTTATTCAGATTTCTGTACGATTAATGCTTATGTAATGCACATATGCAACACATTTTAAAACTTCACATATGATTTTTCTTTTATTAGTTTGACAAGTATTTTAACAACTTTCTTTTGTTGTTTCTGGTTTTCATTTTGAAATTCATTCAAATTAAAAAAAAAAATAAATAAAATTTTAAGTACTCAAGAAAATGAAATATTTTTTTAGATGTATTTTTCAGGTATATTCTTGTTTATTGTTCTGAAAAGCAAATCTCACGTCAAAAAGAAAAATAATTTAAAAAAATTGAAAAACTCTAGAATTTGTCATAACTTTATTCTTGTTATTTGAATGTGTGGATTCTTTATTTTAAAATGAATACAAACCGAAGAGAAAATGATAGTGTCAAAGCTGCTTTGTGAAAATTAAAAAAATCGCAAAACCAAGTTTTTTTTTCCCCTAAAAGATTTTGTTTTGTATGTTTAAAAAATTATTGGAAAATGCAAATACTCAGAAATTGCTATGTTTAGAACATTACCGTTTTCCGAACTTATTAAAAGTTGTTTCATATTCGATCAACTAATTAAACTCGTTAATGCATGATGTACAATTGCACCATAAAATATAATAAATAGGAATGTTCTGTTTAATAAATAAATAAGTAAAATAATAATAATAATAATCTGTGGTACTCACTGGATGGCGCCACTGAATTTTTGCAATCATATCATTGGTCAAACTCGACAAATTATCTCTTGTACAGGAAGCCTTCATCTCTGGACTTTTAATCATTTCACCATCATATTCTATCGTGAGGACTAGTGCCGAAGCAGCTGAAAACTTAGATTTTATTTTTTTTTTACACTAATTTTCATTATACAAGTTCATATTAAAACTTTTGTTTATGTGTACTACTAAGCAAATTTTGTGTGTATTTACCGAATACGTTCCTACTTATTAATTAAACTCGTTATATCAGGTAGTTGCGCCTAAATGCGATTTGAATGCTCACAAGTTTATCACATTTAGCATATATTTCACGTTTTATCAAGTATTAAATGTCAATATAAGAAAGATAAAAATGTTTGATTAGGGGAACCCGGGGATCAACGGGGTACGGAGGCGGAATGAAGTTTGAAGTGTTTCGGTGTCAAGGTGGTGCTGACAGAGAGCGGCAGTAAGCAGAAATCAGAAAACCTGTTGCTGTTCAACTTCGGCAGCCTTGTTAGTCCAGTTTTCTCGAGCGTTGGTGCGGGAATTTTTCGTTGTGTGATTTTTTTTTTGCCCCTGTTTTGTAATTTCTGATAATTTTGTAACCAAGGTAAGGCATACATAATTGTTTACTTTACAACTATAGTTAGTTCATGCTTGAAGTACGTTTAATTATCTTTAGTTTCGGGTAATTAAACGTTTGTTTACGTATCTTTCTCGAGTGACCTTACCTCCCTAACCTAAATCGTGTCCCTGGGGCGGAATGGGGAAGTGTCAATTCTGCCCTGAAATGTTTATAACTGAGAGATCAATTTTAGTACGCCCCTAATTATTTTCAATTCCCCTAAATTCAGTTGAAGGTTGGGTCACTTGTTCCATTGTACAAAAGAGTGGCACAAAAAATATGTTATGCTTATGTTTTAGATAGTTTCAAGAACAGGTATAGCTTACGCATGAAATCTTTTCTCCATTTTAAAGCACCATCGTACATATTTTTATGTTATTTTTGAAATGTAAATTGTTTATTTCAATTATTAAGTATATACACTGTAAAAAAAAATCTGTAGTTCTGCAGATGTAAAAATACATGCTTACTAAACTTTCACCTGTAACTGTACGAAAAAAGCTGCAAATCTACAAAACTAGTTTTTGTAAAGCTACAAAAATCTGTAACTTTACAAATGAATCTGCTAAAATTTCAGTAATCTTACTAAACTTTTATTTGTAACCCTGGCTACAGTTACATGAAAAGTTCTCGGAATCCCAGTTGCCAAAAAAATTCTTAGTAACCTTACAGATTTTTTGATTTTCGGCGCAAAAGTGTGTCTGTTACATGAAATTTTGTTGTTGACGTTACATGAAAAGTTCTAGGAATCCCAGTTTCCTAGAAAAACATTAGTAACTTCACAGATTTTTTTTTACAGTGTACGAATTTTTTAATATGTATTTATAGAATTCGTAATTCGTACACTGTAAAAAAAAAAATTGTAAAGTTACTAAAATTTTTCTAGGAAACTGGGATTCCAGGAACTTTTTATGTAACGGCAACAAGAAAAATTCCTGTAACAGATGCTGTTACAGAAATTTTTGCTGTTGCCGTTACATAAAAAGTTCCTGGAATCCCAGTTTCCTAGAAAAATTTTAGTAACTTTACAGATTTTTTTTTACAGTGTATGTATTCGTAAAAAATAAATTGAAAATATTTTGCGCATGCATTCACCAGTATTTATGCTGCATCGAATGGTGAAATAGGTAAACCAATTGGCCAGCTGCGCTACTTTTACCCCTTGTGATTCCCAATGTGATGACACATGAATATTGTCCATAAGAAAACGTTTTAAATGCATATTTTGTAGTAAATGTATATGTCGTAATTTTCACCACTAAATGCGTTTTGCGTATAATAATTTAATTATTTTAAAGATTTTTTTTTTCTTATAAGATTCACTTGTAAATATATTATTCAATTTAAACTGGCTTCTGAACATTATTATATGAGCCTTTTAAATATGACCTAATTTTCAAATTAAAAATTTTTCATGCCTAATTTTAATTGTTTTAGAATTTTTTTTATTTCAATCTTATCTATACTAATATTATAATGACGTAAAGTTTCTTTATTTAATTTTTTGTTTGTAGGAGGTAATCTCTGGAACTACCGAACTGATTTAAAAAGTAATGTTATCAAATTGAGGTGCCAGTCTTTGCTCCAACATAGGTCGTATCTTATGTCGATGCCACTAATCCAAAGGGCGTTGTGGGTGCAAAAACGTTCTGAAATGCAAATTTTTGTGTTACTGTAGGGTCTAGAAACATGTAATTTGGCATGGTAGTTTCTTATTAGATATAAATGATCTCTAAGAATATTTCTTAAAAAATTCGGGTGATAATGCGCGAAAAAGCTTTCTAAAAAAGTTCGAAATGGCTCTTTCTACGCTATTTTTGGAAGTACAGAACAGATTTTTAAAAAAATGATGTCAAAATGATTGTGATAGCTTTTGCTCCAACATAGGCTATATTTTATGTTGGTACTACTACTCTAAAGGGCGGTTCAGGAGAAGAAAACGGTCTAAAAGTGCGAATTTTTGTGTTACTGAAGGGCCTAGAAATATGAATTTTGGCATGGCAGTTATTTATTAGGTATAAATGATCTCTGAGAACATTTCTTAAGAAAGTCGAAATGTAAAAGGGGTGAGAATGTGCTGAAAGCATTCTAAAAAATATTCTAAATGGCGATTTCTACGCCATCTCAGGATGTATCAAACCGATTTCAAAACTAATTGTTGGAAATGGATGGTGACATATCTAACATAGCCTTGTTCTAACATGGGCTATATTTTATGTCGGTGTCACTACCACCTAGGGTTGCATAAGCAATAGGCTTTCTAAATTGCGATTTTGCAATACTGCAGCGACTAGCAACTTGAAATTATGAATGGTAATTACTTATAAGATATAAATGATCTCTGAGAAAATTTTTTGAAAAATTCGAAATTGAAAAGGTGTGATAATGCGCGAAAAGTGCTCTAAAAATGTTCTAAATGGAGATTTCTACGCAGTCTCATGAAGTACCAAACCAATTTCAAAGGTAATGGTTGGAAATTGATTGTGATTGTCCTTGCTCCAACATAGACTCTATTTCACGTCTTTCTCACTACCACCACCGGGTTGCAGGATAAAAAAACTTTCTAAATTGTGATTTTTGTGATACTGCAGGGGCTAACAACTTGAAATTTGGCATGGTAATTACTTTTAAGATGTCAATTTCTTTCTAAGAACAAATTACAAAAAATTCGAAATGTAAAAGTGGTGAAAATGCGTGAAAAGCGTTCTAAATTGTGATTTCTACGATATCTCAGGAAATATCAAACAGATTTCAAAAGTAATGGTTGCACATTCATGGTGACAGTCCCTGCTCTAACATAGGCTATATTTTATATTATTGTTACTACCACCTGGGAATTGCAGGAGCAAAAAATGTTCTAAATCGCGTTTTTTTTTTTTTTTTTTTTTTTTGTAATACTGAGGGGTCTAACACTTCGAAATTTCGCTTGGTAATTACGAATCGTCGAAAAAAAAATTCAAAATTTAAAAGGATATAGTGGACGAAAAGCTTTCTAAAAATGTTCTAAATTATAATTTTTATGCAACCTTATGAAATACAAAATTGAATTTAAAAATAATGGTTGCAAATTGGGGGTGATAGGACCTGCTCAAACATAAGATATATTTTATGTCGGTGCCACTGCTACTAGACGGTTGCAGGAGCAAAAAAAAAAAATTTTCAAAATTGCGATTTCTGTGATATGCTAGAAACTTGAAATATGGCATAGTAGTTACTTATAAAATACTAGCAAACACCGCGGCTTTGCTCGCGTAATATTTGAAATATGCCAAGGGATATTTATATGTCTAATTTTTATTAAAAAGTACTAACTAAATTTTTATTTTATTAAAAGGTAATATTTTATTTTATTAAAAGGTACTTATTACTTTTAGGAATAATTCAAAAATGACTATTTAAAACACAGTTTGACTAAACATTCTTATTACACTGCATTAGGCAGAAATAAGACTTAAATTAATAAAACGAAATAAAACTAAAAAAAAATTATAATTTAGAAAATATTTTGAAACTTTTATACTCAATTAATACGCTCATTACAGTATTCATTTGAAGTTTTGAATTTTTTAGAAACCATCTCCTTACATCTTAAAATTAACTATCATGTCAAATTCCAAGTCTTACCACCTCTCTCAACATAAAGGGCTATGTTGAAATAGGAGCTGTCACCATTCATTTGCCAACATTAATTTTGAAATCGGTTTGTTATTTCCTAATATTCCACAGAAACGTAATTTAGAAAGATTTTAAAGATCTTTTTTACAACGTTTGTTGTTCCTGTGAACCCCAAGTGGTAGAATCATCGGCATAAAATATAGCCTGTGTAGGATCAGAGACTGTTACCATTGATTCGAAACTATTATTACTTTTATAATCGGTTTATATTTTCTGAAATTGCATAGAAATCGCAATTTAGGACTTTTGGAACGCTTTTCACACCTCCCCTTCCCTTTACCTCTTTTTAATTCAAATTTATTTTCGACAGTCCTTCGAGGGCATTTATATTTTATAAGTAACTACCATGAAATATTTAAAGTTTCTAGCCTTTTCAGTATCACAGACATCGCAATTAAAAATTTTTAGTTCCTGCAACCCTCTGGTGGTAGTGGCACAGACATAAAATATAGCTTATTTTTAAGCAGGTTCTATCAGCAACAATATGTCATCGTTATTTTTTTAATCGGTTTGGTATTTTATAAGTTTGCTTAAAAATTGTAATTTATAACGCTTTTCGCTCAATTCATCTTTTTAAATTTGGATTTTTTTTTTCGACTGTTCTTAGAAAGCAGTTGCATCTTGTAAGTAAATACCATGCCATATTTCAATGTGTTAGACCCCTCAGTTGTGCAAAAACCGCAAATTAGAACATGTTTTGCTTTTGCAACCCTCAGATGGTAGTGACAGCAACATAAAATATAACCTATGTTATAGCAAGGACTGTCACCATTGATTTGCAACCATTACTTTTGAAATAGCTTTGGTATTTCCTGAGATTGAGTAGAAATCGCAATTTACAAAGTTTTCAGAACGCTTTCCGGCTTTTTACACCCCCTTTTGAAATTTCCATTTTTTTCGAAACTGTTCTTAAAGATCATTTATATCTAATAAATATGTATCTTGCCTAATTTTAAGTTGCTAAGCCCTACTGATCACAAAACTCGAAATTTAGAACGCTTTTTTGCTCCTGCAACGTCTAGGTGATAGTGATACCGACATATAATAGCGTCTGTGTTAGAGAATAGGCTGTCAGCATCAATTTTCTAGCATTACGTTTCAAATCAGTTTGATTCTTCCTCAGATATTGCTGACAAATCGGCATTTAGAACGTTTTTAGAACGCTTTTCGCGCATTTTGCTTCTGCATCTTCTCTGGGGTAGTGGAAACAGACATAAAATATAGTCTATCATGGAGCAAGATCTGTCACCTTCATTTGTACACCATTATATTTGAAATCGGTTCAGTATTCCCTAAGATTGCATAGAAATCGCAATTTAGAACGTTTTTTACAACGCTTTTTGCGCATTTTGACCTCCTTTTAAATTTTGATTTTTTTTTCAGGAAATGTCCTTAGAGATCATTGATATCTTATAACTAACTACCATTCCAAATTTCACGATTCTAGGCCCCTCCGTAACGCAAAAATCGCAATTTAGAACGTTTTTCTCCTGCACCCCCTTTAGGGTAGTGGCACCGACATAAAACACAGCCTATGTAGAGCAAGGGTTGTCACAATCATTTTGACGCCATTATTTTTTAGATCGTTTTGGTATTTCCTTAGATTGTGTAGAATCCACCATTTAGAACGTTTTTTAGAATGTTTTTCGCGCATTTTCACCCCTTTCAAATTTCGAATTGTTTAAGAACTGTTCTTAAAAATCTTTCATATCTAATAAGTAGCTAATATTTCAAATTTCATATTTCTAGGCCCTTCATTAACGCAAAAATCGCATTTTTAGAACGTTTTTCTCCTGCACCCCATTTCGGATAGTGGCACCAACATAAAACATAGCCTATGTTGGAACAAGTGTTGTCAGCGTCATTTTGACAGCATTATTTTTTAAATCGGTTTGGTATTTCCTGAGATTGTGTAGAAACCACCATTTAGAACGTTTTTTAGAACGCTTTTCGCGCATTTTCACCCCTTTCAAATTTCGAATTGTTTAAGAACTGTTCTTAAAAATCCTTTATATCTAATAAGTAGCTAATATTTCAAATTTCATATTTCTAGGCCCTTCAGTAACACATAAATCGCATTTTTAGAACGTTTTTTGCTCCTGCACCCCCTTTGGGGTAGTGGCACCGACATAAAACATAGCCTGTCTTGGAGCAAGGGTTGTCACCATAATTTTGACACCAATATTTTTTAAATCGGTTTGGTATTTCCTGAGATTGTGTAAAAACTACCATTTAGAACGTTTTTTAGAACTCTTTTTGCGCATTTTCACCCCTTTTAAATTTCGAATTGTTTAAGAACTGTTCTTAGACATCATTTATATCTTATATGTAACTAATATTCCAAATTTCTTATTTCTAGGCTCTTCAGTAACGCAAAAATCGCATTTTTAGAACGTTATTTGTTCCTGCACTCCCTTTGGGGTAGTGGCACTGACACAAAATATAGCCTATGTTCTAAGTTGGACTAACACCATCGTTTTGATACCATTACTTTTGAAATCGTTTCGGTAGCTCCAGAGATTACCTCTAACAAACAAACAAACTTTACTTCTTTATAATATTAGTATAGATAAATACCCTCTAAGAACAGTCAAAAACAAATTCGAAATTTAAAAGCGGTGAAGGGAAAGGAAGGATTAAAAAGCGTTCTAAAAAAGTCTTGAATTTCGATTTCTATCTAATATAAAAAAAAAAAAAACACTGAACCAATTCCAAAAGTAATGGTTGCGAATAAATGGTGATAGTTTCTGATCCTACACGGACTATATTTTATGGCGGTGCCACTACCACCTTGGGTTGGCAGGAACAACAAACTTTCTGAAAAAGCCTTTAAAAACTTTCTAAATTACGTTTTTTATGGAATATTAGGAAATACTAAACCGATTTCAAAATTAATGTTGTCAAATTAATAGTGACAGTCACTGTTTCAACATAGGCATTTTATGTAGGTGCCACTACCACCAGAGAGGTGGTAGACCATTAGAGAAGAAGCTTGAAATTTGACATGATTGTTAAATTTTAGATGTAAGTGCGTACTAAGAAGATGGTTTCTAAGAAATTCAAAACTTCAAATGAATACTCAAATGAGGGTATGAGATGTACGCGAAAGCTGCAAAATACTTTCTAATTAATAATTTGTTTAGAATTAGTTTTAGATATTCTTATTAATTTTTGTCTCATTTCTGCCTAATGCAATGTTATAATGAAGTTTAGTCAAACTGAGTCTTAATTAGTAATTTTTGAATTACTCCAAAAATTATAAATTCTTCCAATAAAAATTAGACATACAAATATCACTTGGCATATTTCAACTATTACGCGAGCAAAGCCACGGGTTTTGAAAGTTTGTTATAATGAAGGTTTTACTGAATGAAAGAAATTCAGTTCACGTCCGAAAAATATTCTGAAATAATAGAGAGACGTAAGTACGTTAGGGATAGAAATATTAGATTCGGTATGGTACTTATTAGTTTCTTTTATCTTTACAAGAAGAAAGTATTGGATTCGTGAAAAATTTCGAATTCCATTTATCGATGAATTTATACGTTCTAGAATGTCCTGAACACGGTTTGATAGTTTTTAGAAAATATATGTCTGTGAGTCTGTCTGTATGTGACACAAATTTTTGGACACCCTACATCAAGAATTAATGCACGGAATTTCAAAAAACTTTAGATTTTGTTAGATCTTCATATAAACTGGTGATTAATTTTAGGTGTATATCGCCCAACAGGTGGCGCTACTATGCTGCATTTTTAACGATTTTCGCAATAGCTATCTTTAGAACTAATGAACGAATTTTCATTAAACTTCAGATTCAGGTATACCTTAGTAAATATTGGAGTTGATGGTGTAAATCACCCAACAGGTGGCGCTGCTATGCTTCATTTTTCACGATTTCCACTATAGCTCTATCTCAAGAGCTATTGCACGAATTTTCAACTAACTTCAGATTCAGATTCATATTGACACAAGCTGTTGCTGAATAGGTTATCTTATCAATTGCCCAATAGATGGCGTTGCTATGCTGGATTTTTCACGATTTTTGGAATAGCTGTATCACAAAAACTAATGCACGGATTTTCATCAAACTTCAGATTCAGTTAGACGTTGACATAAACTGTTGCTGATTAGGTTTTGGGGTAAATCCCTAACAGGTGGCACTGCTATTCTGCATTTTGCATGACTTACACGATTTTAGCAATATTCCTATCTCAAGAACTAATCCACCTAATTTCATATCTTTAGAATCCTCATGATGGGCGTAGACTGCCATTTAACTTTGGCACTGTGCTAATGAATTTTGAAGTATTAACATGTATGAGAGAGAATAAAGTTTTCGGACTGGCACATCTGATTAGTTTTTAAAATGTGCTCAGAACAATAAAAGAATGTAAAAGTATGAAGTGAGCGTAAGTGTTCTAAGATCACGAATACGTTCGAAGTATTTAAATTAATTCAAGCAGTATTTTAGGATAATAATTATGACAGCCTATGCTTTAAAATAAGATATATTTATTTCTGTATAAACTGACCACAAGGAGGAGGGGAAGCAAGAGTGAAAACGATTTTTTTTTTTCAAATTTCTTTAACATGTTGCTGTTATAATAACTTGAAAGTTGATACGATATGGGACGTAAATGTTTTTAAGACGTAAGTGTATACTAAGAATATTTGTTAAAATACTGGAAATTTAAAAGAATGATCTGGCTATAAAGCGCTCTATAATCATGGTTTACTCTGTAACTATAGGGATTAGAAATTTTTAATTTGACATCGTGATTTCTGTTGAGACGCGAGGCACTAGAAGAAAGTTTAAAACGTGTTACGTCACGTGGTGGGAGAACGTTATACCGCTATATTTACACTATGATTTCTCTGAAACTGTCAGCCTATAAACGTAAAATTTGGTAGAGATAATCTTTATAATATACAGCGAGAGATTAAAAAAAAAATGTTTTAATACTTTTGATAGTGCAAGAATAGAGATAAAAATCAAATGCAATTAATAATAACGAATTTTCGAAATAAGCTAATATATATTCCTACTAAAAATAGGTGACGATTAATAAACATGCAACTGACGCTATCATGAAGTGCCGATTTTCTTATAATATATTAAGCTAATTCTTTAGCTGTTTCAATGGAATGTACTTAAATTAAACTGCATTGAAGTTAAAAAAATTATTGTAAAAAATTTAATTAAAAAACTTTTCTGACGCCACTGTTCAAGCCACTGTATTTTTAATGTTACAATCAAGTAAGAAGTGTTTTAAAAATTCATTTATAAGCTGTTCTTTTGTAAAAAGGAAAATTGTTTCACTCACAAATAGCGCAAAAGTGTTATTTTTCTTTTAGAAAAATGAAAAGTTGTAATTATGATGGAGTCAAAACCGGTAAGAAAAGTGTCACTTAATAAAGAATATATAATTTTTTTTATGAAACTTTTTTTTTATATTAATTTTTTTCTCGGTACAATATCCGGCATTTTATTTACTTTATGTCAAATATACAAGAGAAAAAAAGAAAAGGTAACTCTGAAATTAATTTTTTTAAGGACTACTTCACTTTCTTAAATTTAAAACACAGAACCTTTTTTTTTTATTTTTTTACTAAGAATACTAAAAAAAAAATTATCACGCAAATAGATTTTTTTTACAGAGGGTTTGTATTTTGTATTTACGTTTTCATTATTTTTATAAACATATACGTTAAAAAATTGTTTCGTTTTTTTAATTGTTAATCTGTGTCATAAAATAATACATCCAAAAACAATTAGGTGCTTTTAAGAAATTTTTTTTAGCTAAAAATATCTGATTAAATAATTCATTTCCATTATTTACATACATTTTAGCAAATTCTATTTCACCATGTTGCGTCTCATATGTTTTTAAACTTTTGGTGGCACATATTTTTAATTTATGCATTTGTTTTATTATTCCCTAGTAAATAATAATGGTTTAATACTAAATATCGCTCACCCGCAAGAAAAGTGACACATCTCGCAAAAATTCTTTTTGCGTTTTTTTTCACTAACAGGTCTGTTATAGGTTCGCTTGCTACACAAAAAGATTCTTAAGTGTAGTTTTACGGAAAATCATTGTATTACGCTATTTGTCCATTTGTTAACACAAAAGAGGGTGGATTGTGTGGGGTGGTAAAATTACTCAACCGTCCTAACCTCATCCTATTTCTTCATTGTTAATGGTTTTATGCTTTTATGCACGATTTTATTTCTGCATTTAGTGCTAAGTGCTATAATTTCACGTTACAGTAAAAGCATGCAAACCTTCTTTTGTCTCTCCTGTGAAATTTGATTTGTCTAAATGTGTCTTGCGGGTGCGCGATATAATGCCACTACATAGGAATTTTTTAAGACTTGTACATGTAAGTCAGTAGGGCTGAAGGATATCATGATTGTAGAAATATGTCTGTCTTTTAAGCGGCTTGAGCGGTGTTTGTATATAATATGTAAATAAATCTATTGTATAAATAGTCGGAAGAGCCCAAACTTTCTTCTTTCGCAAACATTCTAATATTTCAAAAGGTTGCTACATATGTTAATATTTCAATGTTATAACTGTCAATACTACACCAACTTTGATTTTCATCTTAAATTTCTGCTTCAAATTACACTGGACAAAATGCATACTGGCAAAAAAATTTAATTTTCTTCTCCCTGCAAACTAAATATGTAAAGTGTACAGATCTAATATTCTTAATTCTAAATATGTTATCCAAATTGATCCATCAGGTACCATTTTCCCGAGAAACAGTTTTATAATAATAAAAAATAGTGAAGGATTATTATGATATATTAATTTGCAAAGCTAGATAAAATTGAAATAATGAAAAAAGAGGTTTTATTTTCTTAGATATCAAATTAATAAAATATAGCATAAAAATCTAGTTTGTTGATACTTGTATTGTTCATTTTTCCTTTTATGTCACTGACTCGTTTCGTGCCCGAATTTACCATTCGCTATCCACTAATATATTTTCATTCCTTATGCCGCTGTAACTCGGGTAATCATATTTATACATTTATTTACAGGTAATTTACATATTATAATCTACATTTTATGGTTTACAAAATTTCCACTTATGTTTTAGCAAGATATAAAATTCCTTAACTTTAAAAGAAAACCCTCCTACCAAAAGAATGGTACGTGAAGCAGTTATTTCGTTATCAGGTTTTTATTTTGCAGAGTGAAATCTATAAAAATCAACTATCATTTTTACAGAGAGGATTTTGGTGTTAACCAGTGTTGTTACTTGGGTTTAACTCGAGCTAATCTCGATCGTGATATTTAAAAAATCAATGAGTTATTCTTTTGTAGGTCATGAGCTTGTGAATCGCGGGTTAGCTGGATGGAACAACGAAAAGTCGAAGAAATTGCGCTTGTCAGTTGTATGTCGCTTAACAGCGACCTTACCATATTTTTTAATCCGCCAAAAAAGCGATTCTGTGATGATTACCTAACGTGCTACGTGCTACGGAACATAAGTAAAGTGTTACTAGGTTTTGAAGTGCATTATATCTTTTCCCGTAAAATTACGGGCTGCACAAATTGATGGGCATGGATTTTTTTTTACGGGATATCACTGGAATCGCTGATGCCGGCCTCTGCCCGTAATTTTACAGGGATATTTTTAGATATGTGGCAAAGCAAAAGACAATAAATTTATTTATTCGATCGTTTTCATCGGCAGACGATAATTGAGACGAACTGAAACAACTCTACTCCGATGTTTTGAGAACGACACGAAAAGTTTGTGCACACTCGAATGTTGTTGGCGCCAAGATGTGTTTGCTACTTTGTAAATAATTTAATTTTAAAAGTTTTAATTAAAGTATATTTTTGCATCATAATGTGCAGCGCATACCTTCTTCTGCTACGCTACGCCACAAAAACTGGTAACCCGTTGAACCTTTCAGGCATGGACAGTAAAAGATCTACGTTCCAAAAGAACTAAATAACTGCAGCCACGTTTTTCTCCGGAGAGGTCCTTTCAAGAGGGCTCTACAACCTACTTATGAGGGACATGTTGTAAAGAGACAGGAAAAGTACTTTATACTTCTCATTCATGGTCAAGAAAAACTTATAAATTTTGATAGGTTAAAACTTGCTTTTCTTTTGTCAGAAAAGAACTTGCTTCTTCGACATACACTACGAGAGCTGGAAGAAAAGTTCATTTTTGTCTCCCACTGGTTGTGTGAGACTGGCGGGGGTGTTGTGTGGCAAAGCAAAAGGCAATAAATTTATTTATTCGATCGTTTTCATCGGCCGACGATAATTGAGATGAACTGAAACAACTGGTCTCCGATGTTTTGAGAATGACACGAAAAGGCACACTCAAATATTGTTGGCGCCAAGATGTGTTTGCTACTTTGTAAATAATTCAGTTCTAGCCCATCAGTTAGCAAAAATATGGTACGACCCCATACATTTCCACGTTGACACAAAATGATAAGCATGGATGTTTTTAGGTGAATTCGTAATTATATAAATACGTAGCACCTATAGTCGTCGTTCAGTCCGTCTGTCTGTCCGCATATAACAGAGCAAAAACTACCCAATCGAATGGTCTGAAATTTTAAATATATGATTGTTACAAAATTTTGTCGAGCCATTTCAAATTTTATGAAAATCGGATGTATAGTTTAATTACAGGGATATTCAAAAGTTTTTTTTACATTACGGCCAATGGGAAAAAAATTATTGCAAGTGCATTTTAATGATGTTACAGTCTTCCGAATGGTCTGAAATTTTAAATATGTAATTGTTGCGAAATTTTGTTGAGCCATTTCAGATTTTATGAAAATTGGATGTATAGTTTAATTACAGGGACAGTCAAAAGTTTTCCGTTACATTACGGGCAATGGGAAAAAAATTATTGCAAGTGCATTTTAATAATGTTACAGACTATGCCCTTATGAAGTGCAAAAAAATATACATTCAGTACAATATGGGGTGCAAAAAATATTTATAAAACTAGTTATAGTACGAACGCACCTCATTTGCCACGTTTGACGAGCAATTTCCTACTTGTTAACCATTTGGAAAAATGGTTATTTTCTCGTCAGGATGGGAAATTAAAAGCATATCTGAAGGTTTTCATTGGTTTAATCCGCATTTTATTCGTTTTATGATTGGTCTATACAGTAATCTGTATTTCCCTTTAATTTCAACAACTATGGATACCTTCTGTTGCCACTATGACAAAAAAGTAATAAAAACTACAAAAAAAAATAATAACTCGGAAACAAATTGAGATACAGCTTTCAAACAAATTGCATTTAAAAGTACATTTTTTTCTCTATCCGACGGTGTAAAAAGTAATAGTGTCGGATGTTCAGAAGTTTAAGAATGAAATTTCATTTAAAATGGGCCGTCAGATTTCTTGGAAATCTGACGATGGAAAAGCCTTTTCCCGAACAGCCAATGAAATGCTTGGATATTTACGTAAGTTTCAGGTGGATAATACTTAAGTTTCATGAAATCTGACGGGTCGCAGGCGATATTTTTGGCTTGCAATTTTTACGTGTAATAACACTATTAATGTTTAATTCATGGCGTACGTTATGTATGATCAACTCCGTGCGATTTTTTGTCTTAAATTTTAGTCTTAAAAAAAATCGTTTTCCAAATGGCCGTTGTAATTTGATAAATTGCTATTTTTAATTAATTTATTTATTTATTTTTGTTGTTTTGTTTTTTGTACGGGGTATGACTGGAATCTCTGCTGCCGAACTCTACCCGTAATTTTACAGGGTTATTTTTAACAGTATAGACGAAAACCTATATATGAAGTTTCGTTCAATTCCATGCGTAACTTCGTACACTTCCCGATGATGCAATGATCAAAATGGTACAAAAATATCGCTATTACAGCCTCCGTTCCGGCGGAATATCCCAACATTCAACTGGGACCTACTGGCAGTAGCCAAAAACATATACACGGTGTCCATAATTAAACGAACCTATTTTAAAGTTGTCTACAGACAAAACTATTGTTCATAAAGTTGTGAAATTCTGTGACAGACATAATAAAGGGATGGGAATTTGTTTAATCCAAAAAGAAACAAAAGGAGTTCAAAATTTCGCTACCAGGAGGCGATTTTTAATAAATTACACATTTAACATTACGTCAGTTTAGAAATTCTATTTACGGGATGTTGATAATTAAGGGACCCTATTTTAAATTTGTCTACAGACGAAACTATTGTTCAGAATGTTGTGAAATTTTGTGGAGGACATAATAAAGGTGTGGGAATTTGTTTGATTATAATAATAACAATAACAATAATAATGATGATTAGGAGGCTATGTTTTAACGAATTACACATTTAGCATACATTTACGATAGTTTAAAAATTTTTGTTATAACCAAACATGTTCCGCATGTCGGTCATCATTTTCAGATACCATATAGACAGGGATCCGGCAGCATAGACAATCACCTCATCGAGTTCACGGATGAAATTCTAGGATTAATTAAATCTTGATTCGCATATTAAAACGCAATCGGTCTGCCAAGTCATATCTTAGTGGAAAACACATGAAAACCCGATTTTAGCGGCTGACTCGTAGGTTTACATTGTGTTTTCCTGATCCCAGTCCTCCATGTTTTCATACCTTTCGGTGCCGGAAAACACAATGGTAAACCTACGAGTCAGCCACTAAAATTGTGTTTTCAGGTGTTTTCCACCAAGATATGACTTGGCAGACCGATTGCGTTTTCATATGCGAATCAAGATTTAATTAATCCTAGAATTTCATCCATGAATTCAATGAGGTGATTGTCGTGCTGCCGGCTCCCGGTCTAATGTGGAATAGCAAGATAGCATGTTCACACTTGACCGCAGTGTACTCTGGGAAATGCTAGGAACATGTTGGGAATTTCATCATATGTCGTGAAATTCATCACATGTCTTTACAATCAAGTTAATAAATAACATTTCTAAACTAGCGTAATTCTAAATGTGTAATTTATTAAAAATCGCCCTCTAGTATCAAAATTTTGAACTATTTATTATTGTTATTATTATTATTATTTTACTTAAACAAATCCCCATCCATTTATTATGTCTTTCACAAAATTTCACAACTTCATGAACAATAGTTTTGTCTGTAGACAAATTTAAAGTAGGGTCGTTTAATTATGGACACCCTGTATATGAAATTTGGATCAATGCTATGCATAACTTGATACATTTTTCGATGGTATACAAAGAAAATGTACACACACACGGACAGACATTTTGTAATATCATGTTTATCGGTATTTCTGGCTCCAAAAACGAGTAAATCCGTCAAAACCCGAATGTCTAAAAGAAAATTCAAAACAAATTTCTTCTTTAGAAAGAAGAAATTAATACTTAAAATTACACTATTTGCAAAACACTAAAAAAGTGAAAAAATATTTAAAAAGATGTTGAATTACTTTAATACTTCTAAGTACTTTCAGCTATAAACACAGTCTTCATCAGAGAGTACAAAAGTACTGTTATTAACGTCTTAATCTTTCAAAATTCCCATAGTTGGTGTAGAAAGGAGTGAAATTGAAAGTCTATTTTTACATCCGGAAAACATTGGGAAAATAAAATATGAATATAGAGGGAAGTGGAATATTACTTGTTTCGTGATTCTTTAAGCAAACTGAGACAAATTCTGGGTATGTTGTAGGATAAAACATCATTACAAACATTATTTTCTTTAGTGATAATTTCTATTCATTCATGGATAATTAAATCATGATAATTATCTAAGGCGCATATAATTTTTGCGTCTTCGAAATTAACTTGTATATTCTGCTTCTGGTCAAGTCTTGACAGGGCTGTTGTTGGCCGGTTGTACTTCAAATCTCTCAAATGTTCTTTAATATGATCTTTAAGTTTACGAGAAGTCATTCCTATGTATTCGAGATAAATACATTTGGGACGGGGACATCTGGACGGGGGTTGGTGAGCATTGCTCTTAAGGGGAAACGATCGCAAGTTATCTGAAATTATACTATATACACCCGATATTTACAGTTACTAAAATTACAATTAACTGCATTTAACATAAAATTTCTAACAATGGTTAAAATTTATAGCTATTAAACAATTATAAGGCAAATAATGTTTATCTATAAGGCATAATACATATAGAAACCTTCCAAATTATGTTCAACTTAGCTTTTAATATTTCTTTATGTCATTTTAAACATTTACAAAATTTATGATTTTAATCAATGAATTTTTTTAAATCAGTTGATTAATATCACGATTTACTCACTGATTAAAATAATAATATTAAAATGGTTGGTACGTTAGTTAATAGCCAAGAGGAAATTAAAACAATGGTGAAACAACCAGGCATTTAACCGAAACGGGAAATAACCGGCGTCTTAAAACAACGGAAAATAACCGGCATCTTAGCCCAACGGAAAATAACCGGCATCTTATCAAAAATATTTTTGTCGACTTACCACAAAGTATTGAACAAGAAACTGGTCCCCCCGCTGACATGAAGAAAGGGGAACTAGCCGCCATTTTGCTTTGCAAAAAGGCCAGGTACCAGTACTCTCTAAAAACATCAGATTTGTTTAACTGATGTTTAAAATATGACTTATATAGGCAAATAAAGAAGTCACTTAAAAGTTTTTGAACACTTACCAGAAGTGTTAAGACTAAATAGCAATAACTAGAAAACAAGAATTCTGCTTTTTCAGAATTGAATGACGCCCCCAAGGGAAAAAATATGTATATAAATATAGATTGTACAAAACATAGTTCAGTTTTAAGACTTAAAAGACACGCTTTTATTTTTTATAAAATGACGTCATTCGCATCCGCTGAAGATCTCCACATTTACAATCCAGTCTTAAACGATATTTATAGAAAAGCATGCATAGGACGTCACTATCGCAGAATAATACACAAATGCAACAAAGAGCGTTGTCGTCATTTAAGAAAATCGACAAAAAAAATTCGGCTATCTAATGATTCATATGCTTTCATTTGTTTGCAATATTAATATAGATACTTCAAATTAAATTTGGTTTATAATAGCTTCATGTTCTATCAGAAATCATTCATTTATATTATTTCAAAATAGCATGTGTTTTAATTACAATTTTATAAAGTTGTTATTGGAAAATGGCAACAAAAAGATTAATTACTATTTTTCAACTATTTTTCCTTTTCTTTCTACAGAAATCGAGTACTTGAGTTGCCAATACGTAAACAAATGGCGCTAAAAAGCTACAAAAAAAATTAATATTTCAAAAATAAATTGAGATGCAGTTTTCAAACAAATTGCATTTAAAAGTACTTTATTCCGAATACGACGGTAAATAAAAATTGAAAATTTGCGATGCTTAGAAGTTTACAAAAATGCTGTATAGTATTTAAAAATACAATGATACATCTGCTTTGTTTTACAGCTCGCTTAGACAACGGAATGTTATTTTTTAGAGACGACATTTTAATAGCTGGGAGAAATAAATAGCATACCGGGGGCTAAAAAAGCACCACTTAAAATAGAAAAAAAAAAAGACAAACTGAAATTAAAGTATCAGTAAGGAATCCTCTTCCTTATCACCGAGTGACGTTTCCCTACAGCGTCTGCAAATTTGAAAACCGCGTGACACATCATCTGGTCCATCACGACATCTCAGCCTAAGTTACACTATTTGAATATAAAGGTACAAAAAAAGATATTTTCAAATTTTATGAAATTTTCAGCATTTTTGCATCATATTTCTGCAATTAACTACCTTTAACCTTTTTCAATTATATTTAGGACATATATAGTGACAAACAGCTATAAAAAATATTGAAGATTTTAACTTATATGGTATGCACATGATGCATTTTGAAAAAGTTCTTCATAATGCGTAAAATATTCAAGATTTTTTTTTTCTCAAAAAAAAAAATATATATTTAAGTATTGCGCGGCAGCGCATTACTTATTTATTTCCAGTGTCACTTCTCAATGTTAATTTAACATAGATAAGCCTATGGAGCTCATAACATTTTCATTTTTTCTTCCGAACTTTTTGTCCCTGATGCCACTCATTTTTAATTCTTTGCTAATTCTAATAATATTATAAATTCAAAGTGTAAAAACATTTGCCAGACGTCAGGGTCAAAACGGATCATAAAATGCCTTTGCATATTGGTGGATTATAATCTAGAGAGAAACATGGGATAATTTTTATTTACATTAATCGAATACTTTTCTTAATAATTCCGAATTTCCCTTTTTTCATTGAGAATCAACGGACATTTTCTAATAAAATTTAACATTTTTCCTTCATTGTTGTAAATAATTCAAAAGCAGTAATAATAATTTGTCTATTTTTAGTTGAATGATTTTCACGTGAAACATGAAACTGAAGAAACTGAAATAGTTTTTTTTTTTTTTTTTTTTTTTTTTTTTTTTTAAGAATTAAAAAGAAGATGAATATGACGTCATAGTGGAAATAAAAATGACATTTTCAAGCAGATTTTTTAAGTTCAGATTGTAATTTTTTGACCAAACTACAGCAACCTGCATTACCGCACTGGTGAAACATTTTGAATTATACATAGGTAAATTGCATCACAAATTGTGATGCGATAAAGCACAAATCAAAGCCTGATGTTATACCCTCCATTAATTTTGAAATGTGTTCGTTTGAATGCAGTAGTTATTAAAAAACTTGACATATTAAACAAAAACCTAATTTGCAGAACAAATTAAAAAAACAAAATTTATTTCCCAAATTGTTTGAGCCCGAGAAGGGGCAGATATTAAGATATTTCATTCAATTCGTTCTACATTTAATGTTAAATTTTCGTAACAAATAAGTTAGACCAATTGAACATTAAAAAATAAAAATGAAATTCATACAATATAATACTTTAAACACCTATATACTTAGATTCCGTTCAAATGGAATCAAAATAAATCTTAGACTTTTTCCATTTTTAAGTTGCAAATATTTGTACTGCAGATTTTGCATTATGTTTATGACGATTGTACATAATACGATAAGATACATGCAAAATACAAAACTTTAAAAAAAGTCTAAGATTTATTTCGATTTCATTTGAACGGAATCTAAGTATATAGGTGTTTAAAGTATTATATTGTATGAATTTCATTTTTATTTTTTAATGTTCAATTGGTCTAACTTATTTGTTACAAAAATTTAACATTAAATGTTGAACGAATTGAATGAAATATCTTAATATCTGCCCCTTCTCGGGCTTAAACAATTTGGGAAATAAATTTTGTTTTTTTAATTTGTTCTGAAAATTAGGTTTTTGTTAAATATATATTTATTGTGTGATAAATGTATGCCATAATGCATATAGTGTGCCCCTAAATATTATTTAAAGTGAAAAAATGAGTTTGAAGATTCTTTGTCCCCTTAATAAGGTGAAAGAAAGTACATTCGAAAAATGCAAGAATTCGAAACAAAATCCGAAAATGCAAGAAACTCTTATACAAATCCTGATTTAATTTTATTCAAAAGAGGACAAAATTTATTATATTTCAATAAAAGAAAAAGATTGGATTGGTGGTGTTTTTTGGAAAAATCAACGAATATTTTTTCCCCAAAATTTCCGGTACGATACATTAATTTGGCCATAGGCACCGAAATCGATTACAAAAAATTCGTTGCTTTTTGTACACTTGGTAAAAAGCGAAAGCAAAGAAAACCATATAATTTTTACTCAGAGTATTTTTATAAGGTAGGTCAACAGCAGAGAAAAATGAACCGTTATTTAAACTGCCTTTTTAGGAGTTTTAAATTGATTTCTCGACATATAATCCTAAATTAATTTATATTGCACTATTAATTGTTAAAAGCGGTTTTTTAAGTATCACACTCTTTATATTTCATTTATAATTTATTTTCTATATTTTATTCGTTTTAATGTTCCGTTGTTGCAGTTTATGGCGGCCATTTGGCATATTTTAGTTGCTTGGTTGGTTGTGTTTTATGACGGCCAATTATCAACACGAGGGATATAGGCCCTAATGTGGGGGTCTTTCTAAAAATTCGTGGAGTCTTTCTAAGGGAACCTAACCCGTATTAACACTTGGAAAACCAAGGTTCGAAGAAAACCACGAAAACTCCGAACGATTAGGCCGACGGGCACGATTAGGATCAAACCCAGCACCTCCCGTCTACCAGCTTCGAGAACAGGACCTTTAGGCCACTGGTGGGGCCTGGCATATTTTGGAATGAGTTTATTGGCGCGTCACTTAACTCATTGTAGTTTCAATTCTCGTACTATTGTACGCGTTACAGAAACTATTTGGCTATTTATCACCTATCGCGAGCTAATGGAAAAATGACTTTAAATTAATGCTTTAAGTTATAATTAAGTTGTAAAAGGATTAAAATGTTGTATTGTCATTGGAAGCACGCATGTGAATGTATTTTTAGGATGTTCCAACCTAGTAATTATATAAATACCTAGCACCTATAGTCGTCATCTGGTCCGTCTGTCTGTTTGTCGGTCCGCATATAACAGCGTAAAAACTACACAAACGAATGGTTTGAAATTTAATGTGTATAATCGCTGCAGAATTTTTTCGAATGATTTTAAATTTTATGAAAATCGAATCGAAACTAAAAAAAGATATTAATAAAAGTTTTATTCATTCTATTAAATCCTATCGTACATAATTAAGTCGATGATAGCCCATGATAGGTAATGATTCTAGGTTGCCATGGTGATTACGCTAGATTTAAGTTAGAGTTCTATTATTTTCGTATTGCTGAATTTAATATGCATAATCGCAATAAATTTCGTATTCATGCATTTTTGCATAAGAGTGCAACAGCTATTGCACCAAGATCTGAATATATATAACACTAGTTACAATCCGAATGCTCCTCATTTGCCACGTTTGGCGTACAATTCCCGTCTTGTTTTAATTGAAAGAAGAACTATGATAGGCCTTTGATGGGATGATTCTAGCCTATTAAGAAATGCCTAAAAAATCGATTACAGAATTCCATATTTACGTAGAAAAACTATTTTGAGTTAAATAAAAGAGTGTAAAAAGATAATACAAAACGCAAACAGATGTTCCAAATATTTTATCGTATTTGTATGCCGTCAACGAAGTACAGTTGTATTTGTGTTTGTGAGACACGTGAAAAAGCCGGGGAACGGAATTATTTTTTCACAACTGAATAAGTTTGAAATGGTGGCTAGAAATCTTAGATTTACATTTCACTTTAAATTCCTTTGGGCTACAATGCGTCCATTTTTATACGGAACGTTATAAAAATTTTGAAATGTGTTTTTGAAATGCCCGAGTGAACCTATATTATTAAAGATAAGTAAAGTTGAAAAATATATTTAAAAAATGTATTTATTTTATATATTTTGTATGTTACACAAATTCTCCTCTAAAACTGAAGTTCGTGTGCATAGGCAGTTATATTATAATCTTTAATAAAATCTTTTAACAAGTTCAGTTAAAATGTTTTACATTTTCACACATAGATGACACACATGGATGACATGGCATACAAAGGGATTTGTTCTAAGATAATTCTGGATTTTAGTTTTTAATTTTAACAATAATGAAGATATTTTAACGAAATTTGCTCTGTGTGGGTATGCCAATCTCTAAGTTTTAGGTGCATTCGTAATTATATAAATACGTAGCACCTATAGACGTCATCTGGTCCCTCCATCTGTCTGTCCGCATATAACAGCACAAAAGCTACCCAACCGAATGGTTTGAAATTTAATATATGTATATGTTCCAGAATTGTGTCAAGTTATTTCAAAATTTATAAATATGGAATCAAAACTTAAAAAGGTATTAATAAAACTCATCTTCATTCTTTTAAATCCTATCATACGTAATTAATTCAATGATATCCCATGATAGGTAGTAATTCTAGGTTGCCATGCTGATGACGCCTTATTTAAGATGGAGTCGCATTATTTCCGTATTGCTGAATTTAAAATGTATAGAATAGTAATAAAATTTGTATCCGTACATTTTTTCATAAGAGTGCAACAGCTATCGCACCAAGATCTCAATATTTCTAAAACGAGTTTATACTCTTACAAGGAGAGGGCCAACCTAGTTAATTACAGATTTTGATTATTTTAATATATGTTGTAAAGTAGAGACCCCTTAGTGTCAGGGTCAACGGATTTTATACAACGCTCCTTAGTTCTTGAGAAACCGGGGGGTCTAATAGTCGTACACAACTTAAATACTTTCTTTGCAATCAAAATGATAGGTTGGTCGTAGCTCAGTTGGTAAGGTGCTTGCCGGCTGATCCGGGGGCCCGGGTTCGATACCTGAACGCGCAACATTTGTTTTTCTCATTTTTTGTATCATAAATATACTTGCAAGTATAACTTAATAATCTCATTGTCAATTAAAATGCATAATAATGTATATCATTATAATTTTAACCTATTTAATTTTTTACTTTAAATTAAATAGTTGTGTAAAACATCATAGAACTGTAATTTTTTTAATCACTTTTAAAATGTATTTCATATATTTATCACTGCAATGATGTTGAGCAATTGTGTCAATTCGTGATTTTAAAGAAACATCATTTACGCATTGCTTTAACAAAGGAAGTCAATGCGATAATACTATTATTCTGTTTTTAAATTAACAAGCATAATTATATTAAAAATTAGCATCAGAATTAAATTACAACCGATGTTTTACATATTAAAGATTTTTAAATTTGTAATACGTATGCTTGCGCTTTCAATTATTTTACTTTCTGCTTTTATTTTTATTTTATTTGAATATTCTTTTATTTTATCATAACTAGATGCCGCCACAACAGGTTTTGTCACGAATAAAATCCGTTGAACCTGAGACTAAGGGGTCTCTATCCTACAACATATATTAAAATAATCAAAATCTGTGATTAACAAGGTTGGCCCTCTCCTTGTTAGTACAAAGGTGTACGGTTTACGACTTGCTTTAATTGAAAGAAAAACTGTGATATGCCTATGATGGGATGATTCTAGCCAACATCTAGCATTTTTAAAAATTCGATCTTTACATAGAAAAACCCTTTTCAGTTAAATAAAAGAGTGTAATAAGAAAATACAAAAAGCAAACAGATGTTCCAAATATTTTATCGCATTTGTATGCCGTCAACGAAGTAAAGTTGAGGTTGTGTTTGTGAGAAACATGAAAAAACCAGAAACGAAATTATATTTTCACAACTGAATAAGTTATGAAATGGTGGCTAGAAATCTTAGATTTACATTTCACTTTAAATTACTTTGGGCTACAATGCGTCGATTTTTATACGGAACGTTATAAAAAAATTTGAAATGTGTTTTGAAATGCCCGAGTGAACCTATATTATTAAAAATAAGTAAAGTTGAAAAATACGTTTAAAAAGTTTAGTTATTTTATATATTCTATATGTTGCATGAATTCTCCTGTAAAATTGAAATTCGGGTTGGTGCATAACCACCTTTTTTATACATATAAAATATTTTAACATGTTCAATTAAAAGGTTATTATCACACATAGATGACACACATGGATGATATGATACACAAAGGGATTTATTCTAGGATAATTCTGTATTTTAATTTTTAATTTTAACAATAATGAAGCTATTTTAACAAAATTTACTTTACTTTATGTGGATATGCCACACTCTATTTTTTAGGTGCGTTAGTAATTATATAAATACGTAGCACCTATAGACGTTGTCTGGTCCGACCATCTGTTTATCCGCATATAAAAGCACAAAAACAACCCAATCGAATGGTTTGAAATTCAATATATACTAGCAAAAGCCATGCTTTGTTTGGATTCGCGAAGCATTATTTAATAAGATAAATATTTGAAAGTAACAATATATATATATTTTTATTATTCTTGCATCTTTATTAAGCAAAAATGTTATTTTATATTTTGGCGCCTTTTAATTTTAGAAATGTAAATTCAGCCAACTAACTAAGAATTTCCACAGAATTTTTTATTTGTGATATAAGACTGTGGCATAAATAAAAATATTTTCGAAGTAAAATTTTAAGAAGTATTTATATAACGAATTTAACAATTGAGTTTATTTGTTTACAATTCTTTTGTTGCTACTTAACAACAACAAAAAAAAAAATCATAATATAATTCTTTTAAAATGCGTAAGTATCGTCTGTGTAAATGATTTCACATAATAAGAATAAATTGTGTATTTCAATTCTTAACAATGAAAAATATTTTTATAATTGAATATAAATAATTGAATGTAAATAATTGAATTTTCAAAAATTTTAATTCTCTAAAAATATGCTATAATTTTCATAAAAAAAGGTATTTTAAAAATTTCATAAAAGAAATCGCTTTTTTTCTTCTGTAAATACACGAGTTTAATTTTTAACATTTTCCAACAAAGTTGAAAAGTGTTTATGCATTCGGTTTGTCTGTCGGTCTGTCCACGCTCTAACTCCCGTAAATATACTCGGATTTTCATGCAATTGATAAACCTTATTTAGGGTCACCAAAGCATTGTTGGTATTGCATATGAAGTATGTAGGATTAATAGTTCATTTACACGGGCACTCAAAAGTATTCCATTACATTGCGGTATATGGGGGAAAATCATTTTAAGAGTATTTTAATGACATTACGCTATTTCAAATGTATTGAAACAGATATAAATCGCTAAATTTCACTACGATTACGTTAGAACAGGGAATTCATAGCATTTTTTATTCATTTACAGGGACACACTAAAGAAATCGGTTACAGTACAGTATTGTCTTTGGGTAATAATTACTGGAGTGTACGGTTTAAAATTAGTATCCGCTTTAAAATTTAATTAATTTTTTGCATGTTACTCGTTTTATATATATTCTATACGTCATATACAGGGCTGCGCAAAAGTATTCACGCACCATTCTTCTTATAAGAGGGAATTACTGAAGGGGAATTTTCAACTCAAGTATATGTATTTCTTAAGTGAACTAAATTTTGGCATGCATGTAGTTAATAGATACGAACCTATATATCATATGCAGGACTGCTCAAAGAATTCGAATAATTTTCCGATTGCAGATGGGGAAAGTTGAAATTGGGTTTTCAGATACGTTATGCGTTTCCATATGGTTGAATTAGAAGTAATATTTTAACTTATTAAACGGTGCATTTTTATTACATTATTCTGAATGTATGGCAAATTGTTAAATATTCTATGCTGGACGCATGATTTTCTTTCTTGTTTATTTGCAAAAATGCGTCCGTAATGAAAAAACATGTAAAATAAGTTAATTAAAATAATAAATTTTTTAGCATTAATCTGTAAAAAAAAAAAAAGAGCAAATCTGCAGATTATAATTTAATTTTATGTTTAATTTCAAGTCAAAATACTGAATAGTTTTTTTGTAAAGTGTATGACAAAATGTAATTTGCGTAGCCTAGTGGAATAATCGTTGCAGAACTCTGTCGAGTCATTTCAAATTTTATAAAAATCGAATCAAAACTTAAAAAGATATTAATAAAAGTTTTCTTCATTCAATCAAATCCTATCATACGTAATTAATTAAATGATATCCCACGATAGGCAATGACTCTAGGTTGCCATGGTGATGACGTCTTATTTAAGATGGAGTCGTATTATTTCTGTATTGCTGAATTTAATATGTATAATAATAATAAATTTTGTATTCAGGTATTTTTTCCCACTGTAAAAAAATCTGTAAAGCTACTAAATTTTTTTAGGAAACTGGTGTTCCTAGAAATTTTTATGTAACTGAAACCCGGGTTACAGATATAATTTTAGTAAGATTGTTGTAATTTTTATTAGATTCTTTTGTAAAGCAGGGAGCCGGAAAGAAAGGCCCAGGACTACCAACACATCAAGGCGATGTCGTTGAAATGATTCAAATTGACCGCTGAAAAATTTAGAATCATGTTCGTTCAGCACAAGAAAATTCCAGAAAGTACCTGCAAAGACTATTTTTTCGAGCTTAGAACATATTTTGAAGGTTGGCTATCTGAGCTCAACATAACTTCATTCGAAGATTTGAAAAAGTCTTATTTTATCTGACAAATTAAAGAGAAGGTGCTCCCCACAGCATAGAGAACATTTCTTAGACGTTTGGACTAATTTAAATGATAGTAATGTATTATGTATTGTAAGTACATTGTATGTATGCTACATTAATGTATTTAATGTAGCTTTACTAAACTAATTTTGTATATTTACAAATTTTTTTGTATAGATAAAATTTTAGTAAGCATACAGAGTTCTCTGACTCTCGGTAGAATTACATATATATATTTTTTGTACAGTACATTAGAGTGCAACAGCTATTGCATCAAAATGTGAATATTTCTAAAACGAGTTATAGTACGAACGCACCCCATTTACCGCCACGTTTGGCGTACAATTTCCGACTTGTTTTAATTGAAAGAAAACTATGATAGACCTGTGATAGAATGATTATAGACCATTAAGTAGTGTGTAAATATCGATCACAAAATTCCATCTATTCATACTATTTAGAGTTAAATAAAAGAGCGCTAAAAGAAAATACAAAACGCAAACAGATATTCCAAATATTTTATTGCATTTGAATGCCGTCAACAAAGTAAAGTTGAATTTGTGTTTGTGAGACACGTGAAAAAGCCGGGAAACGGATTTTTTTTTTTTTTTCACAACTCAATAAGTTGTGAAATGGTGGCTAGAAATCTTAGATTTAATTTTTTATTTAAATTCCTTTGGGCTACAATGCGTCGATTTTTATACGAAACATTATAAAAATTTTGAAATATGTTTTTGAAATGCCCGAGTGAACCTGTACTATTAAAAATAAGTAAAGTTGAAAAAAAATATTTAATAAAAGGAAAAGTGCCCAGTTAAACTGACAGCATTGAGTCAACAGGCTATTCACATTAATTGTATATTATACTCTTATTTCAAAGAATAATGCCTCTCGAAAAAAAATTAAGGGTGTGGGAGGGGGTTCACCCCCTCCCCTGTTTCCCCTCTTTTTACGTAACCAATGAACCTCCAAATCTAATCAGTGAAGCACCTTATCAGAATAAACCGGTTTACAAAATTTGAAGCAAATCGGATATAAAAACCCATTTATCTAAATTAAGTGGGTATTAGCCCCCCTCCCCCGCTGCCCTCCTTATACTTAACCAATGAACCTCCAAATCGAGTCAGAGAAGCACATTACTAGAATTAATCGGCATACCAAAATTGAAGCGAATCTGATTATTCTGCATGAAAAACCTGTTTATCTAAGTTAAAGGGGGATTAGCCCCCGTTCCCTCCCTTTATACTTAACCAATGAATTCCCAAAACTAATCAGGGAAGTGCCTTATCAGAATCAATCTAAAAAAATATTTTAAGCAAATCGGCAGGGGAGGGTAGTACACAGTGAGACGAAAATTATTATTACTTCACGAATGGCGACGATTTTTATTCTTTTGAAAAAAAAAAATTGCTACATCTTTAAGATACACAAATGCGCTTCACATTAAAAATGTATAAATGGTTTTTAGAAAGTTATTTATAAAAGCACAGAAGCAGCAAAACGGAGTATCGAAAATTGTCTCACTGTGTACAAGTGGTACACAGTGAGACAATGTATATATTTTCATAAATCATACAATTTTACATTCTATCAATAATTTTCTGCAGTTTTATGATTTCTAATTAATATTTCTAGATTTTTCAAAATATTAAAAATATGAGCCTCGGGTGGACAATGGCAGATTTTGGGCAACCTTCATGCAAATTTCCAGCCTCTTACGTTTAGTAGTTTTCACTAGCCATCGCACGCCCACACACGCACACAGGAACAGAGAGAGAGAAAAAAAGCCTTCTTTTATAAATAAATAACTTTTTTTTAGCATCAGAACCGCATAGTAGGTACACAATGAGGCACGTCTTACTGTGTACCACAACCGTGTGTCTCACTGTGTACTTTCGTTACGTTGTAACAAAATGGATGCCGCATCTGTTACATGAATTTCATCGCTTGAAAAAAGTTTATGTTGTTTTTAACGAAATAGTCCTTTATTAGATATAGCTACGTTTGATTAAGTAAATATATGTCATATTGAAGGAAATAAACTCTAAAATAGACATTTATGTAACTTTAACCACTATAAAATAAAGAATTATCTACTATTTTGTCGGTCGAGTAACTGAAGAGCCGAAACTACATCCGCGTGTTGCATAAGATAAGGTTATTATGTGTGTACGCCAGCTTGGAGAAAAAGTTACAACTATATGTCAAAGTGGCTGCTATCTCACTTTGTATCATGTCTCACTGTGGACTACTGTCCCCTATTTCTATGACGAATTATCGCGTTCCGTGCATACATACATAAAGAACCTGCGGGCAAATTAGCTCTCAGGCTTTGATAGCCTGTGAGCTAAAAAGTATAGTTCTTTTTATATATTCTGTATGTTACATGAATTCTCCTGTAAAATTGAAATTCGGGTTAGTACATAACCACCTATGTTATAAATATAAAATCTTTTAACTTGTTCAATTAAAATGTGTTACATCATCACACACGGATGACATGATATACAAAGGGATTTATTCTAAGATAATTCTGGGTATTAGTTTTTAATTTTAACAGTAATGAAGAATTTTTAACGAAATTTACGTTACATTGAGTGAATATGCCAATCTCAAAAATTGTTCATCTTTAAGAGCCGTTGTTTTCGATAAAGTTTTAAGGATTCTATTATAATAGTCAGCAATTTAAATCAGTTGTAAGACATTTCACTGCAGACATTTTGGTTACAAATGACAACATCAAATCTTACTCTAAAAGGGCGTTCAACGATTATGAAAAACTGAAAATGCTAGCATCTGTCGTTGTGAAACATAATGTGAAGAGTTTGGGATGGTCACCATTCACCGCCATATAAAGTAAACTAGATGTTCCATCCAAGATATTCGTAGGTGACAGTACTAAATGTCATAAACCCAATCACAGTGTGCTTGCAGTACTTTTCCTGATGTCATCACACTTCATACAAAGTGAAGAAATGTGTTGGTAATATGATTACAATAAATTACAATGAATTAATTGAACCACAGACTTTATAATATCAGCTTTAAAAAGTTCACCATTTTCTTAAAAAGTGACAAATAATAATACAGATGTTACCACTTTAAAAATATACATTTTATTTAAATTTCGGGTTACTTTTTGTCTGCAATCCCACCGCCATTGCCAGGAAATATTTTTATTAATAACCGCTCCATTCATTTAAACACAAATATTTTCAGTGCCTTCCAAACCAACCTGCAGGGACCTTTTCTCTGCCCACAGAGACCCCTTCTCTTATCTAAAAACTTCTCCCTCAGATGGCCTTCACTACTAACGGGATAGCGAATTTCTTTGCTTGCCCTATCTGTGGTATGCGTTCTTAAATAGCAAGAGAAGCTGGAATGAATTGATACAATGAACTTGATCATACACACTACCTAACTAAAATAATTCAGATCAACTTCAAAATAAGGGAAATTATTACATTAAACCTTAAGAACGCGGAAAGTGAAACTTGTGAAATACAATAGACAAGTAAAAGATAATATCATATAACAGTAATCTTAATTAGTTACCTGCTCACTAGCGTCAGAAACCTGACAAGTAGTATTCAAAATAAAATTTTAGTATTTTACTGGCAACACTGGTGCTATGATTTTTACTTATAAACTCATTCTTCAGAACACTACGAAGTAAAACAGAAATAGAAAAAAAGCAAGAAAGAAAAATCATACGTCAAGCATAAATTATGCAACACTTTGAAACACATTTCAGAGTACTTTAACAAAATTTCTCAGTTTAATTTGGTAAAGAAGATACCCAAGTGAACATTTTCGAAAACGTATAATACATTAGAGACCGGGGGGCAGCAGCACAGACAATCCCTTCATCGAGTTCAGAATTAGTTAAAACTCAATTCGCATATTAAAACGCAATCGGTCTGCCAAATCTGCTGGTGGAAAACACCTGAAAACCCGATTTTAAAGGTTGACTCGTAGGTTTTCCATTGTGTTTTCCTGCTCCCAGTCTTCCATGTTTTCATACCTTTGGGTGCAGAAAAGCACAATGGTACACCTACGAGTCAACCGCTAAAATCGGGTTTTCAGGTGTTTTCTATTAAGATGTGACTTGGCAGACCGATTGCGTTATAATATGCGAATAGAGTTTTAACCAATTCTGGAATTTTAGCCGTGAAGTCGATGAGGTGGTTATCTGTGCTGCTGCCTCCCTGTCTATTTGTGATCCAGATTTCAACAATCACTGCCCATAGCCGTAAAGGTACTAAAATTATTTTGTGCAGCTTTGTATATCATCTCTAACCCTTTAAGACCGGAAGATTTTTTGTAGAAATGAGAAGTTTTGATAGTTTCCCCTAATTAATGGGATCATATATGATTAAAAACGATATTTAAAAAATACCCGATGTCATGTTATGCCAAGAGAGGGTCCATGCAAATCTGTGGGTGCGGATCGACTTTAAATCGCACAAAAAGAGGAAAATGTTTTTTTCATTTTATTTGCGTATTGCAGCCGTGTAAGCTACACTATTTTTACTACTCTACACAATTGTGTAGATCAGGTCTTAAAGGGATAGATTATTACAGATTCTACATAATATGTTAAAATTTAGTTTAGTAAGAAAATAAGTAGAACAGTTGAAAATTCTCCTTCAGCAATATCTACCAATAGAAGTACTTGAATACGTACTTGAACTCAATTTCAGCAATCACCCCTAGTACAGCCCTGTATATTACATACAGATTTTTATACACGAGATATTAAGCTGAAATTTAAATCCGGAAAAAACACACTTTAAACAACTGCAATCACACTTCCAGGGATTACAATTCATATTTCATGCATACAGTTCCTTGAAGAGCCCGGTATAAGATTTTATTGTATGCTACAAACATCACTTACTGCTAGTATACTAAATGTAAATGAGCTTGAAAGAAGGTAACTTAAATAAAATTTAACAAACACCTTTAATCCCTGCACGCCTATTCTTTGTAACACTTACAAGTTCTTTTGTGTAGATGTTTGATAGAATTTATGCAGATCACGATGCATACACAAAATTAGTTAAACATAAAATGGTGTACCTTAACAGAAAACGCACTTGCAACAATTATCCCTAATACACAACACTTCGCATACAGTATTGCAAACTAAATGTTTTAAGTGCACATTTAAATAAACGAAAAATGCAATGCACATCATATTCTACTGCAAGTATCTTGTGGTAAACTTCAGCAGTGTGTATCAATTTCATCATTTTTGAAATGCTGTAAGATTTTTGAAATACGCTGCGAAGTGTTCCCCAGTAGACCATTGTATAACCGAAGATTTTGCGTGATCCTGTAACTGAATGATAAATGCTTTAAACCCATATTCTACAGGAATCATGTATTAGTGCAACTCAGAAATTCATATCAGTTTCATTATATTAGTAACAGAGTTTAAATTATGTTTAAAATATTATAAGACTGTTAAAATGGACAGCAAATGATTTTTCCTATAGACCATAATGTCACAGAATAATTTCGAGTGGCCCTGTAATTGAATTATGAATGGTACACACTATATTTTCAATACCGAACATGCCATTGTGAAACGCAATTACGTATATCAACTACATGGAAATCCGAGTATATTTACGTGAGTTAGAACACGGACAGACCGACAGATGGACAGACAGACTGACAGGCGGACAGAGAAACCGAATTCATAAACACATTTCAACTACGTTGGAAAGTGTTAAAAAGGAAAAAAATCCTTTTTACGTTCAAAACTTAGAGAATATTGATACTTTAAATTTTATGAGTTTTCAGGCACAAAAAACGCAATTTCTTTTTTGTTTAGTGTAGACGCAGGCGTTTTGTGACATAAATATATATAACTCAACAGCGTATAATTAATTTTTACAATTTTAGAAAGCAGTTAATGGAATCATTTCAGCAGACATTTTGCATAAAATTCTCGAAAAAATACCATAAATCAATTATTAGCTATACAATAATCTTCATTCCTATTCATTTGTGACCTGTCAGAAGCGCATACATAATAGAAGGGGAGAAAGAAAACTTTTGACATAGATGTATAGACAAGGCGTGGATAGCCTAAGTAACGAAGAATGATGAAAAAATTCATGTCATTCAACGAAAATAAATTGGACACTTTCAAAGAGTATTATAATAATTAACTGTCTTGTCTTCTGCCTTTTAATGATTGAAGTTATAATTTGTGATACGTGATCACGATGATATTAACCTAAACTTTCGTTCTACTGTAACATTAAGTTTACAATTGACTTTTATTAAGATCTTGAAAGAGTATCTCAAGTGTAAGCTGTTTATTAAAGTTAAAGCTTTTTTTTATTCCTAAGACATATCATTGTAAATGCAAACAAAAATAAATAAGAGGTAATTTTAAACTAAGTACTCGTGCTATTCTGCTCATTTATTACATTTTTTCAAAGTTTCAGTTTTATTTTTTCTCACGTTCTCATAAAAACCTTGAAAACTTTCAAAATGTATTTCGGTTTGAAGCTAAATCTGAAATATTTTTATTGATACGTTAAAAAAAAAAAAAAAAAATGAAGTTAATTTTGATAAGGGGCAGCGAATACCTCCCTAGATAACTAATGCTACTATAATTCGCAAATACCGACATACATTATTTAAAATGAGAGAGCAAATTAAAACTGTAAACCTATGCTTTGTAAAGACATTTTTGCAGTAAAAATTGTTTATACGCGTGAGTGTACGTGAATACACGATTTTATGAAACTGGCAAGTATATAAGTAAACAAGAATAGCTTTAAAAAAAAGCAATTTAACAAATTACAACGACCATTTGGAAAATGATTTTTTCAAAGACTAAAATTTAAGACATAAAAAATCGCACGGAGTTGATCCTACATTACGTACGCCATGGATTAAAGATTAATAGTGTTATTACACGTAAAAATTGCAAGCAAGAAAGATCGCCTGCGACTCGTCAGATTTCCTATGAAACTTACGTAATAGCCAAGCATTTCATTGGCTGTTCGGGAAAAGGCTTTTCCATCATCAAATTTCCAAGAAATCTCACGACCAATTTTAAATAAAATTTCATTCTTAAACTTCTAAACATCCGACAATATTACTTTTTATACCGTCGGATAGAGTAAGAAATGTACTTTTAAATGCAATTTGTTTGAAAGCTATATCTCAATTTGTTTCTAATTTATAAATTTTTTTTTGTAGTTTTTATTACTTTTTTGTCGTAGTGGCAACACTCTGGTGTCCATTGTTGTTGAAAGCAAAGGGAAATACAAATTACTATATATACCAATCAGAAAACGAATAAATTGCAGATTAAACCAATTAAAACCTTCAGATATGCTTTTGATTTCCTACCCTGACGAGAACAATAACCATTTTTCCAAATGGTTAATAATTATGAAAAGAAAAAAAAATGCAATTTAACAAATTACAAGGGTCATTTGGATTTTTTCAAAGACTAAAATTTAAGACATAAAAAATCGCACGGAGATGATCATACATTACATACGCCATGGATTACATTTTTCGGTACTGTAAATTTTTAAACTTCTACGGAGCTGGTCATACATTACGTACGCCATGGATTAAACGTTAATAATCCTGGACCAATTTTAAATAAAAATTTCATTCTTAAACTTCTAAATAAACCACAATATTACATTTTACACTGTCGCACAGTGGGGCAGGAAGCCCCCAAAGTTGGCAATAAATAAAATTTACTTTGAAAAAAAAAAAAAAAAAAAAAAAAAAAAAAAAAAAAACTTCATGCATTGTTTTATAGATTTTACGTAGTAAAACTTAAAACTTTTACATAAGTTATAGAGTTATTTATTACCTGTAATTAGTTTACAAAGCTTTTACAAATATTTTCTATACAAAAATAAGTTAAAAACAAGAAATTAAGATAGTTTTAAGCAAATTAAGCATTTATAAATCATCCATAATATCACATTAAAATACCAAAAAAATTGATTTTGAAAACTCAATTAATGACTATAATGATTCTAAAGCACACCTTAAAGTGAATATCAGCGACCCGTTTTGAAGGAATGAATCCCCCCTTTCTCAGGCAACATGTATGTACTACTATCAAGACAGCAGAAGCAAAACTGTTTCTGATGCCTTAGTAGTAGCACACACTTTTTGTCTGAGGAAGAAGCGTTCGTTCCTTCAAAATACGTTGCTAGTATTAATTTTATAGTGTGTTTTAAAAATTTTAGAATATTTAATCGATACTATAATCTGTGTCATCATCATTGTCACTATCCTGATCACAAGATACATTGAGAAATAGAGTTTTTAACAAATGTAGGGCTTCTCGTAGCAGATGTTCTAACTTTTTCCGTCTTTTCATTCGTTTGCTAGTACTCACTGGATCCGAACTTATAAGCAAAAATTGAAAATATCTCTGTTAGTTTTTTTCTCGGCTGCACTTTCACGAGTAGTACTCTCTGTATCTTTTAAAGTATTTATTCCTGGTTTCTTGTGCTTCCTCAGTCATCTGTTTCTATGGGCAACAGGGCCGAGCTTATATTTTCTGGTCCGTGAATCAAATGCTTGTGTAATGTCGGGGGCATGTTGTACCAAGGATACTTCAAGACAAAATATCTGTCTGTATCACGCGCAAATACACGATAGTTTTCGACGACACAACATTTTAGCTTTTTTTTAAGTCTATAGAACTATTACATTCGCAGTTTTCCTATCCTGGAGCTCTTTTACTAAAAAATCATATTACTTTTCAAAAGTTTTTTCTTTCGAACTTTTCATGATATTAAGAAGTTCTCTTCTGGCAATATATAATGTATTTAAATTCGTGCCTAAAAAAAACAGTATGTAATCATGTTTATGCACAGTCGTGGAAGAAAAAGTAAACACCCCTATTAACTCTGCAACTAATTATAATAGAAAAAAATTACAGGTACCAAACGATTGGATATAAGGTCTACTTTTAAATGGTGAATTTAAAATTTGCTTAGGGGGCCATCTAGAAATCAAAACCAGACCAAACTTTCATATTTTCAATGGCAACACCCAATTCCGGCAATATCTTTTAAATCTTCGGTTCAGACAATGACCAGAAATGAAATTTCAAGTCATTTGTATGATAAGTTTTCGAATTATAAACATTCAAAATTTATCTTTTCTAATGTTAAATTATATTTTCATATTTTTATTAATATCGCCTGAAATTATAATCCTAATGAGATAATTATTCTATTTAATTTAATACTAAAAAATTCAAACATAAATACATTAAATTTATAATTTAAAAAAAATTTATTATATGGATTATGAATTATGAAATTAATAATCGAAAGAAATATGAATTGGAACCTGCATTTTTTTTTTGATAGATTTATTTTTCGTATGTCCTGCTTTATGGAAATTCTCAATTTCAAATTTTTCTTTCAAGTAGTTTTCGAATTCTGAGTAAAAAAATGTCAAAATGACGGTTTATGAGACCGTCTAAGATCTCCAGAAAAGCATAATTTGAAAAATATATATTTTACTCATTTTAATGAAACATTTGGAAACATTTTGGCGATAGTCGAAACATGTTAAGCGAATGACATGTAGAATTGGCAAGAAATAATACATTAATGAAAGTGACATAGTCATTCTGTAGTCATTCTGTAGTAATTCAACAATCGAGTACCCAACTTCAATTGGGATGCAGCCCCTAAAATAGGCTCATTTCAAAATAAATCATTTCTCGAAAACTAATAATAAGAATTTCATGATAATTTGGATTTAAGCAAATTGAAAACTTTCTTCTACAATAATTTGTTTCAGAGTTAGTATGCGGTGTTTACTTTTTTTCCGTGACTGTGCGTACACTGACAAAAAATTGAGGATGATCAACTATAAAAATGACCATATAATTAAAAAAAGGAGCAAAAAGGAACACAATTTTCTGAAATATTTACCATCCGAAAGCTCAAACCTAGTAGAAAAAATTTCAGTTGACACTTAATTTGCTTTAATTCATAACTAAAACCGTCAATGTTTTAAGACAGTGTGAAATTTTTTTATAAATTTCACTACTACATATTATAAGCGTCACTATCTATATTCTAAAGGACAAACATATCTGTGCGTAACACATACGTTATTCTGCGAATGGCAACACTTTTAAATTTGAAATTAATTTTCGTTTTGCAATTTTCGCTACTGAAAATTTTTAAACTTCTACGCATTGCACATTTTCAGTTTTTATACCGTCGTATAGGGAAAAAAATGTACTTTTAAATGCAATTTGTTTGAAAGCTGTATCTCAATTTATTTTTGAGGTATTAATTTTTTATAGTTTTTAGTACCAAATTTGTAATTGTGGCAACAGAAGTACTCCATTTCTATTAAATGTACAGGAAAAATAGTAGATTAGTATACTGTTTTGTTGCCCTTTCCTCATAAAAATTGAAATTAAAATACATGCTTTGCCAAAATTTCTTTCTGAATCCGGTGAATTTTGGTTTTATTTTGTTTCTCTTCATCAATTAAATGTTTCTTAGTTTACAGCAAAACAATTTTACAAACGATATAACACTTTCTTTTTACGAAAACGTATTTTAAATAACTGTGTAACTTTCCTTCACAATTACTTATTTCGTATGAGAAAGCTGAAAGAATGAATTTTATTTATCCATATGTAATAATATTTTCCGAATTTTGAAAAAATGGTTTCTGATAAAACATGTAGCTAAGCTTCTTGAATGACGATGTTGCTTTTTTTTGTGTTTGTGTATTATTCTGCGATAATGACGTCATTCGAATACTTTTTTGTAGATGAAAGACTGACTACAAAATTTAAGAATTCTAGGAGCTCTATATAGATGTTGTTAAAGACTGGATCATAAAAGTGCAATTCTTTAGTGGATGCAAATGAGGTTTTTTTATAAAAAGCATGTTTTTTAATTCTTAAAACTGAAATATGTTTTGTAGAAATACGTCATTTCAGCCCAGCTGCCCTGAAATTCTTCACAGGTGAAAAAACTTCTTTTAAAAATAACGTAATCGAAATCACAGGCTGATAAAGCTCAATGTTTTAAAACATTTTACAGTGTCTTTATAGAAGAGCAGTGACATACAATGTGCATGCTCAGTTTGGAAGCCTTTGTTCAAAAAATAGTGACATGTATTAAAGAACTTAATGTTTATCGCCTGGATGAATTCGCTTCGTCGAGTTTTACAAGCAAACAATGAGGATCTTGCCAATAATTTGAGGTTTAAAATAATTTCAGTGCATTTTCTATTGTAACTAATTTTGTAGGTTTATTATAAATCAATCTAAACAATTCCTTCTTAAACATTTTCCTTCGTCGAAGTTCGACGGGTTCCACCTTGTATATATAAAAATCATATTAAAAACAAATTAAATGTTAGTGTATTTTTGTTAGATACCTGAAGTTGAAGGTTCCATAGTAAAAGAAAAATATTATCTTTAAATTATTACAGCGTAATTAACAAACGAATGTTGAAACAAAATTATTGATTTTTTTTTTCATTTATTATCATCGTTCGATTTGCACTTTAACTTCTTACTTTAATGACGACTAAGATAACTTTGGGCACTTTTTAATACTAGGCAAATGTTTACTGACATCTGTTCTATTAATGTGACGTATGTTCACTATTATTCAGTAGTGGCCAAAACCCACCGCTACTACTGAATAATAGTTGTTGTGAATTGTAATTAGTCTGAAACACTGCTATGCTTTTTCAAAATGCCCACTGCTGACGAGGCCGCAGCTTTTTGGTTGTCTTTTCTTGGTGTTTGCTTGTTCAGGTTATATTTCTTGAAATGTCTTAGATGTTTGTTGGTTATTCTTATTTTAATTATGGTAGTTAACATTTTGTAGCATCCCCTTTACCTTTCATAAAGCGTACAATCGATCTTGCATACTATATACTAGTTGTTTACAAACATTTCTATCAATATTAGCTCAAATAGACTTTATACGTGCCACTAACTTATATTTACTTGAAGGAGGATTTTCTTCGAATTTTTTCTTCATTATACACCATAAGTTTTCGATGGGATTAAGGTCCGGTGAGTTTGGTGGCCAAGGAAGTACCTTAATGTTGCGTTGGTGGAACCAATTCTTAGTTACACCGAGGTATGCGGTGACGCTAAATCTTGATGAAAGATGAAATCATCTTCAAATAAATCTTCTGAAGATGGAATCATGTAATATTCCAAAATTTCTTGATATAGCTGAGAGTTAACTTTTTTTAGACGATTCATAACTTTCCAGGTCCTTCTGCACTCATGGAACCCCAAACCATGACACTAGCAGCAAATTTTACGGAACGTTTAAGGCATTCTTTATCAAATGCTCCTTGCTTCGTTCTCCAAACTCGAATACTTTGATTACCATGCGAAACAAAAAACTTACTTTCATCACTAAATAATATATTTTCCCAATCTTCTTCGCTCCACAAACGTTTTGATTTACCAATTCAGCCTTATACGCTTTTGTTTTGCAGTAATCAGAGGTTTTGTTTTCGGTACACGAGATTCAAACTTAAATTTATGGAGAAGTCTTAATGTTATCGATGAAAAAGCTTAAACTCCTTCTATTTTCTATTTTCCGTGCAAGAATCACACACTTTTAAAACGGTTTTTCTTAACTATACGCTTCAGTTTCCTGTCATCGCTAGCAGATATTTTTTCGGCCGCCATTTTGGAGATTATTTTGAAATTTTCCATTTTTTGAATATTGTGTTAGTATTTTACTAACGCTTGATTGTAAACAATGTAAATAATTTGCTATACAGCATTGATTTTTACCGTGCCGATACAAATCAACCATCGAAGTTTAATAAATTCAGGAGTATCACTCACACGACCAATTTTAAGACGAAAAATCAAACAAGCTGCAAAACGAATACTGATTTTAAAATGCTCAATCCGATTTTAAATAAAATCGTTGGAATTTATTCAATAATGCCACCAGTTATGAATTGGTGATAATTAAAGGGGAATTAATGTGAAATATTCTAATATTTTGAACCACTTGAATAAATATTCTAATATTTTGACAATTCAAAATATTTTTTTTCAATTAATCTTTTTAAAAATGATATTAATTTTAAGATAATAAATAACTTTAATCAACAATAAGTTCTTAATATTGTTTGCATATTAGCATTAAAAGGCATTAAATTACCAAACGATATTTTCAATTTGTAAAAAAAAGTAATTATTCTAATATTTTGAATATGAGCTGTATATATAATAAAGATGAAATCACAAATGGAAACCAGTATGTAAAATAAGAAACAATGAAAAACCTACAGAATCATCAGAGGAGCTTACAGGTTCAATTCATAGTGAAGATGCGTTACTTCATCCAATTTCTTCGGCATTAAGCCTAAAATGACAAAATTTAGCTCCTTATAGCACATAAAAAAATTATACGTAACACTGCAAATAATTTTCCACCTACGAAAAACAATTTGTGGACGATTGTAGAAGAAATTTTAAAATATTTCTAAATTTTCATTTGAAATCATTCGAACATCATTTGAAACTGGACAAATTCTGGTCAAAATTCTTGCTTTTTATTATCTAATTATTTGACTTTTTGAAATTTATAATTGCATTTTACGAAATTATGATGTCAAGAACATCCGAGTGGCTTGTAGAACTTCTTTCTTTTCGTAATTTTTACATAAATATTTTTTTCGCATTTATTTTCAGAGAAATAAAAATTGAATATCCTTACCCTATAATACATTTCGTACTATCGAAAAAAAAAAAAAGCAAAAAAAAAAAAAAAAACAGCGGGGAAGACCGAGCTAATCTCGGTTAAAATCATCTTCGTATTCAACTCGATAAAAAACTGATATTGATGTAACAGTTGTATTTCTTCATCAGATGTGCGTTGTGCAGAACAACGTCACTGTTTTTTCAAGAACTTTGTGTGAACTCTGATTGGTTGAATCCTGTTTATCGGCTCCTATTGAGAGTTTCTGGAAAAGTTTCTTCAGATTCTGAAAGGCATTTTTCTTCAGCAGAAATGCTTTGTTCGGAACACAGATTTCTAAGAACGTTCTATAAACTCTGATTGATTGAATCATGTACCGGGTGATCCAGAAGTTCCGGGAGTTTTGAAATGTTAATACTTAGAAAAGTATGTACAATAGAAAGGTGCGATTTTCACATATATGCTCAGAAACATGTGGGATTTTTGTTTATGATTATTTTTTTTTCAATAAACAGTTAATATTTTTGGCACCAGATGGCGCGGCTGTACAACATCGAAAATATCTGTACCATATGTTATATAAGCACATGCGTTCATTGCGAAACATCCTTCCTAATATATTTCTCAGATTTCGCTTTAAGAGTCGTTTACGTTCAAACGTAAAAACGTTACCTTCAACTTTTTTGCACAGTAATTCAGAAACAAATTCCGACGATTTGAGTAAACAAAATTATTATTAAATTTCCTAGACACCCCCCCCCCCTCTCATATATGCTTCCAATATTTTCTTTGCATTTTTGCATCAATCCAGAAAATGTCCAAAATTGCTTTAAAATAGGTGGAATTCCTCCTTTAGGAGGAATTGTTTCGTGCCTGATTTATTGATAAATTGCATTTCTTATCTAAATATTTATCTAAATATTTTTGTTTATTATGAAAGAGCTTTTGAATTATTAGTCTTTTCTTATTTTCAATCAACTTCTCTAGAGAGATATAATAATTACTGACATATAACTGCACATTCATCATATATTTTAACAATCATGTCAACCTTATACTTATTTTCTTAGATTGCTAATATTCAAACCAAGCGTCTGATATAATTTGTTTTATTAAGACAATAAATTTTAAAAGTTAAATCAGAACTTACTTCAATAGTTATGTTAATCCTTGGTGATATCCACTGAACATCATTTTAGAATATTTAATGCATATTCTAGCCTTTTAGATGAAATTAAAATTATATTTGCGAATCCTTGAGAGCCATATTTTCTTTTCAGAAATAGAAACAATGAAACACTAGGAAAGCACATGAAACGCGGTGAAAACACATGATACACTTTCGTGAAATAAAACATAAGTATCTAAATAAAATAGATAGTATAAAGATGAAAATCATGAACCATGGGCAACTTTATACGAAAACTGCGACTTGAATTCATCAACGATGGAATTTTCAAGAACAGAATAAATGGCGACCGTCACTTTGATTTCGCTTCAATTTAACCGCCTTCGACTGGTCACGTGACCCGCCGGAGTTAGTTTAGCGATTTGGCCGGTGTAGAGATGGCTGTGGCGTAGTGCAGCAGAGATCGTTTCTGCGGGGCTGCCGTCGGAATATCAATGAGGAGGTGAAGGATATATAGCTGGTAACTTCGTTTGCTCTGGGCTTCTTCTTGTTTTGTCTTGCCTGTGCTGTGATGGCGTAGAATTATAGAACGAAGGTTCTTTTTAGAACCAGTTTATATGCGGGCTTATATGCTCGGTAGTTTCATCATGCAGGCGACATTTTTTAAATAGTAGTTCTATTCTTTAAAGGCCAGAGTAATACCTACTTCAAAAGTAATGGACGGAGTCTGAACTTTTTCGGCGTGATGGATGTGCGGGGTCGGTTTGTTGTTTTTCTGGAATTACTGTCCCTGGTTTAAAGTAAGATTTATAAAATTCTTTGAGTTTCCGTGAATGTGATAGTTGCTGCTGTTTATTGACGAAAGTGTTTTTTTGAGGAATGAGTTGTTGTCAGGTAGAGTTAGTCCCTGTGTTGTCTCCTCGGAAGTCAATAGTGCAACACGTTTTGTTTAATGAAGTTTTATAGCATTCACGTGATGGGACAGGTCACGATGGTTAATGACGTTGGACTGGAGTTGTATTTCTTTCCCTTTTTACTTTTGCCTTTGCTTCCTATATAAACTTAACTTCTTTACTGTTCTTGTATGAAACGTAATTTGATAATATTTCTCTTTTGCATTTAATCGTTTCATGTTTTATATTATATTAAAGTTTAAGAAGTTATGTAATAGTTAGCAATTTGTAAATGTAAAGTTAAGTATTTTAAAATTACTAAAAGCTATTTAATTTGTAAAAGTTTTAAGGAGATATGTTTAAATGTTAACAACCTCATGTTTAACTATGTTTAAATTAAGTAACATTGATATTAGCGAGGTTTGTTAAAGTTTATGAAAAAGCAAAGTCTACGGGTAAATGCTCTATTTATATATTTAAAACTTTACTTTAAATTCCAGTCTAAATTTACTTTCACCCGATGAGTTCCGGTGATCTACATAATCTGTAAAGATTAGAAATATGGATTAGTTAATATCCAATAGACTGTGATACTTAAAGTTCATTTATTTTTTCAAATGTTATGTTTTAATAAAGTTTATCTGTTTTTTATTAGCCACTTTGTATTTATTGAACTTTTCATGCCCTTTTAAAGCACACACACATTCCTTGCAATTTCTTTTGAGCCATTTTTACTTTTTAACTCCATCTACTTAATTTGCATATCTAGATCTCTTCACGCTTCATACTGCGTAGCTGCTTAATTTTATTGTCTTAGATTTAGTGGGGATTTTCCTTTATAAGGAAAATTTCCCTAACAAATAAAATTAATAAACTTAATTTATAAATAGAATTTAATTTGTATTAATAAATTTAACACAATTAATAAACTTAATTCGTAAATAGAATTTAATTTGTATTGATAAATTTAATTCCATTAATAAACTTAATTTGTAAATATAATTTAATTTTAAATAAATTTCAATAATTCACTTGTTTGTATTGTAATAATTAAAGTAAACATTTATTAAAATGCAATAATAAATCTCCTAAGTTTACATTATATATAGGTATATATATATATATATATGTGTGTGTGTGAGTATATATATATATATATATACCGGGTGTCTTAAAAAGGACTGACTGATTTTAACATTCAATAACTTGCAAACGGTGACACAAATATTTAGAAATTTCTTGCAGGAGGGTTATGCATAAGGTCAAAAGTTTTATTACAGTGATTTTCGATTTTAGTTCGAATTACAAACAATAGATGGCGCTGTAAGCAATAGTCACTAAATACAGGCTCGATTTTTGGTCCTTTCTCCTGTTCCATGCGGAAAAAGGAGATGGAAATGTATTAAGCGGGCCACGAAGTACCAATAGAGATTATATATATATATATATATATATATATATATATATATATATATATATTAACCTTTAATAAGAGATAAATATAAAATTAAATCAATTTATTCTGAATATTTTCGTTTTTCAGACCGCGCAGAAATTGTTCCAGTAAATTTTCATTTAAAGTATCACCAGTAAATAAAGAAAAGGTCGTACCCTTTTTTAATCTAGCAGCAAAATCTTGAATTGATTTCATTTCATTTTGAAAACATTTCCTAAATTTATAACATTCTATGAATTTGTTGGTGGCGGGGCTTAAATGTTTAAGCAGAATATCAACAATTTCGCTATATTTTAAGGTTTCACAATCCTTAGGTACACATAAATCAGCAAGTAACCCATATAATTTCGGTCCTTTTAATGATAAGAGAGCAGGAAATTTTTTCTCTTCCTTAATATCGTGTAGAACGAAACTTTGTTCCAGTCGTTTCATGTAAGTTGTGAAACTTTCCACTTTTTCATCAAACTCCTTAAAATGTGTAAACATTTTACTTTATTAAAAGCTGAAAAGGGAAAGAATGAAGTATCACTTACCACCGCCGTAAAGATGATGACTTAATAATATCACATTGAAGTATTTATTGCAGAGAAGCGTAGAACTTTGAAAACGAAAGTAGAGCCATTTCCCCGGGCACGATTATAATTTTCGTTAAACTTTTTCCGGGGAAATTATACCTTATTTTCATTGTCGCTACTTTTTCTATCTTTCGTAAGTAATTACTAATAATTAACACAACTATGAATTGACGATGCATATCGTAGACACATAAACATTTACTGTACATTTTACAAAAGAAAAATATCCCTTACACGACGTCAGTCACATGGCAAAATGCTAGAGAACAATTCTCTGATAATGAATTTTGGGAGGAAAGAAAAATGTGGTGCTGCCATCTATAGCTATTAAATTGAAATACAAACATGACAGGTTTAAAGTCGGTTTTTCTGTCCAAATCTTGCAAATCTCACCAACATTTCGTCACATATTACCAAATTTGGCTTAGTGCTGTCAACTTTGCGCTTTCGTTTAATGCCTAAAGTTTAAAAATATAATAATTGTTTCAACCGTTATTCTCATTAAATTCCCTGACCCGTAGTGACCCCGAAATTACACACTAATCGTATTTTCTCGAACATATGAAAATCTCTACTAATCGAAATTTCTGAAACATGTGACTTAGCCCAATATTAGCTCAAAATGGTAGGTTACAAAATTTAGTCAAAATCGTTAGAGCCTTTTTAAGATAAAATTTGCTTGACCCTGACCCGTAATGACCGACTAATCAAATTTTCTCGAGCATGTGACTTAGCCCAATGATCTTCTAGTACCTCAAAATGGTTGGGTACAAAATTTAGTCAAAATCGTTAGAGATGTTTTATTATAAAATTAGCTTGACCCTGACCCGTAATGACCCACTAATTAAATTTTGTTATACATGTCACTTAGCCCAATGATCTTCTAGTGCCTCAAAATAGTGGGGTACAAAATTTAGTCAAAATCGTTAGAGATGTTTTATGATAAAATTTGCTTGACCCTGACCCATTATGACCCACTAATCGAATTTTCTAGAACATATGACTTAGACAAATAATCTTCTCATAATCGATAACTGTAAGATACAAAATTTAGTCAAAATCATTTGAGCCAATTTTAAGATAAAATTAGCTCGACTCTGACCCGTAGTGACACAAAATGATCCACTAATCAAATTTTCTGGAACATGTAACCTAGCCCAATGGTCTTCTAGTAATCTAAATCGGTAGGATACAAATTTAGTCAAAATCGTTACAGCCTTTTTTTTTAGATAAAATTAGCTTCATCCACAATGTCCCAAAATGATGCATTAATCGAATTTTCTCGAACATGTGCCGTAGCCCATTGGTCTTCTCACGCCCGAAAGCAATAGCATACAGGATTTAGTCAAAATCGTTAGAGCCGTTTTTTAGATAAAATTTACAAACACACACAAACTTTTTGCTTGTATATAATATAAGATAAACATAATTGTTTTTTTATCTTACATAGAGATATTTCTTTGTATATGATAACATTGTTTCACAATAAAGTCTGTAAAAGATTTTTTTCTTTCGAATTCTGAACAAAAAAGTTTAGTGAATGCTTCAGATAATAAAATCTTTTATGCTCCTCTTTGAAAAATAACAATGTATACACTGCAAAATACGATATAAACAATAAAAACAGAACAATCTGATTTAAAATTCTGAAGTAACATTTACTAGGCAGGAGAAGTTTATATAATGAGATTATTCCAGTAGGTGATTTCGCAAAATAAACATCCTCGCAGACGATAAATTCTATTGTGCATTTTCCCTTGATTGTACAGATGAGACTATTAAAAAACTCTGTTACTTTAAAAACTAAGTTTAAGAAAAATATTTCAAGTAAAATATATTTCAATATAATTATGCTATATTTTAGAAAATCCTTATTTTAAACCATGTAACGCCATCACTCACCCCCACCCCAAGAAATTGCAAGTTAACGTCAATTTTCGGTGTCTGTATGACCGCGATTGGTGACATTTGTTTAAAAAGTAATTTTCTGATCAATTTTATTCATTTTGAAAATATGAAAATATAATAAAGTACAGTATAATCTCTTTTATCCGAAACACTTTTAACCGAAACTCCAAGAAACACACTGAACACCCCAAGAAATTGCAAGTTAACGTCAATTTTCGGTGTCCGTATGACCGCGATAGGTGACATTTGTTTAAAAAGTAATTTTCTGATAAATTTTTATTCATTTTGAAAATATAAAAATATAATAAAGTACAGTATAATCTCTTTTATCCGAAACACTTTTAACCGAAACTCCAAGAAACACCCCGAACACCCCAAGAAATTGCAAGTTAACGTCAATTTTCGGTGTCTGTATGACCGCGATAGGTGACATTTGTTTAAAAAGTAATTTCTGATAAATTTTTATTCATTTTGAAAATATAAAAATATAATAAAGTACAGTATAATCTCTTTTATCCGAAACACTTTTAACCGAAACTCCAAGAAACACCCCGAACACCCCAAGAAATTGCAAGTTAACGTCAATTTTCGGTGTCTGTATGACCGCGATAGGTGACATTTGTTTAAAAAGTAATTTTCTGATAAATTTTATTCATTTTGAAAATATAAAAATATAATAAAGTACAGTATAATCTCTTTTATCCGAAACACTTTTAACCGAAACTCCAAGAAACACCCCGAACACCCCAAGAAATTGCAAGTTAACGTCAATTTTCGGTGTCTGTATGACCGCGATAGGTGACATTTGTTTAAAAAGTAATTTTCTGATAAATTTTTATTCATTTTGAAAATATAAAAATATAATAAAGTACAGTATAATCTCTTTTATCCGAAACACTTTTAACCGAAACTCCAAGAAACACCCCGAACACCCCAAGAAATTGCAAGTTAACGTCAATTTTCGGTGTCTGTATGACCGCGATAGGTGACATTTGTTTAAAAAGTAATTTTCTGATAAATTTTTATTCATTTTGAAAATATAAAAATATAATAAAGTACAGTATAATCTCTTTTATCCGAAACACTTTTAACCGAAACTCCAAGAAACACCCCGAACACCCCAAGAAATTGCAAGTTAACGTCAATTTTCGGTGTCTGTATGACCGCGATAGGTGACATTTGTTTAAAAAGTAATTTTCTGATAAATTTTATTCATTTTGAAAATATAAAAATATAATAAAGTACAGTAAAATCTCTTTTATCCGAAACACTTTTAACCGAAACTCCAAGAAACACCCCGAACACCCCAAGAAATTGCAAGTTAACGTCAATTTTCGGTGTCTGTATGACCGCGATAGGTGACATTTGTTTAAAAAGTAATTTTCTGATAAATTTTTATTCATTTTGAAAATATAAAAATATAATAAAGTACAGTATAATCTCCTTTATCCGAAACACTTTTAACCGAAACTCCAAGAAACACCCCGAACACCCCAAGAAATTGCAAGTTAACGTCAATTTTCGGTGCCTGTATGACCGCGATAGGTGACATTTGTTTAAAAAGTAATTTTCTGATAAATTTTATTCATTTTGAAAATATGAAAATATAATAAAGTACAGTATAATCTCTTTTATCCGAAACACTTTTAACAGAAACTCTCGGTTAACCGAAATCCATTTTTAAAGCTTTTTTTTTTTTTTCTATCACATTCTTCGTGTGCAAGCGGTATTTTCCGAACTACGAGTACCGATAAATATTTTGGATCCCCTTTCTTAGAATTTCTTTTGAATTTAACTTAGCTCCCGTACGAGATTTTTACTAGAGTACAAATTTTCTTTTTTGTTATGTGTACAAAAAAAAAAAAAAAAATAAAAAACAAAAATAAAAAAAAACACCGCATTACTTTAAGTATAGAAGATAAAATTAGAATCATAAATCGTGTAGAATCAGGTGATAGTATGACAAAATAAGCTCAAGAATACGGCATTGGTATTGCAGCGGTTAGTATTGTGAAGAAAGATGCCGCAAAAATAAAAAAAAGTCTTACGTAGAAAGCAGCAGAAAGAGTGTGATACTGGTGAACCAATAGCATTAAAAAAACTTCTTGATAGAGCTGTAAAGCAAAGGCAATCGAAACTGCAACAAACAAAACTTTGTTTCAAATGAAATCGAAATAAATCTTAGACTTTTTTAAAGTTTTGCATTTTGCATGTATCTTATCATTTTATGTACAGTCATCATAAAAATAATGCAAAAATCTGCAATACAGATATTTACAACTGAAAAATGGAAAACGTCAAAGATTTATTTCGATTTCATTTGAACGGAATCTAAGTTTTTAGGGTGTTTAAATTATCATGTTGTATTAATTTTATTTTTATTTTTTAACTAGCTAACTTGCCCGGCGTTGCCCTGGTACGTAAAAAAAACAGCACGAATTGCGAAAAACTTCAGAAAATCACAATAAGATATCGCGAAAAAATTTTAAATCGCTGCGCAAATTTCGAAAAGAGAAAAATATATATATATATTGTGTTCGAAGATTGAAAGTTGATTCAACTTCTATCAACGTCTTTCACTAATGTGGAAAAATGGTAGAAAATCGCTAAACTACCCTAAAAATCACATACAAAATACCCGAAAAATTCGAAAATTGTCATACGAAATCCGAATAAACTTTATTGAAATGAAGGTAGAAATTACTTTAGTATTATAGGTCAAAAATGCAATGTCAAAAAATTGCAGCAGATCGCGAAGAAACGTAAATATCGAATTAAAAGTCACCTGATGACGTAACAAATACGTGTAAAGTGTTTAATGTTAAGTAAATTTGACATTTACGATCACCCATTATTGTCATTTAATCTTATAGTTTGGCGATATTTTTTTTTTTTGGTCTATTGGATAATCAGGTAGAGCAACAAATTATTTCTGTTCGTATTTAAAAGTAGATAAATAGCTCTTCTTTATATAAATAAATAAAATACATATTGAAAAAAAATGCTTATATGTATATGAAAAGTAAATAGTTTGCCAGTAAATATACGTAAAATTCACTTCACTCGCCAAGGCCATTTTCTCTAACTCACCAAAGCCCATATATTAAAAATATACCCAATACTCTTCAATCTGTTGCCTGATACTAAGTAATCACAATAATGTAAATAACTATTAGGCATAGATACGTACCGGGTTTGGCGCGATTTTTTTTTTCACGCCAATTTGGTGAAAACATCGTTTTCGAATATCAGTTACATATATATATTTAAATTATTTTCTATTGTTTTAAAAGGAAATAGCAATAAATAATAAAAAGTTTAATTAATATCTATAGAACAAAACAGTTTATATAACTGTAAAAAAGAAAATGAAAGTAAATAAACAATTTATTAATAAATAAACAACAATAGCCGAGTTACCATGTCAGGCAAAATAACGCCATTTTGGAGCCCATTATGTACCATGGAGCGTATATTATATCTGTGCCAACAAAACTTTCAATAATATAGTAAATATGTCATTTGATGGTGGCTTGATTATCGAAGATTATAAAATATGTGTGTGTATGGCACTTTTTTACACTAAAATTTAAATACTTTACTACATAGTTATAATTTTAAATCCTTTTTATATAATTTACATTTGAATTTAAAGATTTACTCCAAAATGTTCACCTATACTTAAAAAAAAAAATTATTGCGACCTTCGCCTGGCTTATTTACGCTTCTGTCTTTGTGGCTTAAAATTGCATTGCTTGGCGACCAAGGTAATAATTAAATAGCATGTAACTCACAAATAAAGCCTTTCTCCTGTAAGACATACGATGGGAAAATTACATAAAAATGATAATTAAATTGAATTAAAAAAAGGACTAAATGACTGTTACTTAAATTTTATTTCTTCAAGTTTTTTCAGGCACATTTTTATTAACCTACCTGGCGAAGCGAAAAATCGCCAAATAATGTATCAATTGTTTCTTTCATACTAATTTATTTTGTAAGTTTTATAAACATTCCTTTCATATTTAAATTAAATATTTTCATTTTATAAATTTTATCTCGCATTAAAAAGGTTTTTGATTCTTTTTTTTAAATTACTAGGGGGCTCTGCCCCCTACGAGCTACGCTCGCCAACCCCCGTTCAGGCACACCAAAATCCAAAAAGCACACTAATTTGATCGGCTATGAAAAGATTTCGGAAAATTGAATTATAATTTAAAAAACAGTGGCGATTTCCCTAAAAACGGGTTCCTATTCATTTTTTTGATTCGGGAACTTTAAGGCCAAATCAACTGCTGTTAAAAGATACAATGTCTGTTTTCGCCTTTGATTAAATAAAATCACCTACTTAAACATTTGAAAATAAGCTAATGCAAAATGAATTAAGTAAACAGTGCCATTGTCTCCCGGTATTTTTTAACAGCGCTAAATAATTAATTTCAAATGTATCGTTTCAAATCTGACGTAATTTACACCAAAGTTTTATTTCTCTTATTAATATTCACGTAAAAATACTTTTGTTGTTAGAAGAAAATATTATTTGCACTGTCTTCGAATTCACGATAATAGTTGAAAAGATTATCTCAAAATATCTCACGCAAATAGATTTTTCAATTTAAATTGTTTTGCCATATTTTTTGGCCATTTTAAATATGAGGTAATTTCCTCCATTTACAAGTTTTAACGCATAATAATGATTTTTTTATTTTAAAATTTTGTTTCTCTTTTAAAATTAAGACCAATGTGGCATTAAACAGCAATTAACCATACACAATGCAGCATTGTGAATGGTTAATACATAAGCAAAAAAGACGCCCGTTTGACATTGGTCTAAAGTGTAAATATGGTTCTTATGACGTAATTTTCTTGCTTTTAACATGTAATCATTTAATTCTAATTTTAAAGTTTTTTTTTCTGTTTGTAATAGTCACGAGTAAATAAATTTTTAATTTGAAGTAAACATTATTTGTTTGCACTGTTTATACAATTGGCAACAGTTTAAATTAATAACATTTTCTAAAATTTATAAAAAATATCTCTCGAAAGGCTGAAAATTTGAATTTAAAATAGAAATAAAACCTCAAAAAATGAGTCAAATAACAAAAATAAAGGCAATCTGCACACCAGGAACTTATAACGTATAAAATGATCTAAAAATGATTAAATTCTCATGTATAGTTTTTGCTCCAATAAAACTTTTTTAATGGAACGATTTTGTCCAACTTTAGCATTAAATATCTCTTAAAATAATTCTTTGATTTGAAAACTGTCTGCATCAGCGTGTTTATCAAACATTTCTCTATAATAGCACCGATTTTCATATTTTTGTATGCAACAGTTTTTTTAATATTAACGATGAAAGGCCATGCTTAAGCATTCAAATTGGATGCAGATCTACCCGGAATATCTACGCAGATTCTCATTGGTCCATTTCCAAATCAAAACTTTTTTTTTTATATATAGAAGGAAACAAATAAGTTATTTTCTTTTAATTTGCGAGTTGCTTACATTATTTTATAACGGATATAGCCATTTCAATTCATTTATCAACTATAATTTTCGGCAAAATGACCACTGGCAACCCTTTCGTTGAAAATATCAATAAAATACAATAATCTAAGCATTGTATCATGTTACTTTTATTCACAATTTAATTTACTTGGATTCCCTTAAATATAATTAACATAATCCTTTAAGTTAATATCAGTTTTTGTTGCATTAAAATATTTCAATTTATTGATTTTCTGTAAGCAAGTAATCCATATTGGTTTACAATGGAAGTCTGTGGGAATTTGGCGAAATATTAGAGATATCGCCAAGTTGGCGTCACTTTTGACGACTCATTTTGGTCGCCAAATTTGGCGATATACCGCCAAGTTGGCGACAAACTTAGCTGCATTTGGCGACAAAACTATGTCCCTCTACGCCAACCTCCTTATAGGTATAGAAATGCATTAAATGCTGTTCAATAATTGCATAAAAAATTCGCTAAAAATTCAAAAATTACTGCACGAATTCCGAATAGACTTTTTTGAAAAGAGAATAAAATTTACTATATTGGGTTAAAAGAAAGAAACCATATTCCTCACACTTATATGGAAAAATCGCCTCGAAACATAAAAAAGCGCTAAAAATCGCATAAAAAATTAAATATAAAAAAATCGAATCAAAAAATGGAAAATCGGGCTTCGAAGTGCAAAACTTCATATATAGACGTACCTTTTCCCAAAATTTTGTAGCTCTACGTGCAGTGGTCTCTTCAGAACGCCGTCGGCACACTCACTCACTCACTCACACACAAACTTCTTTCTTTATTATTATAGATGTTCAATTGGTTTAACTTATTTGTTACAAAAAATTAACATTAAATGTAGAACAAATTGAATGAAATATCTTAATATCTGTCCCTTCTCGGGCTTAAACAATATAGGAAATAAATTTTGTTTTTTTAAATTTGTTCTTCAAATTAAGTTTTTGTTTAATATATATAAAAAATAAGGTAAAGAAAAAGTAAATTAAGTTGAACAATCCTGCCGTGCTTTTTACAACATCCTACTGGATTATGAGTCTATACTAATAAGGCATTCGTGAGGTAATATACCATTCGTACCACTTAATCCAAACATCGTTATTGGAGGTATCTATGTGGTGGAATATCAATAGCTGCGGACAGGTAGAACATTTTCAGTTGACTCATTTAATCAACTCTATCGACGGTTTATAGCAATGAGATTGGCTCAGTTCAATCGAAACACCAGCTATTTATGATGCAGTCAAATGCAGGTGAAGCCGCAAGGGTAGTCAGTAATGGATTATGAAATCCAGTAATTCTCCCAAGAAAACAGAGGCGAAATTCACTTGAAACTGTTTATTTAACCACACATATAAACGCAAACAATTCCAACATTGCGAGAATTTATCAGAGCCGTCAAGCTAGAACGCGAATTAATTATTCCTTGTTAAAAAGTGTTAATGACAATTTAGATATTCGACGATACGATGAGACACTTATTAATTGCTTTTCAAAACAATCGCACAGCACAGAAAAAATCTTGTCTCTAAGCTCATGCTCGGTAGTTTTGTCAAGATTGGCGTAGGAATACCGATGGAAATATAAACTTGTTTGTTTGTTTGTTTTATTGAACACATATATCAGACTTGTGTGCTTGACACCAGGGTCCACTTATAAGTCATCGTCGATATACAGGGACGAGATAGCACAAGGAAATTTATAACAACAGAGAATTCATCCTGGGGGCTCCACAAAGAGTGTGCAACGGAACCGACGGGATTCGAACCCACCCCACCCTCCTAAGCGATTAGCGACGTGGTGTCTTATGCACTCAGCCACGGTGAGCCCAAACATAAACTTCAGACAAACCAAACAGATTAAAGAAACAGACACGGAAATGAAATGCGATCGGTCACTTAATCGATTAAGAGCGAGCGAAGGACGTCATAGAAACGTGTCCGGTACCCTTTCACGGAGGCAATTCCATGTAATACGGTCGACGCTAGACAAATGGGTGGGAACTCTAATATGGAATAAGATAAAAATAGTAAAGGGACTTTTATAAACAATCGAAAAATAAAATTAGTTGCGCTCAGAATATACAGTTTAGGTAGCTGATAAAAATTAATGAAGGGATTAGCAGTTTAGATTAAGGTTTTGAATAAGATTATTACTAAAATACGCGTTTTAAGATTATCGGAATTTAACTAGAAATAAATAATAGGGAATATTAAAAAATAGGGAAATAATGAATACGTCGGCATTTTAGAATAATTTAAATGAATGTTGCAAGTAAAATTTTTATATAACATATATATATAAGTGTATATGGTTTTATAACTCTTATATTATTTACACGAACACCTAATAAGCACCAACTTATGTCAAGGTATAACAGAATATGAAGTTTGATTAAATTCCTGACATTAGTTCTTGAGATAAACATATTTAAACACGCATAGTTTTTGTTAATAAAGTGATACAAATTGATAGTCACATTAACTGTGCTGTTCCACTCAGCACAGAATGTGCAATTTCAAACTGACTACGGAATTGCTTATTTTATACCATAAAGTGATTTTCTATTAGATTTCTTTTACTTATATATTTTATAAGTTGTTGCTTATATATTTTTGAATTTTAGATTTCAAACAGAAAATATGTCCCTACCTAGTATAATTTTTATATTAAAATAAAGACAAATATAAACTATATGAATTTTCATTCAGATACCAGCGAATTTTTTAAGAGGATCCCACAGTTAACGGTTGCAGTGATTGCTGTTTGGAAAGTTTATTGTTGGAAAGTACATCAGTAATTATAATTATCTTGATTTGTGAGGGCGAATTCCATAAATCATCGTTAAAAAGGATCTTTTGGTGGCCGCCATATTAACAATTTACGAACGCGAAACTCACAAATACCAGTTATTATGATCGCAGTATTAATGATAAAAGACAGCGACGTGCACTCTCTCTCAAAATAAACCGTAAATTGAAGGAATATTTCCGTTCATTTCGTTAAAACGTTTACCCTTTGATTTGCCAATTTTTACCAAGAATACCGAAATTTCAAAAGTCTAATGTAAAAATTATCTGAAAGCATCTAGTTTAAAGCTACAATTTCGAAAACTCAGGTAGGTTTTGCTACAGCTATGCTGTGTAGTATTTTTTTTTTTTTTTTTTTTTTTTTTTTTTTTTTTTTTTTTTTTAGAAAATTAACTTTTGCATATGTGCCTTCTCTTTATTCGCGAATCTGCGTTCTTTTGTGAAATTTTCCTCACTGTAAAAAAAATCCGACCAGTTTTCCTGTAGGAATAGGAAAAGTAGTCGCCCTTATCGTACCGGAAAATTTTCCGACCCAGCTCGGAATAAAATCCGTAAAAAAAAGGAAATAGTCAATAAAACGGTATTTTACGGATTTTATTCCGATTTGACGGATTTTATTCCGAGCTGGGTCGGAAATTTTTCCGGTACGATAAGGGTAACTATTTTTCCGATTCCTACAGGAAAACTGGCCGTATTTTTTTTTACAGTGCAGTTAATAGACGGAAATATCATTAAATAATGAAAAAAAGGTCTTAAATAATACGGGTATCTGGCAACTTTTCATCTGTTAGTACATTTTAAGTTTTTTTGACAATTTTTTTATAGTATAGGACAATGCTACAGTGATCGCCTTTGTATTTACGTTGTTACTTGTATTTTTTCTTTAACTGAGAAATTTCCAAGATTTTCACGGATGTATTCAGGGCGGGTTTGAAAATTAAATACTTTTTTGAATTTTATTGCATGATTGGTCATAATTTTTATCATATACTATTTCTTTAAATGCTGATTTAAAAAAAAATTCAGCCTCTCTACATATTTAAAATGATTTTTTATGATTGTAATTAGTTTAAAATAATACCTCTCATTATTTTCGAATCCTTTTTTGAGTTTACATAGAATGTGTGAGATACGGCAAGATATGCAGAAAGTGTTAGTGATATTTGTCATTATTTTAAAAGTAATGCAAATTTTAGCTATAGTATTTACACTAATAAAACATTATTTACCTACATACAAAACAGGAATTTGCATGTGTAAAATAAAATGCACATTTCAATATAGATACTAAGTGTGCGGTGATCTTGTTAATGACATTAAATATGTTACGTTATACTTTTATAGCTAAACAATTAAATCTATAGCATAAACTAGACATTTAAACTTTAATAGTATAACACTGGAAATTATATTAAGAAATCCATATAATCCTTTGCTAATGCAAATGTAATAACAGAAACTGATAATTATAAATAATTAATGATTATTATTGAAAGGATAATAAGGAAACAATAAGTAGTGTATTTAAAATTTAGAAATTGAAATTCATAGGGTAAAACAGCGTAATAATAACATGATAAACAATAATATGATGATCATTCTAATGACAGTACGAGATCCATGTACAGAACATTTCATGTACAATATTCAGTATTTTACAATAACAAAACCCCTAACTAAGTGTGCTAGAAAGATCTACATTCAATATGTACTTTACATAGCTATTAAATAACAAACTCTGTGTGAAATGTAATCAAAAATCTCTGTAGCACTAGTTATCTAAACAATTGAATACTGCATCGACGAGAAAGCAATCAGATTTAGATTTTAAAATAACATTTTATAGACGCGGAAAGTTTATAAAGACTTTGGCTGTGTAGTTTTTGAAATGTTAAAGTTCAAATTTTCTTTTTTTAATAAGAATGTTACAAATTTTAAATGACTGTTTGACAGTCATAAGAGGAATTCTTGTTTTTTTTCAACTTTAAATATTGTAAACAATTTCTTGAAAATGCATTTAGAAAGATGCTTTAATTTTTTATTGCTATTTTTTTCGTCTTATATTTACAAGCTTTCTCTCATTTTACAATTCATATTTTACAAGATAATTTTTATAAATTCTGCAATTAATTCAATTTCATACTCTGTTTACGATTTAAAGAACTAAACCATCAAAGTACTGAAAATATTCTTCTTATTAGCGGAAATTACTAAATTGTTTTTTTCAAGATACTTTAAACATATACGGTAAAACTATTGAATGAAACTGATGCGTAATATAATTATTACAAATTTAAATTTTTTAAACATATATGAATCTTATCTCTAAAAATATTCGTTATATTGGTGTCCGTTTTCTGTTCAATATACAAAGAATTTGTAAAGAGAAATGTTACATGTAGTCCAGTCAAATGGTAGAAAATGATTACATTAATTAGGGTAGAGCTAATTTTTGAATATGATGTATGGACTGGTATTCTGATTAATTTCCACAAGTTTGCCAACAAAATTTTTTACCGCCGGCGCCGCCATCTTGGAAAAACCTCTAATTTATCGGACTTTTTTTAGTTTTTACAAAATATCTGTTTAACTTCCTATCTAACAAAAATGTTGTTGCACTTTTTTCAAAGTGGACTAAATTTGCTACAGTTTGAGTACAGATCGATTTTTATACCTGTAATAGTTGAGGAGTTATAGCTCTTCAAATTTAGGCAAAATTTCCCAAAAAAACAAAATTCGGGAATTTCCCGCCAATTTTTACACATAACTTTAAAATTACGAGTCCTACGATAGAAAACTAAGTAATAACATTCACACAAGGGTTAATTTGCTACAATTTGACAACCGATTGGTTTTCCTGTATTAAAAATATCACGAGATACAAAGTTTTGGAAAATATCGTTTTCGCCAAATACATCCCTCTAATATTGATTCTTTTTTTCATATTTATTTAAGTGGGGGTCAATAACAGCATTAAAAAAAATTTTCGTGTAACTTAATGAATTTATTTACGCATTTAAACACAACTGTACAATTTATAAAAATCTTTACATAAAGTTTATAATGTTCAAGTTACTTACAATTTTTGGCGCTTAGAAGGGCCTGGGCAATCCATAGGGGGATTTTCATCGTCATTTTCCACTGCTGTGCCAATGTTTATAATGTCGACCGAAATATTTTCAGCATCTTCGTTCTCGTTTTCTCGCAGCGTGTCGACGGGTTCAAGATCGTCTTCTTCCTCCTCGTCAGTGGCTAGGAAAAGCTCCGGTGTATTTTCGCAAGACTGGCCATTGCAATGTTTGCAAATGTTTGTGCAGTTCAGTCCTGCTTTTCGACACCCACATGCTTTTAAACATCCTTTTTTGCAAGCGCAGAAGATGGTCTGAAGGATCGAATCTGGAGCTGCGTCATTCTTGGCTTTTATGGGGAAGAGTCCCAGTGAAGTGTTCACCCAACCCCACATCAATGGATCATTATTCTTGCCTAACCATGCTTGAATTTGGTGGTATGTGCGCATCGTATGCAGCTGAGCAGCGTCTCTTGTTGGAGGTAACCTTGCTAGGTTGAATTTCGTCTTTGCTGCAGATTTTATGAAAATGTGGTATCGAAGCTCATCGATGTTTTGTGTTGCAAAGTCACCTCCATACAATCGAACCAGGAAATGTTCTCCCACTTTTTCCAATTCTTCTAACGTTGCATCAGGGTTCAAGAAAGCTATTGTCTCCTCTTCAAGTTCAGTATACTTTACAACCAGTGAACAAAACTGGTTTTTCCCGTGGCCAAAAAGTGCTGAGGTGGTATCACACCCACTGAAAGCATGGAGGAACAGCAGAATGTTGGAAAAGCTGTAGCGAAAAGAATTAGCTGAATAAAATACATCAGGAGCTTTACCTCTTCCGCACTTTTGAAAGAATACATTATTTTTGTGAGGCGATGGTAATGCAGTGAGGAGTACAAGAAGATCAATGTCCTCCCCGACTACGAAGACATTATCATACTGAGAGGCCTTTGAAATCGCAGTGTTGACAATTAATACATCAGCGTCTTCAACTGCCTGTTGCACTTGTATTGAAGCTTTTTCTAAAACATCTTTCAAAATATCAATGAAGTGCCTCTTGTTATTATAATTGGCAAGAAAAGTTTCTTGTGTACTTTGAAACACAGTTATTCCGTCGAAGATGATGTCCGGAGCTGAATGGGTAGCCCTACGAAGTCGTTCACAGTTTTTGGTGAATTTTTGATCAGCGCCTAAAGGATAACCATCAAAGATTACAGAAACTTTCATACCGTAATGGGTTCGCAAATATTTTATATAGCTGTCTGCTATGGCCGTGAATGAAGCATGTCTACGCCACACTACTTTATGTAAAATATGACCGCCATCGACAACAACATATTTACTTCCATCTGGGATATCTTCTTTCTTGAGTGGAATAAACGAATCGTAAAATGATGATTTGGTCCCCTTACGCATACCTGCATCTGAAAACAATGACATGGGGTAAGGAGATAACTCGTACTTAAAGAATGTTTTCAAATCTTCATCAGATTGTTTGGAAATGCACAGCCTGTGAAATATTGTAAGGGGATCTATAATTAGCTTATCGTTTCCAATTTTTACGGTGTTACTAGTGCTCGCGAGGGTAACTACCTTCTTCTTGCGTTGAAATTTAACATCTTGAAAATTATTGCCAACAATTCTTGCTAATCCATCTTTTCCAATTTGTTCAGACAGGTGGCAGTTAACTTCCTCACCCCCAATGGTTCCTGAATAAATGGACATTATTGCATCATTTTGTGGGAATGGATAGTGTTGAGAAAACCACCTATAGAGTTTTGCAGCATCTTCTCTATCTCGGGCAACACGAGTGGGCCTCATGTCTATGTGTTGTTCAGAGCTGGCTGACGTGATACCGCAGTATTTCTCAATTTCAGAACAAATACTTTGGAGGTACACCATACCCAGTGTCCAGCGAGTAAGCACAGCCTCTGTAATCCCTCGACCTGTTGTCAGCCCTCCAGATGTTTTCATCATTCTCATCAGGGTCTGTTCTATGGTCTGATCGGTCCATATACCAGACCAGAACTTTTCTGTTCGGCTGACGGTGAAGCATCCACGGGTCGTAAAGGCACTGTATTCAACTGAATCCATTCTGGTTTCTAAGGCTAACATATCTTGCAGATATAGATGAGCGCATTTTGCGTAGAAAAAATGTCCTGCAGCATGAAAGTAAGGCAACATTTTTTGGACACAGGCAAGATGGAAATGCCAGTTTCCCCTTCTTTCTGCTTCTATAAACTGCTTTACTAAAGTGACCATGCGAAAATATTGCATCCATAACTTAGCAGTGGGCCCATGACTTTCAAGGTTCTGCATAGCCCCTCTGAATTTTCTGTTGATAATTTCAAATTCCTCGTTTTCCTCAATAGTTAGAACAACACATGTCTCTAAATCAATAAGCACGTTTTCCATCATATTTTTTTCATCATCTGTCAGTTGAACTGTCTCCCAAATAAGTTTTCCCAAAACAAGATGAACTAAATTATGTGCTCGCACTGCCCTCGAATAAGCGTGGCCGTTCATCATTTTTTCAATGCTGTTTTCAGCATACACCGTACTGAGAAGCTCCTTAAGCCCACTTCCAGCCATGATGGTTCCAAGAGTTCCCATGTAGGACATGAGGAGATGAAATCCTCCCAGGCGCAGGACCACATTTTTCAAAGCTGGGTCATTACAGTTTCTTACTATGTCCTGTGCTTTAACATACAGAGGCTGGTCAAAGGTGACAAAACACGTCTTTTGATCACTTCCTTTACAATTTTCGACCGCGAGTCGAAGAGCTGAATAAATCGTGTCATATTGAGTCGGAGGATTATTGATGAAAGGAAGACATATAATCTTGGAACGTTGATATAACTCGTCTCGGGTTGCATTTTCCATATATCCGTTCCACCCTGGAATTTCCACACTGCTTAAACTCTTGCCATACAGCCATAGAATATCCGTACCTGTAGGGAATATATCATCATTTAAAGGCTGAATCTCATTCAGATTAACAATGGGAACATTTTTCAAGCCTGCATTGTCAGTTTTCTTAAACGTCAGCAGTTCAGTGTTACCACCAGTGTTTTTAATTAATTCTGCTGTAGAGCACCGCATAACACGGGTGACATTGTTTTGAGGTTTTACTGACTCGTAAGGATTAACCACCATTATTCCTCCCATGGCATGGAAAGTCCCCAAACCATAAAGTGTGTTCACATTAAAGTCGGCATTGTCGAACACAAATTGGCAGAATGATCCCTTCTCGATGATTGGTTTTTTAGATTCCATTATTGCGGACAATTCCAGTAAAGATACATCAGTGTAGCTCGATGAAAACCCAAGTGATGACAAGAGGTCCATAAGGTGTTTTGATCCAAAACGCTTGTACAAATAAACGCCAATTCCATTTAAAAGTGATGAAATGAAGGAACAAGGACGCACAGCTGAGATTACTACATGTGAAAGCGCAATACACTTTCTTTTCCATTCATCCAAAGAGCCACGCTTGTGTTTCAAAATCACTCGTTCAAAGAAGTGTAAAAGTGATTGAGGGATCACAGAAGTCGCATCAGTCAAAAAGTTATCAGGTGGCGTGTATTCAGTGACATTGTACATCTGTGAACGAATATCCCCTCGGATAATATCAGCAACAGTCTCAATGATTCGTAGTTTTTCTTCGACAGGGTCTGACTTACGGTTTTTATACCATGATTCTGATATAACCTTATATCCTACATTTCTGAAACAAACTATAGTCTTTTTGTGGAAATTCTCAGCAATTAGCAACTCATCTCCATATTTCTCAAAAAGACGAGCTTTAATCGTTCTTACGTCAGGGATGTAATCACCTTGAATGCTTGCAATCAGTTCATCCATAGAAAATTGACATTCGGATGAATTTTCCTCAAGATATAAAATAATCTGTTCTATCGCTTCATCGACATTATTGCTATGGATACGTCCTCTTTTGTTGCTAGTTGGGGGTAACTTGAACACCTTCCGTTGGCAAAAAAGATGATATCGTGCATCCACCGCTACTAAATCCTCCTCGTTCTTCAGACGGTCAATTATTTCTTTCCCCCACTCATCTCCTCGTTTTTCAGCTGCTTTCAATATTGAGTCTCGCACTTCCAGTTTCTCAACTAATATTACTTTATTTCGTTTAGATAATTTAGTCTTCTTAATAGATTCCAAGAATTCGCTGGTTATATCTTCTGCACATAAAAAACATTTGGTTTTAAAGTTGAAACTTGTCCCTCCTGAACGAAGTTTTGGTTTCGTTTGCGTATCTTGTGAAACTCGACGAACATATGCTTCAATCATTCGTGGGTTAATATAACTTTTATAGCAACCATCATGCACAGTAACCTCGTTCATATAATTCAATAAACGTTCGTGATTTGGAAGCGTACGTTTAACACTTGCTTTTAGTAGAGTTTGTATACCCTTTTGCTTCACAATCCTAGTTTCCCCTTCACTTAAACTATTGTTACATATAAAACATAAATTCCCATCGGGAGTAGTCATATTGTATTAAAGAACAAAAAAATCAGAAATGGTCTCTACTGCAAGATCTGCGGTATGCGACTGGATATAACTGACGCTTGAGCGAGGATTCATGCTATTTTTAGCTCTCTCTCCTTGCAATTGGTTAGAATTTCCCCTCCCTCTATCCCCATTGCTCTCGCATGCTACAACTTGTATTGGTTCATGCTACAAAGGTCGAAGGTCGTTGTATTCTCCCCCCCCCCCCACCGACACACACACAAATCTTCCTGATCGGTAGGATGCGGAGAAAATATTTATTTTAACGGTTTTTCTTTTTTTTTTCTTTCTTTTTAACGGTTTTTAAATACGTACTGCCTACAGTTGTTATGAGGGCAAACTTAAAATAACGTTTCAAGGGTGGAGGATAAAAAGATTCGCTATTTAGGAGATACTATTGGATAAATATGGTGAAAAGCTTCAAAATTTTTCTTTTTCGGAAAATTTTGCCTAACTTTGAAGGGTTGTAACTCCAAAACTATTTCAGTTAAAATAATAAGTCTGGTCTTAAATTGTAAACAAATTTGTCTACTTTGAAATAAAAAGTATAATTTTTTTATCAGACCTTTGATTTGGCAGATATTTGGCAAAAACTAAAAAATGTCTGAAATTTTCGCCATTTTTTCAAGATGGCGTCGCCGGCGGCAAAAAATTTTGTTGGCAAACCTTTGGAAATTAGTCATAGTACTTACCCATGCAACATATTAAAAAATTAGCTCTACCCTAATTAATGTATCAAACCGGCAATTATCATTACCATTTCACTGGACTAATGTGATTTTTCAAAATTTTGCATTACAACTCAGTTAATTTCAAATATAACTTTTAAGCAGAAATTAAACAAAATAAACTTGATAGATAGTCTGTAACCTTCTATTTAAATTTTAGTTTCGAGAAGAAATGTTTTTTAATAGGACAAATAAAGTAAAAATTGTGATAGAAAAACTATTGTTTCAGGAGCAAAGATTTATATGTTTACAGTAAGATAAAATATCTTTATGCAATACATTTTATACTTATCTTTGTAATACTGTATTGATTTAAAAGCTTAATATTTGCCAATTGTAAAAAACTCTTTCTTAAAATTTGCGTATGATAAAAATGTTCATCTTAGAAATGACAAAAAAAGCAACAACAATATGTTATAAACTGTAAAAGAATCTTAGTTCTTTAAAAACAAATGCTTTTTACGAAATACTATAAACAATAACATATAAAATTATAGAATACGACTTAAAGAAAATCGAAGGACAAAGTTAAAGTTAAGTCTTTTGCCAAATTATATATTTTACAAAGTTTTTTTTTATTTATTGTTTTACAAAAGAATATTCTCTAAAGAAAGTTTATTTTGAGCTTTTCAATAGATATCTTATTTTATGTACAATATTTGCTATGAATGCATATTCGAAATATCTAAGTTGTTCAATGCATTTAACAAAATAGAAATATTTCTGTGGCAGGCTTTTAAATCGGAATAGTATATAAAGATTTTAAAATACATATAGTTGTCGCTGAATTTATTTAAATAATGAGGAAGATCGTTAAATTCCAAAATTAAAAGTTTGGAATTTTGATAATAACAAGTCGGAAATAGTAATGTCAAACGTGGCAAATGAGGTCCGTTCGTACTATAACTAGTTTTACAATAATTCAGATCTTGATGCAACAGCTGTTACCCTCTCATGCAAAAATGCATGAATACAAAATTTATTACAATTCTATACGTTAAGTTCAGTAATATGGAAATAATAGGGCTTCGTCTTAAATAAAACGTAATCACCATGGCAACCCAGAAGAATTAGCTACTATAGGATATCATTGAATTAATTACATAGGACAGGATTTAATAGAATGAAGAAAACTTTGATTAATATCTTTTTTAAGTTTTGATTCGATTTTCATAAAATATGAAATGAATCGACGAAATTCTGCAACGATTATTTAAATTTCAAACCATTCGGTTGCGTAGATTTTGCGCTGTTATATGCGGACAGACGGACGGACCCGACGACGACTATAGGTGCTACGTATTTATATAATTACGAATGAACCTAAAAAAGCATGATTTAATATTTTTTAGCACGACGTGTTCCTCCATAAATGAATATTAAGAATAATAATTATTTTAAAAAAACGTGTTTATTAAATTTGAAATCTTAAAAAACAATAAAGTAAAACTTCAAAAATTAAAGTTATGATAGAAGTATACTAGTCAGTTTAGAAATAAAAGCATTCCCTTCATAGGGAGCATAATCCATCTTCATGTTACAATAGATTTACAAACAACAAACAATAGACAACAAAAAACATGTTACGTAATTATGTCTGACAAAGTTTTTTTATTCCATTATAAAATAATAATAAAAGGAAAGTAAAAACTATTTATTTTTCACATTTTTCACAGCCATCAACAACAGCGAAACATTTTCGTAATCAAAGGAAAAATTGACGTCCATGTACATTTTTCATAAAATTGTTATTTCTTTTACTTTTACAAAGAGTATCAAACTAAGTGATCACAGACAAAACCTAGGATAGAGCAATATTTTAAGAAAATCTATCATGTTCAAGATTTACAACGTTTTTATAAGATATCTTTTCACTTATCTTTTTAAATTTGTCATTTATTATTATTATAGATGTATATTCTTTATATGACATGTAATAAATATTAAGCTTTCTATAATAAATATATCCTTTTTTTAATCTCTTCAGACTATGATATTTTAAAATAAATTCTGATTTTATGTTTGTTCATATAAAAATTTTATTAACATTTGTTGTATTAATGGTAAAAAAAAAAAAAAAAAAAAAACTTAGAGTACACTATAAACTGAAATGTCGGAAATTCAGACACATAAGTGTCTGAAACGGAGTGTTCAGTTTTCAGACATTTTAAAGAATCTAAATTTTTAAGACACTTATATGTGTCTACATTTAAGAAATTTCAAACTTCTGAATTACATCCCTGTTTGACCACCTTTAATTTCTCTGCAATAGCAGCCATTTTTTTCACCATTTTTTCAGTAAGCCTTATACACCGGAAGAAAAAATCCTTTAAAATATAAAAATTTTACCGCCAATCAAAACGCCAGTACAATTTACATCGACTTACTTATTTTAATGGAAATTTTCTTCAGTTTCCAGAAAAATTTAATTTTTGGGGGGAAATTTCTGTATTTAAAAAATAAAAATTATTATGTTTTCAAGGAAGAGCACACACACATATTTCAATACAAGGTCTCTCCCATTTTTCATGATTTCCACATTTAAGTCAATTTATAACATTAACAATACTGCACTTGCCCTTCGCAGGATACGAACCCGGGATCTCCTGGTTTCTGGACTATCCGTTTTATCCTCTCTGTCGCGCCTCCACACTTGGGAACTTAAAATATTGTTACTTATTTACGACTCAGAATTTATTTCATAATAATGCCAATTTACTTATAATTCGGAACGATTTTACACATCTTCTCGCTAGAATTTTGAATTTTTGCTTTTTAATATGTATATACATATTATATCTATTTATATAAAATCCAAGTCTCTGTGTGTCCCTCACAATTCCGGTAGGACCGCCTCATTGAAATGAGTAATTGTTGAAAAATACTAATGCAGGGTTACCACAGTAGCGCCAAATGTTAGCCAACTTGGCGATAGCTGGCTAATTTGGCGAAATTCCTATTTAAAACCATTAATCTTTCATAAAAGAGGTCACCAAAATTTAATTTAAACTCCGTTCTTTTAAGATATTTTTTTAAAAATCTATGGGTGAGAATTTAAAGTACATCTGTACATCTTCCTCCCGATGCTACTAATAAAATAACCGCCAATAGACGACGCTGTACTGTGTGAGCTCCTAACTGCGCGATTTTAATGTGCTTTAGGTACTTTTCCGGTATAGGTGTCTTGGCGAAAAAGGGAATTCAACAACATATTTACCAGGAACCTATCCACTGTTTCATTTTATATACACACGCATTTTTTTCGATATTTATAAGATTTATTTAACATAAAAAAGCCGTTTTTCTAATTTTATACAGAAACAGATGTAATTTGTACATAAAAACATGAATAATATACATATAAAATAAACATATAAAACAAACAAAAAACGCTCATCAAGTTTGTTTTCATAGCTGTTTATATGATTTGACAACAAATCTCGATATTTTTCCGTTATACGGACACCATGCCAAAATGTATGCTAATGCGCCAATTATTTCAAAATGCTAAAAGATATTTGTAATTTTATGCCAGCAGTTTAATATGAGTTTATTTTATTGCTTTATTTTATAACAGTTATTTGTTCAATTATTTTAAGTAGGTATATATTTGTGATTTAATTAAATAGTTCGTTAAAGTCTGGAATTTTCAAATGTTACATTTTTTAAATGCTCACTTTAGTATCGACAATGTTTTTTCTTTTATTTTTCAAATGCTTCAATTCACGCGATTTTCATTTTGCGCCAACTATTACGCTTGGTGACAATGGTATCCGTATAACGAAAAAGTACCCAAATCTCACTTTCTGATGCCCAAATTACAAAAGCTTTTAAAAAAAAATGCCAAAACCCCTACCGTGGAAAAGTACCAAACTGTCTATTATTTTGCGCTATCTGTGTTATAGTTTATACTATATGCAAGGTCAGTGGAGCGAAGACATTAAACATTAAATATTAAATTTTCGGCACAGATGTCATATACGCCCCCATATTGGCGCAATTTTTTCTGACGCCAATGTCATATACACAACGGGTACTTAACTGTCGCCAAAGTGTCGTTATTTTGCTTGATATGGTAACCCGCATGTTGTTGTTTATGCTGTTGATGTTTTAGCCAAATTGGCGTTGGAAAAAAATCGAACTGTGTCGAAAAAAACTGTGACAAATGTGCCAAAATTTCTATAAAGCAGTATAAGACTAAAAAATTAAAAATAAAATAAATGCAAAATAAGACTAAAGAAGAAAGAAAAATCATGTGTTAAGCATAGAATATGAAACTCTTTCCAGCACATCCTGGATGCTTTAACAAAACTTCGTTATTTAGGGAAATAAAGTAAATAAGATAACTAAGTAAACATTTTAGGAAACGCATAAAAAATTTTAAAAATTGATTTTAGCAGTTACCGTTCATAGCCAATAGTACCGTTATTACATGCCACTATTTAGCTAAAATTTAATTTAAACTACTCTTAAAACTACTGAAATCACATTTCCAGATATTATCATCCATAGACGGAAATGTATCCAATTCTTTGCGTGACCCTGTATATGATTTTATCTATATTCTACAAACATTTCTTTGTAAACTAAATGCAGTTCAGCGTAAAAATGCATAACTCCTTTAAAAAACACCTTTAAGCAATTTACTGTCATACTCAGTAACCCTTACGAATTCTTTTGTGTAGCCCTGCATATGAACTGTAGCATTTATACACACAGTATAGTATGCATAAATGTAGTGAAACATAAAAACTCATATCATAACTAAAAATGCATTTCTAGCAATCATTGCTTATGTGCAATACTTCGGAGAAAAGTTTCTTGGCGAGAAAGAAGTTTGCCAAAGTGTTTTCTGACAACCCATTTACTGCTTCATACTGACAAGCAAATTTTTCCATATGTATACAATTTATTTAATGTAAAAAAAAGCTATTTACCCATTTTTATAAAGAAACAGAAGCAATTTTCCACAGATGTTATATACGCATCGGGGTTGGCGTGATTTTTTCTGACGCCAATTCGGCAGAAATCTCGCTTTCGAATACCAGTTACTTATATAGTATTTTTAAATTATTTGCTATCATTTTGAAAAGGAAATAACTATAAATAAATAACAGTTTGAATAATAACTATAGAACAAAACAATTTATACAATAAAACAGAAAATAAAAGTAAATAAACAATTTATTATTAAATAAAAAACAATAGCCGGGTTACCATAGCAGGCAAAATAAAACCATTTTAGCGCCAGTTAGGTTTCCCTGTTCATATCTGAAATCTGTGCCGTAATTTGTATATAAAAAAGTATTATATATATTTAGAAACGATTTTTTTATGTATATAAGTGCATATATAAACAAAAATAAAAGTTCATTAGATTTGTTTTCATAGCTGTTTATATATTTTGGCAACATATCTCACTTTCTGATGCTCGAATTGCGCCAAGCTTTTTTTAAAAATGCGCTATAATGGAAAAGTACCTAAATAAATAATTAACAGTAATAACCAATTATACAAACTAAAACTTTTTATTTCGAGATCAAAGCATTGTTTTTAATTTCGATTAAAGGCATATATATATCCTTGAATAACTTTAGTTGAATTTAGGTTCACAGCTTAATATCTCATTCCATAAACCTAAACAAACACAAGTGATTCATTCTTCGTGAATCGTAAAAAATTATTAAATCATTGAGGTAATCATTCACAAAGTATGTTCTCCAACAATCAATGGACAGTATTCTAATGACGTCATAGTAGGTAAAATGGTGGCGGTATCATTTGTTTATGGTTTGAAATCACAAAGGTTTAATTTTGCAATGTCTCTTAGTTACATTATTTTATTGTCATATTTATAAGCTTAGAACAAAAGCCTATTTTTTCATTATTTAGTTATTAAAGACGAAAAAAAATTATAAATGCATGATTTGAAAAATTTAAATAATTTTCTTTCTTAATACTAAAAAATAACAACGGGAAGTAACAGCGGGTTTAAGTTAAATAATTTTAACTGTTTAATTCTGTTTTAATATTCAAAATAACTGTATATATTAGATTTCAGTACTCAACATCAGGGTCCGATTAAACTTTGAAGTTAGAGGAATTACAATGTCATTTCACGACCTTTCTTTTGAAGAAGCTTTTCTAAATTCCATATATACATGGAAAATCTTCAGTGTTAGAAATATTATTCCTAGGACTGACATAACACGAGAACGGCCTGCAATTTTACACAAGTTTTTGAAAACAACTTTATATCAGAAATTTTACTAAAAACTGGTTACTTTTTTGTTATAGTGGCCCACACCATTAGGATTATGACAAGTTGCAGCCAGTTTCGCCAACGTCGTAACCAAGATCGTGAAGCACACACATATAATACCATTTAATACCATTTCATAAAATCGTATACGATAATTTAATAGTTTTTACCTTACTTCAAGTGTGTAATTTATTTATTTTTAAGGCTTAATATTTTAAATTGTCCAATATGTGAATTTAAAAGAATGCAAACAAAGAATGAATAGAGATGACCGCAAAGAGCCTCAAATCTGCATAACACTTAGAACCAAACTGTGCAGATTAGTGGTCTTCTACTGTACACCGTTTTTCACACATGTGTTTCGTTCTTAAAATGTGTTATTTTCATCTATCACTGCGGAACAATCGAGAAAACTCATATTCTTGCGCATGAGTTGCATATATCTTTATATCTAAATTTCCGTCATTTTTGACAGGCTACCTTTCTAGTATATATTTAATTAATATATCCGAGTATATATATATATATATATATATATATATCGTATATATTTAATTCGGGGCCTGTCCCGTTTCAGTTATGTGTGTGCGTGCGGGGGGGGAAGGGGGTAATAATTCAACGCCTTTTAAAAATAAAATCAATTTTTCATTAAAGAAAAAATACATTTCTTATTGTCCAAAGCTTGTATATAATTTTAATGCGAAGGTATTAATATAGTTTTCTGCTTTCTTAGATTTTTTTTCTTTTCTTTTTTCTTCTGATTGGTTGAACATATGGCAAAATGGACTCATGAAATTGGACTAATTAACTCCTTCCTATATGCTATATATTTCGGACAAATTTTCTCAGTTAAAAATATTGTGTATAATTTTTCTGCAAAAATAATAAAAATCATTGTTTTACGCACAATTTTTTTCTTTATTTTTTTCCCGATCGAAATACAGGGTAAAATTTTTTGATGAAACGAATTTTCTCACGCTGAAATCCGGACTAAATCGATACTCAATCGTACCTAAAAGGTTAGCAAAGTAAAAAATTTCAGACCTTTTCTATATACAGTGAAATACGCTTAACACGAAACTAAGGGGACCAAAAATTTTTTTCGCGTTAAAAGAATTTCGTGTTAAAAGATTCGTAGAAGAAAAGAAAACTCACCAATATTTTCGATGTCGTCAAATTTTATCTCGATTTCCTGTTAAACTACTAGTAGGTTGCATCCATTAGGATAAAAAGCAAGTAAAACATTTTTTTTTTTTTTAAATTAGATTTCTTTTTTTTTTGAAGTGTATTTTTCAGCATCATATTGCCCACAAATTTTTTGAGATCATCTATTGTTTTAATCATCTCTCCATCCGAAAGCACATCTAATTAACTGCGCACACTTTTAATTATTTTCTGCATTTCTGAAATAGAGGGCGCAAGAATTACATCGTTGATTGCGTTGTCAGATTCGCCGTCGGAAACTACAATTGAAACGAAATTTTTCATGTTAAACAATTTTTGTTTCGTGGTTGCAGAAAAAAAAGGTATTACATTGCATAATATATTTTCCGGAGCACTATATCATTTCGTGTTAACCGATTTTTTATGTTAAGCGTTTTCTTGTTAAACGTATTTCACTGCAATTCCAAATTAAAAAGTTCGACTTCTTTTATTCAAAATAGGTGGCGCCACTGATTTTGGTTATTTTCAAATCATTTTTCACTGCTTTTGATTATTTTCATATCATAAGACAGTTTCCTTTTGAGACAACTTTATGCATAAATTTTAATTTATTTTTGTTCTTAAACGCAGGGGTCTGAGATACAGTAAAAATTTCTACAATAGAATACAAGATACCGAAAAAAAAATCCTCTTTAAACAGGTTTAAAGAGGAACAGTAAATAAAACTTCGGTCAGTGTTGAATTCAGACACTTTTCTCCGGCAGGGATTTCTGTGGCTCCAGGGGGGGGGGGACTTTATAGAGTTCCCGGGGGGGGGATTACACTGTTTGACCATTGAAAACACAAAAACTCAAATCGTCCGGGGGACATCTCATTGCTCCGAGTGGGAATGTCTCCCCCAGGCCACCCTCGGAAATCAACACTGACTTCAGTAAACCTTTGCATAACGGAAACTTGGCTGAAACGAAAATTTTCATGGTTTCTGCGAAATAACACACTTTTTAAGTTTAAAACCTGCCTAATGCTAAACTTTCGTAATTAAACGTGACATTTTCTATACATTTCAAAGGAGACCATCAGTCCACCCTTTGAATACGCCTCTGGTACTGGTCAGAATATAAATAAATAAATCATGTCTATTATACGTGAGTTTAGAAATTGGTGATTTAAATATGTGGATAAGTCCATGAAAGATTATATTGTATCTTTAAAAGGAAATTTTTAAATACAGAAATATGCAAGAAATAGAATTTTTTTGGAATTTACGGAAGAAAATTTGCATTACAATACGTAAACTGGCGTCTCAATTGGCAATATAATTTCCATATTTTAACGGATGTTTTTTACAGTGTATAAAGCTTACAAAAAACAGGCAAAAATTTGGCTGCTCATTGCCGAAGTCGCAGGCTGGTCAAAAATGCATGCGATTCAGACGTTTGAAATGTCTTAAACTCAGACGCATACACGTGTCTTAAAATTTAAGACACTTTAAAATGTCTGAAAATTGAACACTCCTGTTTAAGACATTTATGTGTCTGAATTTCAGACATGTCAGTTTACAGTGTTTATACCATGATCATATGTGGTCGCCCTCCGGGTTGTCTGAGACCGACCCCTTAAGTGGAAAAGGAGACTCGGAGCCAGGCACCGCTCGTTGTGTCGAGCCAGACGGTGCAGGACAGGGACGAACCACAGCCTTCTCGAGAGGCCCAACGCCGAGAGGCAATGGTTCCGGCGGCCACAGGTAATGAGCGTCGTGTTTGGAGTTGGAGAGATCGCGTCGGCGTCACGTATTGAGGTCCACCCCCCAGGGCCTCGGTTCTCGAGGTAAGCCTGATAGCGAAGACCCGATGTCGATCCCAGTGCCGGTCTACGGTCCGAATGGTGTCGCTGGACAAAGACTAGCAAATGTAGTAGGACCCTGTCCACCTTTTGACCGAGAGAGAGCTTGAGAGGAGATTGCGGGCCTTGATGTACCACGTCTCGGCGCTCATTTGTGACGACGGAGGCTCGCGGGAACGCTATGCAGGAACTCCCGGAGCCTACGAAGGGTGAGGTTACGAACAGCGCCCGACGTTCGCGTCGGGTGGTTCATTCCTGGAGCCATCTCGTCTCGTCTTTTGAGGGATTCGTCCTCCGTGAGATGTCCCGTATGTTTCGTACTGGCGGCGGGATACAGCGGTTAGATCTTCTCAGGACTCCGTCAACCAAAGATACCCGGGCCGGTGGCTTGTCGACTAAAGCGGCGGCGGCGCCTCGAATCTCGAACGATTTCTCGGTCTGACTCATGACCAGCGTGTCTAGACGCTTCCGGAGGTTGCCGCGCCCGGAGGTGTTGTCATAGCGGTTTCTAATCATAACTTTAGAACGCAAGTCCCGGGGTTCCAGGGCGGGTCTGGTTTGAGTCGGGAGGTAGATGCCGATCAAGGGGGTCGCGTGCGGTTCGTCCGCCTACTTCTGTTTCTGCCTATCGCCTCCAGGTCTTTCACGTGTTCGTCTTGGGGTCTCGGTGCAAAGTGGAAGTCGTTGGCTGGGTCCGCGAATCGTGAGTCAGCTTCGTCGGCCTATTCGTGTTCATAGCCCTCGACAGAAGCTGTGTTTCGGCGAACTAACATGGTAGCGATCGCTATTGCACGGGGTCAGGAGCACTCGTGCTCAGGAACCCTCGACGACCGCGAGGTAAGGTAGTGGTGAGCCGGGCTTCTGCCGGCTTCTCTACCCTTGGGTGGAGTCGAGTCGTTGAGGGCGGGCGGGATTCCGGACCATCCAACCCCCTAGCGAGGCGAGGTCTATCCCGTCTAGGTGGAGCTTTCCGTGCCCACCTGGGGTCGCTAACGGCTCCTAGACTGGTCTTTCTGACTCCCGGCGAGATCCATGAGGGGTTCCGTCGGTTGATGTGGGAAGACTGGGCGAAAAGTCTGCAGCAAGAACGCTTTACGTCCGGAGGGGTCTTCAGCTAGGGGCATCCTTCATCTTATTATCGGTTGTTTCTCAAAAATGTCTTTGCCGGAAAATGGTAGTTGATCTTCAGAAACCTCCGTAAAGTAATCCCCCGTAGGGATCTTCGGCAGTGGCTCGTGGGCTCGGGTCCCTTATAGGATTTTGTACTCTGCGGGTCGTCGGAGTGAACTGCGGAGGGACCAAGAGAAGGAACCATCTGGCTCTTTTGGCTAGGTGAGAGGTTCTGTCGCATCGACCGGAAGTCTAATTCTTGGGTGCAGTACTTCGTGGCGTGCGCTGGACAGCGAGAAGTCCTTGGGCGACCGCGCACTGGCGGCTGGTGCACGGCGAGGAAACTGCTTTAGGGAGGGCTCGCTCCGTGTCAGTTGTGAGAAAGTCTGTGCCCCGAGAGGCCTATGTCGCTAGACGAAGGACTGCAGCTTCGTTTCAGGAGCTCGTTTTTATTCCATGATCATACAGTAAGACACTTAAGTGTCTTAATTTCAGACACCTGTGATGTCTGAAATTCCATATTCAGACACTTAAGTGTCTGAATTACTTTTTCATTCACATATGTGTCTGAATTTAAGACGCCCTTATTTGCAGTGTACGCGCAAGTTAGTGGCAACTTTTTACATAATCTGAATTTTAGATAAACGAATCATAAAATTATCCTTTCTAATAAATACCCTGAATTTCACTGGAATGATAATTCCATAAAAAGCACAATGTAAAAGAGCATTAGCACCATTTTAGCAAAATTTATAGCGAAATAAACAAAACACTTAAACGTGTTACTTGCTTAAAATGGAGTCCCATCAAAAAATCTTATGTATAGCCAAATCTCGTGACCCGTAAAAAGTTATGAGATCATGTAAAGCAAAGTTTAGGTCTCTTATTAAGTCTGACATTTTCATTTATAAATCACTCTTAGTATCTACATCTTCAGTTAATTATTATATTGTGACTTGGAAATTACGCAGCGAGAGAACGTATCGGTTATTACTTATGATGGTATACTTACTTATATATACTTATGTAAAGTACTGCATAAAATAGTATTTATATGAGCACTGAACGCATATGTATTTGTAGCGTCGACTTAATTTTACACAATAGACTGGGTGCAAAACCTCTCACGTGGTCAAGCTGGAGATTTGGCTGGTTTTTTTCGGATGTAATGTGAATACGAGCCAGATTCCTTGTTAGAAAGACCTCCACCCGAAGAATCTCTACTTTAGGATTTATAACGTTGTTACATATTAATGTTTAAATATTCTAATTTATTCACTCATTTCCCAAATGGAATATTTTATCTTTAACGGAAAAGGCCTTTTCAATCTAGATTATTTTTACTTTCTCTTAATAAATTCCCTGCAGCGGCTAATTTGTCCTCTGTCAGATCCAACCACAAGAATATATAAAATATAAGAAACAAAATGAAGTTCAAAATGCATTTAAAAATTACTTTCAGTTATACTTCTCTTTTTTCAGTTTATTTGCAGTTTGTTCTCGTACATGTCCTGTCGACTATTTAATTTAACGATTATTTATGTTTTCATGATTATATGTGGTGATCTGTTACAAACACTTAAATTTCTTCCATAAGTGCGATAACAGATGCATTTTTCTGGATAACATAAACGTTACTCAATTCTTGCGTCTGCCCGGAGACAGCCGTGATTGGATTATAATTATTTAAACTGCGAATTAATTTGGTGAAATGGTGACTATACTTCTATTTATGTAAGTTTAAAGTCTCTCATTGACTTTTCACATAACGGATTTTTATCTTTATTTCATTTGGTATTTTCTGAACCCGCCATGGTGGGGATATTGTATATGTGGCTCATAGAAGACACATGTTTTGTAGTCACTTTTGCTTTTAGATCTCTTCCTTATTAGAACTGTTAAATTTACGGGGCCATCGCAATCCTTTGCTGGACTAATGCCCTGTCTCTGTATTTCACAAGATGTCTTTTGACTATAATTAAAGCATATGCAAAGGGTTATGTCAAATTATTTATTAGTGACTTACACTGTTAAAAATATCGTGAAAAATTACCTCTGTTTTTAAAGGCTCTCTATTTTCTGACCAATGAGAACTCTACATAAACACCTATGAAGCGTTCTCATTAGTCAGAAAATAGATAGTCTTGAAAAGCAGAGGTAATTTTTCACGATATTTTAAACAATGTAGTATCAACTTCTTACAGGATTACGAATTGCTTCCGGTGATGCGGGAACAACTGATTGTAAAGTCGTGGAAAAAAAAATAAACACCCCTTACTAACTCCTCAACAAATTTTCGTAGAAGAAATTTACTGGTATCAAACGATTGGAAATAAAGTCTACTTATAAATGATGTATATAAAATTTGCTTAGGGGGCATCTACATAGTAAAAAGAACCCAAACTTCATTTTTTTTTCAATAGCAATACCCATGTTTAACAAGATATTTCAAATCTTCGGTTCAAACTATGCGTAGACACATAATTTCAAGTCATTTGAATGATAGGTTTTTGAATTTAGCCCAGTGGTTAGGGGGTTGAATTCAGAATTAATTAGGGGAAAGCTGGAAATTGTTTTAATCCCTTCAGTTTAGGTCTAGAATGAATATGCTATGTTTTCCCCCTTGTACTAGGTGAGCGTTAGAAAATATGTATAGATTTATAGTCAAAAAACACTTTTATTTACATACCATAACAGTATCTCAAAACAGCTAACTCCGTCAAAAATATTGTCAATGCAAATGTTGTAGAGCTTAAAATTCTGAATAAAATGAGTACCTAAACTTAATATGTTTGTTAAACATTAAGGTCGCAATTCCACGTTAACGTTTTAGACCCATGGAAAGGGGGTTGAACTCAGAATTAATTAGGAGAAAACTGGAAATTGTTTTCATCCCTTCAGTTTAGGTCTAAAATGAACGTACTATGTTTTCCTCCTTGTACTTTGGTGAATGTTAGAAAATATGTACATATTTATTTTCGAAAAACATGGTTTTTTTTAATTTCGTTAACAATATCTCAAAACAGCTAACTCTATGAAACATATTATCAATACAAATGTTGTAGAGCTTAAAATTCTGAATAAAATGAGTACCAGCATTAATATTTTTGTTCAACATTAAGGTCGCAACTCTATTTCAAAATTTTTCAAATCAAGAGCTTGAAGCCATGAGAGACCAAGTTAACTTAATATTATCTCAAAACTGCGGCCTTAATATTGAACGAAAATATTAAGTGTAGGTACTCATTTTACTCAGGATTTTAAGCTCTACAACATTTGTATTGACAATGTTTTTGATAAAGTTAGCAGTTTTGAGATATTGTTAAGTTAACTTGGTCTCTCCTGGCTTCAAGCTCTTGATTAACGATTAAGGCAAAATTTAAAAATAGAATTGCGACCTTAATGTTGAACAAAAATATTAATGATGATACTCATTTTATTCAGAATTTTAAGCTCTACAACATTTGTACTGACAATGTTTTTTATAGAGTTAGCTGTTTCTAGATATTGTTAAGGTAATTAAAAAAAACGTGTTTTTCGAAAATAAATATGTACATATTTTCTAACATTCACTCAAGTACGAGGAAGAAAACATAGTACGTTCATTTTAGACCTAAACTGAAGGGATTAAAACAATTTCCAGTTTTCTCCTAATTAATTCTGTGTTCAATCCTCTGATGATGGGTCTAAAAGTTTAGAGTAGAATTGTGACCTTAATGCTCAACAAACATATTAAGTGTAGGTACTCATTTTACTCAGAATTTTAAGCTCTACAACGTTTGCATTCACAATGTTTTTGACAGATTTAGCTGTTTGGAGATACTGTTATGGTATGTAAAAAAATGTGTTTTTTGACTATAAATATACATATTTCCTAACGCTCACCTAGTACGAGGGGGGAAACATAGCATATTCATTCTAGACCTAAACTGAAGGGATTAAAACAATTTCCAGCTTTCCCCTAATAAATTCCGAATTCGGCCTTTTTTTGCTCCCCTACCACTGGGCTATTTATAAACATTTAAAATTTAGTTCTTCTAATGGTAAATTACATTTTCATATTTTTATTAATATTTCCTGAAATTATACTTCTAATGTTCTAATTTTTTGTGTAGCAATAATACTAAAATACCCAAACATAAATACGTTGAATTTGCAATTTTTATAAATTTATGATATGAATTATGAAATTATTATTCGAAAAAAAATATGAATTGCAACCTACAATTTTTTGATGGATTTAGATTTATAAAGTCCTGCTTTATGAAAATCCAAAACTTCACATTTTTCTTCCAAGTAGTTTTCAAAATTATGCTTAAAAAACGGCAAAATGATGGTTTAAGATATAGTTATGATAGAAGTGACTAGATATTTTGAAATTCCTCATGCTATCCTATAATCTAAAGATGTCTTGATCAAGAAGGAAGCTCTCTCGGTCTACAATCGAGTATCTAACTTCAATTTGGATACAGCCCCTAAAATGAGCTCGTTTTGAAAATAAGCAATTTCTGGGAAACTTATCGTACGAATTGCATAAAAATTTGTTTTTAGGCTAATTGCGATGCATATATAATTATATCCGCTTATTTATTTATGCCTGTGAAATGTACTTTTAAGTAACTGGATAATTCTCAGCTTTCTCATAGCCATATGATAGCACTACATTTAACATAACATTCAAGAAAAAAAAATGCGTACTTATTGATCGTGAAATAGAAGCAAAAACAGCTACTGAATTAACATTTTTCTGATAAAATATGTTTATATTTTTATACATTAAAAATTAACATTTTAGAAACTCAATTTTAATTTTACTAAACAAAGAAAAAAATGAAACATTTCCATCAACTTTAATCAACAAAATATATCGGTAAACATACGGAAAATAAATTGCATGTTTCATTTTGCTGAAAAAAACTTAAAGTTATTCATTTTTAAAAAGAAAAATGATGCATATAAATGCAAAAGATATTTTTATAATAAAAAAAAAAACGAATTCTTCAAAGAAAAATTTTTAATAAAGTGCAGTAAAAAAAAAAAAAAAAATCATGCTGGAAATAAGGGGTGATTATTTTCTTGTTATCAATAAAATTTCGTATATCCTAAAAAGGGCAGGTAAAAAAATAAATAAAGGAAACATTTCCCACTAACAATTATAATGATCAGATTTATTTGCCTTGATTTATTTTATTGGGAAAAAATCTTTTGACTTTTATAGGATATTAAAATTCGCAAAATATTATACCTATGGTACATTAAATTTCCAGGCTTTTCTTGAATGTTTTATTGCTGCATAGATGCCAAGTTTGCAGATTTTAGAAAACCTTTATCTTTTAATAGAAATATTTGTATTATTTATTGCGTAAAATCCGCCATTAAATAAGACAAACATATCTTTAAAAAAGGGGGTATTTGAAAATACGGAGACTTGGCAGCGTCAGTTTCCCTTTAAAAACTTTTAGATTATCGTTTATGACGCAAAAAGCATTATATGCAGGATGCCCATTTAACACTACAGAGCCCACAAGTAAACTTATACATTTTTTCCCAAATAAAGCAGTTTTTTTCACTAAAGAAGATTAATAGATTTTTTTTTAAATCAAAAAGTACATGTTACCAAGTGAGTGACACTCAAATTCAAGATTACATCAGAGCAACAAAAAGTAACCTAATATTCGAAATCGTACAAATATAAGTTTAAGATTAAGTTAACTTTAACATTCAGGCCAAAAATAAACAAAACAAGTCAGAAATTGCACGTCAAACGTCGCAAACGAGGTGCGTTCGTACTATAACTACTTTTATAAGTATTCAGATCGTGGATCTTGCAATAGCTGTTGCACTATTATGGAAAAATGCATGAATACAAAATTCATTACGATAATATGTATTAAATTCAGTAATACGGCTCTATCCTCAATAGGACATAATCACCGTTGCAACCAAGAATCATTACCTATCATGGGATATAATTGCATTAGTTACGTATGATAGGATTTAAAAGAGTGAAGAAAACTTTTCTTATATCTTTTGAAATTTTGATTCGATTTTCATAAAATTTGAAATGACTCGACAAAATTCTGCAACAATTATATATATAATTAATTTAAAAAAATTGACTCGGTAGTTTTGCGCTGTTATATGCAGACAGACGGATGGACTAGACGGCAACTTAAGGTGCTGCGTATTTATACAATCACAAACACGCCTAAAAATAGACTTACAGCATTTGTGGCAATTTTATTCCAAAGAAGAAGATCAACTCAAGTTCTTTTTTGTTTGGAGGAGGTACAGAACAGGGTTTGTGTATCATATTAGAAAATACTGTGGGAATTTTTTTCTAGATCTCAGTAGAGACGCTACGGTACAGAAATATTGTTAAATGTAAAAGCTGCAGACTTTCAAAAATTGTTTACTATGGTAATATCGTATGCTTTACAACATCGTATTAAATTTTTGTAGATGTGAAAAAAGTACCACTTAGTCAATAATTTTTAATTTTTATGTTCTAAATGATTTTAATTATTTTTTTTCTTTGCTTAAAATGATGTATCTGAGTAAATATTTTTGAAATCGGTGTTCTTGAATCACAAAGAGTTAAAATGTAATCGTTGAATTTCTTTCAAAGACTTGCCACCAAGTGGTGAAAATGAGCATTGGCAAGTTGAAACTATGTGATTGTTATGACCAAAAGCCCACTAATGATATTCAAGGCTAGAGTAATGTCTGGCTCCGATTAGAAAAACCCTGAATGGGGTTGTTGGTTTCGGAGGTTCCAAATCTTGTAGGTAGGGAGGGAACTTCGTTGGTAGGAGCGGGGTTTCCGCAATTGGCAGAGTCATTAAAGATTTTTTCATCTTTTCTTTATCTTATCTCATGAAAAAGTTCGTGCATTTACTTGGTGGTAAAAAAAGTTTCCAGAATTCAAGCATAATCTTAACCTGGAAATTCGGAGAAAAGAGTGAAATTAAAAAATGAATCGGATAAAGATTCACCAGAGTTCCTGTAGACGGGAAAGGGAAGATGCCATTTTCGGGTTCATTTAGCGACTTTTAAATGAAGGAAAATATTTCAAATTATTAAATACAAAATATTGCAATGATTTTTTTTCTTATAAATTTGACTTTTCTCGCAAGCACAGCAGCAAGTTATAATTAAAAAAAAAAAATCTTATTCATTTTTATCTGTTTTTCAAACTAATACACAGAGCATTTATATTTTATTTTCATTATACGTATTCAACTACGTTCAGGGATGCCACAGGAAACTATTTTTTAATTCTTCCTGGCACCACTTTTTAAAAACAGAAATCCTTAACACACACTTTGACAACATTGACAAGAGAAATATATTTCAAAATTTATACTTGAAAAACACTGGTGCCAACAGAATATAAAAATAGTCGCCTGTGTCAGCCCTATACATTATTTATTTTCAGTTTTCCTTTAATGTTGCAATGCAGTACCCAACATTTTATAAATCTTTGATATAAGTGTACGCATTTTTATTCATGCTTTTCTTTGAGCAGGTTTTCACATGCCGTGTGTCCACTACAATCTTTGTTAATACTTTGTCAATTATTAAATCACTATTTTTTTTACAAAATATAATCTAATTTATATTTTAAAATATTTAATCAAGATTATTGTTATACAACACTGCCACAGAGCAAAAAGGTAATATAAAGATCAAAGTTAAAAGTATCTTCTACAGACGTAGGCGAAGCAGTTCGTAATACAGGAAGATTTTAGACAAGAATTTAGAACAGATGTGCCTGTGGTCCAAATCCTACAACATGTTTTTTTACACGGAGGTTATAATTATGAAAAAAACTAAATGAAAAGTCTTTGATGAATCGCGAAATGAACCCTTCTTAAAGTTTGACATCAACTTAATGAGAATTTCAGTGTAATAAAAGTATATACAAAATTAAATATATACTAAGCGAAAAGAGAAAACCGAAAACAAATAACAACAGTAGGAAAATCCAAAAGCGCTGAATGAATATAGAACCGGTCTCTGTGGAAGGATAAGAAAGACTGCGATAATTCTCAGAATGACCGATTGAATAAGGAGGAATTGGCGAGAAAAGAAAACTCTGGACTCCCCTAAAATAAAGTTGACTGACCAGTTATCCTGGCAACAGAACCAAGCCGAGATCGATTCCAGAGTCTTTCTTATCTCGGTCAGACAGTAGCAGAGTTGAAATCATAATGAAGACCTAATTGTATGGTACGGATTAATGAAACTAACGCTGCAGTTCACAGCCATGTCCAACAAATAAGAGTGAATTATGTCAGCCCGGTATCGTCAGAAAGCTTAACAAGTAAAGCATTGGCACGGCATGTCAAGTATCCAGGTTCTATTCCTGGTCTCGACATTTTTCGCTCTGTTGGAATAAACTTCAACTGTGCTACTCCAGCCTTGAATTTAATCCAGTTGGAAAAATATTTGTTTTCTTCATTATAAGCCCACAAATGTTTAACCCTCTATTACTCGCGCGTGGTGTTCTGAGTATCCCACGAGTAAAAACATACGCACAAGTACGGAACTACTGTAGCTCAAGGTCAAATAATTTTAGTAGCTGCACACTCCTAGATGCCATACATATTGACAACAGTTGTTCATTCTATCGTTTATTCCGAAGAAGTGAGGACTTGAAAACTTGCACTTGGGGTGCTGAGCCCCGCGAGTAATAACGGAATATTTTTTGATTGACAAAATATATAAGTTAAGCTATATTATAGTTTTATTTTATTTTTATCGTAGAAATAATTAAATTTATGAAAAACTTTTTTTTTTTTTTTTATTTATTTTGAGTCTTTCGCATCGATTTTATAGCTTTTTTCTAGAAAATATAGAAATCTCCGTGTTAAAAGGAGCAACAGCGTTTGCAGAATCTTTTGGCTTCTGTTTCAACAGATTATGAAGATTATGAAACAGCGGGTACAGATGATAATTTTTTGGATGATGACGAACACTTTGAGGAACGTTCTGGTGACAACTCGAAATCAGAACAAGAAGCTGATGAAATATTGGAACGTGATTCCCATGCCGAACTGCCCCACCAGTGGCTGAGAGGATCTGCTCTCGAAGCTGGTAGACGGGAGGTGCTGGGTTCAAACCCAATCGCATCCGTCGGCCTAATCGTTCGTAGTTTTCATGGTTTTCTTCGAGCCATGGATTTCCATGCGTAAATATGGGTTGTGTTCCCTTAGAAAGACCCCCACGAAGGACACTCCCCCCCTCGAACCTATATCCCTTGAGTAGATAATCGGCCATCAAAAATCAACTAACCGATGCCAAACTACAGCCTGACTTTCCATATTACTTAGGAAATGATACAAATACGAAATAGTACAAGAAAAAAGGTAAAACTTCCACACGTACCCGTTCTTCAACCAAAAGAATATCATAAGGCAATATATTTAGAGAACAAGTAATGTAATTAATAAATGTAAATCAATTTTCCCATAATTTTAACTGTAATTCAGCAGTATATGTAAACCTTCGTTATAAATTTTATAAAAGTATATGTCCCTTGTATTTCTGAATTATATTTATTTAGAATAAATTAAAATAAGCTACTTTAATTCAAGTGAATTGCAAAATTATTATAAATCATTATAACTTAAAAATTGCGATAAAAGTTTTGGGGAGTACACACCACCACCACGAGTGATCGTGTGACAAAAACAGATGATGGATGGTTTAAAGAAGTTCCTTATTACTTCTATATACAGTGGTGGCCAAAATTGGGGACATTTTTTGAAGTTTTCATGTTTTATAAAATTGTGTACTTATAGAATATATAAATTTTCATTTAAATACAAATGTTTTTATATCAAATTCAAGGAAATTTAATATAGAATTTAATAAAAAAACAGAATTAAAATATCTGCATTACAAAAAAAGTTACACTTACTTTAGTTTAAAATACAGATAGAATTAGTCATGAATGATGAAGTGTATTGTAATAAAAGCTTCCTAGCAATCACAATGACTGTTCTGAGAACCAATCAATTGTCAGTAACTAAAGTGTAGTATGTTTTGATTTGCAGAAGCGGTATTTTGCTGAAATAAATTTTTCAGAAGCGTGAATACTAGTTTAACTAAAATAGAATAATGCTTTTTTTTATATTTCTATTTTTTTTTATTGAAAATAATTTAAAACAATGTCATCAACAACAAGAACTGGTTGGGCATCAACAAAAAAAAGCAGATTTGTGATACTGAGAGAAAATGGTTTCTCTTAAGATGAAATGCCAGACAGGTTGGTAGATCAGTCACTTTATCTAGCGTACGAAAGTTGTACTTATGCTATAAAGAAACTAAATCAGTTATATATAAGGCAAGATCAGGCCGAAAAAAATGCAAGAGTGCTTCTGACGATCGAAAGATAAAAAGGATATGCCTCAAAGATAGAAGAATTTCATCAGATGCTGTGAGATGTGAAATAAATGCAATGGGTATTTCAATTAGTTCAAGAACAATAAGGAGAAGATTAACAGGTTTTGGACTGAAAGGCAGATTTCCGAGGAAAAAAACTATTTTTCAATCTTCAGCAAAGCAAGAAACGAGTTCAATGGGCAAAAAAAAACCAGATTAATTGGTCAAAAAATCAGTGGAAGCAAATAATCTATAGCGATGCGAGTAGAATATTGCTCTTTGGTATTCATGTGTGAAAATATGTGTGACGTAGAGTATGGGAAGAGCTGCAACCTGATTGCATTGAAGCTACTACTAAGAAACCAAAAAATATCATGATTTCGTCCTCTATGTCTTCAGATGATGTGGGCCGCATTCAAGCGCTTGATAGCATTCTGAATGCAAAAATATACATCGAAAATGTCCTGGAACCAAAATGGATATCACGGGTTTCTTCCCAATAAAGCACCATTTATCTTTCAGAAGGATTCAGCTGCATGCCCTACGGCAAAAGTATGCAAAGAATGGTTTAAAAATAAAAACATACAATTATTACCCTGGCCAGGAGACAGCCCTGATCTGAATCCTATAGAAAATTTGTGCCGACGTTTGAAAATCCTTGTACAAAAAAGCGTCATATCTAGTAAAACGCAACTTATTTAAGCTATAATTGATTCTTGGCATTATGTGATTAATAAGGATTAACTCCAAACACTAGTTATTTCAATGAAAAGGCGCTGTGAAGCTGTAATAAAAAACAAGGGTTATCCTACTAAATATTCAATGTCTATGTGTATCTTTAAAATACAATGAAATCTAAGATATATCTTAAGGTTTGTAAGCGTAACTTTTTTTGTAATACAGATATTTTAATTATGTTTTTTTTTATTAACTTCCACATTAAATTTCCTTGAATTTGAAATATAAACATTTGTATTTAAGTGAAATTTTTTGTACTCTTCAAGCACACAAGGTTATAAAACATAAAAATTTCAAAAAATATCCGCAATGTTAGCGGCCGCCATTGTATTTTCAGTTTAACAAAAAACTGTACGGAAATCTTAAATTTAACATTTGATCTGATTTTTATTCTTTTAGTTCTAGAATAAAACAGAACAATTTATAACAATTCTATCAAGTAGACAAATGTTCTCTTTAATGAGTACTCTAGTTATGATACAAAACTCACAGTGGGAAATGTATGAAGTTTATTGCTATTTTTAGACCCCTTCCTAATTTCAGTGAAGAAATACATAAAGAAATACATAATGCATTTATAAATATAAAATTGCCAATATATATTTAAAATATGCATATTTAAGGTTTTTCGTTAGAAAGAATATATTCCTTAAAAAAATTTTTAACGGATTCTGGGAATTAGAAACTCAATGGCATTAGCTAAAACAACTGAAATATTTTGGTACAGCTTGAAACTTCATATTTAGCGCAATATATCCTGAAAAATGTTTGAAGTAGTTTTCTAAATGTAATTTTTCGAGAAAATAAAAATACACGCTCTAGTAACGCTTTACTTATCATAGAAAATTTCAATGTCTGTAAAAATAAAAAGAGAGAAACTTTTAATAAATCTAATAAAAGTACACAGAAGTCAGAAATTTATACATATACTTCGCTGGGAATTAAAATAAAAATGGTAATAAAATTAAAGCACATGCATCATCTAACATAATTATTCTTCGTGCAAAAAGACATTTCTGTTTTGCATATTTAATATAGTCTTTGGTGTGTGCCTATGGGGGGGGGGGATTTTTATTATTACAGTTCTTAATTGCTAAATACATGTTTTAAAACTCATAAATTCGTGTGATATTTGGATTGGATTATTATTATTTCTTTTAAACTACGTTTGTTAGGTCAATCAAAAATATTTCCCACAAAGAAAAAAAAAACAGTAGGTATGTTTAACGATAAATATTTCAGTATGTACGTCCGATTATTTGGATATTTATAAAAGTAGGATTATGTTTTATATTTGTAATTGCCAATATAATCGAAATTATTTATATATTTATTATGAGAGTTTTAATAATGTTATTTTCTAAGTATTGAAATATTAAACAATAATGAATAATAATAAGAACATAAATCATGTTCTTTTACTTATGTTTTTAATTTTTATTGGTTATTTGATATTTCTGTTTGCATCCTATTTATTTATATTAATGTAGTTTAGTCATTAAAAAAATTAACATTCGTTTGATCATTTTTCTACTAGAACATTGAACACTTATAAAAAGATATTTCTTTCTTTCGAGAATTTTTTTTCCAACGGAAGTTTAGTATATTAAATAACCTTAATCAATCGTTTATCAATCTATTAACTTTTATTTTGTCCTTTTAAAAATTCTTTAGTTACAAAAAAAAAATCGAAAAATGCATTTCTATTCTTTCAACGGGACTCATTTAATTACATATTCTTGATTAATCAGAGAAGAAACAAAAGCAACAAAAATAAATTTTATTAATGAATGAAAGTTATTTCATATTTGATATTAAAAATCCTTTACTACTCAGACTGTAAGACTTCCGCAAATTAATACAGAGGCTGTTCACACATTTTTTAGACCATGTGTATTGTATTCACAGCTTTCCAAAGTATTGTAAGAGTCGTGAGACGACGTTTGGATAATGCAGATTTTAAAAGTCCGAAAGCACAAAAATACATAGGTGATACAGCTGGGGATTTAGTAGGGGATATCAATGAAGGGTATGGCCTTGAGGGTTTTTTGTTCTATTTCTTTTAGGAAATTTACAGTGGATTTTGACCTGTGGCTGCTAGCTTTGTCGTGATGGGGTTTCACAGATTTATGACACATTGGGTAAAGCAATGGTATTTCATTCAGAAAAATTGGCAATAAAATACGTTCCTGATAGTATTTGGAATTAATCTTGACATTTTTTACCACTCTCTTTATATTTAACCTGTCATTATATGAAAACCCAACAACAATCATGAATCCCTTAGAAAAACTTTCTTTCGATTCCTTGAACCATGTACTTAAATTTTTTTCTCCCCTTTTATGATAATAAATGGCTCTTTGTTTGCTACAATCATTTAAACACACCCCTGATTCATCTATTGTGACAATTGTTTTCCATTTTTGTTCATTATCATCGTTTTTGGATAACGGAATATGAATATTTCTCTTCGGAAAGAGAGTAAATATAGCCTTCGAACCACTGCTTCGTTAAAAACGCCATTTTGAATAAAAACAAAAATCTCAAGCCGCAGACGATAATTTTGACTTTTAAAAACACTAGGGAATCGTACCCGGGCTTCCCGAGTTAAAGAATATAGGTGAAAACATTTTTTTTTAAATTGAAAACTAATATTTTTTTATATGCAATAAATTTTTTAGATTACTCACTTACATTAAAAAAGCATTTTTCATATGGAAAATACAAATTTTACAATCAAATAATTTTTTTTTAAATTTGCCAAAAGCGATATTTTCCTAGTAGCCGCATGCTAAGAGTTATTTTACCAAGATTTTTTGCTACTTATGGCATCCTTTTATATTCTGAAAATTTCAGAGCTTATACATGTCTGTTAAATTTGTGTTTTATTTATATTATTTTAGTTATTTATACATAGGTAAGTTTTTTTTAATGGATATTAGCCGCATGAAAATGATGAACTCTTTATTTTGTTTTCAGGGCAAACGGAATAATCTTTCGCAATCGAGCTCCGCACGATATAGATAATTAAAAAAATATTTCATGCTTTAAAATTGTTTTTAAAACCATAGACAATCAGTAAACTGAGATGAACTTTGCAAACAAATTCCATTTTTAAAATAAATCCTATTTGGTGATCTAAAAATTTAAATTGTACGATTATAAATATGTGAGATTTGTGTTTTTTCAATATTATTCTTTTATTTGTTTATAAAAGAAATATTAATTTCGTTAATTTGTCTTTCACAAATATGTTAGATTGGTTTTTTTTTAATACTATTCTTTTATTTGTTTATAAAAGAAGTATTAATTTCGTTATGCAAAAATAGTAGAAACAAATGGTGAAAAATGTTTGTTGCTTTATGTGAAAAATGTTTATTATTATTATGTATTGAAATTGGCACGTGAAAAGATAAACTTAAAATAAAATCATGCTTAAAAATTATTTTAGAAAATATCAATCAATTCATCCGCCAATTAAGATACAGTTTTTAAACAAATTGCATTTGAAAGTAAATTTTTCCCTATGCGACAAAAATTGAAAATGTACGATGGTCAGAAGATTAAAAATTGCAGTAGCGAAAATTTCAAGACCGAAATTTGATCGTGAAGTGTTGCCATTCGCAAAATGACATCAGCGTTACGCACAGATACGTTTGTTCTCTGTAATATAGATACTTAATCAGTAAAATATAATAAAGATCAGTTATTAATTGGTTATCAATTGAGACTCTTATGCTTGGTATTCAGGAATGAAAAACAGCAATTTTCACCTTCTCAAAATTTGCATACTCACTTCTCATATCAATATTCATCATTTTTAAAAATTTGGTATATTTTGTTTGATCATTTAAAAACCATTTTAACTCAAAACTTTAAGTCACGATTGTCAGCAACATATTTTATGTGAACACACCCACTCTTTACTTGAGATTCTAATCTCAATTCCGAAGAGTAAAAATTTCCGTAATTTATATTTTTTAGACGCATTTGTGTTTTTTGTGTTTTTTTTTTATGTTTAGTTTTATCTAAGAAAATGATCGTTTTCTTTTAAATATGACTTCATTTTCACTTAAATAAGCATTTTGCCTAGGATCTGAAACCTAGTATCAGTACACATGCAGAAGGAAAAACAATATAGAAAATCTATGAAGAAAAATGCGTGTTTTCAAAAGCAGTATGTCATTTTCCCTTATTATGCCCCTAATATAATATTCTGCTCCTAATGGGATTTTGCGACGCAAAATCCTATACAACAATTTTTATCAACAATTTTGAAATTTTATCAGAAAATAGCATGAATAAAAATAAAAATACCTCATTATTTCTCTCTTGTCTGCAGTAATGAAAGCTATATAATTTTCACCATTTTGAAGAAATTTCATAAAATGCTTTTAAATTTAAAAGTGGGGATATTTAAAAAAAAAACAGATAGTGCGATCGCATCTACAAATGAAGAGTTTTCAGTTAAAAAAAATATATATATATTAGTAAAATTGGTTCAGCAGAAAGATCAGGGCAGATGACTAAAAAACACACTTGTGTTTTAATTATATAGATTATATAAAATTAGGAAAAATTAAATTAAGCAAATTATGTTATCTATATTATAAAGGACAAACATATCTGTGCGTAACGCATACGTCATTTTGTGAATGGCAACACTTTGAAATTTGAAATCAAATTTTGGTTTTGAAATTTTCTCTACTGCAAAGTTTTAAACTTTTAGACATTGCACATTTTAAATTTTTACACCGTCGTATAAGAAAAAAAATGCTCTTTTAAATGCAATTTGTTTGAAAGCTGTATCTCAATTTACTTTTGAGACATTAATTTTTTTGTAGTTTTTAATACCATTTTTCTTATCGTGGCATCAAAAGTACCCCATTTCTATTGAAAGTAAACGAAAAATAGTCGAAAATAGGAGATACTCTATCTTTTTGTTGCCATTTTCTCATAAAACCTGAAAAAAAAATTGAAATTAAAATATGGGCTATGTCAAGAATATTGTCTGTTATTCCGTGATAATGACGTCATATGCATACTTTTCTATAGACGAAATTTAAAATTGTATTTTAAAAGTGGATTGCTTTAGCGGATGCAAATGACGTCATTTTATAAAAAAGCGTGTATTTTAATTCTTAAACCTGGATTATGTTTTATAGAAGTGCGTCATTTTCACAACCCAGCTGCTGTGAAATTCTTCACAGGTGAAAACACTTCACTTTTGAGAATAATGTAATCGAAATCACACGCTGATAAAACGCAATGTTTTACAAAAATTTAGAGTGTCTTTATAAAAGAGAGGTGACATGCAAATAATAGCGATTTATATTACAGAAATTGATGATTCTCACATAGATGGATTTACTTTGCCGAATTAGACAAACAAACAAATAATTCGTGGTTTAAAATAATATCATCTTCCTGAAGTTTTTGTCCGAAATTCTCTCGAATAATAAAATTATATTCTTTAGGAGATTTTACTATAATTTTATCAAAATAACATAATTTGCTTAATTTAATTTTTCCTAATTTTATATAATCTATATATTTAAAACACAAATGTGTTTTTCGATCATCTGCCTTGATCTTTCCGCTGAACCAATTTTAATAAATTTTTTTTTAACTAAAAGCTCTTCATTTGTAGATGTGATCGCACTATATGCTTTTAATTTAAATATCCCAACTTTTATATTTTAATTCTAAAAGCATTTTTGAATGTTCATCAAAATGGTGAAAGTTAGATAGCTTTCATTATTGCAGACAAGAGAGAAACAATGAGGTATTTTTATCTTTATTCATGCTATTTTCTGATAAAAATGCAAAATTGTTGATAAAAATTGTTGTATAGGGTTTAGAGGCGCAAAATCCCATTAGGAGCAGAATATTATATTAGGGGCATAATAACGGAAAATGACATACTGCTTTTGAAAACGCGCATTTTTCCTCATAAATTTTTTATATTGTTTTTTCTTCTGCATGTGTACTGATACTAAGTTTCAGACACTAGGTGAAATGCTTATTTAAGTGAAAATGAAGTCATATTTAAAAGAAAACGATCATTTTTCTTAGATAAAACTAAACATTTTAACACAAATGCGTCTAAAAAATATAAATTACGGAAATTTTTACTCTCCGGAATCGAGTTTAGAATCTCAAGTAAAGAGTGCGTCTGTTCACATAAAAGATGTTGCTGACAATCGTGACTTCAAGTTTTGAGTTAAAATGATTTATAAATGATCAAACAAAATACAATTTTTTTAAAAAATGATGAATATGGATATGAGAAGTACAATTGCAAATTTTGAGGAGGTGAAAATTGCTGTTTTTGATTCCGGAAAACCAAGCATGAGAGCCTCAATTGATAACCACATTCTAATAACTGATCTTTATTATATTTTACTTATTAAGTATCTATATTATAAAGAACAAACGTATCTGTGCGTAACGCTGACGTCATTTTGTGAATGGCAACAATTCACTCAGTCTTGAAATTTTCTCTACTGCAATTTTTTAATCCTCTGACCATCGTACATTTTCAATTTTCGTCGCATAGGGGAAAAAATTACTTTCAAATGCAATTTGTTTAAAAACCTTATCTTAACTGAGTCATGTATTATATTTTCTAAAATAATTTTTAAGAATGATTTTTTTTAAGTGTTTCTTATCCCGTGCAATCCGGTTTCAATACATAATAATAATAAACATTTTGCACATAAAGCAACAAATATTTTTCAGCATTTGTTTCTGACTATTTTTGCATAACGAAATTAATACTTCTTTTATAAACAAATAAAAGAATAATATTGAAAAACACAAATCTAACATATTTGTAATCGTACAATTTAAATTTTTAGATCACCAAATAGGATTTTTTTTTTTTTCAAATGGAATTAGTTTGTAAAGTTCATCTCAGTTTACTGATTGTCTATGATATTAAAAACGGTTTTAAAGCGTGATTTTTTTTTTTATTTATGTATATCTATCGGAGCTCGATTACGAAAGATTAATCCGTTTGCCCTTAAAACAAAATAAAGAGTTCATCCTTTTCTTACGGCTAAAATCCCTTAAACAAAACTTCCCTATGAATAAATAAGTAAAATAATATAAATAAAACACAAATTTAACAGACATGCAAAAGCTCTTAAATTATCAGAATATAAAAGGATGTCGTAAATAGCAAAATCTTTGTCAAACAACAATATCGCTTTTGATAAATTTCAAAAATTTATTTGATTGTATAATTCGTATTTTCCATATGAAAAATGCTTTTTTAATGTAAGTGGGCAATCCTAAAAAAAATATTGCATATAAAAAAATATTAGTTTTCAATTTTTAAAAAAAAATGTTTTCACCTATATTCTCTAGCCCGGGTGCGATCCCCTAGTTTTGATAAAATGATAGTAGGATGTCCTAAAGAATAGCATTAAAATTTTATTATTCGAGAGAATTTTGGACAAAAACTCAGGAACATAATATTATTTTAAACGACGAATTATTTGTTTCCTTGTCTAACTCGGCGTGGCAAATTCATCAAGGCGAGAATAATCAATTTCTGTAATATAAATCGCTATTATTTGCATGCCACCTCTCTTTTATAAAGACACTGTAAATTTTTGTAAACCATTGCGTTTTATCAGTGTGTGATTTCGATTACATTATTTTCAAAAGTGAAGAATTTTCACCTGTGAAGAATTTCAAAGCAGCTGGGCTGTGAAAATGACGCACTTCTACAAAATGTAATTCAGGTTTAAGAATTAAAATACACGCTTTTTCATAAAATGACGTCATTTGCATCCCTTAAAAATCCAGTCTTAAACTTCGTCTACAGTAAAGTATGCATATGACGTCATTATCACGGATTAACAGACAATATTCTTGACATAGCCCATATTTTAATTTCAACTTTTTTTTCAGGTTTTATGAGAAAATGGCAGCAAAAAGATACAGTATCTCCTATTTTCGACTATTTTCCGTTTACTTTCAGTGACTTTCAATAGAAATGGGGTACTTTTGTTGCCACAATAAAAAAAATGTTATTAAAATATACAAAAAAATTAATATCTCAAAAAATAAATTGAGATACAGCTTTCAAACAAATAGCATTTAAAAGAGCATTTTTTTCCTTATACAACGGAGTAAAAATTTAAAATGTGCGATGTTTAGAAGTTTAAAAATTTGCAGTAGAGAAAATTTCAAAACCAAAATTTTATTTCAAATTTCAAAGTGTTGCCATTCGCAAAATGACGTATGCGTTACGCACAGATATGTTTGTCCTTTATAATATAAATAGTACAATTGCAATTTTTTCTTTTGCAGCAAACGATTTTTTATTACCGCTAACCAAAATCGTCTAAAAAATGTAGGAACAGCCTCTGTAGATGAAGCATAACTTCCCTATACAATGACAAATCAGTATAATACAACACAATCACACCCATTTATAAATCAAAATAACATAAAATCACACCCATGTATGCAATAAAAGCACACCCATTTATATGATTTCTTTTATTTTCAAGTAATTTTTATCCCAATAAATTAATTTCGTTGATAGGATTTTTAAAACTTTTAAAGCGTTTTACTGTTAAAATTTAAGCATACTTATCTTATCGCAAATAATTCTATCAAATTTTTCTCAGAAAAGTTTAGAAGTTCAAAATAATATTTGTTTTTTAAGCAGGTTTCTAAAGCAGTATTTTCCCTTTTTCTCAAGCATTTAAGACATTCAATATATAATCACAATAGAATATTTATAACTATTTAAATAGTTTGATTGAAAATAAATATGTATAATGATCTATGCAAAATTCAATGTTTTTTTTTAAATACACGCAGAGTGATTGAAAAGTGCTTACAAAAATTTTTAAGAAAATATCAGGCATGAAAAACCAAATGACATTTATAATATATATAACGGGAGGACGGGGATGAGCAAAATCTCTAATATACAAATTTCAAACAAAAATGTATGGTGTTTGAATACAATTGAACTTGTGTTTCAAGGTGTAGCTGTGAGAAAAACGAAGATATTTCAGTGAAAATGTGAAGAGAATTACCTTCCTTTGTTTTAAATGCGATGAAAGAGCCAAATGTGCTAGATTAGAACTACAATTCTATAAATGAAAAGCATTAATTCAATAAAATATATTGTATGCACTGCAAATTCTTTCAAATGTGTGAAGCAAAGTGCGTATTGTTTGGGGTTGGATAGTGAAAATTCCTAGTATTTCTCGTGATGCTATAAAATTTCGTATAAAGCAAGGTCAACCTTTTCAATATGTCATAAAAGTATCCTCACCCTTCTTTGCATTTTAGCAGGAAACCTATGTTTGGATAGAATTGAACACCCTGTAATGATAATAAGATGTCAATAAAATATGACGATTGTTACCTCAAATTGTGTAATAAAAATGATCCGATTTTGTACACATGTCCGTGGCCTAAGTCTCATCTATATAAACAAAAATATAAATGTTCGTTTGTTCCTAATCGCTAATCTCCGAAAGTTCTTCACCGATTGCTTTGAAATTCACGGGTTGAGTTGCATTCAAATCCGGAAGTGTTGTTATATAGTTATTATGAACCTCGCTCCCCCACCACCGCATTTGCCACCACCACCACCAGGGGGCGCTTTTTAATTTTTTTTCAAAACCCATCATGTAATGTATCATTAGGAAGCCCTTGGAATACTGTTTCATATTATGCACCTCGCATCTCGCTTTCCCACTTTCTCCACGTGGAGGCACATTTCTATATAAATAAAAATATAAATGCTCGTTTGTACAAAATCTTAAACCTCCGAAAGTACTTCACCGATTCCTCTGAAATTCACGGATTGCGTTGCATTCGAATACGCGCGTTTTTATATACGTATCACGAACTTTGCTCCTCCCTCCTCCAACTTCCTCACCACCACCAGGGGGCGCTTTTTAAATTTTTTCAGACACACGTCATGTGACATATCAGTAGAAAGCTTTTTGACTACTCATTCTTATTATGGACCTACCATCCCGTCATCCCACTTTCCCCCCGTGGGGTCACATTTCTATATTAAAAAAATGTAAATGTTCGTTTGTACGAAATCTTAAACCTCCGAAAGTTCTTCACCAATTTCTTTGAAATTCATCGATTGCGTTGCATTTGAATGCGCGCGTGTTTTTATATTACTATTATGAACCTTGCACCCCCTCCCCCAATTTCATCCCCCGGGGCACTTTTTTAATATTTTTCGGCGCCCATTATGTGGTATATCATTAAAAAGCCCTTTGACCACTCTTTCATATTATGCATCTCCCCTCACTATGCCCTCCGGAGGGATACATTACTGAAATATTTCGTCAGTATGTTTTATGATATTAGTGTTTGCTTTGTTTTTTTAGTTCGTCTTTTTTTCTTTTTAGCTCACAGGCTATTACAGCCTGAGAGATAATGTGCCCGCAGATTCTGTATGTACGTATGTATGTAACGCGATAACTCTTGATAGAAATATCCGATTTGCTTCAAATTTTGAAAATAGTTTCATTCTGATAAGGCGTTTCCCTGATTAGTTTTGGGAATTCATTGGTTAAGCATAAAAGGGGCAACGGGGGCTAATCTCCCCTTAATTTAGATAAATGGGTTTTTCATGCAAAATTATCTGATTTGCTTCAAATTTTGTAAATAGGTTTATTCTGATACAGTGCTTCCCTGATTAGTTTTGGTGTTTTATTGGTTGTGCAAGGGGGAACGGGTAGCTAATTCCCTCCGCCCTTAATTTAGATAACGTGGTTTTTCATGTAGAATTATTCGATTTGCTTCAATTTTTGTGATTAGGTTTTATCTGATAAGGCGCTTCCCTGATTTGTTTTAGGGGTTCATTGATTAAGTATAAAGGGGCGAACGGGGGCTAATCCGTTCTTAATATAGATAAATGGATTTTTCATGCAGAATTATACGATTTGCTTCAAATTTGGTATACCGGTTTATTCTGATAAGGCGTTTCCTTGATTAGATTTGGAGGTTAATTGGTTAAGTTTAAAGGGGGGAAACGGAGGGGTAATCCCTTTAATTTATTTTTCAAAGGGCATTATTCTTTGAAATAAGAGTATAATATACAATTAGTGCGAATACCCTGTGAGCTCAATGCCATAAGTTTAACTCGGCACATATCTTTTTAATTTACTCGATGTGCCAGGCATGCCACCGCACGTGCTGCAATTAACAATCGGCCTGCCAATTCAGATGTTGCGAAATATTCACAAGGCAAATCTTTGCGATGGCACGCGGCTTTCAGTAAAAAAATAATGAGCAACTTTGTAGAAGCAACAATCTTGATAGGACCTTTAGAAGGTGAAGATGTCCTCATTCCTAGCATTCCAATGGATGGGCGATTTCAGTTTAAGAGATTGCAATTGCCTATTTGATTGGTGTTTGTAATCTCCATGAACAAAGCTTAGGAACAAGCTTTAAAATTCTGCGGTTTAGATCTAGATATGAATTGCTTCTCAAACAGGCAATTATATTTTTCGTGTTCTACAATCGGGAAATCAGACAATCTCTATATCTGCACAAACAATGTAACAACAAAAATATTGTATACCCACGACTATTGTGAAATTAAACATATTACAGAAACGCGCACTTTCTCTTTTCTTTCTTTTCTACTTAGCCAGACTGGGCCACAGCAACGCGTGGCCGGGTATAGCTAGCATATACAGTGAGTTGCCAAATTATTACGGACAGTCATGTATTTTGCTAGTTTTAAACTTTGGGTGCAATTGACTGCGGTTCAAAAGGGTTTAAGTGTTGCAGGAATGCATTTTACCGTTGTCAACAGCTCTATAATTCAACATTTAAATTCTTTTGGTATGTTAAAAGGTTTGTTTGCTTTCTATAAATATTTTAATAACGGGAGAGACGCTGAGTCTTTTACACACGCAATAGTGGAAGACGCTTTTCTTTAATTTAAACATAATTCTTTGTTTTTTCTTGAAAAGTTGAGAATTATATGTGAGTATTATCTTTCTTTTATTGATTAAATATTAGTTTTTTGCGAAATTATTTACGATTTTCATTTATTTTTTTATTTTTATTGATTTCAGTATAGGTCGAGGGGTTGATTTGTACCCTAGGAAAAAATCTGAGGTATAAACCCTTCTTCTGCATACGAGTCATTCCCAAAGGAAGATAGCAGAACTTGCTGGACTTTACAAGTCAATAGTCAACAGGATAAAAATAAATCTGGAAAAAAACCAGTCACTTTCACACAAACGAAAAAGTAAAAGTGGAAGAAAACGCATAACAACCCCACGTACCGATAGGAAAATCCGGGATATGTGTTTAGGAAACAGAAAGAAAAGTGTGGGACTCCTTACTCAGATCGTCCAAGAAACTGGAATACCAGTTTCTAACAGAGCTGTGCAGCGGAGATTAGCGGAGGAAGGGTTGACAAGTCATCGTCCAGCCAAGAAACCCCGGTTGACAGAAGCGATGAAAAAGAAGCGCCTTGCCTAGACTCGTGAACACCGCAAGAAGACAGTGGATGACTGGAGTAAGGTCAGTCGTTAAGATAATTATTATTTATGTCATTTAAAATCATTTATTTTAAATTATTAGAAAATTTAATTTTTTTAGGTGTGTTTCTCAGATGAATCAACCTTTGAGATTTTAGCCGATAAATGCAGCTTTGTCCGGCAACGTCCAGGCGAAAAATACCGTCCTGATTGCATTGTAGAAAGTGTTAAACACCCTGATAAAATAATGGTGTGGTCTTTCATAAGCGCTAAAGGGGTTGGACGCCTCTACATTGTTCAGGGAACCATGAGACAAGACCTGTACAGGCAAGTTCTGGAAACTCGGCTGCTGCCGCAAATTAAAGAATGGTTCCCAGGTGATTTCATGTTTATGCATGATTCAACACCTTTTCATAAATCTAGCATTACAAAGTTTTTGGCAGACCACAATATCCCAAGTTTTACCTTGGCCTGGCAAATCTCCTGACCATGAACCTCATAGAAAAGTTATGGGAGATCACCAAGGCGGAAATCCCCAAATATATGATTAGAACCAAGTTACAATTCATAGAAAAACTAATAAATGTATGGCATCACAATCCTAAAATAAATGAAAGTGCCAGAAATTGCATAGAAAGCATAGCGAGACGCATCGAAGCACTCTTCGAAGCCAAAGGAAACGTCACCAAATATTAATATTCTTTACTTAACATTGGTAAATTGATTGTATTATATATTTTTTTTTCATATAATATTGCATAAATACTTAAACTAGTATAACAATAAAGCTTTTTGAACTTAAAAACGGTGTTTAATTTCAAATTATATCCTATTATTGCACAAAAAACTTATACTTCATGACTGTCCCTAATAATTTGGCAACCCACTGTATATATATATATACTCAGATTGTCATGTGATTTTCATATATCATTGAGGATTATAATTGAATGTTTAGTGAAGAAATTGATGAGTGTATCATTTGTAATTCGTTCACAAGGACACTAAAAAAAAAAAAAAACATTACATTATGTTCTAAGTGTGAAAAATCGTTTACTGTGCGTTTTATAGATATTAATTTATTTCAAACATAATTAAATTGATAGGAAACACCGATACGGACTACAACGTTCTTTCTCATAGACCCGGAGCCGGCAGCACAGACAATAGAGTTCATGGATGATATTCTAGAATTAGTGAAATCTTGATTCGCATATTAAAGCGTAATCGGTCTGCCAAGTCATATCGTGGTAGAAAACACCTGAAAATCCGATTTCAGCGGCTGATTCGTAGGTTTACCATTGTGTTTTCCTGCTCCCAGTCTTACATCTTTTCATACACTGTTAAAAAATTTGCAGCAATTGCTGCATACTCACTCCACCACTTTTATAGAATGTTTATGTTCTGACCAATGAGAATGCCCCATAATATAGTGAAGTTACGGTTTCCTATAAAAGCGATGGAGTGACGATGCAGCAAATGCCCCAGATTTTTAACAGTGTACCTTTTGGTGCAAGAAAACAGATTTGTCTTACTTACGAGTCAGCCGCTAAAATCGGGTTTTCAGGTGTTTTCCACGAAGATATGACTTGGCAGACCGATTGGCGTTTTAATGTGTGAATCAAGATTTAACTAATCCTAGAATTTCATCCGTGAGGTGATTGTCTGTGCTGCCGGCTCCTGATCTATCATGAGTATAGAATAAGTAGCATATACAGTTCGGGTACAGGTACGCAAAAAATAATTCCATTGCATTAGGATCTATGGAGAAAAATCGTTTGCGATGCGGATCGTTCTAATGGTGTTTTAATCGTTCTAATGGTGTTTTAATATTTCAGACTTAATGAAATCAGAAAGAAGCAATGAGATGCACTACTACGTGCTTTCTATGCACTTTGAAGCAGACAACATAGCTCTCATCGACAAGAAAAGTGACACATTTCGACAAAAGTAAATTTCATCGGAGAGGCAAAAGAAAATTTGCATGATTTTACTGTAACATGAAATTTTAGCAATTAGCTCTGCATACAGGAACGAAAACGTGCATAAAAGCATAAAAAACTTAAGAATGAAAACGTAGGATGAGGTTTGGAGAGTTGGATTTTAACTCCCCATTCAATCCACCCCTGTTCTGTGGTCACAAATGGGTATATAGCCTAATAAAGTGATCATCCATATAACTACACTTATGAAACTGTTTGTGACAGACCTGTTAGTGGAATAAGACGCAAAATGAATTTTTGCGAGATGTGTCACTTTTCCTGCGGATGAGCGATATATCGTTCACTTACAGAAAGGCACAAAAGAAGTCGGTTACCGGACTGAATGTGATCGATAATTATTACAAGCGAGTTTTTCCGCTGCGGATGCCAGGGCTGCGGAGTCGGTGGAAAAAATGGACGACTCTGACTCCGACTCCGGGAATTTTAACAGATATGACTCTGACTCCGACTCTTTCGCTCAAAAATGGGCCGACTCCAACAACGCAGATCTGCTTGTGAAATGGACCACTCCGACTCCGACTCCGGGAATTTTAACAAATCCGACTCCGATTCAGCAGCCCTGGAGGATGCATATTTAAACTTATCTGATATTCAATGTATTGTGTGGATGATAAAAGTTCTACAGAATATGTACTCGAATGAATTCGCACACATTACTCGATATAGACAGCAATTATTGACAATTATCGACAATTGCCATTATAATGGTTTATTACTGATTTTGCGTGACTTTTAAATTGCTTATTTGGAAAGCTAATTTCATTGAATGAATAAAATTAAATATATGAACAATATCCTTTTAGGTTAAAAATGTTTCATAACCTATTCCTGTTGATGGTTACTATATGATGATAACCTATGATGTTTAATTTTTCGTTCATGCTTAACATAAAGCTGCTCATATCTGTAGAAAAGTTCTCCATTTTGTTTTACTTTTACTTGCTTCTTTGATATGTCCTTAAATATAGAGAAATTTCGGGTATTATGGAATGGTCGGACAATATGGAATATTTGGCAAATATGGTGGCAAAGATGGAATATTTGGCAAATATTTATCTGGCAAATATAGTGTTGCAGTCAAGCGTAAATCTGCCATGCGCCTTCCTAGTACTCCAATGAGGCACTGTGCTGAGCTTTGTTCGGATATCTGTTGTTGAAGTGAAACGGTGAAAAAAAAACTTATTCTCAATTTTTTGCACGGAAATTTTATAAAATTCGTATTAATTATAAAACAAATTGTCAGTGATGTTAACCAAGTTCAGTATAAAAATGAACAGTTATATTTATTGCTGTGTTAGCCAGTTTTTCTCTACGCTAACATGTTGACGAGTGACGAAGTTATGTTTTTATAGATGGTGTTTCGAATAATAAAGAATATCAACAACACAACTATTTCAAGACGAATCTAAAAATTTAAAAGATTTTTCAAAGAATATGTGGATTTATAGATGAGTACTAACGTTCACTCATTGAATTACTTTAGTTATACTTTTTGATCGTGCTGTTTCTTGCAATTTTTGTATTCCTTGTGACACTATTATATTAAACTGTTGATTGCCATTACAAGAAAAGTGTAACTTTTTTTAAACGCTAATTATTGATATGCATTTTTTTCTTACGTTTTTAACACATTAAAATTGTGTTCAGAAATAGTCAAAGATTGTTCTTTTATAAATTTTAATGTATCTCATTTTTTATGTTGATTTATAATAATAATAATAATAATAATAAAATGGTATCTATAAAACCCGAACTTGCTCTATTAGGTAGCTTTCCTTACAAAAAGCTACCTATTGCAGCCGTTCGGAGGAAAGCGATTTCAAAAAATTTTGGTATATTTTCATCGATCATGACCCCCAGACCCCGAAACCACCCTCCGTTCAAAATTGATATATATATATATATATATATATATATATATACATACATATATATATATATATATATATATATATATATATATATATATATATACATATATATATATATATATATGACCTATGTCATACTGTAACTCTCGTATTTATGAACTGATTTGGATGTAATTCGGTGTGTACATAGTACATACCAATGTCTCGACCGAGTTCGTTGGCCAGCTTCATCCGCCATTTTCTTTCAAAATGGCGGCCATTTAAAATTTTTTTTTAAATTTAAAATTTGAAATGTGGTACCAAAAAATTAAAAATGGAAAAATATTTTTTTCTTATGTATTTGACCTTTATACAAAGACTGTAGCAGTTTTTGTTTCGTCTATATCTTAAAAAATGGCTGAGTTATAGCATTTTGAATTTCTAGCGAAGATGACATTTTGAAACGTCCTGAATTTTTTCACGCGATAAAAGGCGTATTTATGAACCGATTTGGATGTAACTTCGTTTATACATAGTACAGACCAATGTCTCGACCGAGTTCGTTGGCCAGCTTCATCCGCCATTTTGTTTAAAAATGGCGGCCATTTAAAATTTTAAGAAAAATTTAAATTGGAAATGTGGTACCAAAAAATTGAAAATTGAAAAAATATTTTTTTCTTATGTGTTTGGCCTTGATAAAAAAGATTCGGGAGCAGTTTTTGTTTCGTTTATATCTTAAAAAATGGCTGAGTTATAGCATTTTGAATTTCTAATGTGGCTGACATTTTGAAACGCCCTGATTTTTGCCACGTGATAACAGACGTATTTATGAACCGATTTGGATGTACCTTGGTGTGTACATAGTACATACAAATAACTCAATCGAGTTCGTTGGCCAGCTTCATCAGCCATCTTGTTTCAAAATGGCGGCCATTTAAAAAAATGTTAAAAAATTTAATTTTAAAATGAGATGCCAAAAAATTGGAAAATGAAAAAGATTTTTTCGTATATGTTTGACCTTAATACAAAGATTCCGGAACAGGTTTTGTTTCTTCTATATCTAAAAAAATGGCTGAGTTATAACATTTTGAATTTATATTGTGGCTGACATTTTAAAACGACCTGATTTTTGTCTTTCGATAACAGGCGTATTTATGAACCGATTTGGATATTACTTGGTCTGTACATAGTGCATACCAATGTCTCGACCGAGTTCGTTGGCCAGCTTCATTCGCCATATTGTTTCAAAAGGGTTGCGATTTTTTTTAAATGTATTTTAAAATTTAAAATGAGGTATTAAAAAATTGGAAAACGAATTTTTTTTTTTTATGTGTTTGGCCTTGATACAAAGATTCGGAGCAATTTTTGTTTCTGAAAATTTGTTCTTTTGTTTATATCTTAAAAAGTGGTTGAATTATAGCACTTTGAATTTCTATCATGGCTAACACTTTGAAACGATCTTGCATTTGTCACGCGATACCACACGTATTCGCCTATTTCAATGAAGAAGGCATGTGGATAGTATACATCAATATCTCGACCAAGTTCGCTGGCCAGCTTTATCAGCCATCTTGTTTCAAAATGGCGGCCATTAAATTAAAAAAAATTATATTTCAAGTGAGGTGCAAAAAAATTTGAAATTGAAAAAGGTTTCTTTCTTAAGTATTTGACCTTGATATAAGGATTCAGGAGCATTTTTTGTTTGCCTTTATCTTAAAAAATGGCTCAGATATAGTAGTTTCAATTCCTAACGTGGGTGACATTTTGAAAAATCTGATTTTTTGCCTGCGACAGCACTCGTATATATCAACCGATTCCGATGTGAGTGAGCATGTGCACAGCAATTACTAAGGTCTCGACCAAGTTCACTGGTTAGCCTCATCCACCATGTTGCCTTAAAATGGCAGGCACTTTAAGAAATCGCCGAATTTGGCAGCCAAATATAAGTTACTTTAACTAAAAGCAGCTTGGATAAAGCTGACCAATTTCGCGAAATTCTCATTCATAATGATTTAGTATTGATAAAAATTAGTATTGAATCTCCTACATTCGGTTTCCACTTAATTGAGCTTCGTGTGTTTGAATAATATAAGTTGGCTTTTTTAAAATAAGGAATATGAAAGCTACCTCTTCCTCCCGGCACTGGCCGGAAGGACTTTATTATATTTGGGTGGTCATCCCTTTTGATATTGCCAAATTTTAGCCATCCCTTATACTTTAGTTTTAGCTGTTACCCTTTTACACTTTAAAATTTAAAAACAAAATATCACACCTTTGTTGTTTTTTAGAATGAAGAATTTTAGAATAAAAAAAAAAAAAACATAATTAACCAAGTACTTAAAAACATTACACTAAAATTTAAATTTAGCATTTAAATGTTGTATTTTTGTTTTGAAACACATAAAAAGTATCAACGCTGAAATTTTATTGTTCAGGAATTAAAATCGTATTTAACTTCGCTATTTGCTGCTTTGTACGTGCATCAAATATTTCTAGGTTTTGAGAATTTTTCTTTTTCGGATACTTCTTTAACAGTAAAAACATTCTTTCTACAGCAAAATATTTCAACCACATTTCTTGCGGCTCGAATATTTTATTATTGTGGAAATCTATTTTAAAAAATAGATTTACTGGAAAACTATTTTATGTACCACAAGAGCTTTTCAGTCTCCAAAAAAAGAATATCAAAGCTTAGGCTTTTAGTCAGATATAAATAACATATAAGTTTTCAAAGATATTCTTTTATAAATTCATCGAAAACATGAAAACTTTTAGAACACAAGATGGAAGGTTAGTCAAATTAAAATCTTAAGACATTTAAAATTATTTTTAAAATTTTTAAAGCATTTTTCGGGAGATTTATTTTTTATTTATCACTGTTATAAAAAAAAATAAAGATTAAAATTAATTTTCCTCTATTCTAATTCCATTACTGCTTTTTAAGTGTAAAATTTTATTAGACTTTTGTAGATTTACGAATTATTGATTGTGAAAATAAAAATTAAAGAAACCTATACGTTAGTATTATTTCATATATTTTTATGTAATTAGCAGCTAATAATATATGCTTGATAACTGTCGACTAAAGTTATTATCAATTTTCTGAAATACTAAAATAAGTTGTGACGTACCCTTCCAGACATTCCATTTGGATAAAAGTCATGACACAATATTTACCAACAAACAATAATAATTTGTATAGCAATAATAAGGGTATTTGGCTGTAGAATTGATAGATTTTACTAAAAAACGATCCGAAATACCCAGAAAAATTAAAAGTCTGAGAAGGTGAATGTTTTCATAAAATATTCACTAAATTAAAAAAAAAAATCGCTCAAATAAAAATTGCTTCTTCCGAAGAAAAGCCTGATAAACTACCTATAAAATATCATTTGAATAGCTCTAATATCACCATAGAGATGCACACTTAAAACTCTTTAATACCCTTTAAAATGAGATGAATTGAGTACATCATGCACATTGCTTTTACCTTCCTTAAATAACCGACACCATTCCCTCACATTTCTCTCATTCATTACATTCTTCTTGTAAATTTTGTCTGCACAAACAAATTTTACTAAGATTTGTCACCGACCGAATTTCGCAGCCGGCGGGATTTACGATTTCAATGTCCGATTTAAGCAAATACAGCAGAGCTAGACAGATTTGTGGAAAAATATAAATTCACACTATTTATCTGAGCTTCTAATTTATACGGAATCTTGTAACATGAAATCTCAAACCGAACGAACCTCTAATCGTGTCCCGGCTGCCTACCTCACCGTAAAAGAGGCGTGCTTCGCACACACTGCAAAATCGTGTTAGATTCAATATTTCCAAGAAACCAATCAAGAATCTCACGAACATCGAAACGGGTCCCCGCTGCCTACGGCAAACTATAGCAGGTGTGAAGTGTACGCACTGCAAGATCTTGTAATGAAACCAATCGTACTCGGACGAACCTGGAACGGGTCCCTGCTGCCTGCGGCACCGTATAGCAGGCTCGCTGCGCACGTACTGCAAGATCTTGTAAACAATTCAATCTGAAAAAAAAAACGAACCTCGAACGGGATCCCCGCTGCCTATGGCACTGTATAGCAGGCGTGTCGAGCATGCACTTCAAAATCTTGTTAAATGAAAATTTTCCAAAACACAATCTCGAATCGGACGAACTTCGAACCAGGTCCCTGCTGCCTTCGGCAACGTAAGACGACGTCATTAAAATGGTGTGATATGTTTCGACCCTATGCTCAGTCGCTTTTTAATTTGAAGATGAGTCTCGTATTTCAAACATATCTAAAATTTAAACAAATTAAACATTAGATATTTAAGAATTATTTGTTAAAACTCTGCGTTCATTTTCACGTTACTTTGTTTTTTGCTTATAATTTTTATTGATTAGCATATGGTAACTTTAGTTGTGTTTTTTATTTATAAAGAGAAGACATCTGTAAAAACTAGTCGGATGTACCAATCCCAAAACTTTCTTCTATCTCATACATGTTAATACTTCAAAATTCGCTATCACACTGCCAAAATTAAATGGCAACCTATGCATCTCATGAGGATTCTAACGACATGGAATTCCGTGCATTAGTTCTTGAGATATGACTATCGCTGAAATCGTCTAAATTCAGCAAAATGCTGCCTAGCAGCGCCACCTATTGGGTGATTTATACCAAATCCTAATCAGCAACAATTTATGTCAACGTCTGACTGAATCTGAAGTTTGGAGAAAATCCGTACATTAGTTTTTGAGATAGAGCAATAGCGAAAATCGTCAAAATTTCTGCATAGCAGCGCCACCTATTGGGTGATTAACACTAAAACCTAATTAACAACAACTTGTGTCAACATACAACTAAATCTGAAGTTAGATGAAAATTGGTCCATTAGTTCTATTGATAGAGCTATTGAGGCAATCGTGGAAAAGGCAGCAGAGAAGCGCCACCTGTTGGGCGATTTACACCAACACCTAATCAGTAGCAAGTCATATCAAGGACTAACTTAATCTGAAGTTTGATGAAAATCCGTGCGTTAGTTCTTAAGATAGAGCTATTGGGGAAATCGTGTAAATCCTGCAAAATTCATCAAAACAGCGCCACCTGTTGAGCGATTTACACCAAAACGTAATCATCATCAATTCGTATCAAGGACTAACTAAATCTGAAGTTTGATCAAAATCCGTGCATTAGTTCTTGAGGTAGAGCTATTGCGAAAATCGTGAAAAATGCAGCATTGCAGCGCCACCTGTTGAGCGATTTACACCAAAAACTAATCAGCATCAATTTGTATTAGGCACTAACTGAATATCAATTTTTATTAAATTCCGTGCATTAGTTCTTGAGATAGAGCGCCCACAAAATTTGTGTCACATACACACAGACAGACAGACAGACAGACAGACAGACAGACTCACAGAGTCACAGACAGACATTTTGTAAAAACATGTTTTTTGGAATCTCTGACCCCTAAAACGTGTAAATCCGTTGAAAACCGGAATTCGAAAATTTTCATGAATCCAATACTTTCTTCTTGTAAAGATAGAAGAAAGTAATATATCATACGTTTGTATTTTTTTTTATAATAGATATTGCATTTATGCTGACTGTGATATCTGTCGTCTAAATGTACCGATTATTCTTTTAAGCATTAAATAAATAACTATGTTGTGTTTTAGACTGTTACATATTTTTTAGGATACTTATCTTTTCAGTTTATTTGAAAACTTTCGACTATATTAAGATAAAAATTTCTTTATGTTTTAGAAATCTTTGCTTCAAAAAATCCCCTAAATAGAAAAAGCCTTTTGATACCAGAAGATGTTTCAATCACGTGCTTTGCGGCTCTAAACAGTTTATCCTGTTTGAAATGCATTTTTAAAAAGCTTTCAGTAAAAATCTTCCTTACCTGTCCCGAGAGCTTTCGTAAAACATACTTCCAGAGGTTATGCTTTTAGCTCATGTAGATATATTTTGAAGTTTAAGTACTTGCTTAACATAATAGAAAGGAATTTCAAATAATACTTAACAAAGTTAATATTAGAGAATTTGTTTAACGTCTTTGTAGATATTTCACTAATTTCTCCATAAATGAATTAATCGTATTTTATTAAAAATCATTTCATGTCACATTGTGAAATTTTAGTTTTATTAAATTATTTAGAAAAATAATCATATTATTATTAGAAAATTATAGATATTATTTAGATATTATATAGCTATTATACAGCTTAGATATTACATAGCTATTAGATAGATATTATTTAGATATGATACAGCTTAGATATAGCTATTGTATAGCTATTATTTAGATATTATATAGCTATTATATAGCTATTATTTAGAAAAATAATTAAATCCTTTTTATTAATTAAATATGTATTTTTTTATTTTATAAACATATACTTCTCTTTTTAAGTATAATAATAACCTAGAATCATTTAAACGAAGCCATCCTGTGTTACTTTACAAAAACGTTAACAGAACAGTAAAATTTAAGTATATTGTACATGCACATATACAGGGTGGTTCAGCACAGCGGTTACAAAGTTTCAGGAGAGATAGAGTACAACTGGACGATGGGAAATTACGTAGCATTGCATGGTCGAAAACACTTTCCTGGCGCGATAGTGACGATACAAACCTGATTTTAAACGTTTTTGTAATTGGAAGTATATGTCTATGACTAACGGTTTAGGAATTAACCATTGGACACCGTTGAGACTGAACACCCTGTATATATTGTATAATTTTAAGGAAATATATTAAAGATAAGAATGAAATGTTTTAATATAATCATTTAAATGTAATTAAATAATGTGACGATGATTGAAATTTGCAGTAAATAGAAATTTAGCTATTTATATTTCTTTGTATGCTTTTAAATAATTTTATTGTAGTGAAATTTGCTGTCAACGCCACTTTCAATGAAAGATTCTTCTTAATTTAGAGTTAACCCTTAGGTTATTTATTGCTTCTAAATAGGATTGTATCAGCAATAAATTCAATCTGCTGATCAAATGAATGAACTCACTGTTTTCGCATTTCACTACTAACTATTAAGTTTATCTGAAATTTGCAAACAATGCAAGTAAATTTGAAATTATTGAAATATTAATCGTAATTTAAAAATATCGATATTAGATTGCTTTAAATAAAACCATATCCAAATTTTGAACAAAATGCTATATTTAGAGTCAGCGATTTGTTTTTCATCTTAATTTGTCCTAAATTGAGCACATTAACATTTCAGTGTAAGATATATTCAACATTAGTGCATATAAAGGCATTAAAATCAATGAAGTGTTTTTTTAAAGCTCTTGGGTTAAAACACTTAAAGCGCTTTTCATAAATCTATAAAAATATACATTTTTAACTTGAGTTCTGAATTATTCAATAAATTTTAAAATATTCATTACCCTTGACTAAAAATATTTTGTAATTTTAAAGTACATCTGCTCAAATTCGCAAATATTGCAGCGTGTGCGATAATTTAGAGAAATAAAAGTCGGTTAAAGAATAATGTAACAAAGTTTTATATAATCTCATTATTATAATTCTTTAATTTCAGTAAATATCTGATTTTATCAAGGAGTTTTTATTTTCTTTTAACCATGAAAACTTATTATGTCGCGTTGCTCGACTGAAATTCCTAAACAGACGAAATGGAGGAAATAACACGTTACAGAAGTGTCACTTTAAGCTTCCATTCCTTCCAGTAGTGATTGATCTCAAATCCTTACTTTTGAAATTTTATTTATTAGCATTTTTTAAATTAACTTGTGAATGCGTTTCAAGATTTTGTAATTTCAGTTATTATTAAAAAATAATAATAAGCGGCGATATCTCTTCTAGGTGAAGATTGTTTAAATAACAATTTCATCAAACTGAATTTATAACTTTAGTTTAATGATAAAAAGTAATTTTCTTACATAATTTTATAACAATCTGATTCACAACCATTACATTTACTATTTTAATATGTTAATACGAATGTGATAGCTTGATACATTGCGAACACTTTTGAAATTCAACTCAAAATTGGAAGGAAAAAGTAATTGGATATTTTTTTTATTGCAGTTGTACGTCCCGTGGCACAGGCCTTATAACCGATTGTCTTCACAAAACAAAGTCTTAAAATATATATATTAAAACTAGAAAAGCTTTAGATATGTGGTCTTAAAGTCAATGTTGTAGGCATTTTAATTTTCATCTCACTTCACACGATGTTTAATATCCTGAAATTCACAATTAATATAGTTAGATTATTTGGGAATTTTTAGGTTTATATAAATTTCAAAACATCCGGCAAATTTAATTTTTAAGAATATCAAAACAGCCTGATTTTATTTATTTTTCTATCTTTGATTGGCTTTGTAATTGAGTTACTAGGCAACCATTAAATTAAAACACAAAAAAAAAAAAAGAAAAGAAAATAGTCGGATGCATCAATCCCAAATGTTTCTTCTATCTCATACATGTTAATATTTCAAAATTCACTATAACACTCTATTGGCAAAATTAAATGGCAATATATGCTCCTCATCAGGATTCTAAAGATATGAAATTCCGTGGATTAGTTCTTGAGATATGACTATCGCTGAAATCGTGTAAATACAGCAAAATGCAGCCTAGCAGCGCCACCTATTGGGTGTTTAACATTAAAACATATGTTGCACCAAAACCACCGAGCAACAACTTATGACACCGTCTAACTGAATATGAAGTTTGGGGAAAATCCGTGCATTTGTTTTTGAGATAGAGCTATTGCGAAAATCGTGAAAATTCCAGCATAACAGCGCTACCTATTGGGTGATTAACACCAAAAACTAATCAGCACCAACTTGTGTCAACGTCTAACTAAATCTGAAGTTAGATGAAAATTCTTGCATTAGGAGTTGAGATAGAGCTATTACGGTAATTGTGTAAATCCTGCAAATTGCAGCTTAGCAGCGCCACCTGCTGCGGGAATTAGATCGAAATGTAATCAGCACAAATTCATATGAATGACTAACTGAATATGAAGTTTGATGAAAATCCGTGCATTAGTTCTTCAGACAGAGCTATTGCAGAAATCGCGAAAAATGCAGCATAGCAACGCCACCTGTTAGGCGATTTACACCAAAAGCAAATCATCACCAATTTATATTAAGGGCTACCTGAATATAAATTTTTATTAAATTCCGTGCATTAGTTCTTGAGATAGAGCGCCCACAAAATTTGTGTCACATACAGACAGACAGAGTCACTCACAGACAGTCAATTTGTAAAAACATGTTTTTTTGTATTCTCTGACCCTTAAAACGTGTAAATTCGCCAAAAAACGGAAGTTTAAAATTTTCACGAATCCAATACTTTCTTCTTGTAAAGATAGAAGAAAGTAAAAAGAAATACGTATTATTTTCAAATTGTAAAAATTATACAAAGAAATGTTCTATAATTTAACTTTTTTCTATCTTTACAAGTAGGATATATTGGATTCGTGAAAATTTTCGACTTCCGGTTTTCGACGGATTTACACGTTTTAGGAGTCAGATAATCCAAAAAACATGTCTTTACAAAATGTCTGTCTGTATGTGACACAAATTTGGTATAATTATACGTTCAGCAGCAGTCAAGAGAGTGTTGCACAACCCACGCATGCGTGGGGACTCTGAAATTGGAATAATTTGCAAAACACACTATAGTTTGCAATATGTGAAATTTTCAGCTCAATCTCATTATTCCTTCATGGTGTTCCAATTTTCACAAACATGAGTGAATATAAATAGAGTGAGAGGAAGTTTGGGTATTATGGAATGGTCGGAATATATGAAATAGTTCAATAGCTGGCGCATACGGTGTTTCAGCCAAGTGAAAACCTTCCATATGACTTCCTAGTACTCCCATGAGAAACTGTGCTCAATTCTGTTTGGATACCTGTTTTTGGAGATACACGGTAAAGTAATATCTTATTCTCAATGTTTACAGTTTTTGGCAGGGAAATTTTATAAAATTCGTATTAATTATAAAACAAATTGTCAGTGATGTTAACCAAGTTCAGTATAAAGTTAATCAGTTAAATTTATTGCTGTGTTAGTCAGTTTTCTTTTTTTTCTAACTGGATGACGAGTGACGAAGTTATGTTTTTCTAGATGGTGTTTCGAATAAAAAGGAATACAAGCAACACAACTATTTCAAGACGAGTCTAAAAATTTAAACGATTTTTCAAAGAATATGAGGATTTATAGATGAGTACTAAGGTTCACTCATTAAATAACTTTAATTATACATTTTGATCGTGCTATTTCTTGCAATTTTTGTATTCCTTGTGACACTATTCCATATTAAACGGTTGATTGCCATTACAAGAAAAGTGTAACATTTTTTAAACGCTAAATATTGATATGCATTTTTTTCTTCCGTTTTTAACACATTAAAATTGTGTTCAGAAATAGTCAGAGATTGTTCTTTTCTAAATTTTAATGTATCTCATTTTTTATGTTTATTTACAATAATAATAATAATAATAATAATAATAATAATAATTCTCAATGTTTACAGTTTTTTGCAGGGAAATTATATAAAATTCATATTAATTATAAAACAAATTGTCAGTGATGTTAACCAAGTTCAGTATAAAATTTATCAGTTAAATTTATTGCTGTGTTAGTCAGTTTTATTTTTTTTCTAACTTGATGACGAGTGACGAAGTTATGTTTTTCTAGATGGTGTTTCGAATAAAAAGGAATACCAGCAACACAACTATTTCAAGACGAGTCTAAAAATTTAAACGATTTTTCAAAGAATATGAGGATTTATAGATGAGTACTAAGGTTAACCCAATAAATAACTTTAATTATACTTTTTGATTGTGTTGTTTCTTGAAATTTTTGTATTCCTTGTGACACTATTCCATATTAAACGGTTGATTGCCATTACAAGAAAAGTGTAACTTTATTTAAACGCTAAATATTGATATGCATTTTTTTCTTCCGTTTTTAACACATTAAAAGTCCTTCCGGCCAGTGCCGGGAGGAAGAGGTAGCTTTCATATTCCTTATTTTAAAAAAGCCAACTTATATTATTCAAACACACGAAGCTCAATTTAGTGGAAACCGAATATAGGAGATTCAATACTAATTTTTAAGAATGAGAATTTTGCTAAATTCGGCAATTTCTTAAAGTGCCTGCCATTTTAAGACAACATGGTGGATGAGGCTAACCAGTGAACTTGGTCGAGACCTTAGCAATTGCTGTGCACATGCTCAGTTACATCGGAATCGGTTGATATATACGAGTGCTGTCGCAAGGAAAAAATCAGATTTTTCAAAATGTTACCCACATTAGAAATTGAAACTGCTATATCTGAGCCATTTTTTAAGATAAAGACAAACAAAAAATGCTCCTGAATCCTTATATCAAGGTCAAGTATTTAAGAAAGAAACCTTTTAAATTTCTAATTTTTTTGCACCTCACTTTAAATATAATTTTTTTTAATTGGCCGCCATTTTGAAGCAAGATGGCTGATGAAGCTGGCAAGCGAACTTGGTCGAGGTATTGATGTATACTATCCACTTGCCTTCTTCCATCGAAATAGGCGAATACGTGTGTTATCGCGTGACAAATACAAGATCGTTTCAAAGTGTTAGCCATGATAGAAATTCAAAGTGCTATAATTCAACCACTTTTTAAGATATAAACAAAAGAACAAATTTTCAGAAACAAAAATTGCTCCAGAATCTTTGTATCAAGGCCAAACACAAAAATAAAATCTTTTTCGTTTTCCAATTTTTTATTACCTCATTTTAAATTTTAAATTACATTTTTTTAATGGCAACCCTTTTGAAACAAGATGGCGAATGAAGCTGGCCAACGAACTCGGTCGAGACATTGGTATGTACTATGTACAGACCAAGTTACATCCAAATCGGTTCATAAATAAGCCTGTTATCGCGTGACAAAAATCAGGTCGTTTTAAAATGTCAGCTACAATAGAAATTCAAAATGCTATAACTCAGCCATTTTTTTATATATAGACGAAACAAAGCCTGTTCCGGAATCTTTGTATTAAGGTCAAACACATACGAAAAAAATCTTTTTCATTTTCCAAATTTTTGGTATCTCATTTTAAATTTAAAATTAAAAAAAATTTTTTTTAATGGCCGCCATTTTTAAACAAGATGGCGGATGAAGCTGGACAACGAAGTCGGTCGAGATATTTGTATGTACTATGTACACACCAAGGTACATCCAAATCGGTTCATAAATACGTCTGTTATCACGTGACAAATATCAGGACGTTTCAAAATGTCAGACACGCTAGAAATTCAAAATGCTATAACTCAGGCATTTTTTAATATATAGACGAAACAAAAACTGCCCCCGAATCTTTTTATCAAGGTCAAACACATAAGAAAAAAATATTTTTTCAATTTTCAATTTTTTGGTACGACATTTCAAATTTAAATTTCTCTTAAAAATTTAAATGGCCGCCATTTTTAAACAAAATGGCGGATGAAGCTGGCCAACGAACTCGGTCGAGACAATGGTATGTACTATGTATAAACGAAGTTATATCCAAATCGGTTCATAAATGCGCCTTTTATCGCGTGACAAAATTCAGGACGTTTCAAAATGTCAGCCACGCTAGAAATTCAAAATGCTATAACTCAGCCATTTCTTAAGATATAGAAGAAACAAAAACTGCTCCGGAGTTTTTGTATAAAGGTCAAATACATAAGAAAAAAATATTTTTCCATTTTCAATTTTTTGGTACCGCATTTCAATTTTTAAATTTTTAAAAAAAATTTAAATGGCCGCCATTTTGAAACAAAATGGCGGATGAAGCTGGCCAACGAACTCGGTCGAGACATTGGTATTTACTATGTATGAACCGATTTACATCCAAATCGGTTCATAAATACGAGAGTTACAGTGTGACATAGGTCAGATATATATATATATATATATATATCAATTTTGAACGGAGGGTGGTTTCGGGGTCTGGGGGTCATGATCGATGAAAATATACCAAAATTTTTTGAAATCACTTTCCTCCGAACGGCTGCAATAGGTAGCTTTTTGTAATGAAAGCTACCTAAAATTGTGTTCAGAAATTGTCAGAGATTGTTCTTTTCTAAATTTTAATGTATCTAATTTTTTATGTTTATTTACAATAATAATGACAATAATAATAATTCTCAATGTTTACAGTTTTTTGCATGGAAATTTTATAAAATTCGTATTAATTACAAAACAAATTGTCAGTGATGTTAACCAAGTTCAGTATAAAGTTAATCAGTTAAATTTATTGCTGTGTTAGTCAGTTTTCCTTTTTTTCTAACTTGATGACGAGAGACGAAGTTATGTTTTTCTAGATGGTGTTTCGAATAAAAAGGAATACCAGCAACACAACTATTTCAAGACGAGTCTAAAATTTTAAACGATTTTTCAAAGAATATGAGGATTTATAGATGAGTACTAAGGTTCACTCATTAAATAACTTTAATTATACTTTTTGATCGTGTTGTTTCTTGCAATTTTTGTATTCCTTGTGACACTATTCCATATTAAACTGTTGATTCTCATTACAAGAAAAGTGTAAATTTTTTTAAACGCTAAATATTGATATGCATTTTTTTCTTCAGTTTTTAACACATTAAAATTGTGTTCAGAAATAGTTAGAGATTGTTCTTTTCTAAATTTTAATGTATCTCATTTTTTATGTTTATTTACAATAATAATAATAATAATAATAATAATAATTCTCAATGTTTACAGTTTTTTGCAGGGAAATTATATAAAATTCATATTAATTATAAAACAAATTGTCAGTGATGTTAACCAAGTTCAGTATAAAGTTTATCAGTTAAATTTATTGCTGTGTTAGTCAGTTTTATTTTTTTTCTAACTTAATGACGAGTGACGAAGTTATGTTTTTCTAGATGGTGTTTCGAATAAAAAGGAATACCAGCAACACAACTATTTCAAGACGAGTCTAAAATTTTAAACGATTTTTCAAAGAATATGAGTATTTATAGATGAGTACTAAGGTTCACTCATTAAATAACTTTAATTATACTTTTTGATCGTGTTGTTTCTTGCAATTTTTGTATTCCTTGTGACACTATTCTATATTAAACTGTTGATTCCCATTACAAGAAAAGTGTAACTTTTTTTAAACGCTAAATATTTACATGCATTTTTTTCTTCCGTTTTTAACACATTAAAACTGTGTTCAGAAATAGTCAGAGATTGTTATTTTCTAAATTTTAATGTATCTCATTTTTTATATTTATTTACAATATAAGGTTAATTGTCTCCTGAATTTACTTGTATAAAGCATTGAGTCAAATTGATTCATAGAATTGTACATCTACTGATTTTGCATATGTTGAATCGATCCTAATTGACCACCGTTGTTAACGCTTGTGTAAATACAATATGACATTTCAGTACTACCTATGGTATTAAGGGTTACACATTATCTGTTACGTAAGTACTAATTTCCTAGAAAGAGAACACTTGACTGGACTAGTGTAATGATATAAGTTTAGATAGGGTCGAAAGGCAAATGCAGCACGAATGTATTGCAGAAACCAAATATATACCAGTATTAATATAATTTTGGCCTCCAATATCCAGCAGTATTTAAGCATTCCTCATTGTAACTACTAATAGACAAGGAGGAGGCTTCACAGACCATCACCTCATCGAGTTGACGGGTGAAATTGCAAAATTACAAAAAAAAAAAAAAAAAAAAAAAGTAAATAAAAAAAAGCAATTTAACAAATTACAACGACCATTTGGAAAATGATTTTTTCAAAGACTAAAATTTGAGACATAAAAATTTGTACGGAGTTGATCATGCATTACGTACGCCATAGATTACATTTTTCGGTACTGTAAATTTTTAAACTTCTACGGATCTGATCATTCATTACGTACGCCATGGATTAAACATTAATAATCAAAATGGACCAAATTTTAAATGAAATTTCATTTTTAAACTTCTAAACATTTCACAATATTTTTTTTATATCGTCGTATAGATAAAAAAATGCATTTTTAAATGCAATTTGTTTGAAAGCTGTATCTCAATTTGTTTCTGGGTTATTAATTTTTTTTTTGTAGTTTTTATTACTTTTTTGTCATACTGGCAACAGAAGTATCCAACTCTGTTGAAAGTAAAGGGAAAATACAGATTACTGTATAGACCAATGAGAAAACGAATAAAATGCGGATTCAATCAATAAAACGCTTCACATATGTTTTTGATTTCGTACCCTGACCGAGGACAATAACCATTTTTCCAAATGGTTAAAAAAAAAAAAAAAAAAAAAAAAAAAAAAAAAAAAAAAAAAACACGATTGCCATATTAAAACGTAATTGGTCTGCCAAGTCGTACCTTGGTGGAAGATGCTACGGACCTGATTTTAGTGGTTGAACGGTCGGTTTATCATTGTGTTTTCCTGCACCCTAAGGTTTGAAAACGTGGAGGACTGGTAGCTTAACTTCTGAAAGATCCAATAACATCTTATCTCACAGCTCAGAAATGCATTTAATGAGTTTTTTTACATTTTCCAACATAGTTGAAAAGTGTTTATGAATTGGGATTGTATGCCCGTCCATCTTTCCGTCCTTCCGTGTGTATGTTTGTCGGTTCGTGCTCTAACTCGCGTACATTAACTCGGATTGCCATGTAATTGGCATATGTCGCTGTGGATCAGCATGTTATGTTCGATATTGAAAATGCAGTATGCACGGTTCATTTACACGGTCACTCAAAAGTATTTCGTTACATTATGGTCTGCGGCAAAAAAAAATTGTTTTTGGAGCATTTTAATAGTTTTAAAATGTGTTACGTGTATCACTTACAGTACACCTATAGGGGTACTCAAAAATATTCCGTTATATTATAGTCTTGGAAGAAAAATCGCTTGCGGCGTGTTTTAAAGATGCCACTCTATTACAAAGATAATGAAATTTGCATAAAAGTTTCAGTAGCTATAATAAAGGCTCTTTGTAAAATACTAGGGGGCTCGGCCCCCTACGAGCTACGCTCGCCAACCCCCGTCGAGACACCGCAGACTCTAAATGCACGCTAATTTGATCGGCTTTAAAAAGATTTCGAAAGATTGAATTATAATTTAAAAAACTGTGGCGATCTCCCTATAAACGAATTTCTATTCATTTCTCTTTGATTGGGGTATTTTAACGCCAAATCCGCTGCGGTATTACTTGATTATCCTGTCGACCAATTTCGCCAAATTATATAAATCGCCAAACCACTCGCCAAATTATACAAATTGATATAATTTTTATTTTAAATAACGAAAGAACAAATAAATTCGTATAACATTAATAAAAACACAAATAAAACGTCGAAATAAAAATAACTTGATGACGTATACACGTGTAACAACATTTCAAAATAAGCTAATATAAAAGGAATTAAGTAAAGAGCGTCTTTGTCTCCTGGTATTTTTTAGCAAAGCGAAAAGAAAGTTCTTTTAAATGAGACATTTTAAATTAATCGTTTTTTATCTGACGTAATTTTTACCAAGCTATTCTTTCTCTTTTAAATAATCGCGTGAAAGTACTTTTGTTAGCAATGAAATATTATTTGCGCTTTCCTAACAAAAATAGTTGAGAATATCCTCTCAAAATATTAAATAAATATCTAGCGCAATTTCTAAATTTAAACTTTTTTGCAATATTATTTTGTGTTCATTTTATGTAATAACTATAATGTGACGTAAATATGACGTAATTTCTCCTAAGACTTCTAACGCATGCTAATGAATTTATTATTTTACAATATCCTTTCTCTTTTAAAATTCACGTGTATACTTCTTATGACGTAATTTTTAATAAGTTCCTGCTTTTTATACTTAATTATTTAATACTAATTGGGAAGTTTTTTTTCCTGTTTATAATAGTCACGTGTAAATAAATTTTTAATTTGAAGCAAACATTATTGCTTGCACTTTTTATACAGTTGGCAACAGTTTAAATTAGTACAATTTTCTGAAATCTGTAAAAAATATCTCTAGAAATGCTGAAAATTTGAATTTAAAATAGAAATAAAACCTGAAAAAATGAGTCAAAATAAAAAAATTAATGCAATCTGCACTCCGGCAAATTCTAACGCATAAAATGATCTAAAAATGATTACACTGCCATGTATAGTTTTTGCTGCTATAAAACTTTTTTAGTGGAACGATTTTGTCCAAATTTAGCATTAAATAACTCTTAAAATAATTCTTCGATTTGAAAACTGTCTGCATCAGCGTGTTTATCAAACAATTCTGTATAAAACCACCGATTTTCATATTTTTGTATGCATTATTTTTCTTAATATTAACGAAGAAAGACCTCCGGTCACAAAAAATTCAAAACCGGCGGCGGCGGCGACGGCGGCGGTGACAGCGGTAGTTACTTTTTTTTAGAATAGAGAGATAGAGCGAGAAAAAATTAACATTCTTGTACATGGCCACACAAAAGAGTTCGGTTATACAGGGTGTCCGGTCTCAACGGTGTCCAATGGCTAATTCCTAAACCGTTAGTCATAGACATATAGTCCCAATTACAAAAATGTTTTAAATGAGGTAAAAAAAAATTTAAAAGCGATTTGGGTCAATAAAAACATTTCTTAAAAAATTACGAAATTAAAATTTTTATACGGTCCCACGGTCCTATAAGTTATATTTAGTAAAATTTTCCTATTACACTGAAAAGTAAGACGAAAAAAGTCCCATTCATATAACTCTAAAATTGAGCGAGTTATGAAACTTTAAAAATGCATGACTTATGTCATTTTTCTACTCTGAAAACAAATGAGTTCGGCTTGGCTTTGAGGGATCATATACCAAGTGTTTAAAGTATTCGAAGATCTTACTTCATGTGTATCTGCGCTTTGAAAAAAAATCTTGCAAGTATTATGATTAAGTCTCAAATTGGCTAAAATAACATATGTTTTATTTTGTTTTTCCAGTTCAAAATTTGTACTCGAACTTTAATCCACATTTAAATATCCGATCGAGATTGCATTTTACATACTGGCGCAAATCTGATAACAATCTAATATTATTAAGATTTTCGGTGGTTATCATTTATACTTATTTTACAGGATAACACAAAAAATTTCGGATAGATTTCTGCCAAGGAGTTTAAGAAAAAGCTTTAGATTAGATAATACAAGACTGCGAATGTTGGGTTTTTTAACTTTTATGTATTTTTTAGCACTGAATCCGAAAATTACCTTAATTTTTAACCATCATGTCAGGATATTTCGCAAATCATAAATTTTCAAATTTAAAGAATAACAAAAATCGAATACTATAAAGTAGAGGAGATGGTTGTGTTTTTAACTTTTGATAATTGATTTTTACGCACTTTTTAGCACTGAATCTGAAAATGACCTTCATTTTTAACCATCACGTTAGAATTTTTTTTGCAAATCGCAAATGTGTAAGTTAAAATATAGCGAAAATCTCATACTATAAAACATATGTAAAACATTTTTTACTTTATTTTATTTTATTTGATTAAAAAATTTATTCTGTATTTTTGCTTATCCTGGGATTCTTACAGCTAAACAGCTGAGTGGTCCGATGAGATGGGGGAGGAAATTCATTTTTAACATTGGACTTCTTAACTTCGAAATTTGCAATTTGCGAAAACTCTTGATATGATAGTTAAAAATGAAGGTCAATTTCGGATTCAGCGGTACAGAATATATAAGAATCAATTATCAAACGCTAAAAAAACATGATATAACCCAACTTTTGCAGGCTTGTGCAATCTATTAATATTTTAAAATACGTAACATTTTGTAAAGAATTGAGACTGTTAATTTAGAATCATTTTATTTAACAAAAATTCTGTTTTATCGTTCTTCTTAAATGTTTATTACAAATTGTATATTTTCCATTAATATGCCAGAATGATTAATAATTTCAAATTTATATTGCAATCTTAATTTTACTCCCAAACATTTTTTATATCTGACGAAATTATATTTCGACTAAATTTGTGAATGACCCCCAATTTGCAGCAAAAAATATGCTCCAACTTTAAACAGCTATAACTCGGTCAATTTTAATCGTAGAATAACGGGACTTTTTTTGTATTACTTGTCAGTGTAAAAGGAAATTTTCACTAAATATAACTTATAGGACCGGGGGACCGTATAAAAATTTAAATTTCGTAATTTTTTAAGAAATGTTTTTATTGACCCAAATCGCATTTAAAATATTTCTTTACCTGATTTAAAACATTTTTGTAATTGGAACTATATGTCTATGACTAACGGTTTAGGAATTAGCCATTGGACACCGTTGAGACCGGACACCCTGTATAATGGTCTTCGGGAAAAACTTTTCGTAGCATATTTAACTTATGTTGCACTAATTCAAACATGATATAATTTATACACACTACTAAGGTTTACTACTAGGTGGTTGCAGTAGAATATGATTAGCATCGCATATATCGTACATTTACAGGGCACATAAAAGATCTGAGGTAAATTACTGTATCCGAAGTGTTGTCTATTTTTCTCTGAATTAAATTTCAGCTTAATATGTGGCTTGTACAAAAATCGTTTTGTAATATACAGGACTGTACAAAAGAATTCAAGTATGTTTACCTCTATTGGTAGAAATTACTGAAGGTGAATTTTCTACTGTGCTGCGCATTTTCTTACTAAACTAAATTTTTTCGTTCTATGTAGCATCTGTACTAATCTATAGATCATATAAAGAGCTGCACAAAATAATTGGGGCACTTTTCTGGCTATGGGTCATAATTGTTGAAATTTAGTTTTCTAATGTGTTATACGTTTTCTAAAATGTTTACGTAAGGTTTTTTTTTTTTTTTTTTTTTTTTTTTTTTTTTTTTTTTTTATCTTATTAAACTGTGAACTTTCGTTAAAGTATTCTAAAAGTGTTGGAAAGTGTTTCATAATATATTCTTGACGTATGATTTTTATTTCTTTTTTGTTTATTGCGAGACGTTAGGCACACCTTCACGCACATATTCAATTTTCTTGTGTAGAACGCAAGATATGCATACAGATTTAAAAATGACCGTTAGTCATATAAATAAAAGAGTATTTTAGCAGTGATTCACCCTTTATCTACTGGCGGTACTTAAAAGTATCATTAAAATAACTTGTTACAAAATTCATTTAAGACTTAGATTAGTAGAGGCACAGTTTATAATGAGTTATAGATGCATAACTTTATCTTGTTCCAAAAGCATTATGGGTTACACAAAACAAAAATATTTTTTAAAGGATGGTTTCTTTTGCCTTTCCATCTTTTCAGCTTTCTTGGCGTTGGGGGGGGATTTTTCAATTCGGAAATATTCCCATATTTCTAGTGTAGGAACATTATATTTCTGCATTTTCCTAATTCTACAAAATACGAAGAAAAATATTTAAAATAAAAGATTTGAGTGGGGTTATAAATATTGCCCAAAATCCCTATAAATTCAAAATTAATTAATCCTTATAAATCCTCCAATCCTTCTAAAATCCTTCAAAAATTTATTAAATGATTATGTAAATCATCTAATGTAGTTTCAAAAATTCACGAAAAATGCTTTAAAAGATAAAATTTTCATGAATTCATAATTCAGATCATAAAGGGTTAAATTGCACTTAGGTTAGAAATAAAATAGATATCCATTTCGAACAAAGGGTTTTAGATGAAATGAGAAAATAAATTTAGAAAATGTATTAATTAATTTTGAATCATTTGAAATCCCAATATATGACCTTTGTCATAATTGTTCTTCGGAGGCATAAGCTAAAAGTAATGTTTTACTTCAGACAAATGGAGAAGTTATCTTTTGAACATATTTTATTCGCATGATGTAACAGTAATAACAGACAGAATAAAGTATTGTACTACAGTACTGGCCAAATTATTGTTATGGTAACAGGAAAATGTACACATAAATCAGCCTAGAAGTTAATTTATTGTATTACGTTTAATAATGAGTGAATGTACATACATTACGTACAATGAACATAGTTATAGATGTCCACTCATGGCTTTTAGAGCTTCGTATGTCCACTTTTAGCAACATATGACTATCTTTGTACGTCTTGGTATACTTTCTTCTTAACCAGTCGTTCCATTCATCACCACGATGCCATACACGAATTAATGGTCTAATTAGTTGACCCGTATTGGTTGCTGCAATTTGCTGACTCGAAGACTAGAGCCAACGAAATTGCAGCAACAAGCAAGATTCAGCTAATTAAGAGATTAATTCGTGCATCTAGTTTCAGAAGTACAGTCGTGGAAAAAAAAGTAAACACCCCTAACTAAATCTGCAAAAAATCATCGTAGAAGAAAGTTACTGGTACCACACGATTGGTAATAAAGTCTACTTTTAAATGATGTATATAATATTTGCTTAGGTGTCCATCTACATATTAAAACGAACCATAACTTTAGTTTTTTTTTAATAGCAGTACACAATTCTGACAGCCTAAATGAACTCTGCAACTTTCAATTAGCCTAAAAACAAATTTTCATGCAATTCGTACGATCAGTTTCCGAGAAATTAATTATTTTAATACGAGCGTATTTTAGAGGGTGTATCCAAATTGAAGTTCGATATTCGATTGTTGATCGAGAGAGCACCCTTCTTGATAAAGGCTAATTAAACGCCACTCAAGCAGTCATTGAAAACTGCTAGATTACAGGATAGCATAAGAAATTTCAAAATATCTAGTCACTTTTATCATAGACGGCCGCTAAAACCCTCATTTTGTGGTTTTTAAGCATAATTTCAAAACTACTTGGAAGAAATATGTGAAATTTTGGATTTCCATAAAGCAGGACTTAATAAATCTAAATCCATCAAAAAATTGTAGGTTACAATTCATAATTTCATCGAATATTAATTTCACAATTCATAATTTATATCATAAATTTATAAACATTGCAAATTCAACGTATATATCTTTGGGTATTTTAGTATTATTACTACACAAAAAATTAGCACATTAGGAGTATAATTTCAGGAGATATTAATGAAAATATGAAAAAGTAATTTAACATTAGAGGCGCCAAATTTTGAATGTTTATAATTCAAAAACATATAATTTAAATGACTTGAAATTTGGTGTCTAGGTATAGTTTGAACCAAACATTTGAAATATTTTGCCAAAATTGGGTATTGCCATTGAAAAGATTGAAGTTTGGGTTCGATTTTATATGTAGATGGCCCCCTAAGCAAATTTTATATGTATCGTTCAAAAGTAGATTTTATTTCCAATCGTTCGGAACCAGTAACTTTCTTCTACGAAAATTTGTTGAGGAGTTAGTAGGGGGTGTTTACTTTTTTCCACGACTGTACATCCTATTAAAGCAAGATATCTACATTTCATAGTGAATGAAGAAGTATTTTTTTTTTCCTATTCAAAAAATATGTATAATACAGTGTGTACATAAATGAATATCCCAACTTTACAGGGTTATTAAAAGAAAACAAAAAAAGTATAATATTGTTACTCATCGGAAAAAAAAAATAATAGTCAAGAGTTTAAATTCGACACAGTTATAAGTGTTGAATGTGAGCCCTACCAGAAACACGAGCGGTATCGCGTGGTACGATAACTCATCCCACACTTTTTTCAGCATGTCCGATGTGACTCTTTGATTGTTTGCAGATATCCGCATACTTGCCAACTTTCAACTAAACTTTCGTAAAATGCAAGTTTAATTGATCCCGGTTAAGCATGTTAGTAACCAGAAAATTTATTTGATGTATCATTATACGGTTAATATTATGTTTCTCTATGAAATCTATTTGAATTCATTTCTTTAAAAAAATTCTGGTTCAAAACGTGTTTAACCTGTGTCAATTTAACTCGCATTTTATGGAAGTTTAAGAGGAAGTTGGCAAGTATGTATCCGTGTCCAAGTTTGTCAACGTCAGTTGGTAGCTATTGAATAAACACCTGATCTTTGATGAAGTCCACAAAAAACAAAGTCACATCGTGTGACAAACAAAGTCACAAGTGATGTCAGGGCTGCGATGAGGCCATTGATGAAGAGCAAGGTCCTGCGGTGCTCGGCGATCTGCCGCCATCTTCCTAAACCTTTAACCCTCTCGCAGAGTAATTTGTTTAACAAAATAGGTTTAAAAATTGCGCACATTACATTTAAATCAGACTAAATCAGGGTTATTATTTTAACACAATCAAACTGATTGGTAAAGTTATCATACGAATAAAATATTTCCAACTGAGCGAAAAAATGCCCAGATTGGGAATCGAACCCAGATCCTTGACTCGTGGACGATGGAAGTATCAGAACGATGGACGTACCCATCGATTATATGTAGTCCCTTTACCTGCGGTTTATTCTGTTTAACTGTCTACATGACAGACCAGATGTTACTACCAATAAGGTTATCTGAGCGAAATATGCTGGTTGGTTGTCGGCCCAGTTAGATTAAATGGTAAAGCATTGGCCTTGTAAGCCAAGGATCAGGGTTCGATTCTCAGCCTAGGCAATTTTTCGCACAGTTAGAAATATTCAATTCGTAAATCAAGGCTGTCACTGCAGAATATTTTTATATTCTCGCACCACTATTTAAAAAAAAAAATCAATTTGCAGTATATTTCTCTTGTAAATGTTGTTAAAGTCTATATGGAATTTTTTTTATTTAAAAAGTGGCCCGAGTTGAATTAAAAAATAGTCTTCAATGGAAAAAAATGATTCCCCGAGAAATCTCGGGTTGCACAAATTTGGCTACTTTTACATTGCCCGAGGAAATCTCGGGTTGCGTAGCAACAGGGTTAACTGTTATTTCTTATTTCGGATAAACAACAAGGTTGTACTTTTTTCGTTTTCTTTTCAAAGCCCTTTAGATTCGGGATATCTATTTATGTATAATCTGCATTTTATGTTAAAACAAGTAAGAAAAATCATGCGTTAAGCATAGATTATGAAACACTTTTCAACACTTTCTAAATGCTTTAACAAAACTTCGTTATTTTGGGAAATAAGGTATATAAGAGAACAAAGTAAACATTTTAGAAAATGCAAAAAAACATTTGAAAAACTGATTTCAGCAGTTACCGTCCATAGCACATATGTATTCCAATTCTTTTGAACAGCCCTGTATTGGATCTGTAGGTTGATATATATACTATATAATGGGGAAATTTAGTTTAGCAAAAAAACACATACCAGGTTGAAATTTCTCTTTCAGCAATTTATACTAATAGATGGAAAGATACTAGTATACTAGTATTACACACCACTATTTAGCTAAAGTTTAATTCAAAGTAAAACACTCTTTAAACTACTGGAATCACATTTCCAGAAATTATCATTTATAGACGCCCATGTATTCAATTCTTTGCGTGACCATGTATATCATTTTATCTATATTCTACAAACATGTCTTAGTAAAGTAAATGCAGTTCAGCGTAAAAATACATAACTCATTTAAAAACCACCTTTAAGCAATTTGCAATCATACCCAGTAACCATTTCGAATTCTTTTGTGTAGCCCTGTATATGAATTACACCATTTATACACACCATATACAATGTACAAATATAGTGAAACATAAAAGCACATAACATAATTAAAAATGCATTTCCAGCAATCATCGCTACTGTACAGTACTTCGGATACAATATAGTACCTTAAATCTTTTGTGTGTCCCTGTAAATGCTATGCACTTCGTTTTATACATGAAATAAGTTATAGTGAACCTCATCGACGTATATCAATTTGATTATACATGAAATAATTTAACATAATTAAAATACGCCGAAAAAAATTCCCTCCACCCTGTATCATTATGTAACGGAATTCTCTTGTGTGGCCCTGTAAATGAATAACAATTATTCTTTGCACCGCATATTCTATAGAATGCATATTTTTTTGCACTTGATAAATGCATATCAATTTTATTATGTTTGAAAGCATGTAACACCATTAAAAATAATTTTAAACGATTTTTTCCCATAGGCCGTAATGTAACGGAAAATTTTTGACCGTCCCTGTAGATGAACTAAGCATACTACAAACTTCATTTGAGATAGGGTTCGTGCTATGGTAGAGGTCACTAACATATAAAAATTTGAGAACGATCCGAGTATATTTATGGGAGACAGACAGACGGACAGACAAACCGAAGTCATAAACACTTTTCAACTTTGTTGGAAAGTGTTAAAAAGCATATACATAATATTTTAATTTACCTATTGAACCACAACACGTAGGGGTTACACGTTATGCAATAAAATTCTTTGATAGCAGTAAATACGTTTTACAACAAAAACATTTCCTGCGAAAAAAAAAATTAAAGGTTTAGAGAAAGATTTTTTTTTTCTTGTAGTTTCTTGTTATTTAAATGCTATAAATCATTTTAATGTGAACACCGCATGAAATAAAATATGCATCTGAAAAGAGTAATTTTCCGTTTTATGTTTTATTAATCTCCCGATGACCATTAAAGGATACAGAAAATGGAAATAAACTGCCTAAGCCCTAAACTGTTAGGAAAATTGTTCATATAGGTTAGCAAATAAAACAGGTTTTATTGGACATCCTGCCTTGCATTTTGAATTACGAAAACATTTTTATGGGAATACAGGGGACAAAAAAATATTGATTAAAAAAGAAAAAAAAAACTAATTCTAAAAGAAGTCATATAAAAACGGATAATATATTATTTATATATATATATATTACAATGATAATCGCCATTTTTTGCTGATATTTTTAAATAGTTTCATTCATCCGTTATGTACTTTTAGTCGAGATTTTCCAAAAAAAAGTAATATTATTTTGCTCACAAGAGGTATTAAGGACTTGATTAGTCTTATTACAAACCCCATTCATAAAACGAATTCATAAATGACAAATTTTAGATTTTTATTTCTTTTTTCCTTTTTTAGGTGCGTTCGCAATTATACAAATAAGCACCCATAGTCGTAGTTTCGTCCGTCTGTCAGTCCGCATATATTAGTTCAAAAACCAGAGTTGGGCAAATTTGAAATCTTAATTACCTGCAATATAATTACAGTTTATTTGTATATAATTAATTATAGTTAAAAATACATGCCGTAAAAATATTTTGCAGTACTTCAGCCGGAACCGCCCCTATTCCATCATTTGACAAATTTTCTGTGTTTGATTGGTTGATTTTTTGACGCCAATTATCTGCGCGAGGGATATAGGCCCAGGGGGAGTGCCCTTCGTCGGTGTCTTTCTAAGGGAACCTAACCCGTATTAACGCTTGGAAATCCAAGGTTCGAAGAAAACCACGAAAATTCCGAACGATTACGCCGACGGCCGCGATTGGGATCGGACCCAACACCTCCCATCTACCAGCTTCGAGAGCAAAACCTCTCGGCCATTGGTGGGGCCTTTCTGCGTTTGAATGTGTGTAGCTGTAATTAATTACATGCAGCTAACTTGTAATTACATTGCGGATAATTGAGATTACAAATTTGCCCAACTATGGCAAAAACTACCCAACAGAATTGTTTGGAATTGAATAGATCTAATCGATGCAAAATTTTGTCAACTCACTTCAAATTTTATGAAAATCGAATCAAAACTTAAAAAGCTATTAATAAAAGTTTTCTTCATTTTATTAATTTCTATCATGCGTAATTAATTCAATGATATTCCCTGAGAGGTAATGATTCAAGGTTACTGTGTTTATTATTCTATTAAATTCTATCATACGTAAACAATTCAATGATACTCCATCATAGGTAATAATTTTATGTTTCTATGTTTTTATTCTATTAAAACCTATCATATATAATTAATTCAATGATATCCTATCGTCACGTTGACGTACAATTTCCGAGTTGTTTTTAGGTGCGTTCGCAATTATATAAATACGTAGCACCTATATTCGTCGTCTGGTCCGTCCATCTGTCTGTCCACATTTAACAGCGCAAAAACTACCCAACCGATTCGTTTGGAATTTTAAATATATAATTGTTGTAGAAATTTGTTAAATTATTCCAAATGTTATGAAGATCGGATGTATAGTTCAAATACAGGGACTGTCAAAAGTATTCCGTTGAATTACAGGCAATGCTGGGATACAAATGTTTCAAGTGCTTTTTAAGGGGTCAGGTAACCTTTGAAACGTAAAATTGAATTTTTTTTAAATAGCTTATAATTAAATATGCTTCTTTGGGAACATTTAAAAGAAAAACTCCATACAAAAATTCGCATTAGAAGAGAAGTTATGTCTAAAACACTTTGAGCTTTTGCTATATGATCAAAGGGTTTTTCGATCTTTAAAGCCAATTTTCTCAAAACAGCGATTTTGATCATTGCGCGCACGATTTCTGAGAAACAGTTGCCTAGAATTTCACAAAATTTTTGGTGGATGTATTAAACGTACAGAAGTACAAAATGACCTATTGTTGTGTTTCTCAAGTAAGAAGTTTAGAATTCACGGATACTTTTGTATAAAAAAAATCTAGATATTTCGAATTACTCTAAAAAAAATTTTTTCTCGGGATCTACAAGTTTTATTTTTTTCATTGTAGGTCATTTTGAAAACACTTTATATCTGTACTCATTAAAAAAATCTTAGCTCGTTTCAGCCATTCAAATGTGAAAAATCATGCGCGCAATGCATGCAAGAATAATTCTTTCGTAAAAATTGTATTATCTTTAAAAATAAATTTAAAAAAACTATATATGTGTATACCTTTTCTAACAACTTTGATTTATAAAATAAATCGTTTCTAACATGGGTTTTCAATTTTCTAATTAAAAGTTAATTAGTTAAAGAATGACTTCAATTCTTACAGCGGTCACTTTTCCATGTACTTTATTGGTTCAAAGGTTACCTGACCCCTGGTGTTATATCCTTTCGAAAATAATGAAGTTGATATGCATTTACAAAGTGAAATAAAATATATGGTGCAAAGAATGTTAATTTTTCAGTTACAGGTCCACCCAAAATAATTACTTTACATAATGGTATAGGGAGAACATTTTTTGCGTCGTATTTTAATTACGTTAAACCATTTCACATATAATGAAATTTATATATGTTTCTGAGGTTTACTACAAGTTTTTTCCTGTATAATAGAAAGTGCATAGGACACATAAGGACACAAAAAAGCTTTCGGAAACTATACTGCATCCGAAATATTAGCGAAGATTGCTGGAAGTGCATTTTTAGTTGTGATATGAGTTTTTAAGTTTAACTAAATTTATTACGTTGTGTGTATAAATGTTGTAGATCATATACAGGGTTACACAAAATAATTCGCAAGCATTACTGAATACGAACGAAAATAGCTTAAAGGTGGCTTTTAAATGAAGTATGTACTTTTACGCTGAACTTCATTTAGTATACAAAGATATGTTTCTAGAATACAGGTAAAATGATATAAAGGACCACACAAAGATTTAGATACATGGACGCGCATGGATGATAATCTCTGGAACTGCGATTTCACTAGTTTTAAGCGAGTTTTAGTCTTATTAAAATTCAGCTAAAGATTGACATGCATTTAAAGATAGTACATAAAATACAGGTCTGTCAAAATTATTCAAGTACGCTTCCATCTATTGTTATAGATTTCTGAAAGTTTTCTTCAGCCTATTATGCGTTTTTAACGCTTCTTAAAATAGTTGAAAACATTATCAATTCGGTTTGTCTGTCCGAACTCTAACTTGCGTTAATATGTTAGATTGCTCTGTAATTAATATTTGCTATTGAGATTTACTATGCCATGTTCGGTATTGAAAATAAACGTATGTAGCGTTCAGAGTTTATTTACAGAGATCGGAATAATTTTTCCGGCATGATTTTTATTTCACTTATTTTTAAAGATACTATTTCTGGTTCGAATTGATATATTTTCCTTTGGTATCGATCAAAATGACCTGTGGTTCGGCATATCTAGTGTTAAGTTGCCTGACGTTTTGATTTTGTAATTGCTCCTTTTTATAAAACCAATCACTGCCGGTACACTATTATGTCCAATGTAAACTTACTTTTTAAAGAACAAACTTTAATTAGCTTAAGATTTTTCATAATTGAACCAAAAATATCAGTTATGATTTAATGTAATATTTTTTTAAAGGAGATTTATTACTTTTGATAGTCTTCTAGAATACACTTTTTTAAATGAAGTATCGACTTCAAATCTAACAGTTTATCTGTGCAAATTTTTTCTATCTATTTATGCGTATATTTTTTTCAAACACAAACTGAGTTTATATATATCAAGCATAAAAATTCAGTTTTTATTTGAATATAAAAAAACTGTAAATTGACTTTTTTCAAACTATGATATTTATCTTCATTTAATCGCATTTATTTTCGCATGTATAGAACTAAAACATATTTATTAAAAATTCTGTAATGCATCTGAGCATGCATATACCAGTAAAAATTAAATAAAAAGGCTGAAGTTAAAAATCAAATATGTCTAATATTAACACAATTTTAATCATTTATTATCATTTTTCAAAGATTTCTTTTTTATTACGATATTCCAAATTATACCGAAATTTGCGAAAGTTTAATTTTCATCATAAAATATATAATGTGAACATTAAAAAGTCCACAATCTTACTTAAAAGGCGACTAAAGTAATGAAAAAGATGTTAAAAGTTTAAAATATACATTTTATTTAAAACTTCTTAGTACATTCAAACCTTCCAAGCTCAGAATCAGAGAATATCTTAATAACGAAATGTTGTTTATTTATACAAATACGTCACGTTGTTTTAAAAATGAGAGAGCCAATAATTACTAGAATTGAAAGTAGAAGTAGCAGTAGTAGTTTCTTGGATTGAATTTAATTAGAGTAATAATCTAATTATTTCTACTTTCAATTCTAGTAATTATTAGCTCTCTCATTTTCAAAACAAAGTGACGTATTTGTATAAATAAATAGCATTTAGTTATACGATATTCTCTGATGAGCTTGGAAGGCTTGAAAATACTAAGAAGTTTTAAATAAAATGTACCGGGCGTCCTAAAAAGGACTGACTGATTTTAAAATTCAATGACTTGTAAACGGTGACAGATATTTAAAAAATTCTTGCAGGAGGGTTATGCATAAGGTCAAAAGTTCTTTTACAGTGATTTTTGATTTTAGTTCGAATTACAAACAGTAGATGGCGCTGCGATCAATAGACGCTAAATTCAGGCTCGATTTTTGGTACTTCGTGGCCCGCTCAATACATTTCCATCTCCTTTTTCCGCATGGAACAAGAGAAAGGATCGCTGTAATAAAACTTTTGACCTTATGCATAACCCTCCTACAAGAATTTTTTTAATATCTGTCACCGTTTGCAAGTTATTGAATTTTAAAATCAGCCAGTCCTTTTTAGGACACCCGTTATATTTTAAACTTGTAACATCTTTTTCATTACTTTAGTCGCTTTTTAAGTAAGATTGTGGACCTTTTCAATGTTCACATTATATATTTTATGTTGAGTCAAGGTGAAAAATTGCCTTTCGTCTTATGATTCTATTTAATCTTCATTTTATGTAATCACAAAACATCCGCCATTTAATGCAGCAAAAATTACTTTACAGAATTTATTGCATAAATTCGGAAAATCTGAATCGAAAAGAAACTCTTGAATTGATGCATATCTATACTAGAAAGGACAAACATAATTGGAATAGAGCGTGCAGGCTCTATTCCGGAATAATAATAATAAGTTATTCACACTAAAAGCAGTATAAATAGTTCAGCCTTTATCGACGGCAAATATTCTGTAACGAAATTAAAACTTAATTTGTAAATAAATAAATCATTCTATATATATTATAAAGTAACGATTTGGAAATGGGCCAAAAGATTTGGAAATGGATCAATGAAAATCTGCGTAGATACCGCGAAACGCATCTGATTGGTTACAGCTTTCTGTCTGACTGTCTTCTGTCTGAGCTTCTAAACAGGAATTGTGCTAGGCAAAAACCATGAAAGTAGATAATTTAGATAGGATGAGCGGGGAAGGGGAAGAATTGTCTGCATTTCGGCAGACTTCTGTTTTTTTTTAAGGGTCGATGGCAAAAGTGATTTTTACAGAAAGAAGATAATTTCCATTAACTAATGAGAAAGGGGGGTGGGGTTCGTCTGCGTTTGGAATCTAAAAATTGAATGCATAGAAAATAAGGGATCTGGGGTTGTTTAGAAAATAGGAATTGATTCGCGATACCGCACGAATCACGAAGCGATTACGCGGGGGTTTGGTCAGCGTAGACAGCAGGGGGCAGAACACCCCTAGTAAAATAAAATAAAACAAATTTAACATATATGCAATCGAACAATCTCAATTTCTACACTGTCGTACAAGAAAAAATGTACTTTGAAATGAAGTTTGTTTGAAACGTATATCAGAGTTTACTCATTTTTTATGGCTTTTTAATATTTTTCAATCATGATTTTTTTAAACTATCAAAATCACGTGCAAGCTCTGTTACAGAAGTACAATAATAACACATTTAAAATGTAATAAATAAAGAAATTAAAAAAATATATATAAAACATAAATTTAACATCGATGCAATCGAACAATTTTAATTTTAACAGCATCGATTAGGTGAAGAAACGTACTTTCAAATATTATAATTTGTTTGAAACCTGCATTTTTTAACTGATTAGAAGTCAGTAACACTTTTTAAATCAGTAGTAGAAATGTCAAAAAGATATAATAAAAATCTAAATAGAAGTAAAATGAAAGTTAAGCGTGAAATAAATGAAGAAATAATTGAAAATAAGGTTTACAGAAGAAAAAAAATGAGAAAAAAGATTAATCTCGTTCTTTGGTAATATAATTTTCGAATCTCCTTTATATTTTTAGTCTTTATTTTGCTTTTTTTAACCTTTTGAAGTTTTTATAAACCCATTATGAAAACCTAACAATGACCAAACAAATAACAAAAAGAAAAGTGCCCAGTTATACTGATGGCATTGAGCTCACAGGCTATTCAAACTAATTGTATATTATACTCTTATTTCAAAGAATCATGCCAATCAAAAAATAAATGAAGGAGGATCTGCCCCCGTTTCCCCCTTTATACTTAAACAATAAACCTCCAAATCTAATCAATAAGCCAGTATACTAAATTTGAAGCAAATCAGATAATTCTGCATGAAAAAAAAAACATACCGCTAAATTAAGACAGCGGTCTAATCCCCCTTTCCCCTCCTTATACTTAACTTATGAACCTCCAAATCTAATCAGGAAAGCTCCTTATCAGAATGAATATAGAAAAAAAAATTAAAGTAAATTGGATAATTATGCATTAAATATATTCATCTAAATTAAGGGGAGGGGATTTCCCACCTTTTCCCCTTTCATATTTAACCAATAAACCTCCAAATCTAATGAAGGAAGCGCCATAACGGAATAAACCGGCATATCAAATATGAAGCAAATCGAATAATTCTGCATGAAAAACCCATTTCTCTAAATTAAGGGGGGGGGGTGCTGTTCCCCGCCCCCACTTTTATACTTAACCAATAAACCTCCAAATTTAGTCAAGTCAGCTCCTTAATATAATAAACAGGTATGCCAAATTTGAAGCAAATCGAATAACTGTGCATGAAAAACTCATTTATCTAAAATAAGGGGGGGCGTAGGCCCCCTTCCCCCCCTTTATATTTAACTAAGGAACCTCCAAATCTAAGTAAGGCAGCTTCTTAACATAATAAACTGGTATACCAAATTTGGATCAACTCGAAAAATTCTGCATGAAAAAACGATTTATCTAAATTAAGGTGGGTAATAGCCCCCCTTCCCCCCTTTATACTTAACTAATGAACCTCCAAATTTAATCATGGAAGTTCCTTAACATAATAAAGCGGTATACCTAATTTGGAGCAAATCCAGTTCCTCTGTAAGAAAACCCATTTATCTAAATTGAGGGGGAGAAAGACCCCCTTTCTCCCCTTTATACTTAACCAATGAACCCCCAAAACTAATCAGGGAAGCGCCTTATCAGAATGAATCAAGAAAAGAAGTTTGAAGCAAATCGGATGTTTCTATCAAGAGTTATAGCGTTATGTATATACATACGTACATACATGCGTAGAGAACGGGCGGGTGCATTAGCTCTCAGGCTTTGATAGCCTGCGAGCTAAAAACAAAGAAATGAAAAATAAATACAGTAAACACTTTCATCTCTACGAATTAACTTATTCTAAACGTGAAGAAATCGCCTGTGGACAAATTCTCATCTATAAATGTTAGATCGTAGTTTTTTTTTATTAATATTATTTAACCACGGAGTCTGAAAGAAAACATTTTTAAACTCCTTCATAAAAAGTGAACATTTTCCCCTTGTGTAGGTCGCATACATTCAAAGAAAAAAAGACCAATTTTCAACTGATTTTTTCTTAAAGACAACTAGTAATTTTTTTTTAGAAGGCCACTAAAAGCGAAGCGATTGCGAGAAAAAAAATGTCATTTTGTAAGTATTTATTTTAATTCATAAATTGGGAATGTTCTTTATGAGCTTTATCAAATGACGTAATATTCGCACAATTTCATCAAACTGATCTCATTTTATTTCACCAGTATTGTAGTAAAAAATTAAATCTTAAAAGGAGGCAGTGCTTTTTTTTTTTTTTTCTAATGAAGCATTGAAAATGGGTTTTTCTTATTGAATAGACTTTTAACATACATTATACTGTTTTATTACTTGGTTTATTTCCTGAAATTCAGTATTTAATCAAAATAACATTAAAGTTTTTTTCCTAAACGTGTAATAAAATTAGGTTTACAGTTTTAAAAAAATCGAAAGATCCCATGCAATTTAAATTCAATGCATCGGTTTGCTATGCCACCTTATATCAGTTAATGATGCAAATGGATTAATATTGACAAGTTTACTAAACAAAATAATGAAAATAATTAATGAGCTCAAACCAGACGCAAGGGATAAATTGCAGAATAATTTTTATGGTTATAGCTGTTTACGAGCTAAAAAAACAATACAATTAATTTTGCGCCCAAACATCCTTGCCAAAATCTGTCTATAAAACTAAACAACGAAATATTTTAAACACTAGAAAGTAAAAAATATAAATAAAAAAATAGATAGTGTAACATTTCTTTAAAAATATTCTTTTATTATAGATAAAGGTTACATAACCGTAATTTTATCTGTATCCTGTCCTGACCAATGAGAAAACTTCATAATATAGTTATTAACAGTTATTTATTTTAAAAAATTGAATGACTTACTAAGCAAGTTTATTATTTTGCTTGAATTTTATATAAATATATTTATAGCAAACACCTGTCAGACAAAATTGTTCAGAAAGTAATGGATTGCAAATTTTGTAAATTGGATATTTATTTTAAGCATGTTTTAAGAAACTAAAAAAAAAAAAATATGACACAATTTTTTTTTTTTTTTTTTAGAAAATTTTTATATTTTAATTTTTCTGAAACTTAAACTGTATCAAAAGAAAATATTTTATGTACAAACTGACATCCAACCTTATCTGAAACTTGTTGAAATACATATTTCTTTTTAAATAAATGTCAAAATGAAAAGAGTAACCTACTTTTTAAATACCAATTTCCGGTCCGTCAAGTATCTGACAACTATTTTTCTCTTGAGCGTATCATGTTTCCCCAGCAGAAGTTTTATTAAAAATTAAAGGTTTAAAATAATGTTAATTTATTTTTTATTTAATATATAAGGATTTTAAACTAAAGTTTGTAAAATTTGTTTTTACGTTTTAATGATCGCGATGAATATTTAACATTATATAACAACGTTTAAATTACAATTTTAATTAACAATGTACATTTACTTATTATATTGCAGCATCTAGAGCATTTTTAGTGACAAGTTTCATTTTTTATGCACTAATTTAATTTATTATGATAGTACTTTTTTAATTATTCGATGATCAACTTCATTCGTATCGCAAGATTTTTCATTTGATAATCGATCGATGTGATAACTTATCGAATATTTGATAACATATTACAATTCATATTTTATATATTTAAAATAATTCATTTTACAGAAACGAAAAATAAATATTTTAAAAATTGTAATTTAAATATATATTTTTGTAGTTGTTAAATATCGTGCGAAAATATAATATGCTTATAATATAAATATCAGTCTGGTTCTTTAATTCGAAATAAAATAAAAATTATACCGAGAAGTCTGGTTAAAAAATAAATAAATAAAATAAAAAAAAAAACAGAGGCACTCCGGGAGTGCCAATAGAAGTGAAAACTTCAACAATTACGTGTGTTTTTTTAATCGTCAGGAAATGTTTTATTGTGCAGGAAATACTTTTAAATGTAGTGTTTTTTTATTCATTATTATAAACTATTACTACCAAAATTATATTACAATTTTCATAGTAATATCTTTTAACTATAAATTACATATAAATAAACATTAATAATTTGTAATATATATTATTATACTAAATTATATTATTAAATTATACATGTACATATAAATAAACAAATTTTCGTACAAAAATTCTCGTATTGCATTTAAAGATTTATCTGGTGAAATATAAACGGCAACCATTACAATTCAATACTATCCAAATATTGAAATCCATACTCCAATTCAATACTAACCAAAAGTATTTTTATTAATGAATACAATACCACAATTATATTACGCTTGGAGCGCTAGTGTCTATGTGCCAAAATGCTAGCATGTCGGTTACGTAACAGTGTCTCCAAATCAGTGGTTTTTCTCCATCTCAAAAAAAGCTCCACGCGCCTAAAGAATTTTTCGAAAACTGATAATGTGTGTGTGTGTTTTCCTGTGTGAACGCCGGGAGAAAAAATGAGTTTTAGCTTCGTTTTTCTTTTGCGGATTGAGCTGAAGAGGGAAAAGTTCCTGTCATTCACCGCTTGGCGCGCTAGTGCCTATTTGCCAAAATGCTAGCATGTCGGTTACGTAATAGTGTCTCCAAATCAGTGGTTTTTCTCCATCTCAAAAAAAGCTCAACGCGCCTAAAGAAGTTTTCACTTCAAAAATATTTCTATACTTAAATGTTGTCCGAGATACTAAATAATATCTCTTTTATTTATAAAGTTTACTCAAACGATTGTTTTCTTCATATATAATACATAATACTTAAATACATAATTTTTAAGCATAAAGAGTGCAAACAGATGCACTTCCAAATTTGTGTCTTCGTACCTTATTAATAGAGATTATGTATTATAGCGAGTATTGTAACAATGTAAAGCGGAAAGGTAAAAAACGCCTATATGTATCTTTATGATGGACTATCTTACTACACTCTACCATCTTACTCTCTTCAATCTGTTACAATGCGACTTCGAATCACATCAGACACACTCTTACATATATACAATACATATATATATATATAATATTCGAATAAACTTCGCGTCAAAATAATGGAAGGCTGTAGATCGATGTAATGAATTCATGCTTTACTGGCAGCTGGTGTATGGTTGTAGTATTCTTAAGCTGACAATTGAGTCAACTTACATAGATTTATTAGTCATGGCTAAGATCTAATATAAGTAAAAACACGATTCCTCTTTTGCAGTCGCATCATTATTTGAAGTTTTCACCCGACTGCCAAGAAGGATTATGTGTTTCACGTGTATCTGGGTATGTGGATTACTTTATACCCTCGAAACATCCCAACGGCTGGATGGATTTTAATGAATGAGGTCTCTATCGATTTGCCTTAATCGTCCAATTGTTATAGGATAAGTTTGGTTTTTATAAATTCAAAATGGCGGTCATAAACTACAAAAGGGCGGTAGAGATGAAAAGTTTTTTTTTACGTGCCTTATTGAGTGGCATATCATTGGATAGGTCTTTCAAAATGAAGACGATGTTTCATTAAACAACATTTATTAATAACATATGCACGTCATATAATATTATCATATGAAGGAATTTCGTGAGAATGAATATTAATTGTTCTCAAATGAATGGTTCTGTTCGATATTAAAAGCTTTCCCATTCACTTCGCTGCTTTTGCGGCATTTAAAATGATTACAAGTTTAATCTTTATTAATTAACCAAAATATTTTGATACGACATTCTTAATTTTCTGTATCATTTATTCTTTTATGCAATTTTGCAGATAAGATATTTCTAGACAAGATATTTTCTAGATAAGATATTTCTTTCTTTGAAAAGATCTTAGCTTCAAGTATGTTTTAAATATGATTTTTTTTTTATTATTATTTTCAGTTTTTACTGTACCCTATCGGCCAGAAGTATTCCTTCTTGACAGACGGTAATTATCGTTTGCCCACAGTTATAGTTAACGTGTGCTTCGAGTCAGCATGTTTAACATTAACAACAGAAAAGGATACGCTTTCTAGATTTAAAGGTAGATTTGTGAGTTTCAAGAAGCAATTACTTATCGCCGATACTTAGAACATCCGTCCTCTTAAAATCTACCATGCTCTTATTTTCCCCCACAGTTATTCTCAGCTTGTTTTTTGTTGATGGCAGGACTGACAATAACTGTGAGAAAAGCGCGTTCTAGATTTTAAGGTAAATTTCTGCATTTGAAGAATGAATGATTCTTCTCGCTACTTGAAATACCGTGTTTACTCGCGTAATAGTCGCACCCCCGTTTTGAAGCAAAAGAAATCTTCAAAATATTTTCTTCGCATAAAAGTCGCAGTTTCGTATTTGACTTCCATCTAGACCTAACTTCATCTGCCCCACTAGTGGTCGAGAAGTTCTGCTCTCGAAGCTGGTAGACGGGAGGTGCTGGGTTCGATCCCAATCGCGCCCGTCGGCCTAATCGTTCGGAGTTTTCATGGTTTTCTTCGAACTTTGGTTCTCCAAGCGTTAATACGAGCTAGGTTCCCTTAGAAAAACCTCCACGGGAAGGCACCCCCCCCCCTCCCCTAGGGCCCATATCCCACGTGCTGATAATTGGCCGACATAAATACAACCAACCAACCAACCTAACTTCATCTAGATTCTCTAGATCAGGGACGGCGAACCTATGGCACGCGTGCGATAGGTGGCACGCGGGAGATTATTTTCGGCACGGTATACACTAATGTTCTAAATCAAAGCATTACAGGGCTCACGGGTAAAACACGGTAATTAAGGAAGTGCGAGTATTGATATAGTCAGTTTTTAAGTTTTGTAAGAAAAAATACAAACAAAACGATTATGATTGCTTCTTGTAAAACAGCTGATTTTTCAAGTTAACATCTGATAACTTTTGTGCAAAATTTTTTGTGTGACAGATTTTATTTTATTGGACAAATATGCAAATATTTTTCGTTATGTAAATTCAAATGTTAAATTTATTTTTGATTATTATGGTGCATATTGAGTAAAAACTATGCCTTTTCAGGATGCAGTTAAACAATTTTATATAAAAATCAATCAGAAAAAATTAAAAAGTGGCAGCTTCTATGTTTTACACCAGTCTTTAAGATAGCGAAGATGCACAAATTACACTATTTTGAATTTAAACTTGTTATTTTTCTGAATTAAGTTGGTTGTCGTTGTCATAGATTGAATAAACTGAAATGCAACTTAATAAATCCCAACGTATGGTGGCTCAAAAGGAGAGAATTGACATATTATCCGAAAATAACGATCGGTAGCCGAATGGCGATGGTGAAATTATGATAAATTGAAATTTCGAATTCAAGTCTACACACACACAAAGTAAAAAACTGTTTAAAGAAGCCATTTTAAGATTTTTTTGTAAGGTTTTTTCACTTTTTTTTTGGGGGGGGGGGGGTAGTGAAAAGTATGAAAAACTCAGAAACTTCTTGTCAGATGCTCCAATCCAGCGCGCATTCTCTTAAAAAATAAATAATTACGAAAATGGTGTGAATTGTTTGGCATCTAAGATGCAACAGAAAAAAATGCGATTTCTTTAATTATTTAAGTATAACACAAAATGTTACTCGCGTAGTTTTAATCCTAAAATCAGAATTTTAATTAATTTGCTATTTTATATTTGATCCAATAAATTTTTCGGTTGTTGGCACGTCATGATCACGTAAAATATTTTGTGGAAAATTTTGGCACGCGAATGTGAAAAGGTTCGCCGACCCTGCTCTAGACCTTCATATAGACTTCTTCTTTTAACCAGCCATGCTGGTGCTCGATAGCTACCGAGGATATCTTGTTGATGATGTGAAGAAGGGTCTTTCAGAAGGTAAAACTGACCTTGTGATAATAATTGGAGGACTCACATCGATTCTGAAACCGTTGGACGTGTCGGTGAACAAACCGTTTAACGGCAATATAAGACAAGTATATGTAGATTGGATAGTCAATGGGAACAAAGAAAAACTCTCTGTGGAAAATTGAAGCGTCCATCCCTGGAACTAATGTGTAGTTACATATTACAAGGCTGGACATTAATAACAAGCGATATAATTTCAAAGAGTTTTAAGAAGACAGGTATCTCCAACGCTTTGGACGGAAGCAAAGATGACATTTTATGGAATGACGGAGATTCTTCAGACACCGATTCACATTACAATAGTGATACTGATACTTTCAGTGAAAGTGATTTATTATGAGAATTTTTGTCAAAGTTTTCACAAAGATTATTTTTAAATTTAGTCTATAAAAATATTGCCAGAAAAAGAAAAATGGTATTTAATAAACAGTACACAATCTGGAAACACTTGGTAAGTTACTAATTTTATTATAATGTGTTTTTTTTATATACCAGTAATGCTTTAGCATTAGAGTGTACAATATTGTGTAGTCGATTTGCCCGCATAATAGTCGCACCTAGACTTTCACAATGAAAAAATGGCAAAAAAAGTGCGACTATTACGCGAGTAAACACGGTACTCATCCTCATAGAGCAAAGAGAAAGAATAGAAATGAAGTGGGGTGGCTGGGGATAACGCCAAAAATGTAACCCTAAAATCCGCTAAGTTCGACCCAAACACAACCACGTGCTTTCGCAAAAAAGAAGAAAACTTTTAATAATACAGATTTTAATTCATAATAAATTATATACTACTTTAGAATGCTTAAATATAAGCAGACCATTTTCATTTAGAGAAAAAAATGCATGGGTGATGCCACAGAATTCGGCCCCTATTCCACGTGCTTGTTTTGTTTGAGCCGAATGAGGGCATTTAAGTTTGAGCGATAACACGCATCGTATTGCAAACCGTTTTTATGACATACTGCATCTCCATCTGTCTGTTTCCTCCATGACCTATCCTCTACGATCTATGAAGAGCTTCTTTCCCCCACAGTTATTAGCCCCCGATATGCTATTTCTTTCTCCCAGCTTATTTTGTCTCCAATAAATAACGTTACCTTGTATAAGCCAGCTTTAAAACAAAAGCCGATGTTTCATTGTGCGATTAAATACTGTACAGCATTTAAAAAAAATTCTAAGCATCGCACATTTTCAATGTTTATACCATCGTATTGGGAGAAAAAGTACTTTTTAATGCAATTTGGTTGAAAACGGCATCTCCATTCATTTTTGAGATATTAATTTTATTGTAGTTTTTAGCGACATTTGTTTCATTTTGGTAACTCAAGTACTCCATTTCTGTAGAAAGTAAAGAAAAAATAGTTGAAAAATAGCAATTATATCTTCTTGTTGCCATTTTTCCATAAAAACTGAAAAAATGTAATTAAAATACTTGATATTTTGAGAAAAATATAAATTAATGATTTATGATCAAACTTGGAGCTATAATAAACTATATTTAATTTTAAGTATCTATATTAATGCAAATGACGTCATTTTACGTAAAATAAAAGCGTGTACTTTAAGTCTTAAAATTAAAATATGTTTTGAACTACAGTAGAGTCCCGATTATCCGAGTCCCGCTTAACCAAGTTATTTTCTTCTGATGGACTGGTGGCTACTATTATTCTGAAACAGCCATTATAAATGAAGCGTTAGGTGAAGATAAAAGAGTAGCCGTAAAAAGTAAGAACTCTGATTTTCTGGTCAGAGTTCTAACTTTTTACGACTGTTCTTTCATCTTCACCTAACGCTTCATTTATAATGGCTGCTTCATAATAATAGAAGCCACCAGTCCATCAGAAGAAAATGTAGTAATGGAAATGCCGGGGGCGACACTAAATTCTGCAAAAACAGAATTCCTGTTCTCTAGTTATTTACATTTTCTTCAGGGTAGCATGATTAACAGTAACGTTGGGAAAAGATGCGCTTGCTAGATGTAAAAGTAGATTTGATGTATTTTAACAAGGAATGAATCTTGTCGATATTTAAGCGGTCTCAGGACTCTTAAATTTCTTAAAAAGAAAAAAAAATGAGAACATTTTCAACATTTAATATTTTAAAATATATATGGTTTTAAAACACAATTATTAGAGGGATGAAAGATATAAGTATGTTCTTTTATTTCATATATTTTAAAAATTACAAGATGCAGAATTAATATTTATAGTGCCTTCAATTTGTCAGACATTTGTCGATCAAAAAGTTGGTATGATACTTTACGTGAAGCATTACCAAATAGGTTTTGCAACTTGAATGAAAATTTTGGTGCTCAATTATACTTCAGCTTATAATAATTACCATGAACATAAATAAATATGCATTTAAAGCATTTTTATATTTTTAATAAAAATTTTGCATTAAGTTAATACCAAATTTCGAAATTTCAACAGAATAATCCCCTAAAAATATTTTTTGAACAATAAAATGGAAATTTTAGGTTCCTTTATATAGACTAACATGAAACATATATTTCGAAAATTTCATGAAAAAATATTGAGAAGTGTTCGAGATATCCTGCGCGTTATGCCCAAAAACGAAACTTTGAGAGAAATAACTTCGAAGTTTCGAAAACGCTTCTCCAGCTATTGAGCGGGTATAATGCTGAGAGACATAACTTCTGTTCTAATGAAAGGTTCAGGAAAACAATTATATCAAAATGTTCAGAAAAGATAGGAATTAAAAAAATAAATAAATAAATGAAATTTCGAAAATTTTGAAGATTCCAGAGACCCCTTAACCCATTACCCGTGGTTGTTGCGTTCACACAACAGTAAAAATTAATGCGCTACGGCTATTTTTTAAATTGCCTTGTATAATGAGAAAAAAAAAAAAAAAAATTGGGCGTAAATAAAGCGAAAATTACATTTGGAAATTGTTGTTTAGACGACTTTCAGCTAAACTGTTGAAAACCCATACCTTGTAGTTTTGGTGCTTGATAGCTCAAAATACAAGTAATTTTAAAAACTACCAAGAGCTTATTTTCCCTACTATAAAATGTTCTCCAGGGTAGCATGATTAATCCTTTAAATATCATAATGTATCTGCGTACGTTATGAAATCTATTATTACAGTACCAGGACGTATGTGCGTACAACCTCATTTTATGTGTAGGCTGCAATGCTCTAACAATCAGTTTTTTTTTCTCTCTATTTGTGGTTGGTTTTGTGCGGTCTTTATAGTATAAACATATGTAGCTTATTTTTTTATTTTCTACATTTCTGCGCTTTATTCTAATGTAACAATAATTCAAAAACGTACGAACTGTACACATGTAATAGTTGTTTACATGAAACCTTATTTATGTTTGTATAATATAAATAAACCTCTATTTCATCTCCTTACATTACATAATAATTCACATGTAATTAAAAATAATGATATAAACTACTGACTAAACTTAATATATCTGGTATTCCACATGCTATCATCTGGTGCTTAAGGTTTTAAGAATAATAGCGGAAAAAAAGAAACGCTTTCTAGATTTTAAGGTTGGTATTTATATTTTATGAAGAAACGATTCGTCGTTAATACATTAAACACACAGTTCAATATATCAGGAAGAAGAAGACATTTCTTTCTCTATTTTAATGAAATTAAAAATGTTTAGAGATAAAGTGGCTGTTATTATCAAGTATTGGAATTTAAAAAACAAAAACAAAAACAAATTGTGCAATTGTAAATATATATTTCTTACATTATTAGATCTAATTCCGCGATTTCCTTATCTTATTCTAAATTACTACTTTATTTTCACTAAATCCTTATCCCTAAATAATTTCTATCGTTAACTCTATTAAATTCCCTTTAATTTAATGTCCCACTTGTCTTAATCGCTTAAATATTATGCTTTTAGTATTCTTAAATTAAACGTTCCATTCCCGCGCTTTTTTTTTCGATATTATTCTTTTAGCTTCCATTTTTACTTCCTGCGCATTTCTGATGTTATCCTTTTTTCCTCCAAATTCATCCGCTAGTTCTGTTCGCACTCTTTATATGACGTGACATTCTTAATTATTCATTGGTTGAGAGCGCGATCTACGTCATATTTGTATCCTTACACGTGAGGAACAAAAAGTTGATACTCGCTGTGTTTCAGCAGATTTGAGTCGTATTTCCAGTTTTCATCCATCCCCTGGTCACCGTCCTGTTATTCGATTATCTGAAACTTTGTTTAAGCCTAATTACTACTACGGAGCGATGGCTAATTATCTTGGTGGAAACTGCTTTTTTTGCAAGATATTCTAATAAAGTGCTTAACTGATATGTTGTTTCAATTTCTTCTGGGGAAACTTCACGGAACGATGCATTCCATTGTTTTCACTCGACAACTGCATTTCATCAATTTGTTCTACTAACATAACAGATTCGAATTATCTGTTCTGACCATTTCTTTTACGCCATTATCGCTGGATGAGATCCTCAGCTATTATCGTGACAGCCTGTACTGCAATTTCAACGATAAAGCCAATCCAATGTTGCTAGAATGCAACATATATATATATATATATATATATATATATATTAGTAATAATCATTAGCACATTGTATAATAACGATAAAAGATAAAATAATAATATGATAACAAAAAAATGGCAATTATAAGATTAATATGTAGATGATTCTGTATGTACGTAAGCGTATGTTGAATTAGTTTCTGCCCTCGGAAAAAAAATATATTTTTTAAGTTTAATCGAAAAAGTACATTACGCATACTTTAAAACAATTATTATGGTTTCAAAAAAATGTGCCCGGTTTGTTCGAAAAAGTTTTTATGGAAAACAGGAAGAATTGTACCAATTCTAAGCTCATTTCCCAAAGATATATCCTCGTATTTATTGCTGTTTTTCTTACTTCTCAGCTGTGCAAATGTAATGACCGAAGCGTATGTTTTTGGACTTAATGATAGAAAACTGTTAAAGAAGCAAAAAATGGGGAAGTTCCACTGAAAATAAAATCTTTAATATTTAGTTGGACGTTTTCACTGCGTCGAAATATTTAAGAATATAAAGCAGAAAATGACAATAAAAAGACAGATTTTACATTAAAAGTAGAAAAGTTTTTGTAATATTATATTCTTTCTAATTCCATCATTGTAAAGAAATGAAAAAACAAATTTTTAGTGCTGTTAGAAATTTATGAATTTTATTTCATTGAAAACTCATATTTAAAAAAGCAAATTTTTATGCACATTTTGTTTTTTTATGTTGATGTTTAAAATAGATAAATGTTAAACGGTTTAAAAAACAAAAGATAAAAATTATAATATAGTTAATATATATTTAATAAAATAGTTAAATTTAAAATAAGCTTTAGAGACTGAACGTTGTTTTACAATTAAGCATAATTAAAAATAATCCTTTTCAAAACTGTTGTCCTTTTTTTAGAGAAAAAAAAATATTTTTATTGAATAGAATAACATGAATTAATTTAAGAAGAATAGGTAAATTTAATTTAATTTCTCTTGCGTTTTACGTGTAGATTATTTGCAATGGACTACAAGCATTTCTGACGTCATTTAACATGACGTCACCCCCCTGAATACTAGACTTGAGAGTGTTGACCCAAAAATATATGCTTTCGTAGCCGAATTTTTTCCAGCGTTTGTAAGGTCCCTTGAATATGAATACCAGTATTTTTTTAAAAGTTTTTTCCGCTTTTATTTTCTGAGATTAAATAAGTCAAAGAAAACTTTTGGAAAATACTGGTGTCTAAATTCAGGGGCCGTACAAATGCTTAAGGGGTCTCCGGACTCTTGAAATTGGAAAAAATGAAAAAAAAATGACTATTTTCTATATTTAATATTTTAATTGTATATGATTTTAAAACAAAATTTTTCGGCGGGATGAAAGATATAAATAAAGCATGTTCTTTCATTTCATGTATTTAAAAAATTGCCAGATGCATAATTAGTATTTGTAGGGGGCTCCAAACTGCCAGACATTTTACGAGCAGAAAATTTGTATACCAGCTAACGCGCAGGACTACAAAATAAATTTTGGAACTAGAATGGAAATTTTAGTGCTTACTTATACTTCAGATTGTAATAATTCCCCCTAAATAAATTTGTATTTAGAGCTTTTTTACATTTTTTAATACAAAGTTGTATTTAGCTAATGCAAAAGTCTGAAAATTTCAACGCAATAATCACAAAAAACAATTTTTGAACAATAAAAAGGAAATTTTAGGTTCAGTTTAGACAGACTAACATGAAACATATTCTTTGAAAATTTCATGAAAAAATATTTAGAAGTTTTTGAGATATTATGCGCGTTTTGTCCAAAAACATCATTTGCAGACAAATTGCTTCAAAATATCGGAAACACCGCTTTAGCTATTGGGCGGGTATAATTCTAAAAGCCATAACTTCTGTTTTAGTGGGAATTCCAAGGAAATAATTATATTAAAATGTTCAGGAAAGATAGGAGCTTAATATCTAAAAAAATCAAAATTTCTAAAATTTTAAATCTTTAAGAGTCCAGAGACCCCTTAAAAAACCCCGCTTACGACAGACGACATTTTGCTGTCGCGCTCATGTCTAATATTCATTGTGCGGTGGTCAAGATTATGATTTTCTTTTATAAAATTATTCGCCATCCCGATTTTTCTCACAAACAAAAGCCAAAAGCCAATCAAATAGGGCAAATCACCACAAGCATTACAAGTTCCACCCAGAGCGCGTGGACCATTGGTTGACAGATACGTGAGAGAAATCGCCAGTTTTAGAACCATAAATAACTGGCTCAGGATGAACTTCTAACAAACTTATTATATAAAATCCTATCTGCAATATATATTAGTTATCATTTACGCAATTTATTGGTAAACGTGGTGAAGGCACTTTCTCCAAGTTGAATACAATACATGCAAATATTAAGTTACTAAAATCGTAAACAAAATAAAATATCACTTTTAAAGAAGATTTTAAACGATAATGTTTAAACTTTAATACCTAAGTTCAACATCTTTTTAGATACTTTTAACCATCTTGGTCGAATAAAACTCATTTAGGATCATTTTTACACTTGTGGATCATTTCACATGGGAGTATCAACAGTCTGCTAAAAGGGTTACCACTTCCTTCATAGGGAATACAATAAAAAATTTAATTTATTGAGGTTATTTTTGTGTATTTTATTGCAAGCTATACGTAAATAAAACATTTTCAAAAGATTTATATTGAATGTTATAAGATAAAACATTTTCACAACTGAAAATCTTCTTTTTTAAAATTAAATTATTCTTTTTAATAAAACAAGCATTCCCAGATTATTCGGGAGAGAAAGTCAGTCTCTCAATTTTTTTATTACTGCTTTCTATCTATGAAAGAAGAAATTACTGGACTCGAAAAATATTATGTCTTCCAGTTTTCGATGGATTTATATGTTTTAGAAGATCTTGAACACGATTTGACTGTTTTCGCTCAATGTCTATGTTTTTGTGTGTCTGTATGTCTTTAAGTAACACAAATTTTGTGGGCTGTCTAACTCACTAACAGCTGCATAGAATAGAATGATAATTCATATAAAGTTCTATCCTTACGTGAACTCGTGCTGTTTAGAAAAATCCTCCGGACTGCCGCAAGTCGATTATTTGTTCAATTTGTATCATGATTTCAACTTCTGTTTGTTCGCGCAAAATTCAATAAAACAATTAAATTTAGAATCCTTATGATAGGAATAATAATTAATATATTCTTGTTACAATAAACTAAATTAGAATGTTTTAGCAAAATATTTTGAATATCAAAAAGAAATATGTAATGCAATAATATATTTATTTATAATTTCAACAAATAACATATTATGAAAAATCGATTAATAAAAAGTAAGTAAACGTTAAGCACATGTATTTAATAAACGTTATAAATACGTATATATATATATATATATATATATATATATAACCATTAATTAAATATAACCTACCACCATCAAAAACCGTAATATTATGAAATAAAGCTGTAAGTATAAAACAAAAGTGTCAAATAATTTATTATAAGAATTATTATGGAAGAAAAAAGAAGAAAGTGGACACCGACAAATAATGGAAAAGCTTATATATTGAATTACGTTTTCAAGGGCACAGAATTCAATGATATAAGCAATATGGTGTTTTCTGTGAGAAGAATAAGCTAAAGCTAAAAATTATCCTTCTCTGTGCCCGAACAACCATTATAATCAAGTGAATAAATTAAAAATGAAAACAGAATAGAAACAAATAATATGAAATGGAAAAAACAATAAAACCTGTTTAAATATTTATAGGATACAAAATAGAAATAATACACAACATACCGATTAGTATTTCAGTATTTTTCAATATATATATATATATATATATATATATCAGTGGCGTGGCGTGAAAATTTTCGGTGCTCATCGCAATTATTTAAGTTTGTGGTGAAAAATTATTAACTCTAAAATTCAATGGTTGAATGTTCAAAAAAGAAACTTTAAATCTTACCTTCACTTATACATGAACTCCAAATGTTCTGCTAAAACTGGATCGTAGAGTTTTAAAAGCTTATTAAGAGTTTTAAAATATTGCTTGGTCATCGCCGCATCCAGCGATGACCGGACGCCACGCCACTGATTGATATATATATATGATATATGTATACTATAACATGTATATTCAAGGGGTAAAATATTAAAGTTTAAACATTTGTCTATTTATGAAATACATGATTTTAATCTTTAGTTTAAAATTGCTTCATTTTAGCAATTGAGATGTCGCATGATTTTCTATGAAGGTAACATCAGGTGATTTTTGTGTGTCACTCGAGATGCTACAGAGTCTCTATTTACGTTCATAAAACCAGCCACGTATGCAAGCTGTACTATTAACAAGGCTGGTATTACCTTAGAAGATGGGTGGTGTCTCTACAGCATAATCACCAAAAATATGCTAAATGAAGAGCAACACCTGAGCACCTACAATATTAAAATAAATTCGCTGACTTACTTTTATGATTAGCTCAATTAGCGATTCAAGTCATAGTTCGAAAAGCACCCCCAAACTACCAGAGCACCACCTTCAATTAAGATACAGCCGAAGAACACATGGCCACTTGAATGCCCATTTTGCTGTCCTTGTACTGGAAACATCGGTATCAGTCGCGAAAAATGAAAATTTGTGATTTGTCGGACCAATCTGGACTCTTCCACTCAGCTACTATCGATGTTCAATGTTTTTGGTCCATTAAAGACGTGCAACGTTATCTACTGTTGTAAGCAACTGTCTTTTGAGAAGTACCCTGTGAAAAATTTTACTGCATGCAGTTCCCGTTTTAAGTTTAGCTCGGAAACACGTGCGACAGGACATTCGTTCACAGAGCTCAGAAACTGCCGTCAAGATTGAAACCAAATTTCGTCGATAATATGTGAAAATTGTTTCTGTTCCCTCTGGGTTAGGATTTATTTTAAGCAGAGTTTGTTTCATTGCCACCACCGATACACCAATCCATGCAGGAACCTTGGCCAGTCTGCTTCGATATACGAACAAATCGGGACACTTTGCCGACCGTGTGGTCATTTGCACGTCCAAACGCGATAGCACAAATTTGCCATTTTGACACATCCTTGTGTTTACCCCTCTTAACGCACTACTTGAGAACGACTCATCCATTCTACGTAACTGCTATGATCAATCTCAAATTTCCTCGTGACACTTCTGCCACTTCATCTGTATAAATAAATAGAGGGTTAGCCTAAGTGATTCATCGGATTTCAAAAGGCTTTTTATTTACAAGTGTACGACGTACAAAGACGGGTGATACATGAAAAAAAATTCACTTATCAAGTTTCTGGTACATACTGCAAATGTTCAATATGTACGCCCTTAGTCACCCGGCACACATTCCAATCCAGTTCCGTCCACACGCTCAATAGTATGTTTCTGTCAATGCCCATCACAGCAGCAGTGATGCGTTGCTGCACACAAGCCACGAGGCAGGCTTTTAAACTTGGTGAGTGTATGTATCTTTTCATGTATCACCCGTCTTTGTAGGTCTTATAGCTCTCAATAAATAGTGTTATATAACCCGAGGAACCATTTAGGCTAGCCCTGTATAATGAAACCACCATTATTCAGCACAAGGTTGACTATTTTTTTGTCCGGTATGTTTACTTAAATGTTCTCAAAACACCAAATCATTAAACAGAATTGCGTTCTATAACATTATTTTCTTTTTTTATTTATTAGCTATTAAAGTTTTGTAAAAAAATAAGTTAATATCATTAATCTTGTTTTTAACAATGTATGTAAAATCACACTCATGTATAAATGCATTTACGAATAAAATTACAAAAATAAATGCGTCTTAAAAGAAATCCAATTGAACGTTAGATCAGTTTTAATATGATATAACATTGTAATTTGTTCTTTACATGGACATTAATTATAGATATCATACTGATTTAATTCAACGCGTGAGAAAAGATCCAGCTGCTTCTTTCTAATATAAAATTTTTCTGCAGAATAAGAGACCTATTTAATAAGAACACCATATTATGATGGAAAAAATAAATAATATTTATTCATACTGAAATACTTCTGTAAAGGCATAAGCTGAAGCTGGTTATCTCTATTTTCATAATATATTTTTTTAGAAAGGCCAAGTAGGGCAACTTACAGTTAATGTATGTTTGAATTTCTGTTGTATACATTTCAAAAGTAAATAAATGTTTTCATTATATATTAATTTTGAAGCTGTTTAACAAGAAATATCCTAATTTATCATATCTTAAAACTTAAAAATTTTGAGCTACTTATATATTCTTTTTCCGTATGTTTTATTTAAATAAAATCGATCTGAGCATAAATTTTAACAGATAATTAGTTAATTTTTAATTACATCTATTTGTTATTCTTTGAAAAAAACCTATATATATGGCTTTTCCTTTGATATTTCCCCACATAGCTGAATAATACTTATAATTTCTGTTTCTCTGGATATCTCTCCGATCATCTGACCATCAGTCTGTTGGATGCTTCAACTCTCGTAAATATACTTATATTTCCACGATATCGATATGATATGTTACTGAGGTTCGCCATTGAAAATGAAGCATTTAACTGTTATTATTAGTTAACAGGGACACACAAAAGAATTACATTACTATTTAGGGGGGGGAAATCGTTTTCGAGTAATTTTATTGATGTTACGATACTTAAAACTTACAGAAACTTAGATACATCCCTGAGGTGCACTAGAAATGCGCTTTATGTAGATTATCAAATAAGTAGAACCTATCTTTCATTTACAGGTCACACAAACAGTATTTCGTTACAGTACTGGCGATGAACGATAATTGCTGAAAATGCGTTTTCAGCTGTAGTATGTATTTTTTAACATGACTAAATTTTAGCGTATTATGTAGCGTGTACAAAGCATTTAAATGACACAAAGAATACCAAGAAAGAATTCTTAATCATTACCCGTCTAAAACAATAATTTCTAATGCTTAATGTTTTTTCTATTCATGTTTATTGTTTTTTTTTTTTTTTTTTTTTTTTTTTTTTTTTTTTTTTTTTTTTTTTTATTAAGGCAGTTTTCAAATCCAAAAGGGCAACTTTATGACATAAGTTTTAATTCATTGTTGTTCAGAAACTATGTAATAAAACTGTGTTTCCTTTTTTTTTTTTTTTTTTTTTTTTTTTTTTTTTTTTTTTTTCAAACGCAATAGATTTTTCAGAAAATATTGTGGAAGTGAGCGTTTTGAATCGAATTTCCACGCGAAACAAGAATAACCACTCAAGGAAGGGTGAAAAAGTATTTGTCACGTGATCAAAATCGCTTATAACTCAATAGGTAATTTATTGATCAAGAAATAGAAAACACAGTTTCGATTCCAAATCGCTTCCATAATCATGCCTTCCAATTTTATAGCTTTACTTTAAAAAAGGAATTAGTAAATGTGTCAAAACGTTTTGCTCTTGTTGAGTAGAGCAGTTGAGAACAGCCTTAAAAATAAATAGAGTGGTATATTAAACATTCGACTAAGATAATATAAATGGTAAATTTTCATAAAAAAAATTATTCTTTTAAGTATATAAAAAAATTATAAAGTTTATAATTTGCATTTTTTTTCTTTCTTTTACTATTACACGAGAAGAAAGCTTTCAAAAAAACAAATTCGAGCAAAGGAATTTTTCGTCAAAAAAATTTTATAAATCAAAATTTTTTGAAAGATAGTACATTTTTTGTCACGACAAAGACGCAAATTTGCTTTGAATGCCATTTAAAACCAATGTACGATTAAAAAAAAACTTGCATTCATTAAAAATATGTTATTTAGGGTAAATAATTATTTTAAGAATTTTTTTTTTTTTAAATGTGCATAATTTATAAAAGGACAAATATAAATTTAAGAAGATGCTTTTAATCGTACTCGGTTTCTCTTATTAAAAACATCGACTGATATTCAAAAATACTAGGGGTCTCTGCCTCATACGAGTTACACTCGACAATCCCCGTTCATACGCTCCAGATTCTAAAAGTACGCTAATTTGATAGGCTTTAAAAAGATTGAATTATAGTTTAAGAAAACGGCGGCGATCTCTCTGTAAACCGGTTTGTATTCGTTTATCTTTTGTTGGGGGGTTTTAAGGCCAAATCAGCTGCTGTTAAGAGATATAATGGCTGTTTTCGTCTTTGATTTAAAAGAAAATTAGTTAAAAATTTGAAAGTAAGCTAATGTAAAATGAATTAAGTAAACAGTCATTGTCTCCCGGTATTTTTTAACAACGCTATAAGAGAATTCTTCTAAATAAGGCATTTTAAATGTACTGTTTTAAATCTGGCGTAATTTTCCCCAAAGCTTTCTTTCTCTTATTAATATTCACGTGAAAATACTTTTTTTCTTAGAAAGGAAATATTATTTGTGCTGTCTTAAAATTCGCAATAATAAAGTTTATCTAAAAATATAAAATATGTAAATGTCTCGCGCAAATGTAGTTTTTAATTTAAACTGCTTTGTATTACTATTTGGTCATTTTAAATATAACGTAATTTCTTCCATTTGCGACTTTTAACGTATTATAATGAATTTTTTATTTTAAAATTTTCTTTCTCTTTTAAAATTCAAGTGTAAATAAAATGTTCTTGCAGTTTTCAATATTTTCATGCTTTTAACACGTAATCATTTAATTCTAGTTTGAATTTTTTTCTCTTTATAATAGCCACGCGTAAATAAATTTTTAATTTGAAGAAAATAACATTCTTTGCCCAGTTTTTAAAAAGGGCAACTAATTAAAATAATACCCTTTTCTAAAATATGTAAAAAATATCTCTCGAAATGCTTAAAATTTGAATTTAAAATGGAAATAAATCCTCAAAAATTGAGTCAAATTAAAACAATAAATGCAGTCCGCACACCGGGAACTTCTAGTGTATAAAATGATCGAAAAACTATTACATTCCTATCTATAGTTTTTGCTCCTATGAAACTTTTTTAATGAAACGATTTTGACCAAATTTAACTTTAAATATCTCTAAAAATAATTCTCCAATTTGAAAAATGTCTGCTTCAGCGTGTTTATCAAATACTTCTCAATAATACCAGCAATTTTCATATTTTTATGTACAGTACTTTTCTTAATATTAATGAAGAAAGACCTCAGGTCGCAAAAACTTCATTGTCAGCGGCTGTGACAACGTTAGTTCCTTTTTTTTTTAGAATAGGGAGAAAGTTGTGGCAGTGGTTTTAAAGTGACTATATATAGTAAGTAGCTAGAAAGAAATGGATTTCTAGCGGTTGTGTACAAGGATAAGGTATGATAACTACAATCAACAACATGTCGTAGAGGAAGATTTTTCTGAGCTTTTACTTGGTGTCATGAAAAACAGCATTACTGCAAGACTGCAGGTGTTGGTAAGAAGTTTTGGTTTCATATACTTAGAACAAGTAACATTTAGGATCACGGAGTCTATATAGTTAAACAACATTAAGCAGGGAGAAAAAAATATTTTAATGTGAAAACGATGCATTTTAAAATGATTAAAAAAGATAGTTTTAATTAATGATAAAAGTTATTTAGACCAGGCCTGTCAAATCTTGTAGTAAACAGGAGAATCCCTCACCGGTTTATAAACAATGAAAGGAGTCATTATTCACATGGCTTAAAATACGCAACATTATTATCTCACTGCTGTTACAATGTTATTTCACTTTGATAAACATAAGAGCTAACTTCTACCAGTATTTTTGTATAGTAACCGTCGCTTTTTTTAAATGTAGAATTTCTGTCATAAAGACAGTAATACCTCGACTTATGTTAGCAATTCGATCCAAACCTGGCGACGTAAGTCGAGGTACATTTAGATAAGTAAAAAAGGGCTAGTAATAAAAAATCATCAAAATCTAATGAAAACATTCTTGTATTTAGGGATTACGTTACAGCCATTTAACATTTGCGAAAAAATGTGTTTGCAATATAAGAATTTGGAATAAATCACTAAGATATTAACTTACAATTTATTGTACTTCTAGCTGACCTATTGAATAATAAAAAAATTTATTGAATAACAAAAGTAATTTAACCTTTTCTCTCATGTCTGTTATTATCAATTCTTTCACAATTTTGCAGATAAATAAAACAAAACGTATTCATTTCAACACTTCGCTATCTCTCTGTAGCCCATTTCAATGTAATGCAATAAACAAAAGAAGATAAAATTTGCTTTTCTCAAAATGTTTAGTCTTAAAGGCGCCTAGACACATCTAGTAGTGGTTTGCCATTTACTGTTTTAATTTGTTTGTCACTTTTACGTGACTGTCGCGTAGCACCAAAAATCCACAAAAAAGGTCCAAAGTGCCTTTAATTAAGAATTTTTTTTTCTAGACCAGACGACGTAAATGTGGGGTGACGTAAGTCGGGGTAATAGGAAATTTTACAGTTCGTTAATAATGTTGAATTTTGGCCCTGTGGCAATCAAGACCTGAGTTGAGACAGTCTTATACGTCACACACGTCTTTTAGAATGCACATTCATTATATAGTGGTAGAGCTATAAGGTCTCTGCGATTCAGGAATTTTGTATAAGAATAATTCGGAAGATAGAATAATAACATAAACACATTTGAATGTTTAATATCTAAAGATAACATGAGTTACAGTAAAATTAGAATGAAATCCGTTTAAGAGCGATACAGGGGAGTGAGGGTGAGATCTATGTAATAAGTTTTTTAAGAAAAAGTTACCAGAAAATTGCTTTAATGTCAGCTTAAACAAAATACGCAAATATTATTTATCTACCCCATATATATAAAATCATAATGAAACGACTGAATTGAAACGAATTTATGTAACGATTCTAGGAAACGACTGATTAAACAACTGATTATGTTTCACGGCGATTTATCTTGAAATATGGAATACTTTGCGATGAAATTAACACCATAAATCCATATTGATCCACAGATCTCAGAACTGGTATTAGAATTTTTAAATTCGAATTAGTTTTCGAAATATTAATTTTTTCTAATTTTAAATACATTTTTCTAATGATGGCAACTCAAATTTCAATCATAACAGATATTTTTTTTTTTTCAAATTTCAGAAAAGGTTATAATCTTAAATTAATTTGGTGACCAGTTTGGCCTCCCTTAAATCTCCTTAGAAAAATGCTTTTTTTTTTATTTCGTTATCATTTTATTTAATACAAAACATCCCTTTAAAACTGAAACATTTAAAATTAATGGCTTTCACTTCTTTCTTTCTTTCTTTTTTCTTTTTTTTTTTTTTTTTTTTGAGCGAAATGAAAAGAAAAATATTAGGCTCAGATGTCATATACGCACCAGGGTACCTAATTGGCGCCAAAATGGCGTTATTTTGCCTGACATGGTAACCCGGCTATTGTTGCTTATTCATTAATAAATGTTTATTTACATTTATTTTCTTTTTATTAAAAAAAATGTTTAAAATTGCTTTGTTCTATAGTTATTAATTAATTTTTTTTTATTTATTGTTATTTCATTTTAAAAATAATAGAAAATAATTTAAAATAAATAATGTAACTGGTATTCGAAAACGAGGTTTTCGCCAAATTGTCCTAAAAAATATCACGCCAAACCCGGTGCTTATATGACATCTGTGTTAAATATTAAGTAATGCAAGAAATCATGACATTTAATTTCAAATTCATAGCAAATGACCAATATCGCCAAATTATATAAAACGCCAAACCACACGCCAAATTATACAAGTTGACGTAGTTTTTATTTTAAATAACGAAAGAACAAATAAATTAGTATAAAAATACAAATGCAAATAATGCGTCGAAATAAAAATCACTTGATGGCGTAAACACATGTAACTTACTTACAGTCAAATGAATGTGACATTTATGATCAACCATTATTGGCATTTTATCTTATAGTCTGGCAATAGATTTTAGGTCAATGGGATAACCAAGTAGTACCGTTTTAATTTACAACTCGAAAAAAAAATGCTAACTTACGAGTTAAAAAAATAGTACGTTTCCGTTATACGAACACCATTGTCGCCAAGCGCAATAGTTGGCACAAAACGAAAATCACGTGAATTGAAACATTTGAAAAATAAAAGAAAAACACCGTCGTTAGTAAAGTGAGCCTTTTAAAAACATAACATTTGGAAACTACAGACTTTTACGAACTATTTTACTAAATCACTAATATATGCTTAAAATAAGTGAACAAATAACTGTTATACAATAAAGTATAGCAAATAATAGCAAATCACAATGTTTCGCATGGTTTACAATAAAAATCCGGTACTACTTAGTTATCCCGTCGACCAATTTCGTCAAATTATATAAATCGCCAAAAGACTCGCCAAATTAACAAATTGAAATTAATTTCTATTTTAAATAACGAAAGAACAAATAAATTAGTATAACATTAATAAAAATACAAATAAATCATCGAAATAAAAATAACTTGATGACGTAAACACGTGTAACTTGCTTAAAGTCAAGTGAATGTGACATTTACGATCAACCATTATGACAGTTATATAGTTTTGCTTATAGTTTGGCGATAGATTTTTGGTCGACGGGATAATTAAGTAGTACCAAAAATCCTTTTCACGATCAGAGTTGAAATAATTGGTGCATTAGCATACATTTTGGCATGGTGTCCGTATAACGGAAAGTACCAATAAAAGCTATTGGCGAGATTTGAAACCGGCCAACATGAAAGTACTAAGAATTTTTTGCGTTCATGGCAACTTTTATGTAGTTTTATTCGAAAAAATAACTTTGATTCTTTAATCAAAATGGAAACCTTTCTTATGAAAAGCGAAGGAACTGTTGATGATAGTCACGCGACTTAGGCTATTATTATAGAAATTGTTTTCAATTCTAAAAACAGCGGAAAGAATAATATTTCCTAACGATTACAAATTTATTTACACATGGCTATTAAAAACAAATGAAATGGCTATGAAAATTATGTCCTGAAAATTGTGTTTACACGTGAATATTAAAAGAGAAAGGAAACTTTAAAGTAATAAATACATTAATATGCGTTTAACCCTTTCAGGGGCAAGGTACGTCTATTCGTAAAATGTTGAAATCAGTGAATGGCACCGGAGTTTACAAACAAATTTCAAAATACGAAAATGTTTTTATTCACTTACTTAATAAAAGAAAAAATTTCATTCCAATATTCTGGTGCCAAGACTGGTTCAAGGCATTTAAGAGTTAAAATTAAGTGGTCCAAAAATTAACCACCGCCCTTGAAGGGGTTAAAGCAGTAAATTGCAGTAATTGTAGTAAATTATATTATATCAATCGTTTTATAACGCTGTTAAAAAATACCGGTATGTCTTAACAGCAACTGATTCGGCCTTAAATTTTCGCAGTCAAAGGGAATTGAATGGAAACCCGTTTACAGGGAAATCGCTATAGGTTTTTTCATTATAATTTAATCTTCTCTAATATTTTAAAAACCGATCAAGTTAGCGTGATTTTAGATTCTGCGGTGTCTGAACGGGGGTTGGCGAGCGTAGCAGAGCCCCCTAGTTTTTAAATAAAATTTCTTAAAATGGATTTTATTCTTTTCAGAACTTAATGGCGTACAAAAGGGTGCCAGTGAAAAGAAAAAAAAAAACAGTCGGAAAGCGTCATGATGCCCGCGGGCGCCGCGTTGAGTTTTTTGTAAGCCTAATTTAGACAATTTCATTTTAAATTTATTTCTTAGTTTTAAATATTATATTTAAAGAGTTTATGTAAATTATTTTATAAACACAATTCAAGCTATTTTTTTATTATTTTTTTTTTTAATCAACAGAATTTGAACTACATTATAACTTGGAGTATACAAAAACAAGAACAAAACGTCTTGCCTCATGCATAGATTATGTAACACTTCTCAACGCTGACAGAATGTTATTAAGAAATTCAATTTTTCCATACAATGAAATGAGATATCTAAATAAGCAATTTAAATAAAATGCACTGCTAACGATTTTTCCCCAAACATAATATTGCAATGAAGTATTTTTGTGTGTCCCTGTAAATGAAGTATAAAATCTACACGTTTAATTTTCAATGTCGAATATTTTATAATGTATCTCATTATTATATACAAATTATGGGTAAATCCGAGTAATTAACGTGAATTACAGCAAGAAGAGACAAATAGTGAGACAGGCAAACCAAATTCATAAACATTTTTTAACTGCATTAGTAAATATTAAAACAAAATTTTAACAGTGAAAATTTTCCTGATTAAAAAATAATGTTTGTAATAAAAATTAATGCTGTTAAGATAATTTCTCTGAAACTATTCAAACTTCTTACATGTTATAATTGAAACGGCTAGTCTAAATTATCTGAAACATCAGTTGAATTCTTATCCTTTAGATGAGTTATCTTTCGTTAAAATGTTACTAGGAAAAAAGAAAGATAAATATTTCAACTATATTTTAGTTATAAAAGGAGTTAAAACTTAAGTTTAACAAGAGTATTTTTCCTCCTTATGTCTTGCTTTATCAGAAATTCGTTAAATGTTTGCAACTGCAAATTTTTAGATAATATTCAAAAGGTCAATTTAATTATGGGAGCATTTTTCAAGTGTCGTTACTTTATGTGTCAAAGTAATTGAATAATACGAAGCTGGTTATTTAGTTTTACGCTAAAGTATATTTTCTATGTATTTCGAGTTATTTTCCCCTGTTTTATATTCTGTGTGACAAGTAAGTTGTTAAATGTTTCTTGAAATTAGTTTTAAATTGAATAGTCTTTGCACAATTTTCATGAAAACTTACGATATTTTAAGTACCACAGTTTTTTTTTTTTTTTTTTTTTTTAGTTTTAGTTTTAGTTTTGGCAATTACTTTATGTTTTCTAAAATGTAGTTTGTAATTTAAATGATAAAATACATTTTTTGTTTGAATTTGAAAAATACGATAACAGCTATTTTACAAAATTATTGTTATTTTGATTAATAAAATAGCAATTTTCATAAGAAATATTATGCTGCAAGATATGGATGGCATTCATAAGATTTATAATGATTTGGCAGTGCACACCGAAGGAATAGCTGTGGTTGTTCTATAAATATTACATAGAGACTAGATTTTAATCAAGATTAAAATATTAGCTCTGTATCTTAATAGAATACTTAACGTACCCTAAAAAATTCTTCTCGTTGGCCTATCATTTTATTCTAAACTTCTACTAGTTGATTGGTTATAAAAATTATTTCAGCCGAGCTCAACGTATTTTGTTCAATACCATCTTACATGGAAGTTCTATCGCACTTAAACAATTTTGTTGGAATTTTTCTGATTATGTCTTTAAATACAACCTAGTGGAGACAGTTATACATTAGTAGATCTGGAAGCCTGCATGAATTCATGTTAATTATATTAAAATCTCAACTTTACAAATTGTATTAAGTAATGATTAATATTTTCATCATGTTAATAGTTCTCATTACTTAATACAATCTTTCATAACTTAATTTTTATCACCACGAAATAGTATTTTTTAGTATTTTTAACTATTGATTTTCTTTATTTAAAGGAATTATAAAATGACAATACAATTTAACTGTGAAAAAGGCAGAAATTCACTGCTTTTTTCAGATTATTTTAAATGTAAGGTGTAGCAAATAGATCGTCTTTCGTGGTGCCAATCACATGATTCTTGGAAACAGCAATTTGTAGGCATGCTGTCTTTAATCATGAATCAATAATAAGCACCAGAACAAAATCATGAGATTATTTAAACGGAGAGAGCGTAACGCATTTAATCATCCAACCAACATGAGGCAAAATTCCGTTTTCAGAATCGGGAAATCTTTGTTTAATAGAAATTATGCTGAACAGTTAAAAACTACGTCACATTTTCAATGTAGATGCTGTGACGGAATTATCAGTAGGAAATAATTGAGGCAGAAACTTAATTCTTTTTCCAAATTTCTAAGGCTTCTCTGTATAGTCACAATCCAGAGCTATGCATTTTCCCAGCGTTTTTTAACATTTCAAAGACCATCATTCAAATACTCTGCAGATTGGGTTGAAAGTCATTGTTCCACATCTGGAATGACATCATTTGTGGTGTCAAATCTCCAAATCTGGATCATATTGATAGATCCAAGATTCATCTATTCTTGCCAGGCGACCAAAAAAATCCGCTTCGTTTTGCTCCAAATGATTCAACATTTCCCTTCAGAGGTCGCGCCGAGTTTGCTTTTGAAAAGGAGTCAGCAATCTGGGAACTAGCGTTCTGAGACCTTTGAGATGTGCAGTTCTTCGTAAATAATATTTCACACAGTGCCGTCACTGAGACTCATTCATGATCATGCGGGCGGTTGTGGTTAGCCTCCGGTGTAATAGGGCAAAGTCCTCTATTTTCCTAACTTTTGCAGCTTCATCCGTGAGTGATGGTCTTCCACATCTTGGATCGTCTGTGAGGGACTTGTGGCCAGTTCGAAAATTCCTTTTCCTTCTAACAACAGTGCCATATGATGGACTATCACTTCCATAAACAGCCAATATTTGATTGTGGATTGGCCGAGCTCTATAACCTTTCAAATGCAGAAACATAGTCACACTGCAAGCATCTATCTTCTCCATACTGCGGGTTACTCGTATGTTTTGTATATTTTCTCTAAATTTGATGTTCCATTTTCTTTTGTTCAACGAAAAAGAAGTATATAGAGTCTTAGAGATTGAAAAAAAAATTACGTTTCTATCTCACTTATTTTCTAGTGATAATTAAAACTTTACGATGAACAACATGTGCGACTTTACATAGTGATTCCATTCCAGAGATCTTTTTTATGTACGCCTTCGCGACATTAGGCAGAGCGCAACCTTTTGAGAATTTTGGTTTGAGCTTTGTCAATAAACATATGGAGTGCACTTCAATATACAAATGTTACTTTCGAAAGAGTTATTCCGGTCCCCTTTATTAGAATATAATATGATTTAAAAATCTTATAATGTGCTTTTTATGATTCCAGTGTTTTAGTTAAATAAACCTGTTAAATTAATGCAAATTCTTGAAATTTGAAAAAAATGTTTTTTTAGAACGATCCTATATAGAAATACTGAGTAATATAGTCTCTTAATATAATATTACTGTGCTAACTGCATTATGTTTTAAAAGTATTATTAACCCTTTCGACTCGGGCGTCTCTTACACAAATTTTATTCGGTTGACACCATTTTTTTAAAAGAAGTTTCCTTCAAGTACTCAATTTCAAAAATGCCCAAATTAAATAAGACAAATTTTATTTTCCTTTATTACTAGTGCAAAAAATAATTTTTGCAAAGAAAGATTATGTCCGCTCAGACTGGACATACGATAGCAAAATGTTAAAACACGTGGCGGATTAAGTATCTTTATATGAATGTACTGTCTAATAAACTGTTATTTTAATTGCTCTTCCATATAAATTCCTGAACTTGATTTGGTATTTCAATAATTAAACATCGTGTTTTTAACACTTTCCAATGTAGTTGAAAAGTGTTTATGAATTCGGTTTTTTCTGTCCGTCTATCTGTTCGTGTTATAACTGACTTAAATATAGTCCAATTGCCATGAAATTGATATATGTTATTGGGGTTTACTGTGGCATGTTCGGTGAAAATTAAGTGTATAACACTGACGGTTCATCTACAGGGTCACTCGAAAGAATTCCGGTACATTTATGGTCTATGGGGGAAAATCGTTTACGGTGGGTATATTAAAGATATTACACAATTTTAAACATATCGAAATTGATATATATCTCAGAGCTGTACTACAATGTTCTTATTATAAAATATGATGTGAATAGAATTTATCGTTCATTTACAGGGGCATACAAATGAATTTGTCTACAGAAGAAAAAGGACAGTAATTGAACTATTGAAACGTACGAACAATAACACTTGAAAGTGCGTTTGGAAGTGCGCGAAAGTAGCATGCGTTTTTAAAATTAACTTTTTTTTTTTAAATATTACTTGGTGTTTATGAATTCCATATATCATATATAGGGCCGCACAAAAGTTCTCAACAAGATCCGTTTAGTGGCGGAAATCCCTAAATAAAAATTTTCAACTATGCTATACGTTTAATTGAACTAACTTATAGCATACACTGTAGTATGCATACATATCCGTATATCATATAGAGGGCTATACAAGAAAATCGTATATGTTCTCGACTATTCACGGTAACAGCAGAAATTTTGTTTTCAAAATACGTTATAGTTATGCGTTTTTTAGCCTGTGTATTTAGACATCATCGTTCATCTTAATAAACTGTGGAGTTTTGTTATAGTATTCTAAATGTGTTGGAAAGTGTTTCATAATTTATACTGTACGTATGATTTTTCGTTCTTGTATTAAAGCTGTTAAGACAAATCTAAAAAAATATTTTTCATAAATACGTAATCTTTGTAAACGCAACCTATTTTACAAATAACAATAACGAATGTCGGCTTATATTTTATCAATTCTTGAAATTCGCTGGTTAAATAAAAAAAAAAATTGCTTTGAAGTAATTTATAAAACAAACTCTTTTCAAAAAGATAAATGTAATTTCAGCTGTGTGTTTGAAAAAACAGATTTCTTCGGTTTTATTGTTTGAAGTCTGTGTTTAGTTATTTTTCCTTAAAAATAATAATAACTAAATAAATATTTTGAAGATTTTATATTTTACGCAGTACATAATCTGTCATGGGAAAAGGAAAAACAATATGTTTCTCCTTTTCCAAATAATTCCTTTAATATGAACCTGTCTGTTTATCTTTTTAAACATAAAACCATTGATTTACCAAAAAAATATTTTTTTTGTTTCCCATTCTAAGAATAATTCTTTTATTTTTTCGTAGTTATACTATAACACTAAACGAAATACTTGGAAACTCATTTGGTTTACATTTGGAGAACACTCAAGTTTTTTGTTGTTGTTGTTATTGTTATTGTTTTTGGTTTTTCTTTTCTTTTCTTTTTACTTTGTTACTATTGGCGTTAAACTATAACCCAAAAAAAATTTGAAAAATGTAAGATTTTTGGGACATTCTTAAAAATAGAAATTTATTCGGATATCAGAAATATTTTTTTATAAACCTATTTAATGTGGCAAGCATGATTTTTGTTTTTAACAATACGAATGCTGAAGAGCAATCTAAACTGAAGATAACACCTCAAATGTTTCTTTAAAATGAGCATTCTTATATCTCGTACAAATTAGAGCATTTGTGTTATAATATTCATAAGAGCTTAAATTTTTTTTTATGTAAAATTTATTTCTTATAGGATACAATACAAAACGTTTTAAAATAGTATTTTTAGTTCAAAGGCTATAAAAGGCTCAGAGCTAATGTGCCCGCAGGTTCTGTATGTATGTATGTACGAATGTATGTACATAGCGCGATAACTCTTGATAGAAATATCCGATTTGCTTCAATTTTTTTCTGGGTTCATTCTGATAAGGCACTTTCCTGATCAGTTTTGGGAGTTCATTGGTTAAGTATAAAGGGGGGAACGGGGCTAACCTTCCCCCCCCCCCCCTAACTTAGATAAATGGGATTTTCAGGAAGAATTATCCAATTTATTTCAAATTTGGTTTGCCGGTTATTTCTGATAAGGCACTTCCCTGAATAGTTTTGGGTGTTCATTGGTTAAGTATAAAGGGGGGGGAGGGACAAGGGCTAATTCCTACCTTAACTTAAAAAAAAATGGGTTTTTCATGCAGAATTATCAGATTTGCTATACCGGTTAATTCTGAGAAAAAGCTTCCCTGATTAGATTTTGTGGTTCATTGTTCAAGTATAAAGGGAAAACGGTGGGGTAATATCCCCTTAATTTATATAAATGGGTTTTTCTTTCCGATTTTCTTCAAATTTGTTATTCCGGTTTATTCTATTAAGGCGCTTCCCTGATGAGATTTGGAGGCTCATAGGTTAAGTATAAAGAGGGAAAGAGGGGGGGGGGTAATCCCCCTTAATTTATTTTTCGAGGGACAATATTGTTTGAAATAAGTGTTTAATATACAAATAGTGTGAATAGCCTGTGAGCTCAATGCCATCAATTTAATTGGGCACTTACTTATATTTTTATTTTTTCTGAAGTTTACAGTCGTTGTTTGATATAAGCGCATGGACGGAACACATTACCGTGACAAATTTATTCCTGTGATATCCAATAATACCATTATTACCAGGTATTATGCTACATTTATGAGAACAATTACATATTTATTTTGTTAATTTTGTCTATTTTTAAGGAACCGGAGCTTTGGTATTTTCAGTGAAACAAACACTTCTTCTTCTTCTTCTTCTTTTTTTTTCCTTTCTTTAAAAAAAGAAAAAAAAAGAAAGAAAAGAAAAGAAAAGAAACATTTAACAAAAGGTTCCCATCTAAAAATCAGTCACTTGTACAATCCCAATACATTCCAGTTTATTTCGAAAAAATAAAGTAACATAACTATGTACTAACATAGACCATTTTTTAACAGAAAATAATTTCAAGAAGCTTCAAATATGCTATATTAAAATTTACAGATCATTCCGCCTCATAGTTCTTGAATTATGTTTAAAAAACTACGCGAATTGCTAACAAGTTTACAGTGATTACAAATGAATTTAACATCAAAATAACAAAATTTTAATTCTACATAATTCCTATAATACTACATCGAATGACTATCCGTTTGTAATATAAAGTAAAATTGACTAAAAAGCAAAATATATTATCGAAATTAGGTGTAGTATTAAAAATTTCAGAGATTGGAACAATTTCAGTATGAATTCGACCACATAATTTATTTTTTCACATAAATGGATAGAATAAAACATAATTTCTACTCTAATAACTATTTCCGTTTTTTTCAGTGACGGTATCAAAATGTATAGTGTAATCTCTTTTTTTTAGCCCATTATATGTCTCATCTGATATACAGACTAAACACTGTTTCTAACATAAATTGATAAATTAAATTGTAATATTAAAATTTAATTTGAAATCTATGTAATATGCCTAAATACTAGAATATATCATCATCCTTTTATTCGTCTCCTGTATTATGTTCAAACAAAATACTGAATTGGAGGAATAAAATAGATGAATGAATAGGAATAAAAGAAGCTAAAAAGCTTCTTCCGTTTTTATTAACATATACTATTATATAAAAATTTATAAAAAAACTAAACATTTATTTAAAACATTATTTATTTAACAAAACGCAATTTAGAAAAAGAATTAAAAATGAAGAATACAGCTCTTAAAAATTAAATTTTCAACATTGTTTTTTAGTATCAAAACTTTAAAATCATTTTGTTGTTTGGAAATAGTTACAAACAAACATTACATTTCGTTTTAAAAAAAAATAAAATAAACTTCTTTATTTTACATATAAAAACAATAAAATCTTTTCAGGAATAAAAGTTTATTATTTCATATAGAATTTCTCTCGGAATTTTTTAATCAAATTATTAATTTAAATATGTATTTGATCGTCCTTTCAAAATTTATTTTTTTATACTTCATTTTTTTCGAATAACAGCTTACTGAAAATGCTTTTAAATCGTCCGCAGTTTATTATTTAGATAATTATTATGCAAGTGGTTAATCAATTGAAAGAGATTTGGATTGCAATACGTATATTTTTTATAATAAATTTTATGAGTCATTTGTTTACATTTATTTCAAATCGTTGACAAATTTATCTTTAAGCACTATAATTTAAAAAAAATATTCATCTGTAAACAGATTTATATTTTTAATTTGTTGACTGAATTCACATCAGATGAAAATAAATTTTCTAACTCATTTGGTTAAATTTATTTCAAATCGTTGATAAAATTTTTCTTTATGCACGGGTCAATCCATTTCAAGTGGTCCAGCACTGGTTGCTCGACCATTTTTAAAAAATCTGAAATTTTTTGTACAACAACCCTAACATGATGGAAGTTCAAAATGACTATTATTTTAATTTTATTAATTTTTGTTTGTGCATGACGGCCATCTTCGTTCCATCGTCTGCAGCAATTTTCTCACAAGAAGGGTTTACGGAATTGTAAATAATTCATCGTTTATTTATCCAATTCAACTGCGGATTAAAGCAATTTGTACAGAATACATTGTGCTAAAAATATGGTTATAGAGTAGTTTCCGAAACTAACTGCATATTGGTAAAATTTAAGCATAAAGTTTCAGTTTTTTTCCAAAATTTGTCCGTTTACAAGAGAAAATTTTTCTAGTAAGGAATACTGTCAACATGACATATTTTTTTTTTTTACAAATAGACCGAAGGTACTTGTACTCACACGCCGAGTTCCAGATCTGGGACTTGCTTTCTCTTCGCTAAAAAAATCCCAAATTTTTCAAAAATGTCAAAAATCGCACTTTTCAGGATGTGATATCTCTAGTGGGGCACGGGATAAAAATCTGATTTTTTTTTTTTTTTTTTATAAGAGTATTGTATGGAAGTGTTATGCTCAAGAAATTTCAGGATGGAGATTTGAATACAAGCTGAGATATGGCAAGGGCAACATGTCAAAACAATACTGCCAAACTATTGTTTTGTTGTAGTCACAGCTAAGTATTTATCTCAGACTATCATTTAAATTTATTTTTTAGATTATCTTTAAATAATAGTAACAGAAAATAAAGCCTTTTGCAATTAATTTAAAAAATAATTATGCCTAAGGCCTACATTTTGTATGGTTTCAGTAATTTTTGTTGTAATTTTAGTAACTAAAAGAAACCTCAGCACTTTTACATAAATATATATAATATATATATATATATATATATATATATACAAGACCTGAGACAAAAACAGAATAGGGAAAGAGAAAAGCTGTTAATGTTGGCATACTTGTAGAGACATGATCAAACGTGTCAAAACACATTCCTGCTTGTTGGTTTAAAAACCACAATTTTAATGCTGCTTGCCAGTCCCTGAAATTTGTTCCTACCATAAGTATGTTCCTGTAAATGAAATATTATACGATGTTACCATGCATCAGCCTCAGGTAATTTTCAGAAAGTAAAGATACCCAAAGCCTTTTTAAAAATTTATACTGCACAAAAATAACATTTTTGCATAAGAATTAAGCAAGGAATTATTAATGAATCGGAACTTGCACATAGTGATTTCAAAGTATATTTCTATGAGCCAGCAGGGCCAAGATCTTCAATCAAGTTATCAAGAGATGACGTGACTTGGTTCCTACAAATAAAATTTTGAGAAAGATCAAAATTGGTTTTTGAACCAACAAGCAAGAATGTGTTTTGACACGTTTGATCATGTCTCAACAAGTATGACAACATTAACAGCTTTTCTTTTTCCCTGTGTTGTTTTTGTCTCAGGTCTTGTATAAAAATATTTTTTTCTCTTTATGTAAAAGTGCTGAGGTTTCTTTTACTTACTAAAATTACTTACAATAAAAATTACTGAAACCATACAAAATGTATGGCCTTAGGCATAATTTTTTTTAAATTAATTGCTAAGCTTTGCAAAGGGCTTTATTTTCTGTTACTATTATTTAAAGATAATCAAAAACATTAATTTAAATGACACTCTGAGATAAATACTTAGCTGTGACTACAACAAAACAATAGTTTGGCAGTATTGTTTTGACATGTTGCCCTTGCCATATCTCAGCTTTTAGTCAAATCTCCATCCTGAAATTTCTTGAGCATAACACTACCATACAATACTCTTATAAAAAAAAAATTCAGATTTTTATCTCGTGCCCACCAGAGATATAAAGCATAAAAAGTGCGATTTTTGACATGTTTGAAAAATTTGGGATTTTTTTAGCGAAGAGAAAGCAAGTCCCAGATCTGGAACTCGGCGTGTGAGTACAAGTACCTTCGGTTTATTTGTAAAAAAAAAAAATATGTCATGTTGACAGTATTCCTTACTAGAAAAATTTCCTCTTGTAAACGAACAAATTTTGGAAAAAAACTGAAACTTTATGCTTAAATTTTACCAATATATAGTTAGTTTCGGAAACTACTCTATTACCAAATTTTTAGCTCAATGTATTCTGTACAAATTGCTTTAATCAACAGTTGAATTGGATAAATAAACGATGAATTATTTACAATTCCGTAAAACCTTCTTGTGAGAAAATTGCTGGAGACGATGAAACAAAGATGGGCGCCATGCACAAACAAAAATTAATAAAATTAAAATAACTAGGGGATGGTACCCGGCTTCCCGGGTTAAAGAATATAGTTGGAAACATTTTTTTTAATTGAAAACTATTTTTTTTTATATGCAATAATTTTTTTAGATTGCCCACTTACATTAAAAAAGCATTTTCATATAAAAATTAGAATTATACAATCAAATAAATTTTCGAAATTTATCAAAAGCGATATTTTCTTATTAGCCGCATGCTAAGAGTTATTTGACCAACATTTTGCTGCTTTTTTGCATCGTTTTATATTCTGATAATTTCAGAGCTTGCACATGTCTGTTAAATTTGTGTTTTATTTATATTATTTTATTTAATTATTCATAGGGAAGTTTTTTTTAACGGATATTAGCCGTAAGAAAATGATGAACTCTTTATTTTGTTTTAAAGACAAACGGATTAATATTTCGTAATCAAGCTCCGCGCGATATAGATAAATGGAAAAATATTTCATGCTTTGAAATTGTTTCTCAAACCATAGGAAATCAGTAAACTGAGATGAACTTTGCAAACAAATTCATATGAAAAAAAATCCTATTTGGTGATCTAAAAATTTAAATTGTACGATTACAAATATGTTAGATTTGTTTTTTTTTCAATATTATTCTTTTATTTGTTTATAAAAGAAGTGTTAATTTCGTTAATTTGTCTTTCACAAATATATTAGATTGGTGGTTTTTTTAATTTTATTCTGTTATTTGTTTATAAAAGAAGTATTAATTTCGTTATGCAAAAATAGTCAGAAACAAATGCTGAACAATGTTTGTTGCTTTATGTGCAAAATGTTTATTATTATTATGTATTGAAACCGGCACGTGATAAGATAAACTTTTAAAAAATCATGCTTATAAATTATTCTAGAAAATATAATAAATCATTCAATTAAGATACAGTTTTAAAACAAATTGCATTTGAAAATAAATTTTTTCTTTATGCGACAAAAATTGAAAATGTACGATGGTTAGAAGATTAAACAATTGAAGTAGCGAAAATTTCAAGATTGAAATTTGATCGTGAAACGTTGCCATTCACAAAATGACGTCAGCGTTACGCACAGATACGTTTGATCTTTATAATATAGATAGATACTTAATCAGTAAAATATAATAAAGATCAGTTATTAGGATGTGGTTATTAATTGAGTCTCTTATGCTTGGTATTCCGGAATAAAAAACAGCAATTTTCATCTTCTTAAAATTTGCATATACACTTATATACATATTCATCATTTTCAAAAAAAATTGTATTTTGTTTGATCATTTTAAAATCATTTTATTTCAAAACTTGAAGTCACGATTGTCAGCAACATCTTTTATGTGAACAGACGCACTCTTTACTTGAGATTCTAATCTCAATTCCGGAGAGTAAAAATTTCCGTAATTTATGTTTTTGTTAAAATGTTTAGTTTTATCTAAGAAAATGATCGTTTTCTTTTAAATATGACTTAATTTTCCCTTAAATAAGTATTTCGCCTAGTGTCTGAAACTTAATATCAGTACACACGCAGAAGGAAATACAATATAGAAAATTTTTGAGGAAAAATGCGTATTTTCAAAAGCAGTATGTCATTTTCCGTTATTATGCCCCTAATATGATATTATGCTCCTATGGGATTTTTCGCCACTAAACCCTATACAACAATTTTTAGCAACAATTTTGGATTTTTATCAGAAAATGGCATGAATAAAGATAAAAATATCTAATGATTTCTCTCTTGTCTGCAAAAATGAAAGCTATCTAATTTTCACAGTTTTGTAGAAATTTCATAAAATGCTTTTAAAATTAAAATATGAAAGTGGGGATATTTAAATAAACACAGATAGTGCGATCACATCTAAAAATGAACAGCTTTCAGTTAAAAATATATATAGTAGTAAAATTGGTTCAGCCGAAAGATCAGGACAGATGACTAAAAAACACACTTGTGTTTTAAATATACAGATTATATAAAATTAGGAAAAATTAAATTAAGCAAATTATGTCATTTTGATAAAATTATAGTAGAATGTCCTAAAGAATAGCAAAAATTTTATTGTTCGAGATAATTTTTGACAAAAAATTCAGGAACATTATGTTATTTTAAACCTGGAATTATTTGTTTGCTTGTCTAACTCGGCGAAGCAAATCCATCCAGGCGAGCATAATCAATTTCTCTAATATAAATCGCTATTATTTGCATGTCAGCTCTCTTTTATAAAGACACTCTAAATTTTTAAAAACATTGCGTTTTATCAATGTGTAATTTCGATTACATTATTTTCAAAAGTGAAGCATTTTCACCTCTGGAGAATTTCAAAGCAGCTGGGCTGTGAAAATGACGCACTTTTACAAAACGTAATTCAGGTTTAAGAATTAAAACACACGCTTTTTTATAAAATGACGTCATTTGCATACGCTATAGCAATCCACTTTTACAATTCCGTCTTAAACTTCGTCTATAGGAAAGTATGTATATGACGTCATTTTCACGGAATAAAAGACAATATTCATGACATAGCCCATATTTTATTTTCAACTTTTTTTCAGGTTTTATGAGAAAATGGCAACAAAAAGATACAGTATCGCATATTTTCGACTATTTTCCGTTTACTTTCAATGGAAATGGGGTACTTTTGTTGCCACAATTAGAAAAATGGTATTAAAAACTACAAAAAAATTAATATATCAAAAATAAATTGAGATACAGCTTTCAAACAAATTGCATTTAAAAGAGCATTTTTTCCTTATACGACGGTGTAAAAATTTAAAATGTGCGATATTTAGAAGTTTAAAAATTTTCAGTAGAGTAAATTGCAAAACCAAAATTTTACTTCAAATTTCAAAGTGTTGCCATTCGCAAAATGACGTATGCGTTACGCACAGATATGTTTGTCCTTTATAATATAGATAGTCATTTTGAACTTCCATCATGTTAGGGTTGTTGTACAAAAAATTTCAGATTTTTTAAAAATGGTCAAGCAACGAATTGAGAATTTTCTGGACCACTTGAAATGGATTGATCCGCACTATGATTTTCGAAAAACCTTCAACTGTAGGGTGTATATTTTTCCATTGAATACAGAAGCAATACCAGATAAACTTCTATCAAATAATAAAAGACAAAACAAAATATTGTTAAAGGATACGGATGCAAAATCATGTCGAGTGACGAAAATCGCATCCGGCTAAAATTGCTCTATAATGAACTATAGAATATCATAATAATGATTTCATCTATACTAATATTATAAAGAAGTAAAAATTGTTTGTTTGTTTGTAGAAGGTAATCTTTAGAACTACGGAACCGATTTTAAAAGTAATGTTATCAAAATGACGGTGTTAGTCCACGTTCTAACATAGGCTATATCTTAAGTCGATGCCATTACCCCAAAAGGGGTGCAGGAGCAAAAACGCTCTAAAAATGCGATTCTTCTGTTACTGAAGGGCCTAGAAACATGAAATTTGGAATGGTAGTTATGTATAAGATATAAATGATCTCTAACGACATTTCTTAATAAATTCGAAATTTAAAAGAGGTAAAATGCGCAAAAAGCGTTCTAAAAAACGTTCTAAATTGCGATTTTTAAGCAATCTCAGGAAGTACCGAACCGATTTAAAAAATAATGGTGTGAAAATGATGGTGACAGCCTTTGCTCCAAGATAATCTCTATGGTATGTCTGTATCACTAAAATGGGGGTTGCAGGAGCAAAACAAAACGTTCTAAATTGCGATTTTTGTGTTATTGAAGGGCCCAGATGCATGAAATTTGGCATGGTAGTTACTTATTAGATATAAGTGATCTCTAAGAACCTTTTCCTAAAAAAATCGAAATTTAAAGAGAGTGAAAGTGCAGGAAAAACGTTCTATAAATCGTTCAAAATTACGATTTTTACACAATCTCAGGAAGTAACGAACCGATTTCAAAACAGTGGTTGGAAATTGATGGTGATAGCCCGTGATCTAACATAAGGTCTATTTTACGTCGGTGAAACTACCACCTGGGGCTGCAGGAGCAAAAAACGTTCTAAATTGCAATTTCTACGCAATCTCAGGAAGTACCGTATAGTTTAAAAAAATAATGGTGTGAAAATGATGGTGACAGCCCTTTCTCCAAGATAATCTCTATGGTATGTCTGTATCACTAAAATGGGGGTGGTATGTCTGTATCACTAAAATGGGGGTGGTATGTCTGTATCACTAAAATGCGGGTTGCAGGAGCAAAAAAAAAAAAAAAAAAACGTTCTAAATTGCGACTTTTGTGTTACTGAAGGGCCCAGAAACATTAAATTTGGTATGGTAGTTACTTATTAGATATAACTGATCTCTAAGAACATTTGCCTAAAAAAATCGAAATTTAAAGACAGTGAAAGTGCAGGAAAAACGTTCTATAAAACGTTCGAAATTACGATTTTTACACAATCTCAGGAAGTAACGAACCGATTTTAAAAACGGTGGTTGGAAATTGATGGGGATATCCCGTGCTCTAACATAAGGTCTATTTTACGTCGGTGTCACGACCACCTGGGGCTGCAGGAGCAAAAAACTTTCTAAATTGCAATTTCTACGCAATCTCAGGAAGTACCGTACCGGTTTAAAAAATAATGGTGTGAAAATGATAGTGACAGCCCTTGCTCCAAGATAGGCTATATTTTATGTCGATGCCACTACCACAAAGGGGAAGAAAGAGCAAAAAACGTTCTAAATTGAGATTTTTCTGTCACTTAAGGGTCTGAATCACTGAAGGGTTAAAAGGGGTGAAAATGCGCAAAAAGTTTTATAAAGAAAGTTCTAAATGGCGATTTTTACGCAATCTCAGGAAGTATCAAACCAATTTCAAAAGTAATGATTGGGATTTTATGGTGACAACCTTTGCTGTAATATACGCTATATTTCATGTCCGTGTCACTACCACCTGGGGGTTGGAGGAGCAAAAAACGTTTCAAATTACGATTTTTATGATACTGCAGGAGCTAGCAACTTGAAATTAGGCATGACACTTACTTATAAAATATAAATGATCTCTAAGAATATTTCCTAAAAAATTCGAAATACTGAAGAGTGATACTGAAGAGGCTAGAAGCTTTAAATTTGACATGGTTGCTACTCATAAAATATAAATGCCCTCTAAGAACTGTCGAAAATAAATTCGAAATTTAAAAGAACTGAAGCGAAGGGACGAATCGAATAGCGTACTAAAAGTCCGAAGTTACATTTCTATGCAATCTCAGGAAATAATATACTGATTGCAAAAGTTTTGTTTGCGAATCAATGGTGGTGACAGTCTGTAATCCCACACAGGATATATTTTATGCCTATGCCACTACCACCTGGGGTTGGCAGGAACAACAAAGGTTCTAAAAAAGCCTTTAAAAACTTTCTAAATTGCCTTTTCTATGGAATATTTGAAAATACCAAACCGATTTCAAAATTAATATTGGAAAATTAATGGTGAAAGCCCCTGTTTCAACATAGGCATTTTATGTTAGTGCCACTTGACATGATTAATTATAAGATGTAAATGCGTACTAAGAACGGTTTCTAAAAATTCAAAACTTCAAATGAATACTGAAATGAGCGTATTGAATGTTCAAAATACTTTCTAAATTACCATTTATTTTGAATTAGTTTTAGTTCTTCTTATTAATTCAAGTCTCATTTCTGCCTAATGCAGTATAATAATGAAGTTTAGTCAAACTGTGGCTTAATTATTAATTATTGAATTAATCCTAAAAGTATAATTTATCCTAATAAAAATTAGACATACAAATATCACCACTTGGCGTATTTCAACTATTACGTGAGCAAAGCAGTGGTTTTTGCAAGTATTAGATATAAAACATAAACTATTATCATTGGGCAACATTCAATTTGAACAAAACAAAAACTCAGTTTAAAAAACCATCTATCTGCTAGTAACTTGGAAATCTTTTATATATATATATATATATATATATATATATATATACTTTCACGTTTATCGCATAATCGCTATAATTTATATTTATTTCTTTTAACTTTTAATTTGGTAATTACAACACATTTTGCTTAAGTTTCTATATCTCCAATAATGTTAAAATAAGCTCGTTAATTTATAGCATTACAATTCCATATAATGTTATTATTAAATTTTATTATTACGACACGCATTTATTAAACTATTTAGTTACATGAATATACCTGCTTAACAAAATATTACACATGAATATACCTTCTTATCAAAATATTACACATGAATAATATAAGTAAAATCAGTATGAGTTGAGCTAAAAGGATCACGTTCGATTAATATCTTTTCTATTTTTTTTTCATTTAGTTCACAGTGCCCGTCTGAAAGAATTCAGTAATGATTAGGAGGGTTACTATATCATCAGCCTTACATCAGAACTTTCTAGATGATAATTGAATTGCTTAATAGGTTTCAAGCAAAATGCATTTCATATAAATGCGACTGATTTCTGCATATCTGGATTAAATCGTAATTGCCTAGCAGAAATTACCTAACAGCATCAATTCTTCTGTAAAAACAAAAGTGATTTGAATTTGATAGCAAAATTATACAAGATTCAATCATGGTAATTCAGTTGCTTTACCGAGAAGCAATTTTATTGATATTTTGGCATATTGCATATGAAGAAATTTCTTCCAGAGATTTTACATTTGCAATCGTTATAAAACTGAGCCATCAAATTTTATTTAAAAGGAATGTGAGAAAAGTATGTTACAAACTGAGTATTTTCAACGGAGTTTACTTTATGATAATTCGGAAGGTTATTAGAATATTAAAAATGTCTATTTTTGCACTCTTTTCTTTTAACATAACTTAGTTTTTGTATGTAATTATTTATGTATGTAATTATTATTTAATTCAACTTAGATTTTGTATGTAAAGATTAAATTTTGTAAGCAATTTTTACTCACTTCCTCATATTCTAGAATTATAGGGATTACGTACAAAGTTTCCTATATCACATTAAATATTTTAATACTTCTCTAACTTAATATTAAAGGATTAACAAATTTTAACTGTTGTTTTTGAAATAGTCTTTATTAATTATTAAATATTCTTTCGTTTGTATTTATATTAAATTACAATATCTAGGGGTATACAAAAAATATATATTTAAGAAAATAAAGGTGAAAGATATTACAAAATCACTGAAAATTACAAAGAAATTAAATAAACTTGTTCTGCTACTTCTATTAAAACAGAACAAAAATTTTATATGGATCGAACACATATTTAACACTTTCCGACGTAGTAGAAAAGTGTTTACGAATTCGGCTTGTCTGTCCGTCTGGCTAACACTTTCCAAAGTAGTTGAAAAGTGCTTATGAATTCGGTTTGTCTGTTCGCCTGTCCACGCTCTAACTCCCGTAAATATACTCGGATTTTCATGCAATTGATTCACGTTATTTAGGATCACCAAAGCATATTCGGTATTGTATATGAAGAATGTAGCCTTAGTATGTTATTTACAGGACCACTCAAAAGAATTCCGTTACATAATAGTCAATGGGGAAAAATCTTTTGCAGCGCATTTTAATGATATTATACTATTTCAGGCATTCGCAGTATTCATCGTTGATTTACAGGAACATACAATGGATATCGGTTACAGTACTGTCTTTGAGTAATAACTGCTAAAAATGCGTTTTCAGTTTCGGTATGAGTTTAACTTTTTGCATGTTACTCATTTTGTAGAAATTCTATACCTCATATACTGGGCTTCACAAAAGAATTCACGTAGCATTATCTTTATTAGCGGAAACAGCTGAAGGGGGATTTTTAACTGTGGTCTGTATTTTCTAACTGAACTAAATTTTTTGAATGCATGTAGTTTCTAGATACAAATCTATACACCATATACAGGGCTGCTGAAAGAATTTGAATAATTTTCCGACTGTTAATGGAAAATGCTGAAATAAGATTTTAAATGTGTTAATGCGTCTCAAATGGTTCAATTTGACATTTTATTTCAACTTATTTAAACGGTGAAGTTTGCTACATTATTCTGAGTGTATTGGAAAGTGTTTCATAATGGATGCTTGATCATGATTTTATCTTTTTTGTTTAGCTTAATAGTTAAATTTTTATGCCATTTTATAACTTTTATACTATCTAAACTTAAAATCAGATGAGATTGTACTTTCAAACTAAAACTACTCTTATTTTGATAAGTTTCGATAAGTTTGATAAAACCTGGCACAATGCGCAATAGAAGGAATAAGAGACTTTTTAAAGTTAGCAGAAATAATGGCAGAAGACTTGATGGCAGACTTAATAGAATTAATTTCACCAGTGGAAGTGTTTTTGCGGATGTCCTCATAAGGACCATCGTTAATTAATTTATGAGATTGTTCCAAATACGAAGATTTGTCGAGAAGAACAATCTGACCACTTTTGTCAGCCTTGGTAATGATTAAGTTTGGATCAGAACGCAAAATTTTTAGACATTGTTTAACAGGATTTTTAAGTTTGGGCTTATAAACATTAGAATTCAAATCAACAGTATTGGCAATGAGATGTCTGATGGACTCTTTTTGGGAAGAAGATAGAGCGATATGTTTAAAGGCCCTTTCACTAGCAGCAATTAGATTAGGTAAAAACGGAATAGCAAAGACAGAGAAATTGTTATTCAATTTGAGAGCATCGAGTTGATTGTCAATTAAAGAAACACTAGAAATATTGACAACAACATTTTGGTTAACAACAGGCAAATTGCTGGAGTTATTAACGACAGAACTTTTACAAAGTGTAGTAAATTTCTTCTTAAAAACCGAACAATGAACAGAAGAAACTGTGAGAACTCTACTCCATGACCTTCTGTCTATAGACTCAAAATCAGGTGTAGAATTAGCGAGGCCGATATGTAAAGCAAAACTCGCGCTCTATATGAGCAATTTTATGGCGAGTCTCTTGAATCATTCTATTGTTCAAGATTGTTGGTCTTTTCAACATAGGTTCAATTTTTCCTCAGCCATCATTATCCAGAAATGCTTGTCTAATTTTGATCTTGATTTTTGGGAAGTTTACCACATCATAAAAAATTCTTATATTTAGTCAATGACTTATCTAGTACTCCTGATTTTCCAAGTATTTGGAACGCATTAATTTAATTTCCTCTTTCTAGTTTCTTTTTCTCTCGTTCTCCGGTAGATGCCTCTACTTGTCCACTCAGTCGTTTCATCTGCATCTGTCTAATTGGTTGTTTTTGGCGCATTAGCTATCCGTATCGGTTATATAAGCCGGCGCGTCTCTATCATTTTTCTCAGTCTTGCTTTTTCTAGCGCGCTGTGTCTTGCTCTATCTTGCGCTGAAGAAGAATCTCGCTAATAGATTCGAAACAGCTGCTTGCTGCTTTTCAAGTATTATTTGTGCATTTTTAAACGTTACATATTTGCTTTTTAATATAGAAAACTACTCAAATGAATAATTTGAAAATGAATTCATTTGACATATTTTCGTTCCCAATAGTATATTGCGGAGCTATGTTAAGCTGGTAACTGTGGTTGTTTAGTGTCTTTATATATAGCAAGGTTTTAGCAATAAGATCCGGATAACCAGCAGCGAATCTCGCCTTAGCGGTTTTACGAAATTTCTTGACAAGTGCTTAAGAAGGAAGATTATTTCTCATAGATTTTGAGAGCCATTGGTGCCATGAGTTGCGATATTTTGAGAAGAAAGTGACTTTTTACTTCTAATAAAATTCTAAAATTCTAAAATATTCCTAATTCTATTTCTAACTTTAAAGTGTAATGCTTAAAACTTAATTTGCCCGTGATAAAATTTATTCAGCCATGAAAATATTATTTCTAAACTTCAATACCTAATTAAATGTAAGATGAAAAGTAATTAACAGAGCAACAGCTATTCCGGGGAGGTACTGTGCGGAATGCCTGGATATCAATCATAACATTCTTACCCAATCTTCAATAAGGTTAGGAGAGAGTAGCCATATTTGTACTGCCGCTTTAATTGGACCTTTGCCATTCTGGCGATAATTACAGGAAGAGAGACCATCTACCGCTGAAATCCTACTCGTCAGATTGACGTCACTCATGATTAGAAGAAACAACCACCTACCACGTGCTGTTTTCAGACAATTTTAAAAAATCGAAAGTTGGCTGTTTCAATATAATTTTTTTCTTTCTAAACGTAAGTGAATACTTTAAAACTAAGGTAAGTTGTTATGTTTTCATAACATATATAAATTCATCTGTTTATTGCGCATACTTTTCACGAGGATTTTTTGATTTCATTTTTGTACTTAGCCTTGAGATTATCTGTTTTAAAAAATGGCTCAGTTGGCGTAATTGGGCCAATATAAGTTGCTTAAATTGGACCAGATATGCGATCATAAATTTCAAAAGTAAGTAATGAATTTCGAGAACGGTACGCTTTGTACACTATTTTTTTAAATTTTTTAATATTTTATAATGGATTAGTATCTCCATGCAAGGTTTTTTTTTGTTTGTATATCTGGATTAATTTTTTTATACAGTTTAGACCTATATAAACATAAAAATATTTTTACATGTTTATGCAATAAATTTTGTTTTCAATTTCTTTTATCTTGTATGTATTTGTATTTGTTTTCTTTGAATTCTTTATTCCTACAGCTTATTTGGCTTACAGAGTTGAATTTAAACATTTTCCTCCAGGAGGATATTTGCGAATGCGAAAGGGGGGAGAGGCTTTTTATACTTCTGGAGTGTGTAGTGTGTAATTACACTTTTTTGCCATTGCAACGCATGAAATTTCAAACCTTCAGGGTGGAGTGGCTACTTCAAGGCTCCGTGGCGGGTTGAATTCAAATCTGTGTTTGAATATATAATGTTTGCGTTTGATAATCGTAGCGTATTTTTCAATGGGGCATATTTTTTTAAACACTTTTTTAATATAATACTGAAAATGTTGAAAAAGCACAGACAAACTGCCTGGAAGAAAAACACCCGTGACAGCAAAAGCTGTTAAAGATATAGGAAACAAAAAGGTGGGAGTACGTTGCGAAGAAATTAACCTGCAAGAAGGATGCAGCTGCAAATCCTCCCCAAAATCCAAAAAATCATTAGAAATGTTATCTTCCTTGCTAAATTCAGTTAATCCAAAGTACAGAGGGAGCCAAAAAACAGTTGTGTTAACATCTTCGCCATATAAAGTGAACATTGAAATGAAAATAACGACAAAAAGGAAGCTATCACAGCAAAAAAGCAATAGGAACATCAACTTTTAAAAAATAGGCGTAATGCAATTAGCAAGAAAATGATGTAAGGGAAGAACTACACACATAATGTAAAGAATCCTTCTGTAGCAAAAAAAAAAGTTTAATAATTCAGAATCTAAAAAGAAAAATCTAGACAGTGATGATTGATTTTGCCTGATTTGTAAGAAAAAACAGCAGAAAGGATTACGCGTGCAGATTGCCAAATACGGTTCCATGTTGTGTGTGCTGGAAAAAAAAATCAATAAACGAAATTCATGTGCAAGCTTTGCATCACTCCTTACACGATATTCAAATAACTGACAATTAGTTCCATAATTTCTCCTCTTAATTACAGATAACTTTGATTTATATTTTGAATACATTTTGATTTAAAATAATTACTCTTGTTTTTAGATAACTGATTTCTTTATATTTCATTGCTGTTATTTTGTTTGATCGTTTCATTAAGCGCAAACTTTGCTTTTAGTAAAATTAGTTATATTCCCTAGTCATTAAAACAACCTGATTTTATTTGGTCCAATTTAGGAGACTGGAGGTCCAACTTAGGTGACCAGTTGCTGAATTTGGACCAGTTTTGACAAATTTTCAAATTAACATAAAATTTAACATTTTCAAAAAGAAATTGATATAAAGATTTATTTAATTAGTTAGATGATTAGATTGACCCTGTGTAATGAAGTTTTGCAGATATTCCAAAACTTAAGTGAGTTACCCCTGAAAATAAGTGAAGTTATCCAAATTCAGCTACTCTCCCCTACGTATTATCTTCAACTTAGCCCCTGCTAGGAAATATAAGAACATTAATAAAACCAAAATAATGAGTGGCAATGGGCTTTTCTTCTGTAAAAATGAATTTTCGGAAAATCTCTGAGTAATAAGCATGACTAAAAAAGATTATTTGATTATGTTGTAACTGAAGATTTAATAAAAGTCAGGTCCCAAATGGAAAGTTATCTTATCATTGGCTCTCGATCATAACTTCCTGGTAAAGGGTAGCGGTGGCCTAGTTGGATGAGCATTGAACTGATAGCCGAAAGGTCGCGTGTTAGAGGCTCACCGCCAACTAAAAATCTACTATGTATGCTAATGGCACCAGGTGCATGTAAAATCCGTCATGGGTGCAAAGTTCTCAAAGTTCGTTATGAATTATACCTTTAGGGATGCCTAGTCAGATGAAGATCTCGTCACCTGATTAAGGTTCTAAATTATGAAATTAGCACGAGTAGCGATGGCCGCCCTTCGAGTGCTCCTAAAGAAATAAGCGTCATTTCCGGTCTTGTTGTGGCGAATGGCCTAGTTGACAAGTGTCCATCGTAAAAAAAAAAAAAAAAAAAAAAAAAAAAAAAACTTTCCTGTTAAAAAAAGTATGTTGATGAAGCAGAGGAACGCTAAAAATATTGTATATATATATTATATACATATATATGGATGTGGGTTGCGCTTCCCAAAACTTCCGACCGCAACGGAATGGTGCAGCTCTTTCTCATGAGGACTACACTGTTAAAAATTTGCAGCATTCTGGCAGGTCATTTGACCGTTTTCTTCCGAAGACGGTTACACAACCGGTAATTTAACACTATTCTGACCATATTGTTGGCCATTTTATAATCAGAATATAGTTAAATTATGGTTATGAAACCGTTTTTTCAAAAAACGGTCGAATGACCTGCCAGAATGCTGCAAAATTTTTAACAGTGTAACAAAGCAACAACACTCTACAGACAGTAAACTTGATGACTTAGTGATTTACATCTTTAGCCTTAGAACCGAAGATTAAAATTCCCTGCAGAGTTCATTTTCGAGCTGGCCTGGAAAGACGGGCCCAGCCAAGCTAGGATATTGACGAAGTATTAACGGCCGATAGATTTCAGCAAAAGCACTTTTCCCTCCTAAAATTGTAAATATTAATTGTATATAACTTGTATTGAAGTCTTTAGAATTAGTCTAAATCTGCTTTAAACTCTTATATATGTCATTCCACACAAAATGAGCAAAAATTAAAAAGAAGTCGTGGCTACATAGTAACCGATTTTAATAAAATTGTATACACAGATTCAATTCATATTCAAATAGAGCTCTGCAAAATGTTTCGACAAAAAAAAAAAAAAAAAAAAAAAAAAAATGGAAGTTCTGGACATTTAAAAAACTTGTGATATAGAATGGCATGTGTACAATCGTTCAAAATTGCAAGTTTGAAGTTCCGTATCGTGAAAACAATTTAACATAAATTAAATCGTTTTGTAATATTGTAATATCTGGAAAACTATCTTCATATTTATTTAGTAATAATAATTTGGTAACGTCATGATTATTCTTAAATTTGTTGCAAAAACTGAAAATTTGCAATTTTGAGAAAATTGAAAACGTTATAAAAATTAAAGGAAATCAAAAACAGCTGTGAAATTGATGCCTGATGTAGTGTTACATATTAAGATCGAATTGCTAAAGTTTTTAAGTTGCGATGTATTTCTTTCACCTTTAAAAAAATTAGGAACTTTAAAAAAAATGACAAAATCGTAATTTTTCCTCTTATTGATAGGAAAAAAAATAATGAAAGAAAGCTCAGACATTCCAGTTATTGCACAGACATAAAGATCAGTAAGTCCATGATATGCTAAAAAAAATTTCAAGATTTCCTTTTGATTCCTAACGTCACAAACTTTGGTTAAAAAAATAATATTTGTTGCATTCCAAGAGCTTTCTTCTTTGAATACACGCGCGTTTTTTACAATATTGCACGATTTCAAAGGGAAAAAAATATGCAGTGCTGCCATCTATGGATTTAGAAGATAAATATATATTTTTTTTTTCTTTTGTTCAACGTTTTTTTTTTTTTTTTTTTTTTTTTTTTTTACTGTAGTTTAAAATAAATATATTAATAGCTAAAAATAAACTCTGAAAGCAAGAATAAAAGTTTCTATATTTAAAATATACACTTTTATCTATAATATGAAATAAAGCTTTCCTTCACTTAAAAACAAGTGATAGAAATATTGCATTTTACCCTCAACATTTTTTACTATTTATTTTTTTTTCTCATTAAGGAATAAAAAGGCAAGAATGAAACTTTCGATATTTAAAATATATACTTTTAGCTATAACGTCAAAAAAAATTAAATTGTCAAAGCTGTCCTTCATGCTTAAATAAGCAATAGAAATATTGCATTTTTACCTCAAAATTTTTGAATTTTTTTTCTCATTACGGAATGAAAGTACAATTACTAACTTACGCCAATCTGTTAATTATTATTCATTCCTAATTATAAATAATTTTTAATATAGTCTTTCCATTCTCAAGGCTAATAATCAGATTTGAAATTTTGAGTATGTAGACAATACCTCGATTTTGCGTTCACTTTTAATGTATATTTTAATACTTAAATAAACAATCCTGAAATCTATTATTTTACATTTACTCATAAATAGATATGATCTGCTTATATACTGATTTTCATTAAAATCTCTGGCATGTCTGCCACAGCTGATTTCCACATTTTGCATGGAATGACCCATATTTGCTATGTATTGAGTCTACCCCTTGTCACATATATGTACAGAGAGAGATATTCTTTACGACCAATTTCGTAAGTTAGATGGTAATTCAGTAAAATTCGAAATTGAAATTTTCACTTCATTAGTTAATCGTACTAATCGGATTAAAGACTTTTAATTAAATCCTTTTGTTCCGGTGCTTACCTCTTTTTCATTGTTATTGAATAAAATGTTGTTTTGTTGTTAAATCTGCCATATGGCTTAATTTCAATCTGCCGAGCATGAAAAAATTGTCACAACTTCAACATTTTTACAAACAGAAACATAAAATGCATAAAAACAGCCGTGAAAGTCAGTATAAATGGAGAAAATTGTAAATCAAGGGGAAAAAATCTTTTTTTCAACAAGATCAACTCTAATACTCTCAAATTTACTTTTTCTCTATTTCTCTCGCTCATTCAAAGAAAAAAAACAAGACATTTTGAATTTGAACGAAGGTAGACGAAGGAAGGAGAAAAAAGAACAAAATGCTTCAACTTCTGCCTTACATTTTTAAATAGTATGCAGTCACAAGTTCTTTAAAAAACAAGTTTTGTTCAATGCCTCTTGTGATGAAGGATAATTTCTTTTTTTCTTCTTTTCTGCAGTTTTGTTATTTATCTGCGTTGTTTCTTTTTCGTCTGTAAAAATCAGATTTCCACAAGGGAGATGATTGTATAAAATCTGTATCAAGACCTTACAAAAAGAAAATCTTTTGGATGCAAATTTTATTTATTTTATTTTATTACTTTCTCTTTAATATACTATTCAATTTGTATTCTATTCCCTGGGTTTAAAACTATTTCTTTGGTATTAGATTTTTATTTTTTATGGGTAATCTGAGAGTAAAAATAATAAAATTGAAACACTGATTGAGTACAATATATATATTTTTAATTCTCAAAATTATGCATTGGGATGAAATTAAGTACGCATATTTAAGCTTTATATAAGCTAATCAGGTAACAAAAAGTCGGAAATTGTACGTCGAACATGGCAAATGTGGTGCGTTCGCACTAGAACTAGTTTTATAAATATTCAGATCTTGGTGCAATAGCTGTTGTACTCTTGCGCAAAAAGGCTTGAATAAAAAGATTATTACGATTATATATATTAAATTCAATAATGCGGAATTAATATTACTCCATCTTAAATAAGACGTAATCATCGTGGCAGCCTCGAATCATTACTTATCAGGGATATCATTGAATTAATTACGTATGATAGGATTTAATAGAATGAAGAACACTTTTATTATTATCTTTTTAAGTGTTCATTCGATTTTCATAAAATTTGAAATGTCTCGACAAAATTCTGCAACGATTATATGCATTAAATTTCAAACCATTCGATTGGATAATTTTTGCGCTGTTATATGCGGTTAGACGGACAGATAGACAAACGGATGAATATAAGTCATGCGTATTTATTTAATTACGAACGCACCTAAAAATGAATGTCTGAATAGAATTAAAACTTTCTAAGGGTGACGAAGAAAAAAACCCAAAATTTTTGTATATATACCAAATATATATACCAAAATCTAATCAGCACCAATTTTAATCAAGGTATAACTGTATGTTAAATTTGATGAGAATCCGTGTATCAGTTCTTGAGATAGAGCTATTGCGGAAATTAAGTAATAAGTTTTAGAGATCTAAGGCGTTGAGACTGTCTAATTTATCGCTCACTAGATGCGGATGGTGGACTCTTTCGGCACATCTTGTAATATAGACTCATTTAAGTAGGTTAAAATGAAAACTATCTTTTTCCAATCGGTGCTAAATTAGACGATCCGTTCTCAGATTACAATTGACTTTACAAATACTGCACAGACTGAATTATTGTGTGAATCTATGACTTTTCACGATTCCATCGAAGTTTGGACAAGGTAAATTAATTCTGCTGCAAATATTTGGACAAAGTAAATTAATTTTGTTGTAAATATCGTTAAAATAGCTTCATTACTGTTAAAGTTGCTTAAATAGTTGCACCGAATGTGTAGCATCCTGTAAATCTCTACCACCCCTTAAAGTTTGTAAACGGTATACTGAAACACCTTGTATAGTAAAAAATAAAAGCGTCTTTAGAATTTATGCATAACAATAATTAAAAACTAGTCAGTTATATGGCAATACCAATACTTTCTTATGTCTCATAATGTTAATAGTTCCTGAAAAATGCAGAATAGTGGCGTCACCGGTTAGATTATTTACATGAAAAGCTAATTAGCAACAACATTTGTCAACTTTTAACTGAATCCGAAGTTTCATGAAAATCCGTGCATTAGTTTTTGAGCTATTGCGGAAATCGTGAAAAAAGCAGCATAGCAGCGCCACCTGTTGTGCGATTTATACCAAAAACTAAGCAATCCTAATTTATATCAGGGACTAATTGAATCTGACGTTTGGTGGAAATTCGTGCATTAGTTCTAGAAAGAGAGCTATTGCGGAGATCGTGAAAAAGGCAGCATAGTAGCGTCACCTGCGAGGGATTTGCACCAAAAAGTAATCAACTCCAATTTATATCAAAGTATAACTGAATCTAAAGTTTTATTAAATTCCGAACAATAGTTCTTTAGGTAGAGCCCGCACAATATTTGTGTCACATATAGATAGACTCGAAGACAGATCTTATCTAAAAATAGTGAAATTTTAATAAAATCATACACTGTAAAAAAAATACGACCACAGATTTCCTGTAGGAATTGGAAAAATAGTTGCCCTTATCGCACCGGAATAAAATCCGTAAAATCGGAATAAAATCCGTAAAATGCCATTTTATTAACTATTTTCTTTTTCTTACGGATTTTATTCCGAGCTGGGTCGGAAAAGTTTCCGGTACGATAAGGGCAACTATTTTTCCGATTCCTACAGGAAAACTGGTCGGATTTTTTTTTTTTTTCTTCTTTTACAGTGTAAGACGGAACGCAATTTTCGCCCTTGATTCAAACATAAAATATATAATGTGAACTTTAAAATACACTGTCTTACTTAACCCCTTGGGGACGAGCGACACGTATACGTGCCGCATGAAGCGCTCAGAATCCTTGTTTTTCCTCACCAGTAAAATTTTACTGTAAAATTTGCCTTGTTTAATCAGCGCATTTTTGCGATTCAAGAAGACACAAATTTCTGTTTTTAAAAAACGGTGACAAAAGATTAAAAATTTTGTAAAAGGCTCCCGTCCCGAAGGGGTTAAAAGGCGAGTAAAATAACGAAAAGTATGTTACATGTTAAAAATATATATTTTATTTAAAACTTCTTAGTACTTTCAAGCTTTCCAAGATCATCATAAGAGAAAATTTTAATAACTAAATGTTGCTTATTTATAAAAATACGTCACTTTGTTTTGAAAAGGAGACAGACAATAATAATTAGCAGATTTTTGGTAGTTAAATATTTTCTTCTACCCAAATTTAATCTGAAACACTGCTACTTCAACTTTCCAGCTACTCATTTAAAATGAAAAGTGACGTATGAGAATAGAGTGATATCATAAAATAAATGGAACTGCAGTTAATAATTGTATATATTTTCTCTAATTAAATTTAATCCAAGAAACTGCTACTTCTACTTTCAACTCTAATAATTATTGGCTCTCTCATTTTCAAACCAATGCGATGTATTTGTATAAATAAACAACAAATGAAAATTTAAATTCTACTGCTATATTCACCTTGAGTTTAATAACTAAAATACATATAAAGCATAAATAATTGTGCAAAAATTACATCCAGGTGCATAAATGTAATAAAGATATTTAAAATACAAATTAAAAAATATTTTAAAATACATCGGAAAAACGTAGGACGCTTCAACCATCACAAGGCCGTCATCAGTAGGATTTAAATGTTGTTATTATTTTCTTTGCGCTTATTCGAGAATTGTCCAGAAGAAAACCATTGTAATTTAAATTTAAATGTTGTACGTCAGATGAGATGCCAGATAAAGTTATTCAAATTTCCAACAAAATCAGCTTTCATCTATTATGCAGAAAAATTCCATACACCATGGATATCCATGGCGTATGGAAATATATTTATATTATATTTATGCACCTAAAAGTAATTTTTGTGCAATTATTTGTGCTTTATATGTATTTTAATTAAATAAACAGCATTTAGTTATTGAAATATTCTCTGATGATGAGTTTGGTAAGCTTAAAAGTACTAAGAAGTTTTAAATAAAATGTATATTTTTAACTTGTAACATCTTTTGCATTATTTTAGTCGCCTTTTATGTAATACAATGACTTTTTAAAGTTCACATTATATTTTTTATAGTCAGATTGTATTCAGTACCTTCTAAAACATAAAAATCTTTCGAAAACTGAAAGTCGAATTTTTTCCCGAATCCAATACTTTCTTCTTGTAGAGATAGGAGAAAATAATGAGCAATGTCTATCGCATTAAGAAGAACGACGTCCTTCTTCATCAAGCATAAACATGATCTGCTACCATTTTGAAAGCATTAGAAATAATTTGATTTTACAAATGTTATTTTATTTCCACCGCCTTTTATATTTATTAACCATTTGGAAAAATGGTTATCGTCCTCGTCAGGGGAGGAAATCAAAAGCTTTTCTGAAGCTTTTTATTGGTTGAATCTGCATTTTATTCGTTTTCTGATTGGTCTATACAGTAATCTGTAATTTGCCTTTACTTTCAACAGAGATGGATACTTCTGTTCACACTGTGACAAAAAAGTAATAAAAACTACAAAAAAAATTAATAATTCAGAAACAAATTGAGATACAGTTTTCAAACAAATTGCATTTAAAAGTACATTTTTTTCTCTATACAACGGTGTAAAAAGTAATATTGTGGGATGTTTAGAAGTTTAAGAATGAAATTTCATTTAAAATTGGTCTTCAGATTTCTTGGAAATCTGACGATGGAAAAGCCTTTTCCCGAACAGTCAATGAAATGCTTGGATAATACGTAAGTTTCAGGTGGATAATACGTAAGTTTCAGGAAATCTGACGCGTCGCAGGGGATTTTTGTCGCTTGCAATTTTTACGTGTAATAACACTATTAATGGGTAATTCGTGGCGTACGTAATGTACGACAGCTCCGTAGAAGTTTAAAAATTTACAGTACCGAAATTGTAAATCTGAAATTTCTTTTAAAATTTGTTCATGATGGGTCCAGGAATGTTAATGTTTAATTCATGGCGTACGTAATGTATGATCAACTCCGTGCGATTTTTTATGTCTTAAATTTTAGTCTTCGAAAAAATCATTATCCAAATGATCATTGTAATTTGTTAAATTGCTTTTTTTATTTTATTTACGCATTTACCTGGTGAGGAATATGCTTATAAATGACTGTTTCATATTCGTATACAGAGAACTATATTAATGCTTAACATTTTAAAGAAACAATTGAGATTTTTTTTAAGTTTCAAAGTCAAATGACAAAATATTGGAAAATCTAAATCTATTAAGACGTTCTTTATTACTGTAGATAACAGGAGCTTTAAATTTTGTTAAATTACAGTTGTACCCTGACTTACGTCCTATCAATTTAAGTCACCCCGCATTTACGTCGTCTGGCCTGCACTGTTAAAAAAATTGTAAATTTACGTTATTTTACCGTGAATTGCTCCTGTAAATTTACGGACAATGCCACTTTTTTCCTGATAAATGATCAAATCCCGTAAATTTCATGTTTTACGGGCAAAACCTGTTTATCTAAATGCAATGTCCGTTTATCAAGGAGATAGGCCCGTTTTCTTATGTGCCTTTCCCCTGAATCTCTGCTGCACTAAAATTACTGCAGAAATTTTTTACAGTGTGGATAAAAAAATTGAATAATTAAGACGTAGTAAGAACTTTTTTGAAGACTTTTGATTTTATGAAGGGAAATTTTTCCGCGACAGTCAAGTGATAGTGATAAACACATACAAAAAGGCACTAGAAAAAGCTTAGAAAACTCACTCTGCTGTTACAAAGAGCTTCTAAAAGTTGAAAAGAAAAAATAATCGGTTCAAACTTCATTGAATATTTTCTTTCGCATCCTCAAAAACTGGAACGGGGCAGCTAGAAGAACAAGAACAATAAATTGTAAGTTAACAACTTATTGATTTATTCCAAATTCTTGTATTGTAAACGCATTTTTTTTTTTTTTTTTTTTTGCTGATGTTAAAAGTATGTAACATTATCCCTTAATACAATAGAAAATGTTCATTAGATTTTGGAGAATTTTTATTACTTATCCTTTTTTCTTACCTAAATGTACCTCGACTTCCGTCGCTAGTATCGGAACGAATTTCTGACGTAAGTCGAGGTATTACACTACACTTAAATATAATTAATATTTAAATTTGGTACATGTACTCTTTTAACTATAATTTTGTCAATTTTCTATGAACTGTAATTTAAACAAGTTGGAAATTGCTCGTCAAACGTGGCAAATGAGGTGCGTTCGTACTATAACAAGTTTTATAATTATTTTTTGCACCCCATATTGTACTGAATGTATAATTTTTTGCACTTCATAAAGTGCATAGTCTTTAACATCATTAAAATGCACTCCCAATAATTTTTTTCCCATTCCCCGAACACTTTTGACTGTCCCTGTAACTAAACTATACATCCGATTTTCCTAAAATTTGAAATGGCTCGACAAAATTTTGCAACAATTATATATTCAAAATTTCAAACCATTCGGAAGGCTGTAACATCATTAAAATGCACTTGCAATAATTTTTCCCATTGGCCGTAATGTAAAGAAAAACTTTTGACTGTCCCTGTAATTAAACTATACATCCGATTTTCATAAAATTTGAAATGGCTCGACAAAATTTTGCAACAATCTTATATTTCAAATTTCAGACCATTCGGTTCGGTAGTTTTTGCTCTGTTATATGCGGACAGACAGACGGACGGACTGAACGACGACTATAGGTGCTACGTATTTATATAATTACGAACGCACCTAATTATCACACGAAATTTCCCCAAAATGAATTTGTTATGATTTAATACCTTCCACTGTAAAAAAAAATTCTGTAGTTCTACAGATGCATAGTTACATGCTTAGTAAACTTTCATCTGTAACTGTACGAAAAAAGCTGCAAATCTACAAAACTAGTTTTTGTAAAGCTACTGAAATCTGTAACTTTACAAATGGATCTACCAAAATTACAGTAATCTTACTAAAATTTTATCTGTAACCCCGGTTGTAGTTACATGAAAAGTTCTTGGCATCCCAGTCTCCTAAAAAATTCTTAGTAACCTTACAGCTGTTTTGATTTTAGGCGCAAAAGTGTGTCTGTTACATGCATTTTTGTTGTTGCCGTTACATAAAAAATTCTAGGAATCCCAGTTTCCCAGAAAAACTTTAGTAAGCTTACAAATTTTTTTTTTTTTTTTTTTTTTTTTTTTTTTTTTTTTTTTTTTTTACAGTGTCGGCATGATTTCATTAATATGTTCATGTTCCCTTAAGCTCGAATTAAAATATGTTAAATAACAGTAATATTTCCATTATATGTTACTAAACATGACGTATTCCTCTTTTATTCATCACATTTAAATTATTAGCATGAGGTTATGAATTTTATTATAAGGCTTTTTATATGAACGGATTCAATCAAAAATATTCTACTTATTCCCTTAGAATAGTTTAGACTTCTTACAAAATGAATTTTTCTGCAATGTTCTGAATATGGTTCATTTATTAAGAAATATAACTACGCATTCTTTGAAATACCTCATAATAAATATTCTTATCTCTCTCATTTATTTCAGAATATTTATATGGCATCAGCTAAATTTGTTTAGTTTTATTCAGTAAAATATTAATACTTACAAAGATGGGTGAAAATAAACGTAAGTATTATACAGCATATTTTTCCCTGAAACATACATATGGAATTAATTGCCAACTCCAATTTTTAGAATATTACAGTGTTGTATGGTATAATTAATGTCTCACTAATAAATTGCTATTAAGAAACCGCTATTTTTTATTAATTCTTAAAATTGTATTTGATATACACAATTGAAATAATTTAGGTATTCATTGGAAATATTTATACAAATTATTTAAGTGAAAATGTAACATATTTGTATTAGAAATTATATATGAATAGCCAGTACAGAAAACGTTTTTTTTTTTCATTTTATTTTCTTCTATCTTTACAAGAAGAAAGTATTTCATTCGTGAAAAATTTTGACTTCCGGTTTTCGTCGGATTTATGCATCACGACTTCAACACGATTTGATTATTTTTAGAAAATGTCTGTCTGCGAGTCTGTCCGCCTGTATGTGACAAAAATTTAGTGGAGGCTCTCTGTGAAGAACTAATATGCATGTTAGTTTTTGGTGTAAATCGCCTAACAAGTGGCGCTGTTATTCTGCATTTTTTACGATTTCTGCAATAGCTCTATCTCAAGAACTAGCAAACGGATTTCCGTCAAATTTCAGATTCCGTTGGACGTTAACATAAGTTTTGCTAATTAGGTTTTAGTGTAAATTGCCCAATCGGCGGGGCTGATATGCTGCAGTTTTCACGATTTTTGCAATAGCTCTATCTCAAGAACTATTCAACGAATTTCCATCAAACTTCAGACTGAGTTTGACTTTGGCATAATAAGTAGTTGATAAGGCTTTGGCGTAAATCGTGCAACAGGTGGCACTTCTGTTCTGATTTTTTTAGGATTTGCACGATAATAGTGACAATCATATCTCAAAAACTAATGCGCAGATTTTTTTCAAACTTCATATTCTGTTAGACTTTGACTTAAGTTAGTGTTATTTGGGTTTTCGTGTAAATCATATAACAGGTGACGTTGCGATGCAGCAATTTCCCCGATTTTTGGTGATAGCTATATCTGAAAAACTAATGCACGGAATTTAATCAAACTTGATGTTTTTCACACGATTCAACAAACCTTTACCTTTAGAATCCTCATGATAGGCATTGATCGTTATTAACAATTTGGAAAAATGGTGATTGTCCTTTGTCAGGGTAGGAAATCAAAAACATATCTGAAGCGTTTTATTGGTTTAATCCGCATTTTATTAGTTTTCAGATTGGTCTATACAGTAATCTGTATTTTCCCTTTACTTTCAACAGAGATGGATTACTTCTGTTGTCACTATGACAAAAAAGTAATAAAAACTACAAAAAAAAATTAATAACTCAGAAACAAATTGAGATACAGCTTTCAAACAAATTGCATTTAAAAGTACATTTTTTTCTCTATACAATGATGTAAAAAGTAATATTGTAGAATGTTTAGAACTTTAAGAATGAAATTTCATTTCAAATTGTTCCAGGAATATTAATGTTTAATCCATGGCGTACGTAATGAATGACCAGCTCCGTAGAAGTTCAAAAATTTACAGTACCGAAAAATTTAATCCATGGCATACGTAACGTATGATCAACTCCGTGCGATTTTTTATGCCTTAAATTTTAATCTTTGAAAAAATCATTTTCCAAATGGTCGTTGTAATTTGTTAAATTGCTTTTTTTTTTTTAATTTGGCACTGTGACAGTGTAATTTAAAGTATTAACATATAGGAGATGGAAAGAAATTATGGGATTTGCACATCCGTCTAGTTTTAATATTAAAATATTAAAGTATAATTTTCAAAGCCTTTAAAAAAATACATTTTTTTACGCCATATATCTCTTTGTATTTTAAAACAAACATACATAAAAAGAATAAACTCAACTAACGACATTTAAGATTTTTCAGAAAATTCATATATAAATTATAAGGAACATATGTAATGAAATTTGTATTGGGTTTTGCAAAATACTCTTTAGAAAAAGAAATGTCTAGAGCCAACTAATTCCATTTTGATTAGATATTGATGACCATTAATCAACATGCAACTGGCATCAACATGGGATGTCGCTTTCCATAAAACATACTGAATTAATTACTTGGCCGTTAACTTTGTTTCTCTGTAAAGTAATTGAATTAAAACGCACTGAAGGATATAATTTGATGTATGTAAAAAAAAAAAAAAAAATACGCTTTACAAAACACAATTTCTTGGAGTTAAAACAAAAGAAAACTTTCAGGGGCAATACTTAGAAAAGAAAAAATATATTCTTTATGCAAATAGCTGAAAAGCATTTTTTTTTCTCTTTTAAAAAAAGAGAAAAAAGTAGTAATTATTTAGCAGTCAAAGAATAGAAAAATGTGTTACATTTGAAAAAAGCTACACATATTTAATAACTATTTTTAAAGTTTAGACTTTTTCCTATACGCAATTTTTTGTATTTTGTTTATTTGGAACCAAGTAAAGGTGGAAGAGGGAGCTTTGTAGTCTGTTAATAATATGTAATTTTTTTTATAAAACATCGTTTTTCCTTTATCTAAAACTCAAGATCTATGAGTGACTTTTTTTTCTCTAAGAATACGAAAAAAAAATTTTTTTTTCAAAGATTTTTAATTTTTAGGTTAATGTTTTACGTAAAGCAATACAAAAGACTTTAAAAACATAAAAAACTGTGCCAGTTTATTTTTTTTCATTCATTTCAATAATTACTTATACATAAATAAAAGATTCAATAAAACTTTTCATAGACATTATGATAATGTCTATATCACTCTTTGAATTAGAATTTTTTTTTTAAATTAATGCGAAACTTATACATTTTATACAGGCTGGGGGGGGGGGGTTACCTTTTCTAATAATTCTAATTAACGTATTTGTACACTAGCTTCTAAGACCCAATTGCAAGGTTTCTTTTTTTTTATTATCAGCATAATTTGTATGCTAAATATTTTGAATCTAATAATCTTATATCTCTTCAAATTTCCATCAAAATTTTCTTTTAAGAGAAGCCAATTAAATTTCAATGTAATTTAATGTACCTAAACATAGAAAATGTAAAACAAAAAAAAAAGTAATATATGTGCCAAATCTTTTATTATATTTAGATTAAATCAATCAATGAAAGTTGTATTTGTGTCTGTGAAACATGTGAAAAAAGCGGAACCCGAATATTTTATTTCTTGCAATTGAACAAGTTATCGAAAAAAAAATGATGAGAAAAGTTATATTTACATTTCACTATCGATTGCTCTGGTAACAATGCGTCAATTTTGATGTTGAAATGTACCAGTATTAGTATACTCTGATTCACCATAATAATCTAAATACATTTAAGTAATCAGTTGGAAAACATTGGTTTAGTAAATTTAACCTTCATTTTTGTGCGTTGAATGCCCAAATATACAGTCCTTCCTTACCTAATTGGCAATCACAATTACCTATTTCTAACATTTTAATTAATTTATACAGGTGACTGGTATTTGCGTCTTGTACCATTACTCGGGAATGTTGTATTTAACACTGACATGACAAAAAAAAAAATTATCCCCTAAAACATTTTTCAAATTTAAATATAAAAAACGTTTCTGCATATCAATGTCTTATAAGTTACCTCTATGACAAATGTGACGTTTCTAGTTTGAATTTTTGAGCAAAATCACAGTTATAATATAATTGTACACTTTTTCCCTCCCATTTCACTCCTCTGAAATTAGAATTTTTTAAAAACCTGTCGAACTTAAAATTTCTATCCCCAATAGTTTCAGTGTAATCTAGATCATGAATCGTTTTAATTCATTTTTTTAAATCTAGAATATTTTTTAAAAAAAGTTCATAAGAAGCAGCTACCTCTTAAAATTAACTATATCAAATTTTATGTTTGTAGCCTTAAAAGCACCAAAGAATCTGAACTTCAGAACGTTTTTCGCTGTGACACTCCATTGAGGGCTGTTGATACACATATATAATATAGCTTATTTTTATCCAGAAACTGTCATCATTATTAACCAACCTGAAGGAAGATTTAAAATCGGCTCAGTAGTTTCAAAGTAATCGTAATTTCGAAATGTTTCCTGGTCGCTTTATTCTTTTAAAAATCGAAAGTTTAAAAGCTGTCTCGAATTAGTATTTACGTATTAAAAATAATTAAAATGCCGAATTTCACGTTTCTAGCAATAATAATTTCAAAGTAATCGTAATAAGAAAGTTTTTTGGACGTCTTCGGTTCATCTAACCGTTCCAAATTTCACTTTTGTAGAACATTTAACAAACTTAACCGTTAAACCGTTAACAGAAACTTAATTGTTTCTGTATGTGTCGCAGTTTCCTCTTAGTCCGCACAACTTCGAAGAAAATCCTTATTATTTATATGCTGCCACCACCGATATGATTACGTGATATCGGTCACGCACTGAGAAGATTGTTTAAATGAAAACCAACGCTTTCAATTAACTAAATTAACAGTTTATTTACACTCTATTTATACAACAACAAGACGCTATTTACACTTACAAACTCGGATATAGATGATCCGGTTCAACATTAAATTGAATACAGTAAATACTAGCTGTGTACTGTTAAACTACGATAAATCACTCTCATTCTACACACGTTAAACTACCTTTTCCGGGGATCAATCCAGATCTCCCAACACATATATGCTCTAAGCCTAAGCTATCCGAGCCTCACTCAACACTTGCGCTCAATCTCAGAGCGATCCAAGGAACTACTCTCCACCTTGCGCGCTCGCCTCCAACTCTCTCAGCAGAAGAGACTGCCTTCCAGGAACCCCTTGCTCTTTCTCCACGTCATCCCTTCGGAGTTTTCTACCTGGCTCCCATTCAAGCCCTTTTTGCCGTTTTTGAAATTCTTTTGTCTTCCCATCTTCCACAGACATCTCAAAAGGTTGGGCACGCCCTCTCCAACTATCTTTTTTTCCCCCTCATTCCACCTATACATTTTCACCGGCTTAGATCCAGTTTTAGATAAGGAAAGACTGTTATTTTGAAATTCCAGTACACAGCCCATACAATACATATACATTAAGACAAAAATAATATAGAACATCATTTCTAATAGCAGATGTTTCTCGGAACCTGACACCCCCCACCTTAGCGGAAAATATGCCATTTAGGGGCTAATTTTCCCCAAACTTATAGTAACATCACAGAAGAGTTCAATAGTCTCTTTGCAGGTTTCTTCATTATTATTATTACATATATATATCAAGGTGTCTGAACATTCTCTACTGACATCTCTAATGAACCGTGTACTACTCTTATTACAGAAAAACTACACATGCTAATACACTATAACACTATAACACAAAATTGAAATACAATTACACACATACAAAAAAAAATTTAAAACGTGATGACACCCCTTTAAGGTTTGTCCACTATTTAGTCCATGATGCCGATGGGCTAGCAATTGGCTGTTCTTCCCAGCTCTTCCTATGTAGCCTGGAAATTGCATCAGCATTCAAATGTTGATCTCCTGGACGATGAGAAATACTCAGGTTCCAGCGTTGCAAGGCAAGAGCCCATCTAGTGAGTTTGGGGGACCTTGGGGTTGTTTCAGTGAGAAATTTTAGTGGATTATGATCCGTTATGATCTCAATTTGAGATCCATATGTCCATTTTTCAAACTTCCGCAACCCGAAGAGAACACTCCAAGCCTCTTTCTCTATACTCGGCCAAGCACTCTGAGCCCCTGATAATTTCTGACTGGCAAAAGCTATCGGTTTAAACTGACCCTTTCCATCTTTTTGAGTAGGACAACATCCTACTGCCAGGTCTGAAGCATCGGCGTGAAGCTGATATTCCCGGCCTACGGTAGGCGTAGCCAAACGCGTCACATTACATAGCTCATCCTTAAGGGTATTAAATGCTTCTTCTGCCCTTTCATCCCATGGTACAGTATTTTTAACTTTCCCTTTAGTTAATTGCGTTAAAGGTATAGCAATTTCTGCATAATTTGGAATATAAGATCGGTAAAATCCCACCAATCCCTAAACAGATCTAACTTCCTTTTTAGTTTTCGGTCTCTTTAAATCCCTTATTGCTCCTATTTTCTCCTCATCAGGTGCATGCGTTCCACCCCCAATTACATGGCCTAAAAAGACTGTTAAGGAAAGACTGTTATTTTGAAATTCCAGTACACAGCCCATACAATACATAATATATTAAGACAAAAATAATATAGAACATCATTTCTAATAGCAGATGTTTCTCGGAACCTGACACTATGGACCATTGCTAGCGACAATTTTTATATTTAGTTGTACCAAATTTTGCAAATTTTTCTTTTCTTGATAATAAAAGTGTATTGCAGAGATTAGATATTAAAAAGTGGTATGAATACAATAAATAAGTTTGAAAATCAAAATACAATAAACAAGTTCTTCCTACAAAATTTGACTAAGTTTCTAATAAAAAATGGTAAGTAAATAATTTATATACAGAATACCTTTTAATTAAAAACTAGCTAAAAAATTACAGCGGCAGAACAAAAAAACCAATTTAGAGATTTCATGTAGTAATATATTACATCATAGTTACATAGAAAAAAAAACAACTAAATAAAACCTACTATAAAATTAAACTCAAAACAATATTTATTAATAAATGATACCAGATAAATTTAAATAAATACAATTTAATCATAAATTGCAACAAAAATTGGAATTTAGATAAATTAGGATTAAAATTTTAAAGACCATGGATGTTTAATTTTCAGCCTACAGAATATCACACGTGTTACAAAAAATGAAATATATCATATCATAGACTGGCAAGTTTTTCAAAAATCATATATTAATGCCGTTATATAGCATTGAAAGAAGAAAACCAAACATGAAACACAAGAAAAAAATCAGAAACAACTTTCACTCACATACCAAGCAAAGTGCAGCATCATGCAACTGTTTCACTTCAAGCATCATGTCAAAGCAAGGATATGAACAAATGTTCATATCCTCACCCTTCCGTTATCCTTATCCAAATGATCATAGTCACATAATGATCCTTACAAATGATCATTAGGATAATCACAGTTATAGTTGAGTCACCTTCGTGATTTTTGAACGTTTTGTGATTTTTAATGCGCTTTTTACGTTTCTTCGCGATCTGCTGCAATTTTTTGACATTCCATTTTTGACCTAAAGTACATTCTGCCCTCATTTCAATAAAGTTTATTCGGATTTCGTATAGCAATTTTCGAATTTTTAGGGAATTTTGCATGTGATTTTTAGTGTATTTTATCGATTTGCTACTATTTTTTCACATTAGTGAAAGGAATCAACTTGCAATCTTCGAACATAATATATATATATATATATATATTCTCTTTTCAGAATTTGAGAAGCGATTTAAAAATTTTTCGCGATATCTTATTGTGATTTTCAGACCCTTTTCGTAATTCCCTCTGTTTTTTGACGTACCCGACCAACGCCGGTCAAGCTCGCTAGTTAATAAATAAGCAACAATAGCCGGGTTACCCTGTCAGGCAAAATAACGCCATTTTGGCGCCAATTGTGTACCCCGGTGCGTATATGACATCTGCGCCAAATATTTTTCTTTTCGTTTCATTAAAAAAAAAGAATGAAGTGAAAGCCATTAATTTTAAATATTTCAGTTTTAAATGAAAGTTTTGTATTAAATAAAATGATAACGAAATACAAAAAAAAAAAAAAAAAAAAAAAAAAAAAAAAAAAAAAACATTGTCCTTAGCATACATTTAAGGGAGGCCAAACTGGTCGCCAAATTAGTTTAAAATAATAACCTTTTCTAAAATGTGAAAAAAAAATATCTGTTATGATTAAAATTTGAGTTGCCATGATTAGAAAAGAAAGGTATTTAAAATTAGAAAAAAATTTATATTTCGAAAACTAATTCGAATTAAAAAATTCTAATACCAGTTTTGAGATCTGCGAATCAATACTGATTTTTGGTGTTAATTTCATCGCAAAGTATTCCATATTTTAGAAGAAATCGCTGCGAAACGTAATCAGTCGTTTCATAGAATCGTTTCATAAATTCTTTACATTTCAGTCGTTTCATATACCCGTTTCATAAATTCGTTTCATTAGGATTTTATATATATATAGGGTATATATATATATATATATATACAGGTTGTCCCTGTCCGGTCTCAACGGTGTCCAGTGACTAATTCCTAAACCGTTAGTCATAGACATATAGTTCCAATTAGAAAAATGCTTTAAATTAGATAAAGAAATATTTTAAAAGCGATTTGGTCAATAAAAACATTTCTTTAAAAATTACGAAATTTAAATTTTTATACGGTCCCCCGGTCCTATAAATTATATTTAGTAAAATTTTCCTATTACACTGACAAGTAAGACAAAAAAAAGTCCCATTCATATGACACTAAAACTGTGCGAGTTATGAAACTTTAAAAATGTATGACTTATGCCACTTTTCTGCTCTGAAAACAAATGAGTTTGGCCTGGCTTTGAGGGGTCATATTCCAAGTGCTTAAAGTATTCGAAGATCTCATTTCATGTGTATTTGCGCATTGAAAAAAATCGTACAAGTATTACGATTAAGTTAACATTTATTAAGTTTCAGATTGGCTGAAATAACATATGTTATATTTTGTCAGGATTTGAGACTGTTTCTTTTATGATTTCTTTTAATAAAATTATGTTATTTTTATAAGTTTTTATGTTACTTCAAAGATCTTATGTATGTTTTTCCAGTTCAAAATTTGTATTCGAACTTTAACCCACTTTAAAATATCCGAACGAGATTACATTTTACATACTGGCGCAAATCCGATAACAATCTAATACAGGGCGCGAAATTTCCGCTCGCCAGCTCGCCAATGGCGAGCAAATATTTAAGGTTGGCGAGTAAGTTTTGTCTTTTAAAATGTTGTGTTTTAAATCAAACTATATACGCTCAGAATATCGTACCTCAATCCAGCGACATGCGGATCTTGTTGATCTTTTGTGCTTAGCTGAGAGATGTGGATATTTTAACAAAGTATGGCAACGAAAAACAATGCAGGTATTTAATCCATTTTATTGGTGAAGCTATGAAGTTAGTTCTAGTGGAAAAATTAAAATAGCGTACATATATCAGCATTCTGGTTGATGGCACCACAGATAGATCAGGTGTTGAACATGCTAAAGTGCATGTTCGATTCGTGGATGCAAGAGATAATAATATCAAAGAGGACATTTTACGAGCTGTAGAGCGATTTTACGAGCTGTTAAAAAAGAAATCCAGCGCCCCTCAACCGCCCTCCCTTAACAGGAAATTGCATGCACCATTATTTTATAAGCTTTTTATTATGTGTCATGAAGTATCTTAAAGTTGCAAATTGTTATATTTCCTAATTCTAACAAAATCGCGTTACGTAAGTTCCGCATTCCACCACCAGGGAACGCACTCTAGTCTTCACAAAAGCATATCTGAACGAAACTCCTTTGCGCAATCTCTCCGTAGATACATGGTCGGGAAGGTGGCGGTGCGGTCTTAACCAAGAATTTAAAACATTTTCTGCGATAACAAACGCTAAGATTTAATAAATAAATCTAGCCCCCCCCCCCCCCCTCCACTCCTCGAAATATCACACTCCATTCTTTTTTACACTTTTTCTTATGTGTTATAAAGTATCTTAAAGTTTCGAACACATCGAGTGGCGGTCTTAACCAATAATTTAAGATATTTCCTGAAATTGCTATTCGGAAATAGTGGGATGAACACTTATAAACCTATAAACTTTTTCATATTGAATTATTAATACTTATCTTATAGAGCGCCGTCGAAACACCCCACGCAAATTGTTAGATTTCCTAATTTAAATGAAATCTCCGTTAAAAAAGCACGTGCCTCCATCTTAATGTGGCATTTGATGGAAATAAAAGGAATTAATAAAATAATAATTAATATCTCAGCTCGTAATGAAGCTATCTCTTCGAACCGGGTATGTATGAAATCTGCGAGAAATTTCCAGCCCGGATGTCAAAAAATTTAATAGAAAAATTTAATATTTAAAAAGCCTAAATTTCGTATTAGACTTTCCTCCCCTTATATTTCTCCCGCGCCGATATGTCTGAGAGACGACGACAGCTGCCTCCCGGTGAATGGAAATCTGTATTCATTGTCTTTCCAAACACAGAAATTAAATTTTTATCGATCGATTTTTAGTGGATTTTTTGCGTTCTATCCTACGCAGAAATTTGAAATTTATACCAAAATAAAGTAGAATTTTTTCTGCGTATTTCTACACCTGTTACGAATTTGTACGACCGATACTTCGGCAGATCCGATTTTGCTTTTTAAAGGTCCACTTCAGTTATTGCTTAAATTACTCCGTGGTAACCCTGCACCGGCTGATTTGACGGAGCATCCGCTGAATTTACTGGCAACCCTTAGGAGAAACTGGGGAGGATTTCGATAACGTGTGTTCGCACATGCATTCAAAAGGTTGACTGGTTAATTTTAGAATTTAATTAGTCCGTAATTAGGTTACTTACTAACTTTTTCAAAATTTTATGATTTGTTGTTTGATGTGTGGTATTCATCTATAAGTATGCAAAATTTCAAGTCTCCAACATGTATAGTTTCTGAGAACGGGCTCTGTGACGGACAGACAGACAGAGGAGCGAGACGAATAGGATTTGGTCAGATGAACGAAACCCTAAAAAATGTACTTTTAAATACTTTCGAATTTGTTTAAAATTGTATCGCAATTTGTTTACTCAATAGTCAATTTTTACTGTTTTTAAAATAATTTTCAAGTATGAATAGTATATTTTTTTTATCTATCTCTATCGCGTGCAGACGATTACGAAAAAAAATCAGTAAATCCTTTTGCACTTAAAATAATATAACTAACTCAGCATTTGTTTCTAGATTATATACCAAATTTCACCAATCAATAAATAAAACAGTAAAATATAAATTTAACATAAATTTAACACATGTAAACCCTTAAACCAATGGAATGAACAGAAACAAAAAGACTGATTGTAAATAGTGTTTCTTGGCACTATCTTCGACTGCTAACTCCTGGCTCGAGGACAATATGAAAGTATCGCTTTTTATAACTGTGAGGTTCTGAGACACATCTACTATTAGAACTATGGTTATATATTATTAGACTGAGCAAACATTTCTTGGAAATTTTTTATCTAATAGTCTACAAGTTTGCACAGTTGGACGGCGTCGAATTTTTCCAGAACTTTTTGCTCGAACTAGTATTTTTCTTAATTGTATATTGTCTGTGTACTGGGAATTTCAAAGTAACACTCTTTTTCTTACCTGAAATTTAATCCGAGCGAGTGAGTTATATAGAGTAGGTAAAGGAATGCAGTTTATCAATAGAGAGGGGTTGGCCCTGCTGTTCAAATGCATACCTAAGATAAGGCGGACAAAAGGATTTCATCAAAGAGCAAAATAGCGGACCTTGGGGTCAGAAGGGAAACCCTGTTTATGTTTTTGGGAGAGGAATGATAGAATGAATGAATATTAGTTAAGGGATAGAGCGGAAAGTGTGTAGTCGCTTTCTCGCAGAGCAGAGTTGATGCCTGGAACTCAAGGTGTGGGTTCATTCGAGAGTAGCCCGTGGATAGAGCTTGATTAGGCGTTGAAGCTCTGAGAGCAGAGAGATAATGTGTTGGGAGATTCATATTGTTCTCCGATAAATCTAATTTAACTAGCGTAGGGTTAGAGGAGTATAAAGTACTTTAACAGTACACAGCAAGTATTTACTGTATTTAATTTAATGTTGAACCAGATCACCTATATCCGAGTTCTTAAGTGTAAATAGTGTTTTGTGATTTGTAAATAGTGTGTAAATAAACTGTTAATTAAGTTTAATTGAAAGAGTTGGTTTTATTTTCAACAATCCTCTCATAGCGTGACCGATATCACGTAATCATATCGGTGCTGGCAGCATATAAATGGTAATGGATTTCTTCAAAGTTGTGTGGACTTAGAGGAAACCTGACAATAACCTCAAAACTTTATTTGAACTCATTATTGCCATTTTTCATGTATATACGATTTTTGGTACTGTTAGCGGACATTCTAAAATATATATATATTAAATCTTAAAATAGGTATCAACTTTTTAAAAAAGACTTCCACCTGTATTGTGTAAACCGGGAAGCCCGGGTTTGCACTATTGTATTTATAACATATCAAATTATTGTAATCGAAATTTTTATGACATATGGTTTTCGATGGTTTTCAGCAATTTAGGGGTTCAAACATAAAAAAGAAAAAACAATCTTACAAAATATCTGTCTGTGTGTGTGCGCACGTACCTGGCCCCTTTGTATCACCAAAAGTATATGAAATTATGCACAGAATTGTACCAAATTTCATATATATGTTTTTGGCTATGGCCAACATGTTGCAGATGAATTTGGAAATATTCCTTCAAAAGGGGTCGCTGTGATAGCAGTTTTGTACCATTTTAGGTGCGTTCGTAATTATATAAATACGTAGCACCTATAAGCGTCGTTCGGCCAGTCTGTCTGTCTATCTTTCCGTCTGTCTGTACGTCCGTTCGCATATAATAGAGCAAAAACTACCCAACCGAATGATCTGAAATTTAAAATATATAATTGTTGCAAAGTTTTGTCGAATCAATTCAGATTTTATGAAAATTGGATGTCTAATTTAATTACAGGGACAGTCAAAAGTTTTCCATTACATTACGGCCAATGGAAAAAATTTATTTCAAGTGCATTTTAATGATGTTACATCCTTTCGAACAGGATGAAATTGATATGCACTTATGAAGTGCACTAAAATATACATTCAGTACAATATGCGATGCGAAAAATATTTATAAAACTAGTTATAGTACGAACGCACCTGATTAGCCACGTTTGACGTGCAATTTCCAACTTGTCATTATTGTATGATCGAAAAGTATAGGAAATTATGGATAGACTTGAACAAAATTTCTTACATAAGTTTTTTGAGTATGCCCTTCAAGTCTCACAAGGAGAAGGCCAACCTTGTTAATCACAGATTTTGATTATTTTAATATATGTTGTAGGGTAGAGACCCCTTAGTCTCAGGTTCAACGGATTTTATACAACGCTCCTTAGTTCTTGAGAAACCAGGGGGTCTAATATTAGTACGCAACTTAAATACTTACTTTGTAAGGAGAGGGACAGGTTGGGCGTAGCTCAGTTGGTACGGCGTTTGCAGGCTGGTCAGCGGGCCCGGGTTCGATACCCGAACGCGCTACAGTTGTCTTTCTTACTTTTTGTTTTTATAACTATACTTGTAATTATAATTTAATGATCTCAATTAAAAATTTTAATATCGTACATTAATTATAATGTTGGCAAATTTTTATTTTATTTTATCATTTTTTATTTTGAACTATTATTTCTCATCCTTTAAAGAGATTTAAAAAGAAATTGGATCTATTATTGAATAATAAAAATTCCAAAATCGTTACACATTTGTTGTAGCGCCATCTAGTTATGATAAAATAAACATATTCAAATAAAATAAAAATAAAAGCAGAAAGGAGATAAAGGGGGAAAACAAAATATTTGAAAGCGCAAACATACGTATTACAAATTTAAAAATCTTTAATATGCAAAAAATCCGTTGTAATTTAATTCCGATGCTAATTTTTAATATAATTATGCTTGTTACTTTAAAAACAGAGTAATAGTACCATCGTATTGACTTCCCTTGTTAAAACAATGCATAAATGGTGTTTCTTTAATATCACGAATTGACACAATTGTTCAATATCATTGCATCGATAAAGAATATATGAAATAAATTTTAAAAGTGATTTTTAAAAAATTAACAGTTTTTTGATGTTTTATACAACTATTTAGTTAAAAATAAAATATTAAATAGGCTAAAATTATAATTGATATACAATATTATAAATTTTAATTCACAATGAGATTATTAAGTTATAATTACAAGCATATTTCTAAAATAAAATATAAGAAAAATAAATTCAGCGCTTTCGGGCATCGAACGCGAGCCCGCAGATCAGCCAGCAAATGCCGTACCAACTGAGCTACGCCCAACCTATCCTCTTTGTTACAAAGTAAGTTTTTAAGTTGTATACTAATATTAGACCCCCTGGTTTCTCACGAACTAACGACCGTTGTATAAAATCCGTTGAACCTGAGACAAAGGGGTCTCTACCCTACAACATATATTAAAATAATCAAAATCTGTGATTAACAAGGTTGGCCCTCTCCTTGTCAGTTGAAAATAGAAGTATTCCCCTGGAAAGGGACTCTGTAGTAGCGATTTTTGTGCGATTTTTTCAACTTTCGGCAATTTAAATACTTTTACGAATACTTTTCGACAAAATGGATATGTTACAATCTCTATGGTTTGAATTTTTGAGTGCGACAATCGCTATCCATCCATTATAAGAGCAACCATAGAGATAGTAACACGTAAAAACTCAGTATGTAACAATGCAGCATCATTTCACTTACCGAAATTATGCCTCGAGTAACTAACTCAATAGTTAGGAAAATAAAATTAAACATCTAAGTAAAATAAAAAAAAAAAAAATAACGTGCATAATATGAAAGAGTAGGTGAAAAATTTAATGATAGCTTTTCATAAACCATGAAATTTTATAATATTTTTATTTATTTCTTTTGAAAATGACTCGAGTAGAGTCGAAACATGTGAATAGCCGAATAAACGTATTTTTATTGTTTTTAAAGTTTTAATTTACCCCTTTTAGCAATTAAAATTAGTTAAGAATTAAATTCATTAAACGTTAGGGAAAATTGTTGTATATTTTAGCTATTGGGACGTCCACGATGGAGAATTTTGACTAATGTTCATGAAAAGATTAAAGTTAAATATTTAGATTTTTTAGTCACAAATGTATTTAAAAGCTTATCTAACTCTTGAGCATACATATGAATAAAACAGTTTGGACATTTACTACATTTTTTAATATTTAACACTTTGTGACTGTTAAAAGCACCTTTTCGGTTGAATGTCCTCCATATTAAAGAGTTCTTCATAATGTGATACTGTTTCCTGTCGATTAAAAAATTTGTTGGAAATTGTACGTCAAAAGTGGCAAATCAGGTGCGTTCGTACTACAGTAGAGTCTTGATAATCCGAGTTAATATGGCCAAGCTCACCTCGGATAAGCAAAAAACTAGGATAAACCGGAGTTATACAAATCGTCACCAACTAAGGAGATGAAATATAAATTTTCACTTCATGCATTAATTTTTGTGGTACTGGTAACATTTCTTTGATGTACATTTCCGTTACTTTTAAGAAAAACAGGGAATGGAATTATTTATTTGAAAAAGTTCTTGATGTTTTTTTGTTTGTTGAATGTAAATTTCGCTGCAGTTTTTTTTTTCTATGCAGTGTTAAGCTACTGTACAGCTACCAATTTCAAATAGTTTTATCTTAACACTGAAACTTACCAGTAAATTTTGCCTAATTCAATCGCCGAAATCTAACAATTGCCGACGATTAAATATGGCAAATATTTGTATTAAATTTTAGAGGTAATGAAACCGTACAAATTGGCATCTATGTCATACTATTAGTGTCATGGAAATTGCAGGTGTAGCCTTTTCTTTCTATTCAAAGTATTAAATAGTTTTTCAATCGAACCTTTAGAATGTATCGTTTTTGTGATGGACTGATGGCTTCCATTATTATGAAACAGCCATTATAAATGAAGTGTTGGTTGAAGAGGAAAGCGCTGCCGTAAAAAGATAGAATTCTGATTTTCTGTTCAAAATGGGAAAAAAATGGCCATAATTGTTTAATATATATATATATATATATATATATGTATATATAACCATTAATTAAACACAGGGACGTAGCTACAGGGGGTCTGTGGGGGGGGATACGATACCCCCCACTTCGGTAAACTCATATACATTCGGTAATTTCACTTTCGTTCAAAAATTGCATCATTTGGCTCGGTTTTTTTTCTTTTTTTTTAAGAATTTTTAAAGATATATTACAAAATTTATTACAAAACAGAAAACAATGTCAAAACATATTTAAAATTGTTACATATTTTCTAATTAGAAACTTCCTTTCACTTTGCATTATGTAATTTTTTTTTCGCTGGGAGGCGATTACAGTTTCACTTTTTAGCTATTTCATGGATGTAAGAAGGGGGGATCCATGATATACCGGATGTCCCAAAAAGGACTGACTGATTTTAAAATTCAATAACTTCCAAACGGTGACAGATATTAAAAAAATTCTTGCAGTAGGATTATGCATAAAGTCAAAAGTTTTTTTACAGTGATTTTCGATTTTAGTTCGTATTACAAACAATAGATTGCGCTGCGATCAATAGAGGCTAAATTCAGGTTCGATTTTTGGTACTTCGTGGTCCGGATAATACATTTCCATCTCCCTTTTCTGCATGGAACAACAGAAAGGACCAAAAATCGAGCCTGTATTTAGCGACTATTGCTTACAGCGCCATCTATTGTTTGTAATTCGAACTAAAATCGAAAATCACTGTAATAAAACTTTTGACTTTATGCATAACCCTCCTGCAAGAATTTTTTTAATATCTGTCACTGTTTGGAAGTTATTGAATTTTAAAATCAGTCAGTCCTTTTTGGGACACCCGGTATATAGCTTCTTCCTATTTCTATGCAGTATCCCTGTGAGCTAGAAGATTAGGGTAGAGAATATCTTCGCTTCATTCAAGAAAGGAATCTGGAGAAAAAGGCCTTGAGGGTAAATGTGTACACTCCTTGACCAATGCAAATGAAATTAGAAGGCCAGACTTCTTGTTCGTTAAAATTCATTTTGCTGGACTCTGAAAGCTATGGGGGGGGGGGGGATATTTTGAGGTTTTTTCGGAGGACAGGATGTCGCCAGATGTTTACTGTTGTATTGTCTGCTTTTCAAAGCAAAAAATAAGAGAGAACCGGGAATTTTTTCTTATCAAAGAAAATTAAAACGGTGTAATAAAATTACATCAGCTACTAAGGATGTACCGAATAGTGATTTTGACCGAATACCGAATATTCGGCCAACAGGCGAACCGATATCGAATATTCGGCTAGCCGAGTAGTAACTATTTGGCCAAATACCTAATATTCTGCTGGTCGAGTATTTTAAAATTTTATTAATTAAAAAAGTTTCATGGCTTCTTCTGGTGAAATAAACCAAATGAATATATATATTTTTTAATTCTAAAACAAACAACTCAGCAAAAATAACTTTTCTATCGAATATTCGGCCTACAGGCGAACCGTATACCGAATATTCGGCTAGCCGAATTAACTGTTAGGCCGAATACCGAATATTCACCAGCCGAGTAGTAACTATTCGGCCAAATACCAAGTACTCGGCTGGTCGAATACTTTTACATTTCAAAGATTAAAGGCATTAAAATGTTAAATTTAAAAATAATTTTACATAATATTTAATGCAGAAACTTACATTTTGATAAACAAGAACTTTTTACAAGTAAACTGTATATATGGAAAAAAATCTGCTTTGAGTTATTTAAGAAGAGAATTTTAAAATTTTATTAATTTAAAAAGTTTGATATTTCATAGCTTCTTCTTGTGAATTAAACCAAGTGAATATATATTTTTCTTTAATTTTAAAACAAACAACCCAACAAAAATAAGTTTTCTACTGCCTTTCATTTAGCAAAGAAGTTTTTAAATGCATCTTAGATCAGTGTTTCGAATGGGCGATTATTTTAAGAGATTGTAAACATACACATTGTTCCTAAAAAAATTGTAACAAACTTTCAACAGAGATAATGTGGTCAAGAGAAAAAAATTTGGGGCAAGAAACAACACTTCACTCCATTTATTCCATCAAAATTGCAATATATTCAGTCAAAAATTCTGGGTATGCAACTACAAGCCGAAACTGAATTTTCGTTCACAACGTTATCAGTAAATGAAGATATTTTAGCAAAATTTGTTTCATATTAATTTAGTCTGTATTAAATGTGATGATATCATTGAAAATGGCTGAATTTTGGCCAGTGACACAGTATAAATACTATCAATTGCATTCTGAATAAAGGAATGTCTACCTCATAGTTGTTTAAATATGAAAAGTGGCAATTTCCAGCACTTCTCATCATGATATTATATTTCACAGAAATCAAAGCAAGTTTATTAACAATATAGCTATGATATTTTCGTTAGGGTTAACAAATGAAAATCCTAGTTTGACCTCGAATGAGATGAGATAAACTTTATTTATAACGGTTAAGTTAATTACGATTATGGTTTTCTGAGCAAAAATTGTCTTTCTTGATGTGTATTATCAACCAACTGAAAGTTTTTCTGTTTTGATTAGAAGCGCCCTTTTTTGTGCAAAAACAAGAAGCAGATTATTTACTAGAAAAGATTCGGGAACTTGCATTTTTACATTGTTAATTCCTATGAAAATCCCCATTAATGGTTAATTTTCTTAAGTAATACTTTATAAAAAGCAAATAATGTAAAAACATTCTCTTTTACTTAAATATGATTTTGTTTCTAATTATTATGAATATCTTTATAAGTTGACAGTTAAAAGGAGAAATTGTGTAAGATTTTTAAAAATGTTTTAAAAGATTTTTTTTTAAGTATTCGGTTTGGCCGAATATCTTGATATTATAACCGAATATAACCGAATATTAGGTTAGGCCGAATATTCGGTAACATGGCCGAAAAGGCCGAATACAGAATAGATACCGAATATTCGGTACATCCCTATTAGCTACTATATATTATGGTATATTATATCTTCGAAAAACTAAAAGTTTCTTGAAAAAATTATTTGAAAAAAAATGCGGGAAAAAATCCTTAAGGGTGTTCTCAAATCAAAAGAGCTACTTTCTGAGACATCTCTGAATTCATTTTTGTTCGGAAATTGGCATGTGTTGTTATTCATAAACTATGTACTCGAAAGACGTTTTCCATTTTTTGGTAAACGCAAAACATTTTTCAGAATATATTATCAAAGTTGGCGTTTTGAACCGAATTCCAGACACGGCTGCTCGAGAAAGGCAAAAAACTTGTCGTCATGTGACCACAATCGCTTATAACGCGATAAGTAATTTTATCAAAAAATGTAATACTAGTTTCCATTGTATTCCGCTTCAACAGTGAGGCCTGCCAATATGCTTAAAAATGAGACAGAAAATGTGTCTGGAAATTTTGCGTTGTTCAGTAGGAAGCTCGAGAACCGCTTTAAAGAAAAATAATAATAAGATAGAGAACTATAAAATATTGGATTTTTTCCTTTGTAATTTAATATAAACCGAAGATATGTTTTAAGATCTAGATCTGTTCTTGTCACGGGGTAGTGGAGGGTATACGGAGATATACGCCGTATCTGGATTTTTTTAAGAAGCTCCGCATACCCTCTGCTTCTCAAATAAAGCATTAGCGTATACTGTATCCATGAATGTTCATGACTTTAGCGTATGCCCTTTGTTTTTTTACGACTGAAGCACTGGCTCTTGTCATTCAGTTCCAAAAGATATTTTTTATTTATATTTTTGAGCTTGTTTTAGAATCCTCAGTTGTATTCATATATAAAGACAAGTGCATTGATGATAACCATTAATCTTTCTTCTACTTGGCGTTTTGAGACACATTTATTTTCTGCTGCAAAATTGAAAGCGATTTTTTTTCTTTGTTTTCTGGAATGAAGGGATCTCAAACTTAATGTAAATTAATTAAAAAAAATCCATTGACTTGAATCAGGCTAATTCATGTAACAGAATCAACGCTATAGCTCACAAAAAAATGCAAGCGAAGTAATTTTGCAGAAAATAAAATAATTTTCCACACTGTCTCCCCTCTCTCCCCTTCTCCATCGAAAAAAAAATCTTTTTGTGTTCAACCCTTTTTTTTTTATTATTGCAAATTAAAATAACAATATTTAATTTTTTTAACGGAATCTTGTTTTAAACTGAAAAATGTGTTTATCCATGCAAAATTAATATAATAATATGTGAAAAAAGGATATATAATACATTTACACCTATTAAGAAGGGAACTTGTCTGTTTTGCATTTTTTTACTTTATAGTGCAATTCCGTCTTAGAAGATTTTACTGCATAGCATGTTTTAGATTTTTAAGTCACCAGTACATGGAATATGGATTAACAAAATTAATGATAATCGAAACATTTGCATATAACAAATAGGATTTATTTAAAAAAATTAATAATTATCGCAGCCTACGGCATTGCTATAAAAATAATGATTACAAAAAAAAAAAAAAAAAAAAAAGACAAAAAAAAAAAAAAAAGACAAAAAAAAAAAAGACGAAAAAAAAAAAGAAAAAAAAAAGAAAAGAAAAGAAAAAAAAGAAAGGAAAAAGCTAAGATTAAGTATTTTTGATCAGAATTCCTCGTACAGACTAATTTTTAACCAAATCGACGTAAAAATCAATGTCTTGTAAAAATTCACTCTGGCCGTCTCAGACTCGGGTCGAGATTTTCATTTTTTTGAAAATCCTGAAATCCTGAAATCCATGAAAAGCCTGAGGCCAGAATGGTCTACGGCTGAACTTTTAGCTGCTATAACGCCGGGCCAGGCCAATATTTTTTTTCGACAGGCCTGGCCGAGTTTAGGCCTACCTTTCATAATGGGCCGGGTCGAATTTTTTTCTATGGGTCGGCCTGGCCCGGGCCTGAAAATTTCTACCCGTACAAACTTCTAACTTAAAATTTAAAAAGTATTGCAAATTTCAAACTTTGGGTTATAAATAAAAGAAAAAAAGAATTATTTTTTAAGTATTTTCTGTTGAATTTATTTTTATAGTAATAATAAATCTACTAAAAAACAACTTTTCAAAAGTAAAAAAAAAGCCAAGCAAAAAAAAAAAAAGAAAGAAAAGAAAAGAAAAAAGGTGAAAGTTGTGGCTAAAAAATAGTGTGATATCAAATTTCCAAGCTTATATTGCGGTACTTATTTAACATTTTTTGATAAAAATTTACCATATGTAAGTCGAGTACCTAAGTATGCGTTGATAGAAAGCCTTTTCTCCTTTACTAAATACATCATAACGCGTTTCTGAAAATTAATTTTTTTTAAATTATGCATGATGGGCTTGGCGGCCATCTTTCCATATTTTACACAAATTTCTAAGCACACAAGTTCATTGTTAAGATTGGAAGTTCGAAATTGTTACTAAAGCAAACATTTTATTCTTTTAATTTATGAAAATGAGTGCCTAAAAATTTGTGTCTAAAAATAAAGCTGAAGTAACTTCAGGTTTCATCTTATGATTCTCTTTTTTCGGAGGGGGGTTAATTAATTAGTTAAAGCAGTAAAAATGAATTTGTTTTTTCAAAATAAAAAAACTTTCTTAATTTATCTGTCTGTAGCTAAAACTATAAGTTCGAAATTCTTAATAATGCAAATATGTTACGAGCTTGAGTGCTTAGAAATTTGTGTAAAATATGGAAAGATGGCCGCCAAGCCCATCATGCATAATTTAAAAAAAATTAATTTTCAGAAAGGCGTTATGATGTATTTAGTAAAGGAGAAAAGGCTTTCTATCAACGCATACTTAGGTACTCGACTTACATATGGTAAATTTTTATCAAAAAATGTTAAATAAGTACCGCAATATAAGCTTGGAAATTTGATATCACACTATTTTTTAGCCACAACTTTCACCTTTTTTCTTTTCTTTTCTTTCTTTTTTTTTTTTTTTTGCTTGGCTTTTTTTTTACTTTTGAAAAGTTGTTTTTTAGTAGATATCAGTTCTTTTTTTAAAACAAATGATATATAACTGAAATAATTCTACTAGCTCAAATTAAAATTAGTCCTTCTATAGCCTTTATAAACAGGGAGCAAACACAATATTATACATTTTGTTTACCTATCATTCATTTTTTATAGTGATTAATAATTTAAAAGTAAGGAAAGTCAATTTCTTCTTTCAAAGTGTCAGTCTTTCTCAATTTATATCTCATTAAAAGTTTCTACGAAAGATGAAAATTTAGTAAAAAACAGAGTCCAAATAAAATATATATTTACAGTTAGTCTGTCAGTTAATTGTTTTTTCTAACTTTTTTTGCTGACGGTTTTGCAAAATAAATTTACCTTTACAAATACCTACGGTTAATCCGAGAATGAAAACCCGCAGGCATCTAAAGAATCGAAGATCTGTAAATCTAGCAATTCTAGACATAATAAAGGAACATTTTTGATAAAAAAATCTAAAAATTTAAAGATATAAACTGTACATATAACTTCATCTTCATTTAGATCGTGTTATAGAGAAGAAAGAATAAATATGTAATTTTACTCAAGTCTGTTTATCCATACCTATTTGCATAAATGTGAGGATATTAATTTACTATAAAATTTCCCCTAAATTGATTATCTTTAATAGTCTATTATTAAAGCCGCATATACATTAGAATTAAATATTTTTCGGTTAAAAATTGCCTGAAATCTATAGTCTTATCGTTTGTTAAATTTGTTTTTTTTTTATGCCCAGACTCTTTTCTGAACTCTGACAAAAGATCACAGACATATTGAAGCTATCCAAATTCTTATATCTTTCTATCGTATTTCCTTTTTTGAGGGGGGTGTGAAAAAGAGCCTTAAGAACTTCGTTTTGTTCTCAGAATTCTGAATTATTCATTCAAAAGATCTACCTACATAAGTCTTGTTGCAGAATTTTCATTAGTTAAGAGTTGCATCAAGTTATACATCATGTGAATCTATTAAATTAATTTTGTGAAATACTAGATGGGAGCCATTGATATTTCCAGACCATTTGCCTACATTTTAAACTTGAGTCATTTACTACTATTCATTAATTTTCTATACGAATTAAAGAAGTCGTTGTTTCCATGTCAACTGTACCTTTCACTATTGCTTGCTTGTTTGTTTGTTTGATTTATTGAACACATACATCATATCACATGCGGATCACGGCGGGATTCGAATCTGCTTCCACCTACGCTCTCAAGCGATTAGCGGCATTGTGTCTTATCCACTCAGCCACAGTGGGCCACTATTGCTTTCTCTAATGCCCATATACTCAAATTTAACCAACTGCACTTAGAATCATGGTCATAACACAGAACATTTATATGTTAGAGCAGTGTTGCCAGTGGGCTACTTTTTTTTAAATTCAGATTTCTTAATTGCCAGCACTTATTATAAACGGTAAAATTCCCATTGTTTTCGCCTTAATTAATATGTCATTAAATAAGGCACATTTTACAATTTCAAAAAAGTGGTGCCAATATAGTATCTGAGTTAAAAAAAAGTAGCCCATCTGGCAACACTGTGTTAGAGTGGTGACATATGCACAAGTCGTGTACTCATATTCAATTTTTTGTCCAAAGTACGGTAACTCAGTTTTCAGTAATAGACGAGGAAGATTTCAATTAAACTAACCAGAAAAGTTAACAAACATTGGCTTCCTGATTTGATTTTATTCAAAATTGTTTTAACCAACCAAAGTTAATGTCCGGGATCCAGATTAATTTTTCTCTGTTAGTAAAATTAGATTGACCAATCAGTAGCCTTTATCCTTGCAGGCTTTTCGGTGTTTACTGCAAACATCAAAAAGTTCGGAAAAATGCAGACGTCTGATTGATCAATCCCATCCCGCTAATAGCGAAATATCTATCTTGATCCCGGCCTATTCAACGCCCTTTAAATATTGGATAAAGCCTTGACACGTGTCAGAAAAACGTCACACAAAGCAGGCAAAACAAAGAAGAAAAATCATTCATTGGTTCGTTCATATTCACGAGCCGATGAATGATTTTGTTTCTTTGCTTTGCCTGCTTTGTGAGATGTTTTCGTGACGCGAGTCAAGACTTTCTCAGATATTTAGGATGCTTTGGCGTATTTCACCACCATGGAGTTATGAACGGAGAGGAACAGACATGTCAATCTTCCCGTGTGAAAACTAGTTACCAAAAAAAACGAGTTATTTCCCTCTCTTCTGCCCTTTTCTCTCTTGATTTTGACCGATAGCAGCCCATTTAGCAGTCTCCAGTACAAGATGCCGCTATATACGGTGGACGCAGGAGGGAGGGTGTTAGTGCGACCAATGACATAATAGGCCAGTTCATGATGTTTAAAAGTCACACGCAGTTGGATCGAGGCTAACGAAAAAGATAGGCTACCGCGGTGGATCCGATTCTTCTTTTATTACAAACCGCTGGAGTCACGTGATGCTCTTTTCACGCACCTTCTTTGGTGCATTCGAGCATCACGTGACTCCAGCGGTCTTTAAAAAAAGAAGAATCGGACCCACCGCGGTAGCCTGTCTTTTTCGTTAATCTCAGAGTTGGATCATCTTTACACGATGATTAGTACAAAGCTGCGAGCCGATTTTTTTTTTGTGTCCATTGCCGTGTACAGATAATCAACTCCGTGTGACGTTATGAACTGGCCTTATATGTTGTTGGCCACATTTTAGGAACAGCTACAAATGACTTAATCTATATCTACTCCGAGGTAAACGAAAAAGACAGGCTACCGCGGTGCTACAGCGCCTAGAATATATAGTGTGGAAATCGGCTATCCCAGTAATACTTTAAAAAGTGCTAATATATTGGATCTCTTAAATTTCAAATGATGCTGAAATCCAATGAGTCGATCACAGCGATATCTGCAGGATATTTCCTAAAACTTCATGACGATTTGGTAACAGCGTCTAGAATAACTAGTGTGGAAATATTTTATTAAACAACGCTAAAAATTTGTATCCCGTAAATGATCGACGATACAGCTAAAATTCCAAGTGTCGATCGCAGCGAAATCTGCGGGATTTTCGTATTACATTGTATAGACTAGCAATATCTTTCAGTTATAGAAAATATCCTGCAGATGTCGCTGCGATTTGTATATTTCAGCAGCATCGTTGCACATTTAAGGATACAATATTTTACCACTTTTTTAAGTATTACAGGGATAGCAAATTTCCACACTGTATATTCTAGGCGCTATAATTTGGTCTAGACGCTGTAGCGTTTTTTTTTTACATTTTATTAACATACATCTGTCCTGTGTGCTTGGCGTCAAGCCCGCTGTAATAATACGATGTTTACTTTGAAAGTTTATCACAGATGTCGCTGCAATCAGCTCCCTGGATTTCAGCGTCAGCGCACATTTAAGGGATACAACTTTTTAGCGCTGCTTGGATAGCAAAATTCCACAGTATGTATTCTAGACGCTATAGCGGTGCATTACACGTGTCTCTTTCTTCTTTAAAAAATATCCTGCAGATGTCGCTGTAAATGACTGTTTGGAATTCAACATCGTTGTACATTTAAGGGATTCACTATTTCCGCGCTTTTTTAAGTATTGCTGGGATAGTCGATTTCTACAACATATAATCTAGGCCTATAACGGAGCTATAGTACAGCGCCTAGAAGATACAGTGTGGAAAACGGCTATTCCTATAATGCTTTAAAAAGTGCTAAAAACTTGTATCCCATAAATCTCCAACAATGCTCAGCGGCAATATGCTGATACGAGCGCCATCTCGTAACTCTTTTCAATATAAACACTGAGTTTTCAAAAATTATAGAATGTTAAATATCGGAAACTATAAATATAAGATATTTTGTTCTGTTATAAGCTAATTTAGTTAAGGAATGACGTGAAATAGGTTAAAGAGTCTCTTTTAGAATGACTATCGTTTTTAAATCACTACGATGGCGCTACTATCGACATCTTGTTATTCAGCATCGTTGTACATTTATGGGATTCAATTTTTTAGCACTATTTTGTAGCCGTTTTCTACACTGTATCTTCTAGGCGCTGTATATATAGTGTGGAAATTGGCTATCCCTGTAATACTTTAAAAAGTGCTAAAATATTGTATCCCTTAACTGTGCAATGATGCTGCTGAAATATACAGATCACAGCGACATCTGCAGGATATTTTCTCAAACTGCAAGATATTGCTAGTTTATACAATGTAATACTAAATCCCGCAGATGTCGCTGTGATCGATACTTGGGATTTTAGCAGTATCGTCGCACATTTAAGGGATACAAATTTTTAGCGTTGTTTGAATAGCATATTTCCACACAAGGTATTCTAGACGCTGTAGCCATACTTTCGGCAAAAACTTGAAATGAGCATGCTTCCTGTGCATATATCACCACTCTTATGTATGAAGGCTCTCTGTTATAGTGTTGATTCTGAGCGCTCTTTGTTAAATTTCTATATTTGTGTTTTAGAGAAAGCAATACAGAAAAGTACTGTTACTATGGAAACAACAACTTCTTTAATATTGAAAGGTATAGCAAAGGAGTTCAGAATCAGTGCCTTAAATAGTTTCGAATATGTATTGTTGTTATGACAATTAATACCCTACCTGGATGTGGAAATGCAAAATTGTGTTCAACATAATGGAGGATATTCCATCTACATTTTGATCACGTGGTCAAGGTAAAAACTTCTATCGTAAAGAAGAGAAGGCTCCGTAGACGTGTAATGTAAATCCCCGCTAGCCAATGAAACGGTTCGTGAGGCAAAGTAGTAGTATCTTCCCTTCTTATCGGATAGAAGTTCCTTGGATAAATTACCGGTATCACGTGACTTTTTCAGCCTCGAACCCATATTTGGAATATCCTCCATTGTGCGCAATCTAGATAGATTTTTGGCTGTCAGAGAAACGAGATTCATCAATCAGAAGCCTGCATTTTTGTGAACTTTTCGCTGTTTGCGGAAATGCAGGCTATTGATTGGCGATTCTCGTTTCGCTAACAGCGAAAAATCTATCTGGATCCTAGCCTACATTTCTACAAACATTGCACTTCATCCACGGCTCTAAAAAAATGACTCAAAACTTTCATGACATAGACCGGGATCCACAAACAGCAAATATTCTCAAACATGCAGGCTTCTGATTGGTCAAACTCATTTCGCTAACAGCGAAAAATCTATCTGAATCTCAGTCATAGTTATCTTCGATGAAATCAATGCAAAAGGATAATATAAAAGAAAAGTATAAGATTTCTAAAATATTTTGGCGGGTTTATCGATATTTGGCATAATTTGTAAACTTTAGAACTAATTAACAGTTTTTCGCTAATTATGAATAGAAAATTAATGTTTTTAAAGCTGAATTTTATAAAAGCACGTAGATTGAGTAAATATCTATCCAAAAATTCAATCCTTACTTTTTTCTGTCCATTATTTAAGTCTCTACCTCGATTGAAACATAAGTTGTGACGAAGAAATTAAATCTGTTATTTTTAGTATCTCGACGTTATTTTAAAAAATCCATATCTCTGTTTATAATTAATTTATGAGGATGCATTTGATCTCAAATTGAAGATCTTCTTTATTAGGTCCTTCTAGTGTTGGTTTTATTTTTCTGCGATGATTGCTTCTTTTGATATGGGAAATTTTACGCTGGCATATTTCGTTCATTTAACATGGAGAAGTTGTGATCAGTATAATAAGCAGTTACGGTGTCTTGCCTTATTCTTGGCGTTTGTTTGTTTGGCGGAGTTAGCATTTTTTTTCAGCTTGGCTTGGCAGAACGACCGTCCTGCTTGATAATCAGTCTAAATCTGTCTTTTTACACCTCACCCTAAATTACTGCTTTTACCTTTGCCCCGCCCCCCTCACTGGATTATCGCGCACGAAAAGCTTAAACCTTAAGTGATGTGATTTTATATATATATATAACGTGGTGAGATGGTGTGTATGCAACCCCGAAATTTTATTTCTTGTCTTGTGCACTCCACAAAATTTAGCGAATTAAAATAAGAAAATCTCCTGTGGATCAGGGGCGGATCCAGATACTCGTTTTTTTTTTTTTTTTTTTTTTTTTTTGGGGGGGGGGGGGGTTGGGAGGGAGGGAGTGTATACCGAATGATATATAATCAACACAGTCATAGTTTCTATTGGTTAAATCATTCCTTACAGTTAATCATTATATGAATATGAAATAATTAATGCTATTTAAAATTACTATAGACTCTCGATTATCCGAAGTTCAATTAACCGACACACTCGGTTAACCAACCCTATCATTATATAAGCCTCCTCTCCTCAAGATATGGCTTATTGTTACTTATTGTGCCGAAAAATTAAAAATGTTACCATTGAATTTATTTATTAAATGTCTAATTTTTATTCTTCTTTTCCTTTTTACTCTTTTACTCTAGTAATTATTTATCTTATCGGTTTATTCAAAAAAGGGACTGAAAAGTCAAAATGTGTCATCTAAGCGGTGCGTATACTACTTCAGAATTTACACATTATTAGTCCATCAAGGCTAACATTTGTTACTGAGACCCAGGTATGTTTCCATAGCTTCTCTACAAGAGGTAGAAAGACAGCGAAAACTAGTAAACCAAACAATGAACGGTGGGTGACAGTAGAGCGGCATTTTCTATTCAAATCACCTAGTCATTAAGTAAGAACTGATTTAGCAAGTTGGCTTTAAAGAAATTAACACACCATATGTATTTTAGCTTTTAAGGGGTCTCAGGACTCTTAAAATTGGAAAAATCGAAAAAAAAAGACCATTTTCAACATATAATATCTTAAAATGTAATTGATTTTAAGACAAAATTTTATATTGGGATGAAAGATAAAAGTATGTTCTTTCATTTCATGTATTTGAAAAATTACAAGATGCAGAATTAGAATTTACAGTGGGCTCCAAAATGTCAGACATTTGACGAGCGGAAAATCGGCATAACAGATTATGCGCACGATTACAAAATAAATTTTGCAAGTAGAAGGAAAATTTTATGTCCTACTTATGCTTCACATCGCTATAATTACTCTGAACCTAAATAAATTTGTATTTAAAGCATTTTTCTATTTTTAATACAAAGTTGCATTTAGTTAATGCAAAATTTAGAAATTTTCAACAGTATAATCACCTATAAAGAATATATTTCTGAACAATAAGAAGGAAATTTTAGGTTCAGTTTATACAGACTAACATGAAACATATGTTTTGAAAATTTCATGAAAAAAAATTCAGAAGTTTTTGAGATATCGTGCGCGTTATGCCCAAAAACGTCATTTGGAGAAAATTGATTTCAAAGTTTCTGAAACGCCGCTTCAGCTATTGAGCGTGTATAATTCTAAAAGCCATAACTTCTGTTCTAATAGGAATTTCAAGGAAACATTTATACCAAAATGTTCAGAAAAGATAGTAGTTTAATATCTAAAAAAATTAAAATTTTGAAAATTTTAAAGCTTTAAGAGTCCTGAGACCCCTTAACTGACTAAGATATACTCCTTTTGTGTTCGTTCATCAAATACCCCTTAAAATTCACCAATGTGGGTACATATAGCAGTACATTAGCAATAGCAGTACATTTTATTAAAAAACATTAGTGGTTTTTTTTTTTTCAGAAAACATTAAGATGCTTGAAGTTTTAAATGGTCCTTTCTTTTTCTTGTTTCTTTCTTTCTTTGGAAATCGCTACGAATCCCATTCTTTTCTCAAACAAAAGAGCTCTCTGCAAAAATATTATACAGAAATTAGTAGTGCAGCTTCTTTGAAAAGATGAAAAAGTTTCCACAATTTAAACGGATCCGCATAACGGTGTCAATTTTCCGTTGTAGAAATTCAACAAAATGTACAAGAAGTGTAATCGTCACCCACCTCAACCCTCAACCCATAGTGTCAAAAATTGTACCGCCATATTGTTTTTGACTGGACATAATCCTTTTTTATTCATTAATTGCCGAAACGTCAGTGAGGTAGTAGTGTTTTTACTTGTCTGCCTGTTCCGCGAAAACTGCCGTTAAAACCGTTGGATTTATATCTTGGGGGGACGACTGCCCCCCCCCCCCTGGATCCGCGCCTCGGGGAATCTCCTGGTGATAAATATGCTTTTTTTCGCGGCCTTTTGAGAAAATTTGCGTTTTTTCAGCGATTCTTTGACGAAATTCGAATTTTTTCCGAGATCTCTTGACGAAATTATCGTTTTTTCCTCGATTCTTTCGCGAAATTTACATTTTTCCGCAATTCTTTGGCGAAATTCGGGTTTTTTTCTGTGATTTTTTACCGAAATTTGAGTTTTTTCTGCGACCCTTTGACAAAATTCGCTTTTTCCTGCGATTATTTGACAAAATTTGCGTTTTTTCGCGGTCCTTTGACGAGATGTGCGTTTTTTCCGTGATTTTTTGACGAAATTCGCGTGCTTTTTTTGCGCAATCCTTTGACGAATTTGGCGACTTTTTTTACGAACAATTGACGAAATTGATTTTTTTTTCGGCGACCATTTGTTGGAATTCGCGATAAGCGGTGGATTTATATATATTTTTTTTGGGGGGGGGCGATCCCCCCCCCCCCGTGTATCCGCGCCTGTTGTGAATTTTGCAATATTTACTTGAATAAAATCAACTGAAAAAGTACTGTAAGTGTGCATACATATACATATTAATACACGTATGCAAATACCAAAAAAAAATTTTCTTCTTAATTGAAATTTCTTTTGTGTGGAAAACACCTCACCTGATGAGTTAAGGGTTAAAGTCTTTAAAATTACTTTTTTCCTCTGCATTATTCGTAATTGTGCAATTCGATAAATAAATCAGCAATTATCTACTTCACTCCCTCCATTCATAATTTTTACTACCCTCGCTCCCCCCGGTTTTTAAAATTTTAAATGGTTGAAATTATCTAGTTTTTTGTTAAAATTTTTTGTCTGTTTATTTATATATTGCTGAAATAATAAATAAATGTCCTCCCCCTCCCCCCTCGCCCAACAGAAAATAATGCGAAAGGATACAAAATACAAATAAATACAAAAAATACAAAATTTACTATGAATATTCGGTAAATTCGATCTCCACCCCCCCCCCAAACAAAATGCTCTAGCTACGCCACTGATTAAACATTACCGACCATCATTAAAAACCGCAATACTGTGAATGAATTGACAATAAAAATGGATGCCACAAACCTATAATTTAGAACTGTATGTATAAAATAAAGTGCCTTATACTTAATTAGAAGAATTAATATGGAATTTTAAAAAAAGAATATGGATTAAAAATTGAAAAACTTATATATTGAATTACGTTTTCAAGAGTACAGAATTCAATGATATAAGCAAATCGGTGGTTTTCTGGGAGAAAAAAAGCCAAAAGCTGAATTTTTTTTTTCTCCTGTACCCAAACAACCAATATAACCAAAAGAATAGTTTCAAGATGAAAACAGAACATTATCAAATGGCATGAAATGGAAAAAACACTACAACCCATTAAATATTTAATTTATAGCAATAGAAATCTTACAGAACATACCGAATAAATACCCAGTTGATTTTCAAAATATCTTCCCGCACATGGAATCCAAAAGCATGATAAGATTAAGGTGAATAAAACAGTTAAGTTAACACAGAAATTAAACCCTATGGAGTCAGTTAATTCATTTTGAAATACCGTGATAAATTCAATTAATATAATATAAATAGAAAATAATTACATTATTTAAAATACCGAAAAACAATTTTAAATTGTTTAATATCAATTTTACAATATTGCCAATATCCGGCGTTCAATACCACCTGGTGTAAATAGTTAAAATTATTACTTTATTAGAAGCTTTAAAAAGACAAAAATATTTGGTGCTGCCATCTATTATTTTATTTTAAATCTATTATTATTATTATTCAAATGTCACAAAAAGAAGAACCTAATAAAAGCTAATGAAATTAAAATATATCAACTGCATTACTACATAAACCCTAATATAAATATAATACCATACTATAATCATTATTAAAAAATTTAAGTAAATTAAATGTTAATAAAATGCTTTCAATATATTCTATTACCAAAACCATTTAATCTACACTGAGAAATTAAAAAAAAATTTAACATTGATAATATATAGAATATAGCTATATGCTATAAAATAAAATAAATTATATATAATAAAAATATAAAAAAAACCTTAATAATTACTATTACATAAAAATGAACAGAAAAAAATTTAAAATAAAAAATGGATGTTTATAGAAGTTTGCCAGATTCTAAAATTCCCAATAGCCTAAAGATCACAAATATAGTGTGTGATTTATCTTCATATTAGCCATAAAAACGCTAAAAAATATGATTGTCACAATCAAACACATTAAACCGATAATTAATCATGGAATACAAAGTTGAAAATAAAACAATATTAAAAAGTATAGAGGAATAATAATAAAAACTATTTACCCAATTTTAATACATACAGTATAACATTAGTTATATCAAATAAACTTATATGCATAATAATCACTAAAGAGATGGTATACTATTATTACTTAATATGATATTGTCCTGAGTAGACTAAAATTTAAAACAAGTTAATATTGAATTTGATTAAATAAGTTAAATTTAATATGAATTGAAATAAAAAAAAAAAAAGAAATGTCACCAATTACATATAAAACTATATATATGGCTATTTTTTCCCCATTCTGACCAGAAAATCACAGTTCTAAATTTTTACGACTGCTTTTTCATCGTCAACTAACACTTCATTTATAATAGCTGTTTCATTATAATGGAAGCCATCAGTCCATCAGAAGAAAGTAACTCGGTTAAGTGGGACTCGGATGATCGGGACTCTGCTGTATAACTAGTTTGATGAGTATTTTTTGCACCGCATATTGTACTGAAAGTATATTTTAGTGCTCTTCATAAGTGCATATCCATTTCATTCTGTTCGAAAGGCTGTAACATCATTAAAATGCACTTAAAATATTTTTTTCCCATTGACCGTAAAGCAACGGAAAACTTTTGACTGCCCCTGTAATTAAACTATACATCCTATTTTCATAAAATTTGAAATGACTCGACAAAGTTTTGCAACAATTATATATTTAAAATTTCAGACCATTCGGTTGGGTAGTTTTTGCTCTGATGGCAGATGGACGGACAGACGGACTGAACGACAGCTATAAGTGCTACGTATTTATATAATTACGAACGCACGTAAAAAGGTTTGTTAATAGAAATTCTGTTTATGTTTTTTTCTGGATTTTGCATTACATTACAATTAAGTGAAAACTGATTTTTCAAATAGAACTGTAACATGATAATTTAGATGAATCACTTTCAGATTGCTACTATCCTAAAATCCAATTTTTTAAGAGCAAGTTCATTTGATTAATCAAACAAGATGGAAATATGATAGAAGGAACATTGTATCTGCAAAAAATTTCTTTTCTCTGCAAGTCTTGTCAAAGATAAGAAGTTACAAATTCTTATTACTCATTACGAGCTTTTGTTTACAGGGGCTACAAAATCATAAAACTTTGTATTTATCAACAAGAAAAATTCTCTTCATTAAAATCAGTGAATTCGTTTTTGAATATTTTCATTGTAGTTGAATGATGTGTTATAAATTAATAAAAAAATCATTGTCTTTAAAAAGCAGTAGATGTTTACTGCGAACATATAAATCTCATAATCAAAAATTATATATTTTATCGAAAAGAAATAATGGAGCATTACACGCCTATCTGTATTGTCGAATGATACATTTCACAAAGTATAAAATATCTCTAGGATATTTATTTATTTGATAAATGTATTCTTATACAATAAATATATTCTAAAATATAGCGTGCATTTCAAAGACAACAGCTAAAATAAATTACTGTCGTTAACAAATGACTATAACTATATTCATATTATTGATAAACATAAATTTCATCTATGTATCATTTTAAGCAAAATCTTTCTGCTGTAATCTACTGATAAATGTATATATATATATATATATATATATATATATATATAATTTAGCAAGAAAAAAAAATCATGCGTCAAGCATAGATTATGAAACACTTTCCAACACATTCAGAATCATTATAGAAAACTGCACCGTTTAATAAGTTAAAATATTATGTCTAATGCAACCCTATGGAAACGCATAACACATCTGAAAACACAATTTGAGCTGCCCTCGTTTATAATCGGGAAATTATCCGAATTTTTTCATCTACCCTGTATATATTGCATTGCCCTATTGTATAGTAATCATCTTGTAGTAAAACTCGGTGATTTATATCAATTTCCATACATTTGAAATAGCGTAATGTCATTAAAATACACCGCAAGCAATTTTTCCCCATAGAATATAATGTAATGTAATTCTTTTGAGTGCCCCTGTAAATGAGCTATTAATCACACATACTTCATATAGAATACCAAACATGCCTTGGTAACCCTAAATAAGGTTTATCAATTGCATGAAAATCTAAGTATATTTACGGGAGTTAGAGCGTGGGCAGGCGGACAGACAAACCGAATGCATAAACACTTTTCAACTTTGTTGGAATGTGTTAAAAAAGAAAGACAGTGCGAAAACCTGCAACGTCTATGTTTAAACAAAATAACTGTTGTTTATACAATATTTTCATATTTATAATAAGCATGCGTGTTTATCATTTTTCCATAAAATTTGAAAAAATCCGTTATGTTTAATTTTAAGAAATGTTAACAGCAAACATAGATGCACGTATTTTTGTAATAATAGTTAAACTTTTAAAATCTTTTACTTTTTTGAACGTTTCCAGTGCTATTAATTGTTTATTTAATTTTTTTAATTTTTCTATGCACGTTTATGATTAGTATTTAGCTAATCATGAGGATTATATATTAGGATTTATATAGCTATTATATCTATATATATAAATATAGATGTTATATCTATATCTATCCGGGATAGATATAGATATAATATATATCCTTATTATATATATATATGATATTACGATTTATTCCGGATTAGCTTTCCAACAAAGTTGAAAAGTGTTTATGACTTCGGTTTGTCTGGCCGTCTGTCCGTCTGTCTACGCTCTAACTCTCTTAAATATGCTCGGATCGTCCTGAAATTTTTGGATGTTAGTGACCTCTACCATAGCACGTTCCCTATTTCAAATGAAATTTGTAGCATGTTTAGATCATTTACAGGGACAGTCAAAAGTTTTCCGTTACATTACGGCCAATGGGAAAAAATCGCTTCAAATGATTTTTAATGGTGTTACACTCTTTAAAACTGAGTAACATAGTAAAACTGATATTTATTTATGAAGTCCACTAAAATATGATTTCTGTTGAATATGCGGTGCAAAGGATAGTTATTTTTCCTTTACAGGGCCACTCAAAAGAATTCCGTTCATAATGGTATAGAGGGGATTGTTTGCGGTGTATTTGAAAAGGTTTCAGATAGAATATTGAATCTCAATTACTGTATATTAGTAATGATTGCTCGAAATGCATTTTTAATTATGATATGCGCTTTTTTCACTATATTTATGCATACTATAAAGTGCGTATATAAATGCTATAGTTCATATACAGGGCTACAGAAAAGAATTCGTAAGGGTTACTGAGTATGAGCATAAATTGCTTAAAGGTGGGTTTTAAAGGAAATCTGCATTTTTACGCTGAACTGAATTTAGTTTACTAAGAAATATTTGTAGAATATAGATAAAATGATATACAGGGCCTCGCAAAGAGTTGCATACATGGCCGTCTATGGGTGATAATTTCTGGAAATGTAATTTCAGTAGTTTTAAGCGAGTTTTAGTTTGAATTAAATTTCAGCTATAAAGTGGCATGTAATAAAGGTACTAGGTAAACTACAGGGCTGTACAAAAGTATTCAAGTATGTTTCCATTTATTAGTATAAATTGCTGAAAGATGAATTTCAACCTGTTATGCATTTTCTGGCTAAACTAAATTTTCTTATTATATAGTATATGTATCAACACAGATGAAATACAGGGCTGTTCAAAACAATTGAAATACGGTGGACTAATTTGAAAAGCATAAAGAATAAAGAATAAAAAGTATAAAGAATTGGAATAATATGGACGGTAACTACTGAAATCAGTTTTTCAAATGTTTTATGCGTTTTATAAAATGTTTATTTCGTTATCTTATTTACCATATTTCCTTAAATAGCGAAGTTTTGTTAAAGCATTCAGGAAGTGTTGGAAAGTGTTTCATAATCTATGCTTAACGTATGATTTTTCTTACTTGTTTCATTTAATCCGAACGACAGATTACTTATTTTCTATTAAATATGATCTGTGATCTGGATTGAGACCAATATTAAAACCTTTTGATGAAAAGTCGTTTCGGAGCATTTTGTTATTTAAATAATTTTTTCTACATTAAATAAAAATGGCAAGCACAAAATTTCTGTGAATTTTATTTTTTGGGGCTCTGGCACTTAAACCTTTGTGGAAATTCTAATATACATGGATACACACACGTATATATATATGGAATATATTTAAAAACGGCGAAAATAAATTCAGAGAACGTTAAAATGTTAAAATGTGCCAATATTTTCATAATCTGGTTTTTATCATGTTCCGATACGTTTTTTTTTCAAAACCATATGGCGTTATATATTCTGCTGATTACGTTCATTATATTTCCAATATGACATAATATTCACTAAAAATCTATTTATCGCCCAAAGTATCGTATAAGCGTCAAACTATTTATTTTATTTTCATTTTTCACATGGAAATCTTGCAAAAGAAAAGTAATTGTTGTGGTAAGAATTTTATTATTGATTTTTAACTGTTGACATCTGCTTTAACGAAAAATGTTTAAATTTGATAGGAAATTGATGTTAAATTGGTCGTTTTTTATTAATTAAAATATAACTCTAAATTATTTCGATTGCGGATTCGTGTTTTATTACACATGTATATAACATTTCACAATTCTGTATTACGAACTGTGGATTTGTATAGAATTACAGACAGACAGACAAGTTTTCCTTTTTACATATTAGATTATTTAAAATAAGAAAAATAGGTCGATATATTTTATTCCATGTAACCTAAAAATGTACAAGCAAGTTATTGTGACGAAAATTATTATTACAAGAATTGTAATTTAAGGAAATTAACAAGCATCTGAAATATTCGTTATAACACTCTCACAAATACACGCTCAGTCCACGAAAAGTTCGTCTATAGGAAAGTGATACAATAAAAATACATGCAATTTTTTGAAAATTTTAGCATAGAAAACTAGAATCATATTAAAAACCCTCATATTTATTATAAAATTTAAACAAATAAAGATCAAACTTAAATTAAGACTTATTTTCCTTTTTCCGCTATACGCCGTATTAGAAGGAAATTATCATGTAAATTTTACAAAAAATGACAAAATCTAACAAGATTTTAAAACGCATAATTTTAAAATTTAAAAATATTTATAAAATAAATAATGTAAAAAATCAACACTTCAGAAATCTATTTCATTTTTTTTTTTTTTTTTTGCTGCGTTGAAATTAGCAAAAAGGAATTCTGTTTGGTAACATTTTAAATGTATTGACTATTTCGGAGCAAATTAGCTTACAGAAAAAAAATCACACGTTTCACAGCGAAAAACACTTATCCTTGGAAAATTCCACTATCTATTACTCGGGGCACACATTGATCTGTTTTTTTTTAAATACCAGTAATTCAAAGAAATAATTTTCATGGCAGATTTATTTACAAAATTTGCAATAACTATAGACTTCGGTGTAAGTTTCTATAGAATTACGACGGACATCTAAAATGAAGATTTTTTCTTTAAATAATTGTATTAAGAAAAAAAACTCAGACCGAGTTGTACTACGAGATTTATACTTTACATCAACAAAACAAAACGCCATTTACTTAAAAGTGAAAATGTACTGAGTATTAAGACATGATTTAGCTTTTCCGCATGCTTAATGTGAGTTATTGAATATAGAACTTACTTTCCTTACGATTGCATGATTCAAAAATATAAGAAATTCAATGGAATTAATCGAAAAAAAATTATTTTCCCAATAAGTTATTTTAATTAAATCATAAATAAAAGTTTTAAAAATATACACATATTGCTATTTATAGTTAAAGAATTAGACAGATCACTGAAATACGAAGAAAAATTGTCAGCAAATTTTAAAATAGTTAAAGACGTTGTTCATTTTTTTGCTGCCGATGAGTGTTTCCCTTAAATATACAATATACTTAATAATTATTAGGTAAAGCATTTATATTAATTTTTTACTTTTACAAAGCGCAAAGTAACACTATAAAAATGACAGTTATGAAATTATATGTTTAAAATTTAAAAACAAAATACATCTCTTCACACAGAACATGATTTTTCTTCTTGTTACAATACATTTACAAACAACAGACAACAAAAGAATGTTGAGTAATTATTTCTGACAAAGCTATCTACTCCCAAGATAAAAGAAAAAGAACACGACGATAAAAAATAGTTGTTTTTCTCATTTTTCAAAGTCATCATCAACAACAGAAAGTCATTTTTGTAAGTAACGGGAACGTTGATGCGCATGTACATTTTTATTAAAACCAATGAATTTTTTTCTTTTACGAAAGTATTCTTAAAATATGCGTTCACCTAAAAATTATATGCTGCAGTAATATTAGAGAAAATTCCACATTTTAAAGATTTATAGGGTTTTTATAAGATTGTTAATGCTTTTAAGTTTGACATTTAATACTATTTTAAGTTTATATTTTTTATACGATCCGTGATAACTGTTAACATTTATATAATAAATGTGTCGGATTATATTTTTTGTGTTCTAAATTCCTTTATACTTGTGTTATAATTTTAACGAAACGTTAAAAGATATGCAATATAGTAAAACCACTTGTGATAAATTATAACTAAAATTGTAATTTCCACGGAAATCCATTCAGCAGAATCTTTCAAAAAGATTATCTTTTCACAAGACTGTTCAACTGATAGAACTTAATCTATAATTCTGCATCTAAGCAACGTAGAAATATATATACAAAACTTCCTTTGAAAATTAGCTACCTAGCACTGCAAGCCCCATCAAAATCCATTCAGCAGAATTTAAATTATAAGCGAAACGAAGTAAAATTTCCATTTGCATTTTATGCATCTAGTATACAGTTAAAATCACTTTTAACAATTAAATTATGTTGATTATGCGTTGTAAAACAATATGAAAATCCTGCATAGGTAGTTTAGAAAATGTTTTTTACCTTTCCAACTGCCTTATCAAAAAAAAAAAAAAAAAAAAAAAAAAAAAAAAAAAAAAAAAAGATTTTTTTCTAATATATTAACTAGTTTACGTTTATTCTACCAAGCATAAATCAAAATTTAGAATTTTTCCATAATCGCGACTCATATGCCAAATTAACATATTGTGATGAAATAATTTTTGTTTTTTGGAACAACATATATTACTTCCATGCAGTTCTTATAAAAGAATGCTTATTTAAACAACAATTTTCATTAATTTGCTTATTACTCTCGTTATTCAGGTTTTCTAAGGTTATTTAGTTTATTAGAAACAATTACTAAACCATACTTTTTACCCAACTGCCAAGAATGGTTATGTGTTTCACGCGTATCTGGGTATGTAGATTTCTTTATACTCTCGAAACATACCAATGGCTGGATGGATTTCAATGAATGAGGTCCTCTATCGATTCCTCTTAATCATCCGATAGTTATAGGCTAGGTTTTGTTTTTATAAGATCATAATGGCGGCATTAGACGGAAAAAATTATGCACCCTATTGAGTGACATATCATTGGATAGGTCTTTCAAAATAAAGATGTTGTTTCATTGACTATTTTACAGTCAGAAGCTCCGTTTAAATATTACACAACCTGGAAGTTGTGTAGGTAGGATCTCTAGCTTGCTGCAACTCTAACCTTCATAGACATCTATAGGCCTCATCAAAACAGTGTTTATAGATGGGAACTAACAATTAAACACAACTTAAAAATCATCAATACAAGTAAATAAATAAATAGGTAGGTAATATAAAAATAGTTTCACATTGATGAGAAATAATTAATTAGTTCGCTTTTTACGCAGTCGGGTTTTTTGATTTTTTTAAATTTAATTTTTACTTGTTGAAAATCTTTTCAAAATGATCGTGTTAAGACTTTTTTTTTTTTTTTTTTCAAAACTTTGAATGATAAATATGTACGATGCCTGCGTTCAGTAAACTGTTTACCGTTAGACAGATCTTTCTATACAATTAAAAATATGCAGCAAACTATCCCATCATTCGACCGTTTTTAAATGTTGCGGTTATTTGGCCATATTATGTAGAGTATTTCACTAAAATATTGAAGATATTTTGGTTAGATTAATTATAAATTACGTTTATATAACCGTTTTCTAATAAAACCGGTCGAATGTTTAGAAAGTTTGCTGCAATTTTTTAACATTGTAAGATCAATGTTCTTAGATCATTATAATCATTTACTATATAAAAAATTTATGTTTCCCGATATAATTCATATTTTGAATCATTTGTCTTTATCATAAAAAAAAGTAAAATAAAAAGGCGGAAATTGTTCGCCGAGCGTGGCAAATAAGATGCGTTCGTACTGTAACAAGATTTATAAATATTCAGATCTTGGTGCAATAGCTGTTGCACTCTGATGCAAAAATGCATGAATACAAAATCTATTACGATTATATATACAGTAATCCCTTAAAATTCGTGTTTTCATTATTTGCGAAATAAAAAATAAGGAACATTTCAACATTCGCGAATACTTACTTGATTATTCACGAATTTTGTTTTTTAAATAAAATTTTTTTTACAAAGTAACTCGTTTTGCCTTACCAATTCCATAAACTATTTGACACTAGACAGTTGCATTGTACTGTATGGCCTAAGTTCCGAGATATTCAACCCTTGTATTGACGCGAAATATAAACAGTAATTCCGAGAAACCCTGAACATAACTTAATGCTAAAATTAAAAAATATATTAAATTTTCTAAAATTCAAAATTTTTATTGCAAGTGAAAATTTTTCTGCAAAAGATGCATGGGGAAATTTTAAAGTTAAAAAAAAAAAACTTGTTGAGAAAGCAATGATATGCGATCCTTCACTGGTGAGGAGTCTTAAATTAAAACAAGTAATATAAAAATTTTGTTTTTAAAGTCAATTCCTACTTAGGTCATCAAAGAAAAAAATAATATAATCCCTTAAGCTAATATTAGTTTTTGTTGCATTAAAATACCTCAATTTGGTGATTTTCTATAAGCAAGTAGCTTTACAATGGAACTCTATGGGAATTTGGCGAAATATTAGAGATATCGCCAAGTTGGCGTCACTTTTGGCGACTCATTTTGGTCACCAAATTGGGCTATATATCGCCAAGTTGGCGACAAAGTTGGCGGTATTTGGCGACACAACAAGGTCCCCCTATGGTAACCCCACTTACAGGTATGAAGATGCATTAAATGCTGTTCAATAACCAATGGCCGCCATTTTGTCTCCCATATAAAACTAAAATTAATTAATTAAAATTTAATTAATGAATTAATATTTGAAAAATCAGTATTAACATCAATTGTCATCAAGTACAAGTTAAAAAAAATTTTTATTTCAACTTGATAGGATGAATAATAAGTATTTTATTAACGATTGAAAATTTCAACAAGATATATCTTCTTATAATAATAAAGAAAGAAGTTTGTGTATGAGTGAGTGAGTGAGTGTGTCGACGGTGTTCTGAAGAGACCGCAGTACGTAGAGCTACAAAATTTGATGAAAAGGTACGTCTATATATGAAGTTTTGCACCTCGAAGCCCGATTTTCGATTTTTTGAATAGATTTTTTTTATTTAATTTTTTATGCGATTTTTAGCACTTTTTTAAGCTTCGAGGCGATTTTTTCCATATAAGTGAGAAGAATATGGTTTCTTTCTTTTAACCCAATATAGTAAATTTTGTTCCCTTTTCAAAAAAGTTTATTCGGAATTCGTGCATCGATTTTTGAATTTTTAGCGAATTTTTTATGCAATTATTGAACAGCATTTAATGCATTTCCATACCTATATGGAGGTTACTGTACAGGGACACAGTTCTGTCGCCAAATGCCGCTAAGTTTGTCGCCAACTTGGCGGTATATCGCCAAATTTGGCGACCGAAATTAGTCGCCAAAAGTGACGCCAACTTGGCGATATCTCTAATATTTCGCCAAATTCCCATAGACTTCCATTGTAAACCAATATGGATTACTTGCTTACAGAAAATGAACAATTTGAGATATTTTAATGCAACAAAAACTAATATTTATAATAAGATACTCATACTGCAATATATATTAAAACATACATACACACATAAATAACGCCTGCATTCAACAGCTAAAGGTATTTATAAATATTATACAGACATACAAACAATAAATGCAATAAACCCAACTGGAGTGAAAAATTAGCCAAAGCCAGGAATCGAACCCGGGACCAAAAACTAATATTAACTTAAGGGATTATATTAATTCGATTTTTCCACATTAGTAAAAAGAATTCGGTTTCTTTCTTTTAACCCAATATAGTAAATTTTGTTCTCTTTTCATAAAAGTTTATTCGGAATTCGTGCAGCGATTTTGGCATTTTTAGCGAATTTTTTATGCGATTATTGAACAGCATGTAATGCATGTCCATACATATAAGGGGGTTACCGTAGGGGGGATCCAGTTTTGGCGCCAAATAACACCAAGTTTGTCGCCAACTGGGCGATATATCGCCAAATTTGGCGACCAACATGAGTCGCCAAAAGTGACGCCAACTGGGTGATATCTCTAATATTTCGCCAAATTCCGATAGACTTCCACTGTAAAACAATAGGGTTTACTTGCTTAAGAAAATCAACAAATTGAGATATTTTAATGCAACAAAAACTAATATTAACTTAAGGAATTATGCTAATTATACTTAAGGGAGTTCAAGTAAATTAATTACGAATAAAAGTAACATGATCTTGCATGATGCTTAGCATGATGCTTAGCATGATTTCCAAAACATAAATTTTAAGAGAGCCCACGGGTCAAAGGAATTAGATTTGAAACTTTTATCCAATTATAGTAAATTTTGACTTTCGTGATTCTTGAACTTTTTGTGATTTTTAATGCGATTTTTACGTTTTTTCACGATCTGCTGCAATTTTTTGACATTCCATTTTTGACCTAAATTACATTCTGCCCTCATTTCAATAAAGTTTGTTCGGATTTCGTATAGCAATTTTCGAATTTTTCGGGAATTTTGTATGTGATTTTTAGTGTATTTTAGCGATTTGCTACTATTTTTGCACATTAGTGAAAGGAATCAACTTGCAATCTTCGAACATAATATATATATTTTTTTTCTTTTTTCAGAATTTGAGAAGCGATTAAAAAATTTTTCGCGATATCTTATTGTGATTTTCAGAGTTTTTTCTTAATTCCTGCTGTTTTTTGACGTACACGGGCAACGCCGGGCAAGTTCACTAGTAAATAAATAGGGAGAGTGTGAACTAATAAGTAATAGGAATTGGAAAAGAAATCGATGCCGCAACTTTTTGTTATATGAAAATTAATTAACAAAAGACATGTGTTCTGCCAAACAATTGTATATCAATAAATATTTTCAGTCATCAATTCGTAACTAAACTTTGTACAATATATGTACACTGTAAAAAAACGGCATTTTTACAGTACAAATTACTGTTCATCCCGCGCACAAACTCTATCACAGTGAATGTGCTGTATCTTTCTTTGGTTTCCTGACTATATTAACATGGAAAATACAGTAGTTGCGTAAAATTAACAGCACAATGTGCTGGCAGTTTGGACGACAGCAGTTTGTGCTGTAAAAAAATGCGTCCAAATTGCCAGCACATCTTGCTGTTAATTTTACGCAACTACTGTATTTTCCATGTTAATATAGTCAGGAAACCAAAGAAAGATACAGCGCATTCACTGTGATGGAATTTGTTCTGGTAAATCTACAGTGGTTTTTTTACAGTGTACAAGTATTCAAATTTATTTACATCGTGTACTTTTTAATGTTTCATAAATATATTTTTGCATTTCAATTGCTTCTTCCCATTTAAAAAAAAATCATAAAACCTAACTCCCTTTTATGCACGAGAAGATAGTATCGCAGTATTCGTGATTTTGATATTCGCGGAGATTTCCGCTAACCAGACCCTCGGGAATGTTAAGGGATTGCTGTATATTAAATTCAGTAATACGGAAATAATAGGACTGCATCTTAAATAGGGTTTAATCACCATGGCAACCTAGAATCATTACCTATCATGGGATATCATTGATCTTATTACATGTGATAGGATTTAATAGAATAAAAAAAAACTTTTATTAATATCTTTTTAAGTTTCGATTCAATTTCCATAAAATTTGAAATGACTCGTCAAAATTCTGCAACGATTACATATATATCAAATTTAAAACCATTTGTTTGGGTAGTTTTTGCGCTCTTATATGGACCATATGACGACAATAAGTGCTAAGTATTTATACAAGGTTTATCTGAAATGCTTCAACAAACTTAGAGGGATGATAGTACTCATGAAGACGAACAAAAAATGCAATGGAACATGGGGTCGCAAATGACGTTTTACGGATGAAAATCGAGAAAATGCGTCTGGAAATGGACAAACTGAGACAAGAAAGGAACACTCCAGAAAATTATTTATTACACAGAATAGGTACAACATAGCTCGTGATGCCCAGAGAAAACAAATATTTTACAACAAGTGTTCAATGTGTCGACCGCGGACATTACACAAAATACATCTACGGAGGAACGATTGGCGGACACGCTCGAAGGCTTTGTATACGTTTGCATACTCCTGTTCTCGGATTTGTTTGGCTTTCTTCCAAGTTTTTGTTATCTCTATCTGACTGGATATGCACAAAGTGAAAGCAAAACCAGCTTCTTGCTACTACCCAGTTCTGCAGAAAAGCAGAATGTGAGATTTCGATATCTTTATTAGTTTTGCAATTTTCACCCTTTAAACGTCATTTGCGACCCCATGTTCTATTGCAGTTTTTGTCCTTCTTGATGAGTACTATCACCCCCTAAGTTTGTTGAAGCGTTTCAGATACACCCTGTATAATTACGAACGCAACTAAAAATTATTGAAAATACTTAGGAAGAGAATTGTACAAAACAAATATTTTTTACAAATATTCAATTAATTATAATAATTACTGATATTTTTTAGTTTACAGCGATGCCTTAACTTCACATTACAGACGCATCTTTCTTAAAAATAGTTAAGAACATTATCTGAATTTTGCATTTCATTATGAAAATGTTCTTTTTTTCTTAATTTTTTTTTTACTTAAATTGCATTTGAGTGTTTTTTAAAACCTTAAATTGCTTTTAATTAGTTCGTTTACAGTTCCACATTTTGTAGATATGATTAAAGTATTAATTAAAAATTGTCGAGGTACTTCTCTGTACCGGAAAAATTCAAAATTATTATTTCGTTTAATTAGATGTTTTAAAGTGAGAGTTTATTTTTAAATGAAACCTTTAATGGGAATGATAAATTGCAATCGTTTAGAAATTTTTAGGAACTATATTATAAAATTACTTCTGGTAATTACTGTTCAAAATGAAAATTAAATTGTTTAAATTTCGTTATTATTAGTATTATTATTACTTTTTTTTTTTTTTTTTTTTGCTACTTAGCAATTTGTTTGAAATCTGTTTTCAGAATATGAATAACTATTTGAACATTGTTCAATTTCCATAATTATGAAAAAATTAAAAATTTCGTCATGAGATAGGAACATTTATGAAAATAAATGCTTTAATTAGTTCTATAATTAATAACTATTTTTATTTCATTAGTTTAAGAACAATACTTCAAAAATTATTAAAAATTATGCATACCCATTGAATACAACAAAAATTACAAACTTATAAAAAACTAATAATTTATTCTGTGATTACAAAATATCATTTCTATAAAGAATAACAATGACTTATGTCTCCAAATTCCTATGAAAGAATAAATCTTTTGTAAGTATTAATGATGCTTCACTAAAATGTTTATTATTGTGTTTTGATTGATATGTTGTAATTTTTTTTTTAATTGTGATGATTAAATTGTTGATGTTTGAAATATATTTCAAATATGCAAAAGTATTTAACACACTTATTTTTTTCAATTGTAAGTTATTTTACAAAAATTATACATTGCATTTTCATATGTATCAACCTGTAAGTAGGAAGTATATGTTGCTATAGGACATTGACATTTCTTACTTTATAGATTTGGAATTTGTTAAGTGTTATATTTTTTCATTTTTTTTTTCAATGGCGAACACAGCGTGTACATAAATCAATATCCCAGCTTTACAGTGATATTAAAAGAAAACAAAAAAAAGTACAGCCTTGTTGTTCATCTTAAATCAAAAATAACAGTTGAAAGTTTATATTGAACACAAATATAAGTGTTCAATGATACCCCTTCCAGAAACACGAACGATATCGAAGAGGTGCACTGTTAAAAATTAGCAGCAAACTGTGCAGTCATCCAACTGTTTTTATAGCAGACGTTTTCGAAACCGTAATTTAATTCTATTCTGAGAATATTTATGCCTATTTAATGGTCAGAATACAGTTAATATACGGATATTTAACCGCATTTTAAAAAAATGGCAAAATGTCTCGACAATTTTCTGCAAAGTTTTGGAAACCGTAATTTAATTCTATTCTGAGAATATTTATACCTATTTAATGGTCAGAATACAGTTAATATACGGATATTTTACGGTATTTTCAAAAAATGGCAAAATGTCTGGACAGTTTTCTGCAAAATTTTAACAGTGTACGATAACACATCCCGCAATTTCCTCAGCATGATTTTTTTTTTCTTTTTTAGGTGCAACCGTAATTATATAAATACGTAGCACCTATAGTTGTCGTTCGGTCCGTCCGCATATAGCAGAGCAAAAACTACCCAAACGAATTGTCTGAAATTTTAAATATATAATTGTTGCAAAATTTTGTCGAGTCATTTCAAATTTTATGAAAATAGGATGTATAGTTTAGTTACAGGGACAGTCAAAAATTTTCCGTTACATTATGGCCAATGGGAGAAAATTATTTCATGTTAATTTTAATGATGTTACAGCCTTTCAAACAGAATGGAATTGATATGCACTTATGAAGTGCACTAAAATATACATTCAGTACAATATGCGGTGCAAAAAATATTTATAAAATTAGTTATAGTACGAACGCACCTCATTTGCCACATTTGGTGTGCAATTTCAAATTTGTTTTCTTTTGTGGAGCTTCATCAAAGATTAGGTGTTTGTTGCATAGATACTAACTGACGTTGGCAAACTTAGGACATGGTAAACTTAGGACGTTGGCAAACTTAGGACTGCAGCCATTCAATGAGTCACACCAGACATGCTGAAAAATGTGTGGGATGAGTTATCGTACCTCCGCGATATCGTTCGTAATACTGGAGGGGCTAAAATCGAACACTTACAACTGTGTTGAATTTAAACTTTCAATTGTTACTTTTGATTTCCGATAAAGAACAAGGTTATGCTTTGTTCTTTTTATTTTCATTTAATAGCACTCTAAAGTTTGTACAGCCGTGGAAAAAAAAAAGTAAACATCCCCTACTAACTCCCCAACAAATTATCGTAGACAAAAGTTACTGGTACCGGACGATTGGAAATAAAGTCTACTTTTAAACGGTGTGTATAAAATTTGCTTAGGAGGCCATATACATATTAAAACGAATCAAAACTTCATTTTTTTCAATGACAGTACCCAAATTTGACGAGATATTTCAAATCTTTGGTTTAAAATATGCCTAGAAACCAAATTTCAAGTCATTCGAATGATAAGTTTTTGAATTATAGACATTCAAAATTTAGTACTTCTAAAGTTAAATTACATTTTCATATGTTTATTTATATCTCCTGAAATTATGCTCCTAATGAGCTAATTTTTTGTGTAGCAATAACGCTAATATACCCAAACATAAATACTTTCAATTTCCAATTTTTATAATTTTATGATATGAATTATGAATTATGAAATTAATATTCGAAAAAATTATGAATTGCAACATACAATTTTTTTGATGGATTTAGATTTATTAAGTCCTGCTTTATGGAAATCCAAAATTTCACATTTTTCTTCCAAGTAGTTTTAAAATTATGCTTAAAAAACGGCAAAATGATGGTTTAAGGGGCCGTCTATGATAGAAGTGAGTAAATTTTTGAAATTTATTCTGCTATCCTGTAATCAAACAGGTTTCATTGACGCTTAAACGTCCCTTGATCAAGAAGGCGGCGCTCTCGGTTAACAATCGAGTTCGGAACTTCAATTTGGATACAGCCCTTAAAATACGCTCGTTTTAAAATAATTAATTTCTCGGAAACTTATTGCACGAATTGCATAAAAATTTGTTTATAGGCTAATTGAAAGGTGTGGAGTTCATTTATACTGTCAGAATTGTGTGCTGCTATTAAAAAAAACAAAGTTTTGGTTCGTTTTAATATGTAGATGGCCCCTTAAACAAATTTTATATGCATCATTTAAAAGTAGACTTTATTTCCAATTGTTCGGTACCAGTAACTTTCTTCTACAATAATTTGTTGAGAAGTTAGTAGGGGGTGTTTACTTTTTTTTACGCGACTGTACATTCATTTATGTACACAGTGTACATAAATGAATGTACAGTCGTAGGAAAAAAACCCATTACTAACTCTGCAAAAAATTATCGTAGAAGAAATTTACTGCTACCACATGATTGGTAATAAAGTCTACTTTTAAATGATGTATATAAAATTTGCTATCTACATATTAAACCGAATAATAACTTTTTTTTTTTTTTTTAAATAGCAGTACACAATTCTGACAGCATAAATGAACTCTATACCCTTTAATTAGCCTAAAAAAATACGATAAGTTTCCGAGAAATTAATTACTTCAAAACGAGCGTATTTTAGGGGCTGTATACAAATTGAAGTTCGATACTGGATTGTTGACCGAGAGAGCCCCCTTCTTGATCAAGGCAACTTAAGAGATTGGTCTTTGGAGATTGCTAGATTCCAGGATAGCATAAGAAGTTTTAAAATACCTAGTCATTTCTATCATAGACGGCCCCTTAAACCATCATTTTGCCGTTTTTTAAGCACAATTTAAAAACTACTTGGAAGAAAAATCTGAAATTTTCGATTTCCATAAAGCTAGACGTAATAAATCTAAATCCATAAAAAAATTGTAGTTTGCAATTCATAATTTTTTCGAATATTTATTTCATAATTCATAATTCACATCACAAATTTATAAAAATTGCAAATTCAACATATTTATGTTTAGTTAATTTACTATTATTATTACTCAAAAAATTAGCACATTAGGAGTACAATTTCAGGAGATAATAATAAAAATATGAAGATGTAATTTAATGTTAGAAGCGCTAAATTTTGAATGTTTATAATTTAAAATTATAACATTTAAATGACTTTAAATTTGGTATCTAGGCATAGTTTGAACCGAAGATTTGAAATATCATTATAAAATTCGGTATTGCCATTGGAAAAAAAAAAAGAAGTTTGGATTCGTTTTAATATGTAAATGGCCCCTAAGCAAATTTTGGGCCTTTAGTGTTACGAGCCCCTAAATTTTGTATGAAATTTCCATAAAGCTGATATTTTTAATTTGTTTTGATCTTATACATATTTTATTAAATATTTTGTACTTTTAGAGCATGATTAGGCTAAAGAATATGATATATTTATCCAAATATGTATTTGACGGCATCGAATAGGCTTATTTTTTTTGTAACAGTATACGAAGGCAGTGAGGGAAGGGAGCGAATCAATGCTAGGTCTTTGGACTAGAATTAATTTAAAGTTCATTAAAAGTAATAACATTTTTGATGCCGTAGAGGATATATGATATCACATAAATACATGTTTAGGTGAATATATATATATATATATATATATATATATATATATACATATATTATCCTATTCTAAAACTACAAAATACTGATTACAATCTTCATACGGTCAAAACCGACTTAAAATATCAGCTTTATGAAAATTTCATATCCAATTTGTGGTATCCTAAAATCAAAAGGCAGAGAAGCGCCCCATTTTTCCCTCGCTGTAATCAGCTCTGCTTTATGGTAACAAATTATTCCCATTTATAAAAATGGATTCAATGTGGTCAAACATGGCTGCGTATATGGCTTAGAAAGAAAAGTGGTCAAAGATGGCTTCATATAGCCCCCCCCCCCCAAAAAAAAAGGCTCATAGATGGTCGCAATTAAGACATTTAAAATGTCTGAAATTCAGACGTAAGAAGTCTCTGAAAATTTTAAGATATTTTAAAACGTCTTAAAATTGAACACTCTTGTTTCAGACACTTAAGTTTCTGAAATTCAGGCACAAGAAGTGTCTGAAAATTTTAAGACATTTTAAAACGTCTGAAAATTTAACACTGTGTTTCAGACACTTAAATGTCTGAATTTCAGACATTTCAGTTTACAGTGTTCTACTTTTCTGTTGCGGGTCGAGTTTAAATCTGGTTGACTTCTACTTTTCTGCTGCGGGTCGGGTTCACTTCGGCTTTTTAGCTGTTCCTAGCGCGTTGGGTCTGGGTTCTCGCGAGAAGGGTTCGGGTTGAACCGATTTTTGAAAAGAATGTCTATATATTTTTCTAGATAAAAACCATATACTGTAAAAGCTCCGTAACAGATACGCCCAAATAATTATTTAGGGATATTTTTTAATCTTCAGGACTATGTAAAAAAATACTAATTTGTTATAAGACTGCTTGTCTCTTTATATCTAAGATCAGTTGTAATTCAGTAAAGAATGCTTTGAAACTTATTAAAAAACATACCGGGTGACCTAAAATGGAGTAACTGATTTTAACCCTAGAACTACCGGAAATTTTACTCAAGTTTTATAAAAACATTCTACACCAGAATTTTTACTTAAAACTATTTAATTTGTTTATTTAACTTATTATTGTCTGATTTATACATTTAGTTTGTTTTGAAGAAATTTCTGGTTTGAATAAATATTTTGAATGTACATGCCGGGTCCAATGGACCCGTCTGGTAGACGGAAGGTTAAAATTCAGTATCTTGCAAATGGTGACAGCAATTTAAAAAATCTTGCAGGAGGGTTATGTACGATGTCAGGAATCTTTTTACTGCGATACTTGATTTTACTTTACAATAGCAGCAATAGATAATTGCAACAATAGTCGTTAAATCGGGGCCCGATTTCTGGCTCCTCCTTTTTCCTCCGTCGGGGACTGATTCAGCGCCTATTGCTTGCAGCGTCATCTATCTTTGCTGTTTCAAACTATGATCAAAAATCGCACTAAGAAAAAAAAAACCCTCTTGATCAGCGGTTATTCTGAATAGTTTTTTTTATTTATTTATTATTATTATTATTATTATATATATTTTTTGAAATTCAAAGGAAAGTTTCTGAAAGACTACAGCATATGTGGGGAATCCGTCCTGGCGCTAGTTATTTTTGTTGCAAGTCGGGTTAGCTGTTTTCAATTCGGATCGATTTCAGGCTGAGTGTAGATTCCTGCAAGCTGGATTTGGGTTAACCCGTTTTCTTCAAAAGTTAGTACAGTATATTATTTCAGATTTAAAACTATAGCTATAATAATAAAGATAGATTTATATATGTGTATGTTTTCTAAAAAGAGCACGGTAATTTTCCACGACTCTTTGATGAAATTCGGTTTTCTTCCACGACTATTTGACGAAATTCAGGTTTTTTTCCGCAACTTTTTTACGAAATTTGCATATTTTCTCAGCCCTTTGATAAAATTCGCGTTTTCCGCAGCCGCTTGATGAAAATCCCATTTTTTCCACGACCCACTGACGAAATTTGCGTTTCTTCCGCAACCCTTTGACGAAATTAGTGTAATTTTGCAGCCCTTTGATAAATTTCAATTTTTTTTCCGTGACCCTTTGACAAAATTCATTTTTTTTTCGCGATCCTTTGACGAAATTCGCGTTTTTTCAGCGATCCTTTGACGAAATTAGCGATTTTAAAGGAATTCTTTGAAGAAATTCGCGTTTCTTTCGCAATTATTTTAAAAAACTTGCATTTCTTTCGCGATCCTTTGAAGATATTTGCGTTTTTTCGACAAAATTCTCGTTTTCCCCGCGATCTTTTGACGAAATTTGAATTTTTTCCGCTGCCCTTTGACAAAATTTTCGTTTTTCGTGACCATATGAAGAATTTCGCGTTCTGTACGTGGCCCTTTGACAAAATTCGCGTTTTTTCCACGGCTCTCTGACCAAATTCCTGTTCTTTCCTCGATCCTTTGGCGAATGAAGTTTTTTTCTGCGAACGACTGACAAAATAGATAAATAGATTTTTTATGGCGACCATTTGTCACAATCTGCGATTATTTTTTTGTCCGAATTTTCGGATTGATGATTTTTTTTTAATTTCTGGAACCGAATGCCTTAATCCTCTCACTGTGTATTTATTATTATTATTTTCCATCAAAATAGGTTAAAAAATTGCGCATTTATTTTATTACATATTTCAAATCTGTATCTATTTTAGTGTTAAAATATTATGTCCAAAATCTTTGTGAAAGATTTTTTTAAAGATAATTATATCATAAAAAAATATTTTCTGTGGAAATTGTGGATTGCACAAATTTTGCTACTTTTACGTTGGTCGTGGAAATTGCGGGATGCGCAGCGATAGGGTTAAGTTTTTGGAAAATTCGGATCAGAATCACACCTGCTCCTGACATCTTAGATAACCCTCCTTCAAGTATTTTTTCTTAATAGCTGTTACCAGTTGCAAGTTATTGAATTTTAAAATCAATCAGTCAATTTTAGGACACCCGGATATTCAGTACAACTCGGTATGGGATGATAGCTGAAAGACGCATTTAAAAAAAAAATCCCTGCCGGCTCGGGCCTACAGGCGGAGGTAGATTTCAAAGTTAAGTACTAAATTCACCGAAAAAAACTTAAATCAAGATTAGAGATAAACCCAGTTCCTGCACTAAGAATGAGCTCTAGAGAGCTAAAAATTTTGTGAAAATTCTATTATACACGAATACACACACGCATGTATATGTGATAGGTTTAAAAAATAGCTACAGCAAATTCAGAAAACCTCAAAGTGTTAAAAAAAGTCAATATTTCCATTGTCGGGTTTTAATCATGTTTTAATACGTTTCTTCAGACTCACATGACGGTACATATTCACCTGCTGAGGTCCGTTTTATTTCCAATATGAAGCAATATTTATTTTTTTTTTAATTCGTCAAACTATTTATTTCATATTGAGTTTTCATGCGGTAATCTTGCTCTAGAAAACTTATGAGGTAATATTCAATTTGTTTCAATTATTCAAACTATTTATTTAATTTAATTTTTCACGTGAAAACCTTGCAATAGAAAAGCAATTGCTGTGGTGAGAATTTTATTGCTTTTTTTTAATTGTTGGCAACTGCTATAACGAAAGAATTCCTGCCGGCTCGGCCTACAGGCGGGGGTAGATTTCGAATTTAAGTACTAAAATCACCAACAAAACTTAAATCAAGATTAGAGATAAACACGGTTTCTTCACTAAGAATGAGCTCTAGGGAGTTAAGATTTTTGTGAAAAATCTAATATACACGATTACACACACGCATGTATATGGAATAGGTCTAAAAATTACCAAAGCAAATTCAGAGAACCTCAAAGTGTTAAAATATGTTAATATTTCCATAGTCGGATTTTTATCATGTTTTAATACGTTTCTTCAAACTCACATGATGTTACATATTCACCTGCTGAGATCCATTATATTTCCAATATGACGCAATATTTTGCTTTTGTTTTTTATTCGTCAAACTATTTATTTCATTTTGAGTTTTCATGTGGAAATCTCGCTCTAGAAAACTTAGGACGCAATATTCAACTTGTTTTCAATTCATCAAACTATTTAATTTAATTTTTCACGTGAAAACCTTGCAATAGAAAAGCAACTGTTGTGGTGAGAATTTTATTGTTTTTTTTTAATTGTTGGCAACTGCTATAATAAATTTATTTATTTTTTCCTGTCATTGTTGTGTAAGAGCTGGTTTTATCAGAACCATGATAAGACGGTATTCAAAATTATTAACCCTCCCCAATTCCATTCCCTTGGGCCGATTTTGTCCATTTTCAATCCCCGCTGAGATATTAACCATCTCAAAGTTGTTGGCGAGTTTGAAGACGATCCGTGCATAATTGCGACTTTTATCGTGCGGACAAAATTTAGTACATACATACACACACACATATATATATATATACATAAACTTTTTAGATGGGGGTGGTTTTGTGTTCCTGGGATCATATAATGAAAAGTTATGAATGAATTTTTCAAAAGTCGCACCATGGTAACGACCGCAATAGCTAGTATTTCTTACGAAATCTACCTAAAATATTTGTTTTTTCCTGTCATTGTTGTGTAAGAGCTGGTTTTATCAGAATCATGTTAAGACGGTATTCAAAATTTTGAACCCTCCCCATTTCCATTCCCTTGGGTCGATTTTGCTCATTTTCAATCCCCGCCGAGTTATTAGCCATCTCAAAATTATTGGCGAGTTTGAAGACGATCCGTGCATAATTGCGACTTTTATCGTGCGAACATAATTTAGTACATACATACATACACATATATATATTTAAGCATTGCGCGGCAGCGCAATACTTATTTATTTCCAGTGTCACTTCTCAATGTTAATTTAACATAGAAAAGCCTATGGAGATCATAACTTTTTCATTTTTTCTTCCGACCTTTTTGTCCCTGATGCCACAAATTTTAACTGGAAATTTTAACTGGGAAAGAAAGGAATATAATTATATATAGGTGTTTAAAGTATTATATTGTATGAATTCCATTTTTATTTTTACTTTCTTCTATCTTTACAAGAAGAAAGTATTGGATTCGTGAAAATTTTCGACTTCCGGTTTTCGACGGATTTACACGTTTTAGAATGCCCAGAACACGATTTGATGGTTTTTAGAAAATGTCTGTCTGTGAGTCTGTCTGTCACTCTGTCACTCTGTCACTCTGTCTGTGAGTCTGTATGTGACAAAAATTTTGTGGGCGCTCTATCTCAAGAACTAATGCACAGAATTTCACAAAACTTATTATTTAGTTATACCTTGATATAAACTAGACCTGATTAGTTTTTGGTGAAAATCGCCCAACAGGTGGCGCTGCTATGCGGCATTTTTCACGATTTCTGCAATAGCTATATCTCAAGAACTACTGCACGTATTTTCATAAAACTTCAGATTCAGTTAGTCCAGGATATAGTTTGGTGCTGATTACTTTTTTGTGAAAATCGCCTAACAGGTGGCACTGCTGTGCTGCATTTTCACGATTTTCGCAAGAGCTGTATCTCAAGAACTATTGCACGGATTTTCATCAACCTTCAGATTTAGTTAGTCCTTGACATAAATTGACGTGTAAATTAGTGTTGTTTAATTTTTGGTGTAAATCGCTCAACAGGTGGCGCTGCTATGCTGTATTTTTTGTGATTTCCGCAATAGCTGTATCTCAAGAACTAACGCTTAGATTTTCCACAAACTTCAGATTCAGGTATACCTTGATATCATTTAGTGCTGTTTATTTTTAGTGTAAATCGCTCAACAGGTGGCGCTGCTATGCTACATTTTTCAGAATTCCCGCTGTAGCTCTATCTCAAGAACTAATGCACGAATTTTCATCAAACTTCAAATTCAGATATACTTTGATATGAATTGGTGCTAAATTCATGTAATTTCTTGTACTATTTAAATTATTTAATTGACGTGATTTATATAGAAGAAAGTTTTGTGATGGCCACAACATACTAGTTTAATGTTCAATTGGTTTAACTTATTTGTTACAAAAATTTAACATTAAATGTAGAACGAATTGAATAAAATATCTTAATATCTGCCCCTTCTCGGGCTTAAACAATTTAGGAAATAAATTTTGTTTCTTTAATTTGTTCTGCAAATTACGTTTTTGTTTAATATATATATATATATATAATCTTTTTAGGTGAGGGTTATTTTGGGTACCTGGGGTCCTATAAGGAAAAGTTATGAAGGAATTTTTCAAAAGTCGCACCATGGTAACGACTGCAATAGTTAGTACTTCTTACGAAATCTACCTAAAAATTAAAGCTGTCTTCGATCTGCCTGTTAGAGTTTTACCCGGGCTGAAATTTCCAGGTCCAACCCACGCAAAAAAATTGATTGGCCCTGCCCGGTATAAAAGCTAAAATAATTGACTCCAACACAGCTTTCATTTTTCGATTAAAATTATCTATAAAGTACACTTACTTATGCTCATATTTTACTTTTAGATTATGTTCGAAATTCATGAATACAGAAAAACAATAATATTAATGACTATTTGGGCAATTATGCACATAAACACAAACACTGCGTAAAAATATGACTTAAACAATTACATTCAAATGGAAATCCAGTAAGAAAATCAGTTCAGAATGAAAGAAACGGATGATAAAAGAAAATCATAATTTTAAAGCTCTATAAAGAAAAAAATAGATTTTCAAAAAAGGAATCTTTGTAACTTATCAAATAAAATAAAATTTCTAAAGATTTCGATAAACAAATGTACAACATAAATATAATTTTTACGAATAACAAATAAGTAAGATGCCAGACCAACTTGGGATCGGAGGGGAAGGGGATTTAGAGGAGTGCACGGTTCGCGGTCGGGCCAATAATGCTTATCATACGGGCTGACACGGACCGAACATTTAGCTTTTATTCCGGCCCGAGTCCCGACTGGAAATTTTGGCCAGTGCAGACCTCTAGCAAGAATAAAGTCCAGGACAGGCTCGATCTGGTAGAAAAAAAATTCTGGCCCGACCCGAATCTGCAGAAAAATGTAAGATCAGAGCACGTCCGGGCTCTAAAAGAGAGAAGACCTGACCGAGCCACTGTCTCGTGGATTTAAACTGGCACTACCCGTAACGGGTCGCGCCGGGCTCGAGCTTCCCTCCAAGTCATTTTCCGTGAGGATGCATAGTGTCGTTTTGCAAAACCTTTCTTAGCCCAAGTGTGGGCGGGATCGGCCCTTCGCCATCCCCCCCCCCACCCCTTAGATCCGCAATTGGCGGTTATTTACTTTCACAAATAAAATAGCCATCATAGATTTTGAATACTTTCGCCTGTATAGGATATTTTGTACCATATCTGCATGTAAAATAACTCTTTTTTGAATACATTAGAATAGATCTAAAACTCTGGCATTGCACGTTTGGTAGTAGCTTCTATAGTTTTTGAGATATGACCACGAATATCAAAGTTTACTGCTAGAGGTGGATACCAGAAACCACGCACATAAGCGTTTTACTAGGGTCTGTAAAATTGGTTAGATTTTAACAAGTTAAATTAAAATTATATATGAATTTGCATCATTATAGATATTGAGAATGTCGCCGTCTGAACGATGAAACATGTCTATCTGAATAAAGGTATTTATTTTCCTTGCAAGTGTATTTTTATCATTTTTAGGAAGTATTAACTTAGTTTGAAGTAAAATTACATAAATTTAAAATCTTATCAGACATTATTACTGAACAACCAGTCACATTTTATACGATATCTTGCAGCAGAGATAGTAGGACTGATCACTTTCTTCTGTACCTCAATGTAATCTGTTTGACATGTGATTACGTAACTGTTGTCAACCCCTTAAAAATAATTTTTCTTTCTCATCATTCCAGAAAAAAATATTAAAAATTATTTAACAAACATTGAGATAAAATGAAACAACTGTCATAAAATGCATGTCAGTAATCCTATTTAAGTTACTTTAAGTCACAGAATGAAACGACTGAACGATAAAATATTAAGACACTTAAAAAAAAATTAGGACTATGTTAATTGTTTTGAAAAGGGGATTATCTAAATTTATTGTTTCACTTTATAATAAAACATATATTTACTATGGAAACCTATTTTTAGAGTAATTCTTAACACATTTATTCTTTGAAATGACGCTTGCATGCACAATAGCGTATAAAACAAAGAATTATATGTGTAAAAGCTCGTTAAAAAAAAAAAAAAAAGTACATTTCTTAATCCGTTCCGATCTCCGTGATTTAACAACAAAGTACTAAAAATTATTTAATGTAAAATGAGATGAAGTGAGGAAATTTATCGCAAAACACATGACTATAATCCTATTTAGAACAATTTTAAGTCCAGTGAAACAATGTTTGCCTATAAAACATTAAACTGGCTTAAAAAGAAAATTATTTTCAAAATAATATAAATGATCCCGAAAGGGATTATATAACGTTATTGTTTTCCCTTCATATTTAACGTAAATTTTCTGCGAAAGAGACTTTTAAATTACCTTTTTAAAAGTGGAGCTTCTGTTTTGACCAGTATATACGTTTCTATGCATTCATGTATGTTTTAAATTTTCATTGCAACGTTTTCCACTATAGGGGTAAAGATTTTAAGTTGGACAAAAATTATTAGATCGTGTACATATATATATATATATTACTGAAAAATGTCCAGTATTTTGATATAAGATTGTATACTGCCTATGTAAGATGGGATACAGATAATTAAAGTTTAAAAGAAAGACGCTATTGACTTACGAAAAATGAAATTTGATTGACCGAAAGAATTTTGCACTAAATCTTGGTGAGCTTACGACTATCGCCAAACTAATGTTTATTGATATATTTAACTTGTGTAATCAAACTTCTCTAATCAAGTATTGAAAACACGTTTCTACAGCATGATCCAAAACTTTTAGCATAATACCAACTTCTCTTTTGTAACGATACTATATGTGTCGAGTGAATTTTGAGATGTTGCGTGCGATGGTAGTGTCTTTAATTCTACTACTTGTCTATAATGAAACCTATTCTCTCATTTCTTTAAGTTTTGCAAAATATACCTGAATCTCGGAAAATATCATTTACAAGGTTATTGTTGGCAATGATATGTTAATTAGATAACTGCGGTTGTGTAATTGCTATTTATAGTTTGGTAGATGATGGCTTTGATGGATTTCAAAATCTTCGCCCCTTTGAAGTGTTGCAGTTATCTTGTCTCCTTAATATTTAAGTTCAAGGCATGTTAAGTTGAAGCACAGTTTCTCATTAGTTGTTACGGATTGAATCTACGGCTGTGAGCTTTCCGCCAACGCGTAAGAAGGTAAGCTTTGCATTACGAATGATGAATCATTGCAATTATGAGATTCCATTTTATAGTAACATTACAGTGATTATAGTGACATTTAATAATGAATTTAATTGGCTTTCTTAGGTTTGAGACAGACGATCGTTGAGGCCATTTTTGATCCAAATTAAGAGAGTCGATCATTTTATTGTAAGGAAAAAAATATCCCCGCGATTGCTTTCCTAAAATTAGCTCAAGCTTCAACATCCGCATATAAAAGTAGACTCTCCACTGCCGAATTCCATGTAATCACCATAAATAAACTGTTGCATTTCTGTGAAATACATGAGTTAAATAACCCCCTTTCATGTGAACATCCCTGATGGGCATGTCCCACATTTTCAATTTGAACATACATGTATCTTTCTCACATGTATCATGTGTACTCACCATCTTTTTACTTATAAGGGTACTCCATTGGAAACAAAGTTGATTACAATGACTGCAGGTAACATACAGGATATTTTGTAATGAAGATAGATTTAAAAAATTCATGCTTGAAAATTATTTTAATAGCCATAATAAATCAGCCAATTAAGATACAGTTTTCAAGCAAATTTCATTTGAAGCTAGAATTTTTTCCCTATATAACGGTGTAAAAAATTTAAATGTTTGATGTTTAAAAATTTTTAAAAATTCAGTATCAAAAATTGCAAAACCGAAGTTTAATCGTCAAGTGTTGCCATTTGATAAATAATGTCAACGTTGCTCATGGACTTGTTTGTACTTTATAATATAGACAGATAGAAGATGAACAAGCCAAGGTATCCAGGTTCGATCCCTGGTACGTGCATTTTTCACTATGTTGGCATAAACCTCAGCTGTGCTAATCCAGGCTTGAATATGATTTATCCAGTTGAAAAAAATACCCTCTCTTTATAACGACCTAATTACATGGCATACAAGAGTTCCCATGCTATCACGCACTTTCATTATGCAAATACTGTAGTTATAGCTCAGGTGGATGAAACTAACGCGGCAGTTTGCAGCCACATCCATCAAATAAGAGTGAATTGTGTTAACCAGGTATCGAACGAATAGCTTAACAGCAAAGCACTGGCACGACAACCCAAGGCATCCAGGTTCGATCCCTGGTCTGCACATTTTTTGTTCTGTTGGAATAAACCTCAGCTGTGCTACTCCAGCCATGAATATGATTTATCCAGTTGAAGAAAAGTACCCTCTCTTCATTATGACTACGCACATTTCGTTTGATTCAAAGTTCATTTTGCGAAACTAACTAGGGTAGTAGGGGCAGACTGCTAGTTATAAATAAAAATGAGAGCGCAATATTTAAAAAAATAAATAAATTTTTAACAGTTAATAACTTAATACTCGTGTTAATTAATTTTCCATAATAGATTGAGAAATTGATTTAGGAATTCATTAGGATGAGCAAAGCGAATTCTCTACACAAATTACATTTTGTTGTACACTTTACAAAAAATTATGCAGGTATTTTGACTTGAAATTAAGCACAAAAATAAATTATGATCTGTAGATTTGCACAATATTTTTTTTTTTCAGAATAACCTTAAAAAAATTATTATTTTAATTAATTTATTTTACATGTTTTTTTCATTACGGACACATTTTTGCAAATAAAAAATGTATAACGTACTATATTTTCAGCGGAAAAAACAAATCATGGAGTTGGCAATTTTAGATAGAATCATGATTAATTAAATAAATAAAATATATTTTCATTATTCCGCCAAAATAGCTCAAAAACTGTTTTTTAAATTTATTTAAGAAAAGAAATATTTTTGGATTTGATAGAAATAAAATATGATCTGTAGATTCTGACAATATTATTTTCTTATCAAATGATTTAACAAAAATATTTTTTATTATTTTGTTGAATATATTTTTCCATTGTACGGATGTATTTTTGTAAACGATAATGAAACCTGCGTATTTCATCATAGAGGAAAGAGATAGATGGAGATGCAGTATGTCGTAAAAACGGTTTGTAATATGATGCGCCTTACCGTTCAAATTTAAATGCCCTCATTCGGCTCAAACAAAACCAGCACGTGGAACAGAGACCGAATTCTTTGACATCTCCCGTGCATTTTTTTCTCTAAATGAAAATGATCTGCTTATATTTAAGAATTCTAAAGTAGCATTTTATTGTATTATGAATTAAAAACTGTATTACTAGAAGTTTTCTTCTTTTTGACATCACCTCCAACCACCACACTTTATCTCTCTATGGTGTTTCTTGCAGTAAATAAATAAATTCATGAATTATTAGGTACGCGAAATATTGTTGCATCAAAATTCCTTATTCTTTTTTTCTAATATTTAAATAAGGAAAGGAATCAGCATTTTGCGAAGATGAAATATTTTAAATATTGAAAATAACTGCAGAATTTATGCTTCAAACCATAAAATAACAGTAAAATTTCTTATATAAGAGCCATTATTTTGAAATTCAGACAAAAAAGTGATATTTTGATAGTTGTATTTTTTAATTGGCTTGTTTTTTTTTGCTTGTTTTTTTTTTTTTTTTTTTTTTTTTTTTTTGTATGTTGAAGTAGGTCATATTTAATGAATATTGTGGAATTTTGAAGCCCTGAAAAAATTTCATGTTTCCTGTAGATAATATCAAAGTTCAAGATCGTGAATCCTTTTTTTCATGAAAATAGAAATGCCTGTATGTTTGGATTGCTGTATCTCTGGAAAGCAACAACATCCAAAATTCTTTTGTCATAAACTGTTAGTCTAACACTACATGCTTAGTAAGAGTTACTTGGTTCCATGGGGCAATGTTAATTTTAATTGTTATGTTCTAGGGGAAAAGCCTGACCAGCACTGCCTTCTTGTAACTTTTTTTTTTCTCCTGAAAATAGCATGAGACCCCACTTATTTTTCTTTTCCATGTTTCTGTACATATGTTCAACTACTACCTGATATATTCTGTTTTATTCAACTGTGATACTGTTTTGAGATAGGCTAATTCAAAAGTTGCAGATTTTGAAACTTTTGAATATTTTACAGATTATATCTGCTAACAGCATCGATATCCCGGTAAAGTTCTATATTACTTAGCTTGCCCTAATAGTAAACTTTCATATTCTATAAGAAAACTTTTGGGGTACTATTACTTAATTAAGCTACTAAGTGAGGAAAACGGACAAAAACGTCATTTTGATTGCATTTTTGAAGCAACATAACAAGGAAAATTAACAATGCCCCATGGAACCAAGTAACTTTTACTAACAAGAAAGGTCTCCTTACTGTGCATACGCAGTATTCTTTGAAAAAAAATACCAATTAAACTACTTATGTATGTAATAAAGGATCAGTCAAATTGAACGGCGGAATTACAGTAGAAAGTCTGTAAAAAAATAAAATACTTTCGAGTATTTGGCGCAAAAAGACGAAAGAGTCATGCGTTGTGGCGAGCAGCACTTTTCCTCTCCAAAAGCAAACGATTTTAATACACCTGAAAATTGATTGAGAATGCGTGTAAATAATATTTGATGAATTTAAACTTAAACAATGTGAGAGTTTAATGCATATGTTTTTTTTTTTTTTTTTTTTTTTTTTTGTATTACAAATTTATGTTGCTTGTTGCTGCAGTTATTTAAATTTATCACTATAAAAATAATTTCATATATAAATCATATTTTCATATTGTAAAATAATATTTTTATTTATTTAGGCGTATTCCAAAATAAAGGCCAGATAAAGAATAGAATGCTGCAGTTTTTCATTTCAATTTCGGAGAAGGTTTTGTTTCCATAGCAACAAAATTGAATCGTCAGTGCTTAATTGGACTTAGTTTTGAGGTTGAAACAATTTTAATTAATTTAAATTTTGTTTTAATTCATAAAATTTCATAGTTAACTTTCATTATAAATATATATATGACAAAATTAGAGTTAAAACAAACTAAAACTGACAAAACTAAAGTTATTTACATTAAATTTATTTAAACAAGTTCAATGTCTAACATTTTTATCTTAAAGAGTATTTGACATAAAAAAGTATTTTTTGAAATTTTATTCCATCATCGCCAACTGGTGATAAATCGCCAAATATCGAAAATTTCCTTATTTTTTGCGGACACATTATCACGTTTCCGCCGAAATTTTTTTATAAACATATCTATCCTCACGAATAGAACATTCTCTAATTTTTTTCAGATTTTTCTGAGTATGCCCGTATGGAGACATTCCTTGTAAGCATGTAGTTTTGCACTAACAGTTTATGACAAAAGAATTTTGAGATGTTGTTGCTTTCCAGAGATATAGCAATCCAAACATACTGGTATTTCAGTTTCCATGAAAAATGGGATCCATGGTCTTGAATTTTGACATTTTCTACTGGATATGGGAAATTTTTTCAGAGCTTCAAAATTGCACATTATTCATTAAATATGATCTACTTCAACATAAAAAAATATCAAGCAAAACAAAAAATACAACTATCGCACTTTGTCTGATTTTCAAAATAATGACTCTTAAAAATATGTTATTTGAGAGAGAAATATACATTTTAATAGAATACTTTATTAAAATTGGCTGGAAATGGCGCATATTTTGGTGCACATTCCTTTTAATCATATAATAGTTTCAGGATTTCTTTTTTGAAGTTTTTAAAATAACTTTTTTATGAAAATTATAGCATATTTTTAATGAATTAAAATTTGTGAAAATTCAATTATTTACATTCAATTATAAAAGTATTTTTCAGTATTAATAATTCAACAATTTATTCTTATTATGTGAAATCGTTTACGCAGACGATACTTATGTATTTTAAGATAATTATATTGTAATTTTTTTTGTAAAGTGGCAACAAAAGAATTGTAAACAAAAAAAATTAATTGTAGTGATTAATAAAATGTAAAAAACATTTAAAAAAGAGATTTTAGTTACACACTTACGCATTTTAAAAGAATTATATTATGACTTTTTTTTGTAAAGTGGCAACTAAGAAATTGTAAACAATTAAATTTAATTGTTGTAATTAATAAAATGTAAAAACAACTTTAAAAGAGATTTTACATGAAAATTAAAAAATATTTTGTAAAGTTTTGGTTCGAAAATATTTTTGTTTATACCAGTCTTATATCAAAAATAAACAAGAAAGAAAAATCATGTGTCAGGCATAGATTATGAAACACTTTCCAGCACATTCGGAATGTTTTAACAAAACTTCGTTATTTAGGAAACCCACATGTGAAATTAAAACATAATATTATATTATAAAGGTTAATATTGTATACACCTTAAAACATATAAAAATGCACACGGAAAATATTTACATAATATTACTTCTACTGAAAAATATCGTTTAAAATAACGGAAAATGATAAATTAAATAAAAAAATAATTATAAAAATATAATAAAACTATTACTTGCTCACCAGTAGCATTCAAGTAATAAAACAAAACAACACCAAGTGCAGAAGAACGCAATAACTACATCGAAACATTTATCGCCAAAAAACAAAGCTCGCATAGAAAACCTTAACAGAATATAGAACTCTTACCGGTATAACATATAAACAAAATTGCTAGCTGCACTACTTTTATAACATGTAACGTCACGGTAATATTATCCGGAATGAAAATTCTTTTAAATGTATCGTTTTAATATATGACAATATTTTCCTTATTAAATGCTTGTCTCACGTAATGATATTGTTTTATCTCTTTTAAGACGCACCGGCATATATTATTTAATTTAAACGAGGTTGGAAATATTATTGTTTGAACTTTTTAAATATGACATAATATTCACCATTAAAAGTTTTTCACACATAATAATTTAATTATTTTAAGCACTTTAAATATGACGATATTTATATTTTGACATTTTACATATGACGTAATTACCACCTTTAATTGCATTTTGCGTGTAATAATTTTATTATTTTAAAGTTTTCGCACATTTTTAATATATACGTGTTGATATTTTGGTGTAATTTTCCCTATTTTCTGCTTTTAACATCTGACCATTTAATTCCGATTTTAAAACTTTCATTCTGTTTTTAATAATTTCATTTTTTAGTTTCAATTTGAAAATTTCAACAAAAAAGAAATGTAATAATCCCTTTCATTTTCCCTTTTCTATCTTTTTTCGAAAAAAATGGACTTTCTTCCTGTCTATGAAATGTATGTCAAATTTGAATATGACAGAATATTTTTAGTTTATAAAATAAGCTGTTTTTTCATGATCAAAATGTGAAAAAAGATTTTTTTTATCAAATTTTCCTGAAAAACATAATTTGATTGCAATATTGTCTTCACTACCGATTGAACTAAAAGATAATTTCAATTATCAATTGGAAAAAGGTGAAAAAGAAGAAATCTAATAATCCCTATCGTTATCCTTTTTCTCAGTTTTTCCAAAAAATGGAATAATTTGGTTGTTATCATTAGAGAAATTTCACTCAAATTAGAAGAAAATTAATACCTCGAAAACTAATTCGAATTTTATAATTCTAATACAAGTTTTAAGAGCTGCGGATCATACGGATTTTTAGTGTTAATTTTACCGCATAATATTCCATATTTTATGAAAAATCACTATGAAACATTATCAGTCGTTTAATCAGTCGTTTCATAAAATCGTTTCATAAATCCGTTTCATAAATTCATTTCATTAGGATTTTATAGATATAGGAGAGATATGCATATATATACATATATATGCATAAGAGTATATATAAATTTTATTTGCAAATATATATTAATATATTTTTATATACAATATAATTTTGTTTTTATATAAAAATAGATAAATGCCTTCTCTACGTTAAGTAAACTGTGTAAATATTGAAAAAATTGGTTCTGTATATGGAACAGTGAATAGGTTACCAGAAAATAGGTTGATAAATTTGATTTTCTCGCCAAGATTATTTTCTTTATCTTACAGTTACCAAACAAATTATCAGCTATACAAACTTTCTTATTGAATAAAAATCTGTTTGGTATAAAAAACAAATTTCCTTACTACTTTTTTATTTTTACATATTGGATAAATGATTTCATTCATAAAATAATAAAAAATAATGAAGGATTAGGCTTTCTTTAAAAACTCAGTTTGCTAAAGGATTTTTTTTACATGATAAACGTTCATCATAATTACTCAAACCTAGTATCAGTTTAAATTCTCTTAACATAAAATGCATTTCCCTTCATAAATTATTTAAAAAAGAAAATTAATGCATCATATTTATAACTTTCAAACACATAACAAAATATGTATTAAAAAAAGAATTGTGATACATTCAACAGAACAAAAGTTGTTAAAAAATTGATGGATAGGAAATTAATATTTAAACTAGTAAGGTTTGATTCTTTACATTTTGGCATGCATGTAAAAAGAAAGAAGTACTTCAGTTAACTCTTTGTGAGATCGTATGTTCGTTATGAATTTTTAAAATAAAGTTTAAATTTTAGACACGTTTTCGAAGTTAAAAATTTACTCTAGTTTTTTTTTTTTCTCTTTTCATATTTTTCTTGAGTTTCCGAAAACACGTATAAATTAAATATCCACATTATGAAACTTTTGACATATTTCTTTCTAAAGTCATCCCTTTGACACTTTTGAAAACATTTTTCTAAAATTTCTGCAAAATATTGAACTTGGTTGATAATAATAGAAAGTCCTTTTTTTCCCCAATAATGTAAATTAGGAAAGTTCTTATAAATTACTGTACATATTTATTTTCTTTATGGGATTTATACATAAAAGTAACTAATAAATTTATGCACTGACATATGCCACTGGCATATAGAAAATAAATTTTCGCTCTACATAAAATTGTTCTACGTCATCCGTATAAATTCTAATTCCCTTTGCTAGTGAGTTCTAGTTACCCCTATTAAAAATCAAGGGCGTTTTCCTATCTTATCTTGGTCAAACTTATTTAAAAACCTCTGTAAATAAATGAGAACACAAGATGTGAGTTTTAGTAATCATAATTCTAGTTTATGAACTAATTCTAAAAATCAAGAGATCATTTCTCGAAATTCAGACGATTCCTAACATAATGTACGTTTCATCAACTAGAAAATTATAGACTAGAAATTCTCGATCATTCCGTCTATCCAGTTTATTTGTTTACCTTATTTGCATAGCTCGGAAAGCTATATTTCTACTTTAGGGATTTAGAAAATGACTACCTATTAGTTCTAGATGAAGACGGTATATTTTTTCTTTTAGTGAATTAATTACGTTCACAATTCTAAGAAAATATTTTTTTCAACTTTTTAATTGGATCAAAAACATCTGAAATGACGAAAATTAGCAGACGTTTGATGATTGTGGATATTGTAGTAAATCTTGGAGGAGATGAATGTGTGAAATGAGGAAACCCATCACGGTTCTTCCTTGTTTTAGTTACAGGTATCGTTAATAGATGACTTGTTTTAAAGTAAAGATACTGCCACCTATTTTTATATTATTCACACACAAAACAATATCCCAACCTCTACAAAAATATACTTGTTTAGTAGGGCAATACCCGGTTTCGTTTTATTAATACTTCATTGATAAAAATATTTATTAAAAAAGCAAAATTTTTGGTCTCACAAAGTGAAATCTCCGCCTAATTCTAGAGGGGGGGGGGGGGTTAACATATTGTTGTAAAATATTTATAATACTAAGAGAAACCCGAAGAACTCATGCAGATATATAAATAAATTTTGGTTGCAAACGTTATTATTGTTTGCTATTATTATTTTTTTATACATAATTTACTTTTTTTATATGTACATAAAAAGATAAATGGCTTCTCTATATTAAGTAAACTGTGTAAATATTGAAAAAATTGCTTCTGTATAAGAAACACTGAATAGGCTGCCCAGAAAATACGTTGATAAATTTGCTTTTCTCGCCAAGATCATTTTCTTTATTTGAATGGTACTAAAAGAAATATCAGCTAATTAAACATTCTTAATAATTAAAAATCTGTTTTGTATAAAAAATCTAATTTCCTTACTTTGATACTTATCCTTCACCATCTCTTCCGGCATTATAATCAAATTAGCTATGACATTATAGATTTTTCCATTTTCTGTTACATAAAATTTCAGTTATATAAAAAACCATGACATTCTCTCTTTCGTAAAAGAAGTGAAGATGTAAGATCTCAAAATTCTTGAAAATAAATTTTTCTTCTCTTATTTTTCTTATTCCTCCAAAAATCTGTGTAAATTAAATATCCAATTTCTCAAATTTCTGACGTATTTCTTTCTAAAGCCATCATTTTGACACTTTTTCTTACTACGAATATATTTTTCTAAAATTCATGCAAAATATTCAATATTGTTGATAATAACAGAAAGATTTCTTTTTCAATAATGTAAATTAGAAAGTTCTTATAAATTACTGCACACATCCTTATAATTTTTTAAAAATAAAAATAACCCAAACTAACTTAATATTTCAAAACAAATTCCCTTACTTCTGTTTTATTTTAACATATTAGTTAAATGAATACATACATAAAAGAAAACAATTTTAATGAAGGATTAGTTTTTTTTATATAAAAATTCAGTTTTCAAAACGATTTTTTAAATGAAAAAAGGTATAACTTAATATTTAAAATATTTAAATTGATAAAAAATACATTTAAAAGGCAAAAAATACCTTTATTTACTCAGATTCAACATGTTTCATTGCTCTGACGGCAACATGCTCAAGAATTAAAAAGATACAAATGCATTCGCAAAAAAAAAAAAAAATTAAATTGAAAACTGATAAACAAAAATCACGTGAACTCAAGAATAATGAAATTTACTGCAGTATTAAAAATGGTCATTTGTGAACGTGAATTGTTTTAAAATACTGTTTCATTATTCTGCAGAGCATCTCTTTCCAAATTTTAGGAAGATCCATGGAGGCTGAATCATTGCATATATTTTCACTCCGTAAAAATATCTCTATTTATTCTTGGAAAATGGATGGCAAATAAAATCTTCATGGATAAATCTGTAAAGGTTCTTTGTTATCCAGTCTAGCTATAAGCTGTAGTTTTCTTGTTGTATTTTCTTATTGTACTCTAGAGAATAATAAAACAATAATATAAAAACAAAGAACGTTTTCAGATTAATTTAAAAAATACTAGAATAATTTATCCATCAAGATCTTATTTGCCATCCATTATCCGAGAATCAATAAAGATCTTCTTACGCAGTGGGAATGTATGCAATAATTCAGCGCATAAGGAACTTCCTAAAATTAGGAAAGAGATGCTCTACAGAATAATGAAACAATAATATAAAATAATACACTTTCACAAATATCCATTTTCAATATTGCAGTTAATTTCATTATGCTTGAGTTCAAGTGATTTTTGTTTACCAGTTTGCAATTTGAAGTTTTTTTTTTTTTTTCGCGAAAATATATGTATTTTTTTAATTCTTGAGAATGTTACCGTCACAGAAATAAAACATGTCGAATATGAGTAAATAAACTTATTTTTTGCCGTTTAAAAGTATTTTTATCATTTTAAGTAACAATTAAATTAGTTTGATGATTTCAAGTAATTTTTATACATAGTTATATAAAAATAACTAATAAATTTATAAGAATTACGTTAACAATTCTAAGAAAATATTTATTCTTTCAACCATTTAATTGAATCAAAAGATCTGAAATGACAAAAATTAACAGAAGTTTGATGATTATAGATATTGTAGTAAATCTTGAAGGAGATTAACTTCTGAAAAGAGGAAATCCATCACGTTTCTTCCCTGTGTTAGTTATAGATATTGTCAATAGATGTTTCGCTTTAAAGTAAAGATACTGCAACCAGTATTTACATTGTTGACACAAAAAAACAGCGTCCCAAACCAGACAAAATCATACTTGTTTAGTAGGAGAATACCTAGTTTCGTTTTATTAAAACTTCATTGATAAAAATATTTATTAAAAAAGCAAAATTTTTGGTCTCACAAAGTGAAATCTCCGCCTAATTCTAGAGGGGGGGGGGGGGTTAACATATTGTTGTAAAATATTTATAATACTAAGAGAAACCCGAAGAACTCATGCAGATATATAAATAAATTTTGGTTGCAAACGTTATTATTGTTTGCTATTATTATTTTTTTATACATAATTTACTTTTTTTATATGTACATAAAAAGATAAATGGCTTCTCTATATTAAGTAAACTGTGTAAATATTGAAAAAATTGCTTCTGTATAAGAAACACTGAATAGGCTGCCCAGAAAATACGTTGATAAATTTGCTTTTCTCGCCAAGATCATTTTCTTTATTTGAATGGTACTAAAAGAAATATCAGCTAATTAAACATTCTTAATAATTAAAAATCTGTTTTGTATAAAAAATCTAATTTCCTTACTTTGATACTTATCCTTCACCATCTCTTCTGGCATTATAATCAAATTAGCTATGACATTATAGATTTTTCCATTTTCTGTTACATAAAATTTCAGTTATATAAAAAACCATGACATTCTCTCTTTCGTAAAAGAAGTGAAGATGTAAGATCTCAAAATTCTTGAAAATAAATTTTTCTTCTCTTATTTTTCTTATTCCTCCAAAAATCTGTGTAAATTAAATATCCAATTTCTCAAATTTCTGACGTATTTCTTTCTAAAGCCATCATTTTGACACTTTTTCTTACTACGAATATATTTTTCTAAAATTCATGCAAAATATTCAATATTGTTGATAATAACAGAAAGATTTCTTTTTCAATAATGTAAATTAGAAAGTTCTTATAAATTACTGCACACATCCTTATAATTTTTTAAAAATAAAAATAACCCAAACTAACTTAATATTTCAAAACAAATTCCCTTACTTCTGTTTTATTTTAACATATTAGTTAAATGAATACATACATAAAAGAAAACAATTTTAATGAAGGATTAGTTTTTTTTATATAAAAATTCAGTTTTCAAAACGATTTTTTAAATGAAAAAAGGTATAACTTAATATTTAAAATATTTAAATTGATAAAAAATACATTTAAAAGGCAAAAAATACCTTTATTTACTCAGATTCAACATGTTTCATTGCTCTGACGGCAACATGCTCAAGAATTAAAAAGATACAAATGCATTCGCAAAAAAAAAAAAAAATTAAATTGAAAACTGATAAACAAAAATCACGTGAACTCAAGAATAATGAAATTTACTGCAGTATTAAAAATGGTCATTTGTGAACGTGAATTGTTTTAAAATACTGTTTCATTATTCTGCAGAGCATCTCTTTCCAAATTTTAGGAAGATCCATGGAGGCTGAATCATTGCATATATTTTCACTCCGTAAAAATATCTCTATTTATTCTTGGAAAATGGATGGCAAATAAAATCTTCATGGATAAATCTGTAAAGGTTCTTTGTTATCCAGTCTAGCTATAAGCTGTAGTTTTCTTGTTGTATTTTCTTATTGTACTCTAGAGAATAATAAAACAATAATATAAAAACAAAGAACGTTTTCAGATTAATTTAAAAAATACTAGAATAATTTATCCATCAAGATCTTATTTGCCATCCATTATCCGAGAATCAATAAAGATCTTCTTACGCAGTGGGAATGTATGCAATAATTCAGCGCATAAGGAACTTCCTAAAATTAGGAAAGAGATGCTCTACAGAATAATGAAACAATAATATAAAATAATACACTTTCACAAATATCCATTTTCAATATTGCAGTTAATTTCATTATGCTTGAGTTCAAGTGATTTTTGTTTACCAGTTTGCAATTTGAAGTTTTTTTTTTTTTTTTCGCGAAAATATATGTATTTTTTTAATTCTTGAGAATGTTACCGTCACAGAAATAAAACATGTCGAATATGAGTAAATAAACTTATTTTTTGCCGTTTAAAAGTATTTTTATCATTTTAAGTAACAATTAAATTAGTTTGATGATTTCAAGTAATTTTTATACATAGTTATATAAAAATAACTAATAAATTTATAAGAATTACGTTAACAATTCTAAGAAAATATTTATTCTTTCAACCATTTAATTGAATCAAAAGATCTGAAATGACAAAAATTAACAGAAGTTTGATGATTATAGATATTGTAGTAAATCTTGAAGGAGATTAACTTCTGAAAAGAGGAAATCCATCACGTTTCTTCCCTGTGTTAGTTATAGATATTGTCAATAGATGTTTCGCTTTAAAGTAAAGATACTGCAACCAGTATTTACATTGTTGACACAAAAAAACAGCGTCCCAAACCAGACAAAATCATACTTGTTTAGTAGGAGAATACCTAGTTTCGTTTTATTAAAACTTCATTGATAAAAATATTCTTTGGAAAAGCCTAATTTTTGGCCTCACAAAGTGGAATTTCTCCCTAATTCTGAGGAGGATTTTGGTATATTTACAATACTACGATTTCTAACAAACTTTTTTTTTTTTAATTATAAAATTAAAAATATTCCAGTTTCATCTGCCAATATACGTAGCATTTTGAATGGATTTTTTTTTCTAACAAGAAAAAGGAAAACTGCTACAAATTATAATGCTTAGAAACAGTGGTTGTCAAACAAGTCACAGTGCTATGGAAAATGTGCTATAAATTATTCTAAAAATTATTCTTAGATTCAAAAAAATACCTTTTATCATCCTATAATACATAAAAATATTATCTGCTTCTATTCGTCTCCATAAATATTAATGTTTCATAGTCAATATTACGTCCCTCTTTGCCCATAAAAAGGTTTGCGTATTCCAAAATGCAAGTCAGGATCTGTTATAAAACGTTTTTTTCCTTCAGAAAACTATCTCCTATGAGTTTAAGACTCAGCAGTTTATTTCCATTTTTACATCATTTAATGATCAACTGGAGATTAATAAAACATAAAAAGCAGAATTACACTTTCCAGATATATGTTTTATTCCATTCATTGTCAATATGAAATGATTTATGGGATATGAATGATAAGAAACTGGAAAACAATCCTCTTTAAAGCTATAATTTTCTATTTCTGTGAGATTTAGTGTTGAAGGATTTATGTTATTAAGGAATTTTAGTGTTCATATTGTTTAAAACTATTATTTTCAGCTATAAAGTATTAATCGTTGATAAATGACAAGGTAGCATATAATTATGAGTCAATGTTTTAGAAAAGAAAAAAGCATATTACCATCTACACCGAGATAAGCACAAAGAAAAAATAATAATTAAAACATTACAAAGATTTAAAAGATTTTCATGAAGTTTTATAATTACGTTTAATTATCTTCATAAATCTTAAAAGTTTCAGTATTAATGTTTTGAAATGCTAATACACTTAAATAATGGCATAAATTTTTGTATAGGTGTCACAATCCGAAAGTCATTTCAAACAAAAACACACGGTGTTTTACTATAAACGGAGCATAATTTTTCATTCATAAACAATAATGAAGACTAGATAATTGAAATGATAATGACTTATAATTGAAAAGTTGATTTTTTTGCACCTTCACATATTTACAAATATGTTTAAAATATGTTACAAATATGTAAAACTATGTTTTAGTTCTATCTAAATAAATGACGCATCACAAAACATGTTTATTAATCTGCATTATGTTAAAATGCTATTTACAAACATCCTGAAACTTTTACTGTTTTTTAAATTGAAAACTAATATATTTTTTTACACGCAATATAATTTTTAGATTGCGCACTAGCAATATAAAAGCATTTTTCATGTAAAAATTATGAATTATACAATCAAATAAAGTTTTGAAATTTCTCAAAACCGATAGTTTCGTATTAGCCGCATGCTAAGAGTTATTAGCCCAAGATTTTGCTACATACGTTCTTTTATAGTCTGATGATTTCAGGGTATAAAAGAACATATGTAGCAAAATCTTGGGCTAATAAGCATGCGGCTAATACGAAAGTATTCCATTTGAAAGTTTTTTTTTCCTATTTAACTGTCTAAAAATTTAAATTGTTCGATTACAAATATGTTGAATTATTAAAAAGCAGTAATCCAACGTTTAAAATGCACAAATAATGCGTTATTGCTGCTTTTCACGCATTATTTGTGCCTTTTAAACGTTGGTTTACTGCTTTTTAATATTCCTGCACAAAGGTTTTAATTGCTATTTTAATGTTGAATTATTGTTTTCTATAATATTATTCTTTTATTTATTTATAAAAGAAGTATTTATTTCGCTATGGAAAATTAGTCAGAAATAAATGCTGAACAATTTTTGTTGCTTTGTTCAAAATGTTTATTATTATTATGTATTGAAGCCGACGTAAGATAAGATAAAATTACAATAAACCATACTTGAAAATTAATTCCTAAAACATAATAAATTAAAAAGCAGAAAAACCAACGTTTAAAATGCACAAATAATATATGAAAAGCAGCAAACAGCTGTTTCGAATCTACTAGCGAGATTCTTCTTCAGTGCAAAAGGAACAGCGTGCTAGAAAAAGCAAGGCTGAGCAAAATCATAGACAGAGACGCGCTGGCTTTTATACCCTATGCGGGTGGCGAAGGCGCCGAAACAACCAATGAGAGAGAAGCAGTGGAAACGACTGGGTGGACAAGTAGCGACATCTACCGGAGAAGTAGAGAAAAGAAACCAAAAAAGGGGAATTAAATTAACGCTTTCCAAATACTTGGAAAATCTGGAGTACTAGATAAGTCATTGACTAAAGAGTGAGAATTTTTAATGATATGGTAAGCTTCCCAAAAATCAAGATCAAGGTTAGAAGAACATTTTTGGATAATGATGGCTGAGGAAAAATCGAACCTATGTTGAGAAGACCAAGAATGTTGAGCAATAGAAGAACGTTTGAGCTCCTGATTTTTAACATAACCTTCATGCTCTTTTAAACGAAATCTAAGAGCACGTTTAGTCTGACCAATATAAGAAAGACCACACTGACAAGAGATCTGGTAAATGCCCCAATTATCTAGGCGATCAACGGGGTGTTTGAGATTTGAAAAAGGGATTTTATTAACAGGAGAAAAAATAACTTTAAAATCAAACCTTCTTAGGATTTTAGCAACTTGCTGACTGATTTTAGGAAAAAATGGTAATACAACTGAAGTATTAGAGTTGGAATTAGAATGCTTTTCAGAATGGTCGGATTTCGTCAATTTCTTATAAATAGAATCGATAATATTAGAGGAATAACCACGATCGACAGCAATAGCTTTGAGGTAATTAAGTTCAGCACTAAGTAACTGAGGAGTGGAACAAATATTAGTAGCCCGAAAAACAAAAGTATTGAAAGCAGCAAATTTCTGGTTAGGGGGATGAGAAGAATACCTGTGAGGTGGGAGACTGACAGCAAAAGGTTTACGAAAGACGGTAGTCTGAAAGCCATTTTCACAACGAATAGCAAGGACATCCAGGAAAGAAAGACAGTTATTGGTCTCAATTTCAGAGGTAAATTGAATGCAGGGATCAATGGAATTCATAATAGAGAGAATATGATTAATATCCGAATTCATTTCAATCAGGACATAAACATCATCAACATAACGAACATAGAACGGAAATTTTAAGATTTCAAAAAGCTTGACCTCAAAATAGTGCATATAAATATCGCATAAAATTGGACTAAGAGGATTACCCATAGCCAAACCGTCAATCATACGGAAGAAATTACCATTGAAAACAAAAGTATTTTGCGACAAGCAAGCGCGAGTGAGAAGTATAAGTTCCTCGACTTCAAAATAAGAGAAGTGGAATTCACAAAGCCTTTTCTTGAGGCAATCTAAAGCCCCCTCAACCGGAACGTTTGTAAATAATGATTTAACATCAAAAGAAACCATCATGTGACCCTGCGGCTTAAAATTATGAAGTTTTTTAACAAAATCAAAAGAATTCTTAACAGTGAAACAGTTATTGCTCAAAAGTGGGGAAAAAACAGAAACTAAATATTTGGCAAGCTTATAAGAAGCTGTACCGATACTAGAGACAATAGGTCTAAAAGGAATGTCAGGTTTATGGACCTTAGGTAAAGCATAAAACCTGGCACAATGCGCAATAGACGGAATAAGGGACTTCTTAAAGTTAGCAGGAATAATGGAAGAAGACTTAATGGCAGACTTAATAGAGTTAATTTCACTAGTGGAAGGGTCTTTGCGGATATCCACATACGGACCATCATTAATTAATTTATGGGTTTTTTCCAAATATGTAGATTTGTCGAGAAGAACAATCTGACCACCTTTGTCGGCCTTAGTAATAATTAAGTTTGGATCAGAACGCAAATTTTTCAGACATTGTTTAACAGGATGTTTAAGATTGGGTTTATAAACATTAGAATTGAAATCAACAGTATTGGCAATGAGATGCCTAATAGACTCTTTTTGAGAAGAAGATAGAGCGCTTTGCTTAAAGGCTCTTTCAATAGGAGCAATAAGATTAGGTAAAGAAGGAATAGCAGAGACAGAAAAATTGTTATTCAATTTGAGAGCATCGAGCTGATTGTTACTTAATGGAACACTAGAAAGATTGACAACAGCATTTTGGTTAACAAGAGGCAAATTACTGCAGTTATTAGCGACAGAACTTCCACAAAGCGCATTAAATTTCTTCTTTAAAACCGAACAATGAACAGAAGAAGCTGTGAGAACTCTGCTCCATGACCTTCTGTCAATGGACTGAAAATCAGGAGTAGAATTAGCGAGGCTGATATGTAAAGAATATAACTCGCGCTCTATATGAGCAATTTTGTGGCGAGTCTCTTGAATCAAAGCTTTTAAAAGAGCTAATTTAGAACGAAATAAGACCTTCTCAATCCTATTTGAAGAAAATAAATTACAACGAATGGAAATGAATTTAGGAATAACCTTCTTACGCCTACAATCAAGTAGGAAATGTAAGTGTTCCAAAAACCTGTACTTTTTTAATCGTAAATTACAAAACCTATTGATTTGAGACATTGCAAGAAAAAAAAAAAAAAAAAAAAATTACAGAAGAATAAAGGCCCGTTAACGCCAAATACATAAAAATAGCAAATAAAGCAATTTTGTTGCACAAAGGCTTTATTTGCTATTTTTATGTATTTGGCGTTAACGGGCCTTTATTCTTCTGTAATTTTTTTTTTTTTTTTTTTTTTTTTTTTCTTGCAATGTCTCAAATCAATAGGTTTTGTAATTTACGATTAAAAAAGTACAGGTTTTTGGAACACTTACATTTCCTACTTGATTGTAGGCGTAAGAAGGTTATTCCTAAATTCATTTCCATTCGTTGTAATTTATTTTCTTCAAATAGGATTGAGAAGGTCTTATTTCGTTCTAAATTAGCTCTTTTAAAAGCTTTGATTCAAGAGACTCGCCACAAAATTGCTCATATAGAGCGCGAGTTATATTCTTTACATATCAGCCTCGCTAATTCTACTCCTGATTTTCAGTCCATTGACAGAAGGTCATGGAGCAGAGTTCTCACAGCTTCTTCTGTTCATTGTTCGGTTTTAAAGAAGAAATTTAATGCGCTTTGTGGAAGTTCTGTCGCTAATAACTGCAGTAATTTGCCTCTTGTTAACCAAAATGCTGTTGTCAATCTTTCTAGTGTTCCATTAAGTAACAATCAGCTCGATGCTCTCAAATTGAATAACAATTTTTCTGTCTCTGCTATTCCTTCTTTACCTAATCTTATTGCTCCTATTGAAAGAGCCTTTAAGCAAAGCGCTCTATCTTCTTCTCAAAAAGAGTCTATTAGGCATCTCATTGCCAATACTGTTGATTTCAATTCTAATGTTTATAAACCCAATCTTAAACATCCTGTTAAACAATGTCTGAAAAATTTGCGTTCTGATCCAAACTTAATTATTACTAAGGCCGACAAAGGTGGTCAGATTGTTCTTCTCGACAAATCTACATATTTGGAAAAAACCCATAAATTAATTAATGATGGTCCGTATGTGGATATCCGCAAAGACCCTTCCACTAGTGAAATTAACTCTATTAAGTCTGCCATTAAGTCTTCTTCCATTATTCCTGCTAACTTTAAGAAGTCCCTTATTCCGTCTATTGCGCATTGTGCCAGGTTTTATGCTTTACCTAAGGTCCATAAACCTGACATTCCTTTTAGACCTATTGTCTCTAGTATCGGTACAGCTTCTTATAAGCTTGCCAAATATTTAGTTTCTGTTTTTTCCCCACTTTTGAGCAATAACTGTTTCACTGTTAAGAATTCTTTTGATTTTGTTAAAAAACTTCATAATTTTAAGCCGCAGGGTCACATGATGGTTTCTTTTGATGTTAAATCATTATTTACAAACGTTCCGGTTGAGGGGGCTTTAGATTGCCTCAAGAAAAGGCTTTGTGAATTCCACTTCTCTTATTTTGAAGTCGAGGAACTTATACTTCTCACTCGCGCTTGCTTGTCGCAAAATACTTTTGTTTTCAATGGTAATTTCTTCCGTATGATTGACGGTTTGGCTATGGGTAATCCTCTTAGTCCAATTTTATGCGATATTTATATGCACTATTTTGAGGTCAAGCTTTTTGAAATCTTAAAATTTCCGTTCTATGTTCGTTATGTTGATGATGTTTATGTCCTGATTGAAATGAATTCGGATATTAATCATATTCTCTCTATTATGAATTCCATTGATCCCTGCATTCAATTTACCTCTGAAATTGAGACCAATAACTGTCTTTCTTTCCTGGATGTCCTTGCTATTCGTTGTGAAAATGGCTTTCAGACTACCGTCTTTCGTAAACCTTTTGCTGTCAGTCTCCCACCTCACAGGTATTCTTCTCATCCCCCTAACCAGAAATTTGCTGCTTTCAATACTTTTGTTTTTCGGGCTACTAATATTTGTTCCACTCCTCAGTTACTTAGTGCTGAACTTAATTACCTCAAAGCTATTGCTGTCGATCGTGGTTATTCCTCTAATATTATCGATTCTATTTATAAGAAATTGACGAAATCCGACCATTCTGAAAAGCATTCTAATTCCAACTCTAATACTTCAGTTGTATTACCATTTTTTCCTAAAATCAGTCAGCAAGTTGCTAAAATCCTAAGAAGGTTTGATTTTAAAGTTATTTTTTCTCCTGTTAATAAAATCCCTTTTTCAAATCTCAAACACCCCGTTGATCGCCTAGATAATTGGGGCATTTACCAGATCTCTTGTCAGTGTGGTCTTTCTTATATTGGTCAGACTAAACGTGCTCTTAGATTTCGTTTAAAAGAGCAGAGCATGAAGGTTATGTTAAAAATCAGGAGCTCAAACGTTCTTCTATTGCTCAACATTCTTGGTCTTCTCAACATAGGTTCGATTTTTCCTCAGCCATCATTATCCAAAAATGTTCTTCTAACCTTGATCTTGATTTTTGGGAAGCTTACCATATCATTAAAAATTCTCACTCTTTAGTCAATGACTTATCTAGTACTCCAGATTTTCCAAGTATTTGGAAAGCGTTAATTTAATTCCCCTTTTTTGGTTTCTTTTCTCTACTTCTCCGGTAGATGTCGCTACTTGTCCACCCAGTCGTTTCCACTGCTTCTCTCTCATTGGTTGTTTCGGCGCCTTCGCCACCCGCATAGGGTATAAAAGCCAGCGCGTCTCTGTCTATGATTTTGCTCAGCCTTGCTTTTTCTAGCACGCTGTTCCTTTTGCACTGAAGAAGAATCTCGCTAGTAGATTCGAAACAGCTGTTTGCTGCTTTTCATATATTATTTGTGCATTTTAAACGTTGGTTTTTCTGCTTTTTAATTTTGTTGCACAAAGGCTTTATTTGCTATTTTTACATAATAAATTAGTCAATTAAATTACAGTTTCTAAAGGAATTGAACTTTAAAGTACATTTCCCCCTATACAAAGTTCTAAAAATTGAAAATATAGGCTGGTCATAAAAAAATGCAGTAAGGAAAAATTTCAAAACCGAAATTTGATCGTAAAGTGTTGCCATTAGCAAAATGACGTCAGCGTTACTTTGACGTTAGGCAGTTTGTCCTTTATAATATAGATGCGTAATCCTAAAAATATAATAAAGATCAGTTATTATGATGAAGTTATTTTGAGGCTCTTATGCTTGGTATTCCGGAAAGAAAAACAGCAAAATTTATTCCATTTTAACACGATCATTGAATGTTTCCTCATGAAATCTAAGCCCAACATCATTTTCTCCCTCTCAAAATTTACATACGTACTTCTCATATCCGTATTCAACATTTTTTAAAAATTGTATTTTAATTTGATCATTTTAAAATCATTAACTCATAACTCGAAATCATGATTGTCAGCAACATCATTGAATGCGAACACTCGCACTCATAACTCCAGATTCTAGTCTCAGTACAGGAGAGTAAAAATTGCGGTAATTTATGTTTTTTAGATGCATTTGTATAAAAGTGTGTAGTTTTATCGAAGAGAAAATGATCGTTTTCTTTTAAATATGACATCATTTTCACTTACTTAAGCATTTTGTCTAGTGTCTGAAACTTATTATCAGTACACATGCAGAAGGATAAAAAAGCGGAAATTTTATAAGAAAAATGCGTGTTTTCAAAAGTAGTGCGTAATTTTCCTTTGGAAATATTATGTCCCTGATGTGATTTTGTACCAGTAAACCCTATACAACATTCATATGACTTCATTATCGCAGAATAATTCATAAAACAAGCAAAGAGCAATGTCGTCATTCAAGAAGCTCGGCAAAACAAGTCGGGTATCTAATGATTCATGTGCTTTCATTTATTTGAAATCATTCTTAATGTTTTTTCAAAATTCGGAAAATGTTATTACACACGTATTAATAAAATTGCATTCTCTCAGCTTTTTGTTACGAATTACGTAAATGCGTAGACGATAAGTCACACAAATATCCTTTAAAATACATTTTTGTAAAGAGAAAGTGTTGTATCGTTTGTGAAGTAAGTTTCAATAAACTAAAATCATTAAATTGGTAGATAAAAATGGAATAAAATCAAAAAATTTCCGAGTTTTATAACAGAGGATATTCTTGACATATTTCATATTTTAATTTCAATTTTTGAAAAATTTGAGAAAAAGGCAACAAAAAGATACAGTAATCTAATATCTCAAGAGTATATTGAGATACAGTTTTCAAACAAATTGCATTTAAAAGTACATTTTCCCCCCTATACGACGGTGTGAAGATTGAAAAATGTGCAATGTTTAGAAGTTTAAAAATTTCCAGTAGCGAAAATTGCAAAACTAATATTTCATTGTCAAGTGTTGCCATTCGCAAAATTACGTCAGCGTTACGCAACGGTACGTTTGTCCTTTATAATATAGATAGAGAGTGAAACAATGTTGAAGTGAAATCCAATTTTTAAAATTAAGCATCATAAAAATGTACTTAAAAGGGTAAATTCTTATATTTTATACACCATTTGCTCTGTGTGTTATTTCGTTTTTTCAAAGTTTGCGAAATTTTGTGTCTTCTTGTTATTACTATTACATCATGTCATTAGAACGTGATCAACAAAGAACTTCATCTTTTGTTTCAAGTGAAGCAATACCTTTGTCTATTTCCTTTAGGGAATAATTAGTATTACCCTAAAAAGAATTTTCCTTTTAATCTAGCTTAATGTTTTATAGATAAACATCGCATGAGACAAAGATAATCGTGTTTTACGACAAGTTTGTATATATCATCCCATTTTATGTTAAATAACATTTAGTACCTTCTTAAATCAAATAGAAAGAAAGATTTTTTTTTTGTTTAAGTTTTACAAGCTACGTATGTAATTTTGAATTTTATACACTTTACAAAATAGATGTAAACCTACAAAACTAGTTTTTGTAAAAGGTACAAAAATCTGTTACTAAACTGTAAGCTTACTAAAATTTTATCTCTACACTGTAAAGAAAAAAGATGCAAATCTACAAAACTAGTTTTTGTAAAGCTACAGAAATCTTTATACTTACTAAAATTTTATCGGTAACCTGGGATAATTACATGATTTTTTTTTGTTGTTGTAGTTACATAAAAATTTCAAAGCATCCCAGTTTTGTAGAAAATTCTTAGTAACCTAATAGATTTTTTTTTTTTTTACAATGTACGTCATCGTGTATAAGTGCGTCATTTCAATGACAGACATTTGAATATAGAGAGTAACAAGTAATTTGAAAACATTTAGAATAAAAGTAAAAATCGTTTAAAAAAAAAACACTCTTTTATAAGCAGTCAATCTTTATTTTTTAAATCGCGTCTAATTTTTGGACTGCAATTCATGTTTTTTCCCAAAATTTTCCATTACAATACAAATTGACATTGGCACTGAAATCGATTATGAAAAATGTACGGTTATTTTACGCTTGGTAGAAAGCTCAAGTAAATGAATTTATTTAAAAATATATAAGTTTTGCTCTGTTTTTTTTTTAAGTTAGGGCAACAAGAAAGAAAAAGAATCAAACTTTTTAAAACTATCTTTTACTAGCAAAAGCCATTCTTTGTTTGGATTCGCGAAGAATGATTTAATAAGATAAATATTTGAAAGTAACAATATTTTTTAAAAATATTATTTTTGCATCTTTATTAAGCAAAAACTTTATTTTATGTTTTGGAGCATTTTAATTTTAGAAATATAAATTCAGTCAAATAACTAAGAATTTCCTCGCAATTATTAACATTTTCCAACAAAGTAGAAAAGTGTTTATTATGATTTCGGTTTGTCGGTCCGTCTGTCCACGCTCTAACTCCCGTAAATATACTCCAATTGCCCTGAAATTTTTGGATGTGTTTGACATTTACCATAGCACGTTCCCTATATCAAATGAAGCTTGTACCATGTTTCGTTTATTTACAGGGACAATCAAAAGTATTCCGTTACATTACGGCCAATGGGAAAAAATAGTTTCAAATGATTTTTAATGAAGTTACACGCTTTCAAACATAATAAAACTGACATGCATTTATGAAGTATACTTAAATATGCATTTTGTAGATTATGCACTGCAAAGAATAGTTGTTATTCATTTACAGGGCCAGGCAAAAGAATTCCTTTACATAATGATATAACGGTGGAGGGAATTGTTTGAGGCGTATTTTAATTAAGTTAAACTTTTTTCATATATAATGAAATTGATATACGTCGCTGAGGGTTATTATACCTTATTTCATGTATAATAAGAAGTGCATAGCATTTACAGGGAAAAACAAAAGATTTCACATACTATAATGTATCCGAAGTAACATTAGCGATGATTGCTGAAAATGCATTTTTAATTATGATATGCGCTTTTATGTTTCATATACGAGTATTTATGCATACTATATAGTGTGTATAAATGCTATAATTCATATACAGGAGTACACAAACCAATTCATAAGGGTTACTGGGCATGAGCACAAATCGCTCAAAGATAGTTTTTAAGGCGTCTCAGTACTCTTAAAATTAGAAAAAAAGAAAAAAAAGACCATTTTCAAAATTAAATATTTAAAAATGTATTTGATTTTAAGACACAATTTTATATTGGGATAAAAGATATAAGTATGTTCTTTTATTTCATGTATTTAAAAAATTGCAAGATACAGACTTAGAATTTACAGGAGGCTCCAAAATGTCAGACATTTGACAAGCAGAAAATCGGCATAACGGATTACGTGCACGATTTCAAAATAAATTTTGCAACTAGAATGAAAATTTTGGAGCCTGCTTATACCACAGTTTATAATAATTACGCTCCTAAATAAATTTATATTCAAAGCATTTTTGTAAATTTAATACAAAATTGTATTTAGTTAATGCAAAATTTTGAAAATTTAAACAATATAATCACCTAAAAAATATTTTTTTTAACAACAAAAAGGAAATTTTAGATTCATTTTATACAGGCTAACATGAAACATATGTTTTGAAAATTTCATGAAAAAATATTCAGAAGTTTTTGAAGTATAGTGCGCGTTATGCCCAAAAACGTCATTTGGAGAAAATTGACTTCAAAGTTTCGGAAACGCCGCTTTAGCTATTGAGCGGATATAATTCTAAAAGCCATAACTTCTGTTCTAATGGGAATTTCGAAGAAATAATTATATCAAAATGTTCAGAAATGATAAGAGTTTAACATCTACAAAAATTAAAATTTCGAAAATTTTAAAGCTTTAAGAGTCCTGAGACCTTTTAACTGAGTTATGAGAGAATTTTTACGATGAACTGCATTTATCTTACTAACAAATGTTTGTAGAATATAGATAAAATGATATACAATGTCACGCAAAGAATTGGTTACATGGTCGTCTATAAATGATAATTTATGGAAATGTGATTTCAGTAGTTTTAAGAGTGTTTTAGTTTTAATTAAATTATAGCTAAATTGCGGCGTGTAATAAGGGTGGTACCACTTAGTTATACTGTCGACCAAAAATCTATCGCCAAACTATAAGATTAAATGCCAATAATGGTTGATCGTAAATGTCACATTCACTTGACTTTAAGCAAGTTACACGTGTTTACGCCATCAATCGATTTTTATTTCGACGTTTTATTTGTAATTTTATTAATGTTCTACTAATTTATTTGTTCTTTTGTTGTTTAAAATAAAAATTATGTTAATTTGTATAATTTGGCGAGTGGTTTGGCGATTTATATAATTTGGCGAAATCGGTCGACAGGATAACTAACAAGGGAACCACTTTTGGTGCTGCTCTCACCTAGTATTGAGACCTGGTGCATTTTAAAGCCCTATATTACGAAGTTTGAGAATCGATACTTTCTGAACGTGCAATTTTCGAGACCACTTATCGGACTATTAACATTGATTTTTTTTTTTTTTTTTTTTTTTTTTTTTTTTTTTTTTTTTTTTTTAAGAAAAGCATTTAAAAATAAAAATTAGTTAATAGTAAGTATAAAATTTTGAAAAAAGTTAAAAAAATTCTTCAAGAACCCATGAATTTGATTTTGAAAAATTGCAATATAATATTAACATTTTTGGCGCGGAAAAAGTTACCGATTATTTTCAAAAGTAGAGCTTTCCGGCAACCCTAGCGAAATATCATACCTGTTTGTCTTGTGTGTGTTTGAGTGGACTTCAGTAGAAATTGTAATGCCCGATCTAATTAGTCACAGTAATTTTTCTAAATTGTGTAAAAATATTAATTTACTTTATTATTACTTTTACCAAAGGACCATTTAATACAGCAACATTTCATTTTAAACATTTGAAACTTTACTCCATTCGATTTCAAAAGAAATAATTTGCTTATTTTGTATTTCACTAAAAAATAGTTTTCAATGATCTTGAAAGTTTTTATTGAAATATATTTACTATTTATACACCTATTTACCGTCTGCATAGAACAAAAAAGAAAAAAAACATAATTATTGTTTCTTATGCTATCAATTCAGAAACAAACCGTAATTCTAACATGTACTGTACTGTATATTTACACCCCGGATAAAGCAGGCGGATAAATTGTAGAGCCATATTTGGCGACTTAACTAACTTTTGGCATAAAATAAACAATTAAAAATGCAATAATAAAAAATTAAAAGTATAAAAATATATATAAAATATAATTTTAACAAATAAATATTATCGGTTCTCTAACTTATATGTATAGGGCTACAAAATGCACCAGGTCTCGATGCTAGGTGCGAGCAGCACCAAAGCACCAAAAGTGGTTCCCTTGTAAGTCCCATAAGGGTTATACAAAAGTATTCAAGTATGTTTTCATCTATTAGTATAAATTGCTGAAAGAGAAATTTCAATCTGTAATGCGTTTTCTTGTAAACTAAATTTCCCCATTATATAGTATACATTGTCAACCTACAGATAAAATACAGAGCTGTTCAAAAGAATTGGAATACATATTTGGCTACGGGCGGTAACTGCTAAAATCAATTTTTTAAAAAGTTTTATGCGTTTTCTAAAATGTTTACTTAGTTATCTTATATAAATTTTTACTAGATCTTTTTACTAAAAATACCTTTGGAAAATGTTTTAACTGACATCTTGTAAAAGTAGTTAATTAAAATGTAACTGATTTTTTAAAAATTCAATACATGTGAGTAGGGGGCAGCATATCCCACATAGTTCTAAGTAATAATAGAGATGCAGTATGCCATGAAAATGGTTTTCAATATGAAGACGGTTATCGCTCAAATTTAAGTGCCCTCATTCGCACACAGACTCCGTGATATCGCAAGTATTTGGACCGGCTTTAACCGGTTTCATGGTTTATTTTGATTATCATGCCAAATGTCGCCGCCCCTCCGGGTGGTCTTAAACCAATCCCTTGAGTGGGGTAGGAGACTTGGAGTGCGGCCGATATCGTTGTACACGAATGCGAGGAGGCCGGATGGGGACGAACCACAGCCTCCAATAGTGGCTCGCGGTCGACAGGCCTCGAGACCGGCGATCATGGGTAACGGACGTTGTGTATGGGTCGTAGGGTCTTCGGACTCATAGTAAGTGCGACCCCCAGCACTCGGGTTCTCTGGGCAAGCCGGATAGCGACAGTCCATAGGTCGATCCCAGTGCCGGTCTACGGGCTGGACGGTGTCGCTGGGCAAAGACTAGCTAATGTAGTAGGATTCCATCCACCAATTGACTTAGAGGGAGCCTGAGAGAAGAGGGTGGGCTTTGTAGAACAGGGTGTCGATGACTCACTGTTGACGACGAGGCTCGTGGGAACGCCATGCAGGGTTTCCCGGAGCAACCGAAGTGTGAGGGTTTCGGACAGCACCTGATGTACGTTTTGCGTCAGGTGGCTCATCCCGCCGAGATATCCGTAGCTGGAGCAGTTGTGAGCCGACCCTAAGGTGGGTAGAGCTTCGTGGTGCTCTTGTCGACCAGAGACCGGTCGCAGAGGGAGGCCAGTATGACTCTGGTTGTCCGATGTCGTGCCATATACCTAGGGAGAGTGTCAGCCGGCAGGTTCGGCATTGAACGTAATCCTCGCAAGGAACCGGGCCGGAGGTTCGCCGACTAACGCGATGGCACTTCTAATAACGGATGAACTCTTGGTCCGACCTAGGTCCTGCGTGTCTATATGCAACTGGAGGTTGCCGTGGCCAGTGGTGAGGACTTAGCGGTTTCTAAAGCTAAATTTAGAACACAGCTAACAGGTAGCTGTCGGTCCCTGCACGGGGTCAGGAGCATTCGTGCTTCGGTATTCTCGCTGGCCGTGAGGTAAGTTAGCGGGAGCCGGGCTTTTGCCGGCCTCCCGCGGCTTCCCTACTTTCGGGAGGGGTCTAGTTGTGGGGCCCGGCGGAACTCCGGGCTCTCCAATCCCCTAGCGAGGAGGAGTCTATCTCGTCTAGGAGGAACTTCCGTGCCCCCCTGGGGTCGCTAAGGACACCTAGTCTGGTCTCTCGAGTCTCCTGCGTCGAACGGCGAGGGGTTCCGCATGTCGTAGCTGAGAGATCGGGCGAAAAACCCTGAGCGGGGCGCTGTCCACCAGGTGGGCTTTTCCCCATCCCTCCGAGGGTTTTAGCCAGGGGCATCTTCCATTTCCATTGGTTGACTCGCGAAAATGTCTTTGCTGGAAAATGGTATTTGATCTTGAGAGCTCTCCGTAAAGTAACTCCGGCACGGGAAACCTTGGCGTAAGTTCGTGGCCCGACTCATTTGTAGGTGTTAGGATCCTGCAGGCTATCGGGGCGAACCGGGTCGGGAACCAAGAGCGGGGACATTTGGCTCTTCTAGCTGGGGGGGTGAGGATTTCGTATTCGACCAATTCATCTCTCTTTTGGAAATATCCGGCGTGACGTGCGAGGGGCAGTGCGTTGGTTTGACCGGAGTTTTAATGACGGGTGGCCTTTGTGGGTCGTTCCTGGTGGCGCCCTTTGGGACGCGTCCAGGTCGTTTCCGAGCAGGGGCACAAGGGCTTGTAAGAGCCCAGGACCGGGAGATGGGACCTCGTCTTTTCACACCAAATTAAAACATTACAATCTCTATCAATTCCTTATCTCTGCGAATATTTCCACTTAAATGAACTGAAGTTATATTTACATCCTTGATTGTAAATGTCAATTTGTTGGCAGACGATTTTCGCTTGTGTGAAATAAATTGGTTTATGAAGTTTCAATGTGTGAAAATATGTTTTTAGTTTTGGGAAAATTTACTTTAACTTTCTTTTTTTCGCTCCATCTACTGATATTGAATTTAAATTCTTTTTTTATTTAAGAAAATAGGGCAAATAAAAATATTAATACGTTTTATTAATCATTATATCATGATATATTTTAATCGGTATTAATGAATATTATTTACGTTATTCATTTTAAATATCACGCCATTATTTATTTATTTTCATTAGTAACTGATATTCATGCTCATCATTCATGCTATTCATGCTATTCATGCTATCATTATTTTCAATGAATACTTGAAAATGCAACTTTTATTTCAAATATGAAGTCATATTTTTCCAAGTGAAATATTGTTTTAGTAATATAATTCTTTTTCATTCTTTAATATTCTAATTATGACGCCATTTTTGACAGAAAACCTCTTTTTAAGGCATCTGATGTCCATGCTTTATGTATAACTAGCAGGCTATGCCCGCTGCGCTGGTCCATTTTCCAAACGAATCTTGAATCAAACGAAATTGTGATTTTTAACCTTCTATATTAAAGCAGTAAAGACCATCACCTGGAATGTCCTCCTGCATTCCTGAAAACGATGCTAACTTCATTGGGATATTATACTATCTTATGCCTTAGATAAAATACTAAATACCTTTCTCTGTTAAAATTCACGTGTAAATATAGTTTTTATGAAGTAATTTTCAATAAGTTCCTGCTTTTTATACGTAATTATTTAATTCTAATTTGAAAGGTGTTTTTTTCTGTTTATCATAGTCACGTGTAAATAAATTATTAATTTGAAGCAAAGATTATTGTTTGCGCTGTTTATACAGTTGGCAACAGGTTAAATTAGTACAATTTTCAAAAATAAGTAAAAAATATCTCTCGAAATGCTGAAAATTTGAATTTAAAATAGAAATAAAACCTGAAAAAATGAGTCAAAATAAAAAAAATAATGCAATCTGCACTCCGGCAAATTCTAACGCATAAAATGATCTAAAAATGATTACACTGCCATGTATAGTTTTTGCTGCTATAAAACTTTTTTAGTGGAACGGCTTTGTCCAAATTTAGCATTAAACATCTCTTAAAATAATTCTTCGATTTAAAAACTGTCTGCATCAGCGTGTTTATCAAAAATTTCATTATAATACCGCCGATTTTCATATTTTTGTATGCAATATTTTTCTTAATATTAACGGAGAAAGACCTCCGGTCACAAAAAATTCAAAACCGGAGGCGGCGGTGACAGCGTAAGTTACTTTTTTTAGAATAGAGAGATATATTTATATATTTCTGCTTATTTAAATAAAAAGAAATTGAAATTACGATTGATAACATTTCGAGTTATAACGATTTTGAATTACTCCACTTTATCAGATTTTAATTTTATTTTTTTTTTAATATATGAGAAGCTTTATCATGTGATTTTGTTTACAAATAATATGATGGTTAACCACCAGTAAAAAATTTAAAATTTTAACTCAATAAATAAAAATAATTTTAGATTGTGTCCCGGATCACTTTAAATATTTAACATCTACTTATTTTATTTACATGACATGTTCCTATTATAAAACACATGGCATCAATTACTTCTTAAATTACGAATATTACATGAAACCTTTGGCATATTTATATTCTTATTAATTCTACATTGTTTTCATTTACATACAACATAGAATAATATTTCAAATTATTCGAAGAAATTTGTCGTTCTAGACTTAATTAATGCCAATCATTTGCTGTTAATGACTTATGCCTGGTTATTATTTCGAGAATAATGAGAATGGAAAAGACAGACTTCATTTTAGTGTACTAATTTGTTACAGTTTAGGTAAATGGAAGCTTAAACTACATTTCATCTATCGAAGCTTTTAAAAATAGAGAACATATTTGTATTAGAAAGATAATGTATAATATTTATTGAAAGTTATTTGTGATTTCTGATTAATTTGTTGTTATAATGAGTAGATATTTTTTGTTCCATATTTTAATTATTATTTTAATATATTTGAATTTTATCGATAATCATTATTGAAAAATATATTAATCGTAAATTTGTTATGATAAAATGTAAATATTTTTTATTCCATATTTATTTTTAATTTTAATATCATATATATTATTTCTGTTCTGAACATCTCTTTTATATTTATCTTCAAAACGCAGAACAAAGAGTGAAATATCATTCGAAAGTTTTTTGAACCGGAATCTGGCATAGTACACTCGTATTTCATTAAAAAATGTTTTTAATGAAAAACTACAGTTAATTAAAAATTAAATCAGTATTGTTTCCATAAACGAAAGAAGGTTTTTCACAAATCAATGTTGCTACAAAAATAAAATACCGCATTATATTATGCTCAGAAATGGTGATAAAAAATAAAGAGTACAAAAAAGGTAAATTGTGACATCTCCGCATGAGTTTAGTTTATATATATGTTTGCAAAATTGAAATGCTTAGAAGAATAGGTACCATCGATCGACCAAAGCAGTGGTATTTCACGTATAGTTTAGTTTAAGGGTTGTTCTGAAATCCAGAGGGTTAACTTTATGACACTAGTTTTAATTCCCTTTTGTTTGGAAACGCATGAAATTGGCAGGTGTTGTTATTCAGGAATTATGTGATCGGAAGATTTTTTCCATTTTTTAGTAAACGCAAAAGATCTTTCAGAAAATACTGTCGAAGTTGACGTTGTGAACTGAATTTCCGGACGAAAGGAGAAATACCAGTTATAAAATGAGTCAGTAAATATGTCAGGAAATTTCAGGCTTGTTGAGCAATCGACTTAAGAACCGCTTTAAAAGTTGTACTGTGTTATATTAGATTAAATTATATTATATATGTATTCAATTTATTTTCTTTGTCCCATGTTTTTTCAAAAATGATGACAACATCCTTTAATACAGTTAAAATATGATTTTCACTTTTTTTCTCGTGCGTCCCTTTTGCTATTTCGATCATTTTTTACTGTTACTTTGATGGGAAAATAATTAGATTATATTCTGGCTTGACTAATGTTGTTTGCAGATATTTTTAACAATAATTTTTATTGAAAAGTTTATAGCTAAATCTAAAAATATTAGATATTTCTAAAAAAAAAAAAACTCTTAAACTTTTGTGCGAAGCTCTCGCACGGGTCCACTGGTATATATATATTATTTCCTGTATCAACTTAGCTTGTTTTATGCAACTTAGCTTTTTTTAGCGACTCAAGAGCGAATGAAATTTAAGAGTGAGGTAGGTTTGTAGAACTGCTCAAAACAGTCACAAGCAATGTTTGAGAAGACCGCAGTCAACATAAAATCCTAAAAATAAATAGAGGCTTACGTCATCATCAGGATACTTTTATCATATCTAAATTTACCTGTGGTTTTATGATCCATGAAGGATCAGTGCCTATAGCGACCATGCCTGTTTTCTTAATCCTGGGACCATAGCTGGTATACAGCATATGTACGGGCTATTTGACCTGCCTAACGCAGGACTTTGAATGTTTAGTTTCCCAGCTAGTTTGGTACTCATTTTAGAGACCCCGACAACACATGAACGATCGAATGAACTTTCCCCAGCCGGGAATCAAACTCTCGACCTGTAGTGTGGTACTTTTTTTTTATACAACTGACACTATTTCTCTGGTGATTGAAAAAGTGTTACACTGTTTATAAAACCTTTCCATATGGTTTAACAAAGAACATTTTTTAAAAGTATCTTTTGTTCTGCTTCAAAAAAACTAAAGGGCAAATGAATGGAAAAAACTTAGTATCCTGCACAACCATTCAAAGTGTGTCCGAAAGTTTGAATGAAGTCAACGTCTAAACGGATGAATTAATGTCTTTGTATCTTTGCATATACATCGATTATAAATCAGAAATGAACATAGGCTCTGCTTCATTTATGTTATTCAAATATTTTTCTTACTAACTCAAAATTTCATTATTTTTCAAACAGAATCAATTAACAATTTTCCTCTAAAATTTAACCATCTTTCTTTTTTCATTGGCGAAAAATAAAAATCCTGAATAATAATTTATCTTCAGTTTAATTTTCAATTTCCACGTGAAAAATGAAAATAAAAAGAGTTCAAAAGAAAATTACTATGGCATTATATTTGAAACGAAAAAAACGGAGTATTTTTTATTACACATAAAGACATAAAGCATGAATATTAGATGCGTTAATATGAGGTTTTCTGTCAAAAATGGCGTCATACATAGAAGAATAAAGAATGCAAAACAATTATATTACTAAGAAAATATTTCACTTAGAAAAATATGACTTCATAATTGAAATAAAAGTTGCCTTTTCAAGTATTCGTTGAAAATACAATGAACATGAATATCAACTTATATATTTACTAACGAAAATAGATAAATAATGACATGATATTTAAAATGAATAACTTAAATAATTTTTACTAATACTGATTAATATAGGGGTAGTTCTGAAATTAAATGGAAATTTGAGTCCCAATCAATTTTTTTGTACTTTTATGCAAATAATTGTTCAACTAAATAGATAATCTATGAAGGCACATCTAAAACTTGTAATAAAATATATTTTAGAGCGAATTTGAAATTTAAAACTATTTTAATAAAATTAAAATCATACTAAATGTCACCTCCATGGTATGTCCCTCCATGCCTGTTTTTACTTTACAACCTGAATATATCCCATAAGATAAACGAAAAGAACCGTATAAAATGTATTAAGTTAAAAAATGGATGTACTTTATTTACTTTTTAAAAGAAAATTCTGAAAATTTATATTTAAAAAAAATTACAGGCCAAGACACATCAGTCCCCAGAATTAGATCTACTTCCATGACATATCAGTTATAGTTATAAAAAAATCTACTAGATGGCAACATAATCTAGAACTTGGAATACAAATTAACTCCAGGCAGCTGCTTATTGAATGGAATATTTCTAAAGCATGGTAAGTTGTTACTTCATCTAGTTTTAATTAAAAAACTGTTAATGACCATAGCGTTCTTTAATTGGGTGTCAACTCCATGGCCTCATTAATTTTGTCAGTTTTAAAAATAGCAGAATACTGTTGATAAGTAGCGTTAAATTGCTTTATTTAATTTTGTATCCAAGTAACATTACGTTCATGTTGTGCATAGTTTAGAAAATATTAGGCCTAATCTCAGATATGTCACCTCCATGCCATTGTTGTATCATGGAGGTGTTACTGATCTATGGATGTGACATTTATTGATGTAAACAATATTTTAAGCGTGCTTAAAGCAGTGTTGCCAGATTGGGAACTTTTTTAATTCAGATTATTTGACTGTCACCACTTTTTAAAAATAGTATAATTCGCCTTATCTTTCAGAATTTTTAATCTATTTTTAAATAGGCCAAATATTTCTATTTCAAAAAAGCGGTGACAATCAACAATCTGGGGACAAAAAAGTCCCCAATCTGGCAACACTGGCTTAAAGTATATTTTTAATTATTGAACCTATATTTTTATTTTACGGATAATTTTATATTAATAAAAATATTTTTTGAAACTGGAAATTTTTAATTTTGTATAAGTTTGATTTTTCAATGCCTTATTATATCCTTAAATACAAGTTAAATTTTAGGTTTAATTAAACTTTATTTTAAAGCATCTTATTGAATTTCCTGATCTCCTAAACTTAAAAAAAATAAAAACAGAACTAAATTTAAATTTTCAGTTTTCTATGCTAGCCAATTTGATAAATAAATAATAATAATAATAAATTGTTTAATATTTAGTATATTTAAATAATATGGCCACGATAGAGTACTCTGCATTCGTATATTTAAAGTGCTGTATTTTCTATTTATCTATAAATCTATATATTTTTATCTAATTACACATTAATATTTTTCAATTTTTTTTTTTTTTTGGTTATGGTTCGGCAAAAAAGCAAAAACAATTCTGTAGAGAAGAAAAGAAATCTCAGACGAGAAGCAGAGCAGAAAAGATGGGATAAAATTAAAGAAAATCCAGAATTGTATGAAGAATGTAAGAAAAAAGAGCGCAAAAGATATTACAAGAAGAAAAAAGAAAGAAAAAGAAAAGCTATTTGTTAATTGAGTGAACGACAGAAGTGTGCACAAAGAAAGAATTGCGTACAAAAGACAAAGAAAAATCGAGAGACGAAAGCAAATATTGAAAAATTACGGCAAGTTCTTTTAAATTCTGCTACACCAGAAACAGATGATGATTCGGAAATTATAAACAATACTATTGCGAATGTTAAAGATGTGATAGGAAGAGCAGGTACCAATCGGGTAAAAAGTGGTCGAAAAATTGTTAACAGAAACAAAACAAAGGCATACTAAAGAATAAAATTGCTTGAAAAAGAGCTTAAAAATGTTATGAAAAGTTGAAATATAAAAGAAAAAAGATTATTATAAGAAAAGATATCAACGCATCATAAGTAAACGAAAAAAGTTAAGCAGTCTAAAAGAGAAGGTACAGAAAATATTGAAAGGTGAAAACGTTTCTCCTAAAGTTAGAAAATGCCTGGAATTCAGTTCAGCATTGACCACTCAAATCGAGAAAAATTTTGAACAAAATTAGAAGTCTCAAAAGTCAAAGAAGGCCTCTGGATTTAATAAAGAATAATAATAAAGAATAAAATAATAAAGAAGTACCACAGTATGCACACGATTTCAGTTAGGTCCTGTTAACCTGTATTTAGCATTATGTCTTTAGCACAGTTTCAACACATTTTTCTTATGTGCAAACGTACACTGGTGGAAAATGGAGTAACTAAATGTATGTAAAAATTACTTTATGATCTTTTTAACACTTCCAATCTAGTTAAAAAGTGTTTATGAATTCAATTCGAATGACTGCCGTCTGTCTGTCTGTTAGTGCTCTAACTTACGTAAATGTGCTCGAATTATCATGCAATTGATATATGTAATTGAGGCTTATTATGCTATGATCGGTATTGAAAATAAAGTGTGTAGCATTTATATTACTTCATTTACAGTGACACTCAAAAGGATTCTGTTACATTACCTTCTATGGGGAACAGTCGCTTGCGGTGTACTTTAATGATGATACACAGTTTCAAGCATATCGAAACGGTAAAGAATCTATGAGGTGCACTAAAACAGGTTTACTATGAAATATGGTGTGCGTAGCATTTATCCTTCCATTACAGGGACACACAAAATAATTCGCTTAAAGTAACAATACTGTCTGTAACAATAATCGCTGGAAATGCGTTTTCAGTTGCGGTACGCTTTATAAAATATAACTAATTTTTTGCCTCAGCAAATAAATAAATAGAATGCTAAATTCATCTTTAAAAAGTTAAACTTAAAATTACACTATGTGTAAATTACTTAAAAGATGAAAAAATATTTCAAAAGGTGTTAAATTACTTAACTTGATCCTTAGTACTTTCAACTATATATGTATCCTTCGTCAGAGAACATAAAAATACAAGCTTCTTAGGCAGATCCCACACCGAACATACAAGATTGCCACATGTGACAAGTTGTAGCATTCAAACTGGTTTTAACAAAGAAGTAACCGGTTTGAACGCTACAACTTGTCACGTGTCGCACGCTTGTCTGTTCGGTGTGGGATCTGCCTTATTTTTAAATTTCACGTAGTTGGTGTCGAAAGGAGTGAAAGTGAAAGTCAATTTTTAGATCCGGAAAAATTGGGGAAAAAATATGAATGTAGGGGGAAGTGAAGCATTACGTGTTTTATGATTCTTTAAGGTATACGCACGCCTTCGGAAGTGATTTTTTGAAATTTTTGAAATTTTCTCTTGTTATCCATTTTTTATAATGACATTTACTTTAAATCTTTGCAAAAAAATATAAAAAATTTAGCAATTATCCAGAAATAATTTTTTTAAGAGAAAAATAATCAAAATTATGTCAACAATTGGCATTTCCGCAAAACGTGATAACACAAAAATGAAACAATGTATTGACATTTTGTAAATTGCATAATAAACAGAATAACTTTCTCTAGGACTTAGACTAAACACATTATAATCGCATCTCTATCTCCTATGATACGGAAGTTAAAGTACTAATGTAACGAAAAATTCTCAAAATTTGTCTCAAGTTTGTCATTTATACCAGTGTAAACATAAAACTGTTTAATATATTATCATGAGTGTAGTCTACTCCCTCAAAAGACATTTGTAAAAGAATTACAGAAAATTTCGTGGCATCTCATTGCATAATTTTTTGTTTTAGGATGTTTTGCGTATAGTAAAAATCTGAAAAAGTTCATTTTGAGAAAAAGCTATACATAACTTTTGAACACAATTCAAAAGCTGTAATACCTTTAACTTTAAACGGCTGTAACTCGGGTTCTACATTAGATACAGGCAGAATTTAAGCAGATTTCGATAGATAAAAGAATCAATTTTAATATTATTTCAAAAATGAAAAATCGATATTTTGATTGAAAATTACGTTTCAAAGGTGTTCGGATACCTTAAGCAAACTGAGCCAAATTCTGGGTATGTTATAGTATTTACTAACGAAAATACTGTTTGTAAAGACGTTTTATCCAACAACATACCCAGAATTTGGCTCAGTTTGCTTAAAGAATTATAAAACAGGTAATATTCCACCTCCCTCTATATCTATATTTCTATTTTCCCAATGTTTACCGGATCTAAATATTGACTTTCACTTTCACTCCTTTCAACACCAACTACATGAAATTTAAAAATAAGAAGCTTGTATGTTTTGTATTCTCTGATGAAGACTATGTATATAGTTGAAAGTACTAAGGATATTAAAATAATTTAACACCCTTTTAAATATTTTTCATCTTTTAAGTAATTTCCACATAGTGTAATTTTAAGTTTCATTTTTTGCCTTTTACTTGGTAAGTATAAATTAAGTAATCATGGAAGACGGTAGTATTCCGAGTGACGCAGCCTTAAGCCTAAAATCGTATCGTAGAATTCGTAGATGGCGGAACTCATATATTCGGCTAACTCGACATGAAAGAAAACGCGGAAAGCCGCCATTTAATAACTCAGCAGATATAAGTCCTATTGTTCTGATATTTTTAGAGCAGTCTTATATCTGCAGTCTAATCGTATTCTGAAATTTTTAAATTTCTACGTGCAGTATATTTTGAGATCTAAATACCCATTTTTAAAGTGAAAGCGATGGAACGCGATGGAACAAATTCTTAATGCTAAATTCTGGAAAACGGTGCGGGCGATTTTCTTTAAATTGATATATAATATGAATCGATATATAATATATATATAAGATGAAGTGAATAACACTTTTCTTTTTTCTAGGAAAACTAGTTTCATTTTTTACGTGACTTTATTGATTATGTTGGTAAGGTATGCAACACGTATCCAGGGCCCGACTTAGACTGTGCGGTGCCCTGGTGCAATCATTATTCGGAGGCCCTCCATCTATCTTTTGAAAATTTTCGAAAATTATGCGGAAGTGACTAAAATTAAACTTCATACCTATTGTATGTATACATAAATTTCGTACCAAGTACTATTCAGATCTATATACAAATAGCACAAAAAAGATAAATTTAAGAAACAATAGAATACATTTTTTTTTTTTTTTTTGTTATAGAAATATAAGGATAAATATTAGCCGTTAACATTTAAATTGAGTTCTTTCAGGCATTATTGGCGATTTGTGTTAATACTTTTCTACTTAATTTTTGTATTCAATCAACATAGATATAGGTGATTACATCATATGGAAAGACAAGTGGTGGCAACAAATAACAGTATATAATAACAGTAGCAACAAATTTTAATACTTGTTATGTTGGTACTGCAATTTTCTTTTCATTTGACTTTATGGGACAGGGCGGCTCGTGTTCCGATTTACATTTTTTTTCTGCTGACTTAAGCAGAGCCGTAACCAGCCAGAGGGAGCTCTGAAGAGTTTTATAGGGTTAATTCTGAACGCTTTTAACATGTTTCATAATGAATGAAAAACTGTACCTAAAATGTGTTTCCGTATTTGGATAAGTTTAGAGTGTGTTTGCAATCAAACGATTTAAAGTTTTATTATTAAAATGTTATGAATGTTAGAGTAAGAAAGTGCTCACCCCACCCTGTCCCTATCTGGTTACAGCCCTGGTCTTGAGAAATACTACAGCATACAATATTCTGTGTGTAAAAGGTTCAGCTCATAAACAAAATACGTTCTTAAAACTATTTCGTCAAAAAACGTAAAAAGTACAGGCAGTAAGTTGACGGAACACCCCTGTGATTCGAAAAGATTTCTCTGTAATTTGAAAAATTTTCTTTTCTTTGACTAGAGAATTTGTAGAACTTTTAGTTTCACGATTATTTAGTGTTTTGAAGAGGAAAGTAATACGCAAAATGTCCTTTTCTTACACTGAAAAAAAAAGACAAATGTTTCATAAACCAGGAAAATATAATATAACCACGAACTAAAATGTATACTACCAAATTACCGACGATTATGAAAAAAAATTCTTTATCGTTAGAAATCTCTGAAACCAATAAGTTTTCAAAATTTAAAGAGGCATTTATAAAAACAACTTCTGTTGCTGCCACTGACTTGCGAAATGTTAACGAGTAATTTCATTAACATTAATTAACATTAAAATGAATATTATTTTCTTACTCTTGCATGCCAAATTCAATCGCGCATGAAAATGTTTAATGAAGAATGGATAGCATCATAAAATACCGATATTCTGGTTTCAGAAAACTTATTCATACACTAAAAAAAAAAAAAAAAAAAAAAAAAAAAAAAAAAAAAAACTACTCGGAAATGTGTCTGAAAATTAGTGGGAACTTTGCTTTTATAAGTACTTCTTTAAATCTCAAAAATATATTGGTTACTGAGATTTCTACACATGGCGAAACAACCCTTTACAATGCTTTTCATGAAATGCGATTTCAGTGGGGGAAAATATGTAGTTTATTCTTTTTCTAGCCGATCTACAATGTCTATTCTCTTTGTCCCCGTAACATGTTAAAAAATCTCACATTTATCTAATTCGTGAATAATAAATATGCTAGTATTTCGAATTTCATAGAAAAATTTATAAAAGAGAGAAAATTGTGAGGCAAAATGAATATTAAAAAAAAAAAATTCCGGTTTTTAAAAGACCTATTAAAACTAGTCGGATGGTGCATTCCCAAAACTTTCTTCCAGTTCATAAATATTAATACTTCAAAATTCCCTATCGCAGTGCCAAAATTAAACGCAATCTATGCCCATCGTGAGGATTGTAAAAGTATGAAATTCCGTGCATTAGTTCTTGAGATATGGCTATCGCTAAAATCATGCAAATCCTTCAAAATGCATCATAACAACGTTACTTATTTGGTGATTAATACTAAAACCTAATCAGCAACAACTTTTGACAATGTCTAGCTGAAATCTAAATTAGATGAAAATTCACAGATTAGATCTTGAGATATAGTAATTGCAGAAGAGTGCAGCAAAGCAGCGCAACCTTTTGGGCGATTTACACCAAAACGTAAACAGTACCGATTCACATCAAGAACTAGCTGAATCTGAATTTTGAGGAAAATCGGTGCATTAATTCTTGAGATTTAGCTACTGCGGAAATCGTGAAAAATGCAGCATAGCAGTGCCACCTGTTGAGAGATTCACACTAAAATGCAAAAAGCATCACTTCATGTCAAAGACTATCCTAATCTGCAGTTTGATAGAAATCCGTGCATTAGTTCTTGAGATAGAGCTAATGCGAGAATCGAGAAAAATGCAGCGCCACCTGTTGTTAGATTTAAACCAAAACGTAAATATTACCAATTCATATCAAGGATTAACTGGATCTGAAATGTGATGAAAATCCGTGCATTAATTCTTGAGATAGAGCTATTGTGATAATTGTGGAAAATACAGCATTGCAGCGCCACCTGTTGAGCAATGTACATCAAAAACTAATCAGCTTCAAATTATATCAGGGACTAACTGAATATAAATTTTTATTAAATTCCGTGCATTACTTCTTGAGATAGAGCGCCCACAAAATTTGTGTCACATACATACAGACAAACAGACAGTCACAGACACACAGACAGACATTCTGTAAAAACATGTTTTGTTTTTTTTTTTTTTTATCTCTGACCCCCTAAAACGTGTAAATCCTTCGGAAACCGGAATTCGAAAATTTTCATGAATCCAATACTTTCTTCTTGTAAAGATAGAAGAAAGTAAAAATAATGGTTTTCAAATTTAAGAAAACTTTAAATACTAGGTTGAGCAAAAATTTATGGGAAATTCGTGAAAGTTCCGTTATTATGCTCAAATTAACAACAAAAGCAACAAGGACTATTCTTTAAAGTAGAGACCATCATAGTCCACGACTTTCTGCCACCGTTCTGCCAGATTCCGGATTTGCTGGGTAAGTTTGTCGCCGTTACCAGCACCTTCATCCTCATTAATCTCGTCGATAGCTTTCAGAATCGTTAAGCCTTTTCTCTAATAATGCCGGGTGAACACACGCAAATCATACTGTTTATAGGCATTTTGGAGCCAAAGTTCCTGGACTCCTAGAAATATACCACTAGTACTCCTATATACGATACAAATTCTGGTAACTAGATTAAAAATTTCGGAGAACTTTTTGCTCAACCTAATAATTAGTCTACTCTCGGTGTCTGGGAGGGGCTTCAGCCCCTTAGCTCCACCCGTGAGTGTGCCAATGCTCCCCCTGTCGCAAACTGTCATAATTTCACGAACTCCCTCCAAGCGTGACATCATTTGTGGAACCTAAAGGAGAAATGCTGAACAAAGTATTAATTGGTGCTGCCATCTATTGCTTATAATATTTATCATATACTCTCGTTTTGTAGATTGTAAAACTAAAATATTTGAATGAGGGGGGGGGGGGCTTTTTTCATTTCCTAAAATATATTTTTAATAAAAAATGTGTTTACATTTTTAGAAAATTGTAATAAATCAAAAAGTAATCTATTATTTAATCCTTAATTTATCTTAATTATTAGAATAAATAGCGCTAGTTAATTATTTTTAGTTTCGCCATCTATTAGTGAAACTTGTAAATCTGTGAAAATAGATCGGATTTTTATGTATTTATTTATTATATCCATAAATGTATAAAAAATTATTCGAATTGCGTTTCATTTAATCTTTAGTGTGTCCTGTCATCTAGAATTTAACCCATTTGGGCCTGAATTTTTATTTTGCCAAATTTATTGGTAAAATTATTTTAAAATGTTTGAGAAGGAACTGGAAAAATACTAAATTTTTTAAAAAAAAATTAAGCTAAAAAATTTTGTATTTTTTTTTTTTTTTTTTTTTTTTTTTTTTTTTTTTTTTTGATAAAATGTAAACGTACTAAATATAGGAATATGCATAATATTTTTAATAATATAATATGCATAATTGTATGTTTCGTCTATATTTATATAAAATAAACTTTTAAACTGTATATTATATACTATAATTTGTATTTTTATGAATTACTAAAGAAATATAGATATTCCTTTACAGAGACTAATAACATTATAAGCATTAGTAATAATGAACTAAGAATGATTGTATTTGAGGCTTAAAAGCAATTTGTTTCATAATCATCTTGAAAGAGACTTTACATAAATAACTGTCCCCTAAATGGCTAATACAAATATGTACCCATTCGCGCTTAGCGCCCTATATTTTGTACGTTACAAAAATGCATAAAAAATAGGCTTGAATACATAATTTCACAATTTAAAAAAAATACGTATTTCAAAGAAGTCTACAAGCTACGATTGTGACTTATTTATTTAGATAATTGGTAGAAAATAAAAAATAATCTTACTTTTTACATATGTTAACCTCATAAAGAAAAAATCAAAATAAACAAATAGATTTCTATACAAATATAAAACAAATTTACTTTATTAACTGACTTAAAAAAAGAGCAAAAGAAAAGTCTGAAAAGTAAAGGTTAATGCTTCAAAGAGGACAGATCTCGCAACTTCTTAATTGCCCAATGCTTACCCGACTGAGGTACGAACTGTACACAAACTTGTCAGTAAAAGTGAAGAAGAAGAATTCAAGCGCAAGAATACAGTAGCGCATTTTCGGTGAAATTCCCATAGAATGGCGGAAAAATATACTCTGATTCTTCATGCGTATTATATAACAAACAACAGTTTACCTGGAGATTATTTAAGTCTTATTCGCTCCAGCTAAAACAGATTCATATTATATATTAATTTTAATAAAATAGCGCAGGTCATTTTTGAGAAAAAAATACGGATTATAATTGAAGCACGAGTTTTCCAGGAAAAGAGTTATATCTTATTCACTTCATATAAAACAGATTCATATTATATATCAGTTTAAAGAAAATCGTTCAGGCCAATTTCCAGAACAAGAAATTAGGAGTTTGAACCATCGCAAGTACTTTGAAAATTTGTTTCGAGATCTCAAAATATACTGCACGTAGAAATGCAAAAATTTTAGAATAGGATTAGACTGCAGATATAAGACTGTTTTAAAAAAATCAGAATAATATGAGCTCTATTTGCTGAGTTATGAAGTGGCGGCTTTTCGCGTTTCCTTTGATGTCGAGTTAGGTATACGAGTTTCGCCATTCTTACGATTTTAGGCTTAAGGCTGCGTCATTCGGGAATACTATCGTCTTCCATGATATAGATAGACTGAAGGAGGAAGAGAACCTTCCGGAGCAATAAGTATCATTGCTCCAAGGATTGTCGTATAAAGAATGCATAGGTCCGAGCCCCCTAGTTAATATTATAAAAATATAAATCCAATTACAATGACGTTTTTAGTATTAGTTCTATAATGATTTTTAAATTCTTTCATTGTTATCAAAAGATATCCACAAAATATACATTGAAAAGACTTATTTTAATGCGATTTAGAAAAAAAAACACATTTTATTTTCGCTTACCATATTCCGAAATCTGATATCCGTCTGTCGCTCCGTTAAAAGGCACTTAAGAAATCAATTTTGAAATCTCTTAAGAATATTTTTTTTTTTTTTTAAGAAAAGCTATTTCCTTAATATGTTTTAAAAATATATGAAGTTGGATTATTTTCAAAAAGCTTATGAGATATTTCTTCAAACATTATCAGAGATTTATAAGAGCATATTTTATCTGCTTAATAGTAGACGAAGACGTTTGTGTACCTAAATATTGTTTTATCAGGATGAAATAGGAGAAGTGTAAGAAAAAAATCAATATCGTGAAAACTTGGATTAAATTCTCATTTTATGACTCCAATACATATAAATCTTTTAATATATTTATTATGAAAATAGTCTAAACATTTATTTCAGGAATGCAGATATAAAAAATAAAAAAGGAAGAAAACTCATGCGTAGATTATGAAACATTTCCCAACACTTCCTGAATGCCTTAAAAAAACTTTGTTATTTAGGGAAGTAATCACTCCGTTAAATTGCAATCCGTTAAATTCCAAAAAAACGGAAAATTTTCTGCAATTTACCGGGAAAAAGTTCCGTTAAAATACGGAAATAGTACTGGCGTCTAGATTCCCAGTTGTATTTCCGGTTTTTTTTTTTTTTTTTTTTTTTTTTTTTTTTTTTTTTTTTTTTTACAGTGTAACGTAACGGAATACTTTTGATTATCTTTGTAAAGGAACTAAACATGCTACAAATTTAATTTGAAATAGGGATCGCGCTTTGGTAAAACGTCAATAACATCAAAAATTTGAGGGTAGTCCGAGTATAATTTCGAGAGTTAGAGTGCGGACAGACGGACAGACAAAACGAAGTCATAAACGCTTTTCAATTTTGTTGGAAAGTGTTAAAAACATTTAATATATTTTCATACACCGATAAAGATTTTTGCTTACTTTATGGTACAGATATTCATCACTAATTTTGTTACTCCATGACATATGTTACTAAAGTTGTATAATATTCTAGAACAGTATTTCTAATTTTAACGACCGAACATGTTTCCTAATATTGTTTGATATTGTATAATAGCTGCTTTTTAACACTTTCCAACAAAGTTGAAACGTTTTAATGACTTCGGTTTGTCTGGCCGTCTCACAGTGTGGCAAAATACCAAAAAGCTGGGCAAAAGTCGAAAAATAAAGTTACTATTTAGGAAATTTTGACTATACAGATGGGTAGAATAATGTTTGGAGGGACATAATCTATATTTATAAATAGGTTTCCGTTTTGCTTTGACAACCTGTATTATTTCAAAAGTGACCCTTGGAGGATTATCATCTGAGGCGAACAAAAAGGGCAAAACAAAGGTTCTTCTAAACACATGCTACATTTTCCCATATCATCCGATTTTAATCTTTTAAAATGGATTCACACGATGATAGTGTGTACTTTTTTTGCCCATGTTACAGAAATTATATTAAGTACATAAAATTTAATAATTTCATGATTATTTTTGATATCTTTTTAAAAATATATTATTTTTTTGCTTTCAAACATCAAAAAGTTTATAAGTTCCACTGTGTTCCGCAACGACATATAATCGAAACAATAACCTGAACTATTATCTAATGAATCATGAAAAATTAGCTGCCAAAAACTGCCGTTCTGCATTTGGTGCAGGTTTTTGAAACCACAAGTAAACATGTCATTTTGTTAGTCCTTTCAAAAGCTATGATATTTATTACTTTTCACAGTAATTTAGCTGGCAAACATTTTTGAAATTTTTAGATTATTCAGTTTTGTGATAGATTATTATGTATTATATTACAAATAAGTATTATAATCACAAGCATAAAAGAATTTGATAAGCAAGATTAGTAACAAAAAAAAAATGAAAAAAATTCTCTATCATCGATACAATAGAAATACATTTTCGTATCTTTATAGCTAATAATTTTGTGTATTCTAACGTAATTAGCTGAATTATCTTGTCAATTGTAATCTTTGCTAGATCATACTGCAGCACGTATTTTATTAATGCAAACGGAAATTATTAAGAATCTGACTTCCGAGAACATTAGCAATCTGAATTTTATTTTCACGTGGGGATGCGATATTACATCAGGTCAAAGTACTTTTAAACAAAAATTTAGCGTTGATGATGGTAGAAATTAGGTTCAAATAGCTTTTTCCCTTTTCTAATGCCATTGGAACTTAAGTGTTGCGAATAATTCAGAAATCGTTATCTGGAAAAATTCTAGAACTTTATCTCCTCGATTTTTTAGGCTCACGAGAATCCATTTTTTACACGAAAATACGGAAGCTACTGTCAGTGAAATGGATTATATTACAGATCAGGAGAGTAAATCTATTCCTTTTAAAAGAATTATTGATAGAAAATAAGCAGGCGTTAATTACAAACTAGCTTTAACGATGATTGATTGTAAAATTTTTATTGTCATTACTAGTAATTTGTCACCTCAACATTGATACCTATATCAGGCAACTTCAAACCAGTTTAATAATCTTGAGGATATTTTCAAACTAAAAGTGAATGAAAATCATTTACAAATCGGGATATCCACGTCTCATGCCTGTATAAGATCTTTTGAGTGTAGCTTGCATTTGGCATACAAACGGGGTATAAAGGAATGGCAAGTATGCACTCCTGACGAGAAGAAAAAAAATTAAAATTGCAAAACAAAATTTACAAAAAATATTTCGTTTACAATTAGGACTTCTCGTCGATAAATCAAAGCTCGTATTTGGAAGTACAAATGATTACAACACAGCTCGTCGATTCTTTGAAAACGCATCTATTTCTGCTCTTATAAGGAAGGTAGACGAAGATTTGATCAAACGATTCCACATCATATTACAAGTAATTTCTCAACATTCTTTTGACCAATTTCGTGAATTATTGCTCACAAACAGCTTGTAAATTCGTCGAATTGTATTTCTAGTGCAATATGCCAACTTCAGTGCAAAAACTATTTATTCATGGCACAGAAATTGTAGCTTCCTCTTTATTACCTCTTGGGCAAATTTCGGGAGACGCTCAAGAATCGTGCAGCAACAAATTGATCAAAAGGTATCAAGAAGATTTCTCCCTAAAATGCAGTAGGAAATAAACAATGGAAGATTTTTTTGCGGTTTTTAATGTTATCAGATCCCTTTATTTCAAGCTTACGTAAATTACCCTCGAAGAAAGTAATATCCTTACCCTAGAGGCACACAAACTTCTGTAAAATATTTCAACACCCCCCCTTCTGAAGAGTCTACTTAGTGTACTACAGATGATTCAGAAGATGAATTTTAGAATATCCTTTCATTTTATTTTAATAATATATAGAAATTATACCTTGTAGTATTTTATTTTTCATTAATGTACTTAATTGTATTTCAGAAATGAATATTCACCGTTTAATTTTGATTAAAAACATCTTAGTTCCTTGGAAACACCTTGTAACGTTTAGCCTCGAAACTTTTTAATTTCGAAGCTCTATTTAAATCTAATTGTTTTTATTTTTAATTCGTCACTTTTAAAAATTTAATTTTTGTGTCGTACTTACTATCCTCAAAAATACCTATATAGGAGATTTCATAGAAATGGAATAACTTTCAAAGCATTTTAATTTTAAGTCCGCCATTTTGTATTTTGCAATTTTAACTTTAGAATCGAGATCAGCATCTTAAAAAACACCTGTGTACGAAATTTTTTGGCATTTAAATAACTTTTTCATATTTTGGCCAGCTTTTCGTTATTTTGTCCCACTGTGTGTCTGTCCGTCTGCCCGCGCTCTGACTCCCGTAAATATACTTGGATTACCCTGAAAATTTTGGATGTTATTAATGTTTACGATAGCACGTTCCCTATTTCAAATGAAGTTACTATCATGTTTAGTTCATTTACAGGGACAGTCAAAAGTTTTCCGTTACATTGCGGCCTATGGGAAAAAAAACGTTTAAAATGATTTTTAATGATGTTACATGCTTTCAAACATAATAAAATTGATGTGCATTTATCAAGTACACTGAAATATGCATTCTGTATACTATGCGGGACAAGGAATTGTTATTATTCATTTACAGGGCCACACAAAAAATTCCGTTACATAATGATATAGGGTTGGAGGGAATTTTTTGCGGCTTATTTTAATTATGTTAAATTATTTCATGCATAATGAAATTGATATACGTCGCTGAGGTTTACTATAACATGTTTCATGTATAATACGAAGTGCATAGTATTTAGAGGGACACATAAAAGATTTCAGATACTATATTATATCCGAAGTACTGTACAGTAGCGATGATTGCTGGAAATGCGTTTTTAATAATGTTAAGCGCTTTTATGTTTCACTATATTTATGCATAGTATATGTTGTTATAAGCGCTGTAATTCATATACAGGGCTATGCGATAAATAGATGCTAAATTCAGACTCGATTTTTGGTACGACCCACTCAATACATTTTAACCTCCTTTTTCTGCATGGAAGAAGAGAAAGGCAAAAAAATCGAGCCTGTATTTAGCGGCTATTGCCTACAGCGCCATCTATTACTTGTAATTTGAACTAAAAAAAATCACTTGGAAAAAAAAAAAAAAAAAAAACTTTTGACCTTATGTATAACCCTCCTGCAAGAACTTTTTAAATATCTGTCACCGTTTGCATGTTATTGAATTTTAAAATCAGTCAGTCTTTTTTAGGACACCCAGTAGTTTACTAAGAAATGTTTGTAGAACATAGATAAAAGGATATATTTGTTCATGCAAAGAACTGGATACTTGGCCATCTATAATTGATAATTTCTGAAAATGTGATTTCAGTAGTTTTATGAGTGTTTTACTTTGAATTAAACTTTAGCTAAATAGAGGCGTATAATAAAGGTACTACAGGGTTGTACAAAAATATTCAAGTATGTTTCCATCTATTAGTACAAATTGCTGAAAGAGAAATATCAACCTGTTATGCATTTTTTCGCTAAACTAATCTACAGATCAAATACAGGATTGTTCAAAAAAATTGGAATACACATTTGCTGTGAAAGGTAACTGCTGAAATTAGTTTTTCAAATATTTTATGCGTTTTCTAAAATGGTTACTTAGTTCTCTTATATATTTTATTTCCTTAAATAGCGAAATTTTGTTAACGCATTCCGGCAGCGTTGGAAAGTGTTTCATATTTTATGCTCAACGCTTAATTTTTCTTACTTGTTTAATCACCGAAATATTTTCTAATTAGCTTCAAATTTCAAATTAAACATGTGTTATGTAAAACAAAGAATTATTTGAAACGAAGTATTCGGTGCATTAATTAACAAATATGAACAGTTTTTAATTTTTTCGGGGCGATACTTGCGAAGGGCAAAATTTTAAACTGAATTATATCACAGCACTGTTTTTCAGCGGTTTTTAACAAGTTAATGGGTTTAAATATTTCTTTTTTTTAAATAATGGAAATTAAATTCTGTACAAAATATTCCTGAAAAATAAACAAAACCATTTTCATTTTCAAGTTATATCTTAAAACATGATTATTTTTTACTGATTTTGATTTTTTATTAAATATTTTTTAATTAATAGTTTTTTCTCTGGCCTAATCTAACGTAATAATGAGTTTAAAGAAGAAATGACGACTAAAAAAATATGTACACTGAACGTCATGTTTGTAGTAAACTAATTAGGTTTGATGAGTAAGTAAATAAACTTTTCATTTCCTTACTTGAGTCATAAATTAATACATTGCAAACGAATTATGAGGGTTTACTTTATTGCTATTTAGGGTGGCTTAGTATGATATAAAGCGGCATGTTAAAAAAGAGCTACAAGAGAACTGAAAGATATGAGTTCCTAGTCTTTTTCAATAAAAATAACTTGACATTTATATCGATTTCGTGTTTTTAGCACAATCAGAAGGAGAAATAAAAGTCATCTATGCACTAACACATCCATCAAAGAGTATATAAAATGAATTAAGAAATGGATCTTATTACAGCTCTAAAATTTATTTTCAAGTCTGCTTTAAACGTACAGTCTGTTAATGCGGCAATAACCATAAGAAATGAATAACAAGAGTAATAATAACACTATAAAACAAGAATTCTTCATTTTCAGAATTTAGTGTCGCCCCCAATGAAAAAAAATATATATGTATATCAATATGGGTAGTACAAAACAAATTTTGTTTTAAGACTTAAAACACACGTTTTTATTATATATATAAAATGACGTCATCCGCATCCGCTTCATTTACGATCTAGTCTTAAACAACATCTACAGTAAAGTACGCATATGACGTCACTATCGCTGAGAAAATACACAAATCGAATAAACGAGATGCCGTCATTAAAAAAACTTGACATAAATAAACAAACAAAAAAACCCCTGCTATCTAATAATTCATATGCCTTCATTTGTTTGTAATATTAATATACATACTTAAATTTGGTTTATAATAGCTCCAAGTTTTATCAGAAATCATTCATTTATATTTTCTCAAAATGGCACGTATTTTAATTACATTTTTTAAAAGATGTTACGGTAAATGGCAACAAAAAGATATAATTACTATTTTCCAACTATTTTTCCTTTACTTCCTACAGAAATGGAGTATTTGAGTTGTCAAAATTAAACAAATGCTCCTAAAAACACAAAAAAATTAATATTTCAAAAATAAATTGAGAAACAGTTTTCAAACAAATAGCGTTTAAAAGTACTTTTTTCACAATAAGACGGTATAAAAATTTAAAATGTGCGATGCTTAGGAATTAAAAAAATGGCAATAGAGTATTTAACAGCACAAGGGTACACCTGCTTTATTTTACGGCTGGCTAATACAACGGAACGTTATTTTTTGGAGATAACTCTTTAATAGCTGGGAGATAGAAATAGCATTCCAGGGGCTAATAGATATGTCGAGTTTCTAAATCATTGTATATTGAAAGCTTTTTAAATTGTCAAGTTATTAAAACTTTCAATCATGAGTTTTAAAAAATTATTACTAAATTTTTTATAAAATTATTAAAATTATTAAAATTATTATAAAGATTATAAATTTTAAATACATACATTATTATGTAAATACAGAATTGAATGCAATATTTTAATGCAATTCAAAGGGGAAACAGCATTCTATATTTACATAAAATATCTAGAAATCTAAAGTCCGTCTGCGACTCTGCTAAAAGCTACTTAGGAAATCAATTTTGAGAAGGTTTCAAGAGTAATATTTGTTCAGTTTCTTTTTTTAAGGAAAGCTGTCCCACTGATATTTTAAAGATATATATTAATTTACATATCTTTCAAAAACAATTTGAGATTTTTTTAAAGGGGAGGTATATAAGACAATCCATTTTATCCTCTTATTATAAGAATATCATAAAAAGGAATATTTATCAGAAATACTATTTATTACAATACTGTACACAAGTATAACAGACACCTTAATCAATATTTTTAAAAAGCTGAAAATTAACTTTTTGTTTAGTAATTGTGTTACAAGTTCAATAATTTTCTTTCAAATACGATGAATATATGCTATAACACCTTTTTTTTTATCATGTACTTTTTTTCTCTCTGCGTATATTAAACTATGTCAATAAAACTGTCGTTTTTAGATTTACTTTTCAAAATTAGCATATTATTTTGTCCTTTTTAAGTTTATTCTTATGATATAAAAAACTGTTGGAACCAGAGAGAAAAGTAAAGCTCGATCTAAAAAAAATACAGTAAAAAATTGTCCAATAGTATTTAAATGTATAAATAGTAATAAATAGTATTATGTCAATTTAAAAAAGTAAGTAGTGCGTAGAAAAGTAATGGAATCAGATTATCTGTAAAGCTCATGAAATTACCCAAATTTTTGTTGATAGCTGAAAATGTGGACTGAGTGCCTTAAAATCAATCAGGGTAATAAAGGCATTTTTAACTCATTCTGAATTCCAATCATTCATAACCAGTTTAAAAATTTGGGTTCATAAGAATAGATTAGAGGTTGATTTGGAAATAAGAGAGAACATGAGAAGTAAGGAGAACATAAGAGATCGTTCAGTACGAAGTATGGACCATATTCCATTCCAGGGGTCACTCATAATCCTGGAAGATCAAAGCCCAAAGTAAGTCCAAAACCCTAAGCATGTACGATTCAACCATATGCTAAGTATTTATCTGGCCTATTGACATAAGACTCCCTTTTAACAGTAATTACATGAAACAAAAATTATTACGCTAGATGTGTTATATCAGAAATGTTAATAACAACAATTCCTCAACAACGTGACCATATTAATGTTATACTTAAAATATTTCTTCATAGTTTACATTCTTTTAGCTTTGTGGTGTTTAGCCTGACTTTATGTAATCATGTCCACAATTCTGGGCCTGACAGAAATTTTTTAGCACATAACTACACATTATCATTATACCCAGTACTCATTTTCAGTGGATAATATGATTTTGAATATAAGGCACCAGTAAAGCTCAGTCTACATTTTCAGCTATCAACAAAAATTTGGGTAATTTCATGAGCTTTACAGATAATCTGATTCCATTACTTTTCTACGCACTACTTACTTTTTTAAACTGACATAATACTATTTATTACTATTTATACATTTACATACTATTGGACAATTTTTTACTGTATTTTTTTTAGATCGAGCTTTACTTTTCTCTCTGGTTCCAACAGTTTTTTATATCATTTCACATCTTTCTCAGATCCTTTCAGGAACTTAATCAACCAACTTTAACTAACCAAACAACCGCTCCAACTAACCATCCAATAATCCGAATTAACCGGCCCAACCAATTGTCCCAATCAAAAACTAACGGAAACATTGGTTCACCAGTGAATTTCAAGAGCTCTGATGACCCCATACTTATTGCTAAACCCCATGTCGGGATATTGACCTAATTGACCTATACTTTACTTAGGACTCACCGCCAGACTAGTCCTTAGACTAAGTTTTATACATATTGTGATCTCTTGAATTTTTCTGCTATGTACCTACGCTCTTCTGGTTTAAGGGGCTATGCAGTATCACAGGTCAACCCCTCAAACACATAAAGAGCTAGGGTAAGAAACAGTCATAAGAAATGAATTAAAACTGCGAAAACACTATAAAAAGGGAAAATTTCTGTTTCTGGGACTTAATGTAAATTTAAAATTAAAAAAAGTCTAAAAACGATTGAATGCAGAAAAAGGATCAAAAGTGATTGAAAATATTATACAATACACCTGTAAATAATTTCAGAAATATTACTAATATTGAATATTTATAATAATATTTCGGAGGTCAAACTAAAATATCGCGATAAGGACTAACATATTTACACCTAACTGTAACCATTGATAAAAAAAAAAACAAAAACAAAAAAAAAAAAAAAACAGGAAAATTGGAAAGTAGGTGTCCTTTGTAAAGTATGCATTAATTAAGGAGATAAATTACGTAAACGAGTATATTGACAATTGGCGTATTTGGTACGGATAAATTATATAATTGAGCCTACAGACAATTGGCGCATGTTACCGGTGTCGTTTAGAGCATAATTTACTGAACCCTAAGCGCACGCACCTATTTTTGTAACATTAACACACGCGTGGGGTAAATTTCACCTCATTTTGTCTCCTATTATATTTTTGGCTAAATGCGTTTTAAAAACAACTCTAGTACTCTATATTGTAAAATTCCTCAGTACTACTTCTTTTTACGGAAAAATACGGAAAATTCATATTTATTTTCCGATTTTACAGCAGTTTCTGTAAAAATGGCAGTTTTTTTTTTATCTTAGAAAATATGCAACGATTTGTTTTACCTCTTAAAACGTGAATTATTTTATAAAATTTACAGTAATTACATTTAATACACTTTCATCAACATATGCAGTTGGTTTTTATGTCACTCTTTCAGTAAAATTATTTTAGTGTGTGTTATCCCGTAACGAATGAACATATAGAAATGTAACATTTGTACACGCGCAGGATTATTTAATTCCAAAAGCCATATTTCTACTGTTCCAGCCAACAAAGTAAAGACATTCCTTCATACAACCTATCTCAACCTTGGTCTTGAAAGGTACAAGGAAGGTAAGAAGTGTTTCATGACGTAATTTTGAAATTTTTAGATCTGCATAACCCCTTCTCCCGCAGGTAAACGCAACGTCTCCCGTCAGCTAGACCGTCCGCCTACATACTATACCATAAAACGGAAGAGCATATAGAAAAATGAGCTTTACTAAAATGACGGATTTTTTAATTTTTTTCACCTGCTTAACCCCTTCTCCCGCAGGTAAACTCAACGTCACCCAAAAACCAAACCATCCGCATACGTACTACACCATAAAACGGAAGAGCATATAGAAAAATGATCCTTGCTAAAATCAAGTGACGAAAACGTTGCTAGCTCATAGACTATAGATCAGTTTCAACCATTTGATCACAAACCTGGCAACACCCGTGGCAACCAGTTTTGGTGGGCAAACAAATAATAATACAGTACTTCAAACTCCTATTCTACTTCGAACTCCTATTCTACTTCGGTCGCAAGACGAACCACTTTATTTTTGTGCCACAAATATCATATACGCACTCATATTGGCGCGATTTTTTTCTGACGCCAATGTCATATATGAAACGGGTACTTAACGGGCGCCAAAGTGTCGATATTTTGCTTGATATGATAACCCGGATATTGTTGTTTATGCTGTTGATGTTTTCGCCAAATTGGCGTCAGAAAAAAATCGCGCCAGTATGGTGCGAATATGACATCTGTGCCAAGAAGTGAATAATACTAAAGCTAAGGAACGACATGCATCCAAAATTAGTGTTATTTCCGGTGTTGATCCATACAGATTGAAAAAAAATGATTTGAAGAAATATGGGAACTTCTTAGTTATCCCGTCGACCTAATTACTGTCGCCAAATTGTAAGATTAATTGCCAATAATGGTTGCCATTAATTAATTAATTTTAAGATTAAATGCCAATAATGGCCAATAAAACCATTAATTCGACGTTTTATTTGTATTTTTATTTATGTTTTATTAATTTATTTGTTCTTTCGTTATTTAAATAAAAAATTATGCCAATGTGTATAATTTGGCGAGTGGTTTGGCGATTTATATAATTTGGCGAAATTGGTCGACGAGATAACTAAGAAGTACCGAAATATGTAGCAGATTTACCCGACGTTAGTTATTTTGACATCGTAAAGTGTTTAGTTTATGGGCAAAGTTTTTAGGTACTTTTCGGTTAGCCGGGCGCCAGTGTTTTATTTACATTCACATATATATATATATGCACATATATATGTGCGTACATATATATATGTACGCACACATGCATAAATATATACATACAGATGCATATATAAATGTACATATATGTGCATACATATGTATATATGAATGTAAATAAAACACTGGCGCCCGGCTAACCGAAAAGTACCAGTTTTTATACTGAGAAAGACTTCAGGTGTTACAAAAGCTTTGAATTTTATAAACAATTTGCCTGCAACTGGGTCAGAGAAGTGCATTCTTTGAAAATCGGAGATTTTCATCTTGTTATTGGAAAAGTAAGCATACATTTCTGTGCACGAATTAATAACAAATTCTATGTGATTGTGATTTAATTCATAATAAAAATCGTAAAATTAATTCACACAATATTGCGATGACAACCATCTCTGTCGCCTTTCTTCACACAACTTTTTTCTCATAATATTATCTGTCTTTGGAATGCCTAGTAATCTATAACAGGATTTATTATGCTCCCTGTTCGAACGATTACCGCACATTTTTACCCAACATGTCGCTGGCATGGTGATGCGAATAAATGTGATAATTTGCGTGATAACACCTGCAATAAGATATCACAATAATATAAATAATCGCTCACAAAAAATTTGAAAAGTAGGCTCAAATTTATAAAGTGAAATGTTTCACAACAAAAGCAACAGCAATGTGATTCACGATGACCGATGTGAAAGTACGAGTCAAAGAAAGCTACCATTGTTGTTATTTCTTTGCCCACAAAGTTTTTCGCTAGAAGTCACGTGCTTAGACACGTGACGTCAGTTAAAACTGATCTATTACTTTCGGTCCAACAATATTATTATTTTTTTTTAAACTCGCGAAATTAAATTTCATTTGGCGTTATAATGACGTAATTCTAATAAAGTGTTTCAGCTTTTAAAATTAAAATGCTTGTTTTCTTTGGCGCGTGCAATAGGAGTATACGATTTCCTTGACAATACGCAGGAAAATGCAATAAATATAACCCAATGAACTAGTATTTACCGAAAATTTCTTTCGTATGACTGAAAAATAAATCTTTCATTTTATGGATGATAATAAGGATTAATTTCAGAATATCCTGAGTTTCTTTTCAGAATAAAACAGCATTACAATGTTATGTCAGAAACAGAAATTGAAGTCATACCTAGCAGACGATTTTTTTATTATTATCTTTTCCTTAATTGTTTTCTTGAAATTAAAACTCCTGTATTAAAATAGATTTTTAAACATTAAAATCATTCAAATATAGATACTACGTCGTTTTAACGCGTGTTTAGTTAAAGATTTTACATATATATAGGTAAAATTTTCATTTTCTGATTAGAATGACGTCGATTTGAACAATGCAAAAATATAGCCAGAAAATCTGATTTTTATTTAAAACAAAATGCGCGTGTTATCACTTTTTTAAATTATTGTGCCGCTTTTTAGGATGTGGCAACGGTAAAGAAACGATTGAAGGAGATATCTCTATATTGTTAAATTATGGAACGCTATGCAAAGTTTAAATGGGTGTCATTCCCTTAATATTGGATATTTTTTGACCCGACATTCAAAAGGCACATCGCTAAATCAAGACCTTTCCAACAAGCCATTATTCATCACTCAATGTTTTCTGGTTGGGACTGTAATTGAGTTGTTGTCTTTTCATCATGTTTCAAAACGTAAAAGATGCGGCTGAGCACTACTATACAGCACTACCGTGCTGTATGATACATGAATTAATGAATGTGTAACGAAGGTTATAATATGAATTTTCTGAAAAATATAAAACCCATTTTTTCTTTTACTGCCGAATTTCTTTATATTGAATAATTTTAGCAAAAGTTCAAACTATTACAATGTAGATGTCTATCATATACTTTTAATATTATAAATAATATAATGTATTATATATGTACATATTAAAATACTGTGACTTAAGGTATGCGCCCATGTTTGGAGCGCTTTTTAAATAAAAATGTACAATATTGAATAAATACATATATTTTTAGTTTAATTGTAATACAGAATGAAGAAGAAACACAAAATCCTAATAATTTCTTCATGACATATTAAAAAAAAAAAAAATGTAATTTTTTAGCATAACTTCATGCTTACGCCAGTCAAAGTGCACTCAATTCAGTTGAATATAATTTCCTTCGTACTACATATTACCATTTCACTGAATTAGGAGATTTACAATACCATCAAAAGTAACTGAAATATTTCTTGATATGTCAATATGCACATATTTTTTATTAAAGATTACGATTTTTTTTTATATTCGAGTACCTATAAAATCATTACATTATCGCACCGAGATCAGATTCCAATTCAGAATATGGTTAGTAACATGGAAAGTATTCTGACAAAATTCCACTGAAATGTGTTTAAAACATTTTATGTAATGAAGTTTATCGTACATGGAAAAAACGGAAAAATTGATTTTCCAGAAATCGCATTTAAAGAGTTTTTATCTACACTGCTCAAAACAATTAGGGAAGCACATGGTTTTAACAAAATTGCACAAATATTTACACCGATAAGTAACGTAAAATAAAACATCCATAATTTAATGCGTAGTAGAAAACAGATGAAGAAAACTTCACGTGCAAATCAAAGTTTCTGACGTCAAAAATTAGAAAAAGGAGATAAGTTCAGAAATCGGGATTCTGCAGAAACGTCTGTTTCACTGTCTCAGTTGTAAAATTCAATTGTCCAGCTTGTGTTTTGAGAAAAGGTGACTTGCAAATGTCACAACAATGTGATTTACCGGAATCCATAGCTTGGCGTTTTATCGGAACAGTTGAATATAAGGAAACACAACTAAGTGTAGCAAACGCTGTTGGAGTCACAAGAAGTGTCAATCCAAGGTTGTGGAATCGATTCCAGGACACATGGAATGGTAGACATCGACAAGGGCAAGGTGGGCCATGTGCTACCACAGTAACTGATGAGCGATATATCCTGTTAACACCTCATTGAGACGGAACGGGGAATGCTACTCAGCTGCAAACACAATTTTTCTTGGCCACAGGATGTAGGATATCCAGCCAGACAGTCCGACATATGGTTAATCAGGCTGGTCTCTATGCACGTAATGTAATGGTCTGTATTCCATTGGCTTCAAGCAACTGTGCGGCCCAAAGAAGGTGGGCAACTGAACATCGAATTTGTAGGCAACATTGTTGGAGTCAAATTCTCTCTACAGACGAGACCCGATTAAGTATGGATGTAATATCCGATGTGTTTTGGCATGGAGAGAAAGGGGAACTCAAAATAATCCCATATTCGTCTTGAAAGATTACATTACAGACGTGGTGGGTTGATGTTATTGGCTGGAATCAGCATAGGTAGACGTACGGGCCTGCATATCATTCGGAATGGCACTTTGACGGCCCGAAGTTATACAGACGAGATACTGAGACCTCATGTCGTATTTTACGTTGCAGAAATTGGTGATTCCTTTTTTCCATGCATGATAATGCCAGACCTCATGCAGTTCGTCTTGTGGAAAACATGCTTGAAGCTAAAACAATACGGCTTTTGAAAGGACCAGCATGCTCTCCTGACCTGAATCCGATCGAGCATGTTTGGAACACACTCAGACGACGCATTGCAGCGAGATCGAGGCCTCCTTTTATTGTCTGGAACTTGGAGATTGTAATTCTTGAGGAGTGGAACAGTACTCCTCGAAAACTTATCGATAATGACATCGAATCCATGGAAATCAGGTATGCGACAATTTTATCTATTCGAAGGGACCACACGCCATATTAAATTTCTATCATCATTCCTAACCAGTACTTTTTTTTGTCATTTACGTGTAATCAAATTGTTACCCTAAACCATCTTTTCACAAAATTAAAGCTCTCTTGCAAATTTTTTTGCGTCTTTTTTTTTTTTTGTATTGCGCGTTGATACACACGTTACCCTCAATTTTATGCCCGTGCATGGCTATCTTGAATTGTTCTCGTCACTTTTTTGCTTGCTCCCCTAATTTTTTTGAGCAGTGTATATTGTTTTTTATCTATAAATGTAATCCAGAAGTGTCAATTAAGGTTTATTAATGTGAGATGTAACTTTCCGAGTGCGTGAAAAATGTCCGGGACAGGATTTACCAATATATTTACCATTTATATATTTCCCAATTAGAATAATTGTGCCAAAATTAATCTAACTTTTATTAGAATTTTTATGTAAAAAACGTTAGAACATCATACATAGAAACACTGTTTAAATTTGCCCTGGCATTCCTACTCACTTGCTGTAGTTGACTCATTACTTCCTGTTTATTAAATGAGATAAAACGCCTCTTCTATCTTAGGAATAAAATTAAAACAAATATGGAATCGTGAAAATTGCTCTTTCAAATAAAACAAAAAAATAAATAAATAGAAAATTTTAACCAAAACGGTAATTTTAATGTAGGCCAGTACCTTAATTTCTTTTATAAAATATGCTTTTTCTGTTTGGGTGTATCGAAATTTATTAATTAAACATTTGCTATTGCGTTTACTTTTCAGAATTGGCATATTAAAAGTACATTTATTATTTTTAAGTTTAAAACTTATATATGAATTAACGAGTGTATAACGAATGTTATTATATAAACATTTTTTTTAAATAAAAAATATCAAATTTTTTTACCATAGAATTTCTTTACATTTATAAAATCTTTGAATAATTTTTATTTAAACATGAAAATATTTCAATATACAGGGCTGTAGTTAAATGAATATCACAACTTTACATGGCTGTTAAAAGAAACAAAAAGAAAGTACAACCGTGTTGTTCATCGGAAATAAAAATGAACTTGTGTTTAAATTTTAAATTCAACACAGCTATAAGTGTACAGTGTGAGCCCCTGCAGAAAGACGAACGATATTGGGGCAATACGATAACTCATCCCACTTTTTTCTCCGAATGTCCGGTGTGACTCTTTGAATAGCTGCAGATATGCCTGTCCTTAGTTCATCAACGTCAGTTGCTAGTGGTGGAACAAACACCTAACCTTTGATGAAACCCTACAAAAAAAAAAAAAAAAAAAAAAAAAAAAAAAAAAAAAAAAAAAATCATGCTGAGAAAAGTGTGGGATGAGTTATTTTACCGCCTCGATATCGATCGTGTTACTTGAGGTGTTCACTATGAACACTTATAACTGTGTTGACTTTAAACTTTCAACTGTTATTTTTAATTTACGATGAACAATAACGTTGTACTCCTTTATATTTTTTAATATCCCTATAAAGTTGGGGTATTCATTTGTGTACATCTTGTATACCGGTATATGTATCAAATACTTTTAATATTCTAAGGAATATGATGTATTATTTATGAGCATATTAAAAGGTTGACTCGTGCACTGCTTTCTTCGTATACTGCAAATAACAGTAATCTGCATTCGTGTTATTTGTGTATGGTGTCTTCATCACTAAATTTATCATGTATCAATTTGACAATCTTTTACCTTTATGACTCAGCTTATAATTTAACAAAATAGCATACATTTTTGATTTTCCCAAAAATTGTACGTGATAGATGTTTTCAGTTTCTTTCTCGAATTCAGCGTAAAACACACTCTCTTTATTGACGAAAAATTTCATACTAGGCCCGTGTTTTGTTTTAATACGTGATTATAAAGGAAAAAATACAAATTGAGTATAAAATAAAAATGAAAATATTTTTGATTTATGGTAAGTTTTAACTCCTTAACGGACGCATTAAAATACGGTTTAAAAATTCAAATTGCTTATTGGGACCACTTTTTTGAAAAAAGAAATATTCACCTTATTTTAATTACAGGTAAAATGATACATAATTAAATCCAATTACACTATTTTATAAAACTAGTGGGAATCAAACAATCTAAGTAAAAGACACAGCACGTGAATATCACGGGAGCGATAATTAAGGGGTTAAAAATAAATTTTTTGATTATGATTCGAAGATCAATTTTGAACATTACATTTCCCCAACATATTCAAATAAATAGGATAATTAAGTCAATATATTAGGACAGACCGGGGTGATTCTTGTTCATTCGCAACGTGATGTGATTAATGGTCGATTAAAATTTCGCTATTACTCATGATTGAATCAAAAAGAAAGAAAAAACTAGATGATAGACATATTCATGATTATATCAAGTTCCAACCATTTTAATAATGATCTTCATTTTTGAAGCTTTTTCATAACTCTGTTTACAAGCAATATAAATCCTAAATTTCAGTCATTTATTAAATGTTCTAAATATTTTTTGAGTGTTTAAAATGTTGATATTAGATCACAAATAATAACCAATAATCACACTATCATTATCGAAGTGATTATTGGTTAGAATTTTTTAAAATTTATTAATGTGATATATAATTTTTAAACAATAAAACTGATTAAAATTGTGAAGACTTGATTGGATTCGCTCGCTTTCAGCATTTTTTAAAAAAAATTTATTTCAATTTAGTTACTGAGTTATATGGACCTTTATTAAAAGTGAGCAATAGTCACACAACTCTGCCCTATGATTTTAGTATTAACCTTTACTGTTTATGAAGACCACACTGCAAATAAGGGCGTCTTAAATTCAGACACATATGTGACTGAAAGAGTAATTCAGACACTTAAGTGTCTGAATATGGAATTTCAGACATCATAGGTGTCTGAAATTAAGACACTTAAGTGTCTTACTATATGATCATGGTATAAACACTGTAAACTGAAATGTCTGAAATTCAGACACATAAGTGTCTGAAACTGGAGTGTTCAATTTTCAGACATTTTAAAGTGTCTTAATTTTTAAGACACGTGTATATGTCTGAATTTAAGACATTTAAAACATCTGAATAGCATCCATTTTTGATCACCTAGCAAGTTTTGCTATAGGCAATCAATTGTTCACTGTTTTTTGTAAGCTTTATTCACTGTAAAAAATAACCGTTACAATATGGAAATTATATTGCTAATTGGGACGCCAATTTACGTATTTTAATAGAAATTTACTTCCGTAAATTCCAGAAAATTTTCCATTTTTTGTTAAAAAATCGGAATTTTTAAAAAGATATTAATTTTGTCGCACATTTTTTTTTCTCTTTTTTAAATTTTATTATGAAATTCGAAATTATAGCATGTTTAAAATTTACTTAATTATAAACCTTAATTACTTAATTATACTTAAGTAAACTAATTAATTGATGTTTTTAAAATTTACTTTAGAAAAAAAAACTATTTACTTAATTATAAATTTAAGATCCAGTGCAACTTTTTGCACACTTTAACCTTTATAATATTTTGATAATTTAATAATAAAACTTTAAATTGTTTGATTGCAAACGCACTTTAAAATTATCCAAATACGGAAACACACCAAAAAAATCGCAAAAACAAAGGTATATATTAGTACAGTACAGTATTTCATTATTTAACATTTTAAAAGCATTCAGAATTACACCAACCAAAACTTTCTAGCTTGTTACGACGCTTGTATTTTTTTTACAGCTATAACACTGCCTCTAAAATATGCTAGTCCCCTCCAAATCGCAATTCTGGATGCACCACTGAATCTGTGTGGTATCCAAAGTGTATGCTGATTCTATTTCCCTCTGAAATTTGAAGAAAATGTCAAGTTTAATTACGAAATTTTCGCAAAAGAAAAATAACTGGAATATATCTCAAAACTGTGGCGCCATCTATATTGCATAAGAAATATCGAACTTATTATTAATTTGCGCATTTAAGTGTTCGATGGTGGTTATTTTAGTTCGTTATAACTATTATTTTGGAATTATATGGAATATTTCTGAAATTTTTTACTACATAACGTTTTAACTAATGATTGAGTATTGATTTAATTCAGGAATGATCTCATTTCACCGTAAGAAAATTAGTCTCATCGAAAACTTTTAACCTGTATTTCGATCGAAAAAAAGGAAGATAAAAATTATTTGTGCAACTTTAAAACACTGGTTTTTATTATTTTTGAAGAAAAATTATATACAATATTTATAACTGAGAAATTTTGTTCAGAATATATGGCATATGGAATATATAGGAATTAATGAGTCCAATTTAAAAAAAAAAATTGCCATATATTCAACCGATCTGAAAAAAAAAAGAAAGAAAGAAAAATCAAAAAATAGAACACTATATTTCTTCACACACTTTTATATACACATACCTTCGCATTAACATTAAACACAGGCTTTGGGCAAAAATATATGCATTTTTTTAATGAAAAATTGATTTTATTTTTAATGGGCGTTGAATTACGCCCCTCCCCCAAACACACAACTGAAACGGGACAAGCCCGAATTAAATATATATAGATATGAATTAAATATATATGTAATATATATACATATGCACTGTTAAAACATTTTAAATATTTTAATATTTCAAAAATAACGTCTGTTATCTGTATTAACAATAATATTTCTGTTCTGAAAATTTCTTCGGTAGAAGTAGAAAATCTTCTGCTAATCTTACATTGCAGGAAAAGCAAAATATTCAAAATTCTAGAGAGAAGATGTGTGAAATCTGTTAAAATTATAAGCAGATAGACAAAATATTTACCATTTCCGTAAAATAAATTGTGAGTCACAAGTAACTAACAATATTTGAACGTCCTAGGTGTGAAATCGTGGCCGAGAGGGATTATCGCACAGTCTACGGACCATAAGGTCGCGAGTTCGTATCCCGCGACGGGTAGGTGCAATGTTGTTAAGGTATATGTTAAATTCACTGGTGTTGTAAAAGTAGTTAATCATGTAAAATGTGCAAGACTTTGTATTGAAATACATGTGTACCCTTCTCTTTTTTTTTTTTTTTTTAAATACAGAAATTTTCCAATAAATAAATAAATAAATAAATAAATTTTTCCAGAAATTGAAGAAAATTTTCATTAAAATACGTAAATTGTACTGGCGTCTTGATTGACGGTACAATTTTTATATTTTGAAGGATTTTTTATTCTGTGTATAAGGCTTTCCGAAAAATGGCTGCTTTTGCAGAGAAATTAAAGGTGGTCAAACATGGATGCATTTCAGACATTTGAAGTGTCTTAAATTTAGACACATACAAGCGTCTTAAAAATTTAGACACTTTAAAATGTCTGAAAATTGAACACTCCGTTTCAGACACTTATGTGTCTGAATTTCAGACATTTCAATTTACAGTGCAGGTACTCTGCATATTAATCTTTTCAAGAACTAATATAGGGATTAATTAAGGACTATTAAAAGTACTTGATACCACTGATATTTTGTTCCACTCAATTTTTTCCAGACTGTCTTGAACCGGGCTTGGACTTGAAATCTTTATGAGGGAACGCAAGCAGCAGGTCGTCTTGCACTATATATCCATATTTATAAAAGCCACATCAATATTTTTTCTGCGGTATGAGACTTTGTTCTAATATTTGAGATATTTTAAGCTAACTGTAGTATTTAGTGACCTACATTTCCTTCTCATTGCCACAGAAATCTATCGTCTACCACTGAATTACTTATATTACATGCAGATCCATATTTTATACAAACATTTTACAATGCTACCGGTGCTCAATATTATTTTAACCGAACGCATGATTGGATCGAAACAATACAACAGTTTCTTTTCTTCAAAAATTCCTATTTCTACTAACCGTGCATCACTCAGAACAGTCACAGTTTATAAATCATAAAAAATCTAAAATATTTCACACAGGGTTTTTTTTTCCTTTAGAACTAAGCTTAAATTTAAAAAAATTTTCTGTAAGGGGTCTCAGGGCTCTTAAAGATTTAAATTTTCGAAATTTTAATTTTTTTAGATGTTAAACTCCCATCTTCTCTAAATATTTTGATATAACCGTTTCCTTGAAATTCCCATTAGGACAGAAGTTATAGTTTTAGAATTATACCCGCTCATTAGCTGAAGCGGCGTTTCCGAAATTTTGAAGTCATTTTTCTCCAAATGACGTTTTTGAGTAGAATGCGCACGATATCTCAAAAACTTCTGAATATTTTTTCATGAAATTTTCAAAACATATGTTTCATGTTAGTCTGTATAAACTGAACCTAAAATTTCTTTTTTATTGTTTAAAAAAAAAAAAAAAAAAAAAAAAAAAATTAGATGATATATTATTGATATTTTCTAAATTTTGCATTAGCTAAATACAACTTTGTATTAAAAATATAAAAGTGCTTTAAATACAAATTTATTTAGGTTCAGGGTCATTATTACAATCTGAACTATAAGTAGGCACCAAAATTTTCCTTCTAGTTGCAAAATTTATTTTGTAACCCTGCGCGTAATCTGTTATGTCGATTTTTTGCTAGTCAAATGTCTAACAGTTTGGAGCCCCCTGTAAATGCTAATTCTGCATCTTGCAATTCTTTTAATACTTGAAATGAAAGAACATGCTTATATATTTTGTCCCAATTAAAATTGAGCCTTAAAATAAAATACATTTTAAGATATTAAATGTTGAAAATAGTCTTTTTTTTCTTCCTTTTTTCCAATTTTAAGAGTCCCGAGACCCCTTAAACGTATGATTTAAATATGAAGCCTCCAGTTAGAGCATAAAATTTGGGTTTTGATAACACAAATTATTTAAATAAACATCGTTTTTTTTAAGCATTTTTCTGAGCATAACTAATCAGGAAAATTATTATGCTTGCTTTAAAATAATTTTAAAACACAATAATACCACCATATAGAACTAGCATAGCTCTTTATTTCTAAATCTTTCCAATTTTTTCTCTAGTAGACAATATTTATCTTTAACATTTACCGTGTATCCAGTAGCGAGTCTCTAAATATTAATTTTTCAAGAATCACGGCAGAGATTTATCAAGGAGTCAGCTATTAACAGTATTCAATCAATATTGTGTCCAACTCAAATTTTTCTAGACTGTCTTGAGCCTTACTTGGACTTGGACAATCTTGATAAAGGAATCAATAAATCAATATTTATAAACTCCCAATGAAATTGTACCGAATAATTACCGAATTATCAGTACCGAAAACTTGCGCAATCTTTTTGTGAAAATAATTTAATTGTATTTTGTAATGCTAAATTTCATCACGCTGTATTTGTTTTTCCTAATATAGCGCAAAATGGAAAATGTAAAAAATCTGTTAATTAAAATTTATATTAATGTCAAAAACTTAAGAAATATTTAAAATTAAACCAAAATCCTGTTTAAAAATTCTTTTTCTTAAATTTATTTTGCAATATTTTTATCCTTACAAATTGATAAGAAAACATAAACACTTTAAAGTCTACAAACAAGGCCGTTTACAATGGCTTCTAAATATTATTTTAAGATAGAAAAATGATCTTACTCTACTATAATAAATATCCCAGCTGATAAGTTTTAAAGTTATTTCAAACTTCCTGCAACATAATCTTTTTAGAGTTTATCTTAATTATCTAAAACAAGAGTTAGATTATAATCCTACAGAAGAATTATCTTTTGTTTAAAGATTACCATAAGAGGAACACACAGAAATGTTTCAACAAAGTTTTATTGATAAAAGTAAACTAAAATTGAGTTCCACGAGGTTTATTTTTCTAATTTTTATCTGAGAAATTGGTTAAGCTTATGTAACTGCAAATTATTATGTGACATTGAAAGAGGTCAATGTAATTATGAAAGCACTTTTCAAATGTCTTAATTTTCATAAGTCAAAGTAACTGGATCACCTGAAGTATCTTATTCAGTGTTATGCTGAAATTTGTTTTGTTTCCGTTTTACATTAATTCGTTCATTTGAGATATTTTAGAACATGTAAGCTTAAAAATATTGCTGATATTTAGTTTAAATGAAAACTAATTTAATTAGAAATATATTTTTAACTTTAAATATAAAGACAAAATATTATATTTTGAGTGTTCAAGTAAAAGAAAATATAAAATTTGGTAAATATCGAGATTAACATCTTTCTTTTAATACATACTTTTTAAAAAAATCTATTACTTAATTATATATATATATATATGTTGCATTATAAAATAAAGTTTTAAAATTTTAAAATGACTATGCCATGTTCGGCATTGAAAATAAAGTATGTAGTGTGTATAGTTTATTTACAGGACACTCAAAAGGATTCCATTACACTATAGTCTATGGGGTATTATTGTAATTATATAAATACGTAGTACCTATAATATAATTTCATGAAACTATCCAGTGAAAAGAAAGACAGAAATTTCTGCAAAACGCAAAAAATCTCTTCCAATCGAAAGGTATTCCGGCAGCTCGCTGACTGTTCTCTTTACGTTTTTAGAGAAATTTTTTTGAGAGGCTATTCAGTCATGGCTCTTAATTGTACTCTGTGTTTTTATAATAAGAGTCATTTTATCTTTACGCATGGTCTTGTAAACTGACAAATTCCAATAAAGGCCGCCCTGGCTTAATTTCTAAGTATTCTTTTTCGAGAGGGATTTTATCACTAGAAAATCTGAAGTAAATTCAGTCGACTTTCCCAACATTTTATTTATTGTCATAAATCAGAACTTTAAGCCTACCAAAAACTTGTTAGCTTACATCGTTGCTGCTAACATCTAGCGACCCGCAAAAAATAGGAAACTAGAGAACAGGAATTCTGCTTTTTCCGAATTTAGTGTCGCCCTCGACATTTCCATTATTTCATTATCTTCTTATGGACTGATAGCTTCTATTATTATGAAACAGACATAATAAATGAAGTGTTAGGTGAAGATGAAAGAGCAGTCGTAAAAAGTTAGACCTCTGATTTTATGGTCAGAATGAGGGGGAAAAAAGGCCATAATTTAAAAAAATATATATGGCCATTTTTTTCCCCACTCTGACCAGAAAATCAGAGGTCTAACTTTTTACAGCTGCTCTTTCATCTTCACCTAACACTTCATTTATAATTGCTGTTTCATAATAATAGAAGCCATCAGTCCATCAAAAGAAAATAATTCAGTGGAAGCGGACGCTCGGTTAAGGGGAACTCGGATAATCGGGACTCTAGTGTAGCTCAGTTTTAAGACTTAAATCACGCGGCTTTATTTCATATAAAACGACGTCATCCGAATCCGCTGAAGAATTCCTCATTTACGATCCAATCATAAACATCTACAATAAAGTATGTGTAGGACGTCACTATCTCAGAATAATACATCAATGCAGCAAAAAGAAAGCAATTGATTAATTTTTTTTTTTTCAAAATAGCACGTATTTTAATTACTTTTTCTTCAGTTTTTATGAGAAAGTGGCAACAAAAAGATATAACTGCTATTTTTTCTTTACTTTCTACAGAAATGGAGTACTTGAGTTCCCAAAATGAAACAAATGTCGCTAAAAACTACAAAAAAATTAATATCTCAAAAATCAATGGAGATACAGTTTTCAAACAAAATGCATTTAAAAGAACTTTTATTTTCGACGGTATAAAAGTTGAAAATGTGCGATGCTTAGAAGCTTTGTTTTACGGCTGCTTTGTTTTACGGCTAGCGTCTGTACGGTAACGTTATTTTTTGGAGACAAAATAAGCTGGGAGAAAGAAATAGCATACCGGGGGCTAACAAGTCGGAAATTGTACGTAAAACGTGTCAAATGAGTTGCGTTCGTACTATAACTAGTTTTATAAATATTCAGATCTTTGTGCAATAGCTGTGACAGTCTTTTGCAAAAATGTATGAATACAAAATTTATTACGATTATATATATATAATCCAGTAATATGGAAATAATTTAGATCCATCTTAAATAGGACATCATCACCATGGCAACCTATAATCTTTATCTATTATGGGATATCATTGAATTAATTACGCTTGATAGGATTTAATCGAATGAAGAAAACTTTTATTATCATCTTTTTAAGTTTCGATTCGATTTTCATGAAATTTGAAAAGACTCGACAAGATTCTTCAACGATTATGCATATTAAATTTCAAATCCTTCGATTTGGTGGTTTTTGCGCAATTGTATGAGAACAGACGGACAGACCAGACGACGCGACGACTATAGGTATTACGTATTTATATAATTGCAACAAATCCCCATAGACCATAATGTAATGGAATACTTTTGCCTGTCCTGTAAATAAACTATAAACACTACATATTTTATTTTCAATACTGAACATGGCATAGTAAATTTCAATAGCATATATGAATTACAGAGAAATCGAACTATAAATGAATAATAAATATTTTTTGCACGGCATATTCTACAGAATGCATATTTAATCACACTTCATAAGTGCATATCAATTTCATTATGTTCGAAAGTATATAACATCATTAAAATGCACTTTAGACTATGTTTTCCCTTTGACCGTAATGTAATGGAATACTTTTGACAGTCCTTGTGTCTAAACTATGCATCCGATTTTCATAAAATTTGAAATGACTAGAGAAAATTCTGCAACGATTATATCTTCTATACTAATATTATAAAGAGGTAAAAATTGTTTATTTGTAGGAGGTAAGCTCTGGAACTACCGAACCGATTCCAAAAGTTATGGTATCAAAATTATGGTGTTAGTCCAACTTAGAACATAGGCTATATCTTATGTCCGTGCCACTGGCCAAAAGGGCTGCAGAAGCTAAAAATGTTCTAAAAATGCGATTTTTGTGTTACTGAAAGGCCTAGAAACATGAAATTTGGAATGGTAGTTACTTATAAGATACTAATGATCTCTAAGGCCATTTCTTAAAAAAATCGAAATTAAAAAGTGGTGAAAATTCGCAAAAAGCATTCTAAAAAACGTTCTAAATGGCGATTTTTACGCAATCTCAAAAAGTACCTAACCGATTTAAAAAATAGTGGTGTCAAAATGATGGTGAGAACGTTTGCTCCAACATACGCTACATTTTATGTCGGTACCACTACACCTAAAGGAGGTGCAGGAGCAAAAAAGCGTTCCAAATTGTGATTTTTGTGTTACTGAAGGGAACTGATACATGGAATTTGGCAAGGTGGTTACTTATTAGATATAAATGACCTCTAAGAACATTTCTTAAAGAATTCGAAATTAAAAAGGGGAGAAAATGCACGAAAAGATTTCTAAAAAACGTTCTAAATGGCTATTTCTACGCAATCTGAGAAAGTACCCAACATATTTCAAAATTATTGGTTGGAAATTGATGATGACAGCCCTGGCTCCAACATAGACGCTATTTCATGTCGGTGTGTCACTACCACCTAGGGGTTGCAGAAGCAAAAAATGTCCTAAATTGCAATTTTTGTGTTACTGAAGTGTCTAGAATCCGGAAATTAGGCGGGACAGTTATTTATATGATGCAAATGATCTCTGAGAACATTTCCTAAAAAATCGGAATTTAAAAGGGGTGAAAATGAGCGAAAAGCGTTCTAAAAAACTTTCTAAATTGCGGCTTCTACGGAATCTCAGGAAGTACCGAACCGATTAAAAAAAATAATGGTGTGAAAACGAAGGTGACAGCCCTCGCTCCAACATAGGCTGTATTTCATGTCAGTGCCACTACCCCAAAGGGGATGCAAGAGCAAAGAACGATCTAAATTGCGTTTTTTTAATACTGCAGGGGCTAGCAACTTAAAACTAGGCATGGTAGTTACATATCTACTAAAAACCAACTTTTCAAAAGTAAAAAAAAGCCAAGTTAAAAAAAAAAAAAAAAAAAAAAAAAAAAAAAAAAAAAAAAAAGATGAAACTTGTGGCTAAAAAATGGTGTGATATCATATTTCCAAGCTTATATTATGGTACTTTTTTAACACTTTCCACTAAAAAATGTACAATTTGTAGGTCGAGTGACTTCGTATATGTTGATAGAAATCCTTTTCTATCTAAAATTGCTAAAGAGTATTTAATCGTAATGCTTTGTTTTACGGCTAGCTTCTGTAAGATAACGTTATTTTTTGAAACACAAAATAGGCTGGGAGAAAGAAATAGCATACCGTACCCGAGGCTAATTATAAAAAAATGCCAATTTCATTATCAAAGCATTGTTTTTAATTTACCACGCAAAAAATAAAAACTGCTACTGGCGAGGTAAAAAATACCATTGGCGAGTTTTTAACCTGGCTAACATAAAAGTACCAAGAACTTCTTCCGATCATGTCAGCATTGTGTAGCTTTTTCGTTGTTATGTATTTCATCTTTCTTTAGAAAACCGCTTAACTCTCGTAGGCATTTATGCTTCATGTTCGTTTGAGCACAGCTACCTCAAACGCACCGTGGCTGGCGCAATGCATTTTTGAGGGGTACTTACGTATTAACGCCAACGCAGCTTATATAAACATACATATATATATATATATATATATACACATACATATACATATATATATATATTTCCATTTCATATTATTTGATTCTATTCTGTTTTCATTTTTAATCTATTCACTTGATTATAATGGTTGTTCGGGCACAGAGAAAAATAATTTTTAGCTTTAGCTTTTTTTTTCTCACAGAAAACGACCATTTTGCTTATATCATTGAATTCTGTGCCCTTGAAAACGTAATTCAATATGTAAGCTTTTCCGTTATTTGTCGGTGTCCACTTTCTTCTTTTTTCTTCCATAATAATTCTTATAATAAATTATTTGGCTCTTTTTTTTTTTTTTTTTTATACTTACAGCTTTAATTCATAATATTACGGTTTTTGATGGTGGTAGGTATTTTTTATTAATGGTTATATATATATATATATATATATATATGTATACATATGTGTGTGTGTATATTCATATTCATTAATATTTAATAAAGTTAACGATTAAATTATATTTAATTTTTCGCCTACTCAGGACAATATCATATTAATTTCTAATAGTATACTATCTTTAATGAGAATAAAATGCATAATGAGTGTATTTGTTATACCTAATGCTATGAGAGTATGGATTTTAATTTGGTAATTTTTTTTTTTCCTGTATCCTTATTCATCTTGTTTCATTTTTAACGGTACTTGTTAGTTATCCCTTCGACAAAATTACTGTCGCCAAATTGTAAGTTTAAATGCCAATAATGGTTGATAGTAAATGTCACATCCATTTGACAACACGTGTTTACGTGATCAAGTGATTTTTATTTCGACGTTTTATTTGTATTTTTATTAATGTTATACTAATTTATTTGTTCTTTCGTTATTTAAAGAATAAAAATTATGTCAATTTGTATAATTTGGCGAGTAGTTTGGTGACTTATATAATTTGGCGAAATGGGTCGACGGGATAACTAACAAGTACCTTTTTAACTTAATTGGAGTTCAATGGTTTATTTCCCGGTTTTCTGTGTGTAGCAGTCCCAAATTCATATTCTTCAGCTTTTTTACCTGTTACCTCTTACCTGTTAGACCTAGCTGGCGAAAATAGCATGTTGGTATTATTTATTAAGAAACTGTTTATTTGGTATAAAAGCACAATTTCATTATAAAATACACAAAACTATGGCACAGATGTCATATTGGCGCGATAGTTTTCTGACACCAATTTGGCGAAAACATCAACAGCATAAACAATAACCCTGGGGTTAACATATCAAGAAAAATAACGACACTTTGGCGCCAATTGAGTTCCCGTTGCGTACATGACATTGGCGTCAGAAAAAGATCGCACCATTATGAGCGTATATGACATCTGTTCCAAAACTTTTATTAGAAACACATACAAATTATTTTATTATAAAATGCACAAAGTTTGATTTAATGTAAAACACACGCAATCTTTTCTATTGGATTGTCATATGAAGGATAATATCATCAAAATTTCTGGGTTGCTATGGAATAAAATTGCCATTTTGACACTAAAAGGATACCCCAATGCGTCTGAGACATCGTCTTTGCCTCCGTTTGCTCATATGTTGAAATAAGTTCAATAATAGAGAGATTTGGCACAGATGTCATATACGCCCCATATTGTCGCGATTTTTTTCCGACGCCAATTTGGCGAAAACATCAACATAATAAACAACAACAACCGGGTTACCATATCAAGCAAAATAACGACACTTTGGCGCCATTTTAGTGCCCGTTGCGTATATGACATTGGCATCAGAAACAAATCGCGCCAATATGCGTATATGACCTCTGTGTTTGTTTTTTTTTACCTGAAAACCTTTTCATATTCAGCTCAATTCATTTTCAAAATTTTTGTTTACATTAGGAATGAAACCTAAAATGCCGATAACTTTGAATACATACTTCTTAAAAGGTTCTCTTCTTCTCTATAAAATCATTTTTTTTTTAAATCTTTCTAAAAATTAACTTTTATGCAGTTTTATTCGAAAAAATAATCTTGATGGAAAATATTTATCTACCAGATTGAAGTTGAAGTGGATTTGTGGATATTATAATGTGGATAGTACGCGCTCGTTGGCGGCTTTATGTATCACTGTTTGGCACAATTTGATAATTTTAGAATGAATTAACAGTTTTTTGCATATTAAGGATGGAAATTTTATTTTATTTAGACTAAATTTTATAAAAGCTTTTAGATCGAGTAATTACCAGTCCGAAAATGCATTCCATACTTTTTTCTGTCCATTATTTAAGTCTGTAGCTTAATTGAATTAATATATGTTTGACGAAGGATTTTTTGATCATTTTCAGTATCTCGACTTTTTTTTTTAAATCCTGTATCTCTGTTTATAATTATTTTATAGAGACGAGTTTGGTCTCAAATTGAAGCTTTTCTTTAGTAGATTCTTCTAGTCTTAATTTTATTTCTCTGCGATACTTGCTTTCGTAAATCTCTGAAATTTTAAAATGCCACGTTTGGCCGATTTAACATGGACAAGTTGTCTTCAGTATAATAAGCAGTTACGCTGTTCTGGCTTTTGTTTCTTGGCGTTTGTTTGTTTGGCGGGGTTAGCATTTTTTTATAGCTTGGCTTGGCAGAACGACCGTCCTGCTAGATAAGATATAAATGATCTCTAAGGACATTTCCTAAATAATTCGAAATTTAAAAGGGGTGAAAATGGACAAAAAACGTTCTAAATTGCGATTTCTGTACAATCTCAGAAAGTACCCAATTGATATCAAAAGTAATGGTTGGAAATTGATGATGACAGCCCTTGTTCCAATATAGGATCTATTTCATGTCGGCGTCACTACCGCCTTGCGGTTACATTTTAAAAAACGTTCTAAATTGTGATTTTTGTGATACTGAAGGGGCTAGTAACTTGAAATTTGGCATGGTAATTACTTATGAGACGTAAATGCTCTCTGAGAAGAGTTTCTTAAAAATTTGAAATTTAAAAGAGGTGAAAATGAACGAAAAGCGTTCTAAATAGCGATTTCAACGCAATCTCAGGAAATTTAAACCGATTTCAGAAGTAATGGTTTCAAATTGATGGTGACAGTCCCTGCTCAAACATAGCCGACGTTTTACGTTGTTGTCACTACCACCTGGGGGTTACAGGAGCAAAGAATGTTCTAAATTGCGTTTGTGTTACTGAGGGGGGGGGGGGTTAAATTTGGAATAGTAATTACTTCAAAGATGCAAATGCTTTCTAAGAATTGTCGAAAGAAAATTCCAAATTTAAAAGGATGAAGTGAGCGAAAAGCGTTCTATAAACGTTATAAATTACGATTTTTATACAATCGTATGAAACACGAAAACGATTTCAAACCTAATAGTTGCAAATTGATGGTGATAGAACATGCTCAGACATAAGCTATATTTTATGTCGCTTCCACAACCGCTACAGGGTTGCAGGAGCAAAAAACTTTCTAAATTGCATTTTCTGCGGTACTGAAAAGACTATAATATTTAAATATAGCACGGTAGTTACTTATAAAATATAAATGTCTTCTAAGAACAGTCGAAAATAAATTCGAAATTAAAAAAGGGTGAAGCGAAGGGAAGGAGTGAAGAGCATTCTAAAATGTCCTAAATTACGATTTCTATGGGATCTAATTATGAAAATAATAAACCGATGGATCTAATAATGGAAATAATAACTGTATGGAATAATAAACCGATTACAGAAGTTATGGGTTGCGAATCAAGAGTGATAGTCCCTGGTCCTATACGGGCTATATTTTATGCCGGTGTCACTACCACCTGGTTTGCAGGAACAACAAGAAAGCCCTTAAAAACATCTAAATTCCGTTTTCTATAGAACATTAGGAAATACCATCCGACTTCAAGGTTAATGTTGGCAAATTAATGGTTACAGTCTCTGTTTCAACATTATTCGAGACATCCCATTTCAACTCTGTTTCGGCATTTTATATTGGTGCCACTAACACCAGAGAGGTGGTAGACTGTTAGACAAGAAGCTTGGAATTTAACATGGTGATTAATTTTAAGATGTAAATGTGTTAGATGGTTTCTAAAAAATTCAAAACTTCAAATGAATACTGAAATGAGCGTATGAAATGAGCATAAAAGACTCAAAATACTTTCTAAATTTTCATTTACTTGGAATTAGTTTTATATCTTCTTATTAATTAAAATCTCATTTCTGTTTATTGCACCTTTATAATTAAGTTTAGTGAAAATGTGGCTTAATTTGTAATTTTTGAATTATTCCAAAAAGTGTTCTTCTAATAAAAAGTAGTCGTGCAAATATCACTTGACATATTTAAACTATTGCGCGAGCAAAGCCGCTGGGTTTGCTAGTATATTATATTTCAAACCATTCGGTTGGGTAGTTTTTGAGCTGTTATACGCAGACAGGGGAACATACAGACAGGCAGACAGATGGACGGATCAGACGACGACTATAGGTGCTACGCATTTATATAATTACGAACCCACCTAAAAACCTCTGATATCGACTGTCCCGAGCAAACTTTTGTCCGGATCTGCCAAGAACGGAAATAGTGGGAGATACATTCCTCAGCCTTTGTGAAAATACTTGACAAATTAACATTACACTGGCTTTATTTTAGAGAGAAGTACAGCTGTATTACAATACCTAAATATTGCCTTGAAAATGGTTTTAAAATTATTAAAATACCTAATTCCTCTGCCGATTTGTACTAAAACATATACAGTTCTTGCAGCAGTGGTCTATGATTTTTTTGCCTTTTAAACTCAATTGGCAGTGTCGTTTGGAATATCTCGCGTTATGCCGTCTTATGTCGTTCTCAACGTTTTCTTTAGTGCCACAACCAGATTGTCAGAGATCGTCAGTATGAAAGCAATTTTGTGCATTTCTGATGTCATTGAGAGTTTTCCTTCATTTTTGTTCTTTATTTTATATACAACATAACACTGACGCAGTCTCTAACTCTTCTTGAATGTGCATCTATAATTACAGACCATCATTATTCTCAATTTTCTAAAGAATAATGGTAGGTGGGAACAATCTGATAATATCTAATCGGTATATCTTTATGGGTATGATCCAACGATATTTCAGCTAACGTAACATTTTAAATTCATCTCATGAGTATTTCAGAAATGTAATGCGTATTACGTCATTTCTATTGCTGTGCAAAAATTTATTCATTAAACATAGCTTCAAGGTTCTTACAAAATAAGAAAATTAACGTGTGTAAATTTCAATTTTAATATCGATATGATATCAAAATAATTTTGCCAAACGATAAACAGCATTGACATTTTGTTAAAAATACAATTTTTCAATATAACGATACATATTTGTAAACTTAAACAATAACGATATAGTCCAGTGGTAGGGGAGGAAAAAAAGCCGAATTCAGAATTAATTAGGGGAACCCTGGAAATTGTTTTAATTCATTTAGTTTAGGTCTAGAATGAATATGCTAAGTTTTCCCCCTCGTTGTAGGTGAGCGTTAGAAAATATGTACAGATTTATAGTCAAAAAACACGTTTTTTAAAATACCATAAGAATATCTCAAAATAGCTATCTCTGTCAAAAACATTGTCAACACTCCTGTTGTAGAGCTTAAATTTCTGATTAAAATCAGTACTTACACTTAATATTTCTGTTGAACATTAAGGTCACAATTCTACGTTAAAGGTTTAGACCCGCGCTTAGGGAGTTGAACTCAGAATTAATTAGGAAAAAAACTGGAAATTGTTTTTATCCCTTCGGTTTAGGTCTAAAATGAACGTACTATGTTTTCTTCCTCCTACTTGGGTGAATGTTAGAAAATATGTACATATTTATTTTCGAAAAACACGTTTTTTTTAATTACGTTAACAATATCTCAAAAAGCTGACTCTATAAAAAACATTGTCAATACAAATGTTGTAGAGCTTAAAATACTGAATAAAATGAGTATCATCATTAATATTTTTGTTCAACATTAAGTTCTCAATTCTATTTCAAAATTTTTAAAATCAAGAGCTTGAAGCCAGGAGAGACCAAGTTAACTTAACAATATCTCAAAATTGCGGTCTTAATATTGAACAAAAATATTTAGTGTAGGTACTCATTTTATTCAGAATTCTAGGCAAAATTGACAATGTTTTTGATAGAGTTAGCTGTTTTGAGATATTGTTAAGTAAACTTGGTCTCTCCTGACTTCGAGCTCTTGATTAGTGACTAAGTCAAAATTTTGAAATAGGATTGCGACCTTAATGTTGAACAAATATATTAATGATGGTATGCATTTTATTCGGAATTTTAAGCTCTATAACATTTGTATTAACAATGTTTTTTAAAAAGTAGCTGTTTCGAGAAATTGTTAAGGTAATTTTAAAAAAAAAACGTGTTTTTCGAAAATAAATAAGTACATATTTTCTAACATTCACCCAAGTACGAGGAAAAAAACATAGTACGTTCATTTTAGACCTAAACTGAAGGGATTAAAACAATTTTCAGTTTTCTCCAAATCAATTCTGAGTTCAACCCACTGAGCACGGGCCTAAAACATTAAAATAAAATTGTGAGCGTAATGTTCAACAAAAATATTAAGTGTAGGTACTCATTTTACTCAGAATTTTAAGCTCTTCAATATTCGTATTGACAATGTTTTTGAGAGAGTTGGCTGTTTTGAGATATTGTTATGCTACTTTAAAAAAAAAAAAGTGTTTTTTGACTATAAATCTATCTATAAATCATATTTCTTAACGCTCACCCAGTATGAGGGGGGAACATAGCATATTCATACTACACCTAAACCGAAGGGATTAAAACAATTTCCAGCTTTCCCCTAATCAATTCCGAATTCAATTCCCTAACCACTGGGCAAAGAGAGGAGAAGAGGATTTTTAAAGTTTTAATCTTTTAAAAACATTAGATATTGAAATTAAAGTAGAAAATAATTTCAAATGTGGATATTTATTTCATGAAGTTTATTAGACGCTTTTTTTACTTAAATAAAAAATGATTAAAAGTACAACTACAAAATGTTAATGAAAAGTTTCATAAAAGCGGCATAGTCGCATGTTTGTTAGTTAAAATTGATGAATTGAAAGGGGATTTTAAAATAAGAAAAGAAATAGGAAGAAACAAATTAAAAGGCATTTTTATTTAACAATTTCCTACAAGACTAATTAACAACAACTGCGTAACAACCTTAAAACACTTTCATTTAAAACAATTTATTCGATACACATTTTCTTATAAAAGACAGCGCAGTTTGTGTAACATTTAGCACAAGTTTTACTTACTTGTATTCTTTTAAATCAATACAGAAAAAAAAACATGTTTTTCCTTTAAAAATATATTAATAAAGTGAATAAATATCTAGAGGATATATTTTTCTTTAAAAAATATGTATTATCAAGAGACAAAACTATTTTTTACTTTTGACAGCCAAATTTTATGTTCTTTCACTTAAGTGATTTTTTTTTGTTACAAAGCGTCAATTGGTTTTCTATGGATAAGTATAATTTTGCAACTTTTAAAAATTCTTTCCACTGTTTTGTTTTTCAACTTTACAGTAATATATTAAACCGCTAGATCTCCATTCTTAAAACAAATCTTCTTACATTTGGCAAATAGCCACTTGAAGAAAAGCAAAAAATAATAACATTTTTCGGGTACACATAAACATTAAAGCATTTCTCTAAAATGAAGAATTTTTTTTTCAATATTTCTCTTTGCTTTATGAAATGGTTGTAGGTTTTTATATGTAGCATATAACAATGGCCAAATAAAAACTTTATTAAATACATTAAATTTATTTGGGAGTATATGTGACAAAAAATATTATTTAAAAATATTTTATTATGGATTTTATAAAAGAAAACGTAATCCATACTAATGTAAATAATTCTTCTTATTATTTTATGAAAATATACTTTTAATAATATAATTCTTATTTTAATTTGTCACTAAAACTCCATAATATAATGAAAAGCAGTAACTGAGTGACCAACGGTCAAGTAATTTGACTATCACTATTTTCGTATATAAATATTCTCCTTCTTTAAACATAGGAAAAAATCTATTTAATAAGGCAAATATTTCTATGCATAAATAATTGTATTCAAATTCCGTACGCGCAGGGCATTCTGAGACGTGTAGAGTTTAAATCTGATTCAGAGAAAGGAATTTGTTTTTCATAGAAAAAAAAAAGACCATTTACGTGCTAATAAAATCATCGTTATTTCAGTCATAAAAAACTGAGGTTTTTATTTTCTTATTGAAACTAACGTTCCATCATTTTATGTATATGTTATACATTTCAGAAGTGTACAACTGCTAAAAAAGAAAATAATAATTTTATGAAAATACTGTGCATCGTTGTTAATAATTTTCAATTCGGTTAAATAATAGTTCACGGAGAAAAACTGTTTGCAGCACATTTTAATTACATTACATTCTTCCAAATAGAATGAAATTGATATAAAGTACTGAGGATTACTACTAGATGTTTGTTGTAGAATATGATATCCACATCATTTATCGTACTCTCAAAGGGACACACAAAAGATTCGGATACAGTACTCTCTATTAGCGATTGAGTAAGCTGAGGTAAGTAGGACCACGAAATATCTGGGACATAGGCTGTTTTGTAAAAAAAAAACATTGTATCTTTAAGGTTTTAGCTTTTACCAACATTGCACCCCCATCTTAACTTCTTAAAACCACGTGTGTCAACTCAATCATAACTCTGTCTATGCTGTGATAGGTTGCCGAAAATTTAGGTTTTTTTTTTTTTAACTTATCTTTTAACAATTTATTTTTTATTAATTACATTTTTAAACCGGATAAATTTTTAATTAATAGGTTTGTACTATTCATGATTTCTATTTAAAATATACATAATTTCTGTTTAAAATTGATAGTATTAGATATATAATATGCACATGTAACGAACTGTATGTTTCTGCTCTGAGTTATAGATGTCATATATGATTTATAAGTTTTGTACGAGTTATATGCATATCACGAGATATATTTTTAAGTTTGATAAATTCATTCCATTTTGTCAACACAGCAAGTAAGCCACCAAGAATAAATAATAAATTATATTAAAGCAGTGAATTATCACTTTGCTAACAAGACGTAAACTGACATAGTGAAAAATGTCCAAGCCGGGAATCGAACCCGGGCCCCTGGAATAGCGCTCCAGTGCTCTACCACTAAGCCACGAGGACGGATGCCCAGCTTGGCATCTCTCACACATAGCTGGGCACACATAGCCAAGCTGGGCATCCGTCCCCGTGGCTTAGTGGTAGAGCACTGGAGCGCTATTCCAGGGGCCCGGGTTCGATTCCCGGCTTGGACATTTTTCACTATGTCAGTTTACGTCTTGTTAGCAAAGTGATAATTCACTGCTTTAATATTCAATAATTTCAAGCGTAGTTTCACTGCTGAAAATTAGTTGAATAATTAATTAATAAATTATAGTTCAGAAAATGCTCGGCAGATTCCGTAGTGACTGCTTGAATTTACTAGGAGATCAGGGAAATTTTTCCATAGATGAGCAGACGATTCCTTTTTTTAGGACGTGCTTCAGTAAAGCAGTATAAAAAACAAACCACACTCTGTTGTAACAGTATCACCTGGGATACTTTTAAATTTTGTAGTTACCAGTGGGAAAGTACAGACCTAGTCTACAAGGATCTGGGCTTAGGACCTGCTGTAGTCCTTACTCTGGTTCAGACCTAGTTTTATGTACTTCGATCGGTATTTTAACAAAATACCGCTGCTGGAAAAACTAAAAAAAGAAATTTGAACAATCAGGCACAATCCAAACGGAGTGAAGGGCATACAATTTGTCAACGGCTCTTAAGAGGGGTACGAGCATTAAGCACATCTCAGAAAAAGAAATTGTAGTGGTCTGTCCAAAAACAAAAGTTGTTTCAAACATTTTCATTGTGGCTGATGAAAATTATCACAATAAACAACAACTTTTTTTGCTTAAACTTTTATTTTTAGATATTCGCACATATAATCCCAATCTACACAATTGTGTAGATTTAGCCCAAAAACGGCTGCATTAAGCCCGAACTCGCAAAATTGTGCGGGTCCTCCCTTAGCATAACCTGACATGGGGTATTATTTTTAATATTTTTTTTCAATCAAATATGGTCCTATCGATAAGGGAAAACCACCCAAACTTTCAATTTCTACCAAAAAATCTCTTGTTCTTAAAGGGTTATATGACTTACACAAGCTCAAAGTTCGTATAATTCGTAGTTTTGATGAAAAATACGCGATTTCTGCTATTTTTACCTCAATTATTTATATGAGCGCAATCGTGCAACACTTTCTTCTTGACATATAAAACATGTCAAAATATACTAAATATGTTAAAATAAAAGTGCTGCAAAGCTGTGCTCATAGTAAAATATTAAAAATAGAGAGCAAATTGATGGCAAAAAATAGCAGAAATTGCATATTTTTCATGAAAACTACGAATAATAGGAATTTTGAGCTTGTGTAAGTCTTATGAATACAAGCAAAATACAAAAATTAATGTTAAAATCGAACAATGTATACCTTCTAATATTAAAAAGTGAAATAATTATGTCAGTAAAACATAATCGAATTTTAGTCCTATTTGATGGGCCAAAAATGACACTGATCCTTTTCCGAAGAAGCCAAATATGATGTTAACATTAGGCCGTCATACTAAAAATTTCAAATGAAGACGTCCCCCCCCACCTCTTTTTTTTTTACAGAATTTGAAAGGCAACATAATTCTGAATCGAATGGCGATTTTTGATTTTTATTGCAAAAAAATTGTGATTTTCTCCCCGCCCCTTTTTTTCTCTCTCTTTTTTTTTTGACTGTACATATCTTAAAGCTAAATTTAATAGAAATATATAGAAAAATATTACACTATATAAGCTTAAATATATCATGATTACACTTATGGAATTTTATTTATTCATTTACATTTATTATTTCTGATTGTATTTATTTACGAAGAATATTAATCTGCTTGTACACAACATACGCTATATATAGAGCTGTAGGGGTAGTAAAGCGTGCTGTATATTTAAAAAGAAGATTTTTTATGGTCATACGCATGATAAACACATCGAATTCCTTGGTATTTCGGTGAATTTCTATCAGAATCATTAATGGTATTGATTTTGTTGCACAATGTGCTCAGGAATTGTGTACCTGAAAGCATTTATTTGGCAACAATGCGTCGTCATTACAAAAGCTTTGCACTATTATAAAACAATTACTAATGTAAACAACGTTTTGCTTATTTTATATTAAACTGGTTACTCTGAAGAAATAAAGAAATGAATTTAAAGATGTATAAAAATGTACTATAATTATAATAAGTTGAAGTGTATCTGAAAGGTTTATTGACAAAATAAAACATTACAGAAAATGTCTCTTGTCAATGGCAAAAAGAAAATTCTTGGTTATTTCTTTCACAGTTCTTTTTGGAAATTCAGAATATAAATTAGCGGCAGCAGGTTTGTTTTTTTCATTTAGAGTTTGATTCATATAAAAATATAAAACTGGATTTTGGATTTTCGTAAATGTCGCATTTTTATTTTGTAGAAAAACAAATATATATATTTATATATTTATATGTATATATATATATATATATATATTTATATGTATGTCTGTATATATATATATATATATATATATATATATATATGTGTGTGTGTGTGTGTGTGTGTGTACATATATACATATATATATATATATACTAGCAAAACCCGTGGCTTTGCTCGCCAAATATTGCCAAATGTATAATGAAATATGCCAAGTGATATTTGCATGATTTTTTTTAATTAAAATAACACTTTTTGAAATAATTCAAAAATTACAAATTAAGCCACAGTTTGACTAAACTTCATTATAAAAAAGCAATAGACAGAAATGAGATTTTAATTAATAATAAGAACTAAAACTAATTCCAATTAAATGATAATTTAGAAAGTATTTTGAGACTTTTATTCTCATTTCATATGCTCATTTCAGTATTCATTTGAAGTTTTGAATTTTTTAGAAACCATCTTAACACATTTACATCTTAAAATTAACCATCATGTCAAATTCCAAGCTTCTTGTCTAACAGTCTACCACCTCTCTGGTATTAGTGGCACCAACAAATGTCGAAACAGAGTTGAAATAGAATATCTCGAAAAATGTTGAAACAGAGACTGTCACCATTAATTTGCCACTATTAATCTTGAAATTGGTTGGTATTTCCTAATATTCTATAGATTCAAATTTTTAAGAAACACTTCTCAGAGAGTAGTACTTACATCTGATAAGTAATTACCATGCCAAATTGTAAGTTGCTAGCCCTTCAGTGTCACAAAAATCACAATTTAGAAAGTTTTTTTAAAATTCAACCGCAAGGTGGTAGTGAGGCCGACATGAAATAGATCCTATATTGGAGCAAGGGCTGTCGTCATCAATTTCCAACCATTACTTTCGAAATGGCTTGGGCACTTTCTGAGATTGCGTAGATATCTCAATTTAGAACGTTTTTTAGGACTTTTTTGTTCATTTTCAACCCTTTTAAATTTCGAATTATTTCCGAAATGTTCTTAGAGATCATTTATATCTTATAAGTAACTACCATGCTTAGTTTCAAGTTGCTAGCCCCTGCAGTAACACAAAAAAGCAATTTAGATCGTTTTTTGCTCCTTCACACCCTTTGGAGTAGTGGCACCGGCATGAAATACAGCCTATGTTGGAGCGAGGGAGCACCATCATTTTCGCACCATTATTTTGTAAACCGGTTCGGTACTTCCTGAGATAGCGTAGATATCGCAATTTATAAAGTTTTTTAGAACGCTTTTCGCTCATTTTCACCCCTTCTAAATTTCGATTTTTTAAGAAATGTTCTTAGAGATCATATGTATCCTATAAATAGCTTCCCTGGTTAATTCCTGGATTCTCCCAGTTTGGAACGTTTTTTAGAACATTTTTTGCGCATTTTCACCCCTTTTAACTTTCGAATTTTTTAAGAAATGTTCTTAGAGATCATTTATACCTAATAATTAACTACCATGCCAAATTTCATGTATCTGGAGCCTTCAGTATCACAAAAATCGCATTTTTAGAAAGTTATTTGCTCCTGCACCCCCTTTTGGCCAGTGGCACGGACATAAAATGCAGCCTATGTTGGAGGAAGGGTTGTCAAAATCATTTTGAAACCATTATTTTTTAAATAGGTTTGGTTCTTCCGGAAATTGCTTTAAAATCACCATCTCGAACTCTTTTTAGAACGCTTTTCGCGCATTTTAACCCCTTTTTAATTTCGATTTTTTTAAGAAATGTCCTTAGAGATTATTAGTATCTTATAAGTAACTACCATTCCAAATTTCATGTTTCTAGGCCCTTCAGTAACACAAAAATCGCATTTTTAGAACGTTTTTTGCTCCTGCACCCCCTTTTGTCCAGTGGCACGGACATAAGATATAGCCTATGTTCTAAGTTGGACTAACACCATCATTTTGATACCATTATTTTTGGATTCGGTTCTGTAGTTCCAGAGCTTACCTCCAACAAATAAACAATTTTCACCTCTTTATAATATTAGTATCTCTCTATTCTAAAAAAAAGTAGCTTACTCTGTCACCGCTGCCTCCGCGGTTTTGAATTTTTTGTGACCGGAGGTTTTTCTCCGTTAATATTAAGAAAAATACTGCATGCAAAAATATGCAAATCGGCGGTGTTATAGAGAAATGTTTGATAAACACGCTGCTGCAGACAGTTTTCAAATCGAATAATTATTTTAAGAGATATTTAATGCTAAAGTTAGACAAAATCGTTCCATTAAAAAAGTTTTATAGGAGAAAACACTATATATGGGAATTAATTCATTTTTAGATCATTTTATACGTTAGAATTTCCTGGTGTGCAGACTGCATTCACTTTTTTGACTAATTTTTGAGATTTTATTTCTATTTTAAATTCAAATTTTCAGCATTTCGAGAGATATTTTTTACTTATTTTAGAAATTGGTATTAATTTAAACTGTTGCCAACTGTATAAACTGCGCAAATAATAACGTTTGCTTCAAATTAAAAAGTTATTTTACACATGACTATTATTAACAGAAAAAAACTTTCAAATTGGGATTAAATAATTACGTATGAAAAGCTGGAACTTATTCAAAATACTTCATAAAAACTATACTTACACGTGAATTTTAAAAGAGAAAGAATATTGTAAAACTAGAGAACAGGAATTCTGCTTTTTCAGAATTTAGTGTCGCCCCCGTCATTTCCATTACTTCATTTTCTTCTTATGGACTGATGACTTCTATTATTATGAAACAGTCATTATAAATGAAGTGTTAGGTGAAGATGAAAGAGCAGCCGTAAAAAGTTAGAACTCTGATTTTCTGGTCAGAATGGGGGGGGGGAAAATGGCCATTTTTTTTTTTTTTTTTTTTTTTTTTTTTTTTTTTTTTTTTTTTTTTTTACGCCTGTTCTTTTATCTTCACATAACACTTCATTTATAATGGCTGTTTCATAATAATAGAAGCCAACAGTCCATCAGAAGTAAATAACTCGGTTAAGTGGGACTCTACTGCAGTACAAAACATATTTCAATTTTAAGACTTAAAGTACACGTTTTATTTTATGTAAAATGATGTCGTCGCGAAATAATGCACAAATGCAGCAAAAGAATTCCGTCATTCAAGAAAATCGAAAAAAAAAAAAAAAACACGACTATCTAATGATTCATAGTTACTTACAATTAAATATAGTATACTAGCAAACCCGGCGGCTTTGCTCGCGAAATATTTGAAATATGCCAAGTGATATTTATGTGTCTAATTTTTATTAAAAGGTACTAACTAAATTTTTATTTTATTAAAGGGTAATATTTTATTTTATTTAAAGGTTTTTTTATTAAAAGGTACTTATTACTTTTAGGAATGATTCAAAAATTACTATTTAAAACACAGTTTGATTAAACATCATTACTACACTGCATTAGGCAGAAATGAGATTAAATTAATAAAACGAAATAAAACTAAATAAATGATAATTTAGAAAATATTTTGAAACTTTCATGCTCAATTAATACGCTCATTTCAGTGTTCATTTGAAGTTTTGAATTTTTTAGAAACCATCTTCTTACATCTTAAAATTAAATATCATGTCAAATTCCAAGTCCTTCCACCTCTCTCAACAAAAAGAGCTATGTTGAAATAGGAACTGTCACCATTAATTTGCCAACATTAATTTTGAAATCGGTTTGTAATTTCCTAATATTGCACAGAAACGTAATTTAGAGAGCTTATATTCCCTGAAATTGCACACAAATCGTAATTTATGACTTTTTTAGAATGCTTTTCGCACCTCCCCTTCGCTTCACCCCTTTTTAATTCGAATTTGTTTTCGGCTGTTCTTCGAGGGCATTTATATTTCATAAGTAACTACCATGCCCTATTTAAAGTTTCTAGCCTTTTCAGTATCACAGAAATCGCAATTTAGAAAATTTTTAGTTCCTGCAATCCTCTGGTGGTAGTGGCATAGACATAAAATATAGCTTATGTTTGAGCAGGTTCTATTACCAACAATTTTTCATCATTATTTTTTTTTTAATCGGTTTGGTATTTGATAAGATTGCATAATATTTGTAATTTATAACGCTTTTCGCTCGCCTCATCTTTTTAAATTTGGAATTTTCTTTCGACTGTTCTTAGAAAGTAGCTGCATCTTGTAAGTAAATACCATGCCATACGTCAAAGTGTTAGACCCCTCAGTTGTCCAAAAACGCAAATTAGAACATATTTTACTTTTGCAACCCTCAGATGGTAGGGACAGCAACATAAAATGTAACCTATGTTATAGCAGGGGCTGTCACCGTTGATTTGAAACCATTACTTCTGAAATAGCTTTGGTATTTCCTGAGATTGAGTAGAAATCGCAATTTAGAACGTTTTTAGAACGCTTTTCGCGCATTTTCACCTCTTTTTAAATTCCGATTTTTTTTAGGAAATGTTCTTACAGATCATTGGTATCTTATAACTAACTACCATTCCAAATTTCACGATTCTAGGCCCTTCGGTAACACAAACAACGCAATTTAGAACGTTTTTCTCCTGCACTCTCTTTGGGGTAGTGGCACCGACATAAAACATAGCCTATGTTGGAGCAAGGGTTGTCACCATCATTTTGACGCCTTTATTTTTTAAATCGATTTGATATTTCCTGAGATTGTGTGGAAACCACCATGTAGAACGTTTTTTAGAACGATTTTCGCACATTTTCACCCCTTTTAAATTTCGAATTGTTTAATAACTGTTCTTTGAAATCCTTTATATCTAATAAGTAGCTAATATTTCAAATGTCATATTTCTAGGCCCTTCAGTAACGCAAAAATTACATTTTTAGAAAGTTTTTTGCTCCTGCACCCTCTTTAGGGTAGTGGCACCGACATAAAATATAGCCTATGTTAGAGCAAGGGTTGTCACCGTTACTTTGACACCATTATTTTTTAAATCGATTTGGTATTTCCTGAGATTGTGTGGAAATCACCATATAGAACGTTTTTAGAACGCTTTTCGCGCATTTTCACCCCTTTTAAATTTCGAATTGTGTAAGAACTGTTCTTAGAAATCCTTTATATCTTATAAGTAACTAATATTTCAAATTTCATATGTCTAAGCCCTTCAGTAACGCAAAAATAGCATTTTTAGAACGTTTTTTGCTCCTGCACCCCCGTTTGGGGTAGTGGCACCGACATAAAATATAGCCTATCTTGGAGCAAGCGTCGTCACCATCATTTTGACACCAATATTTTTTAAATCGGTTCGGTATTTCCTGAGATTATGTAGAAACTACCATTTAGAACGTTTTTTAGAACGCTTTTGTGCAATTTCATCCCTTTTAAATTTCGAATTCTTTAAGAACTGTTCTTAGACATCATTTAGATCTTATAAGTAATTAATATTCCAAATTTCATATTTCTAGGCTCTTTAGTAACGCAAAAAGTCGCATTTTTAGAACGTTTTTTGCTCCTGCACCCTCTTTGGGGTAGTGGCACCGACATAAAATATAGCCTATGTTCTAAGTTGGACTAACACCATCATTTTGATACCATTACTTTTGGAATCGGTTCGGTAGTTCCAGAGCTTACTTCCTACAAATAAACAATTTTTACCTTTTTATAATATTAGTATAGAAGATAGATAATAGCTCCATTGTTTTAACAGAAATCACTCGCTTATATTTTTTCAAAATAGCACTAATCTTAATTACCTTTTCTTTCGGTTGTTACGAGAAAATGGCAACAAAAATTTATAATTACTATTTTAAAACTATTTTTCCTTTACTTTCAACAGGAGTACTTCCGTTGCCAATATTAAGCAAATGGCTCCAAAAACTACAAAAAAATTAATATTTCAAAAATAGATGGAGATACAGTTTTCAAACAAAATGCATTTAAAAGAACTTTTTTTCCAATGCGACGGTATAAAAATTGAAAATGTGCGATGCTTCGAATTTAAAAATATTGCTAAAGAGTATTTAATCGTAATGCTTTGTTTTACGGCCAGCTTCTGTAAGGTAACGTTATTTATTTGGCACAAAATAAGCTGGGAGAAAGAAATAGCATACCGTACCGGAGGTAACCGTAGTATTACCATACCGGTAAAATAATAAATTCATTAACATGCGTTAGAAGTCTTAAATAGGAGAATCTACGTCACATTACACTTATTACGTAAAATGATCAAAAAGTAATATTGCAAAACAGTTTAAATTTAAAAATTGCGCGAGACATTATTTTGATTTTTTTAGATTATATTAATAAGATTAATATTAATTTTACTGAACGCGTTTAGACTGCTTTGGAGCGACTATTTAGTAATTTAATAAAAATAAAAAAGATTACAAGCTGAAAATGAAGTGTCATCTACAAAAAATATGATTTGAAAGCGAAAAATCTGTGAAGCAGAAAATAAAGAAATTGCTTAAATGGTTTATTTAAGATTCGTTAACCTTCTGTGTCGTTTCCGTCAAAAGAAGGCATTGGTATTTGTGAAATATATTTGCATTTTGATGCAGATTTGCTTAATATATTAGCTTATTTTGAAATGTTTAACTGATTTTATTTAATAAAAGGCGAAAACAGCCATTGTATCTTTTAACAGCAGCTGAATTTTCCTTAAAATTCCCCAATCAGAGAGAAATGAAAAGAAACCCGTTTAAAGGGAGATCGTCACTGTTTTTTAAATTATAATTCAATCTTTCAAAATCTGTTTAAAGCCGATCAAATTAGCGTGCTTTTAGAGACTGCGGTGTCTGAACGGGGGGTTGGCGAGCGTAGCTCGTAGGGGGCCGAGCCCCCTAGTATATATATATATATATATATATATATATATATATATTAGGGTGTAGCGAAATTTTTTTTTCTTCAAATCAAAATTGGCCGGGGTGGGAAAGGTGCTCTATCAGATCCTCATTCTGAATATAAAATATTTTTGAAAAATATTAATATTAAATACTGCCCCAAGGTCATTGAATATTGAGAAAAAAGTAAAAGCGCTCGCCTGTGGAAAAAAAAAATTCTTTTCCTAATCAAAATGGGGCGGTGTGGGAAAGTTGCTCTATCATATCCTCATTCTGAATAAAAAATATCTTTTAAAAATATTAATATTAAATACTGCCCCAAGGTCATTGAATATTGAGAAAAAACGTAAAAATTGTGCATTTTCCCATTTTTTTTCCCTCAAATATTCAAACTATTTTATAAACTTAATTTAAAAGGATGATCATCGAATTATTATTATAATTATTACATATTTATAGTAAAATTATGTAATATTTATATCAAATTCGCTATTATTATACTAATTCAACGACTATACTTTTTTAAAATATATGAAATTTGGGTAATTGTAATTGTTTTACATATTTTACTTAACCTGTGTAAGAAAATATAATTTGAAATTATTCTTAAAGAACTATAGTAATAAGGTAAAAATAATTTACTGTTTAATTTATAAGCAGTGAAGTTACCATTTTATAATAGTCCATACTGTTTTTTGGTTTCAAAAACTGGCATATTTTTCCGAGACTCCAGACGTTTCAATGAATCCATGGCGTCTCAAAGGACCACAAACAGCAGAAGAAGCCTCCGTAACAAGTCTCACACATATTTTAGTGGCTTGATTGTGTCAAGGGAATAGTTTAATCTTAGGTAAGATGTCTTCATCTATTGCCTTTGGATTTAGGATACACTTTGTAAGAATGTTATAATCTAAGAACTTAGTTAATGGTGGTTATGTCACGGTCACTTCAGCCTAATTTATGAAATCGATATAGTCTTTGGTCTCTCCGGTAACTTGATCGTTTGTTTTCGTGAAACTTTCATTATTCTGCATAGCATTATTATTCTCATTCATACTATATAAGTGTGGCACTGCGCAGAATAATATAATCTCGAAAGTCAAAAAATTCTTTACATACGTGATCTCAGGTAACTTGAACGTATCTAAAGAATGTCTTCACTTTCAAGATTTTATTATTATGCGTAGTGCCAACACATTTACATACTATGTAAAAACTTTGGCACTACGCAGAACAATAAAATCTCGAAAGTCAAGAAATTCTTTACATACGGATAAATTTGGAAGCCAAAGTCTATATAGATTCTATAAATTGGACTGAAATGACCGTGATACAACCACCATTAACTAAGTTCTTAGACCAAAATATTCTTACAAATTGTATCCTAAATCCAAAGGCAATAGATTAAGACATCTTACCTAAGATTAAACTATTCCCTTGTCACAATCAAGCCACTGAAAGATGTGTGAAACTTGTTACGGAGGCTTCTTCTGCTGTTTGTAGTCCTTTGAGACGCGTTGAGTTCATTAAAACTTGTCTGGAGTCTCGGAAAAAAAGGCAGTTTTTAAAACCAAAAAACAGTATGGACTACTATAAAATGGTAACTTCGTTGCTTGTAAATTGCAATAGTAAATTATTTTTTATCTTATTAATATAGTTCATTAAGAATAATTTCAAATTATATTTTTTTACACAGGTTAAGTAAAAAATATAAAACAATTACAATTACCCAAATTTCATATATTAAAAAAAGTATAGTCGTTGAGTAAGCATAATAAAAGCGAATTTGATATAAATATTACATAATTTTACTAAAAATTTATAATAACAATAATGATAATTCGATGATCATCCTTTAAAATTAAATTAATAAAATAGTTTGTATATTTGAGGAAAAAAATAGGAAAATGGACAACTTTTACGTTTTTTCTCAATATTCAATTACCTTGGGGCAGTATTTAATATTAATATTTTTCAAAAATATTTTTTATTCAGAATTAGGATATGATAGAGCAACTTTCCCACACCGCCTCATTTTGATTTGAAAAAAAAAAATATTTTCAATAGCCGAGCGCTTTTACGTTTTTTCTTAATATTCAATGACCTTGGGGCAGTATTTAATATTAATATTTTTCAAAGATATTTTATATTCAGAATGAGGATCTGATAGAGCAACTTTCCCACACCGGCCAATTTTGATTTGAAGAAATTTTTTTCCCCATAGGCGAGCGCTCCACCCTAATATATATATATATATATATATGTACACACATATATATATGGAGAGAAAAATAGAGATAATTACGCTAAGCGTTTTTAAAGAAAAGAAAGAGGGAATAAGGAAAGGGAGAAAATGTTCATATAAAATCCATTAATAAGTATTCCATCTATCGCAAACCTTTCATACAGATTAAATTCATTATAAAATCTGATTCGTTGTAGAAAAATCTCCCAGCATAGTTAAAATGTGATTATGAAAGACCACCTGTTTACATACTAGCTGAAGCATGTGTTGAAAAGCATTTTCAAAATATGTCACCCAAGATGAAACTGGATTATACTATTATAGATATCAACAACTTTTAATCGTTAGATGAAAACTGTGTGAAAGAAAATCATGTGTTCTTAATATTGGGAAAAAATGTATAACCGCGGACGAAAATATCGAATGTCCTCCTCCGAGGTACCTCCGATTCCGAAAATCACTCTTTATCTTTAAAAGCTCAGAAATTAATCATATTTTCCTGTTTTAAAGAAGAATGTATAAAAATAAATTTATTTTTCTTCCCCTGATTTTCGAAAACGTTTTTGAGTATTTTTGTAGTGTATTAGTGATTTCATAATTTTTATAATGACTTCTCAACTCGGAATATAAATGTTTCGGAGTCAATCTATTCTCAAACACGCATTTTCATGATAAACAAATCTGTATTACAGAGACACGTGATAAAGTAATAGCATTAAAATTGACTAAAATTAACATTAAAATTAATACTATTGTTATTCTTGCAAGAATAAATTTTATTACGCAGCTATGATTAATCCACTGAAAAAATTATTCGAAACCGTTTTCGAAAATCGCTGGCGCAAAAGAAGTTTTGATTTTTATAAGTGCTTCTTTAAATCTCGAAAATACACTCATTTTGGTAGATTCTCGTTTTCGTAATTCAGACAATATTATTGTATATCTTCATACTTGGTTACGTTTTTGCAGATTAGAAAACTTTGTCGTATTTTTTCAGCGTTATTTCAGTCTTGCTCCTTTCAGAGAAACAAAAAATACTTATTACACGATTTTCTTCAAAACACTTTCGATAGGATATAAAACAAATAAGGTGAAGGTGTTGCTATCAACGTACTAATTATTCACAAATTAAAATATGTAAAAAAAAAAAACATATGAATAACATAAATCTCTACGTTTCGGTTTAATCTCAAAAACCTTCGTCAGGATATTTTTTTTTAAATATAAATCAACAAAAACACTTTAAATGCTACATCTTAAATTCAAATTCTAGAGTTAGAATTTAAACCTAAGATGTAGCATTTAAAGTGCTTTTGTCGATTTATATTTTAGAAAATTTGTCTCTTGAAGAAGGTTTTAGAGATTAAACCGAAACGTAGAGATTTATGTTATTCATATGTTTTTTTACATATTTTAATTTGTGAATAATTAGTACGTTGGATAGCAACACCTTATTTGTTTTGTATCGATATTACAACGTAAAGTCCTTAATTATTACTTTTAATAGGATTCATAAAGTTTAAAATAAATCAACAACATTTATTTCAAATAAACATCATTTAAGAGGTTATTTCCCGCTGTCCCGAAAGGTGACATGAAGTGAAATAATTATAAAACTACATATTATTTAGCTATAATAAAGAAATTTGAAGCTTGACAGAAATGAAAAATGTGGAAAAAAAGTAAAATGAGTTCAGAACTAGAAAACTGAAGACTACCTCTTCGGAATAGCTATCCCGCATCTGTGACGAATGTTTCGCCATGTTAATGGTATGAAAGTATACTTCAAAATTAAGGAAACTGGCTATATGTTAATAACGTTTAATGCAATATTTTGAAAAAGCAAAATGGTCTATATAACATGTTTTCTTATTTTAATAAAATACACAAAAATATCAGCTAATATTAATTATAATGACGGCTAAAGTTAACAGCTGAATGAAGTAAATTTTAATAACTCTATACAATATCCACCTTATCGATATTGACGTAACATACCAAGATACGCAAAAACAAGTTCTTTATTACAATAATGTGTGCAATATAGATGCAAGGCTTCATACAAGAATACGCTCTCATGGTGAAAGTTACAGATATGATTATTTATTTGATACATGGTAGTCAATTATTGATTTTTTCTAAGTTTTAGAGATCTTAGGCGTTGAGACTATCTAATTTATCGCTCATTGGAGGCGGATGGTGGGCGCTTTCGACACATCTTGTAATATAGTCTCATTTAAGGAGGTTAAAATGGAAAATATTTCCTTCCAATCGGTGCTAAATTAAACGATCCGTTCTCAGATTACAATTGACTTTACAAATACTGCACAGACTGAATTATTGTATGAATCTATGACTTTTCACGATTCCATCGCAGTTTGGACAAACTAAATTAATTATAAAAATAAAAAAATATATTACAATTCATCAGACATACAAGTAAAAATTACATAAATACATTTAATACAATTAAAAAGCAAACGTTTCGAGCTAAATTTTAGCCCCTCATCAGTGCAAGAAATAACATTCAAATGAGAGAAAACTACATATCATGTTTACAGTTAAAAATTACTAGCAGTTAAAATTAAATAAGTATAAAAATTTCAAAACAATGCTGAGTATTCAGGAGGAAGTGCATATGATTCATTTATCGGCGACGTTTGCCTACGAGTGAACACACCTTCCAGAAAAATTCTACTTTTAATATTATTGCAACCGGATCTGATAACTTTCATATTTGCAAAATCTGGGATATGGCCGGTATCTAAAGAATGCCGTACAATTTTAGACTGTAGGCTTCCAGATTTGTAGGCTCGTTTAAGTTCGGCAAGGCGAATGGCGCAAGTACGACCAGTTTCGCCGATATATGCCGAGTCGCAATCTTTACATGGAATACTGTAAATTGAACTGATTCTTAGTAAGGAGGCAATTTTAGGTTTAGATTTACAAAGTAAATTTTTCAAAACATTTTGTGGCTTGAATGATGTACAGATATTATGAGACTTCAAAAGGCTAGAAATTTTTTCAGTAAGATATTTGTTGTATTGTAGATATGAAGAAGTTCTTCTTGTGGTAGGATGTGTCCTTTTGTAGATACGTCAAACACATCAAGAGGCTGGAAATCAATTTTTAATTACTATGAGTAATCAGACAAGAAGCATTAAAAATAAGTGGATTCAGTGGTATGATGACTGAAGGCCTTTATTATACCCCGGGATTCTTTCAACCACGCCTGGATTATCCGGCGAAAGCCGGTGTTGGAGAAGGGAGCGAAGAGTTACATTTCATTTTATTCACATCATGCGAGTTCAGAAGCTAGTCTCACTCAAAATACACTTTCTCGAAATCTCGAGTGTTGGCAAGCTTACATACACAATTTCGCCAAATATATATACTATATGGCGAGATTAAAGAGAGGAATACATGTGGTCAAAGTACAATGATTGAAATTGAATGGGAAATGTAAAAGAGTAATAAGAAATATTTAACGCCACTGGCTGCGTAGGAATTCTAGCTCATAAACCGCGAAAGACATTCTATAGGGGTTGCTAAAGTTCTCATGGGATTGAAGCGGCCGAAAGAGCACGTTAAAAGACAAAAACAAAATAAAGACAGGGTTAATAACTGAAATGACACATCTATCTAACATCTGGACCAACGGCTAAAAATGTAGAAGTAATATGTCTGACTAATTTCTGCATATCATCAAACTAAGGCAGAAGGATGAAAATTAGAATCCAGTTATTAGGCGAGAAAAGGAAATGATTTCTTTTCTTTTAACTGCAGGGCGCTGCGGTTAAAATATTAAAGAGACTGAGAATTGAATGCTTAATTTATGAAGGGAAAAGAGCGCTGAAAACAGATTGAATCCGAATGCAGACAGATAATTAATTTTAAGAATTTTTAAAAAAATGTAATTTTAAAGGGGGAAAAGAGGAAAGGTCTTAATATTAATATGTGAAGGTAGGCGCCTTCACATATATCTCCCCAACAGCCGAAAAATAACGAAGTGAACCGCGAGAGAAAAAAAAATTGACCTCATGTCTACTCTCAAATACATTACACATAAAGAAATATGTAATAATATAATATTTTGTAGTGGGAACCCGGTGACCAACAGTTTATAAACATATACAGAAATACTAAATATGTAAGGAACAAATAAATCCTGTCTCATATAAAAAGCATGCCTATAAGCATGACAAAGCAAGTTGGTACCAAAGACTTGCAAAAATAAAAATATATTGAAAAAAATCTTTTTTATGAACTGCAGTTAAAACTGCTGGACAGCTGTTTTCTTAAAAAATCTTTTTAACGTGTGCACACAGTATTTGTAAAGAAGTTGTTTGTTGTTGCACAGGTGGTTCATTTTGCTAAGCTTCAATACTGACTCTAAGGCAAAATATCAATTGTTAATTATTTTAAGAAGGAGGCAAGGAATTGCTGAGATAATAGAAGGCTGAAATTTTCTGAAGGTCTTTATTGTGCACCGGGATCGTTTCCACCACCGCCGAGAATTACACGGCCAATTTGGAGAAGGGAGCGAAGAGTTACATTTCATTTTATTCACATCATGCGAGTTCAGAAGCTAGTCTCACTCAAAATACACTTTCTCGAAATCTCGAGTGTTGGCAAGCTTACATACAAAAATTCGCCAAATATATATACTATATGGCGAGATTAAAGAGAGGAAGACATGTGGTCAAAGTACAATAATTGAAATTGAATGGGGAATGTAAAAGAGTAATAAGAAATATTTAACGCCACTGGCTGCGTAGGAATTCTAGCTCATAAACCGCGAAAGACATTCTATAGGGGTTGCTAAAGTTCTCATGGGATTGAAGCGACCGAAAGAGCACGTTAAAAGACAAAAACAAAATAAAGACAGGGTTAATAACTGAAATGACACATCTATCTAACATCTGGACCAACGGCTAAAAATGTAGAAGTAATATGTCTGACTAATTTCTGCATATCATCAAACTAAGGCAGAAGGATGAAAATTAGAATCCAGTTATTAGGCGAGAAAAGGAAATGATTTCTTTTCTTTTAACTGCAGGACGCTGCGGTTAAAATATTAAAGAGACTGAGAATTGAATGCTTAATTTATGAAGGGAAAAGAGCGCTGAAAACAGATTGAATCCGAATACAGACAGATAATTAAATTTAAGAATTTTTAAAAAATGTAATTTTAAAGGGGGAAAAGAGGAAAGGTCTTAATATTAATATGTGAAGGTAGGCGCCTTCACAGTAGAGATATGTAAATAGCGGGAGCCTTACAAATTACAGAGGATGACACGCGATGCTCAGAAAAAATCCTTTTTTACCATCTTATAGGATAGCCATTTTGAATTAAGTCACTAAATGTCTTCTTTATTTTTTCAAATTGGAAGGCTGAATCAGTATTGCAATAACTTTTAGCTCTGCGGATTAAAGTTCTAACGACTGCGATTTTATGGGAGAGTGGGTTCACAGATTCAAAATTTAGGTATTTCCCAGAATTCGTAGCCTTACGGTATACAGATGTTAAAACTTTCTGGACTTAATTCAAAATGGCTATCCTTTAAGATGGTTAAAAAGGATTTTTTCTGGGCATCGCGTGTCATCCTGTGTAATTTGTAAGGCTCCCGCTATTAACATATCTCTACCATACAACAAATATCTTTCTGAAAAAATTTCTAGCCTTTTGAAGTCTCATAATATCTGTACATCATTCAAGCCACAAAATGTTTTGAAAAATTTACTTTGTAAATCTAAACCGAAAATTCCCTCCTTACTAAGAATCGGTTCAATTTACAGTATCCCATGTAAAGATTGCGACTCGGTATATATCGGTGAAACTGGTCGTACTTGCGCCATTCGCCTTGCCGAACATAAACGAGCCTACAAATCTGGAAGCCTACAGTCTAAAATTGTACGGCATTCTTTAGATACCGACCATATCCCAGATTTCGCAAATATGAAAGTTATCAGATCCGGTTGCAATAATGTTAAAAGTCAAATTTTTCTGGAAGGTGTGTTCACTCGTAGGCAAACGTCTCCGATAAATGAATCATGTGCACTTCCTCCTGAATACTGAGAATTGTTTTGAAATTTTTATACTTTATTTAATTTTAACTGCTAGTAATTTTTAACTGTAAACATAATATGTAGTTTTCTGTCATTTGAATGTTATTTATTGCACTGATGCGGGGCTAAAATTTAGCTCGAAACGTTTGCTTTTTAATTGTATTAAATGTATTTATGTAATTTTTACTTGTATGTCTGATGAATTGTAATATATATATTTTTTTTTAATCGTATATCAGACGTTAAATAATGTTTATTTATTTTAAATAAATTATGTTGCAAATATTTGGACAAAGTAAATTAATTCTGTTGTAAATATCGTTAAAATACCGTCATTACTGTTAAAGTTGCTTAAATATTTGCACCGAATTTGGAGCACCCTGTAAATTTTACTGAATATGTAGATTGCGACCTAGATATTATTAAACAAAATCTTTTCGTTTTGGTGCACTCTACCAACTCTTAAAGTTTGTAAACGGTGTACTGAAACACCTTGTATAGTAAAAAATAAAAGTGTCTTTAGAATTTATGCATACGTTTGGTGGAAATTCGTGCATTTGTTCTTGAGAAAGAGCCATTGCGATAATCATGAATAATGCAGCATAGCAGCGCCACTTGTTAGGCTATTTGCACCAAACAGTAATCAGAACTAAATTATATCAAGGATTAACTGAATCTAAAGTTTTATAAAAATCCGTGCATTCGTTCTTCAGATATAGCTATTGCGGAAATTGTGAAAAATGCAGCATAGCAGAGCCACCTGTTGGCCAAAAGTAATCAGCACCAATTTATATCAAGGACTAACTGAATCTAAAGTTTTATTAAAATCCGTTCATTGGTTCTTGAGATAGAGCGCCCACAAAATTTGTACTACACTCAGACAGACATTTTGTAAAAACATGTTTTTCGAGATCTCTGACCCCTAAAACGTGTAAATTTGTCGAAAACCGGAATTCGAAAATTTTCACGACCATCCAAATCCAAAACTTTCTTCTTGTAAAGATAGAAGAAAGTAAAAACGTTTTATAAATAAATAATTTAAATATGTTTCCTGTATCTTTTAGCTTAAATAATTTCTAGAAACCATCTAGTGTATAAGATGAATTTTAATTTTTTAGATGAGCTACTTTTGCTAAAAGATTGCTGGGAAAGAACAAAGATAAATGCTTTAGCTAAACTTTATTCATAGAAGCCGTAGAAACACAAGTTTAACAAGGTTATTTTTCTTATTAATGCCTTGTTTTCTCAAAAATTCGTAAAATTTATGCGCCTGTGAATTTTTATACAATGTTAAAACGGTCCAAGTAATTATGGAAGTATTTTTCAATTTCTGTTACTTTATTAGGGAAAGTAATTGAATTATGTCAAGCTGATTGTTTAGTTTTACATTATGGCATGATTCCTATGCGTTTAGGGCATAATTCGTGTGTTTCATATTCAGTGCGACAAGTAAGTTTAAAATGTTTCTTGTAATTATTTTTAAAAGGGGTGTTGTTTGCACATCTATAATATCAATCTAAAATATTTGTAAGTTATTTTTTCGAAAACGGAAGATTATATTTTAAGCGATAAAATACAATATTTGTTTGAAAACGACAAAACGTAAAGAAATGGCACATAGTTAGAATTGTGCAAATTTGGATAAGGATAACCGAAAACAGGTCCAAAATCTTTTATGCATTTTGCAATCGCTTTGTTTCCTAATGAATTTTTTTTAAATCACGTTTTTGAGTTACTTTTCCGATAGTAACGGTATCTTTTATAAAGAAAAATATTAATAGAGTCAGACCTCGTTATCCCGATACTCGGTTTTCTTGTTACTCCGCTTATCAAGTCAGTTTTTCAAAGTTCCGAATTTCTGTATATGATTTTAATGTAAATACACTCTGGATTTAACGTCGTTGAATAATTTTCAACTCCGGATATCCCGACGGTTTAGAAAAATTGTGCATTTTTAGGTAGCTTTCTTTACAAAAAAGCTACCTATTGCAGCCGTTCGGAGGAAAGCGATTTCAAAAAATTTTGGTATATTTTCATCGATCATGACGCCCAGACCCCCAGACCCCGAAACCACCCTCCGTTCAAAATTGATATATATATATATATATATATCTGACCTATGTCACACTGTAACTCCCGTAATTATGAACCGATTCCGATGTAATTCAGTGTGTACATAGTACATACCAATGTCTCGACTGAGTTCGTTGGCCAGCTTCATCCGCCGTTTTGTTTCAAAATGGCGGCCATTTAAAATTTTTTAAAAAATTTTAAACTTGAAATGTGGTACCAAAAAATTTAAAATGGAAAAATATTTTTTTTATGTATTTGACCTTTATACAAAGATTCCGGAGCAGTTTTTGTTTCGTCTATATCTTAAAAAATGGCTGAGTTATAGCATTTTGAATTTCTAGCGTGGCTGCCATTTTGAAACGTCCTGAATTTTGTCACGCGATAAAAGGCGTATTTATGAACCGATTTGGATGTAATTCGGTGTACATAGTACATACCAATCTCTCGACCGAGTTCGTTGGCCAGCTTCATCCGTCATTTTGTTTCAAAATGGAGGCCATTTAAAAATTTTTTAAAAATTTAAAATTTGAAATGTGGTACCAAAAAATTGAAAATGGAAAAATATAATTTTCTTATGTATTTGACCTTTATACAAAGATTTCGGAGCAGTTTCTGTTGCGTCTATATCTTAAAAAATGGCTGAGTTATAGCATTTTGAATTTCTAGCGTGGCTGACATTTTGAAACGTCCTGAATTTTGTCACGCGATAAAAGGCGTATTTATGAACCGATTTGGATGTAACTTCGTTTATACATAGTACATACCAATGTCTCGACCGGGATCGTTGGCCAGCTTCACCCGCCATCTTGTTTAAAAATGGCGGCCATTTAAATTTTTAAGAAAAATTTAAATTTGAAATGTGGTACCAAAAATTGAAAATTGAAAAAATATTTTCTTCTTATGTGTTTGACCTCGATAAAAAGATTCGGGAGCAGTTTTTGTTTCGTCTATATCTTAAGAAATGGCTGAGTTATAGCATTTTGAATTTCTAGCGTGGCTGACATTTTGAAACGTCCTGATTTTTCTCACGTAATAACAGGCGTATTTATGAACCGACTTGGATGTACCTTGGTGTGTACATAGTACATACAAATATCTCGACCGAGTTCGTTGGCCAGCTTCATCCGTCATCTTGTTTCAAAATGGCGGCCATTTAAAAAAATTAAAAAATAAAAAAAATTTAAATGAGATACCAAAAAATTGGAAAATGAAAAAGATTTTTTTGTATGTGTTTGACCTTAATACAAAGATTCCGGAACAGTTTTTCTTTCGTCTATATCTAAAAAAAATGGCTGAGTAATAGCCTTTTGAATTTCTCTTGTGGCTGACATTTTAAAACGACCTGATATTTGTCACGCGATAACAGGCGTATTTATGAACCTATTTGGATGTAACTTGGTCTGTACATAGTACATACCAATGTCTCGACCGAGTTCGTTGGCCAGCTTCATTCGCCATCTTGTTTCAAAAGGGTTGCCATTTAAAAAAAATTAAATTTAAAATTCAAAATGAGGTATTAAAAAATTGGAAAATGAAAAAGATTTTTTTTTATGTGTTTGGCCTTGATACAAAGATTCCGGAGCAGTTTTTGTTTCTGAAAATTTGTTCTTTTGTTGATATCTTAAAAAATGGTTGATTTATAGCACTTTGAATTTCTAGCATGGCTAACATTTTGAAACGATCTTGTATTTGTCACGCGATAACACACGTATTCGCCTATTTCGATGTAAGAAGGCATGTGGATAGTATACATCAACACCTCGACCAAGTTCGCTGGCCAGATTCATCAGCCATCTTGTTTCAAAATGGCGGCCATTAAATTAAAATATATATATATATTTAAAGTGAGGTGCAAAAAAATTAGAAATTGAAAAAGGTTTCTTTCTTAAGTATTTGATCTTGATATAAGGATTCAGGAACATTTTTTGTTTGTCTTTACCTTAAAAAATGGCTCAGATATAGCAGTTTCAATTTCTATTGTGGGTGACATTTTGAAAAATCTGATTTTTTGCATGCGACAGCACTCCTATATATTAACCGATTCCGATGTGAGTGAGCATGTGCACAGCAATTACTAAGGTCTCGACCAAGTTCACTGCTTAGCCTCATCCACCATGTTGTCTTAAAATGACAGGCACTTTAAGAAATTGCCGAATTTGGCAGCCAAATATAAGTTACTTTAAAGAAAAGCAGCTTGGATAAAGCTGACTAATTTCGCGAAATTCTCATTCATTATATTGATAAAAATTAGTATTGAATCTCCTATATTCGGTTTCCACTAAATTGAGCTTCGTGTGTTTGCATGATATAAGTTGGCTTTTTTTAAATAAGGATTATGAAAGCTACCTCTTCCTCCCGGCACTGGCCGGAAGGACTTTTTATAATGCATCTAATAAACACGGAAATTAAGCGGTAAGAAATGGCTTTTCACAAATGTGTCTAAAATATCCATTGAAATGAAAATTTTTAGTTCAATCTTTTATCTGAATAAATATACTCCACACTATGAATAACCCACTTAAGCACCAGATAGACGTATCAATCAACTCGCGGTCTTTTTGTCCTGGTCAAGTGGCGCTTTCTTGTTGGTATTTTTCATCAGACAAAAACCGAAGCATTGAAACGATCAGAAATTATCTAACTTCCATTTCTGAAACAACGAATATTAATTACAATTCATTGTATAATATTGAAAAAAGAATTGTAGGAAGGACACCTAGGGATAAGGAAAGATTAATTCATCAATATTTCATGTAACAATCAAAAAACAAGTCATCATAAATCTGATTTTTGTTCTTTTCAATTTTGTCTAAAAAAATGTTTTATTGCTTAAAACTGCAAGAACAGTTATTAAGACCGTCTTAAATTTATTAAAATTGCATCTTTTTATAAACATATTTTTCTCCAACTCCGGTTATCGCGACATTCCGCTTATGACGACACTTTTTTCTGGTCATTAGAGTGTCGGGATAACGAGGTTAGACTGTATTTACTTTCTCAAAAAACATTTTTTTCTGAAAGTCGATTTCATATCTGTTTTCCTGCTTTTCGTTTTTTCTACAGTTTTAAACTGATATACGTGTGTACCACATGGAAATAAATAAGAGAAATACCAACGTATTCAGGGTACCTTCCCAGTTGTAATAGTATTTTAGTAACAAAAAATATTAATATTTACTATTTAAAAGAAATGGTAGATTTCATAAAAAAAAAAAAAAAAAAAAAAAAAAAAACACCTTACATCGGACGCTTAACAACGAGATTTGTATTAAGCTCGTGGTCGCTTTTGCGGATGTCAGAGAGGAATATAACATGAAAAGTTACATGAAGTTCGCTAATTCTAAAAATTGCTGGATTTTTGTTGTTGTTTTTGTTTTTTTAATTTAGGTTTTCCTCAGTAACGTTTGGCCAGAATTAAAAGTGGGCTATATCTAACTGTCGGAAACTGAATCGGAACCATTACAACGGTAATCCTTCCGAAAGATTTTCATTTAAAGAAAATAAATCATACAAATTCGTGGTTTGTTTGTAAAAACAGACCAGAATTTCGAAGCACGCCCGAATGTATGCTGCTGAAGATAGTAGAACCCAACACTAAATTCCTTTATATAGAATTTCGTTTAAAAATATAAAATCACACAAATTAAAAGGTCGTTGCAAGAATACATCGGAGCGTGAAGAACACGCCATCAGGATGTTTGCTGCCGAAGGCATTGAGGCTCCCAACTCTAGGTTTGTGAGGGTATATTTTAATTTGGAAATATAATATAATAAAATTCGACACTATACGCTGTAGAATGTAGTAGATTCACCAATATTGAATCCATCCCAGAGAAAAATGGATGCAAATGAAAGTTTTTTCCACCGACTTCTACTAGAATAGTAAACCGCTTAATTGTTAGTACAGGCCCGTGTTAGATTGAAAATATCGTCTATCATTAACAATCAATAAATTAAATTAATCATTAAAAATATAATAAATGTCTTTAGATAGTTCAGTAATATATTTGGATTGAATTGTTAGATAATTTGAAAATAAAATAGGGCAACGTGAAACATGTTAAAATTTTACGCGCGTGATTTTTATTTATTTATTTTTAAATTTCATTTGTAATAGTTTATTGTCATTTTCCATCTTTGTGTTTATTTGTTTTTCTGATGATGATTGAGTAAATTCAATCGAAACATGTCAAATTATTAAGATCTTTTAATGTATTTTATTAACGTTTGACGTCCTTTTTAGCAATTAAATGTTTAATATATATTTTGAGTGTGTTTTTAGAATATATATTTTTGAAATATTTTTAATGGACGTATAAGAGAACTTCTGCTTATAATTTAATGTCTTTAGATAGGTTTAATGTACCCATAGACTTCGATGATTTAATTTTTTTTAATGAAATTAATAATAGACATAGTTGTCTGAAATTTGAAGTTTAGTGTGTGGTTCTGTTCCGTTAAAAATAAATACCATGGAATATATATTTTTTAAATGATAAAGGCAAGACAATAATAAAATTACGTGAAAACAAGAAAAAAATCATGCGTCAAGCATAGATTATGAAACAGTTTCCAACACTTTCAAAATAATTTAACAGAACCGTTTAATAATATAAATAAGACATCCAAGAAAATATTTAGAAAACACAGAGCACATTTGAAATCATATTTCAGTAATTACCGTCAATAGCCGGAAAAGTACTTTAATTCTTTTGTGCAGCTCTGTATATTATCTATAGATCTATATATTTATGTATAGAATATATTCTACATAGTATAATAAAAAAATTTTATAGTACGAAGCTAATAACTCATTTAAAAATTTATCTTTAGCAATTTCTACAAATAGTAGGAAAAGCACTTAAATATTTTTGTACTGTCCTGTATATCTCTACCCTATATATATAAAATCCTAACGAAACGAATTAATGAAATTATTTCATGAAACGACTACTTATGTGTCACGGCGATTTCTCCTAAAATATGAACACTATGTGATTAAATTAACACCAAAAATCCGTATTAATCCGCAGATCTCAAAACTGGTAATAAAATTTAAAAATTTGAATTAGTTTTCGAAAAAATAATTTTTTTCGAATTTTAATTACATTTCTGTACTTAAAATCTGTAATGGCAACGAAATTACTCCATTTTTTTGGCAAAAGGGGCCAACAAGGAAAACTATAGAAATTATTAGATTTCTTCTTTTTCGTCAATTTCAAATTTATAATTGAAATTATATTTTATTTCAACCGATAGTGAAACAATATTACGATTAAATTATTTTTTTCATGTAAATTTGAAAAACTAAAAATCAGATTTGTTTTTTGTCGGGAAAAGTGAAATTATTAAAATAAGAAAGAAATTTTAAAATAAGAATTAAATGACCACGTGTCAAAGCGGAAAATAAGGAAAATTACGTCACAATATTTACACGTAAGTATAAAAAATGTACGAAAACTTAAAAAAATATATATTTCACTCGAAACGCATTCAAAGGAGATAATTACGTCAAAATTCACAAATATTAAATATCTTCATAATTAAAGTGAATGGACCGTATTCTTCCATTCGGTTCGAGGCTATAAAGATAGCTATAAAGATAGCCATTTTACCAATTGTGACGTCGCAGGAATACTGTCTATTATTATGCATGTAAAACTTTTAATGTTGAATATTAGATTATATTTGAAAAGCTCAAGTAATCATATTTCCAAACACCTTTAAATTAAATAATATGTGCTCCTGTGAATCTTAAAAGAGAAAAAAAAAAGTTTAAAAGAAATAAATTATTACATGAGCAAGGCATTTAATAGTGAAAATTGGGTCATATATTAAAACGATGCATTAAAACTATTTTCATTCCGAAGAATTTTAATGTGACGTCAGATTGTGCAAATGGAGTGTGACTAGCAAATTTGTTTATATATTACATCATTTGATGAAGCATAAATACAGATACAAGTATGCGCAAAATACTTTCGTTTTATTTTGTACGAATTACTGTTCGATAAATACATTTTAAAAAAATCCGGATATTCATATTAAACAATATAAACAATATACATTGTAAAATATACATCATAGTGTATTAAAATAAAGAAAGAATTTATGAATAAGCTATATCTTTTCCTGAAAATATCTAAAACTCGATCAAAACATAAGTTATAAGGTTAAAAATTTAAAAATACAATGCTTTTCAATACCGTGGTTCTGAAAGATACTCCCAAGCAGACGGAGTTTTTTAACTTCGAATCTAAAAGAAGGATATTGTCCATAGTGTTGTTATAAAAGTAGAAAGATAACGACATTTTTAACCTAACCATTTTATACAAGCTGATTTTCGAATGTGTAATTGACCTTGCTTATCAATACTGAAAACCGCAATCAGTTGTTAAGACAGCTATGGATGAGGCCATTGTAATAGAAAAATACCCCATTCAAACAGAAAAGAATGGCAACTCGATTACAGAAGATATCCACTGCTATATCAATATCATTCAGTATTTGGTAACCTGGTAATATTTTTTAAATAGGGTACAATACCGTGTTTTTTGGAGTATCTGAAGCCTGAACAGCGGTTGGCGGGCGTAGCTCATAGGGCGCAGAGCCACCTAGTTACTTATAAATTTTTATACGCGTAATACATTAAGTTGAAATTTAATTCAGGCAACTACACGCTTACAATTACTGAAATCATAATTCCAAAAATTATCGTACATAGGTGGTCATGTATCCACTTCTTTGCAGTGAGATATGATTATATTAATATTCTACAAACATCGCTTAAAATACTGAATGTAGTTGAGTTTGAAATTGAATATCTCGAATTAAAAATATATTGAAGCAACTCACGCTCATTCTCAGTATTGCTTACGAATTCTTTTCTGTAACCTTGTATATGATCTATAAAATTTATACACAACACACAACATACCAAAATTTAATTAAAATTCAAAAAGCATATCATTATTGAAAACGCGCGTTCTGGAATAATGTCTAAAAGACAATATTCCAGATACAGCATTCTATCCGAAATCTTTAATGTGCCCCCATAAATGAATGATAAATGCGATGCATATCATATTCCACTGCAAGCATCCTGTAGTAAACCTTAGTATATATATCAATTTCACCATGTTTGAAATAGCGTAACATAATTAAATGCGAATAGTTTTCCCCCGAAGATCAGTACATGAATGAACGTTTCTGTGTGATCCTGTAAATGAATGATAAATGTTTTCGACGCCATATTCTAAAGAAAACATGTTTTACTACACCTCATAAATTCATGTCAATTCAGTTATGTTTGTAGCTATGTAACATCATGAAAATACATGTCAAACAATTTTTCCCTATAGACCATAATATAGCAGAATTGTTTTGAGTGAACCTGTAAAGGAACTGTCAGTGCTACACATAATAAGTTCTATAGTAACCATATTGTAGTGTACTTCAATAATGTATGCAAATTTTATTATGTTTGAAATACTGTAACGCGATTAAAACACATAGAACATTATTTTTCCCCTTAGTTTATAATGTAACTTATTTTAGTGCACCGCAGCAATTCATATAAATTTCATTAAGTTTGTAACAGAGTAACCTAATTAAAATACGCCACAAACAAGTTGTCATGATTTACCATAATTTAGTAATGTGATAATATAATAGAAGACTGATGCGTTCTCCTGTATACATACTGCAAATGCCACAGAAGACATAGTCTACGTTAATCATCTTCTAGAGCACCATACTAATATACATACATTTTTTTATGTTTAAAATAGTTTAACACCATTAAAATGCACCACAAATGATTTTCCCCCATAGACCATAATGTAACGAAATGCTTTTGATCGCCCCTATAAATGAAGTATAAATGCTACACACTTCATTTTCAATATCGAACATGCTAGGGTACGTATAACGTATACCAATTACAGGGCAATACATGTGCATTTACCCGAGTTAGAGCTCGGACAAAAAAAGATCAAACTGACAGACGGACAGACAAACCCAATTGAAGAACACTTTTCAACTATGTTGGACAGTGTTAAAAACTGATTAACTTACGGATTTTTATTACTTTAATGCTATACAGTTTAGCAAACTATCAGATAAGTAAAAAATGATTACGTGTGAGTTAATTTATAAAATAAAAATACCTTACAGCAATAAATGTAATTTCTTTTACATGCTTTCATATACTTTTCTTCATTTTTACATTGAGTTAAAATCAGGGCATGTTTTTGTACTTTAAAAGTATTTTCCAGTAAATAAACATTCTTAAGATTTATTCTTTTTTCAAAAGTACATAATTTATCAAGGGAAATGGATAAAAAAATACACTGTTCTTTTATCAAAGAATTCCATGATTTTTAACAACATTGTTTATCTCTTGCAACAAGAAACGATTGGTTTCTGAAATAGAAATATTATTTTATCCTTAAGAAATTAAATAATTGATAAAAAAATTTCATTGTTTTTGTAGTTTTACTATAAGACAAAATACTCTTTACATTTGAAGCAAAACGTCATCATTTTGGAAAACACCCAAGTTTTCAATTTATAGTTGACATACAACAATAGCAAAAGCAGTAAAAAATGATCAATATTTTCAAAGGCTAATTTTATTCGGACATATATTTTTTATAAAAGTCCTTAACGTAGATTTCAAAATGATAGCTGATTTTTATACTAAAGAATGAAAAGTTGAAGATCAATCTCGAATATAAAAGAAGCATCGAATGTTATACAAAAATGATTGTTGTTACAGGTCTTGCAAATTACAGTATTGGTATTACAAGAGCATAAATTTAAATTACCTTTTGATTCAATGCTTTTTTCTCGTAATGTAGATTATTGCAGAAAATTTACGAATCGTTATCATTTCTCCCTAATTGCTGTTTATCTATGTACACTTTACAGTTTTGGAAAATAAATGCATCATCCCAAGCTGTTTCATCCTCACATTCTCACAGTAAGATCAGAAAAGTACCATTCGAAAGTGAATTGTGTCTTCTTTCCAAATATTTGTACAGTTATACAGTTGAAATAGGTGTTCACTGAAAAAAATGACACTTTCAAATCTGAGCAAATCGATGTTTTCATTTCGTTATGAAACGTTTTGTTTCAAATATGACGACCCAATGCTTTCAATTCTGAAATACCGGAAATACTCATTTTCAAACAAAATTACATTTTATTCGTTAAATGTAGTAAATCTCACCCGTGTAGTTTCATTTATTCATATTATTTCATATGTTATGATTTGGAACGAAACGCACTTTTTAATAATATTTTATTTGATGAAATGTGGCGAACTACATTTTTATCGAAATCGCGGAAGTACACTTAAAAGCTTTTGTAATATGATCGCAGTAGCGTAGAGTTTGCTTTTTAGCCTTCGAAACCAAACAATATATGAATTGGTAAATAAAAGACTTTACAGGGGGAATTTGTAAGATTTCATTGAAAATTTTGAAGGTAATTTCCTTAATTTTGTTGTTTCGAAATATTTATCCCTATTTTTATTGCATGCACACGTAATTTCTATAAGTTATCTTAAAATTAGTGTTAGCTATGTACCATGTTGCGTACACTCTAAAAACGACATTTTCAAAACTGAGATAAAATTACACAAATCTGAGTATGTCGCGTAGTCAAAATGACTCCAAATAAAATTTCTCTAGTTTGAAACATGCATATACTCATTTCTGAAAACACGCACACACAAGAATAAAACATCATGAGCTCATATTAGATGTAAATTTCCAACTGGGCGAAAAATGTCCGGTCCAAGATTCGAACCCGGGACATCCTGGCTGAAGCCACCAGTGCTCTGCCATCTGAGCTATCCCGGACGATTCTGGTCGAACTTTTTCACCCAGCTAACCTTGATGATTATAGCATCTGGTCTGAAACCTGGTTCAGCTCAACAGAATAAATCACAGGTAATGGAACTCCAGTATTCGCTGGATGCGCAATAACACTAGATTAATTTTAACACAATTATCCTAATTTGTAATAAATCATATTAGATGTAAATTTCTAATTAGGCGAAAAATGTCCGGACCATGATTCGAACCAGGGATCTCCTGGCTGATCTCAGCCAGGAGATCTTATTGTAGCTTATCGCAAAGAAAATTAATTAAAAGAAGTGCATTTCATTAAGGGAATGCATTAAAGGTATGCATTAAAAATGCATTTCATTAGGGCAAGGTGGGACAGGAGTGCGCACTCAAGATATTTCATTAAATAACAATAAGTGAAGAGATTTAAGGGATGATGTTATACTTTATTTATAATCTTAGAGTACTAATGTAGCAAAAAAAAAATTGCATTCGCCAACTTATAAGAAACACTTTCGGTATTAAAAAAAAGATTATCCTCCTAAATGCTCACACTTGTGTAACCATTGAGAACAGTAGTGTGCAAGAGTGAGCAATATTAAAAAAAAGGGTTCGTTTTACTTAAAAACGTCACATTTGTAGTGGCCACGACATGCATATTCATTGCACTTTTTAAGCTACCAGTCTTTGTAAAAAATGTACTCTGTTCTATCCTATACGATTGATTCTCTATACATTTCTGAACAGCCTGGACTTATGCATAGTTTTGTCTTAATGGGTTTACTTTTATTTTAGGTAGATTTTGGATGAAATACTACCTATTGAGATCTCCCCTATGGCGGAATTTCGGAACAATTTTTGCAGATCTACGCCTATCATGATCCCTAGAACACAAAACCACACCCTAGTAAAAAACTTTATATATATATATATATGTTACTATTGGTTGTAATCAGTGATGTGGGATGGGTACCTACCCAGCGGGTAGGTATTTATTTTTTTTTTTGGTATATACCTGGGTATTTACTCGAGCCTTGGGTAAATACCCAAAAACTGGGTATTTTCCTATTTCATTGCAAAAATTCATAATCCTGTAAACTATTTTAATGACAGGGGAACGTGTGACACAGTTGGATATCCATTCAAAATGTATTAATTTTACGTGTTTTAATTTCATAGATGTACTCCTCAACAGCAGTACAGTAAAGAATATTTTAAACCATAAATTATACAGTTAAACTTATTCATTATGTTGTTTTTAGCAACCATTTTTGTTTTGTATCTTAGATATTTTGTTAATAACGATAAGAATTAGAGCGGAGAAATTGTTGAAGTGTACAGATAAGGCACTCATTTATTGCAGATTTTATTGAAAATAAAATGTTATAGAATATTTTCTTACATAGTGTATAGTGGGTCATTCCAAAAAATATTATAGTAGACCACCCATTTATAATGATTTAATGGTGAAATATCCAATAGAAAAACTTACAGATAACGATTCCTTTTTTAAATTTTAAATTTAAAGCTGTAGATATGAATATGTTCTAGTATATTTTGTCATAGATTTAAAAAAGGAAAATAGTTCAATTATTTCTGCACAATTTTAATATCTTGAAGAATGTGACTGCCAATTCATATTACATCGAGAAAATTTTTATTAGGAATGGTTTTTTTTAACACTTTATATATATATATATATATATATATATATATATATATATATATATATATATATATATATATATATATATATATATATATATATAGAAGCCTAATTGTGTACATTAATAATGTGTTATATTGTTCTTTAAATTTTTAAATTATTTTACTTACATATATTTAAAACATGCTAATTATATTTTATTTAAACTTAAATGGGTAAAATTTTGTTCAATATATCTATGGGGGTCTGCAGTGACACTGTGCACAAAATTCTTTTAAATATTTTTATTTTATATGAAATGAATCCATTGTGTTCTGCCCTATTTTAAATCAATTGTAAAATTTATTGAATCCATTCAATCAAGTTACCTGCAGATCCATTTTGCACACAATTAACTTCGCAACTTAGAACATAGATTATAACAACTACTTACCGTATGTTCACTGTAAAAAATTTAAGGCAGTACAGACCAAAAATCGAATTTTAAAAGTTTCAGATATTGGTACCCAAAATTTCAGCTCATTCCTCTCAGCAGTTTTGAGTTATGTTTAAAAAACTAACCACATTTCAATCTGGGTTGCAACTGTTACAGATGGATTTAACATTATGAATTCCAAAGTTTATACCTGCATAACTCCTAAACTACTTTGCTGAATTACTTCACTTTTGATTTCTAATGTAAATATTACCGAAAAAAGTAAATATGCGGACAAAATTATGTGTTCAAATTGAAAATTTCAGAGTTTAGTCCAATTTCACTACTAAGATGACCCCTAAGTTTCTTTTTTTTTTTAGCATAAATTTAAAGAAGACATAATTTCTAGTCGATAGCTATTTTCTTTTATTTCTGGAACAATTTGATGATTAAAATGTATAAGGTGTTTAATCTCTCTCTCTCTCCTTTTTTTTAAATTTGCTGACTGTTTAAATCTGTTTGCCACCACTACTTTAGAAATCGGGTTGGTATTTCTTGAGATCACATAGAAGTCGTAATAAAAATAGTCACAAGAACTAGAGTGCAATAATAAGCGAATTCTAAAGACAAGAACTTTGAAATAGAGGAATAAAATAAATCAGATTCTGAAACTGTGTCTGGCTAATATCGAACTGCTCTTTTCAACCTAAAATTGCCGAGTTGATAAAATTATATAGTTTCATTTTTCACATTATATATTTGTACCTTATTTATAAATATTTTCTCTTTTAAATTAAAAAAAGATATCTTTCCGAAAATACTCATCAATTCTTCATTACAACTAAAAGAGACATATAAATTTGAAACTTAAATGTAAAACGCTGAGTTTCTTTTAAATTTAACATTCGAAGAACGCTAAAGTTCTAATTTTTCTTTCTTTTACACTCATCTATCATAACTTATAGCTACAGGAGTGTTTTTCACAGTTATATTTAATTGAAAAATGAGTACCCAGTTAAATACCCAAATTGGGTATTTACCCCTAAATATAAATACCCGGGTATTTTACATCACTGGTAATACATACAACAATAAATGCTAGTAACTATTAACTATTCTAACTAAACTAGTTGATCTAACAAAACAAAAGGATAAACTATCTAGCATAAAAAACAGTTTTCAACTTGTAAATAATATAAAAAAATTAAATAAGATACAATATATAAAAATGTTTGACTTTAATGATTTATTTAATAACATTAACATCACAGATAGGTTCAGAATTATCAATTTATTATTCAAAGAATGTAGGAATTCTCTAAATTTAATAAATAATATTTCTTTATCATACTTTAAAACATTAACTAGATTTATTGTTTATTTTAATTATATTATACTAGGGGGCTCTGCCCCTACGAGCTACGCTCGCCAACCAACCGTTTAGGTACACCAAAATCCAAAAAGCACGCTAATTTGATCGGAGTTAAAAATATTGAATTAAAATTTAAAAAAAAAAAAAAAAAAAAAAAAACAGTAGCGATCTTTCTGTAAACAGGTTTCCATTCGTTTTCCTTGGATTCGGAAATTTTTAAGACCAAATCTGCTGCTGTTAAGAGATACAATGGCTGTTTTCGTATTTAATTAAAAAATTAGTTAAACATTTGAAAATAAGCTAACGTAAAATGAATTAAGTAAACAGTGTCATTTTCTACCGGTATTTTTTAACAGCGCTATAAGATAGTTCTTTTAAATAATTCATTTTAAATGTACCGTTTTAAATTTGACGTAATTTACACCAAAGTTTTATTTCTCTTATTAATATTCAGGTGAAAATACTTTTGTTGTTAGAAAGAAATATTATTTGCGCTGTCTTCGAATTCACGATAATAGTTGAAAAGATTATCTCAAAATATCTCGCGCAAATATATTTTTTAATTTAAATTGTTTTGGAATATATTTTGGCCATTTTAAATATGACGTAATTTCCCCCATTTACAAGTTTTAACGCATAATAATTTTTTTATTTTAACATTTTGTTTCTCTTTTAAAATTCAAGTGTAAATATGGTTCTTATGACGTAATTTTCCTGCTTTTAACATGTAATCATTTAATTCTAATTTTAAAGTTTTTTTTCTGTTTATAATAGTCACGTGTAAATAAATTTTTAATTTGAAGTAAACATTACTGCTTGCACTGTTTATACAATTGATAACAGATTAAATTAATAACATTTTCTAAAATATATAAAAACTATCTCTCGAAACGCTGAAAATTTGAATTTAAAATAGAAATTAAACCTCAAAAAATGAGTCAAATAAAAAAAAATAAATCCAATCTGCACACTGGAACTTGTAACGTATAAAATGATCTAAAAATGATTAAATTTTCATGTATAGTTTTTGCTCCAATAAAACTTTTTTAATGGAACGATTTTGTCCAACTTTAGCATTAAATATCTCTTAAAATAATTCTTCGATTTGAAAACTGTCTGCATCAGCGTGTTTATCAAACATTTCTCTATAATCTCACCGATTTTCATATTTTTGTATGGAACAGTTTTTTTAATATTATCGAAGAAAGGCCATGCTTAAGCATTCAAATTGGATGCCGATCTACCGGGAATATCTGCGCAGATTTTCATTGGTCCATTTCCAAATCAAAACTTTTTTTAATGTATAGAAGGATTTAATGATACCACATATCTACAGAAATGCGGTCTACCACAGGGCAGAATTGTATCATCTATTCCAGCCAAATTGTACCTATATCATTATGAACATAAAACACATATTGTTGACTGTAAAATGTACCGTTATTTAGATGACATTATTGTCTTCTACTTTAAAAGTAAATCAAATTATTTATAACCAATGAAATATCATAAAATTTAAATTAAAGCTTTAATGATATGATAAATAATTAAATTAATTTCCTTGAGCTAAAAATAAATCTTTATGATAAAAAAAAAATCTGTTCGACATATATGACAAACGTAATGATTTTACATTTCATGTAAATTTATTTACTAATTATAATTCTTGTCTACATAAATCAGTATATATCAATATTTTACTAAACTTTGTTCACAGAATAAATCATCTTTGTTCAAATAATTTTAAATCTCAAAATTTTAAACTTTTTCATCAGGAAGCACTCAAAATATGGGTATCCATCATTTCTGGTCAAATCTATCTTAAACATATAGTGTAACTGGCATATGTAAATATAATTATGAATTTTAGGATACATCTCATTATATGCTCAATACCACAAAATAGATTTTGTTACTAATAAATTTATATTATATGTTTTTGCATATTACTATTTATTATTATTATCATTGTTATAAATTTATTTAGATTTTCCGTATAGATTTATTGGGTAGGGTAGCAGAATATATTGTATGCATTAATATGCTACTTATATTTTAATAACTTGAAATTATATCTGTTATAGTTAAATTTCATTATGGACAGGTGTATTTATGTTTTTATGATGCACAGCAACTTAAGATTAATAATTTGGTTAATCTAATTACATTTATATTTATTTTAATATTTTTGTGAATAATGAAAATGATATACTATTGGTAATATTTATTTATTAGGAATTTTTCTAGTATAATGTTAGGTAAGTCAGATTGCTAAATTGAGTGGGTATAGCTTCAATAAGTCTACTATGCTGCTTTTATTTTAATAATATGAAAATATATGTGAATATGTATAGTAATATTATCTTTATATATATATATATATATATATATATATATATATCTTTTTTATACTCTTTTTAATTATTTTTATTTATATTTTAATTTTAATTAGTTACTTTTATTTTAAGATAATAGAAATTAATTACTAGGGATAAAATATCATTTTTCATTACAACTAAATATAATTATATATTTATTGGACAGTTAAATGAATAATATTAATTAGAAAATTGAATAAATTATTATACAAATAATTATTAGTTTATTTATTTACTTAACGTAATTTTTCTTTATTTTTTATTATTTTCCTCTTTTAAATATTGGAAATTGTAAAAGGAAATAATGATAGCTAAAGTATCTAGATCAAAATATTTTAAAATTTACATAATAGATGGCAGTACCACAAAATAAATCTATAATGTAGTTATGGACCCTAACATAGCTACATTCTTTTATTTTTTCTTTTATCACTATGTGGCAGTTACAGAAAAATTTTAGCTATAATATTGTAGATTACGTGATTTGGGAATTTATTACTTTAGTTATATAAATTTAAAAGTGTTAATTGGTAATTTAAATTTTAATATTGTAATGATTTTCTATTTTTATTAATTAAATGCATTTATCAAGGTACTTTATTTAGATTAACTGCAACTATTGGATATAATATTTGTTTTAACTTAAATGTAATAATTAACTTTATCCTTATAACGATAAAATACAACATGTGCAGCAGGATATTAGGATTAAATCTTGTAAAATTATATAGGGTAAGCTGAGTAATAATACATCATTTCATTCATACATAATAATATAAATTATTTAAATATTTATTTTTATTTTTCCATTTCATGGCTTTACATATAATTCAGTTTTCATTTTTCTTCTATTATTTTAGTCATGTGGTCGCTCGAGGGCAGAGAGAATAAATTATTAATCTTTTAGCTTTATTCTCTACAGAAAACGATTGCCTTGCTTATGTATGTGAATTATGTACCCTTGATAAAGTAATTCACTATATAAGCATTTCATTTATTTATTTTTATTTGTATCCATATTTTTCTTATTTCTTCCATTTTAATCCTCATAAGATAGTACATGGGACTATACTTTTTACATAACATCTGGTTAATCTGGTGTTTGTGTTTTCATATTATTGGTCATTTTCATTATCTTTCAATGGTATTATTGTACAATAAGTTATATATATATATATATATATATATATATATATATCACAATTAAATAAACATTTCCGACCATATATAAATCACTTTTTTATGGACACGATAACTTCCATGATTCTGCACGAATCTTTTCCAAACTACATAAAATCAAGGGGCATACAATCTCGGTCAAGTCGTTAAGGGGCAAAATCGGACCAAGGGTGTGGAAATAGAGATGGGTTCTGTGAAAACGAAAAAAAACCAAAACTTCTTAATTACAATACATATCGACTCAGTTTAAAGTTATTATTACTTCTGAAAATGGGCCAAAATTTTGTGTATGACAGATTTTTGATAAAACTAAAAATGGAATCAAGGGGCGAAAAAATAGGGTTTTGGGGAGAAAAAAATTCATAACTTCGTCAGTTCTCAAGATATAAAACCCATTTAAATTTGTTACAAATTGCCTTAATGTATTCTGCAACTTTTATACTGACAAGTTTTTGATAGGACCAATTCTTACCGCAAAAAATAATTAATTAAATAAAAAATTAAAACAAAATGGGGGAGTTGGGGTTGAAGAAGAAAAAATTCCATAACTTTGTCAATTCACAAGAAATCATATCCACATAAATTTATTATATATTTTCTTAATATAATCTACAACTTTTATATTGACAAGTTTTTGATAGGACCAATCTTCACAGTAAAAACAAATTAAGAATATATCGAGGTTCCAGAAAAAAATATCGTATTAAGAATGTCTTCAAATCCAAACTGCATTTTTTCTGACTCATTTTTAAATTCATTTGTGTTGTCAAACGCATCCAATTGGTAGGTTTTCTTATTCAGAAACTATATATTGTGCCGTAACGATCGATGTTTTGATAGAGGCAGAATATATTTTTAAAAATTATGTCAAAGTGGGCATTTTGAACCGAATTTTTCAAGCGGTTATGTTGAAAATGAGAAATATTGTGTTACTGAGAAAATAAATGTTTATAAATCAAGTTCTAATTAATTGAATGAAAAAAAAAAAAAAGGGTCACTTATAAATCTTTTAAAATTTCACGTCAGCAAGTTTCATGTTTTTCCTTTTAAAAATGAATCTGAAAATGTGTCAGGAAATTTCGAGTTGTTGGGGCATGGGAAAATATTTTTTGATCACTGGCCTTAACATGATTCTGATAAAACCAGCTATTATATAAAAATTAAATTAAAAACTCGTAAAAAGCGGCCAGATAAAATTTTTAAAATGGGTTTATCTCTAATCATGATTTAGTTTCTGTTGGTGAATTTTGTACTTGACTTTGAAATCTACCTGAGCCTGTAGGCCAAGCCGGCTGGGCTTTTTTTCTTTTGGAAAAGATTTTTGGCTTTTTCCGCAGCGTCATCTTCAAGTTGCCTTTTGTGTGGTGAACTGCTTAAAATTGGGGGCTTTCTGTTTCTCTAATAATCGCAGCATAGATGATTCAGGATACGCTGAAAACTTTTTTAATTTGACGTAAGATTACGTTGTTGAAATCAAAGCCCTGCCTTGCGAAACCGAATTTGGGTTTAAAAAAATTAAAACTTTTCTGTTTCAAAATTGCTAAAAACCTTTCTCGTTTTAATTTTAAAGTTATCGTCAAACCTATGAATAAAATTAAATTCTCTTCTCTAAAAGATCCTATTCTTACTGAGAACCGGTGGGGTGTTTATTTTATTCCTTGCTCTTGCAATTTAGGTTATATTGGTCAAACAAAGAGAGCTTTAAAATTCAGATTAGGCGAGTATCAGAGGTATATTGCAAATCAAGAAATCTCTAAATCTTCGATTGCTTCTCACTGTTGGTCTTCCAGTCATTGTTTTCAATTTCTCCATGGCCAAAATTATTTCTTCCCCAGCCTCTCTCTCTCACTTGGATTTTCATGAAGCATATTTTATTTCTAAAAATTCTGTTAATCTTGTCAATGATCTTCCATCAACTCCTTTCCTATCTCCAGCGTGGAAATTACTTTTGTAATTCTTTTCCATCTTTTATTGTTTCTTTTCTTTTTATTTTGTTTAAAAAAACGATCTTTTGGGTTTTCTTGTTTCATATTTTTTCTTTATTATTATTATTTATATATTTCAATTTACTTCTTTTATTTTCTTTTAATTTTGTTTATTTCTTTTATTTCCATTTTCCCCCTATCAATTTCTCTTCTATCTTTTTGGCAACATTTTTCTCTTCTGCATGTGCTTCTTTCAGTTAGCGCTATCTGTCGCGTTCTTTGCAACATTCTCTACCTTTCCGTTCATTTTTGACCTTGTCCGCTTACGGACACGTGTTTACTGTAGCTGATGACGAGCTGTTATATTTTTAGCTCGAAATGCGTCCTATGTATTGTTTTCATTTTATGGTGATTTTTTACAAAGTTTTGTTATTTTAATTGCTTCATATCGCCAGTTTTCGGTGCTGTTTCGCCGAAATTGGGTTTATTTCAAATTCAGCGTGTGAATTTTTCTTCCATAGCTTTTCCGCCTTTTCATAATTACCATTTTCTATTGAAAGCAATTCTCCTCCTCCCCATTTTCAATTATCTGTGGTTTAACTGACATATCGCTAACCCACAAGAAAAGTGACACATATCGACAAAAGTAAATTTCACTGGAGAGGCAAAAGAAAATGCGCATGATTTTACTGTAACATGAAATTATACCTTTTAGCTCTGCATGCAGGGATAAAAATGTGCATAAAAGCATAAAACCCATAAGAATGAAGACATTGGATGAGTTTTGGAAGATTGGGTAATTTTTCCTCCCACAGAATCCACCCTCTTCTGTGGTTACAAATGGAGATGTACCGTAATAAAGTGATTTTCCTTATAACTACACTTATAAAACTGTTTGTGTAGCAAGACGCCCCTATGATTGGTGAAATAAAACGCAAAATGAATTTTTGCGAGCTGTGTCACTTTTCTTCCGGGTGAGCGATATGCAGTTCAAGAAGCTTATATTCTGATGGTCTTCCAGTGCCGCTTCTTACTGTCAGGCAGCATATAACAATAGGTAATTTTTAAAAGACTATAGAACCGTCATTTTAAATCCTGCTTTACCAAATATAGCAGTTTTTCTAAAAGTAGGTGCGCACTCCTGCGTACTTTTGCACTGTATACTCTAGCATTACAGTCACTAAATATCTTTGAAACCCCAGTAATGCCATGTATTGACAAATATAATCCAAATCACTTAGATGACAGGTAGTCCACTAATAAACTATTCCATGAAAAACAAAAACAACTAAATTAGCTTAGTAAACTTTATTATGATCCTGTTTTCAAAAACCATAAATGTTTTAACGAGAAGGATAAAATCACTTTTTCTCTTCTAAATCATTGAAAATTTCACCAAAATATGCAGTTTTTATCACCATAAACATATCATGTCATTACATTGTTTAAAACTGCAACGATGTAAAACTCTATTTTTGTATTAGATAAACTCTATACGTAATTTTGTACACCGCGCTCTCTTGCACCACTTTGCCCTACTTATCATATAATAGAATATCTTGTTAACTACAATTACCATCACTAATTTTTATTTTATATTTTATGGTAGTACTTTTTAAGGCAATTACAACTGTTATTTTCATTATATGCTCGTGAGCATTTATGAATCTGTGTTGATTTTTTTTTTTTTTTCGTGGAACGTTTTGATGTGATGAGTGAAGTAAATATCTCCTTTCTACCTGAATAAGAACAGTAACAAAAAAATTACAGTTTTACGTGTACCTTTACTACCGAACCAGGAATTCAACACATTTTTGTTGAAGTTAGTTATTGTTGAAGTTTGCAGTTGACATATATTGAAGAACTATAACTCTATTTCTATTACGTGATAGCGTGATTAAATAGGCGTGAGTACAATAATGTAAATTGGGACTTACTCTTTTTCAGAACACTTATACATTCATGGGAAATCCACCTTCTACTTTTTATCCAAATCGTATCAGTAAGACCATATTGTGCACCTTTATCCACTTATATTTGGAGAAAATTGTATTCTATAGCTTACTTCTGCTACATCCTTAAGTAGAAAAATGTTAGATTATATTTGTATTATCAAATGAAGATGCAGTGACATTTTAAGTTATTTAATTAACACGTATTTAAGTTGTAATAATAGAGCATTTTCATATGCACTCTTTCTCGATTAGCTAAATCTTTTAGAATGAAAAAAATGTTTACATTATAAGATACAGAATCATAACAATAAAACGAGACGGTTATTTTTATGTTTCAAAATCATTCATGTCTACTCCTTTCAATTCTGTTAAAAATGAGTTTTGCAGACAACATTTCTGTAAACATTTAGCTGTATTCTTCTTTTTTCATACATCTTTAATTTTTTCAGATAATTGTTCTAAACTTTTAGAAAAACACTTCCTGTCCATGCTCAACATGCATTAAATAAACTTTTTTCTAAAATATAGCGAAATAAAGTACATTTTTCAACGAACACAAATTATCTCTAAATTTTTTCTAACAGTTCTGATTTATTTTTTAATCTTTAACAATGTCAATTGTTACCTCAGAGGGTACCCCTCGCATCTCTCTGAGACAATTTCATGATTAAAATTTACGGATTTCTACGTTTCTTTTATTTTTCCACAACTGTACAAAACCTGACATTTAAAAAATATATATTCCTACATTACCTGTAATGAAATACTTATTATTATTTGAGTTTAATTTATATATATTTTTTTTTTTAATTTCTAAAAGATTTACAGTAATTACAGAACAAATTATTAGTACAAATGCCCTCTTAATGTTCTTTGCATTTTTTTGAAACACCCTTTATTATATAATACATCCAAAAACTAGAATCCTTTTCGAAAACCTTTTTTGTGATAATTTTAGATAATAGAAAATACAATGGTTTTACAGTAGCGGATTTTCAAATCTCGAAATTTAAGAGTTCTCATTAAAATTAGCAAATATTTATATTGCATTATATTTATTGAAAATTCTATTTTTTTAATCATACTTTGTTTAAAAGTAATTAACATTTTCGTATCAATTATTTACACACACACAAATAATAATAATAAAAAAAAATTCAGAAAATTTCTAACAGCTGAAAAACCATATAAATATTTGTATATTAAAGATCTAATTAGTAGGGGTTTTTTTATTTTATTCCGCCTGACTCTCGTTTTTTTTTATCATTCTTATAAAAAATTACCTTTCAAATAAATACATACAGTTCCAGATTAGTTTTTTTTTTCCAAACGTTTATATTTTTTATGTCCCATTTTAACTATTTATAAATTAATTAATGTTTTTTTTCACAATCTTTTGACAAGAAAAAACTGTCTCCTTTTTTATCTATTTTTTTCTTTTCAGTATTTCCACTTTCAATCCCAACTGCTCTGTAATTATATTGTTTTTTTCTTATAAAAAGTTAAGTACGCATAAAAGTAATTAACTTATGTTTTTTTGTTGAATATTTCTGAAGATTTTAGCTGTACGAATGTTAAGTAAAAATTGCCACCAATTTCTTCCTAAAACGACTGTTAACTTGCTGCAAAGAAACGAATATTTATATTTTTTATTATTTAAATAAATTACATTTTTGCGATTAATAGCAATTATGTTAGAATTCTTTAAATAATTGGAAAAATAATTAAAAAAAAGGTCACCAAAAAAAGATTATCATATTAGTTACTTTATATAAAATTTTCTTTATGGCAGTATATAACATAAAGTCTTACTTTTCTTTTTGCCAAATATTAAAAAATAATAACATAAAGTTTAATATCAAATTATGTACATTCTGATCGCTTTGTGTAATGAAATGTTATATGAAATAATAATTTTATTTAAGAAAATAAATTTAAACTTTATGGAAACACATAACATTCTCAGTCTGTTTTATCATGAGCCATATATTTGAGGCTAATAGATAAGCGACGTGCGTTGTCGGTTTTATTTAGTAAATTTGAAAAATAAATTATTATTGTCCATGTGTTTATTTTTATTGTAGACAGGGAAGAGTGTGTATAAACCACCACCTCATTGAGTTCATGGCTAAAATTCCAATATCAGTTAAAACTTGATTCGCATATTAAAACGCAATCGGTCTGCCAAGTCATATCTTGGTGAAAACACCTCCAAACTCGATTTTAGTGGTTGACTGGTAGGTTTACCATAGCGTTTTCCTACTCACAGTCCTCCATGTTTCCATGGTTTCATGGTGCAAAAAAACACATTGATAAATCTACCGACCAACCACTAAAATCTGGTCTGCCGCAGGTTTCCCCCAAGACATGTCTTGGCAGGCAAGTTGTATTTTAGTCGAGTTCTGTCTAATCCTAGAATTTTAGCTTAATGGATGACGTATCCTTAAGGAGGGTCACTTGCTGTCCTGTAATTTGTGTCAGCAAGTTTCACACACATAAAATTATGCAAACACACGGTAGTCCCTACTTTATGACTTAATGACGTCCTGTAATAATAATTATCCCTGTTGTTAATCTTTACTCGTTATCTCGTTAGCAAGTCTACCTAGAACTTAGCTGTTCTTATACTTCGGAATCCAAACTTTCTTACGCGTAATATATATATATTTACACATAAAACCATTAAAAAAAATTTTACGTATAACATTTATAATTGAATAATAAATATTCTTGGGTAGCTCCATTATTATATTTTCAAAAAATCGAACTGTTACAATCATGAGTTGCAGGGATCGAATAGCGTCCCAGGAATTAGTATTTTTCATAACTATTAAAAAAATATATTTATTTCTTTACAGAGACATTATAAGCATTATTAATAATAAATTAAGAATAATTTTATTTGAGGCTAAAAAACAATTTATTTCAACTTCGTCTTGAAAAGATTTTACATCAATAACTGTCACCTAAATGGTTAATAGAAATATATACCCATTTGAGCCTAGCACCTTATATTTTATACGTTACAAACATGCATAAAAAGTAGGTTTGAACATATAATTTCGTATAATAAAACACTCATACTACAATATATATTAAAACACACATGCACACATAAATAACGCCTGCATTCAACAGTTAAAGGTATATATGTCGTAGGCTAATTGAGAAAGCAAGCTTATATTATGACTTCTTTATTTGGATTCTTGATACAAAAAATACAAATAAACTTACTTTTTACATTTCGCTATCTTGAAAAATGAAAATCTATAAAAACCTTAAAAATGGCCTCCATTTAAAACAAATAAATATTAATCTTATGCTATTATCCCTCGATAATAGAGAAAGACATTTATAGACAATTAGTTCATACAATTTTCATGTTGTAAAGAAGCAGGAAATTATTAAAAATTATTAAAATTCGAAACGTCCCAAAAATGGGATGCTAGGCTTAAATGGGTTAATTTAATGTAAATTTTTATTCCAAAAAATTCGATCTGGGAGCTTTATTTTGTTACCTCATAGCAATTTATTTTTGTCTATGGATTAAAATAATGAAAGAAAAGGACTATGTTTAATAAACAAATAATTTTTATCAAATACAAAAGATGATAAACTGGAAATATTTCTTTAAAAAGAAATAGTGAAGAACTTTGGTTTAACTCTTGAAACTTTGCGATGAAAAATGCTGTTGACATTTAGAACTGGTTTTTCTTATTAGATGTTAAGGCGAATTGATAAATTGTTCCTAGGGCTAAATGGATCTCTTTACGGAGCTTGTAATTGATATAAATTTTCTCTAAAGCTTTTGTTAGAGAAATCAAGTAGTTGGCGAAAGGTTATTTAATTTACTAAAGCTTACTTTGCAATCAATATTCGTAGAATGAAAAGAAAGAAAAATAGAGGCTAGATGTTCAAATGTAGAAATGCACTACAATATAGTACTATTTATAATTTGAAAAACAATGTTTTCATTAATATTATTTACATGTTTTAAATATTAATTATTATAATATTATATTTTTGTAACATTATGTAACAATTGTAGAACTTTCCTGCGAATAATGATATTTATTTTGTTAGACTTTTGTAATTAAAAGTAGTAAATATTAATATTGACTTGTTTGTTTTTATTTATGCAAAGGTTATTTCATTTATGAAGCATGTAGATTAAAATGCCTTAGAAAGTGATTAAAGTAATAGTCTCTTAATTTAACTTCGAATTAATATGTACATACACATATATATACTGCTAAAAACTATTAACATTTAAAACCATGGTTGGTTTGTAATAACATAAGGACAAGGGCGGTGCACTCCATGCTGACATTAAAGAATAAATAAGAACTTTTAATGATACCCTTGTCTAATGCTGGTATGACGATTTCTACCCTAAAACAACATGCAAGAAATTTTATAACAAAAAAATAATTTAACATGAAGTTGTTTAACAAAAAAGTAATCTAAATAGAATAAATATTATACGGATGGTTTGTAGTGAAATGGTTTTGCGTACTCCATGTACAAATGCCTTTTAAAGCTTCAATATGTACGTTTGATGCTAAAAAAAAAGAAGCGTCTGTCTTGTAAAAGTATAAAAGTAACATACATCATACTTTAAAAAAATATTAGTTAAGAAAGAAAGTATAATACATAAAAGAATCTCAGAGATTCAATGGTATATTATAACAGTTTAATTTAGATTATTTTCAACAAATCATACATCAAATTGAAGGTAAACAATTTCGCTTACAAGTGTTCAGTATATTCGCTTTTAGTTATATGGCACACATCCAACCTAAAGTACAATTCTTCCCACACTTCGGTTCACAAGTTCGGAGTAATGGAAGTAGTTAGCTTCTTCAATTTTGTGTGTTTTTGCCACACGGAGATCACATTTAAACTTTAAACGAAACGCACGTTGAACTAAAATTACAGATTCCCTCTTATCAAATTACAGAACATAAAACCTTTCTAGTTTCAGGAGTCGCTACTTTGCGTATGTGGCATTCCAAGCAAGTCAATAACAAAGCATACTCGCGCATACGCTCATCTAAAACTGTTTGACTTACTCTTTATTTGTGACCGTGAACCAACACTCCACAACGCTTACAGTTGATACTATTAAAATTTATAACTGAAACATTCCTTGTTGGACATCCTGTATAGTATCCCAACATTGAATTTGAAAGAAACTTTGAATTTTTTAATGCACACAACAAATTTCGGCATCATATTTTGATTCTTCAGTAAATTTTACCTTGTTATGCCTAAAGGAAAGTCCTTCACTGGTGTAGTTTATTAATGACATCGATATAAATTTTGGAATTCCTAATGTCCAATCCCTTATTATCACATTTTACAAGTCATTGTGCAAATTGACTAGTCATTGTGCAAGTCATTGTGCACAACATTGTGCAAATTGAAATTCTGCAGTGCTTAGAAGTTGGAAAAAATTGCAGGAAATGCGAAATTTATTTGACAGGTGTTTCCATTGTCCAAGGATAGAGAAAAAGACAGGTTGCCGTACTGTGTATCACATTCGACTGTTATCGTACGGTTGTCATGTGATGCTCGTGTCGCAGGTACAGGAAAAGCACGAATGGAAATTCACAAAGAGAGTAACGCAATTCGAAGCATGTCTTCTTCGTAAGCTTCGCCATCGTTAACATGATGTCAGCGTTACTTACTGACATGTTTAAGTTTTGTAATACTTTTTATTGTACAGTCGTGGAAAAAAAAGTAAACACCCTGTCATATCCCAATCCAACAATAGTTGAGATCTGCGTTAATAGATGGCAGCACTACACAATCTGTTTGTAAGGTATCGCATGTTACCAGAGTATTCCACGCAGTTGGAAGAAATGACTTGTTCTGAGAGCTGCGTTAGCAGCCGTTTGTAAATATGTAAAATAAACTATAAGTAATCTTATGGTTATGCCTTCGGCTAAGATGTGTTATTATCCCTCCGTCCGTCATCTTGGGTTTTTGGCGATTTTTATCGCTTTGGTAACCCCGACGGTTGGCGTCGAGTGATGTGTTTTGGCAACACTTTTATTACGACGCGAGAGCCGGCATTATTTCGGGAACATTCATTTCAATTCTGGATCTTGTTGCTCACGGATTTCCACGTGCTATCACTGACCAGGTTGTATCTCTTTTTTTTTCAGTCTTCAATTTAGTGATTTTTTTATTGCTTTTGCTCTTATGGATTCCCCGATTTGAGACGTCATCGCTCATACGTTCGTAACTGATTGCGGCGTTAACGAATTTAATTCGTTTATAGTTGTGGCTTTCGCGAATTTAGTGCGTTTTCGAGACTGCTGCACGACGAGTTTGCTGCATCCAGTGATGTTTTTTTTCGGTTTTCATGAGCGCTATGCGCTCATACGTTCGTTGATGATTGCGACGTTAACGAATTTCGTTCGTTCATAATCGTGGCTTTCGCGAATAATTGCGTTTTATAGACTGCTGCTCGACGAGGTTGCTGCATCCAGTGATATTTTTTTTTAATTTTCATGAGCGCCACGCTCTCATACGCTCGTAACTTATCGCGGCGTTAACGAATTTCGTTCGTTTGTGTTTGCGGCTTTAGCGAATTTAGTGCTTTTTTGAGACTGCTACACGACGAGATTGCTGCATCCAGTAATTTTTTTTTCGGTTTTGATGAGCACTTTGCGCTCATACGTTCGTTACTGATTGCGGTGGTAACGAATTTCGTTCGTTCGTGATCGTGGCTTTCACGAATTACTGCGTTTTAAATGCTGCTGCACGACGAGGTTGCTGAACCCAGTGATTTTTTTTTCGGTTTTCATGAACACTATGGATTCATACGTTGTTACGGATTGCGGCGTTAACGAATTTCGTTCGTTCGTGATCGTGGCTTTCGCGAATTACTGCGTTTTAGAGACTGCTGCACGACAAGGTTGCTGCACCCAGTGATTTTTTTTTCGGATTTAATGAGCGCTATTAGCTCATACGTTCGTTACTGATTACGGCGTTAACGAATTTTGTTCGTTTGTGATTGCGGCTTTCGCGAATTACTACGTTTTAGATACTGCTGCACGAGGAGGTTTCTGCACCCAGTGATGTTTTTTTCTGTTTTCATGAGTACTGTGCGTTCATACGTTCATTACTGATTGCGGCATTAACGAATTTCTTTCGTTCGTGATCATGGCTTTCGCGAATTACTGCGTTTTAGAGATTGCTGCAAGACCAGGCTACTGCACCCAATGATTTTTTTTTTTTTTTTTGGTTTTCATGAGTGCTATTAGCTCATACGTTTTTTACTGATTGCGGCGTTAACGAATTTCGTTCGTTCGCGATCGTGGCTTTCGCGAATTACTGCGTTTTAGAGACTGCTGCACAAGTTTGCTGCATCTAGTGATGTTTTTCTTCGGTCTTCATGAGCGCTATGCGTTCATACGTTCGTTACTGATTGCGGAGTTAACGAATTTCGTTCGTTTGTGATCGCGAATTTCGTGAATTTAGGGCGTTTTTGAGACTGCTGCACGATGAAGTTGCTGCATCCAGTGATTAATTTTAGTTTTGATGAACGCTATGCGCCCATGCATTCATCACAAAAAAAAGATAGCAAAAAACAAGAATTTTTTTTATAAAATCGCATAATTATATCAAAACGACTGTTACTGTAAAATCACAAATCTATAATAATAAGATCACTACTAAAATAACAATGATAACAAACGATTGCTTTGCCACATGTATTTAAAATATCGAATAGGGGAAAACAACTGAACAAGAAACCATATTTTCCCTTAAATAAGAATTGGCGCGTCATTCTGCTCATATTGTTCAAATTAGTACGAGACAGACTGTAATATTTGTAATGTACTATTCGAGATATGCAACTTATTAAAATTACATTTCGAAACTCGATTACGAGATAGTAACGCGAAAATGAAGAATTGGCGCCGCGTTCTGCAAATATCTAACCACAAAATCCCAAGATAAACTGAAATATGTGCATTGTACTAGTCGAGACATGCAACATATTAAAATTTCATCCCGAAACTCGACTACATGATAGTAACGCTAAAAAGACGATTTGGCGCTCCCTACTGCTGATATCACAATAATATATGCATTGACAGATCAGTCATTCATGTTCTGTCAATAATCTTGTCCTACATCATAATTTCTTTGAAACAGGATGACTTATTAATTTTTTCTCTGCCCGGAGCCTAGTCTACAACGGTTAAACAAAAAATTTGAAAGGCCCACTACTAGATAATTTGGTACTTTTAACTTTACTTTCCATATGAAACAAGAATGAAAAATCTTGCATGAAGAACAGATTATAAAAGCATTTTCCATGACTTGCAGAATTCTTCAACGAAATTGAGCTTCTTTATACCGTAAAAAAGTAAACATTTTAGAAAAGGCATAATACTTTTGAAAACCAGATTACGGTCCCTAACCGAAAAAGTAGTTCAATTCTTTTGCGCAGTCCTGTACTTAATCTAAAGATTTGTATATCATTCTATACACAGTATGATAAAACTTAGTATTGTAAGAAAATGCATAACAGGTTGAAAATTTACCTTCAGCAATTTCTACCCCTATACGGAAACATACTTGAATTATTTTGTACAGCCCTGTACATTGCCAATAGATTTTTATATGCCGCACATATTAAGCTAAAATTTAATTAAGGCTAAAACGTGGTTAAAACTACTGAAATGATACTTCCACACATTATTATCCGTGGGAGGTCATGTATTCAATTCTTTGCGTGGCCCTGTATATTAGGGTGGAGTGAAAAAAAACGAAAGTTGGAACTTTGATTTCGGATAGCAGCCAAATGTTGTCTTTTAGTACCTCTAATAAACATGCAAAATTTCAGGAATTTTGAAAAACTCCTTCAGGGCTCTACCAGAACCTTTATATTTTCATTGTTACATACAATCGGTTCTTACCATAAATTGTACATTTACAGTGTTTTTGGTAATCTCGTTTAACATTTTTAAATTTAAAATGTTTAGTGTAACTCCCTTTATAACTTTTAAATTTTAAGTCTTTATTTTAAAATATTTGAAACGTTTTATTTAGTTTTACAAAATGTTTTTTCTCATTTTTAGAGTCAAAATGAGTGCGAGTGGGGGCAAATCGAAGTTTGCCATTACTTGAAGTGCAGTGGAATGCCCCCCATTTGGTACTCCTTCAAAACTAAATCAAGTTGTTTTGAAAACAATAGCAGATGTTATAAAATTTTACTTATATACAAGGCAAATATATATATATCTAAAGAACAACAGGAAAGGTGAATATCCATCGAAGTCAGAGCTAATTAAAGACCTCAGAGAAAATATTTGGAAAAAAGCATCAAATCGTAGTTTCCTAGACGCGTACTGATCAAATACTAGACAAGAATTTTTCTGAATACCAGAAACTTATTCAATTCCTCTAATCCAAAAGAAATGATAATTATATGAAGAAGGTTCAATTTTACAAAGCTGAAGCTGTAAGTAAACTTCTAGACATTTCAGCGTGCAAATGCAAACCTATTCCTAAGTGTACCTGCGAAAATCAAAGAAGGTGCCTCTAAAAGAACAAGAATTTTTTCTTGACCAAAGGTCAACAAGAAAGATGGATACTGGCATGCTCGGTAAAGACAAGACAAGTAAATTGAAACAAAGAGACGACATAAAAACAAAGGAAAGTTAATATCTGTAGCTAATCGGGACAGAACAGTTGTTATGTATTGTAACAGTGGTGATGAAGAAAGAAGTAGTAGCACTTCATCAGGGTGTGAAGAAGCGTATATCGAAGCGTCTGTATCACAAGCATCTACTTCTAAGGAAGAGTCACAAAGGGAAATGAGAATACATCTACGTACGGTTTCAAAGGTCTCAGATGAGTATGGGGTTTTGATAGATGCGTGGCAGCAATAACCTCTGTAATTCTGCAAGATGTTGGCATTGTAACTGAAAACGATTCATCACATATAATTGACAGACACAAAGTACGCAAAGAACTAAAGAAAACTAGAGAATATGCTAAAATGAAAGCTTTATCTAAGGTGATCTGAAAGCTTTAGAAGCAGGAATTGAAAGTATATATTTTGATGAAAGAAAAGATGAAACACTACATCAAGAGAATTGAAATAGAGTACATCGAAGCTGACATATTGGCCACTACAAGGGACGAATAATCTTTGTTTCAAAAAATCTAATGGCACCATTCTTTCTCCCAGTGTTTGCAGTTGTTCCGTCACAACATATGGCCATAATTTTATAAAGGTTTAAGTTGGTTTCAGTGAAGTATTTTAAAGTGCTTTCTGCAATATGTTTTTCTAATCCAGAAGATGGTTTAATATATCCCAGATACAGTGAATTTGGCTCTTCAATCAGAGATACATGATCTCCACATACAGTTCTTCTATGTAATCTATCTCCAATTCTCTTGATGTAGTGTTTTATCTTTTCTTTCATAAAAATATATACTTTCGATTCCTGCTTCTAAAGGTTTCAGATCCATTATGTTACCACATTATCTAGTTTTCTTTCGTTCTCGGCGTAATTTGCGTCTGTCAATTATATGTGATGAATCATTTTCTGTTACAATGCCAACAACTGGAAGAATTGCAGAAGTTATTGATGCTACACATCTATCTGAGACCCTTGAAACAGTAGGTAGATGTGTTCTCATTTGTTTTTGTGACTGTTTCTTAGAAGTAGATGTTTGTGATACGGGTATTAATTCTTCACACCCTGATGAAGTGCAACTACTTCTTTTTTCATCACCACTGCCACAATACATAACAACAGTACCGCCCTGATTAGCTGCAGACTTTAAAATTTCCTTTCTAGCCCTCATCGAGTACTTTGTTTTAATGTCGTCTCTTTGTTTCAATTTGCTTTAGAGCTTAACTTACTTGGCTTTATCGAGCATGCCAATATCCATCTTACTTGTTGAACTTTGGTCAAGAAGAAATTCTTGTCCTTTTAGAGACACCTCCTTTGATTTTTTGCAGGTACACTTAGGAATAGGTTTGCATTTGCACGCCAAAATGTCTAGAAGTTTACTTAGAGCTTCAGCTTTGTAAAACAAAACCTTCTTCATGCAATTGTCTTTTCTTTTGGATTAGAGGAATCTAATATGTTTCTGGTATTCAGAAAAATTATTGTCTAGTATTTGATAAATACGCGTCTGGGAAACTACAATTTGATGCTTTTTTCCAAATTTCTTCGATCTTTTCTCTGAGGATTTTAATTACCACTGACTTCGAGAGTTCGCCTTTCCTGCTGCGTTTTAATTATTGTATTGTATGTAAGTAATATTTTATAACATCTGCTGTTTTTTTTTAAAACAACTTCATTTAGTTTTGAAGGAGCGCCAAATGGGGGACATTCCACTGCACTTCAAGTAATGTTAAACTTCGTTTTGCCTCCTTTCGCACTCATTTTGACTCTAAAAATGAGAACAAACAATTTGTAAAACTCAATAAAACGTTTCAAATATTTTAAAATAAAGAAATAAAGTTTAAAAATTATAAAGGAAGTTACACTAAACATTTTAAATTTAAAAATTTTAAATGAGATTACCAAAAACTCTGTAAATGTACATTTTATGGTAAGAACCTATTGTATGAAACAATGAAAATATAAAGTTCCTGGTAGAGCCCTGAAGGAGTTTTTCAAAATTCCTGAAATTTTGCATGTTTATTAGTGGTACTAAAAGGCAACTTTTGGCTGCTATCCAAAATCAAAATTCCAACTTTCGTTTTTTTCACTCCACCCTACTGTATATGTTTTATTTATATTATACAAACATCTCTTAGTATACTAAATATAGTTCAGCTTGAAAGAGCATAAAAGCCTCTTTTAAGCCATTCACCCTGATATTTCACAAAGCTTACAAACTCTTTTGTGTACCCTTGTATATGATCTATATCAGTTATACACACCGCATTGTAAGTTAAGGTTTAATTAAACTTAAAAACGCATGTCATAAACAAAATCACACTTACAGCAATTACCGCTAATAGAAAGATACAGTACTGTATTCGAATTTTTTGTGTTTCCCTGTAAATGAACGATAAATGCTATGCATATAATGTTATACAACGAGTATTTTGCAGTAAGCCTCAGTAATGTTGTATATCAATTTCATTCTATTTGATGTAGTATAAGAGAAATAAAATACGCTGCAAACTGCTTATCCCCTGACACTATTATGTAAAGGAATTCTTTCGCGGGGCCCTATAAATGAATAATACGTTCTTTGGACTCCATATTGTCTAGAATGCGTAGTTAAATGCACTTAATAAATGCATATCACTTTCATTTTATATGAAATGGCCAACATCATTAAAATAAACTTGAAGCAATTTTTCTCATTGAGCTTAATGCATCGGGATATTTTTGACTGTCCCTGTAGATGAACTATAAATTCTACACACTTTATTTTCAATTGCAATCGTGCTATTGTTAACGTCAAAAACATATAAAAATTTCAAGGAGATTCGAGTATATTTGCAAGTGTTAGAACTCGGACAGACTGAAGACAATCCAAATTCACAAACACTTTTAAACTATGTTGGAAAGTGTTAAATACTATTATAATATTTTAAATTATTACAGCAACATTATTAGAATAGAATAAATTAACACATTTTATCATTAAAATGTTGTTCTGTTTATAAAAGTTATACTTTAAGTTATTTAAATAACAAAGCATTTAAGTGGCCGACTACTGGTCCAGTGATGGCCGAGCACTAGAATTGAGTGGCCGACTACTAGACTTTTGCTACTTTTAAGTTTAACTTTTTATAAATAAAAACTATAATCAGTTTTTTTAAAAACAATTGCTGAAACAGTAAAAGAAAAGTGTACATTAACATGTGTCACTGTTAAAAATGTTGTATTGTTTTTTTTAAATTACGCTTAGAGCTATATACTTAAAGAGAGCGCTTAAGTGGCCGACTATTGGTGCTTTTACCCTATATGTACATTCATTGAAAATATTCATTAAATTTTCAATGAATTTCATACATTGAAAATTTAATGAATATTAATTAGTTGTTTCCGTAGCCCTGTATCTGAATTTATTTATATTCTACAAGTACTTTTGGCCTATTTGTGAAAAAAAAAAAAATGTCATTTTGACAATTTTCCTTGCTAGAAATATTTCCTCTTGTAAACGGACAAACTTTGGAAAAAAACTGAAACTTTACGCTTAAATTTCACCAATCAGTAGTTTATTTCGGAAACTACTCTATTACCAGATTTTTCGCCCAATGTATTCTATACAAATTGCTTTAATCTGCACTTGAATTGGGGAAATAAATGATGAATTATTTTCTATTCCGTAAACCTTTCATGTGAGAAAATTGCTGCAGACGATGAAACAAAGATGGCCGCCATACACAAACAAAAATTAATAAAATTAAAATACTAGTCATTTTGAAGTTCCATCATGTTAGGGTTGTTGTACAAAAAATTTCAGATTTTTTTTTTTTTATAAATGGTCGAGCAACCAGCGCTGGACCACTCGAAATGGATTGATCCATAACCAATAAGTTTTTTGGTAAGTTTTGTATTTTAACTCTAACTTCTTTCACACACAAGAAAAAATATCAAATACTATATTTTATATAGAAAAAATGAATTTCTGACGGGAAAATAAACATGAAAGAAATATCACGCATCAAGTACAGATTACGAAATATTATTCAACATTTTCAGAAAATTTTAATGAAACTTTGTCGTTTAATAAAGTGAAATAAGATATCTAATTAAACAGCTTATAAAACGCATCGCACACTTAAAAATCTTTTTTTAGCTATAACTGTCCATAGCCAGAAAGATACTCGATGTACTTTGTGCAGTCCTGTATATGATCTGTGGATTTATAAACATTTTACATAGGATGTTTAAAATTTAGTTTCGTTAGAAAACACTTAACAAAGTTGAAAATTCCTTTTTAGGAAGTTCCGCCAGTATATAGAAATGTACTCGAATATTATTATACTGTTCCGCATATTATCTACAGACTTTTATGCACGTCACATATTAAATTAAAATTTAACTCATACAAAAACGCATAAAACTTCGAAAAACGTATAAATCTTTTAGAAACGTATTTCCATTTATAGATAGCTGTGTATTTAATGAAATTTTAATACATTGAAATTTCATTGAATTGAAATTTCAATGAATGAAATTGATTGAAATATATATGTACATTCATTGAAAATATTCATTGAAAATTTAATGAATATTAATTAGTTGTTTCCATAGCCCTGTATCTTAATTTATTTATATTCTACAAGTACTTTTAGCCTATTTGTAAAAAAAAAAAAAAAAAAAAAAAAAAAAAAAAAAAAAAAAAATGTCATTTTGACAGTTTTCCTTGCTAGAAATATTTCCTCTTGTAAACGGACAAACTTTGGAAAAAAACTGAAACTTTATGCTTAAATTTCACCAATCAGCAATTTATTTCGGAAACTACTCTATTACCAGATTTTTAGCCCAATGTACTCTATACAAATTGCTTTAATCTGCACTTGAATTGGGGAAATAAATGATGAATTATTTTCAATTCCGTAAACCTTTCATGTGAGAAAATTGCTGCAGACGATGAAACAAAGATGGCCGCCATGCACAAACAAAAATTAATAAAATTAAAATAATAGCCATTTTGAACTTCCATCATGTTAGGGTTGTTGTAAAAAAAATTTCAGATTTTTTAAAAATGGTCAAGCAACGAATAAATGATTTTCTGGACCACTTGAATCGGATTAACCCTTATACTTACTACATAATTACTTGGAAGACAAAAAATAAATATTTGTAAAAGGTAGGGTTGAAAATTTTCATTACTTGGTAGAAAACAATTTCTGAACATCCATATAGGCTAAGTTCAAAAAATCTTCTTAAAACACCATCAATTTTTGATGGTGTTTTAAGAAGATTTTTTGAACTTAGTCATTCACACCAGTTTTAACTTTTTTTCTTTGATCCATATAGGCATTTTGATTAAATTTGTCTGTACTGAACAATCTACTAAAAACGACTTGCATATTAGGTATAAGAGAATACGCTTGCTACTGAGCTAAATGTGTCTTTGGATCTAGAAAAAAAAAAAGAGTTTATAATCTAATCCTCTAATCACCTGCGTCTTAGAAATCCTTTATGCTATACAATTCTACAGGTATCACAGTATTGTTTTTTGTTTTGTTTATTTAAGAATTTTATACTAATTGCTGCATATATAAATTTCAGTCTCTAAATGTTCAAATAAGTTAAAGACATTTAAAGAATTAATTTATCCAACAGAAATTCATTTAATATAATTTGTTTACTTTATAATATCTTTACAATCCCAGATTTATTAAATGTTTTATCTATATTAATAAATCGGCATAAAATAATTATAAAATATCAATTATATAATTAAACGACCCTATTTAAACTATTGTTCAGAAAGTAGGAGAACATAATGAATATATGGGAATTTGTGGAGGGAAATAAAAAACTATCGCCACCAGAGGGCATTTAAAAACTAATTACTCATTTAGCATACATTTACGATAGTTTACAAATTTCATTACAACCAAAATGCTCCATATGACGATAATCATTTTTACATGTCATCTGGAATCGTAAGATATTATGTTCCACAGTTCACCGCAGTGTTTTCCGGGAAATGCTAAGAACATCTCGTGAAATGCTGTCTTTAAGATCAGGTAAAGTTAATAAATAAAATTTGTAAACTATTGTAAAATGTATGCTAAAATTGTAATTCATTAAAACGCGCTCTTTGGTGGCGAAAATTTTGAACTAACTTTTATTTTATTTTTATTTTTATTTTTTGCTTAAACAAGTTCTCCTTCCTTTATTATGTTCACAAAATTTCACAGCTTTCTGAATAACAATTTCATCTATAGACAAATTTAAAATGGGTTCATTTAATTATGAACACCCTGTATATAAAATCCCATTGCATTGAGCTAAAATTATTCCATGCATCTAATGTCCAATAGACATTTTCCCTTTTTTTTTTTAGTGTTTTGTGCAGTTCTGAAAATAATCCATAATGATTACGAAGTGATTAGTACATAATCAGTAGAGCGTCTAATATTTCAAGAAAATAATTGAGTTACATAATAGGTATCAAGCGAAAATTCATTGCCTATTGACGTGATTTATTTATGTGCGTCTGAATTAAATGGAAATTACGTAGCCGAAATTATCTATTTGTGTTAATTCTCGTGTAAACATGAAAATAATTTGAATTTGATAGAAAAATTATGCAATATTCCTATTCAATAATGTATTAGCATCATCAAGGTACTCAAGATTTGCATTCCGTTTGTATTACGACAAATTACATAAAAGGCAATTCGATTACCAGTCTTTTATATTTTGAATTTATAAAAAAGAGACAATTCATTTTATTTTAGAAATTTCGAAGAAGTAATTGAGCAATCGAAATACATTTGGCAGAAATATGGAAAGAGTAAAAGATTGTATCCAAATAATAAAGATAAAATATCGTTGCTTGCATTGAAATTCTGTAAATGAAGCCGGAATGTCTTTTTAAGAAACCAGAAATAATAATTAACCAACACTTCTTCATTGTCCTAAAAATAAGATTATATTAATAAGATTCACGTAAGCGGAATCTATATAAATTCTTTTAAATATTTTAACACTAGAACCGCGTTTACAGGTAATTTTGACCCGTTCCAAATGAATAGTGTCGATCCGAACCAGAATTCTTTTCATAAAATATACTGCATTGAAATAATTTAAATAAATAATTAATTTGAATAGTTATAAATAAAAATTCTGGTAACAAATGTTTTTTAAACAATTAAATAAAGTTTCTAATAGTTCTAGTGTTAATTCAAATTACATATCATTTATTATTCAAGAGTCATTTAAAGATATTTTTTGTCTTTATCACAAGTTTAAATAAACGGTGGATATTTTTTATTAAATTTTTAAAATGGTGATTTTTGCGGATTTTTTTTTAATTTCTTAATATACAAGTTTATAAAGTTTTGAGCTCCAAGAAAAGCGCACATATGCATTTATTGAGGTGTTATTTTATACTTTTATACCAGTAAAAAGTAATTGTCAAAATTTATCTAGGAGATAAACTTTCCTTGTTCCTTTCTTCTATCTTCAGTAGAAGAAAGTTTTGTTATCGAAATTTTTTTTACTTCTAATTTTCCACTGATATATACGTTTTAGGGGTCAGAGATCCTAAAAAAAACATGTTTATGGAAAATGTCTGTCTGTCTGTGTGTCCCTTTGTCTGTCGCTATTGTACCATCAAAAAGTGTATGAAGTTATGCATAGAATTGAACCAATTTTTTTTTAAGTTTTTGGCTATAGCAAGCAGGTCCTCCCTTAATTCGGAAAAAATCGGCAGGAAGGGAGCACTGTAATAGCATTTTTTGTGCGGTTTTGTATATTGTACCATCAAAAAGTGTATGAAGTTATGCAGAGAGTTGAACTAATTTTTTTTAAGTTCTTGGCTATGGCAAGCAGGTCCTTCCTTAATTTGGAAAAAATCCGCCCGTAGGGAGTGCCTGAAATAGCGATTTTTGTGCCATTTTGAATATTGTACCATCGAAAAATGTATGAAGTTATACATAGCATTGAACCAATTTTTTTATGTATGGTTTCTGGCCATGGCAAGAGGGTCCTCCCTGAATGTGGAAAAATTTCGCCGGAAGGGGGCGCTGTAATAGCAATTTTTATGTAATCTTCTTAATTTTTCGTAGTTCTATTGTACACCAATGGCTCGTGAATCAGCCGGAACTTCCCATCCTGATAAGCGGACTATTCGTGATTTTAATAAATATCATGATCGAGATTAACTCGTTTTTACTCCGAATAATTGACTGAAGCAGAAATTTAAGATGAAAGTCAAAGTTGATATAGTATTGAACTAATAAAAATGAAATATTGGCTAAAACTAAGGCAGGGGCCTAAACAGTCTGTCTGATAAGTGAACATGACGCGACAGACATATGTGTGGGGAAGTGAGAAACTGTTCTCAAAGAGCAGCTCATGAAGGCAGTTTGTATTTTGAAATTCATCGAAGGAAACTTACTTTCTTTCGTTTGTTTATTATTGAGTTTTGTTTTCTTATGAAAATTATTTTCATGCTAGTACTTTAAAATGGCACTTATGTTTCTAACTGTGCACTAAGCCTTGAATTTTTGTGGAATTTATGTGACTAAATGACAATAATGACAGTTATGACAGTGATTTAGTCGACGTAGACATTGAATTAATGACTTTACCTCCAGGTCACGATGCACTGAGTGACACTAAGGATATTGGTCACTCGTCTAAAAGGAAGTTATAACAAGTGGGTATGTGTGATCACAAATCGCACAGAGCATTTCGTTTAATATTCCTTTTTAAATACTTTATCCTTTTGCAAAATGTGATGATTCCACATTTCACAACCAGAGGGTGCATCTGTTCTAAACAAACCTATATCAGAACGAAACTCCGTTTTACAAACTATCCGCAGATATATTAGTCGAGGGGATTGGGCCCATAGCGCTCGAGATATGTAGGAGCCCTCTGATGGTAAAATTGAAACTAAAATATGTACGGCTATGGTGCATAATATGAAAGAGTGGTCAAGGAGTGTCGGCAAAAGTTAGAAAATTGCACCCGGGTGTAAAGAATGCTGGTTAGAAAAATTGCTAAGTTACTACAGAAGTTAGAGCTCGGGGATGTAAATAACATAAGACTTTTTAAAAATTTTATGATTTTTCGTGTGATCGCAAGTGTTCTGCTATAAGTATGCAAAATTTCACATCTCGAACTTAATTAGGGGCTGAGTTACAAAAAATTGCTTTAAATACAAAAGTTAGAGCCCAGAGGGGTAAATATAAGACTTTTTCAAAATTTTATGATTTGTCGTTTGATGTAAGGTGTTCAGCTATAAGAATCCAAAATTTGAAGTCGTCACTAATCACTTTGACTCGTCTAATCACTTTGACTTTCACTTCAAATAGCTTCAACTTAATTAGGGGCTCAGTTATAAACAAGTGGGTAAGTGTGACCACTGATCGCACACAGGGTTTCGTTTAATATTCCTTTCAAAACTCTTTATTCTTTTGCAAAATCAGTTAGTTCCACATTTTGAAACCAGAGAACACACTCTATTCTAAACAAACCTCTATCCGAATGAAACTCTGTTTTACAACCTATCCGTAGGTATATTAGTTGAGGGGTTCTGGCCCATAGCACCCGGGATAGTTAGGTGCTCGTTTGCGGTAAAAAGTGGAACTAAAATATGTAAGGTTAGGGTACATAATACGAAAGAGTGGTCAAAGGGCTGTGCAATGATATATCACGTGAGGGGTGTCGGCAAAAATTAGAAAAGTGTCCCCTCGGGTGAAAAAGCGGGGCGATTAGCTAAATTGCTTAAAATACACAAGTTAGAGCCCTGTGAGGTAAATAACGTAAGACTTTTTGAAAATTTTATGATTTTTCATTTAATCGCAAGCGTTCTGATATAAGTTTGAAAAATTGCAAGCCTTCAACTTAATTAGGGGCTCAGTTAGAAAAAAAAATGCTTAAAATACACAAGCTTGAGCCCAGAGGGGTAAATATAAGACTTTTTCAAAATTTTATTATTTGTCTTTTGATATGAGGTGTTCAGCTATAAGTATGCAAAATTTCAAGTCTACAACATATATAGTTTCTGAGAATGGGCTCTGTGACAGACAGAAAAACAGACAGACAGACAAAGGAGTGAGACTAATAGGGTTTCGTCAGATGAATGAAACCCTAAAAAAGCGTAAAATACACAAGTTAGAGAACTGAGAGGTAAATAATATAAGACTTTTTGAAAATTTTATGATTTTTCATGTGATCGCGAGTGTTCTGCTATAAGTTTGAAAAATTGCAAGCCTTCAACTTAATTAGGGGTTCAGTTAGAAAAAAAACTTAAATACACAAGTTAGAGCAATAGAGGAGTAAATATAAGACTTTTTCAATTTTCTATGATTTGTCGTTTGATGTGAGGTGTTCAGCTATAAGAATCCAAAATTTCAAGTCTCCAACATATATAGTTTCAGAGAACGGGTTCTATGACAGACAGACAGAGGAGTGAGACGAATAGTGTTTCGTCAGATGAACGAAACCCTAAAAAACAATATGCGATGAAGTGCGTCCAAAATAGGTTGTGAGTTTGATTAAAATTTTAGTTTATCTAATAGCAATGAAAATCATAATGGTAATACTAAATTGGAAAAATGCGAATCAGCAGCAGCTTATTTTACTTCAGTTCTGGGTGGAAATTGGTATTGTCCTTTATTTGTTAATGCATTTGAAACAGCATTAGTTGCTTCATGGAAGATCAATCAGCTACTTAGTTATGATTGTCTGAGTCAGCTGGATTTTCGAAGACTCATAACAGTTTCGTTTGGGACTTTCTGTTCTAAGGATACCATCTTGCAGAAAATTGAATGTTCAACAGGTTAATGAAGATTTTCTAAAGCTTAAAAATAAAATGTTAATGCCAAAAAAAAAAAAAAAAAAAAAAAAAAAAAAAAAAAAAAAAAAACCGTCTAGGAAGATACCATCTAAAACCTTGTGCAGCAAAACCAACAACTATCTGTAAAAAGTATAAAGTTGGACTATGCCTAAGTTGCTTTCTTCCATTCCAACTAAGTAATAACCAATAGCAGTTCATTGTACCATTGTACCATTGTGCCTGTTCCGATCAAACTAATAAAAGTTTGGTAAGAATTTTGATTTTGTGTGCATACATACACTGTTAAAAATTTTGCAGCATTCTGGCAGGTCATTCGACCGTTTTTTGAAAAAAACGGTTTCATAACCATAATTTAACTATATTCTGACCATAAAATGGCCAATAATATGGTCAGAATAGTGTTAAATTGCGGTTGTTTTAACCGTTTTTGGAAAAAACGGTCAAATGACCTGCCAGAATGCTGCAAATTTTTAGCAGTGTAGGCTTAGATAAACACATATTCAAGATTTTATATAAAAATATATTAATTTTTTGAATGATTGGTATGATATGGGTTAAATAGCGTTTTATTTTTTTTTTTTTTTAAGATAGAGTTGTATTGTTAAGATATCATAAAATGTAATTTTCATTTTTATATCATTGTTAAACGACAAAATCCAACAGAATTATTTTGAAATCTAAATAAGTTATGCATTTTCCGAAATAATTATTATTGTCCTATCAAAATATATTGTTCATAATTTTAATTTTAATTTAATGAAAATATTTCTAAAATATTAAATCATGCAATAACAATAACGTTATTTTGCAAATAAATAAATGAATTTCAGTTTTTAATAAATTAAAATATATTAAAATAAGGGAAATATAAAAGATTAAATAATAAAATATTCATTTGTTACATTATGGCTCATCTATACTAATCTATACTAATATTATAAAGAAATAAAGTTTGTTTGTTTGTTAGAGGTAATCTCTGGAGCCACCGAACCGATTTCAAAAGTAATGGTATCAAAATGATAGTGTTAGTTCAACTTAGAACATAGGCTATATTTTATATCGTTGCCACTACCTTAAAGGGGATGCAGGAGCAAAAAACGTTCTAAAAATGCGATTTTTGCGTTACTGGGGGGCCTGGAAATGTGAAATTTGAAATATTAGTTACTTATAAGATATAAATTATGTCTAAAAACAGTTCTTAAACAATTCGAAATTTAAAAGGGGTGAAAATGCACAAAAAGCGTTCCAAAAAACATTCTAAATGGTAGTTTCTACATAATCTCAGGAAATACGAAACCGATTTAAAAAATATTGCTGTCAAAATGATGGTGACAACGCTTGCTCTAAGATAGGCTATATTTTTTGTCGGTGCCACTACCCCAAAGGGGGCGCAGGAGCAAAAAACGTTCTAAAAATGCGATTTATGTGTTACCGAAGGGCGTAGAAATATGAAATTTGAAATATTAGACATTTATTAGATGTAAAGGATTTCTAAGAACAGTTCTTAAACAATTCGGAATTTAAAAGGGGTGAAAATGCGCGAAAAGCATTCTAAAAAACGTTCTAAATGGTGATTTCTACACAATCTCAGAAAATACCAAACCGATTTAAAAAATAATGGTGTCAAAATGGCGGTGACAACCCTTGCTCCAACATAGGCTATGTTTTATGTCGGTGCCACTACCCCAAAGGGGGCGCAGGAGCAAAAAACGTTCTAAAAATGCGATTTATGTGTTACTGAAGTGCGTAGAAACATGCAATTTGAAATAGTTACTTATTAGATATAAAGGATTTACTCGAAAGGGGGTGCACGAGAAAAACGTTCTAAATTGTGGTTTTTGTGTTACGGAAGGGCCTAGAATCGTGAAATTTGGAATGGTATTTAGTTCTAAGATATCAATGATCTCTAAGAATCTTTCCTAAAAAAATCGAAATTTAAAACGGGGTCAAAATGCGCAAAAAGCGTTGTAAAAAAAGTTCTAAATTGCGATTTCTATGCAATCTCAGGAAGTACTGAACCGATTTCAAATATAATGGTGTAAAAATGAAGGTGACAGATCTTGCTCCAAGATAGGCTATATTTTATATCTGTTTCCACTACCCCAGAGGAGAAGCACAAGCAAAATGCGCGAAAAGCGTTCTAAAAATGTTCTAAATGCCGATTTGTCAGCAATATCTCAGGAAGAATCAAACTGATTTCAAAAGTAATGTTAGGAAATTGATGCTGACAGCCTCTGCTCTAACATAGACGCTATTTTATGTCGGTATCACTATCACCTAGACGTTGCAGGAGGAAAAAAGCGCTCTAAATTTCTATTTCTGTGATCCGTAGGGGCTAGCAACTTAAAATTAGGCAAGGTATACATATTTATTATATATAAATAATATTTAAGTACTGTTTCGAAAAAATTGGAAATTTAAAAAGGGGTGAAAATGCGCGATAAGCGTTCTAGAAACGTTCTAAATTGCGATTTCTACTCAATCTCAGGAAATACCAAAGCTATTTCAAAAGTAATGATTGCAAATCAATGGTGATAGTCCCTGCTATAACATAGGTTATATTTTATGTTGCTGTCACTACCATCTCAGGGTTGCAAAAGCAAAACATGTTCTAATTTGCGTTTTTTGCACAACTGAGGAGTCTAACACTTTGAAGTATGGCATGGTATTTCCGTACAAGATGGAACTGCTTTCTAAGAACAGTGGAAAGAAAATTCCAAATTTAAAAAGATGAAGTGGGCGAAAAGCTTTATAAATTACAATTTTTATGCAATCTTATTAAATACCAAACCGATTAAAAAAATAATGATGACAAATTTTTGGTGATAGAACCTGCTCAAACATAAGCTATATTTTATGTATGTGCCACTACCCTCAGAGGGTTCCAGGAGCTAAAAACTTTCTAAATTTCGATTTCTGTGAAACTGAAAAGGCTAGAAACTTTAAATATGGCATGGTAGTTTCTTTTAAAATATAAATGTCCTCGAAGGACTGTCGAAAATAAATTCCAAATAAAAAGGGGGGAAGCGAAGGGGAGGTGCAAAAAGCATTCTAAAAAAGTCCTAAATTACGATTTCTATGCAATTTCAGGGAATAGAAACCGATTATAAAAGTAATAGTTGCGAACACAATGGTAACAGTCTCCGGTCCTACAAAGGCTATATTTTATGCCGATGATTCTACCACCTGGGGTTCACAGGAGTAACAAACGCTCTTATAAAGGCCTTTACAAGGTTTCTAAATTACGTTTCTATGGAACATTAGGAAATAACAAACCAATTTCAAAGTTAATGTTGGTAAATTAATGGTGACAGTTTCTATTTCAACATAGCCCTTTATATTGAGAGAGGTGGTAGGACTCTGAATTTGACATGATAGTTAATTTTAAGATGTAAGAAGATGGTTTCTAAAAAATTCAAAACTTCAAATAAATATTGAAATGAGCGTATTAACTGAGCATAAAAGTTTCAAAATATTTTCTAAATTATCGTTTATTTTGTTTTATTAATTTAAGTCTCATTTCTGTCTAATACAGTGTAATAATGATGTTTAATCAAACTGTGTTTTAAGTAGTAATTTTTGAAGTATTCCTAAAAGTAATAAGTACCTTTTAATAAAATAAAATATTTACTTTTAATAAAATAAAAATTTAGTTAGTACATTTTAATAAAAATTAGACATATAAATATCACTTGGCATATTTCAAATATTACGCGAGCAAAGCCGCGGGGCTTGCTAGTATTTTCTATAATAGTTTTCCCTGTTACATATCTTTAAATCCCTCCTCCCTGAGGAAATCAAAATTTAACTTTAATTCTTTATATTTCGTATGTTTCATGTCCCCCACCCCCCACACACACTCAAATAAAATATTTAATTTCAATTTTACATTTTACACTTAATTTCATACCCCTTTATGTATGCGCTTCCCCCTTACTTTTCTATAAGTTAATTTAATTACTCTTAAAATTATCTTCAATTAAAATGTGTGCACCATTTCGGTCATTCCTTTCCCATTTTCTTTTAACTTTCATACAGACATGAATATAGAAATACATCTTAACTGCATTCATTTTTCGTTAATAAGAAACGAATAAAAATACAAATGAATTCCCTTGCAAGCAGCCGATAACAAGTAACGCATAGTAAGTGGTTAGCCAGTGATCCCTCTAATTTTTCTCTCATTTTTTTTTACGCCAATGCTTTGTCTACTCAATTCGCTTCATAGCGAATATCTGATATGTGCGTATCTTGTACTTGCCAAGTTTTGTAACGAAGTCTTGGGACACTATCGCTCCTGACTTGATTCATTGCAGACGTCAACTGAAGCCCCTGCGGGGCCTGCCTCTGGGCAACCTGCTATTTCTCTCCTATCCCTCTATGATTTCACGGGCCCTTTTTAAAAGTTTAAAATAAAGATTTTTAAGTCCTCTAAATTTGTCGTTAGAGGTTTTTTTTTTTTTTTTTGCTCTTGTGAACCATGGGTAAGGAAATCACCTTTACATTTTATTCTTTAGAAGAGTTGCAATAAGACAACAATAAAATTTAATTTAATAGGACATGGTCCATTTACAAAAACAACAGGTCAATTCAAAATTTGTGTCAAGAAAGGTCGATTATTAAGCGCTGTCCGCTTTTACTTGTACTATTTGGCAATATCTAGTGGTAATATAAAAAATACATGGGTAAAAAATAAAATGAAAAAATTGCCGATTCTAGACATTTCAAAGAAATATCTGAATAAATATTTTTTAAAATGTTTGACATACATTGAACCATTACAATGTTTTCTTATGTATGGAAGGCATGTACTAATTTTATATCCTTGTGTAACTTTTAAAATTGTCTAAACATAGAGTCTGACGGATTGTATTTACTGGATGAAGTTAATATCCCGGCAATATTTGTGAAAAGTCACGTATTCGGTTATTGCCTTTCTGGATACAGTGTTTTGTGGCGAATGTTATACAGTCTTGGATCTTATATAATGGATATTTAAGAATTTGTTCAAATATTTTACATGGATTGTTGCAAAACAAATTAAAGTAAAATTTTAAAAGAATAAAAATTTGCGTATTAATAAAACTAGCTGGTTTTAGTGGAGCTGGGGGATCCAACTCGAGTTTCTCTTGTTATAGAAATTAAGTGATAAACATATTTTAAGTGAAAACGCTAATAGATTACTTACATTCTATATATGTTCTTTATACTTCCAACTAAATACACTATATGGCCAAAGGTGAACGGTCACTTGCAATGTTAGACGTTTTGTTAAATATCTAGAAAAATACATGAGGAATTAACCTGAAACTGCAGGTGTGTAAACAATATTGTATAGGTCATATATTTCCGTGAAGACTTTTTCCCCGAAACCCCGTAGAGGACCGTCAACAAATTGAAAAAAAGCGAATATCTTTTGGATAACTCTGTAAAAACTAATGTAGCAAAAGCATTCAAACTCGAGATTATTAATGAGTAGCTTATTGTAATATATTGTGTTCATTTTTATGAGGCTAGCATGTATACTGGTAGAGAAATTAAGAGTTTAATAAAAACAGTAACAAATTTTGCCAAGTTTTTTGCTTATAATTTGCTTAATAGTTCTTAATATAAAAAAAAGTTCTTTTCAGAAAAGATGACAAACAACATTGCACATAGCACCCCCTAATCAGAATTAAAAAATAATAAAAATTTGATGAAAAATGAGTAGGTTTACTAAAAAATGTTTCGCTGCGCATGCACGAATGCAATCAAAATAATGTACATAATGTATTAGCTAAGTACACTGGTGTCCAAAATTAAGGACCAGTCACAAAATGCTAATTTTTAAGTAAGAGAATACTCAAAAGGAAATAATATAATTACAATAATTACAATCCCTACAGCACAGCTAGCCAATATAGCATCTCATTCATGTCACACATGGTCACAAGTTTCACAGTCACTACGGTGAAACAAAAAATAGGAGATTTCATACGTCTCATTATTAGTCTCAAATGATCACTATATGTGACTCCACTGAGACGCCAATGTGACTGCTGCTTTGTGGCGAGTCACCAGGTGACTTTAAAATGTAGTTACATTGTGACTCTCATGTCACTGTCATTTTTAGATTCAATTTCAAAGTCATCATGAGTATTGCATTATGATAAATCACCAAATAATATCACATTATAGCCACATGGTGACTTTTCACAAAAGAGCACAATGGGGACTTCAGAGTAGTCTCTTTGTCACGTGAAAGTCATCATGTGACTTTAATGTGACATTATTTGGTAACTTATCACAATGCTGCATTCACGATGACTTTGAAATTGAGTCCGCAGATGACAGCCACGTGAGAGTCACAATGTAACCACATTGTAAAGTCACATGTTGACTCGTTATAAAGCAGCTGTCACAGAGACGTGTCAGTACAGTCACATATAGTGATCATTTGAGAATCATAAGGAGATGTATAGAATTTCCTATTTTTTGCTTCAAAGTAGTGGCTGTGACACTTGTGACCATGTGTGACATAAATGAGATGTTATATGGACAAGCTATACTGTAGAGATAGCAATTATTCTAATTATATTATGTCCTTTTGAGTATTCGCGTACTTGAAAATTAGCATTTTGTGATTGGTCCTTAATTTTGGGCACCAGTGTATATAGAACAACTTTTATGAAAGTCTCAAAATCATAGCTTGAAAATTCTGAAAATAATCGCCGATAGAATAAGCTCGAAATCCGTTGTTCCCCAAAACAAGCAAAAATATCAGGGGTTGTATCAAATATCTGTTGATTAGTGCCAAGATAGCGTACACATAATTGCACGTACTACTATATTTGGATACAACCCCTGATCTTTTTGCTTGTTTTGGGGAACAACGGATTTCGAGCTTGTTCTATCGAAGATTATTTTCAGAATTTTCAAGCTATGATTTTGAGACTTTCACAAAAGTTGCTCTATTTACATTGCTAATACATTATGAACATTATATTTTGATTGCGTTCGCGCATGCGCAGTGAAACATGTTTTAGTAAACCTACTCATTTTTCATCCAATTTTTATTATTTTTTAATTCTGATTTCAGAGTATTGTGTACAATGTTGTTTGTAATATTTTTTGAAAAGAACTTTTTTTTATATTAAGAACTCTACAAATTATAAGCAAAAAACTTGGCGAAATTTGGGGCTGTTTTTATAAGAACCTTAATTTCTCTACGAGTATACATGCTGTCCTCATAAAAATGAACACAGTATATTACAGTAAGCCACTTATTAATAATCTCGAGTTTGAACGCTTTTGCTACATTAGTTTTTACATGGTTAGACAAAAGACATTCGTTCTTTTTCAATTTGTTGCTTGACCCCTATGGGGTTTCGGGAAAAAAATCTTCGCGGAAATATATGACCTATACTATACTGTTTATACACCTGCAGTTTCAGGTTAATTCCGCGTGTATATTTCTAGATATTTAACAAAACGTCTAAAATTGCAAGTGACCGGTCACCTTTGGCCATACAGTGTAGCACAGAAGAGCATTTTTATACGAAATATATCAATATTGCATTCAATTAAGTTTTGAAATCAATATATATATTACGCTATTGTATGTGGCATAGAAATCGCAATTATTTGTTAAGTGTTAGATGGCAACTCCCGAATAAAACGCAACTCATTGGTTATTGAACAGCATTTAAGCATCAGCATACCTATAATGGGGGTATCATAAGGGGGGGGGGGCTGTTCTGTCGTCAAATTCCGCCAAGAATTTCGTCAACATAGCGATATATCGGTAAATTTGGCGATCAAAATTTGTTTCCAAAAGTGAAGCCAAATTGCCGATATCTCTAATATTGCGCCAAATTCCGAAACACTTCCACTGTAAAACAATAAGATTTACTTGCTTACAGAAAATAAACAAATTGAGATATTTTAATGCAAAAAAAAAACTAATATTATCTTAAGGGATTATATTAAAGGGTGTCCAAGTATATTAAATTACGAATAAAAGTAACATGATACAATGCTTAGCATGTTTTTAAACATAAATTTTAAGGAAGATCAAACTGGTCGCCAAGGGCGGCTAGTTATTAAAAATTATACTTTAATTAGTACTACATTTTTTTTTTTTTTATGTAACATTACCCCATAAAATTGGTGGCAATATGCTGCCTCCAATTTTATGGAGTAATTGAACTTATACGAGTCGAAACCCGTCGAATTCGACGATTGAAAACATTTAAAAGAACCGATTGACTGAATTTATGTAAAAAAATAACAAAAAAATTACAGTAATAAATCAATATTTAAAAAATATCTTTCCAAACTTGATGTTAAGTTTGCAAGTTCAATTCTGCATGTAAACATTCGCGCTCTTTACTTGAAGTCTAATCTGAGTGCCGGCGAAATCCACAAATTTACTTTTAGACGAACTTTCAGTAAAATATTTAGTTTTATCAAAGAAAATACTCATTTGATTTTCATTATGACATCATTTACACCCACTGAAGCCGTCTGAGATGAGCGTCTCAATCTCACAGTGTCAGCGGAAAGAATAGCGTTATGAGTAAAAATGCATTATTTTATATAAAGACGTCATGTTCTGTTCAAAAGTTTTTTTTAAAAAACTTAATTTTAATTGTAATACGAAATCGCCTTGATAAAGTATGATAATGTAAAGATAAGGTAATTGTTTGATCCCATTGTTTCCCTTCTCCGTTCAACAATGCACCTAATCCGATTGCCACCAATGTGAAGAAATTTCATACAAGACTTTTAAAATTATCATTAAAATATAAAAATGGGATTCTTTTTAAAAATAGTGAGTGCGGGCACATCTGCAAAAAGTTACTTTTATTTAAAAAAAAAAAAAACTAGGGGGATCTGCCCCCTACGAGCTACGTTCGCCAACCCCCGTTCAGGCACACCAAAATCCAAAAAGCGCGCTAATTTGATCGGCTTTAAAAATATTGAATTAAAAAAAAAAAAAAAAAAAAAAACAGTAGCGATCTTTCTGTAAACGGATTTCCATTCGTTTTCCTTGGATTGGGGATTTTTAAGACCAAATTTGTTGCTGTTAAGAGATACAATGGCCGTTTTCGTATTTAATTAAAAAAATTAGTTAAACATTTGAAAATAAGTTAATGTAAAATGAATTAAGTAAACAGTGTCATTGGTATTTATAAGCAGCACTATAAGATAGTTCTTTTGAATAATTCCTTTTAAATGTATCGTTTTACATCTGACGTAATTTACACCGAAGTTTTATTTCTCATATTAATATTCAGGTAAAAATACTTTTGTTGTTAGAAGGAGATATTTGCGCTGTCCTCGAATTCACGATAATAGTTGAAAAGATCATCTCAAAATATCAAATAAATGTCTCGAGCAAATATATTTTTTAATTTAAATTATTTTGCCATATTTTTTGGCCATTTTAAATATGACGTAATTTCCTCCATTTACAACTTTTAACGTATAATAATGATTTTTTTATTTTAACATTTTGTTTCTCTTTTAAAATTCAAGCGTAAGTATGGTTCTTATGACGTAATTTTCCTGCTTTTAACATGTAATCATTTAATTCTAATTTTAAAGTTTTTTTCCTTCTGTTTATAATAGCCATGTGTAAATAAATTTTTAATTTGAAGGAAATATTATTCTTTGCACTGTTTTAAAAATTGGCAACAATTTAAAATAATATCCTTTTCTAAAATATGTAAAAATTATCTCCGGAAATGCTGAAAATTTGAATTTAAAATGGAAATAAATCCTCAAAAAATGAATCATATAAAAAAAGTATATGCAGTCTGCACACCGAAAACTTTTCATGTATAAACGATCTAAGAATGGTGAAATTCCTATGTATAGTTTTTGCTCCTATAAAACTTTTTTAATGGAACGACTTTGACCAAATTTAACATTAAATGTATCTTAAAATAATTATTCGATTTGAAAACTGTCTGCATCAGCGTGTTTATCAAACATTTCTCTATAATACCACCAATTTTCATATTTTTGTATGCAACAGTTATTTTTAATATTAACGAAGAAAGACCATGCTCAAGCATCCAAATCGGATGCCAATCTACCGTGAATATCTACGCAGATTTTCATTGGTCCATTTCCAAATCAAAACTTTTATATATCTATAGAAGGATAACTATCAAAATCGGTTCAGTAGAAATCTCTAAGAAAACATCCTTGTCTTTTAAATATATAGATAGATTATAATTAAACGGAAATGACGTAATTTTCAGAAATATTTTCATTTGTGCATACCAATGATCTTTAAATAAATAGTGGAAGTTCAGTCTATTTACATGCAGGAATAAATGTCAGTGAATATGATGTCATCACTAACCTAGTTATAACAACATACATTATATTCATGGAGAAAATTTATCTCTTTTCTCAATGACATCGTCTTCCTCATCGAAAACATTTCGCTTTCGATATTACTTTTAATCATAGATTATTTTCTGTTATTTTACTTACATAGATTACTTAATATTATTTCCCAATAAATAATTCGATCTTCCGTGATTAATGCATAATTACACGCAATCATTTTATTATGGTTATATTTTACGAAAAGCACATTTTTTTCTTTTAAATACGATGGCACATTCACAGATGGAATCATGCTTCTGTTTGGCGGAATGTGATAAAGCAAAATAAATTTATATTATAAACAGAAAAGCTCACTTCAACATTTGCCTCAAGATAAATCGAGGGTAAAAGCACTGTTTTTCTATATCAATCGACGATGAAGTGGTAAACCCGATTGCCACCATTTTAAAGAAATATCATAAAAAGCTTTTAAAATTAAAAATAAAATATAAGAAGTAAAAATTAAATAAAAAAATAAAACAACCCGACTGCATAAAAAGCAAGTAATTAATTATTTTTCGTCGATGTGAAACTATTTTTTATATTACTTACCTATTTTTGTATTTACTTGTATTGATGCCTTTTAAGTTGTGTTTAATTGTTAGTTCCTATCTATAGACACTGTTTTGATGAGGCCTAGAGATGTCTACGAAGGTTAGAGTTGCAGTAAACCTAGAGATCCTACCTACACGACTTCCAAAATGTGTAATATTTACAGGGAGCTTCTGACTGTAAAATAGTCAATGAAACATAGTCCTCATTTTGAAAGACCTATCCAATGATATGCCACTCAATAGGGTACATAAAATTTTTTTTCATCTTTACGAGATTTTGTATTTTACGGCCGACATTTTGAATTTATAAAAGCAAAACCTGGCCTATAACCATCTGAGGGTTAAGACGAATCGATAGAGACATCATTCATTAAAATCCATCCAGCCGTTGAGATATTTCGAGGGTATAAAGAAATCCACATATTCAGATACGCGTCAAACACATAACCCTCCTTGGCAGTCGGGTAAAAATGGAAATAAATTAAAAAATAGCTAGTGCGTGCACATCTACAAATGAACAGCTTTTATTTAAACAAATAATTGTCAAAATCGGTTCAGTAGAAAGCGCAGGCCAGATGACTAAAAAAACAGCCTGGTCTTTTAAATATATAAATAAGGGTCTAGTTTGAAATTATATAACTAGTTTAATATTACGCATTAGTGTAACGTAACACCAGTTATATATGTTAAATTATTCAATAAAATCAAGGCAGCAAGGCTGCAACCAACTGTATGGGGAAAGGTTCCATAAATATTTTACAATGTAGCCTCATGCCAGGAGTTAATAGCGAAGAAATCGCCAAAGATTTCGCTACTGACAGGAGTTATTTTGATTCTGATAATTTCAATGTTTTAAGCGTGTAATTCGATTTCATGTGTGTTAAATTTATATTTTATTCATATTACTTTATTAATTTATATATTTATTAATGAAGTTTTAATCTCATTTTCGAATATTAGCCGAAAACTAATGCTGAACTATTTATATTCTTTTAAAAGCAAAAAGGGTAATCTTTCATAATCAGTCTGCACACAATCGATCTAAATTTTTTTTAAATCATGATCAAATACTACTATAAAAACTATAAAATCTCTGTAAAATGAGAGATAGTTTTCCAACAAATTGCTGCCGGTGTAAAAATTCAAATTGAGCGATGAGTACAAGATAAACGGTCAAGTGCAAGTATTTCTCGCATTCAGAGTATTTCCGTACAATAAATATAAGAATTATTATCTGTATTGTTAAAATAATATTTGTTAAACGAATAATAAGACTTTGTAAAAAACTATACAAGGTAGGGCTGGGTATAGCTATATATACTGGAAAAGTGTGAATGGGTATACCATAAAATCTTCAAAGATATATGAAATCTAAATAATATCAAATGTTGCTATTCTGTATAACTCTTTTTTTTTATCTTATCCTAATCTGTTTATGATGAACTATATTCGGTAGTGATAATATAAGTAGTGCATATTTAAACTTCATTTGGCATTTCGTAAAACTAAATTTCGCGTAGTAGTAATTGTTTCTTTTTACAGCGTAGCTAAAACAAAACCCTTGTTCAAAGTTTAAAATTGGCATTGTGCTAAGCGCGCTTCCAAAATAGGTCGCAAAGTTGCAACTTCGGCTTAGTCCGTGTCGCGTTTTCCCAAATAGGTTTTTAATTGAGTTTTAAAGTTTCGGGAGGCGTATTGAGAGATCCACTCAATGCAAACAAGTCTCGAATTCCATAGTATTTATGTGGTTAATTCTACTTAAATTAGTCTGTTTTTTAATTTCTTTTATACTGCTACTGGGCATTGCATTACACAAACATATGATTTAAAGTTGTTATCTAGGTTTTAAAACCTTTGATACATAGAGTATACTGCGCCATGTCAGTATGCATGTCCAAACCGTCCGTGACTTTAAGGGTTAATATCTCGGCTACATACCGACACTTTTTTTCAAAAATCATTATCAACAATGCATTTATACTGCTACGATAGGTACCTCCAGAGCTCCTCAACACATTTTCTAAATGTCCGTAAATCGAAATTTGTGTGTAACGGAAAAATGCGTTTTTCTCAAAAACTATGTAGCCTAGAGTAATCGCTATAGTTTTCCTGCAAGGTTTAAACTAACATCTGCTACCTCTAATTATTTTCATAACTTTAGTTTTAGTAGTTTCGGAAATAGAAGGTGGAGGGGACGTATTTTTGCACTACATTTTCGCCGATATCTCTAAAAATATAACACCTAAAATTAAAAGAGATGTACTTTTGAGTTCAGCGTTATGCATGCTTTCACATGAAATCCCGTACGATATACAAAGAAAAGATTTTGTTTTTCAAATAAATTAATTAGCTCCTCTACATTTTTCCTAAATATATTTGGGAATGTTTAATAATCTATAAAAATATGGTCAATACTCTTTATTACTTTCGTCTTCCCCCAATTTGAACTTTCCAAGTTCCATGGTTTACGAGTAAAATGGCTGTGACAGACAGACAGAAACAGGAGGGATCTTAAATTGGTTCTGTTTTTACTTTTTATATAGATTTATTCAATTTCATTGACGCTGGATTCTCTTTAGCTTCATCTTTGCCCCAGAGTCGATGGCTCACGAAAAATATTTCATCTTGTACTACGGTTATAGCCTTGTCAACATATGATAGTGAGAAGTTCCAGGCGGGATACGTTCCATGTGGTTCAGATGGTGTAACGTCGGTGCCCCATACCGATATCCCGGGTTGGACACTTTTTCACTCTGTTGGCTATACGCATTTTAAGTAATTAAAATTAGAAATATCATGAGTGATTATTTTGGCTTAAGTAAATTTTCTATGCACATTACAAATCTGTTATGGTTGTTTTAAAGGTGATAAAAGAAGAAACAATATAAAGAAGAAAATCAAATAAAAAATCGTCATTAAAAAATAAAATTACATTTATTGAAACCTTTTGCGTGTTATACGTTTCTGTCATCAGATCCAAATTGTATCCAACATGAATGAATAGGGCTGCAGAGAATGATTGCATCTGAAGATCTTAGTTGCTGTTTAAAGGAGATTATGACATTTAATCACCCGGCTATTTGGGTAAAAAAAATATTATAACACGAACTCAAAATCATGCGTCCAGCGCAGATTATGAAACACTTCCCTACGCATTTGGAATATTCTTTAAAAATCATACATTTTATAATATATGATGTTAAAATACAAAAATTAGAAAGCGCATAACAATTTTTTAAAAACCGCATTTAAAAATTTCTGCAGTTACCACCAGCATTACTGCGGAATGAGAGGAAAGACAGGAAGAACAGGAAAATACGTGAATTTTCTTGTTCTGCCCTGTAAATAACTATACAATTCCATGCATGATACATAGTGTACTAAGCATTAGTTCAATTAAACGAATAGCACAGTTGAAGATTCTCATTCAAAGAGTACGCAAAACAATCGTAGAATTTTAAAACACGTTACCACGACTGAAAACGCAGTTCCAGTATTTATTGTTCATAGGTAGTACTGTAGCCGAATTGTTTTATGAGTCCCTATAATTGAACTAGAAATTACATGCACACCAGATTCTACAGTGAACGCCTCATAGTACACCTCAGTGATATATGGGAACGTCCATTGTTACTCTTGTGACTGTCAGAGGAAATTTTCATAAATATTTCCAATTCTCTCAATATATATTTAGGATAAATTTGATGCAAAAACATAAAAATACATGTTCTCTACTCTTATAAACCACATGCAATTTGTAACAAAAAGCATTTTACTTGCCTAGATAATGAATGAAAACTTTGTTACTCTTGTGACCAGAAAAAAATGGAATTTTCAAAAATTGTGTTTGACGCAGAAATTCTGTGAATTATACGAGACTATAGAAATAAAATTTACAGAATATAGCAAAGTAATTATATCTTTTTAAAAAGTATTAATCATTGAACTCCTCTGATAACACATCTATTAGTTATATTTAATTTTTCAAAATGCTAAGTATTACTCTTGTGACATTTTGTCCATAAAGGAATTTCCCCAAAGATTCAGTTTAAATACTAAACAAAATAATTAAAATAAGTTTAAAAAAATTACTTTTTCATCGAAAAAAACTTTTAATGGTGGTTACATTTTAAAATAACATAAGAAAATGTAGAAAATTCTAAAAATAATTAGAATTTGTAAAATCTTCGAGAGTTTATCAATCAGAGCATTAATGTCAGTCACAATTTGATTCTTTTTTGCCAAATATTGTGGTCATCAGGTTCAAACTTCAGAATTCCTTATGCTTTAAATAGCTCTTAGCACTTTATATGATAATTTTCGTTTACCACTTCAATGGTAAAACCACCAATCTTTAAATCATCATATTTTAGAATCCCTTAGCATAACCACATTACAACTTCTCAGTTTCTGTTACTGAACAGAATAAATCGTTGTCTTCATTATCATGAATATCACTTGCAACTTCTCCTATATCATTATTTACTTAATGAAACACAAATTCTTTGTACGAATGACGTTAGTGTATGGTTTGTAGTAGATAGTGTCATTTTTCATGGTTTTAACAAATTGTATTTGTTGAACGCCCTTCACTGTTGGTATTTTCTCGCAAAGTAATGAAACATTATTGTTTTACTTCTTCATCTGATATATGGAGTATGCTTGCTTTTGTTTTTTCATGAACAATTGTCACAAAATAAGCAGTATTTCTTAAAATTGCTTTTATAGCACGCACTTTATTTCACATATATCCTCATACAATGACACAAAATAAAACTACATCATGTATACCGGGAGTATTTGAAAAAAAATATGCCCAATTAAGTTAATTGTGAAAGAAGACGGATTCATTGCAGGCATATTTGCATAGTTATATTTTTGTATAAATTGCAAAGCTCAACCATCATAAAAAAAAACAAAACAGATATACTTTAGGAAAATGCATTCCCTTAAAGATGCTATGTTGAAATTTTTACATACGAGAGCATTTACAGAAAATTGATTATGAGTTAAATTGTCTGAAATAATAGCATAAGATTTTACTATTTTGGGATCATACTAAATAATGGCGGGAAATACAGTCGCCTGTGCATTTGAGCAGTATGCGGTATTTTGTACCAAAATTTCGTCTTGGCATAAAAACGTACAGTTTTCAAAAAATCCCCTGGCATAACGAGTCTTTGAGAAATGGTTATTCTTTTGGCGTTATCAAAATAATCCTGTGTACAAGTTTGAATTAATGTGTGCACATAAATGGAATTAGTGGCAGTTTTTAAAATTTTGTAAACAATCAGAAATGGTTTCTTCAACTGTTACTTTTCAAAATGTTTATCAACGTTTTGAGAAAGTAACAGTTTTGACAAAATGTTGATAAATGTTTTGTCAATAGCGAAACGTTTATCATCATTTTGCTATTTACAGTAACTTATGAGAAATTCTCTGTTATGGAGTTCCTTTTCAAATAATTATTTGATGTTATCTTCACAAATTAGATTTTCTGAATTCATATAATCTAATTATGATGTATCTCAGCAGACAAAGTCATTACATATTTCACAGAAATATTTAATGCAGAAAATACGACAGTCACTGCATTATGGATTGCTTGAATGTTTTCGTGACAACCACAAATGCAGACATTCTGATGTATAATTTTCTATTGTTTTTTGAAACTAAGCTTTCAAGGTGCAAAAGAATTTCCAATTTTTCAATTTAGGAAAGCTTCTTTAAACAAAAAACTTATTCTCTTAATAAACGTCACCTAAGATTGACGAAATTATGTGACCTTTTTCACACCTAACTAATCCAGATTTAGCTGAAGATATGACATCTTCTTAAATCTTCATCGGCATAAAATTCCCAAAGCTGTGGATTTGGATTTTTTTCCGTTACGAAATCTGAGGTTAGCTAGTTCTCTACTTTTTCCTTTTCTTAATATTTTCATTCTCTTGCTGCAGCTTTTGCTGACTCTAAGACTTTTCTTCATTTTATCATAATACATTTTGCTTTGTTTCTTTCTCACATCAACATATTCAATTTCATTCTTATTTTTTCTCTACAACTTTGGCGCTTGGCAGAATTTTCCTCGCTCTTTAAAACAATGTCATATATAAGAAACAATATTAAATTATTTCCTTTAAAATATACTTCCAAAATCCTTTACATAAGAGTTACTATAAGAATCTCTGTAGGTCATACAGCAGAATTTAGTAAACGAAGCTTTACAAAGCCTATAAAATATCTAATCAAAGACCATGTGCTTGAAACCAAAAGAAAGAACACAAAAATGACACGAGTTGAGTTGTTTTAATCTATCTTTAATTACTTGTCATTATTATTTTTTAATCTTAAGTAATAACAAAAAATGAATAAAAATAAATCCATGCATTAAAAAAACATTAATAAAGATACTTTATCTTCCTTAAAATTTATAAAATAATCTTAATATTATGGCTAAAGCTATTTCAAGAATTGTTCTCATAACGGTGAAAACAACTAAACTTTAAGCATTCTGTTTGTTTTTGTTGCAATGCAGTTTTATATCAAACTATGGACAAAAGTATTTTGTGTTACTCTTGTGTCACAGACGATTGTTACTCTTGTGACAACAACTCAGATCCTATTCCATGCATAGCATAAACAAAATATTTAATGTAAAATCTTTCATTTGCCTCGAAATCAGAGAGTTAGGAGTTTGGGGTAAAAATTTTAAGTATTTTTTATAAAATTAAAACTTTAAGATGTTTTGTTTTACTCTTTTAACATTTAACTATCAACTAATAAATAATGTTAAAATCTCATTTAATACCTTAGATGAAACCTTTTAACTATGTAGATCTAACAGATATAGCGTTATTTTGTTATTTTCAATCCATAATAATTTAATTTAATGTACAGAAGTAAAAAAACTATCCAACTCACTAAGTTGATTTTTATGCTCAGTTTTAAATTAATTTTAATACTGTCAGTTTCCATCCCAGTTTCGGTGTAGACTCATTTTTATGAAATTAAAACTTACAAATTCATATACTGCATTTCTTTAGCTTTAAATTGATGTATCACACTTATATTTCCGTTTAAAATAATTTTTCAGAAAAAAATTTTCTCTGCCGTGGACGTTCCCATATACAAATTTCAATATGTTTCAAATAGTGTAATATCATTAAAATACACTGCAAATAATTTTACTCAATAAACCGAAATATAACGGAACTATTTTGAGTGTCCCTGTAAATCAACCGTAAATGCTTTCTTTATTTGTAAACTTCAGTTTCAATACCAAATATGCCCTAATAAACACCAATAACATATATCAATTTCATGACAATCCGACTATATTTACGTGAGTTAGAGCATAGACAGTCGGTAGACAAAAGAGAATTCATAAATACTTTTTCAATGAGGAATGTTTTAAGAAAATTCAGAGAAAAATATATTGCGAATGAAGAATTTTTACTATTGTTATACACTTAGAATGTAGGCTCACCATATACCTCTGTATCTTATGGAAAATCATATACATGGTTGTTCTTGACTTCTGTAACTACTTTTGATATAATACAAACGAGGAGTTCAAAGCAAAATATTTTATGCAATTTTGTTTTACTCTTAATTCAGCTTTTATAAAAATAATATAAAATTTTATCCATTACAATTTTTAATTACTTTAAATTTCAAGAATAATTGAAATGTAAAGTAAAATATAATATTGGAAAACGTTCCCTCCATTCTGTTCTTATTTCATTAGGTTTAGATTTTTATAATATATATATATATATATTATATGATGTATATTATGTCAATTTAAATAGTTCATATAATTTTATTTTAGACTATTCAACCTATTAATTTCTTTAATCTTTGGAAGACATTAATATAAATTTACCAATGAATTTTCAACGACTTAATAATTCTCTTTCTTTCTACATGTTTTATTACGATACGTTTGAACAATAGTAATAAAGATACAATTACTCTTTGAAACTCTATTCAGACGTGCTATTATATGTTATTCAAAGGTAAACGTCGACTATTCCTATATAAAATTGAATAGTGAATATCCTATGAAACACATTAAACCAAATTTGCATGTCATTCATTACGAAACCATATTATGCAAACTAATTCCCAACTGCCAGAAGCTTATACACTTAGACGAATTTCGAATTATATTGTAATGGGAAATTTATTTTGGAAATCTTGAACTGATTAAGTCGTCTATCTCAATACCTTAGATATGCACAAAAGAAATTAAATATCAATTAAAATCTCGATTTGAAATCCTTTATCTATTAGAAATAGATAAAAGACACACCTTAGGGTAATTAAAATATAACATGTTGCCTTAATTTTATTCCATTCCTTGCGTTTGCAGTAATTTATTGTATACGATTATGCAAATGCTCTTTTCAATGCAGAGATATGTATGTAATCATTGTCTGTTTTTGTATTCGCTTTAGTGTCGTAAAACTGAAAAGTACGTTTTACTTTAAACAAGTTTTACACATCAACGAAATTATGTAGGCATTTGATCAAAGTCTTAATGTATAAAGCGACATTGCACTGGAATGACTATGTAAGGAAATAGTCGATTCATAATAAAACTCTTTAAACGTATTCATTGCAACGCCAACACTGTTCTTAACAAGAATTATTCTATAATATTTTAAGAATATTAGCTATGAAATTTTCAAAATCGTGATAAAATTCGATTTTAAAGGAATTTACACTCCATTTAAGGGGACACAATAACCTATTAAACTATTTTTTTTCAATTTTAAATAATACTGTAATATCTGTGGTGTCATTAATTTAATAATAAATATAATTTTTTAAAAATCTTGTAGAACAGCATAATTAACTAAAATTATTTTTTTCTTGAAATTTAACTTTTTATAAACCCTACTCCTTTTTTAAATATGCATATTTCTGCTTCAATTTTTTCCACATTCCTTAGAATATGCTACATAGTACTATATTTTTATATTTTCTATTACATGTATATTTTTGGATCCACGGGATAATACATTTAATATAAAACTTTCTCTAACTTGTATAGTAAAAAATCAAGGAAATTCAATAAAATTCAATATAACTTAAATACTGAAAATCAATAACTATAAACTTGTATGTTAAATCCATGTACAGAAATATTAAATACATCATGGAGAACAAGTAAAAAATATTTCAAATCTTTTTCTGAATTAGAAAAAGAAAGCCTTTGCATTTATTAAACAAGCAAGTTATGAAAATAAGAACAGGGAGAAAAATCAGTTAAAAGTTTTCATTTGCAAAAATAACATGTTTTAACTTCTAACTTCTGTGAAATTTATGCACAATTTTATCAAACACATAAATTAAAGTATATATAAACACATATAAATTAATTACATATAATAAGTGAGGTCATGTTTAGAAATCATTATTCAACGAAATATTAAAAATGAGAAAATTTTCTCATTTGTCTTTATTTATACAAAATATTACTTACTAATAACATATATCATGCGAGAACATGAATAAGTTTCATATGCATATAGTATAAAAATTTCAAAACAGCCAGTCTTATATGTAAGCCCATCATATTTAATTTTTGAGGATCTCTGTGTCTGGAAGCAAGCTTAATTTTCCCCAGTGCTAATTCATGAACTGTATTTGTTATCCTCCTTCTTTGGTACATGCGGCTGGAGTCTTTTAACATGACCAAATTAACTCAAACTGATAATGTTAAATCATATCCTGACTTTTCGCCATGGAGGAAATAAAATAATTCGCTATGTCCTTGGGTTTGTTCAATAGTGATCAAAATTAACCAGGATTGCTGAGTGGGCGTGGCTTCCCGTTAAATTCTGACATCGCACATAAAATCTTTATTAACTTATACATGGTCAAAGATACACCTTTGAAATTTCACCAGTATATTTTTAAAAGATGTAGTTATACATAGCAATAAAAAAAAGGCCATTTTCAAGGTCCCTTAATAAAATCAAATTTATAAGTCTCAAATATTCAATATTCAGACTTTTATGATGGGGGCCAGATTTTTTAATATGTGGTTAATTTTTCTTTAATTACATATCTCTCTCGAACGTTCTTTTTTTCACTTAAATTCTTCGTAGCTCACTCAGAATGAACTAAGCGCATCCTTTTAATTGCTGTCCTTGCCACGTTATCTATCCTTAAATTCTTTACTGCGCTGGTTTCACACTTGCCTTCATTTCATTCTTGAACACGGTGGTGCATTTCTTTTCCGTCAATGTTTTCATGAATTTTTTTAACCATTTGGAAAAATGGTTATTGTTCTCTGTCAGGGTAGGAAATCAAAAACATATCTGAGGCGTTTTATTGGTTGAATCCGCATTTTATTCGTTTTCTGATTGGTCTATACAGTAATGTGTATTTCCCTTTACTTTCAACAGAGATGGATACTTCTGCTGCCACTATGATAAAAGTAATAAAAACTACAAAAAAAAAATTAATAACTCAGAAACAAATTGAGATACAGTTTTCAAACAAATTGCAGTTAAAAGCACATTTTTTCTCTATACGACGGTGTAAAAAGTAATATTGTGGGAAGTTTAGAAGTTTAAGAATGAAATTTCATTTAAAATTGGTCGTCAGATTTCTCGATGGAAAAGCCTTTTCCCGAACAGCCAATGAAATGCTTGGATAATACGTAAGTTTCTGGTGAATAATACGTAAGTTTCAGGAAATCTGACAAGTCGCAGGCGATTTTTGTCGCTTGCAATTTTTACGTGTAATAACACTATTAATATTTAATTTATGGCGTACGTAATGTATGATCAACTCCGTTCGATTTTTTATGTCTTAAATTTTAGTCTTTGAAAAAATCATTTTCCAAATGGTCGTTGTAATTTGTTTAATTGCTTTTTTTATATTTATTTTCTTTCTTTTTTTTTCTTTCTTCTTTTTTTCTTTTTTTTATAATTTGCGTTCTTGCACTTATGATGGGGCTTTAGAAGCTGTTTGCCTTTTCAACTTTCATATTTTCATTTGCGCTCCTATCACGTTCTCTATTTCTTTCTTAATATTTCAACACCAAGTTCAACCATAGCATTTTAAGGACATGATAGTTTGCCTATCACAGTGTTGAATCCAGGCATTTTTCTCCGGGAGGGATCTCTGTGGTTTCGGGGGGAACTTTCACATTTGTCCATTAAAAAGCATAAAATCTCGAACCTTCCGGAGGACATTTCAATGTTCCGGGAGAAAAAAAAACCCTTGGGCCACTACCTGATTTCAACACTGGCCTACGTGTTCGTTTGACGAACACGTATAGCAATTGACTTAAATATCTAAAAAGCTAGAAGAAAATCGCTATAATTTTCTTTCGAGGTTTAAATTAACATCTACTATCTCTAATTGTTTCATAATTTTAGTTTCAGTAGAATCGGAATTAGATGGGGCGGGGGACATATTTTTGCGTTACATTTTCGACAATATCTTTGAAATATAGTACCTAAAATTAAAAGGAATGTATTTTTGAGTTCAGCTTTACGAAAGCTTTCACAGGAAACCCCACACGATATACAAAGAAAATATTTTTTTTCTCAAGAAGCTTAATTAGCCCCTCTACATTTTTACTAAATATATTTATGATTGTTTAATAATCTGAAAATATGTGGGTCAACAGTCGTTATTACTTCCCCCAATTTCAACTTTCCACGTTCCATAGTTTATGAGTAAAATGGCTGTGACAGACAGACAGACACAGGAGTGATCTTATAATGGCTCCGTTTTTACTTTTTAAGTACGGAACCCTAAAAAGGATAAAATTTAGGGGAGACCGGGGCACGTTTTGGCGGGTTTTTTTATCAATGAATTTTCAAATTTTTATGTTTTAACTTAGGAAATTTAGGCATTGTGATTTTATAAAGCAGTTAATATAGTCAAAGTTTGTGTATTCAGTTGTTGCCCTATTTGTGTTTTTAACCGTAAAAAAATTTTTTTTAGGTCCAAGTCTTTTATCAAGTGGGTCACATTACGTTTATGCATATTATTAGTGATACCAAGGAGTAAGTGAAATAAATATTTAATCAAACTGAAATGTTTTATTTATAACTTAAAACAATTTAAAAATTAAAAAGAATTAATTAAAGAACATTTTATAGGCTAAACTGAAAACATAAGGCTTATTGCTAATTAAAAACAGAAACTATTTAGTCACTTTCATCATCACTGTTGCAATTTTCAGAAACAAAAAATAAAGTATTTCCTTTTGCACACTTGTTATGGGACCACCTTTTGCATCTAAGAGATTGAACCCAGTCTTGTCCTTTTTTGGATTGGTTGTATGATTTCAAACAATAAATACACACACAGTTTTCATCTTCGTCATGAGATTCATTCACTGTTTTCTTTTTTCTAGAGTGTACCAAATTTTTCCATTTTGCAGTTTTTGGTTTCCTACTTTTTCCTTTGCTGTCTTCTTGTTCTGCTTCCATAGAAACTAGTAAAATTTTACGTAATTTCTTCTTTTTGTTTTGCTGTGCCATCATTTTTTTCTTTTTCGCTTCTAACTGCTCCTGTCTGAGGGCTCCTTTAGCCGGAGTATTAGTTAGGATTGCGGACTTTCTCGTTTCCTTCCCTTTCTTGGTGCCAAGCTTTGGTCCTGCCTTTTCAAATGGGCTCAGTTGTTCAGGTGTTGAGTAGCCCACGCATTTACGCAGTAAGAACGTGCGTAAAGTTGCCCCAATGTCAATGCGTAAACGTGCCCCTTCGCCATGTTTGGATTTATTTTTAACATGTAACGAAAAGTAATAACATTTCTGTTCATACAAATATAGTTCTCAAAAAAGGATGAAATTCTGCTAATGTTCACATATTTGTTTATCCTTAACTAAGTATTATTAGTTCACAATAAGTTTCAATAAGTTCAACACAAAATTTACTCACCTTGATAGAAAACAGATTATCCTTTCCGCATGCTAGACCGAAGCTCGACTGCCGCTCAAAAACGTGTGAGAATACCTGCTAGGGAGCTGAATCAATCTGTCATGAGTGGTGGCGCGCCAGTTATAACTCGTTTCCGAAAAACTGCACTGCATAAACGTGCCACGGCCTACCCTAATATAAATTTACTAAACAACATACTTGAGAATATACTTTATATGGGAATTTTTTTCCGTCTGCTTAAAACATTCTACTGGATATATTTTAACCAGAAAGATTTTTATGAAAGATTATATATATTTTTAAAATCTACTCAACGGATTCTGATGGGAATTGCATTGTTAATTAGATACTTTTTCAAGGATGGTTTTAATATATTAGATATTGTTCCATAGTCATATAAGATGGGGTGAAGTTCTGTAATCTTATTTTATTCAATTTGGAAAGATTAGCCTTTTTAAAAACTTCTACTGGGTGTATTGTGATGATACTTGCATTATCAGTCGGGTACTTTTTAGAGATACTTTCGGTATATTACATTTCCTTGTGCGTTTCTTAGTTATAGAATAATGGGAGAAAGTTCTATAATCAGATGAACCCGATTATGAAAGATCAACCCTTTTAAAAAGTTTTACTGGACAGATTTTTTTTTTTTTTATGGGCCTTGTTAGTTAGAGATTTTTACAAGGATGTTTTAAGTATATTTCATTTCAGCCTGCCGTTCTTTACCAAATCTTACTATAAATGATCAGCAAAAAGCGTCGGTCCTTAACAGCTCAAAGTTTGTCTGCACATTAGAAAATATAATAGTGAAATGGTGTTTGAACGTTTTCAGCAATGTGGAAAGACAATCCACTTTAAGGCCCATATTACTTTAAAGCACAAGGTCAAATTCACCGATATATTTCGTTTGATTCAAGCTTCATTTAGAGAAACCAAACACCGCGCAGCAGACGATGTCCTCTAGTGTAGTATAAAATAGAGTAGTGTCAAGCAAAAATAAATGCCTGTTGTATGATTTCTGTATTTTTTGTTTAAAATAACGTAAAACCTTGATTGTGAGATCTATTGGAGATAGGGTTCAATTATTTTCATCACAAAAATTCGATTTTTAGACAATTCTTATGATACAAGCAACAAGTGTTATCATTTGTTCATTTGAAGAATTTTTAAAGTTTATTGGAATTTTTAATCAACCTGTACAGTACACTAGGGTGGAACGAAAGCATAGGGCAAAATATTTTTTTCAGCGAATAATTTTCTAATAGCAATTAAAAGTTGTCTTTGTATGTTAACAATAAACCTACAAAGTTTTTTCGTTCTAAATTTATATCTGGTGCTGCAAGAGCCTTAAAAATAAGGATTTTTTTACAAGAATTCCAAATTTAACATAAAATTATAATTTTTTTCACTGTTTTATTTTCACATTTTAAAAATCAAATATTGTTTTTAACAGCAATCTATAGATATTTCTTTACTGTAACAAAGATAATATTAAGTTTAATTGATGTAAATTTATGCATTAATTTTCTGAAAAAGTGAATTAAATGAGCATTTTTTCAAAAAAATCAAGATGTAATGTCAATTTGAATTTAACTGGTGTAATTACTTTTTTGCTTACAAATAGTTGTTCAAACACAGTTTTTTAAATAATACAGTAGCGCTCAAAAGTATTTTGACAAAGATAATAATTCACTTAATTGAAAAGAATAATAAAATACAAAAAACGATCATTTATTTTCTTTAACCATATTCAATGTTTTAATTTTAATAAATTAACAATAAATATTAATAATATTAATAAAATTATATATATACTATATATATATTTATATCTGAATTTTGTCATGCTGTAACTCTCGAATTTTTGAACCGATTTGGATGAAATTTTCCATATGCATAGTACATACTAATGTCTCGACCAAGTTCGTTGGCCAGTTTCATCCCCCATCTTGTTTCAAAATTGCGGCCGTTGGAATTTTTGAAATTTTAGTGGCAAGTACTTAACCACTGGAAGTTCGTTACAATTTTCAAGTTGTTTGCCGAAAACCACACCAAATTCCTTAGGACCCTTTGTTTTTCCATCTAATTCACGAAACAGGTGGCGCAAGGGCAATTTCTTTAAGTGTAACAAACAAATAAGCCACTGCAGTGGCTTATTTAGATCTTTTTCTGTTAAAGCAATCACACCGTTATTAACTCCAGTGTTTGTGGCTGTCCAATCACACCCAATAGCAGTTACAGTTGATGTGTTCAACTGATTGTTACCATTAAAGTAGGCTGTCATGCTGTTTTTTATAGCTTCACCTGTTCCAAAAGCAGGGGTACCATGTCCTAGAAAGGATGAATTGGGCTCTTTTACTAAAAGAATATGTTCTTCGATGAGAGTCTGTTTGTAAAATGCGTTTCCTTTTTTATCTTGCACAATTGTTTTATCTTTTCTTCCATGGAAAAATAAACCTTTATTATCTCCAACTTGTTTAAGGCTTCTTACTAGCTCTTTTGTTCGATTCTTGGCTCTCTCTTTTCGAATTTTCATCCTATCAATTACTTACTGTTGTTTTTCTCTGTAATCATTCCAACATCTTTAAGAACAGCACTTGCGATAGTCGCAACAACTCTGTCCGAAACCCCAGTTCGGTCACCAGCACTTGCTACTGTTAGAAGTGCTACATTTTCGCATTTGCTCGCTTGTAGTTGAATCCAAAAAAGAAGTAGAGGAATTTTTGAGATTGTATATTAACGTTCCTTTAAATGTTTGCTCAGGATATGATTGAATGGCATCATTTTCAGCTCTTCCAGTAGCCTTAACTACTAATTTCTGATTGTAGTTGTACTTTAATTCTTGCTGTATTACCTGTTGCTTCCTCTCTTTTCTTTGTGTTAAAATCTTGGAAATAACTTTATAGATCCCAATTATACACATTTTTCTCACTGTTCTTTGGACAAGTAAAAAAAAATTTTTCAAGTTTAGGTACTTTTTTCTTTTTTCTCACTTACAGGTAGAAAATTCTTTGCACTTACAGGTTGATACATAAAAAAGACGTTTGCTTTCATTTAAAATTTTTACTGCAATCAAATCGTATTTTTCTGTACCTTTTCTACATTTTGATATTAAAATACTTCTGTATTTATCGCGTTTGTTCTTTTCCATTTCTAACATGCGAGTGCGAGATACACAGGAATCATTTGTTACTCAAACGATTCGTTTGCCTGCACTGACTGACGACAGAAACATGCGACCAGACCACTTGCTACAGTTACATGCTTCTCTTCCTCCTCCGCCACCTTACACCAGGCAATAATATTCTGCCTGAATCAAGGTCACTTCAAAACAAGTACTGTTCTCCATTTGACTATTAATTTTCAGAACTAAAAAATGTTTTGTCGCGTTTTTAAGTTAAAAGTAAGGTTAATCGAAATGTTATTACGAAATACTGTTAAAATCTAAAAAAAATGGAAATTAAAAGATGCAAGATTTAGTAGCATAAATATTAAAGGTATGCAATATAAAACTATAAATATCTACTGTAAAGTAGTTTATGTGTATTATTTAAAAATTGAAAACAGGCATTTGGTATTTAAAATACATATATATATTTTTTTTTACTAAACCAAATTTATCAAAATTCGTAAAATCTACTTAAAAATACATATATTCAAGTCTTTTGCGGCACCTCTAAATATATTACGTTTGTTAAAATATTTTAACAATGTCTTAACAAAGGCATTAGACAACTTTTTATTTCTATTACATATCGAAATTAAAAATTTATTTTTTTCGTTCCACCCTACTGTACACACACATATATATACATATATATTATTGTCCTACTTGGTCATATCAGAAGCTGCACTAGAGTTTAATTATTTAAAACAAGAAACAGATTTCTTAAGTCTTTTAAAAATAAGTCCAAAAACTTTTAAGTGGTGTAATTAGCATAAATAAATAAAAAGTAAAAACAGTAACAATATAAATTTCTTTCATTAGGACAATACAATTATTTTTTAATTTATTTTCACAAATGTTTTTATTTAATTTTCACAAACTTTCACATTGAAAAAGAAGTAAATTTTAAAATAACATAGAAAGAATAATTATAACAATGCATTTCTCATTCTGCTTTAAATTTTTAATTTAACTTATACCGCATCCAGTACTTAAAAAAACTATTCTACAATGCATATTGTTTAAATATTCTGAAAAGCTTGGAGTTTTTTCGTTTGTCATTTTTACCTTTAAGCATATAAGCTTTGTTATTTATCTGCCTTTTTTGCTTCATTTCTTTCAAACGCATCACAATTCCGCCAGAAAGATGAACTTGTGCAATATGTTTGAAAACATTACAAAGAAAAGAGGTAAATTCAAATTTTATTTCATATATTTTAATCCATTTTCTTACTATCTTTTTCTATTTATATTCCATTCTTACAATTTACCTTTTTTTTTTTTTTTTTTTTTTTTTTTTTTTTTTTTTTTTGTCTTTTGAGTTCAAGTTTTTAGAAATAGTAAAAACATTATGATCTCCCAATGAACATTGTCCTTGATACATAAATTTTTGAATAATGCAAAGTTTTCAAACATACATATTGATTTTTCAAGACACAATTTTCATATGAAAAATGCAATAAAAGGGATATTCCTTAAGCATATATTTTGCAATAATTCCAAAAGCTTATAATAATAGAAATGGCTGACTTTTTTCCGTTATTTCCATTTGCCAAAGGTAGGTCAGAAGCCCCTGGCATGTATTTCATGCCACAAACTGTTTGGAAAATTATTGATTTGTTGTTTATGTGCATGATATTCCAATTTCGCAACGATCGTTTATTTTTTATTATTTTTTCTGAACGTCAGTCAAATATTATATTCATTTAAATGATACTTTAAGCTAAAGTGAATTTTTATGAGAAATTGAAAGCGTAGTATAATTTATAAATACATATATTTCTAAAACTTGAATGGGAAAATATTTTCTTGAAATTTAGAAAAACAGGAAACATCCTAAAGATAGAGGTTTTATTGAGACATTTATCCCCTTAATAAAAATTAGTTTATCTACTGAACAACTAATATTTGAATATTGTATTCTTAATTTAATTTTTTTATAACTTAAACTTACACAGAAATCTACCGTTTATCCTAAAACGGTCTGAAAGATTTGAAAACTCAATAACTTGCAAATGTTTACAGGTATTAAAAAATATTTTGCAGGAGGGTTGTGCAAGGTGTCAGGAGTTTTTTTTACTGCGATTCTGGATTTTAATTTCAAATAGCAGTGATAAATGGCACTAGCAATAGGCACTAATTCGGAACCTGATTTTTGGCCTCTCCCTTCTCTCAGTGTTGTTTCAAAAGAAGCAGGTTAAATATATGGAGAGGCTCCCTAAAAACAAAATTACATTGGAGACGGAGAATCACTCCATGCATTTAACCTCCTTCTTTCTCATGAATACTGAGAAAAGGGCTAAAAATCAGGCTAAAAGAGAGGCTAAAAATCAGGGACGGATTTAGTGATGTTGCTTCCAGCGCCATCTATTGCTGTTATTTAAAACTAAAATCGAGAATCTCAGTAAAAAACTCGTGATATCTTACATAGCACTCCTGCAATTTTTTGACAGATCTCACCATTTGCAAGTTATTGAACTTTAAAATCAGTTAGTCCATTTTAGGGCAACCGTTTGTTAATTTGTTCAGGTTATGTTAATCTGGAAATAAAATTGAATAAATAGCGTTAATTCATATTTGTTTACACTGAAAATATATCCAGTGTTTCCGTTTTTGAAATCTTAACTGACTAATGCCGCCATATTCCAGACAACCAATTTTTATTGCGCAAATGTTCTGTTTCCATTTATTATTGCTTTAGAAGCACTTTTTCTGATAAACTATTTTTGCATGATTTAATGGCTGAAAATTTTAGATAAGATAAGGCGAAAATTTATGAGCAAATACAGAGATGCTCAATTGGAAACAGCACATTTCGACAGTAAAATTTGATTTTTACGAATATGGCGGATTTATTAGCTAACGGTTAAAAAATAAAACGAATGTCGCGAAATTCCAGAAACCCTAAATCTGACATGGCAGTTACTTTTTAGAGTAAATGCTCGCACATAAGAAAGAAAACTCGAAATAGAAAATAGGTAAAGTGCGCGAAAAGCGTTCTTAAAACGTTCTAAATTACGATTTCTATGAAATTGCTATAGAGAGAAACTTGAAATTGAACATGGCTAATACCTTTAAGACGCAAATGCACGCATAGAACACTTAAAAAAAAATCGAAATGTAAATGGGTTCAGGGGAAAAAGGCTTTATGATTTTTCTAATACTGAAGGGGCTAACCTTGAAATTTGCTATGGCGGTACTTTTACTTAAAAAATTATCGCTAAGAATGGTTTCTAAGAAATTCAAAATTAAAACAGTGAAATGAACGAAAAAAATTCTAAAAACGTTTTAATTACGATTTCTATGAAAATTTACATACTATTTGTTAATTTTAATTCCCCACCCATATCAAATTTAGCTAATATATTCAAAATTTTGACTAGAAATCAATAGCAGTTCCATCTATGTCTGATTGTAATATTTATGTCTTTATTACTGAAAAATCATTTTTTTTTTATTAAATTCAACTCAATATGGTCGGGTGCGCTATTAGTATTATTAGAAACATTGTCTAACTAGGCTATTTCTGGATATTATTCATAGTCTTTTAATATTTAAGAAAGCATCAACTTAAATGTGTCTAAAAAAAATAAATTTATTTATTGCATTAACATAAAATGTTGATGAATTTCAATTTCTTTTTCTGTTTGTAACATTCATAAAAAAAATATATATATATATATATATCATCATTTAGTAAGCCAAATATGGTAAGCACAACATAATATATGAAATCTAATTGAATGAACATATCCATTTTCCTGTAATAAAAAATAAATTGCTTTAAAATAAGTTACTAGATTCATGTCTTTACTTCTTATTCATGCCTTCGTTTCCCATATACTTTAGTAAACATTTCAGAATTCTTATTATTTTATATTTCAAGAAAAAGTTTCATTTTCTTCCATGGGGCAATAATGGTTTTAAAGCTAATTAAAATACTTAAAAATGTACAGTTCATAATTAAAATGCTTCACTGTGTAAAAACCAATTTGCGTAATAAAAAAGCCAATTAAAACCAATAAAAGCCATCCTCGTAACTTTTTATAATTTTAGGCAGCTTTTGTGTAATCCTGCAGTATAGTAAATTTTCCCTCTGCTATTTATTTTTGTGTGTGTGTGATTAATTATTTGGTTTGTTTTTCCCAGGTCCAGACAAACGTTCAGCCGGTCGGGTGCGATATTAGTATTATTAGAAACATTGTCTAACTAGACTATTTCTGGATATTATTCATAGTCTTTTAATATTTAAGAAAGCATCAACTTAAATGTGTCTAAAAAAAATAAATTTATTTATTGCATTAACATAAAATGTTGATGAATTTCAATTTCTTTTTCTGTTTGTAACATTCATAAAAAAAAATGTATACATATATATATCATCATTTAGTAAGCAAAATATGGTAGGCACAACATAATATATGAAATCTAATTGAATGAACATATCCATTTTCCAGTAATAAAAAATAAATTGCTTTAAAATAAGTTACTAGATTCATGTCTTTACTTCTTATTCATGCCTTCGTTTCCCATATACTTTAGTGAACATTTCAGAATTCTTATTATTTTATATTTCAAGAAAAAGTTTCATTTTCTTCCATGTATATTTTAAGAGTTTCTAAGGATAATAGATTTAGTAACAGAACCATAAAAATAAAACCAAATTTGAGTTGAAAATCTTATCATAACAATATGCCGCTTTTATTTCATTAATTTGCTTCAAAATATCGAATCTTTGTAGAATTTCCGTTACAAAACTAAATGATGGATGATAAAACTTTGTGTTAAATATTTTACAAAGAATTTACATTAAACAGTTAAAAAAAAAAGAAAAATAATATTAATAATGAAGTGAAGCAATAAAATTAGTGAAAACTTACGATTAATAGGAAATGAAAATTTTAATATAAGTTTGGTGCAATACCATGTTTAATACCATAATTAAACTGACGGTACTCAAAGTGTTCTATAGCGCGATCTAATTGCGAGAAGGGCGCCAAATTTTGTAGGAATATTAAACAACACGGGGGACGAAGGATTCCGCGAAAAAAATAATTAGTTCCAAAAAGCACCGCCAGGGTAATATGTGGCGTTGTGTATTCGAAAAAGAGAGTTTCAAAAAAGAACAATCAATACTGAAATAAAATCACCTTTTATTTAGCACATCCAACTCAGGTTCGGTGTGGCCGCCATTTTAGTGGACCACATATTGCATTCTGTGCACAGCATTTACAGCAGCAGATAATAACATGTCTGCAGGAGTCTCTTGTACGGTTCGCGATATGTTATCCTTCAACGTAGCCAGGTCCTGGACACCTTCGTGATAGATCTTGGACTTTAGGTAACCCATAGCCAAAAGTCGCAGGATGTAAGATCAGGGGACCGAGGTGGCTATACCATTGGAAAACAGCGGCTAATGACTCTTTCTCTTGTGAATTTCTGTCGTAGCAGCTTTTGTACCCGCAAAACAGTATGTGGAGGGTTCCATCTTGCCTGAAAATTATTTTCTCCTGGCATTGTCTTTGCTGAAGTGCCGGAATAACAAAGTTGTTTAGCATTTGGCGATATTTGTCTCCGGTAACAGAGCAAGTTACAGTTCCTGTCGGAGTAATGTTATCATAGAAGAATGGACCTATGACTATATCTGCTGTGAAACCACACCGAACAGTTATCTTTGGTGAATGCAAAGGAATTTCTTTGAATGCTCTTTGTGACTTGTTATCCCAAATTCGGGAGTTCGGGGCATTTACAGTTCCATTCGGGTAAAAGTGGGCCTTGTATCCCCGTAAGATTTTCCAGGGCCAAGCATCATCCAACTCTATTCTGGCAAGAAAAGTGAGAGCAAAAGTCAATCGCTTATCATGGTCAGTGTGACGTAACTCTTGTAGACGGCTGATCTTGTATGGATAGAAGTGGATAATTTTTCGTAGGATTTTCCATACCATACACTAAGGCATATCTAGATTCCGAGCTATCCCACGAGCGCTGGAAGTGGTAGCAATATTGCCTGGTGCTCTGTCGACAATCGCCGTTGCCACTTCTTCGATTCTATACTGTAATACGGGTTTTCGTCCTCTGCTTGACTGAACATTTAGAGAACCTGTTTTCTCAAAATTCTAAACCATTGCTTTTAAACCATTAACTGACAAAGATCCGTTACCTTAACGCCTTTTTTTGTGGTTTCTAAAAGCACGAAGAGCGGCTGGCGCATTACACCAGGGCTTAATTTGCGCCGGAGCCCACCGGAGCCCGGCTCCGGTACTTCTCTGTTTTTAGTAAATATTTAAATATTGGTTGAAATTAACCGGAGCTCATAAATACAGGGCTCCGGAGCCCAGTGCAATAGCGCTTCCGAAAAAACGAAGTCTAAATTACCTTTTTTGTCTTCTATTGCGTTTGAGGTTTTTTGTCTTCTATTGCATACGAGTATAAAAATCACGTTAGCAATTTTTCTATTTATTTTGTATCATGAACGTTACCCATGCTAAGGTTCTGATTTGCACATTTGCGAAGTCACTCATTTGTAAGTAAATATAATTGCCATGTATTGTTATTCTGATAGAAAGCAATCGAGCAGTGTTTCACTTTTTTCTATAAAAGCATCGATTCTTTCCAATAACGGTGTCAAATTTTTAATTTAATCTGATTTTCAGGGACTCGCCACAAAAGATTGCTATGTGGAAGGAATCGATTTTAGTTTTTGACATGCACTTTTTATAGGAAATTGTAAAACATTGCTCCATTAAAAATGCACAGCTGCGAACTGTCCCATTTTTATGTTAACACTATTCTCTAATCATAGTCCTTACCATATTTAATTGCAGAATTCTGCAATTTACATTAAAATTAGGCAAAGTTTATTATTCAGAAGGAGTGATAACTAAAAAGTGGAATAAATAACAGCTAAGTATATGCAGATAGATATATTTAAAAATTTTATTTTGCCAAAGAAAAAAAATGCTTTAAATTTTGCAAATAATGTACGAAATATAAATATGCAGATTGGAGTGAAGGGGTGGGGGGGGGGGGGGAGCACGCTACGGTTGTTAGCATTTCAGAATATTAGGGCTCCGGTACTTTTTTTGTTAGAAATTAAGCCCTGCATTACACTGGTTGAGGTAAAAGAATTTGACTAGTAGAGCTCGCTCGACTACAGAAGGAGACATTATGAAAGATAACTTTCAATGAAATTGCTTCTAACAGTAGCACATTACCCTTTAAAACCGAAAGAGCAGGCACTGGGCCAAAAAATGTAACGTGAAATTTGAATAAAGAACTTCTTCTTCCGCTGTTGCTTTCTTTAGGGCTCTGTAAGTGAAATTGCAGATATGGAAACTTTAGCAGTGTTTATGTAAATTTTTAGCTTTTTATGAACTGTTACCATTTTGAGCTTGGATTAAATTGCTAAATTCGTTAAATAAACGGTAATTTTATTTCAATGTTTATTCTTCATTTTTTTTTTAATTCTCTTTTGCAAATACACGGCGTCACATGTTCCCCTGTCGGTGATTTTTTGAACTATTTTTTTCGTGGAATCCTTCGTCCTCTGTCTTGTTTAACCGTCCTACAAAATTTGGCGCCAATCTCGCTATTAGATCGCGCTACAGAACACTCTGAGTACCGTCAGTTTAATTTTGGCCACCTTGTATTTAACCAGAAGCCGAGAATTCTTCACGTGCTTGTGACAGATACTTCGGAGGCAGAAAATAAACTGCAGGTATAATATTTTAGCAATGAAGCGTTAAATAAACAAACAATCACTTACTTGTAACATCTTTATGCAATTTTTTCGTTTGATTAATAATAGTCTTAAAATTTTGTATCAGGTAATAACGAGCTAAATATAATATAAAGCGAAATAAAGGTTCTATGCAAAAATAATATGTTGAAGAGAAAAAAAAAATCTGCGACGTCCGTCTCCCGTCTTGAACTTTTTTCAATATGAAATATTTGGGACTAGAAGAGCAATTCCAAAATATAATTTCCACTATTAGCAACCATGTTTTCATTTTTAAAAAATAATAAATAAAACCAAATTTACAACATGCAGTATTACATAATTTTAAAGAAACCAATTAATTAAATTCATTTAGATTACTTTTTAAAATATCTATTCTGTTTTAGAATATTTTACTCATAATTTGATTACGATAAAAAAAAAAATTATTCATTGAGCAAGATCTATCTGTGTTCAAAATTTTAGTCTGAAAATATTTTCGTATTAATTTTTTTAATAACATCTTAATTAAAAGCATATTTTAAGTGTGTAATGATTTTTAAAAAATTACACATACACGCGCACACACATATATATTACCTAGTGTCCTAAAAAAGATTGACTGATTTTAAATTTCAATAACTCGCAAACGATAACAGATATTTAAAAAATTCTTGCAGGAGGGTTATGTATGATGCCTGGAGTTTTTTTACTGTGATTCTCGAATTTAATTAGAATTACTAAAAATAGATGGTGCTACAAGCAATAGGCGCTAAATTCAAGCTGGAGTTTTTGGCCTTTCTCTTCTTTCATACCAAAAAATGAGTGTGTCCCGAAGTACCAAAAATCAGGCCTGGATTTAGCGCATATTGCTCGCAGCGCATACATTGTTTGAAATTCGAACAAAATTCGAGAATCACAATAAAATAACTCCTGATATCATACTTAACGCTCATGCAAGAATTTTTAAAATATCTGTCACTGTTTGCAAGTTATTGAATTTTGAAATCAGGCAGTCCTTTTTAGGACACTCGGTATATATATCGAAATTCACTCTAATAAATTTCATTAATCAACATTTATATGTATTTACCCATAAAAACAAATATTCAAAAGACAGCTGTTAAACAACAACAACAACAAAATATTTCTCACAAGATATTTTTCAAATAGTTAATCTGTAGTTCACATTCATTTAAAAAGTACGATCCACTTTTTTTCCCTTAATATTGTTAAATTGAAAATTTCAATTATCGGTTGAATGGTATCGAATAAAATAATTGGAGAAAGTGCAGAAGTAATACGAAAAAGTATATAAAAGCTTCTCAAACTTATATCAGATAATGTTTAATTTAATAAAATTATTTCCAAATATCATTTCAACCTGTTTAATTTGCCAAATATTATTTCACATCGCTACTTTTCATATGTTTTTTTTTTTTTTTTTTTTCCTGGGTAAGAAATGTTTGTTTTAAATTTAAAAAGCTTTTAAAGAGATGATCAGGGTGAATAAGATTAATTAATTTAATTAAGTGCTTTATTCTTGATAATATAAAAATGCGAAAGAATATTTAAAAAAAATATATTTACCAATTTCAAAATTGTTATAAGGAATACCTTTAATAATTATCTGCGTAAGTAAATTGTTAACGAATCTTTAAAAAAATGGATTTTCTTTAAAATACATATTATCTTCTTCATTATGATAAAACAATGGAAGAAACCAAACACGCTAATTAATAGATTGCATTAGTTTTTACGAAAAATTGTTTTTTCGAATATTTCTATGATTTTTAATTTCATTGTGTCGAAATCACTTCTTTGGAGGAAAAGAAATATTTTCTATTTGTATGGATGATATTCATATTCATTAAATTTGTAATAACCATTTTTTAGTACATAAAACAGTCTCAATTTTCTGAAAATTAAAAAAGATTTTATGATCGTTAATGGTAAAAGATAAGTATTGGTAAATAGTTTGGTATTTATGATAAATATGTTTTTAAGAATATTAATTTAGATAATTAGTTAAAAAATAAGAGACTTATTTTTGAATAAAATTTTTGTTGGTATATATTTTCATTGATCTCATGTTAATTTATACATATATATCGCATTTTTTTTTGTATCATCGGTCTGTTAGTCTGTGTGTGCGTTTTTGTAACAATGTCTTATCTGCAATGAGTTGGGACAGCGCGAAGCTAAACCTCGTTATAAAAAAATGCATATTTATGCTTGTTCAGAGAACTTGTTACACTTGTATACTCAAGAAAAATGTTCGATAAATTGTTGAACATTTCAAAACAACCATTTTCTCAAACAACAAATTTTCTCAAAGCGCGAATTATTAAAAATAAATTTCAGAAGAAATGTGTGTAATGAATTAGTATAAACACGATTCACCAAAGAAAGTCCTTTTAACAAAGCATCAGAAACTATCACATTCATATATCAATCTGGCACATTTCTGCTGTTATAAGAAGCATCCGTCTTTTAAATTATAAAATAATGTGCCATGCAAACAAAATGCCCTCACTAATATTTGCAAGAGGGAAAATGACTTTTAGAAAGCCTTTCTTTAAAATCACATTGACTTTCAGTGTTTCAAGGAGTCTTTCTACATAGAAGAAGAAGGGGTAAAGTGGCCAGAGAGGGCCATTTGCGTATTTTCTGCCGTATAGTGCCCACGCCATGCAGGAACTGGGAAAAACAGTCGTCACCGATGCTGATAGTATTGTCTGCGAAGCAGTATTGAAGACTAGATTTTCTAATTCTAAATACTTTTTTTTTATTGCAATTTTGATTTTAGGCAAATGTTGCAATTTCTTGATTATAACTAAACAATATGTAGTGTTATAATTATTTGCTCTTATGCAAATTGATCTGTGTGAAATAACCTTTTAAATGACGTGTGTTTAAAAAAGGTAAGTCATGTAGATTATATGTTAGGCCACAGTTTTTCTAATGGCGTCATCCCGGGCAAAGTGGCCCCAAAGTGTAAAATTGCAAGATTGCTAATTCACCCGCAAACAACTTTTTATTCATTGTTCATAACAAAGTACTATTCAAAAGTATTTCCTTTGAAAGGAAGAAGACAGGCCAGGGCATTAAAGTTATTGAATACAAACTTTAAGAGCTATCTGATAAGCAACGCACCCCTATTTCAACTTTGACTGTCTTAATTAATGAATTATATAATTTCTAAGTCAGGGAGTCCTTTATAAAACAACTTGTATATACATCAATTTAAAAATTATTAGTCTGTCTATATTTATATGGACACTAGGGGGGGGGGGGGGGGGCTCTGCCATCTACGAGCTAAGCTCGCCAGCCCCCATTACGACACTGCGGATTCTAAAAACACGCTAATGATCAGATTTTAAAAGATTGCTGAAGATTTAATTAAAATTAAAGAACCAGTGGTGATCTCTCTTTAAACGGTTTTCCATTCGTTTCCCTTTGATTGTGAAATTTTTAGGTAAAATCAGCTGCTGTTAAGACATCTAATGGCTGCTTTCATGTTGGACAAAATAAGATCAGTTAAACATTTGAAAATAAACTAATATAAAAGGAATCAAGTAAACAGAGTCTGTGCCTCCCGGTATTTTTTAACAACGCTATGAAAATATTGTTTTAAATAAGGCATTTTTTAAATGTATCGTTTTAAATCTGATCTAATTTTCACCAAAGTTTTCTTTCTCCTTTTAACATTCAAATGAAAATACTTTTATTCTCAGAAGGGAAATAGTATTACTTGCGCTGTCTTAGAACTAACAACATCGGTTGAAAAGATGATCTCTAATTTTTAACTGTTTGTCAATATTACAATGAGCTCGAAGTAGCTAGGAGTCGTTCGGTAGCTTCATCGCACCGAGCCCTCCCTTCCCGGTTTTCGGTGTCTTTAATTTGTGTATTTTCCCTTTTAAATTTGTCTGGTTTCAATTTTTGATTTTTTTTTCCAATCTGGCTTTTGCTAAAGTGTCTTTTACTCGGGACGTGGCCAGGGACCTAAGAACCTAGCTTCCGCAAAAGAGTCGGAATAAATGGAAGAATGAAAGGGCTACGGACAAAGAGAGGCCGCTAGCCTCGGCGGTTGACCCAACCACCGACCGAGACTAATAATAAGCTAGAAGCAGCAGGAGTCTTTCGGTAGCTTCATCGCCCCGAGCCCTCCCTTCCCGCTTTTTGGTGTCTTTAATTTGTGCAATTTCCCTTTTAAATTTGTCCGGTTTCAATTTTTGATTTTTTTTTCCAATCTGGCTTTCGCTAGAGTGTCTTTCACTCGGGACGTGGCCGGGGACCCACGAGCCTTGCTTCCGCAAAAGAGTCGGGATAGAGTGGAAGAATAAAAGGCTCGCCGTGGCCTCTCTTCGTCCGCAGCCTTTTATTCTTCCACTTATTCCGACGCTTTTGCGGAAGCAAGATTCGTAGGTCCCGAGTATAAGATATTCTAGTGGAAGGCAGAATGAAAAAAAAAAAAAGCTTATTAAAATTTTACAAAAATACAGTCCATTTTAAATATGATGTAATTTCTCCCATTTACTGCTTTTAACGCATTTTAATTAATTTATCATTTTAAAGTTTTCTTTCTCTTTACGTGAAAATACTTTTGTTGTTAGAAAGGAAATAATTATTATTTGCTCTGCCTTACAATTGGCAACAAACGTTTAAAAAATCACTTCGAAAAATGAAATAAATGTCTCGTAAATATATTTTTTAATTTAAACTGTTTGGCAGTATTATTATTTGGCCATTTTAAATATGACGTAATTTCCCCCCATTTACTGCTTTTAACGCATAGTAATGAATTTAATATTTTAAAGTTTTCTTTCTCTTTTAATAGCCACGTGTAGATACAATTTTTATGACGTATTTTCAATATTTTTCTGCTTTTAACATGTAATCATTTAATTCTAAGTTTATTAAGTAAATTAAGTTTATTAAGTAAATCTTAAGAAAATTACGTTTTTTTTCTGTTTTTAATAGTCATGTGCAAACAAATTTTTAACCGTAAGGAAATATTATATTTTGCGCTGTTTTCGCAATTGGAAACAATTTGAAATAATAAACTTTCCTAAAATATGAATAAAGTATCTCTTGAAATGAGGAAATTTATTAAAATAAATAAGAAATTTTCATTCATTTATTATTATTATTATTATTATTTAATGAAACATTTTAACAATTTTCCTGCAAAACATAATTTAATCACAATGTTGTGTTCCCCTTCGAATGCAATAAAAGATAATTTCAATTTGAATTTGAAAATGACGAAAAAAGAAAAACAGAAATCAAATAATGGCTGTATTTTTCCCTTTCTTCCCTTTTTCCACAAAAATCGATACATTTAGTTGCCATCGATATAGAAATATAATAAAAATCAGAAAAAATTAATATCTCGAAACTAATTCAAATTTTAAAATGCTAATATCATTTTAATATACGCGGATCAATACGGATAAATGGTGTTAATTTCACCGCCAAAGGTTCCATATTTAGGGAGTAATTGCTGTGAAACTTAATCAGTCGTTTCATAAAATAGTTTCATAAATTCTTTTCATTAGGACTTTATATATATAGGGTAGATATGCACTTACCTATTATAAAGCTATGTGTCACTTTATTGCTTTCCCGTTTTTATCTATATATCTACATGGATAAATAACTAATTATTTTTAAATAAAATGCGCCAGTCTATTTTGGAAGTATGTATAACAGAAGATTTTAGTATTAATAAAAAAATTTATTAAGAAATACCTAAAAATCTTTTTACAATTTTTCAGAAAATAAACTGCAGGTATAATATTTTAGCAATGACGCGTTAAATAAACAAACAATCACTTACTTGTAACATCTTTATGCAATTTTTTCGTTTGATTAATAATAGTCTTAAAATTTTGTATCAAGTAATAACGAGCTAAATATAATATAAAGCGAAATAAAGGTTCTATGCAAAAATAATATGTAAAAGAGAAAAAAAAAATCTGCGACGTCCGTCTCCCGTCTTGAACTTTTTTCAATATGAAATATTTGGGACTAGAAGAGCAATTCCAAAATATAATTTCCACCATTAGCAACCATGTTTTCATTTTTAAAAAATAATAAATAAAACCAAATTTACAACATGCAGTATTACATAATTTTAAAGAAACCAATTAATTAAATTCATTTAGATTACTTTTTAAAATATCTATTCTGTTTTAGAATATTTTACTCATAATTTGATTACGATAAAAAAAAATTATTCATTGAGCAAGATCTATCTGTGTTCAAAATTTTAGTCTGAAAATATTTTCGTATTAATTTTTTTAATAACATCTTAATTAAAAGCATATTTTAAGTGTGTAATGATTTTTAAAAAATTACACATACACGCGCACACACATATATATTACCTAGTGTCCTAAAAAAGATTGACTGATTTTAAATTTCAATAACTCGCAAACGATAACAGATATTTAAAAAATTCTTGCAGGAGGGTTATGTATGATGCCTGGAGTTTTTTTACTGTGATTCTCGAATTTAATTAGAATTACTAAAAATAGATGGCGCTACAAGCAATAGGCGCTAAATTCAAGCTGGAGTTTTTGGCCTTTCTCTTCTTTCATACCAAAAAATGAGTGTGTCCCGAAGTACCAAAAATCAGGCCTGGATTTAGCGCATATTGCTCGCAGCGCATACATTGTTTGAAATTCGAACAAAATTCGAGAATCACAATAAAATAACTCCTGATATCATACTTAACGCTCATGCAAGAATTTTTAAAATATCTGTCACTGTTTGCAAGTTATTGAATTTTGAAATCAGGCAGTCCTTTTTAGGACACTCGGTATATATATCGAAATTCACTCTAATAAATTTCATTAATCAACATTTATATGTATTTACCCATAAAAACAAATATTCAAAAGACAGCTGTTAAACAACAACAACAACAAAATATTTCTCACAAGATATTTTTCAAATAGTTAATCTGTAGTTCACATTCATTTAAAAAGTACGATCCACTTTTTTCCCCTTAATATTGTTAAATTGAAAATTTCAATTATCGGTTGAATGGTATCGAATAAAATAATTGGAGAAAGTGTAGAAGTAATACGAAAAAGTATATAAAAGCTTCTCAAACTTATATCAGATAATGTTTAATTTAATAAAATTATTTCCAAATATCATTTCAACCTGTTTAATTTGCCAAATATTATTTCACATCGCTACTTTTCATATGTTTTTTTTTTTTTTTCCTGGGTAAGAAATGTTTGTTTTAAATTTAAAAAGCTTTTAAAGAGATGATCAGGGTGAATACGATTAATTAATTTAATTAAGTGCTTTATTCTTGATAATATAAAAATGCGAAAGAATATTTAAAAAAAATATATTTACCAATTTCAAAATTGTTATAAGGAATACCTTTAATAATTATCTGTGTAAGTAAATTGTTAACGAATCTTTAAAAAAATGGATTTTCTTTAAAATACATATTATCTTCTTCATTATGATAAAACAATGGAAGAAACCAAACACGCTAATTAATAGATTGCATTAGTTTTTACGAAAAATTGTTTTTTCGAATATTTCTATGATTTTTAATTTCATTGTGTCGAAATCACTTCTTTGGAGGAAAAGAAATATTTTCTATTTGTATGGATGATATTCATATTCATTAAATTTGTAATAACCATTTTTTAGTACATAAAACAGTCTCAATTTTCTGAAAATTAAAAAAGATTTTATGATCGTTAATGGTAAAAGATAAGTATTGGTAAATAGTTTGGTATTTATGATAAATATGTTTTTAAGAATATTAATTTAGATAATTAGTTAAAAAATAAGAGACTTATTTTTGAATAAAATTTTTGTTGGTATATATTTTCATTGATCTCATGTTAATTTATACATATATATCACATTTTTTTTGTATCATCGGTCTGTTAGTCTGTGTGTGCGTTTTTGTAACAATGTCTTATCTGCAATGAGTTGGGACAGCGCGAAGCTAAACCTCGTTATAAAAAAATGCATATTTATGCTTGTTCAGAGAACTTGCTACACTTGTATACTCAAGAAAAATGTTCGATAAATTGTTGAACATTTCAAAACAACCATTTTCTCAAACAACAAATTTTCTCAAAGCGCGAATTATTAAAAATAAATTTCAGAAGAAATGTGTGTAATGAATTAGTATAAACACGATTCACCAAAGAAAGTCCTTTTAACAAAGCATCAGAAACTATCACATTCATATATCAATCTGGCACATTTCTGCTGTTATAAGAAGCATCCGTCTTTTAAATTATAAAATAATGTGCCATGCAAACAAAATGCCCTCACTAATATTTGCAAGAGGGAAAATGACTTTTAGAAAGCCTTTCTTTAAAATCACATTGACTTTCAGTGTTTCAAGGAGTCTTTCTACATAGAAGAAGTAGGGGTAAAGTGGCCAGAGAGGGCCATTTGCGGGTTTTCTGCCGTATAGTGCCCACGCCATGCAGGAACTGGGAAAAACAGTCGTCACCGATGCTGATAGTATTGTCTGCGAAGCAGTATTGAAGGCTAGATTTTCTAATTCTAAATACTTTTTTTTTTATTGCAATTTTGATTTTAGGCAAATGTTGCAATTTCTTGATTATAACTAAACAATATGTAGTGTTATAATTATTTGCTCTTATGCAAATTGATCTGTGTGAAATAACCTTTTAAATGACGTGTGTTTAAAAAAGGTAAGTCATGTAGATTATATGTTAGGCCACAGTTTTTCTAATGGCGTCATCCCGGGCAAAGTGTCCCCAAAGTGTAAAATTACAAGATTGCTAATTCACCCGCAAACAACTTTTTATTCATTGTTCATAACAAAGTACTATTCAAAAGTATTTCCTTTGAAAGGAAGAAGACAGGCCAGGGCATTAAAGTTATTGAATACAAACTTTAAGAGCTATCTGATAAGCAACGCACCCCTATTTCAACTTTGACTGTCTTAATTAATGAATTATATAATTTCTAAGTCAGGGAGTCCTTTATAAAACAACTTGTATATACATCAATTTAAAAATTATTAGTCTGTCTATATTTATATGGATACTAGGGGGGGGGGGGCTCTGCCATCTACGAGCTAAGCTCGCCAGCCCCCATTACGACACTGCGGATTCTAAAAACACGCTAATGATCAGATTTTAAAAGATTGCTGAAGATTTAATTAAAATTAAAGAACCAGTGGTGATCTCTCTTTAAACGGTTTTCCATTCGTTTCCCTTTGATTGTGAAATTTTTAGGTTAAATCAGCTGCTGTTAAGACATCTAATGGCTGCTTTCATGTTGGACAAAATAAGATCAGTTAAACATTTGAAAATAAACTAATATAAAAGGAATCAAGTAAACAGAGTCTGTGCCTCCCGGTATTTTTTAACAACGCTATGAAAATATTGTTTTAAATAAGACATTTTTTAAATGTATCGTTTTAAATCTGATCTAATTTTCACCAAAGTTTTCTTTCTCCTTTTAACATTCAAATGAAAATACTTTTATTCTTAGAAGGGAAATAGCATTACTTGCGCTGTCTTAGAATTAACAACATCGGTTGAAAAGATGATCTCTAATTTTTAACTGTTTGTCAATATTACAATGAGCTCGAAGTAGCTAGGAGTCGTTCGGTAGCTTCATCGCCCCGAGCCCTCCCTTCCCGGTTTTCGGTTTCTTTAATTTGTGTATTTTCCCTTTTAAATTTGTCTGGTTTCAATTTTTGATTTTTTTTTTCAATCTGGCTTTTGCTAAAGTGTCTTTTACTCGGGACGTGGCCAGGGACCTAAGAACCTAGCTTCCGCAAAAGAGTCGGAATAAATGGAAGAATGAAAGGGCTACGGACAAAGAGAGCCGCTAGCCGCGGCGGTTGACCCAACCACCGACCGAGACTAATAATAAGCTAGAAGCAGCAGGAGTCTTTCGGTAGCTTCATCGCCCCGAGCCCTCCCTTCCCGCTTTTTGGTGTCTTTAATTTGTGCAATTTCCCTTTTAAATTTGTCCGGTTTCAATTTTTGATTTTTTTTTCCAATCTGGCTTTCGCTAGAGTGTCTTTCACTCGGGACGTGGCCGGGGACCCACGAGCCTTGCTTCCGCAAAAGAGTCGGGATAGAGTGGAAGAATAAAAGGCTCGCCGTGGCCTCTCTTCGTCCGCAGCCTTTTATTCTTCCACTTATTCCGACGCTTTTGCGGAAGCAAGATTCGTAGGTCCCGAGTATAAGATATTCTAGCGGAAGGCAGAATGAAAAAAAAAGCTTATTAAAATTTTACAAAAATACAGTCCATTTTAAATATGATGTAATTTCTCCCATTTACTGCTTTTAACGCATTTTAATTAATTTATCATTTTAAAGTTTTCTTTCTCTTTACGTGAAAATACTTTTGTTGTTAGAAAGGAAATAATTATTATTTGCTCTGCCTTACAATTGGCAACAAACGTTTAAAAAATCACTTCGAAAAATGAAATAAATGTCTCGTAAATATATTTTTTTAATTTAAACTGTTTGGCAGTATTATTATTTGGCCATTTTAAATATGACGTAATTTCCCCCCATTTACTGCTTTTAACGCATAGTAATGAATTTAATATTTTAAAGTTTTCTTTCTCTTTTAATAGCCACGTGTAGATACAATTTTTATGACGTATTTTCAATATTTTTCTGCTTTTAACATGTAATCATTTAATTCTAAGTTTATTAAGTAAATTAAGTTTATTAAGTAAATCTTAAGAAAATTACGTTTTTTTCTGTTTTTAATAGTCATGTGCAAACAAATTTTTAACCGTAAGGAAATATTATATTTTGCGCTGTTTTCGCAATTGGAAACAATTTGAAATAATAAACTTTCCTAAAATATGAATAAAGTATCTCTTGAAATGAGGAAATTTATTAAAATAAATAAGAAATTTTCATTCATTTATTATTATTATTATTATTTAATGAAACATTTTAACAATTTTCCTGCAAAACATAATTTAATCACAATGTTGAGTTCCCCTTCGAATGCAATAAAAGATAATTCCAATTTGAATTTGAAAATGACGAAAAAAGAAAAACAGAAATCAAATAATGGCTGTATTTTTCCCTTTCTTCCCTTTTTCCACAAAAATCGATACATTTAGTTGCCATTGATATAGAAATATAATAAAAATCAGAAAAAAATTAATATCTCGAAACTAATTTAAATTTTAAAATGCTAATATCATTTTTATATACGCGGATCAATACGGATAAATGGTGTTAATTTCACCGCCAAAGGTTCCATATTTAGGGAGTAATTGCTGTGAAACTTAATCAGTCGTTTCATAAAATAGTTTCATAAATTCTTTTCATTAGGACTTTATATATATAGGGTAGATATGCACTTACCTATTATAAAGCTATGTGTCACTTTATTGCTTTCCCGTTTTTATCTATATATCTACATGGATAAATAACTAATTATTCTTAAATAAAATGCGCCAGTCTATTTTGGAAGTATGTATAACAGAAGATTTTAGTATTAATAAAAAAATGTATTAAGAAATACCTAAAAATCATTTTACAATTTTTCTACTTGCTAAAAACCATCAGTAGAAAAAATAAAATATAAACTATAAGGAACCGTTTATTCTCGGTAACATGATAAATTATTAATGATATTCTTAATGTACCAACGAAAGCGAACATTTATCAGGTCTAAATTATCGAATTTTATTTGCTATCATCGTTAATGTTTAGTCCCTAATTTAATGAAAACCTCGAACAATGCTTTATGTTTAAGATGTTAAGAAATCTATGCGATCATTAACTTCATAACTGCACTTTTTCTTATCGTTATGCTAATGACAATTTATGCTTATTTATTCCTAATCAGACACTTATCGTCTATTGGAGTGTCTAAAAAAAGGCTAGTTAAGTAATAGGAAGATCTTTTACTTTCAGAAACAACATTAACGCACATTGCACATCAAAAACATTGATATAAAATGTTATTTATAGTCAGAGAAATCTTTTATTTTATCTGTTTTTTTTTTTATCTCTAGGTTTATAGATATTGATCTGTAATACAAATACAAAAGACTTACGTATGCTGTTTCTTTTTCTGTATATAACACACATTTTCAGTAAATCGTACTCGTATTCAAAAAGTACAAATACAAAAGACTCTTTCGTATGCTGTATTTTTTCGGCATGTTAGGGCACATTTTCAATAAATGGAACGCATATTCAAACCCTTTTATGGAAATCTTCATAGCCTGTTAGTGTGGAATAATTTTTTAATCAAACATCTACAAATCTAACTAAGAGATAAACAGTATTTCCTATGAATGTATATTAAAATAATTATGTTTGTATATATGATGTTCCAAAATTACATATGGAAATCACTTAAAATCATCAAAGTAAGCAAATACATGCTAAAACTAATAAAATACGTTTAAAAGGCATATAAATACCTTTATTCAGATCTACATATTTCATCGCTCAGACGACGACATTCTCAAAATCTATGTTGATGCAAATATTTTTGCTCATTTTTTAAAAATGAAACTAGTAAACAAAAATTATGAGACTACATGTAAAATTTAAAAAGTGCAATAATAAAACTGAAACCGGAGATTTGAGAATGTGAATTATTTTATGCTTATTTATTTTATTTATTTTATTTTATGCTATCTTTCTTATTTTGCAGGGCATTCTTGAAATGCAATATTAAAAATTTTTGTTAGCAAGACAAGATTCAAAAACGTAACTTGATTCCTTAAAACGTCTCACCGTTCGATAGTACATATAATATAGTCAAACTTTTTGTAATTGTAAACCATTTTAACAAATGAAAAATTAACCATAAAAGTGAAATTATTTATGATACCAGAAAACTGAATGAAAATCACAGATGCAAAAAGATTAAAAATCTAAGACTTATATGTATATATCCTTTTATAAATGTAATATCCTACGTCGCCGTTTTCAAACTTAAGAGGCCAAACAGTAAGTGTTACTTACAGAAAATCCTCGTCACACGTCATAAAGTCGCATGGAAAAATGATAGCAAACCAATTTTTTATTTTGCATAACTACACTGTAAAAAAAAATTTGTAAAGTTACTAAAATTTTTCTAGGAAACTGGGATTCCAGGAACTTTTTATGTAACGGCAACAAGAAAAATTTCTGTAACAGATGCTGTTACAGAAATTTTTGCTGTTGCCGTTACATAAAAAGTTCCTGGAATCCCAGTTTCCTAGAAATATTTTAGTAACTTTACAGATTTTTTTTACAGTGTACGGAAGTATATAAAAAAATTATACCTGTTATCTCGATAACATGAAAAAAGTGGATCGAGTGTAATAGATGTGCACAAAAAACGCAAAATGTGAATTTTCAGAATCTGTTATTATAAATTTTTAAAACTAGAAATTATACTTTTGTGTAGAAATAAATAATAATTTTTTTAACCCAAATTCAAGAATGTGCTATGACGCCAGTACACTTCACAAAAGCAGTTTTTTTATTTCATGTTTTTGCTTTTTGTTTAGAGATATATATTTTAGCTTTTAACAGGAATAACTTTTTCAACTGTAATCTTATGGGAAAAAAATTATCTTCACCCAATTAATATGTTTACATTTTTTTACAGTAAAGAGATTGTAAAATATGTTGCCGATACTTGTCGATCCAAATTATATATTTTTCACGTAACACTGATCATTTTTGAATGATTGTGTCTTAATTCATATGGCAAAATATATTTTAGAATTAAAATATTCAGATAGTGGATATTCACATTCAAAAAAAAAATTAATTTGTATAAAAAAGTACTCAGGCTATTATTATTAATTATATTAAAAATACATAATTTAATTTGAAAGTATCAGGGTTTGTTAATTCCAGAGGAACTATTATAAAGATCGCATCAGAGAAAAACATCTTGTGTTCAAGATAGATCTCTTACGCAAATATCACAATATTTAAAGCATTTTATCAGACAACAATTCATCTTCTATCTCATATTGTGCTTCTTTTTAGCTCAATTTCAATACCTGAATGAGTGTATTTTCTGAATTTGAGGCTGCGTCTTCAGAAAGAAATAGGAAAGATTTACCATTGGTGTATGATCAGGTGAACAAAGCAATATAGAAAGAAAATGTAAAATCTTCAAAAACAGAAATCATCGCAGTTTGCTCATTATCTCTTTATTTCACCCATTTAACAAATACGCCATTCTGAAATTTGAAAATATAGTTAATAATAATTACCATCATTTCAAACATGATCTGTTTAAAAAACATTTACCACTTCAATCATGAAGAATATTTTAGATTTTTAATAAAATATTTTTTCTCACAGTGTCAATATTTAATACTGTTTTCTTAAATAAATTTCTATTACACTTCTTAAATAAGGGATATATAAATCACCACAATGTTAGTTAGCTATGCATGCATAAAAACAAAAATAAGAACATTTTAACTGTTTTGATTACACAAGCTACATACGGTACTTAATCTTTGAGTAATACAAACTTAGTAAGTCACAATTTAGTAAAATATTCTGATGCATCTAAAATGTAATACAAAATAATAAGCAAATTTTAAAATAAATAAATACAAAATGAAGCTATTCAAATCCAAAAGATAAGAAAAGAAATAAAAGGAAACCTCCGCAATAAATAAAAAAATCATTCATGTGTTACTATCGTAATTGAAATAAATCAATTACAGAAAATATTAATAACGGTCGTTAAAAAAAGAGCATACGTTAATCTAAATTTAATAAGTTTAACATGTTATACTTTCATATTTTGTTGGTATGCAACCTGTTTGCGAAGGAATCAAAAGGAATAAACATATAATGACTAGAACATTTAATATACAAATTAAAAAAATGCCCATATACATATTATTAATTTCGTATGTATTTCGAATTAATATCATCGTATGTTTTTTTTCAACGTCTGAATAAAGTCGGAATAATTTTGATCTTCTTTCTGTATAATGATTATATGAACAAGAGAAAAACTCTATTTTATAGAAACATTACACAAATTTTCTTCTGAATATACATCATAATGTTGCTTTAAATTATTTGCATTTTATTGATAAGATCGCAGTTTATACGGAAAAATGATATTTTGTTTCTAACAGTTTATAGTTTGAATCGTAAATATAATGGTAATGTATTTGAATTTAAGTATTGCGCAACAGCGCAATACGTATTTATTTCCAGTGTCACTTCTCAATGTTAATTTAGCATAGAAAAGGCTAAGGAGATCTACATAACTTTTTGACTTTTTCTTCCCACCTTTTTGTCCTTGATGCCACAATTTTTTTATTTTTGTAATTTTAATGATATTGTAAATTCAAAGTACGAAAATGTTTGCCTGACGTCAGGGTCAAAACGGATGATAAAATTCCTTTGCATATGGGTGAATTATAATGCAGAGAGTAACATAGCCTAAGCTTTATTTATGTTATTCAAATAATTTTCTTAATAATTCCAAATTTCGCTTTTTTTTTCATTGAGAATCAATAGACATTTTTGCTACAAAATTTAACATTTTCTTCAATTGTTGCAAAAAATTCAAAAGCTGTAATAATAATTTATCTACAGTAATTAATTTCCACTAAAAATATTTCCACGTGAGAAATAGTATTTGAAATACATTTTTTACGAATTAAAAAGAAGATGAATATGGCGTCATACGGTAAATAAATCTGATATTTTCAGACATTTGTCTATGATACAAGAAGCATTAGTAAGAGTAAATGCAGAAAACAGGTGACTATGACGTCGAAAAATTGCAACATATTTCACCGACACTGATTTTTAAGCACGAATATCAATTACATACAGATGTGCCCATTCGATTAAAAAGGTGTTAGCTTTGTGATTTCCCGTAAGGCATGGTGACGTCACGGCGACGTCGTTGTGAAGTCACACTGTGATTTTGTGACCGTCGATGTGACGTCATAGTAACTAGAATGCGAGGTCGTTATGGCCGTTTTAGAGGTCGTTTGTGGCACCACATTGTGACCACTCTGTGAAGTCACGGTGTGACAAATTTGTGAAAAGTGTGTCATTTGTGACTACATTGGCATTAACTTTGTGACGAACCTGTGACGAAAGCGACAATGCTTTGAAGTCACACTGTGACCAATTTGTGAAATATGTGTCATTTGTGACGAACTTGTCATAAACACTGTGATTTCAAATGAAAATCAAATTTCAAATTAATTGCTTAAAAGACGCAAATAGTGAAAAAGATTCCATGCTGGGACTCGAACCCGGGCCATCAGTACAGCGCACTGACATTCTACCGACTAAATCACATGGAACTATACCCAGGCTGGAAAATTTCTCACTATTACATGTTGGCAAGGCTACAAACGCAGCACAAGATGGAATATTTAGCGTTAGCCACCAACATGATGCAAACACGAAACTTAATTAAATCCAGCATCGATTGAAATTATAGTAATACTTGGAAATTTTTCCAGAGAGAAACATTCGCCTTGCATACAATATTTCAAATGAAAATCAAATTTCAAATTAATTGCTTAAAAGGCAATTTTAATTTGAAATGTTGTACGCAAGGCGAATGTTTCTCCCTGGAAAAATTTCCAATTATTAATATAGTTTCAATCGATGCTGGATTTAATTAAGTTTCGTGTTTACCTCATGTCGGTGGCTCACGATAAATATTCCATCTTGTGCTGCGTTTGTAGACTTGCTAACATGTAATAGTGAGAAATTTTACAGGCTGGGCGTCGGTCCATGTGGTTTAGTCGGTAGAATGTCAGTGTGCTATACTGATGGCCCGGATTCGAGTCCCGGCATGGAATCTTTTTCACTATGTTGGCCTTTGCGCCTTTTAAGCAATTAATTTGATATTTGATTTTCATTTGAATTATTTTATATAAGGCGAATGATTCTCCATGGAAAAATTTCTAAGTATTAATATAGCGATGAATTTTAAAATAAACTTTTGCTGTAAATATAAAATCTTATCTTTTTACCGTACTTTTTAGCAAAATATCTCTATTTTGGAGTCCTATTCTTCTAAAACATTTTAAATTTTTCCACTTAAAAAACAATGCTTATCAACTGACATATTTTTTTATTAAGTTCTATGCTTGATATTCAGTTCAAGCTTGATATTTAGAATGTGTAAGTTTTTTAATTTGTTGTGATTTGTCATTGCTTCATTAAATACGAACATGGAGACTAACGGATATTAATACAACTATTATTTATAGAGCGGCATGATAAGCGAAATTTATTTAAATTTTTTATTCCCGTGTATATTGTATTTTGTGAATATGAGCTAAATAGATTTGGTATGTTTTATAGGAAAAGACTGATCTGGGAAATAGAAAAAAAAACGAGTAAGAAAAATCATGCGTTAAGCATAGATTATAAAATACTTTCCAACACTTTCTGAATGCCTTAACAAGACATCGTAATTTAGGGAAATGACGTAAATAAGATAACTAAGTAAACATTTTAGAAAATGCATAAAACTTTTGAAAAACTGATTTCACCAGTTACCGTTCATAGCCAAATATGTTTTCCAATTCTTTTGAACAGCCCTGTATTTGATCTGTAGGTTGATACACTGAAAAAAAGAAGTACTCAAAAATGAGTAAACCGACGTACTCATATCGAATTGAATATTGTTGGATCAAAAATGAACCTATGTTTTCTTTAATTTGAAACATCATATGTTATCAAACCCAAACAAATGAATAGTTTTGTACCCTGTAATGGTTCATTTCATTTATAGCGGCATATATGATGTTTATTAATGTAAATATTAAATTATGCACAGCATTTTAAAAATAATTTAAAAGTGCTTGGAAATAATGCTCTTGTCATAAAAATATTCGATTTGAGTATCTTGTTAAGAATTTTGCTATTTTTCTTAATAAATAATCAATTAAACATTTCTTGTTAAGAACTTTGAACTGGAAATAAATGTTAGTACATTTTTACTTTAAATTTAAGTTTTTGTTTTTTTTTTTTTGGGGGGGGGGCAGTACATAACGATTCATATTTGATCACAACCATGGAATAAAAAATGAGTACATGTGTTTCTCAACTTTGAGTACATTTGGATCGGAGCTATTTTGAGTATGTGACGCATTTAAAATTGAGTACTTTTTACTCAATTTCGAGTATCCATTTTTTTAAGTGTATATATACTATATAATGGGAAAATTTAGTTTAGCAAGAAAACGCCTAACAGGTTGAAATTCTTTTTCAGCAATTTATACTAATGTGTGGAAACATACTTGAATACTTTTGAACAACCCTGTAGTTTACCTAGAATCTTTATTACACGCCACTATTTAGTTAAAATTTAATTCAAAGTAAGACACTCTTAAAACTGCTGAAATCACATTTCCAGAAATTATAATATATAGACGGCCATGTGTATCCAATTCTTTACGTGACCCTGTATATCATTTTATCTATATTCTATAAACATTTCTTTGTAAATTAAATGCAGTTCAGCGAAAAAAAGCATAACTCATTTAAAAACCACCTTTAAGCAATTTGCGCCCATACCCAGTAATCCTTACGAATACTTTTGTGTAGCCTTGTATAGGAATTATAGCATTTATATACACCATATACTATGCATAAATATAGTGAATCATAAAAGCGCATATCATAATTAAAAATACATTTCCAGCAATCATCGCTAATGAACAGTACTTCGGATACAATATAGTATCTGAAATATTTTGTGTGTCCCTGTAAATGCTATATACGTATTATTCGTATTACACATGAAATAATTTATAGAATGTAAACCTCAGAGACATATATCAATTTCATTATATATGAAATAGATTAACATAATTAAAGTATGCCGCAAAAAATTCTCTCCACCCCTATATCATTATGTATTTGAATTTTTGAATTCCTTTTTTAGCCCTGTAAATGAACAATAACTATTCTTTGCATCGCATAGTCAACAGAATGCATATTTTAGTGCACTTCATAAATGCATATAAATTTTATTAGGTTTGAAAGCGTGCGTAAAATCATTAAAAATCATTTGAAACGTTTTTTCCCATAGGCCGTAATGTAACGGAAAACTTTTGGCTGGCCCTGTAAATGAACAAAGCATGCTACAAACTTCATTACAAATAGGTACCGTGCTATGGTAAACGTCAATAACATCCAAAATTTTCAGTGCAATCCGAGTATATTTTCGAGAGTTAGAGTGCGGACAGACTGCTAGACGGACAGACGGAGAGACAAACCTAAGTCATAAGCACTTTTCAACTTGTGTCCTATATTATGTATCCTGTATTATATGAATTTTTAAAAAATATATACTAAAGCAGTTTAATCTATAACTTCCTATCAGGCATGAAAAACACTTTATTTCAATGCTTAAATATCATATTTTACTTTTTAGTGCCGATAATTACGCGTATCATAAACGTAGAAAATGAATTTACAATAGAAGAAAATTTAATAACCGATTCAGAATGTCTATAATTAAATGTTTGATTAAAATCACAAGCAGAAAAAATGCTTACATACAATTAAAAAAAATAAATATACCAATTTGAAAAACACAAAAAATAATAATTAGTATTTATAATTGTACTATTAAACAACAGCAAACTACAATAGATAAATTAAATACTTTATTAGATTTAACAATATCTCAAAAATATTTCCATATGGTATAAGGAATTCCTATTATTTTATAATTTTGGCAAATGTTAAATCTGAAAACATTGGTTTGAAGATTTAGGATTTTAAAAGATAATTTAAAATATTATTAGCACTAAAAGAAAATTCTTTCAAATGTTTCACTACTGTAATATGTAAAAATACATTTTCCCAGTATAATGTTAATTTATAATCTGAAACAGTTTCGTAATCTCATGATAATCGAACATCATATTTAACCCCAAAATAATAATAAATATAAGTGTTAGTAATCAAAAAATAGTAAGAAGCCCATAAAATAATTAAAATAATTCCAAATCAGTGTCGTTCCATACATTTTCAATCTCAAGTAAGAGTAAATTAATTGTCTGAGCGAAGCGAAGGCTAATACTCAGCGAAATATTACTGTCCGGACACATTACAGCTACGATGGATATTAACGCCATGTCCTACTTAAAAAAAAGCCTAATAAAACATTTCGTCAAGCATAACTCAAAAAATATTTGTCGGATTTCTTATCTGATTGCACCAGACGGTACCTATAAGGGCCACCTACTGAATGCACCTACTATGAAAAATAAGTTCCAAACCGTTTAAAAATTATATAAAAAATACTGATAAAAAGCACAATTTATCTGCATACGTCACAGAAATTTGGTGTGCGTCTCTTTCACCGGTGGATGTTTTCGCAGACAACTGGTTTGAACACATGGAGCAAATAATAAAAAAAAAAAATACGCACACAGTAATATTTAATAATAGATCAGTTTCAACCACGTTATCACAAACCTTGCAACAACCCGTGGCAACCAGTTTTGGTGGGCAAACAAATAATAATACAGTACTCCGTACCACTGTGACCGTTTTTAGCCTGTTGTATAAAATCTGGCCTATGACATACAACAGGCTAAATCCGGATAAAAACTCAGGTTAAAAGATAGTTGTCAGTCTATCAACTGGAAATTAACAGATTTTTTTAATACTCGTATAACAAAATTTAGAAAAGATTGTGGATGATTAAAACAAATGACACGAGTGTTTATTGCTCCGGGAGGTTATCTTTCTCTGGATGTCTGTCTGTCTATCATACAGCATGCAATTTTCTTGTAAAGGATGATATTATTATGCAGTAAAACCTCCATAACGGACACACCCGATTAGTGGACACCTTTATTTAGCGGGTATTTTTTCGATTACCAACCCTTAAATAACTGTGCATTTTTTACTCTCAGTAGATGACACCTCCAAATAGAGGACAAATTCTGCCCTCCCGAGGTGTTCGCTATTCAGAGGTTTTACTGGTAAAACCTCCATAACGGACACACCCGATTAGCGGATACCTCTATTTAGCGGACATTTTTTCGATTACCAACACTTAAATAACTGTACATGTTTTACTCTCAGTAGCGGACACCTCCAAATAGAGGACAAATTCTGCATTCACGAGGTGTCCGCTATTCAGAGGTTTTACTGATAGTTATTTTACAGGGCCGCACAAAAGAATAAGAATATATTAAACGAATATTCGAAACTAAATTCGGGATTGGTAGATCGCTGATGTTATGTTGTTACAGTCATCCGCAGCATGTTTACAGAGTTTCGTTCATCTAACGAAACACTACCTGTCTCACTCCTTTGTCTGTCTGTCCGTCTGTCAAAGAGCCCGTTCTCAGAAACTATATATGTCGGAGACTTGAAAATTAGCATACTTATAGCTGAACATTACACATCAAACGGCAAATAATAAAATTTTGAAAAAGTCTATTATTTAACCCTCTGGGCTATAACTTGTGTCATTTCAGCATTTTTTCGAACTCAGCCCCTAATTAAGTTGGAGACATGAAAGTTTCCATACTTATAGCTGAACACTTGCGATAACACGATAAATCATAAAATTTTAAAACAGTCATATTTAACCCTCTGGGCTCTAACTTGTGTATTTTAAGCTTTTTTTTTCTAACTCAGCCTCTAATTAAGTTGGAGACATGAAATTTTGCATACTTACAGCTGAACACCTCACACCAAACGACAAATAATAAATTTTGAAAAAGTCTAATATTTAACCCTCTGGTCTCTAACTTATGTATTTTAAGCAATTTTTCTAACTAAGCCCCTAATAAAGTTGGAGACATGAAATTTTGCATACTTATAGCTGAACACCTCACATCAAAGGACAAATAATAAAATTTTGAAAAAGTCTATTATTTAACCCTCTGGGCTCTAGCTTGTGTAATTTAAGCAATTTTTCTAACTCAGTCCCTAAATAAGTTGGAGACATGAAAGTTTGCATACTTATAGCTGAACACTTGCGATAACACGATAAATCAAAACATTTTGAAAAAGTCATATTTAACCCTCCGGTCTCTAACTTCTGTATTTTAAGCATTTTTTCTAACTCAGCCCCTAATTAAGTTGGAGGCATGAAATTTTGCATACTTATAGCTGAACACCTCACATCAAACGACAAATAATAAAATTTTGAAAAAGGTCTAATATTTAACCCTCTGGGCTCTAACATTTGTATTTTAAGAAATTTTTCTAACTCAACCCCTAATTAAGATGGAGACATGAAATTTTGCATACTTATAGCTGAACACCTCACATCAAAGGACAAATAATAAAATTTTGAAAAAGTCTATTATTTAACCCTCTGGGCTCTAACTTGTGTAATTTAAGCAATTTTTCTAACTCAGTCCCTAAATAAGTTGGAGACATGAAAGTTTGCATACTTATAGCTGAACACTTGCGATAACACGATAAATCAAAACATTTTGAAAAAGTCATGTTTAACCCTCCGGTCTCTAACTTCTGTATTTTAAGCAATTTTTCTAACTCAGCCCCTAATTAAGTTGGAGACATGAAAGTTTGCATACTTATAGCTGAACACTTGCGATAACACGATAAATCAAAACATTTTGAAAAAGTCATATTTAACCCTCCGGTCTCTAACTTCTGTATTTTAAGCAATTTTTCTAACTCAGCCCCTAATTAAGTTGGAGGCATGAAATTTTGCATACTTATAGCTGAACACCTCACATCAAACGACAAATAATAAAATTTTGAAAAAGGTCTAATATTTAACCCTCTGGGCTCTAACATTTGTATTTTAAGAAATTTTTCTAACTCAACCCCTAATTAAGATGGAGACATGAAATTTTGCATACTTATAGCTGAACACTTGCGATAACACGATAAATCATAAAATTTTAAAACAGTCATATTTAACTCTCTGGGCTCTAACTTGTGTATTTTAAGCTTTTTTTTCTAACTCAGCCTCTAATTAAGTTGGAGACATGAAATTTTGCATACTTATAGCTGAACACCTCACACCAAACGACAAATAATAAATTTAGAAAAAGTCTAATATTTAACACTCTGGTCTCTAACATTTGTATTTTAAGAAATTTTTCTAACTCAACCCCTAATTAAGATGGAGACATGAAATTTTGCATACTTATAGCTGAACACCTCACATCAAAGGACAAATAATAAAATTTTGAAAAAGTCTATTATTTAACCCTCTGGGCTCTAACTTGTGTAATTTAAGCAATTTTTCTAACTCAGTCCCTAAATAAGTTGGAGACATGAAAGTTTGCATACTTATAGCTGAACACTTGCGATAACACGATAAATCAAAACATTTTGAAAAAGTCATGTTTAACCCTCCGGTCTCTAACTTCTGTATTTTAAGCAATTTTTCTAACTCAGCCCCTAATTAAGTTGGAGACATGAAAGTTTGCATACTTATAGCTGAACACTTGCGATAACACGATAAATCAAAACATTTTGAAAAAGTCATATTTAACCCTCCGGTCTCTAACTTCTGTATTTTAAGCAATTTTTCTAACTCAGCCCCTAATTAAGTTGGAGGCATGAAATTTTGCATACTTATAGCTGAACACCTCACATCAAACGACAAATAATAAAATTTTGAAAAAGGTCTAATATTTAACCCTCTGGGCTCTAACATTTGTATTTTAAGAAATTTTTCTAACTCAACCCCTAATTAAGATGGAGACATGAAATTTTGCATACTTATAGCTGAACACTTGCGATAACACGATAAATCATAAAATTTTAAAACAGTCATATTTAACTCTCTGGGCTCTAACTTGTGTATTTTAAGCTTTTTTTTCTAACTCAGCCTCTAATTAAGTTGGAGACATGAAATTTTGCATACTTATAGCTGAACACCTCACATCAAAGGACAAATAATAAAATTTTGAAAAAGTCTATTATTTAACCCTCTGGGCTCTAACTTGTGTAATTTAAGCAATTTTTCTAACTCAGTCCCTAAATAAGTTGGAGACATGAAAGTTTGCATACTTATAGCTGAACACTTGCGACAACACGATAAATCAAAACATTTTGAAAAAGTCATATTTAACCCTCCGGTCTCTAACTTCTGTATTTTAAGCAATTTTTCTAACTCAGCCCCTAATTAAGTTGGAGGCATGAAATTTTGCATACTTATAGCTGAACACCTCACATCAAACGACAAATAATAAAAATTTGAAAAAGGTCTAATATTTAACTCTCTGGGCTCTAACTTGTGTATTTTAAGCATTTTTTTTAACTCAGCCCCTAATTAAGTTGGAGACATGAAATTTTGCATACTTATAGCTGAACACCTCACATCAAACAACAAATAATAAAATTTGGAAAAAGTCTAATATTTAACCTCTAATATTTTGTCTCGCGTAATTTTTAAATTTAAACTGTTTTGCAATATTATTTTTTGTTCATTTTGCATAATAAGTGTAATGTGACGTAATTTCTTCTATTTAAGACTTCTAACGCATGTTAATGAATTTATTTTACAATATACTTTCTCTTTTAACATTAACATGTAAATATAGTTTTTATGGTGTAATTTCCAATAAGTGCCTGCTTTTTATACCTAATTATTTAATTCTAATTTGAAGGGTTTTTTCTATAGTAACGTGTAAATAATTTTTTTATTTGAAGCAAACATTATTGTTTGCGCAGTTTATACAGTTGGAAACAGTTTAAATTAATACCATTTTCTAAAATATGTAAAAAATATCTGTCGAAATGCTGAATATTTGAATTTAAAATAGAAATAAAACCTCAAAAAATGAGTCAAATTAAAAAAAAAAAAATTAATGGAATCTGCACACCGGGATGTTCTATAGAATAAAATGACATAAAAATGATTAAATTCCCATGTATAGTTTTTTCTCCTATAAAACTTTTTTAATGAACGATTTTGTCCAACTTTAGCATTAAATATCTCTTAAAATAATTCTTCTATTGAAAACTGTATGTTTCACTGTGTTGATCAAACATTTTTCTATAATACCACCGATTTTCATATTTTTGTATGCAATAGTTTTCTTAATATTAACGAAGAAAGACCTCCGGTCACAAAAAATTCAAAACCGGCGGCGGCGGTGACAGCGTTAGTTATTTTTTTTTTAGAATAGAGTTATATATAAAAATGAAAACTTGTCTATCTGTCTGTTTGTAATTCTATAAAAATCCACAATTTGAAAGCCAAAATTGTGAAAAGATACGTACATTTGTATTAAAACATAGCCGAGGCAACTAAAGTAATCCGGAATCGAAATAATTCATAGTTATTTTTAATTAGTAAAAATCACCAATTTAACAGCAATTTCTTATCAAATTTAAACATTTTTCGTTATAGCAGTTGCCAACAATTAAAATACACAATAAAATTATTACTACAACAATTAATTTTCGACTGCAAGATTTCCACGTGAAAAATGAAAATGAAATAAATAGTTTGCCGAATTAAAAAAAAAGTTAATATTACATCATAACTTTTCTATTGCAAAATATTCACGTGAAAAATGAAAATGAAATAAATAGTTTGACGAATTTAAATAAAAGTGAATATAACTTCATAACTTTTCTATTTCAAGGTGAAAGGAGAAAATATTACGTCATATTGGAAATATAAAGGACGTGGTGGATATAGTATACCGTCATATGAGTGTGAAAAATGTATTGAAGCATGATAAAAACCCGATTAGGGAAATACTGGCGTATTTTAACATTATTGCTCCAATTATAAATTGAAATAAGTTCATTTATAGCTGTATTATTTTGCGTCTGTTATATACATTTATACATTTTTATGTAGCGTTTTCATATGATTCATTCATACAACATTTCGATTGCTTTTTTAAATGTTTGTTTTGTGTTGTATGTTAAATTTTGAAATTGATTTTTCAGAACAAACATCCTTCAAATTCTGGGCAACGACGGGCACTTTAGTTTGTAACAGATAAATGGCTTTTGTATCTGTACATCTAATGCTAATATTATAAAGCGTTATAATATTATAAAGTGTATAATATTATTAATGCTTGTACGTTTGCGAGGTGTTATCTCTGAAACTACATAGCCAAATTAAAAAAAATGTTGGTGGCCATCTCTGCTCCGAAAAAAAGACTGTATTTTATGTCAGTGCAAGAACCTACATCGCTACAGGAGCAAAAAAGTTCTAAAATTGCGATTTCTGCGATATTGATTGTGTTAGAAACTTTAAATTTGGTGTGGTAGTTACTTTTAAGATGTAAATACTCGTAATGAACGCTCTCTAAAAGGTTCAATTTGACGGATAAACGTAAAAATTTCTAGAAAGGTTCTAAACTATGATTTATTTGGAATACTGAAATTTTTGGGATACTGTTGGGGTTAGAAACTGGAACTTTGGCATGGTAGTAATTTATAAGATGTAAATGCTCGTTGTAGAACGAATTCTAAAAAATCGAAAGACTATACAAAGCGGAAAAAGATCTAAAGATGATCTAAGCAACGAAGTACATGGAATTGTTAGGAATATAAACATGAAAATTGTCATGGCTGTATTTATCATGACGTAAATTCTCGCAATAGAACAATTTCTTAAAATGTCGCTAGATAAAACAGTGCAGAAACAAAAAACTTTCGAAAATTTTCTATTTCTGTGTTACTGCTGAGCCCAAAATCTTGACATTTTGCGCTGGGTTAGTTTTAAAATATACAATTGTCCCTATGAATGGTTTCTAAAAAAAATTAAAATTTAAAAAGATGAAATTAACGGAAAGTGATCTCAATTACCATTAATTTGGAATTATTAGGTATAGCAACTTTAAATATTTCATAATGCTGCATTTCCTCTCCAAAACATGCAATTTAAATGCAAAAAAATTAATAGATACCCACCTAGCATTAAATAAATTGTGTAAATATTGAATAAAGACCTGTATGAAACATTGCGTAAGTTGCCAGAAAGTACTTGTTAAAGTGTTCCTTCTCTAGGCTTTTCTCTCTCTCGCCAAGGCCACTAACAGAGGGAAGTGCCGTTTTAAATGTGATATGAATTTTTTATCTGATTCATTTTTCTAGACATTTTATCATAAGCTCATATTCTCATATATCATTAGTAGATATTTTATATATTAACTTATTCTGGTGATATTTAATAATCGGGTTCATATTGGCGTATGTTAGCTTGCATGATTTGCTGAATAAATATGTATGGATTTGTAAATTACTTCAAATTACACTTTGACAGCTCAAAAGTTATGCAGACGATATATTCAGATCTTGTGTCATACTTTATGTTGCAATCATTGCCGATTTCTTTTATTTAATACATGCTAAATACAGCTCAACTTGTGCAGAATATTTTTAAAAACAAAACAATACAGCGTATGTAGTGGCCAGCATACACTCATCATTTAAATCCGATCGAGCATATCTAAAACACACTCTAACGAAGCATTGCATGCCACTTTTGATGTATTCGGTACTTTGATACTATATTAGATTTTGAGAAGAGAATTCCTTAACTGTTATCGACAACCTCATTGCATCCGTGGAAGACAGATATTGTACAATATTAACTATTCCTGGTATAGCACACACCGTATAAAATATAGTCCATTCTTTATAAACTTCATATATTTGTCATTTAAAGTTACTCAAATTGTTGCGGAGCGTCTGATTATGCTCTTGACATCATTTAATACAGTTAAAATTCCGATATAAGATAATTTATTTTTCATTTTTTATTTTACTTTTAATGTATTGCGTACTTTCAATTTTATATCCATGCATGGCTGTTCTGAATGGTTTGATTTCCCATTTCCTTAAATAGTGTATACGAATTTATATACAAGATTTTGTAATTCTACGATTCGTTTATTTTTATCATTTTAATTTATCGTTGCATATGGACAATTAAAGATAACATCTCATTTTCTTTGGTCCACGTGTTATTATTAAATCTATGTTCTCAGCAACATCGCTCAGACTAATCCCTCTGAGGGAAGTCCTAGTGTTTATATTAATTCCAGTATGAATGTAGGCATAATTCAGACTCTGCGCAGTTTTTTTTTTCAAGCGATGGTAGATTAAGATATTTTTCTTTACAGTTATCGAATTGGAAAATATCGCTTCTGACAGTTAAAGATCAGTCTCTTACAAATATAACCTAAAACTATTTAACTCATAATATACAAATCAGGAACAAAATATTTAAATTAAATAACACTTACATATACGTTCCATTAATATCCGTGTATCCTAAAATGGTCATTTCCTTATCTCAAAGTGTTGTAGACGTGGTGATGTTCTATAAACAGTGAACTATTTCCCGCGTCTTCTCATATTTATTTTTTTGTGGGCAGACGATTTTCAAGCAGATGGTCTGTTACAGATTATTTGTTTTTGTATACAAGAAATATAGAAATTGAAAGCGCAGTAATTTTCTGAAAGTATCGTTAATTTAAATTTTGTATTTGAAGAAATGTCCAATGTATTTAACCTTTTCTTTTTATCCGTACCAAATAATGCAAGTTAAAATGTACTGTAAAGTTCCTTTTTTCTAAAAAATTATAATAATAATATTCATAATTAGAGTTTATTAGATAAAACATTGTTTAAACTTTTAAAAGGTGCAAAAATAAATTTAATGGTAATAACGACCCCTCCCCCTTTTTTTTCTTTTTTTTTTTAATTAAAGTTTGTTTTGCACAAATTTTATATATTTCTTTTATTTTCAGAAAATGCTAATTTTATTTAAAAAGTCTGAAAGAAGTAGAATTTATGACTTGAATACAAATTATAAAAATATTCTAAAGCAAGAAATGCATAGAAAACTAAACTCTGAAGACTCTTTCTACGTGCTCATTAAGAGGTGCAGATTTAACTGCAATAGAAAATTTTTAGTTTGAAACCACAGAATTGTTTCGAATAATCCTGGTCAGTAAAAAAAGAAAGAAATAAATAAATTTCCTCCCAGCAAACTAAATATGTAAAGTGTATAAATTTAATATTCCTAATTCTAAATATATTATCCAAATGCTAGATAAAATTGAAATCATGAAAAAGTATACATTCACTGTCTTAGATATCAAATTGATAAAATATAGCCTGAAAATTTAGTTTATTAATGCTTGTATCGTGCACTTTATTTATTATGCCCCCCCCCCCCCTCTCCCCTTTAGTGACAGAATTTACCATTTGCTATCCACTAATATATTTTCATTCCTTATGCCGCTGTAACTCGTGACTGTTTAAAATATTTCTCTTCATTTTTAAAGATTTTTGAAGTTCATACTTTTGTCACACTGTGACTTACAATATAGTGGTTTTTTTGTCACATATGTGACGTGACGTACGGTATATAGCAGTGACATAACAGTGACGTCACAATTTTTTTTTAATTGCCAGAAAAATATAATTTTACAGTAAATAACATGTTTTAAAGAATTTTCGTAATTTTTTAAAGTTTTCTAAGAAGTTCACATCTCAGTCACAGTGTGACATCACTGAGTGGTGGCATTTTGGTCACAGATGCGACGTGACCACAGTGACTTACAGTGACGTCACAACGACGTCACCGTGACCATGCATGCTATGAGGATTATGTATGTTTTCCTTTTATTTATTTATTGATGAAGTTTTCATTTCGTTAAGGAATACCTACCTGAAAGAAATACTGAACTATTTATATTCTTTTAAGACTGTGTAAAAATTGAAATCGTCGGATGCTTAGAAGTTAATAATTTTGCAAATAACCGAAATTTATTTTACAGGTTTCATCGTCAGTATGACGTCAGCATTGCACACGGGCATGTAATATATATATTGTTCATATGCAATTTCTTTTTGTGGTATTAAGAAATAAAAGATAATTATTTATACACAGAGAATTTTAACGTTAAGTAAACTTAACGAAGTACCGTTAAGTAAACTTAACGTTATTACCGCATTTTTTATCTAAAAAAATTATTCCTCAAGGTCTTTTGTCTTTTTCTTTTCTTTTCTTTTCTTTTTTTTTCTCTTTTTCTTCTTTTTTGTGGCCTGAAAACAACTGATGTTGATGCTAAATAATTACCCCAAGTTAAATTTAGATAACAATTTAATCTTTCATTTACATCGACCCCTGGCAGGAAATAGGGTAGGGAAATTTAAGTAAAACAGGTTTTTTTATGTTTTACTGTATAGCAGCTATACTGTTGTTATAATATTAGCAGTCAAGATTTAAGGATATTTTTGCATTCATAGCGTATCAAAGGGTCACTTAGCGTACCAGATACACCACAAATTGTGATGCGATACGTTATAGATCAAACCTGATGATGATACATCTAGGTAATTTTTAAATGAGTTATCTAAATGCAGTAGTTATTAAAAAACCTGACATATTAAAGAAAAACATAATTTGCCGAACGAATTAAAAAAACAAATTTATTTCCTACATTATTTATGCCCTAGAAGGGACAGATATTAAGATATTTCATTCAGTTAGTTCTAAATTTAATGTAAATTTTTGTAACAAACTAGTTAAACCTAGTGAACATTAAAAAGTAAAAATGGAATTTATACAATATGATACTTAAACAGCCTAAAAACTTAGATTCCTTTCAAAAGGAATCGAAATAAATCTTTGAAAGGTTTGTGTTTTAGAAAGGTTTGCTTTTTTTGAAAGCTTTTTTTGTTGCGTTTTTTTGTATTTTAGATGTGTCTTATCATTTGTTTTCGCCTATCGTAAACATAATACAAAATTAACAATACAAATATTTGTAACTTAAATTTGGGAAAAAATCTAAGATTTATTTCAATTCCGTTTGAACGGAATCTAAGAGGCTGTTTAAGTATCATACTGTTTGAATTTCACTTTTACTTTTTAATGTTCACTTGGTTTCACAAATTTGTTACAAAAATTGAACTTTAAATTTAGAACTAACTGAATGAAGTATCTTAATATCTGTCCCTTCTCGGCCTTAAATAATGTAGAAAATAAATTTGTTTTTTTAATTCGTTCGACAAATTATGTTTTTGTTTAATTATATTTATAAATCTGGGAGAAAATAATTATATCTATTCATAATTATATGTTGTACAATTTAGGTGCAAAAGTTTCTTTCCTATTTACAAATGCATTAATTCTAAACAAAATAATTCAAAGAATTAAAGTAGTAAATAAGGAGATATTCCAATGATTCAAAATATTGTTAGCTAAATTTTGGTTATTTACTGTTAATGAACCGATTGAACAATTATACATTAAATTGCTGAATAACGGGGAACTGGGCTGTCCATAATCTTCCTCTCTAAAGCGTGGTTTCTATTGGCGCTCGTATCTCATTTGCTTGTTAGAAGTTAGTTTTAGTTTGAGACTTTTCATTTGATGTCCGATAATTTGTCATCGCTTACAGTTAACAAAATATTACCCGACTGCCAAAAAGGGTTATGTGTTTCACGCGTATCTGGGCATGTGGATTTCTTTATACCCTCGAAACATCCCAACGGCTGGATGGGTTTTAATGAATGAGGTCTCTATCGATTCGTCTTAATCGTCTGATGGTTATAGTCTTGGTTTGGTTTTTATAAATTCAAAATGGCGGTAGAGACGAAAAAAATTACGCACCCTATTGAATAGCATATCATTGGATGGGTCTTTTAAAACGAAGACGATGTTTCTTTGACTATTTTACAGTCAGAAGCTCCGTTTAAATATTATACAACCTGGAAGTCGTGTAGGTAGGATCTCTAGCTTTACTGCAACTCTAACCTTCATAGACTTATATAGGCCTCATAAAAACTGTGTTTATAGATAGGAACTAACAATTAAACACAACTTAAAAGTAGTCAATACGAGTAAATAATAATAATAAAAAAACAAGGTAAGTAACATAAAAATTAGTTTCACATTGATCAGAAATAATTAATTAGTTTGATTTTTACGCTGTCGGGTTTTTTTTTTATTTTTTAAATTTAATTTTTACTTGTTTTAAAGACTATCTTTCAGTACTTTTGTTTGCTCTGTTTCTTAATATTTAATAGCCTGACTGTCCAAATTTAATCAGAATTTAGTTTCATGGATCAGCGTCAGAGTGTGTCATTAGGATTTGATTAAATATCCCGTTTAATAAATTTCAAGTATTTTGTAAAGGGTTGATGCCGTAATTTGACTAAGAAATTCATGTAATTGTTTTAACGTTAAATTCTAAGAACATTCATTGTGCCACTTCTATTAATTAAATTGCCTTTCGGATTTATAAAGAATATTTCAACATTTAAATTATTAAAATAAGTGGTACATGTTAGTATTTGAATCCCAATGAAAAAGGCGTGAGTAAGTTAGATAAAATTGGGACTTACCCGTTCTTCAGGATACTTATCTATTTCGGTGTAAATCCACATTTTGTGTAATCCAATATAATGGTTTCCCAATGTAATGTGTTAGTTGTCATATTTTTAATCAACCACTCTTTATAACCTCCTTTGACAAAAGAAATTGTAGACTATTATATCAAATGAATAAGCAGTGGTAACACTTTAAGCTATTTAATTCACATTGTTTAAATTGTGAAAAAGAGAGAGCATTTTTCATCCCTCTTCTCTGGAATAACTACATTTTCAGAATGAAAAAATATTTACATTATAAGATAATAAATCAGTAATAATAATTGTAGTAGCAATATCATAATAATAATAATAAATCAGTTTAATGTCTATGAGTCACTCAACAAGTCATTATCTTTATCAAGGTTTTCAAGGTTAAATTACATTTTTCACATTTGAAAAGATTTATGGCTGAGTTGAAATGACGCATTATTTATGTAACTGAGGAAATTATCTTTATCACGGCTAATTAGCTTGATTTATATCCATCAGTACATTCTTCCTCTATTTGAATTTACAATAAACAATGATTTCAACTAGCTTCGTGCATATTTATACGAGCCTCGCGGCTTTACCGACTTCTTCATTTCTAAGTAAAAATATTTATTCTATTTTCTTTTCTTATTTTGACCCGAAAGAATACGCAAATTTGCGTTGAGCAAAGATATAATGCACTTTAAAATCCAATAACACTTTACTTACTGTTCCGTAGCACGTTAGGATCATCACAAAATCGCTTTTTTGGCGGGTGAAAAAATATGTTATGGTCGCGGTTAAGTGACATTTTTTTTTGAAACACGACTAAAATGAAGGGTTACACGAAGGAAAAAGTATGGGGTTGTATCGTATTTTTGCTAACAGATGGGCTAGAACTAGGGTAACTCCGGGAGAGTCGCCGCATACGGGATAGATGCCACACCCCTTGTATTTCTTGTAATTATCGATAGATGGTCGCCAAACGCACAGTATAGGTGCGCAGTGAGATTATTTTAACCAGTGTATAGCGTGAATCCCATTTCGATGTTTATTTGCAGAAGTACAATTCTTAATTTGACGAAAGTGCATAATTTCACTGTCCACACTTTTAAGCACGTTATGTTTAAATATTTTTCATACACTAATTACTAAAGGCATGCATGATTTCGAAGTCAAAACTAAGTGTAGCGTTTGTATAGAGTACTGTGTGTATGGTTACGCCATTCCCCTTAGCGATGGCAGGTAACTGTGGTGGCTGACGTCTGCACCATGCAAAATGGGATGCATGCCGCACTTCCAATCCGGTATACATGCCGCAGTTTCTTTTGTACGGGATGATTAAGTGTTATTAACTTTTACTTTTCTTTTTGCACAGACATGTTTGCACAGAGATTTTTTCATAGGCATGTTATAAAGTTTACTAAAACCAAAGGAGGAAAGGATGAAAATAAAAAGTAAGAACGGCAAGAAAGATGCAAGTGAAGTCAATAATGAAAAATTGGATTACTCGTAACGCAGACGTTCTTTGCAAAAAATGTTTAGAAAACTACTCCAAAACAGAGGATGTGTAATTGGCTTCGCTGCATCATGTGTTTAAATGTAGTTACGTAAAGACTGTACTTTTTCGACACTTTTTCTGTAGATTGTAGACGAAAAAGCAGGTCTCTTAACCCATTCGGAACCATAGGTTCATATAAGCACCTTCTTAAATAGCTTACAAAATTTGTTTCTGGCACCAGTAAAAAAGAAAAGTAATATTTGCTTTGTTTAATTAGAGCATTTTTATATTTATTTAAGTAAAGGTAGCTTCTTTTAAAAAAGTGGTACCAACCGAATAAAATTTGTGTAAAAGGCACCAGCTCCGATTGGGTTAACAAATAAATTATGTAAACACAATTTTACACTTTTTTTTGATAATGCATTGATGCTACATTGATAATACATTTGATACAATGTTCTAATACATTGATGTTACGTTGTTGCTGAAATAACAATTAAAATTTAATGTAAAAAAATAAGTCGATAATTTTAATAGTGAAAGTAGGCAACAATTATTAATTTGAATCTACTAATACGTTTCATTGTACTCATTTAGTTTCATTTTGTTACTACATCGTTAATTATAGTCCAGATATAAATATTTTTTTAAAATATTTTTATTTATAATTTCTTTCTGTTCTTATTACAAGCGCGGCATAACTACCGCACAAGTGCGACGTCTCAGCCTGAATGTACGGTTGACGCGCCGCAGTGTACTGTTTTAGAAAAAAATTGTTATATAATATAATAATTTGTTTTGAAATTTTTTGTCGCAGTACACGCGTTGTATATTTAACATTAAATAGCACAGCATGATTTTTTTCATTTTATGTCCATCATGGGACTTTATATACACAACTTCAAAAAAATGTGCGGCATAAATCTCGGAATTACCCTATAAGAATATGTGGATTGCCCATAATTTTCTAAGTATCTGAGGCATATAGCTGCTTATTTAATGGATCAAACCGTTTTCCATCAAATAAGGCTGTTGTCCGTGAAGATTGAAAGGTAAACGCTCATAAATTTACAGTTTTTTCTGAGAGTGTATCAGTGTTGGAATCAGAAATTGTCGTACCACATGGGGTTTAAACAGCTTCAAGAGTGAAATTATCCACAGCTTAAAATCTTAAATCAGTTACATTCTTTAATATTTCTTTTAATACTTAAATTGAAATATAGTTCTATTATTATTGTTTTAACTCAAATAAGTAAAAGTAAATATTCACAAATGCTAAATAGTTTTTAAAGTAAGTTATCTCATTTTTTCAAATACATCTGAAAGTGATAAACATTACTTTGGCGTCTAAACTGACTTTATTGAAACCTTTCGCTAAATTTTCATGTTCTTCAAATAATATAGTCACTTTTACAATATTCTACATATGGACTCACGAATTTATCAATTGTATAAGGCAGTTGGAGAAGAAACAAGAAAGAATGAAATCTAAGAACTCAAAAAATCACTTTTTTGCTTTCTTCTTTCTAAAGAAGGAAGTACTGTAACCGAAATTCTTTTCGATTTCCGGTTTTCAACGAATTTACATGTTTTAGGGGTCAGAGATCCCCAAACAACCGTTCATACAAAATTTCTGTCTGTCTTTCCGTTCGCACGTAGCGCATACTCATACAAAAACTTTTCTTTTTCAAATATATGCAAACTCACATTCCAGAACTCGACAATACTCGTCTGTGCAAGTTGAGTTAGGCGAGTGTGACACGACAACAAAGATTAACTTGGTGTTAATGGCAAGTTTGCCAAGTTTTTCTCCAAAGTCCTCTCGACCAATACAAGTTTTAGTTGCACGACGCCACTTTCTTATTTATAAAGGTACTCTATTTGTCAGCATTGCATACGTTGGATATGCAGTAGGCAATTTTCCGCAGAATTCGCGAAGCGCGGAGTTCACATGCCCGTCTGAGGCCATTTCACTTTTTTTAACATTCACCACTTTCTGATACTTGAAAAAAAAAATTAAGCGTCACCGAACATATTTAAAAGGTAAATTCATTAAATTAAAGGGGGTACTGTAATACCGATTTTTTTTTTTTTCGATTTTCCATAGTTCTGTTGTACTTCGGCTGTTCATGCAGCCACGGGAACTTCGCCTCAAGCTAACCCGGTGATTCTCCATCAGCTAATGTGCAAAAGAATAACTAAAAATATTGATTCTATATAATATTATGAACGATATTAACTCCTTTTTTTCAATTTATAAAACAAGCGGGGATGACCGAGCTAAGCTCGGTCAAAATTAGTTTTGTGCTCAACGCGATAGAATATTCTTATTGCATCATTCTCTCTGTATTATTGCTATAAAGCATGTCATTTTATAACAGTATTAATTACAAAAACAATCAATAGGAAAACTATCTACGTACATGTTTCTAAATTTTACATTAATTACAAATTTACAACGAAATAATATCAATCCAAATTACATTTTGAGCTCGACTCGGATTGATTTAACCATGTATCTCGAGTCCTATTAAGAATTTCTACAGAATTCCTTCACATTCTGAAAGACTATTTTTGTCGCCAAATATAGACAAATTTGGCGACCTTCTTTCATTCGGCACCAAGTATGTATTTTGGTATTCATAATCTTGAAACTCGATTTTTCGGCCAAACATCGCAATATTTCGCCAACTTTGAGGCTTCGTAACCCTGACCAGTAGTGACCCACTATTCAAATCTGCTCGAACATGAGACTAATTAATGGACTTCTATAATAAAAAACGGTAGGATACAAAATTTAATCAAAATCGTTTAAATCGTTTTGTAGATAAAATTAGCTTGACCCGCAGTGATCCCACAATGACCCACTAATCTATTTTTCTCGAACACGTGATCCAGACCAATGATCTTCTCAAGAACGAAAACGGTAGAATACAAAATTCAATCAAAATAGAGCTGTTTTTTAGATAAATTTAAGTTGACCCGTAGTGACTCAAAAATGACCCATTAATCGAAATTTCTAGAACATGTGATTTAGCCACATGATCTTCTCGTGCCCGAGAACGGTATAATACAAAATTTTGTCAAAATCGTTTAGTCGTTTTTTAGATATAATTATATTGACCCGGACTCATTGTGACAAAAATAATCCACTAATCGAATTTTCTCGAACATACGACCTAACTCAATGGTCTTTTCGAACCCGAAAACGATAGAAAACAAAATTTATTGAAAATCGTTAGAGCCGTTTTCTAGATAAAATTATCTTGACCGTTAATGACCCAAATATGATTCACTAATCGAAATTTCTCGAACGTGTGAACTAATCAAATGATCTTCTCGTACCCAAAATCTGTATAATACAAAATTTTGTCAAAATCGTTTGAGCGGTTTTTTAGATAGAATTAGTTTGACCCTGACCCATTGTGATCAAAAATGACCCACTAATTCATTGCTCTTGAACATACGACTAAGTTCAATGGTATTCTTGTGCCCGAAAAGGATAGAATACAAAATTTAGTCAAAATCGTTACAGTCGTTTTCTAGGTAAAATTAGCTTGACGCACAGTGACCCAAAAAATGACGAACTAATTGAATTTTCTCTAACATGTGACTTAGCCCAATCGTCTTCTCGTAATCCAAAAAGATAGAATACAAAATTTAGTCTAAATCGTTAGATCCGTTTTTTAGATCTCATTGGCTTGCACCATAGTGCCCCAAATGATACCCAACTAATCAAAATTTCTGGAACATGTGACCTAGTGCAATAATTTTCTTGTGCCGAAAAATGGTAATATAAAATTTGGTTAAAATCGATTGAACCGTTTTTTAGATATAATTAGCTTGACCCTGACCCATTATGACCCAAAATGAGCCACTAACCAAATTTTCTCGAACATGTGCCCTAGCCCAATGGTCTTCTCGTGCCCGAAAATGGTAAAATACAAAATTTAGTCAAAATCGTTATAGCCGTTTTTACGATAAAATTTACATACACACACATTTTTTGCTCGTATTATAGTATAAGATGAAGCAGAAACTGAAGATGCAAATCGAAGTTGGTATAGTATTGAAGTAATATCACTGAAGGATTAACATGTGTAACAACCTTTTGAAATATTAACATGATTGTAAAAGAAGAATGGAATTGGCACATCCGACTAGTTTAGAACGATACTATTTATTTTTAAATAGTTTCTCACAAGTTAACACATGACAGTGCATTATTTTTTTGTAATTGACAAAACGAGGAAAGAAATAATAAATTAAATATATATATAGGGGAGAGTGGGGACGGTTCAATAACTTTTTTAAAAAAGATTTTTTATTTTTTAAATATTGAAACTAGTATAAAGTTTCATATATCATTTTATTCGTTATGCAATCAGTTATGAAACTAAAATTACGACATAAGTGTAATATATAAGAGACTTTAAAAATGATTGATTTTAATCAAGATAAGATAATGGGTCAAGGCTACCCCCGTATGGAAGGCTTGACCCACTTTATGTTATACTGAAAGAGTTGTTAAGGGAAGTAAAATATACTTAAAATAAGGCAGAATAGCTTTAATGCAACATGGTTTAACTATTATTAAAGATTATTTGGAAAAATTCCGTTTCAAACACCCACTTTTTGTAACATTCGACCTGATAAGAGTAAAAGCCACATAGTTTGGCTTTATCCCATTGTGCTCATCTTGGTGAAATTTGTCTACATACCTTCCTAAAATGTTTTGATCAATGTTATCTTTTTTTTTTCTTTTTTGCAGAAGCCTGAAAACTTAACACTTTTTAAGGCTGCTGCTTTCATCCTTTCAAGTCTTTTCCATTCTTTCTATTTATCCACTATTTATCAACTATTAATCTCCATTCTATCACTCCATTTTACTGTAGCTTTACAGAATAAATTTACATTATTTTATAAAGATAACCATTAACTTTTCATTATGCATACAGTATAATAAAATGATTTCCAAAAACACCTAATTAAGGGATCTTTGACATCTGGTCAACCCTCCTTTACATTGATTCGTTCAAGCATCCCCACATAGCCACTTTTGCACATGGTTATCTTTAGCCTAATTTACTGTACAATCTTTATACCTGGAATGAAAGCTCAATATTTCAGCATTATTTAAAACCTACTTACTTAAATTTCTATGATTTATTTTACCTGGGAAAATCTTACAAAATGTTTCTAAAAAATATACGTTTTTAGCTAAAAACTCTTGACAGTTGATTTTTTCACACCTAATTCAATTACCTGCATGAAACAAAGACTGTTGTTTGAGAATTTTAGTATCTTTGGTTGCCACCTATTACAAAACTCTGAAATTCGTTTAAATATGAAAACTGAAGGGTGCGTGAAGTCTCCCTTTGGCTCAACTATCCCCATCCTCCCTTATATATTTCAAGATTTTGTCTTAAACCTTTAATTATTTTAAACTGTCTAACTAACATTTTCTTCAGTCTACACAGATAGTTCAGATGTTTCAATTCTAATTTTTTACTATGCACATATAGGTTGCGTTATTTTTATTTATTTATTTTTATTTTTTAAGAATCACGATATCACAAGGTAAATGAATTTATAATATTTGTTCCTAGATGTAAAAAAAAAAAACTGCCACGGTAGCATTTCTCTTCCTAATAAGTTTTACACTTTTTTTTTTCCCCTGGCTTATTTTTCAGACACTATTCTTAAACTTTTTTATGTTTATGTTGTTTTGTTCTGAAGGCAGTGTTGCCAGATTTGGGACTTTTTTAATTCAGATTATTAGACTGTCACCACTCTTTTAACATAGTATAATTTGGCTTATTTTTCAAAATTTTTAATCTATTTTTAAATAAGCCGATTATTTCTATTTCAAAAAAGCGGTTACAATCAATAATCTGGGGACAAAAAAGCCCCCAATCTGGCAACACTGTCTGAAGACAAAAATTAGTCTATAATTTGATTATAAAAACTTCGAGAGAATGAGTTTTTATTTTTCATTTTTTTAAGATTTTAAGTCTGAAAGTTCGTAAGGAGTAAGCAAATTATTTAGAGACGTAATTTTATTGACTGCATATGTACGAATTTAATATAAAATGTCTTAAAATCTAAAGAAATATGGACAACATGATATAAATGTATTTTCTGTAAGGTAGAAGCCACGCCCTTAGTCAATGATATCTTTGGAATGAAAACGAGAATTCTTCTTTCCCGTCGTAAATGTATAAGCTTTATAATATTGAATTGTTTTTACGGCTGAATTTTCGAATATTCAAGTGTGACCCACTGTAGTGCACGCTTTCTATTTAACAGTGGAGTGTGACCCACCGGTGATGCACGCCGCCCGATGCGACAGTCAAGCGTGACCCACATGTGATGCACGCCACCCAATGAAGCAGTCAAGCGTGACCCACTGGTGATGCACGCCGGCGTGAACCTGTTAAAGACTTAACAGTAATAGAAAATTTTTAGGCTGAAACCGTAGAAGTGTTTCGAATATTCTTTGAGAAAGTTCTAGTACAGAGGATCATTTACAAAAATCATTAAATAAGATAAATCGATTTATGTATACCTAAAACTTTTTTAAATTGCATGAAATTCGTATAATTAGAATATCATTATCTGTCTTTGATGAATTTATTATATTTTATTTTATATGAAAGAAAAAAGCTTTGGTCAGAATCACAGAATGCCAACTTAGGCCACACATCTAATTACACGTGTAATTACACGTATAATTAATTAATAATTATGTATGTTATATTAGAAATGTAAAAATAACAACGTTAAAAGTACCAAAAATTCTTTTAAGTGTTTTCTCATTACTTCGGTTCCATTTCCCACCTATATTCCTATTGGCTGTTACCTGCAATCCTCTGTTTTCCTATTGGTCAATAAACCAGTAACTTGAATCCCCATCTTTCCTATATATGTGAGCAAATTTCCGCCATCCTTAGCACTGAGGAAGATATGTTATATGCTACCGAAACCGGTATGCTTAAAATTTAAAATTTTTGGTGATTTTAACGTTGTTATTTTTACGTTTCTATTATATTGCTCCAACTCGGTCCTGATAATTATAATTATGTATGAATTAATTACTTTTTAAAAGATTAACATTATCGTTTTCGTCTTTGTTTTCGGCCGAAAATATGAAGATTACCGAAATTGGGTTTCGTTCTAAAAAACCTGTTTCGGTCGATCCTTAGTTATTACCAAAAAATTTATTTACTTTCAGATAAAGAAACTCTTACGCCAGATATTTTTTATTCAAAGTAGTCTGAAAACAATGTAAAAAAGTCCATTGATTTACAGCAGGAAAGAGCATGCTACACCTGCACAAAATTGAGCTGAGCGAGGTTATTTGCAGACATGCATTTGATTTCGTTACACTGATAATTTCTAATTTAGAAATTAATATTAAAATTAATTGTTGAAAGAATTTTTTGAACGTTAATGCACGAGATAATTCTAACATTCTGGTCAATGTTAGTTCTCTATAATTTCATATTTTTGTAAAATAAGTAATTATAGTAGTTAGTTCTTTTGTACCAGTTCCCACTAGCCCATTTAACAGAGACCTAGTCGAAACTTCACAGGTTATAATTATGTAAACAATCACGTGCGCAGGTTTCAATTTAAGATTTTAATGTAAAACCTACGGCAGGGTTGGCGAACCTATGGCACGCGTGCCAGAGTTGGCATGTAAGTTAATTTTTCTGGCACGTGAAAAAATTTAATTTGGTAATCGTTATACAGATAAAATCCATTTTTTATTTCTGTTATAAGCAATAAATTTATATTTTTTGCATCAATTAACACATCAAAATAATTTTCTTTTCCTGTCATACTATGCAGTGTTTTTGAAATGTTTTTTGCCTTTCTATATGAATTTAAAAAGATGTAATTTTCAACTGAATTTCTTTTGATAGCCACTGCAATAGAATGGCAAATGGATGCAATTTAGCGATGCATATTTGTAAAAATAACAAAATCCGAACATGATATAAAGCATTTTTTCATCGAACTTAGAACAGAGAAAATAACATTAATACATATTAGTAGATTGTTTAATGCAACAATGAAAATTATAACCGAGATGTTGCATTAATAATAAGTTAAAAATTAATAAAATAAAAACTCATATTTTCCCCCTATTTTACAGTATATACAGCATAAATTAATTCTATTTCTGAATTAAATATTCATTCCTTTAATGCCTGATTGTGGACAGAAAAATTGTATCCTGATTTTTAATATTTTTTAATTATTAATGCATGATAGCAACTTATTTTATAACCAGTGTTTCGTATAAAAATCGTATTATTCAAAATTATTTTTGTATAAGTTTGGCATGTTACATTGTTGGTAGACATTGTTTGTGAATTTTCGGCACGCGCACATGAAAAGTTTTGCCGAGCCTGGTCTATGGTATTTATGAACTACAGTAGAACCCTACTGATCCGAAATTCCATTTAATCCGAACTGATTTTATTTTCGAAAATTATATTTAAGAGATTAATTGAAAATATTGAATTAATCTACTAAAAACAAGAAAGTAATTTTTATACTTTTTACTACGAAATTTTCCGAATTACAGGATGAATGTTTGGAAAAACGTATAGAAGTTCGAATTAAACAAAAAATGGCAGTAAATTATATTTTTTATTCTTTAAACTGCTTGAATAAGAAACAAAATACTCAATAATGCAAAAGTAAACGCGAAGAAGTTCTGATCAGACGCTCACCCGATCTGAGGGGGTTCATAAAGGATCGTGCCTCCACTACCAGCTGACCATTGCAGCTGTTGCAACAATGACCCTACAAACATTAATCAGTGTTTGGGAAGAACTGAGGTATCGACTTTATGTGTGCCGTGTGACGAAAGATACTCACATTGAACACTTGTAAGCTTGTAGGTAGGTAAAACTGGTTGAGTTGCTCTTTCATTTTATGTATTAATTATAATTTTAATCTGATCAAAATCTGAGTTCGCGCGAAAATGCTATTAAAAATTTTGCCGTGCCGAAAGTCGACCGAAACTATCTCTATTTCAAAAATCTGTTTTCATAATCATCATTCTTTCTGCACAACCGATTCTCAAGACAATAACAGTTGAGAAAAACATTACAAAATAATAACGTGGTATTGCACAGAAATCAAGAAATTCCAAGTTCTTTTTTCTTTATGAGATTTGTTTTTCAGTTTGCACCTTCTATCTCAAATTTGCATTTTAATTAAATATTAGGCTTCTTCAGAGTGTCTTTTATAGAATTCTGTAAAAAAAAGTAACTTGACTCAGAAAATTTTCAGCTAATTTACTCATTGGCCTTTCTAGAGGATAGATTTCACTTTAAAAGTATCACGCTTAATTCCCTCCAAGAAAAACGTGCGTGAAATGTGAAAGTGGATATTTTCTATTTAGTAAAAAAAAAATTGAAGTTTCAATTTTTGGCCACATCATTGCTAACAATTGTTATTCTTAATTTAGTTTCCTTTTCGTTCATCCTCTTTTTTTTTTTTTTTTTTTTCAAAACACTATTGTCTTCTTTTTTTCATTATTACAATTTCTTTTTTGAGTTTTGATATAACACTTACAAAATTTATATATAAAAGAAGCTGGAAAAGCTGCAACATTTTTTTAATTTAAGAAATCAAGTTTTATATTGTAAAACATTTCGTGCTACTGAGAGTCCCAAAATGTATACACAATTTATTCTCTAACTAGCTGACCCGCCCAGCGTTGCCCGGGGTTTGTAAATAATTACCTTAAGCAAAACTGAAGTTTGTATGATTTTACATCTTTTGAAATTCTTTTAAATGAACCTTATTTCGGTATCCCCATTGCTTTCCGCAGCGTCTAGTGTGTTTCCAACAAACTTCTTTCCGAACGAACCTGTAACCTGGGTCCCCGCTACCTATGGCAGCATTTACAGGAAGTGCCCAGCACATGCCGGAGACAATCGAAAACAAAGTTGAGTGAGCGAAACCTCGTAGTAATCAAACTGATAGAATTTAAAAAAAAGAATGCACCATTAATAATTAAGAATCGTTAGAATCGTTAGAAAATGTAGGTATAAAATTTCATACAACAGAGAGCAGCTGAATTGTAAACTAAGTTGAATGAACTAAATCCCGTTGAAATTGGCCCCTTAGAACCCGAAGAAAGAATGCTTCCCCAAGCGGTGGAAGATGACCCCTCCCCTTGTAAATTTCATGAATTACTTTTAACATTAACACGATATTTAATAAACGGATGAAATCCCTTATCTAAAGTAACGCGATTTTTAATTTACGGCTGTTGTGAGTAGACGTAAGTTGATGCTGAAAAAGGAGATTAATGTTCGAAAAATGTGGTAGCTGAGGTATAAAGAATAACCGAGCAAAATTAAGCATAGAGTATGAATTAATCATTAGAATAATATTTTAAAGAAATGCGCAAAAAATGGATAAATGCTTAAAAAAGGGCCCTAGGGCCCCAATAAATATATGCCGGTGTTGGTCTAGGGAGAAGAGTCCGAGACTCAATTTTAATATTATGCAATGAGAAGCTGATAAAATTAGGGGGTAAAAAATACGTGGCATACAAATCGTTCAAGGGGCTCCCGATCGGGCCAAACGGGACCCTAGGTTGCATCAAGATTTTAACTGGATTATAGAAACAGGAGAATAACTAAATGAAAAAAGAAGCAGCCAAAAATAAAGATTAAGAGGGACAATTTATTGACAATTTATACTGCAAAAGCTTTAAGGGGCCCTGTACCGGGCTCTAAGGGGTCAGGGACTTGCATGTAGTTTGGTAAAAAGATACTTTTGAGTAGTTTTTAAAGTATTCAGAAGACGCTAGAACTATGTTAAAGAAAATTGCAAGCAATTCAGATCATTTTTAAAGAAGCTGCACCAAGGACCCAAGAAGCGATTTAATGTTCAAAATTGGTGGTAACTGAAGACTGAAAATTTTTTGTCGTTCATGTAGTAGTTGGAGGACCTAAGAAGTTGTTAGAATAAAAGCTAGTGAATCGGACCATTTTTAAGAGGTCTATAATAGAGGGCCCAAAAAGGGTCGAACTGACTGTTAAAGGCAGGGCCCTGATATGAAAACATGTTAAAATATCTTAATACTTAACTCTTTAGATCTACATATAGTCAAAATTAAGTATAGGGTATTAATTTTTCGTTAGAATAATATTTTAATTAAATGTGTAAAAAAGGGCCTCAATAAAAAATGAGGGTGTTGCTCCTGGAAGAAGAGTGCAAGACTCAACTCTAAAATTATGCACTGAGAAGGTGAGAAAATTAGTTGATGCAATATGCATGGCGCACAAAAAGTTCAAAGCCCATGGACCGAGACTTGGGCCCTACAGGACCATAGGGACCCCAGGGTCTTAACTGGGATGTATAAACGGGAGAATAACTAAATGGAAAAAGGGTTCCAAAAATGAGGATTTTAATAAGAGGGGGCAATTAATTAACAATTTATGATGCAAAAATTTCAAAGGGTACGAAAGCGGGCCCCAAAAGGCCAGGGCTTAACTGGCATGTTACTGGGTATAAAGATATTTTTAGTAGTTATTAAAGTAATCAGAGGATTCTAGAACTATGTTAAAGAAAATTTCAAAAAATTCGGATCCTTTTAAGAAAATCCGCCCCAAGAAGGCTATTAATATTCAAAATTCGTGGTAGCTGAAGTCTGAGAAATTGTTTTGTCGTTCATTTAGTAGCTGGAGGACCTAAGAAGTTGTTAGAAAAAAAAGCTAGAGAATCGGACCATTTTTAAGGGAGCTACAATAGGGGGCCAAAAATGGGCCAATTCATGGTTAAAAAAGGGCCCTAACATGAAAACATGTTAAAATGTCTTAGTACTTAGCGCTTTAGAACTTCAGTCAAAATTAAGCATAGTGTATGAATTAGTCGGTAGAATAATATTTTAAAGAAATGCACAAAATATTGGGAAAATGTTTAAAAAAGGGCCCTAGGGCCCCAATAAAAATATGGGGGTGTGGGTCCAGGAATAAAAAACCAAGACTCAACTATAAAATTATTCGCTTAGAAGATTAGAAAATTAGGGGGTGAAAAATGCTTGGCGCTCAAAAAGTTCAAGGGACCCTGGACTGGGCCCTGCGATTCCCAAGGGGGGGGGGGGCAAGGTTTTAACTGGAATGTAGAAACGTGATAATAACTAAATGGAAAAAGGACCCCAAAAATGAAGATCGGATTAAAAGGAAGCAATTTATTAACAATTTATTAGCGCAAAAAATCAAGGGACCCTGTATCGGGCCCCAAGGATCCAGGGACATAACTGGAAAGTAGAATGGCGAGAATAACTATTTTATGGTGAATGCTACCCCAGAACGAAGAAGATTGAATAAAAAGGAGGAAAGTTATTAACAATTTTGTTTATAAAATGTTTAAGCGGCCCAAGGGCCCTGGCTCTTAAATAATTAAAAATCCGAGCCTCAGGTGCATCAGCACCTGTCTTGAACTAACCTCATCTAAATTTTCAGACATCTACGTGCGGTAGATTTCGCTAGCCATCGCACACAGACAGACACGCAGACAGACAGAACGATGTGTTCTTTTATTACTATAGACAACGAAAGAAAAAATAAATGGTACTTCTTAGTTTTCCCGTCGACCAAATTACTGCTACGAAATTGTAAGATTAAATGCCAATAATCGTTGCCATTAATTAACTAGTAAATCTGCAGATCAGGAGCCTCAACGTCAGCTCTACAATTCATTGTGTTTAGCGCCCTTTGAGTAATATTAATCTTTCTACAAAAAACGAAATTTAAAGTTTTGAAATTACATAAACATTTATAAAACGAAAAAATATTTCGAAGGTTTCTGACATTAGAAGCGTTAAATTAAACCCCTTGTTATGTAATGGTATTCTGAAAATCTCATGAGCTACTTATTCTGGTAATTTTTAGATAATAAAGTAGATTTCTTCAGGGGGGCTCTGCCCCCCTGAACCCCTTCGTAGTGTAATTTAATTTACATTTGTAATTATCAATTAATTGTGTTAATGTCCTTTAGTAAATTCTACCAATAGACGGAAACGTACATGAATTATTTTCTACAGCCCTGTATATTACGTGAAGATTTCTACGCGTCGTCTATAACATTTAAATTTAATGCAGACAAAAAACCCTCTTAAAACTGCTCATATCACATTTCCGGGGATTAGTATGCATAGTGTGCACCATATATCCAGTTTCTGTGGAGTCCTGTATATGGTTCTATTTAAATTCTGCAAACATTTGTTAGTATACTAAATGTAATTGGGCTGGGAAATACATAACTCAAAAAAAAAAAAAACACTGAAGCAATTCGCGCGCGCTCATTTTCATTTATACTTACGAATTCATTTGTGTATCCCTGTACATGGTCTATACAATATTTAAGCACTACTTATTAAGCACAAATTTACTTAACGTTAAAACGCACACCATAATCGAAAATGCTCTTCAGCAATCATCCCTAATAGACCAGAACTGTATCCGAAATTTTTTATGTGACCCTATAAATGAACGATAAATACGATACAAATCATATTCAAGCTTCTTGTAGTCAACCACAGTAATGTAATTTAATTTCATAGTGTTTGAATTAGTGCAACACAATTAACACACTGACGACAGGCAATTTAATTAAATCTGGGTTTAAAAACAGTAGAAGCTCCTCCCTCTTCTGAAAGTGTCTCGGAAATTGGTTTCTGAAATATGTTTTTCATGTTTATGCAGCAGTAAATATCTTTCAATGTACGGATGTAATATATAATGTCTTACAATCTATAAAAAATATGGACAACACAATATAAATGTCTTTTCTGTAAGGTAGAAGTCACTCCCTTAGCCAATGACGTATTCTGAATAAAAACGAGAATTCTCGTTTCCCGTCGCTAATGTGTTAAAATAAGCTGTGAAGAGTTTTTTTCCCCCCGTAGACCACATTTTAATCGACCACTTTTGTGTGACCCTGAAAAAAAAATATGCTTTGCACCCCATATACTACAAAAATGTTTCAAAAATACATATCAATTTTATTATTTTGTAACAGAGTAACATCATTAAAAAACGCCACAATAGGATTTTCTTCAAAGATTGTAATATTATGAATACTTTTGAGTTCCCTGTACGCATGCTGTAAGTGCTACACATAACATATTTTATAGTAACCAGGTTCTAGTGCACCTTAATAAAGTATATAAATTTCATTACGTTTAAAATTGTGTAACATTATTAAAATACACCGCAGACGATTTTTCCCAAAGACTATAATGTAACGGAATAGTTTTGAGGGCCCCTGTAATTAAGCTATGAATGCTACACTCTTCATTTTTAATACCAAACATACTTTGGCAAACCTCAATAACGTATATCAATTACATGCAATCCCGACTATATTTACGCGAGTTAGAGCACGTAGAGAAACACGGCAGGCGACAGATAGAAAAACTGAAGTCATAAATACTTTTCATCCATGTTGGAAAGTGTTAAAAAGGATTTACATGCCTTTAACTGTACTTTTTTTTCACTAATAGCATGTTTAAACATTAGTTTAAACATCCTAATCCATGCGATAGCAATAACATATTAAAAGCCCCCCAAAATATGCATATCTGGAGATCTATAAATCTACTGGAAAATAATTCATTATCGTGCCCACTGTTAATTGCATAAATTGCATCGATTTGGCGCGATAAAATATTTTTTGTGATAGCCTTTTAATAGTACATGCAACAAATTAACGTAATTTACTAACTTCATTCATATTTGAAGCAATGATAGGCTACGAATAACAGTCGCTAGGCAACGAAGAAAAGGAGAAAAAAAAAGAAATATGTATCATGTAAAACAAGAAAATTAATTTAAAAATTCTTTATATTATTGGAATACATGTATAAATGTCCTCAAAACATTATACACGTAAATAAAAAAATCTGATAGATACATTGATAAAACTTCAATATAATAAGAATAATTTAAAACCCTTATTTGGAATGTTAGTATCCATAATTTGACATTTAAATCCATTAATCAAACGTGCCATTTTCTTTCAACAAATGGAAATTTGAAAATCGTCTGACTTGCCGTAGAAAAGCATTATAAAGAAAAATAAAATCTTCCATATTTTCCGAACGAATGAACCAAATTTAACCAAAAACTATACAGCTACGTCCGGGTATCTCACGAATATGCCCAATTAATTTCAAGCTGATCGGGTGCTTTTTGCGGCAGTTATCGCGGAACAGACAGACAGACAGACAGACAGACAGACGGACAGACAGACAAACGGAAATCAAAACTTTTCGTGTCTCCACAGTAAGCCTTCACTGACGTTTCGGCAATTAATTGTAAGATTAAATGCCAATAATGGTCAATAAAACCATTAATTCGAAGTTTTATTTATATTTTTATTAATGTTTTACTAATTTATTTGTTCTTTCGTTATTTAAAATAAAAATTATGTCAATGTGTATAATTTGGCGAGTGGTTTGGACATTTATATAATTTGGCGAAATTGGTCGACGGAATAACTAAGAAGTACCAAATAAATTATTAAAACATTAATAAAAATAAAACGTCGAATTAAAAATCACTTGATGACGTAAAAAACACGTGTAAAGTGTTTAACGTCAAGTAAAGTTGACAGTTACAATAATCCATTATTAGCATTTAATTTTATAATTTGGCGTTATTTTTTTGGTCGACGGCATAATCAAGAAGTACTACAAACTATTTATGTTCGTATTAAAATGTCGATAAATAGCTCTTCTTTATTTTAAATAAATATCATAAATATTGAAAAAAAATGCTTATATGAATATGAAAAGTAAATAGGTTGTCAGTAAATATACAAAAAATTCACTTCACTCGCCAAGGCCTTTTTCCCTATCTCGCCAAAGCCCATATTATAAAAATACTAGCCGCCTTCGCCCGCTACGCCGGTCGGTTTTTCAAAGGAAACCTTGAATGAAACAAAACATATCTGTGAATTTGATCATGCGTTTTAAAGCAATATGGATATATACCTGGTGTATCCAACCGAATTGCTGAAAGCAACATGAATGTCATTAAGGTATTATATCTTTTATTGAGTCATACAAAATTTAGACTGTTAAGGACCAATTTTTTTATTTGATCTGTTAGTGTAGGATTCGGTAAAGAACAATAGAACAATATGTAATATACTAAAAGCGTTCATGAAAAATTATCAATGCAAGTCTCATCAGAATCTATTAATTAGACTTATTGAAAAGGCTGATCGTTCATAATAATTGGGTTCGCCTGATTCTAGAACTTTCATCTATAATTCTACAATCAAGCAACCTAACAACCAAGCAACAGCAAATGATATGTGCTTTATACTAAAACATTCACTGAAAAATTAACTAACCGATCAAGTTGCATCGAAATCCACTTAGCAGAATCTTTCAAGACGGAAAATATACCGAAACCTTCCCTAAAAATGATCTAATTAACAGTTTAAATCCCATAAAAATTCATTCAGTGAACCTTTAAAAAAAAGCAAATCTTTCAAAATTGGGTTCATCTGATTTAGAACTTTCCTTATAATTATTTAACTAAGCAACGTAGAACGTTATGTTTTATACTAACATCTTTTCTCAAAAATTATCTAACTAACAATGTAAATCCCGTCAAAATTTATTCAGCAGAACTCAAAATATAAGCGGCCGGAATGAAATTTCTCTTTGCATTATATATATATATTGAGATAGTTAAGTATAACTTTCATAATTGCGTTAACCTGATTATAGAACTCTCTGGGAGGTAGGGGTAGGTATATACTGCATCACTTATGAATTTTTTAAAGAACTCAGCTCAACTTCTATAACTATAACATATACAGGGTGATTCAGCTCGTCGGTGACAAACTTTAAGGATCGATAGAGCACACCTAGACGAACATTTTTGAATAGGGAATGTAGGGTCCCTGACGCGATGGTAAGGCGCTAGGCACTTTCGAAAATTTGGGTGCCGAAATTCGAAACGTCATAAAAACTAGGGAAATGGTTAGATTTTCTTGCTTGTTGCGTCGAAATGATTCTGTTTGTTTAGACTTTCTTCAGTACCAATTTGATAAGCGTATCTCTTAAAACATGGATAGGGGGCGCTGCAGACTTTGGAGAGCTAGACAACAACTTTAAGCCCGTTATTTTGATAATTTAACACATGCTCGCCAAAGTTTATACTCTAACTTAAAGTTTGAACCCAAAAGTAGAGCCCTGCAAAAAGCGTAAGAGCCGGAATAAAATGTCAAAGTACAGGGTGGTCGAAACTCGAAGGCTCCTAGGAGATAAACAAATATATTTCTTGACTTATGGCATGCATTTTCATGATTCTGTTTGCTGGGGCTCTCTGAAACTCAGTTGAACGGTACAAAAAGAAACATCGATAGGGGGCGCTTTGGGCAAAAAACATAAGTCGTTGACATTTCGGACGCTAACTGGAAACGGGGCGCTACGATCAGTTAGTAATAATGAAAACACATTTTCTACCTCTGCTCAACACTTCTGAATAAATTTAGACCAAAAACATCAATGATACTGGAAATTTATTTACAAAAAATAACACTACAGAAGATGCTCGAAATTTCGACCTTGGGCCATGATGCAGGCTTCGCACCTCCGTCGCATTGAGGAGTGTGTGTTTCCAACAATGCCAGGAGTATCTCTGATCTGCCCTGCAGCTGCCACAATGCGCGCCACAAGTTCTTCAGCACTGCTGACAGGTGTATGGTATACCTCGGCCTTCAGGTAACCCCAAAGGAAGAAATCCAAGCAGGTGAGGTCTGGTGATCGGGCAGGCCAGTGAACTGGACCCCCACGCCCGATCCACCGCTGGCCATACCTTGCGTTTAGATGGAGACGCACGTCGTTCGTGTAATGGGCCGGAGAACTCCATCGTGCTGGAACCACATCTGGCGACGCGAATCTTCGGGTACGTGCGCCTCATCCAGAAGCTGCGGCAGCACTTGATCCAGGAAAATCAGGTAATTTCCACCTGTCAGCCGTTCAGGTAACAAATAAGGGCCAATGAGGCAATCCCCCAGAATGCCGGCCCACACATTTACTGAGAAACGCTCCTGGGCTGCTCGGCTTCTGGTTTCATGTGGATTTTCATCACACCACACATGACTGTTGTGGGCGTTCCACATTCCCTCCCGGCTGAAGGTGGACTCGTCCGTAAACAAAATGCTGTTTACAAAACGGGGATCCCTGGATCTCATCGCCAAGTACCATCTTGAGAATTCCACTCGAGGGCCAAAATCCTGCTCTCTGAGCAACTGCACCCGCTGGATGTGGTAGGGGTGCAGATTCCGGGAACGTAAGATGCGCCACGCAGTTGCTTGCGAAATGCCAACATGTCTGGCGATATCTCTCGTGCTAAGACCTGGGTTGTCCTCAACCAGGTTAAGAACAGCCTCTTCGTTGTCGGGGGTGCTCACTGATCGCTCCCGTTCAGGCCTGCCTCCGTCGAAAGATCCCGTTGTGGACAACCTCTGGTGTACTCGAGCGAAGAAGGCATGGCAGGGGATTTGCCTGTTGGGGTAACGCTCGGCGTACAACCGCTGAGCGGCTCGTCCATTACAACCAGCGCGCCATACGCCAAATGCATGTCAGCCAATTCAGAGTTTGTGTACCGTTCCATCCTACTACCGATCTGCAGACAAGTAACCCGAAGCTTAAGTAGGTACCGCACGTTCAAAAGACGTGTCTGCGCATACAACTACGTCATCTCGCGTTGTCGTCTACGCATTACGTATCTTTTGCATATCGATATGGTACGATATCTTTTGCATAAATCAGCAAAAAGCACCTTATGTAAATTTTATTGCGCGCATTGTGCATGATTGAAACCAGCTATGTTTGTTAAAAAAAAAAAAAAAACTGCAGTTTTAATAGCTTCTTATGATAAGTAAATTACTCTCTTGTTTTGTTTCTAACTGATCGTAGCGCCCCGTTTCCAGTTAGCGTCCGAAATGTCAACGAATTATGTTTTTTGCCCAAAGCGCCCCCTATCGATGTTTCTTTTTGTACCGTTCAACTGAGTTTCAGAGAGCCCCAGCAAACAGAATCATGAAAATGCATGCCATAAGTCAAGAAATCTGTTTGTTTATCTCCTAGGAGCCTTCGAGTTTCGACCACCCTGTACTTTGACATTTTATTCCGGCTCTTACGCTTTTTGCAGGGCTCTACTTTTGGGTTCAAACTTTAAGTTAGAGTATAAACTTTGGCGAGCATGTGTTAAATTATCAAAATAACGGGCTTAAAGTTGTTGTCTATCTCTCCAAAGTCTGCAGCGACCCCTATCCATGTTTTAAGAGATACGCTTATCAAATTGGTACTGAAGAAAGTCTAAACAAACAGAATCATTTCGACGCAACAAGCAAGAAAATCTAACCATTTCCCTAGTTTTTATGACGTTTCGAATTTCGGCACCCAAATTTTCGAAAGCGCCTAGCGCCTTACCATCGCGTCAGGGACCCTACATTCCCTATTCAAAAATGTTCGTCTAGGTGTGCTCTATCGATCCTTAAAGTTTGTCACCGACGAGCTGAATCACCCTGTATACTCTCTAGTATATCCTATCTCTCTAGCGTATAGCTTCCAGTTTTCTTTCCTGTAAAACTGAGAATTTTTTCCGCATAGCTCCGTAACTAAACAACACAGAATGATATGATAAATATTGAAAAAATCCCTGAAATATTATCCATCTTACTGTGCATTCAATTAGTTGACTTGAAATCTTTAATAATCGAGTTCACCTAATTTTAGAACTCCCGTAGCAACTTAGAATGATAGTTTGTACATTAAACCATTTATAAACCAAATTTACCATTTAACAGTGTAAGTTCTACAAAATTCTGTTCAGTAGAACCTGAGTTATAGTCATATTTACAATATTTATTGCTCATTAAACCTTTTTTCATTACATTTGAAATAAAATCAGTAACTGTTTTGGTATTTCCCTGTTATGCCAACACCATTGTCACCAAGCGTAATAGTTGGCACAAAAATGAAATGATACGTTTGAAAAAAAAATATTGATAAAAAATATGAGCATTTAAAAAATATAACTTTTGAAAATTACAGTCTTTGACCTACCATTTTTTTAAATCAATAAAAATAATGGTACTACTTGGTTATCCCGCCGACCAAAAATCTATTGCCAAACTATAAGATTAAAGGTCAGTAATGGCTGGTCGTAAATGTCACATTCACTTGACTTTAAGCAAGTTACACGTATTTACGTCATCAGGTGATTTTTATTTCGACTTTTTAAATGTATTTTTATTAATTTTATACTAATTTATTTGTTCTTTCGTTATTTAAAATAAAAATTATGTCAATTTGTATAATTTGGCGAGTGGCTTGGCGATTTATATAATTTGCCGAAATTGGTCGACGGGTACCAGAATAAATACTTAAAATATAAGAATAAATAAATATTTTGCAAGTAATAAAATATAGCCAATTTAAACTGCAGTCTTGTAATTGTAAATGTCTTTTACTACTGAAGCATGGCGTACGTAATACGTATGTCTCACATTTCAGTGAACATTTCATTCTTTCAATGAAGACATTCATGGTTTTTTGAACAAAACATTTTTATATGTATAATTCCTAACTTCTGAAATAATTTTATTGTAGCTTCCTCATCATCAGATAACTGCGAAATGGTAAAATCTATATTAGTATCAGTAATAAATATTTTCTATTAAAAAATAACAAATTAAAATGTTTTGCGAGATTATGATGGAATAAAATGAATTCCATCATTAAAAATTCCTGCATAAAAATATTCACATTCAATAATTAGTAAATGTTAATGTGTGGCACGGTTTGCAATAAAAATCGTTTGCACGATTAGGGTTGAAATAAATGGCGCGATACCATACATTTTGGCATGGTATCGCGACGAGAATTAGAACGAAAAAGTACCACAGGTTTTTTTATTATTATTTATTTAGTTTTAGTTTTTGAGGCGTTTGTAATATTTTTCCTAACTGACATAGTTGTTTTAATTATTTACCAAAAGATTGGTTAAAAAATTATTCAATTTGAATTTCTTCCCTTGCTATAGTAACAGAATGAAGAGAATGAGTTTTTAGAAATTATTACTTGAAAAATTCAGGCTTTGGCGCTAAAGATAGTGCCAAATTAGAAAATATGAAATATCTCTCGAACTATTGGGCTTCAAAGAATTTAGTTAGTACCATTCGATTCAGCATACAAAAATACACCAAAATATGTTATCAGTTGAAAAATAACTATAAAATCAGATTTTTAAGGAATTTTTTTGAAGTTCGTTCTCTTTTTTACCCCCTTAGGGGTGGAATTTTAGAAAATCCTTTCTTAGCGGCACTCAATGCCATAAGAACTATTTTTATCCCGATTTTCAAAATTTTAGGTTCAGTAGTTTTGGCTGCGCGTTGATTAATACGAAATTCAGACTTTCTTTTATATATATAGACTAGCCGCCTTCGCCCGCTACGCTGGTCGGTTTTTCTAAAGAAATCTTGAATGAAACAAAATATATTTGTGAATTTGATCATGCGTTTTAAAGCAATATGGATATTTACCTGGTGAATCCAACCGAATTGCTGAAAGCAATATGAATGTCATTACGCTATTATATCTTTTATTGAGTCATACAAAATTTAGACTGTTAAGGACCAGTTTCTTTAGTTGATTTGTTAGTGTAGGATTCGCTAAAGAACAATAGAACAATATGTAATACACTAAAAGCGTTCATGAAAAATTATCATTCCAAGTCTCATCAGATTCTGTTAATTTGACTTATTGAAAAGGCTGATCGTTCATAATAATTAGGTTCGCCTGATTTTAGAACTTTCATCTATAATTCTACAATCAAGCAACCCAACAACCAAGCTACAGCAAATGATATGTGCTTTATACTAAAACATTCACTGAAAAATTAACTAACCGATCAAGTTGCATCGAAATCTACTTAGCAGAATCTTTTAAACTGGAAAATATACCGAAACCTTCCCTAAAAATGATCTAATTAACAGTTTAAATCCCATAAAAATTCATTCAGTGGAACCTTTAAAAAAGGCAAATCTTTCAAAATTGGGTTCATCTGATTTAGAACTTTCTCCATAATTATTTAACTAAGCAACGTAGAACGTTATGTTTTATACTAACATCTTTTCTGAAAAAATATCTAACTAACAATGTAAGTCCCGTCAAAATTTATTCAGCAGAACTCAAATTATAAGCGGCCGGAATGAAAATTCTCTTTGCATTATATATCTATTGAGATAGTTAAATATAACTTTCATAATCGCGTTAACCTGATTATAGAACTCTCTGGGAGGTAGGGGTAGGTATCTACTGAATCAATTCTGGATTTTTTAAGAAACTCAGCTCAACTTCCATAACTATAGCATATATAACTCTCTTGTATACCCTATCTCTGTAGCGTATATCTTCCAATTTTCTTTACTGTACCACTGAGAACTTTTTCCGTATAGCTCCGTAACTAAACAACGCACAATGATATGATAAATATTAAAAAAATCCCTGAAATATTATCTAACTTGCTGTGCTTTTAATTAGTTGACTTGAAATCTTTCATAATCGAGTTCAACTAATTTTAGAACTCCCGTAGCATCTTAGAATGATGGTTTTTACATTAAACCATTTATAAACCAAATTTACTATTTAATAGTGTAAGTTCTACAAAATTCTGTTTAGTAGAATCTGAATTATAGTCATATTTACAATATTTATTGCTCATTAAACCTTTTTTTCTTTACATTTGAAATAAAATCAATAACTGTTTTGGTATTTCCCTGTTATGCCAACACCATTGTCACCAAGCGTAATAGTTGGCACAAAAATGAAATGATACATTCGAAAAAAAAATTTTGTTGATAAAAAAAATGAGCATTTAAAAAATATAACTTTTAAAAATTACAGACTTTGATCTACCATTTTTTTAAATCAATAAAAATAATGGTACTACTTGGTTATCCCGTCGACCAAAAACATATTGCCAAACTATAAGATTAAATGCCAATAATGGTTGATCGTAAATGTCACATTCACTTGATTTTAAGCAAGTTACACGTATTTATGTCATTAGGTGATTTTTATTTCGACGTTTTAATTGCATTTTTATTAATGTTATACTAATTTATTTGTTCTTTCGTTATTTAAAATAAAAATTGTGTCAATTTGTATAATTTGGCGAGTGGTTTGGCGACTTATATAATTTGGTGAAATTGGTCGACGGGTACCAAAATAAATACTTAAAATATAAAAATAAATAAATATTTGGCAAGTAATAAAATATAGTCAATTTAAGCTGGCTTCTTGAAATTGTAAATGTCTTTTACTACTGAAGCATGGCGTACGTAATACTTATGTCTCACATTGCAGTAAACATTTCATTCTTTCAATGAAGACATTCGTGGTTTTTTGAACAAAACATTTTTATATGTATAATTCCTAACTTCTGAAATAATTTTATTGTAGCTTCCTCAACATCAGATAACTACGAAATGGTAAAATCTATATCAGTATCAGTAATAAATATTTTCTATTCAAAAAATAACAAATTAGAAAGTTTTGCAAGATTATGATGGAATAAAATAAATTCAATCATTAAAAATTCATGCATAAAAAAATTCACGTTCAATAATTAGCAAATGTTAATGTGTGGCACGGTTTGCAATAAAATCGTTTGCACGATTAGGGTTGAAATAAATGACGCGATACCAGACATTTTGGCATGGTATCGCGACGAAAATTAGAACGAAAATGTACCACAGATTTTTTTTTTTTTTTTAGTTTTAGCTTTTTAGGCGTTTGTAATATTTTTCCTAACTGACATAGTTGTTATAATTATTTAACCAAAATAATTGATTAAAAAATTATTCAATTTGAATTTCTTCCCTTGCTATATTAACAAAATGAAGAGAATGAGTTTTTAGAAATTATTACTTGAAAATTTGAGCTTTTGGCGCCAAAGATAGCGCCAAATTAGAAAAATATGAAATATCTCTCGAACTATTGGGCTTAAAAAAATTTAATTAGTACCATTCAATTCAGCATACAAAAATACACCAAAATATGTTATCAGTTGAAAAATAACTATAAAATCAGATTTTTAAGGAATTTTTTTAAAGTTCGTTCTCTTTTTTACCCCCCATAGGGGTGGAATTTTAGAAAATCCTTTCTTAGCGGCACTCAATGCCATAAGAACTATTTTTACCCACATTTTCAAAATTTTAGGTTCAGTAGTTTTGGCTGCGCGTTGATTAATACGAAATTCAGACTTTCTTTTATATATATAGGGGACCGCCGCGGCGAGCGGCCCATCTTCGTCCGCAACCCTTTATTCTTCTACTCTACTCCGACTCTTTTGCGGAAGCAAGATTCCCAGGAGCCCAGCCACGTCCCGAATGAAAGACTCTCTAGCGAAAGCCAGATTGAAAAAAAAAAAAATCAAAAATTGAAACCGGACAAATTTAAAAGAGAAATTACACAAATTAAAGACACCGAAAAGAGGTAAGGGAGGGCTCGGGGCGATGAAGCTACCCGACGACCCCTTGCTTTTTCTAGCTTATTATTAGCTAAGAATTTAGTTAGTACCATTCGATTCAGCATACAAAAATACACCAAAATATGTTATCAGTTGAAAAATAACTATAAAATCAGATTTTTAAGGAATTTTTTTAAAGTTCGTTCTCTTTGTTACCCCCTATAGGGGTGGAATTTTAGAAAATCCTTTCTTAGCGGCACTCAATGCCATAAGAACTATTTTTATCCCGATTTTCAAAATTTTAGGTTCAGTAGTTTTGGCTGCGCGTTGATTAATACGAAATTCAGACTTTCTTTTATATATATAGACTAGCCGCCTTCGCCCGCTACGCTGGTCGGTTTTTCTAAAGAAATCTTGAATGAAACTAAATATATTTGTGAATTTGATCATGCGTTTTAAAACAATATGGATATTTACCTGGTGTATCCAACCGAATTGCTGAAAGCAATATGAATGTCATTACGCTATTATATCTTTTATTGAGTCATACAAAATTTAGACTGTTAAGGACCAGTTTCTTTAGTTGATTTGTTAGTGTAGGATTCGCTAAAGAACAATAGAACAATATGTAATACACTAAAAGCGTTCATGAAAAATTATCATTCCAAGTCTCATCAGATTCTGTTAATTTGACTTATTGAAAAGGCTGATCGTTCATAATAATTAGGTTCGCCTGATTTTAGAACTTTCATCTATAATTCTACAATCAAGCAACCCAACAACCAAGCTACAGCAAATGATATGTGCTTTATACTAAAACATTCACTGAAAAATTAACTAACCGATCAAGTTGCATCGAAATCTACTTAGCAGAATCTTTTAAACTGGAAAATATACCGAAACCTTCCCTAAAAATGATCTAATTAACAGTTTAAATCCCATAAAAATTCATTCAGTGGAACCTTTAAAAAAGGCAAATCTTTCAAAATTGGGTTCATCTGATTTAGAACTTTCTCCATAATTATTTAACTAAGCAACGTAGAACGTTATGTTTTATACTAACATCTTCTCTGAAAAAATATCTAACTAACAATGTAAGTCCCGTCAAAATTTATTCAGCAGAACTCAAATTATAAGCGGCCGGAATGAAAATTCGCTTTGCATTATATATCTATTGAGATAGTTAAATATAACTTTCATAATCGCGTTAACCTGATTATAGAACTCTCTGGGAGGTAGGGGTAGGTATCTACTGAATCAATTCTGGATTTTTTAAGAAACTCAGCTCAACTTCCATAACTATAGCATATATAACTCTCTTGTATACCCTATCTCTGTAGCGTATATCTTCCAATTTTCTTTACTGTACCACTGAGAACTTTTTCCGTATAGCTCCGTAACTAAACAACGCACAATGATATGATAAATATTAAAAAAATCCCTGAAATATTATCTAACTTGCTGTGCTTTTAATTAGTTGACTTGAAATCTTTCATAATCGAGTTCAACTAATTTTAGAACTCCCGTCGCATCTTAGAATGATGGTTTTTACATTAAACCATTTATAAACCAAATTTACTATTTAATAGTGTAAGTTCTACAAAATTCTGTTTAGTAGAATCTGAATTATAGTCATATTTACAATATTTATTGCTCATTAAACCTTTTTTCTTTACATTTGAAATAAAATCAATAACTGTTTTGGTATTTCCCTGTTATGCCAACACCATTGTCACCAAGCGTAATAGTTGGCACAAAAATGAAATGATACATTCGAAAAAAAAATTTTGTTGATAAAAAAAATGAGCATTTAAAAAATATAACTTTTAAAAATTACAGACTTTGATCTACCATTTTTTTAAATCAATAAAAATAATGGTACTACTTGGTTATCCCGTCGACCAAAAACATATTGCCAAACTATAAGATTAAATGCCAATAATGGTTGATCGTAAATGTCACATTCACTTGATTTTAAGCAAGTTACACGTATTTATGTCATCAGGTGATTTTTATTTCGACGTTTTAAATGCATTTTTATTAATGTTATACTAATTTATTTGTTCTTTCGTTATTTAAAATAAAAATTGTGTCAATTTGTATAATTTGGCGAGTGGTTTGGCGACTTATATAATTTGGTGAAATTGGTCGACGTGTACCAAAATAAATACTTAAAATATAAAAATAAATAAATATTTGGCAAGTAATAAAATATAGTCAATTTAAGCTGGCTTCTTGAAATTGTAAATGTCTTTTACTACTGAAGCATGGCGTACGTAATACTTATGTCTCACATTGCAGTAAACATTTCATTCTTTCAATGAAGACATTCGTGGTTTTTTGAACAAAACATTTTTATATGTATAATTCCTAACTTCTGAAATAATTTTATTGTAGCTTCCTCAACATCAGATAACTACGAAATGGAAATCTATATCAGTATCAGTAATAAATATTTTCTATTCAAAAAATAACAAATTAGAAAGTTTTGCAAGATTATGATGGAATAAAATAAATTCAATCATTAAAAATTCATGCATAAAAAAATTCACGTTCAATAATTAGCAAATGTTAATGTGTGGCACGGTTTGCAATAAAATCGTTTGCACGATTAGGGTTGAAATAAATGACGCGATACCAGACATTTTGGCATAGTATCGCGACGAAAATTAGAACGAAAATGTACCACAGATTTTTTTTTTTTTTAGTTTTAGCTTTTTAGGCGTTTGTAATATTTTTCCTAACTGACATAGTTGTTATAATTATTTAACCAAAATATTTGATTAAAAAATTATTCAATTTGAATTTCTTCCCTTGCTATATTAACAAAATGAAGAGAATGAGTTTTTAGAAATTATTACTTGAAAATTTGAGCTTTTGGCGCCAAAGATAGCGCCAAATTAGAAAAATATGAAATATCTCTCGAACTATTGGGCTTAAAAGAATTTAATTAGTACCATTCAATTCAGCATACAAAAATACACCAAAATATGTTATCAGTTGAAAAATAACTATAAAATCAGATTTTTAAGGAATTTTTTTAAAGTTCGTTCTCTTTTTTACCCCCCATAGGGGTGGAATTTTAGAAAATCCTTTCTTAGCGGCACTCAATGCCATAAGAACTATTTTTACCCACATTTTCAAAATTTTAGGTTCAGTAGTTTTGGCTGCGCGTTGATTAATACGAAATTCAGACTTTCTTTAATATATATAGACTAGAGAGGTAGCCCGTCAAAAATGACGGAAATTTAGATATAAAGATATATACAACTCATGTGCAAGAATATGAGTTTTCTCGCTTGTTCCGCAGTGATAGATGAAAATAACACATTTTAAGAACGAAACACATTTATGAAAAATTGTGTACAGTAGAAGACCACTAATCTGCACAGTTTGGTTCCAAGTGTTATGCAGATTTGAGGCTTTTTGCGGTCATGTCAATTCAATCTTTGTTTACATTTTTTTAAATTCATATATTGGACAATTTAGATTGTTAAGCCTTAAAAATAAATAAATAAATTACACACTTGAAGTAAGGTAAAAACTATTAAATTATCGTATACGATTTCATGAAATGATATTATACGTGTGTGCTTCACGATCTTGGTTACGACGTTGGCGAAATTGGCTGCAACTTGTCATAATCCTAATAGTGTGGGCCGCTATAACAAAAAAGTAACCAGTTTTTAGTAAAATTTCTGATATAAAGTAGTTTTCAAAAACTTGTGTAAAATTGCAGGCCGTTCTCATGTTATGTCAGTCTTAAGAATAATATTTCTAACACTGAAGAGTTTCCATGTATATGTGGAATTTAGAAAAGCTTCTCCAAAAGAAAGGTCCTGAAATGACATTGTAATTTCTCTAATTTCAAAGTTTAATCGGGCCCTGATGTTGTTTACTGAAATCTAATAAATACAGTTATTTTGAATATTACAACAGAATTAAATAGTTAAACTTTTTTAACTTAAACCCGCTTATTTACTTCCCGATGTTACTTTATTATTACTTCCCGATGTTATTTTTTACTATTAAGAAAGAAAATTAGGGAACAGATGTCATAAGTTCCCCCCGGCCGCCATCTTGGAATTTTCTTGGCGTGAAAACCCTTTTTCCGCCAAGTAGTAAATGTCGCCAAGCACCGGTTTATACGCATGTTTGGCTTAACGAAAATAAAATGTAAATAATAAACAAAATTCGCTAAAATGGCAACCAGTAATCTTTGTATGTGCGCTTCGCGCACATTTTCCGAAAAAAAACATCACTGGGTTCAACACTTCTCGAGGTGTAGCATTCTCAAAATTCAGCAGTTTTCGCTTTCTAGCAATCTCATAATATAAAAACTTTTAAAGCAAAAATACACATAAAAAACAAAATTCGCTAAAATGGCAACCAGTAATCGTTGTATGTGCGCTTCGCGCACATTTTCCGAAAAAAAAACATCGCCGAATTCAACATTTCTCGCGATATAGCATTCTCAAAATTCAGCAGTTTTCGCTTTCTAGCAATCTCAAAATATAAAAAACTTTTAAAGCAAAAATACACATAAAAAACAAAATTCGCTAAAATGGCAACCAGCAATCGTTGTATGTGCGCTTAGCGCACATTTTCCGAAAAAAAACATCGCCGAATTCAGCATTTCTCGCGATATAGAATTCTCAAAATTCAGCAATTCTCGCTTTCTAGCAATCACAAAATGTAAAAAACTCAAAAGCAGTAAAATACATAAAATTATCAACATACCTTAACAAACATCTGCTTTCTTGAAAGATCCAGCTCGAAATATTATCGCCGACATTTTCCTAAATAGGCATATCAATACGTATTCACAAACTATAAACAAACTTTCTTTTCTTGTCAAAATTTCCTCATATTTCCTAATTATTTCAACAACAGCGTTTAAACGGACTACAGAAAACATAGTTAATCAAATACATTCAATAAATTTCACATAAAAATAAGAAGGCAGAACTATACAATACGATATCAAAATACATTCAAAATATTCCAACATTAACTTCTCGGTTGCCAGAACGACACGTCACAAAAACACGTCACACGACATTCAACATATCGAGGTTGCCATATCCATAACCACCGTCAACACGCCAACACGCCAACAAAAAATCGCCAAACATTTCAAAACAACAACGGCGGAGGGAACATACGGCATCTAAGCCAAAATTAGGTACTTCTTAGTTATCCCGTCGACCAATTTCGCCAAATTATATAAATCGCCAAACCACTCGCCAAATTATACACATTGACATAATTTTTTATTTTAAATAATGAAAGAACAAATAAATTAGCAAAACATTAATAAAAATACAAATAAAACGTCGAATTAATGGTTTTATTGGCCATTATTGGCATTTAATCTTACAATTAATTAATTAATGGCAACCATTATTGGCAATTAATCTTGCAATTTGGCGACAGTAATTTAGCCGACGGGATAACTAAGAAGTACCGAAAATTATTTAAATTTTTCAAATCATGCATTTATAATTTTTTTTTTCCGTCTTTAATAACTAAATAATGAAAAAATATGCTTTTGTTCTGAGCTCATAAATATGAGAATAAAATAATTTAACTAAGAGACATTGCAAAATTAAATCTTTGTGATTTCAAACCATAAACAAACGATACCGCCACCATTTTACCTACTATGACGTCATTAGAATATTGTCCATTGATTGTTGGAGAACTTACTTTTTGTATGATTACCTCAATGATCTAATGTTTTTTTACGTTTCACGATGAATGAATCACTTGTGTTTGTATAGGTTTACGGAATGAGATATTAAGCTGTGAACCTAATTTCAACTGAAATTATCCAAGGATATATGTATTTTTAATTGAAATTAAAACAATTCTTTGATCTCGAAATAAAAAGTTTTAGTTTGTATAATTGGTTATTTCTGTTAATTATTTATTTAGGTACTTTCCCATTATAGAGCATTTAAAAAAAAAAGCTTGACGCAATTCGGGCATCAGAAAGTGAGATATGTTGCCAAAATATATAAACAGCTATGAAAACAAATCTAATGAACTTTTATTTTTTTTATATATGCACTTATATACATAGAAAAAATCGTTTCTAAATATATATCCCATTTTGGTACAGATATCATATTCGCCCCATATTGGCGCGATTTTTTTCTGTCGCCAATATCATATAGGCAACGGGTACTTAACTTGCGCTAAAGGGCTTGATGTGGTAACCCAGATTATGTTGTTTATGCTGTTGATGTTTTAGCCAAATTGGCAACCGAAAAAAATCGCGCCAATATGGGGCGAATATGACATCTGTTCCAATATTTTTTTATATACAAATTACGGCACAGATTTCAGATATGAATCGGGATACCTAACTGCCGCCAATATGGCGTTATTTTGCCTGCTATGGTAATCCGGCTATAGTTTTTTACTTATTAATAAATTGTTTATTTACTTTTATTTTCTGTTTTTAATTATATAAACTGTTTTGTTCTATAGTTATTATTCAAACTTTTATTGATTTATAGTTATTTCATTTTCAAAATGATAGCAAATAATTTAAAAATATATAAGTAACTGGTATTCGAAAGCGAGATTTCTGCCAAATTGGCGTCAGAGAAAAACATGCCAAATCCGATGCGTATATGACATCTGTGCAAAAATAACTTCTGTTTCTTTATAAAAATGGGTAAATAGCTTTTTTTATATTAAATAAATTGCATACATATGGGAAAAATTATGCAGGCTACACAAAAGAATTCGTAAGGGTTACTGAGTATGAGAGTAAATTGCTTAAAGGTTGTTTTTAAAGGAATTATGCATTTTTACACTGAACTGCATTTAGTTTACTCAGAAATGTTTTTAGAATATAGATAAAAATGGTATACAGGTTCACGCAAAAAATTGGATACATAACCGTTTATGGATGATAATATCTGGAAATGTGATTTCAGTAGTTTTAAGAGTAGTTTAAATTAAATTTTGGCTAAATAGTGGCATGTAGTAACGATACTATTGGCTATAGACGGTAACTGCTGAAATCAATTTTTAAAATTTTTTATGCGTCTTCTAAAATGTTTACTTAGTTATCTTATTTACCTTATTTCCCCAAATAACAAAGTTTTGTTAAAGCATTCAGGATGTGTTGGAAAGTGTTTCATATTCTATGCTTCTTAACGCATGATTTTTCTTTCTTCTTTAGTCTTATTTTGAATTTATTTTATTCTTAATTTTTTAGTCTTATACAGCTTTATAGAAACTTTGGCACAGTTGTCATATACGCCAATTTGGCGAAAACATCAACAGCATAAACAACGACATCCGGGTTACCATATCAAGCAAAATAACGACGATTTGGCGCCAGTTAAGTACCCGTTGTGTATATGACATTGGCGTCAGAAAAAAATCGCGCCAATATGGGGCGTATATGACATCTGTGCCGAAACTTTAATATTTAATGTTTAAACTCTTCGCTCCAACCCCCTTGCATATAACACAGCTAGCGCAAAATAATAGACAGTTTGGTACTTTTCCACTGTAGGGGCTTTGGCGTTTTTTATTTTTAAAGCTTGGTGTAATTTGGGCATCAGAAAGTGATATTGGGTATTATTCCGTTATACGGATACCATTGTCGCCAAGCGTAATAGTGGGCGCAAAATGAAAATCACGTGAATTGAAGCATTTGAAAAATAAAAGAAAAAACATGTCGATACTAAAGTGAGCATTTAAAAAATATAACATTTGAAAACTCCAGACTTTTACGAACTATTTCATTAAATCACAAATATATACTTAAAATAAGTGAACAAATAAGTGTTATAAAATAAAGCAATAAAATAAAACTCATATTAAACTGCTAGCATAAAATTACAAATATCTTTTAGCATTTTGAAATAACTGGCGCATTAGCATACATTTTGGCATGGTGTCCGTATAACGGGAAAATATCGAGATTTATTGTCAAATCATATAAACAGCTATGAAAACAAACTTGATAAGCGTTTTTGTTTGTTTTATATGTTTATTTTATATGTATATTATTGATGTTTTTATGTACAAATTACATCTGTTTCTGTATAAAGTTAGAGAAACGGCTTTTTTATGTTAAATAAATCGCATAAATATCGAAAAAAATGCGTGTGTATATAAAATGAAACAGTGGATAGGTTCCCGGAAAATATGTTGCCAAATTTCCTTTTTCGCCAAGGCATCTATACTGGAAAAGTACCTAAAGCACATTAAAATCGCACAGTTAGGAGCTCACACAGTACAGCGTCGTCTATTGCCGGTTATTTTATTAGTAGCATCAAGAGGAAGATGTAAAGATGTACTTTAAATTCTCACTCATAGATTTTCAAAAAATATCTTAAAAGAGCAGAGTTTAAATTAAATTTCGGAGACCTCCTTTATGAAAGATTAATGGTTTTAAATGGAAATTTCGCCAAATTAGCCAGCTGTCACAAAGTTGGCTAACATTTGGCGCTACTGTGGTAACCCTGCATTAGTATTTTTTAACAATTACTCATTTCAATGAGGCGGTCCTACCGGAATCGTGAGGGACACACAGAGACTTGGATTTTATATAAATAGATACCAAATACTCTTCAATCTGTTGTCTGATACTAAGTAATCACAATAATGTAAATAACTGTTAGGCAGAGATATCATATACATACCTGGTTTGGCGGGATTTTTTTCACGCCAACTTGGCGAAAACATCCTTTTCGAATACCAGTTACATATATATATTTAAATTATTTTCTATTATTTTAAACGGAAATAGCAATAAATAAAAAAAAAAGTTTAATTAATAACTATAGAAAAAAAAAACGATTTATATAATTTAAAAAAAGAAAATAAAGGTAAATAAACAATTTATTAATAAACAAACAACAATAGCCGGGTTACCATGTCAGGCAAAAAATAACGCCATTTTGGAGACCATTAGGTCCATGGAGTGTATATGACATCTGTGCTAACAAAGCTTCCACTAATATAGTAAATATGCCATTTGTTGGTGACTTGATTATCGAAAATTATAAAATAAATAATAATAATAACAATTAATAATTAATAATAATAATATAAAATTGGAATTCAGACTTAAATTTATGTGCTTTTAAATATCTAAGATTAGTCCAATATCTTTTAAAATATTACCTAACAAAGGGGAAAATATGAAGACATAACAAATTAAAAAAGATTTGCAATTTTTTTCTCAGCAAGCAATTTTTATTTTAAAATGTTGATTTTTTTATAGTAATAACAGATGATTGTATAAATATCCTTAAGAATAATTTTCAGTTCCTAAATTTTGAAATTGTGAATTTTTGGTACTACTTAGTTATCCCGTCGACCAATTTCGCCAAATTATATAAAGCGCCAAATCACTCGTCAAATTATACAAATTGATAAAAATTTTTATTTTAAATAATGAAAGAACAAATAAATTAGTATAACATTAATAAAAATACAAATAAAACGTCGAAATAAAAATCACTTGATGACGTAAACGCGTGTAACTTTGTTTAAAGTCAAGTGATTGTGACATTTACGATCAACCATTATTGGCATTTAATCTTATAGTTTGGCGATAGATTTTGGGTCAATGGGATAACCAAATAGTACCGAATTTTCCTATACGTGAAATTGGCGTTATCGCCAAAGAAACAAACAATAATATTTTCTAAAAAAGAAAAAAAAAAGGATAATAATCATTGATCTAAGTTGGAGTGTATAAAAATCATATGCTTCCATAATTACGGCGAAAAGCTTTTTAAAAAGTATGAACTTACAGTACATATACATTTAACGTCTGAATTTAAAAACCATTAAAACACCAAATAAAATAAAATAAGACAGACTTGAGCACAGTTAAAAAATAAAATTTATAAAGACAATAAAAAACAATTAAAAATACAATATGTAAACGTTTCGCCAAGCGACACGCAAGGCATCATCAGTACAAAAACATCATCAGTAAAAGAACATACTGGTGCTTTAAAAAAGAGTAATTTGAATTCAAAAATTGTCCAGCATTCACTTCAAACGAATCACATTCCGCTCATTGCGAACGCCAGTATTTTGAAATCTGGTTGCAACAACTACCATGGTAGATTGCTCCTTGAGGCTTGGTTCCCTGAATTGCGGTCGCATGCTTTGAATGATGCTCGTTCTCTCCCTAGCGAATATTGTTTGTTTTTAAAATAGCTAACTGTAACTGTTCTTGATTTGTTCTGACGTTTGAAATGCAATGGATATTTTTTGTACTGATGATGCCTTGCGTGTCGCTTGGCGAAACGTTTACATATTGTATTTTTAATTGTTTTTTATTGTCTTTATAAATTTTATTTTTTAACTGTGCTCAGGTCTGTCTTAGTTTATTTTATTTGGTGTTTTAAAAGTATGAACTTATTTTATAATATGTATGTGTGGCAGAAATTCAAACTAAAATTTAGATATTTGATTCTAATTTTAAAATATTAACAAATATCTATATAACTTATAATTGAATATATAAATGTACTCCAAAAATGATCTCGGTCACTTGAAGAAACACCATTATCGCGAAAATCCTCAAGCTAATATCACGCTTATGCATTTTTGGCTTTAAAAAAAATAGCTAAACATTGTTTGGCGACAAACATAAATTAGAAATCGTAAATACAGTAACTTTTACAATTACATCGGTTTATTTCTCCTGTAAATCACATGACGTGGCAGTTAGATAAAAAAAAAAAAAAAGAAAAGAACTACAAAAAAAATTGTAATTCAAAATTAGTCTAATCAAATTTTCAGATTCATTTTTTTAACGTAACGCAGGCGATAATGCGCCAAATATTGTATAAATTGTAAAATTTCACAATAAATTATATTTTTAATCATTAAAAATATTTATTTCATGTTTGAATTAAATATTTTTGTTTTATAATATTGTGTCTCATTAAAACTTTTTTTTGTTGTCTTTTTTAATTAAATATCAGTATTTTTTTTTCACTTATTTGCGAGGTATTTGTATTATTTTCCAACGGACGGATAACTATTTCAATTCTTTAACCAACAAACCTTTCGCCAAAAAATGACCGCTGGCAACCTTTTCGTTAAAAATACCAATAAAATACGAAATTTATTACCAAAAATCATAGTTCTCCTGTATATTTTACTCATAAACCACCACGTGAATATTCTCTACCGAATGACACTATTTGAAAAAAATCCCTGCCGGCTCGGGCCTACAGGCGGAGGTAGATTTCGAAGTTAAGTACTAAATTCACCAACAAAACTTAAATCAAGATTAAAGATAAACCCAGTTCCTTCGCTAAGAATGAGCTCTAGGGAGCTAAACATTTTCTGAAAATTCTAATATACACACACGCATGTATATGGAACAGGTTTAAAAATGGCTAAATCAAATTCAGAGAACCTCAAAGTGTTAAAATATGTTAATATTTCCATACCCTAGTTTTTATCATGTTTTAATACATTTCTTCAAACTCAATGATGTTACATATTCACCTGCTGTGGTCCATTACATTTTCAATATGACGCAATATTTTGTTGTTTTTTTTAATTCGTCAAACTATTTATTTCATTTTCAATTTTCATGCAGAAATCTTGCTCTAGAAAACTTATGACGTAATATTCAATTTGTTTTCAATTCGTCAAACTATTTATTTAATTTTGAATTTTCATGCAGAAATCTTGCTCTAGAAAACTTATGACGTAATATTCAATTTGTTTTCAATTCGCCAAACTGTTCATCTAATTTAATTTTTCACGTGAAAACATTGCATTAGAAAAACAATTTTTGTGGTGAGAATTTTATTGCTTTTTTTTAATTGTTGGCAACAGCTATAACGAAAAATATTTATTTTTTCTTGCCATTGTTGTGTAAAAGCTGGTTTTATCAGAATCATGGTAAGACGGTATTCAAAATTTTAAACCTTCCCCATTTCCATTCCCTTGGACCGATTTTGCTCATTTTCAATCCCCGCCGAGAAATTAGCCATCTTAAAGTTGTTGGCGAGTTTGAAGACGTTCCGTGCATAATTGCGACTTTTATCGTGCGGACAAAATTTAGTACATACATACATACATATATATATATATATATATATATAAACTTTTTAGGTGGAGGTGGTTTTGGGTTCCTGGGATCATGTAATGAAAAGTTATGAAGGAATTTTTCAAAAGTCGCACCATGGTAACGACTGCAATAGGTAGTATTTCTTACAAAATCTACCTAAAAAAATCCACCGGGTAGTTTTTGAAAACATTCGGGCGGAACTTTTAGATCTTACTGCTTTATAATATATATGAATTGTATAAATTGTAAAATTTCACAATAAATTATATTTTTAATCATTAAAAATATTTATTTCATGTTTGAATTAAATATTTTCGTTTTATAATATTGTGTCTCATTAAAACTTTTTTTTGTTGTCTTTTCTAATTAAATATCAGTATTTTTTTTTCACTTATTTGCGAGGTATTTGTATTATTTTCTAACGGACGGATAACTGTTTCAATTCTTTAACCAACAAACCTTTCGCCAAAAAATGACAGCTGGCAACCTTTTCGTTAAAAATACCAATAAAATACGAAATTTATTACCAAAAATCATAATTATCCCTTCGAATGACACTATTTGCAAAAAAATCCACCGGGTAGTTTTTGAAATCATTCGGGCGGAACTTTTTGAGCTTACTGCTTTATAATATATATGATGATGATGATAACTGGCATGCTCTTATTTTCCTTTCAGGTTTGACTAACTCAAATTAAAAATTGTTTGCCATTTACCGTAATGTGTATTAGTTGTATGCAAAGTATCAATTACCAGTTATCAATATTTAGGTGTGCTCGTAATTATATAAATACGTAGCACATAATAGTCGTCGTTCGGTCCGTCCGTCTCTATCTGTCTGTCCGCATATAACGGAGCAAAAACTACCCAACCGAATGGTCTGAAATTTTAAATATATAATTGTTGCAAAATTTTGTCGAGTCATTTCAAATTTTATCAAAATCTGATGTATAGTTTAATTACAGGGACAGTCAAAATTTTTCCGCTAAATTACGCCCATATGGGAAAAAATTATCGTAAGTGCATTTTAATGGTGTTACAGCCTTTCGAACAGAATGAAATGGATATGCACTTAGGAAGTGCTGTTAAAACATACATTCAGTACAATATCCGACGCAAAAAATATTTATAAAACTAGTTATAGGACGAACGTACCTCATTTGCCACGTTTCACGTGCAATTTCCAACTTGTTTCTGTCGGTTAGAATCGAAATCTCATAGCAATTTTTAGTGTATATTTTCACAACGGTAAATCAAAGATAGCTGTTTTGAATTTTTATTTAGACTGCTAAAAGAATGTCTGAAACATTTATACATTTAGGAGACCTTTAGAGACCTTACTTATTTTTAATAGTTTCTGTTGCGGATAGTTGCATTTCTATTTTTTAAGCAATTACAAAAATAATGTTACTTCAGTGACTTATTAAAAAAAAAAAAAGCCTTCTATATATAAAAAAAAAGTTTTGATTTGGAAATGGACCAATAAAAAATCTGCGTAGATACCGTGAAATGCATCTGATTGGTCAGAGCTTTATGACGCTATAATGGAGGTTACCAATGGGGAACCCGTCTCTCTGTTGCCAACTTGGCACTATTTCCAGTATTTCGCCAAAATTAAGGGTACTTTTCCGTTATACGGACAGCATGCCAAAATGTATGCTAATGCGCCAATTATTTCAGCCCTCATCGTGAAAAGGATTTTCCTTGTAAACCATGCGAAACATTGTGATTTGTTATTTATGAAACGTGAATTACGTGAATGATTATTATTTAACCTTAACCTTGGAAAGCTTTTTAATTTGCTGTTATTCGAAATAAAAATGCTTTTTTTTTTTATAAAATTATAATTTACTTTTACTGCTGACGCTGAGATGGATTTTACTATTTGTCAATTACCAGATGATGAGAAAGTTGCGATAAAACTGTTTCAGGAATTTGGAATTCTGCATAATAAAAGGTTGTGTTCAAACAACCATGAAATGAAATTATGGATGAGTTCTGGAAATCCGAAATGGAGATGTAGCTTACGATCATGAGAAGAAAGCGTAGGAATACGACAAAAAACATGGTTTGAAGGATCGCGGTTGTCTTTTCTTAATGCTTTGAGGTTTATATATTTATGGTGCCAAGAGTTGACATCGATTGAGCTTTGTGAGCTGCAACTTGATATAAACCCCAACACAACAGTGGACTGGAATAGTTATTTTAGAGAAGTTTGTGCAAATGCTTTATGTTCACGACCCAATAGAAAAATCGGTGGACATAATAAAATTATAGAAGTAGATGAAAGTCTTTTTACCAGAAGAAAAAGCAACGTAGGGCGTGTACTTCCTCCTCAATGGGTGTTAGATGGTTTATGCCGTGAAACACGGGGATGTTTCCTTACTCCTATTTCCGATCGCACAGATGAAACTTTAATGGCGGCAATAGAAATCAATGTAGCTGATGGAAGTATTATTTATACAGATTACTGGAAAGGATATAAAACCGATGAACTACGAAGTGCTGGTTATGATCATTTCACAGTAAATCACAAATACAATTTTGTCGACCCTAATACTGGATGTCATACTCACAATGTTGAGAGACTATGGGGCATCGCAAAATGGCGCAACAAAAGACATCGGGGAACAGTTCGTCATCATTTAGAGTCGTATCTCATAGAGTTTATGTGGCGACGTCTTTATTCAAAAAATGAAATGTTTACTGCAATGCTAAAAGATATGGCACAGATGTCATATTCGCCCCATATTGGCGCGATTTTTTTCCTGACGCCAATGTCATATACGCAACGGGTACTTAACTGGCGCCAAAGTGTCGTTATTTTGCTTAATGTGGTAACCCGGAGTATGTTGTGGCACAGATGTCATATACGCCCCATATTGGCGCGATTTTTTTCCGATGCCAATTTGGCGAAAATATCAACAGCATAAACAGCAACATCCGGATTACCATATCAAGCAAAATAACGACACTTTGACGCCAGTTAAATACGTTGCGTATATGACATTGGCGTCAGAAACAAATCGCGCCAATGACATCTGTACCTATGCTGTTTATGCTGTTGATGTTTTCGCCAAATTGGCAACCGAAAAAAAATCGCGCCAATATGGGGCTAATACGACATTTGTGCCAAAGAGATTTGTAATTTTATGGCAGCAGTTTAATATGATTTTTTTATTTTATTACTTTATTGTATAACAGTTATTTGTTCACTTATTTTAATTATATATTTGTGATGTAATAAAATAGTTCGTAAAATTCTATAATTTTCAAATGTTATATTTTTTAAATGCTCACTTTACTATCGACAATGTTTTTATTTTATTTTTCAAATGTTTCAATTCACGTGATTTTCATTTTGCGCCAACTATTGCGCTTGGCGACAATGCTGTCCGTATACCGGAAAAGTACCAAAAAGGGTACAGATGTCATATTCGCCCCATATTGGCGCGATTTTTTTCTGTCGCCAATATCATATAGGCAACGGGTACTTAACTTGCGCCAAAGTGTCGTTATTTTGCCTGATGTGGTAACCCGGATTATGTTGTTTATTCTGTTGATGGTTTTGCCAAATTGGCAACCGAAAAAAATCGCGCCAATATGAGGCTAATATGGCATCTGTACCCCAAAAAGCATAGCCTACTATGATATATACGACCCACGCATTTCGCCGAAAACCGTCGAAAAAGTGAAGTCGGATTCAGCTTCAAACTCTGAACCAAAACATCACAACGTGCTCTTTTTTGATTACATTTATACCCTGCCCAGATAGCGGCTTGTTTCTCATCGTCGAAGTTTCAGAATCATTGATCGTATTTTCAGAATAATAAATTAAATACTTATATTCTTCAATTTCCTTCGATTTAAAAGGATATTTTACACAGCTTGTAATATTTTAGTGTTCACATACTTTTAAGATTAGCTAAATTCCTTATTGTTTACTTGATCGTTTGGTTCATTCTGTTATTCTTTTTTGGGAACAGATGTCATATTCGCCCCATACTGGTGCGATTTTTTTCTGTCGCCAATATCATATAGGCAACATGTACTTAACTTGCGCCAAAGTGTCGTTATTTTGCTTGATGTGGTAACCCGGATTATGTTGTTTATGCTGTTGATGTTTTCGCCAAATTGGCAACCGAAAAAAATCGCGCCAATATGGGGCGAATATGACATCTGTACCCTTTTTTGAATGTCCCGTATTTACATAAAAATAGCTTTTGTTTCATATACACGTTTTAAAATTAAAATTTGGTTTTTATCAAACTACAGTTCTCATAACTGGCTTGAAGCAGTTATTTTTGACGAATTTATTGCTTAAATGTTTTTAAAATATTTAAATGTTCCTGTTTGATATCGTCCGAACTAAATAATAATAATAATAGTAAAAAAAAAAAAAAAAGAAAGAAAGACAATCTTCCTTAAACATTAAATATTTTTATTTTTAATCATAGAAAGAAATGGTGATCGTAGATTTAAATATCGTTGCAATATTTTATGTTATCCAATCAATTTTGATTAAATCATGTAAGTGTATTATATTTAATAAATTATATTTATTAATTATTACAAGGAATTTTATGAGTACTTTAATATATTTAATAGAAATTCCATTAGTTTTATAGTTTCAGCAGTGAAGATAGCAAATAAATTTGTGACATTGATGTCTTTAGACTATGCATGTTTTTACTTATTGGGGTGAATCGTAGAATATTCTACTTCTCCCCAACCTGGCGATAAATGCGCCAAAGTGGTAACCTTGGTATTTAGTATTAACTTGGTATTAAGTAGCAACCTTGGAAGTATTCTCCGGTCGCACCATTTATTATTCCGATAACTGTTAAAATGATAATTTTTTTCTGATGATTAGAGTTAATATTTTTATTTAACTCTTTTGAATCATATCTATACGAAAAGAAAAAAAATGTAAACACATTGGAATTCTCTGAACCCTGCCCAGAGCGGTTTGATTGGTTCTCGTCGTTGAAGTTACGGTCAGAGTCAAATTTCTGTTTGGGGCAACGTATCAGAGTCCTCTGGCGAGCAACTTCATACATTAAACGCAAATCGGTCTGCCGGTAGTAGTATCCAAGTATGCCTTGCAAAAAGTAATGCTTTGGAAATGGAACAATGAAAATCTGCGTAGATACCGGGAAATGCAACTGATTGGTCAGAGCTTTATGACGCTATAAGGGAGGTTACCAAGGGGAGACCCGTCTCTCTGTCACCAAAAGTGATGCCAACTTAGCGCTATTTCCAGTATTTCGCCAAATTTCCATAGACTCCCATTGAAATACAATAGGGTTTACTTGCATGCAGGAAATCAACAAATTGAGATATTTCAATGCAACAAAAACTAATATTAGCTTATGAATAGAGCTTAATTGAACTATTTACATTATTTTTAAGCACAAACAATAATCTGGTGTTGGCTAGAAAATAGGAATTGCTTCGCTATACCGAATGGAATAGTTAAGCGATTACGCGGGGAATTGGTGAGCGTAGCGAGCAGGGGGGGGCGGTGCCCCCCTAGTAAATAAATAAAAAATAAATAAAAACGCATACAGTAACGGGTTAAAGATAGATTTTTCAGTGTTTCACGCCGAACCCATTTTGCTAACACCTGTTTTCATTTGGCTACTTTTTTCATTTCTTATTCGCCAAATCGCTAATGTTGATGAACAGCCAGCCAGTAACCTGGGCACCAGCCGAAATTCGACAATAAAAAAAAATATATAAATGAACTGTTGGATAAAAATCAGTCTTACACTTGCTGATTAGAAAAACAGCTATTATTTTAAAATCTATTTGCTATTAATAGCAAATATATTTCTTTTAGTTTTAACTTTACTCATGAACAATAAAACTTGATTCATTTAATAAATAATTTATTAAACGTAGCAAAAGAAAAAAAAAACAAAAAAAAAACGGATTTTTTATTTAACATAACTATTGCTTTTTCTTGTCGAACGATTCATTTATGATTTAGCTACTGCAAAATCTGTTTTTATAAAGACATGAGTCAGTTGTTCCGAGAGAATGTAACATGAATGCCAACTGATTTACGCGTGATTTCGTAACTATTGTTATCCACTTGATAAATATATTTACAGCAAAAAATGACCTCAGCTTGACAGCGAGAACTTTTCGTACGAAATGAGGAAATTGACATTCCCTGAGAAACTTGATGTCATAATCTCAGCATTAGCATATTATTAAGGTCCATGTTTACGTCGTACGGTGCTAATAAATGAATTATTTTAATGTGGCATCAGTTTATATTAAATAATTTTGATATTAATTAATTATTATTTATTCAGTGTATTTTGTACAATTATTAAACACATTAGTTATTTATACGTTAATTTTTTTATTAATAACGCATGAACCGCATTTAAATTGCTACATTGAAAAAAAACCTGTATTTTTTACAGAATAAAACTCTTTTAAAGAAGAAACAGGTTTTTTCTGTGAAAAATATGGATTTTGCAAGTTTCAGAGAAAAATCTATATTTTTAGCAGAAAAACTGTTTACTGTAAATTAAACGGTTTTCCTCTGACAGTAAAATTGACTTTTTTTTTTTTTTTTTTTTGTAAATGTGAGAGATTTTTTTTTTTTATAGTGTAGAGCAGTGGTTCCCAAACTTTTTGACTTGCGGAGCCCTTTTTAGAATGAATTTCTATGGCGGAGCCCCTGAAGCTTACCGTACCTTGTGTTACAAGGTAACGTTTTTTAAGTGCATTGCTACAGGGCATAGAAAGAAGGAATGAATAGTAATCTAAATAATTGTGCATGTCCCAGAAATAAAATTATATTTTGAAACTTTTACCGATACACTGAATTTTTTTTTCAAAATACCATCAATACAGATGGAATTGTCAAAAGTTTACATGGTTAAAAAACCTCCAAAACTAAAAACAAATCGTAACATTTTACACTATTTCAGTGACGAACAATAACATATAAACGAAAGTATAATAGAAAATGAAATAGAAAAGTCAAGTTAAGTTCCGGGTGCCCGTTTCAAAAAAGTCAGTTAAGTCTCTTAACTTCCCTGGTCTGAACGGGATATTAGTACATGTAACTGAAAAATATTAACTAAACTGCTAATCCAGTGACGTCAATAGATTCTTGCATTTGTAGTGTAAATTTAGTACATATGAAGGGGCTGTTAAGTGTTTTTATGTCAACAGTCATATAGTTAATTTAAAAAGGAATGATGTTATTTGACAAGGGAATATTGCACTAAATTGAGAACTTTTCATAAAGCAAATTCTTGACAATATCAATTTTACAAGGTTTATTAAGTGCCTTTGTAATTATACGATCTTCACGAACTCAAGCGACTCGTTAAACTATCAGGTAGGCCCCACGGGTATCAGTTAAGTGCCATCATAAGTGCCGACTTAACGGGGATGACGGTGTCAAACCAGGCAATCTTCCATCACTAAATTTAGAACATTATTTTATCCTAATTATTCACAGTGATTAATATATTTTATCCTAATTATTCACCCTTTCAAGGGCGGTGGCTAGACGGTCTAACCACCTAATTTTAATTCCAAAACTGGCAAATGGCACCAAGAATATTTTAATAAAATTTTGCTTTTGTAATGAAAGTGCAAACTACTGGGTTTTTACTTTCTAAGAAATTCGTTTGAATATTCTGGTGTCAGTCAATTATGTCATCAGTTTACGAACAGAATTCTTCTGCCCCAAAAGGGTCAAACAGGACAAAAGGAAAAAATAAATTAGTAGTAGAAATATATCTTATTGCCTATTTTTAACAGTTTTTTCAAAGTATTTCACTGCAGAAAAATGTTGCAAAATCTGTGAATAAAGGTGGTGATTGCCAATTCTGTGTTTTAAAAATTAAATGTAAATTTTCTTATTAGAGTGTACGAACCTTGGTCCCAATGAAGTCTGCGAATGTCCACGACATTTCATATTTGTTTTAACAAGTGCTGTGATTGTTTCTCTTGAAGCATGCATACATTACTTTGCCCTAATTAACTGAAGCGGTTTATCTTTCAAATCAGAATGGTTTATTTCGAAATGATGACGCAGCTGAGCATGAAACGTGGAATTAATGGATAATACTACACCTCAAGTCACACTGAGAGGAGGAGTTGAGAAATTCAAATGTGCAAATTGTCCTTTAGAATACAATTCCTTACTTTCTTATATTAAATCGACATTTCTTTTTTCCATTTATCGCATTTTTTGATAGGAAAAAGAAAAAATAGAGTACTAGTAGAAATTAATAATTGCACCGGAAATATCTTAAAGAAAATTGAATTTAAATTATTCAAAAAGTTCAGAATCTGTTTACATTTTTGGAAAAAAAGTAGGAAAACCCCCCTCTTTAAATGTGTTTTTTTACTCAATTTTTTTTTCCTAAAGCACGGAGGAGCCCCTGGAAGGTTCAAAAGGAGCCCCTAGGGCTCCGCGGAGCACACTTTGGGAACCTCTGGTGTAGAGATTACTAATATGTTACATTCTCATTTCTTATTTCAATTACTAATAATTCATTCAAATATTTACCATATATAAAGCAATCTAAATTTTAATTACATATTCACTGAACCAGAATATCAGTAACCTGCTTCTTTAATATAATGACAAAATTATGCATATATGAAACTCTGGCGAAATATTTACTTTTTTACTTCTAACTTTGAATTATGATTTTACATCCGAGCATCTTATTAAATGGATTTCTTTTCAAATAATATTGAGTCAATCTGATTTGCATATATATTTAGAAATAAGAATTGAGAAATAGAATTTTATTTTCCTTAAAGCAGTTTGGAATTTTATTGAATTCCGTAATATTATCAAAACTAACTCGCTTCGTTTGTTTCCTTTTATTTTTCGATTTCTTTAGATCCTTTTACACAAACGTAATTTTATCTCATTCTTCTAAATCTTATTTAGATATTTTTTATTTCACATTTCATTTTTTGATTTCTTAAACGTTTTAATTTCTTTTTAACCTGCTTAAAGGTAAAACCTTGAATATTTAAGGATACAATTTATTAACTGCTTTGTAAGTGATAGGGTTGAATTTCTTTTCAATAGCCGAATAAATACCTTGTCCCCTTTACTATGTAATTCTCCTCAATCAGAAAATAAATTTAAGTAGCAACTCTTATGTTGTGGGTAACGAATAGGGGAAATTCTTCATTAGTCTCTATCACGCTAATTTTTTGACAAAGTCCTTTATATCTTATTTAGACATTTTATGTTTAATGTTTAAAAAAAAGGAAAAGAAAAAAACATGCCTCAAGCATAGATTATGAAATACTTTCTAACACATTCAGAATAATGTAACAAAACTGCACCGTTTAATAACATGAAATATGGTTTAATTGAACCATTTGGAAACGCACAATACATTTGAGAACCCGATTTCAGTAACTACCATCTACAATCCAAACATTATCAGAATTCTTTGACCAATTCTTAATCTATGTATATGATACATAGATTTGTATCTGTTAACTACACGCATGAAAACATTTAATTCAGTTAGTAAATACATACTTCAGTTTAAAATTCTCCTTCCGCAATTTCCACTAATAAGGAGAATGGTGAGTGAATTCTTTTGTGCAGCCTTGTATACGAGCTATGGAATTTATATACAATGAGTAACAAGCAAAAAGTTATTTAAATTTAAAAGCGCGTACCAAAATTGAAAACGCACTTCCAGGAATTATTTCTCAAAGACAGTACTGTAAGCGTTTTTCTTTTTGTGTCCCTCTAAATAAACGAGTAATGTCATGAATGCCCTATATTGATAATCTTGTAGTAAAATTAAGTTATTCAAATTAACTACAGACTTCATATTCAATGCAGAATATGTCATTGTAAACATCATTAACATATATCAACTGCATGTAAATCCGAGTATATTTACGCGAGTTAGAGCATTGATAGACGGACAGTCAGGCGGTCAGACGACCAGACGGACAGACAAACCGAATTGATAAACACCTTTAAACTTTGTTGTAAAGAGTTTAAAAAAAATCCTAAACATTTTATATATTTTGACCAAACAAATTTGTAATAAAAGGTAAAACATTAAACATTTAAATAAACAAATTATTGAGTTTCTTATTATTTTTAATATTAGGACACATTGAGTTTTATAAGATGGAAAGCAATAATTGTTTCATAGATTGATGTATTGCGGATTGGAAGTTGGTTATTGGGAGTTTCCAGATTAACTGTTGATCATAATTAAGTTTTATGCATTTACGACTTGCGTTTATTTCTTTTTTATCAGCTAATTCAAAAGTAGTAAACCAATAAAAGTTGTAATATTTATGATTTAATATTTAAAGTAATGCAATTGTATTTTATATAATAGAGATATTGGATAACAGCAACTGATTAGAAAAATAAAAAATCTTTTACATACATTAAGGTGTTTCGTGACTCTTAAAGCTTCAAAATATCCGAAATTTTAATTTGTTTAGACGTTAAACTCCCATCTTTTCTGAACATTTTGTATAATTGTTTCCTTGAAATTCCCTTAAGAAAAATAATTATTGCTTTTATTATTATACCTGATCAATAGCCGAAGTAACGTTTCCGAAACTTTGAAGTCATTTTTCTCCAAATGACGTTTTTGGACATAACGCGCACGATATCTCAAAAACTTCTGAATATATTTTTCATAAAATTTTCAAAATATATATTTCATGTTAGTCTGTTAAACTGAATCTAAAATTTCATTTTTATAGGTCAAAAAAAATATTTTTTTATATGATTATACTCTTGAAATTTTCAAACTTTTGCATTAGCTAAATAGAATTTTGTATCAAAAATATAAAAATGCTTTAAATACAAATTTAATTATGTTCAGGGTAATTAGTAGGGTCTATAGTATAATTACACAGGAAAAATTTCATTCTAGTTGCAAAATTTATTTTGTAATCCTGCGCTTAAACTGTTATACCAATTTTCTGCTCGACAAATATCTCACAGTTTGATCACCCTTTAAATACTAATTCTGTATCTTGCATTTTTTTAAATACATGAATTGAATTGAAAGAACGAGCTAATAACTTTCATCCCAATAAATATTGTGTTTTAAAATCATATATATTTTAAGATATTAAATGTTGAAATTTGTCTTTTTTTTTTCAATTTTAAGAGTCCTGAGACCTTTAATGCTCAACATAACATTCGTAATTCCTTTAACATATCCTAATCAAATCACACCTGCATTAAAAATAATAATTACCTTCATTAAAGGTGATAATACCTTTATTAAAGATAATAATTCCTTCATAAAATGTCTATATCAAATATGCACTAAATACATACTTTTAAAAGCATTCCCCACAATGAAAACAATGAAAATTTGTAGACCAAATGAATATAATTAGGGGAGATGGGGCACATGTGAACACGGGGCACATGTGAACATTGCAATTTTTCGATAGTTATTATAAGTTTTTTTATTTGAAAAAAATTACTACCGTATATACTCGCGTATAAGTCGACCCCCTAACTTTCGGATGCAAATTTTGGAAAAAATCAAAAACTTGCGTATAAGTCGACCCCTTAACTTTTTACTTCAATTTTGCACAAAATCAAACCAAAGATTTCACTTTCTAATGCGAAAAGTTAGTAAGTAAACAGAAACAAATCATTAATTTTTTTTAAATGATGAATTACTATTATTTGTATATTTTATATATAATTTTTTTATTCATACACATAAAAAGCCATAATTTTTTAGTATTCGAAGTTTTTATTTTTGCTTTTTTAACTGACTCGCGTATAAGTCGACACCCAAATTTGCTTACCGAAAATTGTTAGAAATTCATCGAGTTATACGCGAGTATCTATATTATAAAGGACAAACATATCTGTGCGTAACGCATACGTCATTTTGCGAATGGCAACACTTTGAAATTTGAAATGAAATTTTGGTTTTGCAATTTTCTTTACTGCAAATTTTTAAACTTCTAAACATCGCACATTTCAAATTTTTACACCGTCTTATAAGAAAAAAAACGCTCTTTTAAATGCAATTTGTTTGAAAACTGTATCTCAATTAATTTTTGAGATATTAATTTTTTTGCAGTTTTTAATACCATTTTTCTTATCGTGACAACAAAAGTACCTCATTTCTATTGAAAGTCATTGAAAGTAAACGGAAAATAGTTGAAAATAGGAGATACTGTATCTTTCTGTTGCCATTTCTCATAAAACCTGAAAAAATAGTCGAATATAAAACATGGGCTATGTCAAGAATACCGTCAGTTATTCCGTGATAATGACGTCTATGCACACTTTTCTATAGTCGAAGTTTAAGACTGGGTTGTAAAAGTAGATTGCTTTAGCGGATGCAAATGACGTCATTTTTATAAAAAAGCGTGTATTTTAATTCTTAAACCTGAATTATGTTTTGTAGAAGTGCGTCATTTTCACAGCCCAGCTGCTTTGAAACTCTTCACAGGTGAAAATGCTTCACTTTTGAAAATAATGTAGCCGAAAGCACACACTGATAAACGCAATGTTTTAAAAAATGTAGAGTGTCTTTATAAAAGAGAGGTGACATGCAAATAATAGCGATTTATATTACAGAAATTGGTGATTCTCGCCTGGATGGATTGGCTTCGCCGAGTTAGACAAGCAAACAAATAATTCGTGGTTTACAATAATATCGTGTTCCTGAAGTTTTTGTCAAAATATCTCTCGAATAATAAAATTTTAATGCTATTCTTTAGGACATTCTACTATAATTTTATCAAAATAACACAAATTGCTTAATTTAATTTTTCCTAATTTTATATAATCTATATATTTAAAACACAAGTGTGTTTTTTAGTCATCTGCCCTGATCTTTCTGCTGAACCAATTTTACTAATATATATTTCTTTAACTGAAAGCTCTTCCTTTGTAGATGTGGTCGCACTATGTGTTTTTCTTTTAATATTCCCACTTTTATATTTTAATTTTAAAAGCATTTTATAAAATTTCTTCAAAATGATGAAAATTAGATAGCTTTCATTGCTTCAGACAAGAGAGAAATAATGAGGTATTTTAGACTTTATTCATGCTATTTTCTGATAAAAATTCAAAATTGTTGATAAAAATTGTTGTATAGGGTTTAGTGGCGCAAAATCCCATTAGGAGCAGTATATTATATTAGGGGAATAGTAACGGAAAATAACAACATTTTTCCTCATAAATTTTCTATAGTGATTTTCCTTCTGCATGTGTACTAATACTAAGTTTCAGACACTAGGCGAAATGCTTATTTAAGTAAAAATGAAGTCATATTCAAAAGAAAACGATCATTTTCTTAGATAAAACTAAGCCTTTTAACACAAATGCGTCTAAAAACCATAAATTACGGAAATTTTTACTCTCCAAAATTGAGATTAGAATCTCAACACTGTAAAAAAAAATCTGTGAAGTTACTAAAGTTTTTCTAGGAAACTGGGATTCCTAGAACTTTTCATGTAACGGCAACAACAAAATTTCATGTAACAGACACACTTTTGCGCCGAAAATCAAAAAATCTGTAAGGTTACTAAGAATTTTTTTGGAAACTGGGATTCCGAGAACTTTTCATGTAACTGAAGCCAGGGTTACAAATAAAAGTTTAGGAAGATTACTGAAATTTTAGCAGATTCATTTGTAAAGTTACAGATTTTTGTAGCTTTACAAAAACTAGTTTTGTAGATTTGCAGCTTCTTTCGTATAGTTACAGGTGAAAGTTTAGTAAGCATGTAACTTTACATCTGTAGAACTACAGATTTTTTTTTACAGTGAAATACAGAGTGCGTCTGTTCACATAAAAGATGTTGCTGGCAATCTTGACTTCAAGTTTTGAGTTAAAATGATTTTTAAATGATCAAACAAAATACAATTTAAAAAAAAAATAATGAATATGGATATGAGAAGTGCGTATACAAATTTTGAGAAGGTGAAAATTGCTGTTTTCATTCCGGAAATCAAATCCTCCATTGATAACCACATCCTAATAACTGATCTTTACTATATTTTATTGATTATGTATCTATATTATAAAGAACAAACGTATCTGTGCGTAACGCTGACGTCATTTTGCGAATGGCAATACTTCACGATCAAATTTTGGTCTTGAAATTTTCGCTACTGCATTTTTTCAATCATACCATCATACATTTTTAATTTTTGTCGCACAGGGAAATAAATGTACTTTCAAATGCAATTTGTTTAAAAACTGTATTCATTGACTGATGTATTATATTTTCTAAAATAATTTTTAAGCATGATTTTTTTTTTTAGTTTATCTTATCACGTGCCGTACACATACAAAATAAGCGTACACATACAAAAAAATATTTGAAAATGTAATTCCATTTTTCGGTAACGAAAATTCAGTCATTTTTCTACAATTTCAGATTTTATTTCCTGAAGCTACATTTAAAGAGTTGTAAATTTCATTATTTAGATAATGACACTAATTTTCTTTATTAAGAGATTTTGACGTCTTCACTGTAAAAAGAAATCTGTGAAGTTACTAAAGTTTTTCTAGGAAACTGGGATTCCTAGAACTTTTCATGTAACGGCAACAACAAAACTTCATGTAACAGACACACTTTTGCGCCGAAAATCAAAAAATCTGTAAGGTTACTAAGAATTTTTTTGGAAACTGGGATTCCGAGAACTTTTCATGTAACTGCAGCCTGGGTTACAAATAAAAGTTTAGTAAGATTACTGAAATTTTAGCAGATTCATTTGTAAAGTTACAGATTTTTGTAGCTTTACAAAAACTAGTTTTGTAGATTTGCAGCTTTTTTCGTACAGTCACAGGTGAAAGTTTAGTAAGCATGTAACTTTACATCTGTAGAACTACAGATTTTTTTTTTTTACAGTGTTAACATAATAAACATTGATTAGATAAAATGTCTTAAGATTAATTATTTATGGATCATCACAGACACTTAGCAATGGTTATAATCAGCACTAAACCTAGTGAAAAGAATTTCGAGAAAAAAAGATAATTTACTTGCATTTAAAACATAAAACTTAATTCTTACTTTTCTTACTCTTATTCTTACTTTTTTATCATATACGCCATATGCTACTATCTAATTATTCCCCAAAAGCGGTAAATAATTAAACATTTCATAATGTGATAGTGAAATAAATTTCGGACATGGTAAAACTTGTTTTAACCAATTTCATACTTTAAAGTGGTCTTAGTCTAAAAAAATAAAAATATTATTTCTATTGTTATTTTGTCACAAAAAAAGAACGATATCGTTTTTTATTGTGAACGTGGGTTAAAAGTTATTTACAAAATTTCCTCGCTTAACCTATTTGTGCCTGATTTTTTTTTTCCTCTATTTTGTTGGTAAAATAACTTTAAAATGTTGCAAAATGAATAGGAAAAATATCAAAATAAATTATGCTATTTTTTTTTTGTGTGTGTTTATTTGATAAAATGTAAACGTACTAAAAATGGGAAAATTTATAATATTTGTAACAGTATAATATGCATAATAATATGTTTTGTCTAAATTTGTATAAAATATGCTTTTAAATTGTATATTATATACTACTAGCAAACCCCGCGGCTTTGCTCGCACAATATTGAAATATGCCAAGTGATATTTACATGTCTAATTTTTATTAAAAGGTACTAACTAAATTTTTATGTTATTAAAAGGTAATATTTTATTTCTTTAAAAGGTACTAATTACTTTTAGGAATAATTCAAAAATTACTATTTAAAACACACTTTGATTAAATATCATTATTATACTGCATTAGGTAGAAATGAGACTTAATTTAATAAAACAAAATAAAACTAAATAAATGTAATTTAGAAAATATTTTGAAACTTTTATGCTCAATTAATACGCTCATTTCAGTATTCATTTGAAGTTTTGAAATTTTTTAGAAACCATCATCTTACATCTTAAAATTAGCTATCATGTTAACATTACAACATATCAACATTTTTGAAATCGGTTTGTTATTTCCAAATATTCCACAGAAACGTAACTTAGAAAGCTATTAAAGGCCTTTTTTAGAACGTTTGTTGTTCCTGAGAACCCCAGATGGTAGAATCATTGGCATAAAATATAGACTGTGCAGGATCAGAGACTGTTACCATTTATTCGAAACTATTACTTTTATAATCGGTTTATATTCCCTGAAATTGCATAGAAATCGTAATTTAAGACTTTTTTAGAATGCTTTTCGCACCTCCCCTTCGCTTCACCACTTTTTAATTCGAATTTATATTCGACAGTCCTCCCGACAAGTAACTACCATGCCACATTTAAAGTTTCTAGCCTTTTCAGTATCACAGTAATCGCAATTTAGAAAATTTTTAGCTCCTGCAACCCTCTGGTGGTAGTGGCACAGACATAAAATATAGCTTATGTTTGAGCAGGTTCTATCACCAACAATTTGTCATCATTATTTTTTTAATCGGTTTGGTATTTGATAAGATTGCATAAAAATTGTAATTTATAACGCTTTTCGCTCACTTCATATTTTTAAATTTGGAATTTTCTTTCGACTGTTCTTAGAAAGCAGTTGCATCTTGTAAATAAATACCATGTCATACTTCAAAGTGTTAGACCCCTCAGTTGTGCAAAAAACGCAAATTAGAACATGTTTTGCTTTTGAACCCTCAGATGGTAGTGACAGCAACATAAAATATAACCTATGCTATAGCAGGGACTGTAACCATTGATGTGCAACCATTAATTTTGAAATAGCTTTGGTATTTCTTAAAATTGAGTAGAAATCGCAATTTAGAACGTTTTCAGAACACTTTTAGCGCATTTTCACCTCCTTTTTAAATTTCTAATTTTTTCGAAACTGTTCTTAAAAATATATATGGTGAAGCCATATATTTGTGTTATTTTTTTCATTCAAAATTAATCTGTTTTCTACATTTATTTTCCTTTCTGCGGTTAACGCGAGCTTTCAAAAATAATTACTTTATAATTTATGTCTAATGTATCGCAATCGTTATACTCTTTGTTGGCATATTTATTAAGTAAAACATCTTTCCCTTCATCTATTAAATGCTAACATTCAAAGGCTATTTCGTTTTATTTATAATGTAAGCACAATTTCTATCCCCACATAAATATTCTTTTATTGACAATTTATTAGGTAAACGTTTTTTGTCTTTTTCTGTTAAAAGCTATCATTCAGAAAAATGATTTATTTGTTATTTCTAATTTAAGCACAATTCCTTCACCGCATAAATATTCTTTACTGATATTTTATTTGTTAAACACAGTTTTTTTTTACAAATCTGTTTACATAATATAAAGATCATATAGTTAATTTAAGCTTGCTGGCGTCTTGTAAATGTATTAAATTACACATAAATTTCATTTTCACTTTAGCCAGTAAATAGATATTTGACATTAATTATCCTCACCGTTATACTCTACGTAAGCAATAATAGGTTTGCTTTATTATTTCACTTATTAATTTGTTGCCAAATGTGGTGTCTGTCCTTGGCGTTTATCTAGTTCAAATTTTAATATATCTCCCAGTTTAACGGTTATTTTGTGAGTGGCGTATTGGCTCAAGACAGATGTATTCTTGGCGTATTAAATTACGCAGATTGAAAGGGACTTGCTCTCTGATCTTCGTACTGTAAACAGCTTAAGTTTTTTGCTGAGTTTTAGGGAGGCCACCACTGCTTTACATCTTATGCCCACTTCCGTAAAAATAAATTTTTTTTCCATGGTAACTGTTCTTATGACTTATTGCCTGATTGATTGGTCTAGGAAACGGATCATCTCAACTGGGTTTGCATTTAAGAACATCGTCTTTGTACTCAACTATTTTGTTTACTATCACGACCGGAGTATTAAATAAAAAATACTCCATATAAAATTATGGTGCCATGAATCTAAATCTATCGGGTGATTAAGTATTTAATAATGAAAGAAGAGGGCTTGTGGTGGTCTCCCAGTTAGTTCCATAATTTTCCTGTTGTCTCCTGTGGCCTGTAATTTCTCCAGTTATTTTCCATGGATGTAGTTGTCTCAAATATCGCTAGACTATTACTGCACTTTTATTGGAAACATTTTACATGCAAATTCTTGTGTGCTGCATTACATTTTCCTATCAAATAACTTTTCAGAGTTTCAAAAGTCAACTGATGCAGTGACGGCTTAGCCGACATCGGAACTTTCTTCTCTCCTGGACTATGTCAGCGCTAACTCTCTATTAACAATTTCTCTGATGCAGTCATGGATCTATAACTGGTGTCTGAGGAACCTCTCTGATGTCGATTTTTTTCCCATCGATAGTGCTGTTCTCAGAATTCCCGCCTCACTCTTCCCTGGGTCAACAACATCGAAAACTGTAAATTTTTCGCTGTGATCGGTCTAAAAATTCTAGGAAGTGTCAGCGACTTTTTATCACCGCATCTTTGCTTCTTGGATTCCTCCCTGTCCGACTTACAATCTCTGCTTGTTGATGTCAGAGTGAATGAAAATTCGTTTTAAAGTGTGATGTGTGTGCCCATCTGTCAGAATTTTGTGCCTATCTGCTGTGCAAACTTTGTGATAGTGAATATACATGCAAGACAGCGTGTTCTCCTCACCGGTGAGTATAGTTAAAGTCATCCTATATGTGAAAATTTGCTGCAAAATTCCTAAGTGCCCATCGAAAAATTTTTGAAAAAAAAAAGTTTATGAAAATAGACGAAATTTTTCTCTACCTTGCACGTGAAAACAACGTTCATATCGATCCAACATATGTCAAGTATAATTTTCGCCCATTGCGCGCGAGTGTGTTTGTCACATGTTTCTGATGACAGCGGAGATAGCTATTTCGACACAATTAATGTATGGATATGAGAAAGGTATCAAGTGCATTTTTTAATAATTTTAATTTAACTGAAATTAATGTTATGCAAATTAACTGTAAATAAGTTCTTTGACAGTGCATTTTCGATTTTCTCATACCCATATATATGCATACAGAGTATATAGTTATATTTAATATATATGTGCATATTCTGATTTCTTTTAAGCAAAGAATTTTTATATAATGTGTTTGCATGCATGCACTTTTGATTTAAGTTTCTAATGTTTATAAAATTTATAAATGTGATGTGATTAACTTTATATCGATAGATAATTTTTTAGTTGTTCAGTGCTAGATAAAATATACATAACAGCGATGTCATAGTTCATTCATATATTGTGTCATGCATGCATTCACAATGTCTTTTATAAATACAAGGGGATCGAAGCCGAGCTCCTCGGGTTACAGAATGTAGGTGAAAACCGTTTTATTTTATTTTTTAACTTTAATTATTTTTTTATATGTAATATATATTTTAGATTGCTCACTAACATCAAAAAGAATTTTTATGTGAAAATTTCAATTATACAATCAAATAAAGTTTCGAAATTTATTAAAAGCGATACTTTCACATGTCACCGCATGCCAAGAGTTATTAAACTAAGATTTTTCGACTTACGTCAGTCTTTCCTATCATTTCGGTGCTTTAAGCGCGTGGTTCAATCACGTGTCTGTTAAATTTGTTTCTTATTTACATTATTTTTTTTTTTTTCTATAGAGGAAGTTTCAATTTTATTATGGAACATTAGACGGAAACAAATGCTGAACTTTTTACATTGTTTTAAGGGTAAGCGGATTAACCTTTCGTAATCGAGCTACACGTGATAGAGATAAATTTAAAAATAAATTATGATTGAAAATCTATATATGTATTACGCTATCGTACGTGGCACAGAAACCATGATTATTTGTTAATTGTTTAATGGCCAAACCCAAATTAAACGCATCTCATTGGTTATTTTGTAATATTTTTAAAAAGTGAAAAACAATAAACAAATAAAAAGTTTAATTATTAACTACAGAACAAAAAAAAATAGATAATTTAAAAAAATAAAATAAAAGTAACAATTTATTAATAAATAAACAACAACATCCGGTTTACCATACCAAGCAAAATAACTTTGGCGTGAGTTATGTACCCCGGTGCGTATATGACATTGGCGTCAGAAAAAAGACGCGCCAACGTAGTGCATATATGACACCTGTGCCGTCTTTAATTCATCTAATTTAAAATACAGTAAATAAATAAATAAATGAAGGCACTTTTCCAGTATAGGTACTTGGCGAAATAGTGAAAAGGTCGATGGCAAGAAAAGATTTTTTTTTCTAGCAACCGATTTAATCAAAATATTTTTTTTTCAAATAAAACTACATAAAAGTCGCCATCATGATCGCAAAGAAGTCGTACTTTTATGTTAGCTGGGCGCAATTCTCGCCAATAGCATTTTTTAACTCGCCAGCAGCATTTTTTATTTTTCGAGGGGTAAATTAAAACAATGCTTTGATGTTGAAATTAAATGGTTTATGGTATTATTTATTCCTTTTTCTTTTTCTAAAGAATTTTTTTTTTTTTTTTTTTTTTTTTTTTTTCTTTAAGTGAAAGTCGTGAATTTTAAAGGTTTCATTTTTATATTAATCCATTCTAAATAAAATGAGAAAGGATTATATTTTAATCTGAATTAACGAAGTATGGAAAAAAAAATACGACGGGTACAATGTTTGGCGATTTATCACCTGTGCCCGACTAACATAAAAGTAGCGAGTTCCCGATTTCTCTATCAGAATCTTCCAATTTAGCGAAGGATTGAGCAAGTAAATTAAATTATGAATAAAAGTAACATGATACAATGTCTAGCATACATTTAAGGGAGACCAAATTGGTCGCCGCGGGCGGCTAGTTTATTTTAAAAACCATAATAACTCAGTCAATTGGGATTCAATTTTCAAACAAATTGCATTTGAGAGTAGATGTTTTTTCTCTTTTTGACGGTTTAAAAATTGAAAATGTGTGATATTTAGAAATTGAAAAAATCGCTGACATAGCACGTATTTTAATTTCAATTTTTTTCCCCGTTTTTATGAGATAATGGCAACAAAAAGGTACAGAAATTTAATATTTTCATTCTTCCGTGATTATTTTCCCTTTACTTTCAACCCTCCACGACTTTCAACAGAAATGGAGTTCTTCAGTTGCCACAATTACAAAAAATGTATTAAAAACCACAAAAAAATTAATATCTCAAAATTAAATTGAGATACAGCTTTCAAACAAATTGCATTTAAAAGAGCATGTTTTTCCTTATACGCCGGTGTAAAAATTTGAAATGTGCGATGTTTAGAGGTTTGAAAATTTGCAGTGGAGAAAATCGCAAAACCAAAATTTTATTTCAAATTTCAAAGTGTTGCCATTCGCAGAATGACGGATGCGTTACGCACAGATATGTTTGTCCTTTATAATATAGATACTAATTTTGCATATAATTATATAAATGTTTTTGGTAATAGTTCATTGATTTTGAGAAATATTTTTATTTTCAAATGTTGTTTGTAGATAATTTTGGGCAAGATAGAATTTTTTTTTGCATTTCACCCAGTTATTTTATAATTTTAAATTTTTAATCATCTAGCTTTACGTAACAAAATATTGCGTAAAATTATGATGTTTTGCTTCATTTAAGAAGACAAATTTGGCACAGGTAAGTTTTTTTTAGTTACAATTATCAACCTGATTTAGTGTATATTTTTTAAGTTTGCATTCTTATTTTCATTTGTTTATTTTAATTTAGCCAGAGAAGTAGTACGGATGATATTAATTGTTTAAAAATTAGTGCCATAAAAGGTGTTCTCTGGGTCATGCAGAATAACCTAAAACAAATTTGTCCATGGTATTGCTGCGTTTATTTTTCTGGCAGCATGTTTCAGGCTTTCTTTTAATAAGAAAGAATGAAAAATATTTTTAAAAATATAAAGTGTTTCTTTTTAATAATAAAATATGTACGTATAGGTACTATTAATACTTATAATTATCTTTAAATGCAGATATTTTAGGGCAATTTGATTGGGACTGCCATGCGTCCATGTTCATTAAAAATAAGTATTTATGTATTTTGATGCATTTCGTACATTTTTGAATTGACATACCTTTAAAATTATTTGAGAAAATGTGGTATTTTACATAATTTTTTAATTTCATTGCCAGTCGAGTACACTGCTATTTAACATTCAGTACTTTTATTATTTTTTACTGCTAGTTATCTATTGTTGCTATCTCCCTACATTTTCACATATAATTTCTCTGATTTTGTCATAGGATTCAGTCAGGGTGTTTGGTACGGATTTACATTTTTGGCATATTTTAACTCATATATATGCCTAGGCATTACATTTCATTTAAAAAAAAATTTAATTTAAAGTTTAGATATTCACTATGTCTAGGCGTACATTGTTTTTAATTGTTCGGAGTGCGAGTGTTTCATTAATTAGGTTGTTTCTTAGGGCTGTTTCCTAGGTTCTTCCTCGTTGTGTTTGCATATGTTTCTTGTCTTATGTAGATGAGGTAGGCCTCTTGTCTACTCGGATAGGAAGCGTTGCCACTTTCACTCTTTCAGCTAGGCATTTTTTTTTTATTTGTGCATTCACAAGTAGTTAAAATTTTATTTTTCTCTTAATGCGAATTTTTGTTCAGGTTTTACTTTGCACATTGGTGTAATTTCACAGAGGCATTGTTTCAGGCTTTCTGATTAATTTATTAGTTTATACAATTTCATTTCAATTTCTAGATTTCATTGTGGTATCCAACGTAATGTTTCTACACCTTGCATCGTCTTTTAATGTCAGTTTAAAACGGATTTTTTTCCATAAATTACAGTTACAATTGGATTTTATTAAATTCATATGCACGTTTTGTTTTTGAATATGCTATGTGGCTAGTCGACAGATGTCTAGGATATGCGGATTTAAATCGTACATTGTATTATTTCTTGTGAATTTGCATTTTACTCCTGTTTTTCCAATTTCACTATTGTCATTCAATCAAGATGGCTTTGACCGGTTACACAAACACAATTATTCCATGAGAGGTTTTCAACGATTTTCCACGATTTACACACGCCATGTTTGAATATGTCGGGACGATTGTTATTTTTGGGACTACTCGGTTTTATGCTTTCTAAATTGTACAATTTTTTTTTTGTCATTTTATATTCTGTTATTCTTTAAAATTAAGTTTACTTTTATTTTTGGAACATTTATACCACCGGTTGCATCTGTTTGGTATGCTGCTGGTGCTTAATTTACAACGGTGTTTCTAGTTTTTGTCAAAGTTTTTCTCGTTAAGCATTAGCGAATATTTTTCAGATTTTTCTTTTTCTTTTTGGGCATTTTAACAGGCAGTTACTTTTTACAATGGTTATTCTACAAAGGTTCAATACAAAGGTTTATTCTTACAATGGTTATTTATAGGTACTGCTTGTGGAATTGTTCATTTAGATATTCAACATTCTTTTTATTATATGGTAATTACACATTATAGTTAACAATAATTTAATAAATCATTCTATATCATGCTTGGCATTTCTTAATGAAATATTCAACAGTATCTTTTTATATACACATAGTTCATGGTAATTCTGACTCTCTTGTAGTCAGAGGATTTTCTTTATACTTTCACACGTAGTTCATGGTAATTCTGATTCTCTTATAGCCAGAGGATTTTGTTTACACTTTCACACGTTGTTCATGGGAATTCTGACTCTCTTGTTGTCAGAGGATTTTGCACATCTTTTGTACACACAAACTGTTGAGTTTTTCATATTCGAATTTATACTATACAAGTTACGGTTTGTGCATTTTTTTACATGGTGCCATATGGTTTCTAGCTAATTTTGGTTACTCTATAGGAACTCTTATATTTTTTTAATAAAATTCTTGGGAGATAGGTTACATCATTCATGTAATGGTTTGAGATATTTTAGTTACATCATTCATTTTATGGTTTTAGATATTTCAGTCGAAAGTTTACATTTTTCTTTTTGGTCTTTCATGGCACACTTTGTTTAAGCATTTTTGCATGGTTACAATTTTAATTTCATGTCATGTAAGTTACTCTACACACAGCAATAATACATTAGTGTTTCGAATTATATGGGCTAATGCTTGCATTTCATTGTTTTTTTTTTTTTTTTTTTTTTTTTTTTTTTTTTTTTTATGGCAAGTGTTTAAAAGGGTGTAATAATTTAAAGTTTCTCTTTTAACAATATGTGATATGTTTATTTGATTTTACTAGCTGCTTTTGAATTTTTCACAGGTACACTATTGTTTATATTTTTTACACACAAACATGATTTTTCACTAATGGCATGGATATGTACAAGAAAACATAAGAAGTTTTTACATGTCGCCGTGTATTCTTCACACCTTTTAAAGGATCTTAAATTTTACACTTAGGTAATGTCATTGGAATACTTATGGCTTACAGAAGCACTCTTTATTTATTTTTTTTTACACAATTACAAGCTACAATGTTCTACGGTCAACGATTTTTTTACACACGTACTTTCTATACTGCCATGGTGTTTTATGTACTTACTTCTTCGTTCAAAAGCATTAATTTGGAACTTATATTTGGAAACAAGGTTCACATACCTTCTAGATTTAAAATTTTGTCAAGTCATTGAATTTCACATCAACTACTGGCACACATGGTTACAATTTGGTATAAAAGAAGAGAAAAAAGATAGTGTTTATACGTGTTTAGTTTTTCTTTCATCCATTTTCGCTTGTAGACACCAGCCACACCTATGTAAGCAATAATAGGTTTGCTTTATTATTTCACTTATTAATTTGTTGCCAAATGTGGTGTCTGTCCTTGGCGTTTATCTAGTTCAAATTTTAATATATCTCCCAGTTTAACGGTTATTTTGTGATTGGCGTATTGGCTCAAGACAGATGTATTCTTGGCACATTAAATTGCGCATATTGAAAGGGACTTGCTCTCTGTTCTTCGTACTGTAAACAGCTTAAGTTTTTTGCTGAGTTTTCGAGAGGCCACCACTGCTTTACATCTTATGCCCACTTCCGTAAAAATAAATTCTTTTTCCATGGAAACTGTTCTTATGAATTATTGCCTGATTGATTGGTCTAGGAAACGGATCATCTCAACTGGGTTTGCATATCGGAACATCGTCTTTGTTCTCAACTATTTTGTTTACTATCACGACCGGAGTATTAAATAAAAAATACTCCATAATCATTTATATCTAATAAATATGTACCTTGCCTATTTTTAAGTTGCTAGCCCCTACCGATCCCAAAAATAGAAATTTAAAACGCTTTTTTGCTCCTGCAACATCTAGGTGATAGCGATACCGACATAAAATAGCGTCTATGCTAGAGCATAGTCTGTTAGCATCAATTTCCTACCATTACTTTTGAAATCAGTTTAATTCATCCTGAGATATTGCTGACAAATCGGCATTTAGAATGTTTTTAGATAGCTTTTCGCGCATTTTGCTCCTGCATCTCCTCTGGGGTAGTGGAAACAGATATAAAATATAGCCTATCTTGGAGCAAGATCTGTCACCATCATTTTTACATCATTATATTTGAAATCGGTTCAGTACTTCCAGAGATTGCATAGAAATCGTAATTTAGAACGTTTTTTACAACACTTTTTGCGCATTTTGACCCCCTTTTAAATTTCGATTTTTTTTAGGAAATGTCCGTAGAGATCCTTGATATCTTATAACTAACTACCATTTCATATTTCACGATTCTAGGACCTTCCGTAACGCAAAAACCGCAATTTAGAACGTTTTTCTCCTGCACCCCCTTTGGGGTAGTGGCATCGACATAAAACATAGCCTATGTTGGAGAAAGGGTTGTCACCATCATTTTGACGCCTTTATTTTTTTAATCGGTTTGGTATTTCCTGAGATTGTGTGAAAACTACCATGTAGAACGTTTTTTAGAACGCTTCACGCGCATTTTCACCCCTTTTAAATTTCGAATTGTTTAAGAACTGTTCTTAGAAATCCCTTTTGTCTAATAAGTAGCTAATATTGCAAATTTCATATTTCTAGGCCCTTCAGTAACACAAAAATCGAATTTTTAAAACGTTTTTGGCTCTTGCGCCCCCTTACGGGTAGTGGCACCGGCATAAAACATAACCTATGTTGGAGCAAGGGTCGTCACCGTCATTTTGACACCATTATTTTTTAAATCGGTTTGATATTTCCTGAGATTGTGTAGAAACCACCATTTAGAACGTTTTTTAGAACGCCTTTCGCGCATTTTCACCCCTTTTAAATTTCGAATTTTTTAAGAACTGTCCTTAGAAATACTTTATATCTAATAAGTAGCTAATATTGAAAATTTCATATTTCTAGGCCCTTCAGTAACGCAAAAATCACATTTTTAGAACGTTTTTTGCTCCTGCACCCCCTTTGGGGTAGTGGCCCCCACATAAAACATAGCCTATCTTGGAACAAGCGTTATCACCATCTTTTGACACCAAATTTTTAAAAATCGGTTTGGTAATTCCTGAGATTATGTGGAAACTACCATTTAGAACGTTTTTCAGAACGCTTTTTGTGCATTTTCACCCCTTTTTGATTTCGAATTGTTTAAGAACTGTTCTTAGACATCATTTACATCTTATAAGTAACTAATATTCCAAATTTCATATTTCTAAGCCCTTCAGTAACACATAAATCGCATTTTTAGAACGTTTTATTCCTTCTGCACCCCTTTGGGGTAGTGGCATCGACATAAAATATAGCGTCGTAAAAAATATCATAAAATATCATAAAATATATAAGATATTAAATGTTTAAATTTTTTTGCCAATTTTAAGAGTCCTGAGACCCCTTAAGTTTTAATTTATCAGAATAAAAAAAATGATAAACAATACGTTTTAGTAAAATGGGAAATAATGATAATCAACCTAGCACATAAATTCACTTTTGCACAAGTTAAACTTACTTACTTGACAAATAAGAAATATTATCCTGAGAATTATATATTTTTTTAAAGAAATAAATGCTTTTCCCCTAAAACCAATCTATTGAAATAAAATATCGAAGTTGCAAGCTTGTCTAGAAATAATTCATTTCCGAATCAATGTTGTGAAAGAGTATAATTTGAGTTGTTTATCTAACTCATTATCTAGTTTATATTTTAGTTAAAAGTTTTCATAATACATGTATGTTGCTTAACGAGAAAAAGATTCCTTATTATTAAAAAAAGGTTATTATTATATATTTAAAGCCACTCGAAAACACCACATTTAAAAACCCTGTGTATAAGTAAATTAATTTCATGTAGTTTGCGGTATTTTCCCTCCTATATAGCCCAGAGAATCCCATTTATATAATTAGCTTTTTCTAATAATCGTACGCATCGATAGTCAAACATATCAATACTTCAAAAAATCATATATATGAATTTTTAATATTTGCAATATATTTCCTTTTGAAATGCAATGTATTTCCTTATGAAACATCCTTATAAAAGAGCATTTTTTAAAAAAATAGTACGAAAAAATATTTCTTCCTGTTTGTATCTTTTATCAAATATATTTCTTTCAATTTATTAACATAGACACTCAAAGTACATAAATCCGCATTTTCTATTTCATAAAACAAAATATTTTATTTGGAAGATTTAAAATATTGATATATTATCATAAATCCCCAACTCAATCGCAGGAGGAAAGGTAAAGAAATATGCACCATACTTTGGATTTTGAAAATTCCATGTCCATAATACTGCGCTATTTCGACATTTATACTTATAAGAACGTTTATAACTTTAATATTTCTTTCATTTTTTCTGTTTTTCTTAATATTTCGAAATAAATAGTGTAAAATATTACAATTTCCGACACAAAGATCACGTGTTTTGTCCTCTGAAATTTTAGATCACTCCATTAAGCCATTTTAGGCCAAGCAGAGAAATTTTATAAAATGTGGTATTATTTTCATTGAAATATGCTTAAATTACATTCATTTTCCGGAAAATTTTGGTATATTTGCACCGATCACGACCCCAGTCCCTAAAACCACCCTCCGTTCAAATGTGACTTATATGTATATATATAGATAGATATATGTGATTTTGTGATGCGGTATATCTCGTATTTATAAACCGATTTGGATTAAATTAATTGCATGCATGGTACATACCAATGTCTCGACCTAGTTCGTTGGCCAGCTTCATCCGCCATCTTGTTTCAAAATGGCGGACATTAAAAAAAATTTTTTTATTGCCGCGCAATGTTTAAATATTATTAATATCCGTTAGCTTCGAAATCTTGTCAAGCTTGGCAGCAGTTGGCGAAACATCACTAAATTTGGCGACCCAAAAGTAAGTAACCATAAATGATGCCAACTTGGCTATAGCTTACTAATTTCGCCCAGTTCTCACTGAAATGCAGTATTGACGAAAATTCTCTTATCGGGTTTTTCGCGTTTTAGCTTCTTAAAATTTGTGTACAGAGCTTCGAGTAAAATGTGCAAAATTTTAAAACCAAGAAATATGAAAGCTACCTTTTCCTCCCGGCACATACCGAAAAGATTTTTTATCTAAGTACCCTTTATATTTTCTTAAATGCTCCATTATACGTAACATTTAAATTCATTAAATTATTAGAATACATTAAATTTGACGATTTAATATAGGGTAACTCTAAGATAGATGGCCATAGATTTTAAAGATTGAAATAGAAATTCTTAGAATGCAAATACAAGAAATATTTATGCATATTTAAAATTATTATACATATACTCATAATATTTTATGCAAAAAATAATTAAATATTGAAAACAAAAAGTGCTAAATAAAATTTAAATTTAAATGGCAGATGGCAGATGGCCATCTCTCCTTAAAGTCGAGGAGAGTTGGCCATCCAATGCAAGAAAGATAAAGTTAATTTAAATAGCAAAAAAAAAAAAAATAACACATTTCATATAGTTAGTCATGAAAAACATATAGCAATTTGTAAAGAGGCAGTTATATGATGGAAAATGAGTGAAGAAAACTCGAATAAACAAAATTTGAAGTATAATTTCAATACTTCACTTTTCGTAAAATCTCACCACATGCTTGGCAAAGGTCTTGATAATTTGTACACGTTTCATGAAACCACTTCAGATACCTTATGCATTGTATCCAGACATTCTTTTTGAATGTGATATTATATTGTTTTGCATAACCAACGCAATGATCCTAATCCAATTCTACTTATTCGGAATCTGTAGTATCTGATAATTTGAATGTATTTCGTTTTCCTCGGTATTGGAATTGTCGTGATTTTTTTCTCGCGTTAATTGTATGTTTATTACGTTAATTTAGTTTATTTATCAACTTTATCAGTTTCTGTTATGAAAGTTTCCGACGTTTTTCAGTATTATCAAATAAACAAACAAATCGTTAGATCTTATTATATTATTATTATTATTATTAAAATATTTATATTTGTTAAAATTTAAATAATTATATCAATTAATATATTTATAAACGTAAACGTTATATATCTATTTTAAATTTAATTATATTTAGTTAAATTCATCACTAAGTATACTTTTGAAATATTGATTAAAGGTGACCATCTCTCCTCGATTTCATGTGGCCATCTCTCCTGAAATTGAAGAACTGATGGTCGCCCAATTTAAAGCATCAATAGCCATTGTACGTCTTTGTTTTAGTCTTAGAAGAAAAGATTAGATTATATACGTGCCTTAAAAGTCCTTAAGTAATATATATCTATAACGTACGTACTGCAAAACATTCAGTTACCTAAGTCAAAAAAAATATTCAACCACCTATTTAATTTACATTAAAATTACACTTATTTTTTATAATAGAAACCCACAACTGCATGTCGCAATAAATAAACTTTTGAACTATTTCATATGAAAAATGTTTAATTGCAATCTATGATCAAGTTTTGGAGATATTTAGACTGGCCATCTCTCCTCTATGGCCATCTATCCTACAGTTGCCCTATGTATATAAAATTATATGATTGATGAGTAAGAGAATATTAAAAAAACAGTATAGAATAACATTATGTTTTCACACTGTGTTACGCTATGAGATTTATGGTTAATTCATTGGCAGTCTTAATGAAATAAAATATTAACTTAATTGTTCACATGTTTTGAAACTGTACGTATAAAAATTAACAAAGCTATCTGTATAAAAATATTATGCCTGCTCTGATATTTGCGTGTCAATCATTGCAAACAAATAAATAAATACGTACATACAAAAATAATAATAATAATACTTTAATTAAAACCGCTATAGACCATTTGTACAGATTAAATAAAATATTTTAATGCCATTTTCAGCTATTTATTTAAAAACTGTTATTGGATGCTTGATAAATAAGTACAAATATTGTATACTACTCTCTAACATTGAATTTTTTTCGTTTGAATATTATTCTGGTAATTCAAAGAAATAAACAAACATATCTTTTCAAAACGATAGTTTTTCCCTTGCCTAAAATTGAAAAAATAAGACGAAATATCTGTTTTAATAAACTAATCACCTAATTAATATTTTTAAATATACGTTTAGTTTAATTTACTGCAAAACACTTTAAAAATTTTAATTTTTAGATATGATAATAAATTCTTACACTAAAATATTTCTATTTATTGTTTTAAGAATTTGTTATTGAAGATAAATAAAACCATCCCAAAAAAAGAAAAGCAAGTTTATTTCGTATAAACTAAGGATATTAATATCCAAAATAAGTAGTAATAATTATTTTTCTTGACATTCATCGATCTGAATTACGTGTAATTTTTAGTTTTTCTTTTCAATAAAAAAAATTAATAGAAAATTTTTAGGAATGATTTTATATTAAATGAAATGTATTTATAAATGCAATTAATCATTATAAAAGATTATAAAAATGTTCTCTTTAGAAGCATACTTAAGAAAGATGTTAAATAAAATATCAAATATAAGATAACTATACAAAGAATAATTTTCTTAATGGATGTTTCAGTAAATAAGCAACAGAAATCAGATAATGATTACTTTTGAAAATCTATATAATTTAATGAACTGCTGTACGCTTTGTTTCAGGCAACAACAAAAGAAAAGTCAAAGCAACACATATGATAATTAATATCTTAAATACAAATATCTCTATTTAATACTTGTAAAACGTTTGTTTTGTTATTTATGATACATAATATCATTCCCTTTACGGAAAGATAATTTATTTCATGTTTTATTAAAGGCAATTATATTGAAAATAAATGGAAATAACTAATCTCAATTATACGGAATTTTTAACATCTATTTTTTTTTTTTTTTTTTTTTTTTTTGTTATTCAAAACCTAAGCGCAAGTTTTAGAGAATAATTTTACGTTTACCGATAGAAAATGTGTGAGGAAAAAAGTACGGTATGTTTCTCAGCGAAAAGTATCTTTTATATTTTAATAGAATTTTAATATAATTTTGTAACGTGTAATTTACTTCTTTTTACTTTCTTCTATCTTCAATAGAAGAAAGTATTCTAATCTACATTTTTTTCGACTTTTCAAGATCCCCAAAAACATGTTTATAGAAAATGTCTATCTGTCTGTCCGTGTGTCTGCGTATCGCCATTGTACCATCAAAAAGTGTATGAAGTTATGCACAGAATTGAACCAATTTTTTGTGTGTTTTTGGCTGTGGCAAGCTGGTCCTCCCTTAATTTGAAAATTTTCGACTAAAGTGACTGCTGTAATAGAGATTTTTGTGCCATTTTCATTATAGTACCATCGAAAAGGGCATGAAGTTATTTAAAAAATTGAACCAATTTTTTTGTGCATGTTTTTGGCCATGGCAAGAAGGTCCTACCTTAATTTGTAAAAAATCCGAAGCAAGGGGGCGCTGTAATAGTGATTTTTGTGCTATTTTTATTATTGTACCATCGAAAAGAGTATGAAGTTAGGCATAGAATTGAACTAAATCTTTTGATTATGTTTTTGGCTATGCCAAACAGGTCCTCCTTGAATTTGGAAATATTCCGCTGAAAGAAAGCACTGTAATAACGATTTTATATAATTTTCTTGATTTTTCGTAGTTCTGCTGTACGGAACTTCGCATCCTGATAAGCCAGCTATTCGCAAATAGCTGATGTACAACAGAATAACGGGAAACTATTGATTTTAATAAATATCATGATATGGGATTAACTCGTTTTTACTCCGATTAATTGACTGAAGCAGAAACTTAAGATGAAAGTCAAAATTGGTATAGTATTGAACTAAAATTATTAAAGTATCGACATTTGTAACTGCATTTTGAAATATTAAGATGTACTCGTATTCAACAAAAGAAGGTTTTGGGATTGGCACATCCAACTAGTTTTTTTTTTTTATTATCATAAAAGTGGAAATGCACCCTTTTAAAACAATATAGTATCCCACGCTCAAACATCGAAAAAAAATAGAATGCGTGTGTTCGAATAAACAAACAGCATGGGTCAGATCATGATATTTTTTTTATAAAACGTTTTACTTTAACGTACTCTCACACTTTGTTTATTACATAAAACAAAGAATGCATAAAATATAAATAAGATAATTAAATTCTTGCATTAAATATTTCAATTTATTGTATTGATTTTCTTTTTGACTTATCGATGATAAATAAAATCATATTTTAATAAAAGAAATTAATATCTAAAATAAGTTTAAATACGAGGGCAAGTCAGAAAGTAGGTCACAAAAGCAAAAAAAAATTTATATAATTTTCTTGATTTTTCGTAGTTCTGCTGTACGTAACTTTGCATCCTGATAAGCCAGCTATTTGCGAATAGCTGATGTACAACAGAATAACGGGAAACTATTGATTTTAATAAATATCATGATTTGGGATTAACTCGTTTTTACTCCGATTAATTGACTGAAGCAGAAACTTAAGATGAAAGTCAAAATTGGTATAGTATTGAACTAAAATTATTAAAGTATCGACATTTGTAACTGCATTTTGAAATATTAAGATGTACTCGTATTCAACAGAAGAAAGTTTTGGGATTGGCACATCCAACTAGTTTTTTTTTTTTTTTTTATTATCATAAAAGTGGAAATACACCCTTTTAAAACAATATAGTATCCCACGCTCAAACATCGAAGAAAAATAGAATGCGTGTGTTTGAATAAAAAAACACCATCAGTCAGAACATGATATTTTTTTATAAAACGTTTTACTTTAACGTACTCCCACACTTTGTTTATTACATAACACAAAAGAATGCATAAACTATAAATAAGATAATTAAATTCTTGGCATTAAATATTTCAATTTATTGTATTGATTTTCTTTTTGACATATCGATGATAAATAAAATCATATTTTAATAAAAGAAATTAATATCTAAAATAAGTTTAAATACGAGGGAAAGTCAGTAAGTAGGTCACAAAAGCAAAAAAAAAAAAGAGTGGGTAAGTGTCATCATAGGTCGAATAGAAGGTTTCGTTTAATATTCCTTTCAAAACACTTTCTTTCAAAACGTCCAGTACATTTATCGCCATGGAACACCTTTAAATTTTGGCAAACCCTTCTTAAACTATCATAAAGTTTTAAATAGATTCGCCTTGTTATATTTCAAAATTTTATTCGTGCCCCCCCCCCCCCGGAAATGCTACGATATATCACATGACGGGTATCTGCCAAATTTAGAAAAGTGCCCCCCTGAGGGGGGTCAAAGTGGCAATTGGTCACCATGATTTTTGACGCGGCCTGATTTTTAAAATTCTTGTTATGTTTTATAAGCTATATTAAAGTTTCAAACAGATCGTCCAGTTATATTTCCTAATTTTGTTCGCGCCCCTCCCCCACCAAACCCCTCGGAATGCGACGCGCCATTCTTCTTTATAACTTTTTTTCGTGTGTTATAAAGTATCTTAAAGTTTAAAACATATCACATTGTTAGATTTCCTACTTTAAATGAAATCGCGGTTTGTTAGTTTCACATTCCTCCCCCAGGGAGCGCACTCTATTCTTAAGAAAATCGTATCTGAACGAAACTCCTTTACACAGCCTATCAGTAGATATATTACTCGAGGGATTGGCGGTCTTCAGCAAGAATGTAAGATATTTGTTGAAATTACTATCCAAAAATTGTGGTAACTTAACTTTTGACATATTTATATTTAAAAAGTCGCATGTATCAGAGCCAAAAAAACGTACCTGAAACGCTATGAAACGCTAAGGTAAAAGAAGCTAACGGCATCTCAAAAAGGTTCAAACAATTTTTGCAATTTTTTTTTGTTATACCGTTTCACAGTACAAAAAGACCATTGAAATAGCTCACATCTGTCGATGGATTTCGGTTAGTGGTTTTTGAATCAACGTGGATCAAGCTTATTTTACCTAGAAAACGACTAACGATTTTCACAAAATTTTGTATTCCATCTTTTTCAGGCTCGAGAAGAGCATTGTGATAGGTCGCATGTTCGAAAAAATTCGATTAGTGTGTCATTTTGGGTCACTATGCTTCACGGTCTAGCTAATTGCATCTAAAAAAGCAAGAATGATTCAGTGGGGAAAATATATCGAGATAAACAAAGCTAATTTTGACCGAGCTTAGCTCGGTCATTCCTGCTAGTATTTTATAATTTCAAACCTTTGATCATAATTTATATGTGTATATCAGCAAATCTGCTTTTATTTATTACCTATCTCACGAATTTTAATTGTACTTTATTACTTTTCATGTTAATTCAAATTTCATTGATTCTCTAAACTTTTGGGACGCGGTGTATTCGTCACACTTAGCACTAAAGAAAGCATGAATATTAAAGAATGTTTAGACTCCATACATTATTCCCTTGCAAGAATAATTTTCCCTAGGAAAATTTTAAATGTCGCAACCTTAACAAAAAGCAATTATGTGATATTAATATCCTTTGATATGATGAAAAATAACATTTAAAACATTTTTTGTGATTGAAACAATACCTCTATTCTCAATGATTTGGGAATTAGCTACTCCAGAACCACAATAATGGTCATCCTGTTTAGTGGATAAGAATTTCGAGATTTAAATAACTAAAAATAGTCTTAATGAATGAATACCAACATAAAATCATAAAATACATTATAAGAAAAGACGGAAGATGATTTTGCTTAAACAATGTGCTGTGTAAATATATTGGAAATTAGGGGGTCTCAGGACTCTTAAAGCTTCCAAATTTTCGAAATTTTAATTTTTTTAGTTGTTAAACTCCTATCTTTTATGAACATTTTAATATAAATGTTTGTTTCAAATTTCCATTAGAAGAGAAGTTATGGAATTTAGAATTATAAGCACTGAATTGATGGAGCGTCGATTCCAAAATTTTGAAGTCATTTTTTTCCAAATGACGTTTTCGCGCATAACACGCACGATATTTCAAAAACTTCTGATTATTTTTTCATGTAATTTTCAAAACATACGTTTCCATGTTATTCTGTATAAACTGAACCTAAAATTTCCTTTTTTATTGTTCAAATAAATATTTTTTTAGGTGATTACATTGCCGAAATTTTCAAAATTTTACATTAGCTAAATACAACTTTGTATTAAAAATATATAAGTCCTTTAAATACAAATTTATTTAATTTTACTATAATTATTAATATCTAAGTATAAGTAGGCACCAAAAGTTTCATTCTAGTTACAAAATTTATTTTGTAATCCTGTGTGTAAGCTGTTATGCCAATTTTCTGCTCGTCAAATGTCTGATAGTTTGGAGCTCGCTATAAATTCTAATTCTGTATCTTTCAATTTTTTAAATGAATGAAATGAAAAATCATACTTATATCTTTCGTCCCGATAAAAATGTTGTTTTAAAATCATATACATTTTGAGTTAAATGTTTATTAAATTATATGTTTTATTAATGTTTTATTAAATTATAGTTTATTAAATGTTTAAAATATTCCTTTTTTTCCTTTTTTTTTTAAATTTTAAGAGTCTAGAGACCTTTTAACACCTTGTAATAATATACAAATTCTAATTGCTAAAATGTGTAAATTAAAACTTTAAAAAAAGGAAAAATTGGTTTGTTCGAATGTTTACATGTTTCGATCCTACCCGAGTCATGTTAAAAATAAATAAATAAGAATTTTAGAATGCAATTTTAGAATATTTTTATTTGTTTACTAGCTGTTAATTCGGCGATGCCAGGGCCCATGATGAATAAACCTTTAAAACCATTTCCGGCGCGGTGTCCCTAAAAAAGGACACCAAATTCAAAATTTTCAAAAAAAAAAAAAAAATCCGTAGTAATATTCCAAAAACTCCTCGAAAAGTTTCAATTAGTTTCATTTTACCATAATAGATGGCAGCACTAAGGTTTTTATTCTAGTATTAATCTTATATTTAAAATTGCTCTATTTCTAGACTTAAATATTGAATTTTTTTTTAGTTCTTAAAAATTACGGTTTTCGAAAAATGATGGGGCCATTTTTTTCAATATCCTTGTGGTATTAATTCATAATTTTGAATAAAATCCAAAGTCATCCTTTGAATTATCTAAGACAACATTTCCTTTGTATCCTTTTTTAGGGCGTTGAATTAGTTTTAATTTTGTTTAATTTACTTAATTTAGAATAATTTTTGTAGTAGATCTAAAAAGAAAATGTATTTTAAATTTTTTAAATCATTTTAAATTTCTTCGAACACAAATAAAAGTGTTTAAAAATTTAAAATATACATAGTTACTGTTATTGTTATAAGAAATTTACGTAATCCTTTCAGAAGATTTCTTATATGTAAAAATGCACTTGCATATAAATGAAACGCATAAAATTTCAGAAAAAATGGAAATTCCTTTTATTTATAAACAGAAAATTTTACATTGGTACTACCGAGTATCGAACCAGGGACCTTCACTTTGGCAGGCTGACGCTTTACCGAACGGGCCAAGACGACTTGTAAAATTATCCGAAATTTACATTAAAATTCATAGGGATGCGTACTGGGCATGCGCGTTAATGACTGGAGATGAAATAGCTACTTTTTTACTGGAGTGAGTTACGGTTGCTAATTAATAACTCGGTTGTTAATTAGAATTTTAAAATTCTGAGAATCAGGTACATCAGGAGTGACTTTGGGCTATTCTCACAAAAAGTTTGAACCGTACGTGCCGTAGATTTTGCTAGCCATCGCCGACAGACAGACAGACACGCACACATAGAGCGATCTGTTCTTTTATTAGTATAGATTATGAAAATCACTCGGGTAGAGTCGAAATGTGTAAACAGTCGAATAAGCCAATGTTTACTGTTTTTAAAGTATTAATTTACACCTTTTAGCAATTAAAATTAGAATGTAGTGTGTGTTTAAAATAGTCCTAAAATGCCCAAAAGTTCAATCACCTATAACTTTGTTTCTTCAATCCTGCACAAATTTCCTACGGGGTTTTTAATACGTAGGTAGGACTTCAAACATGAAAGTCTGAATAAAAATTGAAAAAAATCACTTACCTAATTTTTTTTTTTTATGAGTGCTAATATTGCATTCTTTCTAACAATTAAAAATATTAGTATTTTGGAAAAATTCCAAAATACTAACATTTTAAATTATTTAATACTAATAATCTAAAGTTATACAAACTGTGATAAATTTCGCCTGTTTGGACAAAGACTTCATTTAACTTTCCTTTGTGCTTTCAGGTAGCTTTCACTACAAAAAGTAAAAAGCTACCTATTGCAGCCGGCCGGAGGAAAGCACTTCCGGAAAAGTTTGGTATATTTTCACCGATCATGATCCTCAGAACCGAAAACCACCCTCTGTTTAAATGTGACTTATATACATATACAGACAGATATAGATAGATATCTGATTTTTGTCATTCGATAACTCTCGTATTTATTAACCGATTTGGATGAAATTAATCGTATGCATAGGCCAGCTTCATCCGCCACACAGTGGAGTATTTGACCCAAAAACCTGGCCAAAAATGAATAAATTAAAATTTCGTCAACAATTTTAAAAATCATATTTTTTAATAGTTAACTAATTGGTGCGTTGATCTATGTCTATTTTAGGAACCTGAGTTATAGGAACCTGAGTTAGGAGCCTCAGTTGTAGAAGAAGTTTCTTTGTGAGAAAACGTGGTTTTTTGTTGCTGTTTAACAAAGGTCAGAGCTTAGTGTTAAACTATATGTTAATTTAAGTAGTTTAGTTTTTAATGTAATTTTAAAAAAACATTAAATGCGTAAAAAGGTTATTTTTAAAGCGTTTTTGGCTCTAATTTAAACATATCTTTTTAACTTATCTTAAACATATTCTTATCTTAATTATTCTTATCTTAAACATATGCTTTTTAAATATGTGCCGGGCTTTGCTGGACCATTTTTGTATTATAATCGTATTATTTATAGTCTTGAGTGCCAATTTCTGCAAAACAATCTTCCGCATATTGCTACCATTTTTTATATTTTTTTTCGGGGGGAGTACTTAAATCCTATTTTTTTCGGCAACCGAATTGAAGAGATAAAAACTATATATTTACTCTCATATTGCAGGTTTTTAGCTTGCAGAATATTGCCTGAGAGCTTTTGCCCCAACAGATTCTGTATGTATGCATGTACGTACGTACATACGTACGCAACTCGATACTTCTTGATAGAAATATCAGATCGGCTTCAAATTGTAAGTACTTATTTACTGAAAAAAGTTTCTCCAATTAGTTTCGGGGACTCATAGATAGAAAATAAGGGGAGAAAGGAGGGAATTAAAGAAGTCTCTAGTAGACGCAGAAATGACTAAAAGGTTGTAAGTAATACTGGAAGTCATGGGTCATTTTCAAAATATGCATACATATGCTGTCCCACAGTAAAAAAAAAAAAAAATGTACTCATAATATATTATTTAAAACTGACTATAAATATTATATTTATTTAATTACACTACACAACATATTTCTAAAACATAAAAATAATCACTTTCATATTTTTTTCCCCCTAAAGATGCAGATTTTTGCATCTAGTAGAAGAAAAAAAATAGCTGTCCCTCTTCTGTATTTTATAATTCTGTAATACTTTTTCACTTCATTTTTCACTTTAAAAGGAAAGTAATTGGGACATTTAATAAGATAAATCATCATTATTTTAAATTTTTGACATTATTCCAGCAAAAAAAAATTAAGAAAATCTACAAAACATTTTGCCCCTCATTTTTTGTCAAGTCTGTTACCAAGCTACAATTTCATGAAATAAAGGTTGACAATTTCACCAAGAGATAGCAGCACATTTGCAATAAAAACACTTATACTAGTTAAATATTTACTTGTAGCCATTTTCTTTTGCAGTTGAAAAACAACAGTGTAGTGGAGTAAAGAATTTTTTATAAAGGTGAGTATTTTTATTCAATGTCAAGTCTGTTACCTATTTTTTTATGTTAAAAATATAAGTTTAGTACTTTCTTTTGCTTGAATATTATTATCTAGTTAATATATAAAAGATTTTGTTTTGTTTCTTAGTGTTAATAATTAGCATGTAGGTTTTGGAAGATATTTTGCTGTTAATGTCAAGTCTGTTACCAGTCAAGTCTGTTACCATGCTACTGGTAAATAGTGTATAAAATATAGTAAAATAGTGTATAAAAATTATACCAAAAGCTAAAGTGCTTAATTAATTATATTTACAGACACATCTAACTTATACATTATCACTTATTTCATTTTTAATGTGAAATTTAAAAGTAATTTTTTTAATGTTTTCCTGAATTGTATGCATTTATTGAAAATGACCCTCATAACAAGCGGGCATCGCATTGACGAGAAAATGTTCCAAACATCTGCTGATGAAACAGCAAGACTGTATATGAACCTTTACAATTGATACCCATGATTCCAACAATACACAAGGTTTTGATTCATAGTGGTACTGTAATTAAGGAAGCAGTCGTACCCATTGGACAACAGTCAGAAGAAGCTGCAGAGGCCAGAAACAATCACTATAGACAGTACCGTACAATGTACTCAAGAAAGTGCAATAGAGAAGTTCGCAATAGGGAAGTTTGCAATAGAGATGTTCCAAATTGGCTTCTTTTAAGCAGTGATCCGTATAAACTGCTCTAGACAAAGACCAAGCGAAAAGAGCAAGCCGTACAGTAGCGAGACTCTACAACTTATTCTTCCAGCTAGGTCTGATGGTAGTCCTGATAAAAGCCAAGAAGAGTGTAATGAAGAAGATGAAAAACAGAGTTTTGAAGAATCAGATTGAAACTAGTAATGTATTAAATACACTGAAAAAACAGCTATACTGTAGAGACAACAGTTTATTAAATGTATTATTAAATGCAACTTTATCAAATGTAAATAATCTTTATTAAATGTAAATTAAATGTAATAATTATTATTAAAGTAAATTAAATGTAAATAATAAATTTTATAGATGGTACGATTAAATACATTTAATTAAACATTACTAGTAAATAAAAAAATCTATCAACAATTACTTTTCTCTTATAAACAGTAAACATTTAAGGCTGCTAGTCACTCAAGTTCAAAACTCCCTTCGGTAATGTTAAGTCTATGGGCATGTGATGTATTCGTATTTTTAAGATATCTACTTAGTAAATTAATATTTTAACTTCTTTTTTCTTTGTACTCTTCTTAAATGAAGTCTCTTTTTTTCTTAGTTGTCAAAATATTTATAAAATGTATACTTATTATTATGTGAAGTGTTAAAATCTTACTTACACTTCGTTAGCTTTTAAGATAAAAATATTAACCCTTTCACCGTCCGAAGGTTTTGCAGTATTTTTATAAGAATGCTTGTAAATCCCAGGATATATATTTTTTGAATCTCAGTTTGATGCTATAATATCTTTAACATCATTACTTTCTATATAAGGTTCAAAATAGAATTCTGTTTAAAATATTTTGGGTCTACAGCCATTTTAACATGATTTCTAGGAACGGAAAAATCCGGGCCAGACGGTTAAAGGGTTTTAAACTAAGCTATGGATTTTTATGTATACTACATAGTAAGCTAAATGTTAGTTCAGTGAAACGCATAGAACAGTTAAACATTTCCATTCAGCCATTTCAGTGAATAAACGGAAATGTACTTGATAAATTTCGTGCAGCCTGTATATGATCTATAGAATGTATCCACACCAAGTAATTTAAAAAAAATAGTTCAATTTAAAAAATCATATCAGAACTACAAACGCACTTCCAGCAATTATTGGCCATAGACTTCAATAGTTACATTTATTCTTCAGCCAAATTCTTTTGTGTGTCCCTGTAAATAAACAATATATTCCATGCACACCATATTCTACATTGACTGCCTTAATACACCTTAGTGATATAGTTATGTAAATTTCAGTACGTTTAAAAGAGTGTGGTATCATTAAAATACAAAGCAAACGATTTTTCCAATAGACCATAATGTAAGGCAATTCTTTTGGGTGTCTCTGTAAATGAATTGTAAGTGCTATAGACTTCATATACAATACCAAACATTCCATAGTGACACCCAATAACATCTAACAATTTCAAGGCAATCGGACTATATTTAAATAGAAAAATATTTTTGGCCAGGATTTCGGGTCAATTACTTCACTGTGCGCCATCTTGTTTGAAAATGGCGGCCAATTAAAATTTTTAAAAAATTTAAAAATTTAAAAAGTGGTGCGAATAAATTAAAAACTGAAAAATATTTTTCCCTTAAGAGTGCGATTTTAATGCAAGGATTATGGATCATACTTTGTTTTGTCTTTATCTTAAAAAATTGCTGAGATATAGCTGTTTGAATTTCTAGGTTGGCTGACATTTTGAAGCAATTTGATTTTCGACATGCTGTAACTCTCGTATTTATAAACTGATTTGGATGAGATTTATTGTATGCATAGTACATACCAATGTCTCGACCGAGTTCGTTGGCCAGTTTCAGCCCCCATCTTGTTTGAAAATAGCGGCCATTTGAACCGTGCACTGTCGCACAATCCTTAAAAATTATTAATATCCGTTAGCTTCAAATTCTCACCAAGCTTAACGACACTTAGCGAAAGATCGCCAAATATGGCGACCAAAAATAAGTATCCAAAAATGATGCCAACTTGGCTATAGCTAACTAATTTGGCCGCAATTCTCAATCAAATTCAGTATTGACGAATATTCACTTACCGGTTTCGTCGCACTTTAGCTTAACTTGTAAAACTTGTAAAATTTAAAACCAAGATATATGAAACCTATCTCTTCCTCCCGGCACATGCCGAAAGGACCTTTGTTGTGTTTTCAGTTGCACACGTCGCAGTAATCGCTTAATAATAAATCTACATCCTAAACTAAAATTTATCTAATTGTTTTACGTTTCTAAAGCATGTATGGTGGTTTTCCACAGTATTTTTAAATATCATTCGAAATTTATAATAAGCAAAAGAAAATAAAACAACAAAAATAAAACTTTTATAAATACTTGCTTTTAAAAATACTCTGAAATATATTTCCTTTAAACGATATTTTCAAAATTTAGATGAATTTTTAAACAAGGTTGTCAACAAAATCAAACTTTTAAAGCATATATTCTATTCATAGAACAATCTCTAATAAACAGTGTTAACGTCAACTAAATTTTAAATGTTTCAATAGGAAAATGAATGCATGTTTTAAAATAACCCTAATTACTGCTTTAAGAGTATTTATGTTTCTGACACATGACAAAATCCATACAAAGAAATGAAATTCTAGAGGGAAATGATATTGAAAATACAATAAATTATAAATCAGAGACATATGGAATTGAAAATGGTAATTTTTTGCATTTTTCAGTTTTCACCTGAAAGATGTAATTAAAAAAAAAAACGTGGTAAATTAATTTAGCTCCAGTTACATATGGTTGATAATGTCAAAACGAAAGTTATTTCAAATGGCACCAGAAAATATTTTCGATTTAATAAGTATGTGAAATATAGGGTTTTTCTTATTTACAAATAAATCCTTTGGCAAATTCCGGGGCAAATCATTTATTTCAAGACTTTAGAATTGAAAATGCTTTACACTTAAAAGGTTAAAAAAATACTATTTCTTTTTAGATTTCGATCTTATTAGCAGTCCTTTAGTTATGCAACGTCTATATTCCAGGGACAACATGTTCTCTCGCATCTCTCGCATCCGCATATGTAATATATGAATTTACATATGCCATTTCTAGCATAGCAAAAACGAGCCGGTGCCACAACTTTTTCAATTTACTATAAAAAATAACAATGAAACAGAAAAGAAATACCAGGGAAATCATTACTACACTACATTTTTGTAATTACATTTTAAAGCAGATGAAAACGATGGATAACTACACAGACGAAAAGTAAACTAGAAGTTTTTCTCCAACACTCAGTGTACTGACGGTACTTATAAGTACCACCGAGTAATTCAACTGTTAAATCGAATACATACACCGTTCACCTAAAATAGCTAGTCAAACTGTATTTTAAGATCATAGTGAACACATAAAAAAAATCCAACACTTATCTTATATCCTTTACTGTGTTTGCAGCAATAAAAAGACGAAAATGATAATCTGTACAAAATGTCGGCACAAAACCCACCGTCTGTGTCAAAGATAGCCTCCTTCCTCGCTAAAATAACAAACCTAGAACTAATGCTGCCATGTATCCGGATAAAGTGGAGTTAAAAGAGTGTTTTTGCTTAGTACCATTAGAATATTAGTAATATTCACTATGGGATAAAAGTTTAAAGTGAATGGTACTTATAAGTAACGTCAGTAGGTAAAGGGTTAATCTGTTGTGAATTAGAAAATTTCATATACAAAATATTTTTTGTGTTGAAATTGTGTTCTTAATATGTTGCAAAAGTGTTGATATTTAGAAATGTGTTCTTAATACGTTTCAAAAGTGTTTCTATCTAAAGATGTGTTCTAAAAATAGTGTTGTTACTTGTGTTGAAATCGTGTTGTACATAGTTTTCATGAAAATATTTTCTTAAAATAGTATTGCGCTGCACAACATTTTTTCACCAAATTAACAACACATTGTAAACACCACAGAATTTAGAACAGTATAAAACAACACATGTAAAACACTTTCAAAACACTTTCCACATGTGCCTTTAAAATAACACACACGCATACTTAGAACATACTATTTATTAAACATTTTAACACAATTTTAAAAATGAATGTTTTGAAATGTTTTGAAAATACATTTTCTCCTCTTGTAATTTAAAAAATACACTTTTTGTACAATGTTTTTATTTGGCACAACACATTCGCAACACCATCGAAAATGATTTTATTTAGAAGTGTTAATTATTATGTTCAGTTAGTGTTGCAAAAGTGTTTCACGAATTTGCAATGTAATAGTTATTTTAAAGCTCCGATTACATTGCTACAATTCATAAAATAACATAAGGAAATTACATTTTTATGTATCATTCTTCTAAATAGATACGTCAGGGACCATATCCCTCGTGATGATAATTGGCCGTCATAAATACAACCAAACTAAATAGATACGAATTTAATATTTAAACCCTTAATACTCACACCCGTGACTTTCATGGGCAGTCTAGGCTACTCTTTTTTATTTAGGTTGTTGTCCCACCAATTTTTATAAATATTAGGTGAGTGCAAAAGTTCTACCCGTTTATTAGCGAAAACAAGAAGGCGGAGAACAGAAAAATTTAAGCACCCATGAATTCACGCAAGCACCATAATTATGTATGACCTCTTTCCATCTGTTTGGTAGTATGTGAATCCAACACCGATAAAACTCCTACTGATATAATGCCGTTTTTACAGTCTCCACATCATTGAAGTTTCGGCGAGCGAAGGCGTCGTGTAACGATCAAAAAAGGTGCTAAATCGAAGGAGCAAGGTCGGTGCTATACGCCTGGTGAGATAAAACTTCCCAACCAAGGTCGTCCAGTAATTTTGCCGAGTCCTTAAGGTATCCGAACACCTTTAAAACGCAATTTTCGATCAAAATATCGATTTTTCATTTTTGCAATAATATTAAAATTGAATCTCTTATCTATCGAAATCTGTTTCAATTTTGTCTGTATCTAAAGTAGAACCCGAGTTACAGCCGTTTAAAATTACATCTATTACAGCTTTTGAATGGTGTTTAAAAGTTATTTTCAGTTTTTTTCTCAAAATGAAGTTTTTCAGATTTTTACTATACACAAAACATCCTAAAACAAAAAATTATGCACGAAATACCACGAAATTTTCTGTACTGCTTTTACAAATGTCTTTTGAGGGAATAGACTACACTCATGATAATATATTAAACAGTTTTATATTTACACTGGTATAAATGACAAACTTGAGACAAATTTTGCGAATTTTTTATTACATTAGTACTTTAACTGCCATATCATCTGAGATAGGGATGCGATTATAATGTGTGTAGTCTAAGCCCTAGGGAAAGTTGTTCTGTTTATTATACAATTTACAAAATGTCAATACATTGTTTTATTTTTGAGTTATCATGTTTTGCGGAAATGTCAATTTTTGACATAATTTTGACTATTTTTATCTTTAAAAAAATTATTTCTGGGTAATTGCTAAAATTTTTATATATTTTTCAAAGTTTTAAGATAAATGTCATTATACAAAATGGATAACAAGAGAAAATTTCAAAAAATCGCTTCCGAAGGTGTTCGGATACCTTAAAGCAACATGAGGTCTGGGTTTGTCGTGATGAAAGAGAGCCCCTTTGCGATTGATGAGCGCTGGCCGCTTAGACGTGAGTTTCGCTCTCAGTCTGTCCAATAGTTTGTAGTAGAAGTCTGAATTGACCGCTTGGTTCCGTACGAAGATCTCCTAGTTGGTTATTTCTTTGGAATCTCACCATACACTGAGCAAAACATTTTGGGGATGGAGTCCTCCTGTTTAGGTCGATGGAGTACCCTCTTCAACATCGGCATACGGTTCTTCGGTGCTTCACATTACGGAACAGTACTCACCTCTCATCACCCGTTACAATTCGGTTCTAAAATTATTCTCTCTTCTTACTAAAAAGCAAAGAAACACGGTTGTTGATCCTCTCTTCTCGTTGGCTTACTGTAAGCTGGTGTGGTACCCACTGATAGAACTTGGTGATGAAGACAAGCGAATGCATCCGTCTTTCGACTGTTGTTCTGTGTGCCAAGAACATTTTCAATAATTTTTCGACTGTTGGATGTGGGGAATTTGTTATGGTTGTGTTCAGATCCTTGTCAGAAACCACTGATGGGCATCCAGAACGGGCATGAACTTTACAGCCCCTGTCTCCGTCCCACAATTTCCTAAACAAACAGCAGCAGACGCTATCTACCACGGCATCCTCCCCATACACTTGACAAATGCTGCGGCAAGCTGCGGCTTCCGTAACGCTTTTATCACACTCATACAGTAAAGAATGTCTGACGTGGTCTTTCTTGCTTGCCATGTTGTTTCCCGTTCCGCATGAGCTCTTCAGACAAAGTTGTGCCTATACATACTCTACCTGCTCCACGCATTATTGGCCACTTTCCATTCCTCGAAACGTCAGCTCTAACGTCCGTACTCCACACAACATTTACATATGCTCAAAACGGGTCGAACTTTTGCACTCACCCAATAGTTTAATTGGCTTTATTCTCGCATCATTTTATCTTTCATTAAATAAGGTTTTCTACTTCAAAAGGAACTTCTACTTCAAAAAATTGGTGGCAATCAAACAATCTGAATTTTTAAAAACATCTTTTCCTACACTTACTGGGCGCGACTCTTAAGGGTTCAACAAATAGGGTAACACTAAGATAGATGGCCATAGAGGAGGGATGGCCAGTTTAAATATTTCTAAAACTTGATCATAGATTGCAACATAAACTTTTTTCGTAGGAAATAGCTAAACGAGTTCATTCACTGCGATCTGCATATATGTTTTTCGATTATAAAAAGTAAGTGTAAGTTTAATGTTTATTTAATTTAGTAGTTGAATATTTTTTTTTTTTTACTTAGGTACATGAATATTTTCTAGTACGTACAGTCGTGGGAAAAAAAGTAAACACCCCCTACTAACTGTTCAAGAAATTGTCGTAGACGGAAGTTACTGGTACCGAACGTTTGGAAATAAAGTCTACTTTTAAATGATGTAAGGGAGATGGGGGCACATGTGAACAGTTCGCATAAATATAGCTTTTCCTCATAACTGGATTAATTTCTATAAACAAAAATTACTTAATATAGTAAACAGAACTTTCTTTTACACATGGTATTTTTTTTTAAATCACCTGTATAGTTTTTCTTACATTTTTGAATAGTTTTATAAATTCAAAAAATTGTTCAAATGTGCCCCATCAGCGGGGTAGTTGTGAACACATGTGGGGCACAAGTGAACAGAAGGAAAAAATATCCTTTAACATGCTTTTTATTTTGTTATTCGCTTGTCATAGTAATCATTAGTTATATTACCTTTTAAATTCACCATAAAGAAAAAAAAATTTCTAGTTTCTGGGTGATATGTTTAAGCAAAAGATTATAAAATGAATGTAAGTAGATTTGGAGGGGAGAGGCAATAAAATAATTGTTGCAATAAAATAAAAAAAAATAAAGAAGCAATTTAAAAAAAGAAATTAAAACTTTTAAATTTTGCTTAAGGGCTTTTGTTTGGGGGAAAATTTAGGGAGGGGACATTTGCATGCTATTTATCGGAAATCTGCCTGAATACGAAAGATTCTCACTCCTGTATTTGACTTATTTACTTGTAAATTACAGATAAAGAAGGGTTTTTTAATGATAAAAAAATCTCGACTATAACCCCCTCCCCCAACTTCTTTTGCTTTTGAAAGAGGGGGGGAGGGTACAATCGGGATTTTACGGCAGTTATCAGTTCAAAAATTTTACTTTCTTAAAATATTACTGGTATTTATGGATATGGTATTTTGAATGGATAGCTCCATTCAAAGCATCATATACATAACTGTTTTAGATATGAAAGTAAGCAATCATTGCAAGGTTAGAACAAATGTAACAGAAAAATTTGCAAAGTTGTTCAAGGTAATACTTTTGTATTAACAATGCATAAAAAATATTATGGTAAACAGTTTAGTAAAATAATATATAATACTTATTGCATTTTAGAAAACATTAAATTTATTTAAAGTACAATTGAACGTAAACGAGCTTGTTGCTCTTTATATATTTGCTTAAAGAAGTGTTTGTGGAAGTTTCAATACAAAATAAACTTTGTGTGAGGAAACTATCTTCTATTTCAGGAAAATTGTAGATAATGGAACTTACATTATTTCTCATTATGTTAACTGAAAGAAACAGAATCACAGAATGATTATTGGGGCACTTATGAACTGTTCATATCTGCCCCAACTAGTCTGTTCACAAGTGCCCCACATTGCTGCTTTTGTTAAATTGATAAATCATTAACATTTCTCAATTTTAGAAGAAAAAAAACTGTATCAAAAATGTTTATTTATAGTATTCATAGTATATGTTAAAACACTCAAATTCAAATAAATGAATAAATAAATAAAGTTATTCGCTTATTAACTTGGAACAAAGATTTTACTTTTGAGATCTAAAAACAATGTTTTGGCTACAGAGGACAAACAAAATGTCACAGAGCTTCAAAAAATTTTTACCATATGTCTACAGGTGCTATCACCTTTAGTAATTTTTTCCAAATAAAAAAACTTATAATCGAAAAATTGCGATGTTCACATGTGCCCCCATCTCCCCTATATAAAATTTGCTTAGGAAGCCATCTACATATTAAAATGAACCCAAACCTCATTTTTTTCAATGGCAATACCCAATTTTAACGAGATATTTCAAATCTTCGGTTCAAACTATGCCTAGCTACCACATTTCAAGTCTTTTGGATTATAAACATTCAAAATTTAGTGCTTCTAATGTTAAATTACATTTTCATATTTTTATTTATATCTCCTGAAATTATGCTCCTAATATGCTAATTTTGTGTGTAGCAATAATATTAAAATACCCAAACATAAATACGCTGAATTTGCAATTTTTATAATTTTATGATATGAATTATGAATTATGAAATTAATATTCGAAAAAATTGTGAATTGCAAACTACAATTTTTTTTATGGATTTAGATTTATTAAATCCTGCTTTATGAAAATCCAAAATTTCACATTTTTCTTCCAAATAGTTTTCAAATTATGCTTAAAAAAGGTAAAATGGTGGTTTAAGGGACCGTCTATGATAGAAGTGAATAGATATTTTGAAATTTCTTCTGCTGTCCTGTTATCGAAAAGGCTTCATTGACTGCTTGAGTAGTGGGCTCTCTCGGTTAACAGTCGAGTATACCAACTTCAATTATTATACAGCCCTTAAAATACGCTCGTTTTAAAATAATTAATTTCTCGGAAACTTATACGAATTGCATAAAAATTGGTTTTTAGGCTAATTGAAGGGTGTAGAGTTCATTTATGCTGTCAAAATTGTGCATTACTATTGAAAAAAAAAGTTATGGTTCGTTTTAATATGTAAATGGCCCCCTGAGCAAAATTTATATACATCAGTTAAAAGTAGACTTTATTTCCAATCGTTCGGTACCATTAACTTTCTTGTACGATAATTTGTTGAGGAGTTAGTAGAAGGTGTTTACTTTTTTTCCCACGACTGTACGTTACATACTTTTTTTACTATATGGATTTTTAAGCCATGTATGTAATCTAATCTTTACTTCTAAGCCTAAAACAAAGGCGTACAATAGCTATTGACGTTTTATCTTGGTCGTCCTTCTGTCCTTCAATTTCGGGAGAGATGGCCACATCAAATTGAGGAGATATGGCCAACTTTAGTTAATATTTTAAAATTATATGGAGTGAGGATTTTAACTAAATATAATTAAATCTATACTCCTATTATAAAGAGGAAAAAATTGTTTATTTGTCGGAGGTAAGCTCTGGAACTACCGAACCGATTCCAAAAGTAATGGCATCAAAAGGATGTTGTGAGTCCAACTTAGAACATAGGCTATATCTTATGTCGGTGCCACTACCCCAAAGGGGGTGTAGGAGCAACACCGTTCTAAAAATGCGATTTTAGCGTTACTGAAGGGCCTAGAAATATGAAATTTTGAGTATTAGTTACTTATAAGATATAAATGATGTCTAAGAACAGTTCTTAAACAATTCGAAATTTAATAGGGGTGAAAATGCACAAAAAGCGTTCTAAAAAACGTTCTAAATGGTAGTTTCCACACAATCTGAGGAAATACCAAACCGATTTAAAAAATATTGGTGTCAAAATGATGGTGACAACGCTTGCTCCAAGATAGGCTATGTTTTACGTCGGTGTCACTACCCCAAAGGGGGTGCAGGAGCAAAAAACTTTCTAAAAATGCGATTTATGTGTTACTGAAGGGCCTAGAAATATGAAATTTGAAATATTAGCTACTTATTAGATATAAATGATGTCTAAGAACAGTTCTTAAACAATTCGAAATCTAAAAGGGGTGAAAATGCACAAAAAGCGTTCTAAAAAACGTTCTAAATGGTAGTTTCTACACAATCTCAGGAAATACCAAACCGATTTAAAAAATATTGGTGTCTTAATGATGGTGACAACGCTTGCTCCAAGATAGGCTATGTTTTACGTCGGTGTCACTACCCCAAAGGGGGTGCAGGAGCAAAAAACGTTCTAAAAATGCGATTTATGTGTTACTAAAGGGCTTAGAAATATGAAATTTGAAATATTAGCTACTTATTAGATATAAAGGATTTCTAAGAACAGTTGTTAAACAATTCGAAATTTGAAAGGGATGAAAATGCGCGAAAATCGTTCTAAAAACGTTCAAAATGGTGGTTTCTACACAATCTCAGGAAATACCAAACCGATTTAAAAAATTATGCTGTCAAAATGACGGTGACAACCCTTGCTCCAACATAGGCTAAGTTTTATGTCGGTGCCACTACCCGAAAGGGGGTGTAGGAGCAAAAAACGTTCTAAAAATGCGATTTTTGCGTTACCAAAGGGCCTAGAAATATGAAATTTGAAATATTAGCTACTTATTAGATATAAAGTAATTCTAAGAACAGTTCTTAAACAATTCGAAATTTAAAAAGTGTGAAAATGCGAGAAAAGCGTTCTAAAAAACGTTCTAATGGTGGTTTCTACACAATCTCAGGAAATACCAAACCGATCTAAAAAATAATGGCACAAAATGATGGTGACAACCTTTGCTCCAACATAGGCGATGTTTTATGTCGGTGCCACTACCCCAAAGGGGGTGCAGGAGAAAAACGCTCTAAATTGCGGCTTTTGCGTTACGGATGGGCCTAGAATCGTGAAATTTGGAATGGTAGTTAGTTATAAGATATCAATGATCTCTAAGGACATTTCCTAAAAAAATCAAAATTTAAAAAGGGGGTCAAAATGCGCAAAAAACGTTGTAAAAAACTTTCTAAATTGCGATTTCTATGCAATCTCAGGAAGTACTGAACCGATTTCAAATATAATGGTGTAAAAATGATGGTGACAGATCTTGCTCCAAGATAGGCTATATTTTATTTCTGTTTCCACTACCCCAGAAGAGATGCAGGAGCAAAATGCGCGAAAAGCGTTCTAAAAACATTCTAAATGCCGATTTGTCGGCAATATCTCAGGAAGAATGAATCTGATTTCAAACGTAATAGTAGGAAATTGATGCTGACAGCCTCTGCTCTAACATAGACACTATTTTATGTCGTTATCACTATCACCAAGACGTTGTAGGAGCAAAAAAGCGTTCTAAATTTCGATTTTTGTGATCGGTAGGGGCTAGCAATTTAAAATTAGGCAAGGTACATATTTATTAGACATAAATGATCTTTAAGAACAGTTTCGAAAAAATTGGAAATTTAAAAAGGGGTGAAAATGCGCGAAAAGCGTCCTAAAAACGTTCTAAATTGCGATTTCTACTCAGTCTAAGGAAATACCAAAGCTATTTCAAAAGTAATGGTTGCAAATAAATGGTGACAGTCCCTGCTATAACATAGGTTATATTCTATGCAATTTCAGGGAATATAAACCGATTATAAAAGTAATAGTTGCGAATCAATGGTAACAGTCTCTGATCCTACACAGGCTATATTTTATGCCGGTGATTCTACCACCTGAGGTTCACAGGAACAACAAACGTTCTAAAAAAGGGCTTTAAAAGCTTTTTAAATTACGTTTCTGTGGAATATTAGGAAATAACAAACCGATTTCAAAATTAATGTTGGCAAATTAATGGTGACAGTTCCTGTTTCAACATAGCCCTTTATGTTGAGAGAGGTGGTAGGACTTGGAATTTGACATGATGGTTAATTTTAAGATGTAAGAAGATGGTTTCTAAAAAATTCAAAACTTCAAATGAATACTGAAATGAGCGTATTAATTGAGCATAAAAGTTTCAAAATATTTTTTTAAATTATCATTTATTTAGTTTTACTTCATTTTATTAATTTAAGTCCCATTTCTACCTAATGCAGTGTAATAATGATGTTTAATCAAACTATGTTTTAAATAGTAATTTTTGAATTATTCCTAAAAGTAATAAGTACCTTTTAATAAAAAAAAACTTTTAATAAAATAAAATATTACCTTTTAATAAAATAAAAATTTAGTTAGTACCTTTTGATAAAAATTAGACATATAAATATCACTTGGCATATTTCAAATATTACGCGAGCAAAGCCGCGGGGTTTGCTAGTTTAAAATAATTATATAAGGTTTATGTTTATAATAATATTATTTGTATAAGCGTTTAAATTTTAACTATATAAGTATTCCACTAATAATAATATTATAATAAGACCTGACGATGCATTTGTTTCAAAAAATATTAAAAAACTTCGGAAACTATTCCCAGAAACAGATAAAGTTAACAAATAAACTAAATAAATGCGATAAATTTAAAATAAAAACATGACACTTCCAGCAGCAAAGAAAATGAAATACATTTAAAATTATCAGATTCCAGAGATTCCGAGGCAGGGTTGCAAAAAAGCCGGCTAAAATTAAAAAAAGCCAGGCCAGTGGCTTTTATTGGTTTTAACCGGCTTTTTTTGGCCAAAATTGGCCTTTTTTGGCCATAATTGGCTTTTATACAATGAAGCATTGTAATTATAAACTACACATTTTAAAGTGTTTTTAATTAGTTTTAATGACATTTAATTGATTTAGAGTTTAATAAGTAACCCAATTTCTCAATAATGAGGACATTAATACTGGAATAAAACTTAGGTGATTTTGCTAGTGATTTGTAGTCAGAATTGCAAATATGTCAGCTAAATTTTAAAAGGGCCATACAACTGCCATTTTTTTTCATTTTTACTGCTTTATAAAATTAAAGAGGACAATTAATATTTAGTTACATGTTTTATTACTTAATTTTAAGAGCTATTAATATACAAGTCTTATTTTATTTCTAGTAAACATTTAAAATTATACATAGTCATATTAATAAAAACACCATTTCTCGCTATTAAAAACATTATGAATAGCACATGCATGAATATGCTTAGCAACAAGATTTTCAAAATTTTATTTAGAGATTTTTTTTTTCTTGTTTAAATGCTCTATTTTTTTTAATACACTTATGTACCACTCTCCTCAAATATTACTACATCTTTTTCTAATTTCTCTTTTAACATTTATAACTTAATCTTTCCATATGGACACATAAGAATGTTTCCATTTTGATGTGCTACATTTTGCAATAAAATATAATCTTTAAAATGTGTAGTATATGTTGAGCTATGCAATATAGAATTTCAAAACACCAGTTTGGATCCAAACTTATATTCTTTTCAATGTTTATATATATTTTTTCAGACATAATGCCTTCACAGTTGCCTTCTAGAAGTTATAAAGACTTATTTATTTGACAAAATTTAATAGAAATCTATAATTTTTTTTAGTAGAAAATATTTATAAATGTATTAAAAATTAATTGATCCAAATTTAAAATGAATTAACTGTAAACCAACTTTTAAAAATAAAAACCGTCTTTTTTCAATAAAAGCCGGCTTTTTTTAAGTGGTTAAAACCAAAAAAAGCCGGCCGGCTTTTTTTGGCCTGGCTAAAAGCCGGCAACTCTGTTCCGAGGCAATAGAACTGCATGAGGATCACATTGTTGGTTGTGGAGAACAATATAGTATCGCAACGAAAAGGATGTCGGGATACAATGCATAAAGTACCTGAAGTAGTTCCATGAAACGTGTACAAACTATCAAGACCTTTGCCAAAAATGTGGTAAGATTTTACGAAAAGTGAAGTATTGAAATTACACCTCAGATTTTGTTTATTCGAGTTTTATCCACTCATTTTCCATCATATAACTGCATCTTTACAAATTGCTATATGTTTTTCATGATTATTTATATGAAATGTGTTATTTTTTGCTATTTTAACTTAACTTTTTCTTTCTTGTATTGGATGGCCATCTCTCCTCGGCTTCAAGGAGAGATGTCTACCTGGCATTTTAATTTCAATTTTACTTCTCACTTTTTGTTCTCAATATTTAATTCTTTTTTGTTCAAAATATAATAAGTATGTGCATAAGAATTTTAAATATGTATAAATATTTCTTGTATTTGCATTATAAGAATTTTTATTACAAACTTTAAAAACTATGGCCATCTATCCTAGAGTTACTGTAATTAACAAATTCCTTTTCTGAGTTTGTACGTATCAGGGGAAAAATAATAGATAACTCGTAATATGATACTTGCCTTATTTTATAAAACAATTTCTGTCTTTAGATATGTTTACCATTAGTTTACAGGAATTCTATTATTCAAAACTCTGAAATCTAATGAATGCTCTGAGACGTACGAACGATGTATTTAATTAACTGATATGAACAGCAATTTTCAAGGAACAGACAACATACACGTCGTTTCTCTAATTATACTAATGTTAGGTAGGTTTTAAATTAGGTTAAAGTGTATGTATAACTATTTTCAATAGATATTTAAATAGTTATGGATAAAAAAGAAAATGAAATTCAGAAACTGTGATACAGTTAACCTGTGCCTTAGCTTGTGCTGTTTAATATAAAATTAAACAGCACACATTCAATTTTGTTTAGGACGTTAGTTTATATAAATAGACTATTTAGGAATAGTTAAATAAGATACAATCACTTTCTACTGAAATAGATTACGAAAGAGCATTTCAATTATTTTTGATACAGAAAATTTGAAGTTGGTACTGTGTTCTTCCTCATTTCAGTACTTGATGTATTCTCGCAGTTAAGTATCTCATTAAAGCCCATTTGACTTTCTAATCATTCATAAAAAGCGAAAATATCATGCAAATGAGAAAAAGATCATTTTTCAAAAACACACCTGATTCCATTCTCTCCAATATCTATTAATGCATAGTTATAGCAAAACTGAATCTTTTTCTTGAACAAGAACATGAAAATATTATTTATAATTTTTTCACAAAAAAAACATTTATATCGTATACTTATCCTATGCCATCTCTTCAGGCATTATAATCATAGTAGCTATCACTATAGACATTTTTCCATTATCTGTTACATAAAATTTCAGTTATATAAAAATAATAACACAGCTATTTTTTCTTTAAAAAAATTCTTCCCACATTAAAATCAATTTCTATAAGATATATTTCGTTATTTTTCTTAAAAACATATACTATCAGGCTTAGAGTATGTTATATAACAAGCATATTATTGTGCAATGCATCGTCTGTATATTCCAGCTCCTTTCCAAACAATAACGCTTTAACCCCTCTCCAAACGCATCCTCAGTAAAAATGATGTTGTTTTGCAGCTCGCATGAGATCTTACATGTTCCCTTCTTTTCTGTAAGATCTCATGCGAGCTGCAAAACAACATAATTTCAACTGAGGATGCCTCCGGAGAGGGAGGAAAACGTTATTATTTGGAAAGTAGCTGGAAAGTATAGTCGATGCATTGCACACTATTGAAATGATGTTGTTTTGCAGCCTCCATGTGATCTTACAGCTTCCTTTCTTTTCTGTAAGATCTCATGCGAGCTACAAAACGACATCTTTCAACTGAGGATGCCTCCGGAGAGGGGTCAAAACGTTACTGTTTGGAAAGGAGCAGGAAAGTATAGACGATGCATTGCACAATAATATGCTTGTTATATAGCATACTTTAAACCTGGTAGTATATGTTTTAAAGAAAAATAACGAAATATGCCTTAAAGTTTTTCATGAAAAATAACGAAATATGCCTTAAAGTTTTTAATGAAAAATAACGAAATATATCTTATAGAAATTGATTTTAATATAAAAGTATACAGACAAGATAAAGGATTTTTTCAAAGAAAATAACTGTGCCAGGTTTTTCATAGAACTGAAATTTTATGTAACAGATAATGGAAATATGTCTATACTGAGATCGCTACTATGAATATAATGCCTGAAGACATGGTATAGGATAAGTATAATTATAATACGGCCATTAAAAAATACAGTGATTTTTATCGATAAAAATTAATTAAACATTTATACCGTTTTTCAGATTAATTGCCCAGATTAATTTAAAATTAATTGCCCTTAGAAATGTTGTGATATACATATATTTTAATAAAGTATAATCACATTTAATATATATATATATATATATATATATATATATTGAATATATATACATTTAATAAAATATAGTCACATTTTTAAAAGAAAAGCTTCCCAACTCTCAATTACAAAAAAAATGCAATGATAACAAAAAGTATGCAAATAAAATAAAATAGAAATAAACGACCCAAGAAAAAATTCTGGCATCAGAATATAAAGAAAACCCTCAATATCCATGAGTGTATAATAATATCCCTTTTAACTATTTAAAATTAAAGTAACCGCCTCCCGCCAAAGTAAATGTACTTGCATAAGACTTTATAAACATATATATATATATATATATTACCAAAAGAAATTATGTAAATCTTTCCTTTTCAGAAAATTAATCTTTCATAATACTCTTAAAGAAGAACAAAACAAAGCAACAAAAAAAAAAAGTGCCCAGTTAAACTGATGGCATTGAGCTCACAGGCTATTCGCACTAATTGTATATTATACTGTTATTTCAAAGAATAATGCCCTCAAAAAGTAAATGAAGGGGGGATTAGCCCCCGTTTCCCTCCATTACACTTAACCAATGAACCTTCAAATCTCATCAGGGAAGCTCCTTAACATAATAAACCGATATATCAAATTTGATGCAACTCAGATAATTCTGCATGAAAACATTATATCGCTAAATTAAGGGGTGGGAGTCTAACCGCCCTTTCCCCCATTTATATTTAACTAATGAACCTCCAAATCTAATCAGGCAAGCTCCTTATCAGCATGAATATAGAAAAAATATAAAGTAAATTGGATAATTTTGCATATAAATCCATTTATCTAAATTAAAGGGAGGGGACTTGCCCCCTTTCCCCCTTTTATACTTAACCAACGAACCTCCAAATCTAATGAACGAAGTGCCATATCGAAATAAACCGGTACATCAAATTTGAAGCAAATCAAATAACTCAGCATGAAAAACCCACTTATCTAAATTAGGGTGGAACTAATCCCGCCCCCCTTTGTACTTAACCAATAAACCTCCAAATTTAATCAAGGCAGCTCCTTAACATAATAAACCGGTATACAAAATTTGGAGCAAATCGAATAATTCTAATCCTCCATTTATCTAAATTAAAGGGTGGGTAGACACCCTTTCCCCCTGTATAGTTAACTAATGAACCTCCATATTTAATCAGGGAAGCCCCTTAACATAATAAATCGGTATACCAAATTTGGAGCAAATCGAATAACTTTGCATGAAAACCCATTTATCTAAATTAAGAAAGGGGTTCTAGCCCCCCCTTTCCCCCATTTACACTTAACTAATGAACCTTCAAATTTTATCAGGGAAACCTCTTAACATAATAAACCTGTATACCAAATTTAGAGCAAATCGAATAATTCTGCATGAAATCCCATTTATCTAAATTAAACGGTGGGAGGGGTATCTAGCCCCCTTTCTCCCCTTTATACTTAAATAAGGGACCTCCAAATCTAATCCAGGCAGCTTCTTAACATAATAAACCGGTATACCGAATTTGGAGCAAATCGAATAATTCTGCATGAAAAACCCATATATCTGAAATAACGGGGGGGGGGAGGTAGCCTCCCTTTATACTTAACCAATGAACCCCCAAAACTAATCACGGAAGCACCTTATCAGAATGAACCTAGACAAAAAATTTGAAGCAAATCGGATGTTTCTATCAAGAGTTATCGCGTTACTTACATACATACATACATACGTACGTACCTACATGCATACATACATACAGAACCAGCGGGCACATTAGCTCTCAGGCTTCGATAGCCTGTGAGCTAAAAACTAAACACACACACCTACAAAGATGTCCCTTGCTAATTTCTCCAACCTTCAACGACATCAAAATTAAACCTCATATTCTCTTCCTCCTATATCATTGAGAAATAACTTATTTTCCATTAGATTCAAAAGAACTCTACCGATTCAAATAATATCAAGCAATTATATATAGCTAGACAACTAAAATTTAAAACTTCTTTTAGAAAAGATTTGCCCTTCCACTGAACGACAGTAGCTGAATTATTAAAATCAACAATAACGATTATTTGGTACCAAATAATTATCTAAGCATTATACGACAGTGCAAGAGATCATTGGCTTGAAAGGGTGGTTTGTGCCTACGGTTTGGTTTTTCTATTCTTTTGTTTTTTCATTTTAGCTTTGAGATTTTATTTGCTTTTTTAAAGGTTACATTAAGATTAAAAACAAATGATTAAAAACAAATTTCAGTAATTTTATTTTATTGTAATTTCAATGTGCATTTCTAAGTTACTATCTTTTAAGGTATTTAAAATATATATATTGTTAGTATGGCTTTCCAAAATTAAGGTGACTTTAAATTTATCTGTTACTAAATAAAAAGGTATGAAACAAAAAAAGTTATCATTTGTCCTGTTATGTTTAAAAGCTATATTTCCTTTCAATGCATATTTAAGTAGAGTTAGTCTCCTCGAATTTTCATCTAATTTAAATAGTTAAATGATACAGGTAAAACATATAACTAGAAAACAAGAATTCTGCTTTTTTAGAATTTAGTGTTCCCCCCGATGAATATACAGGGTGCAATATGTTATGTATCGCCGACCTTTAATTTCTCAACCGTTGGTCGTAGACATATAGTTTCAATTATAAAAACGTTTCAAATGAGGTAAATATTCATGTTGTGGCATTATTTAAACTAAAAAATCAATTTTATGAAAATTACGAAATCTAACTTTTTATATGGTCCCCCATTCCCTATAGTTATATTTAGTAAAAGTTTACACATATCATAACAGATGCAACACAAAAAAGTTTGACATCTGTACTACAAAAATTGACACAGTTATAAAATTTCAAAGTTTAATATTTTTGCACATGATTTTGCCTTTCATTAAGGGATCGGTTAAAAGATGAATTAAAGTAATTCGAGATCAAAATCAGGGTGCAATGTCCTTTTTACGGCGAAACCACCTTTAGCCGGTATCGCCAAATCGGGGTATCACCAAAGAGGATTATTTCATCTAAAAATTTGAGCTGACTTTTAGGGGTTATGTACAAAGCGAAGAATGAAATCTTGAAATAAAACAGAAAAATAAATATCAATTTATTATAATATCATGAAACGGTCTACAATGAAAATGAATACATCAAAAGCCGAAATCTACTAGGAATACTGCTCAAAGCGTTCTCCATTGGTGGCACAATTGAATTCGTGACAGTACTGAGTCCTGGATACGTTGGAGCATAGCAGGTGTAACTGTGCGTCAAGCAAGGATGATGCGCTGTTTGAGATCAACCAGAGAAGTAGGCTCAGTCACAGTCACCTCTGCCTTGATGTAACCCCAGAGGTAGAAGCCCATGGGAATGAAGTCCGGGAAGCGCGGTGGCCACTCTACCGGACCACCATATCCAAGGATCTGCTAGCCGAATTCGGTGACCAGATACGCACAGAAGTTTGATGCTTTATGCGGAGGAGCCCCATTATGTTGAACCCAAACCCGGCATGCATGTCGGAGAGGCAGCTCTTCATACCAGTCACGTACCTTGTTTTGCAGCAGGTGCAGGTAACGATCGGCCGTTCAGGTCCTATAGTACTTTTATGGGTCGAGCAACATTCAAACGTCAAACCAGGTAGAATCGACAACCGGAAAATAAAACATACTCACTAAGGACTAGATAAATGGCAGCGGAATGCAAACGACCAACTGATCTATAAAGAGCATGAAAATTGGGATTACGCAAATTATAATAGTACCGCAGTGCCACACGTTCGGGATAAAACACGAGCCATCTAGCAGTGGACATGCTAATCAGCGCTGACATCTTGACGGCAAGCTACGCATACATGCAATATGCTGAAAAGATACTTATTTATGGTGAATGTCAAAGGAATGCCAGAGAGGCTGCGAGTTTTTATTAAGAACGTCTCCTTAAGGATCTACATCCAACGCATGAAACTATAACTGATGCATTGCACCATCTTAGAGAGACCGGCTCTATTTCACCACGACCCAGAACAAGTAGACTGGCAAGATGTAATGTTCGAGTGACACCGTAGGAAGTGCTGGCATTCGCCCTTTTAATTCCACATCTGAGCACGACGGAAATAAGCGAGGCATGTGATCAGCATCTCTGGCATTTGTTACATGTACTGTACATGATGCGATCCATACCATCAGACACTGGTGCAAGCATTGATGCTGGTTGACCACACACGACTATTTGATTATTGAACTTTCATGCTCAACACCTTAGAAGAAAATCCGTCGTTACTTTGTGACATTCTGTAAGCAGATGAGTCAATGTTTACTCACGCATTGAGAACGCGCACAATGTGCATTACTGGTCTCTGGGAAACCTCCACATTGCCCGCACATTACGACACGTGTGTTGCGGTATATGGGGAACCCAGTTTGTTGGATCCATCTTTTACGATTGGGCGATCGTTATCTGCATCTGCTACAAAACAAGGTACGTGACTGGTATGAAGAGCTGCCTCTCCGACATGCATACCGGGTGTGGTTTCAACATGATGGGGCCCTCTCCGCATAAAACGTCAAAAGTCCGGTTGTATCTGGCCACTGGATTCGGTCAACAGATCCTTGGATATGGTGGTCCAGGAGAGTGGCCACCGCGTTCGCCGGAATTGACTACCATGTATTTTTCTACCTCTGGGGTTACATCAAGGCATAGGCCTATGTGACTGAGACCACTTCTCTGGTTTATCTGAAGCAGTGCATCATCCTTGATTGTCGCACAGTTTGAACATCTGCTATGCTCTAACGTGTCCAGGACGCAGTGCTGTCGCGCATTCCATTGTGCATTGCCACCAATGGAGAAAACTTTGAACAGTACTTATAGTAGGTTCCGCCGTTTGATGTATTCATTTTTATAGTAGACCGCTTTCTGGTATTATAAGAAATTGGTATTTATTTTTCTGTTTAATTTCAATATTTCATTCTTCGCTTTGTATACAACCCCTAAAATTCAGCTCAAAATTTTTGATGAAATAGCCCTCTTTGGTGATAACCCGATTTGGCGATACTGGCTAAAGGTGGTTTCGCCGTAAAAAGGACATTGCACCCTGATTTTGATCTCGAATTACTTTAATTCATCTTTTAACCGATCCCTTAATGAAAGGCAAAATCATGTGCAAAAATATTAAACTTTGAAATTTAATAACTGTGTCAATTTTTGTAGTACAGATGTCAAACCTTTTGTGTTATACATGTTATGACATGTATCAACTTTTACTAAATATAACTATAGGGAATGTGGGACCATATAAAAAGTTAGATTTAGTAATTTTTATAAAATTGATATTTTACTTTAAATAATATCACAACATTAATATTTCCTCATTTGAAACGTTTTTATAATTGGAACTATATGTCTACGACCAACGGTTGAGGAATTAAAGGTCGGCGATATATAACATATTGCACCCTGTATATATATATATATATAGAGAGAGAGAGAGAGAGATAGATACAGTAGAGTCCCGATTATCCGAGTTAATCGAACTTATTCCTTTGGAATTGATCCTTTTCTTCTGATGGACTGATGGCTCCATTATTATGAAACAATCATTATAAATGAAGTGTTAGGTGAAGATGAAAGAGCAGTCGTGAAATGTTAGAACTCTGATTTTCTGGTCAGAATGGGGAAAAAAATAAAAAAAAAATATGGCCCTTTTCTTTTTCCATTCTAACCAGAAAATCAGAGTTCTATCATTTTACGGCTGCTCTTTCATCTTCACCTAACACTTCATTTATAATGACTGTTTCATAATAATGCAAGCCATCATTCCATCAGAAGAAAATAACTCTGTGAAAGTGGAAACTCGGTTAAGCAGGACTCGGAAAAATCGGGACTCCACTGTAGTTCAGTTTTAAGACTTAAAACACGCGATTTTATTTTACATAAAGTGACGTCATCCACATCCACTGAAGAATTAATCATTTGCGATCCAGTGTTAAGCAACATCTACAGTAAAGTACGCTTAGGGTGTCACTATCGCTGAATAGTACACAAATCCAAAAAAAGAAATTTCGTCATTCAGAAAACTCGACAAAAAACTCGGCTATCTAAAGATTTACAGGCCTTCATTTATTTGTATTATTAATATAGATATTTAAAATTAAATTTAGTTGCTAATAACTCCATGTTTTACCAGAAATCCTTCATTTTTATATTTTTTCAAAATAGCGCGTATTTTGATGAATTTGTTTTTCTGTTTTTATGGGAAAATGGCAACAAAAAGATATAATTGCTATTTTTCTTTCACTTTCAACAGAAATGGAGTTCTTCAGTTGCCAATATTAAGCAAATGGCTCTAAAAACTACAAAAAAATTAATACCTCAACAAACAAATGGAGATGCGGTTTTCAAACAAATTGCATTAAAAATTACTTTTTTTCCCCAATACGCCGGTATAAAAATTGAAAATGTGAGATGCTTAGAAGTATAAAAAATTGCTATAGAGTATTTAATCGTACTGCTTTGTTTTACGACTGGCTTCTATAAGGTAACGTTATTTTTTGGAGACTACACGCAATAAGCTGGGAGAAAGAAATAGCATACCATACCGGGGGCTACAAATATCCATAGACTTTTTAATTGTGGATATTGCCTAATTTTGAACATTTCTGAATAAAATGCAAAACTTTCCAAAACTTATACTTGGCAGAGCATATATTGGAATTTTTTTCTAATTGGAAAAACATTAAATGGAATTTTCAAATTAAATGAAATTTTCAAAACATAAAACTGAATTATCTTTTCAAAATTCAATAAAAGCCCGTATAGAATCCATTAGGAGATTTTAAAAACATTCTTGACGAACAGGAATGAATAATTATTTTACTTAATTAGATAGTAAAATATTATTGAGATCATAGAAATCATTTGTACTGTAACACATACAAAAGACATGCTGTTACATCTTTTGTAAACATGAAATTTCGCGTCGAAACATGTGTTTTCTTTCTCTAACAGTACTGTTAAAACTACCAATTACCCATTTTCTAAACTTAAGAAGCATTTTCTCAAAATCTAAATGACACCAGTAATTATTCCGGTTGAAATCGCATTTGAATGTTTTAAATTTAGGTATTTAGCACCATGTGACAATTTAAAATTATAAATGTCTTCACTTGAAATACATTACGTTTTTGTATAAAATATAAATTCTTAAAATAACATTTCTTAAGAGATTAAAACTAAATTTTAACTATTAGTATTAAAACATATTAAAACATATTAAAACATATTAGAAAAATTTGAAATTATAATTGTATTTAATAGCAGTAGATGCTAAATAAATTTAATTTTCCTTAAATATTTAACAATTTATTTATTTTTTATATTTTTCGAGAGAATTAAAATTTAACATTTTTAATTGAATAATATATCTGCATCCGATAATATATTTGCATTCTATAACAGTATATTTATGCATTCGTAATATTTAATGTTTTAATTAATAAATTAAATTTTTTGCATTATAAGTAACTTGACTTCAAACTCAGAATCAACTCTGAGATAATATTTCGTGGAAATTTGGACAACTGATAACACCAGTTCGGATTGCATAAATTGCATCTAATACTACGAATTGCACCCCTCTGTTCTTCCCCACTTACATAAGCTGCTTCTCGTACATTTTACTCACAATTTTAAAATGTTTCCCAACAGCGAGAATTGCTAAGTACTCATAAACGACGAAATAAGTAAAATTAGTTGGCATGAGTAGATTTCGCTTAGATTCTCAAGAAGTATTTTTGGTACTTCCTTGTTATAGCAGCCCCTACAGTTACGATTACGCAAAGTTCGACGCCAAGCTTCTATGTACATCAAATATACGCGATACATACACTCTATATGTACAAATATACCATATATATGTGCCAAACACTGATATGTACTCCATATACGCTATATAAAAGTTATATTTACTTCATACATATATATCATATGCATGTAATATAATACACCGTATATACATACTATTTACATCCTAGATGTCATATAGATATCATATATACGTCATATAATGCGTCATATATAACTTGTTCATATATGTTTGTGTGGTTTAATTGAAGATCCAAATATTGGCAAGAGATTTTATTAACTTATTGTTGCAGCTATTACAGCACCAAAATTTCGTTCAAAAAATGACAAAACTTTTAACAGTGTAAAGATAAAACTATGAAATTTCTGATTCGAAGAAAAACTTACACTAGACACAATTTACGATTCAAAGTTATTAATAAATAAAGACAATCAATAAAAAGAAGGGGAAATTTTCAAAAAACGATTTAAAAGTTTAATAACTTAAGCACAAATTAAAAAATGATTTTAGTAGCCATGGGGAAACATTTTATGAATCTAGCAAAATTTAATTTACTTTTCAAATATTATATTTTACATCAATACGACGATGGTAAACTATCTACTTTGAACAATTACATGAGAAATTAGATCAATTATCGCGCATAACTTTAGTAGAGAAAGCAGTAAGATGCCGAATGGTCAAGTGCCAAGCAGAAGACGTTTTGCGATGATATGTGTCGGTATCATTTTTTTTTTACTAATATTTGTATCTGTAGCAAGATGAGTTATGCATAACTTATCTTGAAAAAACCTAATTATATTAAGTCGGTTTATTTTATGAAACATGTAAAAACCTGTAATGTAGCGACTGTGCAATTTTTCTAAAAGTTCGAAAAAAAGAGTCAGATGAACATCTTTGGACATTTTTTAATCTCGGTGAAATTTAAAGCAGCAGCATCGAAACAAGACCTTTCCAAAAGGGGAATAAAAGAGCTATCAAATAAAGGATCAGTTCGGAAGTTGTAAGTGTATACAATTTAAAATATCAAACAAATTGCATAAGCTATTTTGTTTGAAGTGAGTTAAAAAATTTTGTCTTCAGTTACTATAAGTTCTAACACCCTTACTGTTTTTCATACAATACAAATTACACCCAAAAACAGCATTTACAATAAATAAAACTAGTAGTTTTTAAACAAAAAATTAATGTGAAATTCAACAAGCTGTTTCTTAACATGCGACTTGCTAACAATTGCTGAAAAAGAAAAAATAGATATATTATTCATATTGATTCTTTTTCTCTTTCGTATAACTTTATTTCGTGCCAGTCGGTGTGTTTTAGAGATAAGAGCACAACAGTGTTTTGTTCATAGCCTTTTATCTACATTACACTTAGTTTACGTAGTTCTCAGTGCAGTATATTTATAAATAAAAGAGTAGGACAAACGCGATGGTCGCAAGCTCAGATTGGAATTTTTTGTGAAAACTATGGCAACCTACATTTTATTATTTAGTAATACTTGCTTGGACAAACTCGAATAAATTTCAATGATACAAGTCGATACAAGGCGATAATAGCTTTCTTGCCAAGTTTTACTAAAACTCCTCTCAGTCAAAAATCAGTCAAATTGTATTGGCCGTATGCCTCTACTCTTATGTCTTCAAAGGATATTTTAGTTTTCCAGCAGCCCTCACGCTTGACTAGAATTGCAAAACTATATGGAATACCTGGAATATTTCCAAATTTAAACTAGTGTTCTCTAGCCTGTGAAACTTTACATTTCACACCGAGGCTTACATAAAAGACAGCTGCCGCACTACTGCCAGGATCAAGATAGATTTTGCGCTGTTAGCGAAGCGATATTGAACTAATCACAAGCCTGCATTTTTCCGAACTTTTCGCTTTTTTAAGTAAGCAAATTATCTGATTGGTCAATCTCGTTCTGCTAACAGCGCAAAATCTATCTGGATTCCGGCTCACGTTTCGTATTCGTCTCTCTTCAAAGCGTTATGGAGTTATTACATGTAAAAATTGCAAGCGACAAAAATCGCCTGCGATTCGTCAGATTTCCTGAAACACGTATTATCCACCTCAAACTTACGTATTATCCAAGCATTTCATTGGCTGTTCGGGAAGAGGCTTTTCCATCGTCAGATTTCCAAGCATTTGATTGGCTGTTACTGGCGACTCGCTTCGTTTCAGGCGGCAAAGACGCTCCCACAGAAAAAAGTTGCTTGCTTTCGAAGCGACTCCCCTGGAGCATAGGAATAACATGGAGACGCCTGGAATTTGGAGCGACTTTGACCCCTCGTGTAATAACACCTTAATGGTCCGTTTTCATTATATTTTAACCATCTTCCAAGGTCTACGTACCACAGGTTTTTCAATCTATCAGCGTGCTTTATTTGTTCTTTACGCGTCTATGTTTGGTTGGTTAATTTGATCTTACGGAACGCCAAAATCTCAGACGACAACGCCCTGGTGTAAATGGACCTTTACAGTCACCTTAAGATCGTTTCGTGCACCAATATTCGTACTTTTCAATCGCCTGCGTCACAAAAAGAGCATCACGTGACTCAAGCGATCACAAAATAGTACGAAGTGTAATGCAATACGACAGCCTACCTTTTCTTTTAGCCTCGGTTTGACAGGCGGTGGAAATGCATTTAGTAAAATTTTTAACGTATTTTCGTGGAAAGTAAAACTATGCATAATGGAATAACTTTTTGTAGATTAAACCCTTTCCTTGTTTTCTACAATTTGCACGGTAAAAATTTATATTCCAATCCGTTCATTGGTTGTTTTATGAATTTACTTACATATAGTTTCATACCTAGCTACAAAAAAAGAAGCTTCTTCTTTTGGAGTATAGCCTAATGAAATTGCCTGCATCGATTTCAACATTTTACTTGTTGGAGAGAAATTATCCTAACATTACTTTTACCTATACCGGTAATAAGGAAAAGAAATGTTCCACTGGTAGAAGTTTTTCGTCAAAGGAGTGGATGTCAAATGCGATTTTTTTAAATCAAATTATTTAAATTAGCATTTATTTATTTTATTTTTTAAAACCAAACATACTTGTTATTAATGAAATATAGAGAGAAACTGTAAAAAAAAAAAATATTTCCTAAATGGCACAAGAAAACTTTGTTAAGAATATACTTTCAGAAACGTTATATTTTATGTTATCTTACTATTTTTTTATTTTTAATAGAGTAAAGCCTGTCACAATAGCATAGCTAAAGGCAGAAAAAAAGCAATATAAGCTTGTTTTTGTCTTATGCTGGTATAATCGTAGGCTATTTCTTCTGTTTGGGCTACAACGTATTTTATGTATTCCATAATATTTGATACCCATATTTTAAAAAAGCAAAAATAAGTATAATACTGATTTTTTGAAATAGAGTAACATATAAAAAAAATTCATTAGTTATATAAATTATTTTGATGAAATTACTTTTTAATTTTTACATTTTTTAGGAAAAATAATGCAGTAGTTGATATTTTCCTATGATGTGCTCAAGGCAAAAAAATATGACAGCTTACTATTCCTTTAAATAAATAATACTCTTTGATTAACTTAAAACGTAATGAATCACAATCTAAGCTATAAAATAAAAACTTCCAGAGTTATAACTATTCAAATTATAATTTTGGTAATTTTGATATACTTATTTTTCTGTTTGTTAATTTCTTAAAATATCTGCAAAATTTCAGTCAGAAATCTAATATTTAAATTTCTATTCCGTTGCATTCCCCACATCACATCACTTAACACTAAACGTATCGTGAGGGGTCATTTTGACCCCTACCAATTGAAAATATTTCGGTTCGTACCAGGATTTTCTTTATACAATAAGTTTAAAAAATACAAGGGAGAAAAAGTTAAATAAATAAGATAAACAGTTTTAAATAAAAATTCTGGTGTAAAGTATTTTTATAAACCTTGAGTAAAATTTCCGGTAGTTTTAGTATTAAGGGGGTGGAATACCTTTGAATACGTCGAAAAAGTAAAAAATATCACGATGTTCCAAGCTTCAAAACTTGTGTAATAAATCAAAAAAAAAAAAAAAACTTCATTTAAATATAAAGCTCATATTTAAATTTATATTTAAAAATATACATATACTTGTAAATTCATAAATAAGTATTCGAATGATAAGTTAAAAAATATATGATAATAAGAGGAAAAACTTCCGCGCATGATAAAATCTGAAAATATGCATATAAAGTAGAAAGTTTGGTGAAAATAAATACATAATAGTATTACCTTTATATTAAAGCCAGAATATTTGTAAAAAATATTGACAAAATTTAAAAATTTAAAAACAAAAAATTTCACTTTTCTAAAAATATTTTCAAAGTACAAAAACAAAAAATAAAATAAATTCTTACCTTTTTCTGGTTTTAAGTTGTAGATAACACAGAAGTGAATATGTTTTGAAATTTTTTTTTATTGCCGTGCATAGTTTTTTACTAACACTGCGCGCAGTATCGAAATTCATCGTTTTGAATAAACAGTAAGTACTATATCTAATTATTTGCTTTCCAGCTAACATTTTAACATTTTTACTGATCTTCTACTATAGGATTCACAGTAGTGACGCCATGTTTTAAAATCTGTGTCATACTGGAGTAAAACGGGGTACTTAAGAGTGGGTTAAAACCGGGTACAGTCGGGAGTACCGGTCACAAGAGTGTTTGTCCAACACTCATTGAACAATATTTTTTAGTATTCTTAATAAATTAACGCGCAGTTTTAAATTGCATTTTTAATGCTGTTAAGTTATCTCATAATTCTAAATCTATCTAGTTACAGCGAAAACGTTAGTTTTGATTTTGTTTTATATTTAAAATTGGGACAAATTTTTAGTTTAAATTTATTAAATTAAGCAAACTGCAATTATTAATGAACAAAATAATGGTAACAATTAAGGTATATTTTTATATTATGTTTATTACATTTTAATGAATAACTTTCTAATCTGAGATATAATAAACTGCGTTATAGGCCTACTTAAAATTCAAAATATTTTTCGTAAATTGTGTTTTTATATAAAATAATCTATCCTAATTGAGAAATAATATATTAAAATCTCAGTTCCATATAACTAGGCTGCATAATCTATAAAAAAAAATTCTCAAATAAATATTAAATAAACAAAACAAAACCCTTTCTTGATGGATGATGCTTTCCCAGGATTATTTGCTGTATGTAATAGGAGTGGATGGATTACGAATGAGCCCTTCATTATTTGGTTCAAAAAAATTACAGATTTTTCCAATCTTTCTCCTTGAAACAGTGTTGAATTCAGGGGGGGGGGAATCCCCCACGGAGCAAGGAGATGTCCCCGGAAGATTTATGATTTTGTGTTTTCAATGGTCAAAAAGTGCGGAACTCTATAATATCCCCCCCCCCCCAGAAAAAAAGAAAAACACAAATCTCCCTCCCGGAGAAAAGTGTCTCAATTCCTCACTGCCTAGAAAGCCTGTTCTTTTAGTCCTTGATGAACATTCAACTCATGCTAAAAGCATCGAGTTAAACAATCTAGGAAGAGAAAGCAATGTCTTTATCTTATGCTTCCCTCCATACGCAACACATCGATTTCAGCTCCTTGATGTGTCATTCATGCACCTCTAAACCCATACTACGAACAAGAGATGAGGAAGTGGTTACTTTCCAATCCTGAGCTATATGAAACAATTTACCAAATTGGAAAATTATTCAAAGCTGCATTTTCGAGAGCAGCAGTTGCAAATACTGGAATCAGAGGGTTAGAGTGAACAGGGATTTTCCCCTACCACAACGATGTTTTACCAGACCATGTTTTTGCTCTTTCGGAAACAATAGAGAAACCCACGAAAGTCGTGATAGCGCACATAGGTCTTTGCAGCCACATGTTGGCATAGCAGCATTTAGTGTTTCTGAAACATCACAGGATAATGGAGCTCAACCTTACAAACCTAAAAGCGTTTACATCACACATCCATCAGTTGACAACATCCAGCATCTTCCACGTCGAGCTACTACCACATGCGGCAGTCAACATCACAATTACAGACGTATTCAATGATTCAAAATGTTACCTCTACAGAATACATTAGTAAAATTATCGCACTGACATCTTCAGACTATGTAGCCCAGCAATTTGCATTTCCAATTTCGTTCAAAATGTTATTAGCCTCTCCCCAGGGAGGCTTCAGAATTGAGAAAAGATCTGACAAAAGAAGGAGCAAAACCCTTATTTTGACTTCTTCAGCCTATAAATTAGATATCGAAACAGATACTAAGGATAAATAAGCCAAACAAAGTGCAAAAATGAAAAAGAAGATTCTTAAAAAGAAAAAAGAAATTAAGAATAATCAGAAAAAAGAAACCAAAAAAGGTTGAGGATGCATTCTCAGAAGAAGAAGCAGGTAATGAATCCTATATGTTTTGCAATGAAGTTTGTTCAAATTCTGAATCCAAAGAAGGTTGGTTACAATGTTTGAAATTCCACAGATGGGCACACGAAACATGTTGTAATGCAGAAGAATATGATGATAAATTCATTTATGATTTTTGCAACTGAAAGAACTCTAAGACTTTCAGTGTAAAGTAGGTAGACCTATAATACAATGTAGAAAATGTGCCACATGTTTATTTTGACACGTGGAAGAAAACGTGCAATTTCATTTTGATAAAAATAACAAAAATGCATTTTTTTACAAATTAAACAAGAATCTTTGTGACTAAAAGGAGTTTTAAATGGATACCCGGTTTTACCCAACCAGCGGGGTAAAACCGGATTTTTGCATATGTCCGAAAAAAGCTATTTTTTATATAAACAATTATATTTTTTATTGAAAGGAATATGTTTTGTTATAGCCAAAGGTCCATTTTATAATAAAAAAGGTGTTCAGAGTTTGTTTTCCCATTTCACTACATTTGAGAACAACAAACATTTATGGTACCCGATTTTGCCCACCTTCCCCTACATATTTCCAGTTATTTACATACAACATTTCATAGTTACTTAAATACTTACTTCTGGTTTAAGATCTGCATCAATAACATCCATAACTACACTTCCGTATATCGTTCAAATAGTAAGGTCTTCCAAATAAAGCAATCTTGCGAATTTGGTCACATTTGTCGAACACTGGTTACTTTAAAGTAGTGGGATATCTTAAGATAGGTTTATAAATTAGGGACATGTTCTGCTTCCAAAAGTTTTATTTCATTAAAGTTTTTTTCGTTGTTGTTGTTTACAATGCTAGGCTTTGTAATGCTGTTCTTTTACAATGGTAGGGGGCTCTGCCCCCTACGAGCCACGCTCGCCGACCCCCGTTCGGATACCGCAAACTCTAAACACACGCTAGTTTTAAAAGATTTCAGAAGAATGAATTATAATTAAAAGACCAGCGGTGATTTCCCTGTAAACGGGTTTCAATTCATTTCCCTTCGATTGGGAAATTTTAAGACCGAATCAGTTGCTTTTAAGAGATCAAAAGGCTGTTTTCGTCATAAATAAAAGTAGTTGAACATGTGTAAATAAGCTAATATAAAATGAATTAAGTAAATAGACTCTTTGTTTACCGGCATTTATTAACAATGCTATCAGAAAGTTATTTTAAGTAAGCCATTTTAAATGTATTGTTTTAAATCTGACGTAATTTTCACCAAACTTTTCTTTTTCTTTTTAATATTCACGTGAAAATACTTTTTTTGTTAGAAAAGAAATATCATTTGCAGGTTTTTCTGATTATAATAGCCACGTGTAAATAAATTTTTAACTTGAAGAAAATGTTATTCTTTGCGCTATTTTCAAAATTGGCAACAGTTATAATATCCATTTCAAAAATATGTAAAAATTATATCTCGAAATGCGGAAAATTTGAATTTAAAATGGACATAAATCTTCAAAAAATGAGTCAAATTAATAAAATAAATGCAGTCTGCACACCGGGAACTTCTAATAGATTAAATGATGCAAAATTGTTTAAATTCCTATGTATAGTTTTTGCTCATATAATTTTTCTTAATGAAACGATGTTGATCAACTTTAACATTAAATATCTCTTAAAATAATTATTCGATTTAAAAACTGTCTGCATCACCGTGTTTATCAAACATTTCTCTATAATAGCACCAATTTTCATATTTTTGTATGAAACAGTTTTCTTAATATTAACAAAGAAAGACCACCAGTCACAAAAAATATGGATGCCGATCTAGGAATGTACCGAGAAGATCTACGCAGTTTTTTATTGGTCCATTTCCAAATCGTTACTTTTTTTTTTATAGAGAAGGATTACTCTAATTATTATTTTGTAAGTTAAAGGTGAACAATACAAGTACGATAAAAAAGCAGCTAAATAAATAAAGCATAAATAGAATATCATCTGCCTCTTCTGCGGCTTTAGGCCATCTTCTTAGGCTCAAAACTAATAGCCGTAAACTTATTCCTTCAACATAGTTAAATTTCGGAGGCTTGTTAATTCTCCCCCCTTGTCGGTAGTGACGCTAGTACTGTTGTCATCACAGATTTTGCTCCAAATTTCCTATCTTGTATATTGACCTATGCTCTCTTGTTCCAGCATTGGTGCGAAGGAGATTAAATATATGGAATGAATCCCTAAGATAAATTGCATTGGAGACGGAGTCCCACTCCATATATTTAACATCCTTCCTTCGCATGAATGCTGAGAAGAGCGAGGACAAAAAATCAGTTTTTGTAGCGCTTATTTCTTACAGCGCCATCTATCGCTGCTGTCTGAAGCTAAAACGGTAATCTCTGTAAAAGTACTCATGGCGTCTTACATAACACTCCTGCAAGAAATTTTTTAATAGCTGTCAATATTTGCAAGTTACTGATTTTCAAGGCCGCCCATACGATTAATTTTAGGGGGGGGGGGGGCTAAGAAAAATTTCAACTTCCTCCAAAGCTATCACACATTTTGTTAAATATTTTAGGTACTTTGCCTTTTTTTCTCGATCTTTTGTCGAAATTCGCGTTTTTTCGATCCTTTGATGAAATTCGTGTTTTTTTTGCGAATGTTTGACGAAATTTGTGGGGGTTTTTTCGCGATTGTTTGACGAAATTTGCGGGTTTTTTTCCGCAATTGTTTTATAAAATTTGCGTTTTTTCTATGATTCTTTGACGACATTAGCGTTTTTTATGATTGTTTGACACAATTCGCGAATTTTTGTGATACTTTGAAGAAATTCGCGTGTTTTTTGCGATCCTTTGACGAAATTTGCTTTTTTCTCACGATTTTTTGATCAAATTCGCGTTTTAACCTTGATTTTTGAACGAAATTCACTTTTTTTTCAAGATTTTTTGGCACAATTTACGTGTTTTCATGACCTTTTGACGAAATCTGAGTTTTTTTTCCCAATGATCCTTTGCAGAAATTTGAGTTGTTTCGCGATTCTTTGACAAAATTTGCGTTTTTTCAGCGATTCTTTAATGAAATTCGCGTTTTACCGTGATTCTTGAACGAAATTTGATCCTTTGACGAAATTTGCGTTTTTCCCGCCATCATTCAACAAAATTCGCTCTTTTTTGCAATCCTTTGTCAAAATTTGCGTTTTTTTCACAATCTTTTGCTGAAATTCGTCCCTTTTCTGTGATCCTTTGACAAAATTGGGGATTTTTTTCTGCAAACTATTGGCTAAATTGATTTTTTTGGTGACCATTTATCAAAATTCGCGATATTCTTTCGCGATTTTTTTTTTATGTCCGAATTTTCGGGTTGATGACCGATTATTGTTAAATCTGTCTCTAATTTCTTAGCGTTTTGTTTAAGCAAAATCAGATTTACTTGTCAAAATGGATCCTGTGTCTACGACGAAATCCTTGCTTATGCAGGAAAAGTTTTATCGCCTTTTAGGAAAAAAACATCCACGCAGTAACACCGAAGATAAAAATTGTCTAAAACGGAATTTGCTTCCTATCTTGTGTTTCTTCTTTGTAAGTATCAGACTATTCTTAAGCACTAATTAAAAAATCATGAAAACAGAACCTGTCTAAAACAGAATCCAGCTTTAAAAGAACAAAAATCATGGTTATGACAAAATGAATTCCCAACAATTATACCTGCTAAAACAGAAACCCATCTAAAACGGAAAATTCATCCGATGCCTTCTGATCTTGTCGATGCAGGTCTTATTATGCTTTGTCTTTACAGAACAGAACAGAAATCAACCACTCGTGGACAGCCAACCTTGCGGTATAGGAGCTAAATGTCCACGAGGGAAAAGAAAAAACATATCCCCTATCCCACGAAACCCCCAGACACCGGAGCGGGCCCAGAGGCCTCAGCAGGATGGAAGACCCCCTTTATTGAAATTTCACTTAGGATGTAGTACAATCTTCTCACAAGAAATACCCAATGCTGCATAAGCTGGGCGAGCCCAAATTAAACAATATTTTGAATCTTTGGATCTTTTATGTATGGATATTACAGATCATCAATCAGTTATTGTGAAAACTATTTGAGAGTAGAAAGAATATGATTTATTTAAAGTTTAATAGAAATAGCTTAAAAGCTTGAAATCTTGAAGCCTGAAATTTAAAAAACTAATTCATCAAGGAGATTAGCATTAAATCTTAAAAAGTCATAGAAGTTTTGATAACTTCGTCTTTACAAGATAAAGTAAAAATTTTCATTTCGTGCAACTGATTTATATAAAAAAAAAAGTTTGACAAAACCAAAATCTAGGGGGGGGGGTCAAGCCCCTCCTTGCCCCACCCCATATGGGCGCCCTTGCTGATTTTCAAAATCAGTCAGTCCATTTTAGGACACTCCGTATCTACCTAGGTACGTAGAAGGCATTTTATAGAATAAGGACTTAATGATCTACAGGTGTATAGAGAATATTTTAGTGTTCAAGATGAAACATAATAAATAAATTTGTGATTTTAAATGCTATCCAGATACTTCGAGTTGAAAAAGTGCATCTGAGATTTACAGAAATGGCAATTATTTAGATATGGAATAACCTGGAATTTATTAATGTAGCCTTAGTCACTGGAATATATCATAAGAGATATTGTGATTTGAAGCATTAAAAATGCTAAATTTTAATAACAATGCACATATATCTATATCCAAAAATAGATACTTAAACTGTTTAAACCTCATAGTGAAACTAAGTGAATTTGAACTAATTTTAATCTTCGTGTCATGCAAAATCCCGTACCATGCTCAACATTTATTTGCAAACCGCATGTCTCTCCAATCAATAGATTTCTTTTTAATGCGTTTTACTTTCGCACCGAGCTTTTGAAACACCGAGTATATTATATATATAGTTAAAGTTTATTCTTTAAGGTTTTTAATGTAAAGTTTCTTTTCCACTTTTCAAATATTGCATAATTATGTTTACCACACATTTCTTTTAATTATAAGTAAAGATCTAAAATGAAATTGGCTTGAAAATATTTTTAAATCCTTCAAAACACCACATAACGATTTAAAAAAATCCTTAATAAATAAGTGCATAACATTTTTTTAAACATACTTAATATTTCTAAGAAGGGAAATTCTCATTAATAAAAAAAAATATAATTAGAAAAATATTAAAGAACAGAACAGATCTAAATTAATTTACAAAATAATTAATTTAAACTATAATCATAAAATAATTTCATTAAATTATAGTAATGAACTATAAATGAATGCTGATAAAATAAATATTTTTTATGATTTTTTTTTCTTGTGTAAATTATGAAACATTTTCGCTATAATGCAAATATTTATTATACAAAGATAGGTTAATTTTTTAGTTTAAAATTCGCATGTTCTATGAATAATTATGTTTTTCTTATGGTAAGCTTTCCTTTACATTTCGCAATAATGTATTTTTTCCTAATTTCTGAACACAAGAGAAAAATTAAAGTTAACATGCTCAAAAGTCTAATTAGAATAAATAATTTACATTATGTGTTATACTTTTTTTTCATTAAAATTTTTTTAATGTTTTGATAATCTTTTAAGTATGTACGCTTAAGTAAAAAAAAATTATGTACACTTTTTATATTTCATGACTATTTTTACATATGCGTTTCTCATACGCTGATTTATAAAACATTACAATGTTAAAAAAATTGGGTATTGAGTTTTTGTTTTCAAAAGTAAAATAAATAAAAAAAGAACTTTATACATAGAAAGTATGAAATTTAGTTTTAATTGTTATTATATATAGGAAGGAGACTTCAGCATTATTGATCAATTTTTAGGTAGCTTCCATTATAAAAAGTAAAAAGCTACCTATTGCAGAAGTCGGGAAGAAAGTTTTTCCAGAAAATTTCAGTACATTTTCACCGATCATGATGCCCTAAATCTAAAACTACCGTTCAAATATTGATTTATATATAGGATAAATACATATATATATTACATTGGTTTACGATAAAATAGAAAACTTTAACTTTAAAACAATTGCAATATTGAATTTCAAATCAAATGTCCATATATCGATAATCAGAAATATTTATATAAACGGTTTAAACTGATTAAACAGATTGACATCAGATAGAGACATTTTGAACAGGGTTATCCAGTGAGTCTGGTTAAAAATATGACGTAAAATTATGTAAGGACTTGCTGTAAAAGAAGTGAACTGATACCTTTACTCGAAGCATGTGGTTTACAAAAAGTGAAGTGGAAACAGATCGCTTTTGAAATTGATTGATTTCTGTCGGTCAGCTTCATTTTGTTTAATCTGGTTTTGATCTTGTTTCTTTCGTTTTTACTTTCTTCTATCTTTCAAGAAGAAAGTATTGGATTCATGAAAATTTTCGACTTCCGGTTTTCGACGGATTTACACGTTTTAGGGGTCAGAGATTCCGAAAAACATGTTTTACAAAATGTCTGTCTGTGAGTCTGTGGTTCTGTGGTTCTGTCTGTCTGTCTCTGACACAAATTTTGTGGACGCTCTATCTCAAGAACTAATGCATGGTATTTAATAAAAATTTATATTCTAGTAGTCCCTAATATAGATTGGTACTGATTAGTTTTTGATGCAAATCGCCCAAAAGGTGGCGCTGCTATGCTACATTTTTCGCGATTTCAGCAATACCTCTATCTAATGCACGGATTTTCATCAAACTTCATATTCAGTTATTCCTTGATATGAATTGGTACTGATAACGTTTTGGTGTAAATCGCCCAACAGATGGCGCTGATATGTTACATTTTGCAGGATTTACTCGATTTTCGCAATAGCTCTAGCTCAAGAAATAATGCACAGATTTTCATCAAACTTCAGATTCAGTTAGTCCTTGATATGAATTGAAATTTTGTACAGTTTGTGTAAATCGCTCAACAGGTGGCGCTACTATGCTGCATTTTTCAGAATTACCAATAATACAGAATTACTAATAATTCAGAATTACCTGTCTCAATAACTAATGCACGAATTTTCATCAAACTTCAGATTCAGGTATACCTTGATATAAATTGTTGTTGTTTATATTTTGGTGTATATCGCACAACAGGTGGCGCTGCTATGCTACATTTTTCAGAATTTCCGCTATAGCTCTATTTCAAGAACTAACGCACGAATTTTCATCAAACTTCAAATTCAGATAGACTTTGATATGAATTGGGGCTAAATTGATGTAATTTCTTTACTATTTAAATGATTTAATTGACGTGATTTATATTGAAGAAAGTTTTGTGATAGCCACAACATACTAGTTTCTGTATGGCCTCGACAGGTAAATCTGGGGAATGTTGCATGCATAAAAACAGTTTTAACCCTGCGCTGCGCTGTCATAAGCCACGCAGCCGGTCTCCATGTTTAGTTAGTTTGTTATTTGTCTTGTTTCTTACGGTTAATTTTGTTCAAGTTTAAGTTGGTTATGTTGAGTTTCTTAGAGATAGTTCAATATGTTAAAATAATTTATTGTATCGTTTAGTTAACATTGTACTTCATTTAAAGTTTACAGTTTGTGGTAATGTTTGAAATTACTTTTGGATTTTTTAACTATATATATATATATATATATTCAATCAATTTCTTTCTTTTTTTGGGGTAAAGAAGGCAGCACTAAACATTATTATTAATCATCCAGTTCCAATTTACATTTTTTTTCCTTTTTCACACCAGATGGCACCAATCTTATGGGTTTCAGTCAGATAATCAACTGTAGGCCCACATGCTAAAATAGTCCTAACTTTGTTTTACCATCCAGTCATGCTGCAGTTATGCTTCCTAGTATGTAATTTAGGTATTTTGCTCTATTAATTTTTAATATCCTGTGTGGGGTGTATCTTTTTTTGATCTCTTGGATTTTTATTATCTATTTTCTGCTATTTTGCGTTATAAGGAGCTAAATTTTGTCATTTTATGCTTAATGCCGACAAAATTGAATGAAATAACGCATTTTCTATGAATGAACTCACAAGCTCCTCTGAAGATTCTGTGAGTTATTCATAGTTTCTTATTTTACATACTGGTTTCCTATGTTCATTTCTAATTCATCTTCAGAACTTTACCAATTTATACATATATTTGTGATTTCAATTTTATTATATATATATATATATATATATATATATATATAATCTTTGTCAAGCTATAGCACTCGTATTTATAAACAGATATGGATGCATTAAGTAAGTGGTATGGACTGCCAAGATCTCATCTTTTTTAGCAGAGTGGTACGCCATCTTCTTTCAAAATGACAGCACTTACATATTTCCGTATTTAAACTAAAAAAAATTACAAAAAAATTAGAAATTTAAATTTATTTTTTGCTTAGGTGTTAGACTTAGCATTTTTTATTTTGCTTCTATCCTTAAAAAGTGGCTGAGCTGTTTGAAATTCTAGGTTGGCTGACATTTTGAAACAAGGCAACAGATTTAAAAAATACAGAGTTAATTTATGAGTTTTAGTGAATGTGATTTCTCGCAAATTATCTTTCATTGCTCCATAAATTTTCTCCACTTTTGATAAGCGTTATACACTATATAGCCATTAATCACCGGATACTTAAATTTTAGACTTTTTGTCGAATATTTAAAAATGCACTTGTGGTATTCCTCTGGAACTTCAGTATTATAAAGAATATGTGTGACCTCATATTTATCAACGTTGATTTTATAAGGAGGATATTTAGGGGGCCAACAAAAAATCAAAGACAAATAATAATATTTGGGATCACCCTGTAAATTAAAATGCAAAAAATTATCTATCGCTGTACAATATAAATATGTACAACAAGTTTACTTATTTCTGTAAAAATAACACTATATACATGGAAATATAGCGATTTCTTTAAAAAGTTCAAAACTTTCTTGCATGTTTTTAGCTTATATGATGCAGATTTTTCAACTAAATTTAATGCCAGTTTCAAAGAAATTATCAAAATGTAGTAAAAACAACATAGTGCAATTGGAATAGAAATATATTAAGAATTGTATTAAATATGAGCAGATGTATGAGACAATTCTTATCTGCGCATACGCGAACGATAACAAAGACTTATTTGCATAATTTAATAGTCAACTCTATGGAGCAACTCATAAGAAAAAATCCAGTCAAATATCGTGAAAATTCTGAACGATATCGGCGATAGAGTCAGCTGATTTTTAGTTTCTCCCTAAAAGAAGCTGAATGATAAGGAATTTTCCAGAAATTGTTAATTTAAATTTTTTTTTCATTTTTTATTAATGCTTTAGTTCTTCTTAGATATCTACCAGAACGAACCTGTTCCATGATAAAAAGAAATATCAAAAACGAAACATTTGCTCCAAATATGCTCGTTGTTATTCATTAAATACTAACTTTTTTCTGAAACTCAATCAAAAAAAAAAAAAAAAAAAAAAAAAAACGGCAATTTGTGGAAAATCCCTTATCATTCAACTGTTTTTAAAGAACAACTGAAAAACAGCTCACTCTATCGTCGATATCTTTCAGAATTTTCACGATATTTTACTAGATCTTTTATCATGAATTGCACCATAGAATTGAGTATTTAAGTATCTAATAAAATTTATGTTATCGTTCGCGCATGCGTAGATAAAAAATATTTCATACAACTGCATGCTCATATTTCAAAAATATTTAATATAGTTGTATTCCAATTGCACTATATTGTTCCTACTACATTTCGCTAATTTTTTCTGAAACTGGAGTTAAATTTGGGTGAACTCTGTATGATATAAGCTAAAAACATGAGGAAATTTTTTTAACTTAAAAAAAAAATCGCTATATCTCTATGAATATACGTGCTATTCTTACAGAAATCAGTAAACATGTTGTACAGTATCCACATATTTGTATTCTGCAGAGATAGACCTTTTCGTGCATTTTAATTTACAGGGTTATTCCAAATATTATTCTTTTTCTTTTGATTTTTTGTTGACCCCCTAATTATCCTCCTTATCAAATCGACGTTGATAAATGTAAGGCCACACATATTCTTTATAATCCTGAAGTTGAAGAAGAATACGATAAGTATATTTTTAAATATTCGACAAAATTTCTAAAATTAAAAATGTCCGCTGATTAATGGCTATATAGTGTACATTCATTATCGTAGCGTAAAATTTTGCCCCAGCTTCGCGACACTTGGCGAAATATCACCAAATTTGGCAACAAAAAATAAATTGTAATAAATGAAACAAACACAATTATAGCTGACTGATTTAGCAAAATTGTCATTTTAATTCGGTATTTATGAAAGTGGGTATGGATCTTCTCAAATCGGGTTCTACGCATTTTAGCTTCATCGTTTCGGGTAAAATTACCAAAAATTTTAAAACCAGAAAACATGGATCTACCTTTTCTTCCCGGTACCGTCCTGGCGGATTTTTGTTATGATTAAAAGGGGGGGGGGGGGGAGGAAATTTAACTTTTGATATCTTTTTATTTCTAGCATGTATTCTATATTCTACGACTCAAAATCTGCCATATTAACAACAAATAAAGATGGAACTAACAGTACCCATATCAGGACATACCTAATCAATTCAATGGCAAAGTAAAATTTTGTGTCCGTTAATGGATAGATGCAGGTGTAGAAATAGACGGTATTGAATATGAAGATTGACTGTCCGGAATTCAATAAAGTGTTTTCTTACCTTAATATTTGTTTATAACAAAACTTTCATAGCAGCATGTTTAAAATTAACGTATTACCATTATTACATACGTTTTAGTAAATAAGTAAATATATTATATTATATTTTCTATTTTAACCATGCCCTTTAAACTAATTCAAATCAAAAATTGTGTTAAAATTATAAATTTTTAAATTCATTAACATTATACTATTCATTATAATACATGAATGTATTTAAATTTATAACTTAATTAGAGAAAAATAACCGCATCATATACCTCTGAAAAGGACTTCGGATCCGCCATATTTTATTCTATAGAAGTTCTATTCAGGAATAACCTTAAAGTAAGTAAATCAAATAGATACAATGATTTGAAACACCGTGAGGATTAGCTTCAGAAAAAATCCAATTGGAAAATATCAAGAACTTTATATTAACTCTCAAACTTTGAAATTTCGAAAGAAGAAAGTTTGAAAATGTCTCATTATGAAATATATTAAGGGATAACACTACGTTAACCAGTTCAAAATTTAGATTTTTTTTTTCAATAAAATTAATTGCAAGATTTTTCTATATTTTTTCATATTCGAGTTTTCTTCATATTTATTCGATTTAAACCATTTCTTCATAAATTATTCTTTACAGTCTAATTATTATATTCCAAGATCTATTTTAATATCAACGAACAAAAACTTTATTTATGACATGGAAAATATTCATAATTTAGGAAAATAATATTTTTAATGTAATTGTTACACGAAACCTTATAGCTACAAAAACTAATTCTAGTTTCATTTGTGAGATTTTATTAATACTACGGGATCGTACCCGGGCTTCCCGGGTTAAAGAATATAAGTGAAAACATTTTTTTTAATTGAAAACTAACAATTTTTTTATATGCAATAAATTTTTTAGATTGACCACTTACATTAAAAAAGCATTTTTTATATGGAAGATACGAATTACACAATCAAATACATTTTTGAAATTTATCAAAAGCGATATTTTCTTATTATTCGCATGCTAAGAGTTATTTGCCAACATTTTACTACTTATGGCATCCTTTTATATTCTCATAATTTCAGAGCTTATACATGTCTGGTAAATTTGTGTTTTATTTATGTTATTTTATTTATTTATTCATAGGGAAGATTTTTTAATGGAAATTAGCCGTAAGAAAATGATGAACTCTTTATTTTGTTTTAAGGGCAAACGGATTAATCTTTCGTAATCGAGCTCCGCGCGATATAGATAAATTAAAAAATTTCACGCTTTAAAATTGTTTTAAAACCATAGACAATCAGTAAACTGAGATGAACTTTGCAAACAAATTCCATTTGAAAAAAATCCTTTTTGGTGATCTAAAAATTTAAATTGTACGATATAAATATGTTAGATTTGTGTTTTTACAATATTATTCTTTTATTTGTTTATAAAAGAAGTATTAATTTCGTTAATATGTCTTTCACAAATATGTTAGTTTGGTGGGTTTTTTTAATAGTATTCTTTTATTTGCTTATAAAGGAAGTATTAATTTCATTATGCAAAAATAGTCAGAAACAAATGCTGAAAAATGTTTGTTGCTTTATGTGCAAAATGTTTATTATTTTATGTATTGAAACCGGCACGTGATAAGAAAAACTTAAAAAAAAATATGCTTAAAAATTATTTTAGAAAATATAATACATCAGTCAATGAATACAGTTTTTAAACAAATTGCATTTGAAAATACATTTATTTCCCTATGCGACAAAAATTGAAAATGTATGATGGTCAGAAGATTGAAAAAATGCAGTAGCGAAAATTTCAAGACCGAAATTTGATTGTGAAGTATTGCCATGCGCAAAATGACGTCAGCGTTACGCACAGATACGTTTGTTCTTTATAATATATATACATAATCAGTAAAATATAATAAAGATCAGTTATTAGGATGTGGTTATCAATTGAGGCTCTTATGCTTGGATTTCCGGAATGAAAACAGTAATTTTCACCTTCTCAAAATTTGCATACGCACTTCTCATACCCATATTCACCATTTTTAAAAAAGTTGTGTTTTGTTTCATCATTTAAAAATCATTTTAACTCAAAACTTGAAGTCAAGATTGCCAGCAACATCTTTTATGTGAACAGACGCACTCTTTATTTGAGATTCTAATCTCAATTCCGGAGAGTAAAAATTTCCGTAATTTATGTTTTTTAGACGCATTTGTGTTAAAATATTTAGTTTTATCTAAGAAAATAATCGTTTTCTTTTAAATATGACTTCATTTTCACTTAAATAAGCATTTCGCCTAGTGTCTGAAACTTAGTATCAGTACACATGCAGAAGGAAAATCACTATAGAAAATGCATGAGGAAAAATGCGTGTTTTCAAAAGCAGTATGTCATTTTCCATTATTATGCCCTAACATAGCTGCCAACATTTACGCTTTTTTCTTACCGTTAAAATTTAATAGTAAATTTTCCATATTTAACTCAGTGATGCAATAAGTCAAAAATTTCTTGTAAATTTTAGTGGTATTAAAAAAGCGTAAATGTTGGCAGCTATGCCCTAATACAGGGTTGGCGAACCTATGGCACGCAAAACAATTTCTCTGGCACGTGAAATTAAATTTTTTTCGGTTTAAATTTAATAACTTCCTTTTCCTGTGATGCTTTGTAATCTTTTAAGACATGCGCTTTGCCTTTCTGTATGAATTTGAAATCTGTATTTTTCAAATGAATAAAGTTAGATAGCCTCTGCAATAAATGTGCAAATGGACCCAATTTTGATATATGTATATTAACAAAAATAACAAAATATGAATGAAGTATGAAGCATTTTCCATCGAATGTGCAACAACAAAAATCCCACCAATACATTATAAATACATCGTTTAAAACAACTTGGATAATTATAACTTAGATATTTCATACTAAAATAAAAATTAGCAGTTTTTTTTTTTTTTTTTTTTTTTTGGACTGATTACAGTACGTACTCCATAAATAAATCATACTTACGAATTAAAATTTCATTAATTTAATGGCTGATTCCATTATTAGAACAAATCTCATTTTGGTTTTGAATATTTCTTAATTATTAATGCATGAAAGCAAACTGATTTTATAAACAGTATTTCGTATAAACACCGTACGCCGCACAAAAATTTGGCATGTGACGTTTGTTAATAGATATTGTTTGTGAATTTTTGGCACGCGTACGCGAAAAGGTTCGCCGTGCCTGCCCTAATATAATATTCTGCTCCTAATGGGACTTTGCGCCACTAAACCCTATACAACAATTTTTATCAACAATTTTGAATTTTTATCAGAAAATAGCATGAATAAAGTTTAAAATACCTCATTATTTCTCTCTTGTCTGCAGCAATGAAAGGTATCTAATTTTCATCATTTTGAAGAAATTTCATAAAATGCTTTTAAAATTAATATATAAAAGTAGGGATATTTAAAAAAACAGATAGTGCGACCACATCTACAAAGGAAGAGGTTTAAAAAAATATATATTTGTAAAATTGGTTCAGCAGAAAGATCAGGGCATATGACTAAAAAACAGACTTGTGTTTTAAATATATAGGTTATATAAAATTAGGAAAAATTAAATAAAGCAAATTATGTTATTTTGATAAAATTATAGTAGAATGTGCTAAAGATTAGCATTAAAATTTTATTATTCGAGAGAATTTTCGACAACCACGAATTATTTGTTTGCTTGTTTAACTCGGCGAAGCAAATCCATCCAGGCGAGAATCATCAATTTCTGTAATATAAATCGCTATTATTTGCATGTCACCTCTCTTTTATAAAGAAACTCTACATTTTTGTAAAACATTGCGTTTATCAGTGTGTGCTTTCGATTACATTAGTTTCAAAAGTGAAGCATTTTCACCTGTGAAGAATTTCAAAGCAGCTGGACTGTGAAAATGACGCACTTCTACAAAACATAATTCAGGTTTAAGAATTAAAATACACGCTTTTTTATAAAATGACGTCATTTGCATCCGCTAAAGCAATCTACTTTTACAACCCAGTCTTAAACTTCGTCTATAGAAAAGTGTGCATATGACGTCATTATCACGGAATAACAGACAATATTCTTGACATAGCCCATATTTTATTTTCAACTATTTTTTCAGGTTTTATGAAAAAATGGCAACAAAAAGATACAGTATCTCCTATTTTCAACTATTTTCCGTTTACTTTCAATGACTTACAATAGAAATGGGTACTTTTGTTGCCACGATAAGAAAAATGGTATTAAAAGCTGCAAACAAATTAATATCTCAAAAATTAATCGAGATACAGCTTTCAAACAAATTGCATTTAAAAGAGCATTTTTTCCCTTATACGACGGTGTAAAAATTTAAAATGTGCGATGTTTAGAAGTTTAAAAATTTGCAATAAAGAAAATTGCAAAACCAAAATTTCATTTCAAATTTCAAAGTGTTGCCATTCGCAAAATGACGTATGCGTTACGCACAGATATGTTTGTCCTTTATAATATAGATACATACACTGGATATAAGCTTAGACCTAAAGGTCTCTATATTATATGAAAATTATTTTTATTAAGAAGAATATATAATTAAATTATCGGAAATATCACATTCAAAATGCATTCTAATCACGCCAAATAAATTTTAAATCACATATTTAACAAAAAGTAGCTTAAAGCTTAGTTCTAATGTATTTAATATGAAATACCTGGAATAAGCACATTTCTAACTAAGCATAAATCAAAGAGAGGGCAAAACCACATAGGGACAGAGTACAAACAGATTGACTTATTTTATATTCAGCTAATCAGATGTGCCAATCCCAAAACTTTCTTCTATCTCATATATGTTAATACTTCAAAATTAAATACCAAAAATAAATGGCAATCTATGCCCATTATGTAGATTCTAAACATATGAAATTTCGTGCATTAGTTCTTGAGATATGACTAACGTTAAAATTGTGTAAATCATGCAAAGTGCAGCCTACCACCGTCAGCTGTTGGGCGATTTACGCTAAAACTAATCAGCAACAACTTATGTCAGCGTGAAACAGCGTTAGACAGACATTTTGTAAAAACATGTTTTTTCGGGATCTCTGACCCATAAAACGTGTAAAATCCGTCGTAAACCGGAAGTCGAAAATTTTCACGAATCGAATACTTTCTTCTTGTAAAGATAAAAGAAAATAACAATTTCGAGAGTAATTCCACTGCTGAAAATTAATCGAAAGTTAATTTAAAAGATTATACCTATGTATTTTTATTAATGAAAACTGAAATTAAAATTTTGCATTTATGCCTGAATTGTTGCGCTCAACATTTGTATTAAAATTTATTTTTTAATAAAAGATGACTATTTTTCGCGTGATAATAAAAAATATATACATCATTGATATTAAAATGGATCGGGAAATATAATAATCACACTGTAAAGAATAATTCCTGAAGAGTGAGTTTAACTCGAATATTTTAAAGAAGTTAACGAATCTTGTATCGAACGATACTGTGAAACTGATCAACTCCCTTAAAGTATTCTTTATACACATAAGGTTAATATTTTATTATTAGATATCGATATCAAAAATGAAAGAGCAATTTTAGAGCATGGCACAGCGAGTAAACAGTAAAGAATACTATAAAGGCGTTTTGTTTTGCTTTTTCTTTAACAACACATTCTACACAGTTCTGTCTATTTTCAATTAATAAACTTGATTTTTGTTTAAATGAATCGCCACATATTTTTCTTTTGAAATACGTAGACCTTTTTCTAAAATATTCATATCTCGCTTTTCTCTGTGATTTTAATTATTGAAAATTTTGGTTTAAAAGTTACTCTACATTTAGGCAATGTAGGGGAAGCCGGGCAAGATGACTATGTTAACAATTTTTGTTGTTTATTAATTTATTTTTAAGTATAGTAAAATTAATTTTACATGAACTGTTAGAGTATTCCCTTGTAGTATTAAATATATTACCATTTAATTTTTCAAATAAAAAAAAAATAAAGGATAATTTTAATCTTTCATAACATTAACAAATCGTCATCTTGCCCCAGTACGGGGCAAGATGACTTTGGCCTTGGGGCAAGTGACAACACTAAAAAACGTTGAACATATTTTATCTTTTGAATATGTTACATGGTTTAACAAATGATAACTGTGTTTTTACATCTTACAAAGTATCAAACTAAGCATAACGCATTGTAACGTAATGTTGAAGTCTTTAGTTGTGAAACTAACAATAGTTACAAACAAAAATGCCATTTTCATAATGAGAACATTCCTCATTCCACCACTCATGGCATTTACAGCACGTGATCCATTCTACTGTTGGTGGGTCATAATATTCCTCGTCACAAGCAGGACATCTGAAAACACCATCCTTTGAAGTCGATGTAACTGGACTGTTTGGCCTGGATTTAATAGACTTAGGCCTACAGGAACTTAGTTTATGTTTTTTTACTCCCTTTTTAGCTTCACGAGCTTCTTTTCTCTGTTTTTTAAACGTTCCTGTTCTTCCTTCTGCTTTTCCCTTTGTTCTGACATTTCTTTGATGGGTGTGCTTGTAAGAAGGCTCGAGCTCAGTGTTTTGATTTTTTTTCTCACGTTGTGTTGCTTTAGGCAATGGTTTGAAATCAAAAACACTAACGTGCTTCTTTGGTGCATCGGAATTAGCATTTGCCATAAGTTCTTCTTGAGGGTTTATACGTTGGTTTTCTACTACCAGGGTATGAGGATGACGAGCTCGTCATCTTGCCCCGGACTGCCTGTTTAAAAATATTCCTTTTTAATTATGCCATGAAGGAAGGCGATTAATTGACATTTATTCATGGTAATAGGTAGTATTTAAACTAAGTTACTCATAAATATTAAAGAGAAACGATATATTTTACCTGTATCTGTAGCAGAGCTTATTTACACATGCATAAAAGTTATAACGTGGCAGCGGTAAACAATCAAAGCTTCACAACTACTACAAAAATGGCGATTTCAGCGTCTATATACTATTGTTTAACGAACGGCCGATAAGAGAGCTAACAGTGTCCGTTCGATGTTGCCACTTAGTGGAAAATGGAAAAATTAACACATTCGTCCTCTTGCCCCGGTCTCCCCTAAATAAAAACACGTATCTATATGTATATTTTAAACTACTTACTCACCTCATGAGCTTTTGGGCTAAAAGAGCTATTTCTGTGCGATGAGTTATCGTGTATACAGTTTGGCTTTTTTTTTTTTTTTTTTTTTTTTTTTCGAATCGCTCACACACAGGACCTGTCAATCCGCCATTTTTGTAATATATCAACTTAAAGAAATACATTTTTCTACTTTAAAATATGAGCCATTCTACAAAAAATGTTCCGTAATCCGTTAACACTCGCGGATTTAACATTCGCGAGTTTTGATTATTCGCGAAACAGTAATGGAAGAACATTTCAAGATTCGCGAATACTTAAGTTGGTTATTCGATAATTTTGTTTTATAAAGAATATTTTTTTACAAAGTAAACTCGCGTTGTTTTACGAATTCCTTAAACTACTTGACACTGGACAGCTTCACTGTAATGTTTAGCCTAAGTTCCGATAATTTCAACCCCTCTATTGAAGCCAAATATAGATCAGTAATTCCGAGAAACCCGAAACATGACGATGCTAAAAATAAAAAAATAAATTATAAATTTTCTAAATTAAAACTTTATATCGCAAGTGAAAATATTCTGCAAAAATTGTATGAGAAATTCTAAAGGTTCGACAACAACTTGTTGAGGAAGCAATGGAATGCGATTCTTCACTGGTGCGTAACTTTTCCTTTTATGGAAATTCCTAAACAAAGGGTCTGTTCTGCAAAAAATAATCGTATATCAATAAACATTTTCAGCCATCAACTAGTAAATAAACTTTGTACAATATGTTTTTAATGTTTAATAAATATATTTTTGCGTTTCAGTTGCTTTTTTTTCGTTTAAAAAAATCATAAAGCCTAACTCCCGCTTATGCACGGAGAGATAGTCTCAACATTCGCGATTTTGACATTCGCGGAGATTTCTGCGAACCTAACCATCGCGAATGTTAAGGGATTACTGTAATTACTATTTTCTATAGACTGTGGTAATTTTTGCATAGAATACATTTTTTTAAATAGTATGTTTTTACATAATGCAACGCATTTAAAATATATAATATATGATGGACATTATGAATTATGAACTGCCGTCTCAGTTGCGCGCGTTATTTTTAGATGGGTATTGTTTTTAGCCCCCGATATGCTATTTCTTTATCCCAGAGAATAAAGTGTCGTCCCTAAAAAATAAAGTTCCGTTGTATAAGCCAGCCGTAAAACAAAGCAGATGTATCATTGTGCGGTTAAATAATCAAAAAAATGTTTTTTAAACTTCTAAGCATCGCATATTTTCGATTTTTATACCATCCTATTGGAAAAAAAGTACTTTTTAATGCAATTTGTTTGAAAACTGCATCTCCATTTATTTTGAGATGTACATTTTTTTTTTTTTTTTTTTTTTTTTTTTTTTTTGTAGTTTTTAGAGCCATTTCATTAATTTTGGCAACTCAAGTACTCCATTTCTGTAGAAAGTAAAGAAAAAATAGTTGAAAAATAGTTATTACATCTTTTTGTTGCCATTTTCCCATAACTACTGAAAGAAATGTTATTAAAATACGTGCTATTTTGAAAAAATATAAATGAATGATTTCTTTTAAAATAATCGAGCTATTATAAACTATATTTAATTTAATTATCCATATTACAAACAAATGAAGGCATATGAATCCTTAGATAGCTGATTTTTTTTTTTCGTCGAGTTTCTTGAGTGACATCTGCTTTTTTTTTTTTTTTTTTTGTTTGTTTTTAATGTATTATTTAGTGATAGTGATGTCATATGAATATATTAGTGTAGATATTGTTTAAGACTGGATCGTAAATGAGGAATTCTCCAGAGGATGCGAATGACGTGCTTTTATATAAAATAAAAGCGTGTGTTTTAAGTCTTAAAACTGAAATACTTTGTATTATCTGTATTTGTATACATATATATATATATATATTTCATCGGAGGCGACGCTAAATTCTGAAAAAGAAAAAAAAAACAGAATTCCTGTTTTCTAGTAATTTATGATTTTTTTTTCTTTTATCATTATTTTTTTAAGTGCGTCATACTTGTATACATTCCGTCTTACACCGAATTTTCTCTTTTAACATCTTCATTTTTTAGAATGTGATAAATTTATAATTTATTCAATAATATTTTTTTTTTTGAAAATTTCTTTATACGTAAATGAAATTTTAATTTTAAAAAAAAATCTTGAAAATTATGTTTGAAATACTATTGCAAGCCTTTCATGTATCCTCCGCTAGAGAAAATGTATGTTAAATAATTACCAAAATATAGTATACTAGCAGATCTACCCGGCTTCGCTCGTGTCAATAATAATGGTCCACCCGGGTAAAATACATTAAAATGAAATAATACGGCAGTGACAATAACTGAGATTGGTGCATTACCGTCCACGAATCGTTAAAAGACCGATAAGAAATATAAGTAAAATAGTTTTAATTGCGTCTACTATTAACTATACCATAATAATGTATATTCCAAACAAATGTCATTACATATATTAAAGTACAATTATTTGCGTCATTTAAATAATAAAAAACATTAAAAATATTAAAAATTTACATGTTTCGTCTTTTTCATTGAGTAATCTTCAGAATATATATATATATATATATATAAACTACAAACACAATGCCAATTGTGACATTATACTGATGATGGCAATGACCTAACCCATAAATTTTGCCTTTACTAAAATTTTTTTAACTTATGATCATCATACAATTTCGTTTTTCACACTGTCGAATAGAAAAAGCTTCTGTCAAATGAAATTTATTTGAAAATTGTATCTCAATTTTTTCATGTGAATGGATTTTAAAGTAATTTTCAATCATGGATATTTTTGATTTGCATGGAGCCAGGGATCAGATTTCCGCATTTTTTCACACCAGTATTTTGTTAGAGTAAATGATATTTCATTTAATCGGGACACTCTGTTGATTTAACAGAACAACATGTTCTTTAAGAATATACCGGTGTACAAAAACGTGGAAATCTCATCCCTACATGCAGCCCAATTACGAAAGATATACCTGTTTGCTCTTAATGCAATATTATAAAGTAAAGACATTGATGAACTATGAGTAACTCTAGCATCATATTGTTGGTGGCAATAACCTAACCCAACCATAAATTTAACTTTTACTGCAATTTGACCTTTAAACATCGCACATTTGATTATTCCAAAATCTAATAGAATACAAAAAGTACTTTCAGTATTTTTTTTTTTTTTTTTTTTGAAAAGCTTATCTCAATTTACGGATTGTTTATCCATTTTAAATTAATTTTCAATCATGGATATATTTTTAAATATACCTGTAACCCAATTCAGAAAGATATATCCGTTTGCTATTAATGCAATATTATGAAGAAAAGACATATGTATGAGTAACGCCTAGCACCATATGGCAACAACCTAACCGTACCATAAATTACGCTTTTACTGCAATTTGATCTCTAAACATCATGCATCCCATTATTTCAACGTCTAACAAAAAAGTCTGTCAGTCATGAAATTTTGTTTAAAAAAGAAAAAAAAAAAGCTTACCCTAAAAAATAGTAGCTATAATTTCTATTTAATATAAATCGTACAAAAATCGTATTTTATATAACCGTATTCGATACAAATCGTAGAATGTTATCACTGCATTTCAGGTATTAAAACATTTATCTAAATGATATAATTAAAGATTACAAAGAAATAGGGAATAAATTGTAGCATCCAGTTTTTAGAGCCAGTTTGAAATTATATTGATGACATTGACGTCATATCTAGCAAACGATTTTTTTTTACTATTATCATTTTCCTTATTTGATTCTTGTTACTGAAACGACTTCATTAAAATAGATTTTTTAACATTCAACTAAAGTACTACTAATGTCATTTTAAAACATGCTTAGTTAAAAATTTTACCTAAATATATGAAAAATGTGCATTTTCTGATTAGAATGACGTCGATTTAAAAAATGTAAAAATATAGCAGTCGAATCTGAATTTTTATTGGCTAATAAAACAAAGTACTCGAGTTATCATTTTTTTTTACATTAATGAGCAGTTTTTTAGATGTGTGGCAACAGGAAAGAAGCTATTGAATTTGAAAATTTAAAATGAGATATTTCTATAATGTTAAATTATGAAAGATGATAGAAAAAAGGGATAAATATTGGTCTGATTATTTTTTAAAGGTGACAGGGATCTATTCCACGTTCTAAAGCCTATGTACAGCAAGTTTCGTGCAAATCGGTCGAAAATTAAATGTTTGTATAAAGGACATACACTCGGAGAACGGCTTTTATATATACTAGGGGATCGTACCCGGGCTTCCCGGGTTAAAGAATATAGGTGAAAACATTTTTTTTTTTTTTTTTTAACTAATAATTTTTTATATGCAATAAGTTTTTTAGATTGACCACTTACATTAAAAAGGCATTTTTCATATGGAAAATACGAATTACACAATCAAATACATTTTTGAAATTTATCAAAAGCGATACATGCTAAGAGTTACTTGCCAAGATTTTACTACTTATGGCATCCTTTTATATTCTGATAATATCAGAGCTTATACATGTCTGGTAAATTTGTGTTTTATTTATGTTATTTTATTTATTTATTCATAGGGAAGTTTTTTTAATCGAAATTAGCCGCAAAAAAAATGATGAACTCTTTATTTTGTTTTAAGGGCAAACGGATTAATCTTTCCTAATCGAGCTCCGCGCGATATAGATAAATTAAAAAATATTTCATGCTTTAAAATAGTTTTTAAAACCATAGACAATCAGTAAACTGAGATGAATTTTGCAAACAAATTCCATTTGAAAAAAAAAAAAGTCCTTCCGGCCAGTGCCGGGAGGAAGAGGTAGCTTTCATATTCCTTATTTTAAAAAAGCCAATTTATATCATTCAAACACACGAAGCTCAATTTAGTGGAAACCGAATATCGGGGATTCAATACTAATTTTTATCAATATAATGAATGAGAATTTCGCGAAATTAGTCAGCTTTATCCAAGCTGCTTTTCTTTAAAGTAACTTATATTTGGCTGCCAAATTCGGCGATTTCTTAAAGTGCCTGCCATTTTAAGGCAACATGGTGGATGAGGCTATAACCAGTGAACTTGGTCGAGACCTTAGTAATTGCTGTGCACATGCTCACTCACATCGGAATCGGTTGATATATGCGAGTATTGTCGCATGCAAAAAATCAGATTTTTCAAAATGTCACCCACAATAGAAATTGAAACAGCTATATCTGAGCCATTTTTTAAGGTAAAGACAAACAAAAAATGCTCCTGAATCCTTATATCAAGGTCAAACACTTAATAAAGAAACCTTTTTCAATTTCTAATTTTTTTGCACCTCACTTTAAATATATATATATATATTTTTAATTTAATGGCCGCCATTTTGAAACAAGATGGCTGATGAATCTGGCCAGCGAAATTGGTCGAGGTATTGATGTATACTATCCACATGCCTTCTTACATCGAAATAGGCGAATACGTGTGTTATCGCGTGACAGATACAAGATCGTTTCAAAATGTTAGCCATGCTAGAAATTCAAAGTGCTATAATTCAACAATTTTTTAAGATATAAACGAAAGAACAAATTTTCAGAAACAAAAACTGCCCCGGAATCTTTATATCAAGGCCAAACACATAAAAAAAATCTTTTTCAATTTCCAATTTTTTAATACCTCATTTTAAATTTTAAATTTAATTTTTTTTAATGGCAACTCTGTTGAAACAAGATGGCGAATAAAGCTGGCCAACGAACTCGGTCGAGACATTGGTATGTACTATGTATAAACGAAGTTACATCCAAATCGGCTCATAAATACGCCTGTTATCGCGTGACAAAAATCAGGTCGTTTTAAAATGTCAGCCACAATAGAAATTCAAAATGTTATTACTCAGCCATTTTTTTAGATATAGACAAAACAAAAACTGTTCCGGAATCTTTGTATTAAGGTCAAACTCATACGAAAAAATCTTTTTCATTTTCCAATTTTTTGGTATCTCATTTTAATTTTTAGGTAGCTTTCATTACAAAAAGCTACCTATTGCAGCCGTTCGGAGGAAAGCGATTTAAAAAAATTTTGGTATATTTTCATCGATCATGACCCCCAGACCCCGAAACCACCCTCCGTTCAAAATTGATATATATATATCCATATATATATATATATATATATATACATACATCTGACCTATGTCACACTGTAACTCTCGTATTTATGAACCGATTTGGATGTAATTCTGTGTGTACATAGTACATACCAATGTCTCGACCGAGTTCGTTGGCCAGCTTCATCCGCTATTTTGTTTCAAAATGGCGGCCATTTAAAAAATTTTTAAAAAATTAAAATTTGAAATGTGGTACCAAAAAATTGAAAATGGAAACATATTTTTTTCTTATGTATTTGACCTTTATACAAAGACTCCGGAGCAGTTTTTGTTTCGTCTATATCTTAAAAAATAGCTGAGTTATAGCGTTTTGAATTTCTAGCGTGACTGACATTTTGAAACGTCCTGAATTTTGTCACGCGATAAAAGGCGTATTTATGAACAGATTTGGATGTAACTTCGTTTATACATAGTACATACCAATGTCTCGACCGAGTTCGATGGCCAGCTTCATCCGCCATCTTGTTTAAAAATGGCGGTCATTTAAAATTTTAAGAAAACATTAAATTTGAAATGTGGTACCAAAAAATTGAAAATTGAAAAAATATTTTTTGCTTATGTGTTTGACCTTGATAAAAAGATTCGGGAGCAGTTTTTGTTTCGTCTATATCTTAAAAAATGGCTGAGTTATAGCATTTTGAATTTCTAGCGTGTCTGACATTTTGAAACGTCCTGATTTTTGTCACGTGATAACAGACGTATTTATGAACCGATTTAGATGTACCTTGGTGTGTACATAGTACATACAGATATCTCGACCGAGTTCGTTGGCCAGCTTCATCCGCCATCTTGTTTAAAAATGGCGGCCATTTAAAAAAAATTTAAAAATTTAAAATTTAAAATGAGATACCAAAAAATTGGAAAATGAAAAAGATTTTTTTCGTATGTGTTTGACCTTAATACAAAGATTCCGGAACAGGTTTTGTTTTGTCTATATCTAAAAAAATGGCTGAGTTATAGCATTTTGAATTTCTATTGTGGCTGACATTTTAAAACGACCTGATTTTTGTCACCCGATAACAGGCGTATTTATGAACCGATTCGGATGTAACTTGGTCTGTACATAGTACATACCAATGTATCGACCGAGTTCGTTGGCCAGCTTCATTCGCCATCTTGTTTCAAAAGGGTTGCCATTTTTAAAAAGATGTAATTTAAAATTTAAAATGAGGTATTAAAAAATTGGAAAATGAAAAAAAAAAAAATATTATGTGCTTGGCCTTGATACAAAGATTCTGGAGCAGTTTTTGATTCTGAAAATTTGTTCTTTTGTTTACATCTTAAAACAAGTAGGAAATTGCTCGTCAAACGTGGCAAATGAGGTGCGTTCGTACTATAACTAGTTTTATAACTATTTTTTGCACCCCATATTGTACTGAATGTATATTTTTTTGCACTTCATAAGTGCACAGTCTGTAACATCATTAAAATGCACTTGCAATAATTTTTTCCCATTGCCCGTAATGTAATGGAAAACTTTTGACTGTCCCTGTAATTAAACTATACACCCAATTTTAATAAAATCTGAAATGGCTCTACAAAATTTTGCAACAATTATATATTTAAAATTTCAGACCATTCGGAAGACTGTAACATCATTAAAATGCACTTGCAATAATTTTTTCCCATTGGCCGTAATGTAAAGAAAAAATTTTGAATGTCCCTGTAACTAAACTATACATCCGATTTTCATAAAATTTGAAATGGCTCGACAAATTTTTGCAACAATCATATAGTTAAAATTTCAGACCATTCGGTTGGGTAGTTTTTGCTCTGTTATATGCGGACGGACAGACGGACAGACGGCCAGACGGACAGACGGACAGACGGACAGACGGACTGAACGACGACTATAGGTGCTACGTATTTATATAATTACGAACGCACCTAAAAATGGTTGAATTATAGCACTTTGAATTTCTAGCATGGCTAACACTTTGAAACGATCTTGTATTTGTCACGCGATAACACAAGTATTCGCCTATTTCGATGGAAGAAGGCATGAGGATAGTATACACCAATATCTCGACCAAGTTCGCTGGCCAGCTTCATCAGCCATCTTGCTTCAAAATGGCGGCCATTAAATTAAAAAATATTATACTTCAAGTGAGGTGCAAAAAAATTAGAAATTGAAAAAGGTTTCTTTCTTAAGTATTTGACCTTGATATAAGGATTCAGGAGCATTTTTTGTTTGTCTTTATCTTAAAAAATGGCTCAGATATAGCTGTTTCAGTTTCTAATGTGGGTGACATTTTGAAAAATCTGATTTTTTTGCCTGCGACAGCACTCGTATATATCAACCGATTCCGATGTGAGTGAGCTTGTGCACAGCAATTACTAAGGTCTCGACCAAGTTCACTGGTTAGTTCCATGTTGTCTTAAAATGGCAGGCACTTTAAGAAATCGCCGAATTTGGCAGCCAAATATAAGTTACTTTAAATAAAAGCAGCTTTGATAAAGCTGACTAATTTCGCGAAATTCTCATTCATAATGATTTAGTATTTATAAAAATTAGTATTGAATCTCCTATATTCGGTTTCCACTAAATTGAGCTTCGTGTGTTTGAATAATATAAGTTGACTTTTTTAAAATAAGGAATATGAAAGCTACCTGTTCCTCCCGGCAATGGCCGGAAGGACTTTTTTATTTTTAAAATTTTTTTAAATGGCCGCCATATTGAAACAATATTTCGGATGAAGATGGCCAACGAACTCGGTCGAGACATTGGTATGTACTATGTATAAACGAAGTTACATCCAAATCGGTTCATCAATACGCCTTTTATCGCGTGACGAAATTCAGGACGTCTCGAAATGTCAGCCACGCTAGAAATTCAAAATGCTAAAACTCAGCCATTTTTAAAGATATAGACGAAACAAAAACTGCTCTGAAATCTTTGTATAAAGGTCAAATACATAAGAAAAAAATATTTTTCCATTTTCAATTTTTTGTTACCACATTTCAAATTTTAAATTTTTTTTAAAATTTTAAATGGCCGCCATTTTAAACAAAATGGCGGATGAAGCTGGCCAACGAACTCGGTCGAGACATTGGTATGTACTATGTACACAGCGAATTACATCGAAATCGGTTCATAAATACGCCTTTTATCGCATGACAAAATTCAGGACGTTTCAAAATGTCAGCCACGCTAGAAATCCAAAATGCTATAACTCAGCCATTTTTTAAGATATAGACGAAACAAAAACTGCTCCGGAATCTTTGTATAAAGATCAAATAGATAAGAAAAAAATATTTTTCTATTTTCAATTTTTTGGTACCACATTTCAAATTTAAAATTTTTTTAAAAAATTTAAATGGCCGCCATTTTGAAACAAAACAGCGGATGAAGCTGGCCAACGAACTCGGTCGAGACATTGGTATGTACTATGTACACACCGAATTACATCGAAATCGGTTCATAAATACGAGAGTTACAGTGTGACAAAGCTCAGATATATATATATATATATATATATATATATATATATATCAATTTTGAACGGAATGTGGTTTCGGGGTCTGGGGGTCATGATCGATGAAAATATACCAAAATTTTTTGAAATCGCTTTCCTCCGAACGTCTGCAATAGGTAGCTTTTTGTAATGAAAGCTACCTAAAATGCTATAACTCAGCCATTTTTTAAGATATAGACGAAACAAAAACTGCTCCGGAATCTTTGTATAAAGGTCAAATACATAAGAAGAAAATATTTTTCCATTTTCAATTTTTTGGTACCACATTTCAAGTTTTAATTTTTTTTTTTTAATTTAAATGGCCGCCATTTTGAAACAAAACGGCGGATGAAGCTGGCCAACGAACTCGGTCGAGACATTGGTATGTACTATGTATACACCGAATTACATCGAAATCGGTTCATAATTACGGGAGTTACAGTGTGACATATGTCAGATATATATATATATATATCAATTTTGAACGGAGGGTGGTTTCGGGGTCTGGGGGTCATGATCGATGAAAATATACCAAAATTTTTTGAAATCGCTTTCCTCCGAACGGCTGCAATAGGTAGCTTTTTTGTAAAGAAAGCTACCTAAAAAAATCCTATTTGGTGATCTAAAAATTTTAATTGTACGATTACAAATATGTTAGATTTGTGTTTTTTCAATATTATTCTTTTATTTGTTTATAAAAGAAGTATTAATTTCGTTAATTTGTCTTTCATAAATATCTTAGACTGGTGTTGTTTTTTAATATTATTCTTTTATTTGTTTATAAAGGAAGTATTAATTTCGTCTTGCAAAAATAGTCAGAAACAAATGCTGCAAAATGTTTGTTGCTTTATGTGCAAAGTGTTTATTACTTTATGTATTGAAACTGGCACGTGATAATATAAACTTTAAAAATTCATGCTTAAAACTTATTTTAGGAAATATAATACATCAGACAATGAATACAGTTCTTAAACAAATTGTATTTGAAAGTACATTTATTTTCCTATGCGACAAAAATTGATTCAATTAAGATACAGTTTTTAAACAAATTGCATTTGAAAGTAAATCTTATCCCTATGCGACGAAAATTGAAAATGTACGATGGTCAGAAGATTGAAAAATTGCAGTAGAGAAAATTTCAAGACCGAAATTTGATTGTGAAGTATTGCCATTTGCAAAATGACGTCAGCGTTACGCACAGATACGTTTGTTCTTTATAATATAGATACATAATCTGTAAAATATAATAAAGATCAGTTATTAGGATGTGGTTATCAATTGAGGCTCTTATGCTTGGATTTCCGGTATGAAAACAGCAATTTTCACCTTCTCAAAATTTGTATACGCACTTCACATATCCATATTCATCATTTAAAAAAAAACTGTATTTTGTTTGATCATTTAAAAATAATTTTAACTCAAAACTTGAAGTCACGATTGTCAGCAACGTCTTCTATGTGAACAGACGCATTCTTTATTTGAGATTCTAATCTCAATTTTGGAGAATAAAAATTTCCGTAATTTATGTTTTTTAGACGCATTTGTGTTAAAAGGTTAGTTTTATCTAAGAAAATGATCGTTTTCTTTTAAATATGACTTCGTTTTCACTTAAATAAGCATTTCGCCTAGTGTCTGAAATTTAGTATCAGTACACATGCAGAAGAAAAAACAATATAGAAAATTTATGAGGAAAAATGCGTGTTTTCAAAAGCAGTATGTCATTTTCCGTTATTATGCCCCTAATATAATATTCTGCTCCTAATAGCATTTTGCGCCACTAAACCCTATACAACAACTTTTATCAACAATTTTGAATTTTTATCAGAAAATAGCATGAATAAAGTTTAAAATACCTCATTATTTCTCTCTTGTCTGCAGCAATGAAAGGTATCTAATTGAAGAAATTTCATAAAACGCTTTTTAAATTAAAATATAAAAGTGGGGATATTTAAAAAAAAAACACATAGTGCGACAACATCTACAAAGGAAAATCTTTCAGTTAATATATATATATATATATATATATATATTAGTAAAATTGGTTCAGCAGAAAGATCTGGGCAGATGACTAAACAACACACTTGTGTTTTAAATATATAGATTATATAAAATTAGGTAAAATTAAATTAAGCAAATTATGTTATTGTGATAAAATTATAGTAGAATGTCTTAAAGAATAGCATTAAAATTTTATTATTCGAGAGAATTTTCGACAAAAACTTCAGGAACACGATATTATTTTAAACCACGAATTATTTGTTTGGTTGTCTAACTCGGCGAAGCATATCCATCCAGGTGAGAATCATCAATTTCTGTAATATAAATCGCTATTATTTGCATGTCACCTCTCTATTATAAAGACTCTCTACATTTTTGTAAAACATTGCGTTTATCAGTGTGTGCTTTCGATTACATTATTTTCAAAAGTGAAACACTTTCACCTGTGAAGAATTTCAAAGCAGCTTGGCTGTGAAAATGACGCACATCTACAAAACGTAATTCAGGTTTAAGAATTAAAGTACACGCTTTTTTATAAAATGACGTCATTTGCATCCGCTAAAGCAATCTTCTTTTATAACCCAGTCTTAAACTTCGTCTATAGAAAAGTGTGCATATGATGTCATTATCACGGAATAACAGACAATATTCTTGACATAGCCATATTTTATTTTCATTAATTTTTTCAGGTTTTATGAGAAAATGGCAACATAAAGATACAGTATCTCCTATTTTCAACTATTTTCCGTTTACTTTCAATGACTTTCAATAGAAATGAGGTACTTTTGTTGCCACGATAAGAAAAATGGTATTAAAAACTGCAAAAAAATTAATATATCAAAAATTAATTGAGATACAGCTTTCAAACAAATTGCATTTAAAAGAGCATTTTTTTCCTCATACCACGGTGTAAAAATTTAAAATGTCCGATGTTTAGAAGTTTAAAAAATTTGCAGTAGAGAAAATTGCAAAACCAAAATTTTATTTCAAATTTCAAAGTGTTGCCATTCGCAAAATGACGTATGCGTTACGCATAGATAAGTTTGTCCTTTATAATATAGATAGATTTGTCACATAATAAAACTATTCAGAGACAGGAGGCATCCTAGTTTAATTTCAGTTGTTAGCCGTGGATGTGTACTTGCGTTTATGATTAATTTAAAAACATTCTCACTGAACTGGGAATAGTTTTGAACTTTTTTTGATTTAAAATATATGCATCATTTACTTAATGAAAATAAGTTTTTAATTCATATTTGTAAACCTTGTTTTTGTCGATATTGAGCCTTCATATCCTCCACTAAATAAACCTAGTATTATGGGAAGAAAACATTGTGTATTTGTATCATACGTAGTTGTAACCTCCATTAAAATATTTCAAAGAAAATTATTCTCTAATTCTTCATAAAATTAATTATGCATCAAATAATTAAAAAAAAAATTCTAAATAATTTTTAAAAAGGCTAAAGATAAACGATGAATATTAGTAAAAGAATAAAAAAATAGATTAAATTTATTTATAGCTTTTTGTGCTGAAATGTGAAACTTTACTTTAAATTGATCCATATGTACAATAGACCGGGAGCCGGCAGCACAAACAATCACTTCATCGAGTTCATGGATGAAATTCTAGGATTATAGTCCAGGCAATAGAGACCGTATAGGACTCTACATAGCAAAATTCATGGTAGTTCTAGAAAAAGGCTTACTATATTTTTTTTTAGTCGCTGAATCCGAATTTTTAACTTCCCACCAGAATTTCCCCCCGCAACCCCCACCCCCAAATTTTTGTAAAATGTCCCCCCAAAAAGGTTTTTATTAAAAAATCAATTTTTTATTGTTTTTTTTTTGGGGGGGGGGGATATCTAGAAATTCAGAAAGTAGACAAAATTTGCAACAATTAAGATATATGACATTATGGCATAGGATTAATGGGGAGGGGGAGGGGGGATCTGCCTCGGAACACGCGCCGCGGTGCTGCGTGGGCTAAGTTGCGCAATTTCACTTAACCACTCACATCGTTTACATTCGCCCTCCCGTCTCCCCTCCAAATCCCTATAATGTTTACTTTAAGTTTTTTGGGTTTCTGAATCCGAATTTTTAACTTCCCCCGAAAATCCCTCCCCCCCCCCCCCGTCAACCCCACCAAAATAGTTGTTTTAAAATTAAATTTTTTATTGTTTTAGGGGAAAAGTATGTAGAAATTCAGAAAGTAGACAAAAATTTGCAACAAATAGGATATATGACATTATTACGTAGAATGAACGGGGAGGGGGAGCGCTGCCTCTGAACATGCACTGCGGCGCTACGTGCACTAAGTTATGCAAGTCCAGGCAATAGGGGATTTTCCATCCATCCATCCATCCATCACAATGGTGCTACAATCCATGTAGGATTTTGACCTCCCTCAATATACTTCTCCAGACCTTCCGATCTCTGGCCTTTACTTTATAATTTATAATTTGGTTTTCTGCAAGATCTTTTTCTATCTCTTTTATCCAACTCTTCCTGGGTCTACCAATACTTCTTTTTCCAATTAAATTACCACTATAAATCTTCTTTGTGCTTCGCTCATCCCTCATTCTGATTAGGTGGCCTAACCATTGCATTCTTCTTATTTTTATAGTATTTATTATATCTTTTTCATTATATAACTCTTCTAACTCCATATTTGTCCTTATACGCCATGTATTGTCTTCTTTAATAGGTCCAAAAATTTGTCTTAGGATCTTCCTTTCCCAAGTGATAAGTAGCTTTTCATCTTTTTGTGTAGTGGTCCAGGTCTCACTACCATAAATTACTATTGGTTTTATAACAGTTTTATAAATTTTAAGTTTGGATTGTCAAAATTAATACTAGTTCCGGATTTCAACTCGCTTTATGTTTTTTGGGTCGCAGAATTCGAATTTGTAACTTCCCACGAAAATTTCACTCGGCAACACCCCCTTCCCCCCAAAAAAAATTGATTTTTAGAAAAATTTTAGTTTTTTAGAACATAATGTCATATAGCTTAATGTCATTCATAATGTCATATAGCTTATTTGTTGCAAAAATTGTCTACTTTCTTAATTTCTAGATACTTTTCCCTTAAAAGAATAAAAAAATTGATTTTTTTAATAAAAACCTTTTTTTTGGGGGGGGGGCATTTTACCAAATTTGGGGGGGGGGGGTTGCCGAGAGAAATTTTGATGGGAAGTTACAAATTCGGATTCAGCAACCCAAAAAACTTAAAGTAAGCCGATTTCCACAACAACCATTAATTTTGCCAGGTAAAATCCCCTATTGCCTGGACTATTAGTTAAATCTTGATTCGCATATTAAAACGCAATCGGCCTGCTAATTCACCTTGGTGGAAAACACCTGAAAACCCGATTTTAGCGGCTGACTCGTAGGTTTACCATTGTGTTTTCCTGCACCAAAAGGTATGAAAACATGGAGGACTGGGAGCAGGAAAACACAATGGTAAACCTACAAGTCAGCCGCTAAAATCGGATTTTCAGGTGTTTTCCACCAAGATGTGACTTGATAGACCGATTGCGTTTTAATATGCGAATCAAGATTTAACTAATCCTAGAATTTCATTCGTAAACTCGGTGAATTGATTGTCTGTGGTGCCGGCTCCCGGCCTATAATATTTTATTGTAAATGGATTTTACAAACACTTCTTTTTTTTTTCGCGATTTAAGAAAAAACTAAAAAAATCGCTAAATTTTAGGCTGTCAATGTGTTTGTTTCCACTTAAGCTTGGAGCTAATTTAGGTAGAATTATATCTTTCAGTTCCAGAAAATAAATCCTTATATCACAAAACCAAAAAACAAATTAGAAATCTATTAAACGTGCGCAAAACTATTTTCTAAAACAACACCAAAGCCTTTTTAGATAAAATAAACGGTCAAGTGCGTGTACTACTCGCGCAAAGAGGATTCCGTAGAATAAATATATGAATTTGTAATTGTATTATAAAAAAGACCGTTGCTAAAATAATACTAAGATTTTGTAAAAAACTATACAACGTACGGTTGGGTATAACAGTATATATTAGAAAAGTGTAAATGGATGTATCATGAAAGTTCAAAGAGATATGGAACCTAAATAATATCAAATATAGTTATTCTATATAAATCATTTTTTAATACTATCCTAATATGTTTATGATGAACTTAATTCGGTACTGACAATAACAGCAGTGTATATTTAAACTTCACTTGGCATTTCATAAAACTAAAATTAGCCTAGAAATAACGTTTATTTCTACAGTTTAGCTATAACAAAACCTTTTTTCAAAGTTTAAATTTGGCATTGTGCTGAGCGCGCTTCCAAAGGAGGTCGCAAAGTTGCAACGCAGCCTTGGTCAGTGCCGCGTTTTTTCAGATAGGTTTTTAATTAACTTTTAAAGTCGCTCTAAGCGTATTGAGAGATACACTCAATGCAAACTAGTCGCGAATCCCCCAGCATTTATGTGACTCATTCTAATTAAACCTTTCGAGGGCGGTGTCCTTAAAAAAGGACACCTAATTTTAATTGCAAAACAGACAAAGGACAACAAGAATATTTAATTAAAATTTTCCTTTTAAGATGTACGTGAAAATAAGCAAGTTCGTATTTTCTAATAAATTCGTTTATAAATTCTGGTGTCAGTCCATTATTTCATAAGTTTATAAACAGAATTACTCCGCGCCGGAAAGGGTTAAGTGGTCGCAGGACTCTTAAAGCTTCAACATTTTAGAAGTTTAAATTTTTTTAGATGTTAAACTCCTATTTTTTCTGAACATTTTGATGTAATTTTTCCCTTGAAATTCCCATTAGAACAGAAGTTATGGCTTTTAGAATTATACTAGCTCAATAGCTGAAGCGGCGTTTCCGAAACTTTGAAGTCATTTTTCTCAAAATGTCGTTTTTGGGGCATCAAGCGCAGGATACCACAAAAACTTCTTAATATTTTTTCATGAAATTTTTAAAACATATATTTCATGTTAATCTGTATAAACTGAACTGAAAATTTTCTTTTTATTGTTCAAAAAAAATATTTTTTTAGGTGATTATACTGTTCAAATTTTCAAAATTTTGTATTAGCTAAATGCAACATTGCAGTAAAAATATAAAAAAGCTTTAAATCCAAATTTATTTAAGTTCAGGGTAATTATTATAATTTATTTATTACAATAATTATTTCCTGCAAACTGTTATGCCAATTTTCTGTTCGATAAATGTCTAACAGTTTAGAACTCCATATAAATACTAATTCTGCATCTTGTAATTTTTTAAATACATAAAATGAAAGAACATACTTATATCTTTCATCTCAATTAAAATTGTGTTTTAAAATCATATACATTCTAAGACATTAAATGTTTAAAATAGTCTTCATTTTTTTTTTCAATTTTTAGATTCCTGAGACCCCTGAAATTAGTATGTTTTTAACAATTTCACATTCATTGCTTTTATGCTGTTACTGGACCTTACATTACACATATATATCATTAAAAGTTGTTAACTAGGCATATAGTACGCCGCCCCTGTCATTATGTATGTCCAAACTGGCCGTATCTTTAAGGGTTAATATCTCGGCTAATTAAAGGTGATTTTTTTCGAAATTCCTTATCAACAATGCTTTTATACTTCTGCTACGATAGGTATATCCACAGTTGCTGAACAATTTTTCTGAATGCCCGTAAATTGAAATTTGTGTGTAACAGAAAAATGCGATTTTCTAAAAAAAACTATGTGACCTATGGTGATCGCTATTTTCCGGCAAGGTTTAAATTAACGTCTACTATCTCTAATTTTTTCATAATTTTAGTTTCAGTAGATTCGGAATTAGATGGGGGGACATATTTTTGCGCTACATTTTCGACAATATCTTTGAAAATATAATACCTAAAATTAAAAGGAATATATTTTTGAGTTCGGCGTTACGAAAGCTTTCACACGATATACAAAGAAAAGATTTTTTTTCAAGTACCATAATTAGCCCCTCTACATTTTTACTAAATATATTTATGAATGTTTATTAATCTGAAAATATGTAGGTCAATGGTCTTTATTACTTTCCCGAATTTGAACTTTCCACGTTCCATAGTTTACGATTAAAATGGCTGTGACAGACAGACAGACGGACAGGCACAGGAGTGATCTTATAATGGTTCCGTTTTTACTTTTTAAGTACGGAACCCTAAAAACAAACAAAAACAGTACAAATGTAAAAATTAACGCGTGCAACTGAAAAGGCAATTCATAATTTGCCGTATTTTCTTTCGCTACTATGAATTATTTCTAATAAAATCGGAAAATAATAATATACCCCATTAATATACCGAATGATATGACAAGTTTGCAATGCCAAAAAATATATACATACATCATAAAAGCCTGAAGCTTTTTATAAAATATTTCATTGTAAAACTGCCAACAAATGTAAGATTAATTATAAACTGGGAAAGATTTTACATTTTTTGAAAAGGAACCGATTCTTAATGCTAGCGATAAACAATGGAACTTGAAAACATAGAATTTTGGAGGAATTTGTAAAGCACCAGTTTGTTGACAAATGGTGTACGACGAAAAGCATAATGCATTTAATGTTTATATTCAAATTTAAAATTTCCTTAACGTAAAATTATCCTTTTTAGAATAGATATATTGCATATATTTTAAAAGATACATCTTTAGAAGCGTTATAGGCAATAGATAGCTAGACCAAGCCAGGTATATTGTTTTTTAAATATTTATTTTTCACACATTTTTTCACATTCTTATTTGCATATTTATAATTATTTGAATGTTATATAAATACGAAAATAACTATTAGGTACCGTAATACATTTTATAGTACAAATAAGAAATGTAATAAATTTACAATTTACTTTGATAACTTTCACACAGTTCTCAATTTTATTTGTACTTTCCCGAAATATTAAATTTAGTGAGAGCTTCATGAACAGCAGTCTTGCTCACAAGTATCCTCTTAGATATTTCACGTTCAGAAAAGCCCACTTTATGCAGGGCAACTATTTCTGCACTTTTTGCAACTGAAAGGGACGATTTTTTACCCATTACAAAGATTAAAAAACAGCACCGTCTACGGTTAAATCCCCAAAACAACTGGCGAGGAATGAGACGGATGAATTTATTTATAACAGGCGAACGATTCTGACGCAATCAACACATAAGATGGCGTAATATTCGGCGTTAATGATGCTTTCTGTTAAAATGCCAAAATTCGGCTGCTGGTCTTGAACTTTAGCACACGACTGTAATTAAATGAAGATTTAATTTTCTGGTTCAAACTCTCAGGTTCAAAATTTTACCTTGGTGCCTAGTATTACAATGAACTGATTAAATCTTTAGTTTACTTTTAGACAGTTTCACATGTCAGATTTTAAATTAAAATGTATTGTGCGAAAATGCCAATAAATGTAAGTATTGCTGTATGTGTAATACAGTATATACAGTGTGGTATAATATAGTATCTTTCATATCAGTATTTGTAATACAGCTGTTTCTATTACAATAAAGTCGCAAATGTCACACATTTCATACAATTCCATACAATTCATCACAATACCAATTTGAAAAATATTTGGTTGAAATGCCCAGTCTATTAACACAGGTATATTTGCACATTTAGTGCAAATTTGAACTGTAAAATCCTCCATCCCCGTCAAGAAGACGATAATTGTTTTATAGCAAAACTTCAATAATTACTATTATTATTAATTATTAATAATTATACGAATAAACTTGCCCTCTCCAACTCAAAGATCCTATTGAGTTTTCCAACTCATGGGGTATTTATAATATTAACTGCCAGTGCGGTCTTTTCTATATTGGGCAGACCAAACGGAGTTTAAAATTTCGTATTAAAGAACACCAACAATATATTCAAAAACAGAAAACCAATAAATCTTCAATTGCTAAACATTGCTGGGAGATGAACCACTCCTTTGATTTTAATTAATCGAAAATTATCTCTAAACCCATATTTATACATGAACTTAACTTTCTTGAAGCATTTCATATATATAAAAATTATGACAATATTATTAATTGGGAATTCGCTATTTTCGCTTTACCAGTTTGTTGGAAATATTACATAAAATCCTCTTTTTCTTAATTACTACGAACATCTTTCACACTTTTGGTTGCATTACTTATGCTATTCTCCTATAGACTGGTAATTTTGTTTTTCTATTTTCCTATTGGTTAACGAACTTTCTCATTTGAATCCGCTTCTTCCCCATATAATTGAACAGGTTTCCGTTACTCTTTGCACTGAGGACAGTACGCTAAACGCTACCGAAACTAGTCTGCTCAAAGTTTAGTTTTTTTTTTGGTGTTTTTATTGTTGTTTTTAAATTTTTACTATCATTATTACATCTCTTATGCAAAAGGCATTCGAAGCTTTAGAACACCGGTTCCCATGAGAACACCGACGCTAATACTGTGAAGAAGTTGTTGAATGTGATTTCTCTTGATTTAGACATAATGGCAGAAATATTGAACGATGGTTTAAGCAGGGCTGCCACAGGCAACTATTTTTAATTGTATCTCACACCTTTTTTTTTCTTTTTTTAAATTTTACGTACACTTTGATAATATTTGCAAGAGAAATGTGAGTATATTACAAAATTTATTTTCTTAAAATAATGGTGCGAATAGAATACAAAAATAATCGCCTGTGGCAGCCCTGTTTAAGCTCGGTTTGAGTACACTTGCGTAGTGTAATGCAAAGAACCCATAAGCTCTCATCTCTGAATGCTAGGATTCGACGCAAGAAAAAGCACATCAATCCATAGAAGATATTTATTTTCGTAGACAGAAAAATTGGGCAAATGGTCCCCCATTATGCCTTCAAACTTTAGGTCCTTTCAGCAGAAGAGTCAGAATTGATCTAATTACATTTTCATATCGGCTACACTGCCAAGATAAGTTGGGTCCGATGAAAGCGACCAATTTAGAAACCAGCGGTTAGGGAGAAAGCAATTTAAATTTTGAACGACAGACATGAAAGGTCTTGCCATACTTCACAACTTAATAAAATAGATTAAATGAAAAAGTAAACCTACAGAAATTTGTAAATGCTGCTAGGAAAATGCAAGATTCGTGGTTTTATATCGCCATATTGCATATCTTTACTGTTAAGTTAGGAAAGAGCAGATGCTGAGATGAGATAGGAGTGTCTTTTTTTTATAATTATGAACAAGGCATGAAAGGCCTTTGTGAGAACAAAATGGAGCTGTTAAAACCACATAACCGATGAGGACATATATTGTAATGTATCTATCTATACAATTTAACGAGGATAAACTAAATACACTGATGTGACAAAAGTCATGGGATACCCTGCTAATTGCGTGTCGGCCCTCCGTTTGTCCGGTGAAGTGCAGCAACATGACGCGGCATGGACTTCAAGAGTCGTTGGAAGTCCTCTGGAGAAATATTGAACCATGCAGCCTCTATAGACGTCCATAATTCCGAAAGTGTTGCCGGTGGAGGATTTTGTGCACGAAGAACTGATCTTTCGATTATGTCCCATAAATATTTCGATGGGATTCATGTCGGGCGATCGCGATGGCCAAATCATCCGCTGGAATTATTCAGAATGTTCTTCAAACCAATCGCGAACAGTTATGCCCCGGTGACATGGCGCATTGTCATCCTGGAAAATTCCAACGTTGTTTGGGTACATGAAGTCCATGAATGGTTGCAAGTGATCTCCCAGTAGCTGAACGTAATCATTTCCAGTTAACGATCGGTTCAATTTAACCAGCGAACCCAGTCCATTCCATGTAAACACAGCTCGCACCATTATGGAGCCACCACCAGCTTACACAGTACGTTGTTGACAACTTGGGTCATGACTTCATGAAGTCTGCGCCACACTCGTACACTTCCATCAGCTCTTACCAATTGAAATCGTGACACATCTGACCAAGGCACTTTTTTCCAGCCGTCTACGGTCCAAATGATATGGTCACGAGCCCAGGAGCGCCCAATGTCGTTGTTTTAGTAATGGCACCCGAGTCGGACTTCTGCTGCCATAGCCCATTAAAGCCAAATTTCGCCGGACTGTCCTAACGCACATGCCCGTCGGACGTCCCACATTCATTCCTGCGGTTATTTCACGCAGTGTTGCTTGTATGTTCACACTGACAAGTCTATGCTGACGTCGCTGATCGCGGTCATTAAGTGCCCGCAGTCGACCACTGTGTTGTACATGATGGGAGGTTATGCCTGAATTTAGGTATTCTCGGAACACTCTTGACACTGTGGATCTCGTAATTTTGAATTCCGTAACGATTTCCGAAATGGACTGTTCCATGCTTCTAGCTCCAACTACCATACCTCGTTCGAAATCCATTAATTCTCGTCGTGTGGCCATAATAACATAATCTACCTTCTCACACGAAGCACAAATGAATGTCCTGCCCACGCACTGATCATTTATATAATTTGTAAGCGACACTACTGCCATCTATATATTTGTATATTGCTATCCCATGACTTTTGTCACCTCAGTGTAAAGTTACCAGATAAAGAATTGGTATAAAGGATTAAATTAAAACACACGAATAAATGACCTGGAAAATAATTTAGCATGTAATAATTTAATTTAAAAATTTAGAAAGATATTAATATCCAAATAAATTAACTTAACGATATATGAACATCATCATAGATACATTAGTCGGTAATTGGGGTGTAACATCATTAGAAAGTTTTGTTGTATTTTGCTCCGTGTATATACCATAAACCAGCTGATAAATAACAGGTATGGAATTACCTCTAGTTGAGAACTCGGTAAGTGGGAGAAAGGTTCCGAGCCCGGAAAGTCTTCTCTTCTGAATAAGTATAAAAATTGTTGATAAATCCATACTACTGTGGGTAGGTTAATTTCAAGGAGAGGAAAAATCAAATTTGCTATTTTTCACTAGAAAAAAACTTTTTTCCAAAAGCGGAAATATATACGAATCGTTTCTTACAAAAGTATGTTTGCGAAATTTGGATTAAAATGGAATTTAAAATTTTATAAATTTTAATAGTTGAACGAAAACGTAAATATGTATTAAAGTTAAAACTGAAAACAGGATAAAGATTGAAGTTTATGAATATTCAATCACTTTATATTTAAACAATATTCATTTCAGTATAATGAAACAGAAAAAAAATTAATTTTAATATGTTAAACATAAAATTGTTTCTCTACAACATAAACATAAAATTCCTTTTATGCTGTGCCAGAAACAAGAAATGCAAAATCTGAATTTTAATGTATTCTAAAGAAAAAAAGTTTTAACCACAGCTGTGAAGGTAAATGTAGCTAATTCTTTTACATAAAGGGCATTCATGAGAGTTTTTTTTTTTTTTTTTTTTTTTTAGTTTTATCATTATTCAGCTGAAATTATAAAATCACTCTCAAAAATAGATGTATAAATATTAATAAAAGCAAAAATAGTTTAAATAAAATCCTTAAACGAAATTCAATATTCCACCTTAATTCAATCACAAACTACATAATATGATCTTTAAAAAGCTTTCTGTTTAAGTTTGAAATATACATTTTATTTAAAATTCCTAGTACTTTCGGTCTGCAATCCCGCAGCCACCGTCAGGGAATATTTTCATTAATTATTTCAAATTCAAACTCAAAAATTTAAAATTCTGAAAATTTAATTAAAATTAAATAAATTCAATTGATTTAGTTAATTAAAATTAATGAATTAATGTAAATATTATCTGACGATGGCTGAAGGATTGCAGACTAGGAGACTTAGTAACTACTTAGTAACTGAGTAACTGACTACTTAGTAACTTAGTAACTGAGTACTAGGAGACTTAAGTAAAATGTATATTTTAATCTTGTAACATATGTATTATTATTATCTGTCGCTTTTTAAGTAAAGAGAAAACTTTTTCAACGTCATATTATGCAGTTTGTAAAAATAGTTTTTTTTTTTTTTTTTTTTTTTTTTTTTTTTTTTTTTTTTTTTTTTTTTACACTTTTTTATAAGCATGTCATAATTATTTTAACCCTTTATCTACTGACAGTACCTTAAAGTACCATTAAAATAACTTGTTATAAAATTCATTTAATACATCGATTAGTAGTAATGCAGTTTAGAATGAGCTATAGATGCATTACTTTATCTTGTTCCAAAAGCATTATTGGTTACACAAAGCAAATATATTGTAAAAGGATGATTTCTTTTACCTTTGCATCTTTTCAGCTTTCTTGGCATTTGGGGGGGGGGGGGGATTTTTCAATTCGGAAATATTTCTATATTTTTATTGTAAGAACATTATATTTGTACATTTCCTAATTCTACAAAATACTAAGAAAAATATTTAAAATAAAAGCTTTGAGTGGATTTATAAATATTGCACAAAATTCCTGTAAATTCAAATTTAATGAATCCTTCTAAATCCTTCAATCCTTCTAAAATTTATTAAAACATAATATAAATCTTCTAATGTAGTTTCAAAAATTCACGAAAAATGCTTTACAAGATAAAATTTTCACGAATTCATAATTCAGTACATAAAGGTTTAAAAACCAAGTCTGATTTCATGTAGTTCAAAAATCAAATTCCCTTACAATACGTTAAGATGTCGCGGACGCCGATTAGTGAACATCTAGGGTGGATCGGGGCTAGTTGACCCGCTTTTTCTTCTAATAATTTTAAAAAACAATTATAATTCAACATTTTAAAATTCTTTTTGCTACCACTATCAGTGTACTTTCAGGAAGAAGTCGCAATAGTAAAACTTGAAAATATTAACTATAAGTATTAGTTTAGAAGCTGAAATTGACACCAAGTCGCTTGGGTCAATGCCCTGATTGCGGGGTAAGTTGGCCCACGTCAATTTTAGGTAGATTTCGTATGAAATACTACCTATTACATTCTCTCCTATGTTGGAATTTCTGAAAAAAATTGTAGATCTACACCAATCATGATCCCTAGAACCCAAAATCACCCTCAGTAAAAAACTATCACTTTCTTCTGGACACGATAACTTCCATAATTCTGCACAAATCTCTTCCAAACTGATACATAAAATGAAGGGGCATAAAATCTAGGTCAAGTTCGTTAATGGGCAAAATTTGACCAAGGGGGTGGAAATAGGAGGGGATTTGTGAAAACCGAAAAACCCGATAACTTCTTAATTTTTATACATGTCAAATCAGTTTAAAGTTATTATTACTTCTAGGGAAAAGGCCAAAAATTTAAGTATCATGGATTTTTGATAAAATTAAAAATGGGCTCAAGGGGCGCAAAAATAGGGTTTTTAGGAGAAAAAAATCATAACTTCGTCAATTCTTAAGATATAAAATTCACGTAAACTTATAATAAATCTTCTAAATATTATCTACAACTTTTATATTGACAAGTTTTTGATAGGACCAACTCTTACTCCAAAAAACAATCAAAAACGAAAACAAAAAGGGGGGATTGAAGAAGAAAAAAATTCATAACTTCATCAATTCATAAGATATCCAATCCACTTAAATTTTTTGTACATCTTCTCAATATTATCTACAACTTTCATACTGAGAAGTTTTTGATAGGATCAACACTTACAGCAAAAAAAAAAAAAAAAAAAAAAAAAAAGAGTTTGACGAAAAAAATTATTGTATTCAGGGTGTACTCAAATCCAAACAGCTTATTTCCTGACCCATTTTTACATTCGTTTTTGCTTTCAAACGCATCCAATTTGCAAGTTCGATTATTCAGAATCTATATAATGTGCTGTATTAGTCGATATTTTGATAAAGGCAAAATATATTTTTAAAAAATGCTGTCAAAGTAGGCATTTTGAACCAAATTTCCAAAAGTGATAGTGCTGGAAACGGAAAAATTACCGTACTGAGAAAATTATTGCAAATCAAATTCTAATTAATTGATCGAAAACTAAAAAAACACGTCTCTTATAACTCTTCAAAAAATCACGCCAGCAAGTTTCACGTTTTTACTTTTAAAAATGAGTCTGAAAATGTGTCAGAAAATTTCGAGTAGTTGATCGTGGAAAAACATTTTTTTTTTAATAGCGCCTTAATATAATTTTGATAAAACGAGCTCTTGCAGAAAAATGAAATTAAAAATTCATCAAAAGCAGTCAGATAAAATTGTTAAACTGTGTCATCTCTAATCTTGATTTTGTTTTTGTTGGTGAAATTACTACTTAACTTCAAAATCTACCTCCGCCTGTAGGCCAAGCCGGCAGGGATTTTTCCAATGTTCTGATAGTGTAGAAGTTTAAGAAATGATCAAAATTTTACCAAATTTTAGTTTTTATTTCTTGCGAACAAAAACCCAATATAGCCTAAATTTAAATAAAAATTTTAAATATTAAAACTGCGAGTTATTCAAATAATTAACTTCGACCAAAAATTGCTTTAACATTTGATTTTATTTTCTCATAAACGTCTTTAATACTTTATGGAACAGTAATAAATTTTAATAAAGGCATGCTAAAATTAAATCTTAGAGTACACTAAATTAAGAAAGCATTCATCCTTAATTAGATGATTTATTATAAACATCAGATGATAAATAAATTGCATCACGGCCTCTGTACATCTGTTAAGTGCAATAACTCTTTTCTTTCGTTTATTATGTTTTTCAAACGCACCATTCCCTTCAAATTTCTGTTAGTAAAATGTAATATTGCTTCATGATGCTTTCGATAATGTCAGCTTCTTTGAAATAATGATAATTTTCGTTTATATAAAACTTTAATTCCCAATCAAGTATATAAAACCCAGTTTGTTTATCATGAAATATATGTATTATTGATTACATTCATGATTTATTATTGGTATAAGGAGATTTAGATAATTTAATAAGTTAGAATATAGCAATGTGCTTGATATAATTATGTTGGATGATATCATTTTTTTATATTTATTGTTTGAACTGCTGATCTTTATTAACGGTTCAAGGAAGTGTAGTTTTATTCTGTGTGTGGAAGGGACAACATGTCTCTTAAAGGAAAAGATATTTTTGATAATTAAAAATTTGTTTCCTGAAACTGCCCTTTTTATGGATTATGAATACAGAAATGATCATTTAGTTTCAACGAATAACTACCCAGGTAAGAGGTTTTCACTTCATAAAATGTGATGTTATTAAAGCATTATTTGTGGCAAACTTTTCTCTGGACGGGAGAACAAGAGAATTTTATTAATAATTGAGAAATATCAGAGTCGGCAAATTTTGATTGTTACATTTGTTACTTTTAGAGGTAGTATGTAACACTAGGAGGCCGAACTTTTAGGTAGATTTCGTAAGAAATACTACCTATTGCAATCTCCCATATGTTGGAATTTTTGAAAAACTTTTACAGATCTACACCTATCATGACCTTAGAGCCCAAAACCACACCCAGTTCAAAACTTTATCTATCTATCTATCTATATATATATATATATTTTTTTTTTTTTACTTTTCTGTGGACACGATAAAGTATCCAATCAGTTTAAAGTTTTCAAAACTTCTAGGAATAGCGCCAAAAAATTATGCATGGCAGATTTTTGATATAATTAAAAATGGCTTCAAGGAGTGTAAAAAATGGGGTTTTCAGAGGAAAAATACTAATAACTTCGTCAACTCACAAGATATCAAATTCACTTAAATTTATTATAAATTCTCTTAATATTATCTACAACTTTTGTATTGACTAGCTTTTGATAGTAGCAACTCTTACAGCAAAAAAGAAATAAAAAATAAAAAAGTGTGTGTGTGTGGGGGGGGGGGGGGTTGTATAAGAAAAAAATCACATATCCCTTAATCCGTTAAATTCGTGGTGAAATTAGTACTTAACTTCGAAATGTACCTACTCTTGCATGCCAAGCCAACAGGGATTTTTCTATAATTATGAAAGTTATAAATGTTTTTGTACAACAGAAGCAGCTGATTTAATTTGGGGAGCAGGTAAACAACATTATAACTGCATTTTTTTTCTTTTTTTTTTTTTTTTTAAGATTGACCGGAATAACCAGGAATTCAATTAATAAAATAATTCCTTACTATTAATTAATAATAAATGAATTAAAATAATAATAAATGTTTATTCATAAAAACTATCAAAAACCCGATACCTCAGAGCGAAATTACTACGCGGATTGTTGGCCCGGCGGGCCAACATGCCCCGTGCCAATTGGGCCAACTAACTAAAAAAATTGGTTCAATTCTATACATAACATCAAACACTTTTTGAAGACAGAATGGCGGCATACGGACACACGGACATACGGACTGACAGACATTTTCTATAAACGTGTTTTTTTTTTGGGGGGGGGGGGGGATCCCTTACCTCTAAAATGTGTAAACCCGTCGAAAACCGAAAGTAGAAAAAAATTTCGATTACAATACTTTCTTCCATTGAATATAGAATAGAGTAAAAAAAAATTATAACTTAAACTATTCAGGATTTCATAATTTTTTTCACAACTTATAGTAATAATAATTTAATTCATATTGATCTATTAAATTAATAGAGTATTTTATTTATGTACTAGAGGGCTGTGCCCCCTACGAGCTACGCTCGCTGACCCGAGTTCAGGCACCGCATTTTCTAAAAGCACGTTAATTTGATCGGCGTTAAAAAGATTAGAGAAGATTGAATTATACTTAAAAAACCAGTAGCGATCTTCCTGCAAACGAGTTTTCATTCATTTCCCTGTGATTGGAAAATTTTAAGGCTGAATCAGCTGCTGTTAAGGCTGCTAGTCTATTAGTTTCAGAATTCCCATCGGTAATGTTAAGTCTGTGGGTATTTCATGAACTTTTATATTAAAAATATCACCTAAGGAACTTCTTTTTTCAGTGCACTCTTCTTAAAAATTGTCATTTTTTTCATAGTTTTCAAAATATTTCTAAAATTTGCGCTTAATTTTATACGAATCGTTAAAATTTTACTACCAGTTCGACCATTTTTAACACATAATATATTAAATTAAGGATAAATTTTAGAAATATTTTGACAACAATGAAAATGAAAGACATCTTTTAAAAAGAGAAAACTGAAAAAAAAAGTTAAAAATATTAATTCCCTGGGGACATATTTTAAATATAAGAATGTATCAAACACCTATAGACTTAACATTACCGAGGGGAATTCGGAAGGTAAGCGACTGTCTGCCTAAGACATCCAAAGACTGCGATCGAAACAATGGATTGGATGCAAGCGCTCGAATACGCCATTTGATGGACGACCATTTTCAACAAATTAGCGTAGAAGAAAGTTACTGGTACCGAACGATTGGAAATAAAGTTTACTTTTAAATGATGTATATAAAACTTGCTTAGGGGGACATCTACATATTAAAACAAACCATAACTTTGTTTTTTTTTTCAATGCAATACTCAATTTTAACAAGATATTTCAAATCTTCGGTTCAAACTATGTCTAAACACCAAAATTCAAGTCCTTTGAATGATAAGTTTTTGAATTACTATAAACATTGAAAATTTAGTGCTTCTAACGTTAAATTACATTTTCATATTTTTATTAATATCTCTTGAAATTATATTCCTAATGTGCTAATTTTTTGTGTAGCAATGATACTAAAATACCCAAACATAAATACGTTGAATTTGCAATTTTTATAATTTAATGATATGAATTATGAATTGTGAATTTTAAAATTAAAATTTAAAAAAATATATGAATTGCAACATACAATTTTTTTGATGGATTTATATTTATTAAGTCCTAGTTTATGAAAATCTAAAATTTCACATTTTTCTTCCAAGTAGTTTTGAAATTGTATTTAAAAAACGGCAAAATGATGGTTTAAAGGACCGTCTATGATAGAAGTGACTAGATATTTTGAAATTTCTTCTGCTATCCTGTAATCTAGCAGTCTTCAATGACTGCTTAAGATGCCTTGATCAATGGGGGAGGCTCTCTCGTTCAACAATCGAGTACCAAACTTCAATCTGGATACAGCCCCTAAAATATGCTGGCTTTAAAATAATTACTTTCTCAGAAACTTATCGTACAAATTGCATAAAAATTTCTTTTGGGGCTAATTGAAGGGTTTAGAGTTCATTTATGCTGTCAGAATTGGGTACTGCTCTTGAAAAAAGAAAGTTATGGTTTGTTTTAATATGTAGATGGCCTCTTAAGTAAATTTTATATACATCATTTAAAAGTAGACTTTATTACAAATCGTGTGGTACCAGTAAGTTTCTTCAACGATAATTTTTTGCAGAGTTAGTAAGGGGTGTTTACTTTTTTTTCCCACGACTGTACATTGAATTACATGTATTTTAAATTTGTTCATAAGGATTTTTTTTTTTTTTTTCAATTTCAGATTTTATGTGACATTTGTTTTCTATGTTACATGACAAAATAAAAATTATCCGAATTTGAATATCTAAAACTTTCAAACGTATTTACAACAAAGAATGATTTCAATGGCACTTTAGCATTTAGTTAAAGGGACAATTTTCCTGCACCGACTTCTGCAATCAGTGCCTGTTTAGACCGTTTTAAGACCCAATCGTGTTTGATTAAATAAGATTAGTCAAATATTTGAAAGTAAGCTAAAATAAAATGAATTAAGTACACAGAGTCTTTGCCTCCCGGTATATTTTTTAACGAAGTCATAAAAAGATTAACATAATTTAATACATACATTTTAAAAGGATCGTTTTAACCCTTTCAAGGGCGGTGGTATGTTTATGAAAGAACTTAATTTATGCCAGAAGAGCCCATACTTTTGATATACTTTTTATTTGTTTATTATGTACTGAAAAAATACGTTTTTCTTTTATCCAAATAAATTTGTACGTAAATTCCTGTGTCATTCATTCATTAAAACAATTCAGCAATGGAAGTCCTTTGCTCCTGAAAGGGTTAAATCTGACTTAATTTTCATCAAAATTTTCTTTCTCTTTTTACATTCACATGAAAATACCTTTGTTCTTATGAAAGAAATATTATCATTTACACTGTCTTAGAATTGGCTACATTAGTTAAAACGACACCTCGAAGTATAAAATAAATATCTCGCATATATATACTTTTAAATTTAAATTGTTTGCCAGTATTATTATTTGGCAATTTTAAATATGATGTGATTTCTCCAATTTAATGCTTTTAACGCATAATTATGATTTTATGAAATATTATTTTTTAATTTTCCTGAAAAATATAATAGGGTAATTCCGGGATTTATGCCACACATTTTTTTGAATCTGTGTATTAAGTCTCATGGTGGACATAAAATAAAAAAAAATCATGATGTGCTATTTAATGTTAATTATACAACGAGTGTAGTGCGACATATAATTCAAAACAAATTATTAATATTTTTTAACGATTTTTTCTAAAACATTACATTGCGGCACGTCACCTGTACTTTCAGGATGAGACGCCGCACTTGTGCGGTAGTAATGCCGCGCTTGCAATAAGAACAGAATGAAATTATAAATAAAAATATTTAAAAAATATTCATATCTGGACTATACTTAACGATGTAATAACAAAATGAAACTAAATGAGTGCAATGAATCCTATTAGTAGATTCAAATTAATAATTGTTGCCTACTTTCACTATTAAAATTATCGACTTATTTTTTTTTTTTTTTTTTTGCATTAAATTTTAATTGTTATTTCAGCAACAACGTAACATCAATGTATTAGAAAGGGAAAAGAAAAAAGTAAAATTGTGTTTACATAATTTATTTGTTAACCCTTTCGGTATCGGTGGCTTCTACATAATTTTTATTCGGTTGGTACCACTTTTTTAAAAGAAGTTACCTTTTCTTAAATAACCATGAAAATGCTCTAATTAAACAAAGCAAATATTACTTTTCTTTTTTGCTGGTGCCAGAAACAAATTTTGTAAGCTCTTTATATAGGTGTACTCAACTATGGTCCCGAATGGGTTGAAATAACTGTTTTTTCGACTACGGTCTAAAGAAAAAGTGTCGAAAACGTACAGTCTTTATGCAACTACATTTAAACACATGATGCAACGAAGCCAATTACACTTCCTCTTTTTTAGAGTAGTTTCCAAAGAACGTCTGCGTTACGCGTAATCCAATTTTTCGTTATTAACATCTTGACTTGCATCTTTCTTCCCCTTTTTACTTTTTATTTTCCCCTTTTTTTCCTTTGGTTTTAGTAAACTTGAAAACATGCCTAACATGGTTAGTCTGTGCAAAAAGAAATGGAAAAGTTAATAACACTTAATCCTCCCGTGCAAAAGAAACTGCGGCATGTAAACCGGAATAGCATTGCGGCATGTATCCCATTTTTTATGGTTCAGACGTCGGTCATCACAGTTACCTGCCATCGCTAAGGGGAATGGCGTAGCCATACACACAGTACTCTATACAAACGCTAAACTTAGTTTTGACTTCGAAACCATGTATGCATTTAGTAATTAGTGTATGAAAAGTATTTAAACATAACGTGTTTAAAAGTTTGGACAGTGAAATCATGCACTTACGTCAAATTAAGGATTGTACTTCTACAAGTAAAAATCGAAATGTGATTCGCGCTATACACTAGTTAAAATAATCTCATTGCGCACTTATACTGAGCGTTTGACGACCATCTATCGATAACTACAAGAAATACAAGGGGTGCGGGCATCTATCCCGTATGCGGCGACTCTCCCGGAGTTACCCTATAATCTATTGTTTTTACTTACGATTGAAATAAAAGATAGTTTCAATTTCAGTTTGAAAATGACCAAAAAGAAAAAGAAATCTAATAATCCCTAAATGTTAACTTTTCTTCCTTTTCTCCATAAAATTGCGGCAATTTAGCTGCCATCATTATACAAATGTCATTAAAATTAGGAAAAAAATTAATATCTCGAATACTAATTCGAATTTCTATATTCTAACACCACTTTTGAAATCTGCAGATTAATGAGGATAATTTGTGCTAATTTCACCGCCAAACATACCATATTTTAGGAGAAATAGCTGCGAAACATAATCAGTCGTTTAATAAAATCGATTCAAAAAGTCGTTTCATAAATTCGTTTCATTAGGATTTCAAATATGTAGGGTAGATATATATATATATATATATATATTACACTTTTTATTTTTTAATAATATTTTCTTAATTTTTAGTGTTTAAAACATCTCGTTGTTACAATTTCACAGTTTCTTGGCATACTTTGGCAAACGTGTCTTGGTGCACAATTAATTCAGTTGTTTTTGTAACACGTAAACAGTTATTATCCTAAAGAATATTTGCTTATACAGTGTGTCCACGTATAACCTGACCGACCTTTATTTTTGCAACCGTTGGTCCTAGATGCATACTTCCAATTACAAAAATGGTTTAAATAAGATAAAGAATTATTTTTAAAACGATTTAAATCAAGAAAAATATTTATTAAAGAATTACGATATTTAAATTTGTATACGGTCCCCCGGTCCTATAAGTGATATTTAGTAAACATTTACTGTGATACTAACAAGTAAGACAGAAAAAGTCCCATTCACCTAACATTAAAATTGACCGAGTTATGAAATTTTGAAATGCATGACTTATATCACTTTTTTGCATATCAAAACAGATGATTTCGACGATGCTTTCAGGGGTCGTATATAAAGTACTTAAACTTATTTAAAGGTATATGCGGTTTGAAAGAAATAGTACAACTATTACGATTGAGTTAACTTTATTAGTTAAATTTCAGATTAAAATAATTGTATTTTAACATATGTTGCATTTTATAAGGATTTGAGGCTATGACTTCTTTTAACAAAAATTATGTTATTTTCATAAGGTTTTATTTAACTTGCAACAATTGTCTCTCCAGTTTAAAATTTGTACTCGAACTTTAACTGACTTTCAAATGTCCGATCAAAGTTAAAATTTTACATACTAACTTAAATCCGAATATAATGTAATATTATTATGATTTTCAACGCTTACCATCTTATACATACTTATATTGGAGGATAACATAAAAAAATTCGGATAGATTACCGTCAACAAGTTTAAGAAATGGTTTTAGATTAGATAACATAAACCTGCGATTGTTGTGTTTTTAGGTAGCTTTCTTTACAAAAAAGCTACCTATTGCAGCCGTTCGGAGGAAAGCGATTTCAAAAAATTTTGGTATATTTTCATCGATCATGACCCCCAGACCCCGAAACCACCCTCCGTTCAAAATTGATATATATATATATATATATATATATATATATATATATATATATATATATATATATATATATATATATATATATATATATATATATATATATATATCTGACCTATGTCACACTGTAACTCCCGTAATTATGAACCGATTTCGATGTAATTCGGTGTGTACATAGTACATACCAATGTCTCGACCGAGTTCGTTGGCCAGCTTCATCCGCCGTTTTGTTTCAAAATGGCGGCCATTTAAAATTTTTAAAAAAATTTAAAACTTGAAATGTGGTACCAAAAAAATAAAAATGGAAAAATATTTTTTTCTTATGTATTTGACCTTTATACAAAGATTCCGGAGCAGTTTTTGTTTCGTCTATATCTTAAAAAATGGCTGAGTTATAGCATTTTGAATTTCTAGCGTGGCCTACATTTCGAAACGTCCTGAATTTTGTCACGCGATAACAGGCGTATTTATGAACCGATTTGGATGTAATTCGGTGTGTACATAGTACATACCAATCTCTCGACCGAGTTCGTTGGCCAGCTTCATCCGCCATTTTGTTTCAAAATGGCGGCCATTTAAAATTTTTTTAAAACTTTTAAATTTGAAATGTGGTACTAAAAAATTGAAAATGGAAAAGTATTTTTTTCTTATGTATTTGACCTTTATACAAAGATTTCGGAGCAGTTTTTGTTTTGTCTATATCTTAAAAAATGGCTGAGTTATAGCATTTTGAATTTCTAGCGTGGCTGACATTTTGAAACGTCCTGAATTTTGTCACGCGATAAAAAGCGTATTTATGAACCGATTTGGATGTAACTTCGTTTATACATAGTACATACCAATGTCTCGACCGGGTTTGTTGGCCAGCTTCACCCGCCATCTTGTTTAAAAATGGCGGCCATTTAAATTTTTAAGAAAAATTTAAATTTGAAATGTGGTACCAAAAATTGAAAATTGAAAAAATATTTTCTTCTTATGTGTTTAACCTTGATAAAAGGATTCGAGAGCAGTTTTTGTTTCGTCTATATCTTAAGAAATGGCTGAGTTATAGCATTTTGAATTTCTAGCGTGGCTGACATTTTGAAACGACCTGATTTTTCTCACGTAATAACAGGCGTATTTATGAACCGACTTGGATGTACCTTGGTGTGTACATAGTACATACAAATATCTCGACCGAGTTCGTTGGCCAGCTTCATCCGCCATCTTGTTTCAAAATGGCGGCCATTTAAAAAAATTAAATTTAAAATTCAAAATGAGGTATTAAAAAATTGGAAAATGAAAAAGATTTTTTTTATGTGTATGGCCTTGATACAAAGATTCCGGAGCAGTTTTTGTGTCTGAAAATTTGTTCTTTTGTTGATATCTTAAAAAATGGTTGATTTATAGAAATTTGAATTTCTAGCATGGCTAACATTTTGAAACGATCTTGTATTTGTCACGCGATAACTCACGTATTCGCCTATTTCGATGTAAGAAGGCATGTGGATAGTATACATCAACACCTCGACCAAGTTCGCTGGCCAGATTCATCAGCCAGCTTGTTTCAAAATGGCGGCCATTAAATTAAAATATATATATATATTTAAAGTGAGGTGCAAAAAAATTAGAAATTGAAAAAGGTTTCTTTCTTAAGTATTTGAACTTGATATAAGGATTCAGGAGCATTTTTTGTTTGTCTTTACCTTAAAAAATGGCTCAGATATAGCAGTTTCAATTGCTATTGTGGGTGACATTTTGAAAAATCTGATTTTTTGCATGCGACAGCACTCCTATATATTAACCGATTCCGATGTGAGTGAGCATGTGCACAGCAATTACTAAGGTCTCGACCAAGTTCACTGCTTAGCCTCATCCACCATGTTGTCTTAAAATGACAGGCACTTTAAGAAATTGCCGAATTTGGCAGCCAAATATAAGTTACTTTAAAGAAAAGCAGCTTGGATAAAGCTGACTAATTTCGCGAAATTCTCATTCATTATATTGATAAAAATTAGTATTGAATCTCCTATATTCGGTTTCCACTAAATTGAGCTTCGTGTGTTTGCATGATATAAGTTGGCTTTTTTTAAATAAGGATTATGAAAGCTACCTCTTCCTCCCGGCACTGGCCGGAAGGACTTTTTAACTTTTAAAATTACGTTTTAAGTATTTTTTAATGCTAAATAAAAAAGTTACCTTCACTTTTAACCATCATGTCAAAATTTTTCGCAAATCGTATATTTAAAGGTTAAAATAATAACGAAAAATCTGATACTAAAAAGTAGATATAAGAACATTTTATTCAGTTTATTTTTATTTAATTCAATAATTTATTCAATTTTGTACTTATACTGGGTTTATTACAGCTAAACAGCTCAGGGGTCCGATGAGGTTGGGAGGAGAGGGGTATCAATTTTAACTTTAAGCTTTTTAACTTTGAAATTTGCGATTTGAGAAAAATCCTGACGTGATGGTTTAAAATGAAGGTCATTTTCGGAATTAGTGCTAAACAATACACTTTAATCAATTTTCAAAAGCTAAAAAACGTGGTACAACCCAAAATTTGAAAGACGGTGTAATCTAACAGCATTTTAAAATATGTATCATTTTTGTAAAGAATTGAGGTTGTTGTTTTTCATCCTTTTATTTAACAAAAATTCTATTATTTTTATATTCTTATATGTTCAGTACAAATTGCATATTTTACAGTAATATGTCAGAATGATTAAAGATTTCAAAGTTATATTGCAATGCTAATTTTACTCTCAATCATTTCTTTAATATATCTGACGATAATTATATTTCTACTAAATTTGTGAATGACCCCTAATTTGTAGCAAAAATATGCTCCAACTTTAAACAGCTATTACTCGGTCAATTTTAATCGTAGAATAACGGGACATTTTTTTTTACCTTACTTTTCAGTGTCACAGGAAATTTTTTCTAAATATAACTTATAGGACCGGGGGACCGTATAAAAATTTAAATTCTGTAATTCTTCGCTAAATTGTTTTTTCGCTTCAAACTTTTTTTTATCTTAACTCTGCACCTAATTTTGACCACTTTTGTAATTGGAAGTATGCATCTAGGACGAACGGTTGCGAAAATAAAGGTCGGTCATGTTATACGTTGACACACTGTATATCATGTGCGGCCAGTTAAAGAAAATATGCCGTAAAAGTAATTTTTCAATTTATAATAAATATTAAAATGTTGTATTGTCATCGGAAACACATATGTGTACATAATTTTTATAATTCTAGCATATTCCGAAATAAAAAAAATATATATGCAAAAAAAAAAAAAAAAAAAAAAAAAAAAAAAAAAAATTAACAAATTTCAACGACCATTTGGAAAATGATTTTTCAAAGGCTAAAATTTAAGGCATAAAAAATCGCACGGAGTTGATCATACATTACATACGCCATGGGTTAAACATTAACATTCCTGGACCCATCATGAACAAATTTTAAAAGAAATTACAGTTTTACATTTTCGGTACTGTAAATTTTTAAACTTCTACGGAGCTAGTCATACATTACGTACGCCATGGATTAAGCATTAATATTCCTGGACCAATTTTAAATGAAATTTCATTTTTAAACTTCTAAGTATCCCACAATATTACTTTTTACACCGTCGTAAAGAGAAAAAAAATGTACTTTTAAATGCAATTTGTTTGAAAGCTGTATCTCAGTTTGTTTCTGAGGTTTTTTTTTTTTTTTTTTTTGTAGTTTTTATTACTTTTTTGTCATAGTGGCAACAGAAATATCCATCTCTGTCGAAAATAAAGGGAAAATACAGATTACTGTATAGACCGATCAGAAAACGAATAAAATGCGGGATTCAACTAATAAAACGCTTCAGATATGTTTTGATTTCCTACCCTGACCTAGGACAATAACGATTTTTCCAGATGGTTAAAAAAAAAGTTGAGTTAAATAAGAGAGTGTAAAAAAATTAATAATGAAAATGAACTTTTAAGTTAATTTTTGAAATTTAAAAAAAGGTATATTTTTCGATTTCTTTTTTCAATAGTAAACGAAACAAAATTCTTCTTCTGTAATTTATTAGCGCCTCAAGAAAATTGAATAAATTTAAAAAGGTTGCTTAAATATAGTGCAACACCAACAAATTATTAGAAAATGCGGAAATATTAAAAAAAAATCATATTATAAGAAATTTGAAATGTTGTAATTAAAATCAATATTTTTGAAAACGATTTATATTTCTTAAAGATAACACAAAATATTTTAAATGTTTAGCATATTATGTACATTCTAAATTTTTTTTTTTTTCTTAGTTAAATTCAAAATCGTAGTTCATTTAAAATGGACTTTTACCCACTGTTTAATTAATCCAAAAGAAATAATTTTAGGTATTTTAAAAGACAAAAATTCTAAATCTAAAATTATAGCTTTGGAACATTGGCACCTTTCCTATATATATAATATATAAACTATTTCAAATAAATTGAAAAACTTCAAAATGTAAACTATTTATATATGTTGATCTTTGAAATACGACAAAATATACATATATATTATTATTTGTATGATTTCTACTTCAGAATGAACGAATAAACCTATTTATTGCAGTAGAATTAAATCTGAATTTCCATATCTATTTTTGAAAATAAATCAGCTAAATAATCTCATTACACAAACATTTCAGTAATAATAAATGCTGTCTCAGAAACTTAAATTGGATTGTTGTGTTTACATGGAATGAATGTATTGATTGAATGAAGAAGGAAATAATTTGCATTTATATTATATTAGACATTTGTTACTGAATTGATATAAGAGCAGAAAGGAATTTTTTTTTTCACCAGCATGTAGATTTGTCATTAACAGGGACTGTCTGAATTTGATGTGTAGATTATATACTTATGTTTTAATGTATGATTTATTATTCCCTTTTGAATTATGTACGTATCTGAAAAACTTTGTTTTTGTTATTATTTTAATTTTTCAGACTTTGATTTTAAGAAAAATATTTTATTCGGTAATGGTGTCTAGGAATTTTGAAGTTTTTGGTTGTTATTAACTTTTCTGTTTATATACTTAATCTTGCATTGTATGATGTAGGCGTTTGTTAACAGTAAGTTTTAAAATGATATAACAAATCGATTTCTTGAAATCCTTAAATTCACCTTGCAATAACAAGTTTAAAAATTTGCAAACACAAAATATTATTTAAACTCAAAGGTGTTTCTTTTATTCAAAATAAAGTACAGTTAAATCCTAGTACTTTCAAGCATATCATGCTCATCATCAGGGTTAAAAAAAATGGTATAGTATACTGAGAATAACCTGAGCACTACCCACTTCTCTAGAACTTTGGAACAGTCCGACAGCATAGCCTAACCCCCTCTTTTTTACGTTGAAGTTTGGATCAGTCCATCTGATATAAAGGACTCAACCTCAGGCTTTTATCATTTTTAATCCTGATGATGCGCATGATAGGCTTGAAAGTACTGGGTTTTAAATGTATCTTAGTCTGAATAAAAAACACCTTTGAATAATTTAAATAGTATTTTGTGTTGACAAATTTTTAAGTTTGTCACTTCTAACACATTTAACACTTCTTCAAATCTAGATTACGAAAATATCTTGCCATGTTATTAGGTGAAAATATCTCTTAGAATAAGCTTTGGCGTTACTTTTTGGGAAAAAAGCGGAGAAAAATTCCTGTAGATTGTGTTATCTAATTTCGGATTTGTTTAAAATACAATAAATGAAAAAGTGTCAATATTCTGATTTTGATCGAATTTTTGCACCTAATGTTCGTAAAAAAGAAAAACTTCTGTAAAAAATGTTTTTAGTTGCATTGCACTTAAGTTTTCTATTAACACTTGCTGGCAAGTTTAAGACATATACTTCTAGAGTCGGTTGCTTATGTCATAAAATGGTAAACTACCTATCATGAGCTAAACGAGTGACTTGGGTAATCCCCATTCCTAAAACTTTTGACCAGTATTTTCCGGGGCTTCTGTATCCAGAAGTCTATGTGATCGTTAGCCTAGATAGACAAGAGATAACCTACGGCTAATTGTAAGTCTATCACTTTAAAACTATTGGCTTGCGCTGTGTAGTTTTACGACGCTTGTCTATCCTATGGCCTATTTGGTTTGACGATAGTAAATGCATACCCCGATTTCTAGAAACCAACCTGGATAATTCTGAATAATTAGTTTACCCCTTCTTCTAAAACAAAATGCCTGAAATAAATCATGCAAAAAGACTCAGGCTAAACTAATAATAAAAAAGGAGAGATTTCAACTTAACAAATTTATTTACAGAATTTAAAACACATTACATAGGAAACTACTTAAAGGGAAAAAAACAATTTTAAAAAAACTACTAAAAATGGATCTAACTCATCCTAACATTTGCTAGATATTAGTAATGACATACTCATGAAATAAAAAATGGTGACATAGTTTCTCCTGTGGTACTACTTATATACACTAAATCACAATTTCAGGTATGGTACACATAATACTTGAAGAAGTCGTACCTGGGGACTCCGAATGAGATGCAGGGGTACCCGTAGACTGCATAGAGGTGACTCTCACGTGTTAATCTGATGACACAATATTAATATTTTGTATTTAATTATAATATGGTCCAGCAAGACCGAGAAAATACTCGTATTATTTTTTGACATTTTTTCTCTAAGGGACATTTATGTTCTAACTTTTTGGAGACGTCAGAGAGAATGCCTCTCACCCGAGATCCTTCTCACCTCTTTTTCTTTAAACCCTTCTCTCCATACTTCTGCCCAAAAATTTGTATACAGCCTGTGCGTGGTCGGCCCGAATCAGCATATGGCGCATAATCTAGGCCCTGGCCACTCATCAAAATATTGGCACGCGCCAGCTAAATCCTAGTGGACAGAGGGGCCTTTCTATTCTCTAAGTCACTATTTTGCTGACAACCCCAGTGGGTCGCTTCCCGGCAATCCCGTGACATCTTTCTTATGGGTACGGCCACACCTGTAGCTTGACCCCTGATCTCTCATAAATCGTAAAGTCATAAAAACTTCAGCTGGTACATCTATATACATAAAATAAATATATACAAAATAAGAGAATACTAGCAATGTTAAAAGTTCTGCTATGTATACAGACAAATAACTTTCGTTGCATATTAATGATTGAAATACAATTAATGATGAAATAAAAAAATGGTGTAATCACGCCACCAACACTGTTTTACATTATTATGAAATTTTTAAATATAATTTTGACCCCGAAACTTTTTGCCCCTATTTGGATTCCCTATGCGTTACGGAAGTTCAAAAAAGCTGAACACTTTCTCTTCAATAAATGATGGATTCGTTAGTTTTTCTTATGATTTAAATGTTATACTGGGGTAGAAAAATGTATGTATCACTTTTCTAATGAACCAGAATTTGGCTTTAACAGTACACTTGTTTGTGAGACAAAGTCAAACATGTCTAAACATGTAAAGTAGAAACAAAATTTTGATAAGTACTATATTGCGATGCATTTAATAACATATTTAAAAGTACTAGCATATTACTGCTTTCATGTGTACATCGAAAGTGCATTTCAAATTGTAAAATATTAGGATAACACCAATGTCAGACGGGCGTCTCTTTTGCTGCTTTTTTGCTTAAGTATTATCCAGTCATTATTATAATACGTAAGCAAAAAAGCAGCAAAAAAGACGCCCGTCTGACATTGGTCTTAATACAAATGAAATGTAAATCTAGAAGTGAAATCTTGAATGTGTTGTGTATATGGAGTTGATATTTCTGAAATTATCTCCCTTTGTATGCACAAATCCGTTAAAAAAAAGTCTAAATATATGATCTTAAAACAAAAAAGTAGAATATCTATTAATATCCTCATGTAATAAAAATTTATAGAAAATTCAGGGAGTGTGGTTTTTTAGCATAGCCTACGGTTCTCGCCGAATATATGAAAAGTCTGTGACTATCTCTCGACTGATCGTGATGCTACGAAATTATTGACCCATCAACAGTGACGTACAATATCGTTTATAGGAAATAAGCGTGTTATTTGATTTACAGTGCGATTGCTTATGATATAGAAAGGAACTCTACATTCTACACGACTTTAACTCTCCGTCTAACAGACGGGTCCAATAGACCGGACGGGAATATTCAAAATGATTCTTCCCATTAAACAAAAGACAGAAAATTTTGTAAATATGTGACTTTTTCACTTATTAAAAAGCTTCAAATATTTACAAAAGTGTTATATTTGAAAAAGTCACATATTTACAAAATTTGCAGTCTGTTTTTTCTCATGAGAAAAATCATTTTGAATGTACGTGTCGGGTCCATTGGACCCGTCTGGTAAGCGCAGGGTTAATATACAGGGTAGGGTGTCCCAGTAGAGGCCAAAAAAATAAAAAGTTTGAAAATGCCAAGTCTCACCTTTTAAAAATGGTCTTTCTGTCATAATATGATGTTACAAAAAAATTCAAGTCGTTTGACAATGGTTTAGGGGTCACCCAAGCTAATTGAAAATAGGGAATTTATGGAAAATTTGAATTTCTAATTAATATGCAGGATTACAGAATCTAACCATACTTCTCTTACAATTTTTTTAATCCTAAATTTGTTTAAGAACACTTTATCATGTTTAACAATGATTTCATTTGATGTTATATTTTTATTAAATATTAATAAAAACTTATGCAAATATATCCGAGGACCATATTTCATTTTTCTGATCATTACTCTTCTAATGCTCTTCAATCTTTATTAATCTGCTGGATTTCATTAAATTAATATCATGTACTACAATGTTTCTTTCTAATTTCTAATAAAAATAATAGATGGCAGCTCCGGCAGGTGTTAAAGGAAGTTTATGAAGCCAAAAATCTTTTGAAGAAACCTCTGATGAAAAATTTGTAGTAAAAATACATTCAGATTCATGCAAACCCAAAGGTAATAAAAGTAAGTTATGCAGTCGCAGATCCATTATTACTCCAAGAGTTGCTGCTGTTTTAGATTGAACTAACACCAGCATTAGGAGATCCACAATGATAATAGCATCTGTAATAAACAAAGAAGGTTGCTCTTCCTCTACCATGACGTCTGACCCTCTTGTAAAAATCCACAGTGCTTTCAAAAAGCACTGTTGATCAGGAACACCAATATCTTTTCCAAGAAACGGTTCAACAATTAAAAACCCAGTTTGAAGCAACAAAGTTAGTTCATTGAGGTGGAAAATTGTTAGCCAATTTGTCATAAAAAAGCACAGGAAAGATTGATTGTTTAGCGGTACTAATTCTTTCTTTGCAAGATAAAAGTACTAAGCTTCTTGGAGTTTCTAAGTTACTGTCTGGAACTGTCAAAGCAGCAGCTGATGCTGTTTTCAAGCTCTTAAAATCGTGAAAATGTGAATCTCAGGTAATTGGCATGTGTTTCGATACAACCCATACAAATAGTGGAATTCAAAGGAGCATGTACAGTTCTTGAGCAAAAGATAGGCAGAAATCTTTTGTGGATAGCATGTCGGCATCACATGTTTGAGATTCTACCTTTTGATGCATTTAACGTGTGTTTTGGACAATCTTCTGGGGCAGAAATCTTCTTATTTAAGAGATTCCAAGAAAACTAGTGTAAGCTCAAACACCGTGAACCAAAAAAGCAATCAGTACCCATCATAACAGCATCGGACAGTTTAAAAACTATTACTACAAAACTACCTAGGGATGATTACAAAGAATTTTTAAATATTGTAAAAATCCATATGATCAGGGGTGGGGAATTTTCAGAAAATCTTACCAGCCAAGGATTTATTTAACCCGCCAGCAAAATGCAATGTACAGTTGGAAATTGTTATAATGAAACTTAGGCGATTGCAAAAATAGTTGATTACTATTACTACAATACATTTTCACATATATGTTTTTTTCCCTTGTAAAATTAAGAAAAATATACACAAGAGAGAAAAGTTTAATAAAAAATAGAACCTAATACCGAGTTTACATTGCAGTAGTTTGAAAAATTGTAAAATATAGCTAACTAGTAAAAAAAATAAAGTACTTAGCATGGAGTTTTTTAAATACTGCCTACAAATTCACTCGCCCTGTCAGAAAATCCACTTGCCAGTGGCGAGTAAAATGATGTATTTCCCATCCTTGCATATGACTGATTATTGATTGGATTAATGATAGGAATTAATGATTGGATTAGACATTGAATTTACAATTCGGAAACCACGTGCTCTTCACCGTCCTTGCTAGATGGCAAAAGCCATTTATTCCTTGAAAATGAGATTATTGTTTAATGGGAATGAAAGCACAATGATATTAACTGCTCGAGAGTTTTATGGTATACAACGATTTAATCATTTTGTTGTGTGTATATATTTGCAGTCTTGGTTTACTTGCCGATCTGCTGTTTATGCTCCTCCTAATGATGTTTCATTGATTCAAAGGTTGAAAGAATATGATGACAAACAATTAAGCAATATTAGATTAAAAACGATGTTACGTCATTCATGGTATGTGAGTGGAGAACTGCAACACATACTAGCTTGTTTTCAGATCTTCTTTCTGATGAGCAAAAATCAAAGATAGTTTTGAACACGAAAAAAGAAAGGAGTTCTAATTCACCTATTAGAAATACTTTCTCTCACATTGGATTATTTGTGTATTTCTAATAGTTTCTTTGAAACGGCTAAAATTGAAGATTGTTCTCTCAATGTACCAGTCAAAGATTGGCCCAAAACGCCATCCTATAAAAAAGCTGCAATACTTGCTAAAAACTTGCCTTGTGTAAAGGATACTGCTGAACAAGCAGTTGTATTCATACATTACTTTAGTTGTTCAACAAAGAGCAAGAACAGTTTTTGTTACAAGTCGTAGAGATAGGGATGGACAGAAAGAAATTTTGTAAAATCGTTTTGCCAAAATCGTTTTGAAATGTAGTTGGTAAAAAAAAGAGTGAATGTGTAAAAAAAATGTGTAAATAAGCATGTGATAACTTTAAAACATTCTTCTTCGATGGTTTTATTTACCAATTGTAAGATAATTGTTTACCTAAGTTCACTTTTTGTGCATAATTATACAGAAGGTAGAAATGTCTGCAAAATCACATTTTCTTTGATTTCAGTAATATATTATACCTCTTCCTATCAAAACAAAAACATAATTTATACAAAATTTGTTTGAAACAATATATAAGTAGCTGTCATAAATGAAAAAAATGTCATTTGAACATTAATAGTTTTTAATGTGCTAATAAAAAAATGCCGCATTTCACATTATTTTGGCCATTTTTATATAAGTTCAATGACCTTGGGGACCTCTAAATATTTTTTTAAAATTCTGAAATAATTCAAGGTGTTTTATATTCACAGGAAGAACATTTTTAGAGGGTGAGAGTTCACAATTTTAAAAGTTCATTTTTTTGGGACACCCTAATACAGGGTGATTATAATTAATGTTCCACGTTCAAAATGCTGTAAAAAAGGAACCACTGGTCAGAATGACTTCAAATTTGAACTGAATATAGTGGAAGAAGGGGACAACTGTATGACATAGCAAAAAAAAAGTTCCAAAGCGTATCAAATGATGGCGCTGTAAATGTCATAACGAAAGTGGATTCGGCTACAAATGACTTTTTAAATCGAAATACGGCGGCTTTGAAGTGAGTTGCACAGTAAACCATCCGTACTGTTCAATGTGCATGAGTGTTTAGGTCGTGTGACGGAAAAAATGACTTCCAAATCAGTCAACAGTTGTGGTGTTGTTAGCTGAAAGCCAATCCATCACGGCAAGGTCTTACCACATTGGATGGGAAAAATCGGTCTTTAATTGTCCTTGAGCCAAAAACCGCATAAAAAGCACATAATGATTCGGTTTTTAATTATAGCTAGACATACGGCAGACAGGCTCCATATGCTGTTCACCATTGTCCACCACAAGTTTAAACCGATAAACAGCATGTTCCACAACAGACCGGAGTGTCTCAGGGCTGACGTTGTGAATGTGTTGCATAATCCTTACCTTCAATTCAGCTAAATTTGCAATTGGGCCACTGTAAACAACATTTTTAAGATATCCCCACAGCCAGAAGTCACAACGATTGAGGTCTGGTTATCTTGGAGGCCAGGCTGTTGGACAATGATGGCTGATATGTCGATCATTTCCTAAATACCTCTTGAGAAATTGCATGATTGGCTTTGCGATGTGCGGAGAGGCGCCAACTTGCATGAAAATGATTCTATCCATAGTTTCACGCTGTTGAAGTATTGGAATGACCTGGTTGCGCAAAAGCCTCTCATACCGTTTACCATTCACTGTACAGGTAACGGGACCCGAAGGACCCATCTCCTCGAAAAGAAGGACCTACCATACACGATGCCGTGAACCCGCACCACACAGTTACCTTTGGCGAATGCATCGGTACTGATTGAGTTATGAATGGATTTTTTTTTGCCCATTTCCTGAAATCTTGTGTTGACAAACCCTTGGAGTTGGAAATGGGCTTAGTCTGTCCAGAAAATATTCCATGACCATTCATTGTCCCCTTCGACGCGAGCGATAAATTCCAGAGTGAACGTCTGTCTTCGTGGCAGGTCAGCAGGAAGCAACTCCTGAACATGGGTAATTTTGTAATGATAGCAATGCAGGATATTTTGTGTAATTTTATGCACCGTGCGCACAGGCATGTCTAAATATCGGACCATTCCCCCTGCACTGCACGTTTGTACACCATTGCTCATCTTTTCCTCTAATGTGTTGGCCGCATCTTCTACTGACGTCGAACCAATTGATTTCCTCTCTCTTCTAGATTTCAAAACAACCCGTCTCTTCGAATTTCTGAATTATATTCTTCAGACCCTTGACAAACATCGGACCACAGCCTTTCTTCATACCCTATAATGACCGGAATTTCTTTAAAGCTGTAAGCGCACAGTTGCCGTTCATGTAAAAAAGCTTCACCAGCAGAGCGCGATCTTTCATTGAGAGACTCATGACAAGCTGATCAGAGGCAGTATGAGAGGAACGCCACATCCCCGCGTTTTTTACCACATGCAATGTGTCATGTTCATGGGTGTCTTAATTTGCATAGTATGCGGCTTACAGTGCTATGTATTGATACATTTTGGGAACTTTTTTTCCATATGCTATTTCATTTCCCTTTTCTTCCAGTATATTCAGTTTAAATTTGAAGTCATTTTCACCACTGGTTCTTTTTTTACAGCATTTTGACCGTCAGACTTTAATTATAATCATCCTGTATGAAGAAACTATACTTATCGATAGTGGATTTTCGAAATTGAGTTGGTTTTCGATGGCGGTTTTGATAAATGACTTATTATAGAGCAAAATTTAATTTTGAATTGTTGAAATTTTTTACTATCTTTTAGGTAAATTAAAACACGTTTCAGTTATTATTATTTATTTACAGGCTTATTAAATTGCCCATGAATGTTTACTTCTATTCGAGAGATACCCAACTCTCTGTACTAGTCAGATATTCAGAGGCATGTTCAGTCAATCTCACGTATAAAATGAACATATTATTTCAGTTTAGGTGTGGTTTTGACATCGCGGCTTCCTTATCAAATATCTTGAGGCACACTGTATAATATGGGTATGATGAGATTAATTTCAACTTTTGCATAAAGTTTGATTGTGATCACTAATCTCTTAGTAATAGATTTAATTAATTCCTGCCTATATTATAAAGGACAAACGAATCCGTGCGTAACACTGATGTCATTTTGATGGTAGCAACAGCAATCGATTAAATTTAAGTTTTACTAACTGGACGATCAGTACGATTGTCGAGGGAAAAAACTTGTTACCTTGGCAACCCAGCAACTGACGTAAGAGCGTGACGTCAGCCTCTACAGATAAGTCTCTAAAAACAAAACATTCGGAATTCGAACGGTGGAAATGAAGTACGCTAAGGCGTTTATTCTTTGAGTCTAATATTTTATTATTCGATGTGAAGTAAGAAAGTTATTCATCTGTATTCATTTACTATGTATAATTCATCGTTGTTAAATAACCCAAAACAGTCTGGATTCGAATGTTGATAATGAACGTACGTGCATTCTTTTACTCGTTTGATTCGACGAATTAATTATTCGGCGTGATGTTAGATATTTACCTGCATTCCTTTACCGCAAGTCTAGTCAAGAATAAGTCAACATTCAAAGTTGTTTAATTCAACTCACCCACGGTGGTCGATGTTATGGCCATTTGATTCTTCGTAACTATAATTCTCATCTTTCAGACCAGAATACTATGTTGTATTGAAATTCTCATTCAAATTGAAATATTCGTCGAGGTTTAGTGTGATCTGTATAATAAAAATTGTGCCTTTTTATGCAGCTACTCTGTTTTATCAGTGTCTGCCTGAATTCCTGGGAAAATGGGGTAAGTAACGCAAATTTAACCTTCATTCTAAATTCTAATAATGACAACTCGCAGTTTTTGCTTTAAATCGAATCGTGAATTGAAATCTGTTACGTCCTATTCTTTTGTCGGATTATTCATATTTCTTTTCCCTAATTTAAATTCGAGCTATTCAAAATTAATCCTTGAATATTCTATCCACTAACTTTTATTGCAAACTTTTTAAACTTCTAAATACCGCACATTTTCAATTTATACATCAATGAATAGGAAATAAATGTACTTTCAAATGCAATTTGTTTGAAAACTACATCACAAGTTGTTGGAAACCTTATCGCAATTTACTCAATTTCTATTTATTTTTTAATAATTTTCACTCACGAATTATTCAAGCATGGGCTTGCGCATGCAGACGATTATGAAAGAAAAATACATTTCCCTTTAAACTAATAAAAATAGGACAGCATTTGTTTCCAGCTTAAATTCCATAACAAAAGTAAAACATTCATCAATCAATCAATAAAGCACAAAAATACATTTAATCAAATTTAGCACTTAAACCACTGAAATGAACAGAATCAAAAAGGCATATTTTAAGAAAGAATTTTTTGGCTATTTCTTCGGCTGTTAACTCCTGATACGTCATTAACATTAAAATATTGCTTTTAATACGTTTTAAAACTTTATTCATTGCTTTATTGTTATTTTTCATATAAATATGATTTTTAGTATTGTTAATGGGTATTCTAAAAAATTATATTAAATGTAAAAAATCTGTTAGAGTTACCAATAAAAATAAAAAGGAAAAAACAGTAGACCTGTACGAGATTTTCTCGTTGCAATCTTTGAGATTATTTTCGGATGCATTTTTTCATTAACTTTTGATTAATTGCAATTTTTTTTGAATCAAACAACGCATTTTACCGAAAATTAAGTATACTACGTCAAAACCGCTTTCAGAACCTTTCGAAAAATATCTCATTCATCGCTGTGTCAGTATGTGCAGTCGAAAGAGGATGTTAACATCGGGAATAATATCTATAATGGCTTTTACATATATTCTGTAACCCGCAAAGCCCAGGTTTATACCCTTGTTAGCTATAAAAGATTTAAGTTAAAATGGGAATTGTTACTGCTAAATCTGCTATCAAGACTTCCTGAATTTTTAGTTAGTGAATCATGTTGATTTTTTTCTGATTCCTTAAGTTTACGTTTAAGATACAGTCGACGCTCGTTATAACGACCGCCCATTATACCGACCGTTACATTATAACGACCTATGCAAAATGTCCCGAAATATATCCCCTTTATGATATGTTATTTTTACATCCAATATAACGTACGGCCAGCAGCTTATTTCCCAAAACAGCGACCAATTTCACCTTTCGTCCAGATTTTTTTTCCAAAAAAAGTGCCATTTTATTTCTTCAAGAACTCATTGCTCACTGCGCGGTGATGCCTATTGTAAAATGTTTTAAAATGACACTCTAAAACATTTGTTTTTAAAGACAAGAAAACACATAAAATCACTTATCTCTAACTCAGATGGAAATTTTTGTTTTAAGAAAATATCTAATCCACAAACAATAAACAACTATTTCGAATTATTTTTATAGAAAATAAATGTAAATACGTAAGTAATTATTCCTTTTTGTGTGTGATTTAACATTTACTTTAAATTTTATTTTAGAAATACGTAAACATTCTCTTAAATTGGTTTTTATAATTATTCGTTGCCAATGTTTATTTGGCATAAAAGTAAACAGAATTTAGTAATAATGAAGTATTGTAAAATTTCCTTTGAAACCTTAATTTTCATGCACATGATTAGAATTTTTTTCGTTCACTTTCGTTATAGCGACCTTCCATTATAACGACCCTCGTCTTCGGCACGCGAGGGCTCATTATAACTAGCGTCGACTGTAGTAATAACCGTTTTCCAAGAACATATGTTTCATTCTGAAGAACTTGTTATTATAAATAAGGTAAACCTAAGCAGTAACCTTTATTTAGCTTCAAATAAACAGAATTTTGATATTAACATGCGGAAAATCAAGTTTCCCAGAGGTATCGTTAGACATATTCAGAAAATTCTTTTATGCATACCTTAGTCAACAAATTATAATAATACTAGACATTTCGATTAAATTTATTTATTTAATGAGCCGAGTTTACAATGTATGAAATATATATTTAAAAGATAAACAATTTTAATTAGAAAACTTGCATAAAAAATTATGAAGCAATTATAAACGATTAATATATATTTTTTAATTTCTATGTTTAAAAAAAAATAATAACTGATTTTCTGTCTTTTATTTATGAAAAAAATCCTGCTATAAAAAATGTTTATCTTGAAAAACTATTTTTTCAAGAGATTTAGTTTTTATTCGTCAGCAAAGTCAGATTTTTTTACTTTTATTTCATTATTTAGACTGAGAAAAAGTATTCACCTAGCAACTCAGGTTTATTAAACGATTTTTTTTAACTCATTTTTTTTTTCTATTTATGAAAAAAAAAAAACATTTAGAGTTTTGTAGTTTTTTTTTCTTATGAAGCTTTAAACTTCTTTTATTTTTTTTCTCTGTGTACTTCAATTTTCAAGCTTCACTTTAATCTAATTCTATCCTTTCTCGCGAAATGTAAGTAAACATCAAGGCAATTAACTGTTTGTTTCGATGAAGCAAGATTTTTTTTTTTTTTAAACTGTCAGTGATGTACTTTTTTAAGTAAAATTGTCAGTTTCTACCCGTAATACACGTAAATTTTACTAACTTTGGTTTTTTTTTACTTACATATTTGCAACTACTTTTAATACTTCCTTCTAAAATGTATTAAAAAACGTATTTAAAAATCCTTTACTCCGCGGTAGATTTTTTTCTTTTTTTCGCTTTAATGCTTAATAAACATTATTTGTTTATTGGCATATTTATAGTAAAATTATTCTAAAAACGAAATTAAAAATATCGTATGACTTTGTGACACGTGGTCTGGTTTTGGTATTTTGAATCTCCCGCCCTGTTCGCGATGGCAAGATATCAAATATTAGCGCCACCTACTAGTACTATGTGCCCCATCAGTTATAGACCAGTGCCCGAAGCTCCAACACCTCGCTTGTTTTCTCTGGGCGTTGAAAGGTTGCAACCGGCTCCTCCGTTATTGTCTCGAAAACCGGATACTTAGTGTGCTGAAGCAACCACTTCAGCGTCTGCCCCGAGATAAGTCGGGGTAAAAACACTGTTTCCCCATACTTGTCGTTAACCCATTTGTGCCAGAATTTTTGTTTTCTCAAATTTGTTGATAAAATAACTTTAAAATGTTTCAAAATGAACTGGAAAATTACTAAAAAAATTATGCTAAAAATTTTTTGTATTCATTTAGAAAAATGTAAACGTACTAAATATGTAAATATGCAAAATATTTATAATAGTATAATATACATAATTATGTGTTTTGTCTAAATTTATATAAAATAAGCTTTTAAATTATATATTACACTGTAAAAATAATACTACCAGTTTTCCAGTAGGAATCGGAAAAATGGTTGCCCTTATCGTACCGGAAAATTTTCTAACACAGCTCGGAATAAAATCCGTAAAATCGGAATAAAATCCGCAAAATACCGTTTTATTGACTATTTTCTTTTTTTTTCGAATTTTATTGCGAGCTGGGTCGTAAAATTTTCCGGTACGATAAGGGCAACTATTTTTCTGATTCCTACAGGAAAACTGGTCAGAATTTTTCGACAGTGTATGGACTACAATAAGTATTTTTATGAACTACTAAAAGATAAATTTATTTCTTTATAGAGACTAATATCATTATAAGTATTAGTAATAATAAATTAAGAACAAAGGTATTTGAGGCTTAAAAACAATTTGTTTCATAATCATCTTGAAAAGGACTTTACATAAATAACTGTTAACTAAATAGTTAATAAAAATATATACCCATTCGTGCATAGCGCCCTATATTTGAGACGTTACAAAAATCCATAAAAAATAGGTTTGAGCATATAATTTCACAAATTAAAAAAATACACATTTCAAAGAAGTTTACAAGCTATGATTAAGATTTAATTGGATCATTGATGGACGAAAAATAAATAAACTTACTTTTTACATTTCGCCATCTTGAAAAAAGAAAAATTTATAACTCCGAAAAAAGCCTTCATTTAAGCAAATAAATATCCATCTTATGCTGTCATCTCTCGGTAACATTTGCCTATAAACTCGGTTTGTTTTCATGTTATAAAAAAGAATAAAATTATACAAATTTATTAAAATTGGAAGCGTCCCAAAAAGGAGACGCTAGGCGCAAATGGGTTAAAGCGTGTGAAACCATCTAACACAGTTAAATGTTCTTTGTTGTTATTGTGTTAGTTAGATAGTGGAGTAATATAATCTTTATCAAGTTTTCTTTCTTTGAGATATAACAGCATAATAAAATATACGCACTTGATGGGACTATTTTGTGGCACAATGACACTCTCTAAAAGTATCCCCACAAGATTTTCATTTCAAAATAAAAGATATATTTTTTGTTTTCAGTGTCAAGAGAGGACCTGAAACATTATGAAAAGAAGAGATGGCCCAAAGGCAGTCATCGGAGACAAGTTAAGCTTTCATACAGGCAGTGGTGTAGTCATAAAAAAGCAGAAGTCATACGCTCTAAGCAGAGAGTATACGCTCAAGGCAGAGAGTATACCCTACAGTGTATATACTATAGCTTTTTTGAGAAACAGAGGGTATACGGTGTTCCTTTAAAAAATCCAGAAGGCATACGGTGTATACCACCATATACCCTCCACTACATCCCTGCATACATGTCTAGAAGTGCTACGTGTTGAAAATATAACATTAATTTTATCTCGCATTCCCTACAATGCCTGATTGGGCCTTTTTCTGTCCGCGTTTTCTAAAATAACTCATCGCAAGAACAATCTGAAGTTGGGATTTCGAGAGACTGGAATGAATCGACTAAATAGAAACGAAATTTTGGAACGGCTTCCAAAAGCACTGCTCGAAGAAAGCTTAGTATAGATGGCGAAACACGTGGGGAAAATGTTTTTGGAAGAGTTGAACAAGAAGAGGGAAGAAATAACAAAACGTTGGGTCGCTAGAGACGCAAAAAGTTGAAAGTCACGTCGGCATGAAACATTAGTGCTACTGATTTCCAAAAAGCCCGAGGAAGCGACTTAGAAACGACGTCTAGAAGAGGCGGCACGCCTTCGATATCCAGAGGAGGTAAACAGGCGACGTCTGGTACTGAGAGAGCAAAGAGACAGACGCAATCTTCCAGAAAGGCCTCAAAGTACTTCCTTTAACATTTTCCAATAGGCAAAGTTCTGAATACGATTCAGATGGGATATTGCACATTCTCAGAATATTTCCCTATCGATTGATTAGTTGTGTTTATGACGGCCAATTATCAGCACGATGGATAGAGGCCCAAAGGGGGGTGCCTTCCGTGGGTGTCTTTCAAAGGGAACCTAACCCGTATTTACGCTTGGGGAACCAAGGCTCGAAGAAAACCAGGGAAACTCCGAACGATTAGGCCGACCGGCGCGATTGGGATCGAACACAGCACCTCCAGTCTACCAGCTTCGAGAGCAGAACCTCTCGGCCACTGGTGGGGCCCTTATTGATTGAAGAGAAACATTTTATGGCGGAACATTTCATTTCTTTTCAAGTAAACGAGTGTTTGGAGAAATCAGTGAGTGATAAAGGATTAGATGTTTTGGAAAAACCCATTTTGGAGCTTTATCCATTTTTGGCTCGATTGGTAAAAAAAAACAATTCTTTTTTCTTTTCATTCGTATATTTTGTACATTATCATTTTCTAAAACGTAAAACAGAATTGTATTTATTGTTGAACGTTACCTCATTTTATATAATTTTATTGTTTGCCTTGTAATCCTTATTTTCTTACTAGTTAATTGTCATTATATTGTTTTGTATAGCTTCCTAAAGAATTCCAACATGCTATTTTTAATTGTAAAATTCAAAATATCTAATTAAAGAGATTTAGCTATATTTTAAGAGAAAACATGTGTACGAATTATTTTGAAGGCGTCATTATAATTAAAGGTGTGATGCATTTACAGGAAATGGCAAAACGTTGTTCGATTCTTTACAGCGAAGGAGGAAGAGGACAAATCAATAGCATATTAATATTATTTTCGCAGTTTAAATTGTTTACAGCACATTTTTCAGAGTCGAAATCAATCACGAATTATTTCTCTTGCAGCTTAAAGTAAAAAGTAACACAAAGTCACCCTACAAGTTGATATTAAAGATTAAGATTGTTGCAATACATCCTTATGTAGCAAAAGAATATATCAATATTTAGCCATAATCGGTTTGGGGATACTTATGAAACAGACCGGTGGTATGAGAAAACCTCAAAATGTGTCACAATACCTTGTCTTACGGTAATCTTTTTAATTATTTAAATTATAGTTTAAAAAACACCTTTTTTTGTTACTTTGCACTTTTAATACCTTTATAAGCTAGAAGTCACACATTGCAGGTTTTGTTTCTACAAAGAAGGTTTATTCTTTTCTTTAAAAATTATGAAAATGGTTTATATTAAAATGTGTGGGGGCATCAAAAAAGGTTATCTAATACCTGAAGACCTGTATGTGCTTTCTTGGAACTACTAAAAGTATGTAAAACATTTATTTTATCTAGAATCACGAACATATTTTGCTCTCATAGCAAATGATAGACTGCTGAAAGTGCACTGTGTTCTCTTCTGCCATTATATAACAAAAGTTTTTAAAAAGTTACATAATTTTTTAAAGCACAGTGCGAAAAAAATGCAAAAAATCAGGTATATTTTTACTGAAAGCTTCCCCTGATAAATAAAACAGGTACGTATCTCTCTTGTATATATAACTAGCGGTTTAACATGAGATAAAGTATTGAATTGCAAGAAATTTCCATTTCCAAGGTAAGTATTACATAATTATTTTATTATATCTTCATTTTTAGGCAGTTTGGACCATATCAATCTAAATAAAAGTTTTAATAACTTTAAAAGCTACAGAAATTATCTACGCTCTCTAAAACCTGAATAATTCGTAAGTTTTATTTTGTTTTTCAAATTTTGAGTTATATAAATGATAAAAACATTCCGATCACGGAAACAAATTCTATTATTATAATTGTTCTTAAAAGCTGATCTGCACGAGGCTTTGGTATCTCAATCTTTGACATTATATCTTTATACGAAATTTTAATAAATTTTAATTGAGTGCAATTTTTAATCAAACAACGTGCTTTAAAGAATTGTGAATGTATAATGCGAAAATACTCTTATGCTTAAAATTCTTTCATACGGTTTTAGTATTTTGGATGTGGATAGAAAAGGGGTTTCTGACATCACAAATAATATTTTTGTCTAGCTTATATTTTAGTTTGCTGATGAAGCATCGTTACCGATAATTATATGACACAGTGATTATTATAAAACCTTCGTGCTGGGAAAAATTCAACACCTTATTTTTTTACTCTCTTTTATCTTTACAAGAAGGAAAAATTTTAATTAAATTTAGAAAATCAAAAAACCCGACTGCGTAAAAAGCGAACAAATAATTTATTTTTCATCAATGTTAAATTATTGTTTTATATCACTTACCTATTTTTTATTTACTTTTATTGATGACTTTTAATTTGTGTTTAATTGTTAGTTCCTATCTATAAACACCGCTTTGATGAGGCCTACAGATGTCTATGATGGTTAGAGATCCTACCTGCACAACTTCCAGGTTGTGTAATATTTAAACGGAGCTTCTCACTGTAGAATAGTCAATGAAACATATTCTTCATTTTGAAAGGCCTACCGAATGATATGCCACTCAATAGGATGGGTAAAAAAAAATTTCGTGTCTACCGCCATTTTGTATTTTACGGCCGCCATTTTGAATTTATAAAAACAAAATTTGGCCTATAACCATGATGAATCGATATTGGCCTCATTAATTAAAATCCATTCAGCCATTGGGATGTCCCGAGGGTATAAAGAAATCCCCATACCCAGATACGCGTGAAACACATAACCCTTTTTGGCAGTCGGGTAAATATTGGATTCATGAAAATTTTCGAATTCCAGTTTTCGACGAATTTAACACGTTTTAGGGGTCAGACATACCGAAAAAGATGTTTTTACAAAAGTCTATCTATGGTTATGTCTGTGTCTGTATGTACTGTTAAAAATATCCCTGTAAAATTACGGGAAGAGGCCGTCAGCAAATATTCCAGTCATACACCGTAAAAAAAGAAAAAAATAATCTATGCCCATCATTTTGCGCATAATTTTACGCACTTAAAAACACAATAACACTTTGCTTACTGTCCCGTAGCACGTTAGATAATCAACACAGAATCGCTTTGGGGGGGGGGGGGGGGAGGTAAAAAATATGTTACGGTTGCGGTTAAGTAATATTATTTTCGAAAGACGACTAAAATGAAGGGTTGCACCCTCGCGGAGTAAAATGTATGAGGTCGTACCGTATTTTTGCTAACAGATGGGCTAGAACTGTAAGGATATGTGGATTGCCCTTAATTTTCTAAGTATATAAGGGATAAGGCCGTTTATTTAATGGATCAGACCGTTTTTTATCAAATAAGGCTGCCCGTGAAAATTGAAGGGCAAACGTTCATAAATTTACAGATTTTTCTGGCAGTGTGTGACACAAATTTGTGAGCACTCTAATTCAAGAGTTAATGTATAGAATTTAGAAAATTTTTTATTCAATTAGTCCCTGCTATAAATTGATGCTGATTAGTTTTTGGTGCAAATAGCTAAACAGGTGGCGCTGCTATGCTGCATTTTTTTACGATTTTACGCAACGGCTCTATCTCAAGAGCTAATGCAGGATTTTTATGAAACTTCGGATTCAGTTAGTCCTCGATATGAGTTGGTGTTTACGACGACTTGGTGTAAATCGCCCAACAGGTGACGGTGCTATGCTGTATTTTTTACGATTTCCGCAATGGCTCTATCTCAAGAACTAATGCAGGATTTTTATGAAACTTTAGATTCAGTTAATCCTTGATATGAGTTGGTGCTTACTATCATTTGGTGTAAATCGCCCAACAGGTGGCGCTGCTATACAGCATATTTCATAATTTCCACAAGGGCTACCAAGAACTAATGCGTGGATTTTCATCAAACTTCAGATTCAGTTATTCCTTTATATGAGTTGGCGATGACTTCGTTTTGGTGTAAATCGCCAAACAGGTGGCGCTGCTATGCTGCATTTTCCCTGATTCCCGCAATAGTTTTATCTTAAGAAGTAATGCACGGATTTTAATCGAACTTCAAATTCAGTTACCAAGTTTACTTAAGTTGCTGCTTATTAGGTTTTGCAGAATTTTTCGCGATTTCCGCCATAGCTCTTTTCAAAAACTAATGCGCGGATTTTTACGAAACTTCAGATTCAGTTAGATGTTGACATAAGTTGTTCCTGATTAGATAGTGGTGTAAATCATCTTACCGATGGCGTTGCTATGCTGCATTTTTCAGGAAGTTTTAACATGTATGAGATAGAAGAAAGTTTTGGGATTGCCACGTCCGTCTGGTTTTATAGATGATTTTGTCAATTAATTCCTTCCATCATTTACTAAAACAGCCATAGTGTTATGTTGGTAAATTTAATTATATTTGAAAGAATCATAAAACTTAATCGTAACATAAAATGTAGTTCTAGGAATAAGGTAACGTAGGTTTTAAGTTTAACCATATCAATACTCACGTTAAAATAATAAATGAATAAAAGTAATCAAATCAAGGGATTGCGTTGTTATTTCTATGATAACCCTGTCCCGTCTGAACCTCCCATCACTGCTATTTGCAATTAAAATTAATATAAATAATTTACCGAACATTTCTGGAATTAAATTAGTGGGAAATTCAAATAAAATGTACCTAAAAAACTGAATTAATTTTACCTAAAAGGAATGAGTATAAAATGAAAAGCTGAATATAAAATTTACTCCTATTGGCTTAACAAGCCTCCAATGCCATTAAATATGATTACAGATTTGATGGAATAAATTTAGCATCCCCTACAGCTCGTGCGAAAATCATTATTTTAGGGACATGTTTATTGCATCCTATAAATCTCCAAACTTGCCTTTGTTATACAGGGTGTTTCGTAAAAGATGAAGAGTTTAAGAAGGACAGTACACACTCAAACTACAACTTTCATCAAAGAATGCATGGTCGGAAATAAGACGCAAATGTTCTGGCGCATTTGGAATCTTGATCCATGCAAACGTTAAAGCTCCATTTCTGTTGCGAAGAAGAATGACACTAATAGGAAGAAGAATGACACTAATAGCATGCGAATGTGATATGGGGGAGAAGAAGAAAACGTATGCAAAGTTTTGTCTCGATTAATACACAAAAGCCGCTGATACGAGTGTGCAACTGTCAATCGCGGTAGGAATGTATCAGAAGATGTTGCCCTTCACTAATAGGGGAAAGGTTGCTATGCATTTTATCTACGGAAATGCAAATGGAAATGTCTCAGAGAGAGAGAGAGATGGGATATGATTGCCTCTTCTCGTTATTCTTCTACAGTGAACGTCAGTTTTTGAGACCAACGAGAAATCAGTGTGTCAGTTGATTTGTGATAGTTCTCATATAACTTTACAATGACATTATTGTATGATTTTCATGTGATGTCATTTGGAGACTCTATTATGAAGTCATCATGTACCTTGCATTGGGATGAATCACCAAATAACGTCAAAATGAACTCACACGATGGCTTTTAGGTGATTAGCATTTGGTGTCTCTCCTGTGAAACTATCATGAACTCTGAAGTCACAAGATGACTTCATTTTGTTGTCACTTATGGACTCTTCACACACAGAAAAAACTACTGTGGTGACTTCACATTAGATTATCCGAAAGAAGGTCACGTGAGAATCTTAAGGTCCCTACATTGCAAGACTATAATTAGTCATAATGAGACGACATTGTAATGCCACCTGGCGATTTACAAAGCATTAGGAACAGTAACTTCTCAGGTGTAAAAACGTGATTGAAGTACAAAATCTTCGATATAGCACTTTAAATGCACCTTTTCTCTAAATAAGCTTTTGGTCTGTTGTTAAATTTATGTTTCAATATTTGGCCATAAAATTTGGTAGTGTTATGGGTATTTCCGTGCATTGTTGAATCGTTTTTAGCATCAGAATGATAAAAAATCTGCTGAATCATTCCTGAACTGATAAAAAAAATAAGATGAAATCTGCAGTATGTCTTTAGTTAAATTTTATGATAACCTGTTTGTGACAAGCGTCGCATACACAGTTTTAATGATTAAAACCATACTTTCTTAATCTTTGCCGAATTCAGTTGCATAAGTTCTTTGATTGAATAAGGCAAAAATTACAATTTAAAAATTCTGGTGGGAAAAATTTAGGACTGCCGTACCTTAAATATCAATTATATTTGACGAACACCATGAAGAGGCTAAATTTTAAGGCTAAATATTTTTCCTCCAGAAACAAAGAAAGGTTGTTTCTGTTATATTGCCATGAATGTTCAATGAATAATTAAATGGAACCTTTTTCTTAAAGTTATTTCTTTTTTAAGGTAAAAACTTGTATTGGAGTTCCATACATACTTTTTTAAACGGCAATGATAAGTCCATTCTTTCAGTGTCAGAGATAAGAGGCTCATTTGGGTAAAGTCTTGTTCAGAGGCTGGGTTTATCTATTCTAGGGAGAAGCATTCAGTTGCTGATCGCTAATTTACCCATCACAACAAAGTATGGAATTACATTTGTCGATGTTTTTGTCAGATATATAGACAACTTTGCTTGGGTGAGCTTGGACTAAGTTTGAGTAAAACTCGATGAATTTTGGTAAAATGGAAGTCGTTGGAAAAAAAAACGTCCTTTTTCGCTCTTTTTTCTGACAAAGATTATTATTATTAAACATTATTATTATTATTATTATTATTATTATTATTATTATTATTATTATTATTATTATTATATAAATGAAAATTTTATGTTCCCACGAAATAAATAACTTTAATTTCATAAAAGAAAAAAGTTGATTATTTGATCCATTTAAACACAACTTCGCACGGCGCGCTGAAAAATGTTGTTTATGGAAAATTGCGTTTAAAGCTTTACTAAAGAGAAAAATTATACAAATATTTAGTTAACCTTACAGTCTGTGATACATTCTGAATCTTAAAATCCGTGATTCTTGGATTTATGCCTACGAAGCAAAGACTTCACTGCACGCTACCAGCTTTGTTCCGATGGGTCCCATATACCTGTTTCTCAGCCGGTCCGCCCTTTTTTTTCAAATGATTATAATTTCATAAATAGTTCTAATTTCTACTAACCGTTCAGTTGGTTTAATCTACACACTATAGGGATTCGAAAATAAAAAAGCTATTTTTTTGTTGTTGTTGTTGTTGTTGCTTATGACTGATGAATTTCCTTTAATGCTCCTTCACATATTCTGAAAAAAAAAATATTTATTTAAAAAATATATTAAAAGAATTAAATTATGTCATTGTTCTAATTATAAAGTTTTCTTATTATTAAACATTCAAATGCTGTTTTTATTTATTTTTTTTAATATAAATTACTGTGATTTATGTAAAAACCTTACTCGGGTTTAGAAACTTGGTAATTAGTTTTTATAACAAATGCTATAGAAAAAAACAAACATGGGTTTTTACACAAATCTATATTGGAAACTACAAATGCATGTGTATTGTACAAATTTATAATAATTCCTATTAAATTATTAAGCGTTGTTTCAGTAACTGAAATTTTATATCTTTAGATAAGTCAAACATTCAAATAGTTTAAATGTAAATTTTCGACAACGTGAAAACTATTGCATGAGAATGATTGTGCTTCAATACAGTAAATTTCAATCATACATATATAACAAACAGTAGCAAATGTATTCCACGTATTATCACGAGGATCTACAAAGACATGCTATGAAATATAGAGATGTCACGCTGATTTGATTTTGAGCTCGATATGGGTACTAGAGGTGCACTTCAGACAGGCTGTAGAACGGTAATATACCTGCTGTAAATCTGGCAGATGGACTTACATCACATTTCCGTTCTATTGATCATTATCTTCTAATGGATAGTATACTATATATACATTTAAAAGTGATAACGCTTAGTACTTGTTATTTGGTTAAATTTTAATAATACAAAATATTTTGCCAACGACAGATACAAATTATTTTAGAATAATTATTTACTTATTTTTATTTTATATAAATTATATTATAGTTTTCTTAAATATTACAACTTTTATAAAAAAATATACTTATTTGAATATATTTACTTTCAAGTGTTCTACATGTTGAAATTCTGTTTTCTAAATTTTATAAAAAAACACACATGAAACATACTTTATGATTTTAACAAAGCATACAATACTGTCTGTATATTACAGTTTTCTTTGAAAAAATTCCCCATTAGATACTATCAACAGAAAAATCTGACTCTACGATTAATGACAATAAATATATCGGATACATGCCTCGTATATAAATAAATCTCAAAAATAACTATAAATTCAATTCTAAATAATGCAAAAAACCCGGTTTAATTAATATAAATTTATTTACAATTGAAGAGCTGTGTGGAAGACATGTTATGGTACATTTTCTTTAAAATTATTTTATCTTTTGGACGAAGGTGTTATCAGGTATTCTATCACATGGTAAAGCTAAAATATTAGAGTTCTATTTAGCTTTGAAGATTTAAGACATTATTCATTAATATTTAATATTTTAATATTTAATAATGCAAATAATATTAATATTTTTTAATATTTAAAAATTAAATATGAATAAGTTTTTTCTTTTTTTTTTTGTGATAGAGTTTAATACCACACCTCTTAATATTTTAAACACATGGTATCAAACAGAAAATAAATCATTAAAATTGACAACAAAAACTTTCACATCAAATTTCTTCAAATGTAATTTTTGTTACTTAACATGTTCTTCCACTTAGCTCTTCAATTGTAGGTGGTTTATTTTGTCACAAGAGATTCTTTTGTCATACAAGGTTGCATATTTGAAATTATACACAACTTTCTTTTTTCAAGCGGTATCACCACGTTTGACACTAGATTCGAGTTCAGTTGATGAAAGGAACCCAGAAAAGCATAACTTGAATCATCAAATAATTAATAATTTGCATTATCAAAGTATGAAAAGTGATGTAACTCTAATCATAGTGGAAGTTAATTTCTTTAAACTACTCTTTTATAGTATTTAAAGAAAGTTTTAATACATGACATGCATGTTTTGCAACACGATGTGTTACATTAAAGTAAAATGTGAAGAACCTTATTCTGAGAAAAAAAAAAGAAAAATATACTTATGCTCCATAGTCTATTAATTAAATTACTAATGTTGAATCGCCTCTTACTTAAGTTTTATGCAAGATAGAAACAAAATTCAGATTCATCTAGAAAGCTAAAGAATCAGACTTTAATACTATGTTGAAAAATATAAAACACTTTTTGACACAAAATTGCTATTTAAATGTAGTCGTATACCTAACATTACACCAATGATATTATGTTTTTTAAATTCAACATATTTTCCAACTGCGAATTCTCTAAGTAAAAAAAAAAAAAAAAAAAAAAAAACATTTTTCATGTTTATGTAACCTGTTGATAAATGTAACAGGAATACTTTGAACCCCAAAATACGTGGGCGCAATTATTCTATAATTATTATAATATATTTATATCAATATTGTTTAATATAAATATTTAAAGTAATTTGAAAAAGATGTCAATTAAATAATTCATTTAAATGTATTTAAATTACTTACCAAATTAAAATTTTCTTATAGTTACATATCTTTATTTTGTTTCAACTTTTTATAGTAAAATAAAATTTAATGATCATAGTACGAGTATTTCATATTCGTTAGTATTTAATAACAGATGTTTTTTAAAGCAAAAAATGTAGTAGTAATGTGGGAATCTACTATGCTTCGTAAGTTTTTTATTATTATTTTAGTAACCACAAAAGATTTTCGATTAGTAATATTCACACAATATTCCACACCAAATATTCAAAGAAAATTTTTTATTAATAATAAAGAGAATAAAAAGGAGAAAATTAGTCATTTTGAAGTGGAAAAGTTCAGGTTATCCAGAAATTACCTTTGATATACAATAAAAATTTTACAATAAAATTATACAATAAAATTATACTATAAAATTAAACAATAAAGGGCAATAAACTGTACAATAAAACTCATACAGTGAAATATAACAAAATACACAATGTAAATATACAATTATTCTTAAGCAATATTTGTTTTCTTTCGGTATTTATAATAAACTCTACATAAAATATTTAATTTTAAACAATTTCTTTAATCAGGATCAGTAAAATATAGTATTATTTATTAAAATATAGTAAAGTAAAGCGAGGAGAGCCTGCGCACATTTCAAAAGAATAATAATAAAAAATTTAAATAATATTTTTTTCTAAACTATCCATGAATAATTTTGACTTGATTTGTTTTTATGGATTTCCATTGTTATTTTGTTGTTAGGGTGCAATTGAATAGAACAGTAGTAATAAAATCAAGAAAACTATTTTGCGCAGTCTGTCCTTACAGGGTAGGAGAGATTGCGCATATAGGTAGAAGAGATTGTTATTAAAATATTTACAATTAAATAGTTAACAATAATAATTTCACTTAAATGACATAGTTGTAAGGTTTTGGGAAATAAATATTATTGTATTAGGAGTGAATATTTCAACCTTATGTTAAAAAAAAAGAGAGAATTTTAACAACAATTATAGAATTTTAATTTCCGAAGAAGATTAAAATATCAGAAAAAAAAACAAGCCCTGCTAAAATTACAAAATAGTAATAATCTACTTGATAACATGTTTAACTTGAAAATTACTTAATTTTTATTTCCACAGTTTCAATGTTTTTTGTTTGTTAACTGAAGTTGTCTTCGTCCACAATCGATGCACTTATTGTTGTAAATCGTGCAGCTTTCGTACAATCATCTGCCACAAGCAATACATTGAATCCAGTCACTGGTCGAAGTTGTCTCCCGGTACAGTCCCAGACACTCAATGAACTCATCCTCTTTGATCTTCGATTCTTTCCTTTCAGTTTTTTTATCCCACTTTTTCTGGAAGCATCTTATATTCAGCTGATATGTTCAGTCTGCCTCTCAAGGTGGATTCCGGGATAATGAATTCCCTGCGTGCTGTACGCATTTTAAGTGAGCTATTTTGTACTGCCTCTACGGTGGATTTTAGATTTCCTTCAGTACATGATCCCCCTTCCTTCTTCGATTTCGTCTCATAAATATTTGGCATTGTGACCTGAAAAATGTATTAGAAATTCTACCACGCGTTACTTATTAGCAAAAAAAACTTTATTAGAAAATATATTTTATTTAACAAAATTTATTTATTAGCAAATTAATTGTTCATAAATAAAAAAATATATAAACATTTAATTAATTTATTAACAAATATATTATTAATTTATTAACAAAATTTTTATCTGCAAAAGTATTTTTTTTTCAAAATAATTTGTTGCCAAATTTAGTTTCGATAATTATGTGTTTTTCCAAAATTATTTCAAAATTGATTTATTCAAATGTTTTATACGAAATTTGCAATTCATGCAAATTTACTAATAAGCTGCGTAATCTCTTCCTAGCACCGGTACTTATGGGGAAATGCGCCATCTCTCCTAAGTAGCAGTTGCGCAAACTCCCCTATTTTGGTAAGAGAGATTGTGCGACATTTTATTTAGTTGTGGCTACTTTTAAAATGAATTGTTGGTGTCCGCAATCTCAGCCTAGATTAGTAGCTTATAAATAACCGTTCAAGTTCAAAATATTTTGTACTACGGACATTCTATAAAAATTCTGACGAACAGTTATGAGAATTGAATCTCTTACTTTGGCAAAACAAAACAAAATAGCAATATTTTATCCAAGACGCTCCGAACAATCAATGTGTACATTCATGTAGACACTGCACTAATGCTGCTGTACAACTACCTGGAGCCGCTGCGCGCACACTCTATTCCTTCCCGTCGAATCTCTTTGTGCACGATCTCTCCCACCACGCGATCTCAATTTGCTTTACCTTATAATTAAAATGTTCAAAAGTTCTTAAAACAATCTCTCATCAGTTTTATGAAGATTCATGTTGATAATATTTGAATATCAAGACATAAATAATCTTTTATTAGATCCTGCATTATTATTTAATGCAGCATCTACGATAATCAAATGCTTGTAAAACAAATGATTTAATTCATATTAATTCAGTTTTTGAAAATTTAGATACTAGTAAACTCTTACCTTTTAATAATAATCCCTAAATTATATTAAATAATATTTTTAATATATATATATATATATATATATATATATATATATATATATATATATATATATATATACATATATATATATAATGTATATACATATACATTTATCTTCATACCTAAAATCGTTAGCTTCCATTTATCCCAACAGCCTATTTCTCTCAATTTTTATTTTATGAGGATGAGATTTAAGATGAAAAATAAATTGAAGAAATGAAAACGAATGCTCGGAAAATGACCCAGGTCCATCACATAACGAAGGCTTTGAATGTTTGGAAACAGCTATGAAATGGCTCGAGCAACAGAAGAACGCTGATCCTATTCAACTAATGTATTTAAGAAGAATTCGAGATATGCAGCATTGGAAAGAACGTCTTCTTCGAAGCAAGCAACAATCGAAAGCTTTTTTTGCTTAAATTATAATATATGGAGTTCAGAAAATGATAAAAAGAGAAAAAGAAAATTTCAAATGATAAAAAAGTAAACAAGAAAAGATCAGTTTTTAAAGACGCTAGCATAAACTGGTACTGCCGGTCCTAAGCCTGCATAAAGTGAGAAAGTTTTAGTATAGTCAGGAACATCCTCTTAAATTTTCTGTCCATTTATCCGAGCTTTTGCTTATCCGAACTAGGGTCAGTCCCGACTAGTTCGGATAATCGGCGGTCTACTGTATGCATATATTTCATATATATATTTTATTTCAGATTCAGTAATGGTTTCAGAATTTTGTCGAGTCATTTCAAACTTTATGAAAATCGAATCAGAATTCCAAATGATATTAATAAAAGTTTTCTTCATTCTAGTAAATCCTATAATATCTAATTAATTGAATGATATCCCATGATACGTAATGATTCTACGTTACCATGGTGATTATGTCCTATGTAAGATGGAGTCAGTATTATTTCCGTATTACTGAATTTAATATATATAATCGTAATAAATTTTGTATTCATGCATTTTTGCACAACTATTGTGGCAAGATCTGAATATTTGTAAAAAAATTTATAGTACGAACGCACCTCATTTTCCACGATTGACGTGCAAATTACGACTTGTTATATTATATAAAAACAGCGCAATATTGGAATTCTAAATTTGTCTTATAAGATACGGAGAAGTTAGTGAAATCACTTTTCAACATTATAGACATTTTTTTCTATCTCAAAGAACAGATAATAACAGACTGAGATGTGTACTGAGAAAATGAAACATTTTTCTGTGTGGAATATTTTAAAGTAAAAGCAGTTTTTCTTTTCTGTCCAATAAGAAAACGGGCTAAGCCAAGTTGGTTTTCTTTTTGAGCAAAGTACTTAAAAGTAATACACAATTTTTCAATATTTATTTCACTTGAAAAAGCTGCTTTTATCAGGAAGGAAATGTAAAATATTGATATGAAGCTTTTTTGAAAGCTTTTTCAAATGAAAATAGTTGTATCTAAGGATAAAAAGTCAGTGTTAAGATCCTTTAAAAAAACTAATAAAGAATAAAGTTGAATAATAATTTTAGTGTACACATTTTACATCTGATATCCTTCGGTGATATGGGGAAATTTAAATTGTGGTACATGCATTATTTTTATTATAAATCAGAATTTTACTAAACATTTTGACGTGTACATTATTATTTAAGTTTATATATATGTATATAGTAGATGTTAGAGTACGGAGGAGGATGGCGTTGTCTGGATAATAGGCAATGGTTAATTTGGTTTTAAAAAATGGGACATTTGATTTATAAATACGTTGCTAATACACATTTTATAATGGATGTTGATTCGATACATATATAATGGTGTAGTTATATTTATATATTTTCAATTCATATTAAATTTATTCATATTCATTAATATTTAATAAAGTTGACGATTAACTTGTATTTAAATTTTAGCCTACTCAGGACAAATCATACTAATTTCTAATAGCATACTGTCTTAAATGAAAATAAAATGCATAATGAGTGTTATAATGCTAAGGAAGTATGGATATTAATTTGGTAATTTGTTTTTATTTTTCCTCTATCCTTTTTAATTTTGTTTCATTTTTAACTTAATTGGTGTTCAATGGTTTATTTCTCTGTTTTATGTATGTGGTAGTCCCAAATTCATATTCTTTAGCTAATATATGGCTAATATGAAAATGAAATCACACATTTTATTTGTGGAACTTAAGGCTTTTGGGACCTGATGATTCTGTCTAAGTTCTATAAATTTCCCTCATTCCATTTCTGTTATTCAATAACTGCTGATTTTTACTATGATTTTGAAATCTATGTTAAGTGTGTTGTGGGGAATTGTATTTGGTAATGTTATTTTATTCATAATTTCACAGTTTTTGTTGGTGGTCGGTAACGTTTATTTAATGGTTATATATATATGTATGTATGTATAAGTGTCCCTCAAATATTTCAGTTAGACTTTACAATTTCCAATCCGAGATTTTCTGCCATTGAATAAGTTAAATATTAATATTCGAAAAAGCGGTATCCAGTCCATCTTTTAAGCGTATATATAGAGTAGGTTCGGTTGTTTTGGAATACCATTTACATTTTTATATCTAAATCAACATACAAAATTTGAGATACATTAAAATTTGTAAAATACAAACTTCGACTATTTCTGAACCCCTTTTTCCTTTTTTTTTTTAAAGTGGAAGAAAAAAATGCATATCAATATTTATCTTTAAAAGAAACTTACGCGTTTCATGTAATGGCAAGCAGTCGGGTGACACGCAAGGGTTAGAAGAAATAATAAAGCTGCAAGAAAAACCACGATTTACCTGAATAACCAAAATTATTTAATGAATAAACGTTAGTACATCATCTACAAATCATCAGATACTTTGAAATGTTTTTTTAATGTTTTCAAAAACACAAATGTAGTCTATTGTTTCGTCCCATCACAGTTCACAATATTACCCCACCTTCTTGAAAATCATAATATTTTTACCCGTCAACATGTCAAAATAGAGGAAAACTGATTAACACAGCAATAAATACAACTGGGTCATTTCCAAAATCTGTCCAGGTTTTGGAATAACAAAATCAAATTTTTAGAAATAATTAGAAAGTTTTAATGTTTTGTAAATAATTACCTTATCTCATAAACATTGAAATATAATCATCAGCAGTGACCAAATTACTAATTTAACATTTTCAAACTAATTTTTAAATTTCAATTAACTTGGTTAATGAGATATGTGTGCACGGTAATGACATCTACGGTAATGACAAATTAAGCAAAATACTTTTATTTTTCCCCAGGCATAAATGGCAGCCATTATATCTTCTGGCTTATACAATGACTTTCTATTTCTTATATAATAAAAGCAGATTAATAAATAAAAGTTAATTTAATTATCAATTAAACGTGCGTACGGTAATGACGTACAAAAAATACTCAACAAAACATTCAAAGTCTTTGCTTGTTTTATTGAAACTATAAAACTATTTATTCTATTCACTAAAGCCTGATAACAAGCTTACTTTTAAGGAGTATTTTTTCCTTGATAAAAAGGCATGTGCCGCCCTCTAAAAAACTCCAGATGAATTTTTTGTCAAAAGCATGGCAATGACACTCTTTCTTGGGACACGGTTGAAAATAATTATTAAGAATGAAAGATAAGTTTAGTGAAAATAAATATTTTTTTAATTAGTAGCATCTTAATAAATAAAAATGTATTAAAAAAATTATATCCATCTGTTTTAAATAGAACTAAGTCAAATCTTTACCTAATAAATTGCTTGTTGGGACAACCTACGGTAATGACATTTTGACTATAAAAGAATATATTTCTTATTTTAAATTTTTTTATAAATAATCTTATATCTGTAAAATATCATTAAAAAACATGATAGGTAAAATGCAACAATTAAAATTATGATATTTAACTATTTTTCTGTGCAAATGTGATAAGGCATTAAACACCACACATTTTGAAAATCACCCAACTATTCATCTTTATACTGAATTTGGTTAACATCATTATAAGATTTTATAATTAATATGAATTTTATAAAATTTACTAATAAAAAACTGCAAAAATTAGGAATATGATTTTATTTCACTGCATCTGTCCCACAACAGGTATCCAAACAGAACTGAGCACAAAGACTCATGGGACGAATTTCCTCATCGGAGTACTAGGAAGTCGTTTGACAGCTTTACACTGGATTTCAAGATCACATGCGACAGATGTTGAAGTATTCCATATTGTCCGAATATTCCATACCCGAACGCCCTCTTTATATATACAGGGTGTCTAAAAATTATTGGGGCTAAAAGAATAATTTATTGAATTTAATTGACAGGATAAAAATTAAAGTGCATTTTGTTGTAAGACAGAAAAATATTTCTAGTTTACCATTATCACAAATGTCCGATGTGATTTCCTTTTGTGACTCTGCAAATGTCCCACCGGTAAATCATTTCTTGCCACAGATTTGTCAGCATGTTTCCGTCGATCAAATTAATAGCAGTACAGCTTCTTGATTTCAGTTCAAGAATGGATGCAGAAAGTTGCGGCTTGTACACTTGATCCTTTACAAAACCCCATACACCGAAATCAGGCTGTGAAAGATCTTGTAATCGTGGTGGCCATTGAATTACACATAATGCCATCTATGAACAAGATTCGGCAATATTACTACTATTCCGACTTTCAACTAGTTAATTTCGTTTAATATTTCGAAAGTTCTTAACTTAAGAAATTGCCCAACTAATTTGTAGATATCCTGTATATAATAGCGTGTTACCTTATGCGTATACAATGAATTGATAATTTTAAAAACATAATAGCAAGCAAATTACGTTTTAAATCAGAACTCTTTATATAAGTTTTAATCAAATATAAACTAGAATTCCGTTCCTAAGTGTTGTGGACTGTGATAACGGTGTGAGGTGATTCCACGTAATTGGTAGGGATGCCATGAGAATAACTCATCACTGTTTGGCTCACTTAAACTTTCAGTCAGTATTTTGAGAAATGCACAGGAAGTGGATTAATTATGTGACGCTAAGGATTATTATTTCTTTCGAAGAAAGCGTAAAACGCAGCAAAATTTTACCCAGACTTAGAGCATATCTCTTAAACATGAATCTGAGGAAAACCCAGGTCTACGACTCGCATACAATTTCATAAAAGAGAGAGAAAGTTTATAAAATGATAGCCGTGTTTGGCGGTCTTGGACCAATACGACGATGAAAATATCTATACTGTTTGCAGCCTCTTTCTAATTCAGCATGTGGCGGTGTCTTCAAGGTCATCAACTAAAAAAGTAGCCATTACTCAGAAATTAACTATATTAGTGATTTATTCAGAGCATTAATGATGATGGATGGCAATAAAGCGAACACTTCTAAACTAACGATGATTGAAATTAAGATTTTGGGTACATTTTTAAGTGTCGTAAATCAATTTTTATTTTGACAGTTTATATAAAATTCCGTTCTTCAGGAACGTGTTAAAAGAAACCCCATGCAAAAATTTGTTTTATAATTCTGGTAATGTCCAAAATAGTTTGAGCTCTTTTTGTAGGTTAAAGGGATAATTTGAACTTTAATGTTAACTTTCTCAAAATGGTGAATTTGGTCGTTTCGAGCATGATGAAATAGCTGGATAGAATTTCAGGAAATTTTGACTGAAGGTATAAACATTATAGATTCACAAAATGACCTCCTATTATGAAGTAAGAAATTTAGAAATTATGATTACTTTTATTATACAAATTTCTTTTTTACACGACTGCCAAGAAGGGTTATGTATTTCACGCGTATCTGGGTATGTGGATTTCTTTATACCCTCGAAACACCCCAAAGGCTAGATGGATTTTAATGAATGAGGTCTCTATCGATTTGTCTTAATCATCCAATGGTTATAGGCTAGGTTTTGTTTTTATAAATTCAAAATGCCGGCCGTAAAATACAAAATGGCAGTAGAGACGAAAACAAATTTTTACGCATCCTATTGAGTGGCATATCATTGGATATGTCTTTCAAATGAAAACGATGTTTCATTGGCTATTTTACAGTCAGAAGCGTCGTTTAAATATTACACAACCTGGCAGTTTTGTAGGTAGGATCTGTAGCTTTACTGCAACTCTAACCTTCATAGACATCTATAGGCCTCATCAAAACAGTGTTTATAGATAGGAACCAACAATTAAACACAACTGAAAAGTCATCAATACGAGTAAATAAAATAAAATATGTAAGTAATACAAAAAATAATTTCACATTGATGAGAAATAATTAATTAGTTCGCTTTTTTACGCAGTCGGGTTTTTTGATTTTTTAAATTTAATATTTTCTGGTTTACATTCTTTTCTTTAAAAACTAATTACTATACTTTTTCTTGTTTAGGTCATTTTAAGCAAATATTATATTTCTACTGAATAAAAAATTTCTGGTCCACTACTAAAATTCAATTAGGAAAAATTCTGCGCACAAGGCATAGACGAATTCGTTTATTTAAAAAGCATTAAATTAAAAATTACATAAAAAGATTTATATGCATCTAGACTATTTTTAAGAACATTAATTTTTAGGATATATTTCTTAAAATGTGTAAAATGTTTCATATCCAAAATTAATCAGATGTGAAAATAATCATTTATGTTGATACAGTTTTTCTTTAAATAATTTTATTAGTTTTTTATTCAAATAAATAATGTTTCTCTAGCCTTAGTTTTATGAAAACACTAGACGTTACCATAATTGCGTTTACGCAAATTTGAAAGAAGAATTAACACATTAATTAAGCAAAAAAATTCCCTTACCTATATTTAAAAACAGACACAATTAACCAATTCGTTATCATATTTTATAGCAGACAATACTTCTAATTTTATACCAGAAAATACTTCTGATTTTATAGCAGACAATACTTCTGCATATTTATGTTTTTTAAATAAAATTATATCCAGTTCTTTAATGTGCATAAAATTTCACTAGCTTTCTTTAAGAAGAATTATCTTGAACTGCTTATTTCTTAGTTAATGCTTCTATTTGTTCTGTTTTACATCTATAGAGTTCATGCATTCTGATATTATATTGTTCAGAGTAATAATATTTTAGTGACCTTTTTATGGAGCTTCTTCATAAGGTGCCATTATAAAGAGTGGCGCAGGACGGGTTTAATTAATGGCATTGGTTCTTCGTTTAATTTCAGGTGAACAATGTACCAGACAAAAACGCAGTCTCAAATTAAAATTAAGCATTCAACAACTTTTGCATTAATTTAATATACCATATATTTTCGTGTATAAACCGAATATACGACTTTTCAGTGAAAAATCGTCCAAAATAGGAAACCCGTATACAAGTTTATGTTAAATAAACGTGAAAAAAAAAATTCAGCGAAAGAAAACCTTTTTTTTTCATAGCAAATTGGAAAAAAAAATGCGCTCTCCGGAATGATTGATATATCCTAGAGATCTGCTCTCGATCCCCGGTGGCCGCCTTACTTCTATTCTTCAAGAGTCGGTCGTTTTTATAAATGAGTCATAAAGACAGACTCCTTTCAAAATGGACTGAATGGATGTCATCTGGGGATGCAGCTATAATAAATGGCGGTAATCTCCCTATTCTAAAAAAAGTGGGTAAGTGTGATCACAGATTTCACAGAGGGTTTAGTTTAATATTCCTTTCAAAACACTTATTCCTTTTGAAAAATCTGTTAGTTCCACATTTCGCAACCACTCTATTCTAAACAAACCTCTATCCGAACGAAACTCCGTTATACATACTATCCGTAGATATATTAGTCGAGGGAATTGGACCCATAGCATCCGAGATAAGTAGGCGCCCCTGGCGGTAAAAAGTGGAACTAAAATATGTAATGCTATGGTGCATAATATAAAAGAATAGTTAAAGGGGTGTCGGCAAAAGTTGGAAAAGAGCTCCCCGGGTGAAAAGAGCGGAGGTTAGAAAAATTGCTTAAAATACAAAAGTCAGAGCCCGGAAGAGTAAATAATATAAGACTTTTTGAAAATATTATGATTTGTCGTGTGGTCTGAGGTATTCAGCTATAAGTATGCAAAAAGTCATGTCTCTAACTTAATTAGGGGCTCCCTTAGAAAGAATTGTTTAAAATACATATGTGGTAGCTCAAAGGTTTAAACGTAAGACTTTTTCAAGATTTTATGATTCGTCGCCTGGCTTCAGGTGTTCTACTATAAGTATGCAAAATTTCAAATCTCCAATTTAATAAGGGGCTCAGTTAGGAAGAATTGCTTAAAATACGCATGTGGGAGACCAAAGGGTTTTAAATGTACGACTTTTTCAAATTTTTATGATTTGTCGCATGATTCTGTTCAGCTATAAGTATGCAAAATTTCACGCCTCCAAACTAAATAGGGTGTCTCTTAGAAAGAATTGTTTAAAATACACATGTGGGAGCCCGAAAGGTTAAATGTACGACTTTTTCAAAATTTTATGGTTTGTCATTTGATGTGAGGTGTTGAGCTATAAGTATGCAAAATTTCATGCCTCCAACCTAAATAGGGAATCACTTAGAAAGAATTGCTTAAATTACACATGTGGGAGCCCAAAGGGTTAAATGTACGACTTTTTCAAAATTTTATGATTTGTCATTTGATGTGAGGTGTTCAGCTATAAGTGTACAAAATTTCACGCCTCCAACCTAAATAGGGGCTCACTTAGAAAGAATTGTTTAAATTACACATGTGGGAGCCCAAACGGTTAAATGTACGACTTTTTCAAAATTTTATAGTTTGTCATTTAATGTGAGGTGTTCAGCTATAAGTATGCAAAATTTCACGCCGCCAACCTAATTAAAGGCTCACTTTGAAAGAATTGTTTAAAATACACATGTGGGAGCCCAAAGGGTTAAATGTACGACTTTTTGAAAATTTTATGATTTGTCATTTGATGTGAGATGTTCAGCTATAAGTATGCAAAATTTCACGCCTCCAACCTAATTAGGCGCTCACTTTGAAAGAATTGTTTAAAATTCACATGGGGGAGCCCAAAGGGTTAAATATACGACTTTTTCAAATTTTATAGTTTGTCTTTTAATGTGAGGTGTTCAGCTATTAGTATGTAAAATTTCACGCCTTCAACCTAATTAGGGGCTCACTTAGAAAGGATTGTTTAAAATACACATGTGAGACCCCAAAGGGTTAAATTTACAACTTTTTCAAAATTTTATGATTTGTCGTTTGATGTGAGGAGTTCACCCCAACAGCAAGAGATATCGGCTAAAATTCGGCCTGTTATAAGAATTGTCGGTAAATAAACGGTAGTCAAATAGAGAGATTAACGCGATGTTTTCTCGGCTATAACTAACGCTTCTTTTAGTTATAGGTCAAATGCTAACGTCGGCAGAATATCGAATTGATGTATGAAGGAAATTGATTGGCACATACTGCAAATATAAAATCGGCCGATCTTGTCAGCCGACCAAAATTGAATCATTTTACAAAGAGCGTCGGCGGTAACTCTACCCCCCGTAGTGAAATGTTTCACGTGACATAAACACACCAATATCTTTCGAAATCTTTATCTCGTATCCCCTCATAATCCTCTATTCACATTTCAAGGACAAACCAGACCCCACTTTTAAGCGAACAAACGAAGGGAATAGAAGTCAAAAATATTTCCGAAGAATTGTTTTTTGGTGAGAATAAATTCCTTATGCACAAATCAATAAACCTTAATCTGTTTAAAGTGTGCAGATTCTCCACGATATTTGGATAATAGACTGTAATCAAAATCTAAATCTAATTCTAATTTTTTCTTTTTCCTTTTTTTTTTAGTTATGTATAGTCATTCATGCTTAAAAATGTACTTTGATAAGTATTATAACTTAAACTGATTAATAAATTAAATGAATTAAATTGATATATTTGTTAAATGTTGATAATAAGACTTGCCTTTTTTTTATTATTATTTAGATAAATACGAGAAAATATCTTAAATTAAAAACTACAAACTATTTGCTCTAAATCTATTTTTTTAATTATGAGTTTAAAAATTCTGAGTAAATAAAGGTATTTTTTTAGAAGTTAATTATATAAAATATTTGGAATTAAGAAAATACGACTCTAGAACTGTAATAAAATGAAAGACGATTGTAAGGATATATAAAAACAATTGAGAAAGTTTTTGAATTTTTTTTCTAAATGTTATGATTTAAATTGTCTTACAGAGAAGTAAATCATCTTTTTTGATCCAGATAATGAAAAATCTAATTTTTATAATATTTTTAAAAGTAAAAAAAAAAAAAAAAAAAAAAAAAAAAAAAAAAAAAAAATGGCAGAATAAAGTATTCACTAAAATAATTATTTAGATTTTGGGAAAAAAAATATGCATAACCATAATAAAATTAGAAGTATTAAAGAATGTGATTTTTATAGTTGGGAAACAATGTTAAGTGGGAATAATTTTCATTGTAAGATGCATATATTGTATAATTAATTTAAATGACTGAATGTCCGTTTTAATTCAAATAAAATATTTTGCTAAATGGCAATATTTTCCATTATAAAATACAAAAATATTTACCTATCGCTGGTGTAACTAATTAAAATGTAAGGAATTTAATATTGTTTAAAGTCTAAACATTGCTGTTAGAAGATGTTACAATAAAAATTACAAATAATAACAATTACAATTTAAATTACAATTAATTTTTCTTTTTAAGATTCAAAAATATTTATACATCAATAGTATTAAGAACTGGTAAGAATCTTTACCTTAAAAAAATAATTTTGTTTGCTTCTTATACTAGAAAATTATTGCAATTTAAAATTTAATTGTAATTAAGTACAATTTTTATATCGAATGCCTTTAACAGCAATTTTTAAGCTTTTAACAAAAACATTTTTTTTAAAAACGTTTTAATTGGTTATGTAATCGGCGTGTAAATATTTTTGCATTTTATTTGTAAGAATAATGCCGATTAGCAATACTTATCCTTTGAATTTAAACGAGCTTTCTGACTTTTAAATACCATTTAAAACTACATACATAACTACGTCTGGATTACTTAATAATTAACACAATTTGCATAACTACAGGCATACACACATTAAAATTTTATTAAAAACAATTAAAATATAATTAAAAATATATATAAACGTTTCGGCTATTTCATAGCCCTCATCAGTCAACGAGCAGAGTCACAAAATAGCAAGAGCCACAGCAAACGAAAAAACAGTTAAAACAGTAAACTGTTTTTTTTAATTTAACTGTTTTTTCGTTTGCTGTGGCTCTTGCTGTTTTGTGGCTCTGCTCGTTTACTGATGAGGGCTATGAAAGTAGCCGAAACGTTTATATATTTTTTAATTATATTTTAATTGTTTTTAATAAAATTTTAATGTGTGTATGTCTGTAGTTATGCAAATTGTGTTAATTTAAAAAACTATATTTGCATCTTTCAAATTTTGCTGTATGATATCACTAACTAATCGGCAAAATATTATATGATATTGGAATGTTGTCGGTAAAAGATTACTTAGTGACCAAATGATCGAAAACAAATAGGCAAAAGCTTCAAAACTGATTCAATAATAATCGGGATGCGATGCTCCTTATCTGCTTTGCCGGGCGGACAAAAAGCCTTTCCCGCCAACCTCAGGGGGTGACATCGTTCGGGCGAAACATAGTCAAATTAGGACATTCGGCGGAAGCTCGGCCAGGGATTATTTGCTGCTTGGGAACTATAAGTATGCAAAATTTCAAGTCTCCAACATGTATAGTTTCTGAGAACGGGCTCTGTGACGGACAGACGGACAGACAGACGAGCGAGACGAATAGGGTTTCGTCAGATAAACGAAACCCTAAAAAGTAACTAACGCTGTCACCGCCGCCGGTTTTGACTTTTCTGTGACCGGGGGTCTTTCTTCGTTAATATTATGAAAACTACTGCATACACAAATATAAAATCTTCTCCGGCTCAGGAGATTTACTTGACAGTCTCCACAGCTTGCTTTCCTCGGTGATGATCCGGCTAATGTAAAACAAGTGGGCAAGTGTGATCACAGATCGCACAGAGGGTTTCGTTTAATATTCCTTTCAAAACACTTTATCCTTTTAAAAAATTTGTTAGTTCCACATTTCGCAACCAGGGGCGCACTCTATTCTAAACAAACCTCTATCCGAACGAAACTCCGTTTTACATACTATCCGTATATATATTAGTCGAAGGGATTGGGACCATAGCACCCGAGATAAGTGGACGCCCCTGCCGGTAAAAAATGGAAATAAAATATGTAAGGGTATGGGGCATAATATGGCAGAATGTTCAAAGGGGTGTTGGCAAAAGTTGGAAAAGTGCTCCCCGGGTGAAAAAGGCGGAGGTTAGAAAAATTGCTTAAAATATACAAGTTAGAGCCCGGAGGAGTAAATAATATAAGACTTTTTGAAAATTTTATGATTTGTCGTGTGGTCTGAGGTATTCAGCTATATGTATGCAAAAATTCATGTCTTCAACTTAATTAGGGGTTCACTTAGAAAGAATTGCTTAAAATACATATGTGGTAGCTCAAAGGGTTAAACGTAAGACTTTTTCAAGATTTTATTATTTGTCGCCTGGCCTCAGGTGTTCTGCTATAAGTATGAAAAATTTCAAATCTCCAATTTAATAAGGGACTCAGTTAGAAAGAATTGCTTAAAATACGCATGTGGGATCTCAAAGGATTATATGTACGACTTTTTCAAATTTTTATGATTTGTCGCATGATTCTGTTCAGCTATAAATATGCAAAATTTCACGCCTCCAAACTAAATAGGGTGTCACTTAGAAAGAATTGTTTAAAATACACATGTGGGAGCCTAAAAGGTTAAATGTACGACTTTTTCAAAATTTTATGATTTGCCGTTTGATGTGAGGTGCTCAGCTATAAGTATGCAAAATTTCACACCTCCCACCTAATTAGGGGTTCACTTAGAAAGAATTGTTTAAAGTACACATGTGGGAGCCCAAAGGATTAAATGTACGACTTTTTCAAAATTTTATGGTTTGTCATTTGATGTGAGGTGCTCAGCTATAAGTATGCAAATTTTCACACCTCCAACCTAAATAGGGGCTCACTTAGAGAGAATTGTTTAAAATGCACATGTGGAGCCCAAAGGGTTAAATGTACGACTTTTTGAAATTTTTATGATTTGTCGTTTGATGCGAGGTGCTCAGCTATAAGAATGCAAAATTTCACGCCACCAACCTATTTAGGGGCTCGCTTAGAAAGAATTGTTTAAAATACATATGTGGGAGCCCAAAGGATTAAATGTACGACTTTTTCAAAATTTTATGGTTTGTTTATTTGATGTGAGGTGTTCAACTATAAGTATGCAAATTTTCACACCTCCAACCTAAATAGGGGCTCACTTAGAGAGAATTGTTTAAAATGCACATGTGGAACCCAAAGGGTTAAATGTACGACTTTTTGAAAATTTTAGGATTTTTCGTTTGATGTGAGGTATTCAGCTATAAGTAGGCAAAATTTCACGCCTACAACCTAATTAGAAGTTCACATAGAAAGAATTGTTTAAAATACATATGTGGGAGCCCAAAGGTTTAAATGTACGACTTTTTTCAAAATTTTAGGATTTGTCGTTTGATCTGAGGTGTTCATCTATAAGTATGCAAAATTTCAAGTCTCCAACATGTATAGTTTCTGAGAACGGGCTCTGTGACTGACAGACAGACGGGCGGACAGACAGAGGAGCGAGACGAATAGTTTTTCGTCAGATGAACGAAACCCTAAAAACAGTTTTTAAATGAAAAACATCATTGAAAATTTATACTTCATTTTTATGTTTTTCGCTCAAAAAAAAAAAAAAAAAAAAAAAAAAAAAAAAAATTTCACTTGCTCTACTTTGATATCGTACAAAATGCAAAACTATTTTTACTTTTCCATATTCATAGAAATAAGATTCGTTTTCTCAATACATTTTTCATTACCATTTCTTAGAAATAGAAAAAAGGATAGAATGTTCGCACGTGGTTGCTATATATATATAGAATGCAAAAAAGAAACTTTAATAAATAAATATAGAAATATCAAACAATTTCACGAGCAAAGAATAGAAAAAGTAAATTTTATTTACATTTAAGCAATTCATGAGACATATTTTTGCGTTGCTATGATTTAATTAATAATTGACTAGGCTAAAACCATTCTTCTTTAAACATAAATCAATTCATCTTAATTCAATATTTATTAAAAATGCGCATTTTATCTGATAAATTTCAAAATAAGAAAGTGATTATTATTCTGTTTAGTTCAGGGTGTTAAAAATTTCTTAAACTATTCCTTTAACAATTTGGAAAATTGAATTCATTTAAAATGCGAATCGTGACTAAACACTATGAAGTTAGTTTGAAATAAACTGAATATTTTGTGACTTTAAGGATGCTCTAATGTGACAAAAGGTATTGCAATTTGTAGATTTTAATATTCTTTTGAAGGTGAAGAAAAAAGTTAAAACATTTAACAGTTATGAGAATTATTTTCTGTTTATAAATTAAATTTAAACAGAAATGTAATTCTTAAAACAATCAAAAATAGTATATTTTCTTAGCAGATAATAAAGAAAACAGATAATAAAGAAACTAGATCTTAGCAGATCTTATCGGATAATAAAGGAACCTTTATTTAAATTATTAATAATGTTTAATCCACTTAATTAACGGACTAAATTTCCTCCTTCCACTTTGTTTATCGATTTGAAACGAAATAGTTATTTTACTAATGAATGTTTTAGAGCCGGAAATTCAAAAGCGTTAATAATAATTTAAAATACAAATATAAAACAGACTACGTGAGGAAATGCTTCGTTTTGCTTACCAAACGATTGAGTTTAAAACATCTTTCAGAAAAGTTATAAATTATTCAGCATAAATTATCACTTAGAGCAAATATACACTCAAAATTATAAACAGTCTAATGATATTCAGTTTAGTTCATGTTGTTTAAAAAACTTAAAAGCATTCCGCTCACAATTTGAACATTTCAATTCTTTTAAATGAGATGCAATGGTACATTAAACACAGTGAATTTTATTTATTTGATACAAACAGAATGTTTTATAATTTTAAGTGATGTTTAAGTATCTCAAATGGAATAGCAAATTATAGATTTAAATATTTTTTAGAAACTGAAAAGCAATTAAGGTGTCAACGATTGCAGATTTTTTTTTTTTTTTTTTTTTTTTTTTTTTTTTTTTTTTTTTTTTTTTACAATGACAGGTAAAATAAATCTAAAATGCATTCATAACACAGCATAAATTCGAAAAATAAAGTGTGTGTAGTAAATAGTTGTTTTGGTTAATAACTGATTGGGTTTAAAGCATCATAGTTTCTCACATAGTACAAGAAACGACGTTTGATGAAGAACATAGAAAGGAATTACCACCGACTGTTTCCAAACTGTCGGATGATCATCGATTACTGGCGATAACTCACAATTAAAATAATAAAACTTTATAAAAATCATCACAAAATCAAAATAATACATAGAACGCGTTTCGAGCTTGAAAATAAACAGCCCGGCGTCAGCTACTGTAAACACGTGTCGGTAAGGAGATAAGGTTACAAGGTTTGATATTATGGTAATTTTTACAAAGTTTTATTATTTTAATTTTCGGTGGTAACTGTTAAACAAATGTAGAAATAATTTCATTTCAAAGAATTAAACCAATTGTTTCCAAACAATCTAATCAATTGTTGTCGCAAATTGATATCCAGAAATAATTTAATTTCTAACAATTAAACCAATCGTTTCCAAAAATATTAAATCAATTGTTGTTGCAAACTGATATGTCGAAATAATTTCATTTCGAACAATTAAATCAATTGTTGTCGCAAATTGACATCTGGAAGAAATTTCATTCCAAACAAATAAACAAACTGTTTCCAAACAATAAAATCAATTGTTGTGGCAAATTGATATCTAGAAATAATTTCATTTCAAACAATTAATTTCAAATGAAAATCAGATTTCCAATTTCAGAGTAATTGCTTAAAAGGCGCAAAGGCCAACATAGTGAAAAAGATTCCAAGCCGGGACTCGAACCCGGGCCATCAGTATAGCGCACTGACGTTCTACCGACTAAACCACATGGAACGATACCTAGCTCGGAAAATTTCTCACTATTATATGTTGGCAAGGCTACAAACGCAGCACAAGATGGAATATTTATCGTGAGTCACCGACCTGGGACAAACACGAAACACAATTAAATCCAGCATCGATAGAAATTATATTAATACATGGAAATTATTCCAGAGAGAAACATTCGCCTTGCATACAATATTTCAAATGAAAATCAGATTTCAAATTTCAGAGTAATTGCTTAAAACGCGCAAAGGCCAACATAGTGAAAAAGATTCCAAGCCGGGACTCGAACCCGGGCCATCAGTATAGCGCACTGACGTTCTACCGACTAAACCACATGGAACGATACCTAGCTCGGAAAATTTCTCACTATTATATGTTGGCAAGGCTACAAACGCAGCACAAGATGGAATATTTATCGTGAGTCACCGACCTGGGACAAACACGAAACACAATTAAATCCAGCATCGATAGAAATTATATTAATACATGGAAATTATTCCAGAGAGAAACATTCGCCTTGCATACAATATTTCAAATGAAAATCAGATTTCAAATTTCAGAGTAATTGCTTAAAAGGCGCAAAGGCCAACATAGTGAAAAAGATTCCAAGCCGGGACTCGAACCCGGGCCATCAGTATAGCGCTCTGACGTTCTACCGACTAAACCACATGGAACGATACCTAGCTCGGAAAATTTCTCACTATTATTAATTTCTCTCTGGAATAATTTTCATGTATTAATATAACAATTAAACCAATTGTTTCCAAACAATTAAATTAACTGTCGCGAATTGATATCTAAAAATCATTTCATTTCAAACATTTAAATCAATTGTTTCTAAACAATTAAATCAATTGTTGTCGCAAATTAATACAACAAATAAACCGTTTCCAAACAATAAAATCAATTATTGTCGCAAATTCATATACAGAAACAATTTAATTTCTAACAATTAAACAAATCGTTTCCAAAAAAATTAAATCAATTGTTGTCGCAAATTAATATGTCGAAATAATTTCATTTCAAACAATTAAATCAATTGTTGTCGCAAATTGACATTTGGAAGAAATTTCATTCCAAACAAATAAACCAACTGTTTCCAAACAATAAAATCAATTATTGTGGCAAACTGATATCTAGAAATAATTTCATTTCAAACAATTAAACCAATTGTTTCCAATTAATTAAATTAACTGTCGCGAACTGATATCTAAAAATCATTTCATTTCAAACATTTAAATCAATTGTTTCTAAACAATTAAATCAATTGTTGTCGCAAATTAATACAACAAATAAACCGTTTCCAATCATTAAAATCAATTGTTGTCACAAATTGATATCTAGAAATAATTTAATTTCTAACAATTAAACCAATTGTTTCCAAACGATTAAATAAATTGCTGTCGCAAATTGAAAGCTAGAAATAATTTTATTTCAAATTTTTAAACCAATCGTTTCCTAAAAATTAAATCGACTGTTGTCGCAAATTGATATCTCGAAATAATTTCATTTCAAACAACTAAATCAGTTGTTGTCGCGAGTTGATATCTGGGAGTAATTTCATTCTAAACAAATAAACCAATTGTTTCCAAACAATAAAATCAATTGTTGTTACAAATTGATATTTAGAAATAATTTCATTTCAAACAATTAAACCAATTGTTTCCAAACAATTAAATCAATTGTCGCGAAATGATATCTAGAAATAATTTCATTTCAAACATTTAAATCAATTGTTTCTATACAATTAAATCAATTGTTGTCGCAAATTGATACAACAAATAAACCAATTGTTTCCAAAAAATAAAATCAATTGTTGTCGTAAATTGATACAACAAATAAACTAATTGTTTCCAAAAAATAAAATCAATTGTTGTTACAAATTGATATCTAAAAATAATTTCATTTCAAACAATTAAACCAATTGTTTCCAAACAATTAAATCAATTGTCGCGAAATGATATCTAGAAATAATTTCATTTCAAACATTTAAATCAATTGTTTCTAAACAATTAAATCAATTGTTGTCGCAAATTGATACAACAAATAAACCAATTGTTTCCAAAAAATAAAATCAATTGTTGTCGCAAATTTATATCTAGAAATAATTTAATTTCTAACAATTAAACCAATTGTTTCCAAACGATTAAATAAATTGCTGTCGCAAATTGAAAGCTAGAAATAATTTTATTTCAAATTTTTAAACCAATCGTTTCCTAAAAATTAAATCGACTGTTGTCGCAAATTGATATCTCGAAATAATTTCATTTCAAACAACTAAATCAGTTGTTGTCGCGAGTTGATATCTGGGAGTAATTTCATTCTAAACAAATAAACCAATTGTTTCCAAACAATAAAATCAATTGTTGTTACAAATTGATATTTAGAAATAATTTCATTTCAAACAATTAAACCAATTGTTTCCAAACAATTAAATCAATTGTCGCGAAATGATATCTAGAAATAATTTCATTTCAAACATTTAAATCAATTGTTTCTAAACAATTAAATCAATTGTTGTCGCAAATTGATACAACAAATAAACCAATTGTTTCCAAAAAATAAAATCAATTGTTGTCGCAAATTGATACAACAAATAAACTAATTGTTTCCAAAAAATAAAATCAATTGTTGTTACAAATTGATATCTAAAAATAATTTCATTTCAAACAATTAAACCAATTGTTTCCAAACAATTAAATCAATTGTCGCGAAATGATATCTAGAAATAATTTCATTTCAAACATTTAAATCAATTGTTTCTAAACAATTAAATCAATTGTTGTCGCAAATTGATACAACAAATAAACCAATTGTTTCCAAAAAATAAAATCAATTGTTGTCGCAAATTTATATCTAGAAATAATTTCATTTCAAACAATCAAACCAATTGTTTCCAAACATTTAAATCAATTGTCTCAAATTGATACCTAGAAATCATTTCATTTCAAACATTTGAACCAATTGTTTCTAAACAAATAAATCAATTGTTGTCACAAATTGATATCTCGAAATAACTTCATTTCAAACAATAAAATCAATTGTTACCGCAAATTGATATCTCGAAATAATTTCACTTCAAACAATAAAATCAATTGTTGCCGCAAATTGATATCTAGAAATAATTTCAGTTCAAACAATTAAAGCAAATGTTTTCAAACGATTTTTCTGGTTTAAATAGTACACTGTCTAATTTATAATTTGCGGGCGGAAAAAAATGTGACGTTGTCGAAATTTGGAGTTTAAATTAGTTTCCGAAATATTGTTATTATTTTAAATTTGTAATTTTTAATGAAATTTCTAACCATCACCATTTCAACTTGAAAAGGTGAAATAATGGATGGGGTTGAATGTATTTTCATTGATGCCATTATCTCCTTAAATTTGAAAAGAAAAAATATTTTGAATTATAATACAGCGTATAAACCCGGCACATAAGAGCGTATAAACCCAGCGTAGAGCATATAAGCGTATAAACCCGGGCTTCCCGGCTTACAGAATAGGGTAAGGTGCCCTTTTTTCGTTCCCCAGTCTCTTTTAGGCCCTTGGACGTTTTAATTTTCAGTGAACACCTGCCAAATTTGGGTTTTACATAGACTAACTATCCACGCAGATAGAAACATTGGCGAATATCGTACAAAAAAATTAACAATACGGTACGATCCATGTCAATTCAGGCAGCCAAAGAAAAAATCTTACCTTCATAGTCTCAGAAGTTTTTGAATTGAACATATGTTAAAATTCAATAAAAAATAAGATACTTGTATATTTTGGTTTTGCCCCAAAAAATTCCTGGCCCGAGATACAGGCCGCCAAAGATGGCATCCCGGGCACCATTTCCAATTCGCCATTTTCGATAAAAATTTTAAAGTGCTCTATCTCTAGAACGGTGCAAGATATTTTGTTGCGGTTTTTTTTTAATTTATAGATAATATTCTTCTGTTTAAAATGATATACCCAATTTTGAAAAATGTATTCAACTTTTCTTGTGGCAACCTTTTAAAAAAAAATTCTTTTCAAAAAAAAATTTTTTTTTTCGAAAATGCCAATCCTAAAAATTTTGATTTTTTTGCTGTTGATCAATACCATTGGGAACTATCTTCACTGTAAAGGAGAACTTCCACTTTTGAGTTTAACAAATTTTAGAAACATTTAAAAAATTCAGAGAATTTTAAAGGAACTGTATATATACAGTTCCAGTAAAAGTCACTGAATTTTTGCTTATTTGTATCATATTTGTAAGGATAAGCCTACTATATATCCTAAACAAGTTAGAAATTGCAATATCAAATGTGGCAAATGAGGTGCGTGCATAGTATTAACTAGTTTTATAAATATTCAGATCTTGGTGCAATAAGTGTTACACTCTTGGGCAAAAAGGCATGAATACAAAATTTACTATAATTCCATATATTAAATTCAGTAATACGAAAGTAATATGAATCCATCTTAAAAGGACTTAATCGCCATGGCAACCCAGAATCATTGCCTATCATGGTATATCATTGAATCAATTATGTATTATAGGATTTTTAAATAGAATGAAGAAAACTTTTATTAATGTCTTTTATGTTTTAATTTGATTTTCATAGCATTTGAAGTGATATATACTTTATTGCAGAAGTTTACAAAAAATTAAAAAATTACTTCCTGTGTCATAGAAAGTGCATAGTGTTTACAGGGACACACAAAAGATTTTGGATACTTTACCTTATTGGAAATACTGTACATTAGCGATGATTGCTAGAGGTGCATTTTTAATTGCGATATGAGTTTTTAAGTTTAATTAAATATTTCCATATTACGTTGTGTGTATAAAGGCTGTAGATCATATACAGGACTACACAAAAGAAATCGTAAGGGTATTGCTCGAAGTGCATTTTTAGTTGTGTTTGAGTTTTTAAGTTTAACTAAATTTTTCCATATTGCGTGCATAAATGCTGTAGATCATATACAGGGCTACACAAAAGAAATCTTAAGGGTTTACTGAGTATGAATGAAAGTAGCTTAAAGGTGATTTTTAAATGAGTTGTGCATTTTTACACTGAACTACATTTAATATACTAAGATATGTTTGGAGAATATAGATAAAATGATATACAGGTTCACGCAAAGAATTAGATACATGGCCGTCTATTGATGAAAATCTCTGGAAGTGTGATTTCACTGGTTTTAAGGATGTTTTAATCTTAATTAAATATTAGCTAAATAGTGGCATGTATATAAAGATAGTAGGTAAAATACAGGGTTGTATGAAAGTATTCAGGTATGCTTCCGTCTATTGACATAAATTTCTAAAAGTCAAATTCCGACCTATTTATGTGTTTTTAACAATTTCCAACATAGTTGAAAGTATTTATGGATTCGATTTGTCTGCCCATCTGTCTGAACTCTAACTTGTATTAATATAATTTGTATTGCTGTGTAATTGATATATGTTATTGAGATTGTTTTACTATGTTCGGTATTGAAAATAAAGTATGTATCACTTGAAATGCTATGAAAATCAAATTAAAACATAAAAGACATTAATAAAAGTTTTCTTCATTCTATTTAAAAATCCTATAATACATAATTGATTCAATGATATACCTTGATAGGTAATGATTCTAGGTTGCCATGGCGATTAAGTCCTTTTAAGATGAATTCATATTACTTCCGTATTACTGAATTTAATATGTAGAATCATAATAAATTTTGTATTCATGCCCTTTTTGCCCAAGAGTGTAACTTATTGCACCAAGATCTGAATATTTATAAAACTAGTTATAGTACGCACGCACCTCATTTGCCACATTTGATATTGCAATTTCTAACTTGTTTAGGATATATAGTAGGCTTATCCTCACAAATATGATACAAATAAGCAAAAATTCAGTGACTTTTACTGGAACTGTATATATACAGCTCCTGTAAACTTTTCTGAATTTTTTAAATGTTTCTAAAATTTGTTAAACTCAAAAGTGGAAATTCTCCATTACAGTGAAGGTAGTTCCCAATGGTATTGATCAAAGTAAAAAAATCAAAATTTTTGGGAATGGCATTTCCAAAAAAAAAAAAAATTTTTTGAAAAAAAATTTTTTTTTTTCAAAAGGCTGCCACAAGAAAAGTTGAATACATTTTTCAAAATTGGGTATATCATTTTAAACAGAAGAATATTATCTTTAAAATAAAATAAACCGCAACAAAATATCTTGCACCGTTCTAGAGATAGAGCACTTTAAAATTTTTGTCGAAAATCGCGAATGAAAAAGGATGCCGGGGATGTCATCTTTGGAGGCCTGTATCTCGGGCCAGGAATTTTTTGGGCAAAATGAAAATATACAAGTATCTTACTTTTTTTTTAAATTTTAACATATGTGCAATTCAAAAACTTCTGAGACTATGAAGGTAACCCCCCCCCCCCCTGCCTGAGTTGATATGAATTCAGCCATACGGTAAATTGTTTTTCAAAAGTATGGCAAAATATTTGGCAAAAGAAAAAAAATGGTCCCATTTTCGTCCCCTCAAAAAATCCAATACACAGAGGCTTAACTTATAACTAAACCAAAATTTATTTCTAAATGAGTAAGTAATTTATTTTACATTAAATTAATGCACAATGAAATGTACTAATTATCAGTAGAAGAATGACATAAAGAAACATTAGCCATCCAAACAAGAGGAATATGTAAATTTTGTGTTGTTTTTGGCTCTTGAGCATATTTAGTGTGACAAAGTTTAGAATTGAAGGCACTGAACCTATTGTTCTCCATATTTATCACCAGGAAAACACTTCAAGCAGATAGAGCACTCTGCATCATTGCCGCCGTTATTATAACTTGTATTATCATCATAAGGAATGGCAACAGGAGAGTCACTTTCGTCATCAGAGTCGCTGGTTAGATCACGTTTGGACATTTTACATGGTTGATTCTTCTCCTTTCCCTTGAGAATGATGCGTGCCAGAAGTTTTTTTTTTCGTCTGAGCGTTTCTTCTTCGCATGGGAATATTTCACTTTGTTTTTATGTGTAGATTCAGCGCTCAATGTCGCTGAACCTCTCCGGGCAGAAGTTGCTGATGTGATCACTAGGACTTCCCTCATCTCTTTAGGGCTGATATAAGCAACAACTTGACCGTTTGATGTTAGTTGATAAAGCACGCTCGTAGGCTTCATTGAAAAGTTGAGCCATCAGTTCTCAACTTTTACGACATGAGGTTTCAGCATCTCGTCTGTATGGCTTTGGACCGTCAAATTGCAATTACGAATGATATGCAGGACCGTACGTCCACCTATCCTAATTCTAGACCAGGGTTGGCGAACCTATGGCACGCGTGCCAGAGTTGGCACGTAAGACAATTTCTCTGGCACGCGAAAAAATAAGTTTTATAATTATTATACAGATAACATTTAATTTCTATTATTCGGACAGACTCTCGCAAATAATGCAATTATTTTTGCATGAAAAAATTTGTCTTTTCTTGTGATGTTATGAAGCGCTTGCGGTATGTATTTTGCCTTTATATATGATTTTATAAAGCTGTATTTTTCAAATTAATTTTTTTAGACAGTCCCTTCAGTAAGATGGCAAATGGATCGAATTTATATAACTATCAAAATATGAATCAGGCAAAGCATCCTCCATCGAACACACAACAGCAAAATTCTCATCAATAATTTATTGATATAACGTTTAATGCAACTTGGATAATTACAACTAGATGTTGCATAAATAATAAGGTCAAAAATTTCTAAAGTAAAATTTCGTATTTTTATTTCCTTATTATAGGGAAAATTATTGCATAAATGAATAATATTTACCAATTAAAATTCCATTTATTTAATGACTTATTCTAATATACAGAGTAGTAGCATCTGATTTTTTAACTAGAGTTCTGTATAAATATCGTCCTTTGGAAAATTATCTTATGTCAAACTGTGGCACGTTACACTGTTGATACATGTTGTTGGTGAATTTTTGGCACGCGCACGTAAAAAGGTTCGCCGATCCTGTTCTAGACTATAGCGTCAACCCACCTCGTCTGTAATGCGATCTTTCACGAACGAATGTGGAATTATTTTGAATGCCCCTTTCTCTCCATGCCAAAACACATCGTATATCACATTCAGACTGAATCGGGACTCTTCTGTAAACAGAATTTGACTCCAACAACATTGCCTCCAAACTCTATGTTCAGTTTCCCACCGTCTTTGCGCCGCATAGTTGCTAGATGTCAACGGAAAACAGACCATTGACTTACGTATTAGAGACCACCTGATGAAGCCTATTTCGGACAGTTTGGATGGATACCCTTCGTCCTGTGGCCAAGTACAACAGTGTTTTCAGCTGAGTAGCATTGCCCGTTCCGTCTCGACGAGCTGTTAACAAGAAATATCTGCCATATGTTTCTGAGGTAGCACATAATCGATCTTGTCTTTGTCGATGTCTACCATTCCATGTGTCTTGAAATCGATCCTACAGCCTTGCATTGACACTTCTTGCGACCCCAAAAGCGTCCGCTGCACTTCGTTGTGTTTACTAAGATTCAACTGCCCCGATAATTTGCCAAGGCATGGATTCCGGTAAATCACACTGTTGTGACATTTGCAAGTCACCTTTTTTCAAAACACAAGCTGAGCAATTGAATTTTACAACTGAGACTGTGAATCAGACTTTTCTGCAAAATCCCGATTTCTGCCCTTATCTCCTTTTTCTAGTTTTTGACATCGTAAACTTTAATTTCAATGTGAAATTTTCTTCATGTGTTTTCTACTATGCTTTAAATTATGGATGTTTTAATTTGCGTTACTTGTCGATGTAAGTATTTTCGTAATTTCGTAATTTTGTAAATTACCGTATGCTCCCCTAATGTTTTGAGTAGTGTATATGTATGCACCAATTTTTCTTCCATCGAAAGTTTATACTTAATTATATTAACGATAAATTTGCTAAATTCCTTTATTTAATTTTTTTTTTTTTATAACCGTTAGTTTGTCACATTACGAAGTTAAAGTTATAAATATGCGATTATTTCTTATGACCATATTACAAAATTTTAATCTCAGTATTTTTTTAACAAATGAAGTATTGTAAAAACTGTGAAGTTTGTAATTTTCAGTAGGTGAATTTGAGCTCAAAATTTCATTAAATTTAACTAGTGGGAGAAATGCAATATGACAAAGTTTTTTATACATTTTTGTATCAATTACCTTTATGAGAAAACCTGGAAACATCAAATAAAACGTTTCAAGAGTCGAAAATACGATTAAATCAGTTACCTAAATTTTTGTCACTAAACAAATTACTGAGTATTCATGGATCAGACTTCATAAGTGTATTCCAAATTGTATTAACTATTAAGTTATCAATAAAATTAAGAGCATTCTTAATTAATACAGAGATAATTCAAATGTGGACTTTCCTTTTATATCACTTCATTTATTAGCACAAAATCAAAAATTAAAGGTGTGAGTAAAATATTAACAAGTTAGAAATTGCACGTCAAACGTGGAAAAATCAGATGCGTTCGTACTAACACTAGTTTTATAAATATTTTTTACACCGCAATTTGCACTGCATGTGTATTTTAGTGCACTTCATAAGTGCATGTCAATTTCATTCTGTTCGACAGGCTGTAATATTATTAAAATGCACTTGAAGTAATTTTTTTCCCATTAGCCGTACTGTAACGAAAACTTTTGACTGCCCCTGTAATTAAACTGTACATCCAAATTTCATAAAATTTGAAATGACTCAACAAAGTTTTGCAACAATTATATATTAAAATTTCAGACCATTCTGTTGGGTAGTCTTTGCCTTGTTATATGCGGACAGACGGACAGACAGAGAGACGAACCGAACGACGACTATAGGTGCTGCGTATTTACATAATTACGAACGCACCTAAAAATGGATATGCACTACATGTCTCAAAATTACTCATATTGCAAACATGAAATATCTTCACATAAAAAATAGATAGTACCTACATAAATTTAATACTACTGATTTTTCATTCTATTAACTTTATAATTTCTTATTCTGTATCATTTCCTTTTATAAGAAGTTTAAACAAAATAACATAGCAAACAGTAACCAATAGTATTCGAGGTACCAAATTTAGAAATAATCTTGCGAAATTAAGAATGACAAATCATAGATTCGGCCAAAAACTGAAACCTTAACCTTTTTTTTTAAGTGAAATCCCCTTTCATTTTCAATCACGTTTTCGCAAGAGATAGAATTACACGCGATGCTTTTAAATTGAAACAGATACTTTACAAATCACAATGCGTAGCTTATTTGAATATTTTTTTAAGGTGAATTTACTTTGGAAAACATAGAGTAGGGGAAGACTTCTATTAAAGGCGTTTGTTTAGAAGAACTGTTTAATTAAAATGTAAATTCGAGATAAGAAACGCAGAGTAAAAAAAAAGAAAAAAAATCTCTCAATAAGCATTTACCGTTTGACATTTCTTGTTCCCCATGCACACGAACCATGATTCATTTGGTAAGCGTTTTCCGAATTCAAATGCTTTGCAAACATTTTATAGTATTACCGTATAAAAACTTCTGTAATATCATTTATTGTAAACCTTTACTTATGAAAAGATTTAGCGAGGATAATCTCTTTAATAGATAAAAATGAATAAAAACTTAAAATTTATGTCAATGTTTTGATCAGCAAATAAAGAGGAAGTTGAAATATAGAGCCATACAATATGTCGATATAGATGCATAATATAGACACTCTGGATTCTTTAATAAGTTTTAAATATAAGTATGCAACATTTATGAACATTCGAAATTGTATACGCGTTCTAATTTAATGCAAACATTGTTAATTTTGTTCTGATTTAATGCAAACATTGTTATTTTTTTTTATATTAACCCAGAAAATTCACACCCTATTATTTAGTCAATACTTTTATAGAACATATCAAATAAAATTTGAAAAATATAGTTTTGTATTAAAAAAATGATTGGTACTACATGATTATCCCTTTGACCACTTACGCCAAATTTTACAAATAGCCAAACTATTCTCCAAATTATACAAATTAAAATAATTTTTATATTAAATTACGAAAGAACAAATATATTAGAAAAAAGTTAATAAAAATACACACAAAATGTCGAATTAAAAATCTCTTGACGACGTAGCAAACATGTGTAACGTGTTTAATGTCAAGTGAATGTGAAATTTACGGCCATTCATGATTGGCATTTCATCTTATAGTTGGCGACAGTTTTTTGTTCGACGGGATAATCAAGTAGTACCAAAATATTAATTATTACAGAAGCTGATGATATAAATGATTACTAATACGGAGTAAAAAATAAATCGTCTGCATAGAGAAATTATTTTTCACAGGTAATATATTTTTGTAAGTATAAATTCCCGTCTATGATCTGAAATTTTTGTTTGCATGTAAAATAGCTCCTTTAAAGAACAGATGGTTAGAAAGGTACATTTCTTCACCTTCCGAAGAGAATTGTTCATATTCGGTTATTAAAATACGCTATAAAAGACATGTTTTTTCCACATGTAAAAGCCCAGTAAGTAATATTATCAATAAGACAGGGAAAAAAACATGGATGTCTAGCTGGAAGTGGAAAAATTGTTCCAGTGTGTACTCAAAAACAAAAAGAAATTCTTCGAATATTGCAAAGATAAGGTATCTTTTATAGAAAAAGAAAATCCTCCAAGTCAAAGGACTGTTGCTAAACCCTTAAAATGATCAATGTCAACTGTTAACAAAATCATCAACTCTGATTAAAATTTTTAAAAATTCTCTTCCGGCTCGGCTTACAGGCGGAGATAGAGTTCGAAGTTAAGTACTAATGCTAAACTTTTTGTGAAAATTGTAATATACACAAATATACACACGCATATATAAGGGACGTTCAAAAAGAAACGAGCCGGAGTCTGGAATGTGTAAACCAGTGACAGAATACTAATATTGTTGCGTCAGTAACAAAGAGGGTTTCCGACAAGAGCGCGGAAGTCCACATCTCCGCCACTAGAGGGTCACGAGTGCAAGTCACGTGCCTACAAAGCTAGCAGAAGAATGCATCTGTCGTCCAACGCTCATTCGAGTTGTAAGCGACTGGATATGAGTCTTCGTGTCATCACTTCGAACCAGAATCGAAACGACAAGGTCTCCAGTGGAAACATCGAGGGTCACCACCACCAAGAAAATCCAAGGCCATCCACACAAGTGCAGGAAAGGTTAAACTGACGTTCTTCTTTGACCAAGACGGCCCCCTTCTGATAGACTTCTTGCAGCACGGGACAACAGTGAATGCCCAGCATTACTCGCAAAATTTGACCACCCTTCGCCAAGCGATCAAATCATAATGGCCATTAAAGCTCACCCGTGGGGTCATTCTGCTCCACGACAATGCAAGGCCTCATAAGGAGAACACGATTATGGCACTCTTGCAGAAATTTAAGTGGGAGGCTCTCGGGCACCATCCATACAGTCCACATCTCTCTCCCTGCGATTACGCCATTTTTGGTCCCCTAAAAAAGGCTCTGAGGGGAAAACGATTCAACTCGGACGACGACTTCAAGCAGTACTTGCGGAACTGGTTCACATAGCAGACCCAGGAATTTTACGAGACAGCCATTCACCGCCTTGTGTCTCAGAGGGACAAGTGCCACAACAGCTAGGGTCAAT